>CM056196.1:151029020-154021520 GCA_029692085.1 Gymnothorax javanicus
TGTGTGTGTGTGTCTTATTTTAAAAGATATGACATGCAATTGTTGGTCCACGAGTTTAGAGGTGATTCCTGCATTATTTTCTTCTAAATTTTGATTTAGCACAGTCTAGAATTAACCTACTTGAAAAGGCAGGTCTGCCTTCTCCTATGCCCCATCCCCCAGTCTGTATTACCATTTGGTTCAAATGCAGCTAAATATACCAATTTTTGGCTGAAAACGGCCTGAGTCCACAGAGCCAAAACCTAGCCTAATGTAACAACTGTCATTTGGCCAGAGTCCTTTCACCGCTGCCAGAACACAGCCAAGTGCGCAGACACTTAGCCACAATCACCGAAATTCAGTTGGCTACCAGGGTCAGGTATGTTTATTTACCTGAGTTTCAAAGCACAAAAAAGAAATTAACAAAAATCTGTATAGAGTTCTTCCTCTTAATCAATAATATGAACGTCGCTACAAATCAAACACAGAAACGGTACTTGTCTTGCAATTTTGACTCTGTGCATTGAAGTGTGATGGGCTGTTGAATACGTGACATTTTTTTATGCAACATTTGCATGTGGACTGTTAATAAGAGAAGTATTCATACCCCTGGCCCTAGAACATTTATAGGGCTCCTCAAATTATGGTCCTCGAGGGCCGAGAACTGCTGGTTTTCCACCCTCTCTTTATCTGGGAGTCATGTGAGATGACAGTCTAGTCAATCAGCAGCATTAATTGTTCACTTAATTTCCTGGAAGGAAGGAAAACCAGGACTGTATTTGGATTCGATGGCCAGATTTGGAGACCCCTCATCTATAATCTTAAACAATGGTACTGTGTACACTGGGGATTGCCCACTGTAGCCCCCATTGTGGTCCCAAAGGGCAAAACTGCTGTTGGTCCATAGGTGTTAGCCAGTGCAGTGCCTGAGTGGGCAAGCTCAATTAAGGGCTGCTCACAGAAAACCCACAGTGGGATGCCCGCTGAAAAACCTAATCAGGGCCCAAGGGGGCAAAATGCTGTGGGCCTCATACGAGCTAACCCACTGGGGGCCTGATTGGGTTTTCTGTGGGCAAGCCCACAGTTGAGCTTGCCCACAGAATGCCCACATTGGGGCCCTAAAGGGCAAAACTGCTGTGGGCCCAACATAGGCAAACCCACGTGGGGCCCATGTGGGATTAGTGTGGGTTGCCCTAGCCCACACCAGCCCACAGTAAACCCACTGTTGCCCACAGTGGGCCCGCAGGGGCATGTTTGCTGGGTTATAAGTACACGGACAGACAAACAAAATATGAACTCGGTCAACACGTACAAGAATCCTGCCATTCTGATTTGCGCACAGAAAAGCACTCCCCTAGTATATTTTTCACTGTTTGCCACGCACATTGATCCCGATCACAATTCAGACCTGCCCAGATCGTAAACTCACCAGGAATTACGCCCGAATGTAACATTAATATTGATCATCTCAAGCGTTGTGAAGTCGATGTATTGAAAGATTTTTTTAAGCCTATACGATCCGCATACACACGTAAAGTGGCAGCTACTCAACAGAAAGCCAGGAGGGCGGAATGCATTCCTTTAAACATGATGAGATAATCCGTTTTCAGTCACTTTCGTTGATTAAAGATTTGGTAACTCTTCGAACATTTAGCTATTTCACGGGTGGCTAACTCGCTTCTTTGAGGTAGCTAAAGTAAGGAAACGAAACGCTTCACTGGGGTTGTGAAATACATTTGCTAAATCGATCATGAAGCGCAGGTTGGATAAACTGCTTTGAAGTACATGCCAAATTAACGCGCATAATCCATAGTAGTTCAGGCTATTTCATTTCGTATAGTAACCTATTTCGGCAAAATGAATAAAAGCTTCTTTTTTTTGTATTTATTGTTTACTCGCCTTAACATTGCATTCAGAGGGGAGCAGCAGGCTTATTAATCAACGGATTATTGATATTGTAACCGAGCGATGGTACTGATTTTATATTAAATAAACTTGGACACCAACTCGGAGGGAAAAACTTAAGATTCCACTTTATTTTTCATCAAATAACACTCTTCTCCTTTTTACCACTCACGCGAGAGCAGGAATATATTTTCAGAACTACGGAGAGCCCCGAGGGGATAAAATACTACATTCATGTTCGCTCCCTTGATAAACCCAAAAGGAATCTGTTACATACATCCCCCCCACGAAAATAAACGTAACAAATGCTCTTACAACAGAGCATCCTCAGGGAGGTTATGCACATAAAAAAAAAAAAAAAAAAACAGTAGCCTACACCAGGCACTCCTACAGGAAAATGCACGTGGAAACCGACCAAAAAAAAAAATTTTTAGGCCAAACAGCACCTCACGACCATGGTAGAGACAGAATATGGCATTACGTGAACATGTCTCAAGCGTACCGTTTCACACACCTTGTAGGGTTTGCGTCGTGCTCTTTCATTGTAATAGAGCTTCTGGCGTTGTGAGCCTCCACAGTACGCGTTCTGGCCTTGCTGAAGGCCGTGTCCAGTTTGGCCTGCAATAAGGAGGCAAACTCGGTGTGTGATGCAGGTACTTGGGACTCCATGACACGGGTAGGTATCAGCATGTCTGCCGGGACCCGCGCCTCACGTCCATGAGCAAGGAAGTAAGGAGTGAAGTGGGTGCTGGCATGTACAGATGTGTTGTATGCAAAGGTTACCTGTCTTACATACTCATCCCATTCACCCCCACAGTCCAGCAGTGTCTTTGCCAGTTGATCAATTAGGGTTCTGTTAAAACGCTCCACCATTCGTTCTGATTTCGGATTGTATGGAGTGGTGCGCGTCTTTGTAATTTCAAGTAAACGACAGAGGCTCTGCACAACATCAGCTTCGAACTGGTACCCCCTGATCGCTGTGTAAGTGCTCAGGCACTCCATGCCTCAGTACATAGTCTTCAAAGAGACACAGTGCAACTGTTTGTGCAGTCTGATTAGGCAATGGATATAAATTGACAAATTTGGTAAAATAGTCCTCAACTACAAGTACATACCGGTTTCCCTTGCTTGTCGATGGCAGCTCAACAAAGTCAGCAGCCACTCTCTCAAAAGGACGGGTTGCACAAGAGCCCCCCATTGGTGCTCGATGAGATGGCACTGGGGCCCGGCATGTCTGGCATGCTTTACATTGCTCACACCAGTTCTTAACATCCTTGAACATGGATGGCCAGTAGCAAATTTGGTGAGCTTTCTCTGTGTTCCTTGGATCAGGCTGAAGACCATGCTGGGAGATGACGTGGCCCAAAAACACGACATGATTTCAGGCAAGGTGGCACTTTGATGGATTCAACTTAAGTCCAGCAGCCTTGATCCTGGAGGACACTTCCCCCAGGTTGGAAGGGTGATGTTCAAATGTGCTACTATACAGTAAGACATCATTTAGGTACACCATGCAAATATTCCAGGGCAGGCCCCTTAGGGCTAGTTCCATCACCCTCTGATATATGGCAGGTGAGTTTGACAAGCCCATAGGCATTGAACGCCACTGGTAGAGGCCCCGCCCAGTGGTAAATGCCGTTTTCTCACAATCCTCCTCTGCGACTTCGATCTGCCAGAATCTGTTAGAAAAGTCTAATGTGCTGAACCACACAGTGCCAGCCAATGCATCCAGTGTGTCATCTGCGCGTGGCAGAGGATGGCAGTCTTTCACAGTCACACTGTTCAGGCGCCTATAGTCAACGCAAAATCTCCATTTGCCAGATTTCTTCTCAACCAAAATGACTGGACTGCTCCAGGGGCTGCAGCTCTCTTCAATAACGCCATCCGCGAGCAGGCCTGCCACCTGTTTCTCAATCTCAGTCCTTTTTTCAGGAGTGGTACGGTATGCACGTTGTTTAACTGGAGGATGGTTCCCTGTGTGGATACGGTGTTTCACTAAAGTGCACCTGCCTGTATTACTATCATCATTAGAGAAAACATCCTTGTACTGTAGAAGCAATGCAGACAGTGCAGCTTTCTGTGATGGGGAGATGGGGGAATCCTCCAAAGACACAGGGGGCATTACATGGGAAGGCGGAGGGCAGGTGCCAGCAGCCACTGTGGCCACATTGTGAGGTAGTGAGTTTATGTCTGCTTTACTAACAGAGTAAAATTCTCCTAAATGAGTGCCCTGCTGTGAAACAACATCAGTTTTGTTGGGGTTTAGAACCCAGGCACATGTTACTCCATTTTTCACTGATGTAATAGTGTGAGCAACTACCAAGTTTGAACTATCAGGGATATTGGGCTCTAAATATCGAACAAAGTCACTCGAATAGGCCCCAGATGAGCTAGGTGCATGGACATTAACAGGGACAATAACCTCACTAAGAGAGGGGAAAGTCATAGTGTTGGCTATGGCTACGTTACAGCACACAGGGGTTAGGTCTTTCCCCTTGAGTAGAGGGATGGTAGCACCCCATAGTTGTAATCTGGCATGGGCAATATCCAAAAGGGTATGGTTTTTCAGCATGAAGTCCCAGCCGAGAAGCACTGCCTGTGTAGTTTCCCTTATCACATGGAAAGTGCGCTGCCATGATTCTGTGCCCAAACATAAAACAACAGATAATGTGCCCAAATTGTCCAACATTTGTCCATTCACAGCACGGGCACTTACATAGTCTTTCTTAAGGGGGCGGTTACGAAGTGTGGGGACAGACATACGGAACTCAGCACTAATGAGAGACACACTTGATCCTGAATCTAGCAGCACAGGGACTACTGTGCCTTCAATCGCACCTTTAACATAAGATATTGGCATCTCGCATTCAGTGCTGTTCACCAAGTTTTTCATTACAAGGTCACTGCCGTGGGCGTTGGTCGGTGGGCCCACGGAGAGCGCAGCTGGCATTTGGTCCGCGTCATCAGCTATACCCCGTTTCCCTGGCGGCTGAGTTGGTGGTTGCTGTGTGGGGAGATGAAGCGCACACCCCATCTCCTGGGTGTCTCCTCGTCATAGTGTGTGTGCCGGCCTGGGCTGGGGCTGTGTCTCCTGGGCGACTAGGCAGGACCAGGACTCGGACCACGGGACGCTGTGAAAGGTCGCCGGTCCCCACCGGGTGACGGGTATCGCCTATCCGGTGAATGGCCACGTTGCAGCTCATGGGATGCCTGTGACTGGCATCCATAGCCTCCACAGTTGCAATAACATGGGCTCCTCCGTGGTGAAGGAGGGCCACGCCATCCGCCCGCATCGTTCCTCGCCCGCAGACGCCGATTCTCCTCTGCCATCATTTTCATTTCAACTCTCATATCTCTTAGCTCTTCTGTCAGGCCATGTACCGCCTTGTGTAGGCCACCATAATCAGTCACAGAGTGAACAGAGGCTATGTGTCCTCCCGCACCGCCGGAGCAGCCAGCAGGAGCAACACTCTTAGACCCATAGTCTTGTTTGACCGCTTCTCTGGCATTCTTGCACCGTTCAGCTACTATCAATGCTTTATCCATGTCCGTTGCACCCTGCTCGGGACACTTCAGCCTCAACTCAGGGTCAAGTCCAGCTAGGAAGCGCCGGAATTTTTCCTCTTCCCTAGCATTTCTCCCATACTCGGGAAAAGCCTCAGAAACGAGCCGGCTGATTTCAGCAGCATACACTTCCAGGCTCTCATGTGGAGTGTGCGGGCAGGTGGAAAGATTGGCTCTGAAACGGTCTAAAAACTGCTTGTGACCAAAGGCCTCCAAGTCTCTCTTTTACAATTCTGTAATCAGCTTGAACAGTAGCGGGTAGGCTATCCCACAATAGGAACGCGGCTTTGCTCAACGGCGTTGGTAAAATTCTTACCAGTTCGTATTGGTACGATCTGTCGCCGTCTCCTTCCACAAGAGCGCGGACCGCCACTTCAAATTGATGCGCCCAGCGCAGAAAACTCCGCTTGTCTTTTTCCCCAGAAAAAGGAGGTGGCAGGTCAATCCTCACTTTAGCTGTCTGGTAATCCTTCTCCCGTCGAACATTGAAGATCAAGGAATCCTCTTCTTCTTTACACCACATGCTGAATATCGATATCTTTCCACTTTGTAATGAATTGGCACTATCGCTCGAACTAGGAACCGGATTGCTAACTTCGAATAATTCTACAATTTACTTCATACAAAAAAAAAAAAGACTATTGCAAATGAACCAAAACTCAAAGAACTGTCAAAATCCCACCACTGCCACCAATGTAGCCGAGCAATGGCACTGATTTTATATTAAATACACTCTGACGCCAACTCAGAGGGAAAAACTTCAGATTCCACTTTATTTTTCATCAAATAACACTCTTCTCCTTTTTACCACTCACACGAGAGCAGGAAAACATTTTCAGACCTACGGAGAGCCCCGAGGGGATAAAATACATTCATGTTCGCTCTCTTGATAAACCCAAAAGGAATCTGTTACAATATCATTGGGAAAACGTGTTAAAGACAATAATTGGAAACGGGTCAATAATAGAATGCTTCAAGGGATATCCTTCGCTCCCTCTGTTTTCTGTTCGTTAGCCGCCACTGATATATAATCCAGATGTCATTAATCACAGGTTAGCCCATTTATGTATTTACATCAAGCATGTAGGCTATAGCCTACATACAGCTGTACAGGCTAGGGATTTATTTATGGGTCACTGACAAGTACAGCACTACGGACTACAGGCTTAGGTGTTATGTTTGACTGTTTTATGTACAGCACTGTATATCATTTGTAAATGGAGATTTGGTAGATTTGTGCTGCCTTACTGGTCAGCTATTTGTTTATTTTGTTCATCATTTAGCACCCTCTGGTGGTATGTTTGTAGCAAAACATGATCTGATGCAATACCACTTGTTTGTGATAAAATAAACTAGTGCTTTCCAGAGGTTTCTGGCATCTTCTTGCCTGGAGGGGGCCGGATCACCCAGGACTCCTGTAGACCTTTCCAGAATGTTCCTAGTCTGTATAAATGCTGTGATTTTGGTCAGTTAGGGAGAGTTTTTGTTTTGGCATCAGAGTTACATAGTGGCATTAGAGTGTTATTATAAGATTGCACAGTGGATTATTTGTAGAAATTTTTGGAACTAATCAGTTAAGAATACATTTGTTAAAGTTGTCATTGCTGGTTTTCTTTGTTGTGATTTTCAAGTCATAACATAGTAAATGGCACATGCAATACGTGTGGACTTATTAATATCAGTAACATAGGCTAATGCATCACGAATGAGCAAAATATAAGTCTAACTTTCTGGATCTTTTCTTTCGGCAGGAAAAGGGATATGGTGGGTTGCATGTAGTCAGCGGGATGTTCCCTTGTTGCACTCATGAATAGAGCAAAATTCCTCCTTACACCTATAAGCCCGCATGTACTGTTAGGACAATCAGAGACTGAACAGTGTGAACCCGGCATATTGCCTTAAAACAACCTTAGGCAATGTAAAAATAACTTAAATAATTACAATAAGTAGCCGGCTGTTCCATTGGGATAGCTAGGCTTTATTGGCTTTGTTAACATCGTGGGTAGTCTTGAACTTTGACCGGAAAATTTTTGCGCATACGTAATGATACTGCCGATTTAGTTTATTTGATGTAGATTACGTTAAACAGTGAATATTACATTGCTGTAGCCTTTCACTGTTGCACACAGCTTATGATTTTACATTCGGGTTGCCACCTTTGAGAGCTAAAAATAAGGAATGACATTAACCAATATACTTTTTACCACTTTGTCTTAAATGTTATATTACTACATTGATTTTAATTTAAAAATGTTCACAGGTGAATTGTTTTAAATGGAGAGTTTGCATGTTCTCCCTGTGTTCATGTGGGTACTCCATTTCCTCCCACAGGCTACAGCCCGAAAACAAGCATGCTATATGTGAACTGGTATGAGTGCGTGAGTTAATGGTGAGTGAACCCTACGAAGTAGGTAAGCTGTCCAGGTTGTGTTCCTGCCTTTCTCCCATAGTTTGCTTGACTAGACTCCAACTCCCCTGCGAATTTGACAAGGGAGAAGTCGTTGAGACAATGGGTGGATATTACACACACACACACACACACACGCACACGCACACGCACACACGCGCGCCCGCACACACACACCCATGCACGCGTGCGCACACACACACGCACGAGGGTTGCTATCCGTTCCTGATTTGAGAATAATTTGTGGCATTCCTTGGGACAAAAAATCATTGAGATAAACAATCTCTTTTTCAAAACTGTCCTGGCCAAGACAGTCAGCAGCACAATTAGTAGACAAACAACATAACAGCACAGACAACAATATTTCAGATCACCACATGAAAATACAGAACAAGTCCTCGGTCAAAACATGTCAAGGACCACACATAGGCAATTAGTTAGCTGAAAAAATTTACACACTGATGCACCTTCCTCCAGCATCTTCAATCTATTTCTCAAAACATTCAGGTTGACCAGCCCCTCCACTGTCCAATCCTTCATTAAGAAACACCATGCCACAAAAGCAGCATACCTTGAAACCCCTTTCCCAATTTTGATATGGGCTTTTGGGACAAATAATAAGGAGAAAGTCCCTTGCACAGGGACAACAGAAAATAGGTCTGTCAGTACGAATCACAAACACAGAGTCTGTTTCTGCATTATTTTTCATTCTGGGGAATAGATTGTATGACATGAATTTTATAAAGTTTTTACAGCTGAATAACTTTCAGTGAGTTTTCGCATTGGTTTGGAAAGTGAATGGATACAAGACTCCCTCATTCTGACTGTCAAGAGACTGATTTAATACAAAAGTTTGTACCATGCCTCAAAACAGCTGATCGGTGGTAAAACATTGCATTATTTCTAATTCACACCAAAGCTGTTTGGAGAAGCAAGAAGGCAGCTTTAATTTTGCAATACAGGCAATTAGTTCTTCTGAATGAACTCCATGATTTGGCACAGTTCTGCTCAATGAGTTTATGATTTATGGAATCTTATGTTTTACCGGCAATTTTTGTTTCTGAGTGTTTCCTTGCAAAAAAAACTAGTGTTGAATTTTCATTAAGAATTCCATGTGTACCCAACACTTTTTTAGTCCCAATCAAGGGCGTAGGAATGAGTTTAACATTGGGGGGGACCAAGGGTGTAGGTTTAATGTGAGAATTGGTTGGGACACGTATGTCAAGTGAGCTGGAAAATTTTTGTAAATCTGAGTGCAGATACTGCCTTTACTGTATACAGAGATTATCCGAATGAGTGTTTCTCCGTTTTTTTAATTAGAGTACGCAAGGTGCCTCCAAAATTTCCATACAAAGATGCCAGGTACATAAACTTGCCACAACCTTAACTGACAGCTGCAAACCATATCAGCGCACTCATGAAACCCGCTCAGATCTAGTAACCTGGACATTGATACCAAGTGAGTGAATATATAACTACGTTAGCAAGCCAGCTCGCAATTCTCTCTATTCAGCGTCTTAATATGCGGCAACGCAATTGCAGCCGTGATAAACACCTAAAAATGGACCACCGACAATGAATTGGACAAGCCGCAAACCGAGCGTTAATCGGACTGGATCATGTTAAATTTACGATTACTTGTTTCTTTCATTTCCCCCGCTGAGTCAAAGTTGGTTCGGACATTTTGACTTTCAGAGGTTATATTTGCTGAACATCATGAGACGAACTTTAATTCTTTCCCTATAATTCCGCAGAACTAGTCATAACTATGACCTCACCTGAAACCCTGATACACCTGTATCCCCAACAGCTTGCTCTGTGTCTCTAGCTTGCTGCTGTGGTTCCTGCATATAAAATAATTAATTAATAATGGCACCTTCGCGGGATTTCTCCACTGAAATTCACCTCATAATTTGACATATCCACCTGGCTTATATTTAGCAACTACTGCTAGCAACCCGATTACTAACCAACATGTGACAGAAACCAGGTTTAGTTCGCTAGTTGTAACTAGTGAACATGTTAAATTAACATTCGTTGACCCTTATAGTACTGTGGAAACAATGAACAGAGTTTCTGCTAGCAAACCGCCTGCTGTCGACTGCGGCTGTCTCCCGCCTCCCAAACACTCTCTGAGTCGGCGAGGGAGGGGGCGGGCCAGTGACATGACGCTGTGTTGCGCTTTGAAAATAAAAGCACGTAAGTTAAAAATTTCAAAATCAAATATTTTTCTCCTTCGCGGTATAATTTTTGGGTGGGACAAATGCGTCTGTCTCCAATATTGGAGGGGCCACGTCCCCCCGTCCCCCCTGGTTCCTACGCCCATGGTCCCAATGTTATAAAATAAATAGAAATACGTTGTAGTTCCAAATGATACCAGTGTCTTGCTTCATTAAAATAATTTTTACAGTCTCTATGACATTCAGATTCTGAGCAATAAAGCCTTAATTCGGGGTCAAGCGCAATTGGTAAGGATTGGCTAGATTTGGCATCTGCAAAAAGGGGTTCACGTATTAAGCTGATGTACGTCAGAAAACCAGTGACCCAGTTGTTTCTGAGCAAAGGACAGCCAAAACGTACATGGTGTTGGTAAGTGATAGACATTAGAAACAAAACTTAAATCTTGTGTTAATCGTTCTATATTGTTGCACAACTTCATGTAAGCTTTAGAGGCGGAACCGAAAGAAGTAAAGTGACTTTTAGTGAAGTGAGAAGTCATTGTTCATTGACACATCAATTGTCAGGTAGCTAGTCAAGCAATTGAACTACTGCAGAAACGGAGGACCTTCCACATGTGGTCATCTCACATGAAAGTTATGCAACAAGTAAATTTTGAGTTTGTTGCAAACTATAAAACAACAAACCCAAATTTTACTTGTTTCAGAACTTTATTATGAGATGGGCAAAAGTATTAGATTTTGTTGATCACATCAGTGAATCGTGGAATTTAATAGAAAACAAACAATTTCCACCAATGCCCTAATTGTAATCCCCATTATACTGTCTGTTAGCACTCAGCCAACTCCATCACTCTGCTACTCAGTCAGTCATTGAGTCGCAGACAATCACGTTTTAACTAGTAGTGGTTTCTAAATTTACAGTCAACTGAGTATCTAGTCAACATTATCTCACTAGCTAGCTCACAAACTAATGTTACATAATGGTTCTGGAAAGGTACAGCATGCATGCTTGCAAGCTCGCAAAGTAATGTTTACTTGGTTATGAGAGTGGCACTTACCAAGCGCACTACAGTGCTAAGTCATACTGATTTCAACTAACATTACACTTGGTATTGAGTTTGGCTAAATATTATCAGCATGATGTAACCTGGAGCAATTTTTTCCCCCACGCTCTCAGCCAATAAAATTCTTGCATGTGCTATGTACCTAGGGTAATATCAAAATTATGTAATGAGCTGGGATGAATGAATACTACAACAGATGTCATAAATATGATGGACACTCTTTCGAATGACAGAAGTGTACTTGAATGAATGAATGAATGAATGAATGAATGAAGTTTATTTTTGAACATGTCCATATTAAAATTTGCCACGGAAGTGTGAATAACGACCATGAAATTGTCAACAAAGAAAATAACAAAATTAATTTAACAAAAATACAACAAAAGGTAAATGTGACCTGTTCAAAAATGGAGTAGAGGGAAGCAGAAGCTTGTAGATCCCTACCCCCTTATTTCTATAAGTTCACAATTACAATATTTTCACATTCACCATTTATATATATATATATATATATATATATATATATATATATATTTACATATTCACCCTTCACCACTCCTCTGATGATATGTCCAATGGTATAATATTTACCCATATGTATATACTATTCAAAAAAAGTAGGGGATATTTTATTTTGAGATCAAAATTTTCACATATACAAAGGGATACGAAACCATGTTGTATAGTTCCTTACTGAGGAAGCATTTCCAAAGAAATTCATCACCCAAACACATCAATGACACTCTCACGATCTGCACGGGATGCTATTGATGATCAAGGGGGTTGTGCCACAAATTTGCATGACTCTGAATTGGAAGGTTAGAGCCACTGTAAAGGAAGATTTTGAAGAGAAAGCATCAGATTATCAGTGGTTGAAGTCGTTAATTAAACAGAGACGATGCGCCATCTAACACAGGAGGAGAGGTTACGTGCCCTTGGCATGCTACAGGTTGGCACAAGACAGGTCGTTGTGGCAAGGGCAATGAATGTTTCCCAGGCTGTTATCAGCAGATTATGGTCCAGACATCGTGCTACAGGGTCTGTTCAGGATAGACCACGATCCGGTCGACCAAGGGCAACAACTCAGGCTCAGGACAGATTTATCCGCACTATTGTCTTGAGAAATCGTATGGTAAGAGCAAATCAGATAAGGTCTCAACTTCAAAGGGATACTGGCTTGGTAGTGAGTGGCCAGACCATCAGGAATCATCTGCACAGATTTCACTTACACGCCCGACGTCCTCGTGTCATTCCCTGTTTGAGGGATCGTCACATTAGGGCCAGACTCCAATGGTGTCGTCATCATCAACGCTGGGATAATCGCCGATGGAACAACGTAATGTTCTCAGATGAGTCGAGGTTCACTGTGGACTTCCTTGACAGACGCAGGAGGGTTTGGCGCCCGACGTAACGAACGTTTCCATGACGTTAACGTCATTAGACATGATCCGTATGGGGGTGGATCTGTAATGGTGTGGGAGGCATCACTGCTGCCGGCAGAACAGACTTGCATGTTATTGCTGGACGTGTCACAGGGCAGTACTACGGGACAACATCTTGGCACCCCATGTTGTGCCGTTTGCACGTCGTTATGGCCGCCGTTTCATTTTCCAAGATGACAATGCCAGATGTCATAGGGCCAGGATCGTTACAGATTACCTCCAGCAGCAGAATATCACCACATTACCATGGCCAGCACTCAGTCCGGACCTTTCCCCCATTGAGCATGTCTGGGACATGCTTGGACAGCGGCTTACGCCAACGCCAACAACCTCCTGCCAATGTCCAAGAACTTGCTGCAGCATTGCAACAGGAATGGAATAACGTTCCCCAAAATGACCTGGGACGTCTCGTTAGGAGTATGCCACGCCAAATTCGAGCTTGTCTAGCCAACCGAGGGGGTTTTACCCGCTACTGACTCTGTTTCACAATGGTGGTAAATTTGCTGTGTGACCCTGTGTTTGTGTCGACCCTTATTCTGGAGAATCTGTCCTTTACTGACTGTACACAGGGTTTCGAATAAATTGACAAATGTTTCCTTAATGTTTTTATGTCATTTGTTCCCTTCCTGACCTCATGATCTGCATTTCATGGTACTTGTAAATCCAATATCCCCTACTTTTTTTGAATAGTATATATATATATATATATATATATATACTAACATACCCTTCAACAAATATATACTTACACGCACATACATACAGACATACATACATACATATTTATCATACATACATACATATACATACTCATAGACATTTATACATACATATATACCAACATGCCTACATACACACATATCGATTTACATTCAGTTAATTTATCATTATTACTTGTTTTTATACTTCTTTAGGGTATATATTTTAAACTGCTTTTTAAAATGTGCTACATGGTTACATTCTTTGATATTGACAGGTAAACCATTCCACAGTTTTACACCACAGACAGATATACACATGCTTTTCAATGTTGTGTGTACTCTCGGTTGTTTAAACATTGGTAACTATTCTTATTGCTTTTTTTTGCATGGTGTATATTGTCTGTAAAGTGCTTTTATAAGTATTACCCCACACCTCCACACAGTAGGTCAAATAAGGAAGAATAAGCGTACAGTACAGTGTATACAGTGATTTTTGGTTTAGAATGCCTCAAACTTTACCCAATATCCCAACACTCCGTGCCAGTTTAGATCTGACGTGTTTAACCTGAGGTTTCCAGCTGAGAGTGTGGTCTATTATCACATCCAGAAAGGTGTTCTCATATAACCTTTCTAATTTGGTCCCATCAATCATTAATTCAACTGGTGTGTTTACATCTGTTTTGCATTTACCAAAAACCATGAATCTTGTTTTCTTGATATTTAATGATAATTTGTTTACATAAAACTACAATTTCAACTTGTCTAATTCAACCGAGACAACCTCCAATAGCTGTTGGAGATTCTTTCCTTCACAGAATACATTTGTGTCATCAGCAAAGATTACATTTCTGAGCTTTATTAAGATTCTGAGAATTTGTGGGTAACAAAATTTAACTTTTGCATGTTCCATGATAATTCAGCAGAAAAGTAAATGTGACCATGAACAAATTAAGTGTATCTTTGTAAGGTAAAACCATGGCTGTCACCTCTAATGGTGCATTTCCACCAAACGCCAAGCAAAAGTTTGCCTCGCTTCAGATGGACAAGTTTCACCATGGGATAATCCTTTATTCATTCTCACCGACTGGAACTATGGGGAAATAAAAAAAGAGTTATTACCGCTGGACTCAGCCCACATCTCTACCAGTAACCATATATGTACAACTAAAATGTCAGCTTCTCATACCTCATCGCAAACGCTGAGTCATTGGCAAAACATACAAAGCAGGCTATGTAGCTTTGTAGGATATGTAGCAAGCAAGTGCTTGTGAACTCGTAGCGAGAACTTCTAGAACAAAATATTACAACTTGTAGTACAAAAATTTGAACTTATCGGTTTAGATTTTCACTGATGTAAGATACTCATACTTGGTGAGCTAAATTTGAAGTCACAGCAAAAAAAAAAAAAAAAATGCACAGGAGCTTCTAGAAAATGTGAACTTATGTCAAAATTTTCACTCAAAATATTCACACAACTGTGTTCTGAATGTTAAGTCAGAAAAAAATATTCACAGATGTATTGATACTTACGTAAATACAATGATAGCCGCAAACTTGAAGTTCAAAATTTTCCTATTTATTTTTTTTCACTTCAGTGCATTTTCCAGTGCAATCACAAGTCTGTGATTTCAACTTCTCAGACCACACTCTGCAACTTAACAACTGTGCTCTCTTGCATCATAATGTGACGATTCTTCACCTTGACTTTTGCAACTCTTCTTGCAGTTAAAACAACTTGCGCTCGTAACTGGGGATTAAATTGACAATTACATGCATCCATCATGTCACCCTGAGAAATAAGGATTCAATTTCAAAACAGCAGACTGATTTTTTTTTTTTTTTTACATGAGGACATCAACTCCAACACATTCAAAAGGGTTTATTTAAGTTCTATTTGCAGAGAAAACAGCAAAGTGATCAAGACCAGAAATCTATGAGTCATTTAAGCAGAGACACCAAATTTGCTAAATTTGCCCCCATCAAAGCTGTAAATAAGCTGGGCAAATACTTCCTTGCAACACTGTAGAAGCCAAAATGAGTCGTAAAAGGCCAAACCCCATAACCATCATTGCAATCACAGCACATTGTTTGAGACCATTATCAGTAGCAGTTTTAAAACATTTTGCCATATTATGGCGTTCCATTGACACCTTCATACTACAGAAATGTGTTGAAAATCAGTGTCTAACCTAAATACCAAGTCATGTTTTGACAGAAAGACAACATGATGCATTTCCATAACTCACCAGTCCTTACAGCACCATAGAGAATTAATTGCAACCGATCAAAATAACAAGAAAAAAGCGAGCAAAGCTCACGTACCCCCGCTCCCCATTTGTCGCTCAATGAATGTCAATAGCAAATAACGCTTCTATGGAAATGTAATATGCAGTCATATTCAAATCAAGTACCAAAAAGGTCCATTTAGTGTACAAACTTGTCTCCATTGATGCCTCCCTGATGATTTTCGTACTAAGTCGAATCAAAGATTCAAGGGCAATAACTCCGTAAAAAATAAAGTTTCGGAACTGGGTTTTGAACTCGTTCAAGAGTATCGTCAGGAGTACCTACAAACAAAATTTCATTCATCTAGGTGTAATAGTTTCCGAGAAAATTTGTCCCCATTGATGCATCCCGGCGGATTTTTGCAGTAAGTCGAATCAAAGATTCAAGGGCAATAACTCCGTAAAAAATAAAGTTTCATTGATGAACTGGGTTTCGAACTCGTTCAAGAGTATCGTCAGGAGTACCTACAAACAAAATTTCATTCATCTAGGTGTAATAGTTTCGAGAAAATTTGTCCCCATTGATGCATCCCGCGGATTTTTTGCAGTAAGTCGAATCAAAGATTCAAGGGCAATAACTCCGTAAAAAATAAAGTTTCGGAACTGGGTTTCGAACTCGTTCAAGAGTATCGTCAGGAGTACCTACAAACAAAATTTCATTCATCTAGGTGTAATAGTTTCCGAGAAAATTTGTCCCCATTGATGCATCCCGGCGGATTTTTTGCAGTAAGTCGAATCAAAGATTCAAGGGCAATAACTCCGTAAAAAATAAAGTTTCGGAACTGGGTTTCGAACTCGTTCAAGAGTATCGTCAGGAGTACCTACAAACAAAATTTCATTCATCTAGGTGTAGTAGTTTCCGAGAAAACTTGTCCCCATTGTCCACTATAGAATAAAGTACAAAATGTGGCGTTTCCATGGAACGTCAGAAAATTGACATCCCAGAAAGCTGAAAATGACTGGATGCGTAGTTTGTGACATGGTTCACGATTGTACAAAGTTTGGTCGAAATATTTCCAACGGTTTTTGAGATATGACCCCGGACGGAAGGACGGACGGACGGGCGGGCGGGCCGCTATATACCCCCGCTTACTTCGTAGAGCGGGGGTACAACAAGAAAATAAGACTTGGAATTTTGAATTAGGACATCTAAAATTCAGCTAATGATGGTACTATGATGCCCGTAACAGGTCTTTCACTTATCACATATGCATTTGAGGGGCTTTTCAAATGTATGTTTTCTGCAGTGGTCATTTAGAGGAGATTTCCAAACGAAAGACGTCTCACACTAGTTACATTTACGAGCCATTTCACTTGCGTGCTGGGTGTGTTTTTATGCAAGAGTTTGTTAAAAACTCTTCTCACACTCATTTACTGTATATAAAGATGGACAACCTGACAGCTCCCCAAAAGTGAAGCCACAACATCTTGATCACTCCCTGGTGGCTGGCTGCAGTACAGGTTAACAACCCTTCCCCCCTAATGTTAGTGGCTGGAACACGAGCTTCACAAAACAAATAATGCCGAAAAATTTTTTTTTTTTTCCCTGAAGATGGTTTCAGTCATTTTAAATAATTCTTACCATGCTGATGAATACTCAAGTGGCCTTTTTTTTTTCTTTTTGGAAAAGTTTGGTTTTATTTAGTTTATTCATATTATAAAGAGGGTGTAGTCACGACTGACAGTGGCTCCATGCGTAGTCGCTGCCTGCTGACTTATTTTCGGGAATTGCGCTTCCCCAGAGTGGGAATGTAGAGAAAAGCTGTAACGTGATATAGGTGTAAGTATTTAGGTCCCTTAACTCATTCCCTATGGCAAGCTGCAGCCAACGGCGCGGCAAATTCTACCATTCCCTATGGTAAACCAGTGCCAGCGGCGTGGATGACCATTAGCAGTCCAATGAAATCACGAAATCAGTTGACAATCACAGCCCTGGGCCACCTGTACTTCAATACTTTATATTGTGTAATTTTCGGCAAAAGTATTCCGTACAAATGCAACAATTTTATATAAAAGTATTCCATAGGGAATGAGTTAAAATCCAACAAACATTAGGTCTTTGTTCTGAACAAAGTGTGCTGTACTGTTGGCAGCAGTGCCATCGTTAAAAAGAATAGCCAGCTAGCTAGCTAGCTACTTACACAAGATGCTATGACAGTACACCTCTTGTAGCAGGGGAGATCGATGGTAAAAAGCTCTCTACTCTGAACGTAGCCTAATGTACTATTAACAGTGAAGCCATGTTCAGTGCAAAGGGCTTTTTACCGTTGATTTTAGTTGCGAAGTAAAGTGGCCCATTGTGGAAGCATGCAAACCAAAATCTGTTAGCTGGCTAGTAAACTAAGATTCAGAAATGGATAACCTGAGTTAACAAGCGTGTTAGTCTTGACTAACTTCAACACACATGGTAATGGTGAACCCTTCTACCCAGGCATTGTACTTTGCTAATTTTAAAGGCTTCGTTTGGATTTTTTGATGTTGGGTTGTATTAGGAACCTATCCATATACAGTGGATTATCTACCTAGCTGGTAAATGGTGGAGGGTACGAGCTTGTAGAAGCAGGCTGGAGCACTGAACATCAGTACGGAAGCTAAGCAATGTGCTGCTAAGTATTAGGAAAGCAGCAAACAAATTTAGCCTCACACAAATCTACTTTACAAAAGATCTGACCTTGCCAACCGCTTAACCCTTTATAGCCCGCTGGCCACACCAGTGGCCCAAGCACGAAGTGCCTAGAAGCCACTACAGTGGCCCAAAACAACACGCTTCATTTGGAGGCTCTGATTGGCCCTTATTTCAGCAGAATATTTTTCTTTGGACTTCCTGCCATTTTGCTTTGGGCACTGGCACCACCCCCCGCGATTTTGAAGTGGGCTATAAAGGGTTAACAAGCCTTCAGTCATAGTAGAACCGGTCTCCAGCCCGTGCACAATCAATAGCCTTGACCATCTAACACTGAAGCAACAAGTCAGGCTAGATTAAAAGTTCAGGGGATGTGCTTGAAATGGAGTTGTTTGGGTATATGAAAGGGATCTTCATTCCACAGCTCAATCTGCTGATCACTACTTTGCAGACTTTGGCACAAAATAGCATCACCAGCGCAAGGTGGCAATGTCCATATCCAGGATACTATGGCACCATTTTTTTCACAATGAGAGGAAGAGGAGAAGCTTTTTCCATGTGTGCAGGACTAGGAAAAGGGGTCACTTGAGATTTTTTTTTCATTCTGAGATTAACGGGGTCAAAGTTCAACCTGTTCAATCCCAGCACTACTGTACCGTCAATTTACAACACTTTGCTGTGCACAAATTCACCCAATTTTTTTCTCAAAATGAAAAACTTAGATCACTCTTTAATTTTTAGGAAAATCTCCATTTTCATAAAATGACCCAAGTGACCCCTTTTCCTAGTCCTGCACATATAGGGCTCTAATTTCTTGGCACAGCGCAGGGTGGCGCAGCCCACGCAGTGGTACTTCGTCCGGTGCAGCCCGTGCAGTGGTAATTTCGTGCGGTGCAACACCGTGCGCAGCCACTTTGGCAATTTGGTAGAAGGACATGCACCGAGATGGGTGTGGCGGCGTAGTAGGGGGAGGTGTCACATATTCATCATGACGCAGTGACAATTTCAGGCAAAGGCTCCGCCGAAAGTCTTGAGAGAGCTCGCCAGCTCCAACCTGGTTTACTTTCTGTGCAGTGGTAATTTGGCTGACCGGCGCACAGTGCGCACACATCACCAAAACCTCACAGGCAGGTTTCCAGAATGTCAGGCACATTTCAATACAATAAATAATTACAGCAACCACTATTTAATGTAACTATCTGAATCAGCACATAAATTATAGTATCTATATCGATTGTCCTGATGTCAGATCAAAGAGAGAGAGAGAGAGAGAGAGAGAGAGAGAGAGAGAGAGATGTGTGCATGTGGGCGCGTGAGTGCGTGTGTAGGCTATGTGGGTATGTGTCCTTCAGCTGCTTTCACACCCGACGAGAAACAAATTTTTTGCATGACTGATTACATTCAAAGTCAATGCAAAGATGCGAATATACGGGTCTTTGCATTGACTTTGAATGTAATTTGTCCTGCGAAAAATTTGTTTCGTGTCCAGTGTGCAAGCGGCTTAATACTATTATTGTCACTTAGGTTTTCTCATTTTTAGTGGGGGAAAGGAATACAGCCTGATTGCTATGATCTCGTACTGACTTAAGATCACATATTGAAAATAAATGTGTAACGTATCTTGCATTATTGTCCATGCATGTTAATCCCAAAATTTTAAGCAGCAACAGGGTGTAATAATAGGAACACGCTATCCATCGTTTCTCTTCCCAATGATGCAGGCAGAAAAAATAAATGAACAAGCGTCGTATTTCCTTCCAACTTCATAAGTTTGAATGATCTGACATAGTTTTGTTTTGAAATTCCATTCAAGTTCGCTAATGGTAATAATTCGCGAATGCCCTAACTAGCCAGCTAACTCATATTCGTAATGCTTAATATAGATGTAAGCGGTGCAGAAAACATGCCTGAAGCAGCAAAGTAAAATGCAACATTAACGCATCATGCAGATATAGGACAGAGGCTTCTATATTCCAACATTTGAAAGGTGAGGAGAGGAGCTCATTTGATTGGTGAAGATTTGACTCGGCTGTGTTAAACCCACTCACGCCTTCTCTCCTCCCTCTTTGCCACTTGCGCCAGCAGGAGGGACAGAGGCGGGACAGAGGAGTACTTGCGCCGGGCTGCGCCGAGCACGAAATTGCAAAATACGCCTGAATACACCCCATTGGCGCGGCGCTCCCCCCATTCGCCGCGCCTGCGCCTGGTCAACGAATTTAGAGCCCATAAAGTCTATGTCTCACACTGACACCATTTTCAAGGCCATTCACCTGCATGAATTTCATGGAGGTCATTTAAATTAGATTTCGGAGCAAAAGACTTCTCACGATGGTGACTTTTATGGGGCTTTTCACCTGTATGAATTCTTTGGTTGGGCATCAAGAGATATCTTAAAAAACCTCCTTACATTGAGCATAGTTATGGGGCCTTTCACCAGTATGATCTCTCTGGTGGCTATTTAAATAAGGTTTGAGAGCAAAAGACTTCCCACAGAGGTCACATTTATAGGGCATTTCACCCGCATAATTTTTGTTGTATTTTATATTTTTCTACTCTGCAATGTTTTTATTATGTTCTATATGTCCTACTGTCTTGAGACATGTCAATGGTGGAACCAAAGGTGAATTTCCACTCTGTGGACAATAAAGTTTTCATATCGTATCGTATTTCCTATTGTATGAATTTGTTCATGCCATTGTAAAGTATTTTTATGCCTGAAACACTTGTCACATTGACCACATTTGTAGGGCTTTTCATCTGTATGAATTCGTTGGTGGCATTTCAAAAAAGATCTCCATGACGAACTCTTCTCACACTGATCACATTTGAAAAACGTCTCCCCAGTATGTTTTCTCTGGTGAGCATTTAATTTAGCTTTCACAGTTAAAGACTTCTCACACTGATCACATTTATAGGGCTTTTCACCTGTATGCATTTTATGGTGGACATTTAACTGAGATTAACAAGGAAAAGATTTCCCACCATAGTCGCATTTATAGGGCTTTTCACCCGTATGAATTAGTTCATGGAATTGTAATGAACTTCTCAGCCTGAAATGCTTCTCACACCAATGACATTTGTAGGGCTTTTCACCTGAATGAATTCTTTGGTGGCATTTTAATATCCATGCAGTTACAATTCTCTTCTCACACTGATCACACTTGCAAGACCTCACCACAGCATTTCTCTGGTGAGCATTTAATTGAGCTTTCTCAGCAAAACACTTCTCCCTTTGATCACATTTGAAGGGCCTTACAACTGCATGAATTTTATAGTGGTCATTTAAATGACATTTCTTGGCAAAGCTCTTCTCACACTGATCACATTTGTGAGATTTCCTATGTCCAGTCAGGTGGGTATTTAAATTAGAATTGTGAGCAAAAGACTTCCAGCAACAGTCACATTTATAAGACTTCTCACTCGTATGAACTCGAACATGGCTTTGTATATTAGTTCGACGACTGAAACGCTTCTCGCAATAATGGCATTTGTGGAACTTTATTCCTGTATGAACTCTTTGGTGGGTATTTAAATGAGACTGTGTAATTAAGCATTTCCCACAGTGAGTACATTGGTGGGGCTTTTTCACTTATATGGATTCCCACATCATGGATTAAACTGGACCGTTTTTTTCCCTGAATTTTTCCAGTTTGAATTGGGCTCTCCTGTATGGTGATATGATTCAGTCTCTCCTTTTTCATCAAAACCAGCTCCATTAAGCTCAGTATTCATGAGATCACTAAGATTTCACCTTATTCAAGCTTAATGTAATCAGATTTAATGTTAACATGCTTAATATCTGGAAAGACACGGAGGTGTTCACCTTAAATAGAGTCTCTATCATCAGTTTCTCTTTTGATTTGGTCACTATACAGATGGGCTTCATACGTCAGATCTGTAAGGCCGAGGCTCTCTGTCTTAAGATCCCCAACGTTGGTAGGGTTTGATTCAGTTTCTGTCTTTATCAGTGATGCTGCCATGTACTTTGAATCACTGACCCTGCTGTTTGCAGTAACACACTCTGGCTCCAGTGTTTTGTGACCTGGTGTATTACATCTCATCTCTGACTCTGCCATGTGGACAGACTCCAGTCCATGTAATTCCTCTTCTTTCTCTCTGATCCTGTGCTGCTCGGGGAGCTCTGGTAGGGTCGTCTCAGTGTCCTGTCTCAGACGGACTCCTGCCCACATCATTCTGCTGATCAAATGTGTTCAGAAGTGCAGCTCCTGTAGGGAAACAGTGGAAGGGATTTTAGCCTTTAAGTGGTTCAACTGCATTAAAAAAACACAGATTGCTTCCAGCAATCTGATCTCTTACATTATTGATGTTCATTCTCTGTATGCCAAACTAACAGTGTGAAATATAGAATTTTGATAATGGATCAATGAAATGTTTAATCATCCTCCTTCTGCAGAAGTGCTAGCCACACATCATACCTTAGTGGAATATTAAATAATTTAGCTTCCTCCACACGGTGTGAGAACAACAACTTGATCTCCAGTTGCTTACACCACTACAGGAAGCAAAGAAATAATTTTTTAAAAAATCCAAATTGAGCAAGTTTCTGGGGCTTGGTTTACATTAATAAAACAATTGTTAACCCTAGTCTTGCCTCTAGGCTAATGCTTATTGAGTACCGGCATTCAGGGAAATAGCTACTGGGGAACAATATATCAACGATTGGCACACAGGAAACGAGTTTGATTCCTCTATATAACAGCGACAGGCAGGAAAAGGGTCAAAATACAATCAACAGTACAGCACAACCTTGGTTATGTAAACATTTTTTCTCAGTAATCCATTACTCCAGGCTTATTCAGCATTTGCTGCAAACACAACCTTAGCTGACTAGACGCAATTAATAATGGCAAACTACCCAACAAATTTGGTACAAATAACAGGAAAATTACATTTATTTCAAAATTTATTGCAAGGATAAACCGCTTGAGATGCGCCATCTCGTTTTCAAGGGGGTTCCTCATTAAATGTGCAATCACCTCAGCCTGACACCCACCATCTAAGACTGTTGATGGTGTACAATGATGAATGAAGTGTCCTTCAAACTATTTTGGTGAACCAGTTTATTGTTTCATGAATAATAGTTATTTAAATGGGCCTAGGTGGCCTCTTTGACCTCAGATATTATTTTTCTTGTTTAATCTCCGTAATTCTAAAGTCATGACTCAGATTTGGACCAGCTTTGGCTGGATTATAAAGGTTATTGGTTATTTTATGATGGTCATGGCTTTCTCAGTCAGGAGAATGAAATCTCCAAAATTTTCACATTATGACTACCATTAATACTGCAGCACCTGCGGGGTCCACTAGGTGTCCCTTGCACTCTCGGACTCGGTGGTGTAGCTTAAAGGAGGGAAGGGCAGGTAGCCACAGCTTGGCACATCACCAGTGATGGATGAGCAATAGTTTGTGACTGAAGCTCGTCAGGGTCTGTGATTGAGGCCAAGAGCACAGCGGAAGTACAAGCAGAATCTGGATTAACATAACATAACATGAGTGGCGAGAACAGGCTGTTCAGCCCAACTAGGCTCGCCAGTTTCTTTTTACTATTGTGAATATATCACTTCAGATACTCAATGACTCAATGGTATCTAGCTTTAAGTCAAGCCTGCTCTTGAAAACTCCCAAGGTCTCTGCCTCAACAATATGGTCAGGCAAGCTATTCTACATCGAAATTACTCTTTGGGTGAAAAAATATTTCCTAATATCAGTGCTAAATTTACCCTTGGTCAACTTCCATTTGTGACCCCGAGTTCTACTAACAAAACTTGGCCGAAGGAATCCTACATAATTAACTTTGTTAATCCCTTTAACATATTTAATGACCTCAATCAGATCACCCCTTAGTCTCCTTTTCCTAAGACTAAAGAAATTAAGGATCTTCAGCCTCTTCTCATAGCTTTCATCTTTTATAAGTGGTTTTCTTGTCACTTTTAGTCAGCTTACCTTTGAAAAACATACACTTAAATTTCTATTTCAGCTTCTTTATTATCGCTGTATGTAATCATGCATGTTTGTTAGTTTTTTTAATGATACCGTCTACTTGAACCCAGTATTTCCCCTGAAATAATACAGGCTTGGCAGGCTGCCAGGCCAACATGACCCTCCTCCAGGCTTACAGTTTCTCAAAGGTTAAATAAAAAAAAATCACATATTCATTTGAAAATCAATAATTTACACTTCGGAACTTCCTGTACATTTGTGTGTTCTCCATATCACTGTACAAGAAACACTGGCTGTGCCTAATTGGCTACCGTGAATGAAATCTTGAATCTTATTGGCAAAAAAACTCAAAGTATAGCATGTTCAGAAATCAAAACTGCCTCGGCCTCTCTTTCCATCATGGGCGGAGACTTCTCAATGTCACCACAAGACACCTCGCAAAATTTGCCATAAATGGACTAATTGGGTCATTCCATGTCAAATGTCCGAATGGCTCCCACTTGACCATCTCAGATTTGGCTTAAAAAATTCCATACTTTTCTAGATATAGCCATGTGAAAGTGGCTCCTCAGAAATCGCTGTTCAAAAAGGGCCAGAACTTGTTTGCAAAAATATTTTTTATGACAAAACTACGAGGTGAGCTGAAATTTTGGATTTATCCTATTAGGAGGTGTATGCACCAGCTGGAATTTTTTCAGCCAAATCTGAGATGGTCAAGTGGGAAGTTTCTCTGAAATTCAGACATTTGAAATGGAATGACCCAATCATTAATGCCATGAATGAGTAGTTATGGATATTCAAACCATCACCCAATATTAACCAAGGAAAGTTGATTGCCTGATGTAGAAAAAAATTAATCACGCAGTTTTTGAGAAACAATTTTTACAAATTTCTCAGTCCTATCTTTAACACTGGGGCCAAAGTTTCAAGGACCCATGAAACGGACAAAAATGATTAAATCAAAAATCCAAAAAAAAAAAAAAAAAAAAAACCTCTGGAGATAAGATCTAGGAGTATGATATGGCGAATTTATACTAAAATTCATTAGGCCAAATAAAAAAAGATAAAAAATGTCTGGACAACGGATGCCACACCATGACAATAGCTTACCGGCCCATCAACCCGGTAAGCTAAAAACAGGTCAAAGGCAATTAAATATAATTTTTATTTTGTAACACTCATGGGCAATTCCACGGTGACTGACGTTACATTCAGAGAGGGGGCCTGGTAGTAAAACTTGCACTCCTAGGATGTTCATATTTTGTGACAAGCATAGTAGGGACTAGGTCTACAAGGAGCCAGAAGGAAACTTTGCTGGTGCAATGTATAAGTTAGTGGGATGTGGAATTGTGAGCGTGACTGACGTTAAAAAAAAAAAAGCTATTAGGAAAATTCATCAACTTTATTTCAAACTTGTCTTCAAATTGTACAGGGTTGACAGCTTTTTTCATTCCAAGATATAAGGTGACATGCAGCTGAAATTCTAGAAATTATTGCAATGTTCCAAATCAAAAGCATTATAAGAATAATTGCATAATTATGCGTGACTGACATTACGTGACTGATGTTACAGTTTGTCACTTAGAGTTAAAAGTTACAGAGAATGGATTTCTGTTGATAAAACAAGATAATCTGTGCGGTGGAAAATTATTTATTCCTGTAAGAAACACTCAGAGACAGAGTAAAATAGGATCCAGTCTTTACTATATGCATATTGGGTCCAAGTTACCTGCAGAACAAGGACATAGGGATTCCCCTTTGCTTGGATATTTGTATGAGCACAATGTCTTAAATGTGCGCCCCTGCGGCTAAGTTCCCCCTATAGTTCATTACTCTCCTCTTTTCTACAGGCACTTATTATCCAACCCCCTCCTTGAAACTGATTTCCACAGAAGTATGTTGTCTTCAGCATTCCATAGCTGAGTGCACGTGTCCCACATATATCTGGTCCCGACAGCCTCATCAGCCCCAGCAGAGAGGAGACCGCCCCCGCAGCTTTACTTCATCCTGAGGCCTTATCTCAAGGCCCTGGAGGATTCCAAGGTTCAGCACGCACATCTCATAAAACCTATGTTGCAAGGGGTATATATTTTCTAATCAGGCGAAAGCAATTTAAGTTGGTTTTGACAGTCTTGCAGAGCCTCTTCGCATATCGATCGAACTTAAGTTGACAATCTAAAATGACACCTAAAAATTTAAACTCGACTACCTGTTCTATTTCGATTTCATTAATCTTTACAACAAAATTTTCATTGGCTTTCCTCTTAATGGAAAAGCACATTGACAGAGTTTTCTTATAATTCAGAGTTAAATGATTATTCTGAAGCCACTGTGATATGCCAGACATTTCTTTTGACAGTATTTCCACTTTCATCTGAGGAGCTTTTGCAGACACATATACAATTGTGTCGTCCGCATACATTTGGCTCTTTTGCAACTATCAGGTAAGTCATTAATATATAAACTAAAAAGTAAGGGGCCCAAAATTGAACCTTGTGGAATTCCCATTCTGCAAGTCTGGACAGTTGACAAGGTAGAATTTGATCTAACCCATTGCTCTCTATGCTCAAGATCGAAACCAAGCGATTGTATCATCTGAGAAATTAAGTGCTTTAAGCTTATTTAGGAGAATTTTGTGGTTAACAGTATCGAAGGCTTTTTTTCAAGTCCAAGAATACTGCCACCACTACATTTCCTTCATCTAATGACTGTTTTATAGATTCTGTATGATAGCAGTTTGCCAACTGTGTGGAGTACCTGCACTGAACCCAAATTGTTTAGGGTGTAGTAGATGGTTACTTTCAATCAATCAACAAGTTGTTTAGCAACTGTTTTTTCGAGAACTTTTGAGAGCACGGGTAAGATAGAAATTGGTCTGTAGTCGGAGACCAGGTCAGGTACTCCAGACTTGTGGGTGGGAGTTATGATTGTCATTTTCCAGGGTTTAGGAAATTCATTAGCTCTAATTGATAAATTAACCAAATATGTCACAGGCACTTGAAGTAAAAAATTGCATTTTTTAATAAATGAAGTATCCAACCCAAAATGATCCTTGGCCTTAGAATGCCTAAACTCCATCATAACTTAACTGATCTCATTTTGTTTTTCCTCTTTAAGATAAAAAAATGACAATGATGGCACTCTCAGTATATCTTCTAACTTAACTGGTCGGAAATTTGCCGCGAGTTCCTCAACTGATTTGAAAAAAATGTATTAAATTTGTTTGCAATTTCAACTTTATCGTTACCGACTATACCATTTGTTTAATTCCACTATATTTTTTTCCGGATTAGGAGCTCGATTAGTTAAAATATTTAGATGTTTCCAGAGTGCTGAGCTTTTCCCTTCTGAATCAGCAATTACTTGCATAAAGTAACAGGTTTTTGCTGTACGCAACTCCCTAATTGATTATCCACTAAAATGCCACTTCTCTCGATCTAGTACCATCCGATTTTGCAGTGTCATCAATCGTAAGGCAGTTAACTCTTGCTGTGTGCTTCTAGTTATATTATGGGTTTCAATTATGAGTGCGCTTAGATGATAGTTCACGGTCTTCATTCGCAACACTACCTCTCCAACTCCAGCCCAGAGAAACAGGGAGAGGGCCACCTTACTACCAGTAGACCATAACTTTGAGTCTGCTGGGACATTAGTGCCCCAGATGGGATCATGTGATGCTGCCGCATCCCGTCTCCGTCGTGTGGCCTTAGTATGCGCACGCACAATGTACGTGTGATCATTTAATTGTACATAAGCACATATGCCTCCCCAATTTGAAGACAATGTTACATATATCCGATGTCCACACAACCAATACCAACCATCCACAGCCCTTGTCACATTCTAGTGCGGTGCCATTGTCTTACATATCGTGCCATTTGGACTGTTTCCTTTACCAGGAATAAAGGAATTGTTAGTCACATTTGCATATCCACAGAAAATCATTGGTTTTCCCAGACACCCCTGGGTTTCTCCCAAAAATTCTGTGCAATTACCTTTAGCCCATCACCGAAACTTCTGCCCTGGACTATAATGGACTACAGACTACCATGAGTGTGACATTAGAACTCATATTTCCCAGTTTTGGGTATCCACTCTTATCGGTGCACAGTTTTAGTCCATGGGAAAATATTGTGTTTTCTGGGGGTCTATTAGGATCCAATGATGTTAATGTACTGTGAGTGGTAGATATTGCGATGACGCACTTAATGGTCTCATTTAGATTTAACGTAGGTGATGAGGCTTGTCACGCCTTTACCTTGGGCATGATTATGGAGGCTGGCGTGTACAGACATAGCACCCAGAACGATTTACGGACTGTGCTGCTCTATTTGCATACCTCCACCATGAGTTAGAAGCATATATGAACGCAGGACCTCCTGGTTCGAGTAGGTGACTATCCACTACCACATACCTTCTTGTCCTAGATGAGATTGGTATATGGCCCACACTCACCATGCATGTTCCTATGATCAACAGACACAGGGAGAAGAGAGCCATCTTGAACCAGTCTAGAGTCTATGCTGACACCAGGTTCACCAGGTTTGAGACGGATGAGCTCTACATGCCACGCCCCCCTTTGTAGCTGGTCTCCCTCCAAGTCTATCCTGACCTACTCAGATGCACCTACACATCAGGTGGAGGAGGAGCTACCTTACAATGTGACTGGTGTATCCACGTTTCTCTCTCCTGCATCCTCACCGCGGTTGGTGTGGTCAGGAGCACTTGATATGGACCCTTCCACGTTGGTTCACCGCACTTCTGCTGTTTACCGATGCTTCGCGCCAGGATCCAATCACTTGGCTTAATCTGTCCTTGCGACATCTCATAGTTCTAGCCAGGCCATTTTAGCGTACCGGGCCGGTACGCTGACGAACGCAAAAGTCGCATGCCGGTACGCAGGAAAAATCCGCCAGTACGCAAAAAATTGCGGCCGGTACGTTACAGATAGGTCACCAGTACCAATATCTGCAACAACACGGATGGCTTCAGACTGTACTGATCGACCTAGTTTTATCGATTATCTGAAGATAAGCCAGTATAGCCGCCGCTGTCGCAAGTAGCCTACCTGTCAAGGCATAGCACATGAGGCTCAGTACCAGTTAGCTCGCAAACAGCCGATCATGGACGCTTGGCTGGTTCGTCCACCTCCTGGGACTAGTGCCCAAAATGAAACCAGTGCCGCGAATGTCTCGACATCAGAAAGTTCGGAAGACGATGATGCAATCGTCAGAGTAGAGCCTAGTAGCAAGTTTAAAGCCATCAACGACGGCGGATCTTGTTTGAGCGAAAGTGAATATAGCCAGCTAGAATTAGAATTAGCTCTAGGAAATGTCTATTTAACTGTCGGATGGATCCCGATCTTTTCTGCCACTTTGCAGTCTCTTCCGTTTTACCTGCGCAATTGGCACAGTTTAAAATAATCACGGAAACTAGGTAGCTATATACTTCGGAGATACTGATATTGCAAATTGATCATTTCGCTGCCGTCAAATTAGCCACAAGTAATTGGACTAAGATATCTTCACGAGAAGCATCAGACATTATTGCACAACACTTCCTCTCAGATATAAAATACTGCATTGTCTTTGACTATAAAGTTAGATTGGTTACTGGAATTAACATTCATATTGTGAATGGCTACGTCGTAAATTCATGCCAATTGCCTTACTTATATTGACTAGCTACAAACACGTCGCACACAGATGAAAAAATAATATAATATTGTTGCTTGCTCGTCATTTTAGCCATGGGTATCTTTCCGATATCTATTAACATTTCCAAGTTAAACTTGCTGCCGAATCAGTATGTGCAGTCCTTTGTAATGTGTGTTTAACGACCTTGCCATGACATAGCTAGCGAACCTGGAATGTAGGTATACCGTTCGCTTATGGCAAGCCGTTTTAACATTTAATCGAACCACACTCCTATCTATAATTACATTTTAGATATCCATAATAGCATTTCTTCTAGTCAAAATGTAATTTTGACTAGTTAGAATGGTAATTAAAGATATTTGCAATAACATTCTTACTAGTAGAAATGTTATTTTAAGATACCTACAACTTTGATTGTACTAGTCAAAACTAAATTTAAGATATCTAAAAATCCTTAAAAACTGTAAGTGGCCGTTTTAACATTTAATAGCTAGACTGGATATGTATTGCAGATATCTGTAATTCAATTCTTCCTAGTCAAAAAGAACACTTCAGATATCCACAATGACATTCTTCCTATCCACCATTGTCATTTCAGATATCCACAATGACATTCTTCCTCGGACAAATGACGTCACTTTTGCCATTCATGTGTATTGGGCTTTCAATTTCCGATATCCACAATTACACTCTGGATATCTAGAATGAACATTTTGGATATCTGCAATTGAATTCTTACTAGGAAAAACTCCCATTTCAGATATCTTCAATCCAATTGTTACTAGTCATAATTTTCATTTCAGATATCCAAAATGAAAAACTAGAGTAGTGTCTACTCGTCAACAGATATCAACAATACTTTTATGGATATCTGCAATTGTTTTGTTGCTAGTCATAATTCTAATTGTAGATATATGAAATTACATTTTTACTAGTCATAATACGAATTGTGGATATCCATAATGACATTTTTACTAGTCACAATGTATTTTGGATATTCAAAATTACATTCTGGATATCTGGAATAGTTTTTCATTTTGGATATCTGAAATGAAAATTATGACTAGTAACAGTTGGATTGAAGATATCTGAAATGGGAGTTTTTCCTAGTAAGAATTCAATTGCAGATATCCAGAATGTTCATTCTAGATATCCAGAATGTAATTGTAGATATCTGAAATTGAAAGCCCAATACACATGAATGGCAAAAGTGACGTCATTTGTCCTAGGAAGAATGTCATTGTGGATATCTGAAATGACAATTGTGGATAGGAAGAATGTCATTGCGGATATCTGAAATGTTCTTTTTGACTAGGAAGAATTGAATTACAGATATCTGTAATACATATCCAGTCTAGCTATTAAATGTTAAAACGGCTTGCCATATTCGCTAAAAGTTCTTGCTCGTCTTTATGCATGGTCGAAGTAAGTCGTGTCTCTCACGCCCAAATGCTTTGAATGTTCTCCCTCTGCAGCTGCTGCGAAGGAAATACTGTGGGTACTCTGTGCATTTACAGAGGGCTCGGCTCCGAGCAAGTAATTTCAAATGACAGTAAAATTGTCCAATAATATTTCCCTTATGAATGGGAGGGCTTTGTTATCGCTAATGTTATGACAGGTTCCGCCCGCAGTCCCCCAGGCGAATCACAAGCTAGCGAAATTAAAAAAAAAAAAAAAAAAAATGTAAACAACCTAGCGAGCTGGCCTGAGTTGCTGGTTCGTGATAGCTGTGAATATCGTTCCGAGTTTATGAAGAACGTTTTCTAGACTAATATTCAATGAGAAGTTTGAGTTGATCAGCTTGGGAAAACCTACACCAGACCTTAAATTGATGCAAAAAAACAAGGCTTTTGAGAGGCATTTCAACACCAGCAATTATGCGCGATACCCATGGATGAAGGAGGAAAATCTGTATTGCTGGGATTGGGTCCTGGGCCAAAGATGGACTGTCTGAGCGGGTGAAAAAGGCAATTAAATGATCATGAAACGGTAAGCTATTTATAGGGCTCTGTGCTAAGTGATTTTTGTGTTTTCCGTCGCTGCCAGTGTTTTGTGTATGTTACAAAATTTATTTGGGAAAAAAATTATACGGCATTGCTGAGATGGTGAAATAGATTAATCGGTAGTGCAGCACGATGCTTTTACCCAAATTAACTTTACAGGGTAAACGGAATGAAACTTTTAGCCACTGAAATAATTTTTGTGACCTCACGGATGCGTAAGAACACAGCGTTAATTATTCATTAATTAGATCCTCCTGACTCCTTCGGCATGCGATACTTCTTGTTTACAAACATTGACGTCATATTCAGCCATACGCATTAGCGTGGTTGGCAAGAACAAGTGTAAATCAATACAACAAAACAGGGGGAGTATGGCATCCTGCAGTTGTGGAACCGATTCGGCGGTCACCGAATATGCACAAAACCTTGACAATACCGCGAAGGCAAGATATTTCTTTTAGCTTAAGTACAACGAAGGTCTGTGTAAGCTTCCGGATCCCTACGAGCTGAAAGGCTGGAGGAGCGACCCCTCTTTGGGTCTGGGTCGGCTGGATCATCACTTGATTTTCCTTCATCGAACAGAAATTCAACATTTGTTGATCATCATTGATCAGTGAAAGTAATCCACAGTCGTACATTTACCAGAACGATTTTAAAAAGGGGCGCCAATATATTTTGGGGGGTTTTATTCGTGATAAGGGGGTTTAGAATTTATGATTAATATTTAATATCGCGAATGCATATACTGCGCATTCCCTAGCCACCTGGCGTGTCATCGGTATCAAGCTTGCCGCCGTTACAGAGCTGCAGTAGACATTTAACTCTAAATTTTCTTGACTGGATGTACGATGGACGTTTTTCCATACTCGAATGTTTCTCTGGGTACCCAAAATTCAAGCCGAAAAAGTACTGATCTTAGTCGATACTGATGAAGGTTGAAAACGGAATGCTTTCCAGTACTAATATCCGAACTGTCACTTAAATACTCGCTATCGGAAAGTTAGGAACCTATCGAATTACCCAACACAAAAAAGATCAATCCCTTGCCATGACCGAATAATGAAATGCGAAAACTTAGCAAAATGTCATGGTAGAAATGATGGAAATAACTTGCGACTGACCCGACAGAAAGTGAAAAGTACAAACACGCCAGTGGGTCGACGGCATCCAGTTCTTGCATTGAATTGCATCAATCCAAGTAGATTTTATCGGTCCTCGATCAGGAATACGTAGGAAACGTATTCCTGAACCCTTCACGAAACGGTTTGTGCAGTTAACGCTGCAACTGACTGGCATTATGACAAAAAGTGGAGGACAACTTTACTTCACCTAGAAAATCAATTATCATGTTGTGGCTTTTTGCCAACCACGGTAGTCAACAAACCTACGTGACCAGGTTGGTGACATCACGAGAAGTATGGCTCCGGTACGTTCAATAAAATTTCTGGCTAGAACCCTGCATCTCTACTACCGATCTGGGAGGAAACACATTTCGAATCTCATTCTTGTTAGTTAGCATTCTATTCATATATTCTGCCAGAGTTGCTTCTTCTACTTTTGTTCTCTGCAGTAAATATGGTAATTCAAATGGTTTCCCATGTTCTACTTCATAAAGTGACAACCCCAATCCCCGCTGTGTTGTTATTCTCATGCTAGTTAGTGCCAATGGTATGCATGCAACTCAATTCCATTCAGTTTCTGCCATGACTTAGTGCAGTTTTGCTTTCAGGGTTCCATTAGTTCTTTCCACTAATCCTGCTGATTGTAGATGATATGCACAAGGCTTTTTACATTCTATTCCTAATTTTGTGGCAAATATCCCCCAGTAGTTTATTATTGTCCTCCTTTCTGCAGGTACTTCGTATCAAACCCCTCTGCTCGAAACATCCAACCCCCCTGCTTGAAACCGATTTACACAGAAGTTTCTTCTTTCAGCATTCCACAGCTAGGTGGACGCGTCCCACGTACTGGCTTCTATCAGCACATCAGTCCCAGCAGAGAGGAGACTCCCATCAGTTATTGTTGTAGTTTTCTTTCAGAAATATTTTCATATTATGAGGTTCCCCCATCCTCAAACAATTGGAGAGAGACAGATTCTTCAGAAAATTACTTTATTGAGGCATGCCGATAAATATAAAGCAGAGTTCTTTTTGCACAAGAAGAACTGACATTCTGCTTTTCACACCCAGTTTTTATACCTTCATCACAGGAAATATCTTCCAAATATGGTTTTTCTGCCCTCTCATGTTACAATGGTTCAATAACGTAATGTCTGCTTCTTGTTTTTTAAAATGGTACAATCATGTGGTGTCTGCATGTTACTGGTTTTTCTCTTTCATAATTAGTTGGCAACCTTTGCAAAATAACTTCAAGGCTACTTGTTTCAGAGACTTTTAGTTGGGTGACAGGTCGTCCCAGAGACAAGCAAACCAAAACACTGCCAACTTGCCTTGAAAACTGCAACCAAAATATAGCAACCCTCTTGCAGTATAACACTGGAGCATGCATAACTATATGATTTCTGATGAATGATGGTGAATAATGCTGATGACTGAATAGACATTGCCTGAATCAAGTGAACAGATGTCAATCAAAGCTACAGAAGCAAACTGCTTATGTGTGTGTGCACTGCTCATGCGTGTGTGAACTGCTTGTATGTGTGTGTGTTATGTGTGTGAGTGAGTGTGTGTGCATGTGTGTGTTACTACTGCTTACATAATATGGTTACTGATTATGATTATTGATTATGGTCATGAAATATGGTAATTGATTTACTGATGAATATGATGAGAAGTATTGAAATATAATTCTCAACATTATCTCACCCTCAGGCTTCATCTCAAGGCCTTGGAGGATCCCAAGGCTTAGGAGGAACACACACTTCAGCAAGCACACTCAAGGCCTCGGAAGATCCAAAGGCTTAAGCCTAATTTATAGTCGTCCAACTCAGTCAATACGCAGACACGCAGTTGTATCGACAGAGATGTGGACCCTTCAGACTTCTCCGTTTGTTAATGAGTGTTGCAAAGCAATTCATCGCCAGGACAATAGGGGGTGTAGCGTTTTTTTTTTTTTTCGGAGACCCGCCTACTATTTTAATGACATCTGTGGTCGAGGATTGTTGATTTACCTCGCCCTGTCCCAACACACACGCGCACAGAGAGAGACACACGCGGGGAAGAATGGTGAGCGACTTGTGATGGAGCTGGAGCTGATTGACATTGAGCAACAAATGCTTTTGTTGCAAAGAATGACACGAGAGTGAAAGAGGAGACAGAGGCGGCGGTGGTATGTTCGTCCACTGAACAAGTCGAGGCAGAGAAAAACCGGAAAAGAGGCATTCCGGAAATGATGTAGTTAGCTGACCAATCACAGGCTTGCGCTATCCGTGGGCTCTCTGTCGTTTTGACGGATAGTTAGAAAATTTGGGAGGTGTCCATCATGCGTCGGAGAGCATGTCGGAGAGGGTTTGCGGCGTCGGAGGGGGCTTGCGACATCGGAGAGGGCTCTGTGTGTCTGCATATTGACGGAGTTGGACGACATAAATTAGGCTTTAGGAGGAACACACACTTCAGCAAGCACATCTCAAAACACTTCTGCATAAGCACAAGCTAGATTACAAGGATAAGCAATTTATAACTAAATTTCTCTTACAATCAACCCCCCGGATAAAAACCCCCCCAGGTAAAAAAGGTCCACTTATAATTAAGGGCCATTCCATGAGAAAATGGCACTTTTGAAGAAATTGAGGGGTTGACCCCCCCTGGAATTGAATGAAACTTGGCATAGAGGTACATATGGGTCTCTCACGGAAAAAGCCAAATTTTTAAGTCTGTATCTCATTTTGCCTGCGGATGGTGCCACCTGGAAGGCAGTAAAGTGGCCCAGTTTTGCTGTTCACTCCAAATATCACATCAACTATCATGACTTTAGGGGATACCGTACCAAATATGTCATTTTTTTATCATGACCTGTTACACTTCAAGTCTGGATAGACATCAGCACCACATCGTGGCCAAGCTGAGTACCTGTGCTATTGAGCTGGAATTATTTGACAAATAACAGTAAAAATTGCAAATGGGAATAAAATAATATCCCAGACATATAGCAATCTAGAATGCTTTATGTGTTTACTCACAAAAAGACTATCATTTTCAGTGAATAGTATCTTGGTATCTTGCTGGGTTAGTGCAATGGACGACCAGAAAGATGGTAGAAATTGATTTTTGGTGCACGTTTGCCGCATATTTTGCCAGTAACCCAGAATGTACTGTGGTGGTAAATGCAGTTTGTTGTGCTTTTGGAACACTATAAGGAATACCAAGCATTTCTTGGGTAGAATCTACACTTTCAAGCAAGACGGAGCCAAAGTTGGAGGAAAACTCAAAATGGACCATATCATAGCAGATTGTCCCTATGTTTAGGTGGCATTAGTTTGTTTAACCAGCAAGACAGAGATCTGAAATTCTCTGGATACATAGTCACTTTGGGGTACATTATAGAATTAGTAAAATCTCAATGGTAGTATATTCAGTATAGATAATATTCAACATCAAAAGTGGAAGGATTTCATCCCCAGGGGGCGCATTTGGCCAGAGGCAAGCACCGGGAATCCCAAGCAATGTACCAAAGACATTATTTTGAATTGTGATTCACAGCTAGTTTTCTCAGAAAATGAAGGGTTTGGTTTGGTACCTTGCTGGGGAGATGACTTTCTAACTAAAGGTGTCGCTCTAAAGAGGAAATGTTCTACCGACCTTATATTCCATATTGCCAGACATATACCACAGTTCTGTCTTTTGAAATGTATGAAGTACATGCACAGTTCAGAAACATTCAGATGTCGAGCAATACTTCTGGAACCAATGCCATCAAAATGTTTGGCAACAATAAGGTTGCGAAGGTCTTGAGAGCCCTTTGCTTTTACCAATCATGAGATGATTCTTGTGTGACACCTTGGTGACGAGAAACCTTTTTATAAACCATCAATTAGGACTAAACCAGCTGATACTAATTTGCACCGACAGGGGGCAGGATTACTTTCTAAATACTGACGGACTTCAGCTGGTTGTTTGGCTTTCCTTGCCTTTTTGCACCTCCTTTTCTTTGCGTTCAATACTTATTCCCTGTGTCATTCCACTGTATTACACATAACTTAATTTATAGACTTATTTTTTTCTTTGTATGTGTGGATTATCTAGGCTGTTACCGACATCTGGTGAAAATTTCAAGTCAATAGTGCCATTAGAAATATATTTTCTGAGAAAAATGTTGACGGGTTCAATATTAATTTTCCCCACTGTATATCACATTTGTAGAGCCTTTCACGTGCATGAATTTCAGGGTGGTTATTTAATTTAGATTTCTGAGTAAAAGACTTCCCGCAATGGTCACACTGATAAGGCTTTTCACCTGTATGAATTCGTTCATGGTATTGTAAACTAATTGTTTTTGCCTGAAACGTTTCTCACACTGATTACATTTGTAGGGCGCCCCTGTATGAATTATTTGGTGAGATTTCAAATTACATTTCTGGGAAAAACTCTTCGGACACCGATCACATTTGTGGGGCTTTTCACCAGTATGAATATTATGGTGGTAATTTAATTTAGATTTCTTAGTAAAATACTTCCTACAATGGTCACATCGATATGGCTTTTCACCTGTATGAATTTTAACATGGCATTGTAAAGTTGTTCTGTCCGAGAACTGCTTCTCACAATGGTTACATTCGTAGGACTTCTCACCGGTATGTCTTCTCTGGTGGGATTTTAAAGTAGATTTCTGAGTAAAAAACTTCCCACAAGAGTCACATTTATAGGGCTTTTCACCTGTATGAATAGGAAGGTGGCGTCGAAAAGTAGTTCTGTGCCTGAAATGTCTCCCACACTGATCACATTTGAAGGACTTTTCACCACTATACTTTATCTGGTGGGCATTTAAATGTGATTGGTGAGCAAAACACTTCCCTCAACAGCCACATTCATAAGGTTTCTCACCCGTATGTGTTCTCTGGTGGGCATTTAAAAGATTTCTGAGCAAAAGACTGCCCACAACACTAACAACTACTAAAGGGCTTTTCACCTATATGAATTTTATGGTGGTTATTTAATGTAGATTTCTGAGTAAAAGACTTCCCACAATAGTCACACTGATATGGCTTTTCACCTGTATGAATTCGTTCATGGTGTTGTAAAGACCTTTTATCCCTGAAACACTTCTCACACTGATCACATTTGTAGGGCCTCTCATCTGCATGAATTCTTAGGTGAGATTTCAAATGACATTTCTGGGAAAAACTCTTCGGACACTGATCACATTTGTGGGGCTTTTCACCTGTATGAATTTTATGGTGTTTATTTAATTTAGATTTCTGAGTAAAAGACTTCCCACAATGGTCACACTGATATGGCTTTTCACCTCTATGAATTTGTTCATGGCACTGTAAAGAAATTTTTTGCCTGAAACGCTTCTCACACTGATCACATTTGTAAGGCCTCTCATCTGTATGAATCATTTGGTGAGATTTCAAATGACATTTCAGGTAAAAACCCTTCATACACTGATCACACTTGTAGGGCTTTCCACCTGTATGAATTTTATGATGGTTATTTAAGTGAGATTTCAGAGTAAAAGACTTCCCGCAATAGTCACACTGATATGGCTTTTCACCTGTATGAATTCGTTCATGGCACTGTAAAGAAGTTTTTTGCCTGAAACGCTTCTCACACTGATCACATTTGTAAGGCCTCTCATCTGTATGAACTCTTTGGTGAGTTTTCAAACTACATTTCTGGGAAAAACTCTTCTTACACTGATCACATTTGTGGGGCTTTTCACCTGTATGAATTTGCTCATGGCATTGTAAAGACCTTTTATCCCTGAAACACTTCTCACACTGATCACATTTGTAGGGCCTCTCATCTGCATGAATTCTTAGGTGACATTTCAAATTACATTTCTGGGAAAAACTCTTCGGACACTGATCACATTTGTGGGGCTTTTCACCCGTATGAATTCGTTCATGGTGTTGTAAAGACTTTTTATCCCTGAAACACTTCTCACACTGATCACATTTGTAGGGCCTCTCATCTGCATGAATTCTTAGGTGACATTTCAAATTACATTTCTGGGAAAAACTCTTCGGACACTGATCACATTTGTGAGGCTTTTCACCTGTATGAATTTTATGGTGGTTATTTAATTTAGATTTCTTGGTGAAAGACTTCCCACAATGGTCAGACTGATATGGCTTTTCACCTGTATGAAATTTAACATGGCGTTGTAAAGACATTTTTTGCCTGAAACGCTTCTCACACTGGTCACATTTGTAGGGCCTTTCTGTATGAAATATTTGGTGAGTTTTCAAATTAGATTTGTAGGAATAACTCCTCGGACACTGATCACATTTGTAGGGATTTTCACCTGTATGAATTTGATGGTGGCAATTTAATTTAGCTTTCTCAGAAAAAGACTTCCCACAATGGTCACACTGATATGGCTTTTCACCTGTATGAATTCTATAGTGGGTATTTAAGTGAGATTTCTGAGTATAAGACTTCCCACAGCGGTCACACAGATATGGCTTTTCACCTGTATGAATTTTATGGTGGATATATAATGTAGATTGCCGAGTAAAAGACTTCCCACAGTGGTCACACTGATATGGCTTTTCACCTGTATGAATTCGTTCATGGCATTGTAAAGACCTTTTATCCCTGAAACACTTCTCACACTGATCACATTTGTAGGGCCTCCCATCTGTATGAATTTTGACATGGCGTTGTAAAGTTTTTCTGTGCCCGAAATGCTTCTCACAATGGTCACATTTGTAGGACTTCTCACCGGGATGTCTTCTCTGGTGGGATTTTAAAGTAGATTTCTGAGTAAAAAACTTCCCGTAAGAGTCACATTTATAGGGTGTTTCACCTGTATGAATTTGAACATGGCGTCGTAAATCAGTTTTTCGCCTGAAACTCTTCTCACACTGATCACATTTGCAGGACTTCTCATCAGTATGTTTTCTCTGGTGGATATTTAAATCAGATTCCCTAAAAAAACACTTCCCACACTGAGAGCAGTGATGGGGCTTTTCTCCTGTATAGATTCCCACATCATGGATTAAACTGGACTGTTTTTTCCCTGATTTTTTGTTGGTTGGATTGAGCTCTCCAGCAAAATGATATGGTGCAGTCTCTCTCTTTTCATCAACACCAGCTCCATTAATCTCTGTATTCATGAGATCACTAATTAAGATTTCACAGGATTCAAGTGTAACGTCATCAGATTTAATGCCAACACACTTAATATCTGGCAAGACACCGACTTCTTCAGCTTTAATATAATCTCCATTATCAGTTTCAGTTTTAATTTGGTCAGGACGCAAATGGGCTGCATGGGCCAATTCTGTAAAGTCCAGGCTCTCCATCTTAATATTCCCAGTGTTGGAGAGGCTCAGATCAGTTTCTGTTTTTATCAGTGATGCTTCTGTGGGATGTAAATCACTGACCCTGCTGTTTGCAGTAACACACTCTGGATCCTGTGTGTCGAGTCCTGGTGTAGTGTATTTCGTTTCTGACTCTGCCATGTGGACAGACTCAAGTCCATGTAGTTCCTCTTCTTTCTCTCTGATCCTGTGCTGCTTGGGGAGCTCTGGTGGGGTCGTCTCAGTGTCCTGTCTCAGACGGACTCCTGCCTGCATCATTCTGCTGATCAAATGTGTTCAGAAGTGCAGCTCCTGTCGGGAAACAGTGGAAGAGATTTTAGCGTTTAACTGGTCTAACTGCACTAGAAAATTTCAGATGCTCCCAGCGATCTAGCCTGCGAAGAGGCCCTCTGTTGGATCGGTGAGAGAGGCAAAAGACGGCCTGCAATGATCCTTTGATGATCTGAGTTCTGCCCCTCGCTCTGCTTGAGTTGTTGTCAAAATGAAATCAGCCAATCACCAAGACGCTGTCAAAACACCGACTTTTGACTACACGTGCGGTTGTTATGTTCGAAGAAGCTCAAAATACCTCAAAAAAATCTTACAAACACAAAGGAAGAAAACCTGTAAGCATCGAGAGCTCATTAGATGAATTTTGTAGAATTTGCAAATGTTCTTGAAGAACAAAATACTGTAAAGACTTGAAAAACAAGGCTTTTCCTGAAGCCAATAGGCAGCACGGCTAGAACATCTCTGCCATTTATTCAACTGTTAATAGCAAGCCCTTGCTCTGCCTTCAACTGTAGGGCTCTTGCGCACCTTGAAGATATAATTCCTACGGCTTTTTTCAAACGATCCGTGTGATCAATAAATTCAGACGATGGCATGTTTAATGGGCTCTGTGCACGGATCGGTTTCATATTTGAGTTAAGGCCGCGCACCTGCTTTCGGTCCACGAGATTGAAAGCAGAAGAAACCGGCATAATGGCTGTCGTCGCTGTTCAAAGACATTCCCATGTTCTTTTATACGCTTCTGTCTGAGCGATACCCGGTACTCGCAGGGTTAAGTGTGATTAACGTGTCGTGATGTTTCGTGTTGACCACGCTACGTAGCGAACAGATGTTCAGGTTCTCCTATCACACTCATTTGTATGAGCTAGAAGGACTGTCACAATACACTCCCCAATATAAGTTAGTCATCAGGGAGAATCGGACGGGCACCCTCGTATCCCTGTTCGGCTGTCTTTGGGACCAGTTACAATGCGCAACTTTCGTCCCGCTCTATCTCAGCAGCAGGTACAAAATATAAATGGAAAGACTGTGAATCTAATCTATTCATCACAACGCAGTAGGTTAGCCCAGTTGGATAATCGGCAGTCTCTCGGACGCGAGAACTCCAGTTTGCGTTCAAGCTGAAAACACTGCGTCATATTCTTTCGCTAAATGGGTTTAGCTAGTGCAGTCGAGTGTGTGTGAATGCTTTTACTCTGGTGTCACAGAGGGGCATTGAAATCGAGCATTGGGACCGTATTGTAACCCCAGACTCGTAGCTCCACCATAGTCAGCTGGATAAAAAGCTGTTTGTTCGGTAGCTAAACTCAGCTTGCGCCAATGTAATATACAGTGGATCAGGAGCGCTTTTCTCAAAAGTGTAGCAGCTAACAAAATTAGCAACTTACATCGTTCGTTCATTCACAGTCCATGGGTCCAACTATGTACGTTAGCATCTGTGATTTCTGGAAACGCGCTCCAGGTCTGTAGCCTGAAACATGTTGGCTGCAGACTCTGGTGTGATTCATAATGGTGAAATTGTCATGTCGTTTCTTAACCATCCACTTGTCTTTGGGAAATGTGAGGAAACTAAGGAAAGAATTGAACTTAGCCGAGACTGTACATAGCGGCACACAGGAGTAGTGTCCTGAAATGCTGTCCTTGCATCTTGGAAAAAACAGTTTCGCTCATTTTGAGGTCATGACATAAACATCGACACACGAATCGGAATACAATACACAAAGAAACAAAATAAAATGTAATGAAAATTAATGTAATTTAGACCGTTTTAAAACAAAATTATGTCTCGCATTCCTACACTAGCGCAGGACTTCACGCTTGTCGTGCATAGAGCCCATTGAATACGCTTGAATGGACTGCAGGGTTGCCAGGTCTGTCCTTCACAACCAGCCCAAGATTAGCCCAAGAGCCAATAAAGCCAGCCCAATGCCAGAATGCAAAAAAGGCCCTCAAAACCTCCGCAACACCATACATACAGCCTTTAAAGTCCAAAAACATTGCTGTCAAATATATTCCAATATTTACAAAATATCACCGTGAACGGTCATTATACCAGCACTGAAAGCACTGAAAGTTTTTCCCCACACAGTTTAATCTAGTTCCAAAATTGCTCATGTAATTATTAAATAGGGTGTATAGCATCCATCCATCATCCATCCATCCATCCATCCATTTTCTATCAGGCTTTTTCTTGAAAAATCTTTAGGTGCGCAAACATTTGCGTGCATAAACTTAATTTTTCAGCCTTAGGTGCACATTTTTTTTTTATGCAGCTCTAATGCTATTTTAGGCGCGCAAACTGCACCTTTCATGAAAAGTTAAGGTGATATTAATGTCATATATAATTAATCTAAACTAATAAAAGCAATGTATTATGGCGATCTTTAAAATATTTAAATCTACCATGTGCAACACCACCTTTCTTTTCCTATATTATATCGTCCTTACATAGGCACGCAAGTGTACGTTTTAATTGCGTCCTAAGGTCCGCCCTAACTACAGTGAAGATCAGTGATATAGGCATTAGTTGCTCACTTCGATATAGTCTTGGAACATAATGTTCAAGAAAAAAAATCTGGAGTTTGGCAATTTCCTGTAAATTGCAGATTATTGGAAAAAAAAAAAAGAATGAATTTGCAAGGAACATTTCGCCTACCCAGCTCAACTACGAACGGGGCTACCACTTGAGAACGGTAAATCAGCTTACTTAGTATTATTTCCCCGCATAAACCTGTTAAATGTGCTTTATAGGTGAACATTAATATTAAGTTGTTATATTTAATAAGGTGACTTGAACCACTAGTTAGGACCGTGTTCACAATGCTGGTCATCATATGTGTAACACCAGGAGAGAAAAATAAACCTTTGTATATTCCAAAAACTTCTGATTTTTTTAGAAGTACATAAACCTATGCAACTGAGAACCAGAGTGTGGAAACAATCTTTTCACTGGAACTATCAACTTATGCTTCATGTTTATTGAAAAAAGGCTTAAAATTGATATTCCTGCCACATTAGTCATCGCTGAACCACAATGCCGAATGTTCACACAGAGGAAGAAGACCAACTTTTTAAGTTAGTTTAGGGTATGGGCAATTCTATAGGAGATAATCAGATGAAGGGTTCTTTCTCAACATTGGGCAGTCAGCATTGACAACTCCATAATTTTGTCATTTGCAAGCAGCTGCATCATTTCATTGCATGTTCCAACTAACTACTGTGCAGAAAAGGGAAGAAACTTCATTCAGGTTACTATAACTTAGGAGTGCTAAAGCCCCATGGAAAACACTTTACCAGGAAGTCTACCATAAAGCAGGCAAAATGGATTAGATCTGTTTGATGGACAGACACTGTGGGACAGTTTTATGATCAGCAGTAAAATCCACAACAAACAAAAACTATTATTGTACGCAATGGATATTTTATTCAGAGGAACAACAACTTGAACACTGTGCCTACATCTGGCACCCTTCAACATGACTGTCTGGCCTCAGGTTCATAGACAGTTACGAGATCTCACTATTTTGAATAAACACTGAGATACAAATGAGGAAATAAGAACTACTGCTCTGCTAACTTCAACAACCACATTAACAGCAAACAGGTGAAATGGCTCAGGTGGATCAAAGTACATCATCTAATACGTCATACACATTATACAGCATTGTTCATACCACTGTGATGGACAGACACTGTGGGACATTCCCACATTGGGAATTTGTATTTTCTGGTCTTAAAGGAGACCTATTATGCTGATCTTTCTTATAATACATACAAGTAATGTTATAATGTTGGATGTCCATACGCAACCTCTGTGAAGTTTCTAAACATAAGATACAGGGGTTTTGCCGTTATCCGAGAACGTGATTTCCTCTCTGAACAGCTCGTCCCGAGATCTTCACGAGATCTCGGCAAAACCTGACATCAGGTTGTGCCGTCCAATTAGTACAGACCTAGCCAGAGCCAATCACGGTGCTGGACCTGCCCACCCCAGAAACTATTATAGCAGGCACAAGCAACCGCGGATCATACTATGCCTTTGTAGTGTCAACACTTCTGGAAATACAAAAGAAGAAAAAGAACTGCGGATCATTTGAGGTGCACTTTCGTCAGTATGTCTCCAAACCTACTCGTCTGTGTTTTTTTTTTTGGATGCAAAAAAAAAAAAAAAAAAAACACAACTATTTTCTCTTCCAAATGATGATGCCACCAGAAATCCATGGGTGGCTTTTTTGTTTGCTGGAGGCAAACGGCCACACTCAAAGGGAACGTTAGCTGTTTGTGTTTGGCATTTCACCGAAGACAGCCTTGTCAATAAAGGATAATTTGAAGCTGGATATGCATCTCAGCTGCTTCCCAAACCTGGAGCAGTTGCATAGATCAAGCGCTCGGAGCCACAAGCTGTAAGCAATGATATAACAGCAAATAATGACGTGTAAGTGAAGCCGTGTTACGGTTGGCTAGCAGGACTGCTAACGATAGTTAGCACTAACAACTGGCCTCAAATGCAGGCTTTGTAAAATATCTGAAGATGAAGCCTGGATCGGTAGCAACTGTCCGTGACTCACAGACACGGAAGCAGCAAGTTTTACCATTTTGTCTTGCTTTACTGCATCAGCCTACCTAACATGATAGCCTGTTGAATGTGGCTGAAGCACTGCGGCTAATGTAGCTAAGTTACTGTTGCTAATGTTTGTATCCTAAATATGCAAAAGTAATATCAGGGGACATTCAACAGAAGGTGTGTGAACATAAACCTCATATGAAGCCAACTTTTTATACTTGTTTGCAATTTGGATGCTTGGTTCAACTGTTCATGGTAACGGAACTTACTGTCTGTAAAACCTGTATTGCAGCGTAACTTTGTCTATGTCGTTGTTATAAACACTAGGTTACTAGGTACTGCATGTTAGTTTGTGTGCCGTGTGACTTAAAAAATGCTCCTGGTTAACTTATATGCAGCAATTCTGATTGGTATGCGTGTGTTACTTTGGTTAGCATCAATTTGGCAATTTCATCACAACGTTGCCAGATTATAGCCACTACAGTTGAAGTTAACTGGAGAGATGTTGTATGTGTCTGCAAAGTTTGGCTGAAAAGGCTGCAGTTAGACCAGACATACTAGGTTTTTCAGAGCTCGGGGTATGCGTTTGGGTTTGTTTACTGCTACTGTGAAACGATCATTTTACTTATCCATGACCGGGGTCAGCCGAGTACTTTGCCATTGTGTGGGCTAGTTCTATGAGGCTACCGCGGTGAATGCAATCATGAAATGCACTATAACGTGCCTGGTATAACAAAGGATTTCTTTGCATTACCATGGTGGAATTTCATCCACCTTTGAAAATTGTTCTGGGGAATAAAAAGCCAAAAAAAGTGGAGACTGGATACAGATTTTTTTTTTTATTATTTTTTTTTTGGGAATTTTTCCTTTATTCGACAGTCATTCAATGTAGAGAGACAGGAAAGTTTGGGAGAAGAATGGGGGAAGACATGCAGCAAACGACCCGAGCCGGACTCGAACCCAGGTCGCTGCGGGAAGGACACAGCCTTTATGGTCTGCGCACTTAGACCGATAAGCCACCGGGGCGCCCCCTGGATACAGATTTTTTTTTTCAGTAGAAGTTTTCGAGTCACTTGCTCCACAGAAGCAACGCTTACACTGTTTGTGTTATTGTTACGAACTTATGTAGGAAATGCGTTTAACAGGAAATGGTTAACAGGAGCAAAGTTTCCTCCGGATAGCCAAGTGGGTATATAACATGACTACATAACAGTACAGCTACAATCATGTTCATGCAAGGCGAGATAATACGAGCAAAACACTAAAATTTCAACTCGCTACTCATTGAAATCCTACTGTAAACATTGCTACAATACTTCAATGGCTCCCTCCTCCCATTCGAGGTCGGATTCGGGATCAAACAAGTATGGTCTCACAGCAAAACATGCTGCGGAGAGCTCTCCTGAAATATCTGCCATCTTGATTTCCTGGTTTTTTGGGTCTGCACCCTACCCCGGAATCGAAGCAGCCAGGCAACCAATCAGAGCAGTGCCTCATTGGCATAGTCTCCCCGCCCACTCAAAACAGCTCGTGTTTCAGGCCAGCACAAACGGGGTGAGAGAAGAGGTCTCACTAGGCCTGGATGTGTGTGGTTTTTTTTGTAACTGAATTCTTAACATTATTTTAAAGACCCATGGGACATATTTTAAACAACTAATTACAGCATAATACCTTAAAAAAAAAATAAGACGACAACTCTGTTAACTTCAATGACCACATTAACTCCAAACAGGTGAAAGGGCTCAGGTGGATCAAAGTACATCTTAACACATGACACAGCATTGTTCATATTACTTTTGTGATGGACTGACATTGCGGGACAGTCCCACATTAGGAATTTGTCACATGAGGAATTTAAATCCAATCCTGATTGAACATCTGAGAAAAATTATGATACCAGTTAGTACTAGTATCAGTTCTTCTTAGTAGCAAATGGTCTTATAAAACTAAGAACCTCAATTATGTATTCTTGAAATGCAATAAAAATTGTTGAAGGTATTGTTTTTGGCTTCAAAATTTCATCAATCCCAGCTGTTTTATGGACATCAACACATTTTAAGAAATTGCAAAACATGCCGCTGGGGTGCTGCCCCAGCCAATTTATAATATATAAAGAAATAAGTAAAAGTGTTCACATGTATTAATGTTTGCAATGATTGTACATGTAGATGGATTTGTGACGGATGGACATTGTGGGACCCTTGCATTCCCTGGATCCATCAATTCAATTGGCAGCTGATCGATTACAATTACATGGCATTTAAAAGTGGAGAATATCTGATTCTGATTCTTTGACACACATGAGTTGATCAGTAGGGTATAGGTTGGATTAATTAGGGCATGAATCACTGCTGATCATCTGATGCAATCGGAGGTGAACGTGATTGTCTGCACAATGCTCATTTTACTCCAACTGTAAATGAATTTATCCTAAAACCTCTTTTAACCATTAGGAAATCATATTAGTACCGAGAGATACTGCATAAAAATAAGGTATGTAAGCACAAGTGAAAGTGTCCCACAGCATGTTCATCCATCACACATGTGATGGACGGACATTTTGTGGGATGGAAAGAGTAAAACTTCAGTGGTTCAGGGGCCAGTCAGAGTTTCGGGGGCAAACCTTGTGTACACATTCCTTATTAGTAGACATTTCTCCCACTGTGGTATAATTACAATAGCACTCTCCAAAAAGGAGAAATTGGCAGTGTTATGGACGGACACTGTGGGACAGAAAAATTAAGCGGTTATCTTCAGGCTGGCTACAAAGAAAAAAAGACGTGATAATGAGAAAATGTACGATTCTACAAAATCTATAATGAATAAAGTGGTATTCTAAGCAATTTTAAGCAGGTAATTTGGTTAATTTAATTGAATTGAATGCTCAGTTCCCAACTTCCCAAGGCAAATTTTGCAATTTTGTCAGATTAGTAAAATGTCATTCAAGCATCCTGAGTACTTGAAATCTCAACATAGATGTAACATATTAGATATCACTGGAAAGGAGAGTTCATTACAGATCCACTGGTATCCAAATTGACACTATTCTTCACTTGTAGATAAGGTTTTTACACAGGTAAACTGATGCTCTTTTTCAAATGTTACATTTTTTTTTGCCAGAAAATGGTCATATTTTGGACAATAAATGGTTGCTGTAGGTAGACAGAACATGCACTATACCTAGAATTGTCTTTGCTGCTTGATGGCATTGGGTGCGAAATAAATTGACCCATATCTGTCACAAGAAGTGGATTTTAACTTTGCTAAAGCTTCAATAAGTTGTAAACTGGAATTGATGACCAGCATTGTGAACACGCTCTTAGGCTACTTAATTTGAAACTGAATGAAGAGGTGCATCTCCACTGCATCGCGAGAAGTACAATATTGCAACCTGCTGGTTTAACGCCAACATACCCTGCTAATATCTCCGAAAAAGAGAGCGTGATAACTGATGCTCTTGCCTCCGAAGCCAGTCTGACAAGCCTAAACTATAAGAAAACGAACCCAATAAAACAACTTTTTAGCTTATTGCATTACTTAGCAGATACACCATATCAAACTTCATGTCGCGGCACGTATGGCATGTTCTGCATGGTTTTTACTGAACGCCGTTGACTCAGCATTACAGTTTGCAAGTTGCAATTTAAGCCATTATGTGAATTGCTTTATCCAATTTAATTCTTCAGTAATTTCTTAGATTAGTCACTTAGTTAATTTATTAATAATATATACTTGTGAATGTTTGACTCAAAGTGAACTTCTAGGTCACATGTGTCAAATTGGTGCCATGGAGGGCCAAGAGGCTGCAGGTTTTCAGTCCAACCAAAACCTCCACCAGGTGACTTCAGTGATTACCTCACCTTCAAGCAGAGAGAAGGGACTTAATTAGTGAAATCACCTGCTGGAGTTTCCGGTCAGAATGGAAACCTGCAGCCTCTTGGCTCTCCATGGCACCAGTTTGACACCCCTGTTCTTGGTACTGATTTATTTGGTATTGCGGTTTCAATGAATGAGGAAAAACAAGGTATCCCTTGCGTTTGTCTGTTGGAATGGTCTGTTACGTAGCTGTTCAACGCAAGCTCAAATTAAAAACCCAACAAATTAAATCGTAAACAATTAATAGCAGAAATAAAAATAGGATCAAGGGCCCTGTAGCTTACCAGCAAGCAGTCTTACAGTGATGATACAAGTTATGAAAATTTCATGTGAAGTTTGACATTTGATTCAATGAAAATAAATGTCAGGGTCACTAAATAAAAGTTCACATACATTTATAAGACCTTCTGTAATACAATCCTAAGCTCTGAAGCAGTTTTGGTGATACAAGTCATTGAAATATGTCAATTTGCATTTAATATGTGAATTGTGAATTTTTAAGGTCACAGAATGTCAAGTTGTGGTCAGCAAATGGACTTCATATATGACTTTCTAAATGTCTCTATACATACCTTGGCTCAATCTGTGACCATTTTGGTGATACAAGTCATTGTAATTTCACTGTCGAGTTTGACCCTCAAAGGTCACTGACAGTCAAGTTGAATGTCACCAAATGAAAGTTCATATACAACTTCCTAGATGTCAGTAGCACAAACCTAGGCTCCATCTGTGACCGTTAAGCCATACAAGTCATTGAATTTTCACTAGGTCACATGACCTTTGAAGGTCAATATGAAGGCCACCAAATGAAAGTTCATATATGACTTCATATATGTCTCTAATACAAACCTAGTCTGTGACCGTTTTGGCAATACAAGTCATTGTAATTGTATTATCAAGTTTGACCTTCAAATGTCACCAACAGTCAAGTTGAATGTCACCAAATGAAAGTTTATATCTGACTTCCTATGTCAGTAACACAAACCTAGGCTCCATCTGTGACCTTTTCAGTGACAGAAGTCATTGAATTTTCTCTAGGTCAAGTTTGACCTTCGAAGGTCAATATGAAGGTCACCAAATGAAAGTTCATACATGACTTCCTATACGTCTCCAATACAAACCTACACTCAATCTATAACGATTTTGCTGATATAACTCATTGAAATTTCACTGTATAGTTTGGCCGTTGAAGGTCACTGAAGGTCAAGTTCAAGGACACCCAATGAAACTTCATACATGACTTCCTACATGGCTAAAATACAAACCTAAGCGGTATCTGTAATAGTTTTGGTGATAGAAGTCATTGAAATTTCACTATGTGAAGTTTGACCTTCGAAGGTCACCGAAGGTCAAGTTCAAGGCCACAAATGAAAGTTCACGCATGACTTCCTATACATCTCCAATACAAACCGAAACTATCTGTAACCAGTTTGCTGATATAAGTCATTGAAATTTCACTGTGAAGTTCTGGCATTCAAGGTCACTGAAGGTCAAGTTCAATGTCACCAAATGAAACTTCATACATGACTTCCTATATGCCCGCAATACAAACCTAAGCTCTATCTGTAATAGTTTTAGTGACAGAAGTCATTGAAATTTCATGATGTGAAGTTTGACCTTCGAAGGTCGCCGAAGGTCAAGTTCAAGGCCACCAAATGAAAGTTCATACATGACTTCCTATAAGTGTTCAATGCACATATGTTCCCAATCTTCAATATTTTCAAGCCTAGAAACCTTTGAAAATTGTAACATTTTGCTTGACCTCAAGTTTGACCTTTCAAGGTCATCTGAGGTCAACTTTAACACAGCCAAAAAATAGGTCATATATAACTTCCTATATGTCAGTAAAATAAACTTAATCTCTATCTGCAACCATTTAGCTTCCATAGGCGATTTGGCCCATTCTCCGTAAGACCCCATGTTAAAGTGCAGCGCCCCCACTAGACCCACTTCCGTTGGTTCATTCAAAATGGCACTTGCACTGTACATAAAGTGTATCAAGGTGAGTTGATTGCCAGATTTAGAAAAAAATTTCTCAACAATTGTCCGATAACTTATTTTTTTAAATTTCAAGTCATATCTATTAATTGTTAATATATTCACTGACCTCGAGTTTGACCTTTCAAAGTCATCTGTGGTCTAATTTAATGTTGCCAAAATATAGGTCATATATGACTTCCAATATGTCAATAATACAAACTTAATCTCTATCCGCAACCATTTGGCCTCCACAGGCCATCTGCATATTCATGAAGTCCAGCGCCCCCAGTAAACCCACTTCTGTCGATTTAATCAATATGGCGCTCGAATTGTACATTGACGGTACCAAGGTAAGTTGATTGCCTGATTTAGAAAAAAATTTATCACGCAGTTTTTGAGAGATAATTTTTTAAAATTTCTCAGTCCTATCTTTAACAATGGGGCCAAAATTTCAAGGGCCCATAAAACGGACAAAAATGATTCAATCAAAAATCCGAGAAAAACGTCTGGAGATATGGTCTAGTAGTGTGTTACTGCAAATTTACACAAAAATTAATCAGGCCAAAAAAAAGATAAAAAATGATCCGGCCGACGGACGCCACACCACGACAATAGCTTATCGGTAAGCTAAAAACAACATAACTCTTATTCAGCCTGACTCGTTATTTAATGTCATTTCCATTTTGTGTCCATTTGAGAGACACGATCGGAGTCCATGAGAATTTTCGACTTCATGATTGTTACAGCTAACAATAAAACGATACTGGGACTTAAATTCTCATTAGCATAAATGAGATGAGCCAGGTCTATTAAATAAATCTACATATGAAGTTTTATGGTGGGGTCAAATGCATTTCTCAAGTGCAACGGCAGAATTTTAAAGGGTAGCATAAATAGGGGGCTCTGAAGAGTTTTATCATTTCGAATGATTGGGGGAAAAGGCCGGCCATTTGTCAACCAAGGTTTGTTTTAGTAGGGGACAGCCCTAATAATTTATTAATTATATCAGGGCAAAAACTGCAGCCAAGATATGAATTGAGCTAATCTGGTTTGCGTTTCCCGAAATCACAGATTCTAACTTCCGTGGTTGGAACCATTGACTGTGAATGGACGAACTACGTTAGTTGCCAACGTTAGCAACTATGCTTCTGGGAAACAAACCCGGGCTCCGTTAATTAGCAGGAATGACCGATTGAGCACGTCAAGTTTAACCGTCTAAACAACCAAAATTCGGCAATGAATGCTTTCCTACGATAGATGAAAGGAAGCTGACTTCCATTACCCACTCCTTCACATCCTTTCTGACAATTTTAATGGGTTTTCTGCCCTTGGATTCTACATCCCACGTTCTATAGGTGGAATACTGGGTGATATGCCCAGCTTGCTTCGCCATCTTTAGTGGGTTTTTTCTAAATCTTAAGTGGTTGATGCAACGCGCAGTTCCATTAGTTGAAGTCTCGCGTGTTCACACACTGTTTTTCATGGGCCTTTCCGCGTTATGCGAAAGAGTTTGGAAATGCTGTTTTGATGGCGTTGCAGTTCGGCTAGCTAGGCGCGCAAAAATTGAAAGTTTTTTTGATGGATACGCGCGCATTTCAGGCGCGCAAAAAAGGCCTGCTCTATACCCACTTATTCCTCACTAGGGTCACGGGGGGAGCTTGAGCCTATCCCAGCTGACTACAGGCGAAGGCAGGGACCCACCCTGGACAGCTCGCCAATCCATCGCAGGGCGGGGTGTGTAGCATAGCACATAAAATATAGCTCAGCGACTGTGTAAAACAATTCACTTAAGCACAACTAACCAGTCACTTGGTCTCTTTGAGTCTGTCTTTTCTCGGTCTTTCTCCCTGCCTGGACAAAATAAAAGTATTGTTTCACATACCATCCATTTTCGTCATTAATTTAATATAACAATATATTACTGTGTGCACACCAATGTGTGCACCGATACAGACTCTTGAGGTAAGAGCACCAGAATACAAACACCCCAACAGTGGTGCACTGTGGAGTCATAACTCTGAACATCTGACTTTAACCATCTACCCCACCAGCACAAAGTCCCTATTGCACTGTTTGGCTGGAATATTCCTCATCTGTATCTGAATCTGATTCCGATTTTGATGTTTTTGTTTCATCTCATCAACGATGAAACACACACAAAAAGCACCTCATTAAATCGCGTCATTTGATCCATATACGAACTGTCATTACAAACCAGTTTTATGAGCAAAGTTACTGAAAGTGCGCACACATTCGGCTGACTTGCACTGCGTGTACAATACGTCGTCAGTGCTACACTGTGCGACTTTTAACAGCGTTGCTGAAACGTTAAGTGCGCGAAGATATAATAATTGGAAAATGGTAAACCCTGCACTTAATTGCAAAGCCACTTGCAGTCCCTTCTCCACTTTTCATTGAAAAAAAAAGAAAAGAAAAACGCCTTTTCACTTTAGGTTTGTCCGACGTTGCCACCTCCTGTGAAGACGTGCTGACATCTGCCACCCGTCTCACACCGGGAATTAAATGCCACATTTTCCCCTCAGCTCAATCCACAACTTCACTCAGTTTAAGTGCTTACCGCGCTCAACCCTTCTTCTATTCAAGCTGCTTTCACACCGGACGCGAAACGAATATTTCGCACGACAGATTATATTCGAATACACGCAAAGACGCGAAGTATTGGCATTGACTTCGAATGTAACCTGTCGTGCGAAAAATTCGTTTCGCGTCCGGTGTGAAAGCAGCTTAAAAATAATATCTGCGACAAAGTAGCGCCAGCACAGGCGCATTGCTGCCCTCATAGGTCAGTTGTATAACTCAATTGAGTGCTCCCTGACTTTGAATCTCCTATCCAAATTTTAACCTGCCGCAGTGGCTTGTGGGCTGATCAAATTCACCCGCCACTTCATAAATTTACCCGCATTTAGCCAGTGGCGGGTGCCAATTTCCCACCCTGTTCAGGAGGCCCTATACATGAACCTGGGGAGCAAGCCAACAATGATTATTGAACACGGTGAAGGTTTAAGTTTTGAATGTCATTTATGAATTTAATACCACTTTCTTGAACCTGCAGTATGAATGTGCAATACCGCATTTAATTTAATCGCTCTGAAGGAGCTGAAGTTTTGTTGTCCCATTACAGAGGCTAATGACCCATATTTAACCTCTTTGCGCAGAAGCCAAATCTGGCTATTTAGGTGTTACCTTATTTAAGGCTTTAAAATTCAAGATTGAAGCTTCACAGACAGGAAATGAATGGCTCAACTGAGTCTAGACACTTTTAGCATTTAGACTCCCATCGTATTCCAGTTTATTTTCACGATTTTGGTAGAGAAAAGGGGCTGCAAACACAAAAAATCTTGCTGAAAATTCAACATTGAAATTGCAAAAAAATAACACTGAGAACTGAAAAACTGGATGCAGCCTACGCTTGGCGTTTTCACACAGCAGAATGTTTCTCCGGGTTGGCGTTGTCCATTGTAAATATGCTTGTGCTCGCATTTCGGACCAGGGTCAACTTGGAAAGATTATGTAATACATGGCGTAATTAGAAATCACTTCATCACCTTATACTTGCATTTCCGATGTTTGTTTTTGTTATCACTCAATCATCTTGCTAAACGTCCTCTAACACAAATATTTAATATAATAAAAATAACAATGACAATGAAGATTTCCTTAAAGCTTTATGACGCAAACTAGGACACTTGTCCAGGCACACGAGTGGACTCAGTGGAGACGCTACTTTCGTTTTCTATATTTTTTGACAACTTAACAATTTTTTTCTTCAAGCTTTTCTAAGCTTCCACTTGTTTCTCAATCTCATTGAATTCTTTCTTGTGGTTGTGTGAAAGATGTGATCATAAATTAGACGTCTTTCTGTGCTCGGCCGTCACCTTTTTCATGCATATTTTACACCTGGAGAACTTTCTGTCTACTCATTCGAAATGTATTAACCATTTACTTCATTTGTCTGCCATGATTGTTTTGGAATCATGCGTAGTTACGTTACTATTTATAGCTTTTGGCAGGAAATCTAAATCACAAAAATGTCGGTAATTTTTTATTTGGCCGGTTCGGTGATTCGGCAACTGTTTGAAACCGAAACCGCTCGGTTTTTTCTATTTACCGCCCAGCTCTACCTTGAGCATTACATTCTAGATTACCTACTTGCTACGAGCCAAATTAGACAGCTATCCAGGTGGCTCCCCAAAGTCTGAGATCCCTCAAAATGGTGCACTGTCAAATCATTAAATAATCACATCTTTAACACAAATAAACTTTTGAGGCATGAAATTCAATATGAACTAATGATTTTCTGGTTGAGTTGACCATAAATTTATCAATATCAGTGCAGTTGAACGTCAGTGGTCACCAGTAACCTCTCCAAACACAAAACATGCCTTTTCTCCATAATAAAGTTGAGTTTTGTCCATTTTTCTTCCAAGTCCCCCAAGCCAGCACACATACTCATTAAATAAACTGCTGATTAAACAGCCAGAACATTCACCCTGCAATGAAAAGCTAGCAGTTCAAACTTCCGAGCTCACAACCTTATTCCAACACTTTCTCACCTTATAAGGAACAAATATAACTCACTAACTCAGTAATATCTGAAATATACCTTATTTTAACAGAACAGACATTCCACTTTCAGGGGAAATCATACAATATATGCCTCCCTAGATTCAACAAAATGGTGCAGTGAACATACCAGGAGGTCCACCGAAATGCATGACCAGTTAACGTTTTAAGCAGGAAAAAAACCTTGGCATTTGATTTTGTTGACTATGGTATTCCAAAACAAAAAGCAAAAGTAGCAGCCTAACCTTCAATATGTGCTAATGTACATATACTTTATAGATTTTCATAATCAAAAGCACTACTGCTAAGACTGTTAGAAAATTATTTTTTCAGGATTCATAAAGTTTTATTATCCTGGTTTAAATTGTTATTTTCTGGTTTGGCGTTCAATAAAATGCATTGCTTGATTTTTCAAATAATTCTTGGCTTCTTTCTTCAATTGTTACCTGTACAGTGGCGTGAGGTCATTTTGTTTGTCATGGAGTCAACTGGGGTGAGGGTTTTCCATATCAGGGTTCCAGCTCCCCGTATTTTATGTAACTACAACCCCAATTCTGAAATAGTTGGGACAAAGAGTAAATTGTGAATAAAATCAAAATGCAATGATTTTCAGATCACATGATGTTTTTTACAATAGAACATAGATAACATTTCAAATGTTGAAACTGAGACATTTTACATTTTTATCCACAAAATGAGCTTATTTCAAATTTTCTGGCTGCAACAGGTCTCAAACAAATTGGGACACAGGCAAAAAAGGGCTGAAAAAGCAATTAATATGTAAGAGAATCAGCTGAAAGAACATTTAGCAAGTAATTAAGTTAACTGGCAACAGGTGTGTAACATGATTGGCAATAAAAGGGATTTTTTAGAGAGGCTGAGTCTCTCAGAAGTAAAGATGGCCAGAGTCTCTCCAGAGGCTTGCGTCAAAAAATTGTGGAATACTTTAAAAACAATGTTCCTCGGGGCGCCCCGGTGGCTCATCGGTCTAAGCACGCATACCATAAAGGCTGTGTCCTTCCCGCAGCGACCTGGGTTCGATTCCAGCACAGGTCATTTGCTGCATGTCTTCCCCCATTCTTCTCCCCTACTTTCCTGTCTCTCTACACTGTATAACTGTCAAATAAAGTAAAAATTCCCAAAAAAATAATCTTTAAAAAAAAAAAAAAAAAAAAAACAATGTTCCTCAATGTGAAATTGCAAAGGCTTTGAAGGTCTCATCATAAACAGTGCATAACATCATCAAAAGATTCAGAGAAACTGGAAAAATCTCTGTGCGTAAGGGACAAGGCCGAAGACCTTTACTGGATGCCCGTGATCTTCAGGCCCTCAGACTCCACAGCATCACTCACCGACATGATTCTGTCATTGACATTACTAAATGGGCCCAGGAATAATTCAAAAAACCACTGTCTGTAAACACAGTCAGCCGTGCCATCCACAGATGCCACCTAAAACTCTATCATGCAAAAAGGAAGCCATTGTTGAGCATGATCTAGAAGCGCCGCCGTGTTCTGTGGGCCAAGGCTCATTTAAAATGGACTGTAGCAAAGTAGCAAAGTGTCCTGTGTTCAGATGAGTCCAAATTTGACATTCTTGTGGAAATCATGGGCGTTGTGTCCTCCGGGCTAAAGAGGAGAAAGACCACCCCCTCCTGTTATCAGCATTCAGTTCAAAAGCCAGCATATCTGATGGTATCGGGATGCATTAGTGCATATGGTGTGGGACACTTGCATGTTTTAAAAAGCACCATGAATGCTGAAAGGCATATAAAGGTTTTAGAGCAACACATGCTCCCCTCCAGAGGACATCTATTCCAGGGAAGGCCTTGTGCATTTCAGCAGGACAATGCAAAACCACATACTACAGCTATTACAACAGCATGGCTTCGTAGTAGAAGAGTCCGTGTGCTGAACTGGCCTGCCTGCAGTCCTGATCTTTCACCGATTGAGAATATTTGGCACATAATTAAACGAAAAGTCCGTCAAAGGAGACCCAAAACTCTCCAGCAGCTGGAAGCCTGTATTAAACAAGAGTGGGATCAAATTCCAATGGCTAAACTTGAGAAACTTGTCTCCTCAATGCCCAGACGCCTCCACTCTGTGTTAAAAAGAAAAGGGGATGCTACACCACGGTAAACAGGCCCCTGTCCCAATTTTTTTGAGACCTGTAGCAGCTATCAAATTTGAAATGAGCTCATTTTGTGGATAAAATTGAAAATTTTCTCAGTTTCAACATTTGCAATGTTATTTCTGTTCTATTGTGAATGAAATACTGGCTGGTGTGATTTGAAAGTCATTGCATTTTGATTTTATTCACAATTTACACTTTGTCCCAACTATTTCAGAATCGGGCTTGTGAATAAAATTGCTCCAGAAGACCCTCAACTGGCTTCTAAAATATGCCATAAATCAAATCCAAATGTATACACTCCGAATACATGTACATGTATGTTGTTTTTCCAGTAAATTAGCTTCAGATTTTCTCAGGCCAGCTGCAGCCCTGGACTCCCTATTGTTACGTGCTCTGTCATTCGCCAGTTGTTCTCATCTATGACAAAGCTGACGAGTTGTAATCCAATAACGATAAAGACCTGGATTAATGTCTTTCCCATTATTGGAATAACCAGGACTCTGCCATCTTCTATATAATCATCCGCTATGAGACGAACTGTCCTCTACAGTGTCACATCAACAGGGTCTGCCCTTTATCATGTCTCCTTTAGAACATCTGTTCTGTCCAAGTGGGAATATCTATCCAATAACAGTAAAGACGGGGTGCAAGTCTTTACCGTTTTTAGAGTAACGGTAAAGACAGTACCACTGAAATATGTTTAATATTTATGTGAAAAATAATAATCTAGCATTGCTATTGCACAACTGCAATCATTATCATGTTTGCCAACTGTAAATATGCCAAAGTCCAGAAAAGCTAACAACCTTTTTCACCAACTGTAGGCATTCACATAATTTTTCAACATTGGAGCCATGGCCTTGGAAATAACTCCATCTTGTAGAGTGGATCAAGCTGAAAATTTTGACATACATGTTGGTATATCTATGTTGAACAGCTGAGGAGCTACTGGCGCTCAAAGTTTAACCAAAATCCCATATTTTCTGACGCCTATCCTTATAGGTGAACCTGTGACCTATGCGTTCATATAAGCAACACAATCAAACTTACTTCTAACAATGTAAAATTGCACATCATTTTATAGCGTCAACCAATATTTAGTAATTACCAAGGGAAAATATTTTAAAATAAAAAGTAAATGATATTGTGAGCAAACAGTCATGTGCTCCAGTTTACAAACACCAGCGGACACGTCAACTTTGGATCAAAATATCTCAACTCTCGCATGGAATTCGGAGAAGCCGTCTACAGCAACATTAGAAAACATCGAGATCTTTGAAATGAAAGTGATAATACGAAACGATACTGACCGATTGGCTTCGTTATCACCGTCAAACAAGACGCAACCTCCGGCCCACGGACTCAAGAAGGCGCAATTTGCATTCGGGAAAAAAAATCAGTCAATATTAAATTCAGGTTTGCAGAACCGACTGAGAAAATTTCCGAAGCGGTACGCGCGCGCTATTTTGCATTATTTACTGTATAAGATAGGGTCCCCCGTGCAGCGACTGTCCTGCGGAGGTCAACGAGTAGCGCCTCTCATGAGCGTTAGATAAACTCAGGCTCGCCATCTAGCGGATATGTGAGTGCCTACCAAATGTCTTTTCCAGTCCCTTTTTGTGAAAATGGCCCGAACATTTGTTCTCTTGTCGTGATAAAATAAAGTTGGTTTTCTTACCGAAAACAGGGTTATTCCGGCGGATAAAAATATAGCTATTTAGCTCATTTGAATCGCAGCTAAAAAACTTGCCCGTGCTCATTTCGATTCCCTTGCTTTCGTGGGTGATAAAGCTAACGTTAGCTAGCTAGCGACATGCATTTCATATTCTTAAAAGTACAGCCCAACGCCCACTGGAAGCGTGAGACGCGCGTCAAAAAATTGGTTACATTAATTTCAATGGAGCAACGCCCACTGGCAGCGTGTGAGGCGCGTCAGATTTTTACTTTTCGCCACTGCTCAATTTTTACTATTCGCCACTGCTCAATTTTCTGAGGCGTCAACTCAATAGAAACGCATTTGTCTTTTAGGTTATTTAACTATTTCGCCTTGTCATGGTTGGTGGCACACATTTAGCGGCAACCTCACATGCAGTTGTCAAAACCGGTATACCTGCTTTTTAACCAAGTCGCAGTTTTGAGAGGAAATCCGTTATTTTGCGAGCATTTAAGTTAACAAGCGATCTACAGTTAGACAGTACCTAACTCAGGGTACACTGGTAAGAACTTAACACTGCTAAGTTAGCTCGCTAGCCAATTCGCGGCTGGGTGAAGTGAAATTAATCATAATCATAATTTACAAGACGGCTAAATTTAGGAGGAAAATTATGCCTGTATATAACGTATAGTGCATAGTAACCCGACCGTCGCACTTTGCCATTACTTAAAATAAGCTTGATCGGTTGGGTTTTTTTTCCCCCAAAATAAACGTTGTCTTGTTTAATATTTTGAGATTGACACTCATGGCTTCTCGGTCATGTTGACAGCTGTCAATGTTGATGCGGCTGACGCTTTCAGTGGGCATTTAAAAGCGTCAAGGCAACATTCGGAGTTTGACGCGACGTTTCGCTTCGCGGCCAGTGGGCGTTGGGCTTACGCGTTGAAGAGAAACATCAAGCTAAGCAAAATGGGCCGTTCTTCTGTAAATAAAGCAATATAGCACATAGCTACCTCCACCAAAGGCAAAGTCATTCTCCACGTCTAAGCCAAACGGCCGAAAAAGTCCCCACATGTCTGAGACACATGCGAGTAACATTATTATGGACCACCACACAAGCAAGTAAAAAAAAATCCTCCATCCAGAGTTTTATCCGTTGCACTGCTAAAATGAAATCACCCCAACGCTGGGTCAAGATACAGCTCTGATTTAAAAAAAAAAAAATCATGAAAATCTGTTCTTAAATTTCTCCGTTGCAAACAAACATACTTACCCGCAAACTGATGGTAAAACAAAACCGCCTTGGCGCAGGTAACAACAGTTTCATCAACGAGTAGAAACTCTGGCCCTGTTCTTAAACTTAAAGCTTTTTCTGCAGCCGCTCATAGAAGATTTCTCGCGTCAGTCCCGACAAAGACGAAAGACTCGGAAGCTGAGATAAAGACGCTATGAGGGTCTTCAGTGCAGAACGTGGAATGGGGCGGGTCTTCTTCGTCTTATTCTTTTTCTTCTATTTGGGTTTTATGGTCGCTAACAGATAATATGGTGTATTACCGCCAGCTACTGGATTTATACTCTCACTTGGAGTAACTTCAAAAAAAAAAATAAAAATAAAAATAGGACCAAGGGTCCTGTAGCTTACCGGCAAGCAGTCTCACAGTGATGATACAAGTTATGAAAATTTTATGTGAAGTTTGACATTTGAATCAATGAAAATCAATGTCAAGGTCACTAAATAAAAGTTCACATACATTTATAAGACCTTCTGTAATACAATCCTAAGCTCTGAAGCAGTTTTGGTGATACAAGTCATTATAATATGTCAATATGCATTCAATATGTCAATTGCGAACTATAAAGGTCACAGAATGTCAAGTTGTGGTCAGCAAATGGACTTCATATATGACTTTCTAAATGTCTCTATACATACCTTGGCTCAATCTGTGACCATTTTGGTGATAAAAGTCAGGGTAATTTCACTGTCGAGTTTGACCCTCAAAGGTCACTGACAGTCAAGTTGAATGTCACCAAATGAAAGTTCACATGTGACTTCCTAGATGTGAGTTACACAAACCTAGGCTCCATCTGTGACCATTTTAGTGATACAAGTCACTGAATTTTCACTAGGTCACATTTGACCTTTGAAGGTCAATACGAAGGTCACCAAATGAAAGTTCATATTTGACTTCCTTTATGTCTCTAATACAAACCTAGACTCCATCTGTGACCGTTTTGGCAATACTAGTCATTGTAATTGTATTATGTCAAGTTTGACCTTCAAATGTCATCAACAGTCAAGCTGAATGTCACCAAATGAAAGTTCATTTGTGACTTCCTATGTCAGTAACACAAACCTAGGCTCCATCTGTGACCTTTTCAGTGACAGAGGTCATTGAATTTTCTCTATTCCTTCGAAGGTCAATATGAAGGTCACCAAATGAAAGTTCATTCATGACTTCCTATACATCTCCAATACAAACCTACACTCAATCTGTAACGATTTTGCTGATATAAGTCATCATAGCGGATATTCCATCTTACCTGTGCCACTCACCTTGCACCCCTCTCCGCAAAAACGTCGGGGAAGACGGGGTAAGCGCGGTGGTGTACTGGTGAAATTCAAGGCCTACCTGTCGCTGTCCTGTGTGGCCAATCCTCGCCTCCTTCGTAATGGATTTTGCTACTCTTCTGCCGTCAGACGCTCAATACCGCTCAGAAGACCGTGGTTACGGATTGTCATTCCCAGCCCTCCCGCTGCTGCTGCTCCTGGTCTGACGATGCCACCGGGCACGCCGAAGGATGCTGCTCCTGCTACTTTGCCATTGAGGTCCACTTCTGCAGGCCGGATGACATCGCCGGTTCTGCGCGCTGTCTCCCATGGATCGCTAGTGACCCCTGCTCAGTGTGGCCTGATGACGGTGTCTCTTCCTGGGCAGTTGCGAGTGCCTAGAGGCAGCGTTGTCCACTTAAACCTTCGCCTGCTAAGACGTGCCTCGACCAGCCTGATTTCTAACGTTACTTTGAGGATGGCCTTAATTAACGCTAGATCTCTAGCAAACAAGACCTTCTTGCTGAATGACTTTTTCACCTCACGAGCGTTGGACTTAATGTTCCTGACGGAAATGTGGCTGCATACTGGTGAGTCCACAACGTTTTACGAGCTTCTCCCTCCTGACTGCACATTTCTCAGCTCCCCTCGGACCACCGGCAAAGGTGGAGGGCTAGCCTGTGTTTTTAAATCCAGTTTTCACTGTCAGCAGATACCATCTATCATTTACTTCAGTTTTGAGTTGCAGCTTTTTAAACTGAATTCCTCTCCTCCCTTAAAGTGTGCGGTGGTATATCGTCCACCCAAATACAATAAGTATTTTATTCAGGATTTTGAAAACTTTCTCTCTAGAATTTTGGTGGATTCTGATCACTTCTTAATTTCTGGTGACCTGAACATTCATATGTGCTGTGAAACCGGTCCTCTGGTCAAAGCTTTCTTGTCACTGATCGACTCCTTTAATCTCACACAGTGGGTCTCTGGCCCAACGCATGATAAGGGGCATACACTTGACCTAGTGCTGTCTCATGGCTTGTCTGTCTGTGTCAGTGAAATTTACAATCATGCTTGTATTTCGGATCATTTCCCTGTTTTATTTTCTGCGACTGTCCCCTGCTCAGTTGTTGCTGCTCGTCCCCCTGCACGCCGTTTTCGTGCTACAAATTCCAGCACTATGTTGCAATTTTCTACAGCTTTTAATAGTTACATGCATTTTACTGTGGAGGGGTATGGTGTCCTTAGTGCTGATGAGCTAGTTGCTCTTTTTAACTTCACATGCACTAGCATCTTGGATGCCATCGCTCCCTTAAGCATCAAACGCCCTAAGGTATTTTCTGAACCGTGGATTAATGACTCTATACGAGCTCTCAGACGCTCTTGTAGGCGTGCTGAGAGAAGGTGGAAAAAGGACAAGTTGCATGTCTCCTTTGGGATTCTACGATACTGCTTATTTGAGTATCAGAAAGCGGTGAAAGCTGCTAAAACTGCTTACATCTTGCACCTTGTCTCAAATAACATTGATAAACCCAAGGTTCTGTTTAGTGTTGTGGATTCTCTTGTTAACCCGTGCGATACTGCTGCCATTGTTCCAACTCCTGCTCCCTGTAATGATTTCCTCAGCTTTTTTGTTGAGAAAATCTCTGCTCTTCATTCTGTACCATCTCGTGCTGAGCCTGATCCCTCTGACCCTCCCATGTGCCCAGCTGTTTTTGACCAGTTTGAGCCCATATCACTGTCAGATATCGTTCGTGAAATGCGGCCCACAAACTGCCTCTCCGACAGTATTCCCTCTCACCTTTTTAAAGAGGTTTTTGATTCAGTTGGATCTTTTATTCTTGTTTTGATTCATACCTGTTTTAGCTCAGGGTGCTTTCCTGCCCCTTTTAAACATGCTATAGTGCAGCCACTAATCAAAAAACCCAGCTTGGACCCCTCTGTTCTCGCCAACTTCAGGCCCATTTCCAAATTACCCTTCCTATCCAAAGTGTTAGAGAAAGTAATTGCTGTACAGTTGCAATTATTTTTAGCACAAAATGATATTTATGAGAAGTTTCAGTCTGGTTTTAGGTCTGGTCACAGCACTTAAACTGCTCTTTAAAGAGTTTTTAATGATCTTGTCTTAACTGTGGGCTCAGGATGTGCTTCTATCCTGGTGACCTTAGATTTGACGGCTGCCTTTGATACGGTTGATCATGGGATCCTCTTATCACGCCTAAATTACTGCATAGGCATTAAAGGCGCTGCCCTCAAGTTGCTCCAGTCATACCTAACCTGCAGGAGTTTCTCTGTCCATCTGGGTGAATTCTCCTCCAATGTGGCCCCTCTTACCTGTGGGGTCCCCTAAGGCTCGATTTTGGGCCCCTTATTGTTTTCCTTATATATGCTGCCCCTAGGTTCCATTCTCCGTAAACATAATGTCTCTTTTCATTTGCTTTTGCAGATGATGTCCAAGTGTACCTTCCTTTAAAATCAAAGTGTAAAGACTCTCTGCAGCCTCTGCTAGCTTGTCTTAATGACTAAAAAAAACTTGGATGGCCCCAAATTTCCTGAATCTAAATGACAATAAGACTGCGGTTATTGTGTTTGGACATCTGGATTGTGTAAATGACTCTGTTGGTGTTCTGGGCCCCCTGGCGTCCAAAAAATGTTCTTTTTTAAAAAGCCTTGGTGTCACTTTTGATAGTGTTTTTAAATTTGACAGGCAAATTGGCTCTGTAGTCAAAGGTGCTTTCTTTCAGCTTCGGCTGCTCACCAAAGTAAAGCCCTGTCTCTCACCCAAAGACTTGGAGAGAGTTATCCATGCCTTCATTAGGTCTAGGCTTGATTACTGCAACTCTCTGTATGTGGACTTAGACAAACGTTCTCTGCGGCGTCTGCAGCTAGTGCAAAATGCTGCTGCTCACCTTTTGACCAGTAAGAAACAACGTGACCGTATCACACCGGTTCTGGCCTCTCTGCATTGGCTTCCTGTTCGCCTCAGGATTGATTTTAAGATTTTGATGTTTGTTTTTAAGCTATTGAATGGTCTGGCCCCCCAGTATTTAGTTGAACTCACCAATGTTCACATATCAGCTAGAGCACTGAGGTCATCAAATAAGTTGCTTTTAGATATCCCGGTATCTAGACTCAAAACTAAAGGTGACTGAGCCTTCGCAGTGGCTGCCAAATTGTGGAACAGCTTACCATTGTACATTAGATCTGCCCAGACTCTTGAGATGTTTAAGTCACTATTGAAGACCTATCTCTTCTTGTTGGCTTTTGATTCATGTTGAGCCGAACATTGCCGATAAATGGGCTGTTTTATTGATTTTTGTGTTTATTGTCCATGTTACCTTGTTTTCTATTGTTACACTTTAATGTTTTGTGGACTGTGCGCTCTAACATTGTTTTTTTTTCTTCCATTCCTATAGTTGTATTTTAATTCTTTAGTGCTTTCTAGTTTGTACAGCACTTTGGCAAACTTCGGTTGTTTAAATGTGCTATATAAATAAATTTGACCTTGACCTTGAAATTTCACTGTATAGTTTGGCCGTTGAAGGTCACTGAAGGTCAAGTTCAAGGTCACCCAATGAAACTTCAAACATGACTTCCTATATGGCCACAATAAAAACCTAAGCTCTGTCTGTAATAGTTATGGTGATAGAAGTTATTGAAATTTCACTATGTGAAGTTTGACCTTCAAAGGTCACCGAAGGTCAAGTTCAAGGCCACCAAATGAAAGTTCATGACTTCCTATTCATCTCCAATACAAACCAAAACTATCTGTAACCATTTTGCTGAAATTAGTCATTGAAATTTCACTGTGAAGTTTGGGCATTCAAGGTCACTGAAGGTCAAGTTCAATGTCACCAAATGAAACTTCATACATGACTTCCTATATACCCGCAATACAAACCTAAGCTCTATCTGTAAAAGTTTTGGTGATAGAAGTAATTGAAATTTCACTATGTGAAGTTTGACCTTCGAAGGTCGCCGAAGGTCAAGTTCAAGTCCACCAAATGAAAGTTCATACATGACTTCCTACAAGTGTTCAATGCACATATGTTCCCAATCTTCAATATTTTCAAGCCTAGAAACCTTTGAAAATTGTAACATTTTGCTTGACCTCAAGTTTGACCTTTCAAGGTCATCTGAGGTCAACTTTAACACAGCCAAAATATAGGTCATATATCACTTCCTGTATGTCAGTAATACAAGCTTAATCTCCATCTGCAACCATTTAGCTTCCACAGGTGATTTGGCCCATTCTCCATAAGACCCAATGTTAAAGTACAGCACCCCCACAAGACCCACTTCTGTTAATTCAATCAAAATGGCGCTCGCACTGTACATTGACGGTACCAAGGTAAGTTGATTGCCTGATTTAGAAAAAAAATTATCATGCAGTTTTTGAGAAATAATTTTTTAAAATTTCTCAGTCCTATCTTTAACATTGGTGCCAAAATTTCACGGGCCCATAAAACGGACAAAAATTATTCAATCATAAATCCGAGAAAAATGTCTGGAGATATGGTCTAGTAGTATGTTACTGCAAATTTACACGAAAATTCATCAGGCCAAAAAAAAGATAAAAAATGTTATGGACGATGGACGACGGACGACAGACGACGGACAACAGACGCCACACCACGACAATCGCTTATCGGCCCATAGGGCCGGTAAGCTAAAAAACCGATCTGCAGTTCTCGATTATCAATAACTAAACGCATCTAGACAGTCCATGTCTGGCTTCCCCTCCCATCAAACCCCTTTTCCAAAATCTCCTGGATCTTCCCCCTTCACGTCTGTAACCCCAAGAAACTCCCTACCTGCATGCACCTCCATTTTTATCTTATCCGTCTTAGATTCTAGTTCGCTAGCGCAATTAATGACCATCGCCACAAATGCTAAAAACCTCCTTTTGTCTACACTAACACGGTCACTATCAGGTCTTGGTTCTTTAGGCACGGTATTTGCAATACACTGCTCTTTACTCATTACACCCTGTTCTACTTCAACTTTCTTTGCGGCCTCAGCATATGACAACTTGTTTCATGTCTGCACCTGTTCCACATCACATTCAAATTTCCTCCACTCACATTGCCTACTACCAGCTTCATGATTCCCACCGCAATGAAAACACAAAGCTCGTTCTATCAGAAGCTTACATTCATCTTCCGTGCACCCATATTTTCCACACTGTCGGCATCTAAAAGTTGCAACGTGCCTATATTCTTGGCAAAAATAGCACCGTAGTGGCGTCCTCTCAAAGGCCCTCACTCTATAGCTAACATAATCCAACAGTATCCTATCCGACAACTCTTTTTTTTAAACTCCAACAATACAGACAAGCTGTCATGTTCCTTTGTGTCCCAACGACTTTTCAGCCGCCAAGCTCCACAGATGCCCTCCACTTCCAAACAAGACTCAGCTTTCACAGCATGCGGGACACCCCCAATAACACCCTTCATAGTCGCCCGTTGGCTCATCTTAAAACAAACCACAGGGCAGAGATCAAACTCTTTAATTTTGAGAGCTTTTCCCCTTTGCTTCTTATTACGACATTCAATTATCACAATGCCACTTCTGCACACTTTCACTGTCTTAACATCTCCATTTCACGTCTAACAAATCGCCCCACGAAATGATTATCGCCAAACACACGGTTCATTTCCCACTTTTCGCCCGCCACTTTAATTCCGACGACAAATGAACCCTCATCAATTTCATTTTCACAGCACTTTTTCCTTTTCTTGTTTCCCCCTTCAACCTCATCAACCTCCACGTCTCTCCTCCAAAAAACTCAACTCTACCCATGGGGCGGGTCAGATAAAAGCAGGATTATATTTTAAAAAGACTACTGCCCATTTCTCCACACTTGGCTGAGTGTGCTTGGTTACGCACACACTTTGGTGACATTTTTCCACGTGGAACGTACATTTGCCTACAGTGTGCAAGCACGTATTAAGCGGCCAAGTACGCTGGGATATTTAAAAGCAATTAGGACATACTTGACAACGCATGTGAAACTCACGCATATGACCATCTCCACTCACTCTCATGACATGCCTCCTATTTCTCACAATGTGAAATAAAATTAAAAAAATATAATAATAATAAAACTTTATTTTGAAATTAGGGCCTAAATTTAATAACAAACAGTAAGATATGTGGATATCATTTCAATACCGGCATATTATTTTTCACTTGTTAACATGATTTATGCTCGTTAATTTCCCCCTGCTTCAGCAGGCTTTATTTGGATGTTGAGGCATACACCTCCATCTAGTTCCATCCAGCCACGGAGCTGCTGTATTCCAGTTAAAAGGCGCTTTAAAAATAGTAGAATCGGATATGTCTGGTCAATTGAAAGATTCAGCTCGTACTCTTTTGTCTGTTCTGCACCACATCAAACTCCTGTCAGCCACTCGTATGTTTTACCCGAAGTGCAGCCTTGAAATTAAAATTATTCTAATGTTTATTTTTATTTCTATTCTTGTTGTTGTTGTTATTAATATTATTATAATGGCCCTAAAAATGAAAATTTCATTCAAATTGACTGATAGGGGGTGCTATAAATGCAAAACAAAGCAGCATGGTATAACACAAATCAGACTATAAATCAGCAATTGTTTGTCCTATAGCCTTAAAACTCACATGATATATTCATTTAAGTACTTGAAACATACCCTGAAAATTTCATTCAAATTGTCCGATAGGGGGCGCTATAAATGCAAAACAAAGCAGCATGGTATAACACAAATCAGACTATAAATCATAAATAGTTTCCCCAATCATTACAAAACTCACAGAATATGTCCACATAAGAAGCTGAAACATAGCCTGAAAGTTTTAATCAAATCAAGCAGTAGACAGTGCCATAAATGCACAAAATAGCCTAACATAACACAAATCAGACTATACATCATAAGTTGTTTTTCCTATCATTACACTGGCAAAATAGGTCCACATAAATACCTGCAACATACTCTTTAAGTGGTTTTTGTCCCCCGCCGCCACGGTAGCGAGCGGAGCGGGGGACATAGTATTCAGCTCCGTCCGGCCGTCCGTCATGTCCCGTTTGTTCTGAACGCGATATCTCAAGAACGGTTTGACCGATTCCACTCATCTTTGGGGTCAAGGTGTATTAGGGCCGGGGGACATAGTATTCAGCTCCATTAGTCCATCCGTCCGTCCGTCCGTCACGTCCCGTTTGTTGTGAATGCGAAATCTCGAGAATGCTTTGACCGATTTTATTCATCTTTGGCTTCAATGTGCAATTTTGTGATATGCCGACCCCAGTCGATTTCGGTCACCTGGCGGGGGACATGGCCATGCTTAGTGGCAACACTTGTTAATTAAGCTGTTAAAGCTTTCAACTACTAATGGTCTTTCTTGGCTTGAACCCCGGAATTGCCGCTTGTGGCTATATTTTATCATTGTTATTTTTAAAACTAAAAATTAATGTAATTTAATAATAATAATAATAATAACTAGAGAATGTAATTCCAGGGAATTACGAGTGCATGAAAATGCAAACTGCAGTTACCTCAGGTGGAATTTGTGGCAAATAATTGCATGATGATATTGGTAGCTAGGTTGTTAGTAGGATAATTATGGTAGTGGCTATGGTAACTGGACTGGTTACTATGCTGGTTGCTAGGGTAATCATGTTGGTTGCGAGGTTGTTGCTAGGGTACTTGAGGTGGTTGCTAGGTTGTTGCTAGGGTGATCAAGGTGGCTAAATAAAGCAGATACTATTGTGGTTGATAGTATAATCATGTTGACCTATATAGAAACTTACAGATGTTTTATTTTAATGGTTGCTATGTTGGTTGTTAGGTAGGTGATGGTTTACTTTAGATGACTGGAGGCATAGTTAATGACAACTGGCAGTTTGAATGGCTGAACAGAAATAGTTGAATTATTTAATAGTGAATTATTGTAGTGAGGTCTTTTATTTTGAAACAGTTGTGGGCAGAGGAAACAAGTTGGCGGGAGTCATAGTTGATGACAGTTGGAATGGCTGAACAGTTAAATAGTTGAGTAGTTTAAATAGTTAAATTATTTGACTAACGCCACTAATTAGCTAACTATGTTAGAAGTAAGCCTATTTCGAGCCAGTGGCCCATTGGCCCGGTGCTTAACCCCGGTTTCTGTGGCATGAAGCGACTAGGAGTATTACAACTCCCCCTGGACGGGATGCCAGTCCATCGCAGGTTCTCCCCCAGCTCTTAGTCAGGTTTCCCTGACTATTTGCTGCTACCCATTTATACACCTGGGTGGAGTGAGGCGTGGAGTGTGGGAGTGAAGTGTTTTGCCCAAGAACACACCGCGAAAGCCATGGCCGGGGCTTGAACTAAGGACCTCACGATCTCAAGTCAAGCCCACTTGACCACTGCGCTACCGCGTCTCCTAACTATGTTAGCAGTGTGCTAACAGTGTTCCTGAGCTAATTTAGCTAATGTTTGTTAGCAGTTATGCTAACTATGCTAACCATGTTACTTGGCTAACTTAGCTAAAGTTTTTAGCAGTTATGCTAACAATGCCAACGATGCTAACCATGTTACTCTAACCTAACGCTAACCTGTGCCATCCTGCACAATGTGGCAGTGATGCTTGGGGTTGCGCTGCCGCCGGGCCTCCCTCCACCCCAGCATGTGGACCCGGACCCACAGCCCCCTCCCCGTCATGAGGGTTTTCAACGGGACTAAAGGCACGAGCTGCGGTGATGCAGCGGTTGTACAGCAGTTCCACTGTGTTAGAAGAAGATAATAATATAATAATAATAATAATAATAATAATAAAAAGACTTCGGATAACAGTAGAGTGCATTTTCATGCACTCTAATAATAATAATACAGCCTAAAACAAAATACAAGAGAAGGTGGAATAACTTAATGATTTGCTTAAACTCTTGTGATTTGTGTTTGTTTTTGGTTTTAATCCTACTTTTTTTCTTTTTGATCCTCATTCTTAAGTGTCTTTGAGTTCTTTGAAAAGCGTTTTTAAATAAAATGTATTATTATTATTATTATTATTATAACTGTAAGAAACACACTGGTTTCAGATGAGAGTGTCTGCTGACTGAACAGCAGGATTGAAAAAAAATCTTTGAGATAAACAATCTCTTGTCCTGGCCAAGACAGTCAGCAGCACAATTAGTAGACATACAACATAACGGCACAGACAACAATATTTCAGATCACCACATGAAAATACAAAACAAGACCTAGGTCAAAGCGTGTCAAAAATCACACATAGGCAAATAGTTAGGTGAAAAGACATCCACACACTGATGCACCTTCCTCCAGCATCTTCAATCTATTTCTAAAAACATCAAGGTTGACCAGCCCCCCCACTGTCCAATCCTTTAGCAAGAAACACCATGCCGCAAAAGCAGCATAACTTTAAACCCCTTTCCAAATTTTGATATGGAATATAGGGACAAATAGTGAGGAGAAAGTCCTGTGCGCAAGGACAACAGAAAATGGGTCCGTCAGTACAAATCACAAACACAGAGTCTGTTTCTGCATTATTTATCATTCTGGGGAATAGATTGTATGATGTGAATTTTATGAAGTTTTTACAGCTGAATAACTTTCAGTGAGTTTTCGCATTGGTTTGGAAAGTGAATGGATACAAGACTCCCTCATTCTGACTGTCAAGAGACACATTTAATGCAAAAGTTTGTACCATGCCTCAAAGCAGCTGATCGGTGGTTAAACATTGCATTATTTTTAATTCACAACAAAGCTGTTTGGAGAATCAAGAAGGCAGCTTTAATTTTGCAATACAGGCAATTAGTTCTTCTGAATGAACTCCATGATTAGACACAGTTCTGCACAATGAGTTTGTGATTCATGGAATCTGATGTTTTACCAGCAATTTTTGTTTCTGGGTGTCTCCTTGCAAAAAAACTAGTATTGAATTTTCATTAAGATTCCTTGTGTACCCAACACTTTTTTCCCAAAGTTATGAAATAAATAGAAATAAGTTTTACTTCCAAATGATACAAGTGTCTTGCTTCATTAAAATATTTCTGTGACATTCAGATTCTGAGCAATAAAGCCTTAAATAGGGGTGAGAGAGAAATTTGGTTATAAATTGCTTTTCCTTGTCATCTAGCTTGTGAATATGCAGAAATGTTATGGAATGTGCTTAACTGAACTGCATGTCCCTATACTGAACTGTGCGTACCTCTGAGGCCTTCAGATAAGATTGCAACAGAAGTTCTATGACATGTGCGTTCTGAACTGTGTGTTCCTTCTTGAGATAAGGCCTCAGGATGGGGTAAAGCAGCGGGGGCAGTCTCCTCTCTGCTGGGGCTGATGAGCTTATCAGAACCGCATGTACCTGGGACACATTCACTTAGCTGTGGAATGCTGAGAGAACAAACTCCGGTGTAAATCAGTTTCAAGCAGGGGTTGTTGTGGGATTTTTAATTTGTATTCCTGTAAGAAAACACTCAGAGACATCGTAAAAAGGATCCAGTCTTTACTGCATGCACGTAGAGTTCCCGTTACTAAGAACAGAGACGCCGAATTCCTCCTTTGCTTGAATATTTGTCTGAGCTGAATGTCATAATCCCCTCCCCCTTGGGACTGATTCATTACAGCTGTGTGAGCGCATCCCATGCAGATTCTGGCTCCATGAATCTCTTCGCCCAGGGAGAAGGAGTTTCTCCCCCCGCAGAGATTTACGTTTCCTTAGGTCTTATCTAGGTCCAGCAAGCTACACAGGAACAAACTGTACAGATATAAACGGTCTGGCCTCGCAGGTTCCCTGGGCTTCAGAGGGAATACGCACATCTCATCTCATACAGTTACAGAAAGCACATTTCATTTCCTACAGGTTAGATTGCAATGATTAACAATTACGCAGACCCAGCCCACAAGCTAGGTCAATCAAGGATAAGCAATTTATAACTAAATAAGAAATTTATGACTAAATTTCTTTCACAGAACCTTTTGAGGAAGCTACAGACCGCTGTCAGGCAGAGAAATCAGTGACATCAAGCTTTGTGATCCGCTGTATCAGAGGCTTACAACATACAATTAAAGATATGAGGATGACTGGGAACAAAAAGTGTGTCCACTTTACAAACCACTTGATAAACATCTTCAAAAATTTGAGGACATGCAGTGCTTCCAGTTGGCTGCCACGCTTGATCCCAGATTCAAACTGGACTGGTGTATTGGTGAAGCGCAAATCCTGTTTAAAAATCTCCTCTCTGCAAAAATCGAATCCACCTCCCCAAAAGTCATAGCCACCTCTGACATCAGAACCCAGACAAGGAAACGCCCCGGACTCTTTTCCGACATGGAAAGCCAATCAGCTACTGTGCCAGTTGACACAGCCTTGCATGAACTCCCTGTCTACCTGAGTAAACCATGCCTGACAGAGGATGCTGATCCTTTGGTGTTTTGGAAAGAAAACCAGAGCAGTTTTCCAAACCTTGCTGCGCTTGCCTGCAAATACCTGGCCATACCTGTATCCTCTGCACCTGTTGACAGGATCTTTAATGTTGCAGGAAAGATATTCCTAACAGAAAGATGTCTATAAGGAATTTCTCTGAATTGCAATGAATTTAATTCCACTTCCTGTAATTCCAATTCAAATTCCAATTCAATATCCTGTGGGGGGGGAGCCAATTCAATTCAAATTCCAATTCTTCAAATGAATTGAATTGAAATTCCAAATTCGGAATTTTGCACAAGCCTGTTAGCCACACAGTTTCTTTGCCATGTAAAACCACTGGTTGACACTTAGTTCCTGTTCAAAACGGAAAAAAGATCCTTCATTAATCATCCATTGCATTTCTTTGGACAGGAAAGCTTTCAGTCACATTTGTTCAATCACAATGCATCATTTGTTAAAGGACTAGCAAAGCATTTCTTTCTGTACATTAATCATTTTCCCCAATCCTCACTTTTTACTCAAAGCAATTCAATTAGCCCCAACATAAGAAACACTTGTCCACGTTTGTGAAATTGACGTTCAGTTGTAACTTCCTCCAAACTTCCCTCTGTTACTGATTGTTCAAGAAGGCATACATTTGTTTAGTCAATAAATAGGGACTTTTATTCAGTTTCATAAGGAATAACTATTCTGTCACTTCTGCAACTTTGTCCTTAAAATGGCTAAACTCCTGCAAATTTGCACTGTTATTATACCCATTTTTCTTAGAAATTTCACTTTTTACCTATCCTGCAATTACTGTAAGAATTCCATAAAATACTGTAAATATAGACGAATCAATGGGCACCTTAAATTATTCTTGAACAAATTGTTAGTATCTTGATTAATGCAAATTTTATTGTAGGCATCTATATAAGGCGCTTCATGGAATAGAATGACAACAGCATTCAATCGAACAAAGAGAGAACTAACAAATATGCCAGCCATGCAGTTGTTTGCAGACATTCACAGAGTTAGGTTCATTCACATTGATTTCCCCACACACACAATCTGAGCTCAGAATACATACATACATACACACACACACACACACACACGCCTCAGTGCACTTCCCTTTCTCACATTCATTCACATTGGAAAAGATCCAAGGTTCTAATTTTCTTATGACCGGACACGATTGTTGCTTCAATAACATATGCAGACAACGCTCTATTTCAACAGGATTCAATCAGTAACTTGTTACAAACGGCAAAAACCACGCGCGGAACGCCTGATACCCTTGCTGTGGATAGGTACACCCTTCCATAGCTGTGCGCATATCTCCGGCTGTCCACGAACGATACACCCACTGTTTCGCCACCACCCGCGGACACTTCTATTTGTGGGGCCAACAGTCCCATAGATTCATCTTCATCCTCATCTCCACTACCACCGGACGTAGAAGTGCGCTATATCTCGCATGAGTTTACTCGTGTGGGCAGGCTTCAGCTGCCTGCTGAACCCAAATTCCTTTACTCATAATGATTCCCACTTCCCTGAGCCATTATGCCGACGTTCTACACACTCCCCATTCGTGGTCAAAACCATATCCTCCTTTACTTTACCGTTAGTCATATCCTCCTTTACTGTTAGTCTTTCCCATTTTTAGTTTTACTTTCTCTGTCTCACATTAGTAAAACCGAATTTGGAAAAATTTGGTCACTCTCCCGCTCCTCCTCTGCTTTATGGAGAACCCCCCTCCTGGCCTCACTACGTGCTCAAAGAGCCTTGACTCGCTCCAAGCTGAGGACTTTCCCCATCGTCTCACAGACGACCCGTGCACGGTTTTCAGTCGACGCCAATTCTCCAGGGAGTGCAGGCAAGATATTGGAATCCCAGAGGAGCCCCCAGTATGTGGTGGAAATTAATTTATTCCTGAAAGAACAACTCAGAGACAGATAGCAAAAATAATTCGGCCTTTTCTATATGCATATAGGGTCCAAGTTAATTTCAGTATGAGGTCAAAGGGATTTCCCCTTTGCTTGGATATTTGTATGAGCATAACGCCTTAAATGTACCATCCCTGCGGCAAATATCCCCCAATAGTTTATTACTGTCCTCCTTTCTGCAGGTACTTCGTATCCAACCCCTCTGCTTGAAACCTCCAACCCCCCCCGCTTGAAACTGATTTACACAGAAGTTTCTTCTCTCAGCATTCCACAGCTAAGTGAACGCGTCCCACGTACTTCTGGCTTCTATCAGCACATCAGTCCCAGCAGAGAGGAGACTCCCATCGCAGTTGTAGTTTTCTTTCAGAAATATTTTCATATTATGAGGTTCCCCCATCCTCAAACAATTGGAGAGAAACAGATTCTTCAGAAAATTAGGCTTTATTGAAGCATATTGATAAATATAAAGCAGAGTTCTTTTTTGCACAAGAAGAACTGACATGTCTGCATGTTACTGGTTTTTCTCTTTTATCATTAGTTGGCATCCTTTGCAAAATAACTTCAAGGCTACTTGTTTCAGACTTTAAGTTGGGTCACAGGTCGTCCCAGAGACAAGCAAACCAAAACACTGCCAACTTGCCTTGAAAACTGCAACTAAAAGATAGCAACCCTCTTCCAGTGTAATATTGGAGCATGCATAACTATAGGATCTCTGATGAATGATGGTGAATAATGCTGATAACTGGACAGACATTGCCTGAATCAAGTGAACAGATGTTAGTCGAAGCTACAGAAGCAAACTGCTTATGTGTGTGTACTGCTCATGTGTGTGTGTACTGCTTGTATGTGTGTGTGTTGTGTGTGTGAGTCTGTGTTGGTGTGCATGTGTGTTACTATTGCTTACATACGGATTATGATTATTGATTATGGTCATTAAATATGGTAATTGATTTACTGATGAATATGATGAGAAATATTGAAATATAATTCTCAACATTATCTCACCCTCAGGCTTTATCTCAAAGCCTCGGAGGATCCCAAGGCTTAAGAGGAACACACACTTCAGCAAGCACATCTCAAAACACTTCTGCATACACACAAGCTAGATTACAAGGATAAGCAATTTATAACTAAATTTCTCTCACAATCACCCCCTGGACTAAAAGGGTAAAAAAAGGTCTACATATAATTAAGAGCCATTCCATGAGAAAATTGCACTTTTTGAAGAAATTGAGGGGTTGACCCCCCTGAAATTGAATGAAACTTGGCACATAGGTATATATGGGTCTCTAAAAAAAAAAAGCCAAATTTTTAAGTCCGTATGTCACTTTGCCTGCAGATGGTGCCACCTGGAAGCCAGTAAAGTGGCCCAGTTTTGCTGTTCACTCCAAATTTCACATCAAGGGGACACCGTACCAAATATGTTATCCTTTTATCATGACTTGTTACACTTCAAGTCTGGTTAGACATCAGCACCACATCGTGGCCAAGCTGAGTAACTGTGTTATTGAGCCAGAATTATTTGAGAAATAACAGTAAAAATTGCAAATGCCAGACATATAGCAATCTAAAATGCTTTATTTTGTGTTCACTCACAAGACTATCATTTTCAGTGAATAGTACCTTGGTATCTTGCTGGGTTAGTGCAATGGATGACCAGATGGTCGCTTCTCACTATGTTTACATTTGTAGGACACAGAGCCGGCCCTACCCAATGTGGCGCCCTAGGCAAGATTTTATATGGCGCCCCCCCCATCGGCGATTTACACACACTTACTAAAGAAATCGAATAGCATTATTTTTACCATTGTCTTTAATTTATAAGATAACATGTCACCCAATTTACATGCTTAACAAACCACAAATAAATACAAAAAAATCTGAAATACAATATAAATACCCTTACCCCAAAATAAAAATCCTGTAAATAAGTTAATAATTGGATTTTAACCACAAAGAAATCTAAAATTACTGAAATTCCAAAACCACTATCTTGAGGAGAATAAAAAAAATCAGTTATCTAATAGAAAAGTGCCAATTATATTTTAAAAGGACAAATATTTGAACTTATTTGATGTGGCACTTGGGGGTTTAGTAGTGATTGAAGCTGTATATGGGGTAGTTTGAGTCATTTTCAGGGTGGGATCCTTATAACTCAAGTGATTATGCATGGCAGATGTTGACAGGTGATTAACATCCTTGCCTATGCTAACTTTAGCTTTGCACAGTTTGCAGATCACCTTGGTTGGTTCTACTGCGCTGACTGTAAAATGCTCCCAGACATCATTGCGATGTTTTTTTTTGTGGTGGGGGAATAGCACTGCAAACAGGGGGATCATGCACGTTTGTCTGAATCCATTTTCTGAAATATTACAAAAGAGACAATTCAAAAAGGAAAATATCTGAGATAAAAATCACTGAGCTACAGCACTTAATGCATGCTAAACAATGGAGCTAGCTCGCCACTAGGGGTGTAACGATTCTGAATCGATTCTGTATCGATGTTTTTTAAGGCATAGGACCGCCATGGGGCGAACATCCGAGTTTAACCGTTTCCTTTATTAAACCTGACGCAGTCTTGAACGAAAGTGCCAAACATCAAAGGGCATGAGAAATGCTTCGGAAAAAAAAAAAAAACTTGACCGTTTCGGCGACATGCTGCACGGAACCAAGTAAAGGACTACAGAATCGTCTCCTTTTAAGCAATTAGGTTACTCTAATCTTGTCCCTGTTTACTTTGCTCAATTAGCAATCAAACCGGCGATTCTCTTTTTTACTTTGCTGAATGAGTAGAGCTTTTTATTAAGACAGCATGTTTGATTGCCGCATTCTGAAAGTTAAATGGGCATTGATTTGCAAGAGCACGTATTTGGCCATTTCGTGTGATTGTGATCATTTATAGCTCTCATTCACGTTTCATCTGCTTTAATGTTTTCCACCTTGTGTATACTTTAGACGCTTGAGATCCAGGGCGATCTGAAAATAAATCTCTTTATTTTTATTTTATCATTATAGATCTCCTAAAAATACCACAATGAGAGATGAAATGCTGAGTTGGGATGTGGCGATGTTGAACGAGGATTTTTCTAAAGTGTAATGAGACAACTTGCCGTCATGGGGTGTGTAGGCAGTCGCGTGTAAATTCTTGAAACATACACACCTGAAGCGGCTTAAAACGATTTAAAATGCCCTTGGGAAGAAGCCTGAGTTTAGATTTCGCTAATTGCAGGTGCTCCGCCCTTCCTTAAATCTGCTCCCATGTACTTGGCCTAAATAACAATCAAGAAATTTAGCCAGTAGCCTATAACGATTAAGATGTGATGGTGAAAAGCAGACAAACCTAACTGGGCTACGGTGTTAGATTGAAAGAATGCCAATTTGAATAATTAGAAAAAAAAATCTTCCTCTGAATTACATCTCTCATTGTAGCATTTTAGGACATTATTCAAGATTAATTTAAAACAGATTTGTTATAAGATCGACCTGGAGTTCAAGCGTCTAAAAAATACACAAGGTGGAAAACATTCTGAAAAGCGGATGAAACGTGAATGTGAGATATAAATTATCACAGTCGCACGAAATGGCGTGGCAATGGCAATCGTGTTCAAGCAGTGCTGTTCTGTGCCCATTTAAATTTCAAAATGCAGCAATCAAACATGTTGTCTTAATAAACAGCTCTACTCATTCAACTTAAAGAGTAAACGAATCCACCATTTGATTGCTAATCAGGCAAAGCAAACGGGAACAGGTATACGTTTCTTAGAGTTGCCTAATTGGTTAATAGGATGACGATTTTGTTTTCATTTGCTTGGCTCCTCTCAGCACGTAGCCGAAAAATACTGATGTCAGTCAAGTTTTTTCCGGAAGCATTTACCATGCCCTTTGATGTTAGGCACTTTCGTTCAGGACAGCACGGGGGTTAATAAAGGAAAAGGGAAAGCTCGGATGTTCGCCCCATGGTACCAGGTGGTGTTACTACCCTTTAAAAAAAACATCGATTCAGAATCGTTACACCCCTACTCGCCACCCAACTCTCAGCCACGTATATTTTTCTCCAGAGCGCGCATGCACGCGTGCAAACACACACGAACTGACTTGGTTAGTTAAACAACAGCATGCCACAACTAAGCAATGCAACTCAGTGTAACTATTTTAGTGGTAAATAAAGGAATCAGAATTTAGCAAAACTGTCAACAATGATAGCTAGCTACCCAACTCTCAGTCTCAGGTATTTTACTCCAGAGCGCCCGCACACAGACACAGACCAGCAACGCAGGTCTAAAAACCCACTCTAACGTCTATCCACTCTGCGAATCAAAAGAAATAGAGTCAGCGTTTTAAAACTTTCTTGCGGCAACAACCCGACAGTAGAACAAAGCAAGTAAACTACACTAACAGGCTAAAGACGATATGTTAGCCACTCAGGCTCCCACTAAAGACAATACCGTAGCCTGTTCATGGCTAAATGAACAGACTTGCGCTAATAGGACAAGCAACACACGTTTTAGAAACCCACTCTCACGGCTGCTGACGTCGCCGATTCTGAATGACTGGTGAGGATGACTGACAGCGGTGGCAGCCAATCTAGTTTGAATTAGAGAACTTCAGAACCAGCCACTTGTAGGGATGTTTCCCTTACTCCCCTTAAATTACATTAAGCCAAACTTTTAACAAAATATTCGAACGAATAGTTTGGATTCGGGTGCATCCTTACTGATTAACAGGGCCGAAGTGGGACTCATGTTCAGCCCTGGAGTTTCATGCCTCAGACTAGCGGTCTTTTGCGAGCGGGTGCTGCACATTAGTTTTGTTGGGGGGGCGGTTGACTTTGTTGAGCGGGGGGACACCGGCCCTCGCAGCCCCAAACCTGACCGGCCCATCTGGAATTGTCCAGATCCTCCAGATTAGCCACTCCGGGCCTGCTGATTAGCATACCATGTTGAGGCTAATCGCTCAGAAGCAAGTTATCAGCTTAACAGTACACTGTGCTAAATAACTGACACAGTACAACTAATGCTTCATTTCATTACTGGATCTTTACTTTTACCTCTTTCTTTCTCCCGTTTTTCCTCCTTTCCTTACAAAGTTCTCTGGGGTCACACCAATAAATTCGCCCCTCCCCCCACAGAGAGCGAGCAGGTACCGATCAGCCAGAGGGGGGGGGGACTTATTTGGTATTATCATTTGTAGTAATATTAATTGAGCATTGCTTTACATTTGAATCTGTTAGCTTTTCCATTTTAAGAGTTACTACTATTAACTAGTTTTAATATAATTATATTGAAGTTGAATTTTTTTCCCAATTTTGTGGCGCCCCCTGGAGGCCACGGTGCCCTTAGCATTTGCCTATATTGCCTAATGGGCCAGCCGGCTCTGGTAGAACTTCTCACCGGTATGTCTTCTCTGGTGGGATTTTAAAGTAGATTTCTGAGTAAAAAAAAACTTAGCGCAAGAGTCACATTTATAAGGCTTTTAACCTGTATGAATAGGAAGGTGGCGTTGTAAAGCAGTTCTGTGCCTGAAATGTCTCCCACACTGATCACATTTGAAGGACTTTTCACCACTATGTTTTATCTGGTGGGCATTTAAATGTGATTGGTGAGCAAAATACTTCCCGCAACAGCCACATTTATAAGGTTTCTCACCCGTATGTGTTCTCTGGTGGGCATTTAAATGAGATTTCTAAGTGAAAGACTGCCCACAACACTAACAAATAAAGGGCTTTTCACCTGTATGAATTTTATGGTGGTTATTTAATGTAGATTTCTGAGTAAAAGACTTCCCACAATAGTCACACTGATATGGCTTTTCACCTGTATGAATTCGTTCATGGCCTTGTAAAGACGTTTTATCCCTGAAACACTTCTCACACTGATCACATCTGTAGGGCCTCTCATCTGTATGAATTCTTTGGTGAGATTTCAAATGACATTTCTGGGAAAAACTCTTTGGACACTGATCACATTTGTAGGGCTTTCCACCTATATGAATTTTATAGTGGTCATTTAATTTAGATTTCTGAGTAAAAGACTTCCCACAATGGTCACACTGATATGGCTTTTCACCTGTATGAATTCGTTCATGGCATTGTAAAGAATATTTTTGCCTGAAACGCTTCTCACACTGATCACATTTGTAGGGCTTTCCACCTGTATGAATTTTATGGTGGTCATTTAATTTAGATTTCTGAGTAAAAGACTTCCCACAATGGTCACACTGATATGGCTTTTCACCTGTATGAATTCGTTCATGGCATTGTAAAGAATATTTTTGCCTGAAACGCTTCTCACACTGATCACATTTGTAGGGCCTCTCATCTGTATGAACTCTCTGGTGATATTTCAATTTCGCTTTCTGGGAAAAAAACTTCGGACACTGATCACATTTGTGGGGCATTTCACCTGTATGAATTATTTGGTGAGATTTCAATTGCCCTTTCTGGGAAAAACTCTTCTGACACTGATCACATTTGTGAGGCTTTTCGCCTGTATGAATTCGTTCATGGCGTTGTAAAGAGATTTTTTGCCTGAAACGCTTCTCACACTGATCACATTTGTAGGGCCTTTCACCTGTATGAACGCTTTGGTGAGTTTTCAAACTACATTTCTGGGAAAAACTCTTCATACACTGATCACATTTGTAGGGCCTCTCATCTGTATGAATGCTTTGGTGAGATTTCAAATAACTCTCCTGGGAAAAACTCTTCTCACACTGATCACATTTGTGGGGCTTTTCACCTGTATGAATTTTAACATGGCGTTGTAAAGATGTTTTTTGCCTGAAACGCTTCTCACATTGATCACATTTGTAGGGCCTCTCAGTATGAAATATTTGGTGAGTTTTCAAACTACATTTGTGGGAAAAACTCCTCGGACACTGCTCACATTTGTAGGGCTTTTCACCTGTATGAATTTTATGGTGGCTATTTAATTTAGCTTTCTCAGTAAAAGACTTCCCACAATGGTCACACCGATATGGCTTTTCACCTGTATGAATTTTATGGTGAATATTTAATGCAGATTTCTGAGTAAAAGACTTCCCACAATAGTCACACTGATATGGCTTTTCGCCTGTATGAATTCGTTCATGACATTGTAAATAATCTTTATGCTTGAAACGCTTCTCACACTGATTGCATTTGTAGGGCCTCTCGTCTGTATGAATTTTGACATGGCGTTGTAAAGTTTTTCTGCGCCCGAAATGCTTCTCACAATGGTCACATTTGTAGGACTTCTCACCGGGATTTATTCTCTGGTGAGATTTTAAAGTAGATTTTTGAGTAAAAAACTTCCCGTAAGAGTCACATTTATAGGGTGTTGCACCTGTATGAATTTGAACATGGCATCGTAAATCAGTTCTTCGTCTGAAACTCTTCTCACACTGATCACATTTGCAGGACTTCTCATCAGTATGTTTTCTCTGGTGGATATTTAAATCAGATTCCCTAGAAAAACACTTCCCACACTGAGAGCAGCGATGGGGCTTTTCTCCTGTATGGATTACCACATCATGGATTAAACTGGACTGTTTTTTCCCTAATTTTTTGTTGGTTGGATTGGGCTCTCCAGCAAAATGATATGGTGCAGTCTCTCTCTTTTCATCAACACCAGCTCCATTAATCTCTGTATTCATGAGATCACTAATTAAGATTTCACAGGATTCAAGTGTAACATCATCAGATTTAATGCCAACACACTTAATATCTGGCAAGACGCTGACTTCTTCAGCTTTAATATAATCTCCATTATCAGTTTCAGTTTTAATTTGGTCAGGACGCAAATGGGCTGCATGGGCCAATTCTGTAAAGTCCAGGCTCTCCGTCTTAATATTCCCAGTGTTGGAGAGGCTCAGATCAGTTTCTGTTTTTATCAGTGATGCTTCTGTGTGATGTAAATCACTGACCCTGCTGTTTGCAGCAACACACTCTGGCTCCTGTGTGTTGAGTCCTGGTGTAGTACATTTTGTCTCTGACTCTGCCATGTGGACAGACTCCAGTCCATGTAGTTCCTCTTCTTTCTCTCTGATCCTGTGCTGCTCGGGGAGCTCTGGTGGGGTCGTCTCAGTGTCCTGTCTCAGACGGACTCCTGCCTGCAGCATTCTGCTGATCAAATGTGTTCAGAAGTGCAGCTCCTGTAGGGAAACAATGGAAGGGATTTTAGCCTTTAACTGTTCTAACTGCACTAGAAAATTTCAGATGCTCCTGGTGATCTAGCCTGCGAACAGGCCCTCTGTTGGATAGGCGAGAGAGGCAAAACAGGGCCTGCAATGATCCTTTGATGATTTGAGTTCTGCCCCTTGCTCCGCTTGAGTTGTTGTCAAAATGAAATTAGCCAATCAGGACTTCGCGGAAGTGAGCTACTGCTCACTCAACCAAGATGCAGTCAAAACACTGTGACTTTTGACTACACCTGCGATTGTTATATTCGAAGAAGCTCAAAATACCCCAACAAAATCTTACAAACACAAAGGAAGAAATCCCGTAAGCATCGAGAGCTCAGTAGATGAATTTTGTAGAATTTGCAAATGTTCGTTCAGAACAAAATACTGCAAAGACTTGGAAAACAAGGCTTTTCCTGAAGCCAATGGGCAGCACGGCTAGAACATCTCTGCCATTCATTAAACTGTTAATAGCAAGCCCTTGCTCTGCCTTCAACTGTAGGGCTCTTGCGCACCTAGAAGATCTAATTCCTACGGCTTTTTTCAAACAATCCGTGTGATCAAAAAAATTCAGATGATGCCATGTTAAATGGCATCCATTGGTTGGTTGATTGATTGGTTGAAGTCTCCAAGTTCGCTCACTGTTTTTCATGGGCCTTAGCGCGTTATGCGAAAGAGTTTGGAAATGCTGTTTAGATGGCGTTGCAGTTTGGGTAGCTAGGCACGCAAAAATTGAAAGTTTTTTGACGGATACGCGCGCATTTTAGGCACGCCTTTCATAAAAAGGCCTGCTCTATACCCGCTTATTCCTCACTAGGGTCACGGGGGGAGCTGGAGCCTATCCTAGCTGACTATGGGCGAAGGCAGGGACCCACCCTGGACAGCTCGCCAATCCATCGCAGGGTGGGGTGTGTAGCATAGCACATAAAATATAGCTCTGCGACTGTGTAAAACAATTCACTTAAGCACAACTAACCAGTCACTTGGTCCCTTTGAGTTTGTCTTTTCTCTGTCTTTCTCCCTGCCTGGACAAAATAAAAGTATTGCTTTACATACCATGCATTTTCATCATTAATTACGTCATTAATTTAATATAACAATATATTAATGTGTGCACACCAATGTGTGCACCTATAAAGACTCTTTTGAGGTAAGAGCACCAGAATACAAACACCCCAACAGTGGTGCACTGTGGAGTCATAAGGGTCATTCCATGTCAAATCATCAGATAAACAAAACATTTGTCACCATGTAGTCATAGATTGCTTCAATATTTTCACATTAGATAAATATGTATTAGTGATGAACACATCCGAAATTTCAGCTCATTCGGGCCAAAAATGAATTTTTGGTGAATTATTTTCTAAGGGTACTGTCCGTCAGTTCTTTTGTCGATAGACATTTTTCTTGTATTTAACATGGCATAACTTTCTTATTATTAGACCTATAGCTTTGAGACTTTGCATCTAAGCGAATGTTATACTGCTTAATCAGAAAATGCAGTCCATTTTATTTTATCTTTCTTGGTTGTGGAGCTATGAGGACACCAAAAGTGCCTTTTGTTCAGGCAGTTCCATGTTTAGGTCCCCAAAGCACCCCCAATATAAACCCTAGCATAGGCTCTCTGGCATTTTTTCCATTCATTTGTGTCTGCTGAATATAAATTAGGCTGAATTCACCATGAATTCATCATCAACTGCAGTCAGCCCCTTGCCAAATGTGGAAAAAAAAAAAAAAAAACGCTAAAATGCCACCTGTTCAAACCCCTGTATCTCCAGGGGCACACCTTGGATTTTCTTCTATTTTTTTTAACTGATTCCTCTGTTATAGTAGAAAAACCACTCCAAAAATTGTTGATGTGTTTTGACCAATATAAATTTTTCTCGTGTCTGAACAGGGGTGGGGATATCTCGAGAATCACGTGGCACTTTAAGCTTCTTACACATTTAACTATGCAACATTTTAAGTGTTTTCAATCATTAGGCAATCACACACTAAATTGTACCAATTCCTGTATTATAGTAGACATAACAAAACAAAAATTGTTGATGTTGTAAGATCTGGAATGGGGGTTGGAGCTCTGCAAACACTGATGAGTGGGGGAGGCCAGAGGCTGTAAGTGGCAAATGGTTGATAGCTCGGGAACTGGGCCTCAAGGAACTCCGGTGCCATGCAAGATAACAATAAAACTGTTTGGACTTCCCCCATTATGAGTGGGCCCAGGATGCTCGCTCAGCCTGCATGTGGAAGGTGTTCATGGTCTTTCTGTGTCCTTGGTGTTACTCTGTACGGGAGGGGTAGTTGCAAGGCTCTGGCTGACACAATGCCCCTGTGGGAGTCATATTACTGTCCTCAGTCTTTAATATAACTGGACCTGAACTTATCTGTTTCAAATAATCTAAACCTCTGGTAACTTCACAATATGCTCATATGCTCAATATACTGCTAAGAAATCACCTCTGAACTTATAACCCAATTTACCTATATAATAATTTATCTTAAGACTTTTTCATGACAACTGCATCATATTAGTACATATTCATATCATGTTGAGTCTTGTTATTCTCAGGGGAATCCAAGGAGTTGAATGGAGTAGGTTTCATTCCCATTGAAATTATGGTTCATTCCCTTTTGGAAACTCCTGAAAATAGGTCAGAATCCTCTCGGGTAATCATTCTGTTCTTCTCTCTCTGCTAAATTGTTTTATTACATCCTCCAAATGGTGGAAACCCAAAAACCAGATTCGGCCCCGCCTCCAGGTAATTTATGGCCATGCCGCCTGGATCAAAGACGTGAGTTGGCTTAAAGGAAAGAAAAACAATCCATTCTGGGAAGATTGTATCCAATCTCTCCCCGCGTATGTTAGTGCGTGAGTAGCCTCTTTAATTATGGAAGATAGCAGCCGACTTCCCACACGTGCACCTCTATGCCGCGTGTAGCCTCTATAGCTATAGCAGATCGTCTCTCTGATCTCGCCCTCACACAACTCTGTGTGTGTAGCTTTCGCCAGGTATGACTTTTATATTTGTCTAAATTCGTGGTAACTGATGTTTGGTCTGTTGATTTAAGCTCTTGCCTACCTGGCGAATAAATCATTGTTATTCCTTTAAACTTGCGCAGTCTCTGTGACTCCTAATCCTTTTATTCTTTCTAGCCACGTTACGACTGGTACTTAGGGGGCGATTCCTTATCATTCCAGACTAGCTAGCTGATGTTTATAGGTAGTGATGGGTTTTAAGTTGGATTGTAAATTACGGTCTACTTACATAAAGGGTTTATGTAGTACCGGTTCTGGGGATTTGGCATTAAAGGGCACCCCCGGGCTTATAAGCCGGTGCTTGTCAGATTCACCTCTAAGGAACCCTTGGATGTACATAAATCTGGGTTCATGATATGTTTAAGCCAAGATGCTACTATCATGGTGATTTCTTCCATCCTCTAAAACTATCGCCGAACTAAGATCCGGCAATTATGCTAAAACCCGGGGGCATAGATTGAGTAGCGTGGGCCTACACCTACGAGTCCGGGGGATAATCACCCCGAGGTCCACGCATGTTTTTCGTTAAATTCTAATTCTAATTTGGAGTCAGATATTTAACGAGAGTATAACTAAATTCGGTATTCTAAATTCACTATGGAGTCAGATCAATTGTAACCGTTGTGCTTTTGTGCTCCGTTCTTTGAACGGAGAAAATTGATTAATTTTATTGTGATTTGCACCAGCCAAAAGATTGCGCTTGTAACACTAGCCCAAAGAACACGTTGAGCCTTCGCCCCCTGCAATTTCCGTCGTTGGTATTGTTTGGTGGGGTTTTACAATGTGACTTGAACGACATACATTTCAGAACTGTCTGAGTAGGGGTCAGGCAATTTTTGAGAATCACACTTCTTTGCATCAATAAAATTTACTGACACCAATTCTTGTAAACTGACTGTCAAATTAAAACTTTGTATTCCATGCTATGTTAACAGTGTTATTGCTTCCTAAATGCAGCAAAGAGCACAAAATGTTGTCTGTCCCAGTTTTGTCCAACTTATACCGCCGGGCTGTGGGTCCAGTGACATCCAGATTTGGAACAGTTCGGAGAATGTTACTGAATGGCACCCCGCATTTTTCAGAAGAAGTCCATGTTAATGCTTGAGTCCTATTGTTTTGCTTCATGAAAAACACTAGCAATGATCAGAAATTATTGATCAATAACTGGTTCAGGTTTCTCCTTACCAACATCTACCAACCTTTCTGTGAATGTGTCATGCATTGATGAATTGAGAACTTACAATTATTGTGATTCAATAATCATTAACATTGTGTAAGAAGCTGAACATGCCAATTCAGCCTAATTTATATTCAGCAGACACAAATGAATGGAAAAAATGCCAGAGAGCCTATGCTAGGGTTTATATTGGGGGTGCTTTGGGGACCTAAACATGGAACAGCCTGAACAAAAGGCACTTTTGGTGTCCTCATAGCTCCACAACCAAGAAAGATAACGTAAAATGGACTGCATTTTCTGATTAAAGCAATTCTTACCTTTCTGGCATGCGGCACAGCACTTAGTAAAAATTTGAACATGAACAACTCCGCCTCCCTCCAAAGTCTCACCCTCTTCCCCCTGCCTGACCTCTGAGGCTCCCCTCCTCCCCTGACGTGTGTGGTGAGAAAGTGAGCAGTGCGAATGAAGCTGCTTTCACACCGGACGCGAAACAAATTTTTCGCACGACAAATTACATTCAAAGTCAATGCAAAGACGCGAATCTCGCACGTATTCGCGTCTTTGCATTGACTTTGAATGTAATCTGTCATACGAAGAATTTGTTTCGCGTCCGGTGTGAAAGCATCTTGAAACGGGGCAATGGAGTCAGATTCAGAGGCACTGGTTAGTGAAAACTAACCAACAGTAATTACATAATATTCAATTCTATATGTGGTATAAAATAAAATGCCCTCGTAACGTCGGACGAACTACCATTAACGTTATTATAGCAATTATAGCATTTCAGCGCCCGTTTGTTTACAGTCAGATGAGTCGTTTTTCGGCAGAATTCATACATATTTTCTTGCAAAACTGCTGTCATAACGTCTTACCTCATCAGAATTGTCCCGGTAACGTCAGTCATTAAATTAGGAGCAGTTGCAGCTGTTTTATTTGCAGGCTAACTTTGTTGAGTACCTGTCTTGTCTCTACCGCACTGCTGCTCTGCCAGAGAGGCACGCGACTCGCAAGCGGTGACAAAGGTAGGCAACTGGAAGGGACGCGGCAACAAATGACAGACAGGAAGCTCTGCAAATCATTTTATTCGGACCAAAGAAAATGATTGGTCAGACTTTTCAGAAATATATGAGAATAGAATATTGATGAGTTTCAACACCTGGTGGATTTCTTTTACATTTTAGTGTGCCATACGCTTATTAGGAGCATTTTAAGATTACAAAAGAAAAGTGTAAAAATTCCAGAAAGGTAAGAATTGCTTTAAACTGTATAACATTTAGCTTAGATGCAAAGTTTCAAAGCTATAGGTGCAATAAGAAAATAGTTATGCCATGTTAAATACAAGAAAAATGTCAATTGACAAAAAAACTGACAAAGGAGTACCCTTCGAAAATAATTCACCATAAATTCATATTTAGTCCGAATGAACTGAAATTTCGGATATGTCAGTGATATATATTTACACAGCTGCATACAAAAAATTAGCAAAATTGAGAAGGTGGTGGTGAGACCCAGTTGATGATCTGACATGGAATGACCCATAACTCTTAACATCTGACTTTAACCATCTACCCCACCAGCACAAAGTCCCTATTGCACTTTCTGGCTGGAACATTCCTCATCTGTATCTGAATCCGATTCAGATTTTGATGTTTTTGTTTCATCTCATCAACGATGAAACACACACAAAAAGCACCTCATTCAATCGTGTCATTTGATCCATATACCAACTGTCATTACAAACCAATTTTATGAGCAAAGTTACTGAAATGCACGCACATTTGGCTGACTTGCACTGCATGTACAATATGTTGTCAGTGCTTCACTGCGCGACTTTTAACAGTGTTGCTGAAACGTTAAGTGAGTGAAGATATAATAATTGGAAAATGGTAAATCCTGCACTTACTTGCAAAGCCACTTGTAGTCCCTTCTCCACTTTTCACAGAAAAAAAAAAAAAAAAGAAAAACGCCTTTTCACTTTAGGTTTGTCCGATGTTACCTCCTCCTGAGAAGACGTGCTGACATCTGCCACCCGTCTCACACCGGGAATGAAATGGCACATTTTCCCCTCAGCTCAATCCACACCTTCACTCAGTTTAAGTGCTTACCGCGCTCAACCCTTCTTCTACTAAAGCTGCTTTCACATCGGACGTGAAACCTGTTTTTTGCATGACAGATTACATTCAAAGTCAATGCATGACTTCGAATGTAATCTGTCATGCGGAAATTAGTTTCGCATCCGGTGCGAAAGCTGCTTAATAATAATATCTGCAAGAAAGTAGCGGCAACACAAGCGCATTGCTGCTCTCATAGGTCAGTTGTATAACTCAATTGAGTGCTCCCTGACTTCGAATCTCCTATCCAAATTTTAACCTGCCACAGAGGCTTGTGGGCTGATCAAATTCACCCGCCACTTCATAAATTTACCCGCATTTGGCCAGTGGCGGTGCTAATTTCCCACCCTGTTCAGGAGGCCCTATACATGAACCTGGGGAGCAAGCCAACAATGATTATTGAACACGGTGAAGGTTTTCTAAGTTTTGAATGTCACTTATGAATTTAAAACCACTTTCTTGAACCTGCAGTATGAATGTTCAACACTGCATTTAATTTAATCGCTCTGAAGGAGCTGAAGTTTTGTTGTCCCATTACAGAGGCTAATGACCCATATTTAACCCCTTTGCGCAGAAGCCAAATCTGGCTATTTAGGTGTTACCTTATTTAAGGCTTTAAAATTCAAGATAGAAGCTTCACAGACGGGAAATGAATGGCTCAACTGAGTCTAGACACTTGAAGCATTTAGACTCCCATCGTATTCCAGTTTATTTTCACGATTTTGGTAGAGAAAAGGGGCTGCAAACACAAAAATCTTGCTGAAAATTCAACATTGAAATTGCAAAAAAAATAACACTTAGAACTGAAAAACTGGATGTAGCCCACGCTTGATGTTTTCACACAGCAGAATGTTTCTCCGGGTTGGCGTTGTCCATTGTAAATATGTTTGTGCTCGCATTTCGGACCAGGGTCAACTTGGAGAGATTATGTAATACACAGCCTAATTAGAAATCACTTCATCACCTTCTACTTGCGTTTCCGATGTTTGTTTTTGTTACCACTCAATCATCTTGCTAAATGTCCTCTAACACAAATATTTAATATAAAAATAACAATGACAAAGAAGATTTCTTTAAAGCTTTACGACGAAAACTAGGACACTTGTCCAGGCACACGAGTGGACTCAGTGGAGACGCTACTTTCGTTTTCTATATTTTTTGACAACTTAACGATTTTTTTTCTTCAAGCTTTTCTAAGCTTCCACTTGTTTCTCAATCTCATTGAATTCTTTCTTGTGGTTGTGTGAAAGATGTGATCATAAATCAGACGTGTTTCTGTGCTCGGCCGCCACCTTTTTCATGCATATTTTACACCAGGAGAACTTTCTGTCAACTCATTCGAAATGTTTTAACCATTCGCTTCATTTGTCCGCCATGATTGTTTTGGAATCATGCGTAGTTACATGACTATTTATAGCTTTTGGCGGGAAATCTAAATCACCGAAAATGTCGGTAATTTTTTATTTGGTCGGTTCGGTGATTCGGTAACTGTTTGAAACCGAAACCGCTCGGTTTTTCCCGGTTTACTATCCAGCTCTACCTTGACCATTATATTCTAGATTACCTACTTGCTATGAGAGAAATTAGACAGTTATCCAGGTAGCTCCCCAAAGTCTGAGATCCCTCAAAATGGTGCACTGTCAAATCAAAAAATAATCACATCTTTAACACAAATAAACTGTCGAGGCATGAAATTCAACATGAACTTATGATTTTCTGGTTGAGTTTACCATGAATTAATCAATATCAGTGCAGTTGAACATCAGTGGTCACCAGTAACCTCTCCAAACACAAAACATGCCTTTTCTCCATAATAAAGTTGAGTTTTGTCCATTTTTCTTCCAAGTTCCCCAAGCCAGCACACATACTCATTAAATAAACTGCTGATTAAATGGCCAGAACATTCACCCTGCAATGAAAAGCTAGCAGTTCCAACTTCCGAGCTCACAACCTTATTCCAACACTTTCTCACCTTATAAGGAACAAGTATAACTCACTAACTCAGTAATATCTGAAATATACCTTATTTTAACAGAACAGACATTCCACTTTCAGGGACAATCAAACAATATATGCCTCCCTAGATTCAACAAAATGGCGCAGTGAATGTACCAGGAGGTCCACCGAAATGCATGACCATTTAACGTTTTAAACAGGAATTTGATTTTGTTGAGTATGGTATACATTCCAAAACAAAAAGCAAAAGTAGCAGCCTAACCTTCAATATGTGCTAATGTACATAAGCTTTATAGATTTTCATAATCAAAAGCACTATTGCTAAGACTTTTAGAAAGTTTTTTTGGAGGATTCATAAAATTTTATTATCCTGGTTTAAACTGTTATTTTCTGGTTTGGCGTTCAATAAAATGCATTACTTGATTTTTCAAATAATTCTTGGCTTCTTTCTTTAATTGTTACCTGTACAGTGGTGTGAGGTCGTTTTGTTTATCATGGAGTCAACTGGGGTGAAGGTTTTCCACATCAGAGTTCCAGCTCCCCATATTTTATGTAACTACAACCCCAATTCCGAAATAGTTGGGACGAAGTGTAAATTGTGAATAAAATGAAAATGCAATGACTTTCAGATCTCGAGCCAATATGTTATTTACAGTAGAACATGGATAACATTTCAAATGTTGAAACTGAGACATTTTACATTTTTTTCCACAAAATGAGCTCATTTCAAATTTTCTGCCTGCAACAGGTCTCAAAAAAGTTGGGACACAGGCAAAAAAGGGCTGAAAAAGCAATTAATATATAAGAGAATCAGCTGAAAGAACATTCAGCAAGTAATTAAGTTAACTGGCAACAGGTGTGTAACATGATTGGCTATAAAAAGGATTTCTGAGAGAGGCTGACTCTCTCAGAAGCAAAGATGGCCAGAGTCTCTCCAACCTGTGAAGGCATGCGTCAAAAAATCGTGGAATACTTTAAAAACAATTTCCTCAACATGAAATTGCAAAGGCTTTGAAGGTCTCATGATCGACAGTGCAAAACATCATCAAAAGATTCAGAGAAACTGGAAAAATCTCTGTGCGTAAGGGACAAGGCCGAAGACCTTCACTGGATGCCCGTGACCTTCGGGCCCTCAAACGCCACTGCATCACTCACCGGCATGATACTGTCATTCACATTACTAAATGGGCCCAGGAATAATTCAAAAAACCTCTGTCTGTAAACACAGTCCACCGTGCCATCCACAGATGCCACCTAAAACTCTATCATGCAAAAAGGAAGCCATTGTTGAGCATGACCTAGAAGCACCTCCGTGTTCTGTGGGCCAAGGCTCATTTAAAATGGACTGTAGCAAAGTAGCAAAGTGTCCTGTGGTCAGACGAGTCCAAATTTGACATTCCTGTTGGAAATCATGGGCATCGTGTCCTCCGGGCTCAAGAGGAGAAAGACCACCCCTCCTGTTATCAGCATTCAGTTCAAAAGCCAGCATATCTGACGGTATAGGGATGCATTAGTGCATATGGTGTGGGACACTTGCATGTTTTAAAAAGCACCATGAATGCTGAAAGGCATATTAAGGTTTTAGAGCAACATATGCTCCCCTTCAGAGGACATCTATTCCAGGAAAGGCCTTGTGTATTTCAGCATGACAATGCAAAACCACATACTGCAGCTATTACAACAGCATGGCTTCGTAGTAGAAGAGTCCGTGTGCTGAACTGGCCTGCCTGCAGTCCTGATCTTTCACCGATTGAGAATATTTGGCGCATAATTAAACGAAAAGTCCGTCAAAGGAGACCCAAAACTCTCCAGCAGCTGGAAGCCTGTCTTAAACAAGAGTGGGATCAAATTCCAATGGCTAAACTTGAGAAACTTGTCTCCTCAATGCCCAGACGCCTCCACTCTGTGTTAAAAAGAAGAGGGGACGCTACACCATGGTAAACAGGCCCCTGTCCCAATTCTTTTAAGACCTGTAGCAGCTATCAAATTTGAAATGAGCTCATTTTGTGGATAAAATTGTTAAATTTCTCAGTTTCAACATTTGCAAAGTTATTTCTGTTCTATATTGAATGAAATACTGGCTGGTGTGATTTGAAAGTCATTGCGTTTTGATTTTATTCACAATTTACACTTTGTCCCAACTATTTCAGAATCGGGGTTGTAAATAAAATTGCGCCAGAAGACCCTCAACTGGCTTCTAAAATATGCCATCCAAATGTATACACTCCGAACACATGTACATGCATGTTGTTTTTCCAGTAAATTAGCTCTCAGGCCAGCTGCAGCCCTGGACTCCCTATTGTTACGTGCTCTGTCATTTGCCAGTTGTTCTCATCCATGACAAACTTGACGAGTTGTAATCCAATAATGATAAAGACCTGGATAAATGTCTTTCCCGTTATTGGAATAACCAGGACTCTGCCATCTTCTATTTGATCATCCGCTATGAGACGAACTGTCCTCTACAATGTCACATCAACAGGGTCTGCCCTTTATCATGTCTCCTTTAGAACAAGGGCATCCATCTGTTATGTGCATGTGTGAATATCTATCCAATAACAGTAAAGACGGGGTGCAAGTCTACTGTTGTTAGAGAAACGGTAAAGACATTACCACTGAAATATGTTTTTTAATATTTATGTGAAAAATAATAATCTAGCATTGCTATTGCACAACTGCAGTCATTATCATGTTTTCCAACTGTAAATATGCCAAAGTCCAGAAAAGCTAACAACCTTTTTTACGAATGTAGGCATTCACATAATTTCTCAACATTGGAGCTATGGCCTTGGAAATAAATCCATCTTGTAGAGAGTATTTGTCTGATGAATGTTTAAGTACCGAAACGTCACAATAAAACCTTTGCTATTTGCAAGTTAGACAGTGTGTGGGACTCCTTTGTTTCCTTTGAACTGTTTATCCTAGTCCAACGCACCTGTCATTAGAAATAGATGTGCGAAGTGTCTCCTCGTTTGTTTAATAAATCTTTAAAAATGTACAGAATACATTTATTTGAAGTTGGAAGAGTGTGTTTAAACAAGTATAAATGGTTGCACAACATTTACAGGGTTTTAGTCCAGTTTTCGACGGTATTTGCAATTTCACCAGCCAAAAAATGTCAGGTGGCGCAACCAAAAGTTTCTTGAAAAAAAAAAAAAAAGCACACTTCCCTCTTTTTTTTCTTAGTGATTTTTTTTAGTATAAGTATACCTGAGAGTGTCTACTCTACCTAAAACATTACCATTTTGTAGTTGAACTGGGTATTAAAAGTAACTTACCGATTCTTTATTGTAGGGGGTGGGTATTTTAGTCTTCCAACATCCAACTTTAGATTTAAAATGTGAATAAATACTTTACAAATTTAAAAAGTATATTATTGTATATAGAATGATTATTTATATCACAATTTCCAAACATTTGTTCACGTGAATCTCCCATTTCTTGGTTTAAATTAGTATTTTACCTGGTAGTGCCACCTGACTTACTGGTTGCGCCGCCTGGCATTTGCTACTAATTCCCAATTATTCAGGCATCTACTTGGACACCTATATAACCTTTTGACTTTGCTAGCTAGTTCATTCATTCATTTTTACAATACAATAAAGAGTTTTAGAATAAAATAACTTTTTCTTAGTTTTTTTATTGGTTGTAGTACCTGACATGTAAACTGAACGAGTCTAACTATAAAGAGAAAGTAACTATTTTTTATCAATATTTGAGAGAGATCTATATACCTTTCACTCATCAGTAAAGGTCATTTGGGGTCCTTTTGATGATGCAATATCCTGTTTACTCATCTCTCTCTTCAATTTAAAATAAAAATTGTATGAATGTGGTTCTGCCGCCCTGACATTTCAGATATGCAAATTTCCGGACAAATTTGTTTTTAATATTCCAAAAAATTTAAGAACAATCAAACTATTAAACTTTGTTTATTTGAAAGATTTTCAATATAAAATTATGCTCCCATATTAATATTATATTAACTCATATTTCAAATTACATATTTAATACATTTCACATAGTGTTAACTTGCTCGGACGGTTGCGCCACCTGACATTTTGAGGGTTTGAGATGGCAAAACATAAAATATATATCATTTTTTTGATAAACTGGAAATATGTTCAAATTAAACAGGTTATATAGAATAAAATGATGCTTATTATGAATCATTGAAAATTATTTTAAACCAAAGTAGTGCGCTCGGACACAAAAATCTGTATGTCACGTCATTGACCCATCTATGTTGAACAGCTGAGGAGCTACTGGCCCTCAAAGTTTAACCAAAATCCCATATTTTCTGACGCCTATCCTTATAGGTGAACCTGTGACCCATGCGTTCATATAAGCAACACATTCAAACCTACTTCTAACAATGCAAAATTGCACATCATTTTATAGCGTCAACCAATATTCAGTAATTACCAAGGGAAAGTATTTTAAAATAAAAACATTAAAAAGTAAATGATATTGTGAGCCAAGACTCATGTGCCCCAGTTTACAAACATCAGCGGACACGTCAACTTTGGATCAAAATATCTCAACTCTCGCATGGAATTCGGAGAAGCCGTTTACAACAACATTAGAAAACATCGAGATCTTTGAATTGAAAGTGATCATACGAAACGATACTGACCGATTGGCTTCGTTATCACCGTCAAACAAGACGCAACTTCACCGGCCCACGGACTCAAGAAGGCGCAATTTGCATTCGGGAAAAAATCAGTCAATATTAAATTCAGGTTTGCAGAACCGACTAAGATAATCTCTGAAGCGGTACGCGCGCGCTATTTTGCATTATTTACTGTAGAAGATAGGGTCCCCCGTGCAGCGACTGTCCTGCGGAGGTCAACACGAAGCGCTTCTTATGAGCGTTAGGTAAACTCAGGCTCGCCATCTAGCGGATATGTGAGTGCCTACCAAACGTCTTTTCCGTTATTTGTCCCCTTTAGTGAAAATGGCCCGAACATTTGTTCTCTTGTCGTGATAAAATTAAGTTGGCTTTCTCGCCGAAAATAGGGTTATTCCATAGAAAACCAGCCGATAAAAATATAGCTATTTAGCTCATTTAAATCGCAGCTAAAAAACTTGCCCGTGCTCATTTCGATTCCCTTGCTTTCGTGGGTTATAAAGCTAGCTAGCTAGCGACATGCATTTCATATTATTAAAAGTACGCGTTGAAGAGAAACATCAAGCTATGCAAAATGGGCCGTTCTTCTGTAAATAAAGCAATATAGCACATAGCTACCTCCACCAAAGGCAAAGTCATTCTCCACGTCTAAGCCAAACGGCCGAAAAAGTCCCCCACATGTCTGAGACACATGCGAGTAACATTATTCTGTACCACCACACAAGCAAGTAAAAAAAAAAAAAAAAAAAAAATCCTACATCCAGAATTTTATCCGTTGCACTACTAAATAAATCACCCCAACGCTGGGTCAAGCTCTGATTTAAAAAAAAATCATGAAAATCTGTTCTTAAATTTCTCCGTTGCAAACAAACATACTTACCCACAAACTGAAGGTACAACAAAACCGCCTTGGCGCAGGTAACAACAGTTTCATCAACGAGCAGAAACTCTGGCCCTGTTATTAAACTTAAAGCTTTGTCTGCAGCTGCTCATGGAAAATTTCTCGCGTCAGTCGCGATAAAGGCGAAAGACTCGGAAGCTGAGATAAAGATGATATGAGGATCTTCAATGCAGAACATGGAATGGGGCGGGTCTTATTCTTCTTCTTCTATTTGGGTTTTATGGTTTCTGAAAGATAATATAGTGTATGACCGCCTGCTACTGGATTTATACTCTCACTTGGAGTAAATTCAAAAAAAAAAAAAAAAAAACTGATCTGCAGTTCTCGATTATCAATAACTAAACGCAACTAGTCAGTCCGTGTCTGGATCCCCATCCCATCAAACCCCTTTTCCAAAATCTCCTGGATATCTTCCCCCTTCACGTCTGTAACACCTCCATTTTTATTTTATCCGTCTTTGATTCTAATTCGCTAGCGCAATTAATGACCATCGCCATAAATGCTAAAAACCACCTTTTGTCTCCACTAACATGGTCATTATCAGGTCTTGGTTCTTTAGGCACGGTCTTTGCAATACACTGCTCTTTACTCATTACACCCTGTTCTACTTCAACTTTCTTTGCATCCTCAGCAAATGACACTTGTTTCGTGTCCGCACCCGTTCCATCTCACATTCAAATTTCCTCCGCTCACATTGCCTTCTACCAGCTTCATGATTCCCACCACAATGAAAACACAAAGTTGTTCTATCAGAAGCTTACATTCATCCTTTGTGCACCCATATTTTCCGCACCGTCGGCATCTAAAAGTAGCCTACTTGCCCTGCTTACTGTTGCAACATGCCCATATTCATAGCAAAAATAGCACCGTAGTGGCGCTCTCTCAAAGGCCCTCACTCTTTATTTATTTATTTAGATTTATTTTAGCAGGGGCCTGACTGAGACCATGTCTCCTTTTCAGCAGGGCCCTGCATTACAAACAATTAAAATAACACAGTTTTCAAGGACATTTGTAGAACAAAAAAAAAAAAATGCCATTATTAAAGGGAAAACATTAACTAAAACAACAACAATTCTCTTGATAAAATTATTTGATCAGAGTTTTAAAATGTCCAAAAGGAACCAGTTCTTTCAATTTCAGTTCAGCTTGCAACTGGTTCCAGGTGTGTGGGACATTATAATAAAAAGCTGTCTTACCATGCTCTATTCTTACACGAGGAACATTGAGACACAATGAGTCCTGTGACCATGTCCCATGGCAACCCACTTGCCGTGTAAGTAAACTAGCTAGATAAAGAGGGATTTTCATTACAACACATTTATAAACAAATAAAAACCAGTGGTAGTCTCGTCTAGCTTTCAATGACCCCCACCCTACTGACTTGTATAAAACACAATGGTGTGTGCGGAAATCAAGACCAGTGATAAATCTAATAGCAGAATGATAAATACAATCTAAAGGTTTTAAAACAAAAGTAGATGCATTTCTATACATCACATCACCATAATCAAGCATGGGGAGTATTACTGAGTGCACAACCTTCTTTTTACTTTCGAAATTGAAACAAACCCTATTTCTGTAGAAGAAGCCTATTTTACTCCTTATCTTTTTTGTTAAATTTTCAATATGCATATAAAAAGTCAGCTTGTCATCCAGCCAAATGCCCAGGTATTTATAATGGGGGACATGCTCAATTTGGTTACCCTGCAGGGTACAAATTTGAAAATCAAGGGGTCTTTTTTTCTAGCTTTGCTGAATACCATGAACTTGGTCTTGTTCTCATTTAAGACGAGCTTCAAATCAATTAGGGATTTTGGAATAGAGTTAAAATCATGCTGCAGATTAGATATGACCTGCTGAACTGAAGAAGCAGTTGAGTAAATTATGGTATCGTCAGCATATAAATGCGGTTTACAATGATCCAAAGATGAGCCAATATTATTAATATAGATAGTGAATAACAAAGGGCCAAGAATTGAACCTTGTGGAACTCCTCTGCTGATTCGAGCACTTTGAGACTGAAGATAGTTTTTAAACCAATTACAAGCAGATTTGTCAAGGCTAATGTTTGACAATCTTTTCAAAAGAAGGGCATTATCAACAGTATGAAATGCCTTAGACAGGTCAATGAAAAGGGCTGCACAATGCTGTCTGTTATCTAGTGCTCTTACAATGTCATATATTCTATAGCTAACATAACCCAACAGTATCCTATCCAACAACTCTTTTTTAAACTCCAACAATACAGACAAGCTGTCATGTTCCTTCCCGTTCCCGACAACTTTTCAGCCGCCAAGCTCCACAGATGCCCTCCACTTCCAAAAAAGACTCAGCTTTCACAGCATGCGGGACACCCCCAATAACACCCTTCACAGTCGCCCGTTGGCTCATCTGAAAACAAACCACAGGGCAGAGATCAAACTCTTTAATTTTGAGAGCTTTTTCCCTTTGCTTCTTAGTATGACAGTCAATTATCACAATGCCATTTCTGCACACTTTCACTGTCTTAACATCTCCCATTTCACTTCTAACAAATCGCCCCACGAAATGATTATCGCCAAACACACGGTTCATTTCCCACTTTTCGCCCACCACTTTCATTCCGACAACAAATGAACCCTCATCAATTTCATTTTCACAGCCCTTTTTCCTTTTCTTGTTTCCACCTTCAATCTCATCAACCTCTAGCCTGGTAAAACCAGACTCTGCTACTTCGCGTTGCTTCGTACACAGAGTCTGGCCAGTCGTCATTGACAAGTGATTAATTCCTGGTGGGTGGGCGCTTGTCTGAAGTTTAAAATCATTGGTGTACCTGTAAACTAATCACTAACATTTGGCAATGACATATGTTATGCGCCGGCTCAGCCGCCTAGTACACCTGCTGTAAACACAGTCCTTCATACCAGGAATGCAGCGAAAACAAACTGATCAGTACATTAAAGTTAATACTGTACCCATACATATGCCCATGTACCAAATTTTGGCCTTCGCTCATTCACTTTAAAGAACCAAATGTGCTCTTTCTGTTCTCCTTTCAAGAAACAAACTGTTGAGCTATTGTTTTTCCTGCAGATACTGCTGCTGCTAAAAAAACGTAAGAGACCCAAAACGAACGGCAGAATCAACGAGCATAACGCATTATTTACATCAGGACGAAATCTGTGTTGACACGAAAACTGAACTGCGAACCATACTTGCGCTAACATCATACCGAGCTCGCTATCTAACTTTATAGCAACACAGTTTGGCTCTAAGCGTTTGGCTGGCTCAGACAGCCATTTCATTCATGGATAATGACAACATAACACTGAGACAGCGAATAGGTCTTGTGACACGAACAAAAACACGGCTTTTAAAAAGTTTGCTGCTAACTTAAATAGTGTGAAATTCACGGGCAATGTAACACTAGAAGCTACAAGCTAGCTGAGGTGGTTCGGCTGTCTCACACAGAGATGAACAGGGTGCCTATTACCATGATGGCTATTAAGTAGATATGACAATCTGTAGGGAGTAGCGCTACAACATCATTTCCATTCAAAAAACTAACCAAACATTCATCTTGTTGTGGCTACAAGTCGCTGATACCCTGGATTTTCTCCACGACAGAGCGAATGGTCTCCCGTGTATCTATGTCCGTGGCCATTGTTGATTTCGGAGACCACAATTTCAAACTCGGCGCAGCTGCCACATCATGGCTCTCGGCCACGCCTTCTGTTCGTTGGTTGGTCCGGCGGACTTTCTGCCGAGGTAAATGAGGCAGAGCTCCGAGTGACCAGACTAAGTACTGAAGCGAAATTAAATTAAGCAGAAGTACGAAGGCTGGCAGAGCCAGGCTAATCAACCTCCATGTCTCTCCTCCAAAAAACTCGACTCAACCCATGGGGCGGGTCAGATAAAAGCGGGATTATAAGACTACTGCCCATTTCTCCACAATTGGCTGAGTGTGCTTGGTTACGCACACACTTTGGTGACGTTTTTCAACGTGGAACGTACATTTGCCTACAGTGTGCAAGTGGCCAAGTACGCTGGGATATTTAAAAGCAATTGGGATATACACTGCCCGGCCAAAAAAAAAGTTGAACACTCAAATATTTAGTTGAACCCCTGTAGCTTTGATTACAGTGCATATTCCTCTTGTCATTGTTTTGACAACTATATGCAATGCCAGAACATTTATTTTCGATCAGAAATGCCATAATTTTTGGCCGAGATCTTGTCTTCTCAACATAATGGTTGAACCACTAGGTGGTCTTTCTTGAGCACATCCAAATAACTTTTAACGTGTTTAAGGTCAGGACTTTGTGGTGGCAAATTTGTTTGTGAAAATGATTCCTCATACTTGTTTTTGTCATTCATGGTTTTCTTTGCTAAATACAGGCCAATAACTTGCCCGTTCTGAAATACTGTAACATCTTTTCCACCATCAAGGGATGTGTCTTCCGACATTATTTTTTAAGAAATGAGTAGCGACGTGCTTCATCAGTCAGGGTAAAAATGATTATTGCCAGCTGAAACATATTAATAACTGCAATAATGATCCTATTATAGAATTTGTTCATTAATTTCCAAACGGTGACTTTTTTTTTGGCCGGGCAGTGTACTTGACAATGCATATGAAACTTAAGCATATTACCATCTCCACTCACTCTCACGACATGCCTCCTATTTCTCACAATGTGAAAAAAAAAAAAATATATAAACAATAATAAAACTTAGAATATAAATAATAAAAGCGCAGCATTAGCCCTCCAAACGCTATTTTGAAATTAGGGCCTAAATATAATAACAAACAGTAAGATATGTGGGTATCATTGCAATACCGGCATATTATTTTTTACTTGTTAACATGATTTAAGCTTGTTAATTTCCCCCTGCTTCAGCAGGCTTTATTTGGATGTTGAGGCATACACCGCCATCTAGTTCCATCCAGCCACGGAGCTTCTGTATTCCAGCTAAAAGGCGCTTTAAAAATAGTAGAATCGGATGTGTCTGGTCAATTGAAAGATTCAGCTCGTACTCTTTTGTCTGTTCTGCACCACATCAAACTCCTGTCAGCCACTCGTGTGTTTTACCCGAAGTGCAGCCTTGAAATTGAAATTATTCTAATGTTTATTTTTATTTCTATTATTGTTGTTGTTGTTATTAATATTATTATAATGAGAAAACCATAAAAAATTGATTTAATGAGATTAAAACATTGAGGTTAGAGTCATAAGCATGATGGGTTTAAGACATAATTATGGGATAAAACGTTGACATTAAGGCCAGTTTTTTTGACCTTTATTTAATTAGTTACTTATTGTCACTTAGTTCAGTACACAAATAGTCTAAACAGGAAACAGTTCACCAGCTGGTGATGCATTGTGGGATTTATACTTGGCCAAATACCGCTCAGGTGCAGTCTTGCCGTAAGTGTGGTGTAATGTGGTAAATAGCCACTAGATGGCAGTATTGACTTTTTTTTGTGAAGCCCAGTCTGAAGCTAGGTTGGGCATATCCAGGGCATGCCCAGAGGGGAAAGTCCCAGAAATGGGAGGGGGCTGGACAAGAGTATATAAGGAGAAAAATCGAAAGTGTGTAGTAGTAGGAGAAATTGCAAGAAGGATACATTTAACCAGACCTGTCATTCTTTTCAATACCTGTTAAGCTTTTTGTGGATTTTTGCCTGTGTTGGAGCATTTTCCTGTCCCAGGACATCACAACATAGCAGCCCATCTCCATTACAGGGAATTGTAAATATCTCATTTTTTTAAAATTTTCTTTTCAATCTTGGTCAGTAGTGTAGGGTGTAGATTAGTTCTATGTGTTTGTTTAATTAAATCTGTTGAACTTAAAGGATTTTGTCTGTCATCCCTTGCTGTCCGTGACGCCATAACAAATTGGGGCCATAACAAATTGGGGGCTCGGGTCCGGGATAGACCATTGTGCGAGTCATTTATTGAAAATCTAAAATTTCAAATAGTGAAATTGTTTTTTGAATTTTCCTAGATATATATTGGCAGATCAACAGCAATGGATGATTTCTTGGCATCACCAACCGTAGAGGTTTTGAAGTCTTTTAAAAAGACAGAAGTGCTAGAAATATGCAGACAGTTAGAGCTGACAGATGTAAAACCAGCCATCGAAAAAGCAAGACTGGCGAGAGAGATTGTTGAATATTACATTGATGAAAATGTGTTTGCACCAGGAGATCTGGAACAGTTTCCGGTGGAAAATCCAAATGTAGAATTGGAACTTAATTTCTAGCATTTTTAATTTGAGGAAAAAGAAAAACAAAGAGAGTTCGAGAGAGCAGAAAGAGAGAAAGAAAGGCAGTTTGAGTTAGAAAAATTAGCAAGAGAAGAGGAAAGAGCAGAAAGAGAGAGACAGAGACAGAGAGATTTCGATTTGGAAAAATTAGACAGAGAAGAAAGGCTCCAAATGGAGCAACTAAAAATTAAAATAGAAGCCGAAAACAAATTTCGGGCTAGCCAGGAGGTAAAGCTGGTGCCTCCATTTTCAGAGAAGGAGGTTGATAAGTATTTCCAGTGCTTCGAGAAGGTAGCTAAGAGTTGTCAGTGGCCAAAGGAACACTGGCCTCTGATGTTGCAAACTGTCCTCAAGGGTAAAAGCTCAACAAGCCTATTCGGCTTTGTCTGCAGATGATTCCTCTGATTATGAGGTTGTCAAAAAGGTTATTTTGACAGCTTATGAGTTGGTTCCAGAGGCTTACCGACAGAAATTCAGAGGTCTGAAGAAATCTGACAATCAGACTTATGTTGAATTTGCTAACGAGAAGAAGGTTTGCTTTGAGCGCTGGTGTACCTCTATGGAGGTCAAGGATGATTTCAACTCACTAAAAGAGATGGTGTTAGTTGAAGAATTCAAGAACTGTGTCAAGAATGATATTAAGACCTACCTTAATGAGAAGCAAGCACTGAATTTGCAATCAGCTGCCAAGTTTGCAGACGAATATGTTCTCACACATAAGTCCAAATTTCAGTCTAGCAGTAACAATAGATGGTCCAAATTTCAGAAGAGAGGTAATGGTGATACCCAAGATTCCTCACCCAAAGACAAAGACAAATCTGGTGATGGTGCTCAGAAATCCAGTAAAAGGTCTGATCAAAGTGTGAAAGCTGACAGTGACAAAAGTGGTCTAGTTTGCAATTATTGCAAGAAATCTGGTCATGTTACAACTAACTGTTGGTTCCTTAAAGCTAAGAAAGAAAAAGAAAAGGATACCAAACCCAATGCCTTTGTGAAGACAAGGGGCTCTATCTTTCACACTGCCTTACCCGTTGCCACTACCCGCAACCCGTGAATTACGCATTTAGCAGCTTCCACTATCCCTAAACGATATCTTGCGGCCACACTACCCGCTCTGCATTATGTCTAATCCTTTATTTGCGCCTGGAGGTGTGCCCGTGGGCGTGTTTATGCGCTTTCCCTAAAATTGCTATCTTGACCACACACTTTAGGGAAAGCGTGTAGCGGGTCCTAAAACCACGCGCTCCCCGCATTTGGGCTTTTACAAGAGCCCTAGGCATGAGCACTCAGCAACGGAATTTTTTTTCCAGCGAGAGCGGCATTTCAGAACTCTCTTGCGAATGAAGGTAATTTCGGCGACAAGTATGTACGCCTGTTTTTGCAGCACGGTCACGCAACTTGCTGTAAAAAAATAGACAGCTGTCCGATTGGAAAATGTAAACGGACGAAACCACATACTTGTCACCAGAATTACGTTCATTCGCTGAAGAGTTCTGAAATGCCGCTCTCGCTGGGGGAAAAAAAAAAAGTTACGTCGCTGAGTGCCAGTGCATATACCTAATTTTATTTTTTTCTAAAATGGGATTTTTGTTCTATGCTTCATTTCAGGCGGAGAGGGAGTTGGAAGTGCATGGCTAACTTTTTTTTTTTTTTTTTTTTTTTTGAAGTTTCCATCACAAAAGGGGTAGGCTTGATTTATTTATTTTTTTTTTACTACATACCAAACATTAAACAATTTGTCAATGTCAAGTAATAGTAATAACAATAATAATACAATTCATGATTAACTTAACAAAAACAGATCCTCCCCTGACTGGATTTGACCTCATGCATGGGCAATTTAACTTCGTCAATGGAGAAACGTGGCGACCTTCCTCTCTCCATCACGGGTTTCGGTTTGAGGATTTGGGATAGCGCAGCCTGCTCCGAAAGGCAGTGGCACCTGGCACACTGATTGGTTTAACTGGCGTAACGCCCAAACCACGCCTATACATAATGTAACGGGTAGCGCTGGTGTTTTAGGGATATAGGCAGGTGTGCAAGATAGCAACTTTTGCGGGGGAACGCCTCTTACGCAATGCGAAATCCCCAAATAACGGGTTTAGGGACTCTGGCGTAAGATAGGGCCCAAGGTTAGAAACCCCTGTAGTAGATGACCGATCTGCTAAATTGCCTGCTCCTTGTGAGGCTAAGAAGCCTGATACTGCTGACTTTGTGAGGGTGGAATTTCTTCCATTTGTGTCAGAGGGATCTGTGGCTCTGAATGAGCATTCTCCTCCTGTCCCCATATATATCCTAAGGGATACCGGAGCTTCTCAGTTACTTTTGTTGATGGACTCCTTGGAGTTACGTGATGAGACTGCTTCTGGGGATTTCATACTTGTACAAGGTATTGAAGGGAGGACTGTATCTGTACCCCTGCGCTCTGTATTCTTGAAGTCAGATTTAGTCACAGGACAGGTAAAGGTGGGACTTATGTCAAGTCTACCTATCAAGGGTGTTTCTCTGTTGCTAGGCAATGACCTGGCTGGGTGCAATGTAGTTCCCCCTGTTCATCTTACTTCGCAGCCGAGCACTGAAGATGGCGATGAAGACCCATCTCTGTACCCTTCCTGTGCAGTGACTCGTGCTATGGCCAAGAAGGCTCAAGAAGAAGATGATGTGGTGCCGTCCAGCACCTTGAATAGTCATGACTCAGGTGGTTCGCCTCATGACTCAGTTCAGCCTACTATGGTTTCTCCGTTTGAGGACTTATCAGACACTTTTATCAGTTCTCTATTCAGCCAGCCAGATGGGTCTGGTGATTCTGATGTGTCTGGAGACTTGTCTCTGTCCAGAAAGCGGTTGATTCAGGAGCAAAACAATGATCCTGAAATTTGTGTACTAAAGAAGAGAGCCCTTCCTAATGAAGAAATAGACACAGTTCCAGTTGGGTATTATCTCAAGGATGGAGTGTTGATGCGGAAGTGGCGCCCTCCTGATATCCCTGCCAATGCAGATTGGGCAGTGGTCAAGCAAATTGTTGTTCCGAAGATCTATAGGAATGAGATCTTAACAATGGCTCATAGTTTGCCCTTAGGAGGTCATCTTGGTGTTAACAAGACTGTGGATAAGATCATGAAACACTTCTTCTGGCCTGGACCTCGGAAAGATGTTTCCAACTTTTGCAAAACCTGTCACACTTGTCAGGTAGTTGGAAAACACCAGTTAGACCCACCTGTAGCTCCATTGCAGCCTATCCCAGCATTTGGGGAGCCCTTCTCCAAGGTCATTGTTGATTGTGTTGGTCCATTACCCAAGACTAGATCTGGAAATCAGTACTTGTTGACAATCATGTGTGCATCTACCAGATTCCCTGAAGCCATCCCTCTACGCAACATCAAGACAACTGCAATTTCGAAGGCTTTGATAAAGTTCTTCACATTGTTTGGCCTTCCCAGGGAAATTCAGTCAGATCAAGGTAGCAATTTCACTTCCGGATTGTTTCAGCAGGTTGTGTATGAACTAGGTGCGAAGCAGATTCTTTCCAGTGCCTATCATCCAGAGAGTCAGGGTGCCTTAGAGCGGTTTCATTCCACTCTCAAGACAATGATGAGGACTTATTGTTATGACCATGAGAAAGACTGGGATGAAGGTGTTCATTTGCTGTTGTTTGCAGCTAGGGAAGCAGTGCAGGAGTCTACTGGAATCAGTCCGTTTGAACTAGTGTTTGGCCATGAAGTGAGAGGACCTTTGCTATTGTTGAGTGAACAATGGCAAGAGAAAGAGCTGCATATCAGTCTGTTAGACTATGTTAGCAAGTTCAAGGAAAGACTGCATGCAGCTTGTGACCTAGCCAAAGAGAACTTGAAATCAAGTCAGGGAAAAATGAAAACTTGGTATGATCATAAGGCTAGAGGCCGTGAGTTTAAACCAGGAGACAAGGTCCTTGTGTTGTTTCCCTTGCAGTCCAATCCATTGCAGGCTAGATTTCATGGTCCTTATGAAATTCTGACAAAACTCAATGATCTCAATTACATTGTGAAGACTCCAGATAGGAGAAAGCCAAAACAGTTGTGTCACATTAACATGCTGAAGCCTTAGCATGATAGGAATGCTAGGGTTGCAGCTGTCACTTCAGATCCTCCTAGGGCCGAGACTTGTGAAGATGAGGGGGAGTTTCAAGATGATGAACCTAGAATTAAAGCTGAAGTTCTTTCATGTAAATTGTCAAATTCTGAAGTGTTGCAAAATCTTGATGTAAAACTCCAGCACTTAGAACCCTCACAGAAAGATCAGTTTGAGAGGTTGATCAAGAAATATAAAGATCTATTTCCTGATGTTCCAAAGAGAGTTTCTATAGCCTCTCATGATGTCGATGTTGGTGATGCCAAACCAATAAAACAGCATCCATACCGGATGAATCCTGAAAAGAGAAAGATTGCTGAGAAAGAGGTTGAGTACATGTTAGAACATGATATTATCAGACCCTCTAACTCAGATTGGAGTTCACCCTGTGTTCTAGTTCCAAAACCTGATGGAAGTACTAGATTCTGTACAGATTATCGCAAAGTCAATGCTGTAACTAGAACTGATGTGTTTCCAATACCTAGGATTGATGATTGTATCGATAGAGTAGGGCAAGCAAAGTTTCTGACCAAGATTGATTTATTGAAGGGTTATTGGTGTGTGCCTTTAACTGAGAGGGCCAAGAGCATCTCTGCTTTTGCCACACCATCTGGGTTATACCAGTATGAAGTCCTACCCTTTGGCATGAAAAATGCCCCAGCCACATTCCAAAGGATGATACAGTCTACAATCGCCGGATTGCCACACATGGGTGCGTACATCGACGACCTGATCACATGGAGTGACTCCTGGGAAGAACATCTGAAAGATGTAGAGACGTTGTTCCAGCGCTTGACCCAGGCTAACCTGACTGTTAACCTGAACAAGAGTGACTTTGATTGTGCTACTGTCATGTATCTTGGCTACGTCATAGGCCAGGGTAAGGTGGCACCCATAAATGCTAAAGTCCAAGCCATCATGGACTTTCCAGTTCCTGACAACAAAAAAGCTTTGCGCCGCTTCCTTGGAATGATCGGGTACTACCGCAAGTTCTGCAAGAACTTTGCTGAGATTGCTCTCAGTCTCACCAACCAACTGAAGAAAGGCGTAAAGTTCACTTGGGATGAAGCATGCCAAAGAGCCTTCGATCGCCTGAAGTCTCTGCTGTGTCACTTCCCCGTGCTCAAATCTCCTGACTTCAACAAACTGTTCTCCATGGCGGTCGATGCTAGTGACCAAGCTTGTGGATCTGTGCTCCTACAGAGAAGTGACTCTGATGACATTGAGCATCCCGTGGCATACTTCTCCAGGAAGTTCAATCACCACCAAAAGAACTATTCCACAATTGAGAAGGAGCTGTTGGCTCTGGTTCTATCCTTACAACACTTTGAGGTCTATGTTTGTACGGGGCAAAAGCCAATGATTGTATATACTGACCACAATCCGTTAATGTTTTTGAGTAAGATGAAAAACAAAAATCGGAGATTGTTGAATTGGAGTTTGATTTTACAAGAGTTTGACTTGGAAATTAAGCATGTAAAGGGTGCTGACAATGTAATTGCCGATTGCTTATCCCGTGTTTGAATATGTGTATATATATCACCTGTGTTTATTAGCATATTGTATTATATGTATATATATATATATATATATATATATATATATATATATATATATATGTACACAAGTGTCTACTTAACCATTTTTGTATTGACAAGAAAAATTTTGCCTTTATGAGTCAAAATTTTCCCCTTTTGGAATGGAGATGTAATGTGGTAAATAGCCACTAGATGGCAGTATTGACTTTTTTTTTTTTGTGAAGCCCAGTCTGAAGCTAGGTTGGGCATGTCCAGGGCATGCCCAGAGGGAAAGTCCCAGAAATGGGAGGGGCTGGACAAGAGTATATAAGGAGAAAAATCGAGAGTGTGTAGTAGTAGGAGAAATTGCAAGAAGGATACATTTGACCAGACCTGTCACTCTTTTCAATACCTGTTAAGCTTTTTGTGGATTTTTGCCTGTGTTGGAGCATTTTCCTGTCTCAGGACATCACAACATAGCAGCCCATCTCCATTACAGGGAATTGTAAATATCTCATTTTTTATTTTCTTTTCAATCTTGGCCAGTAGTGTAGGGTGTAGATTAGTTCTATGTGTTTGTTTAATTAAATCTGTTAAACTTAAAGGATTTTGTCTGTCATCCCTTGCTGTCCGTGACGCCATAACAAATTGGGGCCATAACAGTGGATAAAGTGCAAATCAAGCGCACTGCACTTTTGGACAGTTAATAGTCTACTTATGCTGTAATAACTGCAAAGGTGGAATAAAGCAAGTACATTGAAGCAGCTCATAGAACAACCTGTCACTGTGCACTATACACACTTGTCCCGGTTATAGTGTGCAATTTCACAGCCAGTATCTTCAACTGAAAGTCTAGTTAGATATTGTACTTACAGTAAATACCTTCAGCACTGTAAAGTCAATGTATTGAGAGGTTTTTGCAGCCCTATACAATTTGCATACATAAAAAAAGGCTGAGTTTTCACTGCCGGTTAAATGTGACACGAATGTGACACGAATCGGACCTTTTGCTCAAATGCGGCCAAACGCCGATCTGTCACCTGGCTGTGCAAACAGAAAAAAACACATTGATTCCGCTCTTGATCCAGGGGCCTATTGCACGAAGGTGGGATAAGGGATTAGCCCAGGATATGCACGGGATTAGCCTGATCTCAAGCCCCATTTCGGTTGCACAGAGCGTGTGAGCTAAGCCATGGCACTAGTTACTATGGAAACAAAGTCTGTGGAGCTAGCCAGCTCCGGAGCAGGCTTACGAACTAGCTAAGCTCCTGCCTCCAGCCAATTTCACCTCACCTCATTCAGCAGTCACCCAAATTGAAAATCAATGCCCTTAACAGTCATTCTGAATTGTCCACTACACATTGCTATCTCAATTATAGTAGGCCCAGAGTAATTATCTTAAAAACTTGTGACCATTGATGTCAGTAAAATAGCCAATATTCGATCATTATATTCAAGTATCCAAGTGACAGCGACCATCACAATTCAATCAGTCCCCCTTCCACGTCACATTTTAACCATATTTAGAATTCGTCATTATCAGATTTGTCCTTGTTCCCCACGTTGAGACTTCCATCAGAATAGAAAATAAGCAGTGCTGTATGAAGTGGGTCACCATGTTTCAGCGCGGTCTTAAATCGCTGGGGTAACCCCTTACATACAGCACTGCTGCTACTTTACTCCGTCTTTATTCAGGCTGCGTAGGACGAAGTACAATCGCTGCCTTAGTACTGGACACGAATGCAATGTCGCTCACTTCGCAATACTGGAATCAAACATTTTCAGGAGGCTACTTGACGTAGTTTTCTGACGTTAACATATACTTTTAATTTGAGTATGCCTCCATCAGAGGTGATTAAAAGCAGAAAGTAAACTCAACTGGTCTGAAAACGTATTCTAGATAGGACTGTCATTTCAGTTTGTATAGGACAAAAAAGGGCTAGTCGCTCAGTTGTAGTAGATACATAGGAAAAAACTATGCTTGAAAAATCTTTAATGATATGAACAATTCCCGAAAACATATCACGCACAATTAATTCTTTCAAAAGTTGCGCTCCATGTTTTTCATTTTAGCCCAGCGCAACAAAACCTGAATCATCTAATTAACTAATCATGGGGTTCAGTGCAGACCCTGATCAGTAAAATCAGGTGCAACACTATTAAGCTGCTTTTCCACCGGACGCGAAACAAATTTTTTGCACGACAGATTACATTCAAAGTCAATGCACAGACGCAAATACACGCGAAACGCATCGACTTTGATAAGCAATACGAACGATGTTTGTGGTGATATGTCGCATTGGAACTTGGTTCAGACAAGCTGGTTAACATGCTTGGGGCTCAGAGATAATGTAGAGAAATTGCTTGGCCGAATCCCGAAGTATGTTTGCCTATTTTTTTGGTCAAAAGTTCGATTGACGCAGGATCTTATTGGAATGACCGGGAGACGATAAGCCTTCACACGTGCTATAACTTCTTAGTGAACAATATAAAACTGAAACTCCCTGAGTACCACCAAGAGGGAGCCAAGCACCACCAGTGGTACACGAACCACAGTTTGGGAACCAAGGATCTAACCAGATGAACCACAGATTCTGCTCATACATATAAACAGTAGGCTGTGCTATGTAACTCACTGGCAGTATTATTCACAAAATAGCAACCTTATTTGTCAAAGAAATGCTTAGTCATTGAAAAAGTGTGCATAGTTTATTTCCTTCAGGCTCACAGACTGTATGCACTGCAGGCTTGTGCAAACTTTCTGGCAGGAAGATCTGCAGAAGGAAATCTGGGTTGCATTGATGTGGTCTGTTTCCCTTGGCAGGTGATCGGAGGAGAGCAGTTCAAATGTGTTGGCTGAAAGAAATTTATGGGAGGAGCTCATTACCATACTTAAATGGCGCTTTTGACGTGCATTCCTTAATATGTAAATATGAAAACTGCGCTTTTAACGCCGTTTTCCACAACGCTGAAAATAACGCCATTAATTTTCATATGAAAATGGCGCTTACAGCGTTATAAGCGCCAAATATAAAGCAATAACTGTGACGGTGCGTTCAGGAACCACAAGTGAGAGGGAAATCCAAAAAACGTATGCCTTTATTGAATGCCAGGTCAAGACATGCCCAGAAGCATTTCCGAGTCACAGGACGAAATTAAAAACATCTACTGGACAGGGATCAGAACCAGAACAACGAAAATGCGACGGGACAGACAGAAGACAAAATGTCGTAGTCGAATCCCAAAGCAGTGGGTCATACACAGAGCACCTAAACACAGAAGACGTAGGCTAGTCATACATAAATGGGTCAAAAATCCAGAAAGGCAAAACAAGACAAAAAGGGCTATGGCTAGTTTCTTGGTCGGACGAAACAGTCGAAGAGACGCAATAATCAATGGCATACACGAGACTCTGCACAAAGAAATATCAGAACAGCACTGAGGACACTAAATAGACAGAAGGGAAGTCACATGCTATGCAGGGAACAGGTGAATGGGATGAGAGCTAATTACAAAGGAAGGTACACATGGGGAAAATCCTAAACCACAGCAATTGGCGAAAGCCAAGACACGGACGGGATTCACACAGACATCCTATGACAATTAAACAGCTACGGTCAGGGAGTTCTAAGTGCACAGATAATGAGTGCAGGAAAGCAATGAAGCACGTACGAGAGATCTCGCAGAAACGTAGAGAGAGAGACAGGGAAAGGCAAGCAAGAGGCGGAGACTAGAACAGGGCGATTGCTGAGACTGAATTAGTACTAATTAGTAGCGGTGCAACTTTACAGAATAACTAAAGTGCTCGTTAGTAAGTTATACATGGATTAGTTGGGTTAGTAGACTAATACAAAATATAAATGTTAATCTTGTTAGTAATCTAGAACAGCAAGGTGAAGGAAGTAAACGAGAATTTAATATGAAACACCAGAAACCATTAAAATCACCCGAAGCAGGTTGGCACACAGACTGGGGAGACGGACTGAACCAACTAGATCACAAGACAGGGGAGACAAGTGCAATGAAACTGAAAATGGCATAAACTGAAAACCTGAGAATACAATAACCAAAAAGAAGAAAAGACATAATCATGAACATATACTGTTAGGTAGCGATCTGGAACCAGACGCGAGAACCAGGAATTGCAGAAATAGGATTTTATTGGGAAAGGGGGCGAACCCCCGCAGAGCAGGAGGCAACGGTACAAAGTCCACAATCCAAAAATCCACAGGGCGTAATCCGAGTCGTTAACAGGGCACCAATCACAGAATTCGTAGTCAGGCGAAAAGGGTTTGATATACAGAAGCAACAAGCAATCCAATACAGAGCCAAAATAGAAAATCAGGGATGGTCCAGTCAGAAGTGAATCACAAGAGAATACGAGGCGAAAACAAGCGTAGCACAGGCAAACCAAGAGAAACGTTCTGACAGGGAACTGCTCTGAGAAGACTGCTTAAATACACACAAGGGAAGTCACATGCTATGATTAGGGACAGGTGAATTGGATCAGACTAATTACAAAGGAGCAAACACAAGGGGAAGCCTAATCACATGAAATTGGCAAAAGCCAAAACGCGGACAGGGATCACGAGACAGCCTATTGACAAACATACAGCTCCGGTTAGGGAGTTCTAACGTGCACAGATAATGAGAGGCAGAACAGAGTTAAGCAGGTGCGGAGGATCCGCTGAAACGCAGCAAAGTAGACTGGGTGAAGACAAGAGGTGGAGACTAGAACAGGGCGAGTGCTGAGAGCTTGTTAATCAATTAGTAAGGTGCAGCTATACAATCCCTAGTGCTCGTTAGTAAGTTAGTACTATATACAATGTTAGTCAGAGTTAGTAAATTTAACTAAAACAACAAACTGTTAGTACTTGTTAGTAATATAGAAAAGCAAGGTGAAGGAAGCAAACGAGATTAGAAGGAACTATTGAAAACCCAGAAACCATGAAATCACCTGAAAGAGTGGCACACAATACTGTGGAAAATAAGCTGTCACATAACAAAAGACCAGACGGGGAGACACAGTGCAATGCATGGTAAAATACAAAACAATGACCGGAATAAGACTGGGGAAATGGACTAGGGCAGGAATAACAGAATAAGCAGAAACAAAACATGGCAAGGATACTAGGCATTGGCAAGACATGAACAGAACATGAGCAGAACAGAACAGAATCATAACAAAGGTAATGATTGAGTTTAATCGAGATGGTGGGCATTATCACCCAACTCGGCTAACGAAAGCAATTGAAAAAGAAATAGGGAAAATAAAGTTTGCAAAGTTTATGAATAATAAACGAGTGCTAATTCATGCAGATAACCAGCAGCAGCAGGAGAAGATCCTCAAAATGACAACATTACAAGGGGAAAGGATAAGAGCCTATGTACCTGGGACACTAGCAAAACTAAGAGGGGTAATATCAGGAATACCAACGAGGATGTCCATGGAAGATGTGAAAAACGAAATTAAAGGAGGCAATGTAATCGAGGCAACCAGGATTAAAAGCAAACAAAATGGGGTTCTGTTAGACACTCAGTAATTCTCCTGTTTGAGAAATCGCTACCTAAATCAGTGCAAATGGGATACATGAATTTTATGGTGAGGGAATACATCCCAAAACCTCTTAGATGTTATAACTGCTAAAGAATGGGACACACAGCAAATCAATGTAGGGGAACCCTAAGGTGTGCAAGATGTGGAGGCCAGCATGAATATGGTAAATGTGGAAAAGATGCAAAAGTAAAATGCTGTAACTGCGGGGTGAGCATAGTGCGGCATATGGAGGCTGTATTGTGCAGAGGGAAGCTAGAGAAGTCCAGAGAGTGAAAGTAATAGAGAAAATGTCCTATGCTGAAGCTCTAAAGAAAGTAAGAGAGGAGAGAGCAAATGCCACAAATAACAGTGAAAGGGTCCAGAGGGGTAATAGTGCATGGGGAGAGCAGGCCCAAATCCATTTGGCTCCGGCGCCTATAGCCAGTGCATGTACACACAAATATTGAGTTGATGACAGTGTAATAATGGTTAAGAAGGTAGATTTTGTGGCGTTTATTTGCCATATCATTAATGTAGCTGCACAGTTGAAAAAGAGAAGTAATAAAATTCAGGTAGTAGTAGAAGCAGCTGGAAAGTTTCTAGATATGAAAGAAATCAAAGCTGATCAAATTCATACCCTGCTGGCAATGGAAGTAGGGGAAAATAGTCAAGCTGAGGCTTGAAATATTGATCATGGTGCTGCACATACTTCAGTGGAATGCTAGGAGCCTTACGGCTAATGGGCAAGAGTTCAAAAAGTATATATATGACCTAGAAGTAGTCCCAGATGTGATTTGTGTGCAGCAAACCTGGTTAAAACCTCATTTAGATTTTGTAGTACCTGGATTTAGCTCAGTAAGGCATGACCGAATTAACAACCACAGTGGAGGTGGGTGTGTAATGTTCATAAAAGATGGGTTGCCATATAGAGTGATATCCACCCCTGATGAGGCAGAATGTGTCGTTGTTGAGCTTTGTAGCCCGAGGGTGGGAGGTAATATAAAAGTCTTTAACTTTTATAACCCATGTAGGTGTCTGACCAGCGAATTGTTTCTGGACATTGCAGGAGAAGTGCATAAAAGGGAAATATGGTGTGGGGATTTTAACGCAAATAATAGTCTATGGGGCTGCACTCACACTGACAGTAATGGAATTGTGGTTGAAGAAATGATGGATGATAGGTCACTGGTATGCATTAATGATGGACAGGGTACAAGAATTAATGTAAATAGGGGGACAATATCATGCATAGATGTTACACTGGTGTCAGATAATTTGGTAAATGCTTGTGAATGGTGTGTCAAAGGGAACTCCACTATAGGCAGCGATTATTTCCCAATTCTTACTATAATAAATAAAGATGTATATAAACAAGAGGGATGAACTTTCACAAGATGGTGTTTTAATAAAGCAGATTGGAACAATTTTAGGGCAAGGTGTGAGGAGACAGCATGTTTGATAACACTTGAAGGGAGTATAGAGGAATGCACTAGACAAGTAACAGAGCATATCTTAGATGCTGCAAATCAAAGTACCAAAAAGAACAACTAAGGGAGGGAAGAAGGTGGTACCGTGGTGGAGTGAGGATTGCAGCAAAGTTATTAAAGAGCGAAACAAGGCCTTCAAAGAGCTACGGAAAAATATGACACCAGAAAACCTTATAAACTTTAAAAGGAAAAGGACAATAGCTCGCAGAACAATTAAAGATACAAAAAAGAGGGCTTGGAGAGAATTTTGCTCTGCCATAGGTAGGGAAATAAAGTTGCAAGAAGTTTGGAATATGTTCAAATGTATGAGTGGGAAAAGAAGTTCAGTAAAAATGCTAGCATTAACTAGTGGACAAAGCATTAGTGTAACAAATAAAGACAAAGCCGATGTACTAGGCAAGGCATTTGCAGCAGTACACAGTGGTGAGCATCTTGCAAACAACCATAAACAGCAGAAAGAACAGATGCTAAGGGAAAATAATGATGTCAGGGAGAAGAGGAAAGTGTTTACAACAACATTGGATATGGATTTCACACTGAAAGAACTCAAAATAGCGTTAAAAGGTACTAGATACACTGCCCCGGTGGAGGATCAGTTGTCTTATGCCTTGTTTAGGCAGCTCCCAGATGTAACATTAAACAAAGTTTTAGAACTCTTTAATAAAATATGGAAAGAAGGAGTCATATCTAGCAGATGGAAATTAGCCATCATATTACCATTCAGCAAGCCCGGGAAAGATCCAGTCAACCCAAATAATTACAGACCAATTGCCCTGACATCTCATGTAAGTGGATGGAGAAAATAATCGTCAAAAGATTGTCATATATACTAGAGCAGAAAGGAATGTACAGCAAGTATCAGAGTGGATTTCAGAAAGGAAGATCCACAATGGATGCCTTGGTGAGAGTTACAAATGAGATTGAAAAGACTCTCAAAATGAAAGAATTAATGGCAATAGTTTTTTTGATATAGAAAAGGTGTATGATTCAATGTGGAGAGAGGGGCTGCTCATTAAGTTAAAACAAATGAGTATTGGGGGTAAGATGTAAAACTGGATAATGGACTTTCTGTCAGAGAGGAGAATAAAAGTCAAGGTGGGCACAGATTTTTCAAAGGAGTTCAAAATAGAAAACGGTACCCTACAGGGAAGTGCAATCACCCCAGTACTGTTTAACATAATGATAAACGATATATTCTCAAACCTAAATGGGTGTATCAAATCCACATTGTATGCAGATGACGGGGCCATATGGACGAGGGGAAGGAATGTGACATATGTAATGGAAAACATAAAAACAGCCATAAATAAAGTGGAGGAATGGTCGTATAAGTGGGGATTCAAGTTGTCAATCAGCAAGTCATGTTATATGATATTTACTAATAAACGTAAGCTCAATTTGGAGAAGCTCACACTATATGGACAGCCAATGGAGATGGTTTCTGATTTTAAATATCTAGGGATGTGGCTAGACAATAAATATACATGGAAAATACACATAGAACATATGGAGACAAAATGCAAAAAGGTCATCAATCTCCTCAGAGCTGTGGCAGGATGTGACTGGGGGCTGATAAACAATCATTATTGAACATATACAGAGCACTGATGAGATCAACTGTTGACTATGGGTGTATAATTTATGGAGCAGCAGCCAAAACAGCATTACAAAAAGTTGACAGATTACAGTATAGAGCACTACGGATATGCACAGGAGGCCTGAAAACAACCTCAATCAATACACTACTAATAGAAGCAGATGAAATACCGCTTGACCTGAGGAGAGATAAACTCATGCTTGTTTACTGGATTAAACTTAAAGGAGGTGGGAATGAAAACCCAGCTATAATAGCATTGCAAAGCTGCTGAGAATATTCAAGGTTCCAGGGGAGAGGCTTTGGGTAGAAGGCAAATGAGGGTGCTAAAACATATAAAATGGAGGCCCTTGAGTTTTCCCAGCCCACACCAGGTAGTAGTGTTCCCCCATGGCTGTATCCTGATATAAAAGAGGACATGAATATCTTGCAGAGGGAAAGAGATTGGACAATGAAGGAGGTGGGGGTTAAAACAAGCATACAATAAAGAACTATAAAGGAATGAATAGAAAGGAGGAAATCACCATATTGAGAGTCAGGTTGTGCCATACTGGACTAAATGGCACAATGTTTATACTGGGGAAAAGGAATAATGACAAGTGTGACAGATGTGATGTGAAAGAAAACGTAGAACGTGATTTTTAAATGTGTTTGTTACTCAGCAGAGCGAGTGAGATTTCGGGAGAGGGTTAGAGCAGCAGGACAGGAGTGGACCCTGGAAGAAATTCTGGGAACAGAAGGGGAAGAAGGAAGAATTAGAGCTGGAAGGAAGGCGCTCTTAGCCTTTTTACAGAACACAAATCTTTATGGTTAGAATCTGAGGTTGATCACATAGTGATACACACTCTTGTACAGTAGGTGGCGGTATGCGCCTGAAAGTTCCCTTAAATTCTCAAGTAAATCGAGAAGAAGAAGAAGAAGACGAAGAAGACCTGCCCCATTCCACGTTCTGCATTGAAGACTCTCACGTCATCTTTCTCTCAGCTTCGGAGTCTTTCGTCTTTATCGCGACTGACGCGAGAAATCCTCTATGAGAAGCTGCAGACAAAGCTTTAAGTTTAAGAATAGGGCCAGAGTTTCAACTCGTTAATGAACTGTTGTTACCTGCGCCAAGGCGGTTTTGTTTTACCTTCAGTTTGCGGGTAAGTATGTTTGTTTGCAACGGAGAAAGTTAAAGGGCATTTAAAGTCGATTCTCAGACTGGACGTTGAACGTCCAATGTTTACTAACAAATCACTTGCTTTTGTTGACATCGTGCATTGTCACATGACCAATTTCATTCATACAAACCAATGTTTTGAGTACATGCGTAGATAATCCTTCTATTTCGGTTCGTTCGCGCAGGTGCGGTTGTAGCCTAAGGGATCGGCTACTCCTGATTTATTAGCGCAGAAATTATGAAGACATATTGATATTTTTCGTAGTCATTGATGTGCGGAAGAAAATGGTGTATAATTTCGTAGTGTATAACAACGCTTTCAAAAATAAATTAGACTTCCACCAATCAATCTGGGGGGTATACTACGAAGCAAGATAAGTGGGTTAGCGAGGTATGTCGAGCCTAAACCCTAGCTTTTCAATGTCACGAAGGTGCCTCTCTTTTAACGTGGCTAGATTACCATGGTAACTTACGCTGCGAACTTAACCTGGTCGGGAGCAGGTTATGTGCCGAGTTTCGGCTTAAATCGGCCATACATGTGCTGCCTTATCACTAAGCACCTCCTTTGAAGTTGGCATCACCTTTCTTGGATAATCCTGTGGACTTTCGTGCCCGAAACGGACGCGGTTCTCTTCGGTGGGAGACTGGCATTACCTCTGTTCGCTTTTTCTGACGATATTCTGTATGAACGCTACAGATTTTCAGCTGAGGAAATTCGTTACTTATGCGATCTACTGGAGCCATATATTGGCAATGTAGCAAAGAGAGGCACTTACAGTTGCACGAACAGTATGCTTAACATTGCGGTTTTTTTTTGCCACGGGAACCGACAACATTCAGGTGGTGATGCAGAAAATCTGAGCAAGAATATTGTATGTCGCGCTATGCATTTTATACAGCATACCATTAAAAATAATTTAATTATGAAAGCAAGGCAGCATAGGGCGTACCACTTTGAAAAATGTTCTCATGCTTTGTTTTAACTTTCTGCCATGTCCTCTTGACAGTGCTAGTACTGCAACTATTAAAGCGTATTCAACTAGCCTATTAAATAGTATTTTATGCCACAAGACTACTGTAAATTTGCAATGGTGCAACTGGTTAGGGTTAGTGGTGGGATACGATTTCATTAAAATCATGCTGTATAAAAGAAAAGCAATGGAGAAAATACTTTAAACCAAAAACGAAGAAATTCGTAAAACAGAGTTTACTATTGGTATTTATCAGTCAGATAATATTAAATCTATAATTTAATTTCACTTTGTTTCATTTGGTTGAGAAACTAAAGTGATTTCCACTAGTCCTTCATCAGTGGATTTACGCATTGACACGGTCAGCAATTTCCTGCCAGAATTCCTCTCTGGCCTTTTTAGCAGCAACAGTGTTGCTTTTTGCTGGTTTTGTATTTTTACAATCCTCGTAACTGTCTATAATCACGACCCACTTCTCCTAGGAGATTTTTTAAAAAGATTTTATTTATCGCCCAGCAACCACTTACATTACATCCAACGCACAAGCGTATGCATCAACCAACATGAATACATATACTAACATAAATCTCAATTACAATTTCCCAAGTGTCTATCCGAGTAAGCGCATGCTTAATTGTGCAGTCTTTCAAGTGTCCAACCAATCAGTGTAAAACTTCATATGTCTCCGATTAAGCCGATGGGGCACCCCTGGTGCTGCGGGGGGAGACATCCCGCAGTCTTACTGATCCTGGATCAGGGATAGCTTCCTCAGAGAAACATTCAGCACGCGATCGGTCATTTTATGAAGGGAAATACGGTAAATTGATGCTTGGAGCGCCCTTTAATTGATAGCGCTCACGTTAAAAACACAAGGCCGAGGTTAACAAAGAAAGGTTATAACCACCGTTGTGATACCAATTATCTCTGATTTCGAGTTCGGGGTTTGTTGAACCGGCTCACTCAAATAAAGCCTGTCTATGTTGAACTTGCTTCGTAGTATACAGCCCCTGAGCAACTGTTGCTAATCGGGAGAGGTAAACTGCGAGAGGTGTAGGTCATAAAGCAGTGAAAGGTGAAGTTATTGCTGGCTCTATGTTTCTGCCAACGGCCCGCCACTGCTATAGACACGGGTGTTATCGCCTTTCTGCTGTCTAGCCCCTTTCAGTATGGATTCTATCAACGTCTTTGACAATATTCACTCAGCCGGCGAACTTTCTCTCCTCTGTTTGTTATTACCCCTGGAATTCGATGGAACATAAAAATACCCCTTTGTTTTCAATACAGAATTACTACATCTCTTCACTGCACTAATGTAAGCCATGGCAATTCAGGTGAAAAAGCAAAGAAACGTAGTAAGCCGAGACTGAATCCCGATTGAACTGTATTGTGAGTACACCAGCAAGTTATGTAAATACCAGCGCTCATAAAACCACTTTCAATCCGAGAAATCGAAGGAGGCACTTCAAAACAGTCATCTTTGAAGTGCTGGGAACATATCACAACCAATGTGCTGGAAGGTTTCGAGTACACGGGTTTCGAGTACACGAAGTCGGCCCTCGTTGTCTGGACAAAATTCAGCCACTGTCGCCTTATGCCATGGACCTTGGGGAACGAATGAGTTAACACACCATTGGCTGCGTTCACAGTGGCACTAACGCATCTATTCACCATTTCCGATGGTATTCAGCACAATATAAAAGCGTGTTTTCAGATGTAAATCTTTTGTATTCGCCATTCATTGTATTTTTCGATTTATTTATTCAATTCAGACAATAATGCACTTTCTCAACCCCGATGTTGACTGCATTCAGTTATACCTTTAACTCTCAAACACAGCATTTCCAATTCTGATTGAGGAATAACATTAGGTTTGCCAGCTAACGATGGCATTAGACCCTACAGCACCACTGCAATGAACAATATTGCTCAGGTACCAAACAAGCTTGTGAATTCATTAGTTTAAAATAATTTTTAAAAATCTTCACATTTTTCATGAAGTAAAACTTAGGAGCTACCTAGTGAATTTGCTAAAGTCAAGCAAGTAGGGCCATTCTCTGAAATATGAGCCTGGAAGGGCAAATTTTCAAATAAGCTCCATCAAATGAGTAGTGCATGTGTTTCTAACTACGATTATTCTAGTTTAGGATGGCAAATGCCAGTTTCAGAAAAATTGCATTTTGGGGCAAAATTTCCCAACTTTAAAGTCCTTTAGTTTTTCACTATTTTTTGAGATATGGGTCATTCTTGAAATTAAGGTCATCTTTTTGTGATTTAGATGAGTGTCAAACTCAGCAGCAGAAATAATTTATTGTTGAGGTTATTTTTCAACTTTTGCAGCAAAAGTCCCTGCAGACTTAAAAGTTGCCCTCTTTAAGGGGGTCAAAATATATGGTGGTGAATGACGTCACACACGTAACGCATAGCAGCAAAAGTTTTTATAAAATTAACAAATCCAAGGGAAAATTTGAAAAACCTGAGATTATAAATTAATACCATACCTTTCATGCTTGGAGGGCATAACTTCCTTAGTCCCACAAATAGAATCTGTTTTATAGCCAAAAATGTACCTGTCACACACGTAACGCTGCGTTACGTGTGTGACATTTGACGTTACAAGTGTGACCAAAGTGCAAAGCCTATGCTATGACAGGACATTAATGACCTGTTTCCTTTATTTTTAGACTAATAAAGGTTCAGTTCACACTTCTGTCATGACATGACGACTAAAGCCTTCAACATGAGGGTCAGCCACCCCATCATTTGACCTAAATATTTTGCCAGATTTTTGCAACTTTGATGAGTATACCCATGTTCAAAGCAGGAAAGAATTTAGATGTGATATCCTGGAATACGTAATGTTCAGAAAGTAATGAGAAAATTCTGTTAGTTGGATTAAATTAACCCCTTTGTGCAGAAGCCAAATATGGCTATTTATGCCTTACTCAATTTAATGCTTTATAATTCAAGATTTAAACTTCAAAGAGAGGGGGAATATGGCTCAACTAAGATAATACACTTGCTGAATTCAGTATTCTGTTGTATTTCAGTTTATTTTCATGATTTTGGTTGAGCGGTGTTTCTCAAGCCTCTCCTGGTGTACCCCTTGTTCTGCATGCTTTAGATCTCTCCCTGTTCCAGCACAGGTGATTCAAATGATTAGCTTATTATCAAGCAGCTTCTTGGGTTAATTAGTACCTGATCATTTGAATCACCTGTGCTGGAGCAGGGAGAGATCTAAAGCATGCAGGACAAGGTGTACGCCAGGAGAGGTTTGGGAAACGCTGTGGTAGAGAAACGGGGCTGCAAACATGAAAAACCTTCATGAAAATTCTGCATTGAAATGAATTTAAAAAGAAAAAAAAACAGGATTGAAAAATGGCTGGGGGTTAAAACAAAACATTTTTGGGATCTTTAACTCTTAGACCACAAGAATGCTTCATCTGAGCATAAAATCTTATTTGGCTTCGAAAGAGGAAGCCAAATGAGATGGCTCTCTAGGTGGCGCACACAGCCCTCAAAATGGCACACTGTCAAATCATAAAATAATCATATTTTTAACACAAATCAACTTTTTATGCATGAAATTCAATACTAATGAGTGATTTTCTGGTTTAATTTAGCAAGAGTTTATCAATATAGGTGTAGCTGGACATCAATGGTCACCAGTACCCTCTCCAAACCAAAAACATGCCTCTTCTCCATGATAAAGTTCAGAGCTTCATCCATTTTTATACAAAGCCGCATCAGCAAGCACACTTACTCAGTAAAGGAACTGCTTATTTTACTGTCAGAACATTCACTCAGACGGAAAGCTTGCTGTTTACAATTCCAATTTGAAGGTGACTAAAACTAACCTGTGAAATGTTTATGTTGTTCACTGCTGTCCAACATATATTACTACTCAAAATTTGATAGGGATCATAGGAATTTTTTTGTGAAATGACATGCAAATTTGGTAACTGCCACTGATGAACAATATATTGGATAAATGACATGCAGTCAGACACAAAACACATTTGCACGTGCATTTCATGACATTAAATGAGCATGCAGCCACACATTTTGGCTTTGACTAACACTTCACCATTTCAACTCAGACGTGTGTGTTGCTTGTTGGTGAAAATTTGGAAGTTCCCAAATTTTTTGCATTACATTTAGCAATAACAATGTCTCCTCAACGCCTTAGACGCCGATTGACTTCAGAGCAATTGGGAAGATGCATCGGAATGCTTGACTCTGGCTTCTCACAACGCCACGTCGCTAATGCACTTAACGCCAGCCAAAGCGCTAGAACAGAGCGTGGAACCGCATCAAACGTTTGGTACAGCAGCACACCGTCATGGGGGTGGTCGTCAGAGATCGACTACACAACGACAAGACCACTTTCTCACACTTCAGGCACGACGTCATCCTTTCTGGACAGCCACCACCCTACGAAATGACCTTCATAACGCCTCGGGGGTCAGGGTATCCACTCAGACGATACGGAATCGTCTTCATACTGCCGGCCTCAACTCAAGAAGGCCATGTGTTCGAATCCCACTGACCGTGCGTCATAGGCGTGACCGTTTGGATTGGGCTCACGATCATGTCACATGGACACACAACGATTGGGCTCCAGTTCTCTTTACTGATGAGTCCTGATATTGCTTGGACTTTACTGACAGGAGGCAACGGTGTGGCGAACAACAACGTGAGCGATTTAATGATGCCTACATCAACGAACACGACCGTTATGGTGGCGGATCAATTATGGTCTGGGGAGGAATAAGCAGGAACGGCAGAACGGACCTGCATGTCATGGGGAGAGGGACGATGACAGGGGTACGGTACAGGGATGAGATCCTCAATGTAATGCGTAAGACCATGCGCTGGTGCTGTTGGCCCTGATTTCATCTTGATGGATGATAACGCCCGTCCCCATCGTGCTAGGGTGGTGAATCAATTCCTAGAGCAGGAGACAATTGTCCGCATGGACTGGCCCGCGCGTTCGCCGGACCTAAACCCTATCGAGCATGTGTGGAACATGCTGCAGGTCGCCATTTCCGGTCGTAGGGCACAACCCACAACTCCAGAAGAGCTCGGAAATGCCCTTGTTGAAGAATGGAACAACATTCCAATTGCAAGCATCCAGGTTCTGATTGACAGTATGACCCGACGTTGTCAAGCCGTCATTCAAGCTAGGGGAGGCCATACCCGTTATTGACATTAACTGTGGTAATGAAATATCAAACGAACACTGTCTGTTTTCACTTTACATGTCAGAGGTGAAACCATGAAGTGTTCGTGAAATAAAAAAGTGTGAGGCTGCACACTCATTTATTGTCATTAAATGCACTTGCAAATGTGTTTTGTGTCTGACTGCATGTCATTTATCCAATATATTGTTCATCAGTGGCAGTGACCAAATTTGCATGTCATTTCACAAAAAAATTCCTATGATCCCTATCAAATTTTGAGTAGTATATTAAAACTGCCAAACCCAATATTCTGATCATGAACATTGGCTAGTACAAAGGATGTATGTTAAACACCTCCATGCTTGCTTACAAGGACCTACAATAGCCACAGATATGATTTTATTTAAATGAAAAGGACTTAAGCATTGCAGGATTTGCACGCGGTCACACACACGTAACAAAGGCGTCACACACGTAACGCATGCAAATGAGGCTGTAGTATGCAAATGAGCAAGGTATTTTTATTAAAAGTTTTAATTAATGCAAACAGGATTAACTATTGCTAAAGTTGATGAAGTCAAAGTGTCATAATCTTCGTTCAAATCACAGAATTTTTGGAATGTAAATTAAATGTAGCGATTGACCCATTTTCTGTGTCACACACGTAACGCAGCCTCTTTCTCGTCCCGTACTTCCAGTGTTTTAGGCAAATACCAAGTTGATGTCCCACATTGATAGTTAAGCCCAGGTATCTTGTGGTTGTCCTATTTTGATCCCCATCTGCAACCCAATTAAAGTATAGTGCATTGAAAAGTGTCAAGAATACCTTCCAAATGTCACACACGTAACGCGAGAATCACCCAGTAGCTGTTACACAAACATTAAGTTAACGTAAAAAATTTAGCACGTAATGTTTGCTCGAGATCACCAACTAAAAAGAGCTCTAATGTCACAGTTACTTTATGGTGCCAACTTCGCTAGCTACCTCGTTATCTAACTTAGGCCGAACAGTTAAATTAGTTCAGCCGGTATTTTAGCTCTAATTACAGCATGACAGCTAGCAATACCTATTTAAAAAAGCAAAACTGTACGAAAATATTTGTTTTAGGTATCGTGTTTGCCAATACCGATAATCACTAACCTGTTTATCAGAGGACAACGATGATGATACGGGGACTGATTGGACGGCTCCAGATGTTGACTCATGCATATCCGTAGAGTCATGTGCCGACACTCAAGTGAGAATTGGGCCGATTCCTCTTAGGATAGAGTTGGGCCAACTCTGGCATTGTTCTAATCTGCCAGTTTAGGGCTGAACTATGACGGACCAGAATCGGCCCGACTCTGGTGTGCTGCAGTTCATATGGCATACGGGCAAGCGAAATCGGCAAGATTACGGCTGTGTTGAAGCTTCCCGAGGCTGCAAGTGAATGGCGGAGCTCCGGTTAGCTGTAATCAGCCTGACTGTGTTTTCATGGAATGAAGCCATAATCGGCAGAATCCAGACATCGCCAAAGTCAGTCTGATTCTGGCACAGTCAGGATCGGCGGCTGTACGGCCAGACAGAATCGGCAAGATTATGGCTGAGTTGATAGTGCCTGGATCTGACACTTTGCAGACAGTGCCGACCCGAAAACGGAATCGCGCCGTTTCCTATTGCCATCTGGGTTCATTTTAGCAGGGCAACCAATAAAACTGGATGTAGGATTTTTTTTTTTTTTTTTTTTAACAAAGTGGCTATTTTTACGGCGCCATAATCATTCCCTCATAGGCTTGATCTACGGCACTACCTGTTGCACATGCGCAGTTCAGTTTTTGTACTTAGAAAAAATGAAGGATTTTTTCTAAGAATTCAAGCTAGAATTCTAAGCTGGTTTAAGATGGTCTGAACTGTGTTATTAGCTGGTCTAGATGTTTAAAGCTGGTCTCTATAGCTTGATGAAGCTGGTCAAAGCTGGTTAAGCTGGTATTGTCAGCTGGAGTCAGCTGGTGAAGGGCTGGTCGACCAACTAAAACTGTCCAAAACACAGCTTAAACCAGCCTGACCAGCCTAGGCTGGTCAAAGCTGGAATTTTCAGCAGGGTAGTTGTTGGTGAAATTTCCGAGGCTCTTTCAGCCGCAGTAAGAGCATGGGAAGAAACAAATTTTATTTGTTTATACACCAGGAGTTTGCGATTGATAGAGGCCAGTGCCAAATGGGCACTGAAGAGTTGTTTTACTGTTGTTGTTTACCGTTTGCACAGAGGAAAACGGGGAAGAGTTGCAACCTCCCCATGATTTACTTTGCAGTACTGTAGGGCCTTGCAGGAGCTGTGGCCTCCACCCGTAACAAAAATACCAGGTTATGTGAATCGCCATGTCACTGCCTTATTTCTAAACTGAATTGCTTACTTGACTGGCGAGTGTTCAGCTGGTGCACCCCTAAATAATAGTGGTCGTAACCTGGTATCTCATCTGTGATACTAATAGTAGGTGGATGCAATGGCTCCTACAAGGCTTTATGGTAAGCATCCAGCCAATTCGCAGTATCAGCTGTCTTGTGTCAGCATTCTTTTCATCCTTGCATTGCCCAAGATCGCACCTAATCGGGAACTGTGCAGCTACAGTAAAATTCATAAGGACCAGTTGCCATTGTTTTCATATTTCACGTTTGTTTGGCAGCACCTGTATTTTCAAGTACGCATACAGTGGGATGCAAAAAATTTGGGCACCCCTGGTATAAATGTCTGTTACAATTAATCTCCAAGTGATTGAAAGCAAACCTGAGCACTAAATGCTACAAAGTTAAACATGACACATTTCATCACATTTTAAAGCAAGATAGATTTTTATTTTTAACTTTTTACAGTTTCAAAATAATAAAACAAGGAAAAAGGCCTTGTGCAAAAGTTTGGGATGCCTGTCAGCTGGTACCTAGTAACTCCTCGGGCAGCTATAACAGCTTGCAAACGCTTCCTGTAGCCACCTGAGAGTCTTTCCATTCTTGTCTTTGGAATTTTTCCGCATTCTTCCTGACAGAACACTTCTAGCTCAGAAATATTCTTCGGCCTTCTTGCATTTTGAGGTCTCTCCACAGATTTTCAATAATATTCAAGTCTGGGGACTGTGATGGCCATTCCAAAACCTTCATCCAACTTTCCTGGAGGTACTTCATGGTGGATTTTGAGGTTTCGGGTCATTGTCTTGCTGGAATACCAAATGTCTCTTCAACTTCAATTTCTGGACTGAGCTTTGAACATTAGCCTCTAGAATGCCTTGATATTTGGTGGAATCCATTCTTCCTGCCACCTGCCCAAAATTGCCTGTGCCCCAACTGCTACACAACCCCAAAGCATAATGAATCACCTCTATGCTTAACAGTTGGCAACTTGTTCTTCTCTACAAATGCTTCACCCTTTTTTCTCCAAATATACTTTCTTTGGTTGTGGCCAAAAAGTTCAATTTTGGTTTCATCAGTCCAAAAGCACATTGTTCCAATAGGCTTGAGGTTTCTCAAGGTTCTCTTTTGCGTACTTCAGATGCTTAATTTTGAGTTTCTTGCAACTCTGCCATGGAGGTCTTTGTTGTTTAAGATACACTGTATTGTTGTCCTGTAAACAGGTGTAGTTGTGTCTGCTACTCTTTTTTGCAGCTTTTTTGCAGTGATGTGTGGGTTCTTCTGAGCATTTCTCACCAGATCTTGGGCCATTCTATCTGAAATTTTTCTTGCTTTTCCAGATCTTGCCTCGACTTCAATTGTTCCATTTATTTTCCATTTTCATACGATGTTTCTGACAGTAGAAATGGGTAGTTTGAAACATTGCAAGAGTTTTTTGTAGCCCTCTCCTTGTTGATGGAAGTGAATTATCTTAATTTTGACATCCTTGAACAACTGTGTTTAGAGGAACACATGGTTTTCAACACCAGACACAACAGCCACCACAGTCAGATACTTCAGAAGGCATGGGGTTACTTCAGAATGCATAGTTCAACCCTGGAATTATATTCACCTGACTCAGTGAAGCCCTAACGAGTAAATCACCTGGGTCTGGGCCTCAGTAATCATCTTCTTAAAATGTAACAAAGAATACTCCAAAAGGGTTCCTAAACTTTTACACAGGGCCCTTTTTCCTTTCTTATCATTTGAAAACTCAGAAAAATGAAAATGAAAAGAAACCGTGCTTTGAAATTTGCAGAAAGGTGTCATGGGCGGCACGGTGGCAAAGTGGTTAGCACTGTCGCCTCACAGCAAGAAATTTGTGAGTTTGATTCCGGTCGGGGCCTTTCTGTGTGGAGTTTGCATGTTCTCCTTGTGTTCGTGTGGGTTTCCTCCGGGTACTCCGATTTCCCCCACCCACAAAAACATGTATCATAGGAACACTCCAACCAGTACCCCTGACCAAGGATCTGGCTTTGAACTGGAGTTGGTCCCCGGGTGCTGCTCTGTGGCTGCCCACTGCTCCTAACTATAGGATGGGTCAAATGCAGAGGACAAATTGCCCCACGGGGTTCAATAAAGTGTATCTTATCTTGTTTAACTTTGTAGCATTTTTTGTTCAGGTTTGCTTTCAATCACTTGGAGATTAATTGTAACAGACATTTAAACCAGGGGTGCCCAAATTTTTAGACCCCACTGTATATCACCTAAGGAGGGTTGTTACCACCTAGAAAATGGCAATCGCTCCTGATGGACGAAGCGGTTTTCAGTTAGGCTAGATGCTTACCATCGTCTGTGGGAAACACTGAAGTACCCTTATTTCTCACTGAGCACCTGCCCCCCAAAATGTCTGTGCACGCCACAGCCTGGAGCGTTGAGCTTGTATTTAAGGGATGAAAATGTGATTCTGAGATAGAAAATGGCAGTTATACTGAATGGAACAGACTGGGGGAGCAACTGGAGGAGCAATTGTGAGTAAACTCGTAAAAATAGAAAAAAAGTTGCGCTGCAACAGCTGGAATGCCGCAGGGAGTGCCAACCACAAAAAAGGACAAATGATGTGAAACTCAACACAGAGAATGGTCGCACATCCAACTTAAACAAATCAGACGGAATATAGATATACCATTTATTAGAGGCAAACACTTAAAAAGCGCTAAGGTGTTTCGGCTGACTCCAGCCTTTGTCAGAGCGTAACAATGAATGAAACATGGCTAGAATATATAATTTCCGCAGCGCACAAATTGCAGTTGCAGGCAATTATACAAATCCAACTCGTTCAATCATTCCATTACTCAATCAGACCATAAATAGCAAAGTCACTCAGGAATTAGATAAACATGAATGCACACAGAAAAACACTATTATAATAGGAGTCATCGATTTTAAAGTGTAGATCCAAAACATTTCTCTTTGAGCCAACTTCCAGAGAGTATCACCTCCTCTTTGGGGTGGAATAATTTTCTCGATCCCAACAAATCTGAGAGATGAAGGGGAACCATGAGTGGCTTCAATATAGTGTTTCGCCATTGCATAATCTAAATTGGCCGACCGAATCGCAGTTTTCTGTTCGGCAACACGTAATTTTAAACATCTTTGTGTTTGACCAACATACATCATACCACAAGGACATGTAAGCATATAGATAACATGCATCGATTTGCAATTTATAAATTGACGTATAGGAATTTTGCGTCCAGTCAGTGGGTGATTAAAAGATTTCGTGTTGACAGTGTTATTGCATTGAGCACAATTGTTGCAACGATGCATTCCAACAGGAGAAAGCCACGTAGATTTAACTGCAGTAACTTGTGTCCTGCAATTTGTGCACTGTGGAAATTATATTCTAGCCATGTTTCATTCATTGAAAGCTGGAGTCAGCCGAAACGCGTTAGCGCTTTTTAAGCGTTTGCCGATAATAAATGGTATATCTATATTCCGTCTGATTTGTTTAATATGGATGTGCGACCATTCTGTGTTGAGAGTATCACATTATATGAGTAAACTTGTGTTTTTATGGTGTAGTAAAACTTTCTTATTTGTATGTACTTCTGGCCAGCTAGCTAACTAGCCAGCTATTTCTTATTTTTGGTTTACCACCATGATCACAGAGCTAATTTGTCACATTGGGTAACAAGAGTAGTCGATACTGGTATGTGCTGCCATTTTACTTAGTAGCGGTCTGTTTTAGAATTTATATTGCATTCAATGAAATGCAATGCCTTAAACTTTCACTCGTTTAAAATGCTAACAACTATTACTGTGCTGCGAGTTGTACTTGCTCCTTATAGCGTGTGAAAAACGTTATTACAAGCTTGCGTTTCGCTTGGATGATTGGAATTGTAAACAAGCTTTTTGCCTGAGTTAACGTGCTGACCGTAAAATGAGCAGTTCCTTTAATGAGTAGGTGTGCTTGCTGATGCAGCTTTGTAGAAAAATGGACGAGACTCTGAACTTCATCGTGGAGAAAAGGCATATTTTTGGTTTGGAGAGGTCACTGGTGACCATTGATGTCCAGCTGCGCCTACATTGATTTACTCATGCTAAATTCAACCAGAAAATCATGCATTCATATTGAATTTCATGAGTATAAAGTTGACTTGCGTTAAAAATGATTATTTTATGAATTGAAAGTGCGCCATTTTCAGGGCTCTGGGAGTTTGGGAAGCCACCTGGATTGCTGTCGTATTTGACTTATTAAAAGCGGATAATTTAGTATTTCATGTTCAGATGAAGAGTACTTGTGGTCTAGGAGTTTGTTATCCCAGAAATGTATTGTTTTTTTTTTTTTAATAAATTTGGCATCTCCAATACCACCCGAATCTGGAATGCCCAATTGGTGAACTATGTACAAGGCTTGCTCGTATGCAACCTTTTGCTGCCAATTCAGGAGAGTGTAGACAGTTCACGGCTCTCCTCCGAAGCACGCGCCTGTCAGCTTGCTGCTTCTCATACACTCATTGGTTGAATCTTCGAGGTTCAGAACAAGGGTGGAGGATACCCGGACATGAACAGGCTTTGAATCTTCCTGACGAGCGCCCGTCTGGCCAACAGGAGGCGCTTGAGCAACGAACAAAGCAACTATTATTTCCCCTTCCGGCAGTCCCTTCCCAATTTGCAACCCTGTAGTGCAATAGCCAATTGTGCGCTACTCTGAAAAGGCTGCCGACCACTGCTGGCTGGTACGAGGCGGGGATCGAACCCGCGACATGATAGTCACTTCTGCTTTGCAACGCGATGCTTTACCAAGTGAGCTATCCGGCAGCCCTTAAATGTATTGTATTAACCCCCAGCCATTTTTCAATCCTCAGGATAATTTTTTTTTTTTTACAACTTCAATGGTGAATTCTCATGAAGATTTGTTTGCAGCCCATTTATTCACCAAAATCATGAAAATAAACTGAAATACGATGGGACTCTAAATGCTATAAGTGTCTTACCTGAGTTGAGCCACCGTAGGACGTGCGTCCTTGACATACGCCTTTCTGTCTCTATCCACAATTTTTTCTGGAAATGCTGTCAATTGCAGTCACGGGAGAGGGAAAGTGGACGACATAACTTTTCACAAGTAAGTTATATTTAGCTTGAACAAAGGAGATTACTGGCTTTAAAATCAAACTGATACGATGTGGCGCCAGTCTTGACTCCAGCAGTTACTTAGGTTTAAGCTGAAAGTAAGCTTTCAAGTTACTTGAAAAGGTTTTATTTTTTAAAATAATTTTTGCACAATTAATGTTCTTAAAATGGCGTTCTATACTTTTTTGAAGTGAGTTTATAGTTAAGAATGCAGCTTTCTGCTGCAATGTATCTGCTGTGGGAGTATGTTCAGAAACCGTTATATTGAAATATATGTACCAAAGAATACATTGCAATATATATCGTTACAGTCTATGCTTCAAAATATACCGCATTATAAATTTTAGGCCATACCGCCCAGCCCTCGTGTGGCAGGAGGCCCAAACACTGCACAGAGTACCCAACGTAGAAATAAGATCATGGGTTCCCCGACCAGCTTTCAACCAAATGAAAGACAGACATAAGTTCAAGTACAAAAATATTGGACTTTAATGGTTAAGACACAATAACTTGGCAAATTGGTAAAAAGACAACTTTTCCAGAATAAAACTTTAAAAACTTCTAGAAGTAGATTTTACCTGCCAGCAGGGGGCCCACACCCACATGCAGGTGAGTCCTGAAAAGGAGGAGTTAGGCCCGTATTCAGAAATGACACTCACACTAATTGAGTGTGAGTGAGTACTAAAACTTAGTGTCAGGTTATACTAAATGAGTCAGAGGTTGCCCTAACACTCATTTGCTTTCAGAGACCTCACTCACCCTGAAATCAGTATCCCTTTCTGAGTGAAGGTTGAGTGCAGGGAACACCTCCCTTGAGCCGCACTAACTTGCGCCGGTATTTCGTTGTCAGGGCTTTCAGGTGGTTACCAACATTAGAGACTCTGGATCATTTACAGCCACGTGCTCGACGCAATCGCAACTACGCGAATTTTAACTATAATGATGATAAGGATGCCGGTAACTTGCTGACTGACCACCTGGTTTCAGTGTGGACGAACTGCACTGTGGTGAACTCGAGGTCAGCATTTGTGTACCCACCAGTGGCTACTGGTGAACTGGCAAATAGGGGCAGCTCAAAACCATCCCTTAAAAATAATGATTGGACATGACCTGTTTTCAATAATTTAATAAAACTGAATTTAATTGAACTCCAAAAATCCTACGGACCATCATGTGTCGCCAGTTCTACTTGTTAAGCTAGAATGAGCACTAATAATTCTTGCCCTGTTTTCAATTATTCATTTAAATTACCATTGGAGAAACTCCGAAAACTCAGCATTATCAGGTGTTGCCAGTTTTCATGAATGATGCATATCTGTCAACTCTCACGCATTCGGATTTCTCACGCTTTTCTTTACTCATGGGTTAAATAATTCGCAGTGTCTAGAGATATGGCAGTTTTATGGGTACGCCAGTCGATTTGAAGGGATTAGGATAAGTATTATGGATTATGGTTAGGGTTAGGGTCAGGGTTAGGTTAGGGCAGGGTTTGAAATTGGGACTGCCATACCTCTCTACGTTGAAATGCATTGGAAAACTGCCGTACCCGTAGCAACTGCCTAAATAATTCTGCGCTCAGTTGGCTCGTGGGGCGCCGTGTGGATTGGTCTGCGCTGCTCATTTAGCTTTAAGTCACGAGAATCCATTCTTTTCTACATTCTTAATTGCTGAATGTAGAAGGAAATGTCTGGCATGTTTCACAGCTTGTTGCTTAGTGAGCCTCGCGAGCTGTCCTGCGCCTTTCGCGAGCCACTCGACCACAGAATTTATGAAGACATGCTGATATTTACGTCGTCATTTATGTGCGAAAGAAACGCCTCAATTTTGTGAAGCAATTTATAACAACGCTATTAAAAGCAAATTTGATTGTCGTTTTACCTATTAGTCTGAGAAACTTTTGAATCAAGAAAAGTAAACTGCGACAGGTTTAGGTCATTCAGATCTGAAGGATGAGGATTGAGCGTCCCTTTGCAGCAGCCGACGCACCGCCTGTGGTACCCAGTGCCCACTACTGTCAGTTATGCTCGAGTGGCGTTGTGAATAGCAACTGGCAAGGAGTGGGACCGCTCCCTCGGTTTGTGGTAGGTCGATCTCTCTCTCTCACACTCCAGTAACATTTCAATCGTACTCACTATATGGTGAGTGGAGGGTGAGTGTGAGTGTCGTTTCTGAATACGGGCAACAGTGTTTTGACAGCGTCTTGGTTGAGTGAGCAATAGCTCACTTCCACGAAGTCCTGATTGGCTGATTTCATTTTGACAAAAACTCAGGCGGAACGAAGGGCTGAACTGAAATCATCAAAGGATCATTGCAGGCCCTCTTTTGTCTCTCTCGCCTATCCAACAGAGGGCCTGTTCGCAGGCTAGATCACTGGGAGCATCTGAAATTTGCTAGTGCAGTTATACCAGTTAAAGGCTAAAATCCCCTCCACTGTTTCCCTACAGGAGCTGCACTTCTGAACACATTTGATCAGCAGAAAGATGCAGGCAGGAGTCCGTCTGAGACAGGACACTGAGACGACCCTACCAGAGCTCCCAGAGCAGCACAGGATCAGAGAGAAAGAAGAGGAACTACATGGACTGGAGTCTGTCCACATGGCAGAGTCAGAGACAAAATGTACTACACCAGGACTCGACACACTGGAGCCAGAGTGTGTTACTGCAAACAGCAGGGTCAGTGATTTACATCACACAGAAGCATCACTGATAAAAACAGAAACTGATCTGAGCCTCTCCAACACTGGGAATATTAAGACGGAGAGCCTGGACTTTACAGAAGTGGCTCATGCAACCCATTTGCGTCCTGACCAAATTAAAACTGAAACTGATAATGGAGATTATATTAAAGCTGAAGAAGTCGGTGTCTTGCCAGATATTAAGTGTGTTGGCATTAAATCTGATGTCGTTACACTTGAATACGGAGGAATCTTAGAGAGTGATCTCATGAATACAGAGATTAATGGAGCTGGTGTTGATGAAAAGGGAGAGACTGCACCATATTATTTTGCTGGAGAGCCCAATCCAACCAACAAAAAATCAGGGAAAAAAACAGTCCATTTTAATCCATGATGTGGGAATCCATACAGGAGAAAAGCCCCTTCACTGCTCTCAGTGTGGGAAGTGTTTTTTTAGGGAATCAGATTTAAATGTCCACCAGAGGACACATACTGGTGAGATGTCCTACAAATGTGATCAGTGTGAGAAGAGTTTTTCCCAGAAAAGTTATTTGAAATCCCACCAAAGAGTTCATACAGATGAGAGGCCCTACCAGTGTGATCAGTGTGAGAAGCGTTTCAGGCATAAAAAGTCTGTACAATGCCATGAACGAATTCATACAGGTGAAAAGCCATATCAGTGTGACCATTGTGGGAAGTCTTTTACTAAGAAATGTAAATTAAATGACCACCATAAAATTCATACAGGTGAAAAGCCCCACAAATGTGATCAGTGTCCGAAGAGTTTTTCCCAGAAATATTATTTGAAATCTCACCAAATGATTCATACAGATGAGAGGCCCTACAAATGTGAGCAGTGTGAGAAACGTTTCAGGCAAAAAACGTCTTTACAATACCATGAACGAATTCATACAGGTGAAAAGCCCCACAAATGTGATCAGTGTCCGAAGAGTTTTTCCCAGAAATATTATTTGAAATCTCACCAAATGATTCATACAGATGAGAGGCCCTACAAATGTGATCAGTGTGAGAAGCGTTTTAGGCAAAAATCGACTTTAAAATACCATGAACGAATTCATACAGGTGAAAAGCCATTTCAGTGTGACCATTGTGGGAAGTCTTTTATTCAGAAATCTAACTTGAATTACCACCTTGAAATTCATGCACGTGAAAGGATCTACAAATGTGATATACAGCGGAGAAAATAAGTATTGAACCCGTCGACATTTTTTCTCAGAAAATATATTTCGAGTGGGGCTATTGACATGAAATTTTCACCAGATGTTGGCAACAGCCTAGATAATCCACACATACAAAGAAAAAAATAAGTCTATAAATTAAGTTATGTGTAATACAGTGGAATGACACAGGGAATAAGTATTGAACGCAAAGAAAAGGAGGTGCAAAAAAGCACGGAAAGCCAAACAACCAGCTGAAATCTGTCAGTATTTAAAAGGTAATCCTGCCCCCTTTCATTGCAAATTAATATCAGCTGGTTTAGTCCTAATTGATGGCTTATAAAAAGGTTTCTCATTACCAAGGTGTCACACAAGAATCATCTCATGATGGGTAAAAGCAAAGGGCTCTCTCGAGACCTTTGCAACCTTATTGTTGCCAAACATACTGATGACGTTGGTTCCAGACCTATTTCTAGACATCTGAATGTTTCTGAACTGTGCATGTACTTCATATATTTCAAAAGACATAACTTTGGTATATGTCTGGCAATATGGAATATAAGGTCAGTAGAACATTTCCTCTCTAGAGCGCCACCTTTAGTTCGAAAGCCGTCTCCCCAGCATAGTACTAAGCCAAACTCTTTATTTTCTGAGAAAACCAGCTGTGTGTATCACAATTCAAAAAAATGTCGAAGGTACATAGCTGGGGATTGCCAGTGCTTGCCTCCGGCCAACTGCGCCCCCTGGGGGCAAAATCTTCCGACTTTTAATGTAGAATATCATCTACACTGAAAATGCTGCCATTGAGATTTTACTAATTCTGTAATGTACCCCTAAAGGGACTGTGTATCCAGAGAATTTCAGATCTCTGTCTTGCTGGGTAAACAAAATAATGCCACCTAAACATAGGCACAATCTGCTATGATATGGTCCGCTTTGAGTTTTCCTCCAACTTTGGCTCCGTCTTGCCTTAAAGTGTAGATTCTACCTAAGAAATGCTTGGTACGCCTGAAAATAGAGTTCCAAAAGCACAACGAACTGCATTTACCACCACAGTACGGCAAACATGCACCAAATTTCCATTTCTACCGTCTTTCTGGTTGTCTGCACAAACACAGCAAGATACCAAGGTACTATTTACTGAAAATGATAGTCTTGTTGTGAGTAGACACATAATAAAGAATTCTGGATTGCTATATGTCTGGGATATTATTTAATTAACATTCCCATTTTCAATTTTTACCGTTATTTCTCAAATAATTCCTGCTCAATAAAATAGTTACTCAGCTTGGCCACGACGAGGTGCTGATGTCTAACCAGACTTGAAGTGTCACAGGTCATGATAAAAGGATAACATATTTGGTACTTTGTACCCTTAAGTCATGATAGTTGATGTAAAATTTGGTGTCAACAGCAAAACTGGGCCACTTTCTTGGCTTCCAGGTGGCACCATCCGCAGGCAAAGTGAGATACGGACTTAAAAATTTGTTTTTTTCAGTGAGAGATCCATATGTGCCTATGTGCCAAGTTTCATTCAATTCCAGGGGGGTCAACTCCTCTATTTCCTCAAAAAGTGCCATTTTCTCATGGAATGGCTCTTAATTATATCTGGACCTTTTTTACCCTTTGCGGGGGGTAATTATGAGAGAAATTTAGTCATAAATTGCTTATCCTTGTAATCTAGCTTGTGCATGTGCAGAAGTGTTTTGAGATGTGCTTGCTGAAGTGTGTGTTCCTCCTAAGCCTTGGGATCCTCCGAGGCCATGAGATAAAGCCTCAGGGTGAGATAACTGCGGGGGGAGTCTCCTCTCTGCTGGGACTGATGTGCTGATAGAAACCAGAAGTATGTGGGATGCGCTCACGTAGCTGTGGAATGCTGAGAGAAGAACTTGCGTGTAAATCAGTTTCAAGCAGGTGGTCATCCTAGAAAAATTCTTTAAACTTCTTGGAAGTTGCACAACATTCTAGAAAGTTCTTAAATGCTTGTAAGCTCAAGAAAATTCTCTGTTAGCAAACCAGCTCTATATCTACCTTTAATGTCCTGGAAAATGGATACCATTTGAAAAATTCATTACCCAAGTCACAAAAGCAAAGTTTGATAGGTCTTCTCCTTTTACTTTAGGTATATGCAATTGGGAAATAACACTTTCTGCCCAGGAGCAGGAAAAAAGCTAAAATTTTGTGACATTGTGTAATGGGCAATATGTTTCAGTCAGATCATGAAACCAGTCATTTCTTGAAATTATACAATTTTTTTTTGTCACTTCATGAAATGACTTAAGTTTTACTCCAGCCATTTCATGAAATGTCCATAAATTTTATTTTGAAAATAAACTGAAATACGATGGTATTCTAAATGCTTCAAGTTTCTGATTTCACTGCAGCCATTTTCCCCTTCGCTGTGAAGCTCAAATCTTGAATTATAAAGCCTTAAACAGGAGAACGCATACATTTTCTGATTTGGCTTCTGCACAAAGGGGTTTGTTGCATGTATCTAATTCTAAAAACTGATAATCGGAAGTGACAATACATGTATACAGTAATGCATCATGAGCAAATAATGACAAGCATCCTCAAAAATATATATGTTAAAACTAAAAAAAAAAAAAAAAATTAATTTACACCACCAAATGACAGGAAATCAGACTCTGGAAGGCACCAGAATGCATCATAGCGCTTAAAATTTTAATATTTCTCCTGGTAGAATGCCCCCTGGAGGGCTTTGCGCCCTCAATGCTTGGATTCTCAGCACCTCCACCACCAGCCATAGCCGCATTCTCTACTCTGCCAGCCGCCTACTCCAAAAACTTTTGAAAGCCCCGTATCTTGATCCAAGATTGCTACTGATTCCATTGTTGACCTTCCAATCCTAAAACCATTTTGAAAATTAAAAAGTCCCTTACTTTCTATAAAATATACTAACCTATTTGTGGCCATTCTTTCCATAATTTTACAAAGTACAGCTGTTAACGCTATTGGACGATATGAATTAGAATCAGATGCCTCTTTGCCTGGCTTCAGGATGGGAATCACAACTGCATGTTTCCATTCCTTTGGTAAAACACCCTCTTCCCATTCTGTATTAATCAAAGCTAGAGTTTCATCAAGAGCACCGTCGTCCAAATGCTTAAACAACTCATAAGACAGTCTATCTTTCCCAGGAGCGGTATTTGCTCCAGAATTTATGGCATCCCTAAACTCCTTCATTGTGAAAAACAAATTCATAAGACTGTCATTTAGGAGATAAACCTACAGTTTTTTTCGAACACTAGGTATTTATCGTAGGATAGATACCTGGAAATTTCATTTGAAGTGCGAGGTTTCAAATGTAAATTTCTAGGTATCTAGCCTACAATAAATACCGAGTGCTCGAAAAAAACGGTAGGTTTATCTCCATTCTACCATGACTCTTGTCAACACCCCTACAAAAATATTTTTTGAAGCGGCTCGATAATCAAGCGAGAGCTCTTCACACAGCGCGAGGTCTTGACCCAGTGCGAGGTAGTTTACCGGTGAATAGATACCTGGTGTTAACCGATCAAAATACAGAATTCGCTGGAATGAATGGTAGAATTTCCAAGTTCCGCTGCAACGTCCACCAATTGACTGATATAAACTCCTTTCTCTTCCTAGACTCCTCAACTCCCAGGTGTTCTGAGCTGTGCACCGCACGATAAGATTCAACACACTTCTGCTTTTTCCTTATTAGAGACTGCCTCCACCTCTCCCTTTTTCAGTACTGGCATAGGTCTTCTTCTGCTCACTCCTGACATTCTATGTACAGCTGCCCACAACTGCCTAACTGATGTATCAGGGCCCAGCGTTTCACAATATCTCCTCCAACTGTTCCTTTTTGCATCTTTTATAACTCTTCTCGCTATTGCCCTCAGTCGTTTATACGCCACAGCGTGCTCCAACGTAGGATACTTCCTTAACTTTCTATATGCTAAACTCCTCCGTTTTATTGCCTCATTGCATTCTTTATTCCACCAGGGAACCAACATGCGGGACCTGGGTTCCTTCCTCATAGGTATAGAACTTTTCGCTGCCTCATGGATCCTCCAGTTAAGAGAGTAGTTCCAGCTGTCCACAGAACCTTCACTATAATCTTTTCAATGAGATTTCCTGTCTTTTCCTGAAACTCCTCCCAATTAGCCTTAGAAAAGTTATATCTAGGAACCCTCTTCTCAACTCCCATTCTCAGATCCTTACCAAACCTCAGCAAAATTGGATAATGATCACTACCCATAGTGTATACCTCCATTGTATCCCATTCACCAATTCTAGCCAAATTAGATGAAGCAACTGATAAATCTCTGTGACTGCACGTATTCTTTAAAATATTATACCTAGTTGGCCTCCCATCATTTATCAATACTAATCCATACTTATCTAGAAATTCTTCTACTACCTCACCATTGCCATCTCTGTGATCACTGCCCCATAAAGGGTTATGTGCATTAAAATCTCCAATCCATATAACAGGACATGTTGCCTGCTTCATAATCTCATCAAAATCAGTTAATACTAGGCGCATGCAAGGATTATAATAATTCAACACAATGATAGGCCCATGGCTACTCCAAATCTCCACAGCCAAACATTCAAGTTTAGTATTGATATCATTTAACCTATATCGAATACCTGTTACAACAAAAGTTGCCCATCTCCCACCTTGTCTCTTTGTCCTATCTAACCTCAAACACTCATATCCTGGTATTACAAAATCCAGACATGGCTTTAACCATGTTTCTTGTATACAAATCAACTCTGGTGCATCTTTAAATTCATCAACAAATCTCTTTAACTCGTGACCATTCCCAATCAAACTTCTGGCATTCCACTGTAGAATATAGAACATTACAATATTAATCAGTAAGAAAATCATCATCATCATCTCCACCACTTTCTTTATTGTGTCCCTCCTCCATCCTGACAACAGGCTGTGAGCTAATCAATTGCTGTTTTGTCATCATATACTCATGTAACTTTTCTGGCTGAATCCTTTTGTCACAAAACCTTTCTGCATCCCCGACCACTAACCTAATGACGTCTGATCAATTACTTGCTGTTTTAACTCCCACTAACACATCGGTCATAAAAGCTAGGAATGACTCCCTGCTGAAAACAAGCATATCAGGGGGAATCGCAGGCATAGCTGGCAGAGCGCGCTGTCTCACTTCCACGGCACTAGCAGTAGGGTCATTCCATGTCAATTCAACAAATTTCAGAAAATTTCCCCACCTGACTATCTCAGATTTATTTAAAAAAATTCTCACACCAAGGCCATGTACTTAATAGGATATGTGCAACGTTCCAGTTAAATATCTTCTTTAGTTTTGACAAAAAAAAAAATTAATAAAGATGGCAGCGTTTTGCTGATTTTCGCACTCCTTTTTGCAATGTCAAAAGTGGATTTTTAGGAGGCAACATCTCTAGTTATATCAATGCCATGGGCTCAAAAATTTCCACTGTGTAGCATCTATGCCCAGTACACTTGTGAAACTCATTTTCAATGGCAAATATGTTTTTATTAGGGAGCTGTGGCTGTTTGAAATTGCTAATTTATTTGACGAAGTTGTCTGTGACACCAAATTTGAAGGCCAATTATGACCAAAGTTATGCAGGTAGAGAGCTGATTTTTTCTGGGCAAGCTCTCCTCACATAGTGCTATTGGTACAATAAACAGCAAGCATGTCAATTTTATGGTTGTCCAGAAAATACACTGCAAAATCCTAAAAAATGCCAAAATTTCATGAAATTTGACATAAAATTGCCAAGGTATGACAACTGTAAATTCTTGAAATCTTCACCATCTTAAAGCTTACATTCTTGGCCATCTTTGTTTCAAAGGGGGTTGTGGGGAAACTCTTCATTAAATAGTTCTGAATTTTTTAGTAACGCCTTGTAAAAAGTTCAAAATATTATAAATCATTTTGCTTTGTCTTTTCTAGTTTAGCGAGATATTGAAAGCAAATTTAGCTTAAAAAACGCCATGAGATTTTTGCGTAATGTGAGTGATGCTGACAAAAGTCAGCCTGGAAGAACCATTAAGCAGAATTTTTCTAATGTCATATGTGGACCTTGAGAGTGGCCTATGGTTATCATGGTGAAAAAATAAGAATGTTTACTCCATTGACAAAATCGGGAGACACCTTTATTCAAGAGTCCCGTGCTTTAAATGTAACGTGAGTAATGCTGGAATTGCCCATATACCCTACATCCTGTTTGGCGGCATCACCACCAACTTTCATTGGCTGTTACGGGCGAACGGTTTTGAATATCAAAACACGTGATAGTATCTTTTATGCAGCTCGGTCTGGAGATTCTATTTACCATGTTTCGCTCAAATTGGACAAAATTTGTGACCCATGAAACTTTTTAAAAGTATTTGCTAAAATTCAAAATGGCAGAAAATCTAAATGGCAGAAAATGACGGAATAGGGTGCTTTGAACTCAGCTTGTCCCAAGGATTCCAAAGGTACCTCATTTGTGAAAATCAAATGAACGGGTCAGAAGTTATGAAGGTGAATGTAGATCAAACTTTGACCAGTTGGTGGCGCTAGATCTTTTGAAAGTGGGACTTGCAAATTGGTGTGAGAGATCATGGGATTGTCCCAAATGAGTGTGCCAAATTTCTAAATTTTCCTATGTACAAACTTTGTAATTTCTGTAAATTGAATCGCATTTTGGACAAACTTCAAAATGGCCACCAAATTCTGATGCTTACATACACAGTCTTCTAGGATCTAGGGATGTCCAACAACATCAGCAGACACTGGAATTAAGGCTGAAGTCCAAATAAATCAAGAGATATCAGCTAAAACATGTTTTTGCTATTTAGAGCGCCCCTCAGAGGTCAAGGGTCACGGCATTTTTTGGGCCTGCCAAGGGGCAGGTCTTGAGGCCATGTACCAAATTTGGGGTTGATATGTCTCAGCGTTGCTGATATATGGCCTCATGTCATGTTCGGCGGCTTTGCCACCAAATTTCAGATGTTCTGACCCATCTTTTCCAAGCCAATTTCTAATAGCCCCCAAGCAATACCTGGATCATTTGTTCAGAATAAGTGCTGCTCTGCAGCGGCTATGCAAGGTATATTACGGCCTCTCTAACAACTAGGCCGCTGGTCATCTTCAGCATACGCATCCTAGGTGCACCCCAAGCATCTGCAATCATCAAAGCCCAAAGCTCCCTCAAGCCATAACAGTCCATGGTAAGCTTGCAAATAACTGGTGGTCAGTGGTTGGCTTTTATCTGTATTTCTGCTGTCACTTGCTAATTGCATGCAGGGCTCTGCAGCCCCTAGCCATTGCTGGCAATCATTGCGAAAAAATAAATAAATAAATAAAATTCAGGGCTTTGCACCCCACTAGCCATTGCTGGCTATCATCTCGCCTGAATAAATAAATAAATAAATAGTTTTTGCCAGGTCACGCAAATTCCTTGTCACACTTTGATTTCCAGGTTTTTAGGAGCCTTGGCCTAAAAGCAAGCTCATCACCGGTTGCAGTCCCCTCTCCAGTCCAGCTTCCCCTGCCACCTAATTTTGATCCCGCTAGGTTCTACATGAGGAAGGGTCTCGCTCTCTCTGCTCTAAAACTGCATGATGTTGCTGAAGAATGTTTGTGTTTCTCTGCTTTTGCCCCTAAAACCTGTTTCAGTCACTGCTGTCTGCGCATTTATGACCTACGCACCGAAGGGGAGCGAGGGATACGAGCGAGAGCGAGAGATGCCACGTCACGTCACGTCACGTCCGGTTGACTGTCAGCGGTCTGGTTTGCTGCTGCCCGCGCTTTTAGTTTTCTTTTTTATTTTATCGTTATTTTAGTGTTGTGTCGTTTTGACATCTTATTTTAACATTTATTATTTTATTTTATTTCACTTATATAACTTTATCTTTTATCATTTTAATCATTTTATCATTTCTATCATTTATCATTTTAATTGTTTTATCATTTATTAGTTTTATTATTTTAACTTTTAATCCAAACAATGGCACCGCTTACTTCTCTGGGCTGCACGAGCTGCGTCCATTTGTCCCAAAGGATCGCAGAGCTGGAGGGGAGAATCTCTACCCTTTACCAGATCAGGGATGATGAGCAGCTAATCGATTCCATGGTCGCTCCAGCTCTCGCTACGACGAACGTCACCACTACAGGCGAGCGAGATTCGATGGCTCTCCCTCCTGAAGCCTCCTCGACCCAGACCGAGGACCCCTGGATCCAGCTGGGAGCAAGGCCCAAGACGGTCGTGAGCTCCACACCCTGCCAGGCGGAGCCTTGGGTCGTATTGCGAGGATACAAACGCTGCGGCAGGAGGTCATCTCGCGTCCCGCCTGTTTGGGACCTGCAGCTGGACAACAGGTTTTCAATCCTAGACGAGGAGGGTTCGTCACCTCCGCCATCTCCTGTTCGGCCGGCTGCACCTCCGCCGCCCGCGCCGAGAGAGGAAACCTGGCCCGGCGAGGCAAGCTCCGCTGCCCCGCAGCCTGCTACTCTGACTACTCCTCCGGCGAGACCCAGGCCTTCGGACAGAGCCGCTCCCCCGGCGAGATCCCAGTCTTCGGACAGTGCCCTGAGACCTCCCGTCTCCCTCTTTACTGGGGACTCAATCGTTCGGAACATTCAAATGAAGTCCACCATCACATATTGCTTCCCGGGTGCCAGAGTTTTAAACATTTTAAACCGGATTTCCAGCCTGTTGGATAAACATCCCTATGTTCGGAACATTGTTGTTCATGTTGGAACTAATGACTGCTGAAACGGGATTTTATCTCTTTGTTCGATTAGCTAAAGGTATGTGGAAAACGTGTATTTATCTCTGGTCCTATCCCGACTTTAGGTTGTGGTATAGGGCATTTTAGTAGAATTCTTAGTCTCCATTCATGGCTGCAGTCAGTTTGCACCTCTCATAGTATGTTTTTTATTGACAATTTTAATTTGTTTTGGGAACGTGCAGCTTTCTTCAGAAGAGACGGAATTCATCCCTCTCCGCTAGGTGCACAGAAGCTTGCTGATAACATTTTATATACGATAGACACATCACGCAAATGACTACGCCAGTCAACTCAGCAAAAAAACCTGAGGGTTACCAGCTCCGGCACTCAGTTTCAGGTTGACCTTAATGTAGTAACGTTATCTTCCCTTGATTCTCCAAGCGATTCAAGCATTATTTCTCACAATGTTGTTGAATCATGAGCTAATTTAGTCAAGGGTCTGAACTTTTTTTTTATTGAACACAAGAAGCGTGAAGTCTGTCAATAAAAAAACGTAACAAGTTGATTCAACTTCAAGGCTTAATATACGCTGGCATGCCTGATATCGTCGCCCTCACAGAAACTTGGTTGAACGTCTCTGTCGAGTCAAATGAAATTCTTCCCGAGGGTTATAGCCCATACCGCAGAGTCAGAGGTGGCAAACGAGGCGGAGGAGTTCTTCTTGGTATTCGTAATAATATTATCTCCCGCCGTTGGCCCGATTTGGAACCCAGTATTTGTGAAGTTATAATTTGCGAACTAGTGCCTGGTAAATCATTGAAAGTATGCATTATTTTGTGCTATAGACCTCCAGACAGTGATCCTGTATCCTTTTATGATTTTTTGTCTAACGTTTTAACTAAATGCAGTATTAAGTACAAAATTATATTCGCACTTGGCGATTTTAATCTCCCAAGAATACCCTGGTGGGACGAATCGGCAAGCACTGGACACACGCTGTGTGACTTGGCTGACAGCTTTTCCCTTACCCAGATCATTGACCAACCTACTCATATTAAGGGAAATGTGCTGGATTTAGTTTTCACCAATATCCCCGAACGCTGCTCCAAGCCCAATATAACATTTGGTCAGTCTGACAGTGATCACGCTGTGATCAAGTTTAATTTCCATACTCGTGTCAACAGACTCCGCACATGCGCGAGAAATGTGTACAATATCAAAAGAGCTGACTTTATCGGGCTACGATCTCACATGGGTAAAGTGTCATTTCACTCTGCTCTTCTCCATCCTGATCTTAATGTTAACTGGCAAAGTTGGCTTGATCTCGTGCATTCATCTGTCAGTAAATCTATTCCCATTGCTGTAATTAAGGATGTAAATTCTCCTGCCTGGGTTGACAGTGAAGTGCGCCACCTGAGTAACAAAGTACAATCCACACGGAAACGAGCTAAAAAAGGCAATACTGCAGCGTTGTGGGCGAAATTTCGTAAACTAAGGAATACATTTAAAAATGTATGTACTTTCAAGTACAACCAGTATTTGGATGTTCTCAGTGATTCTCTTGCCAAAACACCAAAACGTTTCTGGGGTTTCTTCAAGAGTAAAACAAAAACTAAAAGTGTCCCCAGCCTTGTTGCTTATGGTGCGAAAACTGCATCTGATCCCAGCACAAAGGCTAGCCTATTTAATGAGTACTTTCAATCCCTTTTCACCCCCCAGCCCTCACTGCGTACCTTTCCAGACATTACTGTTTCTAAACATGCTAATTTGGGTAATGTAACAATTACTGTCCATGACGTTGAATCAGTTTTGACCAACCTTGATACAAACAAAGCGTGCGGGCCAGATGAATTACCTGCTCGAATTCTAAAAGAATGTGCTCATGAATTGGCACCATCTCTTTGTAGTATATTTAATAAATCTCTTCAAACTGGAGTGCCTCTTGAATGGCTAAGAGCTAATGTTATTCCTGTGCACAAAAAATCCGATAAAGAAAATGTGAGAAATTATCGACCAATATCGTTATTGTGTATATGCAGCAAGGTGCTGGAAAGGTGTATACTAAATCTGGTTTATCCTCACGTTGTGCCCGTTTTGCATTACCTACAACACGGTTTTGTAAAGGGACGGTCGACAACAACTCAGTTAATTCAGGTATTCCACGAAGTCTGGAAAATCCTCGATCAGTCTGGACAAATTGATATTCTATGTTTAGATTTCTTATCTGCATTTGACTCTGTACCCCATGACTTACTCCTGCATAAACTTCAGGTTTGCGGATTCCATGGCAATCTCCTAAAGTGGCTTGCGTCATATTCATGTAATCGCAAACAAAGAGTTGTTGTCAATGGTGTCCTATCCTCCTGGTCTCCTGTCACATCAGGAGTTCCACAAGGATCAATTTTAGGTCCTTTAATGTTTCTGCTGTACATCAATGACATGCCAGACTGTGTAAGTCCTGAGACACAGGTTGCTTTGTTCGCGGATGATTCAAAATGCATCAGAGAAATCCGAAGTGTGCTAGACTGTTCACAATTGCAGTGTGACCTTGAAAACATCTTAGATTGGAGCCGCAAATGGAACATGAGATTCAACGCCGCCAAATGTAAACTTTTGAGTGTCACTAGGAAGCGATCCCCCGTTCTTCACCAGTCCATCATGAATGGTAATATAATTGAAAAAGTTGACTGCATGCGTGATCTCGGAGTTGTGGTATCGTCAAACTTATCGTGGGACGTACATGTCAATATATTGGTCAGCAAAGCAAACCGTGTGCTAGGACTGATTCAAAGAACTTGTGGTCACACATGTTCAATTCAAACGAAACGAATACTGGATACTTCACTCATAAGACCACTTTTGGAATACTCTACACAATCTTGGGCTGTGTCAAAGAAATCTCTCATTCACATTGAAGGTGTGCGAAGGAGAGCGACAAAGTATATTCTTGGTTACAGTGATTGTGAAGGAAGCGATTATAAAGCCCGTCTAACAAAGCTCAACCTATTACCCCTTGGCTATAGGCGTGACATAATGGATTGTGTACTTCTGTGCAAATGTCTGAGGGGTGAATACACCATTGCCTATGAGCACTTTTCTCATTTCAAACTGATGATACATTTTTAATGAAAATTCCTAAATTTAAGACAGAAACTTTCTGATATTCATATTTTAACAGAATATTTTACCTGTGGAAAGCCACTCATCTCTATCAACCTTCTGACACCACAGCTGCTTTTAAATCCAAGTTATTTAATTACTATTCAGGAATCATTCACGATCATTTTTCTCCCAGTAACACTTGTACATGGGTTGGCAAATGTTATTGTACACGCTGCCGTATAATATAGTTCAATTCTTGCCAGTTTTACTCTGTACTCACTAATGTACTTGTACAGCTTTTAATTGCCTTTATGTTTTTGCAACATTCTGTTTACGCTTTTGGAGGATCACTCACTATGGGTGCCACCTGTGTGATCTCTTCCTGACTTGTTGTCAAAGTTTACCAAATAAAATAGAGGGTATTGTAATCGGCTCTGTCTATATATGTGTGTGTTTATGTTTGTCTGTCTGTCTGTTCGCGCAACTCAACAACTGCTGATCGGCTCAACTTGGAACTTTTTACCAGTGATGAGTGCCTACCGTTCTCGGTTCTCCTTTGAGATGATCTGGATAGACAAATCCCAAGTTGCAGAATTTGAAACGATCTGCGCATCTTCCGGTTTTGAAACGAGGCTCTGAGTGTTAATAAAATGCCGCTTGGATCATCGCTGTTTGATATGGCTCTCAGATTGCCGTAAATTCCCGATGTTTGGTGGAATATTCCATCAAACATGTAAGCAAAAGTAAGCTGAATCCCCGTAGATTGCGAACGTGTCATTCGAAGTGAAATCATAAGTTTCAAAACGATTATTTTGAGGGTGAAGTGATGCATGATTCTGGCCTGTGTGTCATCCAAGATAGACGCGTGGCTATTTTTGACCCATTTCCAGCTTTAGACGCGTCCCAGTTAGACGAGTACTGTCACAAGTGCCGTTAGTTTTTTTAATAATTGACTACGTAACATGACATTTGTTTTGAATGATTAAGAATGAATTAGATACATTTAATTGTTGCTATACAGAGCTGTGGTGACATTACATCATATCTTCATGACAGAGAATAGCTCCAGTTTGGTGTGAGGTACCAGAGACAGAATGCCAGCAGAAAAGTTACTTTGCATCATACAGTATGAATAAATACAGGAAATTATTTTTAATTGAAAGTCAATGCAAAGACGCAAATACGCGCGTTGCGCCTGTATTCGCGTCTTTGCATTGACTTTGAATGTAATCTGTCGTGTTAAAAATTCGTTTCACGTCTGGTGTGAAAGCAGCTTAACTCAGACACGATCGACCAAAGAAAGGGTTTTACAAGCGGAATGTGTGTTCGATTTGCTTTGTGACAAATTATGGACATTAGGTAGGACTAGCTTGCGGACTTGTTGATCATAAAGAAGTGTTCTGCTTGCCTGCATCCTAGGAACTGCTCTAAAAGTGGATTGTTGTGGAAACATTGCTGATGATGTGTCTGACATAGCAGACATGTATAATGATGGAATTGGATTTTCCTGCTCGGCCGAAGTCATCTCCGACATCACACAATCGACCAAAAAAGTTTCATAGCAGGAATGTTTTTTAACGGTTTGTTTTAACATAACATAACATAACATAACATGAATGGCGAGAACAGGCCGTTCAGCCCAACTAGGCTCGCCAGTTCCTTTGTACCATCGTGAATATATCACTTCAGATACTCAATGACTCAATGGTATCTAGCTTTAAGTCAAGCCTGCTCTTGAAAACTCCCAAGGTCTCTGCCTCAACAATATGGTCAGGCAAGCTGTTCCACACCGGAATTACTCTTTGGGTGAAGAAATATTTCCGAATATCAGTGCTAAATTTACCTTTAGTCAGCTTCCATTTGTGAACCCGAGTTCTGCTAACAACACTTGGTTGAAGGAATCCCACATAATTCACTTTGTTAATCCCTTTAACATATTTAAAGACCTCAATCAAATCACCCCTTAGTCTCCTTTTCCTAAGACTAAAGAGATTAAGGATCTTCAGCCTTTTCTCATAGCTTTCATCTTTAATACCCGGAATTAGCTTCGTGGCTCTTCTCTGAACTTTCTCTAAAGCCTCTATGTCTTTCTTAAAGTATGGTCCCCAGAACTGTACACAATACTCTAGATGTGGTCTGACGAATGTGTTGTCTAAAGAAGCATCACCTCCTTGGATTTGAACTCAATACTTTTGGCAATGTATCCCAGCATCCGATTGGCTTTTTTTAACAGCTATGGCACAATGGCTAGAGCCTGTGAGGGTTTGGTCAACAATCACTCCCAGATCTTTCTCTTGTGGAGCACATTCCAGTTTAAAACCTCCCATGAAGTAATCCCGTCTAATGTTTTTATTACCTACATGTACTACTTTACATTTCGCTACATTAAATTTCATTTGCCACATTTCTGCCCAATTCTGAATTCTATCCAAATCATCCTGAATCACTTTAGTGGACTCTAAACTATTTGCCAAGCCCCCAATTTAGTATCATCTGCAAATTTCACTAATCTGCTCTCAATATTCCTATCAAGGTCATTAATGTAGATGAGGAACAGCAGGGGTCCCAACACCCGATCCCTGGGGGACGCCACTCCCCCACCTTACCTAGCTCAGATGATATACCACTGACCACCACTCTTTGTGTTCTGTCCTGCAACCAGTTATGAATCCACTTCAGAATACCACCTGTAACTCCAATGGAGCTCATTTTAAAAAAAATTAGTCTCTTATGCGGTACTGTGTCAAATGCTTTCTGAAAATCCAAATATATGATGTCATAAGCCCTGCTCTGGTCATAAGTCTTGGTGGCCTCTTCAAAAAATTCCAGAAGGTTTGTCAGGCATGACCTTCCTTTCGAAAAACCATGTTGGCTATCCCTCAAGATATTGTTACGTTCAAGAAATAAGTCCAGCTCATCTTTTATGATAGATTCCAATATTTTGCACGCAATGCAGGTTAAACTGACTGGCCTGTAATTACCTGGCTCAGTACGGTCCCTTTTTTTTATATATTGGTATTATATTGCCCTGTTTCCAATCATTTGGTATTTCTCCAGTTTCTAAAGACCGTCTAAAGATGGCAGATAGCGGCTTAAAGATGATCTCACTAACTTCCCTGAGCACTCTAGGATATAAGCCATCAGGACTCGCCGCCTTTATCTGCCTTTAGTTGATGCAACTTGTCTAATCTGACGTTATCCCTAACCTCAATTTCCGCTAAATAATCTTGAGCATTGGACAAGCCCTCTGGCGAATAAAGACCCGCTCTAAGGTAAAATTCTCAACAAAGTAACCGTTTAAGGTGTCCGCAATATCCTTATTATCATATAGCAGCGATCCATTTTTATTCTTTATGCACTTAACCTGCTCTTTTGACTTTCCTTTTTCTGCTACAGTACTGAAAGAAGCGCTTAGGGTTAGTTTTTGCCCCCTCTGCAATTTGTCTTTCATACAGTCTTCTAGCATTCCTCAGCTCTTTTTTGACCACAGCCCGCATTTTACAGAATTCGGCCTTATTAATCTCATTGTTATCCTCTATGTACATCTTATAAAGATTCCTCTTTTCCCTCAAACTCCTACGAATAGCTGCTGTCATCCACTGAGGATTCTGCTTTTTCAGCTTACTTTTGGACACCTTTGGAATGAATTTACATTGTGAATCAAGTAAAACCCCCTTAAATCTTTCCCACATCTCATTTACAGACTCACAGTCCAGGAGTGTCTCCCATTTTGTTTCACTTAGATATGACCGCATCCTGTCAAAGTTTGCTCGCCTAAAATTAAAAATTTTTGTTTTTGGAGACATCTTTTTAACTTCCCATGAAACCTCAAAATTAATAGTAGAGTGATCACTTGTCCCAAGTGGCTCCAGTACCTCAACATTGCTAATTCTATCTGGGTCATTACAGAGCAGCAAATCTAAAATTGCCTTCTCTCTTGTAGGTTTATTAACATACTGCACCAAAAAATTATCATTTATGACATCTAGAAATTCTTCCTCCCCCTTACCCTGTCCTTTCACCATTTCCCAATCAATTCCAGGATAATTTAAGTCTCCCATAATAATAGTCCCTCCTCCTCTACAAGCTTGCGTAATCCTCTTAAGGAGCATTTCATTGACTGTACTGTCCAAAGCTGGTGGTCAATAGCATACACCTATGTTTAAACCAGTCTCGTGTTTGCCAGTGAGCCTGACCCAGATATCTTCACAAGGCACGGAATATTCAATTTCAGGAATTTCCTGCACATTTATGTTTTCGTTCACATAGAGTGCTACACCCCCTCCTCGCCTATTACATCTATCCTTCCTAAAGAGCTTATAACCTTCTACATTATATTCATCTCCATCCTCTTCACTAAGCCATGTCTCTTTAATCCCAACTATGTCATAGCCTTCACTAATCATAACGGCCTCAAGTTCTTGAAATTTATTTTTAATGCTTCTTGCATTTAGATAAAAACATTTCAGGTTATCATGAACGCTCTTCCCTTCGATTTCCCATGCGCCTGCTGCTCAAAGCCCCTCACCATGCTTTTTTGCTTTAAAAATATATCATCAATAGTGCATGTAACGCTGTCAGCTTCCATCAGGGCAGTCTGCATTTCCCTCTGTGTAACACTCTCTAACCTCCCTGCCCCCCAAGTCCCTAGTTTAAATAACTCTCTGCTACCCTCAACATACGCTGACCCAGTGCAAAGGTACCCCTCCGGTTCAGGTGTAGCCCATCCGGCTTGAACAGGTCACCCCTGTCCCAGAAGTAGTTCCAGTGCCCCATAAACCTATACCCCTCTTTCCTACACCAGGTTAAGAGCCACGTGTTAAACCTCCAGATAAAATTCTGCTTCCCTCTGCTTGCACGTGGTACGGTAGAATCCCGGAGAACACTACCGTGGAGGATCTGCTCCTAAGCTTTTCAGCTAATTCAACAAATTTGCTTTGCAGAACCTCAAACCTACCCTTACCTATGTCATTAGTCCCAACATGGAACCAACCAACAGTGGACATTGGGTAGCCTAGCTTGCAGACTCATTGATCATAAAAAATTTGTCTGCTCGCCTGCAGCATCAAAGGAATATTTACTCTAATTTGTGGATTATCCTGGAAACATTGCAGATGACGTGGCTGGCATGGATTTTATCGGGTTACAAGAAAAGGTAGGATGTGCATTTAACTGTTTACGGGCCTGATGACAGGCAGGCTAGCTGACAGGGAGGTAGCCTATGTGAGTGAGACGTAGACGAGCCTGCATCAACTATCACTGACCGTAATTTCAGGGCTGTACAGTAACAAAACTTTGATGCGCGGCTTAACAAAGCCAGGGTACTTTAAAGTGCCCCTTCCCCGAGAAAATGGACTTATCTGTTAGTATTTGAATATGGTAGGTCCATAATCAGTTTGTGACATGTCGTGGTTCTTGAACTCCAACACCACTTGAAGTATTGGTTTTTGCGAATAAAAGGAAATAGGCGGAGAATTTACGTCAGTAAAAAAGGTGTTGCAGTATTACGAAGCACCGCAAATTGAATATTCACATTCTCGCCGGTTCTCGCCCACTCTGGAGTGTAACCGCCCACACAAAGATTCGAGCAACGTGTCAACTGCCAGTGTCATTCACAGTCTACGGCAGGGGTCGGCAACCCGCGGCTGTGGGGCCGCGTGCGGCTCTTCAGCCCTTCTACAGTGGCTCCCTGCAGCTTTGAAAAAAATGAATAACGGCTATTTAAATTAATTTTTTTCTTCCAAACAAAATATCGCTTATTTTGGAGATCAGGGTGATACTGTGACACTGAAAAAAAAGCATTTAATATTTGTGACCCCGCCCGTGAAAACACGGCAAAACTCGCCTGATCTAATTTTGAGATAAAGACCGTCAAGTAGTCCCTGTGATAAAAAGTGCCGAAGATATGAGCTGTGAATTTATGGCTGTAAATGATAGGTTACATATTGGGGTTTCGAAATAAAGTCCAAAAATTAATTTCAAACATCAAACATAGGCTATTAAAATTAATGAATTTATTTACACTTCGTTTACGCGGAAGTTGCTTTCCACAAGCCTGGTCTATTATATGTTTTCAATCGGCTTTTAGTTTACCTTCTGCGGATGAACGCCTGATAGTTTGGGTGTCATTTGGTTTAGGAACTTCTTTTCTACCATTGAAAATGAATGTTGACGATAATGCGCTCCATCGTAAAGCAGGTCAGTCTAAGGTACGGCAGGTGAGTTGCGATTTAAGCCGGGAGAGGATTTCTCCACGGATTGCGTCGTATCACCACGGAAATTTCAGAAATGAAGCGTTTGCTTTTGTTGGTTAACGTCTTGTGAAGCTAACCAGCCTAGTTTGAGGACATGTCATGCCTGCCAAAACTTTGAAATGACCCCACTCAGTCAATATTAGAGATATCAGTTAGATTTTTTTCACGGAATACTCCGTACATGATGTAGAATGACCTTGCGTAAAAAAAAAAGAACTGTTCATCACAAGTAAATGACTTTAGCTGGGTTATCACAGGCAGGGATATAGGTGACCTATTGGCAATTGCAAATGACGAGACATCTGTTTCGTTGCGTTTTCATTTTGGCAAGGTGGGATGATGCATTGGGGCTCGATGCATAGGCTACTAACATGAAAGCCCATCCGAGTAGGCTTTTCCGAGAGCTAGGCCACTTTTAGAATGTCTTAAAAAAGTAAATAGCCTAATCGCAGGGCTGCCAAATTTCTTCGCATTCTCATGCATACGGCGTAGGTCTCACGTATTTTCGAGACATATTCACCGAAGTCAGCAATTGTTCAATCAGCGCGAATAGTAATGAGATTCTTAAGCGTAATTCAAGTCTTTGTGCATGGCAGTTTCAGTTTCACCAGCGTGGCGGTGGATTTCGCCACCAGTAACACGGAAAGCGATTATGACTCTCTTCAATGCGCATTGAATAATTGCTGACTACAGCAAGCGAATGCCACGAAGAAGCGTGAGACTTGAGCTGAATGCGTTGGAGTTGTCAGCTCTGCAATCGAGAGAGCTGCGAGACATTTCGTCTAATTTGTTGGATTGGCTTGTAAAATAACCTCTATGAAACGTCCATTGTTATAAATGTTGAGGGCATTTCCAGCATTGCATCGGCCTCTTCTTCAGTTTCGGGGTCATATGTATGCATAAGGCAATATTGTGAACGTTGTGTAGCCATTGCTTCGCTGAAGTCGTACTATGCTACCTGTAATGTCTGTTGTCTTTCACCGTCTATGGTTGTAGCTAGCTCGGCTCTGGGCCTGTATGGCGTTGGGGCTGTTTACACATTGAATATTCACGAATGTAGCTGAACTATCCAATCAGCGCGAAGCTCATTTAAACGCCGGATATTCATGAGGGGACTCGCCCGTCTTCTCAGACTGCCTTTCTGTGATGCTTAAAAGGTCATCAAATAAGCGATCCAAGGCACTTTTCCCACAAATAATGGTATGAATACGATGGCAGGGCATTGGGGATGAACACAAAATGTCTGGTAGGGGCACTTTAACCAAATGTCAGCGTCCCGAAACAAAGGCTAAGCACAGTAACTGCAGTTACGGCATTCTGTCATGGTTTCTGATGGGATTTTGGTGGTACTGTTTTTTTTTTTTTCATAGAAACAATCAAATTGACTCAAACTATTCATCCACTGATAAAGGAGGTCTTCAACACCCCCAAAATGACAATAACTCATTTTTGACCAAATGTGATGTTACGGTGTTTTGCCTTTGCACGGCAGAGCTGCTGACTGACTGACTGGACTGTCTCCATATCACAGGCGGATTTATAAATAGAACTTAACGCGTTGCTGAATACCCCTCGGCCCGGACAAGATTTCCTGCCTCAAGGTCACAGCGCTAAGGTCAAAGGTCAAATCCAGCAAAAAAGCTGACGTTGCACATCTATGTGTCACAGTGAGTTACCATACCAAATTTGGTTAAGCTGCGATCAGTAGTTGCTGAGTACTGACCCATACAAGATTTCCTGCGTCAAGGTCACAGCGCAAAGGGCAAAGGTGAAATCCAGCAAAAAATGTGACATTGCACATATATGTGTGACAGTGAGTTACCATACCAAATTTGGTGAAGCTGCGATACTTAGTTGCCGAGTATTGACCCAGACAAGATTTCCAGGGTCATGGTCACAGAGCTAACATCAAAGGTCAAATCCAGCAAAAATCCTGATGTTGCACATCTATGGGTCATAGTGAGTTACCATACCAAATTTGGTGAAGCTGCGATGATTAGTTGCCGAGTACTGACCCAGATAAGATTTCCAGGCTCAAGGTCACAGAGCTCAGGTCAAAGGCCAAATCCAACAAAAAAAACCTGACATTGCACATCTATGGGTCATAGTGAGTTACCATACCAAATTTGGTGAAGCTGCCATAATTAGTTGCCGAGTATTGACCCAGACAAGATTTCCAGGGTCATGGTCACAGAGCTAAGATCAAAGGTCAAATCCAGCAAAAACCCTAATGTTGCACATCTATGGGTCATAGTGAGTTACCATACCAAATTTGGTGAAGCTGCGATGATTAGTTGCCGAGTACTGACCCAGATACGATTTCCAGGGTCAAGGTCACAGCGCTAAGGTCAAAGGTCAAATCCAGCAAAACATGTGACATTGCACATCTATGGGTCATAGTGAGTTACCATACCAAATTTGGTGATTTGCGATCATTATTTGCTGAGCACTGGCCCGGAAAATATCACCCGCACAAGATTTCCAGGGTCAAGGTCACAGCGCTAAAGTCAAAGGTGAAATCCAGCAAAAAACCTAACGTTGCACATCTATGGGTCATAGTGAGTTACCATACCAAATTTGGTGAAGCTGCGATAATTAGTTGCCCAGTACTGACCCGGACAAGATTTCCAGGCTCAAGGTCACAGCGCTAAGGTCAAAGGCCAAATCCAGCAAAAAACCTGATGTTGCACATCTATGGGTCATAGTGAGTTACCATACGAAATTTGGTGAAGCTGCGATCATTAGGGCAATTCCGTAGTGACTGACGTTACAGGTTTTAAGACATATTGTTCTGTATTTCCCAGGTTAATCAAGGGTGATCCCCTACTTCTATTTAACTGAACAGCTAAGCCCCCATAGCTGTTAAAATAACTGTCACTTTGTTTACTACTGCAATATTGTATGCAGGGGAGCTCATTAAATGTGCGTGACTGACGTTACAAAAAAAGGACATGCAAAAAAATCAACCATCTCTATTTTCAATTTCTCCTAGAACTAATGATACATTCAAAATGGTTATTTTACCCCTCAAAATAGAAGAGTTGGACCTAACAAACACACCATTTGGAGTCAGAAATATTGCATCAGTATATATGTATACATGAAAATATGTGTGACTGACATTACGTGTGACTGACGTTACAGATTTTAACCTCTGACATTTTCCTATATATACAAAGTTAAGGCACTTAGTGCTCATCAACCATTAGTCCCTAGCACCTAGTAGGAGAAAACAGAGGGCCATTTAAAATTTTCCAGATATCTGTCATAAAGGTAAAAATTTTGAGGTTTCTGTGACTGACGTTACGTGTTTTATATGGTCCGAAAAAAAAAGAAAATTTGATTGGTAAGGTTAATGAATCTGTTTATTAGCTTTAGATTATGATGAGGTAAGGCCTTTATATTCATAATAATATATAGAAACCTAGAATTAATCTTCATGGTCATCAGATAAGGCGTACAAAAAAAAAATGCCTTTCTGCTAATTATTTTGACACGAACTTTGAATGGGCGGCATTTGATACAAAACAGACAATACAAAGTGTCCTATACAAATTTACAAACTTAAAGGCATACTCTAACCATCCTAAGTAGTTTCTAATCAATTTTTGGGGTTTTATTTTTTTTCCCCTCATGTCCACCTATTTGCAGAAAGACCCATTAGTTGCCAAGTACTGGCCCGGACAAAATCATGGACGGACAACAGACGACATACAGACACGCAGGTGATGACAATACCCCTCCGGGCCGGAGTCAGCCGAGGGGTAAAAACTGCTTCCTGCACGCCTAACTGGCTATCAGCCCAAGCTATTGTCAACCAGATACAGAAAATATTGATAAAAAGTCCAGGAGAGGCCAGAAAAACCCACCAAACAAACAGACAGGCGACGAGTGTGATGTGTAACTCATTGTGTGTGGGAATGTGTGTGCATGACGGCGTGTGTAAACTGCTGAATTTTCAAGTGGTGAAAATTCGAAAAAAACACGACAGACTGACACTGACGTTTAAAAATAACACCACTCGGATATGAAATGGGGATTGCACTTCAATATCAACTCCAAATGCGATTAATTTCGTAAACTGTTTCGCCAAAAAACGTAGTTTATCTGCCAAAATGCTGAACGATTTTTCCAGTCAAAACAATGAACACCCAGTTACTTCTGCTGAGGTCAACACGGATATGCGCGAAAGCGGCTAACTTGGGATTTGTCAATCTGGATCCAGATTTGGATTTGGGAACAGTTTCTGAATTTTTCTCCATATGTCTATTTATCAGCTCGTATTATAAAAAAATAAAATAAATAAATTATATATCGGTTTAACTTGAAATTTTTCTCAATGTCACCACTGCTAATGCTTGAAGGGGTGAGGGTCTGCAATCTTTGATTGTCTAGGTTGTCAATGGTTGATGTTGGTCACTTCAAACTCCACTACACAAGAGGTCTAACAGCTGGGGTTCAGTTTGGAGCTAGATGTTCTGACCCATCTTTTCCAAGCCTATTTCTAATAGACCCAAGCAATATCTGGATCATTTGTTCAGCATAAGCGCCGCTCTTAAGCGGCTATGCAAGGTATATCTACGGCCTCTCTAACAACTAGGCTGCTATGGTCATCTTCAGCATACGCATCCCATTCAATGTCCGGATTGTATAGTTCTTTAGACCTCATTCGTGTTCCATGTCATGCTCATCATGCCTTCTTCTCTCAGCAGCCCGTGCTTCTCGGTCATTATGTTCTTCCTGCTTGGTGAGTATTCCTTCCTTTCCTTGGGGGATTCATCAGGCTGTGTTTCCGGGGGGCTTTTTGGGGAATTTTCCTGCTGCTGCTCTGAGCCAGGCTCCTGCTCTACGAGTCTTCCCGATGAGTCCAAGCGCCAAAGACTTGTTTAATTCTAAGCATATGTTTCATCTGCTTATGCAGAGCGCATAATAAATATTTCCTGCATTCACTTGAGTCCCGCCTGATCGAAATGAAGCTTAGCGAAAGTTCAGTCAGGAAGACTCTCTTGCGCACTTCAACTCTGTTTATTTTCCTATAGTTAGTTAGCAACTTCATGGAAAAACTAATGGACGTATTTACACAAAATTTTCACAGTAGGTGGGAATTGGTCTAACTTGGATCCCATTAGATTTTGGGCTAGATCCAGAGGGGATTAAGCAGCTGGGGGGACTGCTGGGCCTTGGCGGTATATGCGCTCTCCAAGTGCTCATTTCTTTTTTAATCTTCATAACTTTAAAATCATGACTCAGATTTGAACCAGCTTTGGCAGGATTATAATGGCCAATGGTTATTTTATGATGGTTATGGTTTTCTCAGTTGGAGAATGAAATCCCCAAAATTTTCACGTTATTATGACCAGTTAGACAGTGAGTGAAGCTCATCATGGTTTGTGATCGAGGCAGAGGGCACAGGGGAGGCATTAACAGATAGGGCTGGGACGATTCTGAATCGATTTTTTTTTTTTTTAAGGCGTAGTACCACCACCTGCTACCATGGGGCGAACATCCGAGCTTTCCCTTTTCCTTGATTAAACCCGACGCAGGTTGAACGAAAGTGCCAAACATCAAAGGGCATGTGAATGCTTCCGGAAAAAAACTTGACTGACATCAGTATTTTTCGGCGACATGCTGCACGGAGCCAAGTAAAGGACTACAGAATCGTCTCCTATTAAACAATTAGGTTACTCTAAGAAAAGTAACCTGTTCCAATTTACTTGCTTGAGTAGCAATCACGAAATGCCGTGGCAATGGCAATCGTGTTCATGCTGTGCTGTTCTGTAGCCATTTAAATTTTAAAATGCAGCGATCAAACATGCTGTCTTAATAAACAACTTTACTCATTCAACTTAGAGCGTAAACGCATCCACCATTTGATTGCTAATCAAGCAAGTAAATTGGAACAGGTTACTTTTCTTAGAGTAACCTAATTGGTTAATAGGAGACGATTCTGTAGTCCTTTACTTGGCTCCGTGCAGCTTGTCGCCAAAAAATACTAATGTCAGTCAAGTTTTTTTCCGGAAGCATTCACATGCCCTTTGATGTTTGGCACTTTCGTTCAACCTGCGTCGGGTTTAATCAAGGAAAAGGGAAAGCTAGGATGTTCGCCCCATGGTAGCAGGTGGTGGTACTACGCTTAAAAAAAAAAAAAAAAATCGATTCAGAATCGTCCCAGCCCTACTAACAGAATCTGGATTAGTGCTCTTCCCTTCACTGTTAGTCAGCTCACTTTTGAAAAACACATGCACACTTAGATTTCAGATTCAGCATTTTTAATTTCACTGAGCGTAATCATGCATGTTAGTTAGTTTTTTTTTTTTGTTGTTGTTTTTTTGCTAGCGAGAATATTTAAACATTTTACTTGTCCGACACAGCAAAACAATTCAACTTCCAGCAGCTAAAGCTGCTACACGCGACTGGGAAAAAATACAAAATGATCAAAATCAAGCGTGTTTCTACGACAAGGCTAATTGAAACAACTGTTTGTGTGTACTTAACACATCATGACGCAAAGCCTAGGCCAGGTCCACATTCATTTTCTCATTGAGACAGATTAACATATTACTGCATTGGATGATAGACCCATAACCACACTTGATGAGTGGTTTCCCAGTGTGGGGACAGTCAGAAAGGAGGATGGGAGGGATATGTGAAATAGCTGCATACAGAACAGAGACAAGAGTGTTGGGGTTACCTCATAGTTACCTTGTTACTAATCACCATGTTTATTTCCACATCAAAACAGCACTTCATGATTACAATATAGCAAATACATCAGTGTCATTTTCATTGCTGCAAACTTTTCAGGTTTTACAGCAATATTTTCACAACTTTGAATAGAGGATAACCGTCAAGTATGCCGTTACCAATGCATACAACATTTTGCAATTGATCCACCAAGATTATACGACTCTGATTGAGGTGTTCGAAATTAAGGAAGTAACTAACCAACAGAAGCAAACATGTTAACAGACAGAAAGATAAACTAACCAAACTGGGGTGCCTTTCCCAAAAGCGTAGTTGCTAATTTGGTTAGCAACTTACATAGTTTGCCCATTCACAGTCAATGGGTCCAACTACGTAAACCAAACCAAACCAAAAACATGACAGTCTTGGCGGAGGTAATAAAAAAAATTTTGAATTTAGCAACTTCACTCAGCTAAAATTACTTCATGATTAGAGCAGAGGTCCGGGAACGCAGGTGCACTGGCTATTAGAAGGATTGCCACCAAGATGGACTCTTTGGTGGCATCTATGAAAGGTTCAGTGCAATAACTTGATAAATGCTAATCACGTTTTACGATATTACACAGAATATACTTGCACAATGTACCTATGTTGTGTACTGGTCAGGATGACATTATCAGTGTTCTCCACTAAAATTTTCAATGACCGGGCGGTAGATGGCGTTCTTTCGCGAGCACGTTCGTTTTGTTGAGCAGGGGGACGACGCATTCTGTTTTGTTGAACGGGGGGGGCAGAATGCATTTTATACCCGCGTCTTCCACTGTTCTTTAAATTCTCGTTTTTTTTTTTTTTTTAATTTAGTCGTTGATATTGCGCACTCAATCACGTGTCTTCCAGTGCTCTTTAAATTCTCCTCTTTTTCTTTTGGACCGGGCGGCCGAGGATTCTCAACGGACGCATATATTATGAACAGGCGACGATTGCGCAATCACTCAGAATGAACGGGTGGCCCGCCCGGCCTTTAACGATACTGGAGAACCCTGATTATGAAGCACACGTTTTGTTGCATAAATAAAGCAATATTCAAAAATATCCAAATCTTGATTTTTTTAAAAATGGATGTAACGTTATTGCACTGAAACCTTCATATTAGATTTCCATGCAAAACTTGGCTCAAAAAGGGCACACGAGTTGGGCTATTCGCTTTATTGAATACTCTGGCGGTTGCTTATGATCAATTTCCATGAAAAATTCATCTCACACTGTTCACATTTTTAGGGCTCTTCATCCAAGTGTTTTCCAAGGTGGCGTTTTAATAGAAATCTCTGTGAGTAACACTTCCCACACTGAGCACACCTATGGGGCTTTTCGCCATTATGACTTCTAAGGTGGTCATTTAAATGAGATTTACATGTAAAACACCGCCCACACTGATCACATCTGAAAGGCTTTTCACCGGTATGAATTCTCTGATGGTCACTGAAATGAGATTTAGTTAAAAAACCCTTTCCACACAGATCACATTTGTAGGGCTTTTCACCAGTGTGAATTCTGTCATGGAGATTTAAACAATATTTCCTCGTAAATCCCCTCCCACACAAATGACAAAAGTAACGCTTTTCGCCCTTATGAATTTTATGGTGGGCATATAAATGAGAATTTAGAACAAAAGACATCTCACACCGATCACATTTGAATGGCTTTTCAACAGCATGAATAGTTTGGTGGTTAATTAAAAACAATTTCTGAGCAAAACACTGCCCGCATTGATCACATTTGTATGGCTTCTCACTTGCATGCATTCTATAGTGTTTTTGCAAGTCACAGAGTTGTAAAAAACAGATTGCGCACTGAGTGCATTGGTAGGGCTTTTTTCCTTTACAGTTTCTCTCATCTTGGATTAATCCTGACCGTTTTTTCCCTGATTTATAGCTGCTCAGATGAGGCTCTCCTGCAGACTGCAATGATTCAATCAGACCATCATCAACACCAGCTTCATTAAGCTCTGTACTCAGGGGATCCCCCGCTGAACCTTCACTGGATTCTCGCTTTACTTCTTTAGATTTTATGTCAATGCACATCATGTTTTGCCAATTCCTGTGTTCAACCTGCATGTAGCCCCTATCGTTAGTTTCTGTTTTAATTTGGTCTGGATGCAGTTGGGCTGTGTGAGCCTGAACTCTGATGTCAAGGCTCTCTTTCCTAAAAACCCCACCGTGGGAGGAGCCACGATTACCTTCACTTATAATCAGTGGTGAGCCTGGGTAACGTAAATCACAGACCCCGCTGTTTGCAGTGACAGATTCCGGCAGCAAGTTGTTGAGTCCCGGTGAAGTACATTTTGTTTTAAACTCTTCCATGAGGACAGACTCCAGTCCACCGAGTTCTTCCTCTTTCTGTCTGATCCTGTGCTGCTCAGGGAGCTCTGGTAGGGTCTCCGTGTCCGGTCTTGGATAGATTCCTGCCTGAACCACCATGCAGCTCAATGGATGTGTAGGTCCTAGACAGAAATGGTGGATTGAGATTCGTACAAAAAAAAAAAACCTTTATCTGTACCTTACAATGAGTCTAGATATCTGTGGATCCATTAATAAGTTAAAATGAGCTACGTCCTCAGGACGATGGCGTATGATTTGTGAGTGCTTGCGCAGGGAGGACAAAAATGCCTCCTCTGCCCTTTTAACAAAATTGGGCTCAGTTAATGCCTGCACACTGGCAAGTAAAATAGCTGAAAGTGTAAACTGCAGGTTAAATGGCCTAATGAGATGTATATATAATCTTGTGTAAAATGATGATTTTAAAACATAATTTAGGATTTTTTGGACATAAGGACAAAACGATCAGAGTAAAAGGTGGTCTTTATGAGACCTTTAAAAATCCTTTTTTTTCCCCCTAGTGTCGCGTCATATGACGTAAGAAGAGGTACACATGGCACCGGAATCTGCCTCTAACAAGTGTGCAGTAGTAGGTGGTATTGAGTCTGAGCGGTTGTCTTTCGGTGCATGTGTATTTTTTAGCTTGTTTTACAGTGCAGTTCAATTCTGGTGATCATGCTGAATCATTATGTGTGCTACGGGTGCACAAACCCCTGCATGTTAGGACATCAAGACCACAGTTTTCCTGACAGGAGAAGAGCAGGTGCTAGCTTTTGCTCCTGGGTGCTGACAGAAACTTAGTTAAGCGCCACTCTCATAATTAACGTTACCTAATTAGCTCGCCAGCGTGAACGCAGTATCTTTCAATAATCATTATGTCATATTAATTTGTTAGCTAGCTGCTCAATTGACTGAATTGAGAAACCCCTGCTGCCTAGTTTAAACGTGCATATCTGCGACTAGCTGACTGACCGAGTTGCAGAGTAGCTGGCTCTAAAGCCGCTTTCACAGTGGACGCGAAACGAATTTTTCCCACGACAGATTACATTCAAAGTCAATGCAAAGACGCGTGTATTCGCATCTTTGCATTGACTCTGAATGCAATCTGTCGTGCGAAAAATTCGTTTCGCGTCCGGTGTGAAAGCAGCTTCACGCTAAGATATAGCGAATGGGAGTAACAGTAAACGCACTAACGGAAGTGCAATTCTCTCACAAAAACGGCTCCAAAAGTAACTGTAATGTGTATATATGTATATATTTTTTGGAAAATCGAGTTTCTAAATAATTTTACTAAACATTGATTCACTCGGGCACCAACCTGCAATTTACACTTTAAGTTACGTTTCGGTATGTGAAGTAATAGCGGAGAGGCAGCATTTCAAAGGCTCATTCCTAGTTATGTGCACCGGAAAATGGGGCTCCATTTCGGACACTGACTTAAAACACTTTTCTTGGAATAGTTTACAACATTATAACAATCGTTCGTATACTACATCTTTATCAGGAGGATGTGTTTTCTTAACACTTCACGTGCCTCTGGCTTACTCTGGTCTATGTTAAATGCATGATTTGCCAACTCGCTAGAACAGAAAACGAGCGAATACACTATAGTGCCAAACTCGGGTTAGGACTTAAAGTAACCGATCGAAAACAATATGCGATACAATAAAATACAGTCTCACCCGAATAATTCCAGATTGACTTTGTCGCTTGATTTCTTAAGTGGCGAATTTCATTCTAAATTATCACTGTAGCGTGTGAATGCGTTTAAAAAGGCAAGCTCGTGTCGGGTCCCTCTCAGTGGTCGCAATTCGATGAACGAAATAAACTAGGTCAACTCATCTCCGTGGAGGTAAACTAGCTAGTTAATTTGGTTCTCTCTGAAAACAAAATAGCATGATAGGAAGCTAGGTTACCAGTGGCAAATACAAATTCGAATTCTCTCACCTCTTCCACCAACGCAGCAAATTCTACAACCATCCCATGTGGGAGCCTGGGGCGAGTTTACATTCCAACAGTCTGTGCGATTTCCAGTCCTGTCTACTACTTTTCTTCTTCGTCTTCTTCTTTCCTTTTTTTTGGCGGATAAAAAACCAGTTTAAGGTGCATTACCGCCACCATCTGAACTGGAGCGTGGATCAAGAGATTATGCAGGGAAAAAAATAATAAAAAGATAAACTACATTCTCTCAAACAAACCAGTTTCTTTAAGAAATATAATGATATCAGAGTATATTTTGCCTGCTGTTTTCCCCAATAGACAGATTAGTGAAAAATCATGATGTTTTGTCTTCCTTAGTGACTGAAACAGGTGTTTTCTTTCATGATTGTATTTCCTACACTGAAGAAGCACATGTTCGACCGTTTCCGACTGTCCACAGTGAATACATTTCCCGGTTGGGTGCTTCCATATTTTATATAAATTTTGGTGAAGCCCTGTGTGGCCAGTTCTCATCCGAGTTATAATATTTTCCTCCCTTCTCTTCCAGCCCACCATCCTACCAGCACCGACTTGTCTTTGGATGTTATACAGATGCCTTCCAGTATCACAGTCATCCCAATACTCCTGCCATACGGATTGCGCATATTTCCTGATAAAGGCTTTGGCTTCAGATTTACTTAATGGGACTTGCATGCCTATCTGCTTTATTCAAAGTGTTTGTTGACTACTACTTTTTCTTCTTCCTCTCCTTCTTCTTCTGAGGAGGAAGTGAAGCGGAGAAAGAACCACGTAGTACGGTGTACAATTTAGGACATCCTCAGGTCTCAGAGTGCGGTATCAGGTGTCAGGAAAACCTCTGTCATTTGTCAGACAAAATGGCGCCTCAGACAAACCTCTGTCAAACCAAACGGTCTCAGGCTTCAAAATGAAAGTCATCAGAGGAAACGGCGACAGATAAAATGGCCTCAGATTAAACAGCTTCAGACGAAACGGCCTCAAATTAAACGGCTTAAAAATGAAAATCATCAGACAAAACGGCGTCAAAAAACGGCCTCACATAAAACGGCCTCAGGCCGTAAAAGACGACAGAACATTTTATTTTGAAGGAACCAGAAGTATACGGTGGCCATCAAGCTAATGTTAGTTCGCTTGCGTAGCTACCAAGTTTGCTAGCCTAGCTAGCCAACAGTTTGGTGCATGGATGTCAAAAGAAAATAAATTAATACAAAAATCTGTTATTTTGCCATCTCACTTAGCTAGAGTTGAACCGCGAGCATTTACGTTATACTAAATATAACTGTCAGCTAGCTATGCTAGCTAAGCAAGCAAACTAACGTTAGCGAGCTAGCTAGCAAGCAGTTATATTTGGGATAACATAAATGATCGCGGTTCAGCTCTAGCTAAGTGAGATAGCAAAATAATGGATAATTTTTATTAATTTATTTTCTATTGAATTCTGTGCACCAAACTGTTGGCCAGCTAGGCTAGCAAACTTGCTAGCTAAACAAGCAAACTAAGGGTAGGGAGCAGCTATATTTGGTATAAAATAAATGCTCGCGGTTCAACTCTAGCTGAGTGAGATGGCAAAATAATGGTTTTTTTAATTCATTTATTTTCTATTGACATCCGTGCACCAAACTGTTGGCTAGCTAGGCTAGTGAACTTGGTAGCTAAGCAATCAAACTAACATTAGCTAGGTAGCCACCATATACTTCTGGTTCCTTCAAAATAAAATGTTATGTCGTGTTTTACATCCTGAGGCCGTTTTTTGACGCTGTTTTGTCTGATGATTTTCATTTTTAAGCCGTTTAATTTGAGGCCGTTTCGTCTGAAGCCGTTTAATCTGAGGCCGTTTTATCTGACGCCGTTTCGTCTGATGACTTTCATTTTGAAGCCTGAGACCATTTGGTTTGACGGAGGTTTGTCTGAGGCATGACACCGTTTTTTCTGACAAATGACAGAGGTTTTCCTGACACCTGATACCTCACTTTGAGACCTGAGGACGTCCTAAAATGTACACCGTACTCGTGGTGTATTACCGCCATCCACCTTGAGGTTACTACATAACGCTGGTGTCGGGAGCAAATGTTCCAATTTATTTTAGCAATTCTCGGTGTGCAACCACATGACAAAATAGTGAGACGTAAGCATCCATCGCCATGTTGGATGATATACAAGTCCACAATGCCGTCTCCACTGCGGCTGGTGAACTGGCGATAGGGTAGGCTGAAACCCATCCCATAAAAATAATGATTGGTCATGACCTGTTTTTAAACATTCATTTAAATTACCATTTCAGAAACCCCGTAAACTCTAAACATTATCAAGTGTGGCCAGTTTTCATTAATAACGCAATCCTGTCAACTCATGCATTCGGCGTCAGTTTTTGTGGCATATTTACGTTCCCCTGCAATAGTCAGCAATTACTCAATCAACGCATATGTAAGAGATTCTCACGCAGAACTGAAGTCTTTATGCATGGAAGTTTATCATTTTCACGTGCAATTAGGCCAATGACTCCGGACTTCTTATGCTTTTCTTTACTCAGGGGTTGGAAGCAATGCGTGTGCTTTATTATCGTTTAAATTGTTTAGCCTAAATGAAATAAGATCATTTAAAACTTCTTTCTTCCAATGAACTTATTTCATTGGAAATAAGCGCTTTCATAGCGCCAGCAGTGTGAACCATCTCGTTGTACAACAGTGGGGGACACAGAATTGGGTATTGGAAGCACCGTGAAGAACCGTAATCTTGGTTGTGGTTATCATCCACCATGGCGGACTTCGGGTTTGCTAAATATGCGTGACTTCACGTGCACACGAAGAATTGACTTGTTAAAATAATCACTTTCGAGGTACTTCCTGTGGTTTTCAAGACTCCATGGATTTCGAGATTTTGCGCCATATTTTAGAGTAACTACAAGTATCCTCTAGACTGTAGTCAACTATGAATAATTTGAATATATTCGCCAGCAAATCTTCTCTGTAGTCGAAAAAACTACACATCCCATGATCCCCCTGATTCCCGAATGGACCAGAACAGCACATCTAGGTCAGAGCCATTGATATACTCAGACCCAATTCCAATCCGACCCCTTACGGACTCACTGACTTAGAGGTGCGTTCACGGGAAGTCCGTGAGCGTGTGAGGGCTGTTCCATTGTCAGATCATCAAGTCAGTGAGTCCGTGAATGAGCCCTTTCTGCCCCCTTACCGTAAGTCAGCACCGATGCTGACTTTGAATAAGGAAATTACCCACAGTTCATAGCATTGTGAAGTCAAATACGGGGGATACCGTCGGAATACCGGAAATGTAAACAAAAAAAACGGTCAATAAACCAAAGACCGGTCCGATCGAGGTAATGGAAGGAGCAAGAAAGAAAAAGTTTACGTGTAAGTATTAACGTTGGTTGTCACAACTGCGTGTAGTTTGTGATTATTGCAGTCTGAAGGGGGTAAGCGCTGTTCCATTCCAATTTATTGGATCTGGAGCCCTCTCAGACTCTCAGACTCAGTCGCTTACAGCTGACGTCACTTCAGTCGGTGAGGATTCAGGGCTTAATGCTGCGTTCCAGCGGAGGTTTCGTGAATCACGACTTCAAAGTTACGAGTCACGACTTCATAGCGTTCCAGGCAAAAGTAACGAGTTACGACTTCATACTTGACTTCACTTGAAAAAAAGCCGGTGCCGCCATTTTAGTTGAGCTGCGTGACGTCAAACAAGAAAGTCGGAGTACGTTGAGCACAATCGAGTTCACCTGCGTGAATTCACAGGTTTGACGGTAGCTCTGCCCACTTTTAACCGACAAATCACGGGTTACGAGTTGCCTGGAACGCAGCATAAGTCTTCAGGGGGCGGATTGAAATTGGGCCTCAGAGTTGCGACATTGGCTGAATCCAAATCTCCACCCTCTGGACTTGCAGACTGAGCCCTCACGGACTTCAGGCGTATGTAATGTGACGTTTTTACCATCATCACGTAAAGTCTGCAAGAGCGGGAGTCTGCAGCATAATAAAAAAGCTGATAGACAGGCTTTGTGTCTGTTTCACTCATTTCCGTGCAAATGTAGACCCTGCGTGCCACTGTGGGTGGGTATTTATAAATCTGACTTTCAACGTACACCAACAGGCTCTGCTAATCCATTGACTTCAGGCATACTTTTTCGCTAAACGGGTTCAAACACTTGTCGCCAATTCTAATCCCAACATGCAAATCACGCCAGGGACCTTCTATTAGAAGACATGCTAGACTCAGTGTTTGAACCGGTAGATGCCTTCCGAGGAATTTTTGCAAAATATTCTCCGACGAAGGCATTTAAAGCGGGGTTCAAACACGGCTGAGTGTTGAGCTGAATTCCCATTTGACAATTTGTTTCAATCTGAAGAGTTTGGGGAAAAGTTACAGACGAGAGCTGAAAAAGTATGCCTGAAGTCAATGGATCGAGCAGTGCCTCTGTGGGTGTATGTTGAAAGTCAGATTTATAAATACCCACCCACAGTGGCACGCAGAGTCTATGCAAATGCATATTGTTTACCTCTATAGCCTATATTTCTGTATCATGATGTTGAATTTTATATCTGGCCTACGTTATTCAAGTAACGTTTTAATATTATAAATTTATAATAAGTTTATGTGGTTTTGTGTGTGTGTGTGTGAGTGAATGTGCTTTTTTTTCTGTCGGCAATTTGGAAAAAATAAAACGTCACGTCTGTATTGCAATGAATTGTGGGTAATTACGCTAGTGAAGTCTGCTGAAGTCTGCACCCCTGGCGGACTCTCTGGAAGTCCGCCGAAAGTCTGCTTGAGGCCCTTGGTGGACTGAATCAATTGTGGATTTGGACAGCCCTCTGCACTCCCAGAATTCCCGTGAACGCGCCCGCAAAGTCCGCGATTCTGCGAGTGCAGTGAAGTGCGGACATTTGGATGCAGCCCTCCCCATTGACTCTCGTTTACAAAAAATGGCGGCGCACTTCCGGGTACTGGGAACTTTCAGAGTTCTAAAAGAGGAGTCTCGCCGCTTCAGACCGATTCACTTCCATTGAGACAGCATCGACGGTAAGTAATAAAATATTGAAGTCTTTTGATTCACGAAATGTATATATCATATCAGAGGTCATGTATCATTTATAATCTCCAATTGTGTATGATCGGCACGACGGTATATATATATTTTAAGTCTGAAGAGGTTGTGATGATTTAAGCTCATGTTCTTTGCTTCATAGTTACCTTGGTCAGCTGTGGTAATTCAGTCATTAACTCTATGGAGTTTCTATTTCTATTTCTCACAAAATCGATCACACCGGTAAATGATGGGATGAGGTGCCTGTGACTGGTTTCGGTAAAGTTTTTTTTAATTGATCCGCTGTTTTAAGTTTAATCACGAACTGTTGCGGAGTTTGTAACTCAGTTTACCTCTCAATAACCATTTCGGATGAAAACCACACCACTTGTTATTCATAAAATTGAATGAAACCACAAGTTAGGACGTTGACACCCTAAGTGTCACCCATCATTTTTAGCTAGCTATTATGAAATCGTAGTGGCTATTGCCCCGGACGCCGGCTCTATTATTCGAGCTTTTCCTGTTATGGACCCAGACGTAACTTCTAATGTAGGACGAGCGCCTCCACTTCGTCCGGCTCAATAACTGGACATTTGAGACAATGAGCTTTATGCACAGCTCCACTACTTCCTGAACTTAAGCCAGCTCCTTTATTTCCTGTCTTTCATTATTGGACAAACTGATTAATCCAGGTGTGCCTGACCATTGTTGTTGTGGGGTCAGGCACACCTGGATTAATCATTTTGTCCAATAATGAAAGACAGGAAATAAAGGAGCTGGCTTAAATTCAGGAAGTAGTGGAGCTGTGCATAAAGCCCATTGAACCGGACCTCGGCCATATTACTCGGCTTCTACCTGTTATTGACCCAGTGGCGTCCGGGTCAATAGGCCCCACTTTATGAAATTGTATCTGTCAATTTGCATTTGTCATGCCTGGCGCTGTTGGCTTTCAAGTGATCTTGCTGTAGTCAGCTAGCTGTATTATATGCCGTCTTGTATTTCGCAAAAAGATGGCATTTTTAAATGATTTGCTCTTGAAGAGGTGTGGTGGCTGTGGTTAGTCTTTATTACTTTTCTGTGCTCATTTTATTGTGCCATGTAGGCTTACCGTTAATATGGGCAGAGGCTGCTGTTGGGGATGGAGGCTATAGGGTTTGTGAGAGGTTCTGAGATGTATAAACTTTGCAAATCACACATTTATTTTAATCCCAAATTAAATGTAAAACTCCTTTTTAAAATAATGCAATGATTTTGTTAACTTTTGTAATTGCATGAGTGTCTTACATGTCAATTATGGGAGACTTTGAAAAGGTCTTAAATTTAACTGACTGAAAACCTGCAGGTACCCTGTGCTGCTGGCAGTGGTGGAGGCAGGCGCTGGCAGAGGTGGTCAGAGGCTGCTGTTGGCGATGGAGGCTACAGGATTCGTGGGAAGTTCTGAGATGTATAAAATTTGCAAACCTCTTCCAACATTCCTGGCCCTTGTATTTGTAATGTCCCCAACCCCTTTATTTAATTATTTGTAATTCCACAAATGTTCATGCTTCACAGTATTGTTCTTGTTCCAAGAGTTTACTTGTCTGTTCTATTCAATACATTCCTGTTAAATCCATTTAGTTGTTATAGTTCTATTCAGAACCCTGCCCTGTTCTGAAAACACACATGCGCGCGCGCACACACACACACACACACAGTAGTTCCACACATCGAGAAGGTTTATTAATTTGACACTGATCATCCCCCTCTCCCACACCCTGCCACATTACTATGTACAACGTAGTATTTCTTTTGTTATTTGTTGTTCAAGGTTCACTCATGGTTCACTCACTCACACTTGCACCCCTCCTTGTTTAATTTGTTTATCAACTTCAATTTCTGTGCCGTTCTGTTGTCCACTGTTCAATAAAAATCTTACTGTTGAAAACCTTTCCTTGCATCAGTCATTGTATTTAATCTCACTCAGTCTCCTGGTCTCACCAGCTGTAGGTTACACATATTTCGTTCATTTTATCTAAACATTAGAATTGAGAATATCAAGGGCTCTGAAATGAGCATGGTGGTGCACCTTTGCTTTAAGGAAGAACTGGCGTGACATTGAATGATATTACAGGTCAGCAGAACTTTGATATGGTAAGTGGTGGGTAAATCCAGAAGATAGACACAGACCCCGGTAATCCAATAATGTAACTTAATAAAGCTAAAATATGTAAACTTGTCCATCCCCATGACAGTGTAAATACAGGGTTAAATTTACTTAGAAATTATAGCGGATCAATGGTATGTATAAGTAGGCCTACTAGCTCACTGATTCTATCATGAATCTTTCCCTCCAAAAGCTATGACATGATCTTAGTAGTAAAAGCACAACCTCTACAAACATGTATGTAAATAATGTAATTAATAAAGAGAAATGTGCGGCAATTGTGTAAGGTTTAATTTAATATTTAACGTTCAGTAACGCAGTCGCTGCTGTCTTTCCCATATGAGACAATGACAGCGCGGCGTTCATTTGGAACTACAGCGCTTCCCCATGAACCACGTGACCACTATAACAACGAAGTCAATGGGTGTCGCCACTCTGAGTTATCTACCGCTCTGATCCAGGTACTTCGCAAAGCGTCAAGGCCGCGCCCACTTTTGGGGAATGGAAAACCTCAGATCCCATTAATCTTAATATAATTTGACATGTGTTTAGCCATGAAATTTAACAGATTTGTTTGACTTGATTCCCTGTTTACACTGATTTTGCAATTTATAGATATGTCTCGGGATTATTTTGCTACCTTGCCCGAATCTGAGCTTTTGTGATACCTTAAGAGCCATTCCACGAGAGATTGACATTTGGTGCGCAGTTGACCCCCCTGGAATTGAATGAAACTTGGCGCATAGGTAGATATGGGTGTCTCACGGGAAAAGCCAAATTTTTAGGTCTGTGTTTTACTTTGCCTGCTGGTAGCGCCACTTGGAAGCCATTAAAGTGGCTCAGTTTTGCTGTCAACACCACATCTTACATCAACGATCATGACTGAAGGATACACAGTACCAAATTTGTTCTACTTTTATCATGACCTTAAACACTTCAAGCCTGGACAGACATCAGTACCACATCAGCGCCAAACTGGGTAACTACATTATTGAGCCAGAATTATTTGAGAAATAACAGTAAAAATTGAAAATGGGAATGGGAATAAAATAATATCCCAGATATATACCAATCTAGAATGCTTTATTATGTGTTTACTCACAACAAGACTATCATTTTCAGTGAACAGTACCTTGGAATCTTGCTGAGTTAGTAAAATGGACAGCTGGAAAGATGGTCAAAATTGATTTTGGTGCATGTTTGGGTTACTGAGAAAATATACTGCAAACATGCACCAAAATCAATTTCGACCATCTTTCCGGTCAAAGTCCACAGAATACAACAATATAAGCCATGTCATTTTAAACTGACACCACACTTAAAGAACAGCAGGCATGCACTTTACATTCTGCAGCGATGAGAAAAATTTTTTTCTTACCTTTAATACTTTGTAATAAAAAAACTGTTCCGAGGGTAAATCTGCGCTTGCTATTGTTTGCCCAATGTGTCCGCGTTTCATCGACTCTAGATCTGCCAGTCTCCATGCATAGGTCATTCCATGCCAACTCACCTAAATTTCAGAACTTTTCCCAGGTCACAGCATAGATTTTCCAGAAAAAATTCATGCTGGTACTCCTACCTGAGTAATGAAAGCGTGCCAAATCTTAATGCTATTTTCCAAATAGTTTTTGAGTTATGAATTTTTTAAATATGACAAAATTTGCACTATTTTCACCTAGAAAATGTCATTCTTTTGAGCCTCCCCAGGAGCAAGCATTTAACTGAAAAGAGCTGAAATCTTTAATGAACATACAAATAAGTCCCATGATGTGTTTTGATTCATATTTGACCCTTTCAATACAAATCTCTGTATTCTATAGGGTTTTAAATTGAACATAATTGGTTTTCGTGCTCGGGTTGTAATGGCTGGTAGTGTAGGATAACAGGAGCAGCGAAAAGAGAGAATGTGAGCAGCCAACAAACAGTACAAACACAGAGAACAACACAGATCAAACGCAAGAACTCGCGCCTCCAAAGGACGTCTAATAGTCCAAACGCCGGAGGCAACGCGAGAAAGAAAAAGGGAGAAGAAACTCCAAAAATTAGAGAATAGAAAGTCTTTCAAAACCTGACTAAAGATTTCTTCAGCCATTGTGCGTAGCTAAACACAGACACTCTAGCGAAGGAGGCGTGCCGGAATTCCTGCTCATATAGATTCTGGGGAAGCGCCGCCCCAGCTCAATCAGCCAGCTGGGTAAAGAATTAGATACCCCAGGAAACGATATCGTCCCGGGATGAGAGCCACAAAGAAAAGTCCAAAACACACGCACAAACATCCAGAACCATGACACAAGTGCCGAAACGTCAATTTTCAAAATTCAATATCTCAGCAAATTTTGAGAATTCTTGCCCCGAATTTTATCTACAAGTTCTAGCATAGGTCTTTAAGGTTGAGAAACCATTTTCATATGCATGCAAGAAAAAAAAAAATCCCAACCCAAGAGTGGGGCTTTTCATCCAGAAGTTGAGTTCTCTCAGGAAAGGACCCTCCACATAGACTAAATTTGAAGGACTTGACACATGACACATGACACATGTTTTTGGAAAGGGCTTGATAAAACATGTCAAATTGACAGTTTTTTCCCCTTTTCTGTATGGCTCATTCAGCGGATATTTGAATAAGACCATGAAGAAAACCGATCGCATACTTAACACACGCACTGGATCAATGTTAAAGGCTTTTTGGCAAAATAGTTATGCTTTTGGTTATGTTATTTTTCATTGTTTGAATTTGGTCATGCATCTCCCAATCATCCAGAGGTTACCTTCATTGGTATTCGAAAGAAAGACCAGTGTCCACACAGTGGTTGGTAAAATCATTGGAATCACTGACAAAAAATACACCCCCCTCAAAAAAAACCTTTACTTTGCTCATACAGTTCAGTTTTTGTTGTGACTGCTTCAAATTTGGATTAATTAAAATCTGTGGTAATTAGTAACTATCCCACCAAGTGTTGTCCTCTCCCAGACAGAGAAGTTTGACTTGCTGCCCCAGTTCTTTCTTGCTTTTTGGTGCATATCTTCATGATTTTAGACACTGTTCACCCTGTGACCTGAAATTATTTTGCCAGTTTGTTACAGACTCATCTGAAATTCAGTTACCAACTATTTGGCTCCTGAGGAATTTCATATCCTTATGTTCCCTTTTTTAGCCTGCAGTTGTACAGCTGGTCAAAACCACCTTATGCAGAAATGCTACTTATTGGAATTCAAATGAATAGAAAAAACCTGAGTAGATCCTTCTAAAACTGCGGTGCACAGACTTCAACGTTCAAGCTATTTTTCAGAAGTGCGTCTGATATTTAGACCACCAGCTTAATTTGAAGGCCCTTTCATCTGTGTTCTATGGTGAACATTTCAAAGAGATTTCTGAGCAAAAGACTTCTCACAATGGTCACATTTATAGGGCTTTTCACCCATATGAATTCGTGCATGGCATTGTAAAGTACTTTTATGCCTAAAAAGCTTCGCACACTGATCACATTTGTATGGCTTTTCATCAGTATGAATTCTTAGGTGGGATTTCAACAGAGATTTCCATGAAAAACTCTTCTCACACTGATCACATTTGTAGGGCTTTACACCTGTATGAATTTCCACATGGCGATGTAAGTTATTCTTTTCTGAAACTTCTTACACTGATCACATTTGTAGGGCTTTTCACCTGAATGAATCCTTGCATGAGATCGTAAATTAGTTATTTATCTGAAACTTTTCCCACGCTGATCACATTCGTAGGGCTTTTCATCTGTACGAATTCTTTGGTGGGATTTTAAGTAAGATTTCCATAAAAATCTCTTCTCACACCAATTGCATTTGTAGGGCTTTTCATTCATATGAATTCGCTCATGGCGGTGTAAATCAGTTTTATGACTGAAGCTACTTTTACACTGATTGCATTGGTAGGGCTTTTCACCTGTATGAATTCGCTCATGGCGGTTTAAATCAGTTTTACGACTGAAACTCTTCTTGCACCAATCACATTTGTAGGGCTTTTCCCCTGTAAGGCTTCCTCATCTTGGATTAATTCAGGCTCCTTGTTCTCTGCTTCTTCTCTGTTGGGATTTGGCTCTTCTGCACACTGCCGTGGCTCAGACTGGCCTTTTCCATCAGCTCCAGCTCCATTAAGCGCAGTATTTCTAAGATCACTCACTAAAACTTCACTTAATTCAAGCTTCATTTCATCAAATTTAATGCCATGACATCTAATTTCTGGAAAGACACTGATGTGTTCAGCCTTAATATAGTCTGAATTCAAAGTTTCGGTTTTGATTTGGACACGATGTACAGCGGTTTCATTTGCCAGATCTGTTAAGTCTAGGCTCTCCATCTTAAGATCCCCAGTGTTAATTGGGCTCAGATAAGTTTCTGTTTTAATCAAAGATGTGTCTGTGTAATGTAAATCACAGACGCTACTGCTCGGAATATCAGACTTGGGCTCCAGAGCAGTTAATCTTTGTTAAGCAAACATAGTAGTTTACTCTGGCATGTGGACAGACTCCAGTTCACGACGTTCCTCTTCTTTTAGTTTGATCCTGTGCTTCTCGGAGAGCTCTGGTCGGGTCATCACATCACCCTGTCTTAGTTGGACTCCAGCTTGGATTATTGATCAACGGTCTTCAGAGGCACAGCTCCTGATGGGAAAGAGTGGAAGAAAAGAGTGGAATCTTATGAATGAGTTACTTCTGTCATGATGTGTATCAAAGTCCTTTAAAGTAACAGTAATAAAGAAGTCCAATCTAGACCCAGGTGTTCTCACTATCTATAGCCCTACACCAAAGCTCACCTTAAAATTAAAAAAAAAAAAGAATTAGAAACCACCATTTCAAAATCTTTATGATTTCTTATATGCAATTATATCCTTGAAAATTATCAATCAGAATTTACAGTGTGCAAAAAATGTACTGGCATCCCTGACTGGCAATGCACAAAAAAAAAAAGTAAAAAAATATATTTATAGAGAAGCTCTAAATAGCAAGATGTGAAAAATACTGTTCAATTTTAATGTTCTAATGGAACCAATTAAAAATCATTAACTGATTGAATTAAAGGTCAATTTCCTCCAAATGATGGTTTAGGCAATCAATGGCCCCCTTAAAGATTCCTGTAAGTTACATCAACCAAAATTAAACCAGGTATTAAATTGCACTTATTTAAGTTTTATCTAAGTGTTAAGGAACTACCTATTGAGCCATTATATCACTTCCTCTTTCACTTGATTAAAAAAATGAGGAAACACACATACAATGTCCCTTTAACAGCACCGTGAATAAAACAAACCGAGCTCAAAAGAGGAAGATGGTCATAGACCTTAATAAATCTGGTAATGGTTACAAGAAAATTCACAAACAATTGATGCCACTGAGCACCGTTAGGGCAATTATTAAAAATTCCAAAGATACAGAACTGTTGAAAACCTCGAGGGTAGAGGATGCAACTGCATTCTGCCTCCCAAGATATTCAAAAGGATGGTGAGAGAAGCCACAAATCCCCAAGAATCACTAGTCGTGTTTCCATCCACCCATTTCAATATGCATTTTGAATTTGCACTTCAAAAAAGCTGACTGGAAAGGCCCAAAATGCGCGTCAACTCAAAATACCTCATCAATTTTTTCTGCACACGGAGGTGGTGGAAAATTTGCCGTATCGAAATGCACTTTAGTGCAGTGGAAACGGGTCAGCGAGCAAGTTACGCGAATGTATAATGATGTTTAGTAACTGCGTCACTTACTCACCAACGTTCCCATGTGTAGGGATGGCAACGAGGCGCCGATGTCATGTAAAATCTGGTCCCCCCATAAAATTTGGTCCCCCCACGGCTGTATGCATGTGGCATACTGTAGCCTTACTAGCAAGCTAACTAGCTAGTTTGCTACCTTGCTACACTGCTGTGCTAGCTATAACATTTAAAAATTCATTCTCACTTTAGCAAGCTAGCTTGCCACACTAGTGTGCTAGCTGTAACATTTAAGCATTATCACTTTAGCTAGCTAGCTAGTGGTTATTACAGTTGATGTAAACTGTATCCTTAATAGCAAGCTAACTAGCTAGTGAGCTCACTACACTGATGTGCTAGCTAAAACATTAAAAAGTTTCTTATCACTTTAGTTAGCTAGCTTGCTACACTGGTGTGCTAGCTGTAACATTTAAGCATTATTACTTTAGATGGCTAGCTAGTGGTTATTACAGTAGAAGCAAACTGTAACATTATTAGCAAGCTAGCTAGCCAGCTTGCTCGCTACACTGCTGTGTTGGCTGTAACATTAAAGCATTTGTTATTACTTTAGCTTATTAGCTGGTGGTTATTTTAGAAGCTAACTATAACCTCATTAGCAAGCTAGCTAGTTAGCTCACTACACTGGTGTGCTAGGTGTTAAAGAGTTTGTAACTGATCACTAGCTAGCTAGCTCAAGTGATTACGAACTCCTCTTTCACCACTTTCATTTATTTTCGCCACCAGCTTTCCCGTTTGCTTTCCTTTTCGTTCATCGCACTTATTGATGTTATTGCATGCACCGTCTTCTTCTGCAAAAGCAATAGCAACTGACTCGAGAATAAGCGCCACCTAACGGCATCTACAGCTTATCTTGTGAAACAAAAGCACATAACTGTAGTGGATGGAAACGCGCACAAATGCGCATTTTCTTTTGCCGGATTCACAAAAATTTGCTTAAGATCTGCAATACAAATAGATGGAAACACAGCTCCTGTGGAGGAATTGCAGGCCTTGGCGGCATCTTGGGGTCACCAGGTTTCCAAAAGCACCGTCAGGCGTCACCTCCACAAACACTAGCTCTTTGGAAGGGTTGCCTGAAGAAAGCCTTTTCTAACCAGGAGACACAGAAGCAAGCATTTAAAGTTTACTAAACGCCATTTAAATTATGACTGGAACAAATTGCTTTGGTCAGATGAGATCAAAATTGCATGTTTCAGTCAGATACAGCATCTGTATGTTTGGTGTCGAAACAGAGACGCATACAAGGAGAAGCACCTCAAACCCACGGTGAAATATGATGAAGGATCAGTCAGGATTTGGGGCTGTTTTAATTCAAGAGATCCAGGGACACTGGTTAAGATTAATGGCATAATGAATTCTACTAAGTATCAGGATATTTTGGCTGACAATCTGGTTGCCTCTGACAGAAGGCTGGGACTTAGCGGTGGGTGGACTTTCCGACAAGACAATGACCCAGAGCATACCTCGTGATCCACACAGAAATATTTCTGTGACAAAATCAACATTCTGCAATGGCCATTTCAGTCGCCAGACCTCAATACAACTGAAAACCAGTGGGCTGAGTTGAAGAGGGCAGTTGATAAATGCAAACCCAAGAATGTGAAGGATCATGAAAGTATCTGCTTAAAGGAATGGTCCAAAATCCCCCCAGATGTGTGCCTTAACATCATCAAAAATTAAAGGAAAAGACCCCATGCTGTTATCCTTGCCAGAGGTGGTTGCACTATGTACTAAATGAAGGTTGAACATTATTATGAAACCTTGATTTCGTCTGAATTTATTTTGTATCAAATTATCGCTATGATTTTGGTTGTTTTCATTGAAACATTAATAAAGTAAAGTATATGTTGGTATATTTCATTTCTCTATAATTGTATTGTTTAATTTTTTTTGTATAGTTTGTGCATTGCCAGTCAGGGGTGCCAGTAATTTTGGAGCCCACCGCAGGTCACATCATAGTACAGAGGCAAGCCCAGTAAAAGTTATCAATCACTTACTTGCTGCTTCTAATGATTGATATGTATCCATAGTTGTTCCTCTAAACAAGCGGTTGCCAAGACCATCGACCACCAAATCTTACTTGAGAGACTTGAAAACTTAGTTGGAAATAAAGGAAAGGCACTGCTGATTCACATAATACTTATCAGGTCACTAACAATTTGTTCAATTTGTTCAAAATTTTATAAGAAAGCATGGGCTTAATTTCCACTACCAAGCAGATGACGCAAAATTCTATGAGGCGAGACATGTCCGAGTAGTAACCAGGCTGAAAGCCAATCTCTCTGATACAGAAGTGTGGAAGACTCCCAAATTTCCGCTTCTCAATTCAGATAAAACTGAGGTTATGGTATTGGGCACAAAACATCAAAGAGGCACTCCGTCAAGTAATTTAGTTAAGTTAGATCGTTTCTCTCAAGCCTCAAGCATTTCTGTTAAAGACTTTGGCTTCATTATTGATCAAGACCTCCCCACTGATTTGCAAATGAGGAACGTCACAAAGACAGATTTCTTTCACCAGTGAAATATTGCCAAAATTAAGATACTTGTCTGAACAAGATGTAGAGAAGTCAGCCCATGTGTGTGTTCCCTTTAGGTTGGATTACTGCAACACACGCCAATATACCAGACAGAATCGCAACACAGATTTTGGCGCCTCATTTCGGTGCCCGGAAACATAGTTAAATACCAGAGCTGTCAATTGAAATAGTTGCCCACTAGTGCTCTGAAACCGATGCTACTAGCAAAAAAACTAGTAAGCAAGAAAATTAATTCAGTGTGGTTGTATTATTTCTGTACTTTGTCATCTCAAGAAAAAAAAATGCGTGATGGTAAACTTATGTTAAGTGATCGGAATAAATTACCAGCCAACGTTAACATGAAATCATCTATCATTTCAGTCTTTTTCAGAGGGTGTGTGACCCAACTTCAATGGCCACATGTTTGATTACTTACTGACACACCAAGTGCACCTTTATAAGTCAACTGTAAGTTTGGTAAGTCCTCAAGATGAAGACTCGACAATCATTTGATGCGTACAATCATGTTTTTTTGCTACCATGTTATCGATCCCAGAATGACTGGCGATTTCAGTGCTATGCGGATGGAGGCACTCCCAAGTTAGCTGTAATAGCAAAAGACGGCAAATGTATGCTGCCCATCCAAAAAAAACGTTGCACACTATATTTTGTTGGGTCACCCTTAGCTTTGATTACAGTGCACATTCATTAAGGTATTATTTGTCAATCTTATACAATGTCACAACATTTATTTCCGACCAGATTTGCATTCAGTTTTAGCCGAGATAATGTATTGACGATGGGTGAGTCAAGCCACTCCATTAAGCCTTCAAGAGCTTCCTTTCTTACCCTGATGTGCCCATCACACTGGAATAGGGAAAATCTGGACTCATTAGACTACTTGACCCTTTTTCCATTTCTCCTCAGTCCAATCTTTATGCTCCCTGGCAAAATGAACTCGTCCCCCCCCCATTAGCCTCACTGACAAGTGGCTTCCTGGTGGACACGCAGCTATTTAGTCCCAATCCTCCACGTTCTTGTTGCATCATGCATGTGGAAATACTCTTGCACTCTTACCTTCATAATGAAACATAGCCATGAGTTCTATTATAGATTTTTTTATGATGACACTTCACCAAGCATTTTAGTGATCTCCTATCAGGATCAGTCATGATTTTTCTCTAACCCGTTTCTTCTGCAGATTGACTGTTCACCAGGTTTCAATAAACTGCTGAAAAGTTAATGACCAAATTCTAGTGATTTCAGCAATCTCCTTGGCGGTTCTCATTGCTTGATGCTGGGCAATAATTTGCCCCTCTTGAAACACAGTAACTTTTCAATGACCATGAGGTGCGTCTTCCAACGTGGTTGTTTAAGAAATTAAAAGTTATGCACTGGATCAGTCAAGATTAAGATTTATTGCCAGCAGAAACATTCTTCACTGGAATAACGATTCAACCATAGGCTTGAGTATTTGTTATTGAAATCCAAATTCCAACTTTTAGACTGGCAGTGTACAACCCCAATTCTGAAATAGTTGGGACAAAGAGTATATTGTGAATAAAATCAAAATGCAATGAATTTCAAATCACACCAGCCAGTATTTTATTCGCAACAGAACAGAGATAACGTAGCAAATGTTGAAACTGAGAAATTTTACAATTTTATCCACAAAATGAGCTCATTTCAAATTTGATGGCTGCTACAGGTCTCAAAAAAGTTGGGACAGGGGCCTGTTTACCATGGTGCAGCATCCCCTCTTCTTTTTAACACAGTGTGAAGGCGTCTGGGCATTGAGGAGACAAGTTTCTTGAGTTTAGCCATTGGAATTTAATCCCACTCGTTTAATACAGGCTTCCAGCTGCTGAAGAGTTTTGGGTCTCCTTTGACGGACTTTTCCTTTAATTATGCGCCAAATGTTCTCAATCGGTGAAAGATCAGGACTGCAGGCAGGCCAGTTCAGCACACAGACTCTTCTACTACGAGGCCATGCTGTTGTAATAGCCGCAGTATGTGGTTTTGCATTGTCCTGCTGAAATACACAAGGCCTTCCCTCGAATAGATGTCGTCTGGAGAGGAGCATAAGTTGCTCTAAAACTGTTATATACCTTTCACAATTCATGGTGCTTTTTAAAACATGCAAGTGTCCCACACCATATGCACTAATGCATCCCCATACCATCAGAGATGCTGGCTTTTGAACTCAACGCTGATAACAGGAGGGGTGGTCTTTCTCCTCTTTAGCCCGGAGGACACGACGCCCATGATTTCCAACAAGAATGTCAAATTTGGACTCGTCTGACCACAGGACACTTTGCCACTTTGCTACAGTCCATTTTAAATGAGCCTTGGCCCACAGAACACGGCGGCGCTTCTGGATCATGCTCAACAATGGCTTCCTTTTTGCATGATAGAGTTTTAGGTGGCATCTGTGGATGGCACAGTGGACTGTGTTTACAGACAGTGGTTTTTGAAGTATTCCTGGGCCCATTTAGTAAACTCAATGACAGAATCATGCCGGAGAGTGATGCAGTGGCGTCTGAGGGCCTGAAGATCACAGGCATCCAGTAAAGGTCTTTGGCCTAGTCCCTTGCACAGAGATTTTTCCAGTTTCTCTAAATCTTTTGATGATGTTATGCACTGTTGATGATGAGACCTTCAAAATCTTTGCAATGTGACATTGAGGAACAATGTTTTTGAAGTATTCCAAAATTTTTTTACGCAAGCCTTTACAGCTTGGAGAGCCTCTGTCGATCTCTACTTGTGAGAGACAAAGCCTCTCAAAGACATCCTTTTTATAGCCAATCATGTTATACACCTGATGCCAATTAACTTAATTACTTGCTAAATGTTCTTTCAGCTGATTCTCTTTTATATTAATTGCTTTTTCAGCCCTTTTTTATTGCCTGTCTCCCAACTTTTTTGAGACCTGTTGCAGCCAGAAAATTTGAATTAAGCTCATTTTGTGAATAAAAATGTAAAATGTCTCAGTTTCAACATCTGAAATGTTATCTATGTTCTATTGTAAATAACATTGGCTCATGTGATCTGAAAGTCATTGCATTTTGATTTTATTCACAATTTACGCTTTGTCCCAACTATTTCGAAATTGGGGTTGTATAATGGAGAGCCCTGTTTGTGCTCAAATATTTGAGGTTTGACCTTTTCCTTGCACATGCTGTGAGCACTTTATCCATTTTATAGGCTCCTGAAAGTTATGTAAAGTCAATGAGTGATTATTAAAAAAATAAAGACTAAGGGCCCTATTTTAACAATCTAAATGCACAGTGTGAAGCGCCTGATGCAAATGCATTTAGGGCGTTTCCAAATCAATTTTTGATAGTTTAATGGCGGGTTATCTGGGCACATAGCCGCTCAGTGCAAAGGGGTTGGATTTAATCTCTTAATTAAACAGGCGTATTTTGGGCGAAACTTGGAATAAACCAATCAGAGTTTCATCTCCCATTCGCTTTAAAAGCCAGGGGGACTTGTAACCTGGTGGATAAGTATTATAAGGGCGAACTTTACTGCCCTTATTATAAAAAATAAATAATAATTTAAAAAAAAAAAAAAAAAACTCTTTACTGCATCAGAATTTTTCACGCAACAGATTAGCTACATTCAAAGTCAATGCAAAGACGCGAATACACGCGCTATGGGCGCGTTAAGCAGCTTTCACACCGGATGCGAAACTAATTTTTCGCGTTTCAGATTACATTCAAAGTTAATGCAAAGACGCGAATACACGCGTTATGGGCATGTCAAGCCGCTTTCACACCGGACGCGAAACAAATTTTTTGCACGACAGATTAGCTACATTCAAAGTCAATGCAAAGACGCGAATACACGCATTATGGGCGCGTTGAGCAGCTTTCACACCGGACGCGAAACTAATTTTTAGCGCGACAGATTACATACTTAGTCGATGCAAAGACGTAAAAACACATTATGGGCACGTCAAGCCGCTTTCACACCAGACACGAAACAAATTTTTTGCGCGACAGATTACATTCAAAGTAAATGCAAAGACAATGCATTGACTCTGAATGTAATCTGTCGCGCGAAAAATTCATCTCGCGTCCGGTGTGAAAGCAGCTTATCGCGCCCATTTTCTGCGAGCAAACGCTGGTCATTCCGACGCAATAAGTAAACCATAACCACGGGCAGTTTCCGAAAAGGCCGTTTAGCCTGGAGCTTTCGCCCCTTCGTCATACATCAGCGCAGAAGCTGTTCGTTACTCCACGCTAACGACACACCACAGCTATGCACACGAACCAGCAGGTCCTTATACACACCGAAGCAGTCCAGTTGTTTGTCCACTTTTTGCTGCTCCTCACTGTCCATGCTTCCCTCTAAACTCAGACCCACCGGATTTCTACGGTCTCCCGTCTACACCTGGGTATGTCGACCCGTTCTACAAATGTGTCTATATGGGGTGGATTCTAGCTTTCCCTCAATCCTAGCTATAGAGTAGAAACACCGGTGTACTCTCCATAGTAGTCGTAGGTAGACAGCAAATTCGAGTTTGAGCTGCCAGACATTCGCACTGCGTCCTCCACTTTCGCCGTTGCGTTTATTAGAACAAGTTAATTTCATTAGATCTATACACATGTACTGCGTTTGATTGCGGAATATGCCCGTCCATTCCTTCTCAGATGGGAAACGCGTCTCACTTTCATGCTGGGGAGGCGGACTCGGAAAACTGCGTTCTGCTGCCTCGTCCCGCCTAGATCTGCCCTCCACAGAGCTGGCCAGTCAGAAGAAAGTGGGCACACGGGGAGTGGGGGCCGTAGTGAAAGAGCCATCCCAACGAGGCGTTTCAGGCAGAGACTACAATGGACTTCAGATGGGGTTTTTTTGATGATGGCAGTATGAGCCAAATAAGGACCCTGTTTTGGACTTTGAATGATCAGGAGTACTCTAGGGGAGTCCAAGATCAAAAATAACCTTGGAAATATAGCAAAATAGGTCCCCTTTAATTGTATTTGCTTTTAGACACAATTGCTGTCCCTACCACAATCAAATTCCAGGTGGGAAATAGCAACAGTAAGTTGAATTAATATCGATAGTGATGTCAATTTACTTTCATCAACAGTACATCGGACAATACTTATTTCAAGGCAGCATTTGAGGGACAGCGACCTCACTGGGAATTCTGAACCGCCCTAAGTGGCCAAACCGAGGGAAGCATAGCGACTGCAGGCGATAGCGCGCCGGACCAGTGTAAATGCGCCCTTACGGTGGATTTACACTGGTCCGGCTCGTCAACTGACGCCTACGCCTCCCATTAATTTTCTATGAAGAGCGGCGAGGGCGTCCGAAGCAGTGGCGCAATGCATGATGGGAGCGGCGCGTCAAATTTGGTGCTTGCGGCGCGTCGAAGAAGCTGGGATATCCCAGGTTTATGGTAATGAATCCGGCAAACGCGACGCGAATATCCAATCAGGGGATAGCAGACGGTGTGTACGTTGTCTTCAAGGCCACATGCCTCCGAAATAATAGTTCCGCTTCTCTCAAGTTACCTGGAAAGATAAAAGAGAAACTATAGTTTCGACTTTTTCGATTTTATTAGAGGGTTCCCTGCCAAATTACGGGGACAATGACAAAGAAACAGCACGAGGAAGGTGGCAGAGATTGTTTGCGTCTCCGGTAAGTTTGTCGTTTTCGCTAAAAATTAAATAAATCCTGTGATACGCAGCTCAATGCTGCCACGGATTGGTGATATATTCGGTGAGATACGCGCTGCATAGGAAGACTTAACATCGTTCGGATGACACTGTTTGTTTGTATCTGAACGATAACGTTAGCTTCGCAGTCTACTTTTGCACTGACGTAGCCAACGAACGTTTTCCTTATTGATGCCCAGACCTGGAGAAATAAACTTGACTTGTCCAACGCAGACGAAGCTGCTTCATAATTTGCACCTCAGCGACGCACAGCTTCGTGATTTTGCGCACAAATAATCAAAATATGAACACGTTAATCGAAAAAAAAAAAAAAAACAACAACTATGATTAGCTAGATCTCTAACTACTATGAAAAAGTAAACTAACTGCGCACATAGCCATAAGATGTCACGTTAAATTTCAGTGTTAACTGAATACAAGCTATCTAGCTAATCAAAAGGTTCGAATGCTGTGACATCAATAAAAACAAATCATTTCATTGGCCAAAAGTAAAATTTCGCCGGCGGATTTTCGCTGAAGCTAAAGTCCATGCGGATGTTTTTTCTGCCGCACGGAAATTCGCGCTTGGTGTGAATGGGCCTTTAAGCTTCAGCGAAAATCCGCTAGGTTATGGAGGGCCTTAAAGGTTGAGTAATAGTACCTTGTAGACGATGGGGGACTCAGCAGGCAGCCAGTGAAGTTGCTGGGGAACAGGAGTGATATGATTGATGGATCACTTGTGTATGCTTGTTTCGGATACAACCGCAGTTGCAATCACAGATTTTTAACCGCATGTTTTTTTCTCATTTGCACTATTCATCTTTAATTGCATAATTTACCCTTTACACATTATGTCAGAAATAGTTATGCAATGCATAGTACAGCCCAAAGTACAATGCGAGCATGGATCTCTTCAGGGCATGCATACTATGATAGTATGCATGCCCTGAAGAGATCCATGCTCGCATTGTACTTCATTGCAAATGTTTGTCACATACAGGACAAAATGCATCTGATGAAATTAAAGAATAAACTTGACTTCTAAATAGCTAAAGTGTGGACAAATGGTCACAATAAATATCTATTTGATAGTTAATGACCAATTAAAAGGAAGCAAATGCAATCGAGTCAATCTTGCATTTTGTAAAAGCAGGGGAAGTCACGTTCACCATATGGCTCATATTTTTTGTTGTAGTTCAGCATGATGTACCCATCTGTAGTCAGTATTGAACTACGCAGCAGATGCCAGTCGGCAGGCCTTCTGTTTGTATAAACGGCAAAAGTAGTCACATTAAAAAAACCCACCAATTAAATCAATATCTGTTTAAGCCAGCCAGATGACAGATTCATTCTATTAAAATCTGTGAAGAACATATGAAATGATTTTAATGTAACGTTCATTGTTAAGAGTGTAACTGTGTTGTGATGTCAATTTTTACATTTTTAACCGATTCCAGTGAGATATATTTTGTATACAGCATTCACCCTATGCTGTCATTCTTCATTTTTTCTTCTCCTAGGACAGATCCGTTCAATCTAAATGTGATGTTATTTTTAAACAATGTTAAATATTACATACCTAATGATATGTTTCTTTCCTCTTGTTTGTTTTAATGACTTAATTATATATTAATAATAATTACTATACTTGAATTAATATACTTGTAATATAGAAGTAATTAATATACTTGAGCATGGGATACAGCATAATCGATTTACACAGCACTGTGTAAATCGATTTATAAATTATGTTCAAATATTAACCAAATAAGAACCTCGGTTGGTATGTTGGTTGATGGGTTAATTGTGAAAATGAAATAATTTGACGAGGGTGAAGTTCTGTTCATGTCTCATTGAAATATCGGGCAGCAGAATATTGATCGATTGGCTGCAGAAACAGACGTCACAAGTAATTTCAAAGAAGGGAATTCATCTTTACACAAATACATTATAAAATAAATGTGAACAGATCAGCTGCTGTGAATAAATAGTACATTTCATGTAAATTTGTAATTTGTTTTGATTTTTGAACTTATTTGTGCATTAAAATCTCGTCAAAGTTACTAAGTCAATTTCAATTTGATGAAATGTTGTGTCATTCATTCAACCCTGTTACAGTGTGTTCAACCCTGTTAGTTGATACATTTTCATACATTTTTTGATAATAACTACTATAAGATAAATGTTTGTTCAACTGCATGCAAAGTTGAGAGGACAAGTAGAAAATATACGAAAGCCTAATCTAATGTTTATGTTTTAGTATATTTTCATGATTTATGAAGACCTCTTGTACATTAAGTTGCCATATCCCACTTGACAGTCAAATTATTATTATTGAGAATCAAATAAAATATACTTACAATAAGTTTATTTACACAAGGGACAGGTGATAACCAAGGCACTGGTAGAATTAGTTTCAATATGTTTTCGAATTATACTCAAAAGAGGAAACAAATTGTCTCCTTACGGGGTTGAATTTAAAACACCCTAAGTGACAAAGAAATTCCTAATAATGTTTGGGATTTCATGCAAGGTGGGAAAACGTATTTTCTCAAAGGTTCAAATAGTCCTTCATCAGATGCAATGTTCAGAAACACAATTTTTTGTGGTATATTTTTCAGTAACCAGAGAACCTAATGTGCACCGAATTCAGAGAATCACCCATTTATTTTTTTTGCCATACTAGCTATACACATCGGGGATTGCAGGTGTTCTGTCAATTTTTGCTACCTATCAAAATATGCTACCTCACGGTTCTGCGCTTGCGCAAAACCAAAATCTTGGGTTCTATTTCTTTGCTCACATCTCAAGTATCTTCAAAAATCATAAATATACGCCTTTCTTCGGTGCGCCTTTCGACCTTTTAGCTTTTATATATATATATATATATATATATATATTTGCATGTACACGCAGAGATTGGATGATAATGGCATGCGGCATATATCTTTAAACAAACTTATCCAACTCATTATAACATCTGCCTATGTTATAATAAGATAATGAATGACAAAGTTACTACTGTTCACTGATTCATATTGCAATATTACGGCAAGAACAAAGACTTTACGATCGTTTTGCATTATGGTAGTATTTTTGACAAGGCAGCACAAATTGTCAGAACACCGGCCAAAATTGGCGCGAGGGGAAAAATAAACTCCTTTAACTCACTGCCCCTCGCTGGCACATATACAGAAATAGGCAGATATTACAACATTGTAAAAAAAATTAAAAAATAAACTGATACGAGAAGTCCATTCAATGTACATTTTAATTCTTCATTCATTACTTACAAAGTTCTTGGTCAGCAAAATTCTTCGCCTCAACCGGATCGTTGAATATTGCCCTAGATAATGCACATGGAGCCTAGCCGGGAAACGCAGCGAGTGCCCAACCTCCTTCTCCCGCAAGCACTGTAGCAAGTCGTGGAAAATCCCCCGCTGCTTCGTCGCCTCCGCGGTGTCGTGAGGGAAGATTAGGATGCGGTGACCTCCGTAATCCAGTGAACACTGCCCCCCTCTCTTTTTCCTGTGCAAGATGGACTCCATTATCATGTGAGATCTGGAGCTAACCGGTGTTTTGGGCTGTTCAAGTGCCCTATCGATTACAACAGGCTAAGTAAAGTTGTCTTCCCCCACCAGCCTGGAAATCAACCTGGAGACGAATCCATTCTAGCTTGGTCATGGCTAACAATAGCACTTGCTGGTGGGCAAGCAGCTCCCTTTCCGCCTCGTGCAGCTTTACTTGGCCTGTCAACATTACACTTTTACCGGCGTGAATGTAAAGCAAATGGCAAAGGTTTCATCTTAAAAATAATTGAGTGCAATAATCAAAAAGGCAGTTTTTAAACAACAAGAGGCTCCTCAGAGCCTGTACTGGGGCCGGGTCTAGGCCTGGGCCAATCCATAGATATATATATATAGAACACTAGATTGCTGATGATGTCATATTTACATTATCCAAAGTGAAGCACCCGGCCGCCATATTAATACATCCAACTTCTTCGTAAAATGAATGGTTTCATATGAGGCCAATTTCAAATAAGTCAATATAAGCATTAGAATAACGAGATGTGCGGCTGCCTTTTGCAGCAATAGTCATTTGAAGGGCTGTAATAAAACGTATCATGCGTAAGTTAACGTTGAAGTGCAAATTTGTCACTTTAATAGAAAAAATTGCGTTCGCTTGCTAGCTAGCTAATTAGCCGTCCCATTGACTTAAATAGACCGCTGACTAAAGCAAATGCTAGCGATCGATAATGGTGTCAAGCGAGTTACCTTGGTACCCTTACCGTCGCAGGAACTGCATTGACTAAGCAGTCAATAAAATGAACAAGGTGGCTAACTAGCTAGCTACTTGTAATTGACATCCAAGGACAATATTTCTGACCTGCATAATATTTAAAACAATGGACAAGTCGCTTTGTCTGTTTATATAGAGTTGACAAGGAGGTGAGAAAGGCTTGGCTGTTAGAAGTCAGGAGAAAAAAAAACCTTTATCTATCCCCTTGATCCGTGCTGTGCAGTGATTATTTTTTGAGAGCAGTGTTATAATGGGATAGGGGCGAAGATGACGCTTCGTAAAGGAGTAGCCAGAGTTAACTAGCGCTTCCTTTTAACAGCGTTGGCATTAGCCATATGATTCAGCATGAACAATTCGGTCAACGGCAAATATGCTGAACCAGGGTACAATGAAGTGAGGAAACCAGAGAGTAATTTGATAATCGGACAATCATCAACGTTTCTGAAATGGCGAGAACTTCCAAGCAACGATGTTATCTGAGGGTAATTAAAAGCCTCATCATGTTAACTTTTCTGCTCGCACTTTAACGTTGACACCGAGTCACATTTCGATCTTCCCATTAGTAAGTGTGCCACTTTCCACCCTCCACAAAAAAGCACATATTTGGGGAGAGAAAATGTTGCTGTGCACAGTGGTACCAAAATCACCCCGACTCGCACGCAAGTGTTTTTGAAAATATAGGCGAAAATGAGTGGGAGTGTACGCTCCTAGGACAGATGCTTCACTTGAGCATATCCTGACAGCAATGTAGTGTTCTATATATACATCTATGGGCCAATGGCGAAACCGCGTGCGCGCATGAGCAGGACAATCGCGATCCCCCAAAAAACGAAGATCCGGAGCCGAAACTAAGACTCGTGGCCTACCGGCCCGAGTAATAAAACCGTGATCCATGAGGCATTCGCAAAAACCAGTCTACACTTCAATCATCTCACTCAGCGACCCCTATGCATTATTTCAGAACAACCAGTCCAGTAGTTTCGGAGATATAGGCAAATGAAATTCCATAACCTTGAATTTGACCTTTCAAGGTCATCTGAGCTCAAAAGTCAGGGTGCCAAATTGAAGCCCACATATGACTTCCTATTTAAGGTTAATAGTAAGTATGACCTTATCTCTAACAGTTTCAAAGATATAGCCCATCAAAAATTTCCCTCCCATAGGGCTCCATTGTAACAAAAATTTCAAAAATTTCTCAAAAATTCAATTTAAGTATTCTTCAAAACCTCTGAACAAACTTTAGTCCCATACTGATATGGAAATCCACAAAAAATTTCAGAACAATACGCCCAGCAGTTTCGGAGAAGACCAAAGTTTACAGATGACAGACGACAGACTACGCCGGACGCAAACCCATGACAATAGCTTATATGGCCTTCAGCCATGTAAGCTAAATACAGCACTTCAATTCATTTCACTTAACACCGTACATTCATATTGATTGATTGATTGAAAATTCACACTTCCACTTTATTATATGTACAGTATATGGTCTATAAACATTATCAGATGGAACTTTCAATATTCTATACCTCAGTTCACAAATCGTATCAGCAATACATGTTATCCTCTCCTTGAAATAACCTTTACAACCACTGGTTGCATCATCTGACCAATACCAAAGTGCCATCAGGTAAAATGCCAACAAGCCATTGGATGTATGGCTTTCTTGGGGTGTACTACAGGGCCTATGAGAAATTATGGGGGGAAACACTGAGTATTTATAAGTTCTTCAAAAAGCCCTCACAAATATTTTTCTGCTGGAGATGATGTTGGTTCATTGGGTTGTATTCACGGACGTCAAGGATTTATGTGCACTTTCCTGCAATGCTCAGAGTGCCGCCACTCTTCTTCCCTATGCCCCCATACCACCGCAGTTACAATGTATTGTTGCTGTAACAGCAAACAGACTACTTGCCATAATGTTTATCCTTCGGCTTCTGACTTCATTTTAGAACCGCAGTTTCGAATAGCGACTTGCATGCTTTGCTTTTCGCAATGCCACCCAAAAAACTGAGGTTACAATATGCAACAGATAGCAGACTAGCTACCGACCAACTCAAGATTTCCTTGGAGTAAGGATCCTGATTCTCGGCAGAGAAAAAGTATCATGCAGTTTTTCAAGAGATAGCCAGCAAATGCTATTTAGTGCTGACATGGGACTAACCCCAACTCACTCAAATTCCTGCTTCTTCTTTCTCTGTAACCAGAGTCCCAACCCCCAACAGAAAAAGGCAGGCTATGCTGTGTTATTGGTAAAAATCATTCTCGTTGCAAACTATCAATGAAGGTAGCTAAAGTTTTGTACTGAAAGGCTATGTGATGACATAGCTTACTTCTATTACCGAACACGGAATTACAGAAAAGAGCGATTCCACTTCAGAGACAATCTCTTCTACAACAGCACGTTTCCACAGCCGCCGTTTTCCTTTTTTTTTTTTTTTTGCCGGGCTCGTAAGTTTTGTCACCCTGGCTTGAAATAATAAGCAGGTTTTTATTGTAAAGAAGGACCTCGATGATCTTTGGTGCAGAAAAACGATTTATTTTCACCATGAAAGAACCAGAGGCTAGAAAAGAAAAATGGCAAAATACTCTCCGTAGTTCAGCCAATGATGTCACAGGAAGACAACCCATTGGATATTTCTTTCCTGTGTGAACTTCCAGTGGCCATATTCGACTGGTAGTTGCAGTGAAGTAAAAAAATGTTGTCCATCCACCAACGCACTGACAGATTGTTCATGTTTGCTGTCTGCCAGCTGAACGGGTTTTCAAGATCTGGACAGAGGTGTTCCTACAATGGAGGAATCTCCCATGAAAGAGGAAGCAGAGGAGAAAAGATATCATGCCATAATAAAAGAACAAGAAGCAAAGAAAAGGGGATGGTTTGTGTATTTTTCCTGGTTTGCACAGATTGCACATTATCGCTCATCATAAAATTTCAATCAATTTGGAAGCTCTTTTGAAGCAGCACAATCACCTAACCTGGTAATTGAGTATATTGTATTCCCCACACTACCCATGATACCATCCAAAAATTTAATAAATGACACTCAAATTACCAAACATCTTGGGTAGTAATTTGCAATTCACGTGCTTCCGCCACATTTTCTGCTATTACAGGCGGCTTTCTCGCTAGTGAGTAAAGTAATTTCTGTACTTCCGGTGCTACTTGAATCATTCCAAACCACTTATGGAAAACAATTATGCCCACTTCCTGACAGCACCAGTTGAATGTGGCCTTTGATTGCTGAAAGCATGGGAAATCTCACCACATTTATTTTCCTTATCCAAAGACCAAATCAACGGGCTCAGATAAAAATTACTTTGACCACAATTGGACAGACTTACAACCAATCAGGGAAACAAAACGTGAAAAGCTCAGCGCAGATGAGATGCATATGGCTTCCACTGAATTGCTGTTTGAGGACGCTAGCTAACTACTACTAAGGCTAATACCAAGTGCGACGTGAATCGCAACCTGCCGTTTCGCTTGTGTTGACGTTCACCATGTCATCAACTTGACAACTTCTACTGACATTAGCAAGCTGGCTTCCCAAACTACAGACAGGCTACTTCATCATTATGTCACCCCTCACTGAGAACACAAAAGAGCTCTATGAGGAAAAAAATTCTAAACTAAAAGCATTGATGGGGCTTTTAATCTAGATAATGAGTTCTCTCAATAAAATATCCTCCAAGAAGAAAGCTGTAGGACTTTGCTCATGCAGGAATTATCCAGTGTTTTTTTTAAAAAAGGCTAAACAAAACATTTCTCAAAAACCATTGCATACATAACACATTTGAAGGAATTACTATCAGTTTTATCAATGTTATCCCAATATTCCCCAAATTTCTTTTCAAAGTTACATTTTATGATAGGATACCGTGTACAATTAACGCGTAATGCTTAAAGAAAGCTTTTCAGAAAAATACTTAAGCTGCTGGTAATGCTTTGATGCAAAGTTCAATTTGGTCAAGTGCCAATCAATCATCCACAGGTTACTTCACTAGTATTGGAAAGTGCACCCCCAGAGTTGACAGGGGGTGGTCAAATAATCAGAAACACCAATAAATACAAAAAAAAAAAAAATTAATTAGCGCTACTCATGATGGTCAGGTTTTGTTGAGACTGGTTCAGATATCAATAACGTCCATCATGATCAGCAAAATATCCACCTCTCCCTGTTGGGAGAAATCTGACTAACTACCTCAGTTCTGCAGCATTTGCTGCTGCAGTTTGGTACGTTAGTGATTTTTTTTTTTTTTTTACACAACACAATTATTTCAGCTGGCAGGGGTTTTGTTACCAACAGAGTAGCAATTCCTGTGCCAAATATTAAACCCTTTAGCAATTAGGAATCTATGGCTGTGTTCGAAACCGCGCACTAACATACTACTCGCACTACCGACGACATCAGAGTTAGGGGGTAGGGTGTTCACTTATGCGTGGGCAGTGAGTTTGTGTCCGCAAGAAGTTCCCGGATGTATACTAGATTGGGCAGATATTTTGTGGGTGCATCGTAAGCTCACTATTCATACATAAATTGCCCAAGATGCAACGTGACGTGAACCGCCAGAAAAACTCGCTGAGGAACAAGAAGAAGAAGAAGCAACAGGAAGAGTTCGTTCACAGTAAGTAGCGTGTAGTGTGACTAGCGTGTAGAGAGAATAGTGTATGTAGACCGAAGAGCGCGGTCTCGAACACGGCCATCTTCTTCAGGAAACTTACCTTGCAGTGCCGCTGGTTAGAAGTCTTTGTGCAAACCTGCTACTAATTAGTATTCAACTGAATCAAATTCACTCGAGTAGAAGATTTTGTGATTGTGGGTTTTCAGAGATGCTTCTGATATTTTGTCCACCCCCTGCATTTGTCAGCTTTTTCATCTGAATTCTCCAGTGGGCATCTAAATGAGCTCTCTGGGCAAAAGACTTCTCACAATGATTACATTTGTAGGGCTTTTCACCCGTATGAACTCGTTCATGGCACTGTAAAGTACTTTTATGCCTGAAACGCTTCTCACACTGATCGCACTTGTGGGGCTTTTCGCCTGTATGCATGCTCCGGTGGGATTCCAAATGAGATTTCCATAAAAAACTCCTCTCACACTGATCACATTTGTAGGGCATTTCACCCGAATGAATGCTTAGGTGCGATTTCAAATGGCATTTCCATGAAAAACTCTTCTCGCACAGATCACATTTGTAGGGCTTTTCACCTGTATGAATGCTTACATGGGATTTCAAATGAGATTTCCATAAAAAACTCTTCCCACACTGATCGCATTTGTAGGGCTTTTTATCTGTATGAGTTTGCTCATGGGAATGTAAACTATTTTTAAAATTGAAACACATCCCACACTGATCGCATTTGTAGGGCTTTTCACCTGTATGAATTCTCTGGTGGGATTTGAAGTAAGATTTCCTTAAAAAACTCTTCTCACACCAATTACATTTGTACGGCTTTTCACCTGTATGAGTGCTCAGGTGGGATTTCAAATGACACTGCCATAAAAAACTTTTCTCACACTGATCGCATTTGTAGGGCTTTTCACCTGAATGAATGCTTCGATGGGATTCCAAATGAGATTTCCATAAAAAGCTCTTCTCACACTGATCACATTTGAAGGGCTTTTCACCTGTATGACTGCATAGGTGGGATTTCAAATGAGATTTCCATGGAAAACTCTTCTCACACTGGTCACATTTGTAAGGCTTTTTTCCCACACATATTCCCTCATCTTGAATTAATTCTGACTGTCCGTAACCTGCTTTTCCGCTATTAAGATCTGGCTCTCCTGCACACTGCCACGATTCTCTTGGGCATTTTTCATCCACACCAGCTCCATTAACCTCAGCATTCGTGACTTCACTCACTAAAACTTCAGAGGATTCAAGCTTCACTTCCTCAGATTTAACAACAACACACTCAATATCTGTCAAGTCACTGAAGTGTTCAGCCTTAATACAGTATCCATCATCAGTTTCTGTTTTGATTTGATCAGGATGCAGATGGGTTACATAGGCCAGATCTGTAAAGTCTAGACTCTCAGTCTTAAGATCCCCAGTGTTGATGGGGCTCAGATCAGTTTCTGTTTTTATCAGTGATGCTTCTGTGTGATGTAAATCACTGACCCTGCTGTTAACGGTAACACACTCTGGCTCCAGTGTGTTGAGTCCTGGTGGAGTAAGTTTTGTCTCTGAATCTGCCATGTGGACAGGCTCCAGTCCATGTAGTTCCTCTTCTTTCTCTCTGGTCCTGTGCTGCTCGGGGAGCTCTGGTAGGGTCGTCTCAGTGTCCTGTCTCAGACGGACTCCTGTATCTTGTCTTATTATCTTTATCTGCATTGCAAGAGGACCACAATGGAAATTAGTTTTTTTTTCTTAAAATTTGTGTTACCCTCGACATCTTCTAGAAATGAACATGCATTTGTCATAGTGAATGACTTTTATGCCGAATTTCCACCAAACGCGAAAATAAATTTCTCCTTGCTCTATCCGCAAGAGTTTGACCGCTGGATCATTTTTATTTTTTCACTGTGAAGAATTCACACCACCAACCAAAAGCAATGTGAGTTGAGCCTTGTTTACACTCAAGGGACAGTACTTCCTGGAATCACAAAAAACAATCACAAAGCCATTCGTGTTTCGATGAACTAAGGTCTTTTCACGTGCATTCGCATCTTTGCACTGAATTTGAATGTAATCTTGTCTGTGCGAATTTTCATTTCGCGTTCAGTGAAACCGCAGCACTATACATCTCGAATAAATCAAATCATAATTCCTCCCAGTACAAAATCTTGCGGTTTTGCAGTCTTGAATGTGCGGTCATTCGCTATCTAGCCAGTCAGGAACTCCCTTTATCAAGTGTCATGCTCAGATGCACTTGATCCACACATTATGAACCCTTATCCAAAAACCACTACCGAGCGCCAATACGGCTAATTGCATCCCTCAATGTAGAATTTTGTAAGCAGAATGGAAAGAGTGGTAATTAAGATGACAGGCAAAAAAAAAAAAAAAAAAAAAAAAAAAAGGTAACTTTACTTACAGAAGAATATCAGGTTTCTGAAGCTGCTTTAATTGGGCAGTATGCTCATTAAAAATTAGGTAACTGTGATCTAATTGGTTGTATACGTATCAACGGCTTTATTTGCTCATTTATTTCTGTATACATTAAAGATTTTGGAAAATGTTTTAATCCTTGTTTTAACGTTTGGATCGCGAATTGGGTCTTTAATCACATACTGTATGTACTAAAAAAAAAAGTTTCCTTTTTATATAATTTTTGGTTCATTAACTCCTCTCGCTGCTGCCTCAATTGACAAATCTTCCTTTCGTCACGTGCATCCTGATGCAAGTTGCCAAAACCTCACAGCACTTGCAGTCTTTACCATGGGCGTAGATTTGGGTAAGGATGGTTGGGATGTGTCCCAACCAACTTTCAGACATGGAAAAAATATACTGACTAAATTTGGATCAATGGGGATAAGGGGTCATTCCGTGCGGAATCACCCGGAGCCTCCCAGGTCACCATCTCAGAAAATTCTCAAAAAATTTATCCAAGTAGCTACATATAAGGGATGATCACATGCAAATTTTTTCCACTAATTCCCAGTAGTTTTTTAATTATGACAGTTTAAAAACTGGATGCCGCGCCCACTTTTAGCGCTCGCGAGTGACATTTTAACATTTTCTTGTTTTCAAAGATCAATATCTCTGAAATGCATCCATGTATAATGATGAAACTTGGCATGTGTAATATTTAGTGACTATCTATTAGGGAATAAGTGTCAAAACTTCCATAGGAACGATAAATCCTGTTTTATGGGTTGCTGAATATGGCACTTTGTGCTGTTTCAAAATTTTTTGGCAATGTTTACAGGGCTCTAGAGCGAAGACTACTTTAGTGATTGTCTTATGTTTGAGAATTTACTTTATTAAGTTATTGACTTCATGCAAATGAAAAATTATGACAGTGAAACAAAACGCTGATGAGCTATAGCTTCAACAAAATTGGACCATTACGAAAAATGATTAAAAATGCCCTTCGGCCTACATGAGATTTAGCCATGTAGGCAACTGCCTAGGAAGTTCATTTTTTTTTCGTATAAAGCACATTGATCAGTTGCGAAAAAAAGAAAAAGAAATAAATACATGCATTGGTATACTACACTACTGTACTAATACTGCAATAAATACAATATAGGTAATCTTTTATTCTACACCCAAAAGTCTAACATTTGGTTTCAAATACTCAAGCGTATATTATTGTAGTACTTCTGTATGCCATTACACATATCCTGATACGGTATCATCGAGGTTTCACATTTGGTGAAAACAAAACTTAGATGACTGTTTCATACATTGTTAACCGTATGAGCATTCATGACTACAGTGTCATCTGCAGGGAATGTTTCTGTACAGGTACAGCAGGGATGTATAAGACACATGTATTGATAGTATTTACCTTGTTTTCACTAACGGAATGATATATCGATATATGTGTCGGTCTTCTTATTTAAACTTTTGAAAAAGTTCAGAGACTTTTGTGAGGTCTCTTTCAGTCAGCCTATATTGTCTGCCACTACTCTGAACCATCAGGGGTGCTTCTACTGCACACAAAACATGCTGTTATGGTACCCAGCATTGGTCTTTCTTATATTCAGGAGACCAAGAGAAACTATTGCCTTTGCCTTGTTTCATAAAGTTTACAAAAACATAATGTTCATTTTCATTTCTCTGCATTATATTACCAAGATACCACTTATCATCATATCTACAGGCAACATATTTTCCAGGCTGGTACAGGCTAATGTCACTGTACCGTGTGCTGCCAGCAGATGGATTGTCCTGGTCGCTATCAACAGAACACAAGTTAACGATCGTAAAAATCCGATCAGCTGATACTCTTCTCATCTCCATTTTCATGTTAGAAACAGGTATGGATGAATGATGGGAACGAGTGCCAACAACAGTTTTAGCATCACTAAAACGTTCCTGCAGTTAAAACAATTCAGCATTTTGCTGAATATTATTACTTGTGACCAAAAATATTCGAATATTCGCAGTGGCCCAATTGTACATTTGCTCAGCAGTGACAATTTGGTTTTCTACAGTTGCCTGCAAACTTGCTCTAGCTAGCAATCGTTTGACTGTCCCTCCAATTCCATCACATGGACTTTTTCCATGACTCGTGGCAAAGAAATTCCACTCTGCTGGGAGCCCATAATCTTGCTCATGGAGGCACAAGTTTGAGAAGTTCTTATAGTTCTTATACTGACTGGCAGCTCCATCACTAAAGTAAAAAATCTTTTTTACAGCTGGTCTTGTTTCTCTGATATGTGTGAGCAGTGTCGTGATAAATGCATGTACACTCACAGTATCATGTTTAAGGGAATCTGATATAATACAGAAGGCATAAAGGCATTGTAGTAAAACATGAGAGCTTGAGAGGTAATGTAAACAAAGTTTATGGAAAAGTATAATGTTGCACTTTTAGTCCCTCAAGTAATTGGGGAAGATTCTTTGTGATAGAAGGCTTCTCTAACACAACTGAAGACTGGCGTAGTTATTTATATATTTGGGGGGATTTTCGGTGATGTTTGTGTGTTATAAACATTTTTTTCCACACTTTAGAGACTTTTTTAAGTTCAATATACAATATTATGAGGGTTTTACTTTAAACACTTGGTCTTTTGGAGGGAAAATGAGAAATAGTACAAACCACAATTTGGACATGAATATTTTAGATAGGCCACGTTTAACTAAACGTAAGGCATTTTGATCTTTACTTCTGACCATCAAGTCATGTGAGTTAGGAGATAAAATTTTTACTCCAGACTGGGGTAGAATGTCTCTTTCTTGGAAAAAAATATGAACTTCCTAGGCAGTTGCCTACATGGCTAAATCTCATGTAGACTGAAGGACATTTTTGATCATTTTTCACAACGGTCCAATTTTGTTGAAGCTATAGCTCATCAGAATTTTGTTTCACTGTCATAGGTTTTAATTTGCATGAAGTCAATAACTTAATAAAGTAAATTCTCAAACATGAAGACAATCACTAAAGTAGTCTTTGCTCTAGAGCCCTGTAAACATTGCCAAAAAATTTTAAAACAGCACAAAGTGCCATATTCAGCAACCCATAAAACAGGATCTATCCTTCCTATGGAAGTTTTGACACTTATTCCCTAATATATAGTTACTAAATATTACACATGCCAAGTTTCATCATTATACATGGATGCATTTCAGAGATATTGATCTTTGAAAACAAGAAAATGTTAAAATGTCACTTGCGAGCACTAAAAGTGGGCGTGACATCCAGTTTTTAAACTGCCATAATTAAAAAACTACTGGGAATTAGTGGGAAAAAAATTGCATGTGATCATCCCTCAAATGTAGCAACTTGCAGAAATTTTTTGAGACTTTTTTGAGATGGTCACCTAGGAAATAATTGGAATTTTGGGTGATTCTGCACGGAATGACCCTAAGGCAAGAATGTGGAATTGTAAATCTATGTTTCAATTCAATGTACTGTAGGTACCTCCGTAGTTTGCAGCGTCGTCCGATCCATAGACAGTCAGTGGTCCAATCTGAAGTGCTTTTCTCAGTTACATTTGCACATCTAAGAAAACAGCAGGAATTTCAATGAACCTGAGCCCACATGTGAAGAGGATTTTGGCAAAGTTTGTTATTGGGATATGAATGTTACAATTAACAATTAACTTCCGATAAAACGGTCCAGTAGAGGTAGCCTAATAGATGGCGGGAAACTGCTCCGCTTAGTTGACTAGACAGGCACGTCTTGACGACATAAACAATTGCAGGGCTGAACAAATCATAATCATGGGAAGTAACATTTTTAAAATTTCAAACTGTCAATGTTTAATCATCATGTAAATATGTATGGGGCCTTCTTTAGACCTGCGCTATAAATTTAATTTCTCATTGAAATTGATGGTTCTTTGGCTGTGTATTTTCTGTTTGTACCATGGTAAATATCATTCTTCTTGCTTTCTTTTTGTGGAGATTTATGGGAAATATGATGACAGACCAGTCAAATGTTCGAATAGGCCAATTTGATTAGTTAAAAAAAAGAAGGTAGAGAGTAAGATGAGGCAGGGGTAAAGTAAATACTTAGTTTTGTCTCCACTTTTGATGTGCAGCTTCTAAGACAGATTCCTGTCCGACGCCAGACTTTTTTACATAATGTTGGTGTATTGCTTCTAGCTCAACCATTTTGCCTACAAAAGACAGTCGACAACTGGATGCGAGCACAAAGTTTTTGTTTGAAGTCAAAATAGACACTAAATCAGGGATTACATTAACAAGAATGCGTTAAATGATGAAAAATTTGAGTTTTGCTTTGCTATTAAATTTGGATGAGTCAAATGCCTAATACTTGTTTTTCTTCAAGAAGTTCTTCGTGTTCAAACTGTTCTCTAACTTACGTGGGACACTGGGCTACACAGAAACTGAGCTAGGCTTTTCCAAGTCTGATTTATACAGCCATTAATCGTGTGGCTGGCATCAGACCGCAGCTAGATGACTAGCTAGCTAGCAAGCTATGCATCATTGGCTAGCAAATAAATTACCAAACGATGACTGTAACATTCACAAATAATACATCATGTAATTAATTTCCAGACAAATTGCGATAAGTTTCATTGATTGTTCAGTAACAATAAATGTTCATAACGTAAATTGTTAACTTCACAAATCAAATCAAATGTATTTGGATACAGAAAAGTAAAAAAAAAAACAAGTTTATGAATATGGCAGTTATGCACATCATAGAGACACCTGGCTATGCACCTTAAAAAACAGAGAAACACTCATAAGTACAATCTCTGTTTATGGAAAAGGTAATATTCGCACTCAAATTATTGCAAAAAATGTTCCTGTTCGTGCACTGTGCATGCTTGCATTATCTGTCCCAACTAACTTTCAAATTGAACCTACGCCCTTGGTCTTTACACCCACTTAAGCACTCCAGCCAGGTCCCACAAATCCATCCGTCAAGTGGGCACTTGGCTGAGTGCAAAGACTATAACTGTGGGTATTGAGACGAAGCCCACTTCATGATGGTGTCGAAGCAAAAATTCCCATTAATTTCTGCCATAACTAGCTAGCTAATCAAGCGAACTAACGTTAAACTTATAGTTCTATTTGGTGCATGTACAACCCCAATTCCGAAATGGTTGGGACGAAGTGTAAATTGTGAATAAAATCAAAATGCAATGACTTTCAGATCACATGAGCCAATATGTCTTTTACAACAGAACATAGATAACATTTCAAATGTTGAAACTGAGACATTTTAATCCACAAAATGAGCTTATTTCAAATTTTCAGGCTGCAACATGTCTCAAAATAGTTGGGACACAGGCAAAAAAGGGCTGAAAAAGCAATTAATATATAAGAGAATCGGCTGAAAAAACATTTAGCAAGTTATTAAGTTAACTGGCATCAGGTGTGTAACATGATTGGCTATAGATAGATAGATAGATAATTTTTATTTAAGTGTCCTGCATACAATAATGCCTAGCCCCCATGGGCTTATAAGACACTTCCAACAAAAGTAAATAAATACATGCATCAATTCATACATGCGGGTACTGCTGTCTCCACCGCAGCTGCCCCGCTTTCTCCAAGAATTTACCCAAAGCAAATAAGGAAAGCACTCCAAGGAAGCACCTTATGGCCTGAGTCTGAATGGCCTTACATTACTCCTTAAAGCCCCACACTCCTGCTGCAAACAACAGAACTGATTCAACCATAGAGTTATACAGTTTTGTAAATGTACCAAAGCCAAGATCTGGGCATGACTTGGTTTTACTCAACACAGCTCCCAGTGCTCTACCTGCACAGTCTGAAAATGCTCTCCTTCCTTCAGAAAAACTAAAAAATTCATCAAAAATAAAACCCAAGTACATATAAAAGGGATGTCTTAGAGAGGCTGAGTCTCTCAGAAGTAAAGATGGCCAGAGGCTCTCCAACCTTTGAAGGCTTGCGTAAAAAAATTGTGGAATACTTTAAAAGCAATGTTCCTCAACGTCAAATTGCAAAGGCTTTGAAGGTCTCATCATCGACAGTGCATAACATCAACAAAAGATTCAGAGAAACTGGAAAAATCTCTGTGCTTAAGGGACAAGGCCGAAGACCTTTACTGGATGCCCATGATCTTCGGGCCCTCAGACGCCACTGCATCACTCACCGGCATGATTCTGTCATTGTCATTACTAAATGGGCTCAGGAATACTTCAAGAAACCACTGTCTGTTGTCACAGTCCGCTGTCCACCTAAAACTCTATCATGCAAAAAGGAAGCCATTGTTGAGCATGATCCAGAAGTGCCGCCATGTTCTGTGGGCCAAGGCTCATTTAAAATGGACTGTAGCAAAGTGGCAAAGTGTCCAGTGGTCAGACGAGTCCAAATTTGACATTCTTGTTGGAAATCATGGGCGTTGTGTCCTCCGCGCTAAAGAGGAGGAAGACCACCCCTCCTGTTATCAGCATTGAGTTCAAAAGCTAGCATCTCTGATGGTATGGGGATGCATTAGTGCATATCGAGGGCTGACTGCAATAAACAGTTATGTCCAATATATAACATCTGGACATAACTATTTATTGCAGTCAGCCCTCGATATAATGTGGGACACTTGCATGTTTTAAAAAGCACCATGAATGTTGAAAGGTATATAAAAGGTTTTAGAGCAACATATGCTCCCCTCCAGATGACATCTATTCCAGGGAAGGCCTTGTGTATTTCAGCAAGACAATGCAAAACCACATACTGCAGCTATTACAACAGCATGGCTTCGTAGTAGAAGAGTCAATGTGCTGAACTGGCCTGCCTGCAGTCCTGATCTTTCACCGATTGAGAACATTTGGCGCATAATTAAACAAAAAGTCTGTCAAAGGAGACCCAAAACTCTCCAGCAGCTGGAAGCCTGTATTAAACAAGAGTGGGATCAAATTCCAATGGCTAAACTCAAGAAACTTGTCTCCTAAATGCCCAGACGCCTCCAGTCTGTGTTAGTAAGAAGAGGGGATGCCACACCATGGTAAACAGGCCCCTGTCCCAACTTTTTTGAGACATGTAGCAGCCATCAAATTTAAAATGAGCTCATTTTGTGGATAAAATTGTAAAATTTCTCAGTTTCAACATTTGCTATGTTATCTCTGTTCTATTATGAATAAAATACTGGCTGGTGTGATTTGAAAGTCATTGCGTTTTGATTTTATTCACAATTTACCCTTTGTCCCAACTATTTCGGAATTGGGGTTGTATATGCTAACTAGCTAAATAAATGGCAAAGTTACAACTATTCACTGCTATCAATTGATTTCTATGAATCAAATGTAAGGCTGTAATCATGAGCAAACCCCTTGCGCATGCTCACAAGGTCACAGTCCTGAGCAAACCCTCCACTGTGGTGTAAAAACAAAATACGCTAGCGGCATGTGTTGACGTGGATATGCAGCGTTTTTCTCTCGCATTTATTTTTGAGGTTTGAGTGCTTTTGACTTTGCATAGTTTCTCTATTTGCACCGCGTTTCTCCAATTGGAGATGTTTTGGGCTGTTGCAGCGCGTTTGCCCTCGTGGGCCACCGTACATGCGAGTGTCAACAGAAAAGTCGGAAGTATTTTACTTGAAAAAAGAAGACAAAACTTCGGCATGGTTGTAGATCTTGAATTTCAAGCGGTTCACGGGCTTTAATGACAATATCTGGAAAGTTAAAAAAGGTACTATATACGATAAAGTTAAGACCAAAATAGGCAGCAGAATCGCTTCACTAGAAGGCAATTTGGCTGGTTACAAGCAGCTTTTGAGAGGGCGGTTATGGTAAACCGAAAAATAAAACTCATTTTCATACAAAATTCGGTGCACTATACTCAACACAATTCAGAAATGCGGATAAAATACTGCCAGTAATGATTGCTTTAAATTTAAACAATGACGTGTAGGCAAGAGAGCCTGCATTGAAGGATATTCGCCAAGATAACGGGGGTTAAATATTGGAATCCTTTATCATTTTTCATGAAGCGCAGCCGTGAAAAAAATACTTTCTGAATTGCATTTTTTTTTTCTTGAATAGCCCCACTACTGTATCGAAAAAGAATTTTTGAAAAAATTCATCATACCCGTATTCCTTCCGATTTCTATGCCTTCTTTTGGAAATGGTTCGGCAACGTCTATTTTTAAATAATCTCGTTTAAGTTTAGAGGTTCAGATGGTAGGTCGTTCTTCGGTGAACGCAACTAACGGCGTCAATCAATCTCCCTGTGGCTAATTCGGCTCTCAGACGATAAACTCAAAGGAAAGGGAGATGACCTTCTGCTTCTGGATTTTTGGTAATGTACCCTTTCTTCTTCTACTACTGCTTCTATTTGTCCTTCTTCTTGAGTTTGTTAGTAGTTAAAAAACCAATTTAGGCGCATTACCGCCATCTCCTGGACTGAGATGAGGAACAAAAGATCGGCGGAACATAAAATAAATAAATGAATCAATAAGTTAATTATTTTCCCTCACCCTTACCCGCAGTCTTCAGTGAAAATATTTACACTTAGCTTATATAGAACTACAAATCGAGATTTGGATCCCTCAAAACACTTTCTCCAAAATTCCTTTAATTTCCTCCCCCTTAGCATCGGTTAGTTCTCCTTAGGTGCATGTGCTACCTTCCTTACCCTCTTCATCTTTGTTTCAATTTCGCTTGCACAGTTGATCACCATCGCTATAAATGCAAAAAATCTTTTCTTTTTTTTTGTCTGTACTCAAAACCTGTTTGTCTGATGTACTTTGTTCTTTTTATTTCATTTCATTTCAATTGTGTCGAGCTCTTTCCTCACTGCTCTCTTTTGGAGCCTCGCTTTCTTTGTAGCCTTCAGGTATGACATTTTACTCCGTGCCAGTGTTTGCTCATCCTCACTTTCTAATTTCTTTTGTTCACGTTGCTTTGCCCCTGCTTCATGACTTTCTCCACAGTGACAACAAACAGCCTTCTCTTTTTGTTAGATAACAGCTCTCTTCTGTTCACCCTTCTTTCCCACACCTTAAAAATTGATAACACTCATTCTTGGAAAGCTGCAGCAACATAGCCGTCTCCTTGATGCCAATAACAACTGGGGGGAGCCCTTTCAAATATTCACACCCTGTGACTCATATAATGGTCATTTCATGCCAAATGGACCAGTTTTCGGAAGGTTTGCACCACACTGTCTCAGAAAAATGTGAAAAAAATCATGGGTGTTCGCCATCATTTCAAATGGTCAAATCCAAAATCTTAAGTTCCAACACCCATTTTTCTTGGAGTATTTGCCAATTTCAGGAGGCAGTGTTTAGTCACTTGTGAATGTAGCAATGTATTATAAGCGTTTTTGAAGGGATACAAATACACTTTCCAGTGCTCCAAAATTAATGTGAGTGAAAGTAAAGTAAATCTTTATTGTCTCTCGAAAAGAAATTTGTTTTGGGCATACAGAGAGCGCCGGCGTCTCATATACATAAAAGAGGCCATACAAACTACATGACAGGAAGACAATTACTCACTATACATAAAACATGGAATACATAAGCATTGCCCAGCACACACCCATGCACACACACATGCAGCCTGACACACACAGACACACTCACACACACACAAATCTTCCAATAAATAGTATAAAAATAAGTCCATAAGCATTATTACACTGTCTGGTTATTGCACCATTACCCCATTACACTATTGCGATGGTCCATCAGGAGAACATCATTGCTCGTCATTGAGTAGCTTGATTGATAGCGGTACTAATGAGAACTTATATCTGTTTAACCTACATAATGGAAGCCTGTACCTTTTGCCTAAGGGCATCAGCTCGTACTCTGTGTTTAAGACATGAGTTGGGTCAGTAGCTATCTTAAGTCCTTGCTTCCTTACTTTGTCTTCAAAAATCTCATTTAAGGAGGATGGGGGCTGAGTCCCCATTATTTTCCCTGCCCTCTTAACAAGGTTCTGGAGTTACACTCTAGTCTTTACGGTCAAGTTACAGAACCATGTTGTGATGCCATAGCGTATAATGGACTCAATAGTAGCTCTATAAAACAACAACATAATGGTCTTATCCACATCATGGACCCTTAGTCTTCGCAAAAAATGCAGCCGCTGACAAATCTTTGAGCACACATAATCCACGTGGAAGACCCACTGTAATTTAAAATCAAAATAAATACCCAAGTACTTAAAATGTGAGACTTGTTCAATTACCTGTCCCTTAATGGACACAGGCCTATGGTCACCCACGCCCCTGGGATCAAAGACCATCTCCTTTGTCTTAGTCACATTTAAAATAAAGTTGTGACCTTCACACCATGACACTATGCGCTGGACCTCCGTATGATACTCATTTGCATCTGATTGAGTGGCTGCACAAAGGTAAAATTACTTGAAATTTATGATGAATCTGCTATCAGATTTGGCATATCTCATTAGATTTTCCTGTAATAGGCTGTTGAAAATGACCATTTTTACATAACCAAAGTTTTTATATGATGTTTAGTTCGTTCCCTTGACTGAAGTATGCATAATGAGGGGTTCATATTGCAGCCTCATCCTCAACAGCTACAGCACACTGGCCCCTTAAACCCAATCCAGTCTCCTGTCTCTAGTTTAGGAGTAACTTTTATCTGAAAATGCTTATGATAAAAGAAAAAAAAAAAAAAATGCCAAAATTCAAGGCATGATTTGGTCATGTGGAAACGCCAGAAAAAATCTGAGGAAATTTGTGGAGCAGGTTTTATATTAGGGCAATTAACATTAGAAAATTCACCTTTACTTCCAACTTGTTCTAGAAAAATTCTAGCATTTTTATGTACCATGCTGTGTGGCTTATATCAGCCTAATAACATGACTGAAAAGAGAGTGGGGTTGTCAATAATTTGGGTATCATAAATTCAATTGCTGAGATTATTTCTCAGGAGTCTATGTGTACATTCTGGTGGTAATAATGCATGGTGTAGTCCACAGTTTTTGAACGTGGAAGTATGATTTTATGTTAAAACAAAAATGGATGTTGTCGCAGAAATCTTTGGCTTTCCCATACCTCTTTTAAAAAAAATCAACATCAAAAACATCCTTGAATCTCTGTCTTTTCAGCCTGCAGTCCTGGTGGTAAAAGTAATTTGAGTTTCATTTAAGAGCCACAAGGAAATTACTTCCCTGGTGACTGGCTTACTTTTCCCAGTTTACGAGCAAATACTTACATACATTGCAATATTACTATATTATGAAGCATTCATGAATGAATTGCAGTTCTGGTATCTTTGTGAGCTCTATTGCAGCGCTTCTCAAACTCGGTCCTGGGAGACCCCTGTGTATGCTGGTTTTTGTTCCAACCGCACTGGCAATCCCAGAATTTTAAAAAGATATTAATTTTCCAAACTAGGATCTTATACTTTTGGAGTACTTAAACTCTTCAATCATATTCTGTCAGAAATGGCTATGCAAGTATCGTCTGTGGGCACGGAGTGTGTTTTGGATTAATTTGCAAACATTTAATTTCATCATGCATGTAGAAAGGTAAGCTATCTGTAACCAATGAAATTAAAGACCGATGTCAATCAGCAATCTCTTAATTGGTATGTACACCTGACCACCAATTGCAGTCATCAGGTTGATAATGAAGAATTCAATAACAGCACATATGATAATGAAGCCCACCTGTTTTGCATTGAAGTATATGGAGGAAAAAAATAGCTCATTATTGCATATATACCATTTAGTTACCTATTAAGTCGCTAAGTTGACCAATTAATCTCATTCATTTGTTACCTCTTTTTTGCCTAGTGTACAATAAGCACACTATGAAATTGGTAATCTTCGGGGCACAGCAAAGTTATTTTTGACATTCTGTGTATTAAGACGGTAAATAACTTCTCTGGACATCAAGAGCACCAAATTAAGAAAAATTAATAGCTTGTTAAAATTCTGAAATTGCAGTTGTAGTTGGATGAAAACCAGCATACACAGGGGTCCCCCAGGACCGAGTTTGAGAACCACTGCTCTATTGGGCATTATTTTATAATGTATATGTTAGCCATTTACAAGCCAGTTGACAGGATTTTCTGAATGTTGCAGGGGTCATTCCAGGTGAACTCAACCAAAATACAAGAATCTTTCACTGTCACCGACTCAGATTTGGCTAAAATTTATTTTGGGAGTACCTCCATATTCATAATGAACACATGCAAAATTTTAGGCTCCTACTCCAAGGGCCTTCTGAGATTTGGCCCCCAAAAAATCTGGAGCCATGCCTCCTTTTGCCCTTGCAAATCGCGGACGTTAATTTATAGTGATTTTGGAGGCCAATGTCTTTGGAACAAATCATGGGTATGGGCGAAAAATTGCTACCCAGAGTTATTTGGGTCCAGGCTTTCAGAATCTCTTGTCAAAATTGGGGTTACCTTGCATGAGGAATGCGACAAATACATACTGTCACATTCCTCATCCATGGAAATCCCAATTTTACACCAGTCAGAAGCCATGCTGAAGCTTCAATGAATTCATTAATTAGCTACCCTCTTGTTTTAACCAGAGATGATGCAATACCCATGGAAGATCATGCAATACACGGGACATCTCCTGCAATACCCATGGAAGATGATGCAATCCCTGGGAGATCCTCGGGAAGGAATGCAACATCATGTCAGATTATCTTAGAAAATCACGTAACTTGAGTTCATGAGTAGGCACTGTGTATTTAAAACTTGCAGTTGTAGAACAAAGGGGATAATGGACGTTTTTACCCCAAAAGGCCGATATTTGATAACATGATTAAATAGTGAAGGAGATGACCAAACATGTTATAATTTTGAACAAATAAAGCAAATGTATATACATTTATGTAGAATAAGTTTCATTACCATGGGTAACTGCCAACATGGTGAACTTTCCAATCCAAAATTGGCAAAAAAAAAAAAAAAAAAAAAAAAGAGACTTTTTTAAGCCGGGACTGTTTTCATGGTCTCCTAACTCCACTACTGTGCCTTGGGAGCAGTCAATCTTTCCTGTCCTCAAATAGAAGGAATCCAGCACAATTTAGCCTCTGTAAGGGATTCTGGCCTGCATAGGGGGCCCTTGAAAATGGAATTTTTGATTTCCGCCCATAAAAAGTTTCATACTTGAGAGGCCAATATCTTGAAAATGAAAAGAGATGGGGGTCATTCTGTGTCAACTCAACCAGAGCCTCCCACATCAAAATTTTGATTTTGATAAAACTTTGCACATTTCAAGAGATATGCATTGGTAGTACTGAGGTCAAATATTTCAGCTCGGTTATTGCTAGTTCCTGAAATTTAGCCTATTTTGGGAAGGGGGGTCAATTTGAACAAAATCGCCTTAATTTTGGAGGGAGTTTGAGGGCCTCAGGTATGGATTTTCAGACCTGACAGACCCACAAGTTTCATTTTGTCATCAGAAAAGTTGCTGAACTCTTGGCTTAAGCTACTTTTCTTTACTCAGTATGTTTAGTTTACCTGTACTGAGGCCTGGAAAAAGCAAAAAAACACCAATCATACTAATTCTTTCAAAATTTAATGTATTTAATATTCTGTAACTAATTAAGATATAGCCCTGAGACTTGGTATGCAAACTGTCAGTCAACTTTCTGAAGACCACAAAAAATATCAAAGTCACAATGGTTGTATTAAATGTTTTAATGACCTTGGAAGTTGGCTTCAGAATGAAAAGTGCATATTTTGGATCATTATAGTGGGTATATGGCTCAAAAGGGACACAAGTGATGAATGTCATATTTTTAGTGCTTGAAGGCATGGGTCTTGGGTCTAACATATTAAAAAAACTGCATATTTTGCATATAGTTTGCATACCAACTCTCAGAGCTCCATCTTAATTAGTAGTTACAGAATAATAAATATGTAAAATTTTGAAAAAAATTGTATGATTGGTGTTTTTTGCTTTTTCCAGGCCACAGTACAGGTAAACTAAACACACTGAGTAAAGAAAAGTAGCTAAAGCCGAGAGTTCAGCAACTTTTCTGATGAAAAAAATGAAACTTATGGGTCTGTTTGCTCTGCAAATGCATATCTCAGGCCCTCAAACTTACTCCAAAATTAAGGCGATTTTCTTCAAACTGACACTCCTCCCTAAAAGAAGCTATTATTTCACCATTTCACACCAGATATATAAATCTTTCACTGTGGGGAATATAATTTAAAAAAATATTTTTTTTGGTGGGGAAGTTCCTAAAATTTGGTTGATTTGACATGGAATGACCCATAGACCAATTTTTACCAGACATTATGAAAGCCTGGAAGTACTCCCAAAATAAATTTGAGCCAAATCCGAGTCGGTGACCTGGGGACCTCTGGTTCACTTCATCTAGAAAGACCCACAGACTGAAACTAGCCACACAGCATGGTAAATAAAAATGCCAGAATTTTTCTAGAATGAGTAGGAAACACAAGATGAATTTTCTACTGTTTATTGCCCTAATATAAAAGCTGCTCCACAAATTTGTGTCCACAATGCTGTGTCCACATGACCAAATCATGCCTTGAATTTAGGCATTTTTTGGGAATTTTTTTATCATAAGCATTTTCAGATGCAAGTTACTCCTAAACCAGAGACAGGAGATTGGATTGGGTTTAAGGGGCCAATGTGCTGTATCTGCCGAGAATGAGGCTACAATATGAACCCCTGATTACTTCATACTTTGGTCAAGGGTACCAACTAAAAATCAAATAAGAATTTTGGTTCTGTAAAAATGGTCATTTTCAACAGCCTAATACAGGAAAATCAACTGAGATATTCCAAATCTGATAGCAGATTCATAAATTTCAGGTAATTTTACCCACATGCAACCATAGACATTAATTTTGGAGCACTGGAAAGTGTATTTGTATCCCTTCAAAAATCCTTTCTCATTGCCACATTCGCGAGTGACAAGACGCCCCCTTCTTACATTGGGAATTACTCCACTAAAAATGGGTGTAGGAACTTCAGATTTTGGATTTGCCCATTTGAAATGATGGCAAACACCCATGATTTTTTTCAAAATTTTCTGAGACGGTGCAGGGCAAACCCTGGTGCAGTTGGCACGGAATGACCCGTAATCAATTACAATCCTTTCAGGCTACTCCTTTTCAAACTCCAGAAGTATCCCCATACTTTCTTGCTCTTTTCTGGCTTTTCAAGTGCCAAGCGATACAAACTACCTCCACCTCCAAAAAATTATTTGATTCCACTTGAAAATGAAACCCCTCTAATAACCCCCTTAACTGTTAGCTGGCATTTCAGTGCGAAATGTCACATGTTCAGTGCCAAAAACTTTAATTTTTGGTGCCTTTCCATTTGTTTCCCTGTTATACATTCCACAATCACAATTCCACTTTGCGACACCCTCACTGCTTTTAGATCTCCAATGTCTTTCTTCAAAAATTTTCTAACATTTTGATTGTCACAAAAAACTCAACTGATTTCCTGACTTGCTCCAATCACTTTTGCTCCGACTACAAATGGCTCTTCATCATTGTCAATTTGAATTCCTTTTTCCTTTTATTTTTCCCTATCCCCCTCTTCTGACTCCATTCGTTCGCAATCCAAACTCCAAAACCACAATTAAAGCTGATAACCAAACAATCCATCAAATTTCAAAATATGCGTTGAACACTCCTGCCAAACTCTCCACTCCACCCAAGTAAACAGGTCGATCATCATCTTCTTCTTCTTCTTATTCGTCTTTGGAGTATAATGGTGGTTACAAAACTTCGGCGTTTTACTACCAGCCACTGGATCAATAATTGTACAAACTTACCTTCAATACTTTAAAAAATCCTTAACCATAATCCCAAACGCACTGTTTTCGACAACTATAACTACACACGTCTAGCGACTTAGCATTTAGCTTCCACCAAACTCTTTCTCTTAAATTTCCTGAATTTCTTCTCCCTTTACATCAGTTATTCCAAGAAACTGACTTCGTTGCATGAACCACCATCCTACTCCTTTTGGTCTTTGTTTCAATTTCACTTGCGCAATTAATAACCATCGCTTCAAATGCCAAAGACCACCTCTTGTCCGTACTGATACGGGTCTTGATTCTTTTGTCACTGTCTCTGCAGTATGTTGGTCTTTGCTAACTATACCCATTACTACCTTGATTTCATTTGTAGCCTGTGCATATGATAGCTTGTTCTGCATCCATGCCCGTTCCATCTCATTTCCCAATTTCGTTTCATGACATTGCTTAGCACCAGCTTTGTGATTTCCCCTTGCAATGACAACAGGCAGCCTGCTCTCATAGTAGCTCAGATTTATTCTCTGTGCACCCAAATTTACCACACCTGCTACATCTTAACATCCTCTCCGTGCACACTGCAGCAACATATCCGTATCCTTGGCAACAGTGTCGCTGAAGTGGCGCCCTCTCTAAGGTCCTCACATAATCCAGTAACACCCTGTCCAGTACCTCTTTTTCAAACTCGAGCATCAAGGCCATGCCATCTTGTACCTTCCCGTCCTGATAACTTTTCAGGCGCTGAGCTCCACAGACTCCATGCAAATCCAAAATAGAATCAGCTAATACAGAATAAGGGACATCTCTGATTACACCGTTCTTTGTAGCCCAGTGGCTCATTTGAAAACAGATAACAGGTGCAAGATCAAATTCTTTTATTTTAAGAGCCTTTTAACTTTGTTTCTTTGTCGTGCGTTCCATTATCTCAATACCACTTCTGCATACCCTAACAGCTTTTACATCACCAGTGTCATGTTTTATGAATTTCCAGACAAAAGGATCATCACTCAAAGTCGCGGTTGATTTCCCACTCAGCTCCAACTGCTTTCCTTCTAACAACAAATGACCCATCATCTGTTTCATTTTTACTTCTCTTTCTTTTTCTCCCATCCACCTCTTCACACTCTTTTCCGAAATGCAAAATCCAGTTAAAAAATATAATTTGCCTGCTAGCCTAGAGCAGAGGTTCCCAAACTCGGTCCTGGGGACCCACTGTGTCTCCTGGTTTTTGGTTTCGCCACAGTTGTGATCCCAGAAATTTAATGAGTTTCTGATTTTTCTTAACTGCGCTACCCATACTCATGTAGATTATTCACACTTTTTAGCCTCATTATGTGTGAAATGGCCATTCAGGCGACTGCTGAAAAGCAGTATATTAAAATTTTTTTTCATATTACAAATTACTTAATTGCATAAAAAGAAAGGAAAATTGTGACTCCTGAAATCGTAGAATCAATGGACTTTTAACTATTGAATCTGTGGACTTGTAGTCACTAAAACGAACCATTTATTAGGTAATTAAGGTTTCAAAGACAAAGCAAATTATGATGAGTCAAACCTGTTTGGTGTTATTTTTGTGATTGGTTTTAAGAAAACCATTCAGAAAGAACTTGAACACCTGTGTCCAGAAGCCTAATTAGCTGCTTATTGATTTACCACAGTCTTGATTTCGATCATTTAAAACTTATTGCCTCCTTGGCTTGGCTACCTTACGAGGCGGGCTCTTAAACGTCATAGAATGCCAAAGCCATTTTTGTCAAAGCGGTTAAGAGGGTGAAACGTCCCTCTGACTTAGAAAGGAAAAAATTAAAAAAATTTTACCCTTGGACTGGAACGAAAACCAGCATAAACAGTGGGTCCTCAGGACCGTGTATGGGAACCCTGGGCCTCGAGTCAAACATCAAACAATAAGGCAAAGATCCATCATTTTTGCCAGCTGTCATTGTGCTTCTTCTTCTACTGTCACCTTTTGTAGGTCTTAATGCAATTATGCGTATTACTGCCCTCTGCAGAATGGAAATCAACAGCGTAAACTTGACATAAGATCTTTATAATCCTGCATCATACAGAAACTGTAAAACTTTTTGCAATCAAATGAGGGCTCTCATTACGGCCAAAAAAAGCATTTAATAGAAAAAGATAAAATACCTCGTCCTGACAGTCCCTGATCAAAGATTTTTCTTTCTGTGTTGTACAGTGCTGTGAAAAAGTATTTTCCCTTCTTGATTTTTTTTTTTTTTTTTTGCATATTTGTCACACTTAAATGTTTCAGATCATCAAACAAATTTGAATGTTCGACAAAGGTAATCTGAGTAAAGACAAAATGCAGTTTTTAAATGATGATCTCATTTATTGAGGGAAAAAGCTATCCAAACCTACCTGGCCCTATGTGAAAAAGTAATTTCCCCCAAGACCTAATAACTGGTTGTGCCACCCTCGGCGACAACAACTGCAATCAAGCGTTTGCGATAACTGGCAATGAGTCTTTCACATCGCTGTGGAGGAATTTTGGCTCACGCTTCTTTGCAGAATTGTTTTAATTCAGCCAGATTGGAGGGTTTTCGAGCATGAATGGCCTGTTTAAGGTCACGCCACAGGATCTCAATCAGATTTAAGTCCAAACTTTGACATTTTCCAAACCTTCATTTTGTTTTGTTTTTTTAAGCCATTCACAGGTGGACTTGCTGCTGTGTTGCGGATGATTGTCCTGCTGCAGAACCCTAGTTCACTTGAGCTTGAGGTCACGAACTGATGGTTGGATATTCTCTTTCAGGATTTTCTGGTAAAGAGCAGAATTCATGGTTCCATCAATTATGGCAAGTCATCCAGGTCCTGAAGCAGCAAAGTAGCCCCAGACCATCACACTATTACCACCATGTTTGACTGTTGGTATGATGTACTTTTTATTTAATGCTGTGGTAGTTTTATGCCAGATGTAATGGGACGCGCACCTTTCAAAGAGTTCAATTTTTTTCTCGTCTGCCCACAGAATATTTTCCCAAAAATGTGAGATGAGTCTTTGTGTTCTTTTTGGTCAGCAGTGGTTTTTGCCTTGGAACTCTCCCATGGATGCCATTTTTGTCCAGTCTCTGTGTTATTGTTGAATCATGAGCACTGACTTAAACTGAGGCAAATGAGGCCTGCAGTTCTTCAGATGTCATTCTTTGTTCTTTTTTGACTCCCGGGATGAGTCATCGATGCGCACTTGGAGTAATTTTGGTAGACCGGCCACTCCTGGGAAGGTTCACCACTGTTCCAAGTTTTCTCCATTTGTGGATAATGGATCTCACCATGATTCGCCGGAGTCCCAAAACCATATAAATGGCTTTGTTACCCTTCCCAGACTGATAGACGTCAATGGCTTTGTTTCTCATCTGTTCTTGAATTTCTTTGGATCGTGGTATGATGTGTTGCTTTTTGAGATCTTTTAGCCTACTTAGATTTGTCAGACAGGTTCTATTTCAGTGATTTCTTGATTCAACAGGTCTGGCAGTAATCAGGCCTGGGTGTGGCTAGTGAAATTGATCTCAAAAAATGTGGTTAATCACAGTTAATTCATGATTTAATGGGGGTTACCTTTTCACATGCGGCCGGGTAGGTCTGGATAGCTTTTTTCCCTTACTAAATGAAATCATCTTTTGAAAACTGCATTTTGTAATTACTCAGGTTATCTTTGTCTAACACTAAAATTGGTTTGATGATCTGAAACATTAAAGTGTGACAAATATGCAAAAAAAAAAAAAAGAAATCGGGGGGGCGAATACACAGCACTGTACATCTGCTCCTCCATTACCACCTCCTCTCGTCCACCACAACCTCCTCGACAATCACATCTGCTCATCTGCAATCTCCTCAATGCCCCAATGGCAACGTTTTGATGAGCTTATGCAATGTCACAATATTTATTTCCATTAAGAGTTGCTTTAATTTTCCACCAAGATCTTGTATTGATGATAGGAGAGTTGGACTGCTGCGAAAAGTCCTCTTCAGCATATCCCAAAGATTCTAAATAAGGTTAAGGTCTGAACTCTAAGGTGGCTGATTCGTGAGTGAAAATGATGTCTCATGCTCCCTGAACCACTTTTTCACAATTTGAGCCTGATGAATCCTGGCATTGCCTTCTTGGAATATGTCCATGCCATCAGGGAAGAAAATAATCCATTGATGATGGTCATTCAGTATATTCAGGTAGTCGGATGACCTTATATTTAGGGACATATCGTTGCTTAACCCTTTGGCATTCAAGCATGTTTTAGGTAATGTCGCGATTTTATGCACCTCATTTTTGAAGCCCTGTAGCTCTGAAACCATAAGTCCAATCATCTTACAGTAATTGAAAAGTTTGTGGGAAATTGTCCATAGAATCAGATAGTACCAATTATGTTGGTATGCTACCCACCGTTTTGGGGTAAAAAGCATGAATATGTGTACAAACCGTGCACTTTTTGCCAATATCTAAAAAAAAGTACCAAAATAACATTTTTTTCTGAAATAATTATAACTGAGCATGAGGAGGCTGAACTGCGTTGCCTCTGCCACGACCACGTGCTCTGCCAACACCGCCTCTCATCCTTGGGGTACCACCCCTGGTCCTGACCCTCTACCTTGAAAACCCCCTCTGGTTCGAGCTCTCCCCCTTGGTGGGGCCTGAGCAATATCATCATTTTCAGAGGAAGATTAGCCAGAATCATTAGGACCAGGTTCAGACGGCGAGTCATGTTCAGCAGCATGCCCATGCATTTGTGTAATCGGTACATAGTCAACATCAGAAACCTCCGACCGATCGGCAGAATCATCGTTATTTTCATTGTCACTCGGTTCAGAGCCGAAATCTTCATCTGCAGGGTCCTCATCGGCAAATAATTTGTCAAGTACTTGGTCCACATTCATCCTGAATTCACAAAATATCGGCACTTTTCAAGCGAAAATTGCGCAGTAAATCTCTATTGGAACACCGTATGTATTTGGTACCAAACGATTGCTCTGAGCGCCATCTAGAGTTAAAGAAGCAAATGAACGCTTTGCATGCCACAGGCATAGAGAAATCGCGGAATTTCAATGCATTAGTATTGGAGATTGACCGATATGGGTTTTTCAGTGGCTGATGCCGATGCCGATGCCGATATTTAGATAGCAGAGCAGCCGATGGCCGAAATATAATGCCGATTTTTTTTTTTTTTAATGATAAATTACAGGGCAGTCCTATGAACCCCCAGAACTCCGCTGGGGTGCTGGAGATCCCGGCAGCAGTGTTAATATTTTGTCTCATATCCCTGTCTGGAGCCACACAGTGGAACTTAATGGGGAAAACTGTGATCACCGTGTTGAACGAGGTGAGGCACAACACAACCCTGGTGTTGGCTCAGTGAAATATAGCCATAAGGGACTAGGTTTCTGTCCAGCCATCTGTATTAAAATAGAAAAAAATTAAAATATAATAATAATTATAATAATAAAAAATAGAAAACATAGGTTAATATTAATCCATGCACATTGCAGTCTAATATACATGAATATCTTAGCCAGCAACATTTTTGTTTTAAATGAATTTTATTGTTATTATAATTATTATTATTACTATTAATGAAATGGAAAAATACACTGGATTACGCTGTACATTTCAAAATGGAAATGGTATGTGAGGGAGAGCAGGGCACAGTATGTAAGAAGCAATCATTCGACTGTATTACTCTAATAATGATGTACATTTATCACGAGCCAGTTTTAGTTTAGATTTGCTGGCATTTAGGATGAGAAAAACATTTACAAGAGACTATGGTGACTGAGGAAATTCAGACAAACGTTTATTATCACGTGAGGACATTAAATTGACTTCCATTCATTCTTCCTGTGTCTCTACAGCCTTTCCCTAATCTTAACAATAAGCAATGTATGCCTAACCCAAACCCTTTCCCTAACCTTAACCTATCCCTAATTATAACCTTAACCCAAACCCTTACCCTAACCTTAACCTATCCCTAATTCTAAACTTAACCCAAACCCTTAACCTAACCTTAACCTATCCCTAATTCTAACCTTAACCCAAACCCTTACCCTAACCTTAACCTATCCCTAATTCTAAACTTAACCCAAACCCTTACCCTAACCTTAACCTATCCCTAATTCTAACCTTACCCCTAACCTTAACTAATAAGTCACAGTTTGCCTTTGTAGTTGTGAGGACCGGCCAAAATGTCCTCACTTCCCAAAAAAGACTTCACTTTGTTGGTTAAAAACTCATTCCGGTCCTAAGTACGTAGCAAGTACAAGAACACACACACGCACACACACACCTACACACACACACACAAATCTGGACACCAGAAAAGAATAGAGAGAGGACAGCAGGAGCGAAGCATGGGTCCAGAACATTACAAAATTCTTTTCAAAGAAAGGTGAGAGTATTTAACTAGCTTGCTATATTAGCTATTCAGGCTGGCTATTCAGCTGCTAACGTTATGTTAATGTAACATGCGGTCAGCTCAGTAAATAAAAGCCTGACAAGAATGCCATTACTCAGTTATTAACGGTATCATCCACAGAAAAGATCGGCAAGGTTATCATTCGCCAGCCATTATAATATGCCGTCAAAAAATCCGGTAGCAGCAGGACACGTTGCTCTATTCTTATTATGAGTGCTTACTGCATACTTAGCTCTCTCTAGCTGTAAGGGACTGTACAGGCTAGGTTTGGCTAGCAAACTACATGCAGTCAGTGTGGTAACTTTAGGTGTAACTTAAATAATTGCATGACAAGGCTGACATTACTTTTACCTTCTTACATAAGTGTTTACTAAAAGTAAACTGCTAATTAAGCCTGTTGACATAAGTCTTGTTCACGCAGGGGGTAATTTTACAGAGCTTGCCCTCCTCTTAACAATAGCAAAATGAAGCTGAGCGCTTAGAGCTATGGTACTGAGAAGCCCATTTAGATTTTGTTTATTCCAAGACTCGGTAGGTTAGTTCTTTATCAGTTGTGCCATAGAACATAATTTTAAATGTTTTCAAAAGTACAACCCCAATTCCGAAATAGTTGGGACAAAGTGTAAATTGTGAATAAAATCAAAATGCAACGACTTTCAAATCACACCAGCCAGCATTTTATTGACAATAGAACAGAGATAACAGCAAATGTTGAAACTGAGAAATTTTACAATTTTATCCACAAAATGAGCTCATTTCAAATTTGATGGCTGCCACAGGTCTCCAAAAAGATGGGACAGGGGCCTATTTACCATGGTGTAACATCCCTTCTTCTTTTTAACACAGAGTGGAGGCGTCTGGGCATTGAGGAGGCAAGTTTCTTGAGTTTCATTGGAATTTGATCCCACTCTTGTTTAATACAGGCTTCCAGCTGCTGGAGAGTTTTGGTTCTCCTTTGACGGACTTTTCCTTTAATTATGCGCCAAATGTTCAATCGGTGAAAGATCAGGACTGCAGGCAGGCCAGTTCAGCACACAGACTCTTCTATTACGAAGGCATGCTGTTGTAATAGCTCCAGTTTGTGGTTTTGCATTGTCCTGCTGAAATACACAAGGCCTTTCTTGGAATAGATGTCGTCTGGAGGGGAGCATATGTTGCTCTAAAACCTTTATATACCTTTCAGCATGCATGGTGCCTTTTAAAACATGCAAGTGTCCCACACCATATGTACTAATGCATCCCCATACCATCAGAGATGCTGGCTTTTGAACTCAACGCTGATAACAGGAGGGGTGGTCTTTCTTCTCTTTAGCCCGGAGGACACGACGCCCATGATTTCCAACAAGAATGTCAAATTTGGACTCGTCTGACCACAGGACACTTTGCCACTTAGCTACAGTCCATTTTAATTGAGCCTCGGCCCACAGAACACGGCGGCGCTTCTGGATCATGCTCAACAATGGCTTCCTTTTTACATGATAGAGTTTTAGATGGCATCTGTGGAATGGCACGGCGAACTGTGTTTACAGACAGTGGTTTCTTGAAGTATTCCTGGGCCCATTTAGTAATGTGAATGACAGAATCATGCCGGTGAGTGATGCAGTGGCGTCTGAGGGCCCTAAGATCACGGGCATCCAGTAAGGGTCTTCGGCCTTGTCCCTTACACACAGAGATGATTCCAGTTTCTCTGAATCTTTTGACGATGTAATGCACTGTCGATGATGAGACCTTCTAAGCTTTTGCAATTTGACGTTGAGGAACATTGTTTTTAAAGTATTCCACATTTTTTTTACGCAAGGCTTCACAGGTTGGAGAGCCTCGGGCCATCTTTACTTCTGAGAGTCTCAGCCTCTCCAAGACATCCCCTTTATAGCCAATCATGTTACACACCTGATGCCAGTTAATGTAATTACTTCCTAAATGTTCTTTCAGCTGATTCTCTTACATATTAATTGCTTTTTCAGCCCTTTTTTGCCTGTGTCCCAACTTTTTTGAGACCTGTTTGCCGGAAAATTTGAAATGAGCTCATTTTATGGATAAAAATGTAAAATGTCTCAGTTTCAACATTTGAAATGTTATCTATGTTCTATTGTAAATAACATGTTGGCTCATGTGATCCGAAAGTCATTGCATTTTGATTTTATTCACAATTTACGCTTCCTCCCAACTATTTCGGAATTGGGGTTGTAATATGAAATGGAACAATTAAGCCTTTATGCACTGCTACTCCAGAATCAGCTGTGGTCACTTCGTCTGAACCTGACCCAGCAATAGACCCTCACCACCAGTAGCCTGAAGATGTTTTTGATGGTGAGTGAGTGAGTGAATGTGAATAAGACAACTAATACCTCGTAATTTACATAATGATACTCTGACTCTTTGTTGAGTGGTTAATCTTAAAAAAAGGAAAAATTGGGTGTATTGCATTAGGCACTGCCAAGAACACTGAGAAACAGAAAAATAAATAACATCATGATACATTGTCGTAAAAAAATGGCAATGAAATGTCGGGGGGAATCAGCCGGCCGATTGATCGGTCGACCTCTAATTAGTATTGTCTCGATCCAGGGTCGAGACCAACCGTCTAAGGGTTAACTGAGATCTGACCAACTCAAGCAAACCAGATCATAACACTGCCCCCACAGGCTTGTATGGTTGTTCCTAGGCATGATGGGTGCATCGCGTCATCTGACTCTCTTCTTACCGTGAAGTGCCTATCACTCTGGAACGGGTTAAATCTGGACTCATCAGACCACATGACCTTTTGCCACTGCTGCAGAGTCCAATCTTTATGCTCCCAAACAAATTGAAGCCTTTTTTCCTGATAAGCCCAACTGATACGTTTCTTCCTCAAAGACGTTGGTTCACCACTATCCCTCCAGATTTAATGATGTGTTGGTCAGTTCTAAACTCAATTTTCGCAGTTTCAGCAATCTCCTTAGTTGTTTTCTAAGCTTAAAACAGGCCAATAATTTGACTCTTCTGAAACAGAGCAACATCTTTTCCAGGACCACAGGATACGTCTATGATTGTCTGAGAAAGGAGAAGCTACGTACTACATCAGTTGGGGTTAAATAATTATTTTGCCAGCTGAAACATACTAATGCCTGCAATAATCATCCATTCAAAGGCTCTTTTCTATTTGCTGAGGTCAGGTGGTGACTTTTTTTGGCTAAAAGTGTATTTTCATCATAAAGCCTTGTGTCGTTTGCGATTGGATGCAGTACATTACTGAACTGGTGTGTTTTAATTTGTATGGAACAAAATGTGAGTAAAGATCATATTGACTTCAACCACACATTGAAATTATGATTGATACATGTGTGCAACATGTGTTATAAAGGACAAAAACAAGAAGAACTAGAGGCACTCCGAGGGAACAAACCTCCACCAAGGCAGCACAGTCCAAATCATAGTGAGTGGGAGCAAAGTTCAGTTATCGCGTGTCATACGATTTCAAGATGGCTGCCATGGCAGCCATATTGTTTGACTGATCACAGTCAAAATCAATAGGGTCCATCCCTGATGTAATAGTGACCCACCCACAAAATTTCAGAGATATCCGTTCATTACTTTTAGAATTATCTTCTTCACAAACAAACAGACAAACAAACAGACAAAAAGACAATCAAATGGCACCGATTACATTACCTCCTGCCAACTTTGTTTGGCGGAGGTAAAAATAAACACAATGACATATGCATTTTGGGTATGGGGCTGTGTCAACAGTCAGTATATGTTGTGAGGGGGCATTGGTCCAAAAAAGGTTGAGAACCAATCACAATATTTTGTTCTCTTGCTCAACAATCTTTTGTTTTGACCACTCCTAATTATTTATCTTCATTTTTAACCTGAATCTCACATAAAATTTTAAATGGGAGATATTGTACGGCTTTAAGTTCACTTTTTTTTTTTTGTTTATAAATTTGGCATCTCCAATCCCACCCGAATCTGGAATGCCCAATTGGTGAACTATGTACAAGGCTTGCTCATATGCGACCCCTTGCTGCCAACTCAGGAGAGTGAAGACAGTTCACGGCTCTCCTCCGAAGCACGCGCCTGTCAGCCTGCTGCTTTTTATACACTCATTGGTTGAATCTTCGCAAGTTCAGAACGAGGGCGGAGGCTACCTGGACATGAACAGGCTTAGAATCTTCCTGACGAGCGCTCGTCTAGCCAACAGGAGGTGCTTGAGCAACGAACAAGGCAACTATTATTTTCCCTTCCCGGCAGTCCCTTCCCAATTTGCAACCCTGTAGCGCAATAGCCAATAGACAGGTTTCTTGTGTACAAACAATAGCAGGTGCGCGCGCAACCAGGGGGCAAAAGACTGCTTCGGAGTGAACTGATATCAATGTAGATGCCGTATTGTTTGTAAGTTCTCCCTGACTCAATTGCAATAAAATGTCATTTCATAGGAAAATCTGTTTGTTTTTCATTGCATCACAAATCAGAAAAACACTTGCTGAAATGTCCAAGAATTTAACTCAATTTACCAGGTTGTGATGGTTGTTTTGGATGTCTTCAATATCAGGAGCATGGTGGTTACGTTAGTGAATGCTAACAAAGTCAAAGTAAAAATGTTTACGACGAGGCTACTTTACGGCCTGCCAACATTTAGAAAAAAAAAATAACCGCCAATTTCACTGTCAATATACATTACACTACACGTCTGACAGCTCGTTAGCTAGGTCTGGGACAGAGATGGCTCAGACCAATTATATCAACAGCCTAAACAGCTCAGACTGCAACGATTACCTCAAGAAACTGGTCCTCAGTAATGGTGAGACATTACCAGACCCTTATAATATTCATATGGCCCGACATATACAGTTATCTCATAGAGAAGCCCAGTGTGTACACAAAGGACAATTTGCATGCATATAAATCTTTAGACGTGTATAATTATGGACTTTGCAGTCATGTGCAAAACTTAAAGTTTTATGACACGGGTCCAGGGCTTTGCGCTTTGAGGGCAGGTGTCCTGCCCAGCCAGAGACAGGGACTAAAGACAAAACCTTATGATGTCTGGGTGTACGTGCACAGGGATCTTGGGTACATCCTAACCGCTAACTGCACATGCATGGCAGGGTATGTCTCACAGCAGATATTGTGAGCTCATGATTTCACTTACTTTTGCTAATAGATCTATGCATCGCACCAGTCTCGCTTCTGGTTGCAGTCATGCTGCAGCCATCATGTGCCAAGTTGAACTGTCAGGGCGCAGACGCACCGAGGAGGAGGTCGCCTGCACGTTCCAACCAAATCGTTGGAAGGACATGTCCCGAAAAAGGTTGAGCCACAAAAGCTGAAAAACATCCACTTCAGCCGACCAAAGCAACACCAGACAGAGTTGCCTCAAGTCCATCACACACCAACACCCCAAAATATACCGAATATAATCTTCTTCGTCTTTTGGCAAAAGGATGAGATCCCCTCGGGATATCATAAAATTTCCATCCATCCTTTTGCCGGTTTGTGCAGATAACAGCACAACAACTCTTCATCTTCTTTTTGCTGCTTGACTCCGCTTGAAAACAATGAAAAATGTCCCGCTCTCTGCCCCCTGGCTGCGCACGCATATCTGCGATGACGTCGCACAGAAACCCATCTATTGTGCGCTACTCTGAAAAAAAAGCTGCCAACCACTGCTGGCTGGTACGAGGCGGGGAGCAACCTGCGACATGATAGTCACTTCTGCTTCGCAACGCGATGCTTTACCGAGTGAGCTATCCGGCAGCTCAAGTTCATATATTTTAAAATGTAAGTGAATCCAGAAGCTTTTGAAAACTCACTAACTTCTTGAATTCCAGACGGAGCAGACCCCAGGCAAAAATCTAGGAAGGTATATCACATGTTCACGTGCCATTGAGCAGCTCTCAAACAACAGTACCTGGCCGTCTCCACCATGGATGTATTATAAGAACTGGATACTGAACCGAAAATGGCTGCCCATTCATTTCAATGGAAATTGTTCAGTGGCGCAGCAGGCCGACATGGGGCCTTATTTCCAGAGTCACGCGACATGCGCTGAGAGACTTTTCGCTCACACATGCGTAGTGTGGGGATCATGAACGCGCTGACGCCTGAGGTATCTATGACAACAGTCCGCGCCTGAAGCACTCCCACACAGGATGCGTGTTCAAGACCAATGTTCTCCGGAAATGTAGCTAACTATGTCCACTGCGAAACCCATGCAACAGCTCTGTACCGAACGGGCAAACATAGCCCTCGGCTTAAAAATAGTTTGGAAAAACAATTTATGTATCTAATAGGGATATAAAATGTTGATGAACTATTTTTATTTAACAGGGAAATAAAATTATTCACTATCACAAAAAATGTCAGCAAAACAGTTGACTTGCTACTGTATAAGATGACAGTTCAATTTCGTTTTCCGAACAGTTCAAAGCAAAATGTATACTTAGCTCCATTAAAAACGCACGGGTGAGGTATGTACTGTATTTGCGGCAAACTGAAGAATCGATTTATTTTTATTGCTTTTCCAGTGAGGCACGAGAGGAAATAAAGAAAAGCACGTGGTATTGTAATCCTGACGCGCACCACGTGCAAGCGCTAAGGACTTCAGTAATAACAAACATTGAGCCGTTTGTTATGTGTACAGTGACACTTGACTTGTTCTTTTTGGTGTGGTCAATAGCCTACATAAAGCCAACAAAAAAAACGAAAAATGCTACTGTATCAAGAAAATGCAACGGCTTGTGACACGGGAGAGAAAAAGAGCCTTTGGCATGTTACGGGCAGATCTCAGCTGCCGAGAGGTGGTGCGTCATTTGCACTGTCACCGTTCAACAATTAGTCGGCTGTCTATCCGAGAATGGAACACAGGCACTGTCACTGACCGACCCCGCTTAGGGCAGCCACAAGTGACGATGGCAGCTCAAGAGCGCCACATCTGGTTACAGCCTGTATGTGACAGATTCCAGACAGCAACCAAAACTGATCATGAGATGAGGGGTCCGAGACGATTGAGGGTGAGCACAAGTATCGTTTGACGCCGTCTATGTGAGCAACACATGCGTGCACACGGGCCCTACGGAAAACCCAGTTTTTGCCCATTTACGCACGGCTGCCTTTACCATGGTCAGTCACCGACAGTCCCTGTTTTCCATTCTCAGACAGAAACAGGGAAATAAAGTGCCAAAAAAATGACACAGAGGCAGGTGCCCACAGTCAGAAGTGAAGAGTTCCTACTCGTGTTGATGGGCTTATACCAATACCACGCGCTTTTCTTTATTTCCTCTCGTGCCTCACTGGAAAAGCAATAAAAATCCATCGATTCTTCAATTTGCCACAAATGCAGTACATACCTCACCCGTGCGTTTTTAATAGAGCTAAGTATATTTGTAGAAGGTGAAGCGTTTCGAGCTTGTTAGCTAGCAGCCTCCTCTATTCTTACTGGATTCAAGATGATAATCCAACCACACAGAGCACTGCCCGTGCTTCATGAACTGTTAAGTTTTATAGTAGATGACATTGATCAAAGATTTTAGCCAATTCTGACAAGCGAAATTACTTTTAGTGTATGAATGCTCAAAGCTCATTAAATCCATCCTTTCTCCATACCTGGAACTGGAGCCCATCCCAGCTGACTCGCAGGGCGCACACACCATTCATTGTGTGCTTGCTTCAGCAGAAGCAGCACACTCTATTCTCTTACTACTTCTTCTTCTTATTCTTTTTCTTCTTCCGCCTAAATTTAGCCGACAAACTCCTCCTACACAGTTTAAGCTATTGATTCCGTTCAAACTTCAAAAAATTCAGCTTGTTCTGAATTACGTTGTGTCTGAACAGATTTTTGATTTTCTTTTTAGTTTTTGAGATATTTAATTTTAAAAGTCATTTTTGGGGTCCTTTTAAATCAAGCCATTTTTGTGCTGATTCAGTAGATTCAGCTATTTTCTGCTATTTTTTTACTCTGTCATACTTATAGCTAGAAATGTCATTCAAACTGCAAAATGCTAAGTTAAGCTTGTATAATTTCTTCTCTTTTCAAATTTTTTGTTACTTCCATAATTTTTTTATTATAATTTTTTAAAAATAATTTCTGTTATAATACATTCTGGGAACTTACAGTGTCGCGACGTCACTGTTAGAGTGGCAAACAGCTCTAAAATCGTCAAGAAGTCTTCTCTTAAACTTGCTCCAAGTCCCACAGTTTTCACTCCACATAAATATTTTTATGTCCAAGTTGTAGGAAAAGTTGTGCTGGTCACGAAAATGTAACTATGCAAGCAATTGGACAGACGATTTTGGCAGTATGATCCGAAAAGCGACGGGAGCACAAACCGATTCTCCATTAACTCCTATATTAAATGAAACAGAAAATTCCGGTTGGTCAGCTGAAAAACACAGTTTTATAACTTGCTCTTGTTCCCACATTTTTGCCACTACACGCACACTTTTGACATATTTTGCTCAGCGGACACTCCTCTTTAATGTGGTATCTCCATTTCGTAGATTGGACCTACTATCTTTGAGGTAGAGGCAGTAGTATGTAAGAGACGCCTTAGCTAAAATCTCTATTGGCTCAGCGAAAACGTGGCATTGCGGTTCAATTCTGCCCTGCTGGACTTTTTCCTGGCCTCAGCATTATCATCGTTCGAATTAAGATTGATACGACTGTTTGACAAATCTCATTCTTCTGCATCAAACTCAGTGAAAGAATTTTTGCTATCGTCATTTGTACAGTCGCTCAAACCAGCTCCAAGAGAGCACATTTAGGGCAGCAAAGACCGGTCTTTTCGCAGGGCGGGTCCATGAGAACACACTTACAATAAAAAAAAAATTGCAAAGCAGAGGGCTCCTATTCCTGTATATACAAGCAACTGTTCGCATTACCTAGATATATTTCCGATTGTATCTAAAACAGGCGAAATACTGGTATCAAAATGACCGTAACTGCCATCCTTGCTGAGCCAGCAGACGAAAATTTTCCATACTCATTGAGTAGTTCAATAGTTAACGTCAGCTAGCTATTAATTGTGTCATCTGCAGTGATGGCAATTTCAAAACTCAAGTTCGACCCGTTTCAAACATGTTCTGTGCACTGTGTGTGCGCGAGCTAACCAGCTGATAATAGCACAGAAATAAAAAGGGAGCCAGGAATAATATCACAACATTTGTTGACGATATCTTGCAGCTTGCTATTATTAGCTATTTAGCTAGCAAAGACACAGTGCACAGAAATGAACAGAGAGCTGCGAATATTAGCATTTCACTACTTGGCGAGGTCAGCGTTGTACAGTTTGGACTGCGGGAGAGACTGACAGTGAGCTATAAGCATTCAACAGCTGCGGCAGTCTGCCAATGTGGCCTGCCATGTTTGCTCCGCCATAAAGCTAATTTCTCAGCATGCACTACGTTGACCTGGATACGCACAGAGCCATAGAGAGAGATGAATCAACCTCATTGACTCAAATTCACCTTTTTTTCTTTTACAGCTGGTTTGAAGCGGAATAGAGTCGGTCATGATGCAGCTGAAAAGTCAGAATTCCTTAAACTATTACTTTCAGCTTTAAAGTCTTTTGTTTACATTTCAGCAGTTTTTCAACATTTCTTCAGCAATTTCCTTTGCCTCTCAGTTTCCAAGCACCTTCATTTTATAAGCCAACGTCTTCAACTTTTCTTGCTGAAGCAAGCACACAAATTTTCTTCAGAAAATTTAGCCTTTTCTATTTAGAATTTAATTTTAATATTTAATATCGCGAATGCATATGCTGCGCTTACTCTCGCAACCCGGGGCGTCATCCGTAGCATAGCTACTGCCGTTATATGTTATTACCACGTTTATCAGCACTAGAAATTAAACTCTAAATTTTCTTGACTAAATTAACGCTTGACGTTTTTACAACCCGAATGTTATTCTGGGTAAACATCAAGGTAAGCCGAAAAAGTGCTGATTTTATTTGATATTAGTGGAGTTTGAATACGGAATTATTTTCCTTCCCCTTATACAGGATTAGCAAATTCCTAAGTCCTCACATGATCAGCAGCCCAGTTATAAAATATACATAAAGTCAATCTTCTTTTTGTTTTCATCTGTTTCTTTCTTCTGGGACCCTCGTATTTTCTCTGCGCAGATGGAGTTCGGCCGCATCAGCGAATCTCCGCAGCATCACTCCCATACACTGATGCCGTCACGAACAGTGTGTCGTTCACATCACAGGCTGAACAACAAATACTGTCTGTTTGTGCAGTGCTGTCATGCAAGTTTGGCGAATGCATAAAATAACAGAAACTTCATATTTTGTATCTTTTCTTAAAAGTTGCTGAAAAGTCACGACATCAAGTATGTACATCTGCTATTGTTTTAATAATTAAGAATGAGCATGCAATGGTAAATAAATAAGCTGTGCAGTTTTTTGGGCTGAATTTATGGCATGCTGAAAGTGCACATGTGGATGTAGTCAATGCTACTAAGCCAGCGTATAATACATGAAGCAGCAAAACACAGTACAATGAATCGGTATGAGATATTCAAAGTAATGGAAATAAACAACTCAGCTTAGCTGCATCTTGAACATTTTAAAACGAAAAAGCAAAGCAAGTGTTAGCTACATGCACGATTATAGGATGTCACCTTCAGTAGTTACCGAATACACGCCCGTTAACCAACAACAGCCTTTGCTACCTTACTGTTTATTCTGTAACGTTACATAAAAGATGGGTGAAGCAGTTGAGCCGCTACATAACAAAGCCATTCATCAAATACAATAAATGAACACATTGGTGTCGTTACACCTGCTCACTTTACCGACTTGGTAATAATGTAAGCCGACAGCATGGAATCTCCTGACCAGTGCTACAAGCAAAGACCCACAGCTACTGCACTGCTTACAAGAACGCGCTGAGAGACAAGGTCCCCTTGGTGTTGGCGTAGCCAGAATTAAAATAAAAATTTTGTCGCTGCCGTGGAAAAAGGCACCAATGATTTAACAGAGAAAAATCAACAGATTGTATATTGATCATTTGCGGTAGTCAAAAAAATTTATTCACGGATTTATTAGAGTGTCTTTTTCAATTGTTCTCTATGGAAAAAATTCTTTTTTGCCTCCCATGGCATCACGTGACTTGCAATATCAGCTTGACCGCTAAGCCCTTGTAGGTGTGCGTTTTAGCCCTGGTTCGGTATCCAGTTCTTATTCACCTTATTTTCAAACACGGAAGCAAATAGTGATCAACTTCCGTATTTTTGTGCGGCACTTCCGGTCAGCCGTTTTCCCTTACCGGAGCTAACGGTTCTTACAACAGTTATGTTAGTCAATCAGTTAGTGAGTTAGTCTGTGTATTTTATAGATAGCTGTGCCCACGTTGCCGTTATCCGGTAATTGCTGGTGAAAATAATTCCCTCTAAACGCGAATAAAACGCACGTCAATCAAAAACAACTATGAACCAAATAAGTACAATCTATCCCAAGTGAGACAAACTGCTTGATCCCCGTCTCCAGTGTACCAGCAGAGAACCTGCAGAACCGAATCAGCGAAAAAACACACCGGGCTACACAGCCTCTCTACCTGAGCAGCTGAAGCTGCGGCTCGCACCCGCGACACAGACACACAGACGGTGCTCCTGCATGCCAGCCAAACGTGTGCACAAGTGTTTGAAATAAATATGTGAGGTGTACGCTGCTTTTCGATCTTTTTTCTTTTTCTTTCTTTCTTTGTCAGCGACATACACTCCTAACACAGGATGGGTTGTTTTTATTGACTGAGTTGATTATTAAGCCATAGTGATGCGCGGATCGGCTCTGATAGCACCCGAATCAGCTTGTTCGCAGCAATCATCCAGCCGCACCCGTCTGCAGCTGCACGGACATTTCCAGCGCTCAATGTAGGCAAGGTTATCTTTTAAATCATGTGGAGCAGCGCCAGCTTTCCAGGTGATTATTCTTTAACGATTAACTTCAAATATTTAAAGCTAGTCCATTGCCTTCAGTAATGCAAACATTTCCATGCGCGCAGTAATGTCACTGTAGCTATATATATATAAATATTATATATTTTGCTAGTTATAACAGAGGAAACTCTGCAGGGGAAACGGAATTAAACTTTAAGCTTCTGAAATAAAATTTATTAGACAGCTGTGATGGCGCTCAGAATTTATCAAGAAGATGGCTTTTTTTTTTTTTTGCTCCAAACAGTTTCACTGTGTTAACATGGACAAGCTTTTGGATTTGTCGAACAAAACATTAATGAACATTAGATGACCGAGATTTTTAATAATCTGATACTTACGCTACTGTACCCGTGTGTAAATGCGCACGGCTGGAGAAAATCAAATCAAAGTTTGAATATAATTGTTGCCTAGCTCATAGTGTTTGGGTTCACGTTTGACACATTGGGCCCTAAATTCGTAGACCAGGCGCAGGCGCGGCGTAGGCGCGGCGAATGGGGGGTGCGCCGCCAACGGGTGTGTCCAGGCGTTTGTTGCAATTTCGTGCCCGGCGAGCCTGGCGCAAGTACTCCTCTGTCCCGCCTCGGTCCCTCCTGCCGGCGCAAGTGGCAAAGAAGGCGTGTTTGGGTATAACACAGCCGAGTCAAATCTTCACCAATCAAATGAGCTACTCTCCTCACCTTTAATATGTTGGAATATAGAAGCCTCTGTCCTATGTCTGCATGATGCGTTAATGTTGCATTTTACTTTGCTGCTTCAGGCATGTTTTCTGCACCGCTTACGTCTATATTAAGCATTACGAATATGAGTTAGCTGGCTAGCTAGGGCATTCTCGAATTATTACCATTAGCGAACTTGAATGGAATTTCAAAATGAAACTACGTCAGATCATTCAAACTTATGAAGTTGGAATGAAATACGACGGTTGCTCATTTATTTTTTCTGCCTACATCATTGGGAAGAGAAACGATGGGTAGCGTGTTCCTATTATTACACCCTGTTGCTGCTTAAAATTTTGGGATTAACATGCATGGACAACAATGCAAGATACGTTACACATTTATTTTCACTATGTGATCTTAACTCAGTACGAGATCATAGCAATCAGGCTGTATTCCTTTCCCCCACTAAAAACGATAAAAAACTAAGTGACAATAAATAGTAGCCTAGTATTAAGCCGCTTGCACACTGGACGCGAAACGCATTTTTCGCACGACAGATTGCGTTGAACGCAGTGTCTACATGTCCGAGAGTCTGACAGGGTTTTAATATATCTCCGTGTCCCACAGTCGATTATTGTTTTTAATTTCTTCAAATCTACTGAATGTTTTAGATATTAAAGGTGAATGTTTTGATAAGAGGGCTCAGTTCCTCAAGATGAGTACCGAGAATTTCAATCAATGTTTCTGTTTAAGCTCTGCTCAATAAAGTGAGTCGACATTGGCGCGGGACAATGTACAATGCCTGTCGGACATTAAATGCAAAAAACTCCGTGTCTGACAAAAAAAAAAAAAGGAGGACGATTAGAACAGATTGATAACGAAATAAAGAATAAAAGAAACATTTTAACAACAAACAGAACATCCAATGAACGCAGCGATTTATTTATTTGCGGGCCATCTTTTTTTGGATGCTCTGTTTGTTGGTGATATATTTATTCTTTATTTCTTTATAAATCTGTTCTCATACTAACTCTTATACTTTTTGCTGGCTGCAGACATGGAGTATTTTGCATTTTACCGGACAGTCTTGATCGTGCATGCGATAATTTATTCACACTGTCAATGGTCATGGAATTGATTTGCTCACTGACTACAAGCACTATTTTATCTCTGGTGTGGAAATAAAGCGTGAATCTGTTCGATCCATCTGTCTAATTTTCAAAAGAGAGACCGAATAAAGACTGTTGTATATCTTCAACGGAAGAAAACACACAAATAAAAAAGACCAAGAAAAGTCGATAGCTATCAATTTGCATTTTGTGAAGGTCGAACACAAACATAGCCAAGTTTGCACGTCTAATAATTCCTGGAATACTCGAAAAAGTAGAACTTTTATGACTTCAGGACACGGAGATATATTAAAACCCTGTCCGACTTTCGCGTCTTTGCATTGACTTTGACTGTAATCAGTCGTGGGAAAAATTCGTTTCGTTGGCCCAGTGTGCAAGAGGCTTTACTGAGCATAGAACACAAGCATTATATATAGGGAGTTTGTGGTTGGCTGAGAAAGATGTGAAGTCGTTAGTTTGCATCACAGATTCAGCAGCGTTGATTAAGCCAGGTGGAGTTTCCATTACGCGTGCCAACTGCCTTTAATCTGACATCAGGACAATCGATATAGATACTATAATTTATGTCCTGATTCAGATAGTGACATTAAATAGTGGTTGCTGTAATTATTTATTGCATTGTAATGTGCCTGACATTCTGGAAACCTGCCTGTGAGGTTTCGGTGACGTGTCAAGCACCAGCGCCTACCACTGCACAGAAAGTTGGAGCTGGCGAGCTTTCTGCGCAACTTCAGCAAAGACTTTTTCTACGAAATTGTCACTGCGTCTTGATGAATATGTGACACCTCCCCCTACTACGCCGCCACACCCATCTCGGCGCACGTCTGTCTACCAAATTGCCAAAGTGGCTGCGCGACGGTGTTGCACAAGACGAAATTACCACTGCGCAGGCTGCACCGGACGAAATTACCACTGCGTGGGCTGCGCCACGCTACGCCACGCTGCGCCACCCTGCGCTGCGCCAAGAAATTAGAGCCCAGTGTAACAGTCTGACATGTAGAAATTGGTGATGCAATTTGTAAATTAAACTTATATTATTATTATTGAAGCCCCCAGTTTATTTATTTTTGTTTGATATGTTAGTATGAGTTAATGAAAACATTGTTTCCTCAGGCATCTGTGAGATTAAATTTTGTAAATGACACTGCTTTATATGAATGTATATAAATATATTTATTTTATCAACAGAAATAATACAACTGCGTATGCAAGCTAGTTTGTTGGTTTCTTCGTCAATGTCAAGATGCTTTCACTCCGGACGCGAAACGAATTTTTCGCACGACAGATTCAGGGCTGCCAACTTTCTACGCAATCTCGGTGTAAGTTTCACGCATTTTGAAGGCGTATTCACCGTAGTCAGCAATTATTCAACCAACAAATATTAATGAGATTGTCACGTGTCATTAAAGTCCTTGTGAGTGGAAGTTTCAGTTTCATTTGCGTTACAGCGGATTTCACCACGCTAAACATTGAAGCGATTGTGACTCCAAAAATTGTGCGCTTTTCCTAACTCAGGGGTTGGAAGCAATGTGTGTGTTTCATGATCGTTTAAATTGTTTAAACGAAATAAGACCATTTGAAATGTCTTTATGTCATTCCATTGCTTCCAACCCCTGTGTAAAGACAAACGTGAGAATTCCAGAGTCATAATTGATTTCCACGTCTCTAGTGGTGAAATCCACCGTAATGCACGTGAAACTGGTTAACTTCCATGCTCAAGGACTCAATTCCGCGTGAAAATCTCTTAAAGGGGACCTACTATGCTGATCCTTCTTTTAATACATATTAGTAATGTCATAATGTTGATTGTCCATACTAAACCTCTGAAAAGTTTCAAAACATAAGATACAGAGGTTTTTCCGTAATCCAAGAACGTGATTTCGTGAACGTGATTTCCTCTCTGAACAGCTCGTCCCGAGATCTTCGCAAGATCTGGGCAAAACCTGACATCAGGTTGTGCCGTCCAATTAGTACAGACCTAGCCAGAGCCAATCATGGCGCTGGACCTGCCCACACTGGAAACTATTCTAGCAGGCACTAACAACGGCAGATCATACTATGCCTTAGTAGCGTCTACACTTTTGGAAATACAAAAGAAGAACCGCAGATCATTTGAGGTGAGTTTTGTCAGTATCTCTCCCAAAGCTGCTTGTCCGTTTACTTTTGGATGCGAAGAAAAGCACCTATTTCTCTTCCAAAAGACGATGCCATCGGAAATCAGTGGGTAGCTTTTTTTGATTGCTGTCAGCAAAGAGCCACGGCCAAAGGCAACGTTAGCTGTTTGTGCTCAGCATTTCACCAAAGACAGCTTTGTCAATAAAGGTTAATTCGACACAGGATAAGCGTTTCAGCTGCTTCTCAAACCTGAAGCAGTTGCATCGATTAAGCGCTCGGAGCCACAAGCTGTAAGTTACAATATAACAGCAAATAATGTAAGTGTAATGTAAGAGAAGCTAACGTGTTACGGGTGGCTAGGAGGACCGCTAGCGATAGTTGGCACTAACAACTGGCCTCAAATGCAGGCTTTGTAAAATATCTGAAGATAAAGCCTGTATTGGTAGCGACTGTCCGTGACTCACAGATGCAGAAGCTGTAAGTTGTTTTTACTGCATAAGCCAACCTGACGTGATAGCCAATTGACTGTGGCTGTAGCACAGCGGCTAACGTAGCCAAGTTACTGTTGCTAATGTTTGTGTCCTAAATATGCAAGAGTAATATCAGTGGAAATTCTACAGAAGGTGTGTGAACATAAACCTCATTTGAAACTAACTTTCAATACTTGTTCGTAATTTGGATGCTTGGTACAACTGTCCACAGTAATGAAACTTGCTCTCTGTAAAACCTGTATTGCAAGGGTTTGTCTCTGTGGTTGTTATGACCGCTCGGTTACCAGCTACTGCATGTTAGTTTGCGTGCCGCCGTGCTAATTAAAAATGCTCCTGGTTAACCTATATGCAGTAATTCTGATCGGTATGCTTGTGTTACTTTGGTAAGCATCAATGTGGCGGTTTCATCATAACGTTGCCCGATTGTAGCCACTACAGTTGAAGCTAACCGGAGAGGTGCTGTTTGTGTCCGCAAAGTTGGGCTGAAAAGGCTGCAGTTAGACCAGACGTAGGTTTTGCAGAGCTTGGGATACCTGTTTGGGTTTGTTTATGGCTGCTTGTGATCGCTTCACTTATCCATGACCAGCATCAGCCGGATACTTCACAAATATCTGGGCTAGCTCTCTGATTCTACTGTGAAAGCAATTGAGAAACACAGAAGCTCTAACGTGTCTGGTAGGCTATAACAAATGATTTCTCTGCACTACCGTGACATAATTTCATCCCCCTTTAGAAATTGTTGTGGCTAATAAAAAGCCGAAAAAGGCGGAGATTAAATAGGAAATGCTCCACATAAGCAACTTGTCCACGCTAACGGAACTTACGGTCTGTAAAACCTGTATTATGTTCATAACATAACCAAGCTCTATCTAGCTGTCGCATACTATCCACAAAGCTGCTTTCACACCGGACGCGAAACTAATTTTTCGCGCGACAGATTACATTCAAAGCAGGGGCGGACTGGGGCAAAAAAGTGGCCCGGGAATTCGTATCTGACCGGCCCACTCTCCAGACGGCGGGGATGGGGAGGTAGCGGCTGGCCGAAAAAATTTCACGTTATTTGACAAAAAAGTTTGCATTTTAGCATCATACTGAACTGGACTATATTTCCCATAAAACATTGATATTATTAGTTCTTGAGTTTATATAACATGAATTAGCCTACAACAAAATAATTGTTGTGTTTATTTAACAGACAAACCCAGTGGCTATATGCATGTGTGATCTCAGTAGGTGTTAACAGATCACCTATTCCACCCCCCCCCCCCCCCCATGTACATGTACTTATGTACGGTGTACATGTGAGTGAACTTATTATTCTGTAGGCAGGGGTTGGGTTGGTAATACCCCAAAACAAACAATCCTATTTATATTAAAGATCCTATTTACCCGAAAGGTGTCCTGAAATAAATTGAATATAACGATGCTGTCCTATATTAAAAACATACCATTGTCAACATCCAACTAATATATTTTACAGAATTATTATTATTATTATTTTTACATGAATGGATGTGAAACAGAAATGTGACTATGGGGGCATTTAATTTTTCATTACTTGGATTGATTCATACATAGCCTTTTTAAAAATATAGTTATATATTTTACTAACAGACTCTAATGGGCGTACAATAGTTCACTAGCTTCAGAACTGCAGAAACTTGGTTGCAAGTTTAATGGCAGGTGATTCTGAATGACAAGGTTTTGGAATTGAAAATTTGGAAAGTCTTCCTTCCTATATTCTAGGGCAAATTTATTTGGCATCGTAAAACAACGAATCAATATGCATCAAATAGCAGGCTAATAACTTATCCATTGGGGTCATTACGTAAGCTCAAGCAAATTTTAACCAAACTCATACTTGCGATAGCCTATTAATTTGACGTCAGTCTTACCGCTTCCATTTCCCCCTGCAAAAGAAAATTGCTTGCTGCATGAGGATCATCGTGGCAAAACAGCTCAGCTGGTCGGTTTTTCGTTTGCATTTGAAAGCCTGAGGCTTCAATGTCTGCTTCCTTTATTCTCTTTGTTTTTCCGCCGCTCCATTGCTTTCTGACATTTTCGTGATCAAGTAATCGCTGAAACACGTATTTAAACTGTTACTGCAGCAGGGGACAAGCAAGGCCATTGGTCAAACAAATTTCCCAGCAAGCCTGCCTTCTTAAACTTTTAGGACGAAAACAACAAAATTAAATAAATTGGGAATAGCCAAAACCCGTGAATCGTTTTTTATTTGCAAGAAAACAGTATTTCGGTCATTCCTGTAGCATAAAGCAAAATTATAAAATATAGCCGCAAGCGGCAATTCCGGGGTTCAAGCCAAGAAAGACCATTAGCAGTTGAATGCTTTAACAGCTTAATTAACAAGTGTTGCCACTAAACGTGGCCATGTCCCCCGCCAGGTGACGGAAATCGATTGGGGTCGGCGTATCACAAAATTACACATTGAAGCCAAAGATGAATAAAATCGCTCAAAGCGTTCTCGAGATTTCGCGTTCACAACAAATGGGACGTGACGGACGGACGGACGGTCGGACGGATGGATGGACTGATGGAGCTGAATACTATGTCCCCCGGCCCTAATACACCTTGACCCCAAAGATGAATGGAATTGGTCAAACCGTTCTTGAGATATCGCGTTCACAACAAACGGGATGGGATGGACGGACGGCCGGACGGATGGAGCTGAATACTATATCCCCCGCCCCGAATACACCTTGACACCAAAGATGAATGGAATCGGTCTAACCGTTCTTGAGATATCATGTTGACAAGGTATTTGTAAGTGGTCAAATGGTCGTAATGACCTTGAGAATAATGGCAAGGTCACGTAAATCGAGTGGGCTGTGAGCACTCCCCTAATACATCTTGACACCAAAGATGAATGGAATCGGTCAAACCGTTCTTGAGATATCACGTTCACAACAAATGGGACATGACGGACGGATGGACGGACGGACGGAGCTGAATACTATGTCCCCAGCCCCTAATACACCTTGACACCAATGATGAATGGAATCAGTCATGCCGTTCTTGAGATATCACGTTCACAACAAACTGGACGGGAGGGGATGGACGGACGGACGGACGGATGGAGCTGAATACTATGTCCCCCGCCCCTCATACACCTTGACACCAAAGATGAATGGAATCGGTCGAACCGTTCTTGAAATATCATGTTGACAAGGAATTTGTAAGTAATTTTTTTTTTTCAAGAAGTCTTGAATTAATTTTCACCAAAACAAATGACAACTTAGGTCATGTTACAGGAATGACGTGTGAATTTTTTCAGAATTTTATGACATTGCGACAGGCCGTGGTGATTGCGAAAGCCCCATTTAGGTGTATTTAGGTGGCGCTAGAGAGCCATTTTGTCTATTTGGTGTAGAATTTTCACATTGTAAAAATGTTTGAAGCCACTTTGAATTAATTGCAAAATTTGTTTCATTTCTGAGCATGTTTAAGGGGTGAAATTTAGGTTGGAAATCGCATACGCATAGAAAAAAAGCAGTGATGGTGACTGCGGACTCTTACTTTGACACCTCATAAAACCCAAACCGTTCGAGTAATGACAAAGTTATACAGTAGTTTTCATCGGCAGAGTGTGCTTTGTCAGCTATTAGCATTTGGGGCCGATACGATGAACGCCCTTAAAGGAGTTCGCGTTTGTCCCCCGCCAGGTGACGGAAATCGACTGGGGTCGGCGTATCACAAAATTAGACATTGAAGCCAAAGATGAATAAGATCGGTCAAAGCGTTCTCGAGATTTCGCGTTCACAACAAACTGGACGTGACGAACGGACGGCCAGACGGATTGACTGATGAAGCTGAATACTATGTCCCCCGGCCCTAATACACCTTGACCCCAAAGATGAATGGAATCGGTCAAACCGTTCTTGAGATATCGCGTTCACAACAAACGGGACATGACAGACGGACAGACGGGCGGACAGAGCTGAATTCCATCAAACCGTTCTTGAGATATCATGTTGACAAGGTATTTGTAAGTGGTCAAATGGTCGTAATGACCTTGAGAATAATGGCAAGGTCACGTAAATCGAGTGGGCTGTGAGCACTCCCCTAATACACCGTGACACCAAAGATGAATGGAATCGGTCAATCCGTTCTTGAGATATCGCGTTCACAACAAACGGGACATGACGGACGTACAGACGGGCGGACGGAGCTGAATACTATGTCCCCCACCCCTAATGCACCTGGACACCAAAGACTAATGGAATCGGTCAGACCGTTCTTGAGATATCACATTCACAACGAACGGGACATGACGGACAGACGGACGGAGCTGAATACTATGTCCCCCGCCCCTAATACACCTTGATACCAAAGACGAATGGAATCGGTCAAACCGTTCTTGAGATATCACGTTCACAACAAACGGGACGGGACGGACGGCCGGGCGGACGGACGGAGCTGAATACTATGTCCCCCGCCCCTAACACACCTTGACACCGAAGATGAATGGAATCGGTCGAACCGTTATTGAGCTTTCATGTTGACAAGGAATTTGTAAGTGGTCAAATGGTCATAATGACCTTGAGAATAATGGCAAGGTCACGAAAGTCGAGAGGGCTGTGAACACTCCCCTAATACACCTTGACACCAAAGATGAATGGAATCGGTCAAACTGTTCTTGAGATATCGCGTTCACAACAAACAGGACATGACGAATGGACGGACGAAGCTGAATAATATGTCCCCCATCCCTAATACACCTTGACACCAAAAACGAATGGAATTGGTCAAACCGTTCTTGAGATATCGCGTTCACAACAAACGGGACATGACAGACGGACAGACGGGCGGACGGAGCTGAATATTATGTCCCCCGCCCCTAATACACCTTGATACCACTCGCTATCCTGGCGGCGGGGGACAAAAACCACTTTAAGAGTATATTGCTGTTATTTATGTGGACCTATTTTGCCAGTGTAATGATTGGACCAACAACTTACGATGTATAGACTGATTTGTGTTATGTTAGACTATTTTGTGCATTTATGGTGCCCCCTACTGGTCAATTTGTTTGAATCTTTCAGGCTATGTTTCATGTTCTTATTTGGACATATCCTGTGAGTTTTGTAATGATTGGAAGAACTATTTATGATTTATAGTCTGATTTGTGTTATACCACGTTGCTTTGTTTTGCATTGATAGCGCCCCCTATCGGACAATTTGAATGAAATTTTCAGGGTTTGTTTCAAGTACTTATATGAATATATCCTGTGAGTTTTATGGCTATAGGACAAACAATTGCTGATTTATTGTCTGATTTGTGTTATACCATGCTGCTTTGTTTTGCATTTATAGCGCCCCCTATCAGTCAATTTGAATGAAATTTTCAGGGTTTGTTTCAAGTACTTATATGAATATATCCTGTGAGTTTTATGGCTATAGGACAAACAATTGCTGATTTATAGTCTGATTTGTGTCATGCCATGCCCATTTTTTGCATTTATAGCGCCCCCTATGGGCCGATTTGCATGAAACTGTCGGACATAATCTGCAAGTTCTGTGATGATTGGCCCAATGATTGTTGAATTTTGTCCATTTATGTGCTAAACCACGCCCCTGCTGAAGTTCATTGGTCAATTATCTTGGAAAGGACATGAGATTTCAACAAGCTTTATGCAATCTTTGATAAGCTTGATCCACTGATGATCTACAGCAAATTTCGAATGAATCGGACCTACGGCCTAGGAGGAGATGTCAAAAATGTGTTTTTCAAAAAATTCAAAATTTCGGAAAATCAAATATGGCCGACCTTAGAGGTCCTTATGGGAAAGTTGTAGAGTTTGGACCAAGGAATGTCTATACCAAATTTCGTGTAAATCGGACGTACGTTGGAGTTATGACCTTGAAAGTGATAAACTGTTTTTCTTGAATTACAGCGCCACCATCAGGCCAATTGAGTTAAAAATGCCTTGGTCAGCATTTAAACACAACTTTCAACCAATATGCAAAATTTCAGGTCTCTAGCATTTACCATCTCACGGGAATTTGCGAAAACATTTCTGAAGAAGAAAAGAAATAATAATAATAATAATAATAATAATAATAAAAATAAACCAGCACAAAAACAATAGGGTTTCAGCCCTACGGGCTTGAACCCCTAATAATAATAAACCAGCACAAAAACAATAGGGTTTCAGTCCTACGGGCTTGAACCCCTAAAAATAATAATAATAATAATGAAAATAAACCAGCACAAAAACAAGAGGGTTTCAGCCCTACGGGCTTAACCCCAAACCAGCACAAAAACAATAGGGTTTCAGCCCTATGGCTTGAACCCCTAATAATAATAATAATAATAAGAAGAAGAAGAATAATAATAATAAACCAGCACAAAAACAATAGGGTTTCCGCCCTACAGGCTTGAACCCCTAATAAATACAACAAAAGGCCAGAACTTAAAACAACCACAATAGAATAGTGAAGTAGAACCACTAAAAGTGTTATATATAATTATGATACTCAATTCAGTAGAAAGTTGGTAGATTGGTTATACCTGATGCAGTAAAATAACTTATTAGACCTATGCCAGGTCACGACACTGTGGGCCGTCTGGGTACTTATGAGTTCATGGTTGGTGTTTTTGCTGACCTGAGCGGTCCACCGGGAAAACTCCCGGTATTCTCGATGGCCAGTCCTCCCCTGGACTGGAGTGTGAAAAAGTACAAACCCAAAACCAGTGAAGTTGGCACGTTGTGTAAATCGTAAATAAAAACAGAATACAATGATTTGCAAATCCTTTTCAACCTATATTCAATTGAATACACTGCAAAGACAAGTTACTTAATGTTCGAACAGGTAAACTTTGTAATTTTTTGCAAATATTAGCTCATTTGGAATTTGATGCCTGCAACATGTTTCAAAAAAAGCTGGCACAAGTGGCAAAAAGACTGAGAGAGTTGAGGAATGCTCATCAAACACTTATTTGGAACATCCCACAGGTGAACGGGCTAATTGGGAACAGGTGGGTGCCATGATTGGGTATAAAAGCAGCTTCCCTGAAATGCTCAGTCATTCACAAACAAGGATGGGGCGAGGGTCACCACTTAGTGAACAAATCGTGAGCTGATTGTCGAACAGTTTAAAAAACAACATTCCTCAACGAGCTATTGCAAGAAATTTAGGGATTTCATCATCTACGGTCCGTAATATCGTCAAAAGGTTCAGAGAATCCGGAGAAATCACTGCACGAAGCGACAAGGCGAAAACCAACATTGAATGCCCGTGACCTTCGATCCCTCAGGCGGTACTACATCAAAAACCGACATCAGTGTGTAAAGGACATCACCACATGGGCTCAGGAACACTTCAGAAAACCACTGTCAGTAACTACAGTTCGTCGCTACATCTGCAAGTGCAAGTTAAAACTCTACAATGCAAAGCTTAAAGCCATTTATCAACAGCACCCAGAAACGCCGCCCGGCCGCTGGGCCCAAGCTCATCTAAGATGGACTGATGCAAAGTGGAAAAGTGTTCTGTGGTCTGACGAGTCCACATTTCAAATTGTTTTTGGAAACTGTGGACGTCGTGTCCTCCGGACCAAAGAGGAAAAGAACCATCCGGACTGTTATAGGCAAAAGTTCAAAAGCCAGCATCTGTGATGGTATGGGGGTGTATTAGTGCCCAAGGCATGGGCAACTTACACATATGTGAAGGCACCATTAATGCTGAAAGGTACATACAGGTTTTGGAGCAACATATGTTGCCATCCAAGCAACGTCTTTTTCATGGACGCCCCTGCTTATTTCAGCAAGACAATGCCAAGCCACATTCTGCACGTGTTACAACAGCATGGCTCCGTAGTAAAAAAGAGTGCGGGTACTAGACTGGCCTGCCTGTAGTCCAGACCTGTCTCCCATTGAAAATGTGTGGCGCATTATGAAGGCGTAAAATCGACAACGGAGACCCCGGACTGTTGAACAACTTAATCTGTACATCAAGCAAGAATGGGAAAGAGTTCCACCTGAAAAGTTTCAAAAATTGGTCTCCTCAGTTCCCAAACGTTTACTGAGTGTCGTTAAAAGGAAAGGTGATGTAACACAGTGGTAAAAAAGGCCCCTGTGCCAACTTTTTTTTGCAATGTGTTGCTGCCTTTAAATTCTAAGTTAATGATTATTTGCAAAAAAAAAATAAAGTTTCTCAGTTTGAACATTAAACATCTTGTCTTTGCAGTGTATTCAATTGAATATAAGTTGAAAAGGATTTGCAAATCATTGTATTCTGTTTTTATCTACGATTTACATAACGTGCCAACTTCACTGGTTTTGGGTTTTGTAGATTAGCAGGGGAAAAAAAAAAAAACTGGTGATGACTGCGTGGCGGCTGCCAGCCGTCCTGGAGTACCGGCCGTTCTGTGATTCTCCAGAACGCACAGATGGCCAGTCCGCCCCTGATTCAAAGTCAATGCAAAGACGCGAATACACGCGTTACGGGCACGTCAAGCCGCTTTCACACCGGACGCCAAATGAATTTTTCGTGCAGCAGATTAGCTACATTCAAAGTCAATGCAAAGGCGCGAATACATGTGTTACGGGCGCGTTAAGCAGGATGCAAAACTAATTTTTCGCGCGACAGATTACATTCAAAGTCAATGCAAAGAAAATGCATTGACGCTAAACGAAATTTTTTGAATGATTACATTCAAAGTAAATGCAAAAGAAAATGCATTGACTTTGAATGTAATCTGTCTCGAAAAAATTCATTTCGTCCGTGTGAAAAGCCGCTTATCGCGCCCATTTTCGAGAAAACGCTGGTCATTCGGCCTTAATAAGTAAACCATTACCATGGGCAATTTCGAAAAGGCCATTTAGCCTGGAGCTTTTCGCCCCTTCGTCATATACCAGCGCAGAAGCTGTTTGTTACTCCACACTAACGACACACCACAGTTATGCACACGAACCAGCAGGTCCTTATAATACACACCGAAGCAGTTGCTAAGTTGTTGGTCCACTTATTGCTGCTCCTCACTGTCCATGTTTCCCTCTAAACTCAGACCCACCGGATTTCTACGGTCTCCGGTCTACACTTGGGTATGTCGACCCTTTCTACAAATGTGTCTTTATGGGGTGGATTCTAGCTTTCCCTCAATCCTAGCTATAGAGTAGAAACACCGGTGTACTCACCACAGTAGTTTTAGGTAGACAGCAAATTCGAGCTTGAGCCGCCAGACTTTCGCACTGCATCCTCCACTTCGCCGTTCGTTTATTAGAACAAGTTCATTTCATTAGATCTATACACATGTAATGCGTTTGATTGCGGAATTTGCCCATCGATTCCTTCTCAGATGGCAGACCCGTCTCAGTTTCACTCTGGGCAGGCGGACCCGGAAAACTGCGTTCTGCTGCCTCGTCCCGCCTATATCCGCCCTCCACAGAGCTGGCCAGTCAGAAGAAAGTGGGCACACGGGGAGTGGGGGCCATAGCGGAATAGCCACCCCAATGAGGCGTTTCAGGCAGAGACTACAATGGACTACAAATGGGGTTTTTTGAGGATGGCAGTATGAGCTAAATAAGGACCCTGTTTGGACTTTGAACGATCAGGAGTACTCTAGGGGAGTCCAAGATCAAGATATAACCTTGGAAATAAAGCAAAATAGGTCCCCTTTAAATACGCCTCAATTGAATAATTGCTGACTGCGGCATGGGAATGTGAATGCCTCTAAGAGGCGTGAGACTCACGGCAAATGCATGAGCGTTGGCAGCCCTGCAGACTACATTCAAAGTCAATGCAAAGACGCGTTTGCATTGACTTTGAATGTAATCTGTTGTGTTTCGCTTCCGGTGTGAAAGCGGCTTTAGCTGGCAACCTTTTCATTCGGCGCATTTTAATGCCAGCTAGCGAGCTAAATGCTCGCGGTGCAACTCCAGTCAAATTTGTTCACATAATCATGGCTATACGCATTTTAAATTGACTAAATTTAAGTGCATGAAATATAACGTTAGCTAGCTAGCAAGAGAGCCTTTATGCCAACTTAGCAAGCTATAGCTATTTAATGTATGCGAGCTAGGTGGCTAAATGGCGAAGTTATAACTATTCACTATTATCCATTGATTTCTGTGAGCAAGTCCAAAAATAAAACAACTGCGCACGTGTACCGGAGGTCGCGGCCAAATAGCGGTCGAAATCTAATAATGTTCACGGCAAAATATACACAGCAAAACAAATCTCTGTAGCTGAGGTAGAAGCAAGTGAAGGAGTGCTGGACCGGAAGTGTCGCACAAATAAACGGAAGCTGGCTGCGTTCCGTTTTGCCTCCTTGTTTCCGTGAAAAATAAGGTTGGATAATACATCCATGGTCTCCACCCAAAGGAAATCAGAAAACTTGTGGGCGGAAGTTCTCCAGTTTAACCGTACCTCATTTCGCTTCACTGTTGTCCTCGGACTTTCTCAAGGTTTTCATGGAGAATGGAGTTAAAAATCTGTGGTGTAATACAGCGTAAAGTAAGAAGGAAATAAGTTTTGCTGCTCAAGTGAGTTGATGATGCATGTTTTCTTCGCCAAATTACTATCCGTTATTTGAAGACCACGTTTGATCATACGCACGCACTTGGGATCATTCGAAATCGAAGTACCCATTCTACCCAACAAAGCGAAGCAATCTGAATGAATGCGGGTAAGATTGTATTTTTTTCTCTGAAATAATAATAATTCTAAATTGCGGTTTTATATGGGTTAATTTTAGTCATAATATGAGCTGCTGTTATTGTTTGCATGAAGTATGTTTACCGGGTAAATGCCGCAATCATTTAGGCTTCGCAACTCGTGAAGGGTACAGGCCAACGTTGCATGGCTCCGTAATGCTGTACTGACTTGAGTATTGTTCAAAAGTTGTCTCAACGGTTTAAACTTGTTTCGAGAGAGGCGGAGAACTGAAATTTTTTTTTTTTTTTTTTGGCCGTGGCTGTATTTACGGCGCGGTAAACGGTGATTCGGGGCAACGAGCTACGTAAACTAGAGGCGCTATGTTACGATTTCAATGTGCAAGTCTGGCCGCCAGCTTGTGACGGGCGTCCATCACAGAAAGGAGCAGCAAAGTGGATTCAAGCCTTCCAGAAATTTTGATTTCTACTGAGTGCCATACAGTCCTAACAAGCGAAAATAACGCAGTACTTTGAATCACTCCCGACTTAAGAGTTAGGCATATGGAAGCCCATAGTGGACAATATTCAAATGAAAATGTAATCCCACTATTGCATTATAATTTTCCACTTATGTATGAGTCATTTGAGACAATATTAAATTGAAAATGCATTAATCCAATTATCACTTTCATTTTCGCATACACATATGGGACATCCATGACTATATTCAAATGATAATGAAATGCTGATTGACATTTAATTTTCAAAGTCATGCTCTGCAATACAGTGGACAATATTCAAATGATAAAAACAAAACTGCACCCCCAGCCTATTGCATTTGCATTTACATGTCATCACGCTCTTTTAGGGTCAACATGATAATGAAAATGCTGTTTTCTAATCACTTGGAAATAATAATGATATAATAATGATGACGACATTTGACATTTCATTTTCAAAGACTTATCCTGCAATACATGGGACAATATTCAAACGCAGTAAGGGAAACAGCGCCTCCCAGTCCATTGCATTTTCAAATACATGTCACCACGCTCTTTTTGGGACACAATGAAAATTAAAATGCAATCTGTCAGCGTCTCATCAAGGCAGGTCTTCCGTGGGGCGTCACTCATTAGGGGCGAAAGCGAAACCATGTTCCTTATTTGCATACCAACCAATCAGCTTCTGGGTAGCGCTTATGCGCGACGGAGGCTTACTGATAATGTCATGATGGCTAGGCTGCTATGTATTGTGTGCCATCGCGCATTAGGCTATGTTGCGCTTTGGATGTAGCCATCTTGGCAGCTAGAATGCTAGCTAACATTAACTAAAGAAAATATTTGTAAATGATCATCACATTAAAGTGATATGATTTGATTTTTGCCCCAACTCTATTAACTGAGCTAGCTGTAATATGCATGAACTTATCCGAGGCTTCGCGGGAGTGTTGTGCAACTGCAACCCAAGTGTGCTTGCAGATTTCAGAGATGTTAGCTAGCTTGTTAGTGAGTCTAAAAGCAATCGCTTAGGTACAGCTAGCTAGCTATGATGCCGACTGGAGAAGCTCATACAGCCCTGATTTGTCACTTTAAACGCCATCTCGCACACACGACCTCTTTCACCATTGATTAGCAGCTTCTTTTACCTAAAGAACAAACTGACAGTTCAGCCTGAGACATGTTATTTCATAGCTAGTTAAAGCAGCATTATCCTTCCATGCGTGCTATAGCGCATAACATTACTCCAGATAAAACGCGATTCGTCTTCCCACCCTGCTAACGCTAGTTAGGGGAAATGTTTGTCATTATTTTTATACTTAATCGCTGTGATTCGGTTTTTGCCCTAGCTTCACAAGCTAGCTAGCTGACAGCGATTGCTTTTGTGCTTGCAGATTGTTCTTGAGCAAGCCAGGTAATGAGCTATCCATTTAAATCTCCCAGAAATCTGATAGTACTCTTGGGACGTACTAAAGTGCTGCCAAACATATCAAAGAAGTTCATATTTCAGCAGGTTAAGTTAGCAAGTGAGGAACATTGTTTTCAGCCAGTCATCAAAACTTCTCCCATTGCTACGTGGCTTGGGAATCGTGATTAAACTAGGAACAGCGGCAGCCTGACTGCTGGCCGTTTATCGGACCGTTCTGCATGATGCATACATTGTGCATGTTTAAGGAGTGGCGAACTTGCAACTCGGCAAGCACAAGAGCAGTCGTCAGCTAGCAAAAACCGAATCACAGCGATTAAGTATAAAAATGATGACAAACATTTCTAACTAGCGCCAGCAGGGTGGGAAGACGAATCGCGTTTTATCTGGAGTAATGTTATGCGCTATTGCACGCATGGAAGGATAATGCTGCTTTAACTAGCTATGAAATAACATGTCTCAGGCTGAACTGTCAGTTTGTTCTTTAGGTAAAAGAAGCTGCTAATCAATGGTGAAAGAGGTCGTGTGTGCGAGATGGCGTTTAAAGTGACAAATCAGGACTGTAAGAGCTTCTCCACTAGGCATCATAGCTAGCTAGCTGTACCTAAGCGATTGCTTTTAGACTCACTTTCCAAGCTAGCTAACATCTCTGAAATCTGCAAGCACACTTGGGTTGCAGTTGCACAACACTGCCGCGAAGCCTTGGATAAGTTCATGCATATTACAGCTAGCTCAGTTAATAGAGTTGGGGCAAAAATCAAATCATATCACTTTAATGTGATGATCATTTACAAATATTTTCTTTAGTAAATGTTAGCTAGCATACTAGCTGCCGAGATGGCCACATCCAAAGCGCAACATAGCCTAATGCGCGATGGCACACAATACATAGCAGCCTAGCCATCATGATATTATCAGTCAGCCTCCGTCGTGTGCACAAGCGCTACCCAGAAGCTGATTGGTTGGTATGCAAATAAGGAACGTGGTTTCGCCGCGCCCCTAATGAGTGACGTTTTTGATGAGACGCTGACAGATTGCATTTTAATTTTCATTGTGTCCCAAAAAGAGCGTGGTGACATGTATTTGAAAATGCAATGGACTGGGAGGCGCTTGTTTCTTACTGCGTTTGAATATTGTCCCATGTATTGCAGGATAAGTCTTTGAAAATGAAATGTCAAATGTCGTCATCATTATTATATCATTATTATTTCCAAGTGATTAGAAAACAGCATTTTCATTATCATGTTGACCCTAAAAGAGCGTGATGACATGTAAATGTAAATGCAATAGGCTGGGGGTGCTGTTTTGCTTTTATCATTTGAATATTGTCCACTGTATTGCAGAGCATGACTTTGAAAATTAAATGTCAATCAGCATTTCATTATCATTTGAATATAGTCATGGATGTCCCATATGTGTATGCGAAAATGAAAGTGATAATTGGATTAATGCATTTTCAATTTAATATTGTCTCAAATGACTCATACATAAGTGGAAAATTATAATGCAAAAGTGGGATTACATTTTCATTTGAATATTGTCCACTATGGGCTTCCATATAGGCACGTCCGAAAACCCGTTGAAATCTGCAGCCGCTGTCAGGAGACGCGAATAGGTTTAGTTGTTCCTCGTCCATCGTAAAGCCAGTGTCCGGGTCTGCACCATGCAGCTTCTATCAAACAAAAAATTGTCACAGATATGTGTCTGATCCAATTTCAAACCATTTTTTTTTGTTTTTCTTTTTTTAATAGATAGGCCGACGTGTCAGATTCAATTACCAACCAGTGTTTTTTTATTTATTTATTTATTTTTCTAAGCTAATAAACTAGTTTAACGACTTGGCTGCTGTCACAATAAGACACTTGTTATCAAGGTTCCCGGTATTTGCGATGATAATTTATCTTACTAGTTAAGAGCCAGTTTTCATACGAGTCAGGCAGATTTCTATTAGAGGGTGATTCATGACCCCTTCGGATTTGTCCGAAATTTTTCTATTGATAGATATATGTTAGAAACGAACAAAAATCACATTTTCTATCCTTAATAGGGTCTGCTTTTTTTTTTTATTTTTTTTTTTTTTTTAGGGGGTCCTGGAATATCGGGGTCAAAATTAGCCAAAATGGCAAAATCACTAAAATTAGGTTTTTGAATGCTTGTATTTCTGTGCGCCCTAAGTGAGCCAAATTGATTTCCATTTGTGCAAGTCTATCGGGTATGGACTCTTCAAAAATGTGAAAATTTTGGCGGCTGACTTAAGGTGCAGCCCATAGGTGGCGTTGCAAATCACTACTTTTTGTAATTATGCACACTTTCCCAGGGGTTGTGTGGCTTGCGCTCTAAGTCAGCCAAGGTATTCTATGCATGTCATGATAGATCAGCACCTCTTATTTGGATTTGGATGAAAATCAGTGGCAGGCGGTGGATGGAAAACTTGGGGGGCGGAAAACATCCCTTGAAACGGATGAGGTAGTGACCCGATTTCAATCATTGTTCTTGGTCAACATGTAAGTTACCCTTATAGTGAAATGTTTAGGCAAGTGAATAATAAATTCGATAAAATGTTTAATTCACATGCCTTAATAGGCAACTTTTCACGAAAAAACCACTGGATTTTCCGCGTTCAATTTTGTCGCATCCTAAGCAAGTCATCAAACCTATGCATAATGACTGTTTAATTGAAAAAGATTGAAATGCGCTCTTTTTTGCTTTCAACTGGTGCATTTGATTTCTCGTCTGAACGAAGACAACTAACTACACCTGAGAGGGAGAGTTCAAGTGTCTTTTACCAGGGAAATTGACTGAAAACAGATCAAGACTAATAAGCAGTCTAAAGACCTGTTTATCGCCCTCCTTGTTCTCTGTCCACCGCCCGCCACTGATGAAAATTACGGCGGCTGACTCAGGGCGCACAAGTATAGGGGGCGCTTTTTGCCGCCGAAAGGTGAAATTACCACATTTTCACACAGCGATTTCTCCATGCGCCCTGAGTCAAAATTAATGAAATATGGCTCTCGTTGTCACTCAGCATCTCTAGTGTCAGTGGTAAAGAGAGTTCCATTGCTGGTTTTGGTATTAAACCTTTTTGCACCATTTTTGTTAGGCCACTTCGCGAAAAAGCCACATATGGTAAACTGGGAACTTTCTCCGATTTTCATGAAACTTGCAGGATTTGCTTTCCTTTGCCAATTCCGCAGCCACCGCGGGCTTACCCTGTCCAGCAGCTGTTGCCAACTGCCGAAGCGGACGGGTCAACCGGTTTCCTGGGAACCTTGCCCTTTACTCACCTCACCTAGTGGAAAGGGCACCCCTGTTTAGCGCCGGTCAAAGGACACCTGTTGGTGATCGCTTACACCAACATTGATTTCATCATACAAATCTTAGATCTGACTTTTGATTTGATTGGAAAACCCCTTGAATACATAGCAAAAAAAACTAAAGCCAGGTTTAGCTTCATGGGTTCTTGTGAAAAATGTACAACAAATTCGATGAAAATCAAATAAATGGTTTATGAGATATAAGGTTATTTGAAAGTGCTACTTTTTGCAGTTTAGTTCCAATTTTGCCACCAAGTGGCGGCCTATAAACAAAGTGGCTTGCCACACTGCACTCAAACTTGCAGAACACCTTTCTCCCAGTTAAGGAAGCAAATCCTGCACGTTTCATGAAAATCGGAGAAAGTTCCCAGTTTACCAAATTCGGCTTTTTTGTGAAGTGGCCCAAGAAAAACGGTGCAAAAAGGGTTAATACCGAAACCAGCCAATTCTCTTTACCACTGACACTAGAGATGCTGAGTGTCAACATGAGCCATATTTCATCACTTTTGACTTAGGGCACATGGAGAAAATGCAGCGTGCAAATGTGATAATTTCACGCTTCTCCGGCAAAAAGCACCCCCTATACTTGTGCGCCTTAAGTCAGCCGCCGTAATTTTCATCCAAATCAAAGTAAGAGGTCCAAACCTATAATGACATGCATAAAATACCTGGGCTGACTTAAGGCGCAAGCCACACAACCCCTGGGAAAGTGTGCATAATTACAAAAAGTAGTGATTTGCAGCGCCACCTATGGGCTGCGCCCTAAGTCAGCCACGAAAATTTTCACATTTTTGGAGCGTCCATACCCGATAGACTTGCACAAATGAAAATCAATTTGGCTCACTCAGGGCGCACAGAAATACAAGCATTCAAAAACCTAATTTTAGTGATTTTGCCATTTTGGCTGATTTTGACCCCAATATTCCAGGACCCCCTAAAAAAAAAAAAAAAAAAAAAAAAGGTCCCTATTAAGGCTAGAAAATGTGATTTTTGTTCGTTTCTAACATACATCTATCAATAAAATAAAATTTCGGACAAATCCGAAGGGGTCATGAATCACCGCCTACCTGACTCTTATAAAAACTGGCTCTTAACAAGTGCCCCGTCCTAGATCGTACTGCTAGAGGAACAGACCCAGCCTGACAGAACGAGATCAGCAGGGGTGTGAAATTTCCGCGGAAATGTGGAAATTCGCATTTTTAAAAAACTGATTCCTCGTAAATGAGTGAAATTCCGCATGACTTTGAAAAAAATGAATAAAAATGAACAAAAATAGCGATCGCAAATTTTTCCGCGGACTTGTAGCCTATCTTTACCAGCTGCGCTAAACAACGCGAGAAAACCAGTTTAGTCAGCATTTCCGCTGGCTATGTTCCACGTGGTTAGTCACAAACAATGGCTAGCAATAGGAAGGACGTTATTGACCGCAAATCTGATGTAACTAAAATTGATGTGGGGATTAAAAACGCGTGGAATTGGTCTTGGCTCGAGAAAGAAATAGAAGGACATCAATTAGGCGTTTGCATCCAGAAAATCACGAAAGCTGGTTTTGCACTTTGCAAGATTTGTAGCAAGGAAATCAACTATTCCAATCGAGGCCGTGTAGCTGTGGAGGATCATGTCAAATCATCGACACACGGGCAGCGTGTGAAAATTCAAAAGACTAATTATGCGTTACCAGGTATGTATATATCTTTTTATTGTAATGGTACTTAATTGTACTTCACGCAATTTTCAAGAAGATCCATCGATCGAATTATAAAGTCGTTCAGTTTTCGATCACATTCATCAGTTCATGATCGCTTTTAATTCCATCAGGGGCGGCGTTAGACTTGAAAATTCCGGGGCCAATATCCCTCCCTTTGACAACAATTAGTCCTGGCTAACTCCAGATGGTTTTCCTTCATTAACACGTTGTCCAATTCAAGAATAATCAAGTGGCAATTGAAGACACGGCTACTCTCCCCCATGCAATCTAAAAGCGACAAAATAATGGGCTACATTCAGTACAGAAAAATAATTTAATTAAGGGGGTCTATGCCCCGGCACTCGGCGACGGCATTTCAGAACTCTTCAGCGAATGAAGGTATTTTCGGCGACAAGTATGTACACCTGTTTTTGCAGCACGGTCAGGCAACTCGCTGTAAAAGATAGACAGCTGTCTGATTGGAAAATGTAAACGGACGAAACCACGTAGCCTACTAGTCAACAAAATTACCTTAATTCGCTGAAGAGTTCTGAAATGCTGTCGCCGAGTGCTGGTGCATAGACCTAATTATAATTATTTTTCTGTACTGAATGTAGCCTATTATTTATTAATAATATTATTAAATATTATTATTATAAAGAGAGACATCTCTTTAAGTGACAGTTAGTGAAATTAATTTCACTAGTATTAATGATCAGAAATTATTTAAGGTTTTTGTTCGTTATTTTGGATTAAATTTGGCCTCAGGTTAATCAAGCTTTATTAAATTCCATTGGACTCTCAAGTGTATAACAAAGCATGTCGTGTGTAGAGAAATATATGTGAAAAGAAAAAAAACAAAGGTGAACTATATAATTTTATCATATTCAATGTCATTTCCAGTATAACTCAAATGATTCCATGTTTGTTTTATGCCATTTTCTCTTGGTGTTATGAATTACTTATTTTTGTTGTGGTCAAATGAACTTCATAGCATTTTTGATTTTTTGACGGAAATACTCCCTTTACGACATATGTTAATGAATGTTACTGAATGTAGTTGTTGCAATATTGAACCATTGGTGCTTCACAAGTCATTGTCTTCCAGCATGTGCTTATTTCACTCATTAAATACTGTTAAGCAGTGAAACTACATAATTTGATTCTTGATTTTATTCTAAACAAATGAATTTGAATCAGAGACCATTAGTTTTTCTTTTTGAAAAAAGGACATTTTTGTGATAATTGCCTCTAACTCAAATGACTTAAAATGGGCTTTAAATTGCTTAATTTTAGGTCAATTTTTCTAAAAGTTTCTTGGGGGAGACGCCCCAAACCCCCACCTATGGGAGGGCGGCCTTCCCATCGACAACTTTACGTTGCCGGGATGGCCCCTTTGGGGCCATAATTTTCCTCCTCTTTTTTTTACTAAACCCCACTCACACCCCTGGATCAGTCACAATATTACCGTACCGAAGGGGTTTTAAGATGGTCTCGTTGTATACCACCGTATTTTTAAACATTCCCTATAAGATAAAATGTCAATTGCTCAGGGTCCATTTCCCAAATCACAGATGCTAACTTACGTTGTTGGAACCATTGACAATGAATTGACGAACTATGTAAGCTGCTAACTCAGTTAGCAACTACACTTTTGGTAAACGCAATGGGCGATAATAGACAGAAATGGCGCTCAAGCTAAGTCTTCTCTTGTTATCGGTCAGAAAAGGCTGGAAATCAAAATGCTGCTGAATGAATATTATATTTACCGAAAGATTAACCAGAGCGTATTTGTTTGCATGGGTTCCAGCGGCAGGCACGCCCATCATAAGGTGGCGGTCCGCTCTGCACACATTGGCTGTAGGGCTGGGATGATTCTGAATCGATTTTTTTTTTAAGGCGTAGTACCACCACCTGCTACCATGGGGCGAACATCCGAGCTTTCCCTTTTCCTTGATTAAACCCGACGCAGTTTGAACGAAAGTGCCAAACATCAAAGGGCATGTGAATGCTTCCAGAAAAAAACTTGACTGACATTAGTATTTTTCAGCGACATGCTGCACGGAGCCAAGTAAAGGACCACAGAATCGTCTCCTATTAACCAATTAGGTTACTCTAAGAAAAGTAACCTGTTCCAGTTTACTTGCTTGATTAGCAATCAAATGGTGGATGCGTTTACTCTCTAAGTTGAATGAGTAGAGCTGTTTATTAAGACCGCATGTTTGATTGCTGCATTTTTAATTTTTTAAAATTTAAATGGCCATAGAACAGCACAGCATAAACACGATTGCCATTGCCACGGCATTTCGTGCCACTTGTGATAATTTATATCTCACATTCACGTTTCATCCGCTTTTCAGAATGTTTTCCATCTTGTGTATTTTTTTAGACACTTGAAATCCAGGGCGATCTAAAAACAAATCTCTTTATTATTATTTTATCATTATAGATCTCCTAAAATACTACAATGAGAGATTAAATGCAGAGTTGGTATGGTGATGTTGAACGAGGATTTTTTTTTTTTAAAAAGTGTGATAAGACCACTTGCCATCATGGGGTGTGTAGGCAGTCGCGTGTAATTTCTTGAAACATACACACCTGAAGCGGCTTAAAACGATTTAAAATGCCGTCGGGAAGAAGCCTGAGTTTAGATTTCGCTAATTGCAGGTGCTCCGCCTTTCCCGAAAGCTGCTCCCGTGTACTTGTCCTAAATAACAATCAAGCAATTTCAGTAGCCTATACGATTAAGATGGGATGGTGAAAAGCAGACAAACCTAACTGGGCTACGGTGATAGAGTGAAAGAATGCCTATAATTTGAATAATTAAAAAAATCTCCCTCTGAATTACATCTCTCATTGTAACATTTTAAGACATTATTAAAGATTAATTTAAAACAGACTTGTAATAAGATCGCCCTGAATTTTATGCGTGTAAAAAATACACAAGCAGGAAAACATTCTGAAAAGCGGATGAAACGTGAATGTGAGATATAAATTATCACAGTCGCACGAAATGCCATGGCAATGGCAATCGTGTTCATGCTGTGCTGTTCTATGGCCATTTAAATTTGAAAATGCAGCAATCAAACATGCTGTCTTAATAAACAGCTCTATTCATTCAACTTAGAGAGCAAACGCATCCACCATTTGATTGCTAATCAAGCAAGTAAACTAGAACAGGTTACTTTTCTTTGAGTAACCTAATTGGTTAATAGGAGACAATTCTGTAGTCCTTTACTTGGCTCCGTGCAGCATGTCGCCGAAAAATGCTAATGTCAGTCAAGTTTTTTTCCGGAAGCATTCACATGCCTTTTGATGTTTGGCACTTTCCTTCAACCTGCGTCGGGTTTAGTCAAGGAAAAGGAAGAGCTCGGATGTTCGCCCCATGGTAGCAGGTGGTGGTACTACGCCTTAAAAAAAAAATCGATTCAGAATCGTCCCAGCCCTAATTGGCTGATCTGGACAGAGCAACGTAGCGCCTCTAGTTTATATATCTCGTTGATTCGGGGCTATATTTACAGCAAGTCGGAGTGCGCATGCGCGGAGGCGTCTGCCGGCAAATCCAAGATGACATACTCGCGTTTGACAGGGGACTCCGGGCAAATCCATGATGACGGACTCGCGTTTGACAGTTGTAGGGAGCAATTTTGGGTATTTTGATGCTTTAGCCACTGAAAGTCAGTCAGGAAAATTTTGAGTTTCATTTCTTGTGCTGCTAGCCTGCTATACGTGGTAATCCATGTTACTGATGATACCCGTCGCTGGGGCACGTGCAGCATGCATTCGCGATATTAGCATTCTAAAGCTCCATCTTAATAATAAAATCCCCCAAAACATAAGCGGAGGTTGGATAACGAATTCTTATTACGCAAGAGTTAACTACTCCTTTTTTCTTTACTTGGGCTGCCTGTTGAATAGCTCAAGTCTAGGGGTGCGTCTCCATTCTCTCTATTTGTATCCTAGTTCCCCTCACCTGCATCTTTTCCTTACGCAGAGGATGCATGGAGAGACTCAGGGAAACCATGCGAGGGGGGAAATATTGGGGAAATATGTGGAATGAGAAGTCCTTTTATCATACCCATCACATGAAGCGACGTTTGTTTCTGATCACGACGCACAGTGGATCCAACATAATGCGATCCTTTGGGATTGGCATGTATGCAAAGTTTAATCACTCGTTTGAAGTGGTTTAATAACCATATGCTTCAGAGGGTTCATTTTAACCTTGGCGGGTTTTTTTTTTTTTTTTTTTTTTTTAATGGTAGATTAATGCGTTTTAATTAAGTCTTCCAGTTATTGACTCCTCTTGAGACTGTTGTGTTGCATTACTTATTTGTCTTTGTTAGTCACGTGTTTGTATTAGCTGTGATGTCACCAAGACACCATTTGTAAGTAATAGTTACAATGCTGTGTAAAATACGCAATTTCAAGTTATGAAATCCATTAAGTCATCAAACTGGAGAAGAAGAACCAGACTGAGAGAATACCATACCAAGACAATCTCTGCATGGATCCCAGGGACAGTTATTTGGCTAAATTGTCATCCATTAGCAATACCAATCCATACAACCTGATTGCAAAAAGATGGGAGGGGCATTCCATGGTCTTCATTTTGTTACGTACAGGACATTTAAAGAAGTGATTCCATTGCAGCTACCAATGTGTTGGTCCTCTGAATTGTTTGAATGGCTGAATTTAAAGTACGCTTGGAGTGCTTCAGGTGATATAAAAATGAATGTCATCAATGGTGATTAATGCACTTAATTACATAAAAGAATAATTGTTCTGGACTGGACAGATTGCGACATGGTTTTTTTTGTAAAGTGGTTAAATCAAAAGTTCTTTTCATTTAGGCAATATTCTTCAAATTCAGCCATCCAGTGATGTATCAAAAAAAATATCAGGAATTTTCAAAAAAAAAAATATCAGCTGATGAATTTTCAAAAAAAAAAAAATCTTTTGAGCTGATAAATCAATGACAAATAAGCCTTTTAAAAATGTTTTTTTTTTTAAGGACAGGATGTAGGGAAAATCTATTGAAGTTGGAAGACAGGACACTTTTGGTTCACAACATTTACATTGTTTTTATAAAGTGATTTTTTTTTTTTAGTATTTACCAGCCAAAAAATGAGAGTGTTAAACCAAAAGTTTCTGGAGACAAAAACATTCCTTTTTTTTTTTTTTTTTGTAGATTTTTTTTTTTTGAGCTGGAGTGTTAAAAAGTAACTAATGGATTCTTTAATTGTTCTTTATTGTAGGGGGCGGGTATTTTGGTTTTCCAAACAATTTAAGAACAATTTAACTATTAAACTTTGTTTATTTGAAAGGTTTTCAAAATAAAATGATGCCCCCATATTAATATTATATTAATTCATATTTTAAATTACATATTTAATACATTTCACATAGTGTTAACTTGCTCAGATGGTTGCGCCACCTGACATTTTGAGGGTCGGACGGTTGCGCCACCTGACATTTTGAGGGTCTGAGATGGCAAAACATAAAATATATATCATTTTATGATAAATTGGAAATATGTTCAAATTAAACACGTTTTATAGAATAAAATTATGCTTATTATGAATAATTTATTTTAAACAAAAGTAGTGCACTCAGACAATGTCACGTCATTGACCCAAATATCAATTAATTATCACTAAAACTTGTATTGATTTCAAATTCTTCTATATCTCTACTTTCTATGATAATAACATCAAGAAGGCTTTTGTCCCATTTACCATTTCTAAGCTAAAACGTTCACTGCAGATTACAGCCGGTACTGTATTGCTAGGTCGGTTCTTCAGCCGGCCACTAGATGGCTCAGCTGGCGCAGGGGGTAGCACTGCTTGACCACATGGTCTGAAAGGTCACAGACATAGTGATTTAGCCCTGTGAAAATCCAGCTTTATCTCGAACATCTTGTAACTTGGAGGTCTGCAACGACACACCACATATTAAAATATGTGTATAACAATGGAAACCAATCATTTTGCTCCAAAAAATGTGTGATGGAACATATTTCCCCATAATTTGAAGGGTTGTGGCCTGTGTACATTTTGATAATGCATGTGTAGTACAAAGAGTGCAGAGGTAGTATGCAGATTACATAGTTCATCACCTACATGTATTTCTTCAATCCCCCTCGGATGCTTGAAACAAGGGCTCATCTATGCCAACATCAGTGAATTTATCCAGGGAGCATTACTTCTTCATGAAGACAATGTTACAGATTGAAAGTCGTGAGTCTTTTAATCATTGCAGAAAACATGGGGACTGTTGTTGTTTGAAGTTAAAACTTCTTGGAGACGGACTAGCATAGTATGTCCCTCAGTTTACCACTTAAAGAAAGGCCACTAAGTGTTACATGTAATTCTTTGTTGTGAGTTTATGCAAATAAAATGCATTTTAATTTTAATTCTGACCATAAACCATTGACTAACTACAGTTAAGGCTGTAATGAACCCTGTCATTAGCCATGGCGTTCTTATTTTCACCTTCCCTGGGACACCTGGAACTTTAGCACGTAAAGGGTTAATGATGCAAAAAGACTTTCTGAAATTGTAATCCTAGAAAGTAGAGATATAGAGGAACATAATAAAAGTAGTTTTATTTAATTTCACAGAGGGCGCACTGAGTTCTGGCCTGATGAAAATGTGCCAAAATGGCATTTTCGCCACAAAAAGCACCCCCTATACAAAAGCACCCAAACTAATCCACCGCCATTCATGCATATTTAGAAAGGAAAGGTCCCCAGGTGTTCAAATATGCATGAATGAGCCAGGCTTAATCAGGGCGCAAGCCGTGGGAGGTCCCCGAATGCAGCCCAAAAAGTGAAAAGTAGTGATTTGAAGCGCCATCTATAGGTGGCGCCCTCATTCAGCCTCTAAAATGCCAATGTTTTTTGAAAGACACTACCCGATACATTTATATATCATGAAATCATGGAGGCTGAATGAGAGCACATAGAGATCATCAAAGTCAAAAAACAATTTTTTTTTTTTTTAGTCAGTTTTGGCAACATATCTACCCCCACAAAAAAATTGATAGGAATTGGAGGGGGTGATGTATCACGCCCTGTCTCATTCTTAGAAAAAATGGCTCTTTAAGGCTAAAATCCCTTCCACTGTTTCCCTTCAGGAGCTGCACTTCTGAACACATTTGATCTGCAGAATGATGCAGGCAGGAGTCCGTCTGAGACAGGACACTGAGACGACCCTACCAGAGCTCCCCGAGCAGCACAGGATCAGAGAGAAAGAAGAGGAACTACATGGACTGGAGTCTGTCCACATGGCAGAGTCAGAGACAAAATGCAGTACAGCAGGACTCAACACACTGGAGCCAGTGTGTGTTACAGCAAACAGCAAGGTCAGAGATTTACATCACACAGAAGCATCACTGATAAAAACAGAGACTGGTCTGGGCCCCGCCAACACTGGGGATCTTAAGACGGAGAGCCTAGACTGTACAGAAGTGGGCTGTGTAACCCATCTGCTTCCTGATCAAGTTAAAACAGAAGCTGCTGATGGAGACTGCATTCAGGCTGAACACTTCAGTGTCTTGCCTGACATTAACTGTGATGTTATCAAATCTGATGAAGTGAAGATTGAATTCAGTGAAGTTTTTGTGAGTGATGTCATGACCACTGTGCTTAGAGGAGCTGGTGCTCATGAAAAAGGCCAGAGTGAATCATGGCAGTGTGCAGGACAGCCAAATCTCAACAGAAAAAAATCTGGGAAAAAACGGTCAGAATTAATCCAATATGCGGAAATTCTTACCAGTGAAAAGCTGTACAAATGTGACCAATGTGAGAAGAATTTTGCATGGAAATCTCGATTAAAAACTCACCAGAAAATTCATACAGGTGAAAAGCCCTTTAAATGCGATCAGTGTGGGAAGTGTTTCGGTTCAAAATATTGGTTACAAAAACATGAGAGAATTCATGCTGACGAAAAGCTTTACAAATGCGATCAATGTCAGAAGAGTTTTATTTGGGAATCTCATTTAAAATCTCACCAGAAAATTCATACAGGTGAAAAGCCCTATATTTGCAATCAATGTGGAAAGTTTTTCAGTACAAAATATAATTTACAAAGCCATGAGCGAATTCATACAGGTGTAAAGCCCTACAAATGCAATCATTGTGAGAAGAGTTTCAGTCATAAATCTAATTTACATTACCATGAGCAAATTCATACTGATGAAAAGCCTTTTGCATGTAATCAGTGTGGAAAGTGTTTCAGTTCAAAATGTAATTTACAAAGCCATGAGCTAATTCATACCGGTGTAAAGCCCTACAAATGCAATCATTGTGAGAAGAGTTTCATTCATAAACATTCTTTGCGTTGCCATGAGCGAAGTCATGCTGATGAAAAGCCCTTTACATGTGATCAGTGTGGAAAGTGTTTCACTTCAAAATATAATTTACAAAGCCATGAGCGAATTCATACAGGTGTAAAACCCTACAAATGCAATCATTGTAAGAAGAGTTTCAGACATAAACATTATTTGCGTTATCATGAGCAAAGTCATGCTGATGAAAAGCCCTTTACATGTGATCAGTGTGGAAAGCGTTTCAGTTCAGAATATTATTTCCAAAAACATAATCAAATTCATACAGATTTAAACCTTTACAAATGTGATCAATGTCCAAAGAGTTTTTTATGGAAATCTTATTTAATATCTCACCAGAGAAGTCATACAGGTGAAAAGCCCTACAAATGCAATTGGTGTGAGAAGCGTTTCAGTCGTAAATATAATTTGCATTCCCATGAACGAATTCATACTAATGAAAAGCCCTTTACATGTGATCAGTGTGGAAAGTGTTTCAGTACAAAACCTAATTTACGAAGCCATGAGCGAATTCACACGGGTGAAAGGCCCTACAAATGCAATCAATGTGAGAAGAGTTTCAGTCATGGACATAATTTGAATACCCATAAGCGCATTCATTCAGAAGGAAAACTCTACAAATGCAATCAATGTGAGAAGAGTTTCCATCATAAACATGAGTTGAATTCCCATGAGCGACTCCATACAGGTGAGAAGCCCTAGAGATGGGACCAGTGTAGGAAGGAGTTTGCATGGAAATCGCATTTAAAATCCCACCCAGAGCATTCATACAGATGAAACCTTCAAAATTGAAAATTGGCTGACAATTCTGTGAGCAAGTTCATTCTGGTGAAAAACCGTGTAAAAGGGATGTGTGAAAAGGTTTTTTTTTTTTTTTTTTCCTGCTTTTTTTTTTTTTTTTTAATTCAGGAAAGGACATGTCCTGTTCTCCTATCATTCCAGCCCACTTGCCCAAAGTTCTTCCAATTTTGAGTTAGAATGAGCAATACATGTTGAAAGATCACATTTGGACTTTTTTCGTCTCTTACAAAGTATTGATAAAGAATGAGACAGTGAAAGACACCCCTTTTTAGCAGATCTCATGTCAGTTGAAACTCTCTGAAAAAACCTCATTAGAATTATCCCATTTTCTCACGTACAATTGCAATAACATTCAAAACTCATATGGCAATATCTACACATAATAAACAATGAAAAATGGTTAAAGTATCACATTTTATTACATGACTTCTGACCTAGATACAGTTAACAGCAGCCTACATTACTATCAGAAGTCACTTCATCATGCACTTTCAAAGTTAAAAACATCAACCTTGCCCTCTTCTAGGATTCTATTGCTTGAAATAACATTTTAGATATGATAAGTCTGTACAACATACATCAAAGATTAGAATCCTGGAGGAGGGCAGGTTAATGTATTGGGGCTAGAAAACAGGAGTAAGAAATCTTGATAGTTTTATTGATATACAAAATATTCACAGTAGTAATGATGACCTAAGAATTTTTCATACTTATTAAAATGAAATATTGGCTTTTGGGATTAAAAAATGTACAGCATATACTATTCTTTGATGTCTTTATTATATCTGACAATTCTTTGAATGAATAAGAAATGATATATTTATCTTAATACAAATTACTACTACTACTGTTCTATTCTACTAAAACTTTATTTTTTGGGTCATTTTCATCATTTTCTCTTCAGGTTGTGACTTTAATCTCAAGAAAGCTAAATCATAGGCCTACCAAAAACTTGTTTTTTAAAGGAGGAGACAGCACCTCGGCAAAGTATATTTCAGTGGAAAGTAGAATACCTGAAGTGTCTAAAACACATAGTTTTATAAATTTTAATTTGGTAATGAACCAGTGCGACGCATTTTTAAACCAGCGAGTCTTCAGATTGGTTTCAGTACCAGGGGGGCAGACATTTTTACTTGGGGAATCTTCTGATTTTGAATTTGATCTTCAGAAACCTCATCTTTAAAAATGCTTAATAACCTTAACCTCTCCCAGTTTACGTCTCCCGATTAGCCACAGTTGCTCAGACTAATTGGTAAAAACCGACGACTGTCTAATTTACTTTTGATAGCATTGTTATGCATTGCACCACGAAACTATGAGGCGTCTTCTGCACATAAATGACGACGTAAAATATCAGTATGTCTTCATAATTTCAGCGCTCGTTAAGCACCACAGATTTGTGGAAATTAGTTTGCGAGGCTGCGGGAATCCATTTTTTATTTTGAATGTTGTCACGGCTAAAGGGCGTTGTCAGGTTGCACAGCTGTGACAATCCCAAGGACGGCGAAAACAGATGCTGTCAGCGAAATTTTTGGATTTACAATGCTTTATCAATTATATGAATGTAGGCAATGGGAATTCACCTTTCATTACCATTTCTAATTATATGTCATGTAGGCTATTGGTCTTGGTCGCTCAGTCAATAAATTGTTTGTTTGTTAATCAGGCCAGCCTAAATAAGAACAGCTTGCGGGCAACCAAATCGAAAAGGGAGAGCTTACCGCAGGCCCTTTGAACTACTCCATGGCCCGGATGAAAGGAAAGAGAACAATTGACATCACGTAAGTGAATAATGTACGCACATGCACCGCGGCACTGGCGTTTGATTGGATAACGCGTTCGAAATGCACACTCACCCACTATATAGGGCACTATGTAGTGAATGTTCTCCATTGAAAACAATATAGAGAGTGAGTGAGCGAGTGGACAAGTGTGCATTCCGAACGCAGCCTTAGATTCCCCAAGTAAAAATGTCTGCCCCCCGATATTGACGCCGATTTGAAGACTTCCCAGTTTAAAAATGCGTCGCACTGGATCATTACCTAATTAAAATTTATAAAACTGCGTTTTAGACACTTCAAGAATTCTACTTTCCGCTGAAATGTACTTTGCAGAGGTGCTGTCTCCTCCTCTAAAAGACAAACCAGCACTACAGAGTGTTGTTCAGGAGCTGGAGCCATCCAACACTAAGAATAACCTTTCACCCTGACACCAAGCATTACATTTCACTCTGATACCAAGCATTAGGTCTGAGAGCACAATGATAATCTACCTCTATGTCAAAAATCACGGTTAAAGGATTAACGGGTTTTTGAGTTATCAAGCTCACAATAAAACTGAAGACAGACTCACATACACACAGACATTTTCACATATACAAGCCCCGTTGTGCTGTTATGCAGGGAAAATTATTTTTTAACCATGAAAAGATGATATTCCAACATATAAACATATATACAGATGAGAAACCGAAAGTTAGCTGAAATGATAGGAAAACAGGACATGTCCTTTATTCAGATGAAAGCACTGTGAATTTAACCACTGGTTGTATTTTCTGAAACCTCTGAAAAAACCACTTGATGATTAATGGGACAGTATAACCAAAGTTGGGCATAAAGGATGATATTATCAGCAGTGTAAATGGGCAATTTTCTGCCAAGTGTGCAATTTAGGGGTAAGAAATGTCTTATTGCATGTAACCAAATAAATTCAAAATAAACACTCGGGGAGCTATGTAATATGTTAGAGAACACTTTTTTTTCTTGTTTAAAAATATTGTTTGGTCAAGTTTTAGTGAAAAAAACAATAAATAGAAGGGTCTTTATGGTCAAAATTTCTATTTTGTTACATGTCTGAAGTGGGGTCACTTTTACTCAAGTTGATTTTTTTCCCCTCTCTTCCCTTGAGAAATCTTGCATAACTTTTGAAGTTTCTTTGTATTTTAGGTGTCTGAAACACATTTGTCTCCCCATTTCCTAGTTTTCTTCAAGAAACATTAGGTAAAATAGGTATGTCGCAAACTTGCGTTTTTTGTTACCGCCATCACATCTGAGGAAAATAATTTACGTCGTCTCCAATAGGGGTCACTACCATAATTTTCAGAAAGTTCCAGGGTGTAAGGAATCCATTTTGGCTCCATTTTTGAATTTGAAGAAGCTGTGGGAGGAAGAGATGGCTCTGTACGTTTTTCAAATTGGCGTGTCCCACAAATTGCACACCTTTTTTGTTGGTACAAAATAATGCATGATGCCAGGTAGAAGCTGAAAGAGTGGTCAAGAGTGGTAATGGTGTAACTGCTCCAGTTTGCTATAATTAAGGCATGTTTGTGTGTGTACAGTTGCCCACAGTACCCTGAGGAACTTCTGAATGTGTCTTTTTTTACCGTAGTTTTTGGGGGTTTTTTTTTTTTTGTTTTTTTTTTGGTTGTCAAATTTGACAACCATGGCACTTTGTTCCGTTAGTCATCTATCTGTCTGTCTGTCTGTCTGTCTGTTAGCAGGATATCTCAAAAACGGCTGCATAGATTTCAACCAAACTTTGCAGGATGTTACAGTGGCACAAGAGGAACAAGTGATTAAATTTAGGCATATCTAGGTTAAAGGACAGCTGAGATATAGGCCAAAGTACAAATGCAGCTACGCCGGCAGAGATTTGAAGTCTTTACAATGGGTGTGCTTTTGGGTTTTGCTGCCACCTGGCGGTAGAATGCAACAATACCCTAGATCAGCCTACGAAAATAACTAATGCAGAGAGTTGCCTTGGCGTGGCAGAGGTATATGCTCTACCGAGTGCCTTTAAGCAATATTATATTATCCAGTTGCCCAAGGCAGAGCTTTCAAAAGTAGCCGGCCACCGGCGATAATCGCCGTCTACTCGGGAAATGACGACCGGCTACTCGCGACTGATTCTCCAAATCATGAAATTCTTTTTGTCACCTTCCTCGTTTCTTTAACCTGGAGTTTAGCTATATTTTCAATAAAAGGAGGAGTCATTGTGTTATTTCCTTGCTTTAGTAAGCCATCATGGTTTCCTTCATCGTGCATGAACAAGCCTGGCGCAGCCTCCATATGCTACGTACAGTTATGATAAAGTCTTTAGGTGCTTGCGCAGGCAGAAAATTACTACATCGCCTGCATTCAAAAATTTGCATCGCCGTTTGACCGAGGATACGAGGTGGCTGAACCCTGAAGTAAAATACTAAAAACCTCAACAATATTGTCCTTCTTTCACAAGAAAGGTAAAGATGTACTATGTCTTGCTAACATATCTAAAAAGAACCATCATTTCATCTGGAACGCTTTGATTACCGACAGTTTACGGAACCGTTTCCTGCATAGGAAACTTTATTGCAGGCATTCAATTGAAATTTCCCTGAAACTACACATATAAAATGATGGCGTTAAGTTTTTAGTCAATGTAATGGTGTTAAAGTGTAATGTCTTACCTACATTACCAGATATCGTTTTAATCATTTACTGGAGCTTTGTCTTTGCACAAGTTGGAAAAAGTATGCCAACACCTGTAATTTAGCTGTGCGCTATTCCCTGAGTGGAACACTCATAACATTAGCTCCTCATTGCAAACTCGTTTTGCGGAATGTTGATAAAGGTTGATCCTGAGTTGGCAAAATCGGCATCTGTATTGGCTTTCGCTTAGCTTAGTTATTTGAATAGTTATTACCTCGCCCCACCCGAAGGGTGAGGGCAAGGGGTATTGCTTTTGGCTCGGTTTGTTTGTGTGTTTGTTCGTTTGTTTGTTAACACTCTAGCGGCAAAACTAATGGCCAGATTCACCCCTAATTCGGTATAGGCATTGCTACTGACCCAGAATAGATCCCTATTGAATCTGTCCAAGTAGGTGAAAGTATGTGCAAGGGGCGGGGTTTGTTGTGCCTGGCACCACTTGTTTGGAAATGGTTTAGCGTTACATCTTATGCGTACGGTCATTTTCAGAAATCAGAAAAAAACTGCTGCATTTTCTCCATGATTCCTCCTTGCAGCGGTGACCCATCCAGGCACCTGACATTTCTGCTTCTCTCGTCCCTTGACCACAGATTGTGTCACACAATAGTCAATATTTTCGGTGGCTGGACAAAGGAGTATAAAAACAGAATGCATCTAGAGAATGCTTTGCAGCTCTGAAAAATTCTGATATATCTACATGTTTACTTGGGCAGCTAGAACTACACTGAGGGCCTGATTTACACACACAAAATCTTTTTGCCAGTGCAAAACCAGAAACCTTGCCACTGATTGGTGCAAGGCAAGTACACTGGCCAATCATGGGCAATGTTATTGGTTTTGCACAGATGAAAAGATTTTGCATGTGCTAAAGGTCTGAGTAAATCAGGGCCCAAAGGTGGTGAGTGGTGAGCTGCTGTATAGTTATTACTATGTAAAGATCTAGAAAATTTTAAATGGTGCTTGAAATACTTGTAAGTTCTACAACATCCTAGAAAAATTCGTGAAACTTCTTGGAAGTTGCAAAACATTCTAGAAAGTTCTTAAATGCTTGTAAGCTCAAGAAAATTCTCTGTTAGCAAACCAGCTCTATATCTACCTTTTAATGTCCCGGAAAATGGATACCATTTGAAAAATTCATTACTCAAGTCACAAAAGCAAAGTTTGATAGGTCTTCTCCTTTTACTTAAGGTATAAGCAATTGGGAAATGACACTTTCTGCCCAGGAACAGGAAAAAGCTAAAAATTTTGCTACATTGTGTGATGGGCAATATGTTTCAGTCAGATCATGAAACCAGTCATTTCTTGAAATGATAAATTTTTTGTTGGTCATTTCATGAAATGACTTAAGTTTGACGCCAGCCATTTCATGAAATGTCCAAAAATTTTATTTTGAAAGTAAACTGAAATACAATGGTATTCTAAATGCTTCAAGTTTCTGATTTCACTGAAGCCATTTTCCCCTTCACTGTGAATCTCAAATCTTGAATTATAAAGCCTTAAACAGGGGAACACATACATTTTCTGATTTGGCTTCTGCACAAAGGGGTTTGTTGCATGTATCTAATTCTAATAACTGATAATCGGAAGTGACAATACATGTATACAGTAATGCATCATGAGAAAATAATGACAAACATCCTCAAAAATATATATGTTAAAACTAAAAAAATTTTGAATTTACATCACCAAATGACAAGGAAATCAGATGCTAGAAGGCACCGGAATGCATCATAGAGCTTCAAATTTTAAAATTTCTCCTGGTAGAATGGCCCCTGGAGGGCTTTGCGCCCTCAATGCTTGGATTCTCAGCACCTCCACCGCCAGCCATAGCCGCCTACTCTACTCTGCCAGCCGCCTACTCCAAAAACTTTTGAAAGCCCCACAAGGCCACACATTTAAAGTTTTGAGGCAAAGGTCAAAGTACTAAGTAACTGTTGACCACGTTACGAAATTGACCCTGGTCTCGCGTCAGACACCAGACGAAATCGATAATAGTCCCGCCAGGCGGGAGTCATTTTTTTGTTACCATCATGGAGCTGTTCCCAGTATACTTATGACTGGCCAAGGAGAGATGATATTTTGACAGTTGAAAGAAAGTTCATATTTGGTAAATTTGATGGCCCTCCATTTTTTCACGCTTGACAAGGAAAGGGTCAAAACTTTAACACAAACCATGCTAACAATGGGAGAGAATGCTTGAACCCTCCAGTAGTGTTGTGGTGGATGGAGGGTGCTGTACTATTAGAAGCATGTTTTGTGCATTGTGATCACCCCCCCCCCACCCCCACCCCCCCACCCCCACACACACACACACACAAAGATTAGACAGATTTCACAATCAAACAAACACGAAACATTTTTTGACCAGTTATACAATGTTCAGCAAATTGGTTTCAGTGATTTGCATGTTTTTCTATTGGTCTGTACCATTCTTCTTAAATGCTGCTGGAATGTTCTTGTTGGTTTACATGAGTTACACTATTGGTCAAACTGGTCACAAGAGAGTTGCATCCTGTGCAGCTTGTTGATGGAAAATTGTTTGCTCATTGAATACAGTACATGGACGATTGGAAATGAATTTGATTTGTGGAATAGCCATTTATTACTAGTCCAAGCAGTAGAAGAGTTCTGCCAGATTTTAAACTGATGAATACACTGTTGATTTTTTTTTTTTTTCTTGATTAGTTTGTTGTTGAACATGTTTAGCTTGACAGTATTTTTGCCTAGTTGTAATTTTCGGAATTCTTTAAAATATTCTTTCAATTTTGGAGACTTTTTTTTTTTTAAATAAAATTTTCATTATATAAAACCACCAACTTTTGGTCATTTTATATATTTTCTTTTTTTGTTACCATAGAGGTCTTCTTTGTTACTTTTCCCTGATAAAAGGTCTCACGCCTTTTTCATTAATTTTGTTATGGTCTCTGGAGTTATTGAATGCCCTGCGAGCAGGTTTTGGAGAAAAAAATGCTTTGGTTGGCCTACTTCACTCTTTTCTAGTTTGGTACGGAAAATGGCTGGGAAGAAACGACTGGATTGCGCCTCTTGCTCATGAATATTCCGTATGTAAATTTACTTGCCTCTGATTGGCTAATTGTGGCCCCCCATACAGCTGTATCGAGAGGTGTTTCTCCGTCCGTTTCATTTGTTGTTATACACAAGTTCACAGAGCGGATTTCTAAATTGCTCTCAATGGCTTCAGAGATACAGCCCCTTCGTGTTTCATCCTGAATCCGAGGAGGAAACATAAACAGCACAAGAACCGCTACCAGAACGTTTATGGATGAACGTTTCGGAATGGTAATGTTTGCATGTCAACTTCGATTTTCTTGAAGAGGCGAACGTTTGTCACGATCGTCATCATGGCCTTTCACGTTGCACTAAACTGTTGGAAACATTTACATTAAAGGCTTGTTTCTTTGCACCATCAACAGTCTTGACAATCTTCCTGGTAGCTAGTTTAGTGCTAGTCTATTCCCAGATTACCTGAAGATACAGCACGCCGCTAGACGCAGTTGACCGAGATGCAGACATGTCAATTTGCAAGCGTTATGGCTTGAATTCCAGGCTACCATTGACCACTTGAAGATCATTAGCTCATGTCATAGCCTACCAATTATTACATAGGCCTGACAAACACACTTACCTATATTTTGTCAGGTGCACATGTAGTAATTACGCCAGAATGCCCACAGAGGAGGAGAATGCGTGCTGCCAGGAGACTCCGCCGGTAATTAAGACTAAAGCTGCTTTCGCACCGAACGCGAAACGAATTTTTCGCACGGCAGATTGCATTCAAAGTCAATGCAAAGACGCGAATACACGCGTTTCTTCTTCGTGTCTTTGCATGGACATTGAATGTAATCTGTCCTGCGAAAAAATTTGTTTCGCGTTCGGTGTGAAAGCATAAAAAGGCATGGCTTCGGTTGATACATATTTCTTGCAGTAAAACAAACAACACTGAGTAACCTATTGCAACAAATATCAACCAAAGCCACAGAACTAATGAGGAGCTGTCGTTCGCTGGTTGTGTACCAAATAAACTTCAACCATTTCTTCCTCAACTCCACGTTCTTGGGCAAGGCAATGAGCTATATATACTAGAGGCGCTATGTTACGATTTCAATATGCAGGTCTGGTCGCCATCTTGTGACGGGCGTCCAATACAGCAAGGTGCCGCAAAGTGGATGCTTCTTTACAGACATTTTTCTCTGAATGCCTGACCACTGAGTCGCCGTAAATTGCAGCCAAAGGAGAGGAAAAGTTGTCCACTTAACCTTTCACATGTAAAATATTTTTAGCTTGAACAACGGAGATTATTGGCTTTAAATCATCAAACTTAGCTATACGGTGTAAAGTTAGTCTTGACTAGCCCTTTCCCATGACCAGATCACCTGGTTACCTCAGGGGTAACATCATGGCTTATAAAGACATGCATATCAGGTTAATTGGAGACACTAAATTGCCCATTGGTATGAGCATGAGAGGGAATGGTCTGTCAATGGTGTATGCGCCCTGCGATGGATTGGCGAGCTGTCCAGGGTGGGTCCCTGCCTTTGCCCATAGTCAGCTGGGATAGGCTCCAGCTCCCCCGCCACCCTAGTGAGGAATAAGCGGGTATAGAAAATGAATGCAATGGGCGGTAATAGACAGAAATGGCGCTTCAAGCTGACTCTTCTCTCGTTATCGATTAGGAAAAGGCGGGAAATCAAAACGCTACTGAATGATTATTACTGATATTTACCGAAATATTATCCAGAGCGTATTTGTTTACATTAGTTCCAGTGGGAGGTACGCCCGTCATAAGATGGCGGTCAGCTCTGCACACATTGGCTGATCTGGAACGAACAACGTAGCGCCTCTAGCACCTTTTGTTAGGGCAAGGCATGCAGCGTTGAGGTTTTATTGCCACAAATGGCACAAGAACGAATTTGTTCTGCCATGTTAACGACTCGCTGTTCCTCCTGCTTCTCAGCTGCTGCTTCCTGCTGGCTGCCAAAGATTTGGTGGGTGGTCGCAAGTCAGAGTTGGTGAGACCAGAGCGAGACCATGAATAATAATTCACAAACCTACTTAGGTTTGTTGAGCTTTTCCGTTTTGCCCGTTTTTCCATCTATTTTGTTCAATTTGCTATTACAGAGTGGGGGTTGATATTCATGGTCACAAGCAGCATGCATACGCAACTCATGTTGATCGATGGCACTTCAGAAAGAACACGTAATACATGGTTTCCCGTGGGATGACACCTTTAAGCCTTTATACCTCATTATACTTAGTCCTGTTATTATTAATTCCAGCACCTCATTTATAGGAACCTCGATTCCTGTTTTTTTGTATTGCTTCGTTCGTAACTTCTGCTGTGCAGAAGGCATAATAAATACACCAATCCATCCTTGCACCTGAGTCCAGTCTTCAACTTCCTGTCCTCTGTGCACCTGAACTGTGTACAAAGCACAACTCTTCCACTCTGTTTGGCATTTTGTGGATTAAGTTGGTAAATTACCTCTCTGAACATCACGTAATTAAGAAATATTAACTGCTTGTTAAAATTCTGGAATTGCACTTGTGGTTGGACAGAAAACCTGCATACACAGGGGTCCTCCAGGACTGAGTGTGAGAACCGCTGCTCTGCTTTGCTGCCAACTCGTCTACCCCATCGTCTGCTCCTCTACCTCCTTGTTTCCTCCACCTCTTCCTCCTCTCCTATCCTTCCACCTCCTCTCAAAAACCATCACTCTTCCACTACCATCTCCTCCCCTCCATTAACACATCCTTTCTGTAACTAGCACCTCCTCTGTTCCATTACCACTTCTTCTGTTCCACAACTGAATATTTTCCTCAACCATCACCTTTTCTCTTCTACTGCTGATACCTCTCCTCCACTACCATTTCCTGTCCTCCAAGATCACCACCTCTCTTCCAAAACCTCTTTATCTCCTCCACCACAAATTCCTCATCCAGTACCATCTCTCCTTTCCACTACTACCCTTTTTTCCACCACTAACTCCTCCTCCAATACCACATCTGTTCTTCCACAATCACATTTTCATCTCCACAACCCCTCTTTCTTCCACTCTCACGTCCACTATTCCTCTTGCACGTCTTCTACTAATTACCACATCTCCTTCACAACCACCTGCTCTCCTCTGTCACTACCTCCTCTCTTTCATCGCCTCCTCCAGCACTACATCTACTCCTAATACCTCTTCATCTTCTCCACCACCTTGTTCTCTACAACCATGTCCTTTTGTCCATTGCTACCTCTTCCACTAACATCCATTTCCTCTATTACCACCTGTAGTCCACTATAACCTCCTCTCCTCTGCCATTATCGCACCCACTCTGCAACAAACACCTCCTTACCTCCACTACTTCCTCCTCTCTTCCAATTCCATATCCTCTCCTCCTCCACCGCCTCCTGCACTAACATGTCTTCTCCTTGAAGACCATCTCTTCTCCTTCAGTATCACATTGTCTGTTCTACTACCACCACGGCAACTAAACCTTATCCTCTCCTCTCACCTCCTCAGCAGAACCCCTGCTCCCCATACAACCTGTCTACCATTACCACATCATCTCCTCCACTTCCACTCGCTCTCCACTGCCTCCACCACCTCTCTTCTGCACCACATCTTCTCCTCCATTGCCTCATCGACCACGACATGTACTCCTCCAATACCTCCTCAAACCCTCCACCCCCTCTCTTCAACTCCTACATTCCTCTATCATGTTCTCTACTCCATTACCGTTGTCCTCCACTACCCCCACCTCTCCTCCACTATCATCATCTCTCCTCCAAATACCACATCATCTCCCCAATCACATCCTCTACTCCACTACATCTTCCTTCACTCTACTACCATATCCTCTCCTATACGATCACCTCCTTCCCTGCAATACATCCTCATCACCTCCACAACCACATCTATTCTTCTACTGTAACATCGATTCCTCCATGGCCACCTCTGCTCATCCACTACAACCTCCTCTCCTTCTCTACTACCACATCTACTGTTCTGCTGTCACTTTGTTCCCCGCCACGACCATATGCTCGCTTCCACTATGACATCTCATCCTCCACCACATCCTCGTCCACTACCATCTCTAATCTTCCACTGTACATTTGCTCCTCCATTACTACCTTCTCTTGTTCACTACAACCTCCTCTCCTCCTCCACAACCACATCTGCTCACCCGCTACCGCTTAACCCTCCTGTTATCCTCAAATATTCCTAACACATTTTGTCCTTGGGGTCAATTTGACCCCTCCTTGTTCATGCTGATTTTACCACTTACAAGCCTAGGCTGCCTACTCAGCGGCTTTTATCCTCTTTACCTGCGGGAAATTATCGCTGTGGAAATTGTGCACAGTGCAATAATACCTTGAAAACCAACTTTTTTTATCATCCCCATACTAATAAGAAATTTTCAATAAAACAGGTAATAACTTGTGCATCTACACATGTGATATACATGCTGCGTTGTCCGTGTGGTTTGGCATATGTGGGTAAGACATCCAGGCAATTGAAACAGCGCATTAGTGAACATAAAAGCTCTATACGCAGAAATGATAGAAACAAGTGTTTGCCACTAACATGGCAATATCCCCCGCCGTCCGTACGATATGTGTTCGTACGGACGGACGTGACGGACGGACGGACGGAGCCCAATGCTATATCCCCCGCTTCGCGCTAAACGCGCGGCGGGGGATAATTATCCTGTGGCTGTCCATTTCAATGATAAAAAACATGACATTTCTACTTTGCATTTCTGTGGTCTTGAAAAAGTCAGCCTTCCACGGAGAGGTTGTGATCTTGATTTGCTGCTCAAACGTTGCGAGGTGTTTTGGATATTTACTTTACAGACTTTCACACCTGATGGATTGAATGATGAACTTCCCCTCAATGTTATGTTGTGAATTTTGTTTCCTAATTTTGGTGGGACTCTTCCACTATAGAATACTTGTCTTTTATTGATTGTATTTCTTTATTTTGTTCACTTTTTATATTTGCAGTTTTTACCTATATGACAAAGCCTTTCTAATCTGGTCTCCTCTCCTGTTTGCAGAGGTTGGAACGATTAGGAGGCGGCAAAATGTTTTTGCATTCATTCTCATAACATCTTGTTTCCTATCTTATGATTGTACTGTAAACGTGGTCATTCTTATGGCTTGGAAACTTCTTTCTATTTTGCTATCTATTGCAAATACTAGATTATTGACTTCCCGAAATGAAGTTATTACCTTTATATATGTTTATTTGTATTGATGTTTTTATTTATGAGATGCGTCTTACTAGTGGTCATGTGATTTTATATGATTGGGCCACGTAGGCCTACCAGCCTGCATTTAAGATATGCTCTCCAGTGTATTCCGTTTGTTGTCCTGAGGAAGGTCAGTTGACCGAAACATTGACTAATAAATTGATTGCAAGTGAGTAGACCGTGTGCGGGAGTTTTTTTTCGTAGAATTATTGTATCTTGAAAATCTTTCATCCAAATCTTTTCTAACTTGGTCTGCACATGCATGACCCTTAGAGAATAAATCCTATTGATTATGGTTACCCCATTTCCTTTCCTCTAGTGCCACCATCAGGACAAACTATCAATATTAGAATTAGTGTATCTTCAATAGCTTACATCCTAATCATTTCAAAATTACTGACTTTTACAGAATGAACCATATTGATGTCGGTGATCCCATGGCCTTTCCTCTCATACACATTTTATTTACTTAGTTTTATTGTTTTCAATTACTTTTTTGGTGATATATTCGTGATTAGTCACCATGAAATCTGACTCACCCCTCCTCTTTTCTTATCTGGGCTTGGGACCTGCAGTGGCAGAGTTAAAACCTCATATTGAGAGAAGACAGTGCCTTCAAAGAGCATAAACAGCTGCTGCAGCTATCGTGAAGGACATGCAGACAGAGACAGACATCCTAACTTTTACAATGGTACAAACTGCAGGCAGGAAAACGTGGCAGGTGCCAGGTGCCAACTTAAGTACAAATCCTCAAAAAAAAACTACAACCCCAATACCGAAATAGTTGGGACAAAGTGTCGATTGTGAATAAAATCAAAACGCAATGACTTTGAAATCACATCAGCCAGTATTTTATTCACAATAGAACAGATATAACATAGCAAATGTTGAAACTGAGAAATTTTGCAATTTTATCTACAAAATGAGCTCTTTTCAAATTTGATAGCTGCTACAGGTCTCAAAAAAGTTGGGACAGGGGCCTGTTTACCATGGTGTAGCATCCCCTCTTCGTTTTAACACAGAGTGGAGGTGTCTGGGCATTGAGGAGACAAGTTTCTTGAGTTTAGCCATTGGAATTTGATCCCACTCATGTTAAATACAGGCTTCCAGCTGCTGGAGAGTTTTGGGTCTCCTTTGACGGACGTTTCGTTTAATTATGTGCCAAATTTTCTCAATTGGTGAAAGATCAGGACTGAAGGCAGGCCAGTTTAGCACACGGACTCTTCTACTACGAAGCCATGCTGTTGTAATCGCTGCAGTATGTAGTTTTGCATTGTCCTGCTGAAATACACAAGGCCTTCCCTGGAATAGATGTCGTCTGGAGGGGAGCATATGTTGCTCTAAAACCTTTATATACCTTTCAGCATTCATGGTGCTTTTTAAAACATGCAAGTGTCCCACACCATATGCACTAATGCATCCCTATACCATCAGATATGCTGGCTTTTGAACTGAATGCTGATTACAGGAGGGGTGGTCTTTCTCCTCTTTAGCCCGGAGGACACGACGCCCATGATTTCCTACAAGAACGTCAAATTTGGACTCGTCTGACCACAGGACACTTTGCCACTTACCTACAGTCCATTTTAATTGAGCCTCAGCCCACAGAACACGGCAGCACTTCTGGAACATGCTCAATGATGGCTTCCTTTTTGCATGAGAGTTTTAGGTGGCATCTGTGGATGGCACGGCGGACTGTGTTTACAGACAGTGGTTTCTTGAAGTATTCCTGGGCCCATTTAGTAATGTCAATGACAGAATCATGCCGGTGAGTGATGCAGTGGCGTCTGAGGGCCCGAAGATCACAGGCATCCAGTAAAGGTCTTCAGCCTTGTCCCTTACGCACAGAGATTTTTCCAGTTTCTCTGAATTTTTTGATGATGTTATGCACTGTCGATGATGAGACCTTCAAAGCCTTTGCAATTTGATATAGAGGAACATTGTTTTAAAAGTATTCCACAATTTTTTCACGCAAGCCTTCACAGGTTGGAGAGCCACTGGCCATCTTTACTTCTGAGAGACTCAGCCTCTCTAAGACATCCCTTTTATAGCCAATCATGTTACACACCTGATGCTTGTTAACTTAATTACTTGCTAAATGTTCTTTCAGCTGATTCTCTTATATATTAATTGCTTTTTTCAGCCTGTGTCCCAACTTTTTTGATACCTGTTGCAGCCATAAAATTTGAAATAAGCTCATTTTGCAGATAAAAATTTCAAATGTCTCAGTTTCAATATTTGAAATGTTATCTATGTTCTATTGTAAATAACATATTGGCTCGTGATCTGAAAGCCATTGCATTTTGATTTTCTTCACAATTTACACTTCGTCCCAACTATTTCGAAATTGGGGTTGTAGTAATACTCTGAATTTAGAACATTTTGGGATATTTTTCCCACCACATAAATTATCACAATCACACAAAATGGCCAAATACGCGTTCTTGCAAATCTGCGCTGTTCTATGGCCATTTGACTTTCAGAATGCGGCAATAAAACATGCTATCTTTATAAACAGCTCTACTCATTCAGCAAAGTAAATAAGCAGATCCCCTGTTTGATTGCCAATTGAGCAAAGTAAACAGGGACCAGATTACAGTAACCCAATTGGTCTAAAGGAGACGATTCTGTGGTCCTTTACTGGGCTCCATGCAGCACGTAGCCGAAAAATACTGATGTCAGTCAAGTTTTTCCCAGAAGCATTTCCCATGCCCTTTGATGTTTGGCACTTTCGTTCAGGACAGCACGGGGGTTAATAAAGGAAAAGGAAAAGCTCGGATGTTCACCCCATGGTAGCAGGTGGTGTTACTACGTTTTAAAAAAAAACCGTGATTCAGAATCGTTACACCCCTAATACTTTCCCATTTGCTGAGTTAAAACCAGGTGGTGACTTTTTTTGGCTAGGCAGTGTATTTTCATCATAAAGCCTAGTGTTGTTGGCGTTTGTATGCAGTACATGTCTGCACTGGTGTAAGAGTGTTTTAATTTGTATGAAACAAAATGTGAGAAAGGATCATATTGGCTTCAACCACACATTGAAATTATGATTGATAAATGTGTGCAACATGTGTTATAAAGGACAAAAACATGAAGAACTAGAGGCACTCCGAGGGAACAAACCTCTGCCAAGGCAGTACAGTTCAAATCTTGGTGAGTGGGAGCGAAGTTCAGTTATCGCATGTCATATAATTTCAAGATGGCTGCTGTGGCGGCCATATTTTTTGACTGATCGCGGTCAAAATCAATAGGGTCCATCCCTGATGTAATAGTGACTCACCCTCCAAATTTCTGAGATATCCTTTCATTACTTTTTGAGTTATCTTCTTCACAAACAAACAGACAAAAAGACAAACAAATGGCAACAATTACATAACCTCCTGCCAACTTCGTTTGGTGGAGGTAAAAATAAACACAATGACCTTTACATTTTGGGTATGAGGCTGTATCAACAGTCAGTATATGTTGTAAGGGGGCAGTGGTCCAAGAAAGGTTGAGAATCAATCAATTGACCCCGGGTAAAAATCCAGGAAGGTATCACGCATGTTCACTTGCCATTCAGCAGCTCACAAACAAGAGTACCTGGCCGTTAGCCTGACTCCGTCAGCCTTTGTACTTCCGCTTAATTTCATTTCGCTTCAGTACTCAGGGTGCCTTCGAGGGTGAAGCTAGATCCGGAGTAGTTCAAGTACGCTGTGCGAGAGTTGACTGAAATCTCGCCAGAAGTGCGACAAGACTGATCTTCCAAAAGGTAAGACGTTTAAAGAATTAGACTGAATATTGTCAGCACATCTGAATTAAATAACACGTACAGTAAAGCGTTTTACTGGATTATTCCCTGCACGATTCTTAAGATATTTAATGTTTACGGGCAACACATTGGGCTACGATACGAGCTAGGTACAGTTAGCGACAGTTACTACTGCTAACCATGAGCAGCAGCATACTTGTAAACTCTGTCATGTCAGTGCCTTTCATCCAAAGACGTGAAATTCGAGGGGAAAAATGCTTCTTAAATGTGATTTTTTTTTTTTTTTTTTTGCGGAGTGGGGTGGGGGGAGTGAAATGTTGGAGAAGTAACGTGAATATACCATCAGACTCGTTATAGCAGTGGATGTGGTGAAGTGAGATTTTTTTTGAGAACAAGGTAGCTAACGTTAGCTGGTGTAATAAAGTTAACCTTACAGAATAATAAAGAAGAGCCATCGTTTGCTGTGATACATCGCTATTAATATTGATTGTGGGAGCTTTTTTTTTTTTTTAACTTCTATTCAGTAAACTTAGACGTGATCTCTTGTTTGAGTGTTTTAGGATTTGTGATTCTGTTGACATTACCTGTCAATATTATATTGCTGCTCAGCTAATTTTGGATTGATGATTAAGGGAGAGGGAGGCTGGAGGACCAAATAGAAGATTGAAAACAACGTATTGGGCAAATAGCCTTCTATGCTTAATTTTCCAAAATGTTTGGCCCAAGTGGGGAATCTTACTGAATACTAAAAATACTGAGCTGTACTGTATTTCTTGTCTGAAAGGCTGCAAAGAACATGATCCAACTTTATGCTAATTCCTGTCACATCTGTAACTGATGCCATTTGCCATACTTAAACATCAGCAGCAAAAGATGTTGATCAAAGCTACTTGAGTTCCATAACCTAAGTAGGGAAAGAAAGACCACACCTCATCTCTCAGCACAATTTCTCATCCAAGCCTATATAGATGCGTCTAACCCTTTCTCCTGTCTCCCCCCCCCCTTCAGCTGAAGAGCTGCAGGCGATTCAATCAAAGCCTCCCTGCAATGAGACAGAGGACACTCACCCTACACCCTGAGTCTAAACTCCCTAAGCTGTGCAAGCCTTTCCCTGTTCTTTACTTTTAATAAACTGGACAATAAGCTTCTGAATCGTGTGGTCTTTGGTTGTGAAAAAGTGCAAGTGCAGTGTTTGAATGCGATCACCTCGCATTTTTATTGTTGTAATTTTTAATGTTTGTTCGATTTCTCCTGCTGAATTGAGCCAACAATTTATTAATTTTTTTTCTCTTCTTCACGTCATTGGAGAAACCGTACATTTGTATTCAACCTCCCAGTGATTGGAGCATCCCCACGCAGCACAGCAAACCATGGTCGAGATTATATACAAGAACAACATGGAGGAGAGGGCTCAGACAAACTGCTTCACATGCTATTCATGTTTCTGAGTTTATTGAAGATTTCTTTTTCATGAAGTATTTTCAGTACATACGGTGCTGTGAAAAAGTATTTGCCCCCTTCCTGATTTCTTACTTTTTTGCACATTTTTCACTCTTAAATGTTTCAGATCATCAAACAAATTTTAAAATAAAACGAATAACCGGAGTAAATACAAAATGCAGTTTTAAAATGATGATTTCATTTATTAAGGGGAAATGGCTATCCAAACCTACCTGGTCCTATGTGAAAAAATAAGTGCCCCCCTTGTTAAATCATGAATTAACTGTGATTAACCACATTTTTTGAGTCCAATTTCACTAGCCACACCCAGGCCTGATTACTGCCAGAACTGTTGAATCAAGAAATCACTTAAACAGAACCTGTTTGACAAAGTGAAGTAGGCTAAAAGATCTCAAAAAGCATTATGTTATGCTGGGAACTAAAGAAATTCAAGAACAGATGAGAAACAAAGAAATTGACATCTATCAGCCTGGAAAGGGTGGCAAAGCCATTTCTAAGGCTTTGGGACTCCGGCGAATCACGGTGAAAGCCATTATCCACGAATGGAGAAAACTTGCAACAGTGGTCAACCTTCCCAGGAGTGGCCGGCCTACCAGAATTACCAAAAGCGCATCGACGACTCATCCAGGAGGTCACAAAAGAACCCAGAACAACATCTAAAGAACTGCAGGCCTCACTTGCCTCATTTAAAGTCAGTATTCATGATTCAACAATAAGAAAGAGACTGGGCAAAAATGGCATCCATGGGAGGGTTCCAAGGTGAAAACTACTGCTGCCCAAAAAGAACACAAGGGCTCGTGTCACATTTGCCAAAATACATCTTGATGATCCCCAAGACTTTTGGGAAAATATTCTGTGGACTGACGAGACAAAAGTTGAACTTTTTGGAAGGTCTGCATCCTGTTACATCAGGCGTAAAACTAACATATCATTTCATAAGAAGAACATCATACCAAAAGTCAAACATGGTGGTGGTAGTGTGATGGTTTGGGGCTGCTTTGCTGCTTCAGGACCTGAATGACTTGTCGTAATTGATGTAACTATGAATTCTGCTCTCTATCAGGAAATCCTGAAGGAGAATGTCCAACCGTCAGTTGGTGACCTCAAGCTCAAGCGCACTTGGGTTAAGCAGCAGGACAATGATCCGAAACACACTAGCAAGTCCACCTCTGAATGGCTTAAAAAAAAAACAAATTGAAGGTTTTGGAGTGGCCTAAGCAAAGTCCGGACTTAAATCCAATTGTGATGCTGTGGCATGACCTTAAACAGGCCGTTCATGCTCAAAAACCCTCCAATGTGGCTGAATTAAAACATTCTGCAAAGAAGAGTGGGCCACAATTCCTCCAGAGCGATGTGAAAGACTCATTGCCAGTTATCGCAAACACTTGATTGCAGTTGTTGTCACAGAGGGTGGCACAACCAGTTATTAGGTTTCGGGGACAATTACTTTTTCACACCAGGCCACGTAGGTTTGGATAGCTTTTTCCCCTTAATAAATTAAATCATCATTTAAAAACTGCATTTTGTATTTACACGGGTTGTCTTTGTCTAATATTAAAATTTATTTGCTGATCTGAAACATTTGTGTGACAAATATGCAAGAAAATAAGAAATCAGGAAGGGGCAAAATTTTTTCACGGCACTGTAAGTGCAAAATAAAAAGATATACATAAAATGTATGTGTATAACGAGATAAATTTGTGTTTTAATGTGTCTTGTTATGTCTGGATGTATAGTGTTTAACCCTTTCATTACCATTGTCGCATTTCCGCGACAGCGCCGATCCTGCATCACTTACCATTGTCGCTATTTTGCGCCTAGAGAAAGTCCCTCACAAAAACTGTCAAAGCTCCACAACAAAACACCCCTTTCGACGAGCCTGGTATCGCACAGCACGTCAGTGATGTCATCAGGCTTCCTGTAGTTCCCAATCCTCCGGTTATGCACAGTCCCTCGCTGACTTCATCGCCATTGCAGGCAGTGCGTGCTGCAGCATGTGTATCTCCGTTTGTACACAAATGCATGTGTATCTCCGTTTGTACAGAAATGCGCGTGTATCTCCGTTTGTTCATAAATCCCATAAAGGAGAAATCGTCTTGTCTTGACAAACCGAAATACGGTTTTTATCCTCACTCTCTCTTTTTACTTTTGGAAAAACGAAGCAAAGATATGTGTCAATGGAAAGGTAAATGTATTTTGAACATGTTTTCTGTACATAAAATTGTCAATTTCTGGCGTTTTTAGTTCGAAAAAGGGGGTGAAAATCCACATGCAATATCATGCTGTGATAGCACGAAAATTTACGGTAAGCAAGGGTTGTCTTATTCCCAGTAAGCAGTAGTAAAAGGGTTAATGAGCCTTTCCTAAAAATATTACTGTACATGCAAGCCTAGATAAATTTATACCTTCTGCATGCAAAAAGTTAATGAAAAAGTTGTATTGAACTAATCACTAAACACCAATACATCAGTGCAAATATACATTAAAATGATGAACAGATAAAATGTAATTATTTCCAGTGGATTTTCTAAGATGCTACACTGAAAATTATGCTGCTTTTAATAATGCAGGGACTAACTGCGCTGCCAGTTAATACTCATTGATAGTCATCTGTCAGTCCTCCGTCCTTTCTGAAAGTCATGAAGTTTACATGAGTCGTTATTGAATTGATAAAGTAGATCCTCCATTTTCATGAGATTATTAAAACCCCAAACAAATAAAGAAATGGTAGAAAATTGAACTGAAACCTTCCTTCCCCTCCCTCTGCATAATAAACATTAGGATGGGATTAAACAAGCATTGTAGTCAAAAGCAAAAACAAACCAAGAATTCAAAGCAATCGACAACAGGAGCACGCTCTTAAAAATGCCTAAAACTCGTTTTAGTCATTATTATTTTATTATTTTAGGCACTAAAATTATTATTTTAAAACGAGATTTCAGTCGAAGGCACTAAAAACCATCGTTTAATTTCTAGCCACTTTTCTTTAATTTATTGACTAGTGATTACCGCTTAGGATCGCTAACAAGAAACGAAGATTTACACTAGGAGTGATCACCCGCCTCCTGCCCGTCATGTTTGTTTGTTTTCGTGATTGGTCGGATGGACGGTCATTGCGGAATTGCAGGATAGAACTTCCTCCTTTCTTTTCAAAAAGGCTGGTTCAGTGTACGAATAGTTAAAAATTAGGAAGCATTGTAGCACCTATCTTTACATTTAATTTGCACTTATCATGGCCCGTAAATACTTTCCTTTTCACAGCAGACTTGGCAAAAAAAGACCATCGGCGCAGCCCCGATCCGGCCGCCCAAACGCATCTGTAAGTGGGACGCGAGTGAAATTAATAAATCACTGTCATTGCAAAATGACATTCAACATTGTGCAGAGCCCATCGGCTGTAAAAACCGTGGACTGCATTAATAAATCACTGTCAGAAAACAGGGAATTAGCCTTTGTACAGGTAAGACACATGTTTAGTTTAATTTGGTCTTTTAATAATTTTAATAATAATAAGTTTAATAATCTTTTAATATATGGCCATGAGAAACCGAAATTGAAAACAAATGGACTGACAGGCATCTTAAAATTTGCCATGTCTAATGATAAAGTATGCTTTCTGATGGGCATCTGAGAGGAAAAAACATGCTTCTAGCGAGAATTTAACCCGGGTCTACAAATAATAAGTCTTGTGTGATAACAACTATACCACTACAACTTCAAAATATTCAAGGGGAATAGATATTTATTTCCGAAAGCTTGTATTGGTTATACAATAATGCACAGTGAATCTGGGTCGATCATGCAAGATGGCCTCCGCCGTCAGACGTCAGTCTACTGGGATTCCACCGTAAGGCGTCCAGTCTACCTACATATGTCTGTGCTCCAAATCCCGCGATGGCTGCAGGATCTTGCAGAAAATCGTTCAAGCACCCCGGCTGCGTGACCTTTCTGACAGGAAATATGAAACAAATGCGCGACCAAAAATCTGCACATCTCCGCAGACCCTAGAGAGGTGCTGCACTCGGCTGCAGGGGTTACAAACGAACAAAGAGAACAGCACAGGGCAAGAGAGGATTCGCGTTTGTAACAGGTGATAAGGGCTGCTGATAGCGCTACCTGATGGAAGAACAAATGTAGTGCAGTACTTAATTCATAGATGTTTGTTTGTCCTTATATCTGTTTGCCGCGCGATAGTGTATTTTCCATTTTGTAGGAAAATATGTTGAGAATGAAGGAGGAGATGCATGTTGTTAAATCAATATTTCAATTGTTACAATATAATTGATTGAAATCTTGAAAAAGAACTTCAGATGTTGTTTGATCTGACTTGTATTTGTTGCCAATATTACATGGCTACACTTGCGCTTGGAAATGTAACAACCCCACTTTGACATGTTAGTTCAATGAGATTGACGCTCAATATTAGTAAATTAAACCTATTAAAGAATTGACTGAAGTAAAATAATAATTTTTTTTTTTTTTTTTTCTCGCTCTCTGATGCACTGGTGCTAGCCCCAATTAAAATATATCCATGTTTACATCATATCTCTGTAACGATCAATCTGCTTTGCACCTCTGTTGAACTATGAAAGAAAACTTCAATAAAAAGATCTTGATTTAAAAAAAAAAAGAATTGACTGAAGTATTATGCATGAATGAACATCCAGGTCCTTGTTTTTATGGTTTATTTTCTTCAGTTGTGTGCATTATTATTCAATTCATATCAACCCCGGCAAATATTCCCATGTGTTACATACAGCTTTGCTCTACATCACTTTGTACATCTTCCAAGTTTATTCTAGAATAACCTCAATGGTGATAGTATAATAGCGACTCTCATAAACAGAAGGGATGCTTCTCCTGTCAATGCTTGTTGATGTGGACAATTTCATTGTCTATGAAAGTCAGTGTCATTATGGTGATGTGTCCACTGGAATAAAACTCAAGAAGCTGGGCAGCATGTCATTTTCAGCGTTGTCTCTCAAAGTTGTCGGCATATGATTTCCTACTCGCATCCTGTCTTCAAATATTCAGTTGTCAACTAATAATTCTCTGCCTTCCTGCCTACTCAGTGTAACTGTCAAATCTTTTAAAGACGTAAAACACTTTTTGTGGTTGATTCATCCATGCTGACATTGTGTTGCTTATAGCTGAAACAATGATGCATCAGTCTGCATCTTATTCAAATTCCATTTTTGTTTTTCTTTTGCCTACTCACTGCACTTGCTATGTTTGGCCCTTTATTCTTTAAACCTTGATTTTAGGGAGAGGCAGATCCTGATGTGAAGTCATTGACTTCTGTGATATTCATCTACTCTCATAAATGTCTGTCCATTTAACTGAGAGGGGCCATAGTGCAGGGTAGACGGGACACAAATGTTTATTGGAGGGATATTGAGGAAGCGGATAACCAAAAATCTTGGCGGTATCATCGAGATGAACATATAATTGGCACGGGCAGGCAAATGTCACATTCTGCATCCTACAAAAAACACAGATGTAAGAGGATTAAAAGGTGGTCATTGATTATTTCTGCTAGTTGAAATACACAAGGCGTGCAGTCATGTTCCCCTCCCATCTGCAATATGCATTAGTTCTACATCATTGTCTCCATAGGAGGGCCATTTAAATTCTATAATTTGGATGCAAAATGCACAATATCTTTCTTGAGTAAATGATCATCTTCAGATTGCCCGATGCCAAACAGTTACATATCTTGGAGGTTTTCGTTGCACACATCAACTTCATGGTTAAAGTAGTAACTTAGGAGGTCACAGGAGGCCCTGGTAATGTAAAACTCCCTTGTAGACCATGGAAAAAGACTTGAGTGACACAAAACTGGAGTTCAGTTTGGTTTAGTTTATTAGAGTCCCCATAAGCCATTACCCAGGGCAACAACTACTCTGCCTGGAGTCCACACTTAAGAGAAGTTACATACAGCCCAAGAAATCAAGATAAAATAAAAACAACTTTCCACAACATGAAAACAAAAAAAAAAAAAAAAACCTAGAAAAAACCCAAACAACAACAACAAAAAAAAGCTTTGTAAAAATCATGAAGACATAAAACACAAAGTGGCATCTGTAATTAGATCATAAAGAGGCTACCTTCTATATCATACCACAGCCACCTTCCTTCTGGTGATTGACAACATTTTGCATATAATATCCAACACCATACCATTTACAACACTAACATTTATTCACATTTAATTCCTTGAACAATTGAGAATGAGGCACATGAACTCTCCTCTGGTTTTTAAAAGTGGGGATCCCAGTGCATTTTATTTATGAAGGCACAGAGTTTACTCAATTTATCATGTGGGGCAAAAGAATACCAATGGCTTGAGTGTAGAAAAAGAAAATACAGAGCAGCAAAGAGCCTATGGAAACTGAAGGACACTGAAGTGTTGGTTTATCATCATACCCTGGCACATTTTCAAGCTTAAGTGTCTGCAGTGGTGGAAAGCAGGCAAACGGGCTCATGCTATTGGGAAAGAGGTACATGTAATGAAGAATTAGGCAAAATGTATTAGTTTCAGGTCTCCGTATGTAACTCACTTAATTTAACAGCTCCATTTAAAATGGGAAGCAAGAGTAAAGCTTAATTGGCGAGATGGTCTCCCTTCATTGCAGTTAACTTTGAAGGCCATGTTCTAATAAACGTTTCAATCAGTCCTCCAGTATGTCGTTGGGAATCAGCAGATGGAACCTGAAAAACAGAGCACAGGGTAATACATCACTTAAGGGTACTGATTGGGGCTTTGGTAACACCTGGAGGGCAGGAGAAAGGTATATAAACATCAAAAAAGTGAGTATATTGTCAAAATGGCAGCATTTCAAAGACTCCAAAGAAAAATCAAAAGCTTGAGTTTTTTTATACCATCTACGATGGTATCAGTTCTGTTGACCAAAAATGTAACAAAATGCTTGTGTACAAAAAGATTGGGCATATTGGACCTTAAAGACTCCAATCAGTAAAAAATTTGTTACAATCTACAAAACACTTGAGTTTTATACCATCTACTAGACTTCAAAAATAGTGGTACCCTACAAACTGTTATCATATTTCTAAATTTGAGACCAATACTGAGGAATTATTATTGTTTGTGTACCCACAAACTGTTATCATATTTCTAAATTTGAGACCAATACTGAGGAATTATTATTATTATTAACTGCAATGAGAAACTGCATTTTGCAGACCCATCATTCGCAGGGGACCTTTTCACAAATGCGTGGCAAATGTTCACGGAGGCCCCTAAAGAGTGTAAGTACTTAAAGCTGCAGTTGGTAACTTTGAATAGAGAGAGAACTTGGCATAAAAATTTGAAAAAATGCAACTTTCAGATCCCTCCCCCTCCCTCTCCACTGCACTCCTAAGACCCTCCCCCAGAAGGCTGCCATGCGCGCGAAGGCACGCGAGCTGTTTTGCATACGACTGTGGAGAGATTTTGCATGTTCACATTATGAAAACGGCTAGACGTTACTGTTGTGAACAGTCAACACTGCTGGCCAACAAACAAGCGAGTCGTTAGACCTGAAAATTCCGGGGCTAATATTCCTCCTTTTATTGAAAATACATAGTCCTGTCTAATTCTAGATGAGTTTCCTTTATTAACACGTTTTCCAATCCAAGAATAATCAAGTGGCAATTGAAGACACGGCTTCTCTCCCCCATGCGATCTAAAAGCAACAAAATAATGGGCTACATTCAGTACAGAAAAAAAATTTGATTATATTTAGGTTTATGCATCACTTTCGCTGAAGAGTTTTCAGAACTCTTCATTGAATGAAGGTAATTAGACGACAATTATAATTAAACCTGTTTTTGCAGCACGATCACTCATTCGCTGTAAAAAAAAAAATTGACCGCTGTCCGATTGAAAAATGGGAGAGAAGAAACCCGTACTAGTCACCAAAATTACTTTCATTCGCTTGATTGTGACTTGAATTATAATTAAAATTTTTTTTACTGAAGGAAAACCCATTATTTCGAGAATTATGGGGGAGAGAAGACTTAATATTTTCAATGAAAGGAAAAGGGATAATAAAGGAAACCCCGAGAATTTTCAGGATACTAACGAATTTTCAGGTCTAACCAACAAACCAACAAACGAGCAGAAATAAATCATGTCGACATGAAAAGTAATCTACAGCAGAATGTATTCTGTAAAAACCCAGCACACAAAGTTACCGTTTTTTTTTTTTTGTACAGAAACTGTCGTGAATCCTGCTGAATGGCCAGTACACCATGTATGACAGCATTTGGCTGTGAGAGCACAGAAACATACACATATTTATAAGGACAACAACACAACCAATAAGACTGCCAGGTCACTTCATAAAGATATTTTCTGCTACTTTCTAATAAAACGACGCCAGTAACGTTAGCCCTAGCATCAGGAAACAAGCTAACGTTAGCTCGACTGCAACATCACAGTAACATCACATGCACTACGGAGTACTGTAACAATTACAAGAAGATGGCTATTCGAACAGCGACTGTGCTTGTAAGCGACGTTCACTCGCTTATTTGCAAAGCAAAAATGAATTGATGCTGGTTAGGGCTGGGGTTAGTTCTAGCTTTGCATGTGAGCGATGCCAACTCGCTTATTTCCAGACCATTGCGGAGCAAAAATGAACCAACAAATAAAGCAGGGGTTTACCTGTCAAGCAGAAAAGTCGCCAACTCTTCGTCGGTTATTAATCCTTCCAGATCACAGAGTTCCTTCCACCTCTAAAAAGCCACTCCGATGTTCACTCTGGTTTTATCCTGGGCTTTGTCTAATTCTTTCTTTTTTGCTTTTTTTTCTTCTGGCTTCCTCTTCTTACTTGTCTTAGCCGTGTGTGCTGTTGTCGGTAACTGGAGGCAACGGTATTTTTTTCCTCTCTGATGGCTGTTGTTGCGCTATCTCTAAGCTCCCAAACTCTCTCTCGGAGATCTGAGCTTGACTGAGCACTGGCGTGAACTGCTGAGGAAGGGGGAGGAGGCTGTCTGCAGCGCGTGCATGTGCACTGTTTGACGGCTGTCAGACACCATCCTGGCTCTAATTGGTTCTTTTTGGTCGGTCCGAACGATTCTTTTAAATTGTAGTAGGAGCAGTAGGTGCGTTTAAAAGAGCCTTTTTTTAATTACAGAGTACTAGTTTTATGTAATACTGTCTGTACACAGTGACAGTTTTAGCAAAAATGACAAAAAGTTACTTTTATAAGACTTACCAACTGCAGCTTTAACGATGCCAACATAAAGTAGGAACAGCATGTACATGTGTTGGCACATTGTCTCCACATGGATGTTTGTAATCGAGCAACTTGTGTGTATTGTCGCCAATAGGTGCTGAGACTGTACCAACAGGTTCAGCTCTAAACATCATACTGCCGAGACAAACGCATTATATTCACAACTATTACTCTTGCTGTCATGTATTCTCTGCTTGCAAGTCTGAAACCAAGAACCCAAACTAACTTGGGGCCAAGCTAACTTGTAAATATCCCAGGGTAAAGAAAGCATTTTATGACGAACTTGGACTGTGCGTCTTAATAATAATAATAATAATAATAATAATAATGTAATTTATGTGTATACTAACCATTACATGACACAACCGTATGTTCAGGATGCAACCTGTAGGTGGCGCCAATGCATAAGCATCAAACAGACACAGTGCATGGAATTTACCTAATATATAAAAAAATACTGAGACTCCCAAGCCACCAGCAGCTTCCGCTCTAACCATTTATTGCCTTCATTTGACAAGTACATTTCATTTTTTTGCGAACATGAAACTCTGACATTCAGAAAATAAGGAAGAAACAGAGGTAATAGCCGGTATTTGCGACAAATATGTACACAGTGTCAAGTCATATTTTACATACCTTCGTCTCCAGTCAAAATTTTCATAGATAAGTCCATAAATAAGGAGAGGAATGTCCAGAGCATCTATCTCCTCGATTACTTCCAGCGTTGCCAAGAAAGTCGCCATTCTTTTCTGGCGGTGAAGTCTCGTGAAACATCACGTGATGAGCTGCGTAGCAATTTCAGCGAGCTGTTCGAGAAGATGCGAACTGCCACAGGAAACATGTCGTGTTACAGTGCGACGCAGCCGCAGACCTTGCAGACGCGCTCGAACGCATCCTCTATACATCCATGGTCTCCACCCAAAGGAAATCAGAAAACTGGTGGGCGGAAGTTCTCCAGTTTAAGCGTACCTCGTTTCGCTTTACTGTTGTCCTCGGACTTTCTCAAGGTTTTCATGGAGAATGGAGTTAAAAATCTGTGGTGTAATACAGCGTAAAGTAATAAGGGAATAAGTTTTGCTGCTCAAGTGAGTTGATGATGCATGTTTTCTTCGCCAAATTACTATCCGTTATTTGAAGACTTCGTTTGGTCATACGCACGCGCTTGGGATCATTTGAAATCGAAGTACCCATTCTACCCAACAAAGCGAAGCAATCTGAATGAATGCGGGTAAGACTGGATTTTTTTTTTTCACTGAAATAATAATTCTAAATCTGCGGTTTTATATGGGTTAATTTTAGTCATAATATGAGCTGCTGTTATTGTTTGCATGAAGTATGTTTACCGGGTAAATGCCGCAATCATTTAGGCTTCGCAACACGTGAAGGGTACAGGCCAACGTTGCATTGGCTCCGTAATGCTGTACTGACTTGAGTATTGTTCAAGAGTTGTCTCAACGGTTTAAACTTGTTTCGAGAGAGATGGAGAACTGAAATGAGGTTTTTTTTTTTTGTTTTTTTTTTGGCCGTGGCTGTATTAAGGGCGTCGTAAACGGTGATTCGGGGCAACGAGCTATATAAACTAGAGGCGCTATGTTACTATTTCAATGTGCAAGTCTGGCCGCCAGCTTGTGACGGGCGTCCATCACAGAAAGGAGCAGCAAAGTGGATTCATGCCTTTCCAGAAATTTTGATTTCCAATGAGTGTTGTACATTCCTAACAAGCGAAAATACCGCAGTACTTGGAATCACTCCCGACTTAAGCTGGATTTATGGTTCTGTGTGGTCGCTACGCAGAGCCTCTACAGCCCATAACGTAACGTAAAGACTGTACCAACGAGTCTCGCGTGATTCCACGACAGGTCCTTCGGAAACCTGACGACTCTTAGCGGTTTGGCGGTGAATTGCTTCGCGGCACAGCAGGACGCAAACGACCTCAGAACTTCGAAAGGTCCACGACGGCGTGCCCTTTGCGTGGAGTCGAAACAGAACCATAAATCCAGCTTTAAAGGTACCATCCCAGGCGGCTGGACTTACGATTTTTTTTTTTTTTTTTCGAATTGCACAACTGATAAGCACCCACCCCCTCCGTCCAATCAGGAATCACCCAAACCACGCCCCCACCACTCAGTTCGTGCGCGTGCTAGCCTCGCGTCACCAGGTTCTTCATACAGGGGAGAAGAGCCTGGTTTCCGTTCACTCTGAATTTTGTCTCGATTCTGGTTCTGCTCTAGAGAGCGGATCCGGAATTCACCAAATTCACCAAAGTAAGTGTTCACTAAAATAAAACTTTAAATTCTGGCGCACCATCGATTTCAGTCTCCGTTTTTAAACATTTTATTCATTTAAACATGGACGTACAAAATTCTTTAAATTGAAAAGTTTCACCGCAATTTTTATTAGCTTGGCGCATCCATTGAATTCCGGATCCTGTCTCTCTCGCCCTGGTTCCGGTTGTTTACCAAAACAGCCACTAAACGGCTCCAGACTATGCGTGTGCTTCATTCCACCACAAACAGCTGACCGGTGCAGCCGGTGTTCTGACAATTTGTGCTGCCTTGTAAAAAAAAATGCTACCGTAATGCAAAGCGATCGTAAAGTCTCTGTTCTCGCCGTTATATTGCAATATGAATCAGTGTACAATAGTAACGTTGCCATTTGTTATCTTATTATAACATAAGCAGATGTTATGAGTTGGATAAGTTTGTTTGAAGATAAATGCCCATATACGCCATTATCATCCAATCTCTGCGTTTTCAAGAAAACCCAGCGTGTACATGCAAATATAAATACGCTAAAAGGTTGAAAGGCGCACCAAAAAAAGATGGATATTTATAATTTTTGAAGATAATTGAGATGTGAGCGAATAAATGGAGCCCAAGATTTTAGGTTTGCACAAGCGCAGAACCGCGAGGTAGCATATTTTGATGGCACCGGAGACAACATTACAACACAGACAGCATTAGCAGCGGTGGATATCGATGGCGGTTGCGCAGGATTTACAGCATAGCCAGGGAATAATAGCTGTTATGGCCCCAATTTGTTTTGGCGTCAATTTGTTATGACGTCATGGACAGCAAGGGATGACAGACAAAATTATTCAACTTCAACAGATTTAATTAAACAAAACTTAGAAGTAATCTACACTCTACCCTACTGACCAAGATTGAAATAATAATAAAAAAATGGTGACAGTCCCTTGGTAATGGAGATGGGCTGCTATGTTGCGATGTCCTGGGACGGGAAAATGCTCCAACACAGGCAAAAATCCACAAAAAGCTTCACAGGTCTTGAAAAGAGTGACAGGTCTGGTCAAATGTATCCTTCCACAATTTCTCCTTGTAATTTCTCCAACTACCACACTCTCTCGATTTTTCTCCTTATATACTCTTTTCCAGACCCCTCTGAGGCATGCCCGGGACATGCCCAAACCTAGCTTTAGATTGCTTACAAAAAAAAATGTCAATACTGCCATCTAGTGGCTTTTTACCACATTACATAGCCCACACACAAGTAGGCCACTGGCAGTCAGACGTAACGGTACATCACACAAAGCCACCAACAAAAACACCTGTATCTTTAACCACTGGATTCACAGCATAGTCAGGGTATTATGGCCTACACAAAAGTTTCCTAGGCTAATGCCAGTCTCTAGGCATACAACAACAAGCAAACATTAGCTACCCATTACTAGGCTGTAGCTAACATTATTTGGCTAACACCAAAAGTAGCCTAGATCTTACTACTCAATGTGAATAGATTAAACTTTCTGTCTATGTACAGCATTCACACAGAAAGAAAGACAAGAAGCTAGCTTACCAGTCGAAGAGAAACTCTGCTACGAGTTCGTCGGTTTTAAAACCTTTCAGTGTCTTCAGTTCTCTCCAGCGGTCGAATGCTTCTCTGCCAAGGGATACTCGAGTTGCATTTGCAATTTTTACATATTCTTGTCTCTTGCATACTTTAAATGAAGGTTTTTAGTCTTTTTAGCTGGTGGTTGACCGCTGGGTGCAGTTGCAGGTTGGAAAACTGGCTGCTCGTTCGGCTGCGCCATGACTCCGTCCGAATGCCTAACTTGCTAGCTATTGCTGGCTATGTTGCTTACAGCCAAAGTGCGTGCACATTGGAATGCTCACGCAGAACAGCGTGCATGTTGATTTGGCTGTTTGACTGACAGACAGGCCATCCAATTAGGAGATAAACCTACAGTTTTTTTGGAACACGGTATTTTTCGTAGGATAGATACCTGGAAATTTCATTTGAAACCGAGAGCTTGCGCAAGGTTTCAAATTTTAATTTCTAGGTATCTAGCCTACGATAAATACCAAGTGCTCAAAAAAAAACTGTAGGTTTATCTCCATTCTACCATGACTCTTGTCAACACCCCTACGAAAATATTGGCGAGCTAGCTATGACACAAAGTTCGATATCACTTTGGCTTGCTAGCTAGGAAGCCAACTAGCTCGCTCTTAGTATGACAGTGTACGCATTGAAAGTTTAACTGCAGCCTTTTTAGCTCGCTAGCCAGTTGGCTATGTAGCTAAATACATTGGCGCCTTAGCGATACTATTGCTAGCTAGGTAGCCAACTAGCTCGCTAGCGAGTAAAACTGTACGCAAACTGTAGCCTTAAGCTGGATTTATGCTTCTGCGTCGAATCGACGCCGTCGCTACGCAGAGTCTCTGCGGCGACGTGAACCCCCACCGCAGAGCCTCTGCGTCGCCTGCCGTGCACCCCGGAACCGAACTGCGCCTCAAAGAGACGCAGACCGCAAGGGCACTGATTGGTCTGACCTGAGCCTAGTGACGTGTGATTCAATGTCAATCAAGAAAATGACAACGGTGGCTAGTAGCTACCTAGCGCACAGAAAGCTGACGAACCTAGCTTGATGGTTTACTACAGTCGACTGGCTATCCCTAGTTATGTCGTTTTTTATTTTTATCTGCGGCTATTGTCGCCTTATGAAAGCGATACGGTTGCTTATAAAGCTACCGCGAAACTGATAAATGGCCAGTGAAAACAGTTCTCCCGTGAACTGGCTGGGTTTATTTACTCTTGTTTAAGCAGAAAGCAGCAGCCGCGAAGTATGTCGAAGGACATTCCAAACGACCGTTAATTGAAAACCCTACTCCCTGCTGCCCTTCAGAATTTTCACTACGAAGGGAAGTGACTTCGCAGGGTGTAGGATGTAGGGATTATTATCAAGGATTAGGCCTGGGAATTTCGGGAATTTTTTCAAAATGGGCACCCGACGATTTTTCGGGCGGGTACCCAAAAATCACTTAAACGAACAAAAAGCTGGTATTTTTGATCTAGACCCTACTTCTACTAGCCCACTGCCCCGAGAATAAAGTCCAGATGAAATGCAGTCTCCACAGGACACTTCTTTCGTGATTGACAGTTGAAATAAACCATGGGCAGAAAAGAAAAACAAGTGGAGGAAATTATTGAGACAAGATAGAGTAAAGATAGCGAGTGAAGAAAATATGCCAGTGTCTTGCATCTATGAAGCATGCATGTCCATGTTCATTGTTTACCTCAAAGTTTCAAACACGTTTACGTCAGTCGTGCAGCCAGAACTTAAAATTGCGTGGGCAATAAACATCTCTTTCAAACAATTAGTTCTGACTCGTTCGCAATCATTTTTTTTTTTTATAATTAACCATGCCTTCAATACAAAAACACCCCGCACTATCAGGTGTTGCATGTTCACCTCGTTCAGGCAAATCGACAATCATTCATTTGGATGCGCAATTTTGTGCTTTTCAAATCTGTGTCTTTGGTTCAGTTTGAATAATTCAATCGATTATGAAGCACAGGTTAGATTGCCTGATGAGCCGAAAAGGTAGCGCGGAAGTTCCAGAGCAGTCTACCTCTCAAAGTATTATTAAAACTAAGCACAACTTATGAGTAACTTATTTTGCTGAACTGAATTATGCCTATTCATTTAGTCGCCCTTAGATCGCACTACGAAAGAAGTCGTGTCTTTAATTTCCATTTGATTATTCATATAAATGGAAATTGCTTCAACAAAGGAAAATGGCTGAGAACAAGTTAGGTATAATAATTGTAGTAAACCGATGTTGTGTGGCTGCTCAATTTTCAGGTGTGGCTACGCCACTGATAGGAAAAGCACAAAATTGCGTGTCCAAATGAATGATTGTCGTTTTGCCTGAACAAGGTGAACAAGCAACGCCTGAGAGTGCGGAGTGTTTTCGGATTGAATGTAGGGGAGACCGGGGTTACCTTGTCATGATTTTGTATTTAGCTCCATAACTCTTTGTTGTTAAAACTTGGAGAAATACCTTTATGGTATATGTGTAGTGCAGAATGTCGCCCACAAAACTTATATTGATACAATCTCAATATAACAAATATTTACGTCACAATATTCAATTTTCGATATATCACAAACATGCTGAAGTAACCCCATACCCAGGGTTACTTTGTCAGATGGGTGGGGTAAAATTGTCATAGTTGGCAATCAGCTGAAGCTGAAAAAGACAGTCCAATATTCTCATAACAGAAATGGTGAGAACTGTTTTATTTTTACAATGAACCAACACAAGCCATGATTTATGCATAATCACCATCAGAGTTGCAGTAATGACTTATGTAGGCGAGCCCACTGACATTTGCACAGTCCTCATGTGCCCACCCTTTGTATGAGAAGCATTGGACCCACTCCTCTCCACCTTTTGGATGATGAGTAAGGACCAAGGCACCAAAGAGGAGCAGCAAACATTCCCACTGACAAAGGAATGAAATGAAATGCAGAGGCCCCAGGGCTGGCCTCTGCCAACCCTAAATACTCTGCCAACACCTCCACTTTAATGGGCCCCACCTGTGGCCCAGTAAGGTGAAGGTGAAAGACTGAGAAAGGGGAGGGGCTGCAAGGAGCCAACCCTTACACATTCATACTCGTGTCCTCCAAACAAAGGCCCTAATGGGTCCTCTATCATAAACATAAAATAAATGCAAATATTAAAATTATTAAGACACTACAGGTGTCTGAAAAACAATTAATCGGCTCCTATATTTGACTTTGGAATATTTTAATATAGGCCTAACACAGGACCTACAAGCGGGGCAACCTCAGCACCCTGACAAACTAACCCCATGCTGCTTGGCCAGTGTAGCCCCGTGCTCCCATTTTGGAAATCAGGCCACATTTCTCATCCCATGATCGCAGCAGGCCTTTATCTTGTATGTAACTAGAGTTATTAACAACACATATTTATGAAACAGTAAAACACAGTGGAAATCTTTGTCTTCAAAGAAGCTAGACACATTTCTTTCAGAAACTTAAAGTTTACAATTTGGGTCAAAATTCAGTTATTTAAGCAGAAAACACTAACATGATACTACAAGGCCGCCTTCTTTCCAAGAGATGACGTCGTTCGGATGTCACATAATTTGTACATTTTCGTTTTCCTGTCAGTGCGTTTGCAATGAAAAAAACTGGGGTGACAAACCTAACCCCGTGACCGAAGTAACCCCGGTCTCCCCTATAGTTAATTTGAAAAAATGACTGCGATCGAGTCAGAACGAATAAATGTTATAAAGAGATGTTTAGTGCCCACCCAATTTTAAGTTCTAGCTACGCCACTGGTTTACTTACACTAAAGAAAGAATGACCGAGAAACAGAAAGATACCACCTCGAACGAGCTTTTCGTTGTGAGTTAAGTATTTCATTGTCAACTCAGGAACGTTGGATGAACTGATCAGGTATTTTACGAATATGATATTTTACTTTCCAAATGTATTTTCCAAATTCATTTAGCCTACGATAGGCCTATCAAAGTATACGGATGTCCGACTGATGTCATTATCATTAATAAGTATTTCATTATACCATCATAACAATCGCATCGTCAAAAATCAATCATATCAGCACCCCTGAATTTCCCATTTCCTCATTATCATCATCATTTGATAATTATTCCATCAACTTCAATCGTTACCGAATTCCGAATCGCCATATTCATCATCACTATTACAATCAACCGGGACTATCAATAACAACGACAATAAATATATCATGTAATTTGTATCAATATCATCAAAATTAATCTCATAACTGTTGAAAAGAAAAAAAAAAAAAAAAACCATGACGCCGATGAGATCGAAAGGCAGCTAGCGAGCGCGAGCTGACTAGACCAAGGAGGTAGGAATTAATACATTCTTGATGATGTAAAATCTCCAAATTGCCACTGATTGATTCTCCATCTGTTTCCCATTCAAGAAAGTTGATAAACTAATCGTTGGCGCACGATAGTCGTGAGCTACAGGAATAAATAATGTACATTATCGAATGTCTGGGTGATGCCATGAATGATTACCCATCATTTTATCGTGTGCACAATCAATGTACTGATTTTCGGGAAACGGGTATCGCAATTTTCTTCCCGGGACCCAAACCTTTCGGGCGGGACCCGAGTACCCGGTTTTTAGTCACAGGCCTACCAAGGATGGTCCATGATTATTACCCTACGGAATGAAATAGGCTACAGCCCATAACGTAACGTAAACAAACAACGAGTATCACATGATTTCATGACAGGTCACCAATCAAAATGCAGAATTCGGTGGAATGAATGGTAGAATTAAAGTTGTCTGAGACTAATTTGATTGGTAGCCTTATTTTAGCCCCTGCACTTAATTAATGCGCTTAATTACATAAAAGAAAAATTTTTCTGGACTGGACAGATTGCGACATGGGTTTTTTTGTAAAGTGGTTAAATCAAAAGTTCTTTTCATTTAGGCGATATTCTTCACATTCAGCCATCCAGTGATGTACCCTTATATCAAAAGAATATCAGGAATTTTCAAAAAAAAAAAAAAAAATCTGAGCTGATGAATTTGACAGGGATGTCAATGTGCATTAGGACAAGACAGGGAAAAATGTTTCGGACAGGACACTTGTCACTCTTTATAAATGGGTCGATGACATAAGCCTTTTAAAAAATGTTTTTTTTTTTTTTTGTAAATCTTCAAAAATGTACAGAATAAATTTATTTGAAGTTGGAAGAGTGTGATGAAACAAGTCTTAGCCTAATGGTTGCACAACATTTACATGGTTTTAGTACAGTTTTTGACTGTATTTGCTATTTTACCAGCCAAAAAATGTAAAGTGGCGCAACCAAAAGTTTCTTGGGGGGGGAAACTTCTTTTTTTTTTTTTTTCTAAGTGATTTTTTTTTTTTTTTTTTTAGTAGGTATACCTGAGAGTGTCTACTCTGCCTAAAACATTACTATTTTGTAGTTGAGCTGGGTATTAAGAGTAACTTATAGATTCTTTATGGTAGGGGGCGGGTATTTTGGTTTTACAAACAACTGAAAAACAATTAAACTATTAGACTTTGTTTATTTGAAAGGTTTTCAATATAAAATTATGCCCCATATTAATATTAATTCATATTTTAAATTACGTGTTTAATACATTTCATATAGTGTTAACTTGCTCAGACGGTTGTGCCACCGGACATTTTGAGGGTTTGAGATGGCAAAACATAAAATATATATCATTTTTATGATAAACTGGAACTATGTTCAAATTAAACAAGTTTTATAGAATAAAATGATGCTTATTATGAATCATTTTAAATTATTTTAAACCAAAGTAGTGCACTCGGGTGCACTCGGTCACGTCATTGACCCAAATATCAATTATCACTAAAACTTGTATTGATATCAAATTCTTCTATATATCTACTTTCTATGATAATAATATCAAGAAGGCTTTTGTCCCATTAACCATTTCTAAGCTAAAACGTTCACTGCAGATCACAGCCGGTACTGTATTGCTAGGTCGGTTCTTCAGCTGGCCACTAGATGGCTCAGTTGGCACAGGGGGTAGCACTGCATGACCACATGGTCTGAAAGGTCACCGACAAACAGTGAATTAGCCCCATGAAAATCCAGCTTTATCTCGAACATCTTGTGACTTGGAGATCTGCAACGACACACCACATATTAAAATGTGTATAAAGATGTACAACCAATCATTTTGCTCAAAAAAATGTGTGATGGAACTATTGTTGCACCGATACCAGAATCGGGTATCTGCCCGATACCACGTTAATATGCTCATACTCGTACTCGTCCACATTTGCCGATAACACGCACCGATACCACTTAATGTAAGACGCAAAGTAACTGCCTGCTCACGGTCGCATAGGCTACAGTACTTTGTTCTATCTGACTTCTATGTCTAGGGGGAGACAGCGAGTTAGAAAAAATACGAGAAAGAGAGCTTTATAGTCATCACATCACATGCAGGCATATGCGCATACACACAAGAGGTGTATAGTAAAGAAGTACATGTAGGCAACTTCGTTACAGTACTTAAGTGGGTTTTTTTTGAGGATTTGTACTTTACTTGAGTTTTTTTTTTTTTTACGGGACTTCTACTCTACTACATTTAAAAGATAAAAAGTATACTTTTTCTTCGGTACTTTGACACTGACCACTTTACACGTTACAAATCAAAATATGTCCATAATTCATCATTTAAGGATTATCTGGATGCGGCGTGTTCAAGAAGAACAACGGTGTTCGGCAGGGTACGGGTCATTCCATGAAAAAGAGAGCCAAAGTGTGACAAGACTGTTCAAATTTGAAACAAAGATTTTGCACGAAGTACTGGTTCACTTTTGTTGGCGTTCCCATGAGTCAAAATGTGACACAAGTTAAATGGCAAGATCTACAATGGGATGCAAGACGCAAGGTGTTGAACGTTCAGCGTTGCCGATGTAACAAGGACACGAAACTAACACAAAAGTATGCAATAAAAATTTTATTTCAAAATATAACAAAGTCTCAACTTGTTCAATTAGTATAACAGAGAACAAACTTAAAACAAACCAGCAGTTTGGCAATGCCCAGTTGTGCTCTAATAAGGTCTGAACATGTTTGGCAGGGCTTTGATGAGTCGCTCATTGGTCATGTTCATCTGAGGATGGAACAAATGCAATATTCTGGACAAAATATAAATGAGAAGGCAGCCCATGTAAGTACACATCAGCTCTGAAAATCTTTTAGAGTAGACTAGTTGCTAAATGCAAAATTTGTCATCTGGATTGTACCACATGACAAATGTTGCGAATGTAAAATGGGCACGAAAAATGCTCGACTTAGCAAATGCATCACCCTACGCCTTTTTTGATATTGGAAACCACTAATTATTCAATTTACAATGGTACAACTAATGGTCAACAGGATGTATTTGTTGATTTCAATTCCTCAGCAGGAGCATGCAGTTAAACATTCAACACAATTCTGGGCTGAAATACAGGAACTTCACAAAAAGCAACCCTACATTTGCTGTGCAACATTTATTTAAAAAAATAGTACATGTGAAACAGGCAATTTAGCCTAACAACTTCCATCAAAATTCCTTTTATTTTGAAAAATTTATCCTTTCTTTCGCCAAAGTGCGTTGAACGCAACGTGGACACAATAACAGCAGTGACTGGCCATGTCCCAGTTGAGTTTGCCACAACCACCACAAAAACACACCTAACTGCCGAGTGGCGCTTTCATTGAGAAAATATTTGGATGAGAGATGCCAGTAGACATGTAAACAATAGTGGTTGGATGCAATTAAAAAAATCAATCTAATTAATTAAAGGCTTTGTAATTAATTAATCTTGATTAATCACATTTTTATCAAATACCAATTTTTGACACAATAAGCAAAGTTTTTCAATTCAAATAAATTTTGGTTGACGACTGAATCAATGAATGGACATATATGTGATCTTAAACAACAAAAATGTTTATTTTTCATCTATATTTATCAGTGCATTTTTCATCTGTGTACTACATTCACTGATTAGTGCAAACTCCCAAGTGCAATTATAGCCTTTTTATTCAACATTTTAAGACTTAAGGTGCATTAACGCCACCTACCGGGCTAAAGTGTGTGCATCAGTGTTACCGGTGTGCCAGAAATGAGGGAACTGAGAAAGGTGCGATTAAATGCGTTATTTTTTTAGCTTGTTATTTTTCCTGTAATTAATTAATCCAAATTAACTTCCGCGACCAAAAACAGTGCACCACTCCTTAAAACATGTGAAACGGCAGGCCAAATTATGAATCCCTATAGAAAACATACTTGTGTTGAAAATCGGTGATTTACCAAAAGATTTTAGAGATTGAACGTCACTTCATTCGAACGTAACTTTCTGGGACACGAAAATACTCACCTTCTCAGCTTCCTTCATGAAGGCGATAGACTGGTTCCCGGATGTGAAGTAGGAGGTTCGGAAGGAACTCCGTATCCGTGACCACTGTGAGAACCCAAGGGGATACGGGAGATCGGGCAGCGAGCCCGGCTCCTGTTGAACGTAACTTGGAAAAATATGACGCGAAAAATTTTGCTCCACAAAAAGAAGAATTTTATAAAAACCCGTATGTTTTCTGAGATAATATTTTGGACGGTTATGCAACAGATTAATATCAACACATTGGTACAAAAATCTAGATAATATATTATGTTTCCTGGGTTTTCTCGGCACTGTTTCAACGTAACTTTTCAGGACACCATGAGTTACGTTCGCAACAATATTTTAAGCGCTAATTGCAGTGTTATACATCTGGATTTCCCAGTTAATTGCCGTTGTGGGTTAATCACTTGGAATTGATGTTAAGAACAAATGCCATTTCAGCCAGACTTTTATTTAAAAATTCGTAGAATTGTACATTCAAAGTCTGAAGGCAATGAATGTCACAAATTTGGATGCTTTATCCACAAGTTTTTCAAAGACATGCAGTTTTTTTTAATTTATCTTTTTCAGAAGACCAATTATATTGCCTGTGTTAGCTTTTTTTATATACTCTGGCCTTCATGCATGGCATTTTCTATAGGTGGCATCCAATTTTGTAAATCATATAGTCCTGTAAAAAATGCAGGGTCTCTGGCTCTCTATTTCATGGAATGACCCGTATCTTAAGCGTTTTGTGCAGATGTTTCTGCCAGCGGACATGGAGCTGCAAATTTATGTACGCAATTACAATATTCTATCACTAGATGGCACACCCGGATCAGTTATTGAGTATTTACAAGCAAGCCGAGCGCGCACAAGCGCTCACCCACAATCACACACACAGAGACTTAGAATTGTGAATCTTCTTATTTTACTGCAAATATATTAGTAACATATGGTTACCTTAAACATTTTAGTTGTGGTTAAGTTAAATCTTTTTCATTTGTCATTTGCGTAATTGAAATATGGCGATACCACACACTTTAAGTGATGCCTTGTTTGCTTGGAAAGCTATCATTGACTTTAGTTGGATTGAGAATGCCTATGAATGTGTGTAGAAACTATCTGTGCCAATTAATAGTTCTACTGACTTTTTATGAAGTTGGGTGTGTTACCTTGCCTATGCAGCGAGTTTACTTTTCATTTGTCAAGCTTCAGTAATGTTTTGCCTCATTTGATGGCAGTGCTAGTTCAAAGGCTTTTTGTCGGGCCTAAATACAGAAAGATTTTTAGCAGTTAGGCCTACTCTTTTTCTTTTGGAAATAGCCATGTGTGAATCGTTTGATATTGGCCTCTTTTAAGGCTTGTTATAAAAAGAAAATAAAACCTGTTCTCCGAAATTGTCATTGTATTTTCCTGGAAAACATTTCAGAAATATCGGTATCGGTGCTCGGTATCGGCAAGTACACAAAATAAAATACTCGTACTCGTATCGGTTTTTAAAAAAGTGGTATTGGTGCATCCCTAGATGGAACATATTTCCCCATAATTTGAAAGGTTGTGGCCTGTGTACATTTTGATAATGCATGTGTAGTACATAGAGTGCAGAGGTAGTATGCAGATTACATAGTTCATCACCTACATGTATTTCTTTAATCCCCCTCGGATCCTTGAAACAAGGGCTCATCTATGCCAACATCATTGAATTTATCCAGGGAGCATTACTTCTTCATGAAGATAATGTTACAGATTGAAAGTCGCGAGTCTTTTAATCATTGCAGAAAACATGGGGACTGTTGTTGTTTGAAGTTAAGACTTCTCGGAGACGGACTATCATGGCATGTCCCTCAGTTTACCACTTAAAGAAAGGCCACTAAGTGGTACATGTAATTCTTTGTTGTGGGTTTATGCAAATAAAATGCATGCTAAGTTTAATTCTGAGCATAAACCATTGTCTAACTACAGTTAAGGCTGTAATGAACCCTGTCATTAGCCATGGAGTTCTTATTTTCACCTTCCCTGGGACACCTGGAACTCCAGCACATAAAGGGTTAATGATGCAAAAAGCCTGTCTGATATTGTAATCCTAGATAGTAGAGATATAGAGGAACATAATAAAAGTAGTTTTATTTAATTTCACAGAGGGCGCACTGAGTTCTGGCCTGATGAAAATGTGCCAAAACGGCATTTTCGCCACAAAAAGCGCCCCCTATACAAAAGCACCCAAACTAAACCACCGCCACTCATGCATATTTATAAAGGAAACGTCCCTAGGTGTTCAAAATATGCATGAATGAGCAAGGCTTAATCAGGGCGCAAGCCGTGGGAGGTCCCCGAATGCAGCCCAAAAAGTGAAAAGTAGTGATTTGAAGCGCCATCTATAGGTGGCGCCCTCATTCAGCCTCTAAAATGCCAATGTTTTTTGAAAGACACTACCCGATACATTTATATATCATGAAATCATGGAGGCTGAATGAGGGCACATGGAGATCATCAAAGTCAAAAAACAATTTTTTTTTTTTTGTAGTTTTTTTGCCTTGTGGACCTCCTCCCTTAATAGGGCTGAAAATTTTTTTCCAAAGGGTTTCAGAGATACAAAACTTGATTTCTGTCAGTTTTTGTTATTTATTTACCCCCACAAAAAAAACTGATAGGATTCGGAGGGGGTGATGTATCACGCCGACTCATTCTTAGAAAAATTGGCTCTTTAAGGCTAAAATCCCTTCCGCTGTTTTCCTTCAGGAGCTGCACTTCTGAACACATTACATCAGCAGAATGATGCAGGCAGGAGTCCGTCTGAGACAGGACACTGAGACGACCCAACCAGAGCTCCCCGAGCAGCACAGGATCAGAGAGAAAGAAGAGGAACTACATGGACTGGAGTCTGTCCACATGGCAGAGTCAGAGACAATATGTACTGCACCAGGACTCAACACACAGGAGCCAGTGTGTGTTTCAGCAAACAGCAGGGTCAGTGATTTACATTATACAGAAGCATCAGTGATAAAAACAGAGACTGGTCTGGGCCCCGCCAACACTGGGGATCTTAAGACAGAGAGCCTAGACTGTACAGAAGTGGGCTGTGTAACCCATCTGCCTCCTGATCAAGTTAAAACAGAAGCTGCTGATGGAGACTGTATTCAGGCTGAACACTTCAGTGTCTTGCCTGACATTAACTGTGATGTTGTCAAATCTGATGAAGTGAAGATTGAATTCAGTGAAGTTTTTGTGAGTGATGTCATGACCACTGTGCTTAGTGGAGCTGGTGCTCATGAAAAAGGCCAGAGTGAATCATGGCAGTGTGCAGGACAGCCAAATCTCAACAGAAAAAAATCTGGGAAAAAACGGTCGGAATTAATCCAATATGCGGAAATTCTTACCGGTGAAAAGCTGTACAAATGTGACCAATGTGAGAAGAATTTTGCATCGAAATCTCAATTAAAAACTCACCAGAAAATTCATACAGGTGAAAAGCCCTTTAAATGCGATCAGTGTGAGAAGCGTCTCAGTTCAAAATATTGGTTACAAAAACATGAGAGAATTCATGCTGACGAAAAGCTTTACAAATGCGATCAATGTCAGAAGAGTTTTACATGGGAATCTCATTTAAAATCTCACCAGAAAATTCATACACGTGAAAAGCCCTATATTTGCAATCATTGTGGAAAGTGTTTTAGTACAAAATATAATTTACAAAGCCATGAGCGAATTCATACAGGTGTAAAGCCCTACAAATGCAATCATTGTGAGAAGAGTTTCAGTCATAAATCTAATTTACATTACCATGAGCAAATTCATACTGTTGAAAAGCCTTTAACATGTAATCAGTGTGGAAAGTGTTTCACTTCAAAATATAATTTGCAAAGCCATGAGCTAATTCATACCGGTGTAAAGCCCTACAAATGCAATCCGTGTGAGAAGAGTTTCTTTCATAAACATTCTTTGCGTTGCCATGAGCGAAGTCATGCTGATGAAAAGCCCTTTACATGTGATCAGTGTGGAAAGTGTTTCACTTCAAAATATAATTTACAAAGCCATCAGCGTATTCATACAGATGTAAAGCCCTACAAATGCAATCATTGTGAGAAGAGTTTCAGACATAAACATTATTTGCGTTATCATGAGCGAAATCATGCTGATGAAAAGCCCTTTACATGTGATCAGTGTGGAAAGTGTTTCAGTTCAAAAAAAAATTTACAAAGCCATAAGCGTATTCATACAGGTGTAAAGCCCTACAAATGCAATCATTGTGAGAAGAGTTTCAGACATAAACATTATTTGCGTTACCATGAGCGAAATCATGCTGATGAAAAGCCCTTTACATGTGATCAGTGTGGAAAGTGTTTCAGTTCAAAATATAATTTCCAAAAACATAGTCAAATTCATACGGATTTAAACCTTTACAAATGTGATCAATGTCCAAAGAGTTTTTTATGGAAATCTTATTTAATATCCCACCAGAGAAGTCATACAGGTGAAAAGCCCTACAAATGCAGTTGGTGTGAGAAGCGTTATAGTCGTAAATATAATTTGCATTCCCATGAACGAATTCATACTGGTGAAAAGCCCTTTACATGTGATCAGTGTGGAAAGTGTTTCAATACAAAACACTATTTACGAAGCCATGAGCGAATTCACACGGTTGAAAGGCCCTACAAATGCAATCATTGTGAGAAGAGTTTCAGACATAAACATTATTTGCGTTACCATGAGCGAAATCATGCTGATGAAAAGTCCTTTACATGTGATCAGTGTGGAAAGCGTTTCAGTTCAGAATATCATTTCCAAAAACATAATCAAATTCATACGGATTAGTCCTTTACAAATGTGATCAATGTCCGAAGAGTTTTTATGGAAATCTTTTTTAATATCCCACCAGAGAAGTCATACAGGTGAAAAGCCCTACAAGTGCAATCAGTGTGAGAAGCGTTTCAGTCGTAAATATAATCTGCATTCCCATTAACAAATTCATACTGATGAAAAGCCCTTTACATGTGATCAGTGTGGAAAGTGTTTCAGAACAAAACCTTATTTACGAAGCCATGAGCGAATTCACACGGGTGAAAGGCCCTACAAATGCAATCAATGTGAGAAGAGTTTCCATCATAAACATGAGTTGAATTCCCATGAGCGACTCCATACTGGTGAGAAGCCCTAGAGATGTGACCAGTGTGGAAAGGAGTTTGCATGGAAATCTCATTTAAAATCCCACCAGAGAATTCATACAGATGAAACCTTCAAAATCCAAAATTGGCTGACATTGCTGTGAGCAGGTTCATTCTGGTGAAAAACGGTGTAAAAGTGATGTGTGAAAGGTTTTTTTTTTTTTTTTCCTGCTGATTTACTTTTTATTTTTTTAACTCAGGAAAGTACATGTCCTGTTTTCCTATCATTCCAGCCCAGTTGCCCAAAATTCTTCCAATTTTGAGTTAGAATGAGCAATACATGTTGAAAGATCGTATTTGGACTCTTTTCGTCTCTTAAATGAGAGACAGCGAAAGACACACCTTTTTACCAGATCTCATGTCTGTTGGAACTCTCCAAAAAAAATCATTAGAATTATCTCATTTTCTCACGTACAATTGCAATAACATATCCAAAACTCATATGGCAATATCTACACATAATAAACAATGAAAAATGGTTAAAGTATCACATTTTATTACATGACTTCTGACCTAGATACAGTTAACAGCAGCCTACATTATTATCAGAAGTCACTTCATCATGCACTTTCAAAGTTAAAAACATCAACCTTGCCCTCCTCTAGGATTCTATTGCTTGAAAAACACTTTAGGTATGATAAGTCTGTACAACATATATCAAAGATTAGAATCCTGGAGGAGGGCAGGTTAATGTATTGGGGCTAGAAAACAGGAGTAAGAAATCTTAATAGTTTTATTGATATACAAAATATTCACAGTAGTAATGATGACCTAAGAATTTTTCATACTTATTAAAATGAAATATTGGCTTTTGGGATTAAAAAAAAATGTACAGCATATACCATTCTTTGATGTCTTTATTATTATATCTGACAATTCTTTGAATTAATGAGAAATGATATATTTATCTTCATACAAATCTATTACTGTTCTATTCTACTAAAACTTTATTTTTTGGGTCATTTTCATCATTTTCTCTTCAGTTTGTGACTTAAATCACAAAAAAGCTAAATCATAGGCTTACCAAAAACTTGTTCTTTAAAAGACAAACCAGCACTACAGAGTGTTGTTCAGGAGCTGGGGCCATCCGACACCAAGAATAACCTTTCACCCTGACACCAAGCATTACATTTTACTCTGACACCAAGCATTAGGTCTGAGAGTACAATGATAATCTACTTCTATGTCAAAAATCACGGTTAAAGGATTAACGGTTTTTGAGTTATTAAGCTCAAGAAAACTGAAGACGGACTCGCATACACACAGACATTTTCACATATACAAGCCCCGTTGTGCTGTTATGCAGGGAAAATTATTGTTTAAGGATGACTAGGTAATATTCCAACATATAAACATATATACAGATGAGAAACAGAAAGTTGGCTGAAATGATAGGAAAACAGGACATGTCCTTTATTCAGATGAAAGCACTGTGAATTTAACCACTGGTTGTATTTTCCGAAACCTCTGAAAAAACCACTTGATGATTAATGGGACAGTATAACCAAAGTTGGGCATAAAGGATAATATTATCAGCAGTGGTAAATGTGCGATTTTCTGCCAAGTGTACAGTATTGGGGTAAGAAATGTCATATTGCATTTAACCAAATTTAATTCAAAATAAACACTCGGGGAGCTATGTAATATGTTAGAGAACACTTTCTTTCTTGTTTAAAAATATTGTTTGGTCAAGTTTTAGTGAAAAAAACAATAAATAGAAGGATTTTTATGGTCAAAATTTCTATTTTGTTACATGTCTGAAGTGGGGTCACTTTTACTCAAGTAGATTTTTTTCCTCTCTTCCCTTGAGAAATCTTGCATAACTTTTGAAGTTTCTTTGTATTTTAGGTCTCTGAAACACCTTTGTCTCCCCATTTCCTAAATTTCTTCAAGAAATATTAGTTAAAATAGCTATGTCACAAACTTGGTTAAGTAACTTTTCTTTTTTTTTTTTTACCACCATCACATCTGAGGAAAATAATTTACTTTGTCTCCAATAGGGGGTCATTACCATAATTTTCTGAAAGTTCCAGGGTGAAAGGAATCCATTTTGGCTCCATTTTTGAATTTGAAGAAGCTGTGGGAGGAAGAGCTGGCTCTGTACGTTTTTCAAATTGGCATGTCCCACAAATTGCACACCTTTTTTGTTGGTACAAAATAATGCACGATGCCAGGTAGAAGCTGAAAGAGTGGTCAAGAGTGGTAATGGTGTAACTGCTCCAGTTTGCTATAATTAAGGCATGTTTGTGTGTGTACAGTTGCCCACAGCACCCTGAGGAACTTCTGGATGTGTCTTTTTTGTTACCGTAGTTTTTTTTTTTTTTTTGGTTGTCAAAATCAACAACCATATCACTTCGTTCTGTTAGTCTGTCTGTCTGTCTGTGTCTGTTTGTTAGCAGGATATCTCAAAAACGGCTGTATAGATTTCAACCAAACTTTGCAGGATGTTACAGTACCACAAGAGGAACAAGTGATTAAATTTAGGCATATCTAGGCCGAAGGACAGCTGAGATATAGGCCAAAGTACAAATCCAGCTACGCTGGCGGAGATTTGAAATCTTTCCAATGGGCGGATTTCCAGTCGGCGTGCTTTTGGGTTTTGCTGCCACCTGGCGGTAGAATGCAACAATACCCTAGATAAGCCAACGAAAATAACTAATGCACAGAGTTGCCTTGGCATGGCGGAGGTATACGCTCTACCGAGTGCCCTTAAGCAATATTATATTATCCAGTTGTCCAAGGCAGAGCTTTCAAAAGTAGCTGGCGACCAGCGATAATCGCCGTCTACTCGGGACAGGATGACTGGCTACTCGCTACTCCTGATTCTCCATATCATGAAATTATTTTTGTCACCTTCCTCGTTTCTTTAACCCGGAGTTTAGCAATATTTTCAATAAAAGGAGGAGTCATTGCGTTATTTCCTTGCTTTAGTAAGCCATCGTGGTTTCCTTCATCACGCATGAACGAGCCTGGCGCAGCCTCCGTATGCTGTGTACAGTTTTGATAAAGACTTCAGGTGCTTGCGCAGGCAGAAAATTACTACATCGCCTGCTTTCAAAAATTTGCATCGCCGTTTGACCGAGGATACGAGGATGCTGAACCCTGAAGTAAAATGCTAAAAACCTCAATAATATTGTCCTCCTTTAACAAGAAAGGTAAAGATGTACTATGTCTTGATAACATATCTAAAAAGAACCATCATTCCAAATGGAACGTTTTGATTACCGACAGTTTACGGAACTGTTTCCTGCATAGGAAACTTTATTGCAGGTATTCAACTGAAATTTCCCTTAAACTACAAGTATAAAATGATGGCGTTAACTTTTTAATCAGTGTAATGGTGTTAAAGTGTAATGTCTTACCTACATTCAGTGTTTCCCACAGACCAGCAAGTAATATGTAGTGGCAGAGCAATTTTTTTTTTAACAGATGATTTTCATTTGGTTGAGCGAGGGGGGTAGAGAGAGATTACTCTCATTCTGTTGGGGTGGTGCACGCAAATTACGCGTCTCCCAGTACCTTTTAAAGTTTCCTGGTTTTTTTTTTTTGCGAACTTGCGCATGTATTATCAACACGTGGCAATTCCGCATTCACGTAGAATTAACGGGAATCAACTTGTGGCGCTCCACATTGAACCTGTGGCACCCCGCCACAGAATGGTCTATGTGTGGGAAACCCTGACATTACCAGATATCGTTCTAATCATTTACTGGAGCTTTGTCTTTGCACGAGTTGGAAAAAGTATACCAACACCTGTAATTTAGCTCTGCGCTATTCACTGAGTAGAACACTCATAACATTAGCTCCTCATTGCAAACTCATTTTGCGGAATGTTGATAAAGGTTGATCCTGAGTCAGCAAAATCAGCATCTGTATTGGCTTTCGCTTAGCTTAGTTATTTGAATAGTTATTACCCTGCCCCACCCGAAGGGTGAGGGCCAGGGCTATTGTTTTTGGTTCGGTTTGTTTTTATGTGTGTTTGTTTGCTTGTTAACACTCCAGCGGCAAAACTAATGGCCAGATTCACCCCAAATTCGGAATAGGGATTGCCACTGACCCAGAATAGATCCCTATTGAATCTGTACAAGTAGGTGAAAGTATGTGCAAGGGGCAGGGTTTGTTGTGCCTGGCACCACTTGTTTGGAAATGGTGTAGCGTTGCATCTTATGCGTACGGTCATGTTTCAGAAATCAAAAAAAACAGCTGCATTTTCTCCATGATTCTCCCTTGCGGCGGTGACCCATCCAGGCACCTGACATTTCTGCTTCTCTCGTCCCTTGACCACAGATTATATCACACAATAGTCAATTTTTTCGGTGGCTGGACAGAGGAGTATAAAAACAGGAGGCATCTAGAGAATGCTTTGCAGCTCTGAAAAATTCTGATATATCTACATGTTTACTTAGGCAGCTAGAACTACACTGAGGGCCTGATTTACTTAGACCTTTAGCTCATGCAAAATCTTTTTGCCAGTGCAAAACCAGAAACCTTGCCACTGATTGGTGCAAGGCAAGTATGCTGGCCAATCATGGGCAATGTTACTGGTTTTGCACGGATGAAAAGATTTTGCATGTGCTAAAGGTCTTAGTAAATCAGGCCCAAAGGTGGTGAGTGGTGAGCTGCTGTATAGATATTACTATGTAAATATCTAGAAAATTTTAAAAGGTGCTTGAAATACTTGGAAGTTCTACAACATCCTAGAAAAATTCTTGAAACTTCTTGGAAGTTGCACAACATTCTAGAAAGTTCTTAAATGCTTGTAAACTCAAGAAAATTCTCTGTTGGCAAACCAGCTCTATATTTACCTTTAATATCCTGGAAAATGGATACCATTTGAAAAATTTATTACTCAAGTCACAAAAGCAAAGTTTGATAGGTCTTCTTCTTTTACTTTAGGTATAAGCAATTGGGAAATAACACTTTCTGCCCAGGAACAGGAAAAAGTTAAAATTTTGCTCCACTGTGTAATGGGCAATATGTTTCAGTCAGATCATGAAACCAGTCATTTCTTGAAATGATAAATTTTTTGTTGGTCATTTCATGAAATGACTTAAGTTTGACGCCAGCCATTTCATAAAATGTTCTAAAATTTTATTTTGAAAGTAAACTGAAATACAATGGTATTCTAAATGCTTCAAGTTTCTGATTTCACTGAAGCCATTTTCCCCTTTGCTGTGCAGCTCAAATCTTGAATTATAAAGCCTTAAACAGGGGAACGCATACATTTTCTGATTTGGCTTCTGCACAAAGGGGTTTGTTGCATGTATCTAATTCTAATAACTGAAAATCGGAAGTGACAATACATGTATACAGTAATACATCATGGGAAAATAATTACAAGCATCCTCAAAAATATATTTGTTAAAACTAAAAAAATTTTGAATTTACATCACCAAATGACAAGGAAATCAGATGCTAGAAGGCACCAGAATGCATCATAGAGCTTCAAATTTTAAAATTTCTCCTGGTAGAATGGCCCCTGGAGGGCTTTGCGCCCTCAATGCTTGGATTCTCAGCACCTCCACCGCCAGCCATAGCCGCCTACTCTACTCTGCCAGCCGCCTACTCCAAAAACTTTTGAAAGCCCTGCAAGGCCACACATTTAAAGTTTTGAGGCAAAGATCAAAGTACTAAGTAACTGTTGACCACATTACGAAATTGACCCTGGTCTCGAGTCAGACACCAGACAATTTCGACAACAGTCCCGCTAGGCGGGAGTCATTTTTTTGTTACCATCTTGGAGCCGTTCCCAGTATACTTATGACTGGCCAAGGAGAGATGATATTTTGACAGTTGAAAGAAAGTTCGTATTTGGTAAATTTGATGGCCCTCCATATTTCACCCTTGACAAGGAAAGGGTCAAAACTTTAACACAAACCCTCCAGTAGTGTTGTGGTGGATGGAGGGTGCTGTACTATTTGAAGCATGTTTTGTGCATTGTGATCCCCCCACACACACACCCCACACACACACACACAAACACAAAGATTAGACAGATTTCTCAATCAAACACGAACAGGATTCTTGTTAATTTTTCTGACAGCAGGAAATTGAATTACTATAGCTCTCTTGTACTAGGCGTGGCCTAGCTGTGGCGAATACGAGGTCAAGCTTTGTCCGCCATTGATGTGGCCAAACAAAGCCCCAGGCTATTGACGCTACACACTGCACACAGAGAAAAGTAGAGAAAATGCCAAGTCAGTGTGCTATCGTTGGCTGTTCCAACCGGTCTGACCGAGAGAGGGAGAAACGATTTTACCGTGTGCCCGGTATTACACGAAATCAGGGTGAAAAAACTTTGGAGTTGTCAACAATTTGACGAGCTAAATGGTTTTCAAGCATCTCCAGGGCCGACTTGGACATACACAAGAAGGAAATCCGCGTTTGTAGTGACCCCTTCATCCCTGGTTAGTTTTTTTGTGATTATATACTTGAGACAGTTTGTATTGGATTATAGCTGCAAACAGTTAACAATGACCTATTTAAGAAAACTGTTGTTATGACCGCCCGGTCACTACCGCTCGTGTTCGCGTGTCGCGCTACTGGTTGACTTATTTGCAATAATTCTGACTGGTATGCTTGTGTTACTTTGGTTGGCAATCAAGATGGTAGTTTCGTCTTTATGTTACCTGATCATAGCTGCGACAGTTGAAGCTAAGCGGAGAGGCGTTGTATCTGTCTAAGTTGGGCTGATAAGGCTGCAATTAGTGAAACGATCGTTGTGCTTATCCGGGGTCAGCCGGGACTTTGCCGTGGAGCGCCCTTACAAAAAATGCTATTTGATTTACCACTGGATACCATTCATTTACCATTGGGAATTTTCGTAAGGGTGGGCTAGCTCTGATGCTAAAGCTGTGTCTGGTATGACATACGATTTCTCCGCATTGCCATGGCAGAATTTTATCCCCTTTAAAAATGTTTTGGCGAATTACAAGCTGAAAAAGTGGAAACTGGATTCGAATTTTTCCGGCATGCAGTGACGCCATGAGCGCCACACAAGCAATGCTTCCGACCGTTTGCGTGTTTCTGCTTTGAGCTCATTTAGTAACTTGCTGTCGGAATTGTTTCATTTTGGAAGAATGGTTATCAGGAGCTTATAGCAAAGTATCTTCCAGAAAAGTGGGTACATAACAGTACAGCTACAACCGCATGCATGCAAGGCGAGACAGTACAATACTGTGATTTAGGCTCAGCCGAACTGTCCTCTGCCTCCATTGCTGATGAGCTTGGCCACATTAATGGCGGCGCAGGCTGTTGCTACTAGTTACTGAGGCAGTCCAGTTTTAGGTCACGTGAGTATTGCAAGTCACCTATAGGCGGTTACAAGACGCTGGGGTCTGGGGACTGTGCAAGCCCCCAGCAGGGTCAAGGGGCAGAGCCCCTTGCAGGGTCCCAAGGGACAGCGCCCCTGGGAGCTACAAATTTTTCACAAAGTGAGATGGTGAAATAAGCCAATCTACACAACCTGTAATGCATATATGACTATCTTAATGAAGTGAAAAAAGAAGTGAAAAAAGAAAGAAACTTAACAAATTTATTTTATGTGGATACCCCACAGCTACATGTTTTACAAGAACTGCTAAATGGTGAGATCAGCCCATTGGAGTGAATGCAATGCAATGTGCAATGCAAATCAATTATTACCATCTTAATGGAGGGAAAACAGCTCATTAGAATTATTTTACCAATTCTTGAAATAAATCATTAACAATATGAACAATTTTACAAAACAACAATTGTGAAAACCATGGTTTAACCAACTATCTATGCAGTATCAATTTTAAAATCTTGTCGCTAAGATTCTGTTTCTGCACCACATGAGTCCTCAGCTTTCAGCTAACTTCTGGGCAATTCCACATGAGAGTTGCTAAAACAGCATTTTTTAAAAAGTGTTTCATATTAGAAATAGGTTTTCATGCAGATGACTCATTACCAAATCAGACACGGAAAACCAATTTGAAATATCTTTGGAGGTCTTCTCAAAATTTAGATTTGAATTTTGTAAATTTTTTTTAGCTCCAAGACAAGGATCAAAGATTATTTTTCCAAAGCTGACAACTCCTAAAAGATATTTAGCCATTTCCTGGTATTTACTGTATTTCCATACATTGGTAGCCAAAGTATTTGAGACTGTAAGTCATTGCAGGAAATTGAAACACACAATTCCAGTGGCTCATTGTGAAATTTGTCATTTTTCAATGAGGTCAGCAACACAAACATCATTTATGATACCAATTTTAAATTGCTTTGTTGAGTATAATAAATTTAGTAGATTATCAGAAAATGTAATTCCGTTACCATTTTGTAATTCCGTTACCGCTGTCTCTTTCTCATAAATGGCATCCTGCAAAATATCTGTGAACATACCAGTCAATATAAACTTACCATGGCCTGGTCAACATCCTAGGGCACCAACTTAAGCTAAAACTTACTGCCTATCATTGCCAGATTTCAGAGAAATGCCTGTCAAAGTAAAGGCAAAAATAATGGCATTTTTCCTGCCTTAATTTCGTTACCAACACTTTCACCTTCGTATAGCCTTCTACAAAATGGATTTCCCCTAGCTTTGTTTTGTACAGCTCAGTAGGCATGCCAGTGGAACTGATAAAAGCACAGGCAAGTAGCTACTGCATTAGAGTAATAGATGGCAGGTAAAAATGACATGAAAATTACTCTTGTTCGTAATTCCGTTTCCCTGGAATTGCCCTTCTTCATCAACAATGATGGTCAGATTGTGCTGTAGGAGTATCAGATACTCTTTCAGGCAGGCTACAGCACATACTGGCACAATCTGACAATCATTGTTGATAAAAGCTAGGGAATGGGATCGAAACCCGGTTCCAGTACGGACCCGGTTCCGCATTTTTCAAAAACCGAAAATCAATAACGTTTGAGTTTATCGATACTGCTGTCGAGTCTCATGGGTCCATTGACGTAATGTTATGTCTCGAGTTGAGTACCGTCATTTAAATGCAGTCACTGGTGCACAAACATACGCCAGCTGTCTAACAAAGTTTTTTGGGGAAAAAACTGAAATGCCAGCCAACAGGAATTACAGTGCGTGAAGATGAATCCGGGTCACTTGCTTGCGAGGATGGCGGATCATGCGAAGAGGTCTAAAGTTTGGCTACATTTTTACCAAAGAAAAAGATAAGGAGGAAGCAAAATGCTATTTATGTTGCAAAATAATTTATTTAAGGGGGGGAACACAAACTCCATGGCCAAGCACATCCGCATTGTGTACCAACTTAAACAAAAATGCACTACCTTCGATTGTCTTACTGTTAAAATAACTGCGTCAACTTCGGCTGCTGTTGCTGTGGGCTGGCCATCCTCTTCGTTCACTCAAAGCAACCTCAGTAAGCACACCCACTCTGTAGCAACTCCCGTTAGTTAAAAATACACTAATGCACTTTATAGCTAGTTCTGCATTTATTACTTTAGGCCCATTCAGACCGGGGCGAAGCGAAAAAGCTGCACGGATTTGTGGAATACTCGCTGCATGAAAATTCCGCGTGAAACCACACAGCAAAAATCCCAGTGTTAATTCAACTCCAGTAGAGTTTATATGAGACCAACCCATCCATCTTGGACTCAAATGAACTCTATAGGAGTTGAATTAACACTGGGATTTTTGCTGTGCATACACACTGGACTCGGTGCCAAATTCGCAATGTTGCGTTCCAATTTCGCACAATAGACAAACTAATCAGCGGAATATTCAATCAAATTGGACTGTGAGAGCAGCAGCAGCGACGATGACATTTTTTGTATGTATCTGAATGATAACCTTCGCCCCATCTCTACTTTTGCGTGACAGATGGTCATCTCCGTAGCCACCGAGCATAGAGTCCATGTGCATTTTGAAAAATGTATTTTTTTTTTTTTTTTCTTTTTAGTTTTTTCCCCTTTTATTTATTGATACTTACCAAAGCAATAGCCGGTAACTTTGCGTTTCACAGCCGGATAAAATAACCGGTTACTGGCTATTAACAAGAATCCTGACGAAACTTTTTTTGACCAGTTATACAATTTTCAGCAAATTGGTTTCAGTGATTTGCATGTTTCTGTTCTGTACCATTCTTCTTAAATGCTGCTGTAATGTTCTTGTTGGTTTACATGAGTTACACTATTGGTCAAACTGGTCACAAGAGAGTTGCATCCTGTGCAGCTTGTTGATGGAAAATTATTTGCTCATAGAATACAGTACATGGACGGATGGAAATGAATTTGGTTTATGGAAAAGCCATTTATTACTAGTCCAAGCAGTAGAAGAGTTCTGCCAGATTTTAAACTGATGAATACACTGTTTTTTTTTTTTTTTTTCTTGATTAGTTTGTTGTTGAACATGTTTAGCTTGACAGTATTTTTGCCTAGTTGTAATTTTCTGAATTCTTTAAAAAATTCTTTCAATTTTGGAGACTTTTTTTTTTAAATAAAATTTTCATTGTATAAAACCACCAACTTTCAGTCATTTTATACATTTCCTTTTTTTGTTACCATAGAGGTCTTCTTTGTTACTTTTCCTATATTAAAGGTGTCATCTCACGCCATTTTCACTAATTTAGCTATGGTCTCTGGAGTTATTGAATGCCCTGCGAGCAGGTTTTGGAGAAAAAAATGCTTTGGTTAGCCTATTTCACTCTATTCTAGTTTGGTACGGAAAATGGCTGGGAAGAAACGACAGGATTGCGCCTCTTGCTCATGAATATGGAATATTCATGAGCAAGAGGCGCAATCCTGTCGTTTCTTCCTGTCGTTCATGTCGTTTTAAACTAACTTGCCTCTGATTGGCTAACTGCGTAATGTCGCGTGTAATGTCTTATGCCGTCGGGAAGAAGCCCGAGTTTAGATTTCGCAAATTGCAGGTGGTCCGGCCTTCTTTAAATCTGCTCCCGTGTGCTTGGCCTAAATAACAATCAAGAAATTTAGCCAGTAGCCTAAAACGATTAAGATGTGATGGTGAAAAGCAGACAAACCTAACTGGCCTACGGTGTTAGATTGAAAGAATGCCAATTTGAATAATTAGAAAAAACTCTTCCTCTGAATTACATCTCTGATTGTAGCATTTTAGGACATTATTCAAAATTAATTTAAAACAGATTTATTATAAGATCGCCCTGGAGTTTAAAAGCGTCTAAAAAATACACCAGGTGGAAAACATTCTGAAAAGCAGATGAAACGTGAATGTGAGATATAAATTATCACAGTAGCACGAAATGGCGTGGCAATGGCAATCGTGTTCATGCGAATCTGCTGTTCTACGGCCATTTTAATTTCAAAATGCAGCAATCAAACATGTTGCCTTAATAAACAGCTGTACTCATTCAACTTAGAGAGTAAACGAATCCACCATTTGATTGCTAATCAAGCAAAGTAAATGGGAACAAGTTTACTTTTCTTAGAGTTGCCTAATTAGTTAATAGGAGACGATTTTGTTTTCATTTGCTTGGCTCCTTTCAGCACGTAGCTGAAAAATGCTGATGTCAGTCAAGTTTTTTTCCGGAAGCATTTTCCATGCCCTTTTATGTTAGGCACTTTCGTTCAGGACAGCACGGGGGTTAATAAAGGAAAAGGGAAAGCTCGGATGTTCGCCCCATGGTAACAGGTGGTGTTACTACGCTTTAAAAAAAACATCGATTCAGAATCGTTACACCCCTACTTGGTACCTTCAATGTACAGTGCAAGCACCATTTTAATTGAATTTACAGAAGTGGGTCTAGTGGGGGCGCTGTACTTTATGAATATGCAAGATGGCCTGTGGAGGCCAAATGGTTGCAGATAGATATTGAGTTTGTATTATCAATATGTAGGAAGTCATATATGACCTATATTTTGCCTATGTTAAAGTTGATCTCCAATGACTTTGAAAGGTCAAACTTGAGGTCAAGGAAAATTTTAAAAGTTTTAAAGGATAAAACTTTAAATTTCAAAAATTTCTTAAAAACTGTCCGATAACTTTTTTTTTTCCTTCTAAATTTGGCAGTCAACTCACCTTGATACACTTTATGTACACTCTGAGATAGAGGTCTTCACGGGTCCAATTTGACGGACCCGAACCCAAACGGACCCATGAAAATTGTACCCGGAGCTGACTGGCCTCAAGCTATTACTTTAAATCTGAGTTCCGAACCCGAGCAGCACCGAGATATGTCGGAACTGGCTCCGAATAGAACCGTGACATACCAGCCCCGAACCCTAAAAAACCCGTGGACCCGAAATGCCCGAGTTGCTTTATGATTTAATGCAAGTTGTCTAGCGTTAAATAAGACTTGTTTTTATTACTTTCTGTTTCTTACCTAACCGTAGTCGTCTTCTACCTGGTTCCTGCTGCGGGCACTGCTAGCCCCCCCGGCCATAACGTGATGTAAACAAAAATAAATCCACGTCGTCATTTTCTGGTTGAGATGGTCATGTACTGTGATCCTTCTTCTTAGCCATTGCTAACGCTAATCCACCGGTCAGTAGAACATATCTTCGTTTGTTTAATTAACGTTATAATTTTGGAGTTTCCATTGTGCTTTGCAGAGCATACCACGGTAACAACACGCTGGTGCTGTTACCCTCGATACCAGGCGCGTCGTTAGACCTGAAAATTCCGGGGCTAATATCCCTCCCTTTATTGAAAATAATTAGTCCTGGCTAGTTCTAGATGGGTTTGCTTTATTAACACATTTTCCAATTCAAGAATAATTAAGTGGCAATTTAAGACACGACTTCTCTCCCCCACGCGATCTAAAAGCGACAAAATAATGGGCTGCATTCAGTACAGAAAAAAAAAAAAATTATAATCAGGTCTATGCACTGGCACTCAGCGACGTTAACTTTTTTTTCCAGCGAGAGCGGCATTTCAGAACTCTTCAGGTAATTCTGGTGACAAGTACGTGGTTTCGTCCGTTTACATTTTCCAATTGGACAGCTGTCTATTTTTTACGGCAAGTTGCGTGACCGTGCTGCAAAAACAGGTGTGCGCACTTGTCGCCGAAATTACCTTCATTCACAAAAGAGTTCTGATATGCTGCTCTCGCTGGAAAAAAAAAAAATTACCGGTGCTGAGTGCCAGTGCATAGACCTATTTATAATTAAATTATTTTTCTGTACTGAATGTAGCCCATTATTTTGTCGCTGTTAGATCGCATGGGGGAGAGAAGCCGTGTCTTCAATTGCCACTTGATTATTCTTGAAATGGAAACCGTGTTAATAAAGGAACACCATCTAGAATTAGACAGGACTAATTGTAGTCAATAAAGGGATGGATATTTTACCCCAAATTTAGCCGTCTAGCGCCGGCCCTGCGTAGTCACACAGGCAGCTCGCAGCCTCGCATTGGACGGAAGGGGGGGAAAAGGGGAGGGTGGGGGTGATTGACAGCTGTGACCGCCAATCGCCAGGTCCTCTCGGGTACTACATAACCCGGCCTTTCACTATAAGAGACCCGAGACAAACTCTCCCGGTTCCGACCCGGCCCGGGAGTCACTTCTTGTTAATGGACCCAAAACCCGAGCCAGGTCGGGTCGGAACCTCAGGTTTTCGGGCTGTCGAGTTTTTCCGAAGACCTCTACTCTGAGAGCCATTTTAATTGAATTGATGGAAGTGGGTCTAATGGGGGCACTGTAGGCTACTTTTACATTGGGTCTAATGGAGAATAGGCAAAATTGCCTGTGGAGCAAAATGGTTGTGCTACAAACTCAGGCCGGTCCTCCCAAAACGCCGCGCACGCCGCACGTCAAAGCGAAAAAAACAAAAAGGACGCCAATGCCAGCCTATCAGATTTTACTACAAATAATTACAAGTCTAGGGGATCCTCATGCGTAAACCAGCTGGGGCCTGAATGTAACTATACCCTGCGTGTGGTGATAATAACTTGAACTGGATCTATATGGGGGTGTTGGAAATGTTTTATGTAACTAAATGGAGGCAGCAAGAGAACCAGCTTACCAGGGATTTCCCAATTAACTCCACGTCTCTCCTGGCCAGCTCTGTCTATGGCTCTTCGTGAGCGACCAGCTCCCGCACCGTCTTCCAGTCGTTCAAGTTTTTTTTAATGTTCGTATAAAAACTGAATTGTCCGCAAAAAGAAATAAATCAACACAGTCCAGAAAGGGGGAAACTTTTACCAGCCGCGTGCTTTCGGTCAGATCCAAGGCAAACAAAACCAAGACCCACACTGTCTCTCAGGTAAGTCACCGGAATTCACTTAAACAGTAATGCGTGAGACACGCCCCCCCATCAGCTGGTAATCCCACTGCCTCCAAGATCAGTGTGTGTTCTCCCTATCAATCTGACTTCCTAACAGTTGCAGAGAGATTAAGTTTGTATTACCGGCATATAGGAAGTCATATATGACCTGTATTTGGATGTGTTAAAGTTTACCTCAGATGACCTTGAAAGGTCAAATTTGAGGTCAAGCAAAATGTTACAATTTTCTTTTATTTATTTTTTTTTAATTTAACCTTTATTTAACTTGGTGAATCATTGAGAATCAGTTCTCATTTACAATGATGACCTGCAAGAGGCCTCGGCAAGAGCACATAAGCACATAAAGGAGCACGTAAAATCAACATAGTGAACACACAACAAAACACGAAGCAAAGATGGGTACAAACAGCACAGGAGATGGAACAGGCAAAAAGGCAAAAGTACATAAAAAGTGAGTAACAGGGTATTATTCATGGAGTTTTAAAGGTGAAGAGAGAGGGGTGGGGTGATCAGCAGGTACAGCTGTCAAAGGCTTCAAGGCTTGAAAATATTGAAGATTGGGAACAAATGTGTATTGAACACTTGCAGGAAGTCATATGTAAACTTTCAGTTGGTGGCCTTGAACTTGACCTTCGGTGTCCTTCAAAGGTCAAACTTTACATCGTGAAATTTCATTGACTTCTATCACCAGAACTATTACAGATAGAGCTTAGGTTTGCATTGTGGGCATATCCACCTCATTCCTGAGGGCGCTACTGTAGATATGATTATGGGTGCAACTTCCAGCGAAAGTAGCTGTTAGTGAGTGGCTAGTCAATAACAGTGGCGGTTCATTCAAAAATAATTCAGTTACCTTGGCGATTAAAGCTCGTTTTTTTTAACAAATTTACTTGCTTTTCTTAAAATGTCCCTTCGGAGCTCTGGCACCTGTTGTGCTGTTCGAGGCTGTACCAACAACCAGAGGAAGCTAAGTTTATGGCTTGATTAACATTTTTTTTGAACACGCTCCCAGAACATAAGGAGAGACGCGATGGATCGTAAGGTCCTGAGTTCAAGCCCCGGCCACGGCCTTCATGGTGTTGGGCAAAACACTTCACTCTCACACTCCACTCCTCACACCACCCAGGTGTATAAATGGGTACCAGCAAATAGTCAGGGAAACTTGAGAGCTGGGGGACTACCTGTGATGGACTGGCACCCCATCCAGGGGGAGTAGTAATACTCCCAGTCACTTCATGCCATGGCAACTGGGGTTAAGCACCCGATGGGCCACGAGGCTCGTAACAGGCTTACTCTCTCCCAGAACATAGGGGATTGTCCTGGTGTTCAGCGATTCAGTTTCCATTGCCCACCTACGGAAGAGGAAGTCTGAATGTGGCTGAAAAACCTGTATTTGAATAGACCCCTGAAAACATTAGGTGCTCATTTCATTATGCAGACAAACAGCAATTCCTACTTTATGGCTTGGCTCAGACAGACCACCGCAGAAAAGGGTCCTCAGAAGCATTTTGACAGCAGTGCCAGGAGAGCACCAGCTATGATTTCACCTGTTGGGAGGACAGAAAATTGTTGTATACGTCCGGTAATGCCAGTCAGGGTAACTAACGTTTCATCTTGTACAGTTTAAGATGAGGCTGGTGAAGTAGCGATAGTCTACTGCAATTTGAAAATGGCTGACTCTGTTCCTAACAATAGTCTTGCACTCCAAACCTCAATTCACTAACATTAAAAGTATGGGCGAAATGGCCTCACTGTGTATTACATGTTGTAGTATTGGATTTGCTTTCAACTTTATTCTGTATAACGTAGTTGGCTAGAGTAGAGCTAATTTGACTCACGTACTGTCGGATGGCTTAATTTACTCTGCATAACAATCCATTACATTTCATACGTAGAGCAGTATTTACCTCTGAAATATAGTGTATCCTTCATAAACATTCTAAGAAAGTATATCTGCTTTAAGGTACATAAGACCGTGTCCTACCTCCTGCAACGAAATGCGACCGACCTTGTTGCTGTGGAAGTACTACATACGCTTCTGATCTTTTTAGATTGGCTACATTAGCAGCTCCGTTGCCACAGACTGCGAAGCTATGACCAAAGGCGCTATTGTTCATTATGCTTCAGCTTGTTCTCCCATTCCTCGATAGTAGAAGGCAGCGGTACCGTAACGTTATCCCGTCTGAGGGGTATAAGGTGATGTTCTCTCATTATTTACAGATTACTTAAAAAGGATCGGCATTAGCCGTTACCATGGTAAACTGTTCAGTGACAGGATGCAGCAGAAGCCGTGCCCATTATTCGTGTAAGGGATCATGGGACGTGGGAATAAGGTGCATAGGAAGTCATGTATGAAGTTTCATTTGGTGACCTTGAACTTGACCTTCAGTAACCTTCAACAGCCAAACTTTACAGTGAAATTTCAATGACTTATATCAGCGAAATTGTTACAGACCGAAGTTTTGTATTGGAGATGTATAGGAAGTCATGTATGAACTTTCATTTGGTGACCTTCATTTTGACCTTCGAAGGTCAAACTTGACCTAGTGAAAATTCAATGACTTGTATCACTAAAAAGGTCACAGAAAGAGCCCTAGCTTGTATCACAGACTTAAAGGAAGCCACACATGAACTCTCATTTAGTGACATTCAACTTGACTGTTGGTGATCTTTGAAGGTCGAACTTGACATAATACAATTACAATGACTTGTATTGCCACAACAGTCGGTTTTTATTGGAGACATATAGGAAGTCCTTTATGAACTTTCATTTGGTGACCTTTGTATTGACCTTCAAAGCTCAAATGTGACCACCTTGTGAATATTCAATGACTTGCATCACTAAAATGGTCGCAGATGTTGCCTAGGACATCTAGGAAGTCACATATGAACTTTTATTTGGTGACACTCAACTTGCCTGTCAGTGATCTTTTAAGGGCAAACTCAGAAGTGAAAGTACAATGACATGTATCACCAAAATGGTCACAGATTAAGCCATGGTTTGTATAGACATTTAGAAAATCATATAAGAAGTCCATTTGCTGACCTCAACTTGACCTTCTGTGACCTTTAAAGTTCACAATTGACGTATTGAATTTTCAAAGACTTGCATCACCAAAACTGCTTCAGAGATTAGGATTGTATTACAGGAGGTCTTTTAAATGTATGTGAACTTTTATTTAGTCATCTTGACATTGACCTTCAATGATTCGAAGGTCAAACTAAAATTTGCATTACTTGTATCATGACTATAAGATTGCTAGCCGATAAGCTACTGGACCCTTGGTCCTATTCTTTTTCCAGTTTCTGTGTTCGAGCTACATGACTAAATTAATGCAAATGAGATCTATTTCCACCGGGATGTTTCTTTCCACATTTTTTATTTTCAGTTAAATGTATTTTTTCCTTATCATAAAACTTTTGGCCCTGATCTAGCTCCATGCTCTGAGGAAATTACATTCAATCAAAATTTTATTTTTACTTGGATGCTGCAATTTTTTTTTTTCATACAGTTGGTGAGTGAAATGCTAACACTGGAGAGCTTTGGGAAAGTTTTTTTTTTTTTTTAACAGATAGACCAGTTAAAGGCTAAAATCCCGTCCACTGTTTCCCTACAGGGGCTGCACATCTGAACACATTTGATCAGCAGAATGATGCAGGCAGGAGTCCGTCTGAGACGGCAAACTGAGACGACCCTACCAGAGCTCCCCGAGCAGCACAGGATCAGAGAGAAAGAAGAGGAACTACATGGACTGGAGTCTGTCCTCATGGCAGAGTCTGAGATAAAATGTACTACACCAGGACTCAACACACTGGTGCCAGTGTGTGTTACAGCAAACAGCAGGGTCAGTGATTTACATTACACAGAAGCATCAGTGATAAAAACAGAGACTGATCTGGGCCCCACCAACACTGGGGATCTTAAGACAGAGAGCCTAGACTGTACAGAAGTGGGCTGTGTAACCCATCTGCCTCCTGATCGAGTTAAAACAGAAGCTGCTGATGGAGACTGTATTCAGGCTGAACACTTCAGTGTCTTGCCTGACATTAACTGTGATGTTATCAAATCTGATGAAGTGAAGATTGAATTCTGTGAAGTTTTTGTGAGTGATGTCATGACCACTGTGCTTAGTGGAGCAGGTGCTCATGAAAAAGGCCAGAGTAAATCATGGCAGTGTGCAGAACAGCCAAATCTCAACAGAAAAAAATCTGGGAAAAAACGGTCAGAATTAATCCAATATGCGGAAATTCTTACCGGTGAAAAGCTGTACAAATGTGACCAATGTGAGAAGAATTTTGCATGGAAATCTCGATTAAAAACTCACCAGAAAATTCATACAGGTGAAAAGCCCTACACATGTGATCAGTGTGGGAAGTGCCACAGTCCCAAATTGAATTCACATTGCCAAGAGCGAATACATGCTGATGCAAAGCCTGAAAAATGCAATCCATGTGAAAAGTTTTCATGGAAATCTGATTTGATATCCCACCAGAGAATTAATGCATGCGTAAAGCCCTTTAAATGTGATCAGTGTGGGAAGTGTTTCGGTTCAAAATATTGTTTGCGAAAACATGAGAGAATTCATACTGATGGAAACCTTTACAAATGCGATCAATGTCAGAAGAGTTTCATATGGGAATGTCATTTAAAATCTCACCAGAAAATTCATACAGGTGAAAAGCCCTACATGTGTAATCAGTGTGGAAAGTGTCTCAGTACAAAATATACTTTACTAAGCCATGAGCGAATTCATACAGGTGAAAAGCCCTACAAATGCAATCATTGTGAGAAGACTTTCAGACATAAACACAATATGCATGCCCATGAGCAAAGTCATGCTGATGAAAAGCCCTTTACATGTAATCAGTGTGGAAAGTTTTTCAGTTCAAAATATAATTTACAAAGCCATCAGCGTATTCATACAGATGTAAAACCCTACAAATGCACTCAGTGTGAGAAGAGTTTCAGAGATAAGCATTATTTACATTACCATGAGCAAAATCATGCTGATGAAAAGCCCTTTACATGTGATCAGTGTGGAAAGTGTTTCAGTTCAAAATATAATTTACAAAGCCATGAGCGAATTCATACAGGTGTAAAACCCTACAAATGCAATCAGTGCGAGAAGAGTTTCAGATATAAACATTATTTGCGTTACCATGAGCGAAATCATGCTGATGAAAAGCCCTTTAGATGTGGTCAGTGTGGAAAGTGTTTCATTTCAGAATCTTATTTCCAAAAACATAATCAAATTCATACAGATTTCAACCTTTACAAATGTGATCGATGTCAGAAGAGTTTTTTATGGAAATCTTTTTTAATATCCCACCAGAGAAGTCATACAGGTGAAAAGCCCTACAAGTGCAATCAGTGCGAGAAGCGTTTCAGTCGTAAATATAATTTGCATTCTCATGAACGAATTCATACTGATGAAAAGCCCTTTACATGTGATCAGTGTGGAAAGTGTTTCAGTACAAAACCTAATTTACGAAGCCATGAGCGAATTCACACTGGTGAAAGGCCCTACAAATGCAATCAATGTGATAAGAGTTTCAGTCATCGAAATAGTTTGAATACCCATAAGCGAATTCATTCAGATGGAAAGCTCTACAAATGCAATCATTGTATGAAGAGTTTCCATTATAAACATGAGTTGAATTCCCATGAGCGACTCCATACAGGTGAGAAGCCCTACAGATGTGACAAGTGTGGGAAGGAGTTTGCATGGAAATGTCATTTAAAATCCCACCAGAGAATTCATTCAGATGAAACCTTCAAATGCAAACAGTGTGACAAAAGTTACCATGATAAACGTGGTTTGCGTTTGCATGAGAGAAGTCATACAGGTGAAAAGCCCTACAGATGTGATCAGTGTGAGAAATGTTTCAATTCAAAATCTAGTTTACAAACCCATGAGGTAATTCATGCTGATGAAAAGCCCAACAAATATAATTAATATGAGAAGAGGTTTTTATGAAAATCTAATTCAAAATCACATTGGAAATTTTCTGCAGGTGAAAAGTCCCATGAATGTCATCAGCGAAAATTGGCTGACATTACTGTGAGCAAATTCATTCTGGTGAAAAACAGTGTAAAAGTGATGTGTGAAAACTTCTTTTTTCCACTGATGTGTAGCTTGCCGGGACGAGTGTCCTCGGAGAGGTATTGCCATACCCTCTGCGTCGTTGTCCGTGTCCGTGGACAGCAAGGTTAAAGTTTTCCAGCGAGCTGTGTTGTCTTCTGACAATTTTTTTCTTAAATTCAGGAAATTAATTCAGATAAAAGCACTGTGCATTTAACCATTGGTTGTATTTTCCAAAACCTCTGAAAAAACCACTTGATGATTAATGGGACAGCATAACCAAAGTTGGGCAAAAAGCATAATATCAGCAGTGGTAAATGAGCGATTTTCAGCCAAGTGTGCAATTTAGGAGTAAGAAATGTCATTGCATAACCCTATTAATTCAAAATTAACACCCAAGGAACTACTGATATGTAATATGTTGGAGAACACTTTTTTTCTAGTTTAAAAATCTTGTTTGGTCAAGTTTTAGTTGGGGGTGAAACAAAAAATAGAAGGATTTTTATGATCAAAATGTCAATTTTGTTATCAGTCTGAGGTAAGGTCACTTTTGCTCAAGTTGTTCCCCCCCTTCAGAAATCTTATCACTTGCATAACTTTATAAGTTTCTTTGTATTTTAGGTCTCTGCAACACATTTGTTTTCCCATTTCCTAGTTTTCTTCAAGAAATATTGGTTAAAATAGCTATGTCGCAAACTTGGTTCAGTCCCTGTCGTTTTTTTGTTACCACCATCACCTCTGAGGAAGATAGTTCACGTCGTCTCCAATAGGGGGTCACTACCATAGTTTTCTGAAAGTTCCAGGATGTAAGGAATCCATTTTGGCTCGATTTTTGAATTTGGAGAAGCTGTGGGAGGAAGTTTCTCAAATTGACGTGTCTCACAAATTTCACATCTTTTTTGTTACTACAATGTAATGCATGATGCCGGATAGAAACTGAAAGGGTGAACTGTAATGGTGTAACTGCTCCAGTTTGTCATAATTAAGGCGTGTGTCAACAGTTGCCCACAGTACCCTGAGGAACTTCAGGATGTGCCTTTTTTGTTAGCGTAGTTTTTTTTTTTTTTGTTTTTGTTACCTTCATGGAGCTGTTCCCAGTATACTTATGACTGGCCAAAGAGAGATGATATTTTGACAGTTGAAAGAAAGTTCGTATTTGGTAAATTTGATGGCCCTCCATTTTTTCACCCTTGACAAGGAGAGGGTCAAAACTTTAACACAAACCATGCTAACAATGGGAGAGAATGCTTGAACCCTCCAGTAGTGTTGTGGTGGATGGAGGGGGCTGTACTATTTGAAGCATGTTGTAAGCATTGTGATCACCCCCCCACACACACACACACAAAGATTAGACAGATTTCTCAATCAAACAAACATGAAACTTTTTTGACCAGTTATACAATGTTTAGCAAATTGGTTTCAGTGATTTGCATATTTTTCTATTGTTCTGTACCATTCTTCTTAAATGCTGCTGGAATGTTCTTGCTGGTTTACATGAGTTACGCTATTGGTCAAACTGGTCACAAGAGAGTTGCATCCTGTGCAGCTAGTTGATGGAAAATTATTTGTTCATAGAATACAGTACATGGACGGATGGAAATGAATTTTAAACTCATGAATACACTGCTGATTTTTTTTTTTGATTAGTTTGTTGATGCACATGTTTAAATTCATAGTATTTTGGCCTTTTTGTAATTTTCTGAATTCTTTTAAAAATTCTATCAATTTTGGAGACATTTTTTTTAAATAAAATTTTCATTATATAAAACCACCAACTTCTGGTCATTTTATGTATTTTCTTTTTTGTTACCGTAGAGGTCGTCTTTGTTACTTTTCCTATATTAAGCCTTTATACCTCATTACACTTAGTGCTATTATTATTTATTCCAGCACTTCATTCATAGGAACCTTGATCCCTGTTTGTTTTCTATACTGAGCAACAAAAGAAACAAGTTAGCTAGTTAGTTAATGTACTCTTATGGTTACTCAGTCAAAGTGACCGCAAAACAAAGAAAAGTTTCATGAAACGATTGTAAATGTGCACGCGCTAGTAATAAATTTGATTTTCTATAATAATTACGCGCAAACTTATTTTCTGGTCTGTCTTTAATTAACTTGCATTTATTTTGTTGCTCAGTATATTTGTAATACATTGTTACTTCAGTTAACGCTCCGAGTCTGTATCACTAATAGTGTTTATTAAGGAGCCCCGATTCCTGTTTGTTTTGTATTGCTTCCTTTGTGCCTTCTGCTACGCAGTAGTCATAATAAATACACCAAGTTTTTCATTTTTGCACCTGAGTCCAGTCCTCAACTTCCTGTCCTCCGTGCACCTGAACTGTGTACGAAGCACAACCCTTCCACTATGTTTGGCATTCTGTGGATTAAGTCAGTAAATTACCTCTCTGAACATCAAAAGCACGTAATTAAGCAATATTAACTGCTTGTTAAAATCCTGGAATTGCACTTGTGGTTGGACAGAAAACCTGCATACACAGGGCTCTCCCCCAGGACTGAGTGTGAGAACCGCTGCTCTGCCAACTCCTCCACTATACCCCATCGTCTGCTCCTCTACCTCCTTGTTTCCTCCACTTCCTCCTCCTCTCCTATCCTTCCACCTCCTTGCAAAAACCATCACTCCTCCATTACCATCTCCTCCCCTCCATTACCACATCCTTTCCGTAACTAACACCTTTTCTACTCCATTACCACTTCTGTTCCACAACTGAATATTTTCCTCAACCACCACCTTTTCTCTTCTACTGCCAAATCTTCTCCACGACCATTTCATGTCCTCCAAGATCAACTCCTCTCCTCCAAAACATCTTCATCTCCTCCACCACTAACTCCTCATCCATTACTCCATCCTACGCCTACTCCTCTAATACCTCTTCATCTTCTCTACCACCTCGTTCTCCACTGCCGTGTCCTTTTCTCCATTACGACCCATCCCACTAACACATCCATTTCCTCCATTACCACCTATAATCCACTACAACCTCCTCTCCTCTGCCACTACCATAGCCACTCTGCTACAAACACCTCCTTACCTCCACTTCTACCTCCTCTCTTCCACTTCCTTATCCTCTCCTCCACCACCACCCTCTAGTAAGATGCCTAAGACCATCTCTTCTCCTTCACTACCACATCGTCTGTTCTACTACCACCACCGCAACTAAACCTCATCCTCTCCTCTCACCTCCACAGCAGAACCCCTGCTCCCCATACCACCTTCTGTCCACCATTACCACCACCTCTGCTCCCCACCACCACATTCTCTTCACCTCTTTTTATTCAATATATACACTGTTACGGGAACCCCGTACTGCCTCCGGTATTCTGCGTGTGTGTGTTCTTCTGTGTCTTGTTTTTCCCGCAGGTGTCCCATTCCGATATTCACACTCCATGATTCTCCCATTCCGCTGTCAATCGCCTGGTTAACGCCCTCCGAATCCTTCGTCTCCCTCCGCCCCGAAATTCCACTCAATTCCATCTCGTCCAATCCTCCGTTGCCCCGTTGGATCCTGGTTTATTTAGCGCGTCCCTTCCCAGTCTTCGGGAGCGCTCGTTCATTTTGTGTTCTGTGGTTGAGGAAATTCGTATTTTGTGCTTTGGGTCATTGTCGTTATTATAAATTTTCATTCGTTATACACTGGGGTGTGGGATGCAATGTTGGTCTATGTTAGATGGGCGCCCTGTACACTTGCACTCACGTAGAATTTTTTTTTGTTAGCGCACTAGTTAGAGACGCCTGCCACCCTTTGTTGTTTGTTTTGAGTCCGTTAATATAGGTAGGTATTTTTCTTTTCTCTGATCTAGTAGTTAGTTGATTTTTTTTTTATTTTATTAGCGGTGTTTATGGTTTTGTTCTTTTCTTTTATTTGGCGGTGTCTTGTTGACCTTATTGTTTTCCCCACACCCGTGCCTTGTACTGACCTGTTGTTTTTGTTATTGTAATCTTATGTATCACAATTAACACCAATTTCACTTGAAAACAGTTCCGTTTCCCCGATTATTTATTTGCGCTATTAATGCGTCCATCATATCGTCCTCTGGACGTAACAAGTGGGGGCTCGTCCGGGAGCAATAGCGCCACCATCTTGGGGAAACAGGAAACTGCATAGTTATTATTCCTCTGTGCACAGGTAAGAGGCTTTTGTTTGTGCTTTTTCCAAAATGGCATTTAATTTGCAGCAATTTTTGGCCGCTCCTTCCCGTCGGAATTTGGAATTCTGTCGTAAGGCAGACTTGTTGACTATTTCGGATCATTTTGGTATTACCATATCTAGGTCTTTGGCTAAAAAAGAAATTAAATTAGTATTGCTGACGTCGTTGGTGGAGATGGGTGTGTTGGAACATGAGCCAGATTCGGCTGGTGGCATATCTGGTGAGACGCAGGTCTCTAACAGTGGTGCGGTTGAAGATCCGCCAGGGTCACCGCAAGCTGTGAGTGAGTCTGCTGTCACGGGGACTGTGGAGAGAAACCCCGCTACGTTACCCAAGTTTGACCCTTTCTCGCCTGCCAGTCCCGTGTCTTCCCCTACTGATGCACGGGTAAAAATCCGCCTTGCGCGACTGGAGGTGGAAAGAGAAGAAAAGGCTAAGGCACGAGAGTTTGAATATAAACTAGCCGTGCGTAAACTTGAACTAGAGGCAGAGACTGCAGTCAGGTTGAGGCAGCTGGAGTTGGAGAACGCCAGTGCCAAAGCCAGTCCAGTACCGCTCTCAGGGATGTCTGAATCAACCCTTCCACCCATGTTAACTTCGGCACCTGTTGACGTCAGCCGACAAGTAGCTCTGGTTCCCCCATTTCGAGAGTCCGAAGTAGATGCCTATTTTACTGCATTTGAACGCGTTGCCATTGCCCTTCAGTGGCCTAAACCCGTGTGGGCTACTTTGCTGCAGAGTAGATTTTTTGGCAAAGCACAAACTGTTGTCTCATCTTTATCACTGCAGGACAGTATGGAATATGAAAAGGTGAAAGCGGCGGTGTTACGCGCCTATGAATTGGTACCCGAGGCGTACAGACAAAAATTTCGAAATTATAAGAAAAGCTCCTCTCAAACATATGTAGAGTTCGCCAGAGAAAAAGATTTTCTTTTTGATAAATGGTGTTCAGCCACAGAAGCCACCAATTTTCATTCCTTGCGTGAGTTGATGTTGTTGGAGGAGTTGAAGAGGTGTTTGCCTGAACGCGTGGTGGTTTATTTAAATGAACAAAAGACAGCTTCCTACTCAAAGGCGGCTGTGATGGCGGACGAATTTGTATTGACGCACAAAAACTTGTCCGTAAATTCTCTTAGTGAAAAATCTGTAGAATCTTGCAATATTAGTAAAGGAAATGTGAAGACAACGCCTCTTAAAAGTGATGAAACGCGAGAGTGTTTCTATTGCCATAAAGTTGGCCATGTCATAGCTGATTGTTGGACCCTTAAAAGAAAGCAAGATGGCCAGAATGCCAGCCAACCCAAATCCGTTAGTTTCGTTAAAACAGTGTCTGAAAAACCTTTGGATGAAATTGAGGCTTGTTATCAGCCCTTTATATGTGATGGCTTGGTGTCATTAAATGGGGAACCGAAAGATCAAAAGCCAGTTCGCATCTTACGAGATACTGGGGCCGCACAATCTTTCATTCTTGCGGGCGAATTACCCTTCTCTGATAGTTCTTCTTGTGGGGCCAGTGTAATTGTTCAAGGAATTGAAATGGGTTTCGTCCCTGTGCCCTTGCATAGAGTTCATTTGCAGTCTATTTTGGCCTCTGGGTTTTTCAAAGTTGCTGTGCGGGACGCTTTACCTGTGTCGGGCGTAACATTTATTTTGGGGAATGATATTGCTGGGGAGAAAGTGCACCCTGTTTTAGAAGTTATTGATCCTCCACAGCCATCAGATCCGGTGCGCTCTGATGTTTTTCCTGTATGTGCTTTAACTCGAGCTCAGGCTCGAAAAAAAGGGAGAACAACTTGATTTGTCCGATTCGATTTTAGCTCCATTGTTGTCTGATTTGTCTGTCCCTGCTGTTGGCCACATTACTCCAGAAATCGACAAGGTTAAGCCTATTTTTGAAGATACATTAAAAATCCCTGTCACCCGTGAGCAGCTTATTGCTGCGCAGAAAAGTGACCCTTCCTTAGTTAAATTGTTTTCGTCTGTCGTTGCCTCTGAAGAACTTAAAGAAAAAGGAGTTGTATATTTTTTAGATGACGATTTGCTGTTGCGAAAGTGGACCCCTGCCACTGCCATTGATTCGGAGTGGGGTGCGGTGTTCCAAATAGTCCTTCCTGAAGTATACCGCCACCAAGTGTTGGCACTCGCTCATGATAGCCCATGGTCTGGCCATGTTGGGGTAAGAAAAACCTATGACCGGCTGCTTAAGCACTTTTTTTGGCCCGGAATGCAGTCTTCGGTAGCCCAATATTGTAAATCTTGTCACGTCTGCCAAGTAGCAGGAAAGCCAAATCAAGTGGTTCCGCCAGCACCACTTCAACCAATTCCGGTAATGGGCGAACCGTTTGAACACGTTATTGTTGATTGTGTTGGTCCCCTTCCGAAAACAAAATCTGAAACCAATTTCTCCTCACCATAATGTGTTCAGCTACTCGGTATCCAGAAGCAATCCCCCTGCGTAATATAACATCCAAAGCCGTGGTAAAAGCATTAACAAAATTTTTTTCAACATTTGGATTGCCTAAAACTGTGCAGACGGACCAAGTAACAAATTTCCTTTCCAAAATTTTTAAGCAAATTCTGCAGTCCCTCTCCATTACGCACAAGGTGTCAAGCGCATACCACCCTGAATCACAAGGTGCACTCGAGCGCTGGCATCAAACTCTCAAGTCCGTGTTGCGGAAATACTGTATTGAGACGGGTAATGACTGGGATGAGGGAGTCCCTTTTGCTCTTTTTGCGCTTCGAGAGGCTAGACAGGAATCACTTGGCTTCAGTCCTGCACAACTAGTATTCGGGCACACTGTAAGGGGCCCGCTAAAAGTGCTCAAAGAAAAGTTTTTGACGTCACCTTCAAAGGTTAACGTTTTAGATTATGTTTCTCAGTTCCGGGAACGTTTGCATCACGCTTGGGAACTAGCTAAAAAGCATCTTTCATTGTCACAGGACACTATGAAACAGCAATATGACGCAAAAGCTGTTCCTCGCTCTTTTATCCCTGGTGACAAGGTGTTGGTTTTGCTGCCAGTCCCTGGTTCCTCTCTGTCTGCTCGTTTTTCTGGCCCCTATGAAATAGAAAAAAAGCTTGGTGAGGTTGACTATGTTGTTCGCACACCCGATCGTAAAAGGCAAACTCGCGTTTGTCATGTTAATATGCTCAAATTGTACAGTGGCCGAAGCGCTTCCCAACCTGTGGATGTGACCTCTCCATGTGTTTCTGTTGCGAAGGTGTCCGCGTCTGGTCCAGACGAGGATGGCGTGGTGCTTAGAAATGCACCCCAGCAATGCGCAAGATTAGGAAATTCCGAAGTTTTAAAAATTTTACCTCAACATCTCTCCGACCTGTCTAAATCTCAGAAAGAGGACATTATTCGGCTAATTCGTAAGTATCCCTCTCTGTTTAATGATACTCCGACGCAGACTAATGTCACTAAACATGATATAAATGTGAACAACACCTCTGCCATTCGTCAGCATCCGTATAGAATAAATGCTATCAAACGGGAAATAATGAGGCAAGAAGTTCAGTATTTGTGTGACAATGGCTTGGCGAAGCCTAGCGCAAGTCCCTGGAGTTCACCGTGCTTGTTGGTTCCGAAGCCTGATGGAACGCATAGGTTCTGCACGGATTTTAGGAAGGTTAACGCCGTGACTGTCCCTGACTCATATCCGCTTCCTCGAATGGAAGACTGCATTGACAGTCTTGGCTCTGCTGCCTTTGTGTCAAAACTGGACTTACTAAAAGGATATTGGCAAGTTCCTTTGACTCCTCGCGCGTCTGAAATTTCCGCATTTGTCACTCCAGATAATTTCCTCCAGTATACCGTAATGGCATTCGGAATGTGTAACGCCCCAGCAACTTTTCAACGCTTAGTAAATACTGTGTTATCGAATATTCCGAACTGTAAGGCTTACTTGGACGATGTTATGGTTTATTCCAAAACTTGGCAAGAACAGCTGGACACGCTAGATACTGTCTTTAGCAGACTCGCAGAGGCTTCACTAACCTTGAATTTGGCCAAGTGCGAGTTCGGGAAGGCTACCCTCACCTATTTGGGTAAACAAGTCGGTCAAGGTCAGGTTCGTCCGGTACAGGCAAAAATAACAGCGATTACTGCCTACCCAGTACCTACAACTAGGCGAGAACTTCGTAGGTTCCTTGGAATGGCTGGGTATTACCGGAGTTTCTGCAGGAATTTTTCCACTGTCACTGCTCCTCTCACCAACCTCCTTAGACCCTCCAGTCCATTTACATGGACTGAAGACTGTCAAAAGGCATTCTAAAATGTTAAGGCATTATTGTGTAGTGCACCTGTTCTTGTTGCTCCAAACTTTTCTGTTCCGTTTAGGACTGCGGTCACGCCATCTGTGCTTCGGAAAAGCACGGTCACGCTATCTGTGCTTTGATATTTGGTGCGCGTCTATATCAAAACATGCGGTAATGGAAGCAATCAGAACTGCTCGATATCAGGAATCATATCTGAGTTTCCATACTTTATCTGATTGTATGTAACTGTAATTTTTAGTCAAAGTATCGGTGTCCAAATATGAATAGAGCACCTTGTTCTGTTGTCCTAATGCAGCCTATATCTAAGCAATTTTACTGTATAGGAAGGCCAACGTTTATCCCAAATAGATAACGCAAAATGCGTGCATCTCAGAAAATTATGAAAAATACTTAAACAAATTGTTTTCAGAAAAGAGCTATGAGGTGTTGTTCTACTAGATCCCTGATGATTTTCTGACTATTCTACTGCAGCATTTTGGAAAGCGGTCCATTACATTACTATGCCCCATAGAAAATCAATGGGCCAAATATTTTAAAAAATGATTAAAAATACTTAAACAAATTGTTTTCAGAAAGAGCTATGAGTTGTTGTTCTACTAGGTCCTAAATATGTCCCTGATGATTTTTGGACTATTCCACTGCAGTATTTGGGAAACAGCCCATTACTTCTCATAGAAAACCAATGTGGCTAATAAATAATGATTAATAATACTTAAACAAATTGTTTTCAGAAATGAGCTATGAGGTATTGTTCGACTAGATCCCAAGTGTGTCTCTAATGATTTTCAGACTATTCTACTGTTGCATTTGGAAAACAGTCCATTACATTACTATGCCCTTAGAGAATCAATGGGCCTAATAAAAAGGATTTAAAACACTTAAACAAATTGTTTTTCAGAAAAGAGCTATAAGGTGTTGTTCTACTAGGTCCCAAGTATGTCCCTGATGATTTTCAAACTAAGCTCATTGGAGCCTTACATTTATAATGCTGACTCACGTTCCCCAGTCATTTATCTTTTAACTCCATTGAAGCACATTCTGGAAACACATTTCAAAGTGTTCGGTCTGAGTTTGTTTCCGGCATATAGAAATAGTAGAACAACACCTCCTAGTTCTTTTCTGAAAACAATTTGTTTATGTATTTTTAATCTTTTTTTTATATTTGGCCCATTGATCTCCACTGGGGTACAGTGATCTAATGGACTGTTTTCAAAAAATGCTGCAGTAGAATAGTCTGAAAATCATCAGGGACATACTTGGGACCTAGTAGAACAACACCTTATAGCTCTTTTCTGGAAAACAACTTGATTAAGTATTTTTATTACGATTCCTCATTGATTCTCTATGGGGAGTAGTAATGTAGTGGGCTGTTTCCCAAAATGCTGCAGTAGAATAGTCTGAAAATCAGTAGAGACACACTTGGGATCTAGTAGAACAACACCTCATAGCTCTTTTCTGAAAACAATTTGTTTAAGTATTTTTAATCATTTTTAAAATATTTGGCCCATTGATTTTCTATGGGGCATAGTCATGTACTGGACTGTTTCCAAAATTCTGCAGTAGAATAGTCTAAAAATCATCAGGGACATACTTGGGACCTAGTAGAACAACAACTCATAGTTCTTTTCTGAAAACAATTTGTTTAAGTATTTTTAATCTTTTTTTTAACATTTGGTCCATTGATCTCCAATGGGGTACAGTGATCTAATAAGCTGTTTCCCAAATGATGCAATAGAATAGTTTGAAAATCATCAGGGACATACTTGGGATCTAGTAGAACAATATCTCATAGCTCCTTTTTGAAAACAATTTGTTTAAGTATTATTAATCATTTTTTAATTGGCCCCATTGATTTTCTATGAAGAGTAGTAATGTAGCGGGCTGTTTTCCAAATACTGCAGTAGAATAGTCTGGAAATCATCAGAGATATACTTGGGACCTAGTAGAACAGCATCCCATTGTTCCTTTCTGAAAACAATTTGTTTAAGTATTTTTAATCTTTTTTTTTTAATATTTGGTCCATTGATTCTCCAATGGGGTATAGCGATCTAATAGGCTGTTTCCAAAATGATACAGTAGAATAGTCTGAAAATCATCAGGGACATACTTGGGACCTAGTAGAGCAACAACTCATAGCTCTTTTCTGAAAACAATTTGATTAAGTATTTTAATATTTTTTTATTTGCCCCATTGATTCTCTGTGGGGAGTAGTAATGTAGTGGGCTGTTTCTGAAAATGCTGTAGTAGAATAGTCTGAAAATCATCAGAGACATACTTGGGACCTAGTAGAACAACCCTTATAGCTCTTTTCTGAAAACAATTTGTTTAAGTGTTTTAAATCCTTTTTTGTTAGGCCCATTGATTCTCTAAGGGGCATAGTAATGTAATGGACTGTTTCCCAAATGCAACAGTAGAATAGTCTGAAAATCATTAGAGACACACTTGGGATCTAGTCGAACAATACCTCATAGCTCATTTCTGAAAACAATTTGTTGAAGTATTATTAATCATTTTTTTAATTGCCCTCATAGATTTTCTATGAGGAGTAGTAATGTAGCGGGCTGTTTTCCAAATGCTGCAGTAGAACAGTCTGGAAATCATCAGAGATGTACTTGGGACCTAGTAGAACAACACCTCATCGTTCATTTCTGAAAACAATTTGTTTAAGTGTTTTTAAATCCTTTTTTTTTAGGCCCATTGATTCTCTAAGGGGCATAGTAATGTAATGGACTGTTTCCCCAAATGCAACAGTAGAATAGTCTGAAAATCATTAGAGACACACTTGGGATCTAGTCGAACAATACCTCATAGCTCATTTCTGAAAACAATTTGTTGAAGTATTATTAATCATTTTTTAATTGCAGATTTTCTATGAGGGAGTAATATGGGCTGTTTTCCAAATGCTGCAGTAGAACAGTCTGGAAATCATCAGAGATATACTTGGGACCTAGTAGAACAACACCTCATCGTTCATTTCTGAAAACAATTTGTTTAAGTATTTTTTTAATCATTTTTTTAACATTTGGCCCATTGATCTCCAATGGGGTACAGTGATCTAATAGGCTGTTTCAAAATGATGCAGTAGAATAGTATGAAAATCATCAAGGACATACTTGGGACCTAACAACAACTCATAGTTCTTTTCTGAAAACAATTTGTTTAAGTATTTTTAATCTTTTTTTTAATATTTGGCCCATTGATCTCCTCTGGGGGTATAGTGATCTAATGGACTGTTTCAAACATGCTGCAGTAGAATAGTCTGAAAATCATCAGGGACATACTTGGGACCTAGTAGAACAACACCTTATAGCTCTTTTCTGAAAACAACTTGATTAAGTATTTTTAATATTTTTTTATTAGGCCCATTGATTCTCTGTGGGGCATAGTAATGTAATGGGCTGTTTTAGAAAATGCTGCAGTAGAATAGTCTGAAAATCATCAGGGACATATTTGGGATCTAGTAGAACAACACCTCATAGCTCTTTTCTGAAAACAATTTGTTTAAGTATTTTAAATCCTTTTTATTAGGCCCATAGATTATCTATGGGGCATAGTAATGTAATGGGTTGTTTCCCAAATCCTGCAGTGGAATAGTCCAAAAATCATCAGGGACATATTTCTGAAAACAATTTGTTTAAGTATTTTTAATCATTTTTAAAATATTTGGCCCATTGATTTTCTATGGGGCATAGTAATGTAATGGAGTGTTTCTAAAAATCGCAGTAGAATAGTCAGAAAATCATCAGGGATCTAGTAGAACAACAACTCATAGTTCTTTTCTGAAAACAATTTGTTTAAGTATTTTTCATAATTTTTCTGAGATGCACGCATTTTTCGTTACATATTTGGGATAAACGTTGGCCTTCAGATACAGTGAAATTGCTTAGATACAGGCTGCATTAGGACAACAGAACAAGGTGCTCTATTCATATTTGGACACCGATACTTTGACTAAAACTTACAGTTACATACAATCAGATAAAGTATGAAAACTCAGATACGATTCCTGATATCGAGCAGTGCTGATGGCTTCCATTCCCCACTCTTCCTGAAGTGTTACCGTATGTTTTGATATAGACGCGCACAAAATATCAAAGCACAGATAGCGTGACCGTGCTTTTCCGAAGCACAGATGCCGTGACCGCAGTCTTTTACACTAGAAGTCGATGCAAGTACTCTGGGTGTCGGCGCGGTCCTTCTGCAAGAGGATCCAGACGGAATTGATCACCCCGTCTGTTTTTACTCGCGTAAGTTTTTAAAACACCAGCTGAACTATTCAACAATTGAAAAGGAAGCGCTCGCCTTGCTCCTTGCATTGCAACATTTCGAAGTGTACGTCGGCTCTAGTTCTTCTCCGCTTACGGTTTTTACAGACCACAATCCGCTGGTCTTTTTAAATCGTATGTACAATCATAATCAGCGCTTGATGCGCTGGTCGCTAATTTTACAAAATTATACTTTGGAAATAAAACATAAAAAAGGGGTGCAAAATGTGGTTGCAGATGCCTTATCACGAGCTTGAAAATGTCGAATTACAACCGATTATTGTTTATATTTTCGTCAACTTACAAACCCTTTAGGTTTGTTTTAGGGGTGGTGGTGTTACGGGAACCCCGTACTGCCTCCGGTATTCTGCGTGTGTGTGTTCTTCTGTGTCTTGTTTTTCCCGCAGGTGTCCCATTCCGGTATTCACACTCCATGATTCTCCCATTCCGCTGTCAATCGCCTGGTTAACGCCCTCCGAATCCTTCGTCTCCCTCCGCCCCGAAATTCCACTCAATTCCATCTCGTCCAATCCTCCGTTGCCCCGTTGGATCCTGGTTTATTTAGCGCGTCCCTTCCCAGTCTTCGGGAGCGCTCGTTCATTTTGTGTTCTGTGGTTGAGGAAATTCGTATTTTGTGCTTTGGGTCATTGTCGTTATTATAAATTTTCATTCGTTATACACTGGGGTGTGGGATGCAATGTTGGTCTATGTTAGATGGGCGCCCTGTACACTTGCACTCACGTAGAATTTTTTTTTTGTTAGCGCACTAGTTAGAGACGCCTGCCACCCTTTGTTGTTTGTTTTGAGTCCGTTAGTATAGGTAGGTATTTTTCTTTTCTCTGATCTAGTAGTTAGTTGATTTTTATTTTATTAGCGGTGTTTATGGTTTTGTTCTTTTCTTTTATTTGGCGGTGTCTTGTTGACCTTATTGTTTTCCCCACACCCGTGCCTTGTACTGACCTGTTGTTTTTGTTATTGTAATCTTATGTATCACAATTAACACCAATTTCACTTGAAAACAGTTCCGTTTCCCCGATTATTTATTTGCGCTATTAATGCGTCCATCATATCGTCCTCTGGACGTAACAACACTATGAATGAAAAGTGCAGAACAAATAGAATGTATTATCTTTTATGATTATTTGCACCATCTCCTGCAGTTACACCACATTAATTCCAGTATTTCCTCATCTCATCCACTACTAACATATCCTCTCCTCCACAACCACATCATCTCATCCACAGCTGCATTTTCTGATGTACCAACCCCTTTCTTCCACTCTCAATCTACTACTCCTTTAGCATGTTCTCTTTCCCAATACCACATCTCCCCCACTACCCCTTGCTCTCCACTGCACCACCTCCTCTCTTCTGCAACCACATTCTCATCTTCCCGCCTCATCCACCACCACATCTACTCCTCCAATACCTCCTCACCTCCTCCCCCTCTGCCAGGTCCTCTTCTCCATTACCGCCCCCTCTCTTCAACTCCCACATCCACAACTCCTCTACCATGTTCTCTGCTCCATTATCTTGTCCTACTCTACAACCACCTCTCCTCCGCTTTCATCTCTACTCCAAATCCCACAACTTCTCTGTTAAAATACATCTACTCTGTCACATCCTCTACTCCACTACATCTTCCTTTACTCAACTGCCATATCATCTCCTTCCTGCAATACATCCTCATCTCCACTTTCACCTATCCACTCTTGCTGTCACATCCTCTACTCCAATTCTATTGCCTATCCACCTATTGTCCTCCTCCACTACCACCTGCTGTCCTCCACGACCATTATCCTCTCCTCCACTACCTCCTCATCCACTATCACATCATCTCCTCCACTGCAACCTCATTTCCTCCTCCTCCTCGCCTGCCACATCCTTTCCTCCCACACAGTGACTTCCACATCCTATCCTCCACTACCATATCTAATCTTCCACTATAACATCCACTCCTCCATGGCCACTTCTGCACATCCACTACAACCTCCTCTCCACCTCCACGACCACATCTACTCCTCTGCTATCACTTTGTTCCCATCCACAACCGTATGCTCTCTTCCACTATGACATCATATCCTCCACCACATCCTCCTGTCCTCTACCACCACATCCTCGTCCACTACCATCTCTAATCTTCCACTATACAGAGCTGTGAAAAAGTATTTGCCCCCGTCCTGATTTCTTTTTTGAATATTTCTCACATTAAATGTTTCAGATCATCGAACAAATTTTAATATTAGACAAAGATAACCCGAGTAAAGACAAAATGCAGTTTTTAAATGATGATTTCATTTATTACGGGAAAAAGCTATCCAAACCTACCTGGTCCTATGTGAAAAAGTTATTGCCTCCTAAACCTAATAACTGATTGTGCCACCCTTGGCGACAACTACAATCAAGCATTTGCGATAACTGGAAATGAGTCTTTCACATCGCTGTGGAGAAATTTTAGCCCACTCTTGTTTGCAGAATTGTTTTAATTCAGCCACATTGGAGGGTTTTTGAGCATTAACGCCTCGTTTAAGGTCACGCCACAGCATGCAAATCAGATTTTAGTCCGGAATTTTACTATGGGTGTCAAACCGTCATTTTTTTTGTTTCTTCAAGCCATTCAGAGGTGGACTTGCTAGTGTGTTTCAGATCATTGTCCTGCTGGATAACCCAAGTGTGCTTGAGCTTGAGGTCACAAACTGATGGTTGGATGTTCTCTTTTGGGATTTTCTGGAAGAGAGCAGAATTCATAGTTCCATCAATAACGGCAAGTCGTCCGGGGCCAGAAAAAGCAAAGTAGCCCCAAACCATCACACTACCACCACCATGTTTGACTGTTGGTATGATGTTCTTTTTATTTGATGCAGTGTTAGTTTTACACCAGATGTAACAGGACGCACACCTTCCAAAAAGTTCAACTTTTGTGTCGTCTGTCCAAAGAATATTTTCCCAAAAATCTTGGGGATCATCAAGATGTTTTTTGGCAAATGTGAGACGAGCCTTTGTGTTCTTTTTGGTCAGCTGTGGTTTTCGCCTTGAAACTCTCCCATGGATGCCATTTTTGCCCAGGCTCTTTCTTATTGTTGAATCATGAACGCTGACTTTAACAGAGGCAAGTGAGGCCTGCAGTTCTTTAGATGTTGTTCTGGGTTCTTTTGAGACATCCTGGATGAGTCGTCGATGTGCTCTTGGTGTAATTTTGGGAGGCCGGCCACTCCTGGGACGGTTCATCACTGCTCCAAGTTTTGTCCATTTGTGGATAATGGCTCTGACCGTGGTTCGCTGGTGTCCCAAAGCCTTAGAAATGGCTTTGTATCCCTTTCCAGACTGATGGATGTCAATGACTTTGTTTCTCATCTGTTCCAAAATTTCTTTAGGTCGTGGCATGTTGTTTTGCTTTTTGAGATCTTTTAGCCTAATTCACATTGTCAGACAGGTTCTATTTCAGTGATTTCTTGATTCAACAGGTCTGGCAGTAATCAGGCCTGGGTGTGGCTTGTGAAATGTACCTCAAAAAATGTGGTTAACCACAGTTAATACATGATTTAACAAGGGAAGGAAATTACTTTTTTTTTCACATAGGGCTGGGTAGGTTTGGATAGCTTTTTCCCTTAATAAATGAAATCATGATTTTAAAACTGCATTTTGTCATTGCTCAGGTTATCTTTGTCCAATTCTCAAATTTGTTTGATGATCTGACACATTGCAGTGTGACAAATATGCAAAAAAAAAAAGAAATCAGGAAGGGGGCAAATACTTTTTCACAGCACTGTTCATTTGCTCCTCCATTATCGCCTCCTCTCGTCCATCACAACCTCCTCGACAATCAAATCTGCTCATCTGCAATCTCTTCAGTGCCCCGATGGCATCGTTTTGATAAGCTTATGCAATGTCAAAACATTTATTTCTGTCCAGAGTTGCATTAATTTTTCACCAAGATCTTGTATTGATGAAAGGAGAGTCAGACTGCTATGAAAAGTCCTCTTCAGGATATCCCAAAGATTCTCAACAAGGTGAAGGTCTGAACTCTGCGGTGGCCGATCCATGAGTGAAAATGATGTCTCATGCTCCCTGAACCACTCTCTCTCAATTTGAGCCCGATGAATCCTGGCATTGCCATCTTGGAATATGCCCATCCCATCAGGCAAGAAAAAAAATCGGGTTTAAAAACCGGTTAATCACCAAATCCACATTTTGCTTATTTATTATCTCAAACAATAGAGAAAAGATGGTCGTACGTTGACGTGAAATCAGATTTTTGACAGGTGAGATATATTCAGAGCTTTTAATTGGAAAATTTATGTTTTTTTGCAAAACGGCTTAAGTGCCACCTCCGTTTGTTTGCAAAATGGGTTATACCCACTTTTAGAGTAAAAGTTTCACAACTAAACAACAAAGAATTAGTGTTTTATGTGCATGAGTGTATAATATTTTGTGTGTGTTTGCTTGATTGGGTGCGTGCTTGTTTGTGTGAGTGAGAATTCTTGTTACATGCACTCACGTTTGTGTTTCAGGACCACAGTGTTTGTGTCCAATGAACCAAGACTGACATTGGGTAGTGTTATGTGTGTGTGTGTGTGTGTGTGTTTATGTGTGGTGTGTGTGTGTGTGTGTGTGTGTGTGTGAATGTGCATGGGCATGTGAGTGCGTGATTTTGTGTTGTTCAGCAATATTGAATGAATAGAATTTCCCGACACTACAACAAAGAAATATACTTATTTGATTGAATTTAACCCGTTTTGCAATAAAAGCAAGCTATGGATATAACTTGTCTTGCAAAAAAAAAAAAAGTAATTTTTTTTTTTTTTTTTTTCAAGAATATTCCTGTGGCTGGATTTGAAATTAATATGCCAATTGGTTACCATTTGGCTTATATACAATAGTAGAAAAGACCATTATTTAAAGTTTTACAGAAATAGCAATTACACAGAAAGCCATTTTTCTCAATTCAGACTCAGTAGAGTTTACCTGTTTTGCGATAAAACTCTTCATCTTTTCCATGACTACGGGATATGTCTATGATTATTTACGAAAGGAGAAGCTACTCACTTCATCAGTTGGGGTTAAATAATTTTTTTGCCCGTTGAAACATACTAATCCCTGCAATAATTATTCATTGAAAGGCTCTTTCCTATTTGCCGATTTAAAACCAAGTGGTGACTTTTTTTTGGCAAGGCAGCGTATTTTCATCATAAAGCCGTGTGTCGTTGGTGATTGGATGCAGTACATTACTGCACTGGTGAAGGACTGTTTTAATTTGTATGAAACAAAATGTGAGTAAAGATCATATTGGCTTCAACCAGACATTGAAATTATGATTGATAAATGTGTGCAACATGTGTTATAAAGGACAAAAACATTAAGAACTAGAGGCACTCCGAGGGTACAAACCTCCGCCAAGGCAGTACAGTTCAAATCTTGGTGAGTGGGAGCAAAGTTCAGTTATCACGTGTCATACGAATTCAAGATGGCTGCCGCGGCAGTCATATTGTTTGACTGATCACGGTCAAAATCAACAGGGTCCATCCCTGATGTAATAGTGACCCACCAACAAAATTTAAGAGATATTCGTTCATTACTTTTTGAGTTGTCTTGTTCAGAAACAAACCAACAGACAAAAAGACAAACAACCCTGACAGCAGAGACTGGCAAAAATTAGGTCCTGTAGACGTCATTTTTACGACCTGTCAGACGTCTTATTTACGTCATATATTTACGTCTTTAAGACATCAGTTTGCAACAGCACAAGACGTAAAAAAAGACGTCATTTTTTGACGTCATTTTTTGTCATATTGGTACAAAATAGACATCTTTATGACGTCTTTGAGACCAAAAACAAGCTCTCACACTGGTAAATATCACGTCATACTTTTGTCATATTGGTAAAAAATAGACGTCTTATTTACGTCATATATTTACGTCTTTAAGACATCAGTTTGCAACAGCACAAGACGTAAAAAAAGACGTCATTTTTTGACGTCATTTTTTGTCATATTGGTACAAAATAGACATCTTTATGACGTCTTTGAGACCAAAAACAAGCTCTCACACTGGTAAATATCACGTCATACTTTTGTCATATTGGTAAAAAATAGACGTCTTATTTACGTCATATATTTACGTCTTTAAGACATCAGTTTGCAACAGCACAAGACGTAAAAAAAGACGTCATTTTTTGACGTCATTTTTTGTCATATTGGTAAAAAATAGACGTCTTTATTTTATCATTGTTAAGTCAATACTGTAAATTAAGACAAAACATTTTTGGCAACACTAATACATATGCACAAATTTCAGCTGCACATTCATAGTAAAATAAACTTTGATCAGATACAAGGTAGACATTGTTGCAGATGTACATTTCTTTGCTCTTGACTCAGATATCAAATGAGGTGACATTATTCTTGCCAACAAGTTTTACAAAATGTCACTACACAAAACATGTTGCAAAATATGATAATAGAATGGAAGCACATTTGTGTAAAGGCAATGAAAATTGGTCTGGAAAATATGTCAATAGATTTGACTAACTTAATATCCGATATTGCAATCATGAAAACACATCATATTGAGAGTAACACGCGAGCTTATTACTTATTTTTATTTCATAACTCAAATAAGATTAACATACATGTATGAGAGAAAACTACTACACATTAAACTGCATACAACTTATATATACACCTCAAGTAACCAAGGGATTCTAACATGGCAATCATACGAGAAGTCAGTTCTGTTTAAGAAAAATGTATCCCAAAAATTTAAGCTAAATAATGGTACAATGAGAACCCTAAAACAAGAACCTTCAGGTAGCGTTTCCTTGGCTTAAAGGGGAAGTCCACCCAGACAAGAAGGAGAATAATGAGAGGAACAGGTCAGCGAAAGTTTGGGTGAATTCCGAGTCATAATAAGTAAATTATGAATTTTTTAAATTGAGATTAATCACACACACATTGGCAATGCTGTGATGTATCTTGTGAGCTCACCTTCCAATTTCTCTGTACATAAAGTTTCATAATTTTTCATTTTCTTTGTCATTGATGATGGAATAGATTTTTCCGATGCTGTGCTAATGGGAGGAGAGCTCATAAGATACATTGCAGAATAACCAATTTGTGTTTGATCACAACTTCAAAAATTCATAAATTTCTTATTTTGAATTGTAATTTGCTCAAACTTTCAGTAATCCGTTCCTCTCATTTTTGTGCTTCTATTCAAACAAACTTATGATCTGCTCGGACCTCCCCTTGAAACATAAATATGCATAATCAGGTTTTTAGACAAACTGAACAGGTAAAAAGAAAAAAAAAGATTGAAAACATTATGAATTGTTGAAGTTTAAAAAGGGTAAAAAAAAAAAAAAAACAAAGCAAAACCTGACAAGCATGGTGTTGTCTTCTATTCAGAATCTACTTCATCCTCCAAGAGCTGTTCTGCTTCTTGCCGTTTCTTTGGCACCCGTTGATACGCATACTTGAGGTAGTGCTTTATGGCCCCCTCAACATCTGTGATCATTGTGGTAAGTGCATTGGCCCTTACTGCATCTGTGAGAACAATAACATTTTCATCTAGCATGGTTTATTTGGCATATTCTTGCAGGCATAAAATTCAGAATAAAGCAAGCGTACAGCTAGCTGTATACTGCAAGCTCTATGGACGCGACTGACTAGCTACTCGGAATAACTTTTTCACACAGTGTCCATCGCGCATGCGTCACAAGTGCCAACTTAATAGACACATTGCCAGCTTGATAGACAGACCCATTTATGGTAATTAGCCCTGAACTCACCTGGGGAAAAAAATACGCATCCGGGACCATCCCAAAATAAATTTCCCTTTTTGAAAATTCAAGTAAGAAGAAAGGAAATGCGTTATTAAATGAAACTTATATCCTGCGGTGGTAGCTATATGATAATTGACGTAATATCTGAAGGTGGTAAATAATAAGACGTAAAAAACACGTAATGTTGTGGCCTTGAAAAGGCCGTGAAAATAATGGTAAATAAATGACGTAAAAAATACGTATTATTCTAGTCTTAAAAAGACGTAGAAAAAGTGGTAAATAATTGACGTAAAAAATACGTATTATTCTAGTCTTAAAAAGACGTAGAAAAAGTGGTAAATAATTGATGTAAAAAATACGTCACATAATGGTCATATAAAAAATGAGAAAATTTTTGGTCTCATAAAAACGTCAAATTAACGTCGTTAAATAGTCAGATATACGACGTATGACGTATTGACCAGTTTACGACCAGTTCATTATGTCTGAAAGAGGTCAGTCTGCTATCAGGGAAATAGCACAGATTACATAACCTCCTCCCAATTTCGTTTGGCGCAGGCAAAATTAAACACAATGACCTATGCATTTTGGGTATGGGGCTGTATCAACAGTCAGTATGTTGTAAGGAGGCATTGGTCCAAAAAAGGTTGGAACCAATCACAATATTTTGTTCTCTCGCTTTACAGTCTTTTGTTTTGACCACTCCTAAGTATTTACCTTCACTTTTAACCGGAATCTCACATAAGATGTTAATAGGGAAATATTGTGCGGCTTTAAGTTCACAAATTTTTAAAATGTAAGTGAATCCAGAGGCTTTTGAAAACTCACTAACTTCTTGATTTCCAGAGGGAACTGACCCCGGGTAAAAATCCAGGAAGGTATCACGCATGTTCACTTGCTATTCAGCAGCTCAAAAACAAGAGTACCTGGCCGTTAGCCTGACTCCGCCAGCCTTCGTACTTCCGCTTAATTTCATTTCGCTTCAGTACTCAGGGTGCGTTCGAGCGCATCTGCAAGTAAGCCGGCTGCGCGAGATTCCGAAAAATTATCTTGCAGAAGAATCTCGCCGAAGCGGCTGCGCGAGACGCGAGAAGCCCTCCAAACCAAACCCTGCGATAGCTGCAGGATCTTGCAGAAAATCGTTCGAGCGCCCCAGCTGCGTGACCTTTGACAGGAAATATGTAACAAAGGCGCGACCAAAAATCTGCGCATCTCCGCAGACCCCGGAGAGGTGCTGCCATAGACATTAAGAGAGGCTAGATTGGCCCCTCCCCCTTTTTTCACGGCAGACTTGGCGGCCATCTGAAAGTGGTCGACCGCCCAAACGCAGAGTGGGACTCGGTGACAATAATAAATCACTGTCGTTGCAAAATGCCTCAACATTGTGCAGCCTACGGCTGTAAAAACCGGCGTACTGCACAATCCAGACAACAGGGAATTACCTTTCACAGGTAAGACACATGTTTAGTTTAATTTGGTCTTTTAATAATTTTAATTATAATAAGTTTAATAATCTTTTAATATATGGCCATGAGAAACCGAAATTGATAACAAATGGACTGACAGGCATCTTAAAATTCGCCATGTCTAATGATAAAGTATGCTTTCTGATGGGCATCTGAGAGGAAAAAACATGCTTCTAGAGAGAATTTAACCCGGGTCTACAAATAATAAGTCTTGTGTGATAACAACTATACCACTACAACTTCAAAATATTCAAGGGGAATAGATATTTATTTCCGAAAGCTTGTACTGGTTAAACAATAATGCACAGTGAATCGCGGGGTCGACCGCAGCAAGATGGCCGCCGCCGTCGGACGTCAGTCTACTGGGATTCCACCGTAAGGCGTCCAGTCTACCTATATATGTCTGTGGGTGCTGCACTCGGCTGCAGAGGTTACAAACGAACAAAGAGAACAGCACAGGGCAAGAGAGGATTCGTGTTTGTGACAGGTGATAAGGGCTGCAGATAGCGCTTCCTAATGGAAGAACAAATGTAGTGCAGTACTTAATTCATAGATGTTTGTTTGTCCTTATACCTGTTTGCCTGCGCTATAGTGTATTTTCCATTTTGTAGGAAAATACGTTGAGAATGAAGGAAGAGATGTATGTTGTTAAATCAATATTTCAATTGTTACAATGTAATTGATTGAAATCTTGAAAAAGAACTTCAGATGTTGTTTGATCTGACTTGTATTTGTTGCCAATATCACACGGCTACACTTGCGCTTGGAAATGTAACAACCCCACTTTGACGTGTTACTTCAATGAGATTGACGTTCAATATTAGTAGATTAAACCTATTAAAGAATTGACTAAAGTAAAATAATAATTTTCTTCTTTTTTTTTCTCTCTCTCTGATGCACTGGTGCTAGCCCCAATTAATATATATCCATGCTTACATCATTTCTCTGTAACGATCAATACGCTTTGCACCTCTGTTGAACTATGAAAGAAAACTTCAATAAAAAGATCTTGATTTTAAAAAAAAAAGAATTGACTGAAGTATTAAGCATGAGTGAACATCCAGGTCCTTGTTTTTATGGTTTATTTTCTTCAGTTGTGTGCATTATTATTCAATTCATATCTACCCCTGGCAAATATTCCCGTGTGTTACATACAGCTTTGCTCTACATCACTTTGTACATCTTCCAAGTTTATTCTAGAATAACCTCAGTGGTGATTGTATAATAACGACTCTCATAATCAGAAGGGATGCTTCTCCTGTCAATGCTTGTTTATGTAGACAATTTCATTGTCTATGAAAGTCAGTGTCATTATGGTGATGTGTCCACTGGAATAAAACTCAAGAAGCTGGGCAGCATGTCATTTTCAGCGTTGTCTCGCAAAGTTGTCAGCGTATGATTTCCTACTCGCATCCTGTCTTCAAATATTCAGTTGTCAAATAATAATGCTCTGCCTTCCTGCCTACTCAGTGTAACTGTCTTTTAAAGATGTAAAACACTTTTTGTGGTTGATTCATCCATGCTGACATTGTGTTGCTTATAGCTGAAACAATGATGCATCAGTCTGCATCTTATTCAAATTCCATTTTGTTTTTCTTTTGCCTACTCACTGCACTTGCTATGTTTGGCCCTTTATTCTTTAAACCTTGATTTTAGGGAGAGGCAGATCCTGATGTGAAGTCATTGACTTCTGTGATATTCATCTACTCTCATAAAGGTCTGTCCATTTAACTGAGAGGGGCCATAGTGCAGGGTAGACGGGACACAAATGTTTATTGGAGGGATATTGAGTAAGCGGATAACCAAAAATCTTGGCGGTATCATCGAGATGAACAAATAATTGGCACGGGCAGGCAAATGTCACATTCTGCATCCTACAAAAAACACAGATGTAAGAGGATTAAAAGGTGGTCATTGATTATTTCTGCTAGTTGAAATACACAAGGCATGCAGTCATGTTCCCCTCCCATCTGCAATATGAATTAGTTCTACATCATTGTCTCCATAGGAGGGTCATTTAAGTTCTGTAATTTGGGTGCAAAATGCACAATATCTTTCTTGAGTAAATGATCATCTTCAGATTGCCCGATGCCAAACAGTTACATATCTTGGAGGTTTTCGTTGCACACATCAACTTCGTGGTTAAAGTAGTAACTTAGGAGGTCACAGGAGGCCCTGGTAATGAAAAACTCCCTTGTAGACCATGGAAAAAGACTTGAGTGGACACAAAATTGGAGTTCAGTTTGGTTTAGTTTATTAGAGTCCCCATAAGCCATTACCCAGGGCAACAACTACTCTGCCTGGAGTCCACACTTAACAGAAGTTACATACAGCCCAAGAAATCAAGATAAAATAAAAAAAACTTTCCACAACATGAAAACAAAACAAAAAAAAAACCTAGAAAAAACCCAAACAACAACAACAAAAAAAGCTTTGTAAAAATCATGAAGACATAAAAGACAAAGTGGCATCTGTAATTAGATCATAAAGAGGCTACCTTCTATATCATACCACAGCCACCTTCCTTCTGGTGATTGACAACATTTTGCATATAATATCCAACACCATACCATTTACAACACTAACATTTATTCACATTTAATTCCTTTAACAATTGAGAACTATGCAGATGTACTCTCTTCTGGTTTTTAAAAGTGGGGATCCCAGTGCATTTTATTGTAAAGGTACGGAGTTTACTCAATTTATCATGTGGGGCAAAAGAATTTATCATCATACCCTGGCACATTTTCAAGCTTAAGTGTCTGCAGTGGTGGAAAGCAGGCAAACGGGCTCATTCTATTGGGAAAGAGGTACATGTAATGAAGAATTAGGGAAAATGTATTAGTTTCAGGTCTCTGTATGTAACTCACTTAATATAACAGCTCCATTTAAAATGGGAAGCAAGAGTAAAGCTTAATTGGCGAGATGGTCTCCCTTCATTGCAGTTAACTTTGAAGGCCATGTTCTAATAAACGTTTCAATCAGTCCTCCAGTATGTCGTTGGGAATCAGCAGATTGAACCTAAAAATAGAGCACAGGGTAATACATCACTTAAGGGTACTGACTGGGGCTTTGGTAACACCTGGAGGGCAGGAGAAAGGTATAAAAACATCAAAAAAGTGAGTATATTGTCAAAATGGCAGCACAAAGAAAAATCAAGCTGAGCGATGGTATCAATTTTTTCTGTTGAAATGCTTGTGTCAGAGGACATATTTCAAAGACTCCAATCAGGTAAGTACAATCTACAAAACACTTGAGTTTTTATACCATCTACAGCATAGTGGTACCCACAAACTGTTATCATACTTCTACATTTGAGACCAATACTGAGGAATTATTATTGTTTGTGCGCTATTATTAACTGCAATGAGAAACTGCATTTTGCAGACCCATCATTCGCAGGGGATCTTTTCACAAATGCATGGCAAATGTTCACGGAGGCCCCAAAAGAGTGTAAGTACTTAACGATGCCAACATAAAGTAGGAACAGCATGTAAATGTGTTGGCACATGAGTTTCCACATGGATGTTTGTAATCGAGCAACTTTTGTGCATTGTCACCAATAGGAGCTGAGACTGTAGCAGCAGGTTCAGCTCAAAACATCACACTGCCCGGACAAACGCATTATATTCACATTTTCCATTAATCTTGTTGTCATGTATTCTTTACTTGCAAGTCTGAAACCAAGAACCCAAGCTAACTTGGAAATATCCCAGGGTAAAGAAAGCATTTTATGAGGAACTTGGACTGTACGTCTTAATAATAATAATATTGTAATTTACATGTATACTTACCATTACACGACACAACCATACGTTCAGAATGCAACCTGTAGGTGGCGCCAATGCATAAGCATCAAACAGACACTGTGCACGGAATAGCGGCCTTGCCAGATGCGCGGTTCAGTTTTCTGCCGCTAGATGTCCTCACCTTCCTTCACGATATCCGGGGCGGTCGGCCGTCCAGCTTGTATGAACTGCCACTTACATATCAATGCGAGAAATTTTGTTGTTAGCTTTCATCGACTTTTCTATCGTTGTTCGTGTGACAGAGACATCTGGTAAGTGAGGTATACATGGATGAAGACTCCAACTATCAACTTCTGGGCAGAAAAATGGGCATTTTGAAGTATTAAATGGATTTCTCCGCCGATAAACACACCCGGGTACCCTAGGTGCTGCTCATTGTATACAATGGCAGCCCAGGAACGTAATGGGTTTATAAAGCTTAGACTTTAGAAAACGTCTAGTAAAATATATAAATTGTCCCTACCTTCCCATAAATTCTTGTTCTCCAGGTACTCCAGATTGTTATCTTTCGATTAGCTACATTTTGAAATAAATATGTCAATCGATTGGGATACAAAAAATATATTTGTTTTCAGTTTAATTTTGCGCTCTTCTCTTGAGAGCAATTTAATGGGAAGATGTTTCTACCGCGCATGCCCAGTTTGTTTTAAACTGTCTGTTTGAGAAGATTATTGGATTCGTGGAGAAAACCTGGATTTATTTGGTGAGTAAAGCAGCTATTCGTCTTAATTTGTTAGCTAATTACTAGAGGAACATTAGAACTATCGGGCAGTGACAACGTTTTTGCAGTCAGCTGTTTACAAAAGGTGCTATCACTTTTCTAAAGTTCTAAGCTTTTTCCCCCCCATTGTGCATGGACTGTGGGCTAACCCCCGAGTAACGAATATGCAAAGGCACAATAGCGGAGAATAGCCAAATCGCCGGTTTGTTTATATTATTTAACAGCAGCTTTTGGGCTCCAACTGTCTTCCTTTGTGGAAAAAAATTAGATTTTCTGACTGACACGTCTCTTGTGCCAAACATGCATGCACGATTGGCTTTTTTGGTTCATTAAAGTGGTCTGACATGGTATTAAAAAAATAGGATATTCGGCCGTAAGCTGTGCGGTGCCCTGCCGATGGCCATAGGCCTTGCATCAGCTGGCCTACAAGCAACATGTAGTTTGGGGGTCGTCTCATGCATCCTTCTCAAATAGCCTCAAATGACAATCGGTGTTGTTGGGTGTAAAGAAATTACGTCGCCATGCTGTCTTGTTCTTTCCCTTCTCTGTAACTTTTCAAGCGCCGAGCTGCACAAACTCCCTCCACCTCCAAAAAAAATGAGTCAACTTTAACAGAGTATGGTACACCACCAATCACACCCTTCTTAGTTGGCTTAGGATTCATTTTAAAACAGATAACGGAAGAAAGATCAAAACTTCTGATTTTAAGTGCTTTTCCCCTTTGCTTCTTTGTTGTACATTCAATAACCACAATACCGCTTCAACATACCATAACAGCCTTAACATCCCCGATTTCCTTTTTTACAAATTTCCTGACAAGGTGACTGTCACTGAATATTTGATTATTGTTCCACCTATCTCCAACCGCTTTCATCCCTACAACAAATATCCCTTCATTGGTTTCATTTTCACTTCCTTTCTTCCTTTTCTTTTTACTCCCATCCACCTCATCCCTCTCCATTTGTCTGAAATTAATTCCCAATCAATAGGTAACTATTCAACAAAACGCCAAACTTTCCAAATTCTTCCGCCAAAAAATCTTCCTGCGCAGTCGAGAACCGAGCACTCCGCCCTCAGACGTCGACTCCCTCCTCGATTACTTCCAGCGCTGCCAAGTAAGTCGCCATTCTTTTCTGGTGTGAAGTCTCATGTGATGATTCACGTGATGAGCTGCGCAACAATTTCAGCGAGCCATTCGAGCTGATGCCAACCGCCCCAGGAAACGTGTCATGTTGCAGTGCGCCGTAGCCGCAGACCTTGCAGACGCGCTCGAACGCAGCCAAAATGTAAACATAGGTCGCACTTTTGATGCAGGTGCAAGTTCTGGCGCATACTGTGACGTCGGCTGCCTAAAACTTCGTTTTTCTCAGTTTACACGCAAACTTGCAACCGAAGTTTTACAAAATCTCCACTTTGGCCGGAGTTTTTAGACAGAATCGTTTTCAGAGGCGAATTCTCCGTTTGCGTGTAAACGAAGGGCACAAACGCAGGGAAATGTCTCCGTTGGTCAAAATAACCGTGTACAGAGGGTTGACCGGTTCCGCACTTTGACCGATTCCGCAATTTGCAGAAATCAAACTTAATTTGCGGGAAAACGACTTCGCTGTCAGCCTTGAGTTTGAAACCGCTGGAACGGTAAATTATTATGGATTTAACTCTTACCTATCGTTTCGAGATATTCGGCTTGATAGAGAAATACATGCCCGATAACTGTTGCTTGCCGTTGCAGCAGTACCAAATCAACGCCTGTGATAAGGCGCACTGCGCAGTGTGTGGCCGTTAAACGCGTGTATTCCCAGGATTCATCACATGTTATAAGTGTCATTATGATCGGAAATTATCGTATATTTGACCATATAAATCCCATTTTCGTACTCTTGATACTTTTTCATCAACACCCATTAGAGTGACTGCTTGTCGTTTGACTAGTTCCGCAAACGCCATTTTGTAGGTTTTCAAACTTGTAATTTATGATACATGTTTATTCTTGTTTATTTTTCTGAAAGAATTTTATTAAAGTGTAATCTAGTCACTGTGAAATAAGACATCTTTTCCCCGCCATTACTGTTTTCCAGTGGCTCAACGGGTTGATCATTATTCATGTCCTGTGTTAATCTGAATTTGTGGTCTCATCCTGATAATTTTAGCGTATACTTGGTATGTACTTTAATTGGAAAGAGTATAAAGAATCATCCATAGTCGCTGATAGCAGTTGAATATCGATGGATGTACAAAATCATCTTGAACTGAGGCCAGCGCACGTGGATTCCAGCCGACACAATGTCGACACACGGAACAATTATTCATAAATTTAACCAATTATTATGATATACCCTGCAGAGTAATGCTGGCTAAAATTGGTGGAAAATACATGTGTCTGTTCCTTTGTGGCCAGGGGCACGCAATTATGCCAATAAACAAAGAATATCATAAGTTTGGCCCGACAAAGGGCGCTGTTTGCGAAACTGGAAATTATTTGCAGAACCGGTCAAAGGACGTGCCACTGAAAAATGACTGGGCAAGGCTTTATTCCTAATGACTGAAGAAAACTAATTGATCCACAAAGTACGGGAATAATTTCCGCAAATTCGTGAACAGATAACTTTCCGCCACCGAATGCTGTATCGATACCAGACGCTTCAGACAAATTCCGTTTGCGGAACCGGTCAACGCACTGTACGTGGAAACGGGGGCTCATGGAAACCATGCGAGGGGGGGAATATTGGGGAAATATGTTATGGAGGAAAGAGATGTCGGATTATTATATAATTCCCGCTAAATACGGGCAATAAATCCGTGTGATAGGAGCGCGAGGCGCGAACATATGGTGTCTATTTTGCTGAGCAATAAACGATAATTTAAAAATAAAATAATTTGCATATATGCGAAGTAGAAATGATCTGTTAAGCTGGAGTGAGGGCAGTGAGCACGCTTTTCTAACTTCGGGGGCAGTGATTGTAGGGTGAGACTTTGGGATATGGGCAGTAAATGTGCCTGGGGTGAGACTATTGGTTTTTGTTCGGGAATAAAAGTTTTACCTCGGTTTTGGGGCTCAGGCGATTTCTTTTGTTGGATAATATTTTCCCTGCTTTGGAAAAGAGTCTTTCACAGGGAGAAATGCACCTGAAGTTATTAATACCTTGGGAGAAATTAGATAAAAAATGTTCCCACGCTGGGAAATCCTTTTCTTTCTCGTAACCATGGCTCCTAAAGCATTTAAAAAAGGGTTTTGATGGTAAAACACAAAACAATGTTTCATGAAATTTCTCTAGAATAACAGTCAGCAAAATCCACAAATGTTAGGGGATCCCCATCTGGAACTAGGCCGTTTCTACAGCCCGGAAAAATATTTATTTACGTGAGAATCACGCAAACCATCAACGTAGCCAAGGTAAGAAAATTATCAAGTCCAGAACCACTTCATGAATAGCCTGCCTGCAATGGATTCAGTCACGAAGAATAGCCACGGCGGTTCCCACACTGGGGAAATCCTTTTCTTTCTTCAAATAAAAAAGGGTTTTGATGGTCAACACACAATCAGAATTTCTAACAGTCAGAATCCACAAAATGTTAGGGATCCCCATCGCGTTCTCATCGAAAAACGCACCTGAACCGGTCACGAGGTACGGCGCTTCGAGGCTTCCGAAGTCAATAATTCCTAGATATTCACGAAATAATTCCTGTATTACTCGGCACACGCTTCGAAGCCTCGGCACAGAACGTCACATCACTAAATTAAACAGGCTGGTCGATATTTTACCTGAAACTAAAAATATAGCCAAGACAACATTTTATCAAAGTGTACAGCAGTATCTAGAAATCATGTATGAGGACACAGTACAAATATTCACCAATGCATCCAAAGAACCAGCAGGTAAAACAGGGGTGGCTGTATATATCCCAAAATATAATGTCACTATACAAAAAAGAACCTCAGACCACCTCTCAGTCTTCTCTGCAGAGATGATGGCCATCATAATGGCACTACAGTGGGGAGAAGAAGTTAAGCCATATAAAACAGTTATCTGTTCAGACTCTATGTCCTCCCTAACAAGCATCCAGACTGGGAAATTGCATGCAGACAGGATCTTTTAGATGAAGTTCACAAGATTATTTTCAGAATAACTCAGCTAAAACTCATTTTACAGTTCGCTTGAGTTCCAGCACATACAGGTATTGAGGGCAATGAAAAGGCAGACAAGTTGGCAAAAGAAGCACTTAAATCAGAGTAAGTAGAAGTACAGATTCCACTTAGCAAATCAGAATTCAAAGCAATAATCAAAGATGGTATTCAGAAACTTTGGCAAGATAAATGGGATAAGGGGGAGAAGGGTAGGCATTTATATGGTATTCAACAAGCGATAATTGTTAAAAAGATCAGCTCATTCACATGACAGGAGGAAAGCTGGTTCACCAGGCTAAGACTAGGACACACAGGACTGAACAGCGGTCGACACACAATAGGGAAACATGAGACGGGAATGTGCCCATACTGCAGAGAAACAGAAACCGTGAAGCATGTACTTCTGACATGTAGGCAGTACTCTGAAGAGAGAGAACATCTTAAGAGGGTAACAAACAGGGGCGGATCCAGGAATTTTGGAAAGGGGGGGTGCATCCCCCATACGAGCGCCGAAGGCCTGAGGCCTGGAGGGGGTCTGGCCCTCCCACAGGAAAAAATTGAAAATTAAAGTGCCAAATACGTTTTCCTGGCATCTGGGACCAAATTCAAGGTCTTATACATAGCTGAAAAAAGCATTTTTTATTAACAATTAGGCTATCTCTATTTAAGATATAAGTTTGTACTTGACTCTGCAAAGACAATCAAAACAAAGAGACTTAGGTCCTATTCCGATAGAAACGGACAAACTGTGAAAATGATCAAAGCATCCATCAGGATACATCATGGATTAAACATTTAAAACACAACACTAAATTTATTTTCTTTCATGGAGAATGGTATTTGATTCACTTTGAAGTGAATTTCCTACTTGCACATTAGGCATATTCAGTAGGCATGCAGAGCTACAAAATCATCTTCTGGAAATTTTTAATTCTCACTGAATGAGATGATGAAGAGCATTCTTCGTGGGTATCTACGGGTGTACATATCGATCGCTTTGTCATAATCAAGTTTAAAACCCAGTTGCACTGGCACAAACATTACTCTAAGATATAGCTCTGTTATCACTACTTAAACAAACGTTATAGCTCGTCTTATAGTTAATCCATATGGGACTGCATACAACAAACAATGTACAGTTGTCAGAGTTGAATAGTTACTTGCTATTTTATACATTCAGCTATAGAAATCATTAGTATTGAAGAGGCCTAGTTGTCCCGTGTTAAAATATAGCATTTAAACTGTAGTTCAATAAATACTCAGAGGATTAACTTAACTAAAAGTGTTAATATCACTGTCATGTGGAAAAAAAAGCCACTAGATGGCAGTAATGATTTTTTTTTGTTAAGCAATCTAAAGCTAGGTTTGGGCATGTCCCGGGCATGCCTCAGAGGGGGGCTGGACTGAAAAAGAGTATATAAGGAGAAAAAATTGAGAGAGTGGGAGAGTAGTTGGAGAAATTGCAAGGAGAAATTGTGGAAGGATACATTTGACTAGACCTGTCACTCTTTTCAAGACCTGTGAAGCTTTTTTTGTGGATTTTTGCCTGTGTGGAGCATTTTCCTGTCCCAGGACAGAGAACGTGCAGCCCCATCTCAATTACCAAGGGACTGTAAATATCTCATTTTTTTTATTTCAACCTTGGTCAGTAGAAGATTGTAGATTAGTTCAAAGTGTTTGTTTAATTAAATCTGGTAAAGTTTTAAAATTTTGTCTGTCATCCCTTGCTGTCCGCTACACCATAACAAATTGACGCCATAACAAATTGGGGCCATAACAAATTGGGGGCTCGTCCGGGATAGACCATTGTGTGAGTCATTTATTGAAAATCTAAAATTTCAAATTGTGAAATTGTTTTTTGAATTTTCCTAGATATATATTGACAGATCAACAGCTATGGATGATTTCTTGGCATCACCAACTGTAGAGGTTTTGAAGTCTTTTAAAAAGACAGAACTGCTAGAAATATGCAGACAGTTAGAGCTGACAGATGTAAAACCAGCCACGCGCAAAGCAAGACGAGCTAGAGAGATTGTTGAATATTACATTGATGAAAATGTGTTTGCACCAGGAGATCTGGAACAGTTTCCAGTGGAAAATCCAAATGTAGAAATGGAACTTAAATTAAAAATGCTAGAGATTGAAAGAGAGGAAAGAGCATTCGAGAGAGCAGAAAGAGAGAAAGAAAGGCAGTTTGAGTTAGAAAAATTAGCAAGAGAAGAGAAAAAAGAAAGGAGGAAAAAGAAAAAACAATGAGAGTTTGAGAGAAAGAGAGAAAAGAAAGGGAGGAAAAGAAAAACAAAGAGAATTTGAGAGAGAGAAAGAGGAAAGAGCAGAAAGAGAGAGACAGAGAGATTTCGATTTACAGAAGTTAGACAGAGAAGAAAGGCTCCAAATGGAGCAACTAAAAATCAAAATGGAAGCTGAAAACAAATTTCATGCTAGCCAGGAGGTAAATCTGGTGCCTCCATTCTCGGAAAAGGAGGCTGATAAGTATTTCCAGTGCTTCGAGAAGGTAGGTAAGAGTTATCAGTGGCTAAAGGAACACTGGCCTCTGATGTTGCAAACTGTCCTCAAGGGTAAAGCTGAACAAGCCAGGCTTTGTCTGCAGATGATTCCTTTGATTCAGTTATTTTGACAGCTTATGAGTTGGTTCAGAGGCTTACCGAAAGAAATTCAGAGGTCTGAAGAAATCTGACAATCAGACTTATGTGGAATTTGCTAACGAGAAGAAGGTTTGCTTTGAGCGCTGGTGTACTTCTATGGAGGTCAAGGATGATTTCAACTCACTAAAAGAAATGGTGTTAGTTGAAGAATTCAAGAACTGTGTCAAGGATGATATTAAGACCTACCTTAATGAGAAGCAAGCACTGAATTTGCAATCAGCTGCCAGGTTTGCAGATGAATATGTTCTCACACATAAGTCCAAATTTCAGTCCAGCAGTAACAATAGATGGTCCCAATTTCAGAAGAAAGGTAACGGTGATACCCAAGATTCCTCACCCAAAGACAAAGACAAATCTGGTGATGGTGCTCAAAAATCCAGTCAAAGGTCTGATCGAAGTGTGAAAGCTGACAGTGACAAAAGTGGTCTAGTTTGCAATTATTGCAAGAAATCTGGTCATGTTACAACTAACTGTTGGTTCCTTAAAGCTAAGAAAGAAAAAGAAAAGGATACCAAACCCAATGCATTTCGGGAGCCCTTCTCCAAGGTCATGTTGATTGTGTTGGTCCATTACCCAAGACTAGATCTGGAAATCAGTACTTGTTGACAATCATGTGTGCATCTACCAGATTCCCTGAAGCCATACCCTCTACGCAACATCAAGGTAACTGCAATCTCGAAGGCTTTGATAAAGTTCTTCACGTTGTTTGGCCTTCCCAGGAAATTCAGTCAGATCAAGGTAGCAATTTCACTTCCGGATTGTTTCAGCAGGTTGTGTATGAGCTAGGTGCAAAGCAGATTCTTTCCAGTGCCTATCATCTAGAGAGTCAGGGTGCCTTAGAGCGGTTTCATTCCACTCTCAAGACAATGATGAGGACTTATTGTTATGACCATGAGAACGACTGGGATGAAGATGTTCATTTGCTGTTGTTTGCAGCTAGAAAGCAAGAGTCTACTGGATTCAGTCCATTTGAGCTAGTATTTGGCCATTGAGAGGACCTTTGCTATTGTTGAGTGAATTAGCCGCATATCAGTCTGTTAGACTATGTTAGCAAGTTCAAGGAAAGACTAAGTGCAGCTTGTGTCCCTAGCCAAAAGAGAACTTGAAATCAAGTCAGGGAAAATGAAAACTTAGTATGATCATAAGGCTAGAAGCCGTGAGTTTAAACCAGGAGACAAGGTCCTTGTGTTGTTTCCCTTGCAGTCCAATCCATTGCAGGCTAGATTTCATGGTCCTTATGAAATTCTGACAAAACTCAATGATCTCAATTACATTGTGAAGACTCCAGATAGGAGAAAGCCAAAACAGTTGTGTCACATTAACATGCTGAAGCCTTATCATGATAGGAATGCTAAGGTTGCAGCTGTCACTTCAGATCATCCTATGGCGAGACTTGTGAAGATGAGGGGAGTTTCAAGATGATGAACCTAGAATTAAAGCTGAAGTTCTTTCATGTAAATTGTCAAATTCTGAAGTGTTGCAAAATCTTGATGTAAAACTCCAGCACTTAGAACCCTCACAGAAAGATCAGTTTGAGAGGTTGATCAAGAAATATAAAAGATCTATTTCCTGATGTTCCAAAGAGAGTTTCTATAGCCTCTCATGATGTAGATGTTGGTGATGCCGAACCAATAAAACAGCATCCGTACCGGATGAATCCTGAAAAGAGAAAGAGGTTGAGTACATGTCAGAACGTGATATTATCAGACCCTCTAACTCAGATTGGAGTTCACCCTGTGTTCTAGTTCCAAAACCTGATGGAAGTACTAGATTCTGTACAGATTATCGCAAAGGCAATGCTGTAACTAGAACTGATGTGTTTCCAATACCTAGGATTGATGATTGTATCGATAGAGTAGGGCAAGCAAAGTTTCTGACCAAGATTGATTCATTGAAGGGTTATTAGTGTGTGCCTTTAACTGAGAGGGCCAAGAGCATCTCTGCTTTTGCCACACCATCTGGGTTATACCAGTATGAAGTCCTACCCTTTGGCATGAAAAATGCCCCAGCCACGTTCAAAGGATGATACAGTCTACAATCGCGGATTGCCACACACTGGTGCATTACATCGACGACCTGATCGCATGGGTGACTCCTGGGAAGAACATCTGAAAGATGTAGAGGCGTTGTTTCAGCGCTTGAACCAGGCTAACCTGACCGTTAACCTGAACAAGAGTGACTTTGGTTGTGCTACTGTCACGTATCTTGGCTACGTCATAGGCCAGGGTAAGGTGGCACCCATAAATGCTAAAGTCCAAGCCATCATGGACTTTCCAATTCCTGACAACAAAAAAGCTTTGCGCCGTTACTACCGCAAGTTCTGCAAGAACTTTGCTGAGATTGCTCTCAGTCTCACCAACCAACTGAAGAAAGGCGTAAAAGTTCTAAAGAGCCTTCGATCGCCTGAAGTCTCTGCTGTGTCACTTCCCGTGCTCAAATCTCCTGACTTCAACAAACCGTTCTCCATGGTGGTCGATGCTAGCGACCAAGCTTGTGGATCTGTGCTCCTACAGAGAAGTTACTCTGATAATCTTGAGCATCCCGTGGCATACTTCTCCAGGAAGTTCAATCGCCACCAAAAGAACTATTCCACAATTGAGAAGGAGCTGTTGGCTCTGGTTCTATCCTTACAACACTTTGAGTTTTATGTTTGTACAGGGCAAAAGCCAATGATTGTATATACTGACCACAACCCGTTAATGTTTTTGAGCAAGATGAAAAACAAAAATCAGAGATTGTTGAATTGGAGTTTGATTTTACAGGAGTTTGACTTGGAAATTAAGCATGTAAAGGGTACTGACAATGTAATTGCTGATTGCTTATCCCATGTTTGAGTATGTATATATATCACGTGTTTATTAGCATATTGTATTATATATGTATATATATATATATATATATATATACAAGTGTCTTCTTAACCATTTTTGTATTGAAAAAGAAAAATTTTGCCTTTATGAGTCAAAATTTTTCCTTTTAGAATGGAGGTGTAATGTGGGGGAAAAAAAAAAAAAAGCCACTAGATGGCAGTATTGACATTTTTTTTGTTAAGCCCAGTCTGGAGCTAGGTTTTGGGGCATGTCCTGGGCATGCCTCAGAGAATGTCCCAGAGAATTGGAGAAAGGTCTGGAAGGTGGGAGGGGCTGCAAAAGAGTATATAAGGAGAAAAATTGAGAGAGTGAAAGGTAGTAGGAGAAATTGCAAGGAGAAATTGTGGAAGGTACATTTGACCAGACCTGTCACTCTTTTCAAGACCTGTGAAGCTTTTTGTGGATTTTTGCCTGTGTTGGAGCATTTTCCTATCCCAGGACATCACAACATAGCAGCCCCATTTCAATTACCAAGGGACTGTAAATATCTCATTTTTTTTTATTTCAACCTTGGTCAGTAGAGTAGATTGTAGATTAGTTCAAAGTGTTTGTTTAATTAAATCTAGTAAAGTTTTAAAATTTTGTCTGTCATCCCTTGCTGTCCGCTACGCCATAACAAATTGACGCCATAACAAATTGGGGCCATAACATCACAATGTAAATGCGTTAATAAAAGTAGAAATCCTGCATTTAAATTAGGAGTGAACTCATCCATAAAACCGTGTTTCAGCTTGGCTTGCTTGTGAATATTCAATAACTGATCCTGGTGTGCCATCTAGTGATAGAATATTGTAACTGCATGCATAAATTTGCTGCTTCATGTCCGCTGGCATCAACATCTGTACAAAGATACCTGCCGAGCACCGTTGTTCTTGAACGCGCCAAATCCAGATAATCCTTATGATGAATTACATTCTTATTTTAATTTGCAACGAGTAATGAATTGGCCAGTGTCAACATAACGAAGTGAAAGTATACTTTTTATCTTTTAAATGTAGTAGAGTAAAAGTAAAAGTCAAAACTCAAGTAAAGTACAAATCCTCAAAAAAAATAAAAAATAAAACTACTTAAGTAGGCTACTGTTAGTTACTATACACCTCTGACCATCACAAAGTGCGTCAGGACGTAACTCATTTTTTTTGGACTACCCCCGGTAATTTCATTTTTCCGGCATTGGCAATTTTTCGAGCTTTAAGCCCTGTGTGTAATGTGCGAAAAAGGCTGTCTTCGAAAAAAGACAGTCTGCAGAAATAAGGGGGGGGCGCCGTAAAGCCCTATTTATGCTCGACCATAGACTGTATAAAAAGATGGACGCAGCACCCTGGTCTGAAAAATGCGGAAGTACCGTAGAATGGCATTCTATTTAATGGCCAGCAGATGGCGACGTCGGTGGTTGCAGAAAGAAGTTCAATGCTACAAAAGTCTATGAGAAAATGACCGTACTTTCCCACCTGATTCTCATTTAAATAATGATTTTTCACATTATTTTATAGTAGCTATAGCAAGTTTCAAGTCTCCTTCGATATATCATGATGTTCATTTTTGTAAATTATGGTCACATGTAGACTAGAATAAAGGATAAAGCCAGAAAATGCTTTTGAGGCGTGGCTATCCTCTGGTCCTCGTCCGATACGGTTAGATCCAGAGCCACGTTCCTCCCCGGATCTTCAATTCACGCTCCCGTCCAATAGAAATCACATCCGGTTTCAAAATGACAACATGGCGCAATTCAAAATGTCAAAATCAAGGCTTCCTTTTTGGTATGCTGAAACCAATGGTGACGTCACGGTAATCGTCCATCTTTTTATACTGTCTATGTGCCCGACGCGGTCGCGAATGCGCGAGCTTCGCGCGCCACAAATTACGTAATCGCGCACCTTCATTGCGGTCGCGCACCTCTCGGATTTTGAAACTTTTCGCAAGCCGCGCTAGTGTCGCCTACACTCATTGGTCGCCCTGTTCAAAACGCTTCTACTTCTACTATTTTGTGCCTGATGATATACTTCCTATAGTATTTTTTCCTACTGCCCCCTGTATTTGCGGCGAACACTGCAACGGAGAATGCGCCAAGTATAAATGCCTCCGCGCTCTGTTGAGGTGCGCGCGCAATCTGCCAATGGAGCCAGGCGAAGGCATAACTGAGGCTTAAATCCGCCTGTGACAAAGAACTCTGTTACATTGAGCAACCTATTGAGTTTACCTGGAACACAGTTCACAGCCAAAGCAGTGATAGATTTTCTGAAAGAAAAACAACTAGCAAGAAGACTTAAGCCTTTTTTTTTTTTTTTTTTTTGTTAATTTAGCTATTTACTGACGTCACAATGTGATCACACCTCAGTCCAGTAGATGGCGGTAATGCACTAAGCGGCAAGGTGGAATAAAATCACAGAAGAAGAAGAAGAAGAGGAAGAAGATGAAGATATTTTTCCTCTTTAATTCGTTGTTGCAGAAGTTTCTCAAGTATTTCACGAAGGATTGAGATTAAATCTGTCCGCTCGTTTCTGTGGTGTAATGAATCGTAAAATAAGCGGAGAACCAATTTTGCCGCCCTGGTGAGCTGCTGCTGTTTTTCATTCTCCGAATTGCAATCCATTGGTTTATTTGAAGACACTTTTCATCATACACTCGGGAACATTTGAAATCGAACTACCCCACCTTTCATACGAAGTAAAGTAATCAAAAATGATACAGGTAAGGTTGCATTTTCGTTTGCATAGACGAAGACTAATTCTAAATCACCGGTTTTCATTTAGGTTTATGTCAGTCATAAAATTAGGTATTGTTTCTGTTTGCATGAGGCATGGTGACCGTTTATGGCCTGGTAATTTCCGCATGAAGAAAACGAACCTTGAACTGATGTAGGGTCGAGGTCTACGTTGCTTCGGCTCTGTATCACGATATTGATGTATAATCCAACCGTTATCGCAATTGTTTAAACCGGTTTTGAGAAAGGTGTTTTATTGGTGTTTTTTAATTAATAATTGTTTGGTTTAAAATGCATCTGGAATTGAAATCGTTGTATTCGCACTATGTAAGATGGCCAAAATTTGTAAATGGGTCGCCGATATGTAGCAAATTGTAGCTATTTTCGAATTGAATAAGAGAATATATTTGGTAGTACCATGTGATAAAGGCTTTGTCACAGATAATTTTCCACTTTGAATTATGTCTCTAGCATATTCCAGTCAAAAGATATTCAGCATTCAGTGGCTGAAAAATGACCTATTTTGTCCTAATCTTCCCATAGGAAATGCATTTGTGATATTCTGACCTTTTCCATTGACACTCAAAAATGAACAAAAATTTAAGTTTTTCAGAATTTCATCAAATTTGCAGGGTATGCTGAGGACATGGCTCGTGACATATTTTCAGTTTTTTTCCGCGATCCCTCTAGCCGATTTTAAGGTATAGCGCCACCAGGTGGGTGTACTCAAACTACTGAAAAAAGTATGTAATCATGAGTTCTAAGTTGTGTAAAGACCACTGGCTCAATTTGAGTGATTTTATTGCAGAAAGTCACGTTTATGATATTACAAAGCTGGTTGAGGGGTGTACTGCAGTTCTCTTTTTGAGGAAGTGCCCCCTGGTGGCCATTCAGCAGGGCTCATGGAAATGCTTGCAAATAGATTTTTTTTTTTTCCCCTCTGTGAATGTGCGACGGATCACCTCCAAAAATTAATCAACTCTACCAACAACAATCTCCCACCATCCTACCAAATGTCATCGAAATCCGACCAATACTTTTTTCCGAAATCCTGCTATCACAGAGACAAAGTTGTTTCGAGCAAATTAACAAACTTGACCAAAACAACACTTCGCCCCGGGGCGAGGTAATAAAATATATTTTAGGCAGGTCCACATCGTATTATTTAGGGTCACACTTCTTTGCTACTTTGGATTACGATTAGGATTTTGATTGCCCTCATTAAAAAGTGGGTCTACCAAGTTTTGCGCTCCATATATTATGGTCTGCACCCGGCCATAGTAATTCGAAGTGATAGTTTTCTGGCAGAAGACATCACGGAGAACACGTCTGAACCATCAAATTTTGTGTCGGGTGTAGGGGGGAACTCAGGTTAAATTTTCAATTGTAAATTTCAATGCCTGAAAATGATCCAATTTTTTTGTAGAAGACATCAGTGAAATCGGCAAAACTTGGGCTTTCTAATCGAACCTCACCATTTCCAATCTGTCAGATGCAGCGCGAGAACGGGGCTGAAGTTCCCATGGTATTTATAGCATCGCTTTGATCACAGTATCGCATTGAACAAATCGCTGACAGGGGCGTGGTCCTTCATGGGGTTGCTACGATATGATGCCTGATTTGACGGTGATCACATGCAATATATTTTTGAAATGGGTTATGTCGGGCCCTGTGATTTCCGCGATCACAGAATCGCGGAATAGGCCAATAAAAACGGAATCTATTGATAAACACGGAATTTCACGGAAATCGGCATAATTTGACTGAAATGCTGTTCGTAAAGCCACGTTTCCACCGAACGCTAAACAAAATATTTGCGCGTCCAGATTACATTCAAAGTCGATGTAAAGACGCGAATGCACGCGAAAATGTGAGCAGCCTTCGTCAAATTCACCTGCCCCGAGTGTTCGAGCAACACATCTCCTCAGTGCTACAGGAGGTCTGTGGAAAGAAGTTCTTCGTTGTTGTAGACGAGACCACTGATGCCAGGGATTGCAGGGTCTTAAACATCGTCATTTGTCATCTTATGTTAGCTTAACAACTTATATAACCGTTAAATAGGGCCTACAATATTTCTTTTCACAGTCTACTTAGTGAATTGTGTGCATGCAAATTATGACGTAACATCGTCCCCCAGTGGTGAAATAATAGCTGATGCATCTTTGTGTCAGTTTGTTCATGTTTAATCATTACTGTAGAACATTTTGTCCTAGGATGGAATACACAGTATTGGGATAACGGAACAAAAGTTTCTTTAAAAAAAAAAAAAAAATTAAATAAAGCTGATGCATCGGAATCAGACAACTGTTGATTCGTGGGGGAAACTGAGTGTCATTACTGCTGCTCTCATACATTCATATATATATACAACGTATATACAATAAGATAAGTGATTAAAAAGGGGCAGTCAGAATAATACATGTCAGTACGGCTGTTGTCTGCCTTTTTGACTGTAGCTTACACTTCCTTTAAAGAGACAATTTTATTTTGTATTATTTTTTCGTTAAAAAAAAATTCTTTCATCACAGTGCAATGTTATATTGCGACATTATGCAGTACTTGTTCTGACCTTAAGTACTGAGGAAAATGGAGGGTTGCATCAACTAATTAAAGGTTATTTCTATTTAATTAGTGAACATTTTATTCATTAACATAAATAGCACACTCTCTCTGATGGTAAAATTGGTGTAATTGGTAAAAAACGGAATTCCAAAAAAAAAAAAAGAAAAAAAAGCGAATTTGGGAAAAAAATAAAGCGGAATTTGGGGAAAAAAAAAAAAAAAAATGGATTTCATAGGGCCCTAGTTATGATTCTTTATAACTTTAATCAGTAATTGCTCTGATGCAGGGGTGTAACCAGCCCTATTTATGTTCCTTAGCCTCTTTCAGATAATGCAAATTTTAAGGTTGAATGGAGTTGTTGGAGGAGGACAGGCCATGAGACCAGTCCCCCCAGTAAGAAAGGCAGCGCTCCCATCTTTTACTGCTTGGTGACATCATTGCTGGAATTCATTCATTCATTCTGCTTTTTAGATTTTAATGTAATAAACCTTATTTCTCTGAATTTTTAGCCTAAACATGCAAAATGTCATGTGTGACATATTACTCAGGATGTGTTCAATACAGACATTAAAGGGGACACGCAACAGCGGTAAATTTTCAGTGCATCTGAAGGATGCGTTCATAAACTAAAGTCCCAATTAATTTTTGATCTCTTAATATCAACCATTTTACCGTGGTGATTAAATAAAGTCCACGCTAAAAATTCATGGGAGGCACCATAACAGTGTCGAGTAGTGAGTGGCGTCACTGGTTGGACCAAACAGTGAAACAGAATGGCAATGAACGGAAAACCGGAATGGTTCACATAAAAAAACCTTAACTAGGGCTTTTTTGGGGGGTTCTTTGACAACAGCGGATAAAGGCACTGTCTTAATGAATAAAATGTTGATTCATTTTCGAGACATTATTCCAAGCATTTTACCTGCATGACTGCAGTGCCGCTGCGCTTTACGCTTGTCAACCGGTCAGGTGCAATGAGTTTCGGATCGGAAATTATTCCGGTCGCTGTGAATCAGTTCATCAATCACTCACACAAAGGACTGGCGAAACCGCACTTTAAGAAACTGCCGCCTTTGTTAAGTTTGCTGAACTGTGATTGGGAACTGAAATATGACAAGAAATTAAAAGACAGGCTAGAAAAGTACATTGAATGAACCTCTGCGCTGCTTGGTATATTGTAACCAAACTTTTTGCAAGTGACAGTTCGCTGCAGTTGGCTATAATGCCCCTACAAGGAATGCATTTAGCCCCGCAGAGGGGTGAATTTGGGGAAAAGAGATCGGCTATCTGCCCAGCAACGGGGCTGAGAACAGAAGCAGTTTTGCTATTCGCACCATGGTGGGACGGATAAGGGAAGCACTTCTGCTATTTGCCCCGCAGTTGGGCCAATAAGAGGTTTCGTTTTATAATCCGCCCCGCTCTTTGATCTTTCGCGCTGAACTGCTGCAGGGCGAATAGCTGCTTCCATCAATTTATTGGGCATGACAACGTTAGTTTATGTGTGACGTAATAAGTTGTTGCATGTGACAGTTGGCAATTTGGTTACAGATTGACAAAAGTAATATTAAAGTTATTTTCGTGCAGTCACTCTTGGTTGTATTGACACTCGAAAAACGTTACAATAAATTTATTAACTCCCCGGGTTATCTGGACAGTATGGGACTTTAATTTTTTGGGCAAGACTGAGCACAACACAAGTTTATGAGTAACGTTGATAATGCAATCTACACTGTTAAAAACTGACTGAATTTGACAGTTAAGAGCCAGTTTTTATAAGAGTCAGGCAGATTTCTATTAGAGGGTGATTCATGACCCCTTCGGATTTGTCCGAATTTTTTTTTATTTATAGATATGTTAGAAACAAACAAAAATCACATTTTCTATCCTTAATAGGGTCTGCTTTTTTTTTTTTTTTTTTTTTTTTTAAAGGGGGTCCTGGAATATCGGGGTCAAAATCAGCCAAAATGGCAAAATTACTAAAATTAGGTTTTTGAATGCTTGTATTTCTGTGTGCCCTATGTGAGTCAAATTGATTTCCATATGTGCAAGTCTATCGGGTATGGACTCTCCAAAAATGTGAAAATTTTGGTGGCTGACTTAGGGCACAGCCCATAGGTGGCGTTGCAAATCACTACTTTTTGTAATTATGCACACTTTCCCAGGGGTTGTGTGGCTTGCGCCCTAAGTCAGCCAAGGTATTTTATGCATGTCATGATAGATCGGCACCTCTTATTTGGATTTGGATGAAAATTACGGTGGCTGACTAAGGGCGCAAAAGTATAGGGGGCGCTTTGCCGCCAAAAGGTGAAATTACCTCATTTTCGCACAGCGATTTCTCCATGCGCCCAAAGTCAAAATTGATGAAATATGGCTCACGTTGTTACTCAGCATCTCTAGTGTCAGTGGTACAGAGTTTTGTGGTTTCGGTATTAATCCTTTTTGCACCATTTTTGTTAGGCAACTTCACGAAAAAGCCAAATATGGTAAACTGGGAACTTTCTCCAATTTTCATGAAAAAAAAAAAAAACCGGTCCCTATTAAGGATAGAGTATGTGATTTTTGTTCGTTTCTAACATAGATCTATCAATAAAAAAAATTTCAGACAAAAAACTGGCTCTTAAATTATAAATGATAAAAACTGGCTCTTAAATTAATGCTTTGTCTCCATGTTATTTTAGCTGTAGGTGGAGTCCTGCGTGCATTTTAACTGTGGTTTTCACTCAACATACACGGACCTCTTTTGAAAACTTATTGTAAAATTACAGTTAAAATAACTGGCAAAAAAAGGTGCCAGTTAAATTAACTGGCAAAAATGGTGCATGTTTATAACAGTGAGTAAATGTTGCAGGGACCATAGGTTTAAGTCGTGCCAAACATGGAGGAACATGGGGGCGAGGTCGGTCATTACACACTGCTTCCCGGGAGCCAGAGTTTTCGACATTTTAAACCGGATTCCCAGCCTGCTGGACAAATATTCGCATGTTCGTAATGTTGTTGTCCATGTCGGTACTAATGACACTTCTTACCAGCAGTCTGAAGTTCTAAAACACAATTTTATTTCTTTGTTTAATGTAATAAGTTGAGTGGGAAACGTGTTTTTATCTCTGGTCCTATCCTGTCTCTGGGTCGAGGGATAGGGCGTTTTAGCAGAATCCTTAGTCTCCACACATGGCTGCACTCCGTTTGCTGTTCACACAACATGTTCTTTATCGACAATTTTAATGTGTTTTGGGAGCGTGCAGCTTTCTATAAAAGAGATGGAATTCATCCCACTCCACTTGGTACACGAAAGCTTGTCGATAACATTCTATTCACGATAGACCTGTCACGTAAATGACTACGCCAAGCAGCACAGCCGAAACACCTGAGGGTAACCACTCGGCCACAGGCTAACCTTGACGTAAGAACTTCCTTGATCTTACCAAGTGTTTTGAGTCATATCTCTCATGTTGGAGTAGAATCGCAAGGTAATTTTGTGAAGGGTCTTAATTTTTTTCTATTGAACACAAGAAGTGTGAAATCTGTAAATAAAAAGCGCAAAAAGTTGATTCAGCTCCAAGGCTTAATATACACTCGCACGCCAGACATTGTTGCCCTGACGGAAACATGGCTGGATGACTCCGTTGAGTGAAATGAAATTCTTCCTGACGGTTATATCCGGTATCGCAGAGATAGACATGGCAAACGAGGCGGCGGAGTTTTTATTGGGATTCGTAAAAATATATTCTCCCGCCGACGGCTGGAATTAGAACCCAGTAATTGCGAAGTTATCACCCGCAAACTTGTGCCTTGTTAATCAATGAAAGTGTGCATTATCTTGTGCTATAGATCTCCGGATAGCGATCAAGTATCTTTTCATGATTTATTGTCAAACGTGTTTACTAAATGCAGTATGGAGTACAAAATTACTTTCGCACTTGGCGATTTTAATCTCCCAGACATACCCTGGTGGGATGAATCTGCGAACACTGGTCACACACTGTGTGATTTGGCTGACAGTTTTCCCTAACCCAGATCATCGATCAACCGACTCATATTAAGGGCAATGTACTCAATTTAGTATTTACCAATACCCCGAACGTTGCTCCGAACCAACTATAACATTTGGTCAGTTTGACAGTGATCATGCTGCGATCGAGTTCAGTTTCCAAACTCGAGTCAACAGATTTCGCACATGCGCGTGTAAAGTGTACAATTTCAAGGGAGCTGACTTCAATGGGCTTCGATCTTACATGGGCAAAGTGTCATTCCACTCTGCTATGCTTCATCCTGACCTTAATGTTAACTGGCAAATTGGTTAGATCTTGTGCATTCATCTGTCAATGATTTTTTTCCTACTACTGTAATCAAGGATGTAAATTCTCCTGCCTGGATCAAGTACGTCACCTGAGCAACAAAGTACAATCCACATGGAAACAAGCTAAAAAACGCAACACTGCAGCATTGTGGGCGAAATTTCGTAAATTAAGGAACAAATTAAAAAATATTTGTGCTTTTAAGTATAATCTGTATTTAGATGTTCTCAGTGATTCTCTTGCCAAAACACCAAAGCGTTTTTGGGGTTTTTCAAGAGGAAAAACAAAACAAAAAGTGTCCCTAGCCTTGTTGCTTATGGTGAGAAAACTGCCTCTGATCCTTGCGCAAAGGCTAGCCTGTTTAATGAGTATTTTTAATCCCTTTTCACCCCCCAGCCTTCACTATGTTCATATCCAGACATAAGTTTTTAAACATGCTTATTTAGGTAATGTAACAATTACTGTCCAGGATGTCAAATCTGTTCTGACTGATCTTGATACGATCTTGATATGCTCGGATTTTAAAAGAATGTGCTCATGTATTGGCGCCATGACTTTGTAGCCTGTTTAACAAATCTCCTCAAACTGGAGATTTGCCACTTGCATGGCTAAGAGCAAATGTTATTTCTGTGCATAAAAAATCTGAAAAAGAAAATGTGAAAAATTATCAACCAGTATCGTTATTGTGCATATGCAGCAAGGTGCTGGAAAGGTGTATACTAAATTTGGTTTATCCTCACGTTGTGCCTGTTTTGCATCACTTACAACACGGTTTTGTAAAGGGACGTCAACGACAACTTAGTTAATTCAGGTTTTTCACAAAGTCTGCAAAATCCTGGATCAGTCTGGACAAATTGACATGCTTTATTTAGACTTTTCATCTGCTTTTGACTCTGTCCCCCATGACTTACTTCTGCATAAACTTCAGGTTTATGGATTTCATGGCAATCTCTTAAAGTGGCTTACGTCGTATTTATCTAATCGCAAACAAAGAGTTGTTGTCGATGGTGCTTTATCCTCCTGGTCTCCTGTTACATCAGGAGTTCCACAAGGATCAATATTGGGTCCTTTAATGTTTTTGTTGTACATGAATGACATGCCAGACTGCGTAAGTCCTGAGACACAGGTTGCTTTGTTTGCGGACGATTCAAAATGCATAAGAGAAATCAAAAACATGCAAGACTGTTCACAATTGCAGTGCGACCTTAAAAACATCTTGGACTGGAGTCACAAATGGGATATGAGATTTAACACTGCCAAATGTAAACTTTTGAGTGTTACAAGGAAGCGATCCCCCATTCTTCACCAGTACACAATGTATGGTTTTATAATTGAAAAAGTTGATTGCATGCGTCATCTCGGGATTGTGGTGTCATCAAATTTATCATGGATTGCACATGCAAATGTACTGGTCAGTAAAGCAAATCGCATGCTAGGATTAATTCAAAGAACTTGTGGTCACTCATGTTCAATTCAAACTAAAAGAAAACTGTACATTTCGCTCATTAGACCACTCGTGGAATATTCTACCCAATCTTGGGCAGTATCATCTAAAAAATCTCTCCTTCACATCGAAGGTGTGCAAAGGAGAGCAACTAAGAACATTCTTGGTTATAGTGAAGGTAGCGATTACAAAGTCTGTCTAATGAAGCTGAACTTATTACTGCTTGGCTACAGGCGTGACATAATAGACTGTGTATTTCTGTTTAAATGTTTGAGGGGTGAATATGACATTTCCTATGAGCATTTTGTTTCATTCCAAACTGAGGATATTTTTTTAATGCAAATTCCAAAATTTAGGACGGAAACTTTCCGACATTCATATTTTAATAGAATATTTTACTTTTGGAATGCCAATGAACTTTATCAACCTTCTGATACCACAGCTGTTTTTAAATCGAAGTTATTCAATTATTGCACAAAAGTTCAACGATAATTTTTCACCCAACAACTCTTGTACATGGGTTGGCAAATGCCATTGTACACGCTGCTGCCTAACATAGTTGAATTTTTTTTTTTTTTTTTTTTGGCAGTTTTTTATTCTGTATTTCTGAGGCTTCTTTTCTTTGTTTTTAATTGTCTTTTTCTTTTTGCAGTTTTCTGTAAATGTAATTGGAGGATTGCTCACTATAGGTGCCTTGTCAACTGTGTGATCTCATGCTGACTGCTGTCAAAGTTTAATAAATAAAACACTGGCCGGTGTTCTGTCAATTTTTGCTGGCAATTAAAAGACTTATGTATCGACTGAAATAAAACCACTTAAAAGTAGGCAATTTTTTGCAAAACAATGTGATACTCTTTTCACATCTTGTTTCATTATACACCTGCTGAGACATTCCTTGGTCCAAACTCTACAACTTTCCCATAAGGACCTCTAAGGTCCGCCACAGGGCTCGCGCTACCCGTTCGTCAATTCGCAATTGACGATCTCTCCTGCAGTTTGACGATCTGTAAGTCACATTTGACGATAAATTTGACGAAGACCTTTCAAAAGTGGGGTCACGAGATTTGCGCAAATCTGCAATAATATTTGGGGGGTTAATATATAATATTCGGCCAAGAAAACACAACTCACAAGCCGACTCTGGCTCTCCGACTCAGCGTCCGCCTCTGTCTCCGTCCGGGCGCAAGCTCCAGGAACGTCATGAAGAAGCGTGAAACGAACTGCGTGTAGCCTACTGTACCCTTATTTTGCGTTCAAAACAACTCGGAAGTCGGAAAAAAACGAGCTCCGAAGTTGTCAAAAATGAATTGAAAGGCGTCGAACTCGAAATTACAGGTCGGAAACTCTGGTATCATTTCAGAGCTCCGATTTTCCGACTTGACGTCACGTTCACGAAAAATGGCGGACGTGTAGTTTACTTTTTAAGCAAATACGGAAGTTTTTCTGATTAAAATACATATGTATGAAATCAATCATATTTCATGGATCACCTGATCGGTTTGGTTGTTCTTCAGTGTCACGAAAAAAACTGAAACGGCTGTCAGTGTTTTCTTTAAACGCTCCGAGCATTTAAATACAACTCAGCGTCTTTGCAGCATCCATGTTTTTCCCACATTACGACTTCAAAGCACATGAACACAACGAAGTCGGAAGAACGATTTGCCGACTTGGGAATTCCGACCTTCCGATATTTTCTTCTTCTTCTTCAATGGGGTTTTCTGGCGGTTGTAAACCGACTTAAAGGTGCATTACCGCCACCGACTGGACTGGAGTGTGAGACAGTAGATAAACAGGCAAAAAAAAAAAAAAAAGAAAAAGCCTAAATCCTCTCCATTAGACCTTCCGATATCACATGAATGCAGCATTATTGGGACGGAATACTCCACCCACCAGCTCATGCTCGAGCCAATAGACTACGCAGCTGTTAGTGGTACTGATTACAGTTGTTGTTCCTTGAAGTTCAATGGACAGTAAATAACATTTGAAAGTACTTTGTTATCAATATTTGGTCCTTTGTACCGAATAAAAAGCAAGTTGATGTGGTTGGATTTATGCAACATTGTGATGTTGCACATGTAGTCCATGTTAATGTAATTTTACCAAGTCCAAGTGTTCAGTTCTCACTCAGCATAACACTACAGTTGTTCCTTAAAGCTCAATGGTCAGTAAAGAACATTTGAAAGTACTTTGTTATCAATATTTGGTCCTTTGTACTGAATAAAAAGCAAGTTGTTTTTTGCATAAATCTTTTTTATTTGCATTTCTTTTCATAGGCAGTAGCTTCTTCTGTTTTGTTAAAGCCTTCTGACCCCCTTCCTCTTCTTCTGGACTTGGGACCAGCTTCTTTAACCTGTGTCAGTAACATGCAGATTAAAAAATAATTCATGCAAAAAGCAGACTGGGAATGAAGCAAGCTAAGGGAGAAAGTCCCAAGTGAGGTGGGGTTAATACTAAAAAGAGCATGCTACTAGCACAGGAAACAAGGAAGGCGAGGCCTTCAGAAAGGCAGAAAGTCAGAAAGGACAGAGGAAAGCACACGGTCAGATAGGACATTTAACAGCACATGGTTGTAAGTAAAAGCATGATCAAAATAATACAAGGACGGTGCAACAAAACCTACAAGAAATCGATTGGTATTAGAGACCCTCACAACTGGACATCAGATAAAAAAAATTGACTAGGGGTAAAGTTATTTGACTAATTGACATTGCTTTTTGGCTAATCATTTGACTAATAGGTTTCAGAAGCCAGCTCTAGCCCTGCGCCATATTACATTTTCCTGAATTTTGAATTTTTTGAAAAACACATTTTTGAGATCTCCTCCTAGGCCGTAGGTCCGATTCCTTCGAAATTTGCTGTGGATCATCATTGGACCAAGCTTATCAAAGACTGTATAAGGCTTATTGAAATCTCATTTCGTTTCCAAGATATTGACCAATGAATTTCAGCAGGGCGTGGCTTAGCACATAAATGGACAAAAGTCAACAACCATTGGGCCAATCATCACGGAATTCGCAGGATATGTCCATATAAGTACCAGGAACATGGCGCCACAGTTTCATGCAAATCGGCCCATAGGGGGCTCTGTAAATGCAAAAAATGGGCATGGCATGACACAAATCAGACAATAAATCAGCAATTGTTTGTACCATAGCCATAAAACTTACAGAATATATTTATATAAGGACCTGAAACATTCCCTGAAAATTTCATTAAAATTGACTGATAGGGGGCGCTATAATTGCAAAACAAAGCAGCGTGGTATAACACAAATCAGACTATAAATCAGCAATCGTTTGTCCTATAGTCATAAAACTCACAGGATATATTCATATAAGTACCTGAAACATACCCAGAAAATTTCATTCAAATTGACTGATAGGGGGTGCTATAAATGCAAAACAAAGCAGCGTGGTATAACACAAATCAGACTATAAATCTTAAATAGTTTTCCCAATCATTACAAAACTCACAAGATATGTCCATATAAGAACCTGAAACATAGCCTGAAAGTTTCAATCAAATTGACCACTAGGGGGCGCCACAAATGCAAAAAAGAGGCGAGGTATTATACAAATTAGATTATAAATCAGAATTTGTTTGTCCTATCGCCACAAAACTTGCAGGATATGTCCACATAAATTCCTGAAACATGCCTGAACATTTTCATAGCAATCAACCACAAGGAGGAGCTACAAATACACAAAATAGCCTAACATAACACAAATCAGACTATACAGCATAAGTTGTTGGTCCAATCATTACACTGGCAAAATAGGTCCACATAAAAACCTGCAACATACTCTTAAAGTGGTTTTTAATTAAGCTGTTCAGGCTTCCAACTACTAATGGTCTTTCTTGGCTTGAACCCCTAGAATTGCCGTTCTGGGCTATATTTATTATTATTATAATTATTATTATTTCTTCTTCAAAATGTTTTCACAAATTCCCATGAGACGGTAAATAAGAGACCTGAAATTTTGCACATTGGTTTGAAGTTGTGTGCAAATGCTGCCCAAGCCATTTTTAACTCAATTGGCCTGATGGGGGCACTATAATTCAAGAAAAACTATTTTTCACTTTAAAGGTCATAACTCCTACACCGTAAGTCCGATTTACATGAAACTTGGTACAGACATTCCTTAGTCCAAACTCTACAACTTTCCTATAAGGACCCCTAAGGTCCGCCTTATTGGATTTTCTGCCATTTTGAATTTTTGAAAAACACATTTTTAACATCTCCTCCTAGGCCATTGGTCCAATTCCTTCGGAATTCGCTGTGGATCATCATTGGACCGAGCTTATCAAAAAATTGCATAAGGCTTGTTAAAATCTCATTTTGTTTCCAAGATTTTGACCAATGAACTTCAGTAGGGCGTGGCTTAGCACATAAATGGACAAAGGTCAACAACCATTGGGCCAATCATCACGAAACTCACAGGATATGTCCATATAAGTACCAGGAACATACCATGTCAGTTTAATGCAAATCGGCATATAGAGGGCGCTATAAATGCGAAAAATGGGCATGGCATGACACAAATCAGACTATAAATCTGCAATTGTTTGTCATATAGCCATAAAACTCACAGGATATATTCATATTAGTATCTGAAATATACCCTGAGAAATTTCATTCAAATTGATGGATAGGGGATGCTATAAATGCAAAACAAAGCAGCGTGGTATAACACAAATCAGACGATAAATCATAAATAGTTTTCCCAATCATTACAAAACTCACAGGAATGTCCATATAAGAACCTGAAACATAGCCTGAAAGTTTCAATCAAATCAACAACTAGGGGGTGCCACAAATGCAAAACAGGGGATTGGTGTTACACAAATCAGATTATAAATCAGAAATTGTTTGTCCTATCGCCACAAAACTTGCAGGATATGTCCACATAAATAGCTGAAACATGCTCTTAAAGTGGTTTTTAATTAAGCTGTTAAAGCTTTCAACTCCTAATGGTCTTCTTGGCTTGAACCCTGGAATTGCCGCTTGCGGCTATATTCATTACATTTGTTTTTTCCATGTCATGAAACTTCTGGGCCACACTTGGGGGAATATACAGAATCGAAAGTGAGTTGTAGTCCTTATTTTTATGGTCAATCACATGATAGTGTAGTTCAAGAGTGTAGTTCATTGTGTGCGTAATATTTTATTTTTACTTGCACGCTGTAGTTTTCACTCATCAGTGAGGGAAGTGCTCACACTATAGGGCCCAGGGAAAGTGCAATTGTGCAGTTACACCACTTAAAGCCTAAAATTCCTCCCACTGTTTCCCTACAGGGGCTGCACTTCTGAACACATTTGATCAGCAGAATGATGCAGGCAGGAATCCGTCTGAGACAGGACACTGAGACAACCCTACCAGAGCTCCCCGAGCAGCACAGGATCAGAGAGAAAGAAGAGGAACTACATGGATTGGAGTCTGTCCACATGGCAGAGTCAGAGACAAAATGTACTGCACTAGGACTCAACACACTGGAGCCAGAGTGTGTTACTGCAAACAGCAGAGTCAGTGTTTTACATTACACAGAAGCATCATTAATAAAAACAGAAACTGATATGGGCTCTGTCGACACTGGGGATCTCAAGACCGAAAGCCTAAACTTTACAGATGTGGCCAATGAATCCCAGCTGCATCCCAACCAAACCAAAATAGAACCTGCTGATGGAGATTATATTAAGGCTGAACACATGAGTGTCTTGCCAGACATAAAGTGTGTTGGTATAAAATCTGAGGAAGTGAAGCTTGAATCCAGTGAAGGTTTAGTGAGTGAAGTCATGAATACTGAGCTTAATGGAGCTAGTGTTTATGAAAAATGCCAGGGAGAATCGTGGCAGTGTGCAGGTGAGCTAAATCCAGATGGGAAAAAATCAGGTGAAAAACATTCTGAACTAATTCAAGATGAGGGAATCCTTAAAGGTGAAAAGCTGCACAAATGTGACCAATGTGAGAGGAGTTTTACATGGAAATATCAATTAAAATCCCACCAGAGAATTCATACAGGTGAAAAGCCCTACAAATGTGATCAATGTCAGAAGAGCTTTACACGGAAACCTTTGTTAAAAGCCCATCACAGAATTCATAAAGGTGAAAAGCCCTACACATGTGATCAGTGTGGCAAGTGTTTCAGTTCAAAATCTAATTTAAATTCCCATGAGCGAATTCATTCTGATGCAAAGCCCTACAAATGTTCTCAATGTGAAAAGAGTTTTTCGTGTAAATATTATTTAAAATCCCACCATAGAATTCATACAGGTGAAAAGCCATACACATGCGATCAGTGTGGCAAGTGTTTCAGTTTGAGATCTAGTTTATATTTTCATGAGCGAATTCATACTGATGAAAAGCCCTACACATGTGATCAGTGTGGGAAGTGTTACAGTTCGAAATCTAATTTACTACGCCACGTGCAAATTCATACCAATGGGAAGCCCTACAAATGCGAACAGTGTGAGAAAAGTTATCTTTGTAAATCTCATTTAAAATCCCACCAGAGAATTCATACAGGTGACAGGCCGTACAAATGCCATCAGTGTGAAAAGGCTTTTTTTTTGAACTCTCATTTAAAAGCCCATCAGAGAATTCATACCGGTGAAAAACCCTACAAATGCGATCAGTGTGAGAACAGTTTTTTGTGGAAATCTCACTTAAAATCCCACCAGAGAACTCATACAGGTGAAAAGCCCCACAAATGCGATCAGTGTGGGAAGTGTTTCAGTTCCAAAGCTTATTTACAAAGCCATGAGCGTAATCATACTGTTGAAAAGTCCTACAAATGCAATCAGTGTGAGAAGACTTTCCGTCATGAATGTAGTTTGCGTTCCCATGAGCGAATTCATACTAATGAAAAGCCCTACCGATGTGATCAGTGTGAAAAATATTTCAATTCGAAATCTTACTTAAAAAAACATAAGAGAATTCATGCTGATGAAAGTCTGTACAAATGCAATCAATGTCAGAAGATTTTCTTTTGGAAATCTCTATTAAAATCCCACCAGAGAATTCATACAGCTGAAAAGCCCTACAAATGCAATCAATGTGAGAGGAGTTTCCGTCATAAACATAATTTGACTTGCCATAAACAAATTCATTCTGGTGAAAAGCCCTACAAATGTGATCAATGTGATAAGAGCTTTCGGCGTAAACATTATTTGAATTCCCACAAACTAATTCACATGGATGAAAAGCCCTACAAATGCAATCATTGTGACAGGAGTTTCCGACTGAAACATTGTTTGAATTCCCACGTTCAAATTCATACAGGTGAAAAGCCCCACAAATGCAATCAGTGTGACAGGAGTTTCCGACTGAAACGTAATTTGAATTCCCATCAGCGAATTCATACAGGTGAGAAGCCCCATAAATGCAATCAATGTGACAAGAGTTTCCGACTGAAACATTGTTTGAATTCCCACATGCAAATTCATACAGGTGAAAAGCCCTACAAATGCAATCAATGTGACAGGAGTTTCCGACAGAAACATAATTTGAATTCCCATCAGCGAATTCATACAGGTGAGAAGCCCTACACGTGATCAGTGGGGGAAGTGTTTAATTTCAAAATCTAATTTACTGACCCACAAGGGTATTCATACTGATTAATGTGAATTAATGAGGTTAAAATGAGGTTTGTTTTTTGGACAATCTTATTTTAATTCACAACAGAAATTTTACATAGGGGAATATTATATAATGTCATCAGGGTTGGAAAGTTGGCTTACTTTGATATGAGCTAGGGGTGGGAAGGCGTAATCAAATAAGCAAGTATGAATCACTGAATGAATCATTCCCGGTTACAAAAAAAAAATTATAATTATTTTGTAGTCCTTTTTTTTTTCTACATTTTATCCCAGTATGTTTTTATGGTACGTGCCCTTATATTTGTCATTTAGAAAGCTATCATGCTTGTGACTTGCTGAAATCCACGATTTTGGCAAGTATGTTAGTCGGTTGCATTAGTCGTCTGTTTTTGTTTGTTTGTTTGTTTGTTTGTCTGCCAGTTTTTTAGTAACACAGTTTATTACCCCTTATCTTTTGGTGATATTAAAGAAACTTCTCCATATAAAAGCACAGGTCCCCCGACAGAGGCCTATAAGTTTTCTAGTGTCTGGTTTAAAGGTCAAGGTCACACAAAAGGTCCAAAACACATTTTGGTCAATAACTTCATTTGTATTATAGCTAGAGTCTTGAAACCAACATCATTCTATTCTTGGAACCAGTGTGGTCGAAAAGGTGGCTGGTCGCGATGACGTCGCATTGACGTAAGTACGTAAAAATGATGTCATAATTTGTTTGTTAGTAACATGCTTTTTTACCCTTTCCATGTTGTTTATGTTCATGAAACTTAACCATATGAGAGAGTAGGTTTGTCGCTTGCAGCCTATACTTTTTTAGTCTCTAGGTCACCAGAAACATTAAAACCTCATTTTGGTTCATAACTTTGCCACTATTAGAGCTCAAGACTTGAAACCAACTCCATTCTGTTTCAGAGATCTGTGCACAATTTTGGCAAGTTGTCATTCTATGAATGACCTCTGATTGCTATATTTCTTTCAGCCTCTTCAACCCCAACTCCTGGTAATGCAGGTGTTAGGAGATTATCAGTTGCATGCCGGGAAGCACCTTTGATACATGACCCACACCCAACCCCGTTTGAGATCGCCTGATAAACAATCATAATTTATTTACTGAATTACTTAGATCAATAAATTAGCATATAATGATTAAGATTAAGAAATTATTATGAGACATTACCAAGACACCAGATATAGGCTACATTGAAAACGTACATATAGACGCGATATTGTAAGGATGACCGTTATGCATGTAATTAATTAAAAACCTTTTCTGAATTCCATCGCCTGTTTCCCTTCTCAGCATTTTTAGCTTAGCTATTGTGGTGTGGCGTTCGTCGTCTGGAACATTTTTTTTAAATTTTTTTTTTTTTTTTTTTTTTTGGCCTAATGAATTTTCCAGTAAATTTGACTTGACATACTACTAGACCATATCTGCAGAAGTTTCTTTTTCCGGATTTTTGATTTATGGGATTTTTACGTTTCATGAGCCCTTGAAATTTTGGCCCCAAATGTTAAAGATAGGACTGAGAAATTAAAAAAAAAAAAAAATTTTTTCTCAAAATCTGCGCCATAAATTTTTTTCTAAATCAGGCAATCAACTTACCTTGGTACCGTGAATGTACAGTGCGAGAACCATTTTGATTGATTCGAAGGAAATGGGTCTAGTGGGGGCGCTGTACTTTAACATTGGGCCTTGTGGAGAATGGGAAAAATGGCCTGTGGAAGCTAAATGGATGCAGATGGAGATTAAGTTTGTATTATTGACACATAGGAAGAAATATATGACCAATATTTTGACTATGTTAAAGTTGACCTCAGATGACTTTGAAAGGTCAAACTCGAGGTCAAGGAAAATCTTAACAATGTGAAAAGATTGGACTTGAAACTTCAAAAAATTATTTGTCATAAACTGTTTAAAAACCTCTTTTTCTAAATGTGGCAATCAATTCACCTTGATACACTTTATGTGCAGTGTGCTTGCCATTTGGATTGATTCAACGGAAGTGGGTCTAGTGGGGGCGCTGTTCTTTAACATTGGGGAGGGGGGACAATCGTACTGTGGCACGGTATGGAACAATCGTACCTAGAGTGAAAGCACCCTGAGTTTGTATCACAGGCTTTAAAAAAAAAATCACATTTGAACATTCAACTTGACTATTGGTGACCTTTGAAGGTCAAACTTGACCTACTACAATTACAATGACTTGTATTGCCAAAAACAGTCACAGGTGGAGCCTAGGTTTGTACAACCCCATTTCCAGAACAGTTAGGACGGTGTGTAAAATTTGAATAAAAACAGAATGCAATGATTTGCAAATCATTTAAACCCTATATTTGAAACTGATGCAAACATGTTGAAACTGAGAAATGTTACTGTTTTTTGAAAAAAAACCATCTGCTTATTTTGAATTTGCTGCCAGCAACAAATTCCAAAAAAGTTGGGACAGAGGCTACAAAAGACTGGAAAAGTTGAATGATGCAAAAAATGCACTTAGTGGAATCTCTCACTGCAAATAAGGTTAATTGGCAACAGGTCAGTAACATGATTGGGTATGAACAGTCTTTCAGACAAAGATGGCAGTGGCTCCACCTATTCAGGGAAAGACTGCATGGGCAAAAAGTTCAACAATTTAAAATAAATCAATGTTAAATTGCAAAGATTTTACATCCTCTACAGTTCATAATATTACCAAAATATTCAGAGCATCTACAAAAATCTCTGTATACAAGGGACAAGACTGAAAACCGCTATTGAACGGCCATGATCTTCAGGCCCTCTGACAGGATTTTGAAATGGAAATCACTGCATTGGTGCAGGAACACTTCTGTAAACTATTGTTGATGAATACCATTTGTCGCTGCATTCTCAAATGCAAGTTAAAACTCAGACATGCAGATATTGAACCAAGATCCAGAAATGCTACGGCCTTAGCTGGGTCCAAGCTCATTTAAGATGGACTGATGTGAAGTGGGAAACTGTCCTGTGGTCTGACCGGAAAAAAATTTAAAATAATTTTGGGAAATTATGGATGCCGCATCCTCCAGGTTAAAGAGGTGAGGGGCCATCTAGCTAGTTATCTGTGCACAGTTCAAAAGCCAGCATCTATTATAGTATGGGGATGCATTATTGCACATTACATGGGTAACTTGCACATCTGTGAAGACATAATTGTAAACAATATCTAAAGGTTTTGGACTTTAATATATGGCCTTCCTGACATCTTTGACTGGGAAGTCCTTGCTTATTTCGGCAAAACAATTCCAATGTCATCATTCTGCACGTATTGCAACAATATTCCTCTGTAGCAAAAGAGGCTTTGTGCCAAACTGGCCTGCCTGCAGGCCGGACCTGTCACCCACTGAAAATATTTGGCAAATTAGGAAAAAATATGACAAAGGAATCTGCGAAGTATTGATCAGCTGAAACCCGATATCAAGCAAGAAAAGGAAAACATTTTGCTTCCAGAACTATGGCAGTTTGTCACCTCCAGTTCCCAAATGCTTTCAGAGTATTGTTGAATGAAAAAGTGATGCAACACAGCAGTAAGCACTGTCCCTGTCCCAACTTTCTTGAAACATGCTGCGATCATAAAATTCTAAATGAGCAAATATGTGACCTTCCATGTGATTTTGGTACTTCGGGGTAAAATTCAAATATTGAGAAATCCTGTAGCAAAGACATCCACTGTAGTATTATGTGTGCTTCCTGTTTGTCTAGCTGTCATAGCCTCTTAGAGCTACAAGAATGCATGCAATTACATAATTGAGTAGAGCAGGAAGTGCTCTTCATTTAAACACTAACCTGAACTGTATAGCTTTTTTAGTTTTTGAGATAGTTGTTTAAAGTTTGGTGAGAAAACGCTTGATCAAAATGAGCACTAGCACTTCAGATGCTTTAGCAGAGAGTCTTCTAGTTTTGGAGAGTGAGTTTAAAGAGCTTGAACAAGAGTATTGGGGTGATATTCAGCAGCAGAGCATTGTCATATTTTTCAAAAAACAATATAATTCATCAGTTTCAAGATTTGAAATGTTGTCTTTGCACTATTTGCAATAAAATATAGGGTTTAAAGTGGACACTCATTGAAAATCCTAAAGCAGGTCAAATTATATCTCTATCGAGAGCTAAGGGAATACTGAACATGATAAAAGTACTTTTACACCACCACCTAAGCCCAGAAAAGAAATGTAATCAATAAAAGTCACGCTTCCATTCACCCTCAGCAAGTCTCAAATTGGCAACAAAACGACTTAATTTTGATGACGTCATGAGCTGATCAATTCGTAAGGTACTCAGATGCAGCCCAGATATAACACGGTACTTACGCTGTCCCTCACCCCCTACCCCCCACCTCCCCCACCCGTACCGTTTATGCATCGTAATTCTGACTTTCGTCGCATAATGCACATCAATTTGTCATGTCCGTACATTTCGCAGTACCGAAGTATTCTCGGAAATAATTATGCCGACAAAATAAGGCTATAGTTTGCGTACACTGTCATACTCGCTAGCGAGCTAGTTGGCTTCCTAGCTAGCAAGCTAAAGCGATATCGAACTGTATAATGTTATAGCTAGCATGCCAATGTATTTAGCTTCATAGCTAACTGGCTAGCAAGCTGAAAGGGCAACAGTTCGCTTTCAATGACCGAAGTATTCTCAGAAATAATTACGCCAACAAAATAAGGCTACAGTTTGCGTATACTGCCATACTCCCCAGCGAGCTAGTTGGCTTCCTAGCTAGCAAGCTAAAGTGATATCGAACTGTATAATGTTATAGCTAGCACGCCAATGTATTTACCTTCATAGCTAAGTGGCTAGCAAGCTAAAAGGGCTATAGTTCGCTTCCAATGACCGAAGTATTCTCAGAAATAATTATGCCAACAAAATAAGGCTACAGTTTGCGTACACTGTCATACTCCCTAGCGAGCTAGTTGGCTTCCTAGCTAGCAAGCTGAAGTGATATCGAACTGTATAATGTTATAGCTAGCACGCCAATGTATTTAGCTACATAGCCAACTGGCTAGCGAGCTAAAAAGGCTGCAGTTCACTTACAATGGAATACTCCTGAGCGAGCTATTTGGCTACTTAGCTATCAAGATAAAGTGACGTCGAAATCTATAATGTTATAGCTAGCATGCCAGTGTATTTGACATCCTAACTTAACTCATTTCCGGAGGACATTCACAGTAACTATCACAGTGAATCATTATTATCTCGAGGGCTTAGAACCAGATGTGGCTATGTCCAAAATCCTACCATAGCCACATAGCCACTTCTGGTTCTAAGCCCTCGATCTCTTCAATGATGAAAATCTGTAGTGCCCAGCTTTATTCACATTGGATATCAGGAACTATGTGGACTATGGAAGTGTTTATTTTCACACCACGTTCAATATGCAGAATGTCACAAAGCGTTTCAAGAGCTCGCATGTTGAACGATACGTTTGCTCTAGTTCTGCATATTGAACGCACCTGGGCTACACAGTTCATCTCGTGACGTCACTTCGAAATCTGGCCGATTTCAGAGCAAAATCTAGGTGATTTGAGTAGCATTATTTTCTAGCTGTCCTTCAGATTTTTCCACTACTAGGAGTAATTTCTGACAAAGAAATGTGAATATTCATTCAACTTATGAGTTTTTCTGTGTATTCAACTAAAATTTGACCAAGTTGAAAATCAATATATTTCCACTTTGAGATTTGCAAATAATTACTGTTTTTGTCTACATTTTATACAGCATCACAATTTATCTGGAAATGGGGTTGTATTCGAAACATATAGGAAATCATATATGAACTTTCATTTGGTGACCTTTGTATTGACCTTCGAAGGTCAAATGTGACCTGGTGAAAATTCAGTGACTTGTATCACTAAAATGGTGACAGATGGAGTCAAGGTTTGTGTAAGACATCTAGGAAGTCACATATGAACTTTCATTTGGTGGCACTCCACTTGACTGTCAGTGACCTTTGAGGGTCAAACTCGACAGTGAAATTACAATGACTTGTATCACCAAAATGGTCACAGATTGAGCCAAGCTTTGTAAAGAGACTTTTAGAAAGTCATATATGAAGTCCATTTGCTGACCTCAACTTGACCTTCTGTGACCTTTAAAGTTCACAATAGACATTGAATTTTCAATGACTTGTATCACCAAAACTGCTTCAGAGCTTAGTATTGTATTACAGGAGGTCTTATAAATGTAAATGAACTTTTATTTGGTGACCTTGACATTGACATTCAGTGATTCAAAGGTCAAATTTCACATGAAATTCTCATAACTTGTTTCATCACAGTAGGATTGCTTGCTGGTAAGCTACAGGACCCTTGGTCCTATTTTTTTTTTTTTTTTTTTTTAACATTTAAAATGGAAATATCTTCAAACCAAACCCTATGAAACTTTGTTTCAGAATGGTGTCAGTTTTGTCAGCATAAATACATGCAGACAGCTGGCTAATCCAATAACATTTGTGTGCCCGAAGCAATCGGGAGAGCAGTTATTGACTGCAGCGAAACATCTGGCTTGAAACTTGGGCTACTTGTCATTAAATGCGGATTGAAACAGAATATTTTGTTACATGAAAATGTGTTGTGGATTTTAGAAATGATTACATCTGTCTTTGTTCAATAAATTTCTTCTTTTTGCATTTGGTCTTCAAAATTCTCTGGAGTAATTGAGCTTGTACCACAGCTGGAAACGACACTGCTTAGCCACCACTCGAATCTAATTCTACAAAAATAATACTCACAATATTAGTTGACCCTAATTTTTGCCTGCAACTTTGCAGAAGTTCTGGATTCAAAGAGAATGAATACATGCAAACGGAAGCATTCCAGTGTTGATTTTGAATGAGATTGTTTCGCTAATTTTCCACTAATATTTGGAAATATTTTTTTTTCACACAGAGAGTGATTTCAGTGTGGAAAAGCTTGCCTAGCCATTTCGTAGAGGCAGAAGCTCTGAGAGTTTTCAAGTCCTGGCTTGATTACGGGGCTAGTTCCACTAAGTCCTTAAATATCTGAAATGTTAGGTTCACTTAAGTCAGAGGAAAATGGTGACCCAGATTGAGCAGAATGGCATGTTCTCGCTATGTTATGTTATGATATATGATATGATGGTAAGCTTCAAACTATTTGGTACAGCCCTAATTTCACAATAGATTTATAAATAAAACTGGGAAAAACAGCTTATTGCTGCCTGCATTGATTCCAATGTGCAACTTTTTGTGGACTGCATTTAAAAAAGACCTACAAAACAAGTGCTTGAGTTTTCTTTTATGCAATAGGATGAGTACTCGGTTAGAGATGACGTAGAATTTCCGCACCTCTGCTATGAGCAAATTCATTCAGGTGAAAAACACTGTCTAAGTGATGTTTGAAAAGTTTTTTTCACAGATTTTTTCACAAACCCTCAGAGAATGAATTCTAATGAAAGTGTTATAAATGTAGCCAGTGGTTGTATTTTCCAAAACCAAAGAAATTACCTCTTGATGAACCCTTTCACCCCCACCAGTACTCAGTTCTCACTGCTATTTCTCCCCGTGGCCTTTGTTCACATTCTAACTAAATTTCTGGCTGTCTGTTCTTATTCCTGATTGTTAAAAGAAACCTAACAAAAAGACTATTGGGGGGGGGTTAGGGTTAGGGTTAGGGTTAACCCTAACTGTGAATGCCAGTCACGACAGAGTGCCATGTGGCACTACTGGGGGTGAAAGGGTTAATGGCACAAAGTAAAACCAAAGTTGGGCATAAAACATCATACTACTAGCAGTGTATTTTTCTAGAAATGAAGTTTTCTAAAGAATTGATAAAATTGTAAAGGTACTTGGCCTTAAAATGTGTCGAGCGTGAGATGGGCTTCCTTAGTCAGTCTTACTCAATTATCTATGAAAGCAGGACTTATAAACGTTGGGCCTGGGACCCAGTGCATGTTGGTTTTTGTTTCAACAAAAATTGCAACTGTGGTATTTAAACAAGCTGTTAATCTATCTTAATTGGATACATTTCATGTTGAGGGTGGTTATTCACCTTGTCAAGCCACATTTGAACAGAAACATGCACACATGCCGCAAATAAAAGACCGTTGAACACATTTTGCTATTTTTCGCTATTCCAAGTAATTTCAGTTAACAATTTTTACGCAGATTAAATTAGATGCCGAGAAAATTAGTGGGTTCCAAATTAGGTTGCTCAACACCATTGTCTTCAGTTCTTTTTTAAAACTTAGCTTGAACTTAAGATGAACACTCAACTTTAAGATTTTCGTCCAAATGCCCTCACAGCTCTCACAGTGCAACAAAAGAGACTAAACATCTTCACACTTAAGATCTGGAAATGCCTGTATTCATTTGTCAGGATGTGCAAGAAACTGTTCTTTTGTTTGGGGAAGTTAATCCAATTACCACACCTATTGTGTTCATCCCCATGGACTACCCTGGCTAGACCAGTGATGGTAAGTTTGATAGTTATTTAATTACTGTCCAATCCTGATCGAAGTTCTGTATCTGTGTAAAAAATGCTTCGACAGAGTGCTTGGTGTTCAAACTGACCCTGCATAACCAAGACTGCGTTCACGCATTTCTGACACCTGCTGTTCTGTTTCATGAGAGAATTATTTGTTTCATAAAGAAAGGAGACCATTGATTCCTTTGTTACATCCGATTTTTCTCAATCACGTCTGAAGGTAACCTCATAATCTAGCAATTTTCTCTTGACCTATATCACGTTTTCTTGCAAGATTCAAGCAAAAGTGGTGAGGAAAGCAAAAGGGCAAAAGGGCTCTTCTCAATTCTCTGAAATTGCATCCATATTTCCCTTTCATGCATCTTTTGTATTGTGTTTTAGTCCTTTCCACTAGGGATACATGGAGAAGTGCAAGGTAACTTTGCAAGGATAGAAGAAACAAGGAAATATGTTTTCTGAGAAATGTAATGTCCTTTCCTCTGAACCGTCACAAGAAACAAAGTTCATTTCTGATGACGCCACACAGCTGGATTTGCTGCCAGAGTCTGTCTCAACCATATGACGTTCTGGCCTTCAGTTGATTGTGACCTGGGAAGGCTGCTCTTGTGTATTCTCCTGGGGAAAAATTAGGACAGTCTAATAGAGCATGAAAGCATAATGCATATCTTTTAAGACTTTAGGGTCATTCCATGTCAAATCACCCAATGAGCTAAACCTCACCATCTCCAATTTTACTCAAAATTTGTGTGTGAATTGGTCGTGACCCAAAACCCCCAAGTCTCAAATCTCAGCTCAATCGGACCTTCCAGTGCAAAGTTATGGCTTTTTGGTTTTTTTTTTTCGATATTTCAAGGATAAATGGGCCAAAATTCAAATGGATAAATGGGATTTTGGTATCATTCTGGTAACAAAAAAATTCAAATGGCCATATCTCAAAAAACTAAACTTCACCGATTTTGGCATTCATGTGTCCAGCCATTTATCGTTGGAAAGGGAATCACACAAGCATTCCAAATCTGCCATTCTTAAACTCATTCTGGTAACTCTGGGTGTGGTGAATTATTGACCTACATTTTGACCTCAAAATTGACCTTGAGGGTTGCGTGACCTTGAATTAGGTTTTTTTACAACAATTTGTACCCTGATGAAGTATCTACAACATATCAAAAACTTTTAAACATGTTATTTTTAGTTATTGAGTAATTCAAAATTAAAAATTGACTTTGTGTGTCCAGCCATTTTCTGAGAATTCTTGACCCATAGATGTGCAAATTAGCGATGCACTGGGACTCCCTGGACTAGGAAGTGATGGTCCCTTTATAATTAGTATGGCAACTCACTATGCCCCACACCAAGGTTTTTGCTGGATCACAGCATGCTTAAGAAGTTAGACAAAGGAACTTCAACTCTTAATTTCAATTTTTACTTCCCTTGGTATGGCCGACCCTTAGCCGCAAGGGGTATTGTCGACCACCCTGTCAATACCCGTGTCTGTCTGTCGTCCTCAGTGCGTCTGTCCATGGCTTTGTCTGTATTTGGCTAGTACTCAGCAACTACTGATCGCATTGTGAGGCTTCACTAAATTTGGTATGGTAACTCACTATGACCCATAGATGTGCAACCTTGACAGGTTTTTGCTGGATTTGACCTAAATTTTTGACCTTAGACACATGGATGTGACCTTGACCCTGGAAATCTTGTCCGGGTCAGTGCTCAGCAACTAATTATCGCAGCTTCACCAAATTTGGTTTGTTGGTAATTAACTATGACCCATAGATGTGCAGGAAACTTGTAAAGTTTTTGCTGGATTTGACCTTTGACCTTATGCAATAAATTTTGTTTACAGTTTGACCTTGACCGGGAAATCAAGTTTGGTAAAACAAACTTGGTACCAATTGCGGAGTACAGGATCACGTAGAGAATGATGGGGCATATGAAAAACTGGACGTCTGCCAGGGACCCCTGCTGCGTTTGGCCCCTGGGGACCCCCAAAAGAGGCAAAAAAATCAGCTCGATCAGACATAGATAGGTACCACACACAATGTATTCCAGGGTAATTTACATATCACACTGGGTAAAATATGGTTCATGCCAGACATAATCTCTGCTGCATTCGGCCCGCCAGACACCCAAAAAGGGCCTACAAATTTTGGCTGGATCTAACATTATTGGTACCACTTGAAACAAAGTTTATATACTTCGACACATCTCAGAGAGTACAGAATGGTCAATATCAGACAAATTACCCGCTGCATTATGCCCGCCAGACGCCCAAAAGTTGACCCCACCCTCTGCTCTGGCAAAGTTGATGTAGATAAAACATGAAAGGTAATGCATGAATCTAGTCAAAAATGAATGTTAACATTCCATTGATTTATTAGTCCCCTTGCCAGACATTCTACCTGCTGCGTGAGGCCAGCCAGACACCAAAAAGGAAGAAACTTTGGTTGGATAACATATAGTTGTACGACACAAAACGTTACTACATGAAACGACTTTTACATGATGTTTAGAACCAAAATGAGTTTAAAAATGGCAGATTTAGAATGCTTGTGTGATTCCCTTTCCAACAATACCTTGTTTGTCAAAATCGGTGAAGCAGTTTTGGAGATATGGCCATTTGAATTTTGGTGGCCACGCCCATTTTTCGTGAAATATGGAAAAAAACAAAAGGCCGTAACTTTGCACTGGAAGGTCCGATTGAGTTGAGATTTGGGCGTTTGGGGCCATAGCCAACTTGCATACCAAATTTGAAGAAGATCAATATAAGTGAGGTGTAGAATCCCCTTTTTTTTTGGTGATTTGACATGGAATGACCCTTTATTAAATATTGCAGCAATATAACAAAGTATGGATACCGTCACCCGACTCACTAAGAAATCAGAAAGACTCTCCCTGAAGCACTTTCCCAGTGAGTTGAAATACCCGGGGGGGCATGTTGTTTGTTACATACTCATTGTCCAGTTCCTCATTATCTGTCTAAAAGCTAATGTCAGGTCTCTTTATTTTAGCCTTAATATGCTCTGTTCCTTCATTCTGCAGTGTGTGTCCCAGACGTTTACTTTCATTCTTAGTGAACCAGCACCGCATACACACGCGCACATACCTTCATTGTGACGCTTGATCTTGACCTCTCAGTATCTCCCACTGATAAGACACAGTCTGTACTCTTAATGCTTCTCCATTAAACAGAATACACTGTCTCAAGCAGAACACAAAACAAACCTCTGTGATCTCGAACAGTTCACACAGAAAACAAATGAGCAATAATTTTCCACCATAATCCTCGCACATGGTTTCTCAAGAGTTCCCACCTTCCTCCTCATGGCAGAAAGAAGAGCTTTGGGACAACCTGCAAGATCCAGAGCATTTTATGGTTCAATCGAGGAGCGAGGAAATGTCAAGTGAGACGAGATGTACCTTAAGAGAATTAATATGCATCCATAGACTGCAGAAAAATGATTGAAGGGATTTGAAAAGGTGGTAGGTAGTTTTTTGGTAAGTCTCGCTTCCTCTCCAGTGCAGAAGGTGGCAATGCATACACTTTAATGTTAAATATATGCGTAATGGCGTGGAAGAGGGGAAAGCTGCAGAAGAAGAAAGAACAATGTGATCTGCCGCGTGGCTGTTGCAGTTGGTGATTGGGGCGCAAAATTTGAAAGTTTTGCATATCTGGCGTCCGACTGTAGGACAGTTGTACTTTTTGATTTTTGACTGATGGAGGTTGATGAGGTGGGGGGGGAGGAGTAGGAAACCGATGAAGGGTAATTTATTGTTGGAATAAAAGCTCTAGGAGATGAGTGAGGAATCCACCACATGTTTGGTGATAATCATTTTGTTGGTAAATTTGTAAAATAAATAAATAAATGAAATTGGTGACGTTAAGGCAGTGAGAGTATGCAGTACTGGCATTGTGATACTCAAATGCATGGCAAGGGAACAAAGGGAAAAAGATCTTAATAAAGAATTTGACCCAACACCTGTGATCGGTTTTAGAATGAATTGCCGAGCTACTGTGAAAGATGTTATCAGAGGTGTCCCTTACTCAATAAAAGCGGATTCTTTCTTGAAGGTGGAGGGAGTGTGTGGAGCTCGGCAGCTGAAAGGTTTTCGGGACGGGAAGGAACAGGATAGCATGGCAGTAATGCTGGAGTTTGAAAAAGTGTTACCAGACGGGATTACGGGACTATATGCATTCTAGGGTGAGGACCTTTGAGAGGGCGCCACTTTGGTGCCAAGAGTATGGTCATGTCACAGTGTGCAGGGCAAAGACGTTTAGATGTAGATGGTGCGGTAAATTTGGGTGTCTGGGCTATTGAAAGAGCGAGCTGTACATTTTCAATTGGGAGGAAGTCATGAAGCTGGGGATAAACGATATGATTGGAGGAAATTGGGAAGTGAGGTGGAACAGGCACGAACACAGAACAAGTTATATGCAGAGGTTATAAAGAAAGTGAAGATGGAAAAGGGTAAAGTGAGCAAAGAACAGTGTACTACTCAGACCGTTTCAAAAGAACCAAGACCTGATAATGAATATATTAGAGTGGACAAATGGAGTTCTTCTGCATTCGTAGCAATGGTTATAAATTGTGGAAGTGAAATAAAAAAGATGGAGACAATTAGAATGGTAGTTCATGTAGCAAGGGAGTCTCTTAGAACTGACGTCGTTAGGACCGAAGAAATTTGGGGAATTTTAGAAAAAGTGTTTGGTGGGAGCAAAATACTAAGTAACTTGTTGCATTCAGTTTTTGTTATTGAAAAGGGTGTGGTAGAGTTATAGTAATGGTTTTTTTAATATACATATTGAAGGTGAGTCTAGTAAGATTATGGAACCAGTGTGGGCAGTAAAATACCCCAGCATCCAAAGAGTCTTTTTTGCCCAGGAAAGTTCCTAGCTCCTAAAAAATGATCCAGAAATAATTACGTGGCAGCCACGATAAGTGGATTTGAATTCTTAAAATGTCAAAGAAAGGCATTTCATTGCTTCCTAATTTACCTCCTTTAGCATGGGGTACACAGAACCATCCTTTCAAAAAGAAAAGAGATAATGGTATCCCACAATTCTGCACAGCAGAAATATTTAAATCGGCAACCATTCATCCGACCAATCGCGGAAAGAAACGTATATGATGGACAGGGGACTCATGATTATATTGCATAGTGTAAGTGCATTCACATTCTTTAATTAGCTCGGTTTTGTTACTTAGCCATTCGGAATTCCATTTTACACTTTCCTTTGCCTTATGAAGTTTTCCTCCAAGGTTAAAGAAAAGCGGTCAGGAATTAGTGGACAGGACGTAATTTTTTTAATATTCAGACGCAGCCCATGGGTTTGTAAAGGGATCTTCAGTGCAAAGAGTAGAAATAACCATAATAATGTAAAAACTAAGAAATGAACATGCTCAACATGATTTTAACCTCGTAAATTGTAGTATTTTGATAAAAAATTTACATGGTTGCCCTGGAAACGGCACTTTAATGACAAAATCTGAAAATATTTTGTGGCATTGATATCTCAATAACCCATTGTCAGATTTTACTCAAAGTAGTTTCATATGAAAGGTTTAAGATAGTTCTATGACATTACATAGGATTTTTTGTTTGGAACATTTATGAATATTTAATGAGCTCTGTTATGTAACCATAACAAAAGTCGCGATCATCAACTTGGTTCATTTTCAAAATTATCCCCCTAGAGATGGATCTATCTAGAAAATCCTATATCGTTTCATAGATCTCCAACAGATACAACTTCAGTCCAAAGTTTAAGTCAATCAGATGAATAATGATGATTTTATGGCCACAAGGTTGAAAATCAGTCAAAATAGTGATTTTCGGTAATTTGCATTTAAAGTCACAAATAACAATAAGAGGCAGAGGGAAAACATAGATTATTAGTGTTTCCTGGCATCTCATTGCATTCCTTTGTTTATTTTATGTGAAAATCAAAAATAAAAAATTTGAAAAAAAAAAAAAAAAAAATTGAAATTTTTACCCTGAAGACCCCTGAACCGCCTTTAAATCCTTGAGGAGAAAGCTGTTGTAAGCTCTCACTATTCCAGTGGGTGGTGGTAAAAGCATATAGATTGTTACCGTCTCATCTTGAATCAAATAAGAAGAAGACGAACCTCTCACCTTAAATTTGCAGGAGTACCTGGCTGAACACGGGCGACCTCCACTGCACTTTTCTCAAAACTTGTGGCGAGAACGTGCCTAAATTTTCGTTTTCTTGCGGATGCATCCGTTATTCTGGCTACCGGCAATTGGATGAGACGAGTCTACTGAGAAGAATTGATGTATCGTGCCATAGGGGTGAGGTACTGTGCTGCTGTCTTCACACTGTTGATTGTGTTCGTCATGAAAGCTCGAAAACGTTGCTCAGTAATCGCGATTCCAGCTTGAAAACGTATTGGCCCAACGGTAATTCGGTATGACATGGTGAACAAGATTTTGTCTTTATGGAGAGAGAGGAAAAAAAAAACATTCTGCAGTGTTGGTCTCTCGCTTACACGGCTGCTACTTCGATGCGGTGGAGATCCACGTCTCGGCTTGCTGGTGTCTATCCTGACATGCAGTCTTTCTCGCTGGTCTCGTGGAGGACCAAAAATGACTAAGTATAAATAAATGAATAAGTGAATGAATAAATAAATACATAAATGAATAAATAATTGCTGAAATTAATACATAAATGCTGAAATAAATGAATACAAAATTATATTTAAACATGACATAAATGAATTAATGCTTTAAATTTATTTCTACATTTTTACATTTATGTATTTCTGTGTCCGTATGCTAATTAAGTGGGAGATCCTACCCTCAGTCTGAAGCTAGATTATTCCATTGGGAGAGCCAGACAGAAGCAAACGATTCTTTGTGAATCTTCCCTGTAAGGTTAATTGAGTGTAACTTATAAAGCCGCTTTCACAATGGAAGCGAAACGAATTTTTCGCACGACAGATTACATTCAAAGTCAATGCAAAGACGCGAATACTCGCGTTTCGCTTGTATTCGCGTCGTTGCATTGACTATGAATGTAATCTAACCTGCGAAAAATTCGTTTCGCGTCCGGTGTGAAAGCAGCTTAAGTCATGCTGGGTGCACACTAAAGGAGTTTCCAAATCTTTTAAGATCTTAAAATCGCGGGGGACTGCACACATAACGATAATCCTTGCCGATTTTAATCAACCAGCTGTGTACGAATTCGGTCAAGAAGAGGGACTCTGCACACTACAGCTCCTGATATCCTATTATCTTCCAAGATTTCACAAAAACTCGCATGATCAGAAGTGACTTCGACGTAATTTCCCCTTTCCTAGGCACGAAATTTTTGTGAGTCCAGCAGGCCTGGCGCCAGAACAGGGAATTGGGGGGGCACAGACACGTCCCTTGATTAGTCCTGCATAGTTCTCAATCATAAATTGGCAACTGAGGACACGGTTTCTCACCATATGCGATCTAACAGCGAGTAAATCATGGGCTAAATTCAGTACAAAAAAAAAAAAAAAAAACTTATTAATAGGCCAATGCTTTGCGTTGATTGAACTGGTTTTCATTCCAATGAAATATCGCCTTTCACTCTCGGTATTGCGTGGGTTAATAAAGAAAGTGGCACTCGGCAGTTAAATAGGCTATAAAAAGCATGCGGCTCAAGCTATTTGTGCAGGTATGCAATTTTGAATAACATTGATTAAAATACAGCAAATACACGTCCAGATGAATGATTGCGGTCTTACCTAATCGGGGAGAACAAGCAGCACCTGTTAACTGTGGAGTGCTCTCGGAGTGAACCTTTTGCTAATCATGAAAATGACTGAGAACAGGTCAGGACTAATAATTGTTTTAAATGGTTGTTTTGTGCACCCAATTCTCAGTTCTGGCTTCGCCACTGTAGCCCAGTGGTTCCCAACCCAGTCCTCAAGGACCCCCTGTCCTGCAGGTTTTTGTTGCAGCTCTACTTTTGGACTCCTTATCCATTTAAGGCCCAATGCACCCTCATGCACACCCTGTTCAGGTAGACCTTTTTCAACCAATCAGCACGAAGCCTTAAATGTATCTGGTGTGAAAGAGTAGAGCTGGAGCAAAAACCTGCAGGGCAGGGGGTATTTGAGGACTGGGTTGGGAACCACTGCTGTAGCCTACTGAATTTAGCCCATGATTTCATTACTGTTAGAAGGCATATGGAGAGAAACCGTGTCTTCAGATGCCAATTACGATAATTGGAAAACGCGTCAATAAAGGAAAATGATTGAGAACTAGCCAGGACTAATAAAGGGACGTGTCTGTGCCCCCCCCAATTCCCTGTTCTAGCACCGGGCCTGCATAACTAACGTTGGGGGTGAAGATGAATAAATAATAGCTACAACTCGAAGTGTCAGAGATGGCTGCGGTATTGCAACAAAGTTTCAATATCTCAGCAGCTCTTTTATAAGCGATGCTGCCACTTGCAGCAGTAATTTAGCTCGAAAACAAAGGTAGCCATTCTTGACGTAACGCCCTGTAGGATCATCCCCGAACACCCGATAATATCCAACGTGTTGGATATTATCGGGGAGGTCCCGATCAGTTCGTGAGGGGCCGAATTTGGATCTGTAACCTCCGCACACTAACAGATAACTGGGCCGAACATCACGGCCGAATTCGTATTGTTCCCCAATTCTCATTGTTCCCCAATTCTCGGGAAGGCCAGTTCGGGGCAAAATCTGACCCGAATTTCCTGTAGTGTGCACCCAGCCTAACACGATGTTTGCGATCTAGCTCGGGTATAATGGCTTCGACTGGGAGGCCGTTGGCAGAGCTGCTGTGGGATTTGGCTGACCAGCTCGAAAAACTAGCAGCTAAATGCAGGAATTTCACCGACCTGTGCTTGGAAGATGAATATAGCTAGAGTTGAACCGCGTGCATTTACGATATACTCAATGTAACTGTCAGCTAGCTAGGCTAGCGAACTAGCTAGCTAAGCAAGTGAACGTTAGCGAGCTAGCTTGCGAGCAGTTATATTTGGTATAACATATATGCTTGCGGTTCAACTGTAGCTAAGTGTGATTGCGAAATAATAATTTTTATTCATTTATTTTCTATTGACTTTCGTGCACCACTCTGTTAGCGAGCTAGACAAGCGAATTAACGTTAGCTAGGTAGCTGGCTAGCTAGCCAGAAAGGCTTAGCTGGTTAGTCTCGCTCAGGACAGAAGTAAAAGCTGTTTTAGTTGGCGCTCCCCATAGCGACTAGGAGCACTTCCGTTGTGTTGTTAGCTAAATGCGGCGCTTTTCTCTCTTGCATTTGCTTCTGTGGTTCAGTGTTTTCCACGACGACTTATAACATGTAAGCGCAACAGGTTTGAAAAAAAATTGGCGACATGTTTAAAATCATGAGCGACAGGTTAAAAAAATAATTATTTTAAATAGGTCATCAACACTGACTGGCTCGCAAATTTTCACAATCACAACATACTAAAACCGTTATAGCATACAAAAATACATACAGCTAAGTTTCAGTCACTTTAGGTAAGGCAGAAGTGACGAAAGTTCAAAAGAAATCGAGAAAACGAATAGCTCAAATGTGTGTGCTTTATATTGGGGCTCCAGTTCACGTTAGCGGACGTGTGGCCGACAAGATAGCTGGACACGTCGAGCACTGGAATGCTACTGTGCCGGTACTCCAAGTCGCATCGGGGTTCTTGAAGAGATAAGGGACGGGCCTGTTCGTAGCATCCCATTCGTGGTGAGTCATTCTGAGCGCTAGTGCAGTTAAATAGCTAGCTTGACCTACGCACGTGTAAGGTGTACATGTAGGCTACTTTTAAAATAATATCGATCTGACTGTTCGTCAGATTTGACCCATAGAGCACCGTGATACAGAGATTTACGAGTCCAATCCGTGCATGCATACAGTCGGCTTAACTCCCATATCGCATTCGCATCCACCTTATTCCCGCGTCCCATGATCCCTTGTGCGAATATTGGGCGTAACTTCTGCTGCACTCTGTCACTGAGCTGTTTACTATGGTAGCAGCTCACGCGAATCCTCTTTTTTTAAGCGATTGGAAAATAATTTATACTGAACAACAAAAGAAACGCAAGTATAGTTTAGTATGCTTTATATGGGAGAATTCTTTTTGGTTGTGTGCGGACGTCTTTTGAAATTGATAGTGACAGTGTGTTTGAGTTTATCAACAGAAATGAAGAGAAATTAGCGTTCTGGATCAGGTCAAAGTCAATATCTGGTGTGACCACCATATGCTGCAATTAATGCAGCCAATCTTCTGCACATCGAACCCACTAAATGACGGATTTCTTGTTGCGGAATCGCCTGCCATTCCTCCCTCAGAGCATTCTGGAGTTGCCCCACTGTGTTTGGGACCGGGATACGGGCACGGACGCGACGATCCAGAATGTCCCACAAGTGCTCTATGGGCAACATATCCGGAACTACAGGTTCCGGAACCTCGTCCTCAGCCTACTGATGGTTGATTCGTGAACATTAAGACGTCTGGCAACGTTGCGACCCGTCATACCAGCATGAAGCATACCAATGGCGCGTTCCCTGAGATTTTGTGTGAGGCGTGGCATCGTGAAAATGCGGTAAATGTCGAATGTTACCGTTTGCTTTTATAGACCCCGGATACACCAGTGAAATCGCCAATCCCAATTTTTGGCGACGCTGCGGTATTGCTCAAAACATGCCGCACCTCCATTAATTCATACACGTGCTCGCCATCACACGTGATCGTGTTTGTCTGCAAACTCATGCTCCATTGGGTACTGCTCACCAACTTTACTCTGTATTTTGTTGGAAAACTCAACAGGACACATACCCCCTTGTCTAAACCACACAGAAAAACTTGCGTTTCTTTTGTTGTTCAGTATATGAGGGAACGTCACCTTTTAGCCCTCAGACGGGATAAAGTTACGGTACCGCTGCCTTCTACTATCGAAGGATGGGAGAACGACCTGAAGCAGTGGCTACACTAGCACATTTGGCTACATTAGCGACTCCGTTGCCACAGACTGCGAAGCTATGAACAATCTACAAAGCTCCGAGGCATATGCAGTACTTCCACAGCAACAAGGTCAGTCACGTTTTGTTAAAGGAGGTAGTATACGACCTTATGTACCTTAAAACAGATATACAAGTACTTTCTGAGAATATTTATGAAGGAAACTCTATATTTCAGCAGTAAATATTGCTCTACATATGAAATGAAAGAAAAGAGGATAGCACTCCATTGTTATACAGAGTAAATTAAGCCATCCGACTGTACGAGTCAAATTAGCTCTACTCCAGCCAACTACATTATACGGTATTAAGTTGCTAGCTAATCCAATACTATAACATGTAAAACACAGTGAATCCATTCTTCCCATGATTTTAATTTTAGTGAAATGAGGTTTGGAGTGCAAGACTATTGTTTGGAACAGAGTAGGCTATTTTCAAGTTGTAGTAGACTATTGCTACTTCTACAGCCTCATCTTAAACTGTACAGGATGAAACGTTAGTTACACTGACTGGCATTACCGGACGAATACAACAATTTTCTGTCCTCCCTACACATGAAATCATACCTTGTGCTCTCCTGGCACTGCTGTCAAAATGCTTCTGAGGACCCGGCCTCTCCTCTGCGGTGGTCTGTCTGAGCCTAGCCATAAAGTAGGAATCATTGTTTGTCGACATAATGAAATGAGCACCTAATGTTTTCGGGGGTCTTTTCAAATTCAGGTTTTCAGCCAAATTCTGGCTTCCTCTTCTTTAGGTAGGCGATGGAGACCATTTCGCTGAACACAAGGAGAATCCCCTGTGTTCTGGGTGCGTGTTGAAAACACTGTTGATCACACCATAAATTTAGTTTCCTCTGGTTGTTAGTTCAGCCTCGAACAGCACAATAGGTGCTGGAGCTCTGAAGGGACATTTTAAGAAAAGCAAGTTAATTTGTTTAAAAAAAAAAAAAAAACAAGCTGTAATCGCTAAGTTAACTGAAAGAAACGCAGCTGTTCTTGACTAAAACTAATGATAAAAACTACTTCCGCCGGAAGTTGCACCCCTCATCATATCTACAGTTGCGCCCTCAGGAATAAGGTGGATACCTAATGACGCGTGGAGCAAACATCAGAGGTCATTTGAAATGTTTCCAGGAAGAAAAGTGCGATTTGAAGTCTGCTAATTACCAGCGAGGTTGGACAGCTTCCTTCACCTTGGCGTAATTAGCTTACCTTAAATCAATTCCCGTGTACTTTGCCTAACTTGCAATCAAGTCATTTCTTCAGCCAGCTGACTAATCAAAACCAAAATGTGGCCTATAATGATTAAGAAGAGATAATGAGAAGCAGACAGACCTAACCAGGCTGACGTGTTAGATTGAATGTCAATAATCTGAATCAATAGCAGACCTCTGAATTTTACCTCTCATCGTTGCATTTTTACGTTTTATTAAAAAAATTTTTGAAAAATAAAATCATTTTAAGATCACCCTGGTTTTAAAGCGTTTAAAAATATATGCGAAGCGGAAAACATTTTGTGAAGCATATCAAACGTGAATGTGAGAAATTATTTTTGCATTGCATGCAATAGACAAATGCACTGAATTAATAATTGAACAGGACTAATTTGAAATTAAGTAATTCATAGCTCTTGATTTTGGTTACTTTTGAGCGTCTAAATAGCCTACAGTGAAGGTGGAAAACATTTTGTTTTTTAAGCATATTGAACGTGACATGTAAATTGTTAACACATTCGCACACAGAGGTCAAATATGAAACTAGAAATAATGTAACAAACGCATTCAGGCAACTGCCATGTTTCATGGCCATTTAAATTTCAAAATGGGACAAACAAAAATGATATTGAAATAAATTAGACTGCCAACCAATTTAAATTGTTCATTGAGCGAATCAACTGTTTGATTGCAAATTGAGCAAAGTAAATGGGAAGGGGGTGAAAGCAATTGTTGAGTAGAGGATGATGATTTTGAAGACCTTAAAGGGGACCTATTTTGCTATATTTCCAAGGTTATATTTTGATCTTGGACTCCCCTAGAGTACTCCTGATCATTCAAAGTCCAAAACAGGGTCCTTATTGAGCTCATACTGCCATCCTCAAAAAACCCCATTTGTAGTCCATTGTAGTCTCTGCCTGAAACGCCTCATTGGGGTGGCTCTTCCGCTATGGCCCCCACTCCCCGTGTGCCCACTTTCTTCTGACTGGCCAGCTCTGTGGAGGGCGGATCTAGGCGGGACGAGGCAGCAGAACGCAGTTTTCCGGGTCCGCCTCCTCAGAGTGAAACTGAAACGCGTCTCCCAAAGGAATCGACGGGCATATTTCGCAATCAAACACATACAGATCCAATGAAATTAACTTGTTCTCATAGACGCAACGGCGAAAGTGGAGGACGCAGTGCGAATGTCTGGCAGCTCAAGCTTGAATTTGCTGTCTACCTACGGCTACTATGGTGAGTACACCGGTGTTTCTACTCTATAGCTAGGATTGAGGGAAAGCTAGAATCCACCCCATATAGACACATTTGTAGAACGGGTCGACAAACCCAAGTGTAGACCAGAGACCGTAGAAATCCGGTGGGTCTGAGTTTAGAGGGAAACATGGACAGTGAGGAGCAGCAAAAAGTGGCCAACAGCTTATGGACTGCTTAGGTGTGTATTATAAGGACCTGCTTGTTCTTGCATAGCTGTGGTGTGTCGTTAGCGTGGAGTAACAAACAGCTTCTGCGCTGGTGTATGACGAAGGGGCGAAAGCTCCAGGCTGAATGGCCTTTTCGGAAATTGCCCGTGGTAATGGTTACTTATTGCGTCAGAATGACCAGAGTTTGCTCTCAGAAAATAAGCGCGATAAGCATTGTCTTTGCATTTACTTTGAATGTAATCTCTCGCGCGAAAAATTAGTTTCGCGTCTGGTGTGAAAGCTGCTTAACGCGCCCATAACGCGTCTTTGCATTGACTCTGAATGTAGCTAATCTGTCGCGCGAAAAATTCGTTTCGCGTCCGGTGTGAAAGCTGCTTAACGCGCCCATAACACGTGTATTCGCGTCTTTGCATTGACTTTGAATGAAGCTAATCTGTCGCGCGAAAAATTCGTTTCGCGTCCGGTGTGGAAGCGGCTTGACATGCCCATAACGGGTGTATTCAAGTCTTGGCATTGACTTTGAATGTAATGTCCCGCGAAAAATTTGTTTCGCCTCCGATGTGGTAGCAGCTTTATGGATAGTAGCCTACGCGACAGCTAGAGAGAGCTCGGTTATGTTATGAACATAGTACAGGTTTTGCAGACTGTAAGTTCTGTTAGCGCGGACAAGTTGCTTATGTGGAGCTAGCGAATCGATCACTTCTACAGGAAAGAATTTCCTATTTAATCTCTGCCTTTTTCGGCTTTTTATTACCCACAACAATTTCTAAAGGGGTATGAAATTATGTCACAGTAGTGCAGAGAAATCCTTTGTTATACCAGACACATTAGAGCTTCTGCGTTTCGCAATTGCTTTCACGGTAGAATCGGAGAGCTTGCCCAGATATTTGCGATAGGGATCCAGCTGATCCCGGTCATGGATAAGTGAAGCGATCACAAGCAGCCGCTTCAACTGTAGTGGCTACAATCGGGCAACGTCATGATGAAACTGCCACATTGATGCTTACCGAAGTAACACAAGCATACCGATCAGAATTATTGCATATAAGTTAACCAGGAGCATTTTTAATTAGCACGGTACGCAAACTAACATGCAGTAGCTGGTAACCGAGCGGTCATAACCACAGAGACAAACCCTTGCAATACAGGTTTTACAGACAGCAAGTTCCGTTACCGTGGACAGTTGTACCAAGCATCCAAATTACAAACAAGTATTAAAAGTTAGCTTCAAATGAGGTTTATGTTCACACACCTACTGTAGAATTTCCCTCTTGCATATTTAGGACACAAACATTAGCAACAGTAGCTTGGCTATGTTAGCCGCTGTGCTACGGCCACAATCAACTGGCTATCACATCAGGTTGGCTTATGCAGTAAAAGCAACTTACAGCTCCTGTGTCTGTGAGTCACGGACAGTCACAACCAATACAGGCTTTATCTTCAGATATTTTACAAAGCCTGCGTTTGAGGCCAGTTGTTAATGCTAACTATCGCTAGCGGTCCTGCTAGCCACCCGTAACACGTTAGCTTCACTTACATTATTTGCTGTTATATCGTTACTTACAGCTTGTGGCTCCGAGCGCTTGATCGATGCAACTGCTTCAGGTTTGAGAAGCAGCTGAAACGCTTATCCTGTGTCAAATTATCCTTTATTGACAAAGCTGTCTTTGGTGAAATGCTGAGCACAAACAGCTAACGTTCCCTTTGGCCGTGGCTGTTTGCTGCTAGCAAACAAAAAAAGCTACCCACTGATTTCTGGTGGCATTCTGTTTTGGAAGAGAAATGGGTGTTTTTCTTTGCGTCCAAAAGTAAACGGACAAGCAGCTTTGGGAGAGATACTGACAAAACTGCTCCTCAAATGATCTGCGGTTCTTCTTTTGTATTTCCAAAAGTGTAGACGCTACTAAGGCATAGTATGATCTGCCGTTGTTAGTGCCTGCTAGAATAGTTTCCGGTGTGGGCAGGTCCAGCACCGTGATTGGTTCTGGCTTGGTCTGTACTAATTGGACGGCACAACCTGACGTCAGGTTTTGCCCAGATCTCGCGAAGATCTCGGGAGGAGCTGTTCAGAGAGGAAATCACGCACACGAAATCACGTTCTTGGATTACGGCAAAACCTCTGTATCTTATGTTTAGAAACTTTTCAGAGGTTGAGTATGGACAACCAACATTATAACATTACTAATAAGTATTAAAAGAAGGATCAGCATAATAGGTCCCCTTTAACGTTGCTTGGTTCAGCACGCAATTTGCCAGAATGTGTTTACTGGATTACTACATTTAGCCATTGTGTGCGAATGTGATAACAATTCACGTTCGATATGCTTAAACAAAATGTTTTCCACCTTCACTGTAGGCTATTTAGATGCTCAAAAGTAACTAAAATCAAGTGCTATGAAATACTTTACTTCAAATTAATCTTGTTCAATCATTAAATAAAAAATGCTAAAAAAAAATTTTCGGGGCAGATTTTCCTGAAGGTGCTTGCCAAGTCTTCAGTGCATTTGTCCATTGCTTGCAATGCGAAAATAATTTCTCTCTCACATTCATGTTCGATATGCTTCACACAATGTTTTCCACTTCGCGTATATTTTTAAAGGCTTAAAAACCAGGGCCATCTTAACATGATTTTATTTTTAAGAAATCCTTTTGAATAATACGTTAAAGTTTCACAATGAGAGGTGGAATTCAGAGGTCTGCTATTTATTCAGATTACTGACATTCTTTCAATCTAACATGGCAGCCTGGTTAGGTCGGTCTGCTTCTCATTATCTCTTCTTAATCATTATTGGCCATATTTTGGTTTTGATTGGTCAGATGGCTGAATAAATGGCTTGATTGCAAGTTAGGCAAAGTACACGGGAATTGATTTAAGGTAAGCTAAATATGCCAAGGCGATGTAGGCTGTCCAACCTCGCTGGTAATTAGCAGACTTCAAATGGCACTTTTCTTCCCAGAAGAATTTCAAATGGCCTCTGATGTTAGTTCAACACTAAATTAAAGGTATGTGGCGTAGAAAAGGTAATAATCAAGCTCGTCTGTCAAAAATTATCGCGATACATTTGTCGCCCATCGGAGCTTACTGAGCAACAAACCTAACATTTACTCAACGACTTTCATAACTTTCTCATTCTGTTAATCACATAACTGAATTGCGTAATTTCATGCAAAGCAAATGTAATTTCCCTTAGCGCCCAATGTATGTTAGCACTACGCTCTGCTTACTCAGTCTCTGAGTCACAGACATTCGTGGCTGAACGAGCAACGCTTACAAATTAAGTCAACTGAGTAGCTAGCTAATGTTAGCTCGCTGGGTACCAAACTAAAGTTACATAATGGTTTTGAAAAAGTATTTAGTGCACGCTACCTAGCTAAGTAACATGAACTTATTGGCGCTTAAAGGAGGAGACAGCACCTTGGCAGAGTATATTTCAGCGGATAGTATACTCAGCGCCATTAAAAACGCACAGGTGAGGTATGTACTGTATTTGCGGCAAATTGAAGAATCGATTGACTTCTATTGCTTTTCCAGTGAGGCACGTGAGGAAATAAAGAAAAGCGCGTGGTATTGCAATCCTGCACGCACCACGTGCACGCATCAAGCACTTCAGTAATAACAAACATTGAGCTGTTTGGGATGTGTACAGTGACACTTGACTTGTTCTTTTTGGTGTGGTCTGGCCTTCATAAAGCCAACAAAAAAAAACGAAAAATCCTACTGCATCAAGAAAATGGAATGGCTTGTGACACAGGAGAGAGAAAAAGAGCCTTTGGCATGTTACAGGCAGATCTCAGCTGCCGAGAGGTGGTGCGTCATTTGCACTGTCACCGTTCAACAATCACTCGGCTGTCTATCCAAGAATGGAACACAGGCACTGTCACTGACCGACCCAGCTTAGGGCAGCCACGAGTGACAATGGCAGCTCAAGAGCACCGCATCTGGTTACAGCCTGTATGTGACAGATTCTGGACAGCAACCAAAACTGATCATGAGATGAGGGGTCCGAGACGATTGAGGGTGAGCGCAAGTACCGTTTGACGCTGTCAACGTGAGCAAAACATGCGTGCACGTGGCCCCTACAGAAAACCCATTTTTTGCCCAACAACAGGAGTTGTAACTCTTCACTTCTGACTGTGGGCACCTGCCACTGTGTAATTTTTCTGTGTAATTTCCCTGTTTCTGTCTGAGAATGGAAAACAGGGACTGCCGCTGATCGACCATGGTAAGGGCAGCCATGCGTAAATGGACAAAAACTGGGTTTTCTGTAGGGCCCGTGTGCACGCATGTGTTGCTCACATAGACGGCGTCAAACGGTACTTACGCTCACCCTCAATCGTCTCGGACCCCTCATCTCATGATCAGTTTTGGTTGCTGTCTGGAATTTGTCACGTACAGGCTGTAACCAGATGTGGCGCTCTTGAGCTGTCATCGTCACTCGTGGCAGCCCTAAGCGGGGCACTTACTTTCCGACTTACTTAATAGAATGCAGTTAGCTCGGGTATGACGTTACTCCCAGCCGCGACTTCCAACTTCTAGCAAAATCTAACGCAGCATAAGAAACTCTCCGGCAGTTTGACAGCTAATGCATTTTCTTGAGGAAATGCGCATCTCATTTATTATTATTCTTCATCCACATGTCATGAAGCATGAACTGCTTAATGTAATGAATCAAACTCTAGGCTGTGGATAATTTCACGGAGACGATGTGTTTGACTTATGATTTAGACTCCCAACTTTTTGAGTAAAGTTGGATGTATTCCTTTGCATTAGTGAGCCACCGGTAGTGGAGGAATACGAACAAAATGAGTTGTCATTTCACAAGTGCTCGTACTTTGCAAATTGGCTACAGAACAACGGTAAGCAAATCTCGTGCATTAAGGAGATTTAAAAAGTCATCTTAATCTGAAGTCAAACATGATGCTGTGGTTAAGGGCTGACTTATTACATTTTGCTGTGCTTCCACTAGCTGTGTACGATAAAGTTGGCAATGAGAAGCAGACTGACCACCTGAGGGAGCTTTATCCTCCACAGCGCCTGGGCGTCAAAGCCTCTGCTGTTTTTACTGCTGTATGAAAAGGTGTGATTTCACCCGTCATTCTGTCTGTCTTTCGAGTAAAACTTCAAAGATCTTTCAAAGATCTTGTTTTTATCGTTTATTTTATTGAACATCTGTTTATTACCAGATTTCTGGCTCACTGGCCGAGAGTCGCTATGGAATGGCTGTCGTGAGCTGAACTTTTTTGAGCAAAAAACCTGCAAGTGAAACCTATACCACTGGGTTCTGCATACAATTAATGCTAAATTAATAGCAGTATGTCCTGTTTTCACTTTTAGGTCATGTTTAGTTGGACATTTATTTTCAGTCACCTATTTATATTTTTTCCTAGTGATGTTGATTTTGGCCCTGATCTGGCTCCATACTCTTGAGGGAATATAGGGTGGCGAAGTCACGCCCCTTCCGGTTGACCACCGTGGGACCTTATTTCGAAAAAAATTAGTATGGTAGTCAATGGCAAGAAATGAACTATTTTTTGATCCCGTCTGAATTATACCATGAATTACACATGTTTGTTGATTTAAAATATAATTTTGCGAGCCAATAAATTAGCACTTTGTTGTATAACTGTTTAAATATACGACTGTGAAAATCCCTAAGTAAAAAGACTACTGACCTAAAATGACGTGTAAATGACGTAATTGATTTCTCTGGTTCTCAAGATACCCTCAGCCGCTGTAGCTACGATGCCTTCGTGCTTCGTAGCAGAATGATCCCACACAAAAGGTATTACTTGTTTTCGCTCCCTGATGAATTACAGGACCAGGAGTAGCTGGATAAAACGTACCAGGTAAGATGATGTTAAATATGTGCTTAGAATATCGCTAACTTGCCAAACTAGCTAGTTACTCAACTGGCAAATTAAGTCACCTAGCTAGCCAGCTAATGTTCGCTAATAGCGTGAGGCCTGCCATTTGCCTTTTAAATGCACAGAGTAATTTAAATGCATGAACCGGGAAACACATCTCTAAGTGTTCAACAACAACGGTTATCACACCGCGATCATTCATGAGTGCATGAAAAGGTTTGTTTAACGCAGAGGTTGTAATTTTTAATGTTAAGACGCAAAAACAAACAAAAAAATGCAGTGTCTAGAGATACGGCAGTTTTATTGGTACGGCAGCCAATTTGAAGGGATTTGGGATAAGGATTAGGGATTATGGGTAGGGTTAGGGGTCAGGGTTAGGTTAGGGCAGGGTTTAAAATTGGGACTGCCGTACCTCTCTACATGGAAATGCATTGGAAAACTGCCGTACCCGTAGCAACTGCCAAAGAAAAGAAACACAGCTGAGTCACTGGGAGTAAGACAGCCATGCATGACAGCCTTTTAATGTTTTTCATTATGGACAGTCAGCTTTTTTTTTTTTTTTTTTTTTACAAGATTGTAGTTTGATAATTACGAAGAGCGAATGAATGGGTCTGGGGGAGGACCCAGGCAAGTGTTTTAAGTACAGTTGCTGACCTTTCTTGTATTTTCTTCTTTACCTCACCAGTATCTGAGACATTGAGGAACTCGTACCCTAAACCAAACGGCTCTGGAAACCTGATTACCACTGTACAAATCTGGTGCACGTGCATTTTACTAACCTTAAAGGCTCCAATGCACCGCAAAACCACAGCCTACATACAGCCACATGTCGACTGCTTGGTGCACAAAACTGTTCGGTACATTCTGTGCTGTAACTAGGAGGTTGGATGCAAATCATATTTTTCCATATTGTTTCAAAGTTTCACATTGCTTTTCTCAAAACTTAAAAAAAAAATGCTCTTAACCTTTTTGTGCTCCAACCAGTTGATGTATTGATTGTGACATTCTGCAGAAGTCGTGAACTCATCTTTCCTCAGTTCAGCAACTGTAAGAATTGCAATATGCTTTGATTTGAAATTTCATCTGTTTTCTTTATTCTCATTTCCCAGCTCCATCAGCATCAGTCCTGTTCCTGCATGTCCAGCTGCTAATCCATGCTCTTAATTGTTTCATCATTACAAATAAATTTATTGGATGACATGGAGTTGCATGTTTCATTGCATCATGTAAATGACCAATACAGTTTAGTAGTAATATATTGGAGTCCAAAAGTCTGTGGCAGTGTCTGTGACCAGGAGGCTCCATGTCTTCTCATGCTGTGGGTACAGTCCAGACATCAGTTGGATGACCTTGGAATTGCCAGCCTTCCTCCACTGGAACTCTTCCTTTTGTGAAGCTGATCTCCCACAAGACAAAAATTGCCAACAAGGCAGCATGGCTATGCTTGAACTGCCCGAGTACACAATCTCAGGCAGTGCTGGACGATATTGCGTCATCTCCCATTCACGTTAACAGAAAAAGAAAATTATCATTTGTTAACATTACATAACTAATTGAGTGAGCAGTAATCTAAAGATGGGCAGGACATATGTACCAGTTTGTATTAGTAAGGTTTAAGTATGCTGTGCCTGAATAGTGCACATGCTGGCAACAGCCAAATTATTGAACACTGGATATGGGTGAGAGCTCTACTGATAGCTAAAAGTCAAACAAACTACAGAGCAATGGATAGACATAAGATCCCAGGATGGTTTATGATGATTCTATCCAGCCTGTTGGTAAAACCTATTCTTTCTGGATAAACCTGGTCGTGAAGCTGATGGACCAGCTTACAAAGCTTGTCACCGAGCGTAGTGTGCATAAGACTTGTGGTATCTTACAACATTTTGAAATTGGGCCTCACTCAAGTTATTCAAAAGTATAAAAAAAATCCAATATTCACAAGCATTATCTAAATTAGGCATTACTAGCTAACCCTGGATGCACTTATTTTATTTTAGTACGAATCAACATCTCATTGTGAACACACAAGCTAGCCAAGTTGTCCGAGAGCTCTAAATTTACAGCCTCTCCGTGTTATCATAATCTTTGTAAACTTACTGCTAAATTTTTGGAAATTCACGTTATTTCCCAATGAATCACCAGCGACTAAAACTGATTTGCACACTGTTCTAAGATCTGTTTTAGCATTAAAGTATACATTTTTTACAGATACCAGTTGATCTCACAAGTTCGTTAACACAAAGGCAAAAATGATCCATAGTTTTTGATGCTTAGCTATATTATAACTTTAGCCAGCTGCCATTCCAGTTGTTTCGTCACCGAAAACTTGCAGAGCCGGTCCCGTACGGTAGCTCTTACGGAATCGACTCGCCTTTTCTCCTTCAGAATAGCTGTGGCTTCCCACATAGCTACTAGCAACGAGCTAAATATTTAGCTTGTTGGCTATTAGCTAAAAGTGTGCCAAGCAGATGGCTATGCATGCGTCGGTGACGTACATTGTACTAGACGAGAGATGTAGTTCACTGAGCGGTCTCACACAAAACTAAATATATCTCACAATCTTTACGACAAACTGCTAATTTATTGGCTTGCAAAGTTGTCTTTTAAATCAACAAACGTGTAATTCATGGTATAATACAAACGTGATCAAAAAATAGTTTGTCTCTCACCATTGACTACTGTGTAAATTTTTTCGGATTTAAGGCCCCATGGGGATCACAGGAAGGGGCGGGACTTCGCCACTCTATACAGAGTCAAAAGTGAGTTGTAGTCCTTATTTTTATGGTATCAATCACACTATTGAGTGTAGTTCAAGAGTTTCAACCAGTGCTCACATTTTGTGTGGAATATTTTATTTTTACTTGCACGCTGCAATTTTCACTCTCATTAGTGAGTGAAATGCTCACACTATGGTCCCCCAGGGAAAGTTTCTTGTGCAGTTACACCACTTAAAGCCTCAATTCCTCCTGATGTTTCCCTACAGGAGCTGCACTTCTGAACACATTTGATCAGCAGAATGATGCAGGCAGGAGTCCGTCTGAGACAGGACACTGAGACGACCCTACCAGAGCTCCCCGAGCAGCACAGGATCAGAGAGAAAGAAGAGGAACTACATGGACTGGAGTCTGTCCATATGGCAGAGTCAGAGACAAAATGTACTACAGCAGGACTCAACACACTGGAGCCAGAGTGTGTTACTGTAAACAGCAGGGTCAGTGATTTGCATCACACAGAAGCATCACTGATAAAAACAGAAACTGATGCGGGCCCTCTCGACACTGGGCATCTTGAGACAGAGAGCCTTAACTTTACAGATGTGGCCAATGAATCCCAGCTGCATCCTAACCAAACCAAAATAGAACTTGCTGATGGAGATTATATTAAGGCTGAACACATGAGTGTCTTGCCAGACATAAAGTGTGTCGATATAAAATCTGATGAAGTGAAGCTTGAATCCAGTGAAGGTTTAGTGAGTGAAGTCATGAACACTGAGCTTAATGGAGCTAGTGTTTATGAAAATGCCAGGGAGAATCGTGGCAGTGTGCAGGTGAGCCAAATCCAGATGGGAAAAAATCAGGTGAAAATCATTCTGAACTAATTCAAGATGAGGGAATCCTTAAAGGTGAAAAGCTGCACAAATGCAACCAATGTGAGAAGAGTTTTAAATGGAAATATCAATTAAAATCCCACCAGAGAATTCATACAGGTGAAAAGCCCTACAAATGTGATCAGTGTCAGAAGAGTTTTACAAGCAAACCTTCCTTAAAATCCCATCTTAGAATTCATACAGGTGAAAAGCCCTATGCTTGCGATCAGTGTGGCAAGTGTTTCAGTTTGAAATCTTATTTGCATTCCCATGAGCGAATTCATACGGATGAGAAGCCCTACAAATGTGATCAATGTCAAAGGAGTTTTACAAGCAAAGCTTCCTTAAAATCCCACCTTAGAATTCATACTAATGAGAGGCCCTACAAGTGTGATCGATGTCAGAAGAGTTTTACAAGCAAACCTTCCTTAAAATCCCACCTCAGGATTCATGCAGATGAAAAGCCCTACACATGTGATCAGTGTGGCAAGTGTCTCAGTTCGAAATCTAATTTACATTCCCATGAGCGAATTCATGATGAGAAGCCCTACAAGCCCTACAAATGTAATCTATGTCAGAAGAGTTTTTTTTGGAAATATCGTTTAAAATCCCACCAGAGAATTCATACAGGTGAGAAGCCCTACTCATGCGATCAGTGTGGCAAGTGTTTTATTTTGAAGTCTATTTTACATTGCCACAAGCAGATTCATACCGATGAAAATCCTTACACGTGTGATCAGTGTGGGAAGTGTTTTAGTTCGAAATCTTATTTACGAAGCCATGTGCGAATTCATATTGATGGAAAGCCGTACAAATGCGAACAGTGTGAGAAAAGTTTTCCATGGAAATATCGTTTAAAATCCCACCAGCAAATTCATACAGGTGAAAGGCCCTACAAATGCCCTCAGTGTGAGAAGACTTTTTTTATGAAGTTTCATTTAAAATCCCACCAGAGAATTCATACCGGTGAAAAGCCCTACAAATGCGATCAGTGTGAGAACAGTTTTCTTCGGATATGGAGCTTGAAATCCCACCAGAGAATTCATACCAGTGAGAAGTCCTACAAATGCAATCAATGTGAGAAGACTTTCCGTCACAAATATAATTTGCATTCCCATGAGCGAATTCATACTAAGGAAAAGCCCTACAGGTGTGATCAGTGTGAAAAATATTTCAATTCGAAATGTTATTTACAGAAACATAAGAAAATTCACACCAATGAAAACCCATACAAATGCAACCAATGTCAGAAGATTTTCGTAGGGAAATCTGTTTTAAAAACCCACCAGAGAATTCATACAGCTGAAAAGCCCTACAAATGCAATCAATGTGAGAAGAGTTTCCGTCATAAACAAAATTTGACTTGCCATAAACAAATTCATACAGGTCACAAGCCCTACAAATGCGATCAATGTGACAAGAGCTTCCGGCGTAAACATTATTTGAATGTCCATGAGCGAATTCATACCCATAGAAAGCCCTACAGATGTGATGATTGTGAAAAATATTTCAATTCTAAATCTTATTTACAAAAACATAAGAAAATTCATACAGATGAAAACCCGTCTAAATGAAATCAATGTGACTAGAGTTTACGACAGAAACATTATTTGAATTCCCACGAGCGAATTCATACAGGTGAGAAGCCCTACACATGATTAGTGTGGGAAGCGTTTCATTTCAAAATCTAATTTATAAACCCATAAAGGTGTCCATACTGATGGTAAGCCTGAGGGATTTCATTATTATCCGAAGATTCTTTGGATGAAAATCTCATTTGAAATCGCACTAGAGAATTTATACGGGTGAAAACCCCAACAGTTGTAATCAATGTGAAATGAGGTTTTTATGAAAATCTTATTCACATTCACACCAGAAATTTTATAAAGGGGAAAAGCACCACTAATTTCGTCAGTGTTGGAAAATTGGCTTACTTTGATATGAGCTAGGGGTGCAAAGGCATACTCAAATGAATGAGTATGAATCACTGTGTGAATCATACTGGGTTACAAAGAATGGTAATTATCGTTTTGTAGTCCTGTATTCTTCTACATTTTATCACAGTAAGTTTTAATGGTATGTGCCCCTATATCTGTCATTTATAAAGCTTTCATGCTTGGTGCTACATTTATTTTATCCTCTTCAACCCCAACTCCAGGAAATGCAGGCGTTAGGAGATTATTATTGGAGTGCCGTCAATTAGAAGCCTCTCACCTTTTACATATGATGGATCACAACTCGACCCCGTTTGAGATCGCCTGATTAACAGTCATAATTTAGTCACTGAAATATAAAGATCAGTAAATTGGCGTATAATGATTAAGAAATTATTATTTGGGACATTACCAAGAGGCCAGCTATAGGCAATATTGAAAATGTACATATATACGCAACATTGTAAGGATGACAGTTATGCACATAATTAATTTATTCAGAACCTTTTCTAAATTCCATCTCCCTTTTCAGCATTTTTTTACATTTAAAATGGCAATATGTTCAAGTCAAACCCTATGAAACATTGTTTCAGAACAGCATCAATAATAACCCTAGCTATTATTTTATGAGCAACATGATGTCATAACCCCCAACAAGAAAACAAAATTCTCAAACTTCAAATTATTAAATCAACTTTCAGAATGTCGTTTGACAGTTTTGTCAGCATAAGTACATGCAGGCATCAGGCCAATCCAGTTACTTCTGTGTGTGTGAGGCAAGTGGGAGGGCAGTTATTGACCGCAGCAAAGAATTTGGCCTCTAACTTCATCTACTCACCATTAAGTACGGATTGAAGCAGAATATTTTGATACATAAAAATTTGCAGAAGTGCCAGCTTTAATGAGAATACATGCAAGCTGAAGCATTCCAGTGTTGATTTAGGATTTGATTGTCAACAAATTCAGCTGTAATATTAGCTAATATTAGGAAATATTTTTTTCACGCATTATAGTGTGATTTCAGTGTGGAATGGCTTACCTGGCCATTTCGTAGAGGCAGGAATTCCAGGAGTTTTCAAGACCTGGCTTGATACAGAGCTAGATTCCACCTTGTCCTGAAATATCTGAAGTGTTGAAAATGGTGACCTTTTTGGGCAGAATGGCCTGTTCTCGCCCTGTCATGTTATATACACGGTTGAGTCACATTATTATGACCCACCAGCTAATATTCAGAGTAACCGCCGTGTGCAGCACGGACAGCAGCTAGATGGGCTGGGAGTGTCTCAGTAAGGTGCTGGAAGGTTGTCACAGGTATCTGGGGCCATGCTAACTGCCATGTGTCTGACAGCTGCTGGTGCATTGTGAAGGATCCTTAGAGCGAACATGAAGATTGAGGTGTCCCACTGATGCTTGATTGGGTTCCAGTCTGGGGAATTAGGGGGCTGGGGAAGTACTTGGAAATATTGGTCGTGCTCTTCCAACCACTGACGGTCATTTCTAGCCATGTGACAGGTCGCATTGTCTTGCTGGAAGAGCCCATCCACCCCAGGGAGGACAATCAGCATGTGTGGGTGAATGTGACACATGACAGAAACAGTGATTTGTTTGTAGAATACCTACAGCACACTTTATATACCCAACAAGCCAGCTCATGACGCGTGCCTTATTTTTATTGGCTACACTCTGCTGACATCAAAAGTAGGAGGTGGTCATAATAATGTGACTCGACTGTATAGTATATGATATGACATGATATGAACCTTCAAACTATTTGGTACAGCTCTAATTTCACAATAGATTTATAAATAAAACCTGAAACAACAGCTGAATGCTGCCTGCATTGATTCCAATGTTCAACTTTTGTAGACTGGACTGCGTTAAGAACACTCAAATACTTGTTTTGAAGTTCTCTTCTTTTATGCAGTGGGACGAGTACTCTGTTAGAGATGTAGAATTTCCGCACCTCTACTATGAGCAGGTTCATTCTGTGAAAAACACTGTTTAAGTGATGTTTTAAAAGCTTTTTCTGCCATTTTTTTTTTTTTGAAAAGCCTTTAGAGAATGAATTCTGATGAAAGAATTATAAATGTAAGCAGTGGTTGTATTTTCCAAATCCAAAGAAATGACCACTGGATTAATGGTACAACATAACCAAATTTTGGCATAAAACAGTATTACAGGCAGGGTAAGTTTTTTTTTAATAAAGTTTTCTTAAAAATTGATAAAATTGTAAAGGTACTTGGCCTTAAAAATGTGTCGAGTGTGAGGTTTGCTTTCTTAGTCAGTCTTACTCAATTATTCATGAAAGCAGTGCTTCTCGGCATTGGTCCTTGGACCCCACTGTGTATGCTGGTTTTAGTTTCAACAACAATTGCAATTGTGGGATTTAAGCTGTTAATTTATCTTGGCTGGATACATTTCATGTTAATAGCGGTTACTCACCCTGTCAACCAACATTTGAACGGAAACTTACATGCATGCCATAAACAATAAAAGACCTTTGAACACACATTGTGCGTATTTTTCTGCATTCCGAGTTATTTCAGTTACAAACATTTTTACACAGATTAAATTAGATGCTGATAAAATTAGTGGGCTCCAAATTTGGTTGCTCTACACCAGTCTTCAGTTCTTCCTGAACACTTTGCCTGAACTTGAGATGAACACTACACTGAGAGATTTTGGTCCTAATTCCCAAACACCACCTCACCATGCAGCAAAAGAAACCAAACATCTTCTGGCTTAAGATATGCAAATACCTATTTGTCAGGATATGCAAGTAACTGTTCTTTTGTCAAAACAATGCTACTGTAGCCACCATTTTGCTCACAGACATCAATTTTCACTTCGGCGGCAACTAGACATTGTGGCAAATGATACCTCTGAAGAACCTGCTAATGGGTGATTGAGAGCTGTTCTAGCTAGGGAGGACAATCCAATCACCACACCTATTGTGTTCACCCCCATGGACTACCCTAGCTAGACCAGTGATGGTAGATTTGATATTTATTTACTGTCCAATCCTGATCAAAGTTATGTATCTGTGTAAAGAATGCTTTGACAGTGTGCTCGGGGTTCAAACTGACCCCGCCTAACCCAGACTGCGTTCACGCATTTATGACACCTGCTGTTCTCTTACATGAAAGACTTGTCTGTTTCATAAAGAGAGGAGACCATCAACTCCTTTATTACTTCTTTTTGGCGAGGGAAAACGGGACCAAAATTGGAAGAAAAGAAGCCTAGCTTATGCTCCTTTGCACCTGGAGCGGTCGGATTCATCTTTCATCATAGTTGAATCAGTTGTATCGCAATTGATTGCTTTCAAACTCGGAACACATTAAATATAAGGACATCCGATTTTTCTAAATCGTGTCTGTAGGTAACTTCAAAATCTCCCAACAATTTTCTCTTGACCTAATGTCACGTTTTCTTGCAAGGTCAAGCAAAAGTGGTTAGGAAACAAAAAGGGCTGCCTGCCGAAGGACTCTTCTCAGTTCTCTTAAATAGCATTCATATTTCCCTTTCATGCATCTTTTTTATTGTGTTTTAGTCCTTGCCACTGGGGATACACGAAGAAGCGCGAGGATAGAAGAAACAAAGAAATACGTTTTCTGAGAAATGGAATGCCCTTTCCTCAGAACCGTCACGTGAAACGAAGTTCATTTCTGATGACGCCATACTGCTGGATTTGCTGCCAGAGTCTGTCTCAACCGTTTGACGTTCTGGCCTTCTGTGTTCTGGGAAGGCTGCTCTTGTGTGTCCTCACACATGGTTTTTCAGAGTTCCCACCTTACTCCTCACGGCAGAAAGAAGAGCATTGGGACGACCCTCAAGATCTACAGCATTTTATGGTTCAATTGAAGAGCGAGGAAATATCAAGTGAGATAATAGAGATGTACCTTAAAGGGATACTCCACTCATTTATCATATTTGAAAAGGCAAAATTATACAAAAGATTACCATAATCTCTACCAATTCTGAAATTTTCGTTGATTTCTGAGGTCTTTTACCATTTTAAATCGATTTTTATTGGCATGGATCTGCATTTATGATGAGCGCCGCCATTCTTACCAAGTCACATGATTCCACAAAGGGAAGTGACGCCAGCTGTGCTGTAAACAACCGGCCAGGGCAACAAATGTTCGGCTTAACTGTTATGATCGCAATAAATCAAAACGCGTATTGCATGACTTCATATCGAAACACTGCCATGTTAGCCACAAAACACTGTCGCTATTGCACTCACTTGACAAGAGACATCCTTTTTGCCCCACTGGCTTAGGTTTTATCGAGTTCATATTCAGGATCCAGCAGTGTAGTAAGAATGCGGTAATACAATCTGCACTTCGCTCTACTGCCGGTGAGCCAGGAACTGTGCACCAGATTATCAGATCTAAAATGCATCAACGGACAGTTTTTGGTGAATAAACAAAATTCTTGGTCCAGGCAACATTGACGAAAATGAATCATGGCTTATTAGCATACACTGTCCGCATTGTAATAATACAAAGCTTTCTCATACGGTGCGTTTCCCAAGAGCACATTTGCTCACAACGTTACCAACCTACATAGTTCGTCCGTTCAGTCAATGATTTCAGCTATGTAAGTTAGCATGTACACACTGGCTTTTCCTGAAAATGCCGAAGTTAGATGATAGTGGCGTGCGGCATGATGTCTCTAAAGGGGCACTTCATTCATCACACTGATTTAAAAACTTTACGTAACGCGATGCTCCACTTCATAACTTGGGAGATAATATTTCAGGCAAATCAGATGACATGGGGTTGAGAAAATTGTGTTTTTTTGTTTTGTTTTTTTTTTTTTAGGAGAAAAAATAAGTTTCCATGGGCGCATGGGCACAGCTTTGCTTATCCAGGAGCAAAAATGCTACCTGCGTGGCGATTGTAAAATCTTTGTTTTCGCTTTAATAGTGCAATACGAATCAGCCTACAGTAGCAACTTCATGATTTGTTTGCTTATTATAACATAAGCAGGTGTTATAAGTTGCATATGTTTAACAAGTTGACTGCCAGCTAATGGCGGGTCAGGGCCAGCGCCAGACTTGAAAATTCGGGGGAAATTATCCATCCCTTTATTGACAACAATTGGTCCTGGCTAATTCTAGATGGTTTTCCTTTATAAGCACGTTTTCTAATTCAAGAATAATCAAGTGGCAATTGAAGACGGCTTCTCTCCCCATGCGATCTAACAGCAAATAATGGGCTACATTCAGTGCAGAAAAATAATTTAATTATAATTAGGTCTATGCACAGGCACTCAGCAACGTTAATTTTTTTCCAGCAAGAGCGGCATTTCAGAACTCATTTGCGAATGAAGGTAATTACGGCAAGTACCTACACCTGTTTTTGCAAGCGTCCGGTAACAACTTGCTGCAAAAAATAGCCAGCTGTTAGACTGGAAAATGAAAACGGAGGAAACCAAGTATACTTGTCACCAGAATAACCTTCATTCGCGAAGAGTTCTGAAATTCCGCTCTCGCTGGAAAAAAAAAATTACCATTGCTGAGTGCCTGTGCATTGACCTAATTATAATTAAATTATTTTTCTGCACTGAATGTAGCCCATTATTTGCTGTTAGATCGCATGGGGGAGAGAAGCCGTGTCTTCAATTGCCACTTGATTATTCTTGAATTAGAAAACGTGCTTATAAAGGAAAACCATCTAGAATTAGCCAGGACCAATTGTTGTCAATAAAGGGATGGATAATTTCCCCCGAATTTTTCTGGCGCTGGCCCTGACCCGCCATTACGAGTTATCTCGTAGTTGGCAGTCAACGTGTAAAAGACATTATGCCGCACACCACTATTAATTTCGGCATTTTCAGGAAAAGCCAGTGTGTACATGCAATTATTTGCCAATAAGTCGAAAAGCGCACTAAAATAAAACTGTATTTTTAAGATTTTATATGATATTTAAGACGCAAGGGAATAAATGGGGCCCAAGATTGTGGGTTTGTACGTGCACAGAACCGCAAAGTAGCATATCTTGACAGGAATGAGAAATTGACAAAACGCCGACCGGGAGGGAATGACAAGCAAGCTCAGGTTTGCAGCAGATTGGGGTGCGTTTCCTAAAAGCACTGATGCTAACTTGCATAGCTGGAATCATTAACTGAACGGACGAACTATGTAGGCTGGTAACGTAGTGAGCAAATGTGCTCTTGGGAAACACACCGTATGAGAAAGCTTTATATTATTACAATGTGGACAGTGTATGCTAATAAGCCATGATTCATTTTCGTCTATGTTGCCAGGACCAAGAATTTTCTGTTTATTCACCAAAAACTGTCCGTTGATGCATTTTAGATCTGATTATCTGGTGCACAGTTTCTGGCTCTCGGGCAGTAGAACAAAGTGCAGATTGTACTACCGCATTCTTACTTTATTGCTGGATCCCGAATATGAACTAGATAAAACCTAAGCCAGTGGGGCAAAAAGGATGTCTCTTGTCGAGTCAGTGCAATAGCGACAGTGTTTTGTGGCTAACATGGCAGTGTTTCGATATGAAGTCATGCAATATGCGTTTTGATTTATTGCGATCATAACAGTTTAGCGAACATTTGTTGCCCTGGCCGGTTGTTTACAGCACAGCTGGCGTCACTTCCCTTTGTGGAATCATGTGACTTGGTAAAAATGGCGGCGCTCATCATAAATGCAGATCCATGCCAATAAAAATCGATTTAAAATGGTAAACGACCTCAGAAATCAACGAACATTTCAGGATTGGTAGAGATTATGATAATCTATCGTATAATTGTGTCTTCAAAAATGATAAATGAGTGGAGTATCCCTTTAAGAGAATTAATATGCATCCATAGACTGCAGAAAAATGTTTTGAAGAGATTTGAAATGGTGGTGGGTGGTAGTTTTTTTCTTTTTTTTTAATAGTTTCACGCACTCAAGTGCAGCAAGTGGCGGTGCCTACACGCTTACACCGCATCCTGATATACAGCGAGCGACGAAATCGCGCGAAAGTGTCCTGATATGCAGCGTGAGGATTTTATCGCGAGTATATTCTATTGGTTCAGAATCCAAACCAATCGAGGGACGTAAAGAAAACTTCTGGCGCTATTTTTAGATTCCTGACATTTCCTGGTTGCCGTTTTTGACATCTTGAACGCATGAGTGAGTTTTCAATGCAAATTAAATAAAATGCAAATAACAACACTGCCTCTTTTCGGGTTGAATAGCTAAACTTGTCGAGGGCGCTCAAAAATGACGCAACGAGCAGCAGATGCTTTGGTAGGGTATTTATTCTTTGACGCAATCATGCTTGACTGGTAACTAAAAATGAGGGAACACATAATGGTATTGTAAGTAAAAAAGGTAAGTAGTAATTGAATTTGACAAAATATATCTACTCCAGGAAGTTTATACAAAGAGACTGTTGAAATATAGAATTATTTACAACATAACTATAACATAATACATCTATGACATGACTATGACATAACACATTATAGACAAACCAAACCACAATGGTCTGTCTTTACAGAAAAAATCTAATACAAAATGATTTAAACATACAATAATAGCTACACACCTGACATACTCACAAGAAATGCTTGGAGTTTCCACCCATCCCAAAGCTCTGAAGCTCAGGAATACTGGTATCAATTACAGCAAGTTAAAACAATTTGTGCATGTTCATTCCCCTGAACATTTACATATATCACTCATCTCATGCAACTTGGACAATAGCAATTTAATTCATATATAAGCTTGAGAAAGAGGAAACACATACTTTAACTGACACTAATTATCACATGACAAACGGTTAGAACTCCATCTCAACACAACTTTAATCTGGGTCAATCCACCTCAATTCAACAAGTGGGTTCTGCTCGACCATCTCAGATTTGCTTCAAATTTTTACCAGATGAAGAACAACCATAATAACTAACTCATGCAAAATATTAGACTTATATATCAAATATATACCGAGAAAAAAATTTGTGAACATGGTACCCCCCTCACCGTTTTCGGTGCATTTTGCAATCATCTTAAATTTACAGCAAAGTTCATACTGCATTATCTCAAAAAGTTTTTTAGGTAGAGTCATGAAATTTTCAGGGCAGAAAGCCTGCTATCTATAGATGTCATTTGTTGTATTTGAAGGGAATAGCCTTGGTTTTGACCATGGTGTGACATTGTGAAATTTGGAAAAAAAATTTAGCACTTTCACGAACTCCTATATTCACTGGCCCATCAAACACAAACTAAACATGGCAAGTGTCAAATAACTAGAGGTTCTTTTGCATAAGTTTATATTGTTTTGATATTAACATAACTGGTTGTGTAGCATGCATATTTCTTGCATTTTTTAAAAAAATAAATCGCAAAATATTATTTTTCATTAAATTTCATCTTCCAATTGCTCAGGTATGACAGGCTGTACCAATCAACAAAACATATTTCCTGGAAGGGCATCTTATATGCATACTGCATGTGAAATTTCAAGATGGTTCTAGGACTCCAACCAGGCAAAATATTTTTTTGAAAAATAGACATATCGTCGCAATTTACGTCATCGCCAGTATAGGTTTGAACACTGTCACACATTTACCGTAACTCAAAGAATTTTATTTATTTGAAAAACACAATCTAATGAATTAATCAACATTGTTTCCAACTATAAACAGACATGATGAAACCTTATTTAATGTTTTTCAGTTGTTCTGTGCAACGCGTTTTGTGTTTCCTGTGGAACTGTGTATCGTCTCCCAGTTGTTGTAACAGGTGAATCGATGATTTCAAGGACATGGCTCAGCGGAACCCAGCAAACATCATCTTTTCTGGGCCAGAAGAAGCTTTTGTTTGGACCATGTGGATGCATGAACGAAACTTGAACATCATTTTCAAGAAGCATAAACTTACACGTGAGCTGCTGATATGTTGCAGAAAACCCTCGACGGACGCAGATATAAAAAATAACTGAGATCCTAGACTCAACTTCCCAAATAGATCTCAAACAGGAAGTCGTATACCCAGGAAGTCCTACACACAGGAAGTTTCTCACACGCCCTCTAGGGCCTACAGGAGAAACTGCCCTCTGATGGAAACTTTAGAAACCAATGTAGATACTATGGTGCAGCATCTTGCATTATTCTACCATTGGGTAATCCATGTAACCGTCGATAACAAAACTAACTATCCAAAAAGTTACTCAGGTAAATGTAACTGAGTAAATGTAACTAGTTAATACCTACCTTACTTACTTGAAACACCCAGCTCTCGGGCAATAGCCGACCAAGCGGCCTCCTTTCGATTCAAATCTTTGTGGTGCGGGTGTCTCGGCTCATATAATAAGGGGTTTTGCTCAACTTTTAAAATTAACTTGCCCTCCTCTATTCGGCTCATGCTTGCTGTTCCGCTGCTCTCCTCTCTCTGCTAACTAGCTTGTCAACAGGCAGCAGCCTGTACTTTTCAACCAATAGGAAGTGTTTAGGGGCGGGACACGCCGCGAAATGTCGTCCAAATTGAGACAGTGCGAGCGAGTTTTTCAGGAGTGGGCGTCATCGTTGGACAGAGCAATGTCGCTCGCAGCATGTCAGGAAAGGCTGATTGAAAATAACGCATTCTAATAATTCTTTCTCGCTCGCTATCGAATTCGTTGATTGGGGCGTGAATTCTGGAAAATTTTGCAGGTTTTTCGGCGTTTGACTGTAGGATAATTGTACTTTTAGATTTGTTACTGATGGAGGTTGATGAGATGGGGGGGGCCGCGTAGGAAACTGATGAAGGGTCATTTGTTGTTGGAATAAAAGCAGTCGGAGATGAGTGAGAAATAAACCGTGTGTTTGGTAGTAATCATTTTGTCGGTAAATTTGTAAAAAATGAAATTGGTGACGTTAAGGCAGTGAGGGTATGCAGAAGTGGCATTGTGATAATCAAATGCATGACAAGGGAACAAAGTGAAAAAGCTCTTGAATAAAAGAATTTGACCCAACACCTGTGACCTATTTTGGAATGAATTGCCGAGCTACTCTCCTGTGATCTGGAAAAATCTAGTATGTGTGTCACATTTGGTAGAAACTGAGTTTAACCTTCATTTGCAGTAATTAAAAGTGGTAAAAAATCTTTAAACACTAGCTATAAGTGTCATTTGAACTTTCAAAATCAAGTTTCTATCATTTTTTTTTCTGTGAGGAAAAGTCCAGAACCTAAAAGTTTTTGTTGAATTGCGAGATCTTTGCCACTGATAAACTTACTAGATTTTTCCAGGTCACAGGAGTACTATGAAAGGTCCCATATTCAATAAAAGCGGATTCTTTCTTGGAGGTGGAGGGAGTCTGTGTTGCTCGGCAGCTGAAAAGTTGTTGGGATAGGAAGGAACAGGATAGCATGGCGGTAATGCTGGAGTTTTGGAAAAAGTGTTACCAGATGGGATTACAGGACTGTGAATTCTAGGGTGAGGACCTTTGAGAGGGCGCCACTTTAGTGCCAAGAATATGGTCATGTTGTCACAGTGTGCAGGGCAAAGACGTTTAGATGTAGATGGTGCGGAAAATTTGGGTGTCGTTTGCTATTGAAAGAGCAAGCTGTACGTTTTCATTGTGGAGGAAGTCATGAAGCTGGGGATAAGCAATGTGATAGGAGGTAATTGGGAGGTGAGGTCGGGCATGGATACAGAACAAGTGATCATATGCAGAGGTTATACAGAAAGTGAAGATGGAAAAGGGTAAAGTGAGCAAAGAACAGTGTACTACTCAGACCGTTTCAAAAGAACCAAGACCTGACAATAAATATATTAAAATGGACGAAAGGAGTTTTTGGTATTCGTAGCAATAGTTATATATTGTGATAGTGAAATAGAAAAAAAAAGATGGAAACAATTAGAGTGGTGGTTCATGCAGCAAGGGAGTCTCTTAGAATTGACGTTAGGGCGGAAGAAATTATGTGAAATTTTAGTAAAGGTGTTTGGTTGGAGCCAAATACTAAGTAATTAGTAGCATTCATTTATCGTTATCGAAAAGGGTGCGGTAGGGTTATAGTTAAGGTTTTTTTTTTTTAATATACATATTGAAGGTGAGTCTAGTAAGATTATAGAACCATTGGCAGGCGGTAAAACACCAGGGCTGCGTCCGAACATTCTTTTGCCTGGGAAAGTTCCTAATTCCTAAAAAATGATCCGGAAATAATTACGTGGCAGCCATGATAAGTGGATTCGAATTCTTAAAATGTCAAGGAAAGGTGTCTCATTGCTTCCTAATTTACCTCCCTTAGCATTGGGTACACAGAACCATCCTTTCTGAGAAAACAGGAGATAACGCTATCTCACAATTCTGCGCAGCACCAAAAGTTAAATCGGCGACCTTTCCGCAACAGGTTGGATGAATGAAACGTATATGATGGACAGGGAAGTCATGATCACGTTGCCTCGTCTAAGCGCATGCAGATTCTTTAGTTCGCACGGTTGTGTTCCTAAGCTGTTAGGAATTCCCTTTTACACCATTACCTTATAACATTTTCCACAGAGGTTATGGGGTCTTCATGGTAAAGTATAGAAATAACCATAATAATGTAAAAACTAAGAAATAAACATACTCAACATGATTTTTACCTCATAAAATGTAGTATTTTGATAAAAATTTACATGGTTGCCATGGAAACGGCACTTTAATGACAAAATCTGAAAATATTTTGTGGCACTGATATTTTCAATAACCCATGGTCAGATTATACTCGGATTAGTCTCATATGAAAGGTTTAAGATAGTTCTATGAAATTACATAGGATTTTTTTGTTTGGAACATTTATGAATATTTATTGAGCTCTGTTATGTAACCATAACAAAAATCGGTATCATCAACTTGCTTCATTTTCAGAATTAACCCCTAGGGATGCACCTACAGTGCCATGAAAAAGGATTTGCCCCCTTCCTGATTTCTTACTTTTTTGCACATTTTTCACACTTAAATGTTTCAGATCATCAAACAAATTTTAATATAAGACAAAGATAACCCGAGTAAATACAAAATGCAGTTTTGAAATGATGATTTCATTTATTAAGGGGAAAAAGGTATCCAAACCTACCTGGCCCTATGTGAAAAAGTAATCCCCCCCCCCTTGTTAAATCATGAATTAACTGTGATTAACCACATTTTTTGAGTCCAATTTCACTAGCCACACCCAGGCCTGATTACTCCCAGACCTGCTGAATCAAGAAATCACTTAAATAGAACCTGTTTGACAAAGTGATGTAGGCTAAAAGATCTCAAAAAGCAACATGTCATGCTGCGAACTAAAGAAAATCAAGAACAGATGAGAAACAAAGAAATTGACATCTATCAGTCTGGGAAGGATGGCAAAGCCGTTTCTAAGGCTTTGGGACTCCGGCAAATCATGGTGAAAGCCATTATCCACAAATGGAGAAAACTTGGAACAGTGGTGAACCTTCCCAGGAGTGGCCGGCCTACCAGAATTACTCTAAAAGCGCATCGACGACTCATCCAGCAGGTCACAAAAGAACCCAGAACAACATCTAAAGAACTACAGGCCTCACTTGCCTCATTTAAAGTCAGTATTCATTATTCAACAATAAGGAAGAGACTGGGCAAAAATGGCATCCATGGGAGGGTTCCAAGGCGAAAACTACTGCTGACCAAAAAGAACACAAGGGCTCGTCTCACATTTGCCAAAATACATCTTGATGATCCCCAAGATTTTTGGGAAAATATTCTGTGGACTGACGAGACAAAAATTGAACTTTTTGAAAGGTGTGAATCCCGTTACATCAGGCGTAAAACTAACATATCATTTCATAAGAACATCATACCAAAGGTCAAACGTGGTGGTGGTAGTGTGATGATTTGGGGCTGCTTTGCTGCTTCAGGACCTGGACGACTTGTCGTAATTGATGCAACTATGAATTCTGCTCTTTACCGGAAAATCCTGAAGGAGAATGTCCAATCATCAGTTGGTGACCTCAAGCTCAAGTGCACTTGGGTTATGCAGCAGGACAATGATCCGAAACACACTAGCAAGTCCACCTCTGAATGGCTTAAAAAAAACAAACTGAAGGTTTTGAAGCGGCCTAAGCAAAGTCCGGACTTAAATCCGATTGTGATGCTGTGGCATGACCTTAAACAGGCCGTTCATGCTCAAAAACCCTCCAATGTGGCTGAATTAAAACATTCTGCAAAGAAGAGTGGGCCACAATTCCTCCACAGCGATGTGAAAGACTCATTGCCAGTTATCGCAAACACTTGATTGCAGTTAAATGAGAGGGTGGCACAACCAGTTATTAGGTTTAGGGGCAATTACTTTTTCACACCAGGCCAGGTAGGTTTGGATAGCTTTTTCCCCTTAATAAATTAAATCATTTCAAAACTGCATTTTTTATTTACTCGGGTTGTCTTTGTCTAATATTAAAATTTATTGGCTGATCTGAAACATTTAAGTGACAAATATGCAAAAAATAAGAAATCAGGAAGGGGGAAAATACTTTTTCACAGCACTGTATCTCGAAAATCCTACGTCATTTCATAGATCTCCAACAGATACAACTTCAGTCCAAATTTCAAGTCGATCAGATGAATATTAATGATTTTATGAATGCCACAAGGTTGAAATCAGTCAAAATTGTGATCTTTGGTAATTTGCAATTAAAGTCACAAGTAACAGTTGAGGCAGAGGAAAACATAGATTCTTGGTGTTTACTGGCATCTCACTGTATTCTTTGATTTATTTTATGTGAAAATCAAAAATATTGAAATTTTCGGAAAAAATTGACATTTTTACCATGAAGACCCCCTAAAGAAAAGTGGTTAGGAATTAGGAGACAGGACGTAATTTTTTGAATATTCGGACGCAGCCCATGGGTTTGTTAACCGCCTGTAAATCCAAGAGGAGGAGAAAGCTGCTGTAGGCTCTTACTATACCAGTAGGGGGTGGTGAAAGCATATGGAACGTCATGTACCCATCATGAGTCAAAGAAGAAGGAGAACCTCGCACCTTAAATTTGCGAGAGTACCTGGCTGCTGCAGCACGGGCGACCTACACTGTGTGCCGGACCTTTCTCAAAACTTGTGGCGACAACGTGCCAAAATTTTCGTTTTCTTCCGGATGCATCCGTTATTCTGGCTACCGGAAATTGGATGAGACGAGTCTACTGAGAAGAATTGATGTATCATGCCATTGGGGTGAGCTACTGTGCAGCTGTCTTCACACTGTTGATTGTGTTCGTCATGAACTTCACATGGCAAGACTTCTCGTCATTGTTTGTGAACGACGGAAGCTCGAAAACGTTGCTCAGTAATCGCGATTCCAGCTTGAAAACGTATTGACCAAACGGTATTTCGGTGTGGCATGGTCAATAAGATTTTGTCTTAATGGAGTAAAAAAGCATTCTGCGGTCGTTGTTGGTCTTTCGTTTACACGGCTGCTATTTTGATGCGATGGAGATCCGTGTCTCGGCTTGCTGGTGTCCATCGTAGCCTCGCGTCACCAGGCTCTTCATGCAGGGGCGAAGAGCCTGGTTTCCATTCACTCTGAATTTTGTCTGGATTCTGGTTCCGGTCTTGAGAGCGGATCCGGAATTCACCGGATTTCTTAATATTTTCTTATTTTTATTTATTCGGATTTCATCGGATTTCATAATTCTGCTTATTTTTGCAGGCACTGATTGATTGTAGATATAATTCAAAATCCTTGTAAAAGACTGAAAAAGAGGTTTTTGATTCATAAACTTACATTCATGAATGAAAAACTTAGCCAAAATAATTAGATTTATCACATGGATTTTTTCATTGTCATCTTTCTTTTTACAAAAAAACAAAAATAACATGCTCATAAAGCAATACAAAATTTGCATAAAGTTTGTTGCAGATAAACCTTGCTACATCCTTCCATAGTTTCGTAGTGAGATCACAGCGCCAGAAAAGATGTGGCACAGTTTCAGGGTGAGCTGAACAAAATGAACAACTGGTATCAATATCAGCTCTAAACTTTTTCATCAAATGCTTTGTAGGGTAAATTTTGTGTAGAATTTTAAAGGAAATCTCTCTAATTTTGTTGGTAATCAAATACTTGTGTGGCAACAACCAAACTTTTGGCCAAGGAATATTTTTCTGGAGAGAATTCCAATAAGTAATAACATATGGCTTTGTAGTAAACTCACTCTGAAACAAAGAACGAATGGCATGATTATTATTCTTACGAGAGGATGTGAAGCAAATTTTCCCACATGGGGTGTTAACAGGGTTCGTAACAGGCACATCATGAGCAGAAACACCTCTAAATAAACAAACAGAGCCATCTGGAACAGATCCTACAACCTGAATAAATTCCTTAAGCGGCACAGGAAAGTTGAATTTATGACAGAATTCCTCATGACTCATTAAGTGACCTTCAGGAGTTAGCAGCTGACTTAATAGGCAAATATTTTTGTCAAACCATTTCTTTATGAAAAGACTCTTATTCTTATACAAAATATCACCATTATTCCATATATAATACCATTGTGGTGAGAAGTTATGTTTGTAAATTAAATTCCAAGCCAATAACACCTGTTTATGAAAGTCAGCTAATATCAGTGGCAACTTATCTATTTTATAATTACAAACCAGCAGAACAGGTAGTCCCCCAATCTGGTTAAATACGAATTTAGGAATGAAAAACCACATTGACGAATCATTTTTCATGAAATGCTGTAACCAGTTAATTTTAAATACATAGCTCAAAGAGGAAAAATCCAAAAAATCAAGGCCCCCATTTTTACCAGAATTAACAACTACAGATTTTCTAATGTAATGTATACGATTTCTCCACAAAAAGTTGAACAGTAATTGGTCAATTTTTTTGGCAACTTTACTCTCAAGAAATAGACAGGATGCAGTATAAATGAGCCTCGATATCCCCTCAGCTTTCGATAAAAGAACCCGCCCCTTTAATGATGGATCTCTCTGTAACCATAGATTAAATTTGTTCTCTGCCTTATTTATCATTGGATTAAAATTAAGAGCACATCTTTCTTGTCTGTCCTTTGTTATAGTGATGCCTAAATAACAAACTTTTCTTTACAGGTATGTCATCAATGGAGGTTATGTCACAGTTTTTTAATGCAAATAACTCACATTTGTTTAAGTTCAGACAGAGACCTGAAGCTTTAGAAAATACTTCAATAGCATTGATTGCAGGTTTCACTTGCAGAGCATTTCTTAAAAATAATGCAGTATCATCTGCTAGTTGACTCAGAATAATATTTCTACCAGCAATGGAGATACCCTCCAATTTACTTGCCTTTATACAGTGACAGAACATTTGTGCAGCAACAAGAAACAAATAAACAGATACTGGACAACCTTGTCTTATGCCTCTTTCTAAATGAAATCTTTGTATGGTACCATCACTTAATTTAACTGAACTGTTTCCATTTGCATAGAGAGTTTTCATGGCATTACAAAGGTAGGTTCCAAAGCCAAATTTTTCAAGGCTATAAAAAAATAAAGGGATGTTCAACCATATCAAACGCTTTATAGAAATCCAAAAAAAACCCCACAAAACTATCATCAGTTATCAAGTGAGAATAATCAGTAAAGTCAAAAATCAATCTTGCATTGTGGGAAATATGTCGATTACTCATAAAACCAGACTGGTTTTCATCGATAATTGAGTTTAAAATGCGTTTAAACCTCATAGCAAAGACACCTGCAAACAGTTTATAATCACTATTAAGTACACTAATGGGCCTCCAATTATCAATCATAAGCAGGTCTTTCTTTGGTTTAGGTATTAGAGAAATTAGACCTTGGGTCCTGCTCGTAGGCAATGTAGATTTAGCAATGATCTCTGCAAAAACGTTCAGGAGAAAAGGGGCCACTAACTGAGAGAAACGCTTATAAAACCCAGAGGTGATTCCATCGCTCCCAGGAGACTTATTTGTTTTTAGGTGATTTATTGCATCTACTACCTCCTGCAGCATAATTGGACAATCACAACTTAACTTTTCTTCCTGGCTAATGGAATTAACAGAATCAATACAACTAAAAAATCAAACATGGCATGTTTATCAAATTTAGATTTGTACAGAGAGGAATAATAGTTATGACAAAAAGCAGAGATATTCTTCTTGTTATCTGTAACAGTACCATCAATATTTAATTGGAGTACAGAGTTGTGTCTGGCTTGTGATTTTTCTAATTTAAAAAAATAGGAGGACATCTGTTCACCTTCTTCAAGCCACTTCTGTCTAGATCTTACAAAGGCTCCCTCTGCCCTTAATTTATACATGTCCTCTAGATTTTTTTGTAGCACAATTAATTTAAATCTTTCTTCGTCGGTTACATTTTCAGGTGGTATACTACTGAGAGATATTATATCTGAAGTTACTTTTTCCTCTAAGATTCGCCTTGATTTAGCCAGCTTGTTACCATACCATCTCGTGCATTTCCCAATTTCAAATTTAAGGAGCTCCCAGTTCGCACCAAAAACACCTTCCTTTTTCACCTTGTTCCAATAAAATTTAATCAACTTAGTTAATTCTAATTCTACACAGTTGTGACTTAGAAGGGAATTGTTTAATTTCCAATACGAAAAGCCTTTCAAATTTGAACTACTGGGGAAAAAATCAATATTAATAGTTATAGCCTTATGATCACTTAACGGTGTAGCTAAAATTTTGGCTGTGACACTATTTACAGGTAGAGATTTTGAAATGAGCCAGAAGTCTAAGCGTGATTGCCTGGAGCCACTTTTGCTACTCCATGTATAAACCCTACTATTTGGGAATTTCTCTCTCTGTTTGTCAACGAGGTCATATCTGTTCATAAGTGTCTTTAAAGTAGTGCTTGAAGTTGAAGATTGACCAGATGGCCATCTATCAATAATCCCATCCAAAATGAAAGCACCAGAGGTGCTGATGCCTCGGTGTGTATTGCTTAGCCACTACTGATGTACAATAGTTGTACAGTAACATAAAAGCAAGCTTGAATACATAAACAGTCAATAGAGTGCGGTCCTTGTGCCAAAATCATGTGGGTGTGGCTTAACATTATGTACACAAAACGTGTATACTGAAACATGAAGTGCTACAAAAAATCAAAATTCTGGCACATTTAAAATCAAGAGAACAGTGTTTGTCACTCGTTGGCATTGTTACTTTAGCTTGGATGCACACGCTGTCGCAGTTATGATGGTAACAGACAGACAAACAAATACACAGACTGAGTACCGTATGCTCGCTGTGCGCATGCGCACACCGAGGCATAACTACATTGAAGTTGCCTCCAATCAACAGATAAGCATCAGGAAATATCCGTTCAAAATTTGCAATTTTATCATCCAGGGTACTTAATAATTTGTCATTCTCCGACTTGGAATTGAAGCCATAAATATTTATCACAATAAGAATTTTACTGTTCAATTTGATAACTAAACAAACAAAATGACCTTGACTGTCACACTCATGCTGTAAAATATCACTACTATACTTATTTTTTAAACAACATACTCCTGCTGAATACTGAGTGCCATGAGATAACCAAATCTCGCTACCCCATTGAGATTTCCAAATATTGCGATCTTTCATTAGTGAGTGCAGGAATTCACCAAGTTCACCAAAGTAAAAAGGCTCGTTCGACTTTATGCGGTGCCGCGCAGACCCGGCTGGAAGTGATGCACGCCGGTTAGAAATCTTGTTCGACTTCCGTCGGCGCTGCGGACCTTCTACGTAATATCCCCCTGTCACATGACCACAAGACCTCGCGGGATCAAGGCATCTGCAGCCAAATGGTGCAGTTGTTCTCCTCTGGCTGCGGCAAAACGGATACGCCTCTGTGACGATGGAAATGGATCGTAATTGGTTTCAATTTTGGATGACGCGTTTGACGTCTGTTACAGTTAAATTTGACGAACATGAATTCTACTTTACTTACTTTACTTCACCCCATAGATATTTTGTTTGGAATAACAAAGATATTCTCTACAAAAATAAATCACTGTTTTTCAAAAACTGGGTCAACCATGGCTTCAATTTCGTCCATCACAAACAAAGCAAAAGCCGCGAGATTGGCCATGTTTCGGCCTTCCACGGAAAGTGTTCGACTTGACGGCAGACCTTTTATACTCCTCCCCTGAAGTCGGTGGCAGTTCTCGTTGGCAGTCAGCCACAGCCAGCCGGCAGTTCAGTCCAAACAAGCCTACTCATTTAAACATGGAAGTACAAAATTATATTCTTTAAATCAAAAAGTTTCACTGCATTTTTATTAGCTTGGTGCATCCATCTAATTCCGGATCCTGTCCCTCTCGCCCTGGTTCCAGTTGCTTACCAAAACAGCCACTAAATGACCCCAGACTAGTCCATCGTGACATGCAGTCTTCCTCGCTGGTCTCAGCAGGATTTCCAGTCTTGGCGTGTTTGTTTTTATGCTTGAGTTTGCTGTGGTATAAGAAACTCACCGGCAGTTGGTCAGCCAATGCATTCTCTTCAGGAAATGCACATCTCGTTTATTATTCATCATCCACACTTCATGAAGCATACTGCTTAATGTAATGAATCAAACTCTAGCCTGTGGATAATTTCACGGAGACGATGTTTTACTTGATTTTGATTTAAACTTCCAACTTTTTGAGTAAAGTTGGATGTACTCCTTTGCATTAGTGAGCCACCGGTAGTGGAGGAATACGAACAAAACGAGTTGTATCATTTCGCAAGTGCTCGTACTTTGCGAATTGGCTACAGAACAACGGTAAGCGAATCTAGTGCATTAAGGAGATTAAAAAGTCATCTTAATCACAGCATCTCATTTTTGACTTCAGATTAAGGGCTGACTTAATGTTCGCTGTGCTTCCACTGGCTGTGAATGATAAAGTTGGCAATGAGGAATGCCTCAAAGAAGCAGACTGGCCACCTTAGCAAGCTGTTCCAATCCTCTGCAGCGCCTGCATGGGCGTCAGAAAGCCTCTGCTGTTTTTACTGCCACATAAAAAGATGTGATCTCACCCATCATTCTGTCTAGTTTCGACTAAAACTTCAAATATCTTGTTTTTATTGAATATTTCATTGAACATCTGTTATTACCAGATTTTTAGCTCACCGGCCGGCTGAACTATGGTGATCAGGCGACCAGGCGTGGTGGTGGTGGTGGTGGTGGTGGTTGAGTTTCATTAGCAAAGTCGATCTCAATCTTCTCCGAATCAGCAGGGCAGAGTCATTTCATAGCAGGGGCGGCTGGTGAACTGGAAATTGGGGAAGCACAAACCATCCCTTAAAAATAATGATTGGCCATGATCTGTTTTCAATCATTCATTTAAATTACCATTACAGAAACTCTGAAAACTCTCAACATTATCAGGTGCGGCCAGTTTTTATTAATAAAGCGTACCTGATAAATCTCATGCATTTGGAGCATAGATATATAAACTTGGAACACTATAGATTGCTGATGATGTCATATTTACATTAACCAAAGTGAAGCTTCTGGCCACCATACTGATACACACAACTTCTTCATAAAAATTAATGGTTTGCCTTGAGGCCAATTTCAAATAAGTTAGAATAATCGTTAAAATGCCGATATGTGCGGCTGAGTTTTGGAACAATATTCATTCGAAGGGCTATAATAAAACTTTTCATGCGTGAGCTCACGTTGAGACACAAATTTATCACTTTAATAGAAAAAAATCACATCTGCGTGCAAGCTAGCTAATTAGCTGTCCCATTGACTTGAATAGACCGCTGACTAAGAACAAACGCAAGCGATTGATACCGGTCACCAGTGAGCTACCTTGGTACCCTCACCGTCGCGGGGACTGCATTGACTCAGCAGTTAATAAAATGAACAAGGTGGCTTACAAGCTAGGTACTAGTAATTTATATTCAATGACATAATCTTTAAAACCACTGTTGACAGGTATGCGTTTTTTATGAAAACTGGCCACACCTTATAATATTCAGTTTTCTGAGTTTCTTTCATGGTCATTTAAATGACTGATTGAAAACAGGTCAGGACCAATCATTATTTTTAAGGGATGGTTTTTGCTTCCCTTATTGCCAGTTCACCAGCTGCCATGGTTTCATAGAATGTATGGAGCTTGCTTGGGACCATGTCTCAAAACTTTTTCACCAACTATCCACAACAGACCAACTTCTCCACATCAAATATTAGAGGACTTATGAGTACATACATATTCCATCGTCATCAAATCTTGCTACCATCACATAAAAATTCACAAGCTGTTTTATCTGAAAATCTAGTGAAAATGTCAGGCGAGTCACAATGGAATGGCTGTCATGAGCTGAACTTTTTTGAGCAAATAAATTTGCAAGTGAAACCTATACCACTGACTTCTGCATACGATTAATACTAAATCTGACTAAATTAATAGCAGTATGTTCTATTTTCACTTTGAGGGCATGTTTAGTTTCACAATTATTTTCAGTCACGCATTTATATTTGGGCTAGGCTGCGAATAGCGGCCAGGCCCCTATAAACGCGAATGTCGCTGAGTGAGTGAGTGACTGACTGCCTGAGTGATCAAGTTTAACGATTGGCTGGCCGGCGGGGAAGAAGTTCAGCGATTGGTCAGCCGGCGGGGAAGAACTTAAACGATTGGTTGGCTGACGATTGGATGGCTGGCTGCTCAGCAATTGGTCGGCCGGTGGGGAAGAACTTCAACGATTGGTTGGCCAACGATTGGCTGGCTGGCTGGCTGGCCGGGCTTTGACGTCATTCGTATTTAATATGTTTACGCGTACAAGGGCACCCCTCCCTTTGCAGCACTTCCTGGTGGCGGCTGCAGACTTACAGCATTCTCAAAGTAACAGTAACTTTAAACAGAAAAATTAAGACAGAAAAATAAAAACATGAATTGGGTTAAAACTGTTTTGCACAATCTATGTCTAAAACCTTTGTTTAAAAAATCTGGGTTGAATTTTTTTTACATTTTTATTAATTATGTATTGAGGGAACGCTTTCGCTTTCTCAAGGAAGCGGAAGGTGCTCACACAAACGCAGTGGGAAGCGAAAACGGTGAATGACAGCAAGCAGAGAGGGATATGTTTTTCCCCTCCAAACAATATTTAAAAGAAAACTAAAGTAACTGATAGTAACACTTCCGTTACTCATGGACGCAAGGACAGTGATGAAAATAACATTACAGATGATAGAATTAAGCAACAAAACTGTCACCGCAATAGCTTGCACCGAGCACCAGTTAAGCTGGATTTATGGTTCTGCGTCGAACTGACGCCGTCGCTATGCAGAGCCTCTGCGGCGACGTGAATCCCCCACCGCAGACCCTCTGCGTCGCCTGCCGTGCACCTCGCAAATTTTCTCACTGCATGTCAAAGCGACGCAGACCGCAGGGGCACTGATTAGTCCGACACGAGCCTAGTGACGTGTGATTCAACGTCATTCAAGAAAATGACAACGGTGGCTAGTAGCTACCTAGCGCACAGAAAGCTGACGAACCTAGCTTGATGGCTTACTACAGTCGACTGGCTATCGCTAGTTATGTTGTTTTTTATTTTTATCCGCGGCTATTTGTCGCCTTATGAAAGCGATGCGGTTGCTTATAAAGCTACCGCGAAACCGATAAATGGCCAGTGAAAACAGTTCTCCCATGAACTGGCTGTGTTTGTTTACACTTGCTTAAGCAGAAAGCAGCAGCTGCGAAATATGTCGAAGGACATTCCAACCGACTGTTAATTGAAAACCGTACTCCCTGCTGCCCTTCAGAGTTTTCACTATGAAGGGAGGTGATTTCGCAGGGTGTAGGATGTAGAGATTATTACCCTACGGAATGAAATACAGCCCATAACGTAACGTAAACACTCTACCAACGAGTCTCACGTGATTCCATGACAGGTCCTTTGGAAACCTGACGCCACCCAGCGGTTTGGCGGTGAATTGCTTCGCGGCACAGCACGACGCAAACAACCTCAACGCAGAACTTCGAAAGGTCCACGACGGCGTCGAGGCGACGCAGAGCCATAAATCCAGCTTTAGCTTGTCGCTCCGGTGAAGAACATCAGCAGTAGATCATTAACTTTAGCGCTGCCATGCACTTAGGATCCTTCCAACTAAGCATTGCATTTCCTGGAAGAAAATTCGGCACAGTGTGATTTGACAGATCCTTTCAATGAGGCTTGTTTGTAGTATGGCAAGAGTTGCATTGCGTTTCGGAAACCGACGGTATTCTTCGATTTATCTGCACAACTACGGTGACAGTTTAAGGGGGGATTGAGCAACTGGGAAAAGGCAAAAGAAAAACTTGGTCAGCATTAGTTGTCAGGCCTGCACTCTGATTCATTAGATGTATTCGCTATGATTTAAGTAACTAATCAGCGCTATGCTGTCGGAGTTTGCAGCTAGGAATCAACATACTGCTAGGACAGTGTTGTAAAATTTATTCAGATCGTCTGAATTCCTGGGCCATGAAGTAATACCACCCAGAGGGCACAGTCATCGCGACAAGTACTGCGTCAGCTTATGTTTGAGAGAATGCACTCGTTACCGAAAGCTTGAGAATGGCTGTCACGTAGGCTACCCGCAGTAAAAAAAAAGAAAATAAAATTAAATCGCCGGTTTCGGAGCATTTTAAGAATGCTGATGATAAGTCCAAAGGGATTGATTATAAGGCTATCATTAATTTATGCCTTTTATGGGATTAGCCTGCTGCCTGGATGTTTATGTTGGCAAAAGTGACAAGTTACATTCATTAAAGATAATTGATTGAGTTCAAAAAAAGTAAGTCATATATAATGCGATGAATCACTTTATTCAAATTTAGGATTTTGTCCAAGGATTATTTGTTTATTTTTGGGACTGCAGACCTCGAATAGCTCATAAAACGGCACATGATGGCTAAGCTTGCAAAGTCGCGTCCTTCTGCGCTGATGTTTCAATGGGTGCGACAGGAAAATGATTCTGTTTTAAATGTAAAAAATGCTGAAATGGAAGATGGGATTCAGAGAAAGGGAAAGAAAACGTATCAAACCTCCACTTTTTTCGGCTTTTTACTCGCCAGAACAATTTTAAGTAACTCTAATCAGCGCTATGCTGTCGGAGTTTGCAGCTAGGAATCAACATACTGCTAGGACAGTTGTAAAATTTATTCAGATCGGCTAAATTCCTGGGCCATGAAGTAGTACCGCTCAGAGGGCACAGTCACCGCCACAAGTACTGCGTCAGCTTATGTTTGACAGAATGTACTCATTACCGAAAGCTTGAGAATGGCTTTCACGTATCCGTAGTTAAAAGATGAAAATAAAATAAACGAAGTGACCATTCGCACTTATTTAAGTGCGTCCAAGTGCAAAAATTGATCGGAATTCGCATTAGACGCACTTACAAGTGTGGCGAAGATGCACATTGCTCCATTGCCCACACTTATTTTAAGTGTGTTCAAAGCCAAAATTTTTTTCTTGGCTAAACTTATTTTTTAAGCTGTGGCCAAGGGAAAATTTCTGCATTGGCCACAGGTATAAGTGCGTAGTGTGGCCAAGAAAAAAAATTCAGCATTGTCCACATGTAGGATGTAAGTGCGAATATCATCGGCCTAAAATAAAATCGCCGGTTTCGGAGCATTTTAAGAATGCTGCTGATGAGCCCAAAGGGAACGATTATCAGGCTATCATTATTTTATGCCTTTTATGGGATTAGCCTGCTGCCTGGATGTATTTATGTTGGCGGAAGTGACAAGTTACATTCATTAAAGATAGTTGATTTAATTAAAAAGGTGAGTCCTTTATAATGCGATGAATCACTTTATTCAAATTTAGGGTTTTGTCCGAGGATTATTTGTTTATCTTTGGGACAGCAGACCTCGAGTAGCTCATAAAACAGCACATGATGGCTAGGCTTACGAAGTCACGTCCTTCTGCGCCGATGTTTCATAGGGTGTGACGGGAAGAGTTTTCTGTTTTTAAATGTAAAAAATACTGAAATGGGAGATGGGATTCAGAGAAAGGGAAAGAATTACGTATCAAACCTCCACTTTTTTCGGCTTTTTACTCACCAGAACGATTTTAAAAGGGGGCGCCCTTTTAGGAGGGAGAAGGGAGGTTTATAATTTCAGATTAATATTTAATATCGTCAATGCACGCACCCTTTTCTTGGGCGCACATTCTCAGACAGCACTTGGCGGCCCAGCCATATACGAGGTTGCACCTAGTCTTGTTTTCCTTGTGATGTAACTTTTGGCACTGATCTGGCTCCATACTCTTGAGGGAATGTACAGAGTCAATATCAGAGTCTCCGCCTGATATGATACCCTTTTTTGTGCTATGGTTTGTAATCTGCTACCTACAAGCCACAGTTTTGGAATTGTTAGAACTTTTTCTTTGACATGCTGCCGCCTCTGGCACGTATCAAACTCTATGTTAAGCCGCCTGTCCCCGTACTTTAAAGTGATAACTTGATGGCTACTCACCACCTGGCGTCCCCGGCATCGGTTTGTTCGTCTTTTTGACCCCCAATGACGGGAAAGGAGCTGCTGAGCTGCGGCTTCAAGTTTTTCTGCCGCTGGCTCTTTCTGCTGTCAGTTTTCACTCCTCTGGTTTCTCCTCCGAGCCTCTGGCAAGCATCCCCGGTGCCCGGCATGGCGTTCAAGTATTCCTCTGCACAGCTGCTGAAGCTCAACACGCACACTCGCCCAGCCTGTGTTTCCACCATCAGGGAACTTGGACTTATGCGCCGACCCCGCTACATCCATAGAAGGTCCCGCAGAAAGTTTATCTACTATTTTCCTCAGTCAAACCACTCTGCTCCGACAGTCCCTGCTGTTTGGTCAACAACCGGCGCACGCTGTACACATCATCAGAGTACAGTCGCGCTGGATGTATGTAGCAGACGGCTGCCTCCTAAGTACGATGGAAAACCTGGAGTGGATTATAAATATCGCGGAGCGGATTTGACTGTTCTACGCCCCTTGCAGAGACCTACTGTTCCCTCACTGGTTAAAATTGAACTCTTTAACACAGTCTTTATCCAACAAGGCATCCTTCCTGCAGGACCATATCCAGGAACATGGGCTGGATCTCCTCTGCCTTACAGAAACATGGCATCAGCGAGAAGTATTCTCTGCTCTAAATGAAGCCTGTCTCCCTGGTTATTCATACCTTGAGAAGGCACGCAGCACTGGCCGTGGTGGCGGTCTTGCAGCAATACATCGGCAAGACCTGGAGCTATCCACTATTCCTGTGCCTGTACTGTCCTCGTTTGAATGCCTTGCATTCAAAGGCAAGCCTCCTCTGTCTTTGACTTTCCTACTTATTTACCGCCTGCCCAAATCCAACCCATCTTTCATCCCAGAGTTTCAGGACCTACTCGGTACACTCTGCACATCCTCTGCAAATGTCTTGGTTCTTGGAGACCTTAACATTCATGTTGACATGCCCTCGTGTCATTCTGCTGCTGAGATCCTCCACCAACTTGACTGTCTAAACCTGCAGCAACACATTGATGCCCCCACTCATTCCAGAGGGCACACACTTGACTTGGTGATAACAAACTCTGTTCCCATCGTGAACCTACAGGTACGGGATCTAGGGCTGTCGGACCACAAAGCCGTCTTCATGGAGCTGCCCCTCTCCCATTCACCCTCCTCAATTTCGAAGCACCAAATCCACTTTAGAGCTACAAAAAATATTGACAGTGACGCCTTTACTCTAGATCTCGGGCATGTATCCTCTGGCTGTACTGCTCTCTCCTCTGTTACTGAGACAGTGGATTATTACAATCAGTCCCTGACCAGCCTCCTTGACCATCACGCCCCTGTCAAGACCCGTACGGTCACCTTCTTACGCTCAGCCCTGTGGTACAATAGCGCGCTGCGGAGGATGAAATCCGCTGAACGTATCCTCGAACGGCGCTTCAAGGCTTCAGGACTGACTGTACACAAGCAGGCCTACAGGGAACATCAAAAGGCCTACGCTAAAGCCCTCAAAGACACGCGGTCCCAGTTCTTTTCCAAACTCATCAATAACAACCCTGCAAACTCTAAGCAACTCTTCTCCACTATCAGTCATCTTCTCAAGCCACATACCAGCTCTCACCTGGATGCCACAGTGGAAAAGTGCGATGACTTCATCAACTTTTTCAGGAATAAAATAGAAACCATCCGCACCCTCCTCTCCAGTTCTTCCAGCCCCTCAGCCACTCCTACTCATATGACTGACCCACTCCCTGGGCCTTCCATATTTTTCGGCCACTTTTCCACCATCACACAACACTATGTTGAGGCCATAGTCACAAAAATGAAAACATCCACTTGTACGCTGGACCCCCTCCCCACAGCCCTGGTAAAGTCCAATCTTCCTTCCATTAGCCCCCTCATTACCCAGGTGATAAACCTATTCCTTCAAGCTGGTTATGTTCCACATGCACTCAAAACTGCTGTCATCAGGCCACTTCTTAAAAAACCCGCACTGGATCCAGATGTCTTTGCCAGCTACAGACCCATCTCAAACCTTCCATTCACCTCAAAGGTTCTGGAAAAAAGTGGTTGTGAAGTTGAGCAGCCACTATCTCACACTACACAGTCTTTATGAAGCATTTCAGTCCGGTTTTCGTCGTGGCCACAGCACAGAAACAGCACTGGTTAGGGTGACAAATGACCTGCTGATGACAGCTGACGCCGGCTCCCCATCACTTCTCATTCTCCTGGATTTGTCCGCCGCCTTTGATACTGTTGACCATAACATCTTGCTGCACTGTCTTCACACCACCATCGGCCTCTCCAATTCCATCTTCAACTGGTTCTCCTCTTACCTCACTGGGAGGACTGAGTACGTTGCAATAGGAACGGCAAAAACCAAGACCCACACTGTCACCTGTGGTGTCCCCCAGGGCTTGGTGCTCGGACCTATCCTCTTCACATTGTACCTGCTTCCCCTTGGTAATATCATCAAGAGGCATGGGCTGTCGTATCACTGCTATGCAGATGACACGCAGCTGTACCTAAAAACCAGCCACTCTGCACCCTTGTCATCTGCCACTCTCACCACCTGCCTGAAGGAGATAAAGGCGTGGATGAAGCTCAACTTTTTGCAGCTAAACAGCTCCAAGACCAAGGCCATCCTAATAGGCACTCCCCACCAGGTCCGAAAATCCACCATCACCAGCATCACCTTCTCTGGTCAAGACATACCTCTATCTCCTGTCATCCTCAATCTCGGTGTTAAAATGGACCCACATCTCGCCTTCAATGCCCACGTTCAACACCTCTGTAAAACCTCCCATCACCTCAGGAACATCGCCAAACTCCGTCCAACACTAAGTCTAACAGATGCAGAGAAACTCATCCATGCCTTTGTCTCCTCCAGGCTGGATTACTGCAGCGCACTCCTCATTGGGATCCCCAGCAAGAGCATTCAGAAGCTCCAATACATTCAAAACTGCGCTGCTAGGATCCTGATGAGGGTGCGAAAATTCGACCACATCACTCCCATCCTCAAAACTCTGCACTGGCTCCCCGTCTCACTCCGGATTGAGTACAAGGTCTCCCTCCTCACCCACCAATGCATCCGCGGAATTGCCCCCACCTACCTCAAGGATCTCCTCACTCCTCAGTCAACGTCATGCTCTGCCCCTCCTGCACCTATCGCCTTAAAACCCCCAGGACTAAGCTCCAAGCCATGGGGATCGGGCTTTCAGCTCTGCAGCACCCCGCCTGTGGAATGCCCTCCCAGACCACCTGAGGGCACCACAGACCACTGACTTTTTTAAACGTGGCTTGAAAACCCACCTTTTTAAGAAAGCCTACTTGTGCTGAAGTTTTAATGTTGTTTTTATTAGCTGTATGTGCTGTAGCACTTTGAGATTACTTTATAATGTAAAGTGCATACTAATAATAATAATAATAATAATACATTTTATTATTCAAAAGTGAGTTGTAGTCCTTATTTTTATGGTACCAATCGCATGATGGAGTGTAGTTCAAGAGTTTAAACCAGTGCACACATTTTGTGTGGAATATTTTATTTTTACTATTTTATTTTTACTTGCATGCTGCAATTTTCACTCATCAGTGAGTGAAATGCTCACACTATAGGGCCCAGGGAAAGTTTCTTGTGCAGTTAGACTAATTAAAGGCTGAAATTCCTCCCACTGTTTCCCTACAGGAGCTGCACTTCTGAACACATTTGATCAGCAGAATGATGCAGGCAGGAGTCCGTCTGAGACAGGACACTGAGACGACCCTACCAGAGCTCCCCGAGCAGCACAGGATCAGAGAGAAAGAAGAGGAACTACATGGACTGGAGTCTGTCCACATGGCAAAGTCAGAAACAAAATGTACTGCACCAGGACTCAACACACTGGAGCCAGAGTTTGTTACGGCAGTCGACAGGGTCAGTGATGTACATCACACAGAAGCATCACTGATGAAAACAGAGACTGATCTGGGCCCTTTTGACACTGGGGATCCTAAGACCGAAAGCCTTAACTTTACAGATGTGGCCAATGAATCCCAGCTGCATCCTAACCAAACCAAAATAGAACCTGCTGATGGAGATTATATTAAGACTGAACACATGAGTGTCTTGCCAGACATAAAGTGTGTTGGTATAAAATCTGAGGAAGTGAAGATTGAATCCAGTGAAGGTTTAGTGAGTGATTACATGAATACTGAGCTTAATGGAGTTTTTGTTCATAAAAAATGCCAGGGAGAATCGTGGCAGTGTGCAGGTGAGCCAAATCCAGATGGGAAAAAATCAGGTGAAAAACATTCTGAACTAATTCAAGATGAGGGAATCCTTAAAGGTGAAAAGCTGCACAAATGCGACCAATGTGAGAGGAGTTTTACATGGAAATATCAATTAAAATCCCACCAGAGAATTCATACAGGTGAAAAGCCCTTCAAATGTGATCAATGTCAGAGGAGTTTTACAAGGAAAGCTTTGTTGAAATCCCACCAGAGAGTTCATACTAATGAGAAGCCCTACAAATGCAATCAATGTCAGAAGAGTTTTACAAGCAAACCTTCCTTAAAAGCCCACCACAGAATTCATGATGGTGAAAAGCCCTTTGCATGTGATCAGTGTGGCAAGTGTTTCAGTTCGAAATCTAATTTAAATTCCCATGAACAAATTCATTCTGATTTGAAGCCTTACAAATGTTATCAATGTCAGAAGAGTTTTTTGTGGAAATATTATTTAAAATCCCACCAGAGAATTCATGACGGTGAAAAGCCCTACACATGCAATCAATGTGGTAAGTGTTTCAGTTTGAAATCTAGTTTGCATTATCATGAGCAAATTCATACTGATGAAAAGCCCTTCACATGTGATCAGTGTAAGAAGAGTTTTACATGGAAATATCAATTAAAATCCCACCAGAGAATTCATACAGGTGAAAAGCCCTTCAAATGTCATGAATGTCAGAGGAGTTTTACAAGGAAAGCTTTGTTAAAATCCCACCAGACTCTTCATACTAATGAGAAGCCCCACAAATGCAATCAATGTCAAAAGAGTTTTACAAGCAAAACTTCCTTAAAATCCCACCTCAGGATTCATACAGATGAAAAGCCATATGCATGTGGTCAGTGTGGCAAGTGTTTTATTTCAATATCTAATTTACATTCCCATGAGCGCATTCATACAGATGAGAAGCCCCACAAATGTAATCAATGTCAGAAGAGTTTTTCATGGAAATATTGTTTAAAATCCCACCAGAGAATTCATACAGGTGAGAAGCCCTACACATGCGATCAGTGTGGCAAGTGTTTTATTTCAAAGTCTATTTTACATTGCCATGAGCGAATTCATACCGATGAAAATCTTACACATGTGATCAATGTGGGAAGTGTTACAGTTCAAAATCTAATTTACGAAGCCATGTGCGAATTCATGTTGATGGAAAGCCCTACAAATGTGAACAGTGTGAGAAAAGTTTTCCGTGGAAATATCGTTTAAAATCCCACCAGCAAATTCATACCGGTGAAAGGCCCTACAAATGCCATCAGTGTGAGAAGACTTTCCGTCACGAATATAATTTGCATTCCCATGAGCTAATTCATACCAATGAAAAGCCCTACAGATGTGATCAGTGTGAAAAATATTTCATTTCAAAATCTTCTTTACAAAAACATAAGAAAATTCATGCTGATGAAAACCTGTACAAATGCAATCAATGTGAGAAGAGTTTCTGTCATAAACTTCATTTGACTTGCCATAAACAAATTCATACAGGTGAAAAGCCCTACAAATGCGATCAATGTAACAAGAGCTTCCGGCGCAAACATTATTTGAATGTCCATGATTGCATTCATCAGAATGAAAAGCCCTACAGGTGTGATGTGTGAAGAATATTTCGATTCGAAATCTTATTTACAAAAAATTAAGAAAATTCATACCGATGAAAACCCGTCCAAATGCAATCAGTGACTAGAGTTTACAACAGAAGCATTATTTGAATTCCCACGAGCGAATTCATACAGGTGAGAAGCCCTACACATGATTAGTCAAAATCTAATTTATAAACCCACTAAGGTGTTCATACTCATGACAAGCCTGAGGGATTTGATTATTGTCAAGAATTTTTGTATGAAATCTCATTTGAAATCGCACCATCGAATTCAGGTGTGAAAACCCCAACAGTTGTAATCAATGTGAAATGAGGGTTTTTTTTTTTTTTTTTAATTCAAATTCACACCAGAAATTTTATAAAGGGGAAAAGCACCACTAATATCATCAGTGTTGGAAAACTGGCTTACTTTGATATGAGCTTGGGGTGCAAAGGCATACTCAAATTAATGAGTATGAATCATTGTGTGAATGGCACTGGGTTACAAAGAATGGTAATTATCATTTTGTAGTCCTGTATTTTTCTACATTTTATCCCAGTAAGTTTTTATGGTATGTGCCCTATATCTGTTATTTTAAAAGCTATCATGCTTGGTGATACATTTATTTCATCCTCTTCAAACCGAACTCTTGGAAATGCAGGCGTTAGGAGGTGGTCATAATAATGTGACTGGACCATGTATGATATGACATGATATTAAGCTTCAAACTACGTAGTACAGCTCTAATTCCACAATAGATTTATAAATAAAACAGGAAACAACAGCTGAATGCTGCCTGCATTGATTCCAATGTACAACTTTTGTAGACTGGACTGCGTTAAGAACACTCAAATACTTGTTTTGAAGTTCTCTTCTTTTATGCAGTGAGACGAGTACTCTGTTAGAGATGCAGAATTTCCGCACCTCTACTATGAGCAAGTTCATTCTGGTGAAAAACACTGTTTAAGTGATGTTTGAAAAGCTTTTTCTGCCAACTTTTTTTTTTGAAAAGCCTTTAGAGAATGAATTCTGATGAAAGTTCTATAAATATAGCCAATGGTTGTATTTTCCAAATCCAAAGAAATGACCACTTGATTAATGGTATAACACAGTAGCGGCTGGTGAACTAGCAACAAGGGAAGCTCAAGCCATCCCTTAAAAATAATGATTGGTGATGACCTGTTTTCAATCATTCGTATAAATTACCATTACAGAAACTCCGAAAACACTCAACGTTCTCAGATGTGGCCGGTTTTCATTAATAACGCATACCTGTCAACTCTCACGCATTTGGCGTGAGTTTTAGTGGCAAATTTACGTTCCCCTGCTTTAGTCCGCAATTATTCTATTAACGCGTATGTCAGAGATTCTCGGGCGGCATTGAAGTCCTTGTGCATGGAGGGGTTGGAAGCAATGGAATTGCATTAAGACTTTTCAAATGATCTTATTTCATTAAAACGATCATGAAACGCATGCATTGCTTCCAACCCCTGAGTAAAGAAAAGCGTGAGAAGTCCGGAGTCATAATCGGTATGCGTTATAAATGAAAACTGGCCACACCTGGTCATGTTGAGAGTTCTCAGAGTTTCTGTAATGGTAATTTAAATGAATTATTGAAAACGGGTCGTGACCAATCATTGATTTTGAGGGATTGTTTGAGTTTCCCCTATTGCCAGTTCACCAGCAGCCACTAGTATAACGTAACCAAAGTTGGGCATAAAACATAGTATTAATAGCAGTCTAAGTATTTTTCTAGAAATGAAGTTTTCTTTAGAATTAATAAAATTGTAAAGGTGCTTGGCCTTAAAAATGTGCCGAGCATGAGGTTGACTTTCTTTCAGTCTTACTCATTTATTCATGAAAGCAGTGCTTCTCAGTGTTGGTCCTTGAACCCCACTGTGTATGCTGGTTTTAGTTTCAACAACAATTTTAAGTGTGGGATTTAAGCTGTTAATTTATCTTGGTTGGATACATTTCATGTTAATAGCGATTATTCACCCTGTCAAGCCACATTTGAACGGAAACATACATGCATGCCACAAACAATAAAAGACCTTTGAAAATATTGTGCTTATTTTTCTGCATTCTGAGTAATTTCAGTTACTAACATTTTTACACAGATTAAATTAGATGCTGATAAAATTAGTGGGCTCCAAATTTGGTTGCTCAACACCAGTCTTCAGTTCTTCCTGAACACTTTGCCTGAAGTTGAGATGAACACTACACTGAGAGATTTTGGTCCAAATCCCCAAACACCAGCTCTCACAGTGCAGCAAAAGAGATCAAACATCATCAGACTTAAGATATGCAAATGCCTGTATTCATTTGTCAGGATATGCATGTAACTGTATTCTTTGTCAAAACGATGTTACTGTAGCCACCATTTTGCTCACAGACCTCAATTTTCACTTCGGTGGCAGCTAGACATTGTGGCAAATGATACCACGGAAGAACCTGCTAATGGGTGTTTGAGAGCTGTTCAAGCTCGGGAAGATAAATCAATTACCACATCAATTGTGTTCACCCCCATGGACTACCCTGGCTAGACCAGTGATGGTAGGTTTGATAGTCATTTAAGGTAGATTACTGCTATAAAAATACTGATTTTTGCAAAGATATAACATTTTTGGTTTTTTAATGTTTTAGACGCTTTTAGGGTTTCCTGAAAATTGACTTTTCGTGCCATTTCCACATTTTTGACGCGCCATTTCTCAAAAACCGCTTGTTCGATTTTAATGACGTTTGGAACATAAATAGTTTACAGCATGATGGTTGTCCTGAACCTAAAAAATATGGCCCTTTTGGTACTCTTTTAATTTCAGGGGGTGCTGAATATATAATGAGGTAGAGAATTTTCAAGTCAAGCAAATTTCAGAAAACCATTGCATTTTGTTCAAGTATTGAACTTTAAGAGGTTTAGCCCATAGATGCTAGATCAGGCAACCTGTGTGCAAAATAAGAAGTTGATATTTCTATTAGTTACTGAGGTATGGTGTTTTGAAATTGTCATGATAGATACAGTCGACAACAAAGGGAACGCCCACAAAAGTAGAGCCGAGGGGGAAAACAAGCCGGCCTCTGCCATTAGCCATAATGCCGGAGAGTTGCTGTGTGCCCTTTTGCACCGCAAATGAACAAAAAAATCACCAATTAAAGTTTTACATTTTACCAAATAATAAAATGGAACCACAAAGGAGGACAAATTGGCTTCAAGCTATCAGATGAGAGGACGAGTTTGGCAGATTATGGCGGGACCCCACAACAGAACGTGTATGACTGCAGGCCACTGAGTCGGATCATTCGCCCAGTCTTTTAAAACGTATGGACAACAATCCAACCCCAGTATATTTAAGTTTTTAATATATCGATCCTTGTCAGCAGGCAGTAGCGACTCAAAGTACGTCATGACAACTTCTTAGCGTTAACAAGACAAGTTTAAATTCCGCATTTTTACAGTATAGCGGACGGGGGGAAGGATTGTTTTCCCCCTCGGCTCTAACCAGATGTGCCATTTGTGGGCATTCCCGTTGTTGCCAACTGTGTCTATATGCCCCTTTGTGGCGGCCATCTTGGACACCTAATTTGCATAATTGATGCAAATCACCTCCATCCCTGCTAATTTGAATGTTTGCATCTCATATCAACAAAGCAATTTGATGTAAGTGATGAAATAAAGATTTTCATGCTTAATAGCAGTATTCTACCTTAATTACTGTTGAATCCTGATCAAAGTTCTGTATCTGTGTAAAGAATGCTTCGACAGAGTGCTCGGGGTTCAAACCGACCCCGCTTAATCTAGACTGCGTTCACGTATTTCTTACCTGCTGTTCTGTTTGATGAGAAAAATTGTCTGTTTCATAAAGAAAGGAGACCATTTACTCCTTTGTTACTTCCTTTTAGCAAGGGGAAAACAGGACCAGAATTGGAAGAAAAGAAGCCTAGATTATGGTCCTTTGCACCTGGAGCGGTCGGATTCATCTTTCGTCATAGTTTTCCAGTTGAATCAGTTGTATCACAATTGATTGCTTTCAAACTTACAACACATTGAAGATAAGAACATCTGATTTTTCTCAATCATGTCTGAAGGCAACTTCAAAATCTCCCAGCAATTTTCTCTTGACCTATGTCACGTTTTCTTGCAAGGTCAAGCAAAAGTGGAGAGGAAAGCAAAAGGGCTGCTTGCCGAAGGGCTCTTCTCAGTTCTCTTAAATTGCATCCATAGTTCCCTTTCATGCATCTTTTGTATTGTGTTTTAGTCCTTTCCACTGGGGATACATGAAGAAGCGCAAGGATAGAAGAAACAAGGAAAGAACGTCCTTTCCTCTGAACCGTCACGTGAAACGAAGTTCATTTCTGATGATGCCACACAGCTGGATTTGCTGCCAGAGTCTGTCTCAACCGTTCAACGTTCTGGCCTTCTGTGTTCTGGGAAGGCTGCTCTTGTGTGTCCTCACACATGGTTTCCCAGAGTTCCCACCTCACTCCTCACAGCAGAAAGAAGAGCTTTGGTACGACCCACAAGATCCACAGCATTTTATGGTTCAATCAAGGAGTGAGATAATAGAGATGTACCTTAAAGGGGACCTATTTTGCTATGTTTCCAAGGTTATATTTTGATCTTGGACTCCCCTAGAGTACTCCTGATCGTTCAAAGTCCAAAACAGGGTCCTTATTTAGCTCATACTGCCATCCTCAAAAAACCCCATTTGTAGTCCATTGTAGTCTCTGCCTGAAATGCCTCATTGGGGTGGCTCTTCCGCTATGGCCCCCACTCCCCGTGTGCCCACTTTCTTCTGAATGGCCAGCTCTGTGGAGGGCGGAGTTGGGCAGAATTAGACTGCAGAACGCAGTTTTCCGGGTCCGCCTCCCCAGAGTGAAACGTGAGACATGTCTGCCATCTAATAAGGAATCGGCGGGGAAATTCTGAAATCTAACGCTATACTTGAATATAGATCTAATGAAATGAACTTGTTCTAAAAAACGCAGCGGCGAAAGTGGAGGACGCAGTGCAAAAGTCTGGCAGCTCAAGCTCGAATTTGCTATCGCCTACAGTTCGCTACGACAACAGTGGTGAGTACAGCAGTTTTACTACTCTATAGCTAGGATGCAGAGAAAGCTAGAATCCACCACATACAGACACATTTGTAGAATGGGTCGACATGCCCAAGTGTAGACCGGAGACCGTAGAAATCCGGTGGGTCTGAGTTTAGAGGGAAACATGGACAGTGAGGAGCAGCTAAAAGTGGACCAACAGCTTATGGACTGCTTCGGTGTGTATTAGGACCTGCTGGTTCGTATGCATAACTGTGGTGTGTCGTTAGCATGGAGTAACGAAAAGGGTCATTCCATGTCAGATCGTCAAATGGGTCTCACCACCACCACCTCAATTTTGCTAATTTTTTGTATGCAGCTGTATAAATATATATCACTGACAAATCCGAAATTTCAGCTCATTCGGACCAAAAATGAATTTTTGGTGCATTATTTTCTAAGGGTACTGCCCGTCAGTTTTCAGAAAATGCAGTCCATTTTACTGTATCTTTCTTGGTTGTGGAGCTATGAGGACACCAAAAGTGCCTATTGTTCAGGCAGTTTTATGTTAAGGTCCCCAAAGCACCCCCAATATACACCCTAGCATAGGCTCTCTGGCATTTTCTCCATTCATTTGTGTCTGCTGAATATAAATCAGGCTGAATTCACCATGAATTCATCACCAACTGCAGTCAGTACCTTGCCAAATGTGAAAAAAACACCAAAATGCCACCTGTTCAAACCCCCATATCTCCAGGGGCACACCTTGGATTTTCTTCTATTTTTTTTTTTAACGGACTCCTCTATTGTAGTAGAAAGACCGTTCCAAAAATTGTTGATGTGTTTTGACCAATATAAATTTTGCAGGTGTTTGAACAGAGGTGGGGTAATCTCAAGAATCGCTTGGCATTTTCAGCTTCTTACACAGTGTTAATGATTATTGAATCACGATAATTGTAAGTTCTCAATTCATCAATGCATGACACATTCACAGAAAGGTCAGTATATGCAGGTTGGTAGATCATGTTGGCAAGGAGAAACCTGAACCAGTTATTGATCAATAATTTCTGATTATTGCTATTGTTTTTCATGAAGCGAAACAAGAGGACACAAGCATTAACATGGACTTCTTCTGAAAAATGCTGGGTGCCATTCAATAACATTCTCCGAACTGTTCCAACTCCGGATGTCACTGGACGCACAGCCCGGCAGTATAAGTTGGACAAAACTGGGACAGACAACATTGTTGAGCTCTTTGCTGCATTTAGGCAGCAATAACACTGTTAACATAGCATGGAATACAAAGTTTTAATTTGACAGTCAGTTTACAAGAATTAGTGTCAGTAAATTTTATTGATGCAAAGAAGTGTGATTCTCAAAAATTGCCTGACCCCTATTTATACAGTTCTGAAATGTGTCGTTAAAGTCACATCAACAATTTTTGTTTTATTATGTCTACTATAATACAGGAATTAGTACAATTTAGTAAGTGATTGCCTAATGATTGAAAACACTTAAAATGTTGCATAGATAAATATGTAAGAAGCTTATAGTGCCACATGATTCTCAAGATTACCCCACCCCTGTTCAGACACCAGCAAAATTTATATTGGTCAAAAAACATCAACAATTTTTGGAGTGGTCTTTCTACTATAATAGAGGAATCCGTAAAAAAAAAATAGAAGAAAATCCAAGGTGTGCCCCTGGAGATACGGGGGTTTGAACAGATGGCATTTTATCAGCTTTTTTCACATTTGGCAAGGTACTGACTGCAGTTGGTGATGAATTCATGGTGAATTCAGCCTGATTTATACTCAGCAGACACAAATGAATGGAAAAAAATGCCAGAGAGCCTATGCTAGTTTATATTGGGGGTGCTTTGGGGACCTAAACATGGAACTGCCTGAACAAAAGGCACTTTAGGTGTCCTCATAGCTCCACAACCAAGAAAAAAGAAGTAAAATGGACTGCATTTTCTGATTAAGCAGTGTAACATTAGTTTAGATGCAAAGTCTCCAAGCTATAGGTGTAATAATAAAAAAGTTATGCCATGTTAAATACAAGAAAAATATCAATTGATAAAAAACTGACGGGCAGTACCCTTTCGAAAATAATTCACCAAAAATTCATTTTTGGTCCGAATGAGCTGAAATTTCGGATTTGTTCATCACGAATACATATTTATCTAATGTGAAAATATGGAAGCAATCTATGACTACATGGTGACAAATGTTTTGCATATCTGATGATTTGACATGGAATGACCCAACAGCTTCTGCGCTGGTATATGACGGAGCGGCGAAATCTCCAGGCTAAACGGCCTTTTTGGAAATTACTCATGGTAATGGTTTACTTCTTGCGTCGGATTGACCAGCATTTCCTCGCGGAAAATGGGCGTGTTATGGATAGTGCGCGAGAGCTAGATAGAGCTCCGGTTATGTTATGAGCATAATACAGGTTTTACAGACCGTAAGTTCCGTTTGCGTGAACCGTTGCTTATGTGGAGCTAGCGAATCGATAACTTTTACAGGAAAGAATTTAATATTCAATCGCCGATTTAATATTCAATCGACGGCAATGCAGAGAAATCGTTTGTTATACCGGACATGTTATAGCCTGTGCGCTTCCCTATTGCTTTCATTGGTAGCATCAGAGAGCTTGCCCAGGTATTGGAGAAGTATCAGGCTGACCCCGGTCATGGGATAAGTAAAGCGATCGTTTCACAAGCACCCAAAAACGCGCCCCAAGCTCTGCAAAACCTACGTCTGGTCTAACTGCCGCCTTCGCAGCCCAACTCTGCAGACACGTACAGCACCTCTCCGGTTAGCTTCAACTGTAGTGGCTACAATCAGGCAACGTTATGATGGAACTGCCACATTGATGCTTACCGAAATAACACCAGCATACCGATCATAATTACTGCCTATAAGTTACCAGGAGCATTTTAATTTGCACAGCACGCGAACTAACATGCAGTAGCTGATAACCGAGCGGTCATCATAACTACAGAGACAAACGTTACCCTGCAATACAGGTTTTACAGACAGTAAATTCCGTTACCGGGGGGGCAGTTGTACCAATCATCCAAGTTACAAACAAGTATAAAAAGTTTGCTTCAAATGAGGTTTATGTTCACACACACCTTCTGTTGAATTTCCCCTGATATTACTCTTGCATATTTTGGACACAAACATCAGCAACAGTTACTTGGCTACGTTAGCCACAGTGCTACAGCCACATTCAACAGGCCATCAGTTGGGTAGGCTTATGCTGTGAAGCAACTGCCTCCACATCTGTAGCCATGTTTCCATCCACACGTTCTTATACGAATTAAGTAATATCGAATTAAAAATGCCTCGCGGAGACTGTGTAATTAGACTTGATTTCAAGACTATCGACTCATAGTTTGTACGGTCCATCTCATTGGATTTTCTCTTGATCGGTAAAAGGCTTATGCGATAAATGCTGATGGAAACGTTATTCGCCGAATAAATCTGCTACTGCATCTTGACGGTGTTTTGATGCCGTCGTTTCCTTCTGATAATGGTCTGCTATGCTGGTAATAGCTGGCACCTAAGCACTACTACAACTTGTGCAATTATTGTCATTTGTTGGTAAACGCGATCCATTTTGGCTAACCGGCTAAATTAGTTGGCTAACAAACTACTTTTGTTCACTTGAAGGTTCTGCGATTCAGTGCAAAAATGAATGGAAACAGCTTAAAATGTCGGAAATGTACTCGATACACCAATTTGATTGCATAACAGCATGGTGTCATTACGTGACTACTTTATATTCGCTTTTTTAGATGGAAACGTATTTTCACCAGCTTTATTCGCATGAATATTTTTGGCGAACTTCAGATAATTCGATTGACAAGTGGATGGAAACATAGCTTGTGAGTTGCGGACAGTCGCGACCGATACAGGCTTTATCTTCAGATATTTTACAAAGCCTGCGTTTGAGGCCAGTTGTTAGTGCTAACTATCGTTAGCGGTCCTGCTGGCCTCCCTGAATCGTTAGCTTCACTTACATTATTTGCTGTTATATCGTTACTTACAGCTTGTGGCTCCGAGCGCTTGATCGATGCAACTGCTGCAGGATTGAGAAGCAGCTGAAACTCTTATCCTGTGTCGAATTATCCTTTATTGACAAAGCTGTCTTTGGTGAAATGCTGAGCACAAACGGCTAACGTTCCCTTTGGCCGTGGCTGTTCGCCGCCAGCAAAAAAAAAAAGCTACCCACTGATTTCTGGAGGCATCGTCTTTTGGGAGAGAAATAGGTGCTTTTCTTTGCGTCCAAAAGTAAACGGACGAGCAACTTTGTGAGAGATACTGACAAAATTGCACCTCAAATGATCTGCGGTTCTTCTTTTGTATTTCTGGAAGTGTAGATGCTACTAAGGCATAGTATGATCCGCGGTTGTTCATGTTTGCTAGAATAGTTTCCGGTGTGGGCAGGTCCTGCGCCGTGATTGGCTTTGGCTAGGTCTGTACTAATTGGACGGCACAACCTGACGTCAGGTTTTGCCCAGATCTCGTGAAGATCTCAGGAGGAGCTGTTCAGAGAGGAAATCACGTTTTTAAATCACGTTCTTGGATTACAGCAAAACCCCTGTATCTTATGTTTAGAAACTTTTCAGAGGTTTAGTATGGACATCCAACATTATAACATTACCTATATGTACTAAAAAGAAGGATCAGCATAATAGGTCCCCTTTAAGAGAATTAATATGCATCCATAGACTGCAGAAAAATGTTTTTAAGGGACTAGAAAAGGTTGTGGGTGGTAGTTTGTTTTTTTTTTTTTAAACAAGTTTCACTCACTCTCACGTGCAGCAAGTGGCGGTGCCTACTCGCTAATGCTGCGTTTCCACCAAACGCGACACGAATTATTTGCGCGGCAAGATTATATACCAAGTCAATACAAAGGCGCGAATACGCGCGACTTGCGTCTTCTCGCGCGTTTGCGTCTTTGCACTGACTTTGAATGTTATCTGGCCTCGCGAATAATTCGTGTAGCGTTTCATGGAAACGCAGTTAGAGTAATGGAGTGGAAGAGGAGAAAGCTGCGGAAGAAGGAAGAACGTGATCTGCCACGCAACTATCGTCGTTGATTGGGGCGCAAAAATGGAAATTTTTGCAGGTTGCCGTTTGACTGTAGGACAATTATTGTACTTTTAGATTTGGTACTGATGGAAGGGGGGAAAGTAGGAAACCGATGAAGGGTCATTTGTTGTTGGAATTAAAGCAGTGGGAGATGAGTGAGAAATAAACCGCGTGCTTGGTGGTAATCATTTTTTTCGGTAAATTTGTAAAAAATGAAATTGGTGACGTTAAGGCAGTGAGGGTATGCAGAAGTGGGATTGTGATAATCAAATGCATGACAAGGGAACAAAGGGAAGAAGCTCTTGATATAAAAGAATTTGACCCAACGCCTAGTGACCTGTTTTAGAATGAATTGCCGAGCGACTGGGAAAGGTGTTATCAGAGGTGTTCCTGGAGCTCGGCAGCTGATTGGTTGTCGGGACGGGAAGGAACAGGATAGCATGGCAGTAATGCTGGAGTTTGAAAAAGGGTTACCTGACGGGATTACGGGACTATGTGAATTGTAGGAGGACTTTTGAGAGGGCGCCACTTTGGTGCCAAGAATATGGTCATGTTGCCACAGTGAGCTGGGCAAAGACGTTTAGATGTAGATAGTGCGGTAAATTTGGGTGTTGTGTGGTATTGAAAGAGCAAGCTGTATGTTTTCATTGTGGAGGAAGTCATGAAGCTGGGGAGAAGCATCGCGATAGGAGGAAATTGGGAAGTAAGGTGGAACGGGCACGGACACAAAACAAGTAATCATATGCAGAGGCTATAAAGAAAGATGAAGATGGAAAAGGGTAAAGTGAGCAAAGAACAGTGTACTACTCAGACCGTTTCAAAAGGCCCAAGACCTCATAATGAATATATTAGTATGGACAAAAGGAGTTTTTTTGGATTCGTAGCAATAGTTATTAATTGTGGTTTTGAAATAGAAACAAAAATGGAAATAATTAGAATGGTGGTTCATGCAGCAAGGGGGTCTCTTAGAATTGACATAAGGGTGGAAGAAATTCGGGGAATTTTAGAGAAAGCGTCTGGTGGGAGCCAAATACTAAGTAACTAGTAGCGTTCAGTTATCGTTATCGAAAAGGGTGGGGTAGGGTTATAGTTAAGTTTTTTTTTAGTACATATTGAAGGTAAGTGGTAAGATTATAGAACCAGAGGCAAGCAGTAAAACACCATGGATTTGTAAACCGCCTTTAAATCATTAAGAGGGAGAAGGCTGCTGTAAGCTCTCACTATTCCAGTAGGTGGTGGTGAAATCACATGAAATTTTTAAAAATTTCATGAATGAAAAAGGAAGAAGAAGAAGAACCTCTCACCTTAAATTTGCACGAGAACCTGGCTACTGCTGCACGGGTGACCCCCACTGTGGACAAGACGTTTCTCTAAATTTGTGGCAGTAACGTGCCTAAAATGTAGTTTTCTTTCGAATGCATCCGTTATTCTGGCTACAGGCAATTGGGCGAGAGTCTATTGAGAAGAATTGATGTATTATGCAACTGGGGTATGCTACTTTGCTTCTATCTTTACACTGTTCGTTGTATCCATCATTAATTTTACATGGGAATACTTCTCGTCCATGTTAGTGCACGACGGAAGCTCGAAAACCTAACTCCGTGATATTGATTGCAGTTTGAAAACGTTTTGGCTTAACTGTATTACGGTATGACACGGTCAATAAGATTTTGTCTTTTTGGAAAAAAACATTCTTCGGTGTTGGTCTCGCTTACACGGCTGCTGTTCTGATGAGGTTGTGATCCGCGGCTCGGCTTGCTGGTGTCTATCGTGACATGCAGTCTTACTCGCTGGTCTCAGCAGGAATTTCCAGTGTTCTGCGTTAGTTTTTCTGCAAGAGTTTGCTTTTGTACAAGAAACGCCGGCAGTTGGTCAGCCAATGTATTTTCCTCAGGAAATGCACTTTTAGTTCATCATCATTCTTCATCCACACTTAATGAAGCACGAACTGCTTAATGTAGGCTAATGAATCAAACTCTAGCCTGTAGATGATTTCACGGAGATGATGTGTTTTGATTCGATTATGATTTACCGACTTTTTCAGTACAATTGGACGTTCTCCTTTGCATAAGTGAGCCACCGATAGTGGAGGAATGCTTCTATCAAAATAAGTTGCGTTACCTCGCAAGTGCTCGTACTTTGCGAATTGGCCACAGAACAACGGTAGGCAAATCTAGTGCATTAAGATTTAAAAAGTCATCTTAACATCAGCATCTCATTTTTGTGACTCGTTAAATTTTGCTGTATTTCCAAGGGCCCTGCACGATAAAGTTGGCAATGGGGAATGCCTGAAAGAAACGGACTGCACCTGAGCAAGCTGTACCAATCCTCTGCAGCGCCTGGCCTGGGCGTCAGAAAGCCTCTGCTGTTTTTTCGCCGTATAAAAGGATGTGATTTCACCCATCATTCTGTCTAGCTTTCGACGAAAACTGTGATCTTGTTTTTATTGCATATTTCATTGAACATCTGTTATTACTAGATTTTTAGCTCATCTTTGGATTTTAACCATTTTTTTTTAACAAGTAAAATTTCACAGTTAATTAAATTCACCGATCAGCCATAACATTATTCGCCGGTGTCGTGTAAAATCTGGTCTCCCCCCACCCCCGTGACTTTCGTCGCATATTGTGCGTCAATTTGCGGCAAATCACGTCATTTGATTCATCAACGATTTTCATTTTAATTAAAGCAGGGGACACACTACAAGATTTTTGGCCAGATTTTACCTTCGATTTGCAGTTGGGGCTAGCCTGCGCCAGTCAGCTCTAGTTGGGGACAGTCGTCATGACAAGTCAGCGCAGAATCTGCGATGTGGTACAGACTGGAATCAGCAAGTGTGTGAGGTGAACAGACTCCACCCGACTTCAGTCGCCGAAATTCAAACATGTTTGAATTTTTTGAGCCGACTCTGGACGCAGTTGTGTAGTGTGTGCTCCCTCATCTGCTGCAGTCCTTAAATGTGTGATCCCCAGTCTTTACAAGAATCTGCTGAAGCCAGTCGTGTAGTGTGTGCTCCAAGTCTTTTCAAAATCTGCAAAGACTGTGAAAATATTGTAGTGTGTCCCCAGCTTAAGTATTCACGGAAATAAGTAAGCCAATTCATAACATCTAAATGCAATGATTAGTCCAGACGTTGGTGGAAGTTAGAAAATCGTTTGCTTGTACTGATGTAACGAGCTAGCTAGCTTTCTAATAAGGCCACAGTTTGCTTTTACCGTAATAAGGGCAAGCTAGCCAGCTAAAGTGATAGCTGGCCTGCACACTAGTGTAGCAATGTAGCCAGCTAGCTTGCTAATAAGGTAGGTATCAGTTTGCTTTTACTATTATAATTGCAAGCTAAAGTGATAACGAACTGTTTAATGACGAGCTAGCACACCAGTGTAGCGAGCTAGCCAGCTAACATGCTTAAGGTAACAGTTCCCTTCTGCTGTTATAATCGCTAGCTAACTAGCCAGCTAAAGTGATAATGAACTGTTTAATGATTAGCGAGCTAGCTAGCTAGTTTGCTAAAGGCTACACAGCCGTAATTGGGTCATTCCGTGTCAACTCAACCAGAGCCCCCCACATCAAAATTTTGATTTTGATATAACTTTGCATATTTCAAGAGATATGCATTGACAGTACTGAGGTCAAATATTTCAGCTCAATTATTGCTAGTTCCTGAAATTTAGCCTATTTTTGGGGGGGGGGGGTCAATTGTAACAAAATTACCTTAATTTTGGAGGGAGCTTTAGGGCCTCCAGTATCGATTTTCAGAGCTGACAGACCCAGAAGTTTAATTTTGTCATCACTGTGGCCTGGAAAAGGCATCAAATGCCAATCATACTAATTCGCGAGAATTTTTTCTAAATTTAAATTTATTATTCTGTAACTAATTAAGATAGAGCCCTGAAACTTGGTATGCAAACTGTCGGTCAACTTTCTGAAGACCACAAAAAAAAAAAATCTAAGTCACAATGGTTGTAATAAATGTTTTAATAACCTTGGAAGTTGGCTTCAGAATGAAAAGTGTGTTTTGGGTCATTTTAGTGGGTAAATATATCACAAAAGGGACACAAGTTATCAATGTCATATTTTTAGTGCTTGAAGGCATGGGCCTTGGGTCTAACATATTAAAAAAACTGGAGGTGTAAAACTCTTCCTTTAGACTGTACAGCATGCCAATCATATTAGGTGTGTAACTTAATTTTTGGAGCACCTTAGCCATGGTGTAAGTGAAAAGATGAATGTGACACAGACACTTGTTCACCTCCGTCAAGGAGGTGTATGTTTTCGGCGGCGTTGGTTGGTTGGTTTGTCTGTCTGTCTGTCTGTTAGCAGGATATCTCAAAAACGGCCGTATAGATTGTAACCAAACCTTGCAGGATGTTAGAGTAGCACGAGAGGAACAAGTGTTTAAATCTTGGCATATCTAGGCCAAAGTTCAAATCCAGCTGTGCTGGCAGAGATTTCAAGTCTTTCCAATGGGCCAGATTTCCAATCAGCCTGCTTTTGGGTTTTGCTGCCACCTGGCGGTGGAATGCAACAATACCCTACATCAGCCCAAGAAAATAACTAATGCACAGAGTTGCCTTGGCATGGTGGAGGTGCTGCGCTCTCTGAGTGCTCTTGTTTCATAATGATATAGGTACATAGGCATTGTTTTGAGATATGTTGGTCACATTACAAATACACTGAACAAAAATATAAACACCCCGTGTCAAATTTGAGTTTTTATTAGGGTTATGCAATATATGAAGCGAATCAAAATTCATTTTTGTTGATGACTAATCTTCAGATCACTGGCCATTACATCTTGATATTGGCATCTGCAAAGGAGTGACAATCCTTTGAACACGTTGGGGGTCAGGTTGAAGAAATTGAATGTTCAATATCTTATGTGTCCACCATTTGCGCCTCTCAGAGCAACACATCTCCTTCGCATGGAGTTGATCAGGTTGTCTATCGTGGCCTGTGGAATGTTATTCCATTCTTCCCGGGGGGCCACACGCGGCTGGCGCACATTATCCGGAACTGGAACACGGTCACGGACACGTCGATCCAGAACATCCCAAAGATGCTCTATGGGCGACATGTCCCGCGAATACGCAGGCCAGTCCAGAACTGGAATGTGTTCTGCTTCAAGGAACTGCATGCAGACTGCTCTGGTGGACATCCCTGTATGCAGCATTCTAATGGCACGTTCCCGCATGACCGGAGACATCTGAGGCATGATAACTTTTGACAAAATTTGACATTTTGGGTGGCCTTTTATTGTCCCCAGTATAAGGAGTGTGTGGGTACTGCTCATTCTGTCTGATCACCGTCTTGAAATGCCACACCCATGTACTGAGTGAAATCACTGCATCACTGAGCAAATGATCGCTGACAGAGAGATGGATTAAAAAATGGTACACAAATCAAGAGAAATATCCCTATTGTACCAGTAAAAGTCAGCATATGCTCACTTAGAGTTGTTAACTCCATTTGGCATCAATATTTGACATGGGGCGTTTATATTTTTGTTCAATGTATGTTGACATATAAAGAAACATCAGAATAACTACTGAATGATTGAAAACAGGTTATGACCAATCATTAATTTTAAGGGATTGTTTTGAGCCTCCCCAGTTGCCAGTTCACAAGCCGCCACTGCTATCTATATATAGGGCCATGGGGCAGAAAAACCCAAAATTTCGGACATGGGATTATTGGAGGTTTCAGTTTATATGTTGCTAAATATAGAAGTGGGGAATTCCAAAGTTCCATTTATAACCCTGGAAAGGTCTTATGTATTAAAATCATTGGAAAATTCTTTTTACACAGTAATTACTGTGGTTACACTGTCATCTTTTCATAAAATATTTTTTTCCAGCTTCCCTTTATTATACTATAATAAATCCTGATGGCAGCACTGGTATGTATGGCAGTTCTTTTGTATGTCAAATATTGTGCTGGTAACTGTAGAAAATGCTCTGTGAATGAAACAGTGCGATCATTAAAATTTATTTGTGTGCTCTTTCATCTCAAATCATGGTATCTAGACTTAAATGAATGCCAAACTACTATTATGATGGGTGTAATGTAAAATCAGAAAGAATAGTTCTACTAGTGATGGCGAGATGAAGCCTCATGGAGCATTGAAGCTGTCTCCCCAAATGGTTCACTAATGGGTGACGCTTCTTGAGGCTTTTTCTGCTTACTACGCCATCTACTGGACAAAAAGTATAAAACAGGCAAAAGTATCGCGGATTATATTACCACGGTGGCGTATTAAAAGGTATAAAAGGTATAGACATACTTGAACTATCCAAACGACGACATAACATATTGTCAAAGTTTTAAATACCAGCAACTGCATTTATTTCTCAGTCATGGGGCTGGCAAATCGACGTCATTATGGTCCATTAATCATTTTAATTGAACCGTGATAACATATTGATTTCTTTTTGTGCTTCATAAAACCAATGATAATTTAGTTACTGGCACATTGAGACAGCAAGTGTTTCTGGGTAATGTCCAACATTCCATAGACCACCCACGCGAGGAATCGCGCGCCAAATTGCGAACCACTTCACGAACCGGTCATGAGGTACGGCCGGCTGGCGAGGCTTCCGATGTGATCGCATACGTCATCAATACACGCCTCACAAAATAATTCCTGAATTACTCGGCACACGCCTCGAAGCATCGGCACAGAACGTCACATCACTAAGTTCTACATCTTCAGGTTTTTAATATCTTAGGCCTAAGACCCATGCCTTCAACCACTAAAAATATGGAATCAATAACTTGTGTCCCTTTTGAGATATATACCCGCAAAAATGACCCAAAATAAGCACTTCTCATTCTGAAGCCAACTTCCAGGATTATTAAAACATTTGATACAACCATTTTGACTTTGATATTTTTTGTGGTTTTCAGAAAGTTGACTGGCAATTTGCATACCAAGTGTTAGGGCTCTATCTTAATTGGTTACAGAATAATAAATGCATTAAATATTGAAAAAAGACTCGCAAATTAGTGTGATTGGTGTTTTTTGCTTTTTCCAGGCCACAGTACAGGTAAAGTAAACACACTGAGTAAAGGAAAAGTAGCTTAAGCCAAGAGTTCAGCAACTTTACTGATGACAAAATAAAACTTATGCATTTGCAGAGCAAACAGACTCATATCTCAGGCCCTCAAACTTACTCCAAAATTATGGCTATTTTCTTAAAACTGACCCCCCCAAAAGAAGCTAAATCTTAGGAACTGGCAATAATTGAGCTTAATTAATTCACCATTTCACACCAGATATATTAATCTTCCTCTGTGGGGTGTATAATAAATTTTTTTTTTCTTTTTGTGGGGAAGTTCCTAAAATTTGGTTGATTTGACATGGAATGACCCAATTCAATTAATTCCATACTATAGTGAGCTATACGATGATCTCGCAAAACATGTCATTTGACGTGTATTATTATGCGATGGAGGACACGCGGGGGACCAGATTTTACAGACGCTGGATTGAGGTATTATGTCTTCCCTTCTGGGCCAGAAAAAACTTTTTGCTGGGCTGTGCAGCTGCATGAACTGTTCAGAGAAGTTATAGCTTCTGCATGACCAAACACGTTTCTAACCTTACAGCTTAAGAAATGTTATAGTTAATTTTTGTTTTATTTTATAGGTTGATTTATTAATAAATAAATTAATAAAAAGTGTGTGTATATGATTTAATCATATAATCTGTGATCAAATAAAATGGCATTTCTAATGCATCCTCTGTAAGATGGCTATATTGTATTCGATAATTAATTATTGTAACACTTCCGAATTTATAACAAACTTGAATTTTTGGCCCTGTTAAGGTTGTAATATTTTAATATCTAAACACTACAAATGGGTTATTCTTCAAGTGTATGTTAACATTTATGAAATAATGATATAAAGCTCAAACTCAACAAAATGCTTTAACTATATGTATTTTATAAAATTATGTTTGAATATGCCTTCGATGCCAATAAATGCTGTGTGTCCACAAAAGTACCATATTTTCAAGAATTTATTTGAGTTTTTATGTCACGTTGCAATTTTCAATCTCATCAGTGAGTGAAATGCTCACACTATAGGGCCCAGGGAAAGTTTCTTGTGCAGTTAGACTAATTAAAGGCTGAAATCCCTCCTGCTGTTTCCCTACAGGGGCTGCACTTCTGAACACATTTGATCAACAGAATGATGCATACAGGAGGCCATCTGACACAGGACACTGAGACGACCCTACCAGAGCTCCCCGAGCAGCACAGGATCAGAGAGAAAGAAGAGGAACTACATGGACTGGAGTCTGTCCACATGGCAGAGTCAGAGACAAAATGTACTGCACCAGGACTCAACACACTGGAGCCAGAGTGTGTTACTGTAAACAGCAGAGTCAGTGATTTACATCTCACAGAAGCACCACTGATAAAAACAGAGACTGATCTGGGCCCTTTCAACCCTGAGGATCTCAAGACAGAAAGCCTAAACTTTACAGATATGGCCAATGCAGCCCATCTGCATCCTAACCAAACCAAAATAGAACCTGCTGATGGAGATTATATTAAGGCTGAACACATGAGTGTCTTGCCAGACATAAAGTGTGTTGGTATAAAATCTGAGGAAGTGAAGCTTGAATCCAGTGAAGGTTTAGTGAGTGAAGTCATGAACACTGAGCTTAATGGAGTTAATGTTTATAAAAAATGCCAGGGAGAATCGTGGCAGTATGCAGGAGAGCCAAATCCAGACGGGAAAAAATCTGGTGAAAAACAGCCTGAAATAATTGAAGATGAGGGAATCCTTAAATGTGAAAAGCTGCACAAATGCGACCAATGTGAGAGGAGTTTTACATGGAAATATCAATTAAAATCCCACCAGAGAATTCATACAGGTGAAAAGCCCTTCAAATGTGATCAATCTCATAAGAGTTTTACCAAGAAACCTTTGTTAAAATCCCACCACAGAATTCATGAAGGTGAAAAGCCCTATACATGTGATCAGTGTGGCAAGTGTTTCAGTTTGAAATCTAATTTTCATGCCCACGAGCGAATTCATATGGATGAGAAGCCCTACAAATGTAATCAATGTCAAAAGAGTTTTTTGTGGAAATATTGTTTAAAATCCCACCAGAGAACTCATACAGGTGAAAAGCCCTTCAAATGTGATCAATGTTGGAAGAGTTTTACAAGGAAACCTTCCTTAAAATCCCACCTCAGAATTCATAAAGGTGAAAATCCCTTTGCATGTCATCAGTGTGGCAAGTGTTTCAGTTCGAAATCTAATTTACATTCCCACGAGCGAATTCATACGGATGAGAAGCCCTACAAATGTAATCAATGTCAGAAGAGTTTTTTGTGAAAATATTGTTTAAAATCCCACCAGAGAATTCATACAGGTGAAAAGCCCTTCAAATGTGATCAATCTCAAAAGAGTTTTACAAAGAAACCTTTGTTAAAATCCCACCACAGAATTCATGAAGGTGAAAAGCCCTATACATGTGATCAGTGTGGCAAGTGTTTCAGTTCGAAATCTAATTTTCATGCCCATGAGCGAATTCATGCTGGTGAGAAGCCCTATAAATGCGACCAATGTCAGATGAGTTTTTTGTGGAAATATTGTTTAAAATCCCACCAGAGAATTCATACAGGTGAAAAGCCCTTCAAATGTGATCAATGTCGGAAGAGTTTTGCAAGGAAACCTTCCTTAAAATCCCATCTCAGAATTCATAAAGGTGAAAATCCCTTTGCATGTCATCAGTGTGGCAAGTGTTTCACTTCGAAATCTAATTTTCATTCCCACAAGTGAATTCATACGGATGAGAAGCCCTACAAATGGAATCAATGTCAGAAGAGTTTTTTGTGGAAATATTGTTTAAAATCCCACCACCAGAAAAGCCCTTCAAATTAATCAAAAGAGTTTTGAAAAGAAACCCCACCACAGAATTCATGAAGGTGAAAAGCCCTATACATGTGATCAGTGTGGCAAGTGGTTCATTTTTTGAAATGCTGAGAAGTTTACAATGTCAGATGAGAAAATTTAAAAATACTGATGAAAAAGCTTACACGTTTGATCGGCGTGGGAAGTGGTTCATTTGAAATCAGTTCAAAATATAATTCATACTGATGAAAATGCTTACACGTTTTGATCAGCAAATTTACAGTTCAAAACTGATGGAAAGCCGCACAAATTACACTGAACAGTGCACAAAGAACAGGTTTTTTCCGGAAATCATTTAAAATCCCACCAGAGAATTCATACAGGTGAAAGGCTGTAAAAATGCTATCAGTGTGACAAGACTTTTTTTTTTTGAAGTCTCATTTAAAATTCATACACATGAAAAGCCCTACACGTGCTCACTGTGGGAAGTGTTTCAGATCCAAAACTTATCTACAAAGTCATGAGCATAATCATACTGTTGAAAAGTCCTATAAAGGCAATCAATGTGAGAAGACTCTCTGTCATGAATGTAATTTGCATTCCCATGAGCTAATTCATACTAATGAAAAGCCCTACAGATGTGATCAGTGTGAAAAATATTTCAATTCAAAATCTTACTTACAAAAACAGAAGAAAATTCATGCTGATGAAAACCTGAACAAATGCAATCAATGTCAGAAGATTTTCTTGTGGAAATCTGTATTAAAATCCCACCAGAGAATTCATACAGCTGAAAAGCCCTAGAAATGCAATCAATGTAAGAGGAGTTTCAGTCATAAACATATTTTGACTTGCCACAAACAAATTCATACAGGTGAAAAGCCCTACAAATGCAATAAATGTGACGAGAGCTTCCAATGTAAACATTATTTGAATTCCATGTGCGAATTCATACAGTTGAAAAGCCCTATAAATGCAATCAATGTGCGAAGAGTTTCTGTCATGAACATAATTTGAATTCCCATGAGCTAATTCATACAGGTGAGAAACCCTAAACACAAGCAGTGTTTCATTTTAAAATCTAATTTACAAACCAATGAGAGTATTCATACTAATGAAAAGCCCGAGGGATGTGATCATTGTCAGAAGTTTTTTTTTTTAAAGAAAATCTCATTTGAAATCGCACCAGAGAATTCATACAGGTGAAAACCCCAACAATAGTTATCATAGGCGGCGCTGGGGGAGCTTGGGGGTGCAATAGCACCTCCAAAGAAGCCCATAGCACCCCCAAGAAATGCTCAACAGATTTTTCTTTTTTTCGCCTGTCAGCAAATAAACTATTCTTTGTTAAAATATGTGACATTATTTGGTCGTCACTGGCCATATTAGTTACAGTCTGTATATCTATTAGGCAAATACAGTGATTAACAAACGCACGGTAAATAATGTATTTTCAAGTGTCCTACCGGCGATTACATTAATTATGGTACCTGAACGCAACACCTGACATGCTGAACCTATCGTTTGCTGTACACAATTGCCTTTATGCACGGTTACTTCAAGGATGTTTTATATTTCTACTTCCTTGTTACGAATCCTTGGTATTCGATCCGCGTCATCAACGTTCGATGCGGCCATATTGTTGACATCCCCACTAACATTCCTGACGCGACTCTATCTCTTCTTCTACCTCACATTTTTTAGCGATGGTATCAACCCTGGTTGGTTCAACATGGTTTGCTGTGTGGTTCACGGCTGTTCTAAAAACAGCAAAAAAAAAAAAAAAAACACGGCGTTAGATTTTTTGCAATACCCACTGTGATGAAAAGAGAGGGGAGGGAGGCAGAGGAGTTGAGCCAGCGGAGGAGAGACCTGTGGCTAGCTAGAATCAATAGGAGAGACTTCCAGGCTACTCCTTACAGCAAAGTCTGTTCCGATCATTTTACCTCAGGTAACGTTAGTGTTAGATAAGCCACTTTCCCCAGTAAAGTGTGTGCACAGCATTTAATCACTGGTAGACAACGGTTTTATTAGTCAGAGATCGTTTTGTCAGACAGTGAATGTTGCTTGATGTGATAAAAGATGCAAGGTGCTAGCTACCGGCGCCTGACACCGTTTGGTAGGAGGCGACGTCAAGACAGCTGATATGACAGTCGATATTATTGACTTACGAGATTCACGGTGAGCTACTGTTGAATGGAGTTAATGGCTGCATCCAAAATCGCCGAAATTAAATCCTCGTTCTGTAGCTACACTTGCATCCTTTCCGTTCTATGGAACACAGTTTTATCCAAAACGTCGGTTTTGGCGTCAGCATAAAGATTTTGTATTTGTGTCTTAAGACGCCATAAAATGCCCGGTTAGCACTCTCTTATTGTACAACAGAAATAGCCAGTTAAGACGCCATAAAATGCCCGGTTAAGACACTGAAATACAAAATATTAATGTTGACACAAAAACAGACGTTTTGGACCAAATGCAAGTTTACAGAACGAGGATTTAATTTAGGCGCTTAAGGAGGCAGCCAATGTTCGCTCCTCCCAACCTCGCTCGCGGCCGTTTCTGACGAGTGTAGGCGGACACTGTGTGGATTAAATAGTGGCAAATATCGGGGTAATCCACGGCTGGCAGCAAAGATATATCTCGGCTAAATGCTGCTGAGTCTAATTTATATGGATCGACGCCAATCAAACAAGTTCTCTCGTCATAGCGCGCTGAGGATGACGGCTCGTTTAACTCAATTGACATCTTCGCTCTGCTCCTCAGCGGTATGCCAACAATATGGCCGCCGTGACGTCAGAAGGCTGTCTGCGAATACTATCAGTTTGCCAGCTCAATCACTTCCGGTCATGTCGAGTCGCCGCTGTCAAAACACTCTCAGCTGTCAAAACAAATGTCTAAGACGATGTCGTTGTATACGCGTTGCCTCCAACAATTACGGATATGAACAGCGTTCGACCCGCCACCGCAAGCAACCTGTCGGCTCCATTCCTTTACTAGAACAGATATGATCCAGCATCTCGGTCATAGCGAAGTATGTAGATGGAGCTGAGTTAGTTTCTTGGCCTTGTGTAAGCCGTAGCTAGCTTGGAAGCTTTGAGTTAGGAGCCAGTGTTTCAGCAGCTAGGCACCATTTGGTCCGCCTCAGCTCCAGCAACGGTCCGTCTTTTTGCTCGATTTTGGATTAGCCGAGAGGTAGGCGGAGTGAATAACGACCAAATGAGCTTCAGAGTGGATATTCAGTAATGGCTAACTAGCGGTCGCTAATGTGTTCCTTCATAAAGTCCATCATCCACAAGTTGGCCAGCTACATTAACCTAATTAATAAGCCAAGCGACAACAGAAAACAGTGTCACTAACTAGCCACGTTCGGCTATTTTCGGTGTCCAGTGACGCTCCATTTACATGACAAAACAAAAGTGAAACTAAGAGCAAGGGCTCCTCGTCGAGGTCCAGAAGCACCTTTAATTATACGACGCGATAGAGAAGTTGCGCGTCTTAGTGGCATCATTCGCTAATAAAGCTAAAGGTCATGGATTAACTGGGCAGCTGATGAAATAACCATGGTTTAGCTTTTTGAGCTGCTGGCCACAGTAACCAATTAATTCAGCATTCACCGAAGTCAAAATGTAGGGTGATAATGCTTCATATCATTGAGGAATGGAGGACAGGACTAATGGTGCAGTGTATTCCCAGAAAAAAACGGCTTTCCCCTGGGTTGATGTTTTATGTGGGGTTTTTTTGTTTTGTTTTTTGCTGTGGCACTTTGTTTTGGAGCTTCAGTTATGTCTTTTCCAGACATGATACTTGATTACACATCAGACCTGAGAATAGCAGTGATAGGCTAGCTGAGCCCTGCAAATTTAAAATAAAGACTTGATGTTTAAATTTGTCATTGGTGGCCCGTCTCACTTCATAATGTGCATGATTTTGCGTTGGTTTAGCCTTGTGATGAATAAATAAATTGATAGGCTATATCCACAACTCCTTAGAACCTCCAGTAATAGTCAAGTCTCTCCCCCCCCGGTCCCACAATTGTCTTAACACCTCCATCAATTCTTAAGCTCCCTTCCAGCACCCTCATCAAAAATAGTCTTGAGCCGCCACTGCTGGCCAGAGGGAAGGAGTGTACAGTATGAGTTGAGTGGATGACTGGGATCAAGTGCTGTGGAGCGCGCTCTGTGTGCAGTGGCTGTGCTATTGAGGTCTGAGAGGGTGGGGATGGGGAGCCCAATGATCTTGGCAGCTTTGTGTGTGATTTGTGTTAGTTTATTTCTGTTGGGTGCTGACAGCATGTTGAAGAAGCAGGGGGAACAGTAAAGGAGTATGGGTTGAATGATGCTTTTATAAAGTAGCAACAGGAGGTGAGGGGCAACTGAGAGTGCTCTGAGTGTGCGGATGGCAGAGAGTCTTTGTTGGCAGCATTTATGGATGTCAGTGGTGTGTTGCTCAAAGCTTAGTTTATTGCCCAGGGTGAGTCCGAGATATTTGTGGCTCTTCACCATCTCAACTGCTTCGCCGTTTATGCTGACAGGGTTGTGGGTGGAGTTAGGGGCTGACCTGCTGGAGGAGTTGAAAACCAGTTCTTTTGTTTTGGAGACATTTAATTGTAGGTGATTGTCTGTGCACCACTGTGAGAGATATGAGATAGAGTTGTGATAGTCCTCTTCCAAGTTATTGTCCTAAAGTAATACGAGTACTTCAGTGTCATCTGAGTATTTCAAGTACGTAGTGATGGGTGAGGGGCTGATGCAGTCCTTGGTGTATAGGGTGAACAGAAAAGGGCTCACGACACAACCTTGTGGGGCTCCTGTGTTGGTGATGGCGGGTGGGGAGATGGTACTGCCCACTCTGGTGGATTGTGGTTGGTCACTGAGGAAGCTGTGTATACAGTGGATGAGGAGGGGTGGGACATTGAGTTGAAGGAGTTTCCTTATCATCTGGTGGCGTTGGATGGTATTGAAGGCTGAGCTGAAGTCGATGAGGAGGAGTCTGGTGAAATTACCTGGGGATTCAAGGTGTTGTAGGAGGGAGTGGAGAGGACATGCCACTGCTTCTTCAGTCCCTCTCTTGGCCTAATATGCAAACTGGTTAGGGTCCAGGTGTGGTTTGACAGATGGGAATATGATGTTAAGAACCAGCTTCTCCAGGCATTTCATAGGTATTGATGTTCGGGCAATTGGGCGGTAATGGTTGGGTTCTGATGGGCGGGGTCTCTTGGGTACCGGAATGATAGTGGAAGTTCCAAAGGGTGGGCGCTGTGGCAGTTCTGTAGGAGTCTTGGAAGAGGGAGTGCACGACGGGAGACAGCTCCGCTGCACACTCTTTAAGGACTCGTGCTGAGATGAGGTCCGACCCTGGAGACTTCCCTGATTTACACCGGCTAAACTGCTGGCGTACGTCGTCCACAGAGAAGGGGGCGGGTTTTGATGGATCAGGGAGGGCTATGGTCTCCAGGAGTGCCCTACAATCCTCTGAATAATCCCTGGTGTCAAACCGGGTGTAGAAGATGTTCAGGTTTTCAGCAAACAAGATGGGATCAGTTATTGTAGGTAAAGTGTGTAAGCTGGTTCCAACCACAGCTGCAGTTGTAAGATTTTAACAGGCAGCTGATCCGTCTTAATGGTCATGGTCATGGCTTGTTTTCAAAAAATCTGTAATTTTTTTTCAGATTTCACAAGGTTATAACACAGTCAGTGTCATCTGAATGTACAAATGTACATGTAGGATACACAGGTAGCAATCATAATTTACTGAAAATTTGAAGTCTCTAGCTTGAACACATTTTGAGATAATGATGTCTAAACTTTGCTGCAGATTTAGATGAGTGCGTAAATACGCCAAAAATCGGAAGTGGGGTACCATGTTCAAAATTTTTTTCTCTGGATGTATTAAGTATATCAAGCTAAAATTTTGGCTAAGTTAGTTTAAATGGTCACTCTTTATGTGGTAAAATTTTGAAACAAATCTGAGATGGTCGAGCAGAAAGTTTCTCTAAAATCTGCTGAATTGTGGTGGAATGACCCAAGAGGGTTCGGAGGGGGTCAGGTGACTGGGATTTAAGGTTTTGGGGGAAAAAAGGGTGTAGGAATGTGGGTAGGCTAGATGGTTGGTGCAGTTTTTTTTATTATAATTCACCTCCGCCAAGGAGGTGTATGTTTTTGCTGGCTTTGGTTGGTTTGTTTGTTGGTTGTCGAAATCGACAACCATGTCACTTCGTTCCGTTAGTTGTCTGTCTGCATAGATTTCAACCAAACTTTGCAGGATGTTAGAGTAGCACAAGAGGAACAACTGATTAAATTTAGGCATATCTAGGCCAAAGTACTGCTGAAATATAGGCCAAAGTTCAAATCCAGCTATGCTGGCAGAGATTTCAAGTCTTTCCAATGGGCCGGATTTCCAATCGGCGTCCTGTTGGGTTTTGCTGCCACCTGGCAGTAGAATGCAACAATACCCTACATCAGCCAATGAAAATAACTCATGCACAGAGTTGCCTTGACGAGAAAGAGGTATGCGCTCTACCGAGTGCCCTTAAGCAATATTATATTATCCACTTGTCCTAGGCCGCACATTTAAAGTTCTCAGGCAAAGGTCAAAGTACTACGTAACTGTTCACCACATTACAAAATTGACCCTAGTCTCGAGTCAGACACCAGATGATTTCAACAATGGTCCCGCTTGGCGGGAGTCATCTTTTGTCTGTCTGTCTGTCTGTCTGTGAGCAACATATCTCAGAAAGGGTTGCATAGATTTTAACCAAACTTTGCAGGATGTTTAAGAAGCACGAGAGGAAAAAGTGATTAAATTTAGGCATATCCCAAAGTATAGCTGAGATATAGGCCAAAGTTCTAATCTAGCTATGCTGGCGGAGGTATGGGCTCTCGCGAGTCCAGCAGAGAGGGTCAGATATGACCCAAGGACCAATTGATTTGATTTTGGGAGTGATCCGGGTTGGGGTTAGGGCCCTGGGCGGAGGTGCTGCTCTCTCTGAGTGCTCTTATTATCTCCGCCAAGGAGATAATGCGATCGAGTCGGTTTATTTATTTATTTATTTGTCTGTCTGTCTGTCTGTCCTTCTGTCTGTCTGTGGACAGGATTTCTCGGAAACTACTGGACGGATCTTCATGAAATTTTCACCAGAGATAGATCTTGGTCAAGGGACGACTCCATTAAAATTGTGTAATGATCCAGATCCGGATTTGGATTCTGGATCCGGATCTGTATTTACAATCTCAGTGACATTTCTCTGAAACTAATGAACAGATTTTGATCAAATCAAGGTGGAAAGTGATTGCGCAATCACACCCGAGGGTAATTGTCCAGTCAGGCCACTGATTGCGCAATCACACCCGGCGGCCATTGTCCAATCACACGCCAGCGGCGGTGATTATCCAATCAGACCACTGATTGCGCAATCATACACCGGCAGTAATTGTCCAATCACGGCCTGTGCAGTCACATCGATGCGATTGCGCAATCACACGATCATCACGTGACATCATGGTCACGTGATGATCATGTGATCGCTCTGTACTTTGATGACGGCTTTGGAGAATGGATGCTTCAAACATACAAAAATCCCATTTAAACTTGTCAAATGGGTGGTCCTGAAATCTTCCAAAGAGAAAGATCTTGCATTTGTATCAACATCATCCCTTGGCGGAGATCAGAAATCTCGGATTGCTCTTGTTTTATTTATTTATTTATTTTTAAAGATGATGATGTAGTTATTTTTCTTATCTGCGGAGGGCAGTAATACGGCTAGAAGCGTAAAATTACTGTGAGATTCAAAAGAAGAAGAAGACGACAACACTGTGATGGTGTCACTGACAGTCACCGCAGAACTCTACTGAGGAGTTCCAAAGGAAATCAAAATGAAATAGGCTGGTCGATGTTTTACCTCTTTAAACATACTTCGTTGTCGCAGAAGTTTCACGAGGATTTCACGAAGGATTGTTATTAAATCTGCCCGCTCGTTTCTGTGGAATGATGAATCGTAAAATAAGCGGAGAACCAATTTTGCCGCCCTGGTGAGCTGCTGCTGTTTTTCACTCTCCGAATTACAATCCATTTGTCTAATTGAAGACACTTTTCATCATACACTCGGGAATATTTTAAATCGAACTACCCCACCTTTCATAAGAAGTAAAGTAATCAGAAATAATACAGGTAAGGTTGCGTTTTTATTTGCATAAGACTAATTTTAAATCGCCGGTTTTCATGTCGGTTTATGTCAGTCATGAAATTAGCTATTGTTTCCGTTTGCATGAGGCATGGTGACCATTAATGGCCTGATAATTTCCGCATGAAAAAAACGAACCTTGAACGGATGTAGGGTCGGGGTCTACGTTGCTTCGGCTCTGTATCACGATACTGATGTATGATCCAACCGTTGTCGCAATTTTTTAAACCTGTTTTGAGAAAGGCATTTTATTGGTGTTTTTTTTAATTAATAATTGTTCGGTTTAAATGCATCTGGAATTGAAATCTATGTATTCGTACTATGTAAGATGGCCAAAATTTGTAAATGGGTCGCCGACATGATGCCTGATTTGACTGTGATCAAATGCAATATATTTTTGAAATGGGTTATGGTTCTTTATAACTTTATTCAGTAATTGCTCTGATGCAGGGGTGTAACCTGCCCTATTTATTTATGTTCCCTAGCTTAGCCTCTTTCAGATAATGCAAATTTAAAGGTTGAATGGAGTTGTTGGAGGAGGACAGGCCACAAGAACAGTCCCCCCAGTAAGAAAGGCAGCACTCCCATCTTTTACTGCTTGGTGACATCGTTGCTAGAATTCATTAATTCATTCTGCTTTTTAGATTTGAATGTAATAAACCTTATTTCTCTGAATTTTTAGCCTAAACGTGCAAAATGTCATGTGTGACTCGGCCATATTACTTCAGTACAAACATTAAAGGGGACACGCAACAGCGGTAATTTTTCAGTGCATCTGAAGGATGCGTTCATAAACTAAAGTCCTGATTAAGATTTGTTCTCTTAATACCAACCATTTTGCCGTGGTGATTAAATAAAGTCTACGCGAAAAATTCATGGGAGGTGCCATGACGGCGTCGAGTAGTGAGTGGCGTCACTGGTTGGACCAAACGTTGAAACAGAATGGCGATGAACAGAAAACCAGAATGGTTCACGTAAAAAAAATCTTAACTAGGGCTTCTTTTCGGGGTTCTTGGACAACAGCGGATAATGGCACTGTCTTAATGAATAAAATTTTTTATATTGATTAATTTTCGAGACAATATTCCGAGTATTTTACTTGCATGACTCAGCGCCGCTGCGCTGTATGCTTGTCAACCGATTAGGCACAATGAGTTTCGGAGTGGAGAATTATTCTGGTCGCTGTGAATCAGTTCGTCAATCACCCACACAAAGGACTTTAAGAAACCGCTGCCTATTTTAAGTTTGCTGAACTGTGATGGGGAATTGAAAATATTTCAAGAAATTAAAGGTGTTATGTGAAGTATCGCAGCAAAATGTTGAATAAATGGTTTTCAAGTGTAAAAAGATGATAAACAATAGGTATCAGGTGAAAAAAATTTAAAAAGAGGTGGTCATTCATTTGTTTTGGGGCTAAAATGACAATTTTCTGAAGTTTTTTTAAATTTTCCCGCGAAAGACGGCGAACCCGGAAGTCTGACGTCAAAACAAGAACAACACACGCGAATTGTAGTGGAACAAGGAGAAGATTTTTTTTGAGAGAGAGTCAGAAACCTTCGTTTCCGAGGTTTCTGAAGTTGCTGGTGAGCGTCAAGTCTTTGAGGAAACAGATGAGGAAGAGGGCAATGCAGTGATGTATGTTGGACCGTATTTGTATGAGCCAGAAGCCGTGGATAATCCCGAGTACATTGCCCCTGAAAGACCCGATCTTCAAAGGAGTGAATGGTCTTGCTGACTTGTTTCATCCAGTGGCGTGCCGTCAGATGTCAGGAAGGCCTTCAGTAACATCACCCTTTCCCGCACAATTGCTCTTAAAGTGTTTGCAATCAAGTTTACCAGATTAAAAATCAAACAATTTATTAACTGAACTTCCACCACCAATGCATGACACGTAATGATAAAGAAATGCTAATGACAAAGCGATTGCCTATTGCCTATGTTGATATAATTGATGTGACTCCGCAAGCATGACGATTTGCAAAAAATTCGAAACTTTTGCTGACTTCGCAGCAATTATTTTCGCCATCACTCAGCTGCGCATCGTACCGAACAACGCCCTTTAGCTGTCATTACATTCAGACTAAACTGTAGAATGGATTCTCGTGGCTTATTGCTCAATGAGCCTCGCAAACTAATTTACGCAAATCTGTGCTGTTTCACTAGCTACACGAGCGCAGAAATTATAAAGACATATTGATATTTTTCGTAGTCATTGATGTGCGGAAGAAAACGCCATTTAATTTCGTAGTGCAATGTATAACAAGACTTTCAAAAATAGACTCTCGTCGGTTCTACCAATTAGTCTGAGCAACTGTTGCTAATCGGGAGAGGTAAACTGCGAGAGGTGTAGGTCATTAAGCAGTGAAAGGTGAAGTTATTGCTGGCCATGTGTTTCTGCTGACGGACCGCCTCTGGTTTCATCGTATGACTTCGTCTGTCGTTGATAAACATGCATATTAATGCGACATTGACAACAAATTTATTGATGTTCATGTAAAAAGTAATATTTATCGTAAATAAATACCCTGTATCTCATTTGCCAGTGGGCCTAGTGCATGCGTATTCATACATGCATGGATCGGCGTCAGTGGCGGCTCGTAAACTGGCAATAGGGGAAGCTCAAACAATCCCTCAAAATGAATGATTGGTCATGGCCTGTTTTCAATCATTCATTTAAATGTCAATTAAGTGTGTGTGCGCATACCTTTGACATACTGCTTACCGCTGTTCAGGATCAATTGGATCTCGGAAATTGGTGGTCTTCTTTTTAATGTGTGGCTTCAGCATTGCTAGCAGCGTATTAAACTCGACTACTGACATTCTGAAAAAGGCCTGGAAATGGTCGGGATAATTCCGCAGGTCCTTTATAAGCAGGTGAAACTCCCCTTGCTCTGGACGCCTTCTGAGGATTGGATGGATACAATATTTTCTTTTTGAAGAAGCAACAGGACTACAAAATCATCATCACTGCTCGATGACTCCATTTTGTCTTGTATTGCGAATTTTTGCAACTAATAGAATTAAAACACATCGGACTCGGTGTGCAAGGTTTCTGTGCTTAACAATTCTTAAATTTGGCATCTCCAATCCCACCCGAATCTGGAATGCCCAATTGAGGAACTATGTACATTTGAAATACTTCCGGGAAGAAAACTGCGTTTTGAAGTCCTCTAATTACCAGCGAGGTTGGATAGCCTCCATCGCCTTGGCCTAATTAGCTTACCTTAAATCAATTCCCGTGTACTTTGCCTAACTTGCAATCAAGCCGTTTATTCAGCCAACTGACTGATCAAAACCAAAATGTGGTCAATAATGATGAAGAAGAGATAATGAGTAGCAGACGGACCTAACCAGGCTGCCGTGTTATATTGAAAGAATGTTAGCTAATAATCTGAATAAATAGAAGACCTCTGAATTCCACATTTTGTAGAATTTTTACATATCATTAAAAAGATTTCTTAAAAACAAACCATTTCAGGATGGCCTTGGTTTTCAAGCGTTTCAAAACATACACGAAGTGGAAAACATTTTGTGAAGCAAAATGATAATTGAACAAGATTAATTTAAAATGAAATAATTCATAGCTCTTGATTTTGGTTACTTTTGAGCGTCTAATAGCCAACCGTGAAGGTGGAATACATTTTAAGCGTTTCGAACTCATGTAAATTGTTAACGCATTTGCACGCAGCGCAGCAGAATGTAAAACAGGAAATAATCTAACAGATTCAGGCAAATCTGTCATGTTTCATGGTCATTTAAATTTCAAAATGTAATAAACAAAACATATCCAAATAAATCAGACTGTCAACCAATTTAAATCGTTAATTGAGCGAATCAACTGTTTGATTGCAAATTGAGCAAAGCAAATGGGAAGGGGATGAGAGCAATTGTCGGGTAGAAGATGATGATTTTGCAGATCTTCACTTTGCTTTTTTCAGCACGTAATTTACCTGAATGTGTTTGCGAGATTATTTCCAGTTTTTCATTTGGTCGCGCTGCGTGCTAATGCAATTACAATTTCTACACGTCACGTTCGATACGCTTAAACAAAATGTTTTCCACCTTCACTTTAGGCTATTTAGACGCTCAAAAGCAACCAAAATAAACAGCCATTAATTACTTTATTTGAAATCTTGTTCAATTATCAAATAAACAATGCTCCAAATTTGCGTTTGCCTGAATGTGTTTGCCAAGTCTTCGCTGCATTTGTCTATTGCGTGCAATGCGAAAATAATTTCTCACTTTCACGTTCGATATGCTTTACAAATTTTTTCCCACTTCGTGTATATTTTGAAACGCTTAAAAACCAAGGCCATCTTAAAATTGTTTGTTTTTAAGGAATCTTTTTAATGATGGGCTAGGTAAAAATTCTACGAGAGGTGGAATTCAGAGGTCTGCTATTTATTCAGATTATTGACATTCTTTTAATCTAACACAGCAGCCTGGTTAGGTCTGTCTGCTTCTCATCATCTCTTCTTAATCATTATTGGCCACATTTTGGTTTTGATCAGTCAGTTGGCTGAATAAACGGCTTGATTGCAAGTTAGGCAAAGTACACGGGAATTGATTTAACGTAAGCTAATTATGCCAAAGCGATGGAGGCTGTCAAACCTCGCTGGTCATTGGCGGACTTCAAATCACAGTTTTCTTCCCGGAAGCATTTCAAATGACCGCATTAGGTATGTGTCATAGAAAAGGTAATAAGCAAGCTCATCTGTCAGCCTCATAGTGGCAGTTACTTTTATTGCGCTCGCGATAACCGCGATTCCGTTTATCGTGCAGCCCTAGAGTGAAATGCTCACACTATAGGGCCCAGGGAAAGTGCATTTCTGCGGTTACACCACTTAAAGGCTGAAATTTCTCCCTACAGGAGCTGCACTACTGAACACATTTGATCAGCAGAATGATGCAGGCAGGAGTCCGTCCGAGAGAGGACACTGAGACGACCCTACCAGAGCTCCCCCAGCAGCACAGGATCAGAGAGAAAGAAGAGGAACTACATGGACTGGAGTCTGTCCTCATGGCAGAGTCTGAGACAAAATGTACTGCACCAGGACTCAATACACTGGAGCCAGAGTGTGTTACAGCAATCGACAGGGTCAGTGATGTACATCACACAGAAGCATCACTGATGAAAACAGAGACTGATCTGGGCCCTTTTGACACTGGGGATCCTAAGACAGAAAGCCTTAACTTTACAGATGTGGCCAATGAATCCCAGCTGCATCCTAACCAAACCAAAATAGAACCTGCTGATGGAGATTATATTAAGGCTGAACACATGAGTGTCTTGCCAGACATAAAGTGTGTTGGGATAAAATCTGAGGAAGTGAAGCTTGAATCCAGTGAAGGTTTAGTGAGTGAAGTCATGAATACTGAGCTTAATGGAGCTAGTGTTTATGAAAAATGCCAGGGAGAATCGTGGCAGTGTGCAGGTGAGCCAAATCCAGATGGGAAAAAATCAGGTGAAAAACATTCTGAACTAATTCAGGAAGAGGGAATCCTTAAATGTGAAAAGCTGCACAAATGTGACAAATGTGAGAGGAGTTTTACATGGAAATGTCAATTAAAATCCCACCAGAGAATTCATACAGGTGAAAAGCCCTACAAATGTGATCAATGTCAGAGGAGTTTTACAAGGAAACCTTCCTTAAAATCCCACCTCAGAATTCATAAAGGTGAAAGGCCCTTCGCATGTGATCAGTGTGGCAAGTGTTTCAGTTCGAAATCTAATTTAAATTCCCATGAGCGAATTCATTCTGATGTGAAGCCCTACAAATGTTATCAATGTCAGAAGAGTTTTTTGTGGAAATATTATTTAAAATCCCACCAGAGAATTCATACAGGTGAAAAGCCATACACATGCGATCAGTGTGGCAAGTGTTTCAGTTCGAAATCTAGTTTACATTATCATGAGCGAATTCATACTGATAAAAAGCCCTACACATGTGATCAGTGTGGGAAGTGTTACAGTTCGAAATCTAACTTACTACGCCACGCCCGAATTCATACCGATGGGAAGTCCTACAAATGCAAACATTGTGAGAAAAGTTATCTGTGTGAATCTCATTTAAAAAACCACCAGAGAATTCATACAGGTGAAAGGCCTTACAAGTGCCATCAGTGTGAAAAGGCTTTTTTTTTGAACTCTCATTTAAAAGCCCACCAGAGAATTCATACCGGTGAAAAACCCTACAAATGCGATCAATGTGAGAACAGTTTTTTGTGGAAAGCTCACTTAAAATCCCACCAGAGAATTCATACAGGTGAAAAGCCCCACAAATGCGATCAGTGTGGGAAGTGTTTTAGTTCCAAAGCTTATTTACAAAGCCATGAGCGTAATCATACTGTTGAAAAGTCCTACAAATGCAATCAATGTGAGAAGACTTTCCGTCATCAATGTAATTTGCATTCCCATGAGCGAATTCATACTAATGAAAAGCCCTACAGGTGTGATCAGTGTGAAAAATATTTCTATTCGAAATCTTACCTACGAAAACATAAGAAAATTCATGCTGATGAAAACCTGTACAAATGCAATCAATGTCAGAAGATTTTCTTATGGAAATCTCTATTAAAATCCCACCAGAGAGTTCATACAGCTGAAAAGCCCTACAAATGCAATCAATGTGAGAGGAGTTTCCGTCATAAACATAATTTGACTTGCCATAAACAAATTCATTCTGGTGAAAAGCCCTACAAATGCGATCAATGTGACAAGAGCTTTCGGCGTAAACATTATTTGAATTCCCATGAACGAATTCATATGGATGAAAAGCCCTACAAATGCAATCATTGTGACAGGAGTTTCCGACTGAAACATTGTTTGAATTCCCACATGCAAATTCATACAGGTGAAAAGCCCTACAAATGCAATCAATGTGACATGAGTTTCCGACGGAAACATTTTTTGAATTACCATGAGCGAATTCATACGGGTGAGAAGCCCTATAAATGCAATCGGTGTGACAAGAGTTTCCGACTGAAACATTGTTTGAATTCCCACATGCAAATTCATACGGGGGAAAAGCCCTACAAATGCAATAAATGTGATCGGAGTTTCCGACAGAAACGTAATTTGAATTCCCATCAGCGAATTCATACAGGTGAGAAACCCTTCACGTGATCAGTGTGGGATGTGTTTAATTTCAAAATCTAATTTACAGACCCACGAGGGTATTCATGCTGATGAATGAGTTTTTTTTTTTTCTTTGAAAATCTTATTCAAATTCACTCCAGAAATTTTATATTGGGGAATATTATCTAATGTCATCAGTGTTGGAAAGTTAGCTTACTTTGATATGAGCTAGGGGTGCGAAGGCGTAATCAAAATGTAGCCACAAGCGGCAATTCCGGGGTTCAAGCCAAGAAAAACCATTAGTAGTTGAAAGCTTTAACAGCTTAATTAAAAACCACTTTAAGACTATGTTGCAGGTATTTATGTGGACCTATTTTGCCAGTGTATTGATTGGACCAACAACTTATGATGTATAGTCTGATTTGTGTTATGTTAGGCTATTTTTTGCATTTGTATCGCCCCCTATCGGTCAATGTTAATGAAATTTTCACGGTATGTTTCAGGTATTTATGTGGACATATCCTGCAAGTTTTGTGGCGATAAGACAAACAATTTCTGATTTATAATCTGATTTATATAATACCACGCCCCTTTTTTGAATTTGTGGCGCCCCCCAGTGATCGGTTTGATTGAAACTTTCAGGCTATGTTTCAGGTTCTTACGTGGACATATCCTGTGAGTTTTGTAATGATTGGGAAAACTATTTATGATTTATAGTCTGATTTGTGTTATACCACACTGCTTTGTTTTGCATTTATAGCGCCCCCTATTGGTGAATTTGAATAACATTTTCAGGGTATGTTTCAGGTATTATATGAATATATCCTGTGAGTTTTATGGCTATCGGACAAACAATTGCTGATTTTTAAAAAGAGAGAAAGGAAGCGCTACTTGGATATAATAGGGCTTTTTTCTTGACAGGTGCTCTTCAGTTAGGCAGGTAAATAGTAGATCTCAAATATTAACCAAGGAAGTCCCATACTCTTTGTAAAAAGTGCAGACAACCAAGAAAAAAAAAAAAAAAGGAAACTGAGGCACTCCGTCTTCAGGTAAAAAATTTTTTAATAATAAATTCCTTGGAGCAAGGCAACTGTCGCCTTACTCCAAGGTATTTATTATTAAAAAATTTTTTACCTGAAGAGGGAGTGCCTCAGTTTCCTTTTTTTCCTTGGTTGTCTGCACTTTTTACAAAGAGTATGGGACTTCCTTGGTTTATATTTGAGAATTGCTGATTTATAGTCTGATTTGTCTCATGCCATGCCCATTTTTTGCATTTATAGCGCCCCCTATAAGCCGATTTGCATGAAACTGTCAAGGTATGTTCCTAGTAGTTGGATGGACATATCCTGCGAGTTCCGTGAAGATTGGCCCAATGGTTGTTGAATTTTGTCCATTTATGTGCTAAGCCATGCCCCTGCTGAAGTTCATTGGTCAATATCTTGGAAAGATAACAAAATGAGATTTCAACAAGCCTAATGCAACTTTTGATAAGCTTGGTCCAATGATGATCCACAGCGAATTTCGAAGGAATCAGACCTACAGCCTAGGAGGAGATGTCAAAAATGTGTTTTTCAAAAAATTCAAAATGGCGGAAAATCCAATGTGGTGGACCTTATGGGAAAGTTGTAGAGTTTGGACCAAGGAATGTCTGAACCAAGTTTCGTGTAAATTGGACTTACAGCGTAGGAGTTATGACCTTATAATAAACCAGCACAAAAACAATAGGGTTTCAGCCCTACGGGCTTGAACCCCTAATAATAATAATAAACCAGCACAAAAACAATAGGGTTTCAGCCCTATGGGCTTGAACCACAAATAAGCGAGTATGAATCACCGTATGAATCATTCCGGGTTACAAAAAAATTCTAATTATCGTTTTGTAGTCCTATATTTTTCTACATTTTATCCCAGTAAGTTTTTAAGGTATGTGTCCCTATATTTGTCATTTAAAAAGCTATCATGCTTGTTACTTGCTGAAATCCACGATATTGTCGAGTATATTAGTCGGTTGCATTAGTCGTCTGTTTGTATGTTTGTTTGTTTGTTTGCCTGCCAGTTTTTTAGTAACACAGTTTATTACCCCTTATCTTTTGGTGATATTAAAGAAACTTCTCCATATAAAAGCACAGGTCCCCCGACAGAAGCCTATAATTTTTCTAGTCTCTGGATCAAAGGTCAAGGTCACACAAAAAGTCCAAAACACATTTTGGTCAATAACTTAATTTGTATTATAGCTAGAGTCTTGAAACCAACACCATTCTGTTCTTCGAACCAGTGTGGTCGAAAAGGTGGCTGGTCGCGATGACATCACATTGACGTAAGTACATAAAAATGATGTCATAATTTGTCTGTTTGTTAGTAACATGCTTTTTTACCCTTTGCATGTTGTTTACGTTCATGAAACTTCACCATATGAGAGAGGAGGTTCGTCGCTTGCAGCCTATACTTTGTTAGTCCCTAGGTCAAAGGTCAAGGTCACCTGAAACATTAAAACCACATTTTGCTTCATAACTTTGCCACTATTACAGCTAGAGACTTGAAACCAACTCCATTCTGTTCATTCTGTTTCAGAGATCTGTGCACAATTTCACCAAGTCATCATTCTATGAATGACCTTTCATTGCTGTATTTCTTTCAGCCTCTTCAACCCCCAACTCCTGGTAATGCAGGCGTTAGGAGATTATCAGTTGAGTGCCGTCAGCTAGAAGCCTCTCACCTTTTACACATGATGGATCACAACCCGACCCCGTTTGATATCGCCTGCTTAACAATCATAATTTATTTACTGAATTACCTAGACTAATAAATTGGCATATAATGATTAAGAAATTATTATTTAAGACATTACTAAGAGACCAGCTATAGGCTACATTGAAAACGTACATATGGACGCGATATTGTAAGAATGACAGTTTTGCATGTAATTAATTAATTAAAAACCTTTTCTGAATTCCATTGCCCGTTTCCCGTTTCAGCATTTTTAGCTTACCGGCCCTTTGGGCTGATAAGTTATTGTCGTGCTGTGGCGTCCATCATCTGGAACATTTTTGATCTTTTTTTTTTTTTTTTTTTTTTTTTTTTTTTGGCCTAATGAATTTTCCTGTAGATTTCACATAACATTCTACTAGACAATATCTGCAGTTTTTTTTTTTTTTTTTTTTTTTTTTTTTTTTGATCTATGGGATTTTTACGTTTTATGGGCCTTTTGAAATTTTGCGCCACATGTCAAAGATAGGACTGAGAAATTTTAAAAAAATTATGTCTCAAAAACTGCGCTATAATTTTTTTTTCTAAATCAGGGAATCAACTTGCCTTGGTACCGTGAATGTACAGTGCAAACACCATTTTGACTGAATCGACGGAAGTGGGTCTCGTCGGGGCGCTGTACTTTAACATTGGGCCTTGTGGAGAATGGGCAAAATGGCCTTGGGAAGCTAAATGGTTGCAGATAGAGATTAAGTTTGTATTATCGACACATAGGAAGTCATATATGATCAATATTTTGACTATGTTAAAGTTGACCTCAGATGACTTTGAAAGGTCAAACTCGAGGTCAAGGAAAATATTAGCAATTTTAAAAGATTGGACTTGAAATTTCAAAAAAAATTATTTCTCATAAACTGTTGAAAAACTTATTTTTCTAAATCTGGCAATCAACTCACCTTGATACACTTAATGTGAGTGCCATTTGGATTGATTTGACGGAAGTAGGTCTAGTGGAGGCGCTGTACTTTAACATTGGGGAGGGGGGGCAATCGTACTGTGTCATGGTATGGAACAATCGTACCTAGTTTGAAAGCGCCCTGAGTTTGCAACACAGACTTGAAAAAAAGTCACAGATGAACATTCAACTTGACTGTTGGTGACCTTTGAAGTTCAAACTTGACCTAATACAATTACAATGACTTGTGTTGCCAAAACGGTCACAGATGGAGCCTAGTTTCGTACAACCCCATTACCAGAAAAGTTGGGACGGTGTGTAAAATGTAAATACAAACAGAATGCAATGATTTGCAAATCATTTAAACCCTACATTTGAAAATGGTGCAAACATTACATATCAAATGTTTAAACTGAGAAATTGTACTGTTTTTTGAAAAAAAACATCCGCTTATTTTGAATTTGATGCCAGCTACAAATTCCAAAAAAGTTGGGACAGGGGCTACAAGAGACTGGAAAAGTTGAGTGATGCAAAAAATACACCTGGTGGAATCACTCACCGCAAATAAGGTTAATTGGCAACAGGTCAGTAACATGATTGGGTATAAACAGTCTTTCAGACATAAAGATGGCAATGGCTCCACCACTCAGGGAAAGACTGCATGGGCAAGAAGTCCAACAATTTAAAATAACAAATCTCAATGTTAAATTGCAAAGAATTTGGGGATTTCATCTTCTACAGTACACAGTATTCTCAAAGTATTCAGAGCATCTAGAGAAAGCTCTGTACACACGGGACAAGACTGAAAACCACTATTGAATGGCCATGATCTTCAGGCCCTCTGGCAGCACTGCCTTAAAAACAGATCACATTTTGAAGTTGAAATCACTGCATTGGCGCAGGAACACTTCTGTGAACCATTGGTGAACATTATTTGTCACTGCATTCACAAATACAAGTTAAATCTCTGCCATGCAAAAATTAAACCAAAATCCAGAAATGCTACGGCCTTCTCTGGGCCCAAGCTCATTTAAGATGGACTGAGGTGAAGTGGGAAACAGTTCTGTGGTCTGACCGGAAAAAAATGTGAAATAATTGTGAAATTACGGACGCCGCATCCTCTAGGCTAAATAGGTGAGGGGCCGTCTAGCTAGTTATTAGTGCACAGTTCAAAAGCTAGTATCCATTATAGTATGTGGATGCATTATTGCACATTACATGGGTGATGTGCACATCTAACATAACATAACATAACAACATGAATGGCAAGAACAGGCCGTTCAGCCCAACTAGGCTCGCCAGTTTCTTTATACTATTGTGAATATACCACTTCAGATACTCAATGACTCAATGGTATCTAGCTTTTAAGTCCAGCCTGCTCTTGAAAACTCCCAAGGTCTCTGCCTCAACAATATGGTCAGGCAATCTATTCCACATCGAAATTACTCTTTGGGTGAAGAAATACTTCCGAATATCAGTGCTAAATTTACCTTGGGTCAACTTCCATTTGTGACCTCGAGTTCTACCAAGAACACTTGGTTGAAGGAATCCTACATAATTCACTTTGTTAATCCCTTTAACATATTTAAAGACCTCAATCAGATCACCCCTAAGTCTCCTTTTCCTAAGACTAAAGAGATTAAGGATCTTCAGCCTCTTCTCATAGCTTTCATCTTTTATACCCGGAATTAGCTTAGTGGCTCTTCTCTGAACTTTTTCTAAAGCCTCTATATCTTTCTTAAAGTATGGTCCCCAGAACTGTACACAATACTCCAGATGTGGTCTGACAAATGTGTTGTACAAAAGAAGCATCACCTCCTTGTATTTGTACTGAATACTTTTGCAATGTATCCCAGCATCCGATTGGCTTTTTTAACTGCTACGGCACAATGGCTAGAGCCTGTGAGGGTTTGGTCAACAATCACTCCCAGATCTTTTTCGTGTGGAGCACATTCCAGTTTTAAACCTCCCATGAAGTAATCCCGTCTAATGTTTTAATTACCTATATGTACAACTTTACATTTCGCTACATTAAATTTCATTTGCCACATTTCTGCCCAATTCTGGATTCTATCCAAATCATCCTGAATCACTTTTGTGGACTCTAAGCTATTTGCCAAACCTCCCAATTTAGTATCATCTGCAAATTTAACTAATTTGCTCTCAATATTCCTATCAAGGTCATTAGTGTAGATGAGAAACAGCAGGGGTCCCAACACCGATCCCTGGGGGACGCTAATCCCCACCATACCTAGCTCAGATGAGATACCACTGACCACCACTCTTTGTGTTCTGTCCTGTAACCAGTTTTGAATCCACTTCAGAATACCTCCTGTAACTCCAATGGAGCTCATTTTAAAAATTAGTCTCTTATGCGGTACTGTATCAAATGCTTTCTGAAAATCCAAGTATATGATATCATAAGCCCTGCTCTGGTCATAAGTCTTGGTGGCCTCTTCAAAAAATTCCAGAAGGCTTGTCAGGCATGACCTTTCCTTACGGAAACCATGTTGGCTGTCCCTCAAAATATTATTACGTTCAAGAAATAAGTCCAGCTCATCTTTTATCATAGATTCCAGTATTTTGCACGCAATGCAAGTTAAACTGACTGGCCTGTAATTGCCTGGCTCAGTACGGTCCCCTTTCTTATATATTGGTATTATATTGCCCTGTTTCCAATCATTTGGTATTTCTCCAGTTTCTAGAGACCGTCTGAAGATGGCAGATAGCGGCTTTAAGATGATCTCACTAACTTCCCTGAGCACTCTAGGATATAAGCCATCAGGACCCGCCGCCATATCTGCCTTTAGTTTATGCAACTTGTCTAATACTTCGTTATCCCTGACCTCAATTTCCGCTAAATAATTTTGAGCATTGGACATGCCCTCTGGCCGAATAAAAACCCGCTCTGAGGTAAAATTCTCAACAAAGGAACTGTTCAAGGTATCCACAATATCCTTGTTATCACACAGCAGCGATCCATTTTTATTCTTTTTGCAACTTAACCTCCTCTTTGACTTTCCTTTTTCTGCTACAGTACTGAAAGAAGCGCTTAGGGTTAGTTTTTGCCCCCTCTGCAATTTGTCTTTCATACAGTCTTCTAGCATTCCTCAGGTCTTTTTTGACCACAGCCTGCATTTTACAGTATTCAGCCTTAGTGTCCTCATTGTTATCCTTTATGTACATCTCATGAAGATTCCTCTTTTCCCTCAAACTCCTACAAATAGCTGTGGTCATCCACTGAGGATTCTGCTTTTTCAGCTTACTTTTGGACACCTTTGGAATGAATTTGCATTGTGAATCAAGTAAAACCCCCTTAAATCTTTCCCACATCTCGTTTACAGACTCACAGTCCAGGAGTGCCTCCCATTTTATTTCACTTGGATATGAGCGCATCCTGTCAAAGTTTGCTCGCCTAAAATTGAAAATTTTTGTTTTTGAAGACACCTTTTTAACTTCCCATGAAACGTCAAAATTAACAGTAGAGTGATCACTTGTCCCAAGTGACTCCAGTACCTCAACATTGCTAATTCTATCTGTGAAGACATAATTAATGGTAAATGATATCTAAAGGTTTTGGACTTTCATATACTGCCATCCTGACATCTTTGACTGGGAAGGACTTGCTTATTTTGACAAAACAATGCCAACATCATCATTCTGCACATATTGCAACAACATGCCTCTGTAGCAAAAGAGGCTTTGTGCTAAACTGGTCTGCCTGCAGGCCAGACCTGTTACTCACTATAAATATTTCGCAAATTATGAGAAAAATATGACAAAGGAGTCTGCAAAGTGTGGATCAGCTGAAAGTTTATATCAAGCAAGAAAAAGAACACATTTTGCTTCCAGAACTATGGCAGTTTGTCAGCTCAGTTCCCAAATGCTTTTATAGTATTGTTGAACAAAAAGGTGATGCAACACAGCAGTAAACATTGTCCCAACATTCTTGAAACATGCTGCGGTCATAAAATTCAAAATGAGCAAATATTTTTCAAAAAACAATACAATTTCTCAGTTTCAACATTTGAAATGTTGCATTTGCACTATTTACAATAAAGTATAGGGTTTAAATGATTTGCAAATCATTGCACTTTGTTGTTCTCTACATTTTATACTGCGTCACAACTTATCTGGAAATGGGGTTGTATTAGAAACATATCGGACATCATATATTAACTTTCATTTGGTGACTTTCGTATTGCCCTTCGAAGGTCAGTGACCTAGTGAAAATTCAATGCCTTGTATCACTAAAATGGTGACAGATTGAGCCGAGTTTGTGTTACAGACATCTAGGAAGTCACATATGAACTTTCTTTTGGTGGCATTCAACTTGACTGTCAGTGATCTTTGAGGGTCAAACATGACAGTGAAGTTACAATGACTTGTATCACCAAAATGGTCACAGATTGAGCCAAGGTTACCATAGAGACATTTAGAAAGTCATATCTTCCCATGAGCAACACAAGGTCATAAGTGACATTTTGTATGTCAGTTACTACCTTTGTTTACAAGCAAAAAGGGGCAACACTGCATCCCATGATCAACACAAGGTCGTAAATGACCATTCAGTGGAAATTGAGCTTTCAATAAAATGGACAAGGCAGTGTTGCCCCCTTTTGTTCTTAAAAAGAAAAAACCTGAAATTCACTTACGACCTTGTTTTGCTCATGGGACGATATATGAAGTCCATTTGCTGACCTCAGCTTGGCCTTCTGTGATCTTTAAAGTTCACAATTGACATACTGAATTTTCAATGACTTGTATCACCAAAACTGCTTCAGAGCTTAGGATTGGGTATTACAGGAGGTCTTATAAGTGTATGTGAACTTTTATTTAGTGACCTTCACATTGACATTCAATGATTCAAAGGTCAAGCTTCACATGAAATTCTCATAACTTGTTTCATCTCAATCGGATTGCTTGCTGGTAAGCTATAGGACCCTTGGTCCTATTTTTTTTTTTTTTTTTTTTTTACGTTTAAAACGGATATATCTTCAAGCCAAACCCGATTAAACTTTTTTTCAGAATGGTATCACTTATAAGCCTAGCTATTATTTTATAAGCTACATGATGTCATAACCCCCAAAAATAAAACAAAATCCTCAATTGGATGAAGTGATCCATTGCATTAAATTGGTTGCTTTACTTATTAATTAACTTTCTTTTAGACTGAAGCTTGTCATTTTCGTCAGCATAAAAACATGCAGGCAGCAGGGTAATCCAATAACATTTGTGTGCACGAAGCAAGCAGGAGAGCAGTTATTGACTGCAGCAAAACATTTTGCTTGAAACTTGGGCTACTTGTCATTAAATTCGTATTGAAGCAGAATATTTTGTTACATGAAAATGTGTTGTGGATTGTAGAAATGATCTGTCTTTGTTCAATAAATTTCTTCTTTTTGCATTTGGACTTCAAAATTCTCTGGAGTAATTGAAAATGTTTGTACCACAGCTGGAAAGACACTGCTGACCCACCACACGAATCTAATTCTACAAAAAATATAATACTCACAATACAAGTTACCCTAATTTTTGTATGCAACTTTGCAGAAGTACCGGGTTTAAAGAGAATGAATACATGCAAACTGAAGCAATCCAGTGCTAATTTTGAGTTTCACAATAGATTTATAAATAAAACGGGAGACAACCGCTTAATGCTGCCTGCATTGATTCCAATGTGCAACTTTTGTGGACTGGACTGCATTAAAAAAAGACCTACAAAACAAGCGATTGAGTTTTCTTTTATGCAATGGGACGAGTACTCGGTTAGAGATGATGCAGAATTTCCGCACCTCTACTATGAGAAAGTTCATTTTGGTGAAAAACACTATAAGTGATGTTTGAAAAGTTTTTTTTTTTTTCCACAGATTTTTTTGACAAGCCCTCAGAGAATGAATTCTAATGAAGGCATTATAAATGTAGCCAGTGGTTGTATTTTCCAAAACCAAAGAAATGACTGCTCGATTAACCCTTTCACCCCCACCAGTGCCCAGTTCTCACTGCTATTTCTCCCCGTGGCCTTTGTTGACATTCTAACTAAATTTCTGGCTGTCTGTTCTTATTCCTGATTGTTTAAAGAAACATTACAAAAAGAGTGCCATTTGGCACTATTGGGGAAAAAATGCCAGTCACGCAAGAGTGCCATATGGCACTACTGGGGGTGAAAGGGTTAATGCTACAACATAACCAAAGTTTGGCATAAAACATTGTATTACTAGCAGTGTAAGTATTTTTCGAGAAATTAAGTTTTCTTAAGAATTGATAAAATTGTAAAGGTACTTGGCCTTAAAAATGTGTTGAGTGCGAGGTGGGCTTTCTTAGTCAGTTTTACACAATTATCCACGAAAGCAGTGCTTCTCAACGTTGGGCCTGGCACCCCACAGTGTATGTTGGTTTTTGTTTCAACAACAATTGCAATTGTGGTATTTAAGCAAGCTGTTAATTTATCTTAATTGGATGCATTTCATGTTAAGAGCGGTTACTCACCTTGTCAAACCACATTTGAACAGAAACTTACGCATGCCGCAAATGAAAGACCGTTGAACACATTTTGCTTATTTTTCTCCATTCCAAGTAATTTCAGTTAACATTTTTACACAGATTAAATTAGATGCTGAGAAAATTAGTGGGCTCCAAATTAGGTTGCTCAACACCATTGTCTTCAGTTCTTCTAGAACACTTTGCATGAACTTAAGATGAACACTCAACTATAAGATTTTTGTCCAAATACCCAAACACCAGCTCTCACACTGCAGCAAAAGAGACCAAGCATCTTCATACTTAAGATATGCAAATACCTGTATTCATTTGTAAGGATATGCAAGTTACTATTCTTTAGTTTATACAATGTTGTTGTAGCCACCGTTTTGCTCACGGATGTCCATTGTCACTTCGGCTGAAGCTAGACAGTGCGGCAATTGATACCTTTGAAGAATCTGGTGATGGGTGTTTGAGAGCTGTTCTAGCTAGGGAAGATAATCCAATTACCACACCTGGGCAGTTCCACATGAGAGTTGCTAAAACAGCAATTTTTAAAAGTTTTATATTGGAAATATATAGGTTTTCATGTAGATGATTCATTACCAAATCAGACACTGAAAACTGTTTTGAAGTATCTTTGACGTTCTTCTCGAAATTTAGATTTGAATTTTGTAATTTTTTTTAGCCCCAGGACAAGGATCAAAGGTTATTTTTCCAAAGCTGACAGCTCCTAAAAGATATTTAGCTATTTCCTGGTATTTACTGTATTTCCATACATTGGTAGCCACAGTATTTGAGACTAAGTCATTGCAGGAAATTAAAACACACAATTCCAGTGGCTCATTGTGAAATTTGCCATTTTTCTACGTAATTCCGTTACCGAAATCGCAGTATAGTTCTCTTCATCATCTTATTTCTGCATTTATTTTATTATTATCAAGAATTCTCTTCCTTCTTATGTCTATTCTGAATTTCAGACATTAACCTCTCTAATACCTAGCTGTAATCCTGGAAAATTTGTGGTAATGGAATTACGTGGCAACGGAATTACACCAGTATCAGAATTACAGAATTATTCTGAAAACCAGTGAAAAACAGAAGATAGCAAAAGGTGGCATGAGGACTTTATGGAGCATAGTGGTTCATTGTTTTGGACATCTATAGTTGAGTGTTTCTTCCTGTGAGTTAAGTTTCCATAACTATTCATTCATGTTTGCCTTCCTTTTGCCCAGACTTGTTGATCAAAATTTTGGTTCAACAAGAGGTTAGCAACACAAACATCATTTATGATACCAATTTCAATTGCTTTGTTGTTTTGAGTATAATAAATTTAGTAGATTATCAGAAAATGTAATTCCATTACCATTTTGTAATTCCATTACCGCTGTCTCTTTCTCATAAATGGCATAAATGCCTGTCAAAGTAAAGGCAAAAATAATGGCATTTTTTCTGCCGTAATTCCGTTACTGACACTTTCAACTTTGTATAGCCTTCTACAAAATAGATTACCCCAAACTTTGTGTTATACAGCTCAGTAGGCATGCCAGTGGAACTGATAAAAGCACAGGCAAGTAGCTACTGCATTAGAGTAATAGATGGCAGGTAAAAATAAGATGAAAATTACTCTTGATCGTAATTCTGCTACTGTGGAATTGCCCACCTATTGTGTTCACCCCCATTGACTAGCCTCCCTAGGCCAGTGATGGTAGGTTTCATAGTTATTTAATTACTGTCCAATCCTGATCAAAGTTCTGTGTAAAGAATGTTTGGACAGTGTGCTCAGGGTTCAAACTGACCCCACTTAACCCAGACTGCGTTCATGCATTAATGACACCTGCTGTTCTGTTACATGAAAGAATTCTCTGTTTGAGAAAGAAAGGAGACCATTGACTCCTTTATTACTTCCTTTTAGTGAGGGAAAACAGGACCAGAATTGGAAGAAAAGAAGCCAAGATTTTGGTCCTTTGCACTTGGAGCGGTTGGATTCATCTTTCGTCGTAGTTTTCCAGTTGAATCAGTTGTATCGCAATTGATTGCTTTCAAACTCACAACACATTGAAGATAAGGACATCCGATTTTTCTCAGTCATGTCTGTAGGTAACTTCAAAATCTCCCAACAATTTTCTCTTGACCAATGTCACGTTTCTTGCGAGGTCAAGCAAAAGTGGAGAGGAAAGCAAAAGGGCTGCCTGCCGAAGGACTCTTCTCAGTTCTCTTAAATTGCATCCATATTTCCCTTTCATGCATCTTTTGTATTGTGTTTTAGTCCTTTCCACTAGGGATACATGGAGGGGTGCAAGGAAACTTTGCATGGATAGAAGAAACAAGGAAATATGTTTTCTGAGAAATGTAATGTCCTTTCCTCTGAACCGTCACAAGAAACAAAGTTCATTTCTGATGACGCCACACAGCTGGATTTGCTGTCAGAGTCTGTCTCAACCATTTGACGTTCTGGCCTTCAGTTGAGTGTGACCTGGGAAGGCTGCTCTTGTGTATCCTGTTGGGGAAAAATTAGGACACTAATAGAGCATGAAAACATAATGGATATCTTTTAAGACTTTATTAAATATTGCAGCAACATAACAAAGAATGGAGAGCATCACCTGACTCACTAAGAAAGCAGAAAGATTCTCTCCCCAAAGCACTTTACCAGCTTGCTTAATACCCAGGGGGGCCATGTTGTTTGTTACATACTCATTGTCCAGTTCCTCATTATCTGTCTAAAAGCTAATGTCGGGTCTCTATTTTATCCTTAATGTGCTCTGTGCCTTCATACTGCAGCGTATGTCCCAGATGTTTACGTTCCCTCCTTGTAAACAAGTACCACATACACACGCGTGCATACCTTCATTGTGACGCTTGATCTCTACCTCTCAGTATCTCCCACTGATAAGACACAGTCTGTACTCTGAAGCTTCTCCATTAAACAGAATACACTGTCTCAAGCAGAACACAAAACAAACCTCTTTGATCTCGAACAGTTCACACAGAAAACAAATGAGCAATAATTTTCCACCACAATCCTCACACATGGTTTCTCAAGAGTTCCCACCTTCCTCCTCATGGCAGAAAGAAGAGCTTTGGGACAACCTACAAGATCCAGAGCATTTAATGGTTCAATCAAGGAGCGAGGAAATGTCAAGTGAGACAAGAGATGTACCTTAAGAGAATTAATTAAGAATTAATTAATTGTCTGTAAAGTTCAGGCAGGTGGTGATAGTCAACTTCTTCAATTTTCCTGAAACTTTGGTGGTTTTATGTCCCTACCCTAACTAGAAAATTCCCCAAATTTTTTGAGCCTACCTGCACCGGTTTGGATTTTAGGGGTCAATCAAGTGCAAGCCGAAATAGGGCCTAAACTTCCAAATTATCAAAATTTCATTTTTGGATTGCTATTATTCACTGCGCGAACTTTATCCCAAAGTAAGAGTTGGAAAATTGAATTATAGAGGGGATGGTCAGTGGAAAGAGTGATTTTTGGCCTGGGATCGTCTTCTCGCAACATATGGGGGGCGCTCCAATATGGCCGCAAACCATTTTCGTCACTAGTTTGCACCCCTTATACTCTGTGCACGATCACTGCCCCAGAACTTTTACAACTGCACCACATTGGTATATAGTTAGACTATCCATTACAGGTGAGAAAAAGTTGGGATAGTGTGTGCGCACATCAATAGGTGGCACGGAACATGGCGAAATGGTAAAATTTGATGTATTTCAGCGCCACCTGGTGGTGTGCGCGGTCGACCGACAGGGCAAAGGTTTGTTGCATAATGAAGTATAGCGGTCACCCTTTTAGTTTATGCAAGCCATTTCCTGGGATAAGGATTACTGTCCATAAAAGGTGGCGTTTTACTAACAGATGTACTGGTACACGTGTAAAGCAATATCCGCTCAAAATTGCTCATGATTGGTCAAGTTATGAAATACGCAGCCACTAGCCCAAGGACACGTTTTCATGAACTATGTCTTTAGCCTTTATCAATGAAATTCCAATGACAAAAATCATAGGATATTCTTTGCGCATGCCAATATGAGCTGCTATAGGTGCATTTCGATGGTGTGTCCCAGTAGAACAGGCCCTGTGATGGACTTGACCTTATTTCAGGTAATGATTATTGATTTTTCAATCATCTCTAGCATATGTGTGATTTCATTAGTTACATCAATTATTGATTGAGGGCACCACTAGTACTTCCTGTTTACTCCATTGTTTCAAACTATTGAAAAGCCACTTTTTCAATCTGAGATTTTATCCAGAATCATCCAAGTATGTGAATGCCCTTTAAGTGCCAGAACTGGCTTGGATGAATATACAAACATTCCCAATGTATGCTAAACTGGCATTATTTCAAAAAACAACTTCTTGAGTAGTTACAGGACCATTTTATACAGGTGGGTGGACTTGCGTGCAGACTAGGCTTGGGCGATATCCAAAATTAAATATCTCGATATTTGCAATAACTGCAAGCTCAAGGGTGAAGGACATGTCATACAAAAGTATTTCCTTGGGATTTTCACTGCGCATTGGAATTTCATTGATAAAGGCTAAAGACATAATTCATGATAACATATCCTTGGGATATTGGCTGCGCATTTCATAACCTGACCAATCATGAGCAATTTTGAGTGGATATTGCTTTATGCGTGTACCAGTACATCTGTTAGTAAAGCGCCACCTATTATGGACAGTAGTCCTTATCCCAAGTAATGGCTTTCATAAACTAAAAGGGTGACCGCTATACTTCATTATGCAACAAACTTTTGCCCTGTCAACCGACCGCGCACGCCACCAGGTGGCGCTGAAATACGGCAAATTTTAACATTGTGCCATGTTTGGCGCCACCTGTTGGTGTGCGCATACACTATCCCAACTTTTTCTCACCTCTAATAGATAGTCTAACTACATACCAGTGTGGTGCAGCTGTAAAAGTTCTGGGGCACTGATCGCGCACAGAGCATAAAGGGTGCAAACTAGTGACGAAAATGGATTGCGGCCATATTGGAGCGCCCCCCTGTATGTTGCGTGAAGAAGATCCCAGGCCGAAAATCATTCTTTCCACTGACCATACTCCCTATAATTCAATTTTCCAACTTATACTTTGGGATAAAGTTTGCACAGTGAATAGGGGCAATCCAAAAATCAAATTTTGGTAATTTGGCATTTCAGGCCCTATTTCGGCTTGCGTTTGATTGACCCCTAAAACCCAAACCGGTGCAGGTAGGGCCAAAAAATTTGGGGAATTTTCTAGTTAGGGTAAGGACGTAAAACCACCAAAGTTTCAGGAAAATTGAAGAAGGTGACTATCACCACCTGCCTGAACTTTACAGAAAATTGCTTTTAAGATGCATCCATAGACTGCAGAAAAATGATTGAAGGGATTTGAAAAGGTGGTAGGTAATTTTTCAGTAAGTCTCACTTACTCTCCAGTGCAGAAGGTGGCAATGCATACACTTTAATGTTAAATATACGCGTATTCGTGCGGAATAGGAGAAACCAACAGAAGAAAGAACAATGTGATCTGCTGCGTGGCTGTTGCAGTTGGTGATTGGGGCGCAAAATTTGAAAGTTTAGCATATCTGGCATCCAACTGTAGGACAGTTGTACTTTTTGATTTTGTACTGATGGAGGTTGATGAGGTGGAGGGGGGGGAGTAAACCGATGAAGGATGATTTGTTGTTGGAATAAAAGCACGAGGAGATGAGTGAGAAATCAACCATTTATTTGGTGATTATCATTTAGTCAAAAAATTTGTAAAAAATGAAAGTGGTGACGTTAGGGCAGTGAGGGTATGCAGAAGTGGCTTTGTGATAATCAAATGCATGACAAGGGAACAAAGGGAAAAAGCTCTTAATATAAAAGAATTTGACGCAGCACCAGTGACCTGTTTTAGAATGAATTGCCGAGCTACTGTGAAAGGTGTCATTCGAGGTGTCCCTTATCCAATAAAAGTGGATTCTTTCTTGGAGGTGGAGGGAGTCTGTGTTGCTCGGCAGCTGAAAAGTTGTCGGGACGGGAAGGAACAGGATAGCATGGCGGTAATGCTAGAGTTTGAAAAAGTGTTACCAGACGGGATTACGGGACTATATGCATTCTAGGGTGAGGACCTTTGAGAGGGCGCCACTTTGGTGCCAAGAGTATGGTCATGTTGTCACAGTGTGCTGGGCAAAGACGTTTAGATGTAGATAGTGCGGTAAATTTGGGTGTTGTGTGCTATTGAAAGAGCAAGCTGTACATTTTCATTGTGGAGGAAGTCATGAAGCTGGGGATAAGCAATGTGATAGGAGGAAATTGGGGAGTGAGGTGGAACAGGCACAGACACAGGACAAGTTATATGCAGAGGCTATAAAGAAAGATGGAAAGGGGTAAAGTGAGCAAAGAACAGTGTCCTACTAAGACTGTTTCAAGACCTGATAATGAATATATTAGAATGGACAAAATGAGTTTTTGGTGTTCGTAGCAATGGTTATTAATTGTGGTCGTGAAATAGAAATGAAGATGGAAACAATTAGAATGGTGGTTCATGGGGCGCCCCGGTGGCTCATCAGTCTGGGCGCGCACCATAAAGGCTGTGGCCTTCCTGCAGCGACCCGGTTCGATTCCGGCTCGGGTCATTTGCCGCATGTCTTCCCCATTCTTCTCCCCAGCTTTCCTGTCTCTCTCTACTGTGTGACTATCAAATAAAGGAGAAAATCCCAAAAATGTAATTAAAAAAAAAGAATGGTGGTTCATGCAACAAGGGAGTCTCTTAGAATTGATGTTAGGGCGGAAGAAATTCGGGGAATTTTAGAAAAAGTGTTTGGTGGGAGCAAAATACTAAGTAACTAGTAGCGTTCAGTTATCGTTATCGAAAAGGGTTTTGTAGGGTTATAGTGATGGTTTTTTATTTTTTTTATTTCACATATTGAAGGTGAGTCTAGCAAGTTTATAGAACCAGTGCGAGCAGTCAAACACCAGAGCTGCGTCCAAATAGTCTTTTTTGCACAGAAAAGTTCCTAACTCCTGAAAAATCATCCATAAATAATTAAGTGGCAGCAATGATAAGTGGATTTGAATTCTTAAAATGTCAAGGAAAGGTGTCTCATTGCTTCCTAATTTACCTCCTTAAAGGGGAACTCAGGGCTAAATCATAATGCTGTTTTATACAAACATAATTAGTAAATAAATATTGTAAAATACAAAAATGTGGAAATTTTGTTTTCAAATAGGAGATACATGAGGTTTTATTCCCCCTAATTAGTTGTCGTCCGCTTCAACAGTCGCGTGATAATGACGTATCATCGCCCGAGAATGACGAACTGTCGCCCTTTGCCCAGAGGTATGCGCTGTTATTGTGTTGGATAGGGTGATTGTCCCAGTCCATTATTTTATGACAAAAGATCGTTCAGTATGGCCCATTGGCTAGTTGCACCGGATGGTGTTAAGTACTTTCTGAAATATGCAGGGTTGCTTCAACATTAATGGTTTATATCTGTCTCTTATCAGTCTATATCAGATGCTGAGCAGATGACAGGTCTATCATCCCGGATATGTGATTTTAGCTATCGCCGATATTCCCAGGATTTGGCTTCATTGTTCCGGTTTTATAGTGAATTTACTTTGGCATTTTCTGATGCAACTACCTAGCTAGTTTTGCTACATCGTTATGGTTTTCTTAGATGTACTCAGCTAACCATAGCTACAGAAGGGATGGTCCTGAGAGTGCAACTGACGCCGAGTGGGCAGGTAAACGAAGTATCGACAATATTAAATTATGCCTTGATCGAATGTTAGATTTATGACACGGCATTTCGACGTTATGGAATATTTACACATTAATTACCAGATATTTTCACATTTGTTGTCTGTCGCTTAAAGCCAGTTCATCAGTCATCAGTGAGAATGGCTGGAAATGTGATGCTAGTTAAAAACCCTCTCGTTTATCGGTGGAGCAGCTGATGTCTGGTTGAGAGTGCCAACGAACAAACATCAGTCATGGGTAATCGAGACAAATCTTGCGAACATCATTCATGGTTAATTAAGCCAAATCCTGGGAATATCGGCGATAGCTAAAATCACATATCCGGGATGATAAACCTGTCATCTGCTCCGCATCTGATATAGACTGATAAGAGACAGATATAAACCGTTAATGTTGAAGCAAACCTGCGTATTTCAGAAAGTACTTAACACCATCTCGTGCAACTAGCCAATGGGCCATATTGAATGATCTTTTGTCATAAAATAATGGACTGGGACAATCACACTATCCAACACAATAACAGCGCATACCTCTGGGAGAAGGGCGACGGTTCGTCATTCTCGGGCGACGTTACGTCATTATCATGTGACCGTTGAAGCAGACGACAACTAATTAGAGGGAATAAAACCTCATTTATCTCGTCTTTGGAAACAAAAATTCCACATTTTTGTATTTTACAATATTTATTTACTAATTATGTTTGTATAAAACAGCATTATGATTTAGCCCTGAATTCCCCTTTAAGCATAGGGTAGAACCACCCTTTTCAAAAAGAAAGGAGTTAACGCTATACCATAATTCTGCGCAGCAGAAATATTTAAATCGGTGACCAATTGCAGAAAGAAACATATATGATGAACAGAGGTCTTATTATCACCTTGCCCATTGTGTAAGGGCATTCGAATTCTTTAATGGACCACATCGGAGTTAGCTTAGCAATACCCATTATCTATTGCGCGTGAAGTCATGCATTTTCGGATGGGGGTATAAACTCCGCCGTATCTCATATAAATTTCCTTCGACAACCACCGACACAATGTCCATTCCTACCATTTATACGCGATATTTGCACACTTTTGTCAGACGTTGCAGAGCAACAACGACTTGGAAAGTATGCAATTTGGTGGTGTTTGTTTTGTAAAGTTTTAGGGAGTTTAAAAGGTTGAATTACGTGATGAATGAAGAGGCTGCATGCATTCACTTTCATTTTGTAATACAACTATGGGCCGAGTTGCAAGTTCGTCTCTCCTGAAACATGCACAATGTATGCATCATGCAGAACGGTCCAATAAACGGCCAGGAGTCAGGCTGCCGCTGTGCCTGGTTTAATTGCGATTCCCAAGAAACGTAGCAATGGGAGAAGTTTTGATGACTCTGACTGGCTGAAAATGATGTTCCTCACTTGCTAACTTAACCTGCTGTAGTATGAACTTCTTTGATATGTTTGGCAGCACTTTTGTACGTCCCAAAAGTACTGTCAGATTTCTGGGAGATTTAACAATGGATAGCTCATTACCTGGCTAGCTCAAGAACAATCAGCAAGCACAAGAGCAATCACTGTCAGCTAGCTATCTTGTGAAGCTAGGGCAAAAACCGAATCACAGCGATTAAGTATAAAAATGATGACAAACATTTCCCCTAACTAGCGTCAGCAGGGTGGGAAGACGAACAGCGTTTTATCTGGAGTAATGTAATACGCTATAGCACGCATGGAGGGATAATGCTGCTTTAACTAGCTATGAAATAACATGTCTCAGGCTGAACTGTCAGTTTGTTCTTTAGGTAAAAGAAGCTGCATACTCAATGGTGAAAGAGGTCGCATGTGTGAGATGGCGTTGAAAGTGACAGATCAGAGCTGTAAAAGCTTCTCCAGTAGGCATCATAGCTAGCTAGCTGTACCTAAGCGATTGCTTTTAGACTCACTAGCAAGCTAGCTAACGTCTCTGAAATCTGCAAGCATACTTGGGTTGCAGTTGCACAACACTCCCGCGAAGCCTCAGGTAAGTTCATGCATATTACAGCTAGCTCAGTTATAGTTAGGGAGCCAGCTTGGTTTCAATTACACTATTGCGTACAAAAAGTTTGATGATGGCTATCTTCAAGTATTAGTGCTGTAACAAAGAAAACCCAGTCTTGAGTTTGGCATTCCTGGCGTTAAAGGGGGGGGCCCCCCAAGCCCCCCCAAGCCCCCCAAAATTCACTTTCAATTACACTTTTACGTACAAGTCTGAAACTTGGCCCTGTGATACAGGTAATCATCAGTGATAAAAAACTAGAACTCAAGAAGAGAAATTGCCTGGCGTTATTATTTAAGAAGGGCCCTTTTAAGGGTCCAAAAAGGGGTTCAGTTACACTTTTGCGTACAAACAAATTACTTCACTTTTCTTGTCTCATCTAATGTATCTGAAACAAAAATAATGCTCAAGAAAGGCTCATTCCTGGCATTTTTGGATAAGAAGGGATCTTTTGACCCTTATATGACAAAAAGGGGCCATGCGCCTCCAATTACACTTTTACGTACAAACAAATCACTTTGCTTTTGTCTCGTCAAACATATCTGAAACAAAAATAATGCTCAAGAAAGGCTCAATACTGGCATTTCCATATAAGAAGGGGTCTTTTGACCCTAATGTGACAAAAAGGGGTCCCATGTCCCCTATTACTCTTTTGCGCATATGGAAACTTCTTAAACTGGTTGGCATTAACAAAAGTACTGGATACAAAAATGATGTTCAGTAAAGGCTCATTCCTGGCATTTTCAAATGATAAGGGGTCTTTTGACCCTTAAGAGGCAAAAGGGGGCCATTAATACATTTGAGAACAGCTTTTCATTATCATTTGAATATAGTCGTAGATTTGCCATATGTGTATGTGAAAATGAAAGTGATAATTGGATTAATGTGTTTTCAATTTAATATTGTCTCAAATAACTCATTAATTAGTGGAAAATTATAATGCAATAGTGGGATTACATTTTTATTTGAATATTGTCCACTATGGGCTTCCATAACCATGAGTTTGTAAACCGCCTTTAAATCCTTGAGAAGGAGAAGGCTGCTGTAAGCTCTCACTATTCCAGTAGGTGGTGGTAAAATCACATGAAATGTACGCATACACCATGAATGAAAGAAGAAGAAGAAGAAGAAAAACCTCTCACCTTAATTTTGCGCGAGTACCCGGCTACTGCAACACGGGCGACCGCCACTGTGGGCAAGACCCTTCTCCAAATTTGTGGCAGTAACGTGCCTAAAATTGAGTTTTCTTTCGAATGCATCCGTTATTCTGGCTACAGGCAATTGGGCGAGAGTCTATTGAGAATTGACGTATTATGCAACTGCGGTAAGCTACTTTGCTTCTGTCTTTACACTGTTGGTTGTATCCATCATTAATTTCATATGGCAATACTTCTCGTCCATGTTAGTGCTCGACGGAAGCTCGAAAACGTAACTCCGTGATCTTGATTGCAGTTTGAAAACGTATTGGCTTAACTGTATTGCGGTATGACATGGTCAATACGATTTTGTATTTTTGGAAAAAAGCATTCTGCGGTGTTGGTCTCGCTTACACGGCTGCTATTTTGATGAGGTTGTGATCCACGGCTCGGCTTGCTGGTGTCTATCGTGACATGCAGTCTTACTCGCTGGTCTCAGCAGGAATTTCCAGTCCTCGTGTGTTAGTTTTTCTGCAAGAGTTTGCTTTTGTTCAAGAAACTCTCGGGCAGTTGGTCAGCCAATGTATTTTCTTCAGGAAATGCTTTCTAGTTCATCATCATTCTTCATTCACACTTAATGAGGCACGAACTGCTTAATGTAAGCTAATGAATCAAACTAGCCTGTAGATAATTTCACAGAGATGATGTGTTTGATTTGATTATGATTTAAACTTCCGACTTTTGGAGTACAACTGGAAGTACTCCTCTGTATTAGGGAACCACTGGTAGTGGAGGAATAACCAAAATAACCTGTGTCCCCTCGCAAGTGCTCGTACTTTGCGAATTGGCCACGGAACAACGATAAGCGAATCTAGTGCATTAAGAAGATTTAAAAAGTCATCTTCACATCAGCATCACAATCTTGTGACTTCAGATTAAGGGCGGACTCTCCTGAGCAAGCTGTACCAATCCTCTGCAGCGCCTGGGCGTCAGAAAACCTCTGCTGTTTTTCCATCGTATAAAAGGATGTGATTTTACCCATCATTCTGTCTATCTTTCGACTAAAACTTCGATCTTGTTTTTATTGTATATTTTATTGAACATCTGTTATCACCAGATTTTTAGCTCACCTTTGGATTTTAACCATTTTTTTTAAATAAGTAAAATTTCCCAGTTTATGAAATTCACCGATCAGCCATAACATTATTCGCCGGTGTCGTGTAAAATCTGGTCCCCCCATATAATCTGGTCCCCCCCCCCCCCCTCCCCCCACGTGACTTTCGTCGCATATTGCGCGTAAATTTGCCTCAAATCGCATCATTTGACTCATCTACGATTTGCATATTAACTAAGTATTCACGGAAATAAGTAAGACAATTCATAGCATCTAAATGCAATGATTAGTCCAGAAGTTAGCGGAAGTTATAAAATCGTTCGCTTGCACTGATGTAACGAGCTAGCTAGCTAGCTTGCAAATAAGGCCGCAGTTTGCTTTTACTGTCATAATTGCTAGCTAAAGTTTTTATTTTTTATTTAGATTTATTTAAGCAGGGGGCCTGACTGAGACCATGTCTCCTTTTCAGCAGGGCCCTGCATTACAAACAATTAAAATAACGCCATTTACAAGGACATTTGTATAACCAGGAAAAAAATGCCATTATTAAAGGGAAAACGGCAATTAAAAACAACAACAATTCTCTTGATAAAATGATTTGATCAAAGTTTTAAAATGTCCAAAGGGAACCAGTTCTTTCAATTTCAGTTCAGTTTGCAACTGATTCCAGGTGTGTGGGACATTATAATAAAAAGCTGTCTTACCGAGCTCCGTTCTAACACGAGGAACATTCAGACACAATGAGTCCTGTGAGTGTGTCCCATGGCAACTCACTCGCCGCATAAGAAGATTAGCTAGATAAAGAGGGATTTTCATTAAAAGACATTTATAAACAAATAAAAACCCGTGGTAGTCTCGTCTAGCTTTCAATGACCCCCACCCTACTGACTTGTAGAAGACACAATGGTGGATGCGGAAATCAAGACCAGTTATAAATCTAATAGCAGAATGATAAATACAATCTAAAGGTTTTAAAACAGAAGTACAGCGCCCTCCATAATTATTGGCACCCCTGGTTAAGATGTGTTAAAAGGCTTAAAGTAAATTCAATTTTTATTGCAGAAGCATACTCTCGCACTGAAAATTATAGAAAAATGTAACCTTCAACTCAAGTGAATTTTGAGGGAAAAAAATATCCCTGACTAAGAAATAATTATTTTTCATAAAATTACCTTTTCCACAATTATTGGCACCCTAGCAATTCCTAGGAAATAAATGTAATTGAAGTATTTTGTCATTTTTACAGTAGTTTACAAAGTTGATCAGAGTATCTAGGAACATTTAATTGGTAATTCATCACTTCCTGTTTCCCTGGGGTATAAATATGACGTGACACATAGGTCATTTCTCTTATCCACTCTTCAACATGGGAAAGACAAAGGAACACACCATTCAAGTAAGGCAGATGTGTGTCAACCTTCACAAGTCAGGCAATGGCTACAAGAAAATAGCCACTTGCCTGCACCTGCCCATATCTACTGTCAGAGGAATCATTAAGAAGTTTAAAACAACTGGAACAGTGGTAAACAAGCCTGGACGAGGACTTAAAGGTTATTTTGCCACCACGCACAGTGAGGAGGATGGTAAGAGAAATAAAAAGTTCTCCAAAGCTCACTGCTAAAGAATTGCAACAAATGGTAGCATCTTGGGGTCACAAAGTCTCCAAAACAACCATCAGGCGCTATCTACATGCCAACAAGCTGTTTGGGAGGCATGCATGGAAAAAACCTTTTCTCACTCACAATCATAAAAGCAAACGCCTGGAGTTCGCTAAGCGGTACTGGGACTTCAACTGGGACCGTGTGCTTTGGTCAGATGAGACCAAGATAGAGCTTTTTGGCAACAAACACTCTAAGTGGGTCTGGCGGAACACAAAAGATGAGTATGCAGAAAAGCACCTCATGCCCACTGTGAAGTATGGGGAGGATCGGTGATGCTGTGGGCCTGTTTCTCTTCCAGAGGCCCTGGGAACCTTGTTAGGGTGCATGGCATCATGAACGCTTTGAAATACCAGGACATTTTAAATCAAAATCTGGTGGCCTCTGCCCGAAAAGCTGAAGATGGGTCGTCACTGGGTCTTTTCAGCAAGATAATGACCCTAAACATGTGGCCAAATCTACACAGAAATGGTTCACCAGACACAGAATCAAGCTCCTCCCATGGCCATCTCAGTCCCCAGACCTCAACCCCATTGAAAACCTGTGGAGTGAGCTGAAGAGGAGAGTGTAGAGGAGAGGACCCAGGTCGCTGGATGAGTTAGAGAGATTGTGCAAAGAGGAATGGTCGAAGATCCCTCTTTCTGTATTCTCCCATCTTGTGAAACATTATAGGAGAAGATTAGGTGCTGTTTTGTTGGCAAAAGGGGGTTGCACAAAGTATTAACATCAGGGATGCTATTTATTGTGGCACACATGATTTGATGTAAAAGAATTATTTCTTAATGTGGGATTTTTTTTTTCCCACTGAATAAATGCACTTGAATTAAAGGTTGGATTTTCCTCTTTTTTTCATTGTGGTCCTATATTATTTAGAAAAAAACTGAATTTATTAGAAGCTAAAGAACACATCTTAACCAGGGGTGCCAATAATTATTGAGGGCGCTGTAGATGCATTTCTATAAATCGCATCACCATAGTCAAGCATGGGGAGTATTACTGAGTGCACAATCTTCTTTTTACTTTCAAAATTGAAACGAGCCCTATTTCTGTTTAAGAAGCCTATTTTACTCCTTATCTTTTTTGTTAAATTTTCAATATGCATATAAAAAGTCAGCTTGTCATCCAGCCAAATGCCCAAGTATTTATAATGGGGACGTGCTCAATTTGGCTACCCTGCAGGGTACAAATATTTTTCTAGCTTTGGTGAATACCATGAACTTGGTTTTGTCCTCATTTAAGACGAGCTTCAACTCAATTAGAGATCTTTGAATAGAGTTAAAATTATGCTGCAGATTAGATATGGCCTGCTGAACTGAAGAAGCAGTCAAATAAATGATGGTATTGTCAGCATATAAATGCAATTCACAATGAGCCAAAGATAAGCCAATATTATTAATATAGATAGTGAATAACAAAGGGCCAAGAATTGAACCTTGTGGAACTCCTGTGCTGATTTGAGCACTTCGAGACTGAATGTTTTCAATTGAAATATATTGAGTCCTATCCTCAAGATAGTTTTTAAACCAATTACAAGCAGATTTGTCAAGGCCAATGTCTGATAATCTTTTCAAAAGAAGGGCATGATCAACAGTATCAAATGCCTTAGACAGGTCAATGAAAAGGGCGGCACAATGCTGTCTGTTATCTAGTGCTCTTACAATGTCATTTATAACTAAACAAGTAGCAGTAACAGTGCTATGCTCAGACCTGAAACCAGATTGGTGAATATTCAAAATGCAATTTTCAGTTAAAAAAGATTGTAATTGAGAATTAGACTCCAGAATCTTAGCCAGGCAAGGCAACCTGGATATTGGACGGTAATTATTTAAATTACTTGCATCTCCACCTTTTAATAAAGGGAGAACATGAGCAGTTTTCTGTACTTTTGGTATGTTGCTTGGCATAATAGACATATTAAATATGAGTCAGAGGTTTGGCAATGAGTGAGGCAGAGAGTTTCAAAAGATATGGATCTATCAAGTCATCCCTTGTAGACTTATTTACATTAATTTCATTAAGAGCTTCAAGAACTTCCTCAGTTGAAACGCAACGTAAAGAAAATACTGTATTATTATTCAACAAATAAGAGGTTGTAGGACAGGTAGATAGATCAGAGATGCACTGCTTATCATTGGTCTGCTCAGAGAGACTTGGGTCTGCTGCTTTGTTCATCTCAAAAAGATAGCCTGCTGAAACAAAATGCTGATTAAAAGCATTACTTATTACCAGTAATCAAATTTGAATTAAAAACAACTTGGGATGGAAGAGAAGGAGAGGAACTTGAACTTTCCAACATTTTTACAGTTTTCCAGAATTGTGTGGGATTTCTACCAGCGTCTGCAAGAGATTTAAGTAAAAATCAGATTTTGCCTTTCTAACTGACACTGTGCATTTGTTCCTAAGCTGTCTAAAATAAAGCCAATCTTGGGGTAAGTGGGTTGAACTAGCTTTAGCCCATGCTTTGTTCCTGTCTCTGAATAATTGTGAGAGCTCCAACAAATACCATGGAATCACTCTGTCCTTAATTCTCAGCGAATTTAAAGGAGCATGCTTGTCTGCCACAGAGTTAAATATAAAGGAGAAAAATTCAAGTGCAGGCTCTGTTTCAGGAATAGCAGAAACACGATGAAAATCACAATTATACAAGTCATGGAGGAAGCCTTGAGCATCAAACTTTTTATAATTTCTCTTTAACTATACAAGGCTTGAACCTTTTGGAGTTTTGTTGTTCTTACGCATGCAATGGGACAATGATCACTAAGATCACATGGAAAAACAGCATTAGCCAAATACTTGTGAGGATTATTTGTAATAATAACATCAATTAGGGAAGATTTTCCTTTTAAGTTTGGGTGTGTGGGCTCTGAAATTAGCTGGAACAGATTTAGTTGAATACATATATTCTTTAAATCATCAGATACAGAGGTGAGCCAGTGATAATGAACTGTTTAATGACTAGCTAGCACACCAGTGTAGCGAGCTACCCAGCTAACATGCTTAAGGTAACAGTTCCCTTCTACTATTATAATCGCTAGCTAACTAGCCAGCTAAAGTGATAACGAACTGTTTAATGATTAGCTAGCTAGTTTGCTAAAGGCTACAGTATTCAACATGCGCACAGATGCAATTGGGTCATTCCGTGTCAAACCAGAGCCCCCCACATAAAAATTTTGATTTTGATAAAACTTTGCATATTTCAAGAGATATGCATTGGCAGTCCTGAGGTCAAATATTTCAGCTCAATTATTGCTAGCTCCTGAAATTTAGCCTATTTTAGGGAAGGTGGGGGTCAATTTTAACAAAATCGCCTTAATTTGGAGGGAGTTTGAGGGCCTCAAATATGGATTTTCAGAGCTGACAGACCCACAAGTTTAATTTTGTCATCAGAAAAGTTGCTGAACTCTTGGCTTAAGCTTGCTTCTCTTTACTAAGTATGTTTAGTTTACCTGTACTGTGGCCTGGAAAAAGCAAGAAACACCAATCATACTAATTTGCAAGAATTTTTTTTCAAAATGTAATGCATTTTTTATTCTGTCACTAATGAAGATAGAGCCCTGAGACTTTGTATGCTAACTGTCGGTCAACTTTCTGAAGACCACAAAAAATATCAAAGTCACAATGGTTGTATTAAATGTTTTAATAACCTTGAAAGTTTGCTTCAGAATGAAAAGTGCATATTTTGATATTTTGGGTAATTATACTGGGTATATATCTCAAAAGGGACACAAGTTATCAATGTCATATTTTTAGTGCTTTAAGTAGGGCCCTATGATTTCCGCGATCACGGAATCGCGGACGGAATCGCGGAATTGGCCAATAAAAACGGAATCTATTGATAAACGCGGACTTTCGCGGAAATCGGCATAATGACTAAAATGCTGTTCGTAAAGCCACGTTTCCACCGAACGCTAAACAAAATATTTGCGCGTCCAGATTACATTCAAAGTCAATGTAAAGACGCGAATATACGCGAAAATGTGAGCAGCCTTCGTCTAATTCACCTGTCCCGAGTGTTCGAGCAACACATCTCTTCGGTGCTACAGGAGATCTGTGGAAAGAAGTTTTTCGTTGTTGTAGACGAGACCACTGATGCCAGGGATTGCAGGGTCCTAAACATCGTCATTTGTCATCTTATGTTAGCTGAACAACTTGTATAACTGTTAAATAGCTTACAATATTTCTGTTCACAGTCTACTTAGTGAATTATGTGCATGCAAATTATGACGTAACGTCAACCCCCAGTGGTGAAATATTAGCTGATGCATCTTTGTGTCAGTTTGTTCATGTTTAATCATTACTGTAGAACATTTTGTCCACGGATGGAATACACAGTATTGGGATTACTGAACAAAAGTTGCTTAAAAATAAAAATATAAATTAAATATAGTTGATGCATCGGAATCAGACAACTATTGATTCGTGGGGGAAACGGAGTGTCATTACTGTTGCTCTCATACATTCATATATATACACAACGTATATACAATAAGATTATAAATGATTAAAAAGGGGCAGTCAGAATAATACATGTCAGTACGGCCGTTGTCTGCCTTTTTGACTGTAGCTTACACTTCCTTTAAAGAGAATTTTATTTTGTAGTATTTTAGGTAAAAAAAAAAAAAAAAAATTCTTTCATCACAGTGCAATGTTGTATTGCGTTATTATGCAGTACTTGTTCTGACCTTAAGTACTGAGGAAAATGGAGGGTTGCATCAACTAATTTAAGGTTATTTCTATTTAATTAGTGAACATTTTATTCATTGACATAAACAGCACACTCTCTCTGATGGTAAAATTATTGTAATTGGTAAAAAGCGGAATTCCAAAAAATTAAAATGGAAAAAATGGAATTTGGGAAAAAATAAAGCGGAATTGGGAAAAAAATAAAACTGATTTCATTGGGCCCTATTGAAGGTATGGGTCCTGGGTCTAACATATTAAAAAACTGGAGGTGTAAAGCTCTTCCTTTCGACTGTACAGCATGCCAATCATATTAGGTGTCTAACTTAATTTTTGGAGCACCTTAGCCATGGTGTAAGTGAAAAGACGAATGTGATACATACACTTGTTCGTCTCCGCCAAGGAGGTGTATGATTTTGCCGGCGTTGGTTTGTTTGTCTGTCTGTCTGTCTGTCTGTTAGCAGGATATCTCAAAAATGGCTGCATAGATTGTAACCAAACCTTGCAGGATGTTAGAGTAGCACAAGAGGAACAAGTGATTAAATTTAGGCATATCTAGGCCAAAGTACAGCTGAGATATAGGCCAAAGTACAAATCCAGCTATGCTGGCAGAGATTTCAAGTCTTTCCAATGGGCCAGATTTCCAATCGGTGTGCTTTTGGGTTTTGCACAATACCCTACACCAGCCAACGAAAATAACGAATGCACAGAGTTGCCTTGGTGTGGCGGAGGTGCTGCGCTCTGAGTGCTCTTGTTTCATAATGATATAGGTACACAGGTATTGTTATGAGAAATGTTGGTCACATTACAAATATGTTGACATATAAAGAAACATCAGAATAACTACTGAATGATTGAAACCAGGTTGTGACCAATCATTAATTTTAAGGGATTGTTTTGAGCCTCCCCAGTTGCCAGTTCACGAGCCGCCACTGCAATCTATATATAGGGCCATGGGGCAGAAAAACCCAACATTTCAGACATGGGATTATTGGAGATTTCAGTTTATATGTTTATATGTGTTAGATGACACCTGATGTGTGTCGCCAGTCCAGTGTTTTTAATTACATTTTATCTAGTGGCATATAGTCTACACATGTACAGCGTTTGATTGCGCAACTCCCCCGCCGATTCTTTACAAAGGGTTGCGGCCATGTCTCAGGTTTTGCGGTTGGTTCAGCCAATGACGTTTCCCACTCCAGTGTTTTCTTTAGCTCTGTGGTCGGGACTGGCGCGGAGGTAGGAAAATGGGGTCATTCAACTCGCTACCATGATTTCAGAGTCGCGCCGTTAGGTTATCCATAGTGTAGTTGAATCGTTTTTGTCTGTTTTATGGGCCCTTGAAATATTGGCCCCAATGTTCAAAGATGGGACTCAAATTTTTTTTTATTTCCCTTTTTTTTTTCTCTCGAAGTAATATTTTTTTTCTAGATCAGGCAATCAACTTACCTTGGTACTCTGTGTCAGGGGTCACCAACCCTATTCCTGGAGAGCTACCTTCCTGTAGGTTTCTGCTCTATCTCCTATTCAGCACATCTGATTCAACTTATTAGCTACTTAATTGCCCAGCTCGTGATCAGGTTAAGTAGCTAATTACTTGAATCAGGTGTGCTGAATAGGAGGTAGAGCAGAAACCTACAGGATGGTAGCTCTCCAGGAACAGGGTGGGTGACCCCTGCTCTATGTAGAATACCACTGCCATTTTGATTGAATCGACGGAAGTATTTTAAGGGGGGCGCTGTACTTTAACATTGGATCTTGGGGAGAGTATGCAAAAAGGCCTGTGGAGGCCAAATGGTTGTAGATGGAGCTTAAGTTTGTATTATCGACATATAGGAAATCATATGAAGAGTTTGGTTCCAAAACGCAATAAGTGCCAAAATTACAAAAAATGAGAATACCATAGAGCAATAGCCCTGTGGTTCTTACACATGGTGCAAGTTTTCATTTTTTGAAAGTCATACTATAGAGTGTATTTTTTCATGGGCAAAGTTTGTGTTTCTCTATAAAATGCAATAGGCGCCAACATAGAAAAAGTTGATTTACTCAAAATGAGTAAAATGGATATATTGCGTTTTGGAACCAAACTCTTCATATATGACCCATATTTTGGCAGTGTTAAAATTGACCTCAGATAACCTTGAACAGTCAAACTCGAGGTGAAACAAAATATTAAAGTGCAAATACATCGAATTTTGTCATAAACACTAATGTGGTATACGTTTGACGTAACAGTTCATTAACAGCATCTTGCTTATTACTTTCCATAAATTTGCTGCTTTTTTTAAATTTTCTTTTTAAATGAGCCCTTTATTGAGGTCCGAGCAGAGATTCCCGAAAACTAAATGAAGGTTGACCCAAATTAGCCAATTCGCAGATGTGGCGTAACGGGAGGTGTTTCAAACATGGAAGTCATGCTGAAAACAATAGGAAAATAAGATGTCATCGTTGTCAAAGAATATTTTTTCCATAAATTGACGAAAATAAATATTTTTCACATCAGAGGGGGAAAAGGAACAATGTGACAATCAGCCTGTAAAACTGAAAATGAAATGTCTGCACTCAGTTAAATCAGCTCACAATAATTTATTGTACAACAGTTTCGACCGACGTGGCCTTCGTCAGGTACTTTTTACAGTGTGCAGACATTTCATTTTTAGTTTTAACGTATGACCCGTTTAAAAGAGTATTCAGCAAGATGATACAGAAAACGCATCACACTCAACACATTTGAAAGGCTTATCATCAGTAAGATGTGTTGAATTTTAAATAAGGCTTTTCAGCTAAATACTTTAACTGCTGGTAATTCTGTGATTTATTTTTGAATTTGAAACTGAAAATGAAATGCACCTGATGAAGGCCACATCGGCCAAAACCGTTGTTCAATAAATCATTGTGAGCTGATTTAAGTGTGCGGACATTCCATTTTCAGGTTTAACGTACATGTTTGTCCTGCACCTGTTGTAATACTCAGATGTGCCGTTTTACCACTTGGAACTGCAACAATTAGCCTGTAGGCATGGTACACAGAAGCTACTTACTGGGAATTTTGAGGCCATGATGAGGTAAGCTGTCCTAAAATAGGTGGCCTAGTACATGCATGGCAACATGTGACCTTCAGTCTATTAACTCTGATTCCACAGTACATACTGGACTGACAACATGGCCCATACAGGTCAATTGAGGCCCTGTTTGCACAGCTGGGATGCGTTTTCTGAAATCACTGATGCTACCTTACATAGTTGGAACTACTGTTGGTGAATGAACGAACTATGCAGGTTGCTAACTTGGTTATAAGTATGCTTTTCGGAAACACACCCCTGACTCGCTAGCATGCTTAAAACTTTCGATATTGAAGTATTAAGAAAGATACGCATGCAACGGTTGTTGAAGAAACTTGAATTTATTCATTTAACTCCAAAAATGGCACTGCACTCGTCTACTGTTTTTCAACCCTGGGTAGAACTCCAATGTGACGGAGGTCAGAAGCAAGATTGGGTATGCTCGAGGATTTTTTTTTTTTTGCCTTTTGCCACAGTGGCTAAACAACCTGACGATGTATTAGCCACAAAGAAATCTTTTTAGCCATACAGTCAAAACACTGTTGCACGTGAGACAATGTCATGGTGGCTGTACTGCGCTGTACTGCTATGTGCACAATCGCTTATTAAGTTCCATTTACGTTTATACTCTTTAGATTATATAGCCATCTAGCTGGCTCGTCAACATAAACTGAGGAAAGTCTTTGTAAATAATCAGCATATTTTAGTGATATGATAAGGTTTTGCCCTGACTTTACTCTCTTAGCTTGCTGTAATAGGCATGAACTTCTCTGATATGTTAAATTGCTGCGCTTTCGTGTGTCCAAACTGTGCGTTCAGTTTTTTTGTGACGTTTGCTACATTACTACCTAGCTATCTCAAGAGCAATCGCTGTTACGGCTAGCTAGCTAGTGAAGTTGGGACAAAAACCAAATGGCATTGTTGAAATATGACGATTGTTTGCAAAAATAGCGTTAGCTAGCTAGCAAGATGGCTACATAATCTGAATAGTAACGTAATACGCGATTGCATAAGCAGCTGAAATTACCCAGGAAGTTATGCCTCAGCTTGAACTGTGTGCTTGCTCTTCACTAAGCTGTTTATCAAGGTTGGAAGAGGTCGTGGGGGTGTGAATGCAACGGTGACCAATCAGTCGTCAAGTTCACGCCCCGCTCAGAGAAGGGAATCTGGCACCAGCATGATGCACTCGAATCGAATATAATTATTTATGATGAAAACATCACTGGAAAGCTTTCGCCACTGTGGTGAAAAGCCATAAGAAAACTTTCGCCACAGATGGATTTATTTCACCAATGGCGATGTGGCGAATGGCTAGCGCGCACCCAGATTCATGTTCCATGGCCGTGCACTTTGGCATGGGGCACTACATTGAAAGTAACATGGTGACAAACAAGTCAACTACGTGAGGATGCCATTTGTTTCTGTCATGAAGAAGGCTTGGTATTGCTGGCCCAGTCAGACCTGCATACATCCAAATGTGATCCTGCCTTGCCAATCCGACTCCTGTATTGCCGGCTATGGTCTGCTGACCTGTTAGTTTTGTGGAGACTGCATATGGACTTACATTTGGTGACCTTCATATTGACCTTCGAAGGTCAAACTTGATGTAGTGAAAGTTCCATGACTTGTCTCACTAAAATGGTCACAGAGCCTATGTTTGTATGACAGACATATAGGAAGTCATAGATGAACTTTCATTTGGTGACATTCAGCTTGACTCTTGGTGACCTTCGAAGGTCAAACCTGAGATTATACAATTGCAATGACTTGTATTACCAAAACGATCACAGATGGAGCCTAGGTTTGTATAAGAGACATTGGAAGTCATATGAACTTTCAGTGACATTCATATTGACCTTTCAAGGTCAAATGTGACCTAGCAAAAATTCAATGACTTCTGTCACTAAAATGGTCAGATATGGAGCCAAGGTTGGTATTACAGATGCATTGGAAGTCGTATATGAACTTGGTGACATTTAACTAGACTGTCAGCAACCTTCGAAGGTCAAACTTGACATAGTGAAATTATGATGTCTTGTCTCACCAAAATGGTCAGATTGAGCCACGGTTTGTATTGGAGACGTATTAGTCGTGTAGTACATTTGGTGACCCCAACTTTACTTCAGTGACCATTTTTAGTTCAAAATTGATGTTGAATTTTCAATTACTTGTATTATTAAAACCTCTTCAAAGCTTGGGATTGTATTGCAGGCTTATAGGAGGTCATTTTCATGCATGTGAACTTTCATTTAGTGACTTTGAACTTGACTTTTGATGCTTCAAGGTCAAACTTGATATGAAATTTTCACAACTTGTATCATCACTAAGATTGCTTGCATGAAAGCTACAGGACCCTTGGTCCTACTTTTTTAAATGACGCAGAGAGCTAAACCTTCCCTAAGTATCATTTCTGCATTGTGCATCATAAAACAACCAATCTATGAACACACTATCAAGGGTGGTTCATAAGCCTTTTACTCATAGATCTGTACCCATATTTGATATCCCTGCAAGGAAATTGATGTTATTTCACAATCAGTGGTCTCGGGGTCCCTCTCAGCCCCCAGGGCCCTAAGGTCCATCTTGTGAAAGTTACCTTTCTGGGGACCCACAACTGCTAAATGGTGCGAGATAATGTAAATCTAGGCACTGATTCTGGAAAACTGGACCAGAATCAGCTAGACCATCAACTTTCAGCCTTCTGGGACTCTCCATTGTGGAGATATTGACCTCCCAAAATCACTTCAGGCAGTTGTGTTCTAAAAAATGGGCGTGGCACCCAAAATGTGATGGGCCATAAAATCCAAACTGGTGGCAGTTGTTTGTGCAAACCACTTTGTACCGGACTCTTTCAAAAATTATGGACAATTTCAACAAGGACCAGCTACCAAGCTAATTCTGAAAGCTGGAGCAACCCCATCTGTATGAGACAGCACTGCTGACGAGAGAGCTGTAAGTATTTGGGCATTGCATTTAAAAAAATATAATAACGTTTATTTAAGTTTCTACATTTGTATTGCAAGGTTCGTCTCTGTCGTTTCATTGCATTTCATTTATTGGATCTCCATTAGCACCAGCACATTAGCATAGCTATTCTTCCTGGAGTCCAAACACCAAGTCAAAATTGTCCATTCTTCCGAGTCCATCAAGGGAAAAAAAAAAAAAAAAAGACAACAGCTAATACAGTCACAACACATAGATACAATTATAGACGCAGACAAACATATAACACAAGACATGATACAACACTTGTCCAGTACAAACTGAGAATCCATACATATATGCAAGGGGAAAACAATATAACAAAACATACAAACTGATACCAAAATGGCAATCTCACAGGGCAGGGAAGAGAACAGGCACTACATCATATAGCATATACGAACAACCTCATGTGCACCTGCACAATTTAACTACTGCAGCTGCAACATTAGAAGAAACTCTCTGAGCAAGAATGTGTACCTCTCTTTGGAATCTACACTGAACAAAAATATAAACGCCCCATGTCAAATATTGATGCCACATGGAGTTAACAACTCTAAGGCTACGTTCAGACAGCAGGCCTTGATGCACAATTCGGATTTTTTGGAGAAATCGATTTTTTTTTTGTGTGCTCGTTCATATTACACATTATATGCGACTTGTATCAGTTTTGAGTATGAACTGAATGCGATCCTGAAGTGACCCGCATGTGCAAAAGAGGTCCTGAGGTAATACGTGACCACGCAGGCACCACTGTTTGTTTACGGAAGTAAATATGGAGGCATCTCGTTTCGGCGCGTGTGTGGCACTGATAAAGTTTATCTGCAACCGAAGTCAGTACCATTACAGACAAATAATGACGTAAAGGTCGGATAAATGCGACCTGGCCGTTCAGACAGCAGTCGCATTGCAAAATATCAGATGCGTATCGGATTTAGGACCACATATGAAAGTGGCCTGGGTCATATTTAAAAAATTCGGATTTGTGCTGTTCAAACTGTCTTAAACAGGTCACATATGGGCTAAAAAATCGGATTTGGGCCACATTTGCCTGCTGTCTGAACGTAGCCTAAGTGAGCATATGCTGACTTTTACTTGTACAATAGGGATATTTCTCTTGATTTGTGTACCATTTTTTAATCCATCTCTCTGTCAGTGAGCATTTGCTCAGTGATGCAGTGATTTCACTCAGTACATGGGTGTGGCATTCCCAGACGGTGATCAGACAGAATGAGCAGTACCCAGACACTCCTTATACTGGGGACAATAAAAGGCCACCCCAAAATGTCAAATTTTGTCAAAAGTCATCATGCCTCAGATGTGTCAGGTCATGCGGGAATGTGCCATTGGCATGCTGGATGCAGGGATGTCCACCAGAGCGGTCGCTGTGCAGCTGAATGTTAACTATCGGATGATAGGCCGTTTGAGAGTTCGTTTCCGACAGACGGGCAGTACTGCAAATCGACCTCATCCGTCGCCGCCACGCAGACCACACCAGCACAAGATCGCTACATTCGGCTCATCTACCTGCGGGATCGGCTCAGATCAGCGACACGCACAGCGGATGAGACCGTTGGTCTGCACAACAGACCATCACACCACAGACAGTCGGTAACCGCCTGCGAGAAGCCAACTTGCATGCTTGGCGTCCTCGCCGTGGTCTGGATCTCACCGCTGTCCGGCGTCGGAACCGACTCGCATGGGCAAGCGCACACGTTCGATGGGCAAACGCACACGTTCGATGGCCCTTGGCACGCTGGAGAAGAGTGCTATTCACAGACGAATCCCGGTTCCAGTTTTTTGTTAATAAAAACTCAAAAATTTGACATGGGGCGTTTACATTTTTGTTCAGTGTATCAACACAATATAAAGTGGCAACAAATTCCACTCCAGGATGGCTCTGAACAAATCCGATTTCTTCAACACATTAGTATTTGCCTTAGGCAAAGTAAACCTCCCCTCAGTAGCATGTCTTGTCAGATAATTATGTCGACTCCACTGACGTGAGAACAAACAGTACAAAACATTTGGAGACTTATTGACAATAATATTCCTCAGGAAGTTCAACAAAATGTAAGAGCTTCTTTGAGTGACAGTTAGCCAACCCAGTCGCTCATGCATATGTGTCACATTGGTTTTGTAGGAGCACTGTAATACACAGCGTGCTGCTTTATTTTGAGTAACTTGTAACTTATTTAGATCCTTCATTGAAGCACTAGACCAAATTGGAAAACAATGATTAGCAGTGACAGAACTAATGCATTTGCAACTTGTTTGGCGATATCTTGTGGTATAATTTTTAACACTCTCTTTAGCATTGAGACCCCTCTTCCCATTTTTATTCACAATATAATCAATATGTTTCGACCATGTTAATGTTGAACAATAGTTATGGCTTGAAGTTTAGTGTCATAAACTTGTTCAACAGGAATATTGTCAATTTCCAATACCAAGGAAGGCACATCACTCAGCAAATACCTTGACCCAATAACAATAGATTTAGTTTTTTCCACATTCAATACCAGATTGTTTTTAGTTACCCATTCTGCCACTAACCTTAAATCATACTGTAAATTGTTATTTAACCCTACTGTAGACGATTCAGCTGAATATATTGTACAATCATCTGCATACATGACAGTTTTAGTTTTATCCAGCACGAGTAGGAAATCATTTACAAAAATAGAAAATAACTTCCCAAGGCAACTCCCTTGAGGCACCCCACAGTCAACATATTTAATATGTTAACTGCCATTAAAATAAACAATTTGACTTCTAGTTGTCAAATAGCTCTCCATCAATATTATGGCTGACAAACTAAAACCATACTGCTTGAGCTCTCCTAATAGCAGAAATGGTCAATAACATCAATTGCAGCACTAAAATCAAGCAAAACGACACCCACTAATTTCCCATTGTCTATGTCCAAACACCTTTCATCTGTCATATGTGTCAAAGCTGTGCAAGTGGAGTGTCCCGGTCTAAATGCATGTTGACAATCACTATTTAAATTGTTGATATCAAAATAATGTTGAATTGAACGCTGGGTTACCTCCCGCATGTTAGTTTTCATGCAGTGCTACTTAAAAATGCTCTTGGTTAACTTATAGACAGCACTTCTGATTGGTATGCTTGTGTTATTTTGGTTAGCATCGCGGTGGTAGTTTATTGTAATGTTACCTGACCGTAGCGGCAACAGTTAAAGCTAACCGGAGAGGCGTTGTCTGCAAAGTTGGGCTGATATTAAGGTTGCATTAGGCTAGACCAGACGTAGGTTTTGCAGAGCTTGGGGTACGTGTTTGGGTTTGTTTACAGCAGCTGTGAAACGATCGTTTTACTTATCTATGACCGGGGTCAGCTCGGTACTTTGCCATTGTGTGGGCTAGCTCTCTGATGCTACCGCGGTGAAAGCAATTGTGAAACGCACGAGCTATAACGTGTCTGGTATCAGACGATTTCTCTGCATTGCTGTGGCGGAATTCTATCCACCTTTAAAAAGCCGAAGCCGAAAAAAAGTGGAGATTGGACGAGGAATTCTTTCTGGTACAAGTTATCGATTTGCTAACTCCACATAAGCAACGCTTATACTGTTTGTGTGTTCTTGCTACTAGCTCATTCAGTTGCTTGGTGTCAGAATTGTGTTTTGTTTTGGTAGAAATGGTCATCAGGAGCTTTTAGCGAAGTGAGTATATATCATGACTATATAATACTGCTACAACCACATGCATGCAAGGCAAGACAGTACAGCAAAACAGTAAAATTTCAACTTACCACTCATTGACATCCTTCTAAATGTTGCTGCAACACTTCAGTAGCATCCTCCTCCCATTCGGGGTTGGATTCGGGATCAAACATGTATGGTCTTACGGCAATAGATGCCGCAGAGAGCTGTCCTGAAATGCCTGCCATCTTGGTTTCCTGGTTTTTCGGGTCTGTGCCCTCCTCGGAATGGAAGTGGCCAGGCAGCCAATCGGAGCAGTGCCTCATTTACATAGCCTTCACGCCCACTCAAAATGGCTCATGTTTCAGGCCAGCTCAGATGGGGTGAGAGGAGGGGTCTCTCAAGGCCTGGATGTGTGTGTTTTTTTTGTTGCTGAATTCACAACAGTACTTTTAAGACCCATTTGGACATGTTTAAAACAAATAAATACAGTATAATATGTCACCTTTTAAGCAAACTCTGAGATGGTCACATGGGAGCCATTTGATCACTTGGCATTGAATGACTTTAGTACTGTGTCGTTCCCCCTTTTGCCGCCAAAACAACCCTGGTCCATCAAGGCATGGTCTGTCTTACAACGTAATTTTTTTTTTTTTTAACTGTTCGATCATTCCCAGCCACTGTACTTAAGCCTTTATGGAAAACATCATGAAGTTAATGTAAGGAGTAAAGGGGAATTCATGACGGCTTAGGAGAAGACAACCAAGCTGCTAAGAGAATTGCAAAGCACTTGCTTGGCAAAGTGATCATGCATCTCATGACCATCATGTTCGTTTGTTTTTGTGATTGGCTTGGTGGATTCTCGTCGCTTTATATATTGCTCCTGAATTCCCACAGAATTTTGGGATGATGTTTTCTACTTTCTCTTTGTAAAGAATGACTGCGCGTACCCTTTAAGGAGATCATTTAGGAAGCACTGAAGCACCTTTCGTTTACTTCTAGAGAATTCTAACACCTATTATGGCTGCCACTAAGATACTTCTGGGTTATTCTCCAGGATTTAGGAACTATCCTAAGCACAAAAAACTTTTCAAGTGCAGCCATGAACTCCGCTTGACCTCTGAAAGTGTGCTGTGATATTTGTGACCAACACGTTTGCATCAGATCCTTTAAGGCCTGTAAGTTGCGAGGTGAGGCCTCCATGGATTGGACGTGTTTGTCCAGCACATCCCACAGACACTCGGTTGGATTGAGACCTGGGCAATGTGGAGGCCAAGTCAGCATCTTGAACTCGTGATTGTGTTATGTATAAGTATTTTATGTACAGCACTGTATATCATTTGTAAATGGAGATTTGTTAGATACTATTTGTGCTGCCTTACAGGTCAGCTATTTGTTTATTTTGTTCATTTAGCACCCTCTGTTGGTATGTCTGTATAACAGTCTATTTGTTGCAAAACATGATCTGATGCAATACCACTTGTTTATGATGAAATAGACTTGTGCTTTCTAGAAGTTTCTGGCATCTTACCTGGAGAAGGCCAGATCACCCAGGAATCCTGTAGATCTTTCCAGAATGTTCCTAGTCTTTATAAATGCTGTGATTTTGGTCAGTTGGAGATTTTTGTTTTTGCATCAGTTACATAGTGGCATTAGAGTGTTATAAGATTACACAGTTTATTATTTATATAAATTTTTGGACCTAATCAGTGAAGAATAAATTTGTTTAAGTTGTCATTGCTGGTTCTCCTTGTAGTGATTTTCAAGTCATAACAATTGTGTTCCTCAGCCCAATCCTGAACCATTTTTGCAGTATGGCGGGGGGCATTATCCTGCTGAAAGAGGTCACTGCTATAGGGAATAAGGTTTCCATGAAGGGGTGTACTTGGTCTGTAACAATATTTAGGTAGGTGGTACGTGTCATTATAACATCTACGTGAATGGCTGGACCTAAGGTTTCCCAGCAGAACATTGCCCGAAGCATCACACTGCCTCTGCTGCCTTTGCTTTCCTCCCATAGTGCTGTGTCTTCCCTTTGTTATGGCCCCAATTTGTTATGGCGTCAATTTGTTATGGCGTCACGGACAGCAAGGGATGACAGACAAAATTCTTCAACTTCAACAGATTTAATTAAACAAACACTTAGAACTAATCTACACTCTACCCTACTGACCAAGATTGGAAAAAAAAAGATAGTTACAGTCCCTTGGTAATTGAGATGGGCTGCTATGTTGCGATGTCCTGGGACAGGAAAATGCTCCAACATAGGCAAAAATCCACAAAAAGCTTCACAGGTCTTGAAAAGAGTGACGGGTCTGGTCAAATGTATCCTTCCACAATTTCTCCTTGCAATTTCTCCAACTACTACACTCTCTCGATTTTTCTCCTTATATACTCTTGTCCAGCCCCCTCTGAGGCATGCCCAGGACATGCCCAAAACCTAGTTCCAGACTGGCTTAACAAAAAAAATGTCAATACTGCCATCTAGTGGCCTTTGTTTTCCCATTACACCTTGGTCAGCAACATGTGGATTGCCGGGTGCATACAATACATGATGTAAAAGAAAATGTGATTCATCAGACTGGGCCACCTTCTTCCATTGGCCCGTGGTCCAATTCTGATGCTCATGTACCTATTGTAGGGACTTTTGGCGGTGGACAAGGCTCAGCATGGGCACCCTGACCGAGCTGCAGCTACGCAGTCCCATATGCAACAAACTGCGATGCTTTGTGTGTTCTGACACCTTTCTGTCAGAGCCCATATTAACTTTTTCAGCAATTTGAGTTGCAGTCGATCTGTTGGATCGGACCACATGCGTCGACCTTTGCTCCCCACGCGTAATGAGCCTTGACTGCCAATGACCCTGTTGCCGGTTCGCTTCCTTGTACCACTTTTAGGAGGACCTGACCACTGCGGACTGGGAACACCTCACAAGAGCTGCAATTTTTGAGATGCCCTGAACCATTTGTCTGACCATCACTATTTGGCACTTGTTAAAGTCAATTGCATCCTTTCGCTTCCCCATATTTCCTGTTTCCAACACACCAACTTTCAGGATCAAATGTTCACCTGCTCCCTAATAGATCCTACCTACTGACAGGCGCCATTGTATCGAGATGGTCAATGTTATTCACTTCACCTGTCAGTGGTCCTAATGTTATGGCTGATTGGCGTATGCCTGGTGAAGTTATTGCTACTTTGCAACGATGCTCTCTAGTGGCTCTTGCTGTGACATGGTGATATTCATGTGGGTTTTGCCTCGTGGTTTTGAATGCAAGCCAGTGAGCTGCAGGGCCTTTGGTCCTATTTCTGAATCATGGGGTCTGTTTTTACCTTCTAAGTAAACGAAGCACCCAATTTGTTCTTGGGTTGTACGATTACTTGAGTAATTACAGTTATTACAAAAACTCACAATTATTTAAAGTGTAATGAGAATAACTTGCACCATGGGGCGGGCAGGCAAGTTTGCACCTTCTCTTTTTTATGAGTGGTACCTGGTGTAGACTTAAACAGCAGCCAAACATCAGAGGCCATTTGAAATTCTTCCAGGAAAAAAAAAACTTCCCTGATAACAGTGATGTGCTGAAGAGAGCCTCCTTATAGACTGCTGAATCATCAGTTTTTAGCCAACTCTTATGCTTCGTTCCATTTACCTCGGAAGTCGGAGGTCAGAGCTGGGAATGACGTCACAGCCGAGTTATCAGCGTTCTAGTTACAAAGTCGGAAAAAAGTTGCCAACCGCTATAAACCGGGAAGAAGAGTAGTAAAACAAGAAGGTCACATCTACGAAAGCTATTCTCGCGTTTGCCTTGTCCGAATATAAGCAACTTCTGGACAAATATGCGGTCCTTCTGCAACCTTCAAACATGGTGGATTTCCATATATATATATATATATATATATATGTTGAACAATTCATATGGCTGATTTAGTGCGACAAACACGAGTCTGAAGTAATAAACGGAATATTACAGGAACTTCTAATTACTGTGTACATCTGGGGCAGCCATCTTTGAACGTTAACTCGGGGGTAGTGAAGATTCTTTGACTTTTCGAGTTGGAAATCCGACCTCGGGGCCGTTCCAGTTGAAACTTCCGACTCGGAACTCGGAAATTCGGACTTCTGAGTACAAATGGAACGCAGCATTACTCTTTCTGTTCCTATTTACTTAGCGTGATTAGGAATCTAACGGTTGATTTGCTCAATTGACCGATCCCAAGCCCCGCCCACTTTCGGCTACGTCACAATGGGGAAAGCAGGGGTCTGACAGAACCTCGAAAAACTTTCCAGTGTTGCCAACTTGGCGACTTTCTCGCTAAATCTTGCGACTTTCCAAATGACCTTGGCGACTTTTTTTTGTCTAAAGTGACTAGCGACAAATCTAGCGACTTTTTCTGTTATTGGAGAGTTTTCTGGTTTTTTGGCAACTGACGTGAAAGCACGTTTCGTTCTGCAGTTACTGTCCTGAACGAGCAGTGGGTGCTGCCGTGAGCCCCTCCCCTGTCCAGAAGCACTGAAAGACTGGAAGATGCTTGTAATATGAATTAAATGAACCGCGTCCCCCCCGCTCAACAAAATAAACTGCGCCCCCACCCCTGAGGAGTTGGCAACACTGCAGCTTTCATCTCAGGCAGCCGTCAAACCAGGCATTTTGGGTTTCTGACGATGGTAAAACGATGTAACATGTAACAGACACTCGATATGCCGACCGTGTTAAAGGCGTGTTTTTTTTATTCCATTTCCAAAACCATAATAAGCTTTTTAATGTATTCCTAAATTAATTAAAAAAAAAAAAGATCTGAAACAGTTGTGAAATTAGTGTCTTTTTCATTGGTGCTAAATCTCACAAGATAATTACAATTTATGACACAAGACTATTACAGAAGCCACTTTTATCAAACAAACCTACGCAGTTGTTTTCTCATGCCTTTTGCAGCAATATTCATTTGAAGGGTTGTAATAAAACGTTTCATGCTAGCTAGCTAGCTAATTAGCCGTCCCATTGACTTGAATAGACCGCTGACTAACAACAAACGCTAGCGATTGATAACGGTCACCAGCGAGCTACCTTGGTACCCTTACCGTCGCGGGGACTGCATTAACTGTGCAGTTAATAAAATTAACAAGATGGCTAACAAGCTAGCTGCCTTTAACTGACATTCAACAACAATACTTCTTACCAGCATAATATTTAAAACTGTGGACAAGTCGCTTTGTCTGTTCATACAGAGTTCAAAAAGACAAGGAGGGGAGAAAGGCTTGGCTGTTGTCAAGAAATCAGGAGAAAGAAGTTTTCTGTCCCCTCGGTCCGTGCTGTGCAGCGATCATTTTTAACGGGACAGGGGCAAAGATGAAGCTGAGCAAAGGAGTAGCGGAGTTCACTGGCGCTTCCTTTTAACAACGTTGGCTTTAGCCATATGATTCAATATGAACAAGCAGACATGGTCAACACCCTCCCCCGCCAAAATGTCCTCTTTAAAGATACTATGAACAGAGGCTCCCAGAAATGCCACAAAGGCAATAACTGTGGGAAAAATAATCGTGTGCTTCTTATTTTCGAACTCCATCAGGGTCTTTATGGTCTTAAGCTACACACCAAATTTGGTTATCCTATCTCAAACGGTTTCTGAGAAAAGCTGTCCCCTTTAGAGATACCGTGGACAGAGTCCAAAAATACGGAGGGCAATAACTGTGGGGAAAAATAATCGCGCGCATCTCGTTTTCGAACTCCATCAAGGCCTTTATGGTCTGAAGCTACACACCAAATTTGGTTGTCCTATCTGTAATAGTTTCTGAGAAAAGCTGTCCCCTTTATCTCGGACGGACGCACGGACGGACGGAGCTCAAACCTATATCCCCCTCGCACTTCGTGGCGGGGATAATAATTCAGTTGACAGCAAATATGCTCAACCAGGGTACAATGAAGTGAGGAAACCAGAGAGTAACTTGATAACGTACACGGACATTCATCGACGTTGCTTATAACGGGAAAAACTTCCAAGCACATATCTTATTAGAGGGTCATTAAAAGCCTCGGTCACGTTAACTAAACTTTTCTACTCGCACTAAAACGTTGACACCGAGTCACATTTCGATCTTCCCATTAGTAAGTGTACCGCTTTTCATCCTCCAAAAAGCACATATTTAGGGAGACAAAACGTAGATACCAAAATAACACCGACTCGCATGCAACACATCCGTGAGCGGAACCGGCGCCGCTATGCTTGTCGTTTTGAACTCGGGCAAGGCTGAAGTTTCCTGGTTAGTTGTTTGACCTAGCAACAGTAACAATGGGAGGCGGGGCTTGGGATCGTTCAATTGGTAATGTCAATGGGGAGACTGTCAAATTCATTTATGACTGATTTAGACCAACTTTGGCAGTATTGGTGAAAAAGAAAGGAGGAATCCAAAGACAAAAAAAATGACCAAACACCCCTCATTAAGCCTCTGAATGTCTCAATTTGAATAATACGCTGTACTGTGTGCAGTACACTTGCACTATGTGGGATAAGACCCATGGAGCTGAAATTAATTTGTATACATTTGATTTCTCATTAGAAATTGTGATGGTTATTTTTTTCCGTCTGGAGAATTAAATCTACAAATTAATCACATTACACCTAGTGATGTTATCATTGCAGAATTGGCATGGTGCACTAAATCCCTCTCACTGTTTCCCTACAGGAGCTGCACTTCTATACACATTTGATCAGCAGAATGATGCAGGCAGGGGTCCATCTGAGACAGGAAACTGAGACGACCCTACCAGAGCTCCCCGAGCAGCACAGGATCAGAGAGAAAGAAGAGGAACTACATGGACTGGAGTCTGTCCACATGGCAGAGTCAGAGACAAAATGTACTACACCAGGACTCAACACACTGGAGCCAGAGTGTGTTACTGCAAACAGCAGGGTCAGTGATGTACATCACACACACACAATACCGATTAAAACAGAAAGTGCCTTGGGCTCCACACACTCTGGGGATCTTATTAAGATGGAGAGCCTTGACCGTACAGAGCAGGGATATGTGACCCATCTGCATCCTGACCAAATCAAAAAAGAGACTGATGATGGTGGATACATTAACGTAGAGCACAAGAATGACTTGCAGGATATTCAGTGTGCTCAAATTGAATCTGAGCGCATGAAACATGAGTCTAGTGAAATATTGGTTGGTGTGATGCCTGGAGCTGGTGTTGATAATAAAGACCAATCTGATCCATGGCGACATGCGGGAGGGCCAAATCCATACTGTAAAAATGAAGAAATTCATGATCTTTTGAGCTCTTCTGAGGACGGAACCCATTACCGCTATGAAACCGATGAAAATTATCAAAGCAGGATGGTGGAGACGCCTATATCGCCAATGGCTATTGAGCCATTGAAAAATAATTTGCGTGAGGACTCAAGCCTCTTGATTGTAAATGAAAACAAGACAACTCCTAGGAATAACGATGAAATTCAATCTGTTAACAACCGTACAAGGCACAAGTGTACACAGTGTGGGAAAGGTTTTAGTTCAAAAGGTCACCTAAACGCACATGTGAGAATTCATACAGGTGAAAAGCCGTACCAGTGTTCTGAATGTCGCAAGTGCTTTTGTCAAAAAGGTCATTTACAAGCTCACGTGAGGTTGCATACTGGTGAAAAGCCCTACAGTTGCACTCAGTGTGGGAAGTGCTTTGCTGCAAAATTTTGTTTAGTTAAACACCTGAGAATTCATCATGGCGAAAAGTCCCACTGCTGCATTCATTGTGGGAAGTCCTTCACTGAAAAATCTTCTTTAGATAAACACCTGAGAATCCATACAGGTGAGAAGCCCTACCAGTGCTCTCACTGTGGCAAGTGTTTTTCTCGAAATGGCGATTTTAATACTCACATGTTGGTGCATACAGGTGAAAAGCCATACAAATGCACTCAATGTGAGAAGTGTTTTTATACAAAGTCTCATTTAATCCATCATCAAAAAACTCATATGAGCGAAAAGCCCCACAGATGCACTAGCTGTGGGAAGTGTTTTACTGATAAATCTGCTTTGACCAGACATGTAAGAATTCATACTGGTGAAAAGCCCTACAAATGTACTCATTGTGGGAAGTCTTTTAGTGCCAAATCTGTTTTGACAAATCACATCGGAGTTCATACAGGTGAAAAGCCCCACCAGTGTTCTCATTGTGGCAAGTGGTTTTCCCAAAAATGTTACTTAAATATTCACATAAGGTTGCATACAGGTGAAAAGCCATTCAAATGTGGTTTGTGTGGGAAGTGTTTTAATACAAAACCTCATTTTAGTCTTCACCAAAGGGTTCATACTGGTGAGAGGCCCCACAAATGCTCTCTTTGTGGAAAGTGTTTTTTTGACAAATCTTGTCTAACTAAACACATCAGAATTCATACAGGCAAAAATCCCCACAAATGTTCTCACTGCGGCACGTGTTTTTCGCAAAAATCTGATTTGAATACTCACCTAAAGTTGCTTACAGATGAAAAGCCATAGAGATGCATTCAGTTTGATTTCACATAAATTGCCATTTAACTAGCCGCCACGTAATTCACACAGGTGAAAAGCGCTGCTAATGACTTCAGTGCGGGAAATGCCTTTCAAAAACAAATCGCTTTAAAGGCCACCTGAAAATTAATTCAGGTGAATTAGTGACGTTCCAAAGGAAAGGTGAATGAACCCTAGGAAATTCCCTCAAAACGGAAGTGATTTTCTGCTGTCTACTTACATTTACACTTGAGCACTCATACAGTTGTAGTCTTTCAATTTATCTTATGCAAACAAGAATGCTTACGGACCAAAATAAGAAATCTCAGGTGAGAAACATGACTCATTTTGCAGTGTTTCTGAAAACATTGGTTAAATTTCTTTCTTGGTGAGAGAGGTGTGTGTGTGTGTGTGTGTGTGTGTGTATAAATATTTAAAAAAACAAGTTTATTCATGCAATTTTTATGTTACCTGCAAAGCAAGTCGACACTTGGGGATCACTTTTGCTTTGTCACGCAGTGGCATTAGCTTAACCTTGGTTTCTGGACAATATCGACAAATTATAAGGTGACTTTTTTTTTTTTTTGGGACAGGCAGTGTATGTGTTATATTCTCTATTTTTTAGTATATGTGAATTGTTTATGAAACGATTTTCCTCTGCGAATGTGCACTAAATAAGGGTTCTCACCATTATGATTTCTTGGTAATGCCTTTTATGCTTTGAGTGCATGATGTTATTTTTCCCAGTGAGGACAGAAAATTTAAAACAATTTTTATAGATTTTTCTGGTGAATCAGGTTTTTTGCTCGCAGGTGTAAGTCCCCCCAGTATGTTTTCCCCTGAGACGCACAAAAGAAAAAAAATTCCAAACTTAATGAATCATTCATCATTTAAGAAACGGTTATTTGTTTTGACTGAATGCATAATTTTACCCATTGTAAGTAAATTGATTAGTATATTTCATCAGTTACTCATTTCTTTCAATTTTTTGCTATGGAGTTATTCGCGATATCTTACAATAGAATGTGTGACTCTTCGGGGCATGCATAGCTACTTCTGGCATAATGCGGCATCAGAGGGTAAATGATCCCTATTAATATAAATGGTGTGAATACGAAAAATTGACTACTCGTTAAAATTCTGGGATTGCAATTTTGTTTTGAGCAAAAACCTGCATACGCCGTGCTCCCCAAGGACTGAGTCTGAAAATCACTGGTCTAACATACCAGAGGATTCCTATGGGTGAAAACCCTCACAGTTTCCTGAGGAGAGCATTGTGTGTTCATGTGCAAGTCCTTTAAATTGACACATAATGTTCTTGTCCTGGGAGTTGCTTTTTCATAGCCTCCCACAAAGGGAGAATTCACCAGAGAATTCACTCAGTGGGGAAAAAAATATGTATAAATTCTCATTGTTGAAAATGTTTCCTAAAAAAAAAATCTACTTAAAATGCGAACTGTATAGTTCATACAGCAGAAAGGCCTGACATATGTTCTCATTGTGGAAAGTTCTTTTCCGTAATATCTTCGTCCACCTGTTGAAGTCCCAATAAGGTGTCCACACAGGGTTGAGAATGTCGCCTGTTTGAGCCAACTTTCACCCCAGCAGGTGATTTAAAGACTCCCAGGCTGATTCATTCGGGCGAAAAGATTTTCAGGTGTTTTCAGTGTGGGAAGTGCTATTTGACATCAAGTAATTTAAAAGGCCTGCAGAGAACTCATCCAGGTGAGAAGTACAGTGCTTGGACAGAACAGAGGACATTGTTGTATTCTACTGCAGCGCTGCTTCATATTGGTCCCGGGACCCACTGTGTGTGTTCTGATCTCTGTTCCAACCTCAACTGCAGTCTCCGAATTTGAGGATGCTGTTAATTTGTTTGTCTTGGGACGAGGACCTAAAATTAACGTGGTTTTTAGTTCTTTTTCCTGGTATGGACGCTAACTTCGAAGCGCTTCCCCTCCGCTATTACTTTACATATTACGAAACCTGACAAGCATATTCTACGTGTCAGTCCGCAGGCATAAACTGAGCGTGAATTTGCAAAAAGGGCAGAGGAGGCATGTGCATCCACCCTGCACAGGCACTCACTAATTTCTTAGGTCAGCGTGAGCCGCTCTGACCCATTGTACAGCACTACACTGCCATTTGCTGGTTGTCTTTCAACTTACAACATAAGTTTTCACAAGATGACTCTTCATGAGATGATTTACATCTATCCTGCACAAGCATTATTGCAGTAAAGTAATTCCATTCCGTAATCCCAAGGACGTAGTTAATCTGATCTATATAGGTGCATTTCTTCTTGAAAGTATTATTTAGTCTCTTCAGCCACATTTTGACACAAATAACACTGCATGCCATGAATAATGAAGGACCCTTGAAGAGGCCATGCCTATTAGAACCTCAGCAAATTATTAAGCTCAAAGATAGGTTGCTGAACACAAGTGTTTTAATTTCTTTCAAAGTACTATAGTGTCATGTTTATGCAAGTACAAGCAAACAGGTATAACTCATCATCACTAATTTCACTTAATTACTGTAGGCTTCCCGACTGACCACCACCGATTCGCTTCAAATTTCAAAATGTAATATACTGGACACAAGAACATGATGTGCAAAATTTGAGACTCATATCTTCATTAGTTTTTGAGATATTGAGACTTCAAAAAGGGGGCGGGGCCCCCAAATTAGAGTAGAAACGAATGTTTCTATACAATATGCCAATTTCAATTAGTTGTAAGCAGTATTGTTGTGCTATTTTTAAAACTGCGGGAGCCCAAGATTGTCCACCCCCCCCAGAGAAGGGACACTTAATTTATTTCTTAAATTGTGTGATTAAAACTAAACTCATAGCACGAATCTAATCATCTAATCTTTTGTGGTTGTGTATGTATTCTAAATGATGTTTTGTATGTCGCATTTTAGCTTATATGTTTCATACTTCAAAATAAATTGGAGGCAACATTTATTTTGTGCGTCAACTTCTTGCCTTTTCGGGTGTCTTTAAGCCCTGTGGTTTTTCACTGGACGACGCAAATATGAAAATATCGATGTAAATATACTTGACTCCAAAAGAAACGCAAGGGTGAGGTATGTACTGTATTTGCGACAAATTGAAGAATTGATTGATTTTTATTGCTTTTCCAGTGAGGCACAAGAGGAAATAAAGAAAAGCGCGTGGTATTGTAATCTTGACGCGCACCATGTGCGCGCGCCAAGCACTTCAGTAATAACAAACATTGAGCTGTTCGTGATGTGTACAGTGACACTTGACTTGTTCTTTTGGGTGTGGTCAATAGCCTACATAAAGCCAACAAAAAAACGAAAAATGCTACTGCATCAAGAAAATGCAACGGCTTGTGGTACAGGGGAGAGAAAAAGAGCCTTTGGCATGTTACGGGCAGATCTCTGCTGCCGAGAGGTGGTGCGTCATTTGCACTGTCACCGTTCAACAATGTCGGCTGTCTATCCGAGAATGGAACACAGGCACTGTCACTGACCAACCCCGCTTAGGGCAGCCACGAGTGACGATGGCAGCTCAAGAGCGCCACATCTGGTTACAGCCTGCACGTGACAGATTTCGGACAGCAACCCAAACTGATCATGAGACGAGGGGTCCGAGACGATTCAGGGTGAGCGCAAGTACCATTTGACACCGTCTATGTGAGCAAAACATGCGTGCACACGGCCCCTTCAGAAAACTCATTTTTTTGTCCATCAACAGGAGTAGGAACTCTTACCTTCTGACTGGGGGCACCTGCCTCTGTGTAATTTTTGGCACTTTATATCCCTGTTTCTGTCTGAGAATGGAAAACAGGGACTGTCGCTGACCGACCCCGCTATGGACAGCCACGCGTAAATGGGCAAAATCTGGGTTTTTCGTAGGGGCCGTGCGCACGCATGTGCTGCTCGCATAGGCTTCGAACGGAACTTGTGCTCACCCTCAGATGTCCGGACCCCTCGTTTCATGATTAGTTTGGGTTGTTGTCCAGAATCTGTCACGTACAGGCTGTAACCAGATGTGGCGCTCTTGAGCTACCATGGTCACTTGTGGCTGCCCTAAGCGGGATTGGTCAGTGACAGTGCCTGTGTTCCATTCTCGGGTAGACAGCCAACTGATTGCTGAACGGTGACAGTGCAAATGACGCACCACCTCTCGGCGGCTGAGATCTGCCCGTAACATGCTAATGGCTCTTTTTCTCTCTCCTGTGTCACAAGCCGTTCCAATTTCTTGATGCAGTAGCATTTTTTGGGTTTTTTTGTTGGCTTTATGTAGGCTATTGACCACACCCAAAAGAACAAGTCAAGTGTCACTGTACACATCACAAACAGCTCAATGTTTGTTATTACTGAAGTGCTTGGCAGTATGCGTGCAGCGATCAGGATTACAATACCACGCTGCGTTTTTTATTTCCTCTCGTGCCTCACTGGAAAAGCAATAAAAATCAATCGATTCTTCAATTTGCCGCAAATACAGTACATACCTCACCCTTGTGTTTCTTTCGGAGTTAAGTATATATCGGTGAAAATGACACATCTGTAAATGAGTACTTTGAAAGCATACCATATAGTGCAAAATTTAATTATATGAAGAATATAAAAAATGAATTGGACAACAATGAATGCCGTCGCACAAAAACTGGCTACCGAAAGCAATATGAACATGCAGTAGTCAATAATTAATGATGGTGATGCATTTGCAAACTGGTACTAAAAGCATAAGATGGAACAATAATTCTTTCTTATTGGATAATGCCACAAACACCTAATCTGTAACTTTAGAACCCATTACATAACGTAGTACGTTTTATGTAAATTAGCACCACTTGTTAGTCATCCTACTCCTGTCATCTCTTTAAAACATGCTTGTTTTGGATTTTTCTGCAAGTTTCAGTTGTCTCAACCTACTACTAGACCCATTATGTACATTAGAGTAAGCTGACAATAAGGTCTGTTTGATTATGACGAAAAATTGGCGCATGGAATCGGCTTACTGAGGGTTGTGATTGAAGCCATCACGTCAATAACGAAGCGTGGCAACACGTCCTATTTATTATATTCAGTCTAGGTCACAAACTACTACTCATAACTTTTGAACGATCGGTGATAGATGCATGAAGTTTGCAAAACTGGTTTACCAAAAATCATTATCATAACATATATTTGCTAATTAGTAGCCTCCAAAAAATGATTCACAAAAGTTCGGTTTTGTGCATTGGGCAAGGTTTGGCCCTTCGTACCTCTGGAATAAAACACACTAGGTCTTCCTAGTTTCAGTAATTAGTAGTCATGTTATAGTACTTTTATAACAACTTGGTATTTGTGCCAAGGGACTGGACTTTCTGGTTTATAGGCCATTAAAAACTGAAAAAAGTGCATCTGAACCATATTTTATCGTATATTTCCAATGTGTGGCAGGGTATACCATAAAACAAATTACATCATTTAGAAGAGCATGTGATCATTGACACATATAAAGTATTAAATTGGTATCTTGAAGGAAACCATTTTTGGAGTCAATTACATTGTTTCACTGCAGCCGGAAATGTTATATGCAGAGTCCCGCCTCATGCTATATACCTTTATAAAAATGTATCTATACTACTTCAGTTCAGTGGGTATTTGACTATGTGGCTCTAACGGTTACCATGCCGTTGTATGAGGTTTGTTTGTGAGATGCGCCGCTGACCCTGGTACTGGGGTCGTTCAGGTGCCAGAGATAATCTTGCATTCGTGCTTTTACCTTTTGAGTTTCTTTACGAAATCCAGTTTGTGACAACTAAAATTGAGTTTCTCTCCAATACAGCATGGTGCCAAAAATGAAGCCATTTTACACTCACAATCAGGTATGTGCAACAGTGATGAACTAAAAGCGATGCGATCGTAAAACCATGGATGTGACAATTCATGAGACTAAAGAATTGCTGACATGGCCACCAGTCTGTCTTGCAAGCAGAAACACGTAATTTCTGTGCTTCTACCATACAAATATCAAAGCAAAAGTATTATAAACAGTAAGTTTTTTTTTTTTTTTAACAACTGGGAGATGGAATATACATTTTGTGCCCATGAACCAGCATATTCGTTTTTGTTGAACATTGTGTGATTTGGCACTTTGCAAAATAGTGCCATTTGGCATTGTAGCTCACCAGGACTGACTGACTGTTGTCAAGGTACAATTGCAAAATGTATGTGAGCCAAAAATGTAGGTTAATATGTAAAGTACAGCAAATTTCTATTATGTGTGTCAAATATTGGTACATGCATACCAAATTTGGGTTGAATGCAACCAGATATGCCTCAGATATAGGCAAAATTGGAATTTGTAAGGTTTGGCTGTGGCGGCCATATTGGATTTAAATCGGGATGATTTGAACAAACTTCAATCTACTCCTTTAGGAACATTCATGCCAAGTTTCAGCTTAATCCATCTGGGTCAGTGTATTTATATAGGAGTGTGGTGGTTTGCATTTTTTTTTTTTTTTTTTTGGCGATTATTATGCACAAAATGAAAATGCAGTTGTGGCGCTTGTTATTCAGCAGCTTGGCTCGATGCTCCGAAATGCATGTTGTGGAAACGCTGCGCTGGTATCGGAGTATTTTTAGGAGTAGGAATAAAGTGCATTAGCTCAGCGTCAGGGACCAATTTGGCGTCGGTGCATCCCTACTTTTCGCAACACTTAAACATGGATTGTTACTCGCAAGCTGCACTTTTTTACTTGCATGAATAGCTAAATGCTTTCACAATGGAGCAGGGGTGGCTAACTGGACCGTTAAAAAAAAAAAAAAAAAAAGGGCTGAGAAGCTGCAGGTTTTCAATCCAGCCAAGCAGAAGCACACCCGATACAACTAATCTAATCAACTGATTAGATCTGTGCAACTGGAATGAAGACCTGCAGCCCCCTCAGCCCTTTTACAGACCAGTTAGACTCTCCTGCTCTCCAGACTGTGGAACACTTCTTGCACAGTAAGAATTTTTGCTGACTAAAATCCGTGTTACTGTTTCCCTACAGGGGCTGCCCTTCTGAACACATTTGATCAGCAGAATGATGCAGGCAGGAGTCCGTCTGAGACAGGACACTGAGACGACCCTACCAGAGCTCCCCGAGCAGCACAGGATCAGAGAGAAAGAAGAGGAACTACATGGACTGGAGTCTGTCCACATGGCAGGGTCAGAGATAAAATGTACTACGCCAGGACTCAACACACTGGAGCCAGAGTGTGTTACTGCACACAGCAGGGTCAGTGATTTACATTACACAGAAGCATCACTGATGAAAACCGAGACTGATCTGGGCCCTTTTGACACCAGGGATCTTAAGACCGAGAGCCATGACTTTACAGAAGTGGCACGTGAAGCCCATCTGCATTCTGACCAAATCAAGACAGAAACCGTTGATGGAAACTCTATAGAACCTGCACACATGAGTGTTTTTCCTGACACGGAGTGTTTCGGCATTAAAATTGAGGAAATGAAGCTTGAATCCAGTCAAGATTCAGTGAGTGATGTCATGAATACTGAGCTTAGTGGAGCTGGTGTCAGTGAAAAAGGCCATGGAGAATCATGGCAGTGCGCAGGAGAGCCAAAACCAGATGGAAAAAAATCAGGAAAAAATCTGTCAGAATTAATCCACAATGTGGGAATCCATGTAAAAGAAACGTCCCACCCATGCACTCGGTGTGAGAAGACTTCACCCAGTGAATCGCATGTAAATAACCAACAGAGAATTCATACTGATGAAAAGCCTTACAAATGCGACCAATGCGAGAAGAGTTTTTCATGGATGTCACGATTAAAATCCCACCAGACAATTCATACAGGTGAAAAGCCCTACAAATGTGATCAGTGTGGGAAGGGTCTTAGGTCAAAATGTAGTGTGTATTATCATGAACGAATTCATACTGATGAAAAGCCCTTCAAATGTGATCTGTGTGAGAAGAGTTTTACATGGAAATCGAATTTGAAATCTCACCAGAGAATTCATACAGGTGAAAAGCCCTACACATGCAATCAGTGTGGGAAGTGTTTCAATTTGAAATCTAATTTACAAAAACATGAGCAAATTCATACAGGTGAAAAACCCTACATGTGCGATCAGTGTGAGAAGGGTTTTTTTTCGAAAGCTAATTTATATTCCCATGCTAAAATTCATACTGATGAGGAGCCCTACACCTGTGGTCTTTGTCAGAAAAGTTTTTTTTCAGAAAATGTCATTTAAAATCCCACCAGGCAATTCATGCAGTTGAAAAGCCCTACACGTGTGATCAGTGTGGAAAGTGTTTCAGTTCAAAAACTTATTTACAATCCCATGAGAGAATTCATACAGACGAAAAGCCCTACAAATGTGATCAATGTCAGAAGAGTTTTTCATGGAGAGCTCATTTAAAATCTCATCAGAGAATTCATACTGATGAAAAGTGTCACAAATGCAATCAGTGTGAGATGAGTTTCCGTCGTAAACATTCTTTGCATTCCCATGTGCGAATTCATACTGATGAAAAACCCTACACATGTGATCAGTGTGGAAAGTGTTTCAGTTCAAAATTTAATTTAAAAACCCATGAGCAAATTCATACAGGTGAAAAGCCCCACAAATGTGATCAGTGTGGGAAGTGTTTCAGTTCAAAATCTAATTTAAAAACCCATAAGCGCATTCATACCAATGAAAAGCCCTACAAATGCAATCACTGTCAGAAGAGTTTTTTATCAAAATGTTATTTAAAATCCCACCAGATAATTCATACTGGTGAAAAGCCCTACGCATGTGATCAGTGTGGGAAGTGTTTCAATTCAAAATCTAATTTACAAACCCATAAGAGAATTCATACTGATGAAAAGCCCTACAGATGCGATCACTGTGAGAAGAGTTTCCGTCATAAACATAATTTGCATTTCCATCAGCTAATTCATACTGATGAGAGACCAATGAAATGAACACTTTATTGATGGTGCAAGATAACCAAAGTCAAGCATAAAACTTAATTTTACCAGAAAAGCAAGTGATTTGCTAAAAATAGAAAGTCTTCTGAAGAATTGATTAAAATATAGCTTTACCTAAGCCCTACATATGTGCGGAGTGTGAGGTGGGTTTTCTTAATCAGCCGTGGTTCTCAGTGTTGGTCCTGGGGCCCCGCTGTGTGTGCTTGTTTTTGTCCTGTCCACAATTCCAGTTGTACAATTTTAACAAGCTGTTAATTTGTCTTAATTGGATACGTCTAATAAGAGTAGTTATTCACTTTCACAAGCCACATTTTGAGAGAAGTGTACTTGGATGTCGGGAAGAATAAAAGAATGACCGTGTGCTTTATTTTTCTGTGATTCACGTCATTTCAGGTAATAACATTTTTGACAAAGATTAAATTAGACGCTGAGAAAATCTGTGGGCTGTTAATTAGGTTGCTAAACACAGCTGTCTTCAGTTCTTCCTTAACACTTGAAATTAACATGAACTGTAAGATTTTGGTCCGGACCCCCAAGCAGCAGCTCAGCGCCTGTACATACACACAACCCATTTCTTCTGTGAAGACTGAGAGTTCACCATTATCCCTCCAGGTTTTAATAAATTGTTGGACATTTCCTGACCCAATTCCACTGATTTCAGCAGTCTCCTTTGCTGTTTTCTCAGGTTGATGCTGGCCAATGATTTGCCCCTCTTGAAGCATAGTAATGTCTTTTCAGCGACCATGGGTTTTTTTTTGTTTTTTTTTTTTGAAGAGATGAGAAGTCACGCACTGAATCAGTCAGGATTAAAAGAATTATTGCCACCTGAAACACTGAAGAAAATCTTTTGCTTGGTTTCTTATTTTATCGCCATGTCGACTTTTTGAAACCTGCTGTTAATTTGCGGATAATACCGCATGGAAATAACTTGCAATCCAATGGTTATCATGAGAGGCATGAAGCGCTTTAGTCCAAGTTCTGTTGTGGTGGGAAAACGGTTTTGCCCACGGGAGGTCAAATCACACACAGAACAAAGAGTTTTTGTGGGCAGTTTGTGCGCCTTTTCACGGTAACCAAGAGCTAGGAGTGTCAACCAGGTAAAAAATTTATGCTCAAAACTTTGTTTCATTGGTTCTATAGCTTTGACTAATCATTGATGGATGAATACCACACAATTTGGGCAGATTTTAATGTTATATAAAACATACACAGGTTTTAGTTTGCAATGCATGGAGCTCATACCATCACGTGGCAGCATCATTGTTCGCCTTAACTTTGATCTTCTTCTGCCAAACCATTGAGGGGAATCAATGTGAAATTCTGCAGCGAGGTCCGTATGGATGTACCATGGACTATATATAAATATGTCCACCAGAACAGTTGCTGCACAGCTGAATGTTTTAGACAGACTGGCAGTACAGCAAATCGACCTCAACCTCATCGTGCTCGTGGTGGACATTCCTGCATCCAGCATTCCTATGGCGCGTTCCCGCATGATTTGCGACATTTGTGGCATGGTGACTTTTGATGAAATTTGACATTTTGGGGTGGCCTTTTACTGTCCCCAGTTTTGTCTGAGTTCTGTTCACACTGTTTGAGCAGCGTCTGCACATGCCACACCTGTGTTATGGGTGGAATCAATGCATCACTGAGCAAGTGCTCACTGGCAGAGATGAACACAAATGTTGTATACAAATCAAGACAAATAACCATTTTGCACAATTAAGACATTATCAGCTCATTTAGGGTAACACATTTCATGTGACATGAATAATTTACATGGGGCGTTTATATTTTTGTTAAGTGTATATTTCCATTCATAAGGAGATGATGGAGAAGTGTAAACAGCTACCTGCCTGGTATATAGTCCAAATATATATTGGACAGCACTTTTCTGATAAAATTATGTTATTCATGGATGGTTCAAAGGACCCTGAGACTGGATACACAGAAGCTGCAGTTTTTATCCCACAGCATGATACAGCAATTAGAAAGAGAACAACTGATCAGTTATCAGTAGGTTATATATGGTAGAGCTTGTAGCCATAATACTAGCCTAGCAGTGGATAGAGGAAAACAATCAAAAGGACACATGTATTACATCAAATTGTTTGTCAGCACTCGCGAGCATTTAGTCAGGGAAGTCATGCAGAACAGTCATTACCCGTGTAAGAGTAGGGTGCACAGGACTTAATAAATCTTTTAATATAATAGGCAAACATCCAACTGGACTATGAGAATACTGTTGTATCTACATGTGTTAGTGGAATAGAGTGTATGGGGAGAAAAGGAGGAGATTAAAAGCACTTAAAGAATCAAAGTTTGATCTGACATGAAAGAATTTCCTTGGAGAACCATCATGGCGAATACATGCGCAGCTTATGACATTTACGAAAGACAGAATTACGGGTTATTTTTCCACGCTCCAGTCCAGTAGGTGGCGGTAATGCTCAGAGGCTGGCAAAAGTAAAATAAACCCAAATAAGAAGAAGAGCACGTCTCTGAATTCGGGCTTTGTTGGGGTTTTCCAAGGGGGTAGGAATACACCCGGAAGTTGAAGCTCAATTGAACGCTCTAGAGCAGTGGTTCCCAAACTCGGTCCTGGGGACCCACTGTGTACGCAGGTTTTTGTGTCAACCACAGCTCCAATCTTAGAATGCTAATGAGTTGCTCATTGCTCTTGATTGCACTATTCTTGTTCACGCTGATTATTTATCCTTTTAAACCACATGTCAAAAATGGCCATGATGAAAATCATTTCATAGTGTGCTAAATTGGAAATTACTTCTCTAACATAAAAAAATGGAAATTTGCAACTGATGACATGAATCTATAAATGGGCTTCTAGTAGATAAAATTGTGGACCCAAGGTCATTAAAGCTAACAATTATTAGGCAATTAAGAATTCAAAGACAAAGCAAACGATGAGTCAAACCTGTTAAATGTCACTTGATTGGTTTCAGGAAAGAACCTGAGCACCTGCATTCAGAACCCTAATCACCAGATTACTGACTGATTGAAGTCTTGCATTTGATCACATGAAACATACTGCCACCTTTGATTGTGGTTTGCGTATTGACAAGCAACGTGGAATACATCAAAATAAAAAATATGAATGTTGGGCTTTGAAATTTCATGGAATGCGTAGCCATTTCTGTCATAATGTGGTTTAAGGGGTAAAATGTCCCTCAAAAAATCTGACAAGCAACTGCTAATTAAAAATGAACAGCTTGTTAAAACTCTGGGATCGTAAAATTGTGGTTGGAGCAAAAACCGACATACGCAGTGGGTCCCCAGGACCGACTTTGGGAACCACTGCTCTAGAGGATAGCAGATGATCAACTAGCGGTAGCTTCTCCGTTCACCCCCATTCATTTTGCCTGACTTTTGACATCAAATAACTTTACACTAGAAACATTATGAGCCTTCATGTCAGCGATAATATTTTCGACAGAGAAAGTACATTTTGTAGCAGACGTCTTTACTTCTTATGTAGCGTTATGGTCTAATAGTAAGCATTTTTAGCCAATGGCACCAGGCTAGGCTAAAAGTGACGTGAAATGCCGGCGACTTTCTGTCGCAAAGGACGTAAATAACCGTACTGTTTAGACCAGAAGCCCATAACGAATCATGGACATAAGACGATTGAGCCGCATCGCTAACGAAGTGAAGTACCTATGAAGTAATAATTCGCAAAACATAATAACATCGAACGGAATCAGACTATACTGACAGACGCAATCGCTTGCTCGCTGGGAATTATGTGTAGGACGCCTCTACCAGACGAGTTACCGCTTCTCAGGACGTTGGTTTACGTCAGCGAGCTGACTTCGAGTCTGCGCAGTAGGCGTGGTTTCCAACTGAAAACTCATTCAATTGAGCTTCACACTCCCCCTTTGAAAATAGCGCTATCCCACCGTCCACTTCTTTTACTGTCTATGGGGTTTTCAAGAATGGGAATGAAATCCTTCCTTTCATTACCGTGGAACAGTGCCGTGTAAAGTCAGAGGAAAATCACTTTTGCCGGTGAGTTGATGTTTGTTTCGTTCACCGAATCACAATCCGTTTTTAGGAGGCGAATTTTCATCATCCACACGCACTCGGGACTTTATCTTCCCAACGAAGCGCAGCATCCAGAATTTATACGGCCATGAATTTTTTAAAAGGCTCAATTAGCCTAATTTTATATAGGCGGTTTTCATTTGGGTCAATTGCAGTCATAATTTTAGCTACTGTAGGTGTTTGCATGAGGTATGTTGACCTAGTAATTACCGCATATTGCATGAGAGGAGTGCAAGCGTTTTGAGCGATTGGACCACTGATTTGGATTGCTCACGCGATATAGAACTGCCTTGGGAGGTTGAAGCAAGCGGAAGTGGTCGAGCGGCCATATTACTATGCCACTGAGTATAAAAAGAAGGAGAAGACACGACAAATGGCTCCAGTCAGGGCCGTCCTACTACAATGGGTGAGGTCAAGTTTCAGAGTTAAGAATTCAGTTAGGATTAGTGTTATTGTTAGTGTTAACCCAAACTGTAAACACTTAGATAATCCTTTGATGAGATTAGCGTATGAATAATACTGAGATGACACGAGTGTTCCTTGGGTGTAATCCAACACATGCGAAACTGATGAACCTCCATGCACAAGGACTTCAATTCCGCCTGAGAATCTCTTACAAATGTGCTGATTGAATAATTGCTGACTATGGCATGGGAATGTGAATATGGCACTAAATCTCACGGTGAATGCGTGAGAATGGGTGAGGTCAAGTTTTAGGATTAACTAAACAGCTCGAGTAAAGTTAACACCCGTGTAACACTAACCCCCTGATGACACCTAAACTTGACCTCAACAGGAAGATTTAGTCAACCTGGTGTTTACTGTGGGTTTACACCGAATTAACACAGGATTAACCCAACTTCTGTGCCAAAGTGTTATCTTAGCCCTGCACTAACCCTCAAACTTGACCTCAGTAAAGTGTTAACCTCTAGAGGTTAACTCAACACCCTGTACATTTTAAATGAGTATGCATGGTGTTTATGTAGCCTTCTGGGATTGAGATAACACTTTGGCACAGAAGTTGGGTTAATTCTGTTTTAATTCAGTGTAAACCCACAGTAAACACCAGGTTGACTAAATCTTCCTGTTGAGGTCAAGTTTAGGTGTTATCTGGGGGTTAGTGTTACACGGGTGTTAACTTTACTCGAGCAGTTTAGTTAATTCTAAAACTTGACCTCACCCATTGTTACTGGTGAAAGAATCTCTTGAAACTTTGTGCGAACAAACTTGGCATACTGCACCTACTTTTTGCCAAATATTTAGGGTGGATCACTTTGGGAACTGTATTAATTTTAATGTTAAACTTTCAATTTATGATGAAAAATGTAGCCAAATTATGCATTTTTTATGGCTTCAATTCCTCTGGGGTCTCATATTTTCAAAGCAATTAATCCGTATTTGGTGTCAAATTGTTCCTTTGGATGGCAACAACAATAACATTGATAAATTTTAGAACTAGCACTCTGATAATTGTGAGTTATTTATTGATTTATCCCCATATGTTGGTTTTAGGGGGGTGCTCATCTAAATTTGGTCCACATCTGTCCTAGCACATATAATACAAAAAACAAATGCATTTTCTTGGCCCACATACATCTCTCCACACGGTCAATATGGTGAGGAATCAAAAGCTTTCATGGGCAATTTTCCCATACTGACGCAACACCACCTTTATGATGTTGAGAATTGTTGTGGGAATTTTAAATTGTATTCCGAAAAAAATCAGACTGAGAAAGATGAGAGTAAATAGGATCCTTTACTACGTGCGCACGTACGGTTCAAGTTACATCAGCAGAACAAAGACAAAGCAATCTCTCCTTTGCTTTGGATACATGTAAAAGCACAGAGTCAGAAACCCCTCCCCTTGGGGCTGAAAAACATCATGTTGGTTCCAGCCATTCCTCGTGCCAGGAGTTGGCATCCCGCGTAGGGCTGACCCTGACAGCCATATCTGCAGTACAGACGAGTCTTTCTCTCCCCCAATCACCTGTTGATTATCTTATGGTTCTGCAAGCTTCGCAGGAACTGTCTCCTGGGAACACACAAAACTCAAAATACACTCCTTGGTCCGGCTGGACCTCAAGGTTTCAGATAGAATAAATACACATTAAACACAGTTAATGGCTTTTCTACTTACTTATAAAAGCTAGATTGTATAAGTTTAGCAATCATGCCTGACCTAGGCTGCTCAAAGGATAAGCAATTAACACAATAAGCAATAATAAGGAATTTATGACTGAATTCCACTAACAGAATAATATTGTACAAATACATTAAGAGCCAGCTTTCCTTAGATACGGGCAGGCTGTGATGTACCACACCTTAGATTTTGTCCAAAATTTTTTCTAGGGTAGATGTATGGTTGCAAGTGGGGGGAAAAAATCACAATTTTAGTTCTTAATAACTTGTAATTTTTTTTTTTCTTTGATTTTTAGGGGTGGTGAGGGGTCATAGTCTGAAGGTGACAATTTGGATGAAATGCAAAAATGAGGTTTTGAAGCGTGATTTTTTTTTTTTTTTTTTTTTTTTTCCCAGTGTGCCCTTAAATCACTCTCAATGGTAATCTGGAAAATGGTGGTAGAGATCGAAGTGTTTATTACAGTTAAGAATGGGCCCTGAGCCTATGTGAACGGGGTACCAATATCTGAGAATTGGGGCATGTGGGGGGTGACCTACAGTGTATGGAACTGGATGTCTGCCGGGTACCAGCCTCTGCATGTGACCCCTGGGGACCCTTAACGTGACCCTGAAGATGGGTCGCGCATAAATATTGGAGGTACCAGTCAAACTCGCTTCCTTCAGCTGCACGAGTCCAAGCTTGCAACCTTTTGACGTATGCCAGACATGGAGAGCCCTGTTAAAGTGCCAGGAGGTTGTAGTTTCAAAATTTTTGCATGTATCATATCATCATAAACAATAGAAACAATAGAAATGCCAGAAAGTGTCCAAACCCCATTATAAATTTCCATGGGGATTTTACTTCTGACGCCAGAAGCTAAGTAGCTGTGACGTCATCACTTTAGTACTCTATAGTCCTGGACAAAAAATAAGTTCTATTTGTGATTTTCGGAAAAACCGTGTTTTTATTCACTGCTGCCGAGGGTTTTGGGCCATTTCATGGTATTTGTTTCATGTCGGACAGGACAGTTTTTTTACACCATAGTCATTACTCTGGGGAATGATAACTAAGTTTGAACTGGTCATAAGCAAGAGCCAAAGGGCCACTTTATTTGGTAAAAAACTGAAGTCTATTGATTTCACCTTTCCAGTTCAAAATTAAGCTAGAAAGTTTTGTGTCAGACAGGACAAAAAGCGAAGTGGTATTTTTGCCATGTTGGAAAACTGCAAAGTTCTATCCAACCACATGGTATTCAAACAACTCCAATTCCGAAATAGTTGGGACAAAGTGTAAATTATGAATAAAATCAAAACGCAATGACTTTCAAATCACACCAGCCAGTATTTTATTCACAATAGAACAGAGATAACACAGCAAATGTTGAAACTGAGAAATGTTATAATTTTATCCACAAAATGAGCTCATTTCAAATTTGATGGCTGCTACAGGTCTCAAAAAAGTTGGGACAGGGGCCTGTTTACCATGGTGTAGCATCCCCTCTTCTTTTTAACACAGAGTGGAGGTGTCTGGGCATTGAGGAGACCAGTTTCTTGAGTTTAGCCATTGGAATTTGATCCCACTCTTGTTTAATCCAGGCTTCCAGCTGCTGGAGAGTTTTGGGTCTCCTTTGACGGACTTTTTGTTTAATTATGCGCCAAGTGTTCTCAATCGGTGAAGGATCAGGACTGCAGGCAGGCCAGTTCAGCACACGGACTCTTCTACTACGATGCTGTTGTAATAGCTGCAGTATGTAGTTTTGCATTGTCTTGCTGAAATACACAAGGCCTTCCCTGGAATAGATGTCGTCTGGAGGGGAGCATATGTTGCTTTTAAACATTTATATACCTTTCAAGCATTCATGGTGCTTTTTAAAACATGCAAGTGTCCCACACCATATGCAGTAATGCATCCCCATACCATCAGAGATGCTGGCTTTTGAACTGAACAATGATAACAGGAGGGGTGGTCTTTCTCCTCTTTAGCCCGGAGGACACGACGCCCATGATTTCCAACAAGAAGGTCAAATTTGGACTCGTCTGACCACAGGACACTTTGCCACTTTGGTACCATCCATTTTAAATGAGCCTTGGCCCACAGAACACGGCGGCGCTTCTGGATCATGCTCAACAATAGCTTCCTTTTTGCATGATAAAGTTTTAGGTGGCATCTGTGGATGGCAGAGTGGACTGTGTTTCCAAGCAGTGGTTTCTTGAAGTACTCCTGGGCCCAGGAATACTTCCGGGGCGGGGGGCGTGGCCAAAGATGCATGCCTTTATGACAACATTTAGTCTTAGCTAGTTCTCAATCATTTTCGCTTATTGACGCGTTTTACAATTATACAGGCCTTTTCTTGAGAAATCTTTAGGTGCGCAAACATTTGTGCGCGCAAACTTAATGTTTCAGCCTTAGGTGCGCATTTTTTTTTTTTTTTTTTAATGCAGCTTAAATGCCATTTTAGGTGCGCAAACCGCGCCTTTCATGAAAAGTTAAGGTGATATTAATGTTGTACATAATTAATCTAAACTAATAAAAGCAGTATATTATGGCGATCTTTAAAATATGTAAATCCACCATGTGCAACACAACCTTTCTTTTCCAACATTCTATCCTTCTTACATAGGCACGCAAGTGTGCGTTTCAATTGTGTCCTGAGATCCGCCCTAACTACAGTTAAGATTAGTGATATAGGCATTAGTTGCTCACTTCGATATAGTCTTGGAACATAATGTTAAAGTAAAAAAATCAGGAGTTTGGCAGATTTTCCTGTAAGCCGCAGGTTATTGGGGAAAAAAAATGGAATAAATTGGCAAAAAACATTTCGCTTACCCAGCTCAACTACGAACGGGGCTACCACTTGAGAACAATAAATCTGCTTACTTAGTATTCTCTCCGCACATAAACCCGTTAAATGTGCTTTATAGGTGAACATTAATATTAAACTGTTATATGGTAATTTGAGCCGCTAGTTAGTTAGGCTACTTAATTTGAAACTGAATGAAGAGGTGCATCTCCACTGCATCGCGAGCAGTACAATATTGCAACTTGCAGGTTTAACGCAAACACAGCCTGTTAATATTTCCGAAAATGAGAGCGCGAAAACTGATGCTCGTCTCCGAAGCCAGTCTGACAAGCCTAAACCATAAGAAAACGAACCCAATAAAACTTCTCTTTAGCTTATTTCGTTACTTGGCGGAATGTATTACTCCATAACAAACTTCATGTCGCGGATCATTGACCAGCCATGTATGGCATGTTCTGCACGGTTTATACTGAACGCCGTTTCCGTTCACTCAGCATTACATTTCGCAAGTCACGATTTAAGCCATTATGTGAATTTGCTTTATCCAATTTATTTCTTCAGTAATTTCTTAGATTAGTCATTTAGTCATTAATAATATATACTTACGACTGTTCGACTCAAAGTGAACTTCTACTGGTTTATTTGGTATTGCGGTTTCAATGAATGAGAAAAAACAAGGTATCCCTTGCTGTAGTCTGCAGGAATGGTCTGTAACGTAGCTGTTCTCCGCAAGCTCGAATTAAAAACCCAACAAATTAATTCGTAAACACTTAATAGCAGAAATGAAAACAAAATAACTCTTATTTAGCCCAATTCATCAATTAATGTCATTTCCATTTTGTGTCCATTTGAGGGAGACTATCGCAGTCCATGAGAAATTTCGACTTCATGATTGTTACAGCTAACAATAAAACGATGCTGGGACTTAAATTCTCATTAGCAAGAAAAATGAGATAAACCAGGTCTATTAAATAAAACAACCTACGAAGTTTTATGGTGGGGTCAAATACAGGCATCAGTCTAATGTGTAGTCATCCTTCAACTTTTGAAGTGCAACAGCCGAATCACAAAGGGTAGCGAAAATAGGGGGCTCCGGAGAGTTTTATCATTTCGAACGATTGGGAAAAAAAGGCCGCCTATTGGTCAACCAAGATTTGTTTTAATAGGAGACAGCCCTTGTAATTTATTAATTAAATCACGGTAAAAACTGCAGTCGAGATGTGAATGGAGCTAATCTGGTTTGCGTTCCCCGAAATCACAGATGCTAACTTCCATGGGTGGAACCATTGACTGTGAATGGACGAACTTCGTTAGTTGTAAACGTTAGCAACTATGCTTCTGGGAAACGAACCAGGGCTCCATTAATTAGCAGGAATGACCGATTGATCACAAGTTTCACCGTCATAACAACCAAAACTCAGCAATGAAAACTTTCGTATGATAGATAAGAGGAAGCTTACTTCCATTACCCACTCCTTCCCGTCCTTTCTGACAATTTTAACGGGTTTTATGCCCTTGGTTTCGACATCCCACTTTCTATAGGTGGAAAGCTGGGCGATATGCCCAACCCGCTTCGCCATCTTTGGTGGGTTTTTTTATCTTAAGTGGTTGATGCAGCGCGCAGTTCCATTGGTTGAAGTCTCGCGTGTCCACACACTTGTTTCTCGTGAGCCTTTGCGCGTTATGCGAAAGAGTTTGGAAATGCTGTCTAGGTGGCGCTGCAGTCAGGATCGGTAGACGCGCAAATATTGAACGTTTTTTAATGGATACGCGCGTATTTATTTGCGCGCCTAAAATACGATTTTAGGCGCGCAAAGGCGCGTACGCGCAATTGCGCGCCTTTCATAAAAAGGCCTGATTATAGTAATAATCCATTGGCAATTGGAGACACGGCTTCTCTCATCAATCGATCTAATGGCGATTGGCTAAATTCAGTACAGAAAAATAATTTACTTATAATAGGCCTATGCTTCACTAAGGGCGATTTAACTTGCACTTCACAATCGTTTTAAATTCCTCGTTTAAAAATGGAAAAGTTTTCATGCATAAAGACTTCAATAACACGTGAGAATCTCTGAAATTCGCGTTGATTGAACAATGACTGATCCACGTTCCAATGAAATATCGCCTTTCATTCTCGTTACAGCGTGGGTTAATTTAAAAGTGGGACTCGGCAATTCATTATAAAAAGCGTGAGACTCAAGCCATATGTGTGAGAGCTGACAGGTATGTGATTTTGAATAACGCTGTGTTATGTATGAGTGTTTTATGTAAAGCACTTTATATCATTTGTAAATGGAGGTTTGTTGGATACTATTTGTGCTGCCTTTCGGGTCAGATATTTGTTTATTTTGTTCATCATTTAGCACCCCCTGTTGGTATGTCTGTATAACAGTTCATTTGTTGCAACACATGATCTGATGCAATACCACTTGTTTGTGATGAAATAGACTAGCGCTTTCTAAAAGTTTCTGGCATCTTCTTACCTGGAGAAGGCCAGATCACCCAGGAATCCTGTAGATCTTTCCAGAATGTTCCTAGTCTTTATAAATGCTGTGACTTTGGTCAGTTGAGGAGGGTTTTTGTTTTTGCTTCAGAGTTAGATAGTGGCACTAGAGTGTTATCATAAGATTACACAGTGGATTATTTATAGAAAAATTTGGGCCTAATCAGTGAAGAATAAATTTGTTTAAGTTGTCATTGTTGGTTCTCTTTGTGGTGATTTTCAAGTCATAACAGCTGATTTAAATGTGGCAAATACGCGTCCAGATGAATGATTGTCGTCTTACCTGAACGCGGAGAACTAGCAGCACCTTATAGTGCGGAGTGTTCTCGGAGTGAATCTATTGTTTATTCTGAAAATGATTGAGAACAGGTCAGGAAAAATAATTGTATTAAAGGGATTTTCTCTGCTTCCCCCCTGGCGGTGCTACTGAACCTCGTTTTTCACTTTTGAAAAAAAAACGCCATAAGGTAAAGGAGTAAAGCGAGTAAAGCGTAATTCATAAGAGTTTAGGAAGACAAGCGCGCTAATAAGAGAATCCGAATAGGCCTACACTTACACTAGGCAATGTGATCATGCATCTCTCGCCGGTCATGCTCATTTGTTTTTGTGATTGGCCGGATGAATGGCAGTCGATTTAAATATTGCTGCCACGCGGAACTGTGGGATAGCGTTATCTCCTTTCTTTTCAAAAAGAATGGTTCTCTGTACCCTATGCTAAAGGAGGAAAATTAAGAAGCACAGAGACACCTTAACATTTAACCCCTTTGCGCAGATTACAAATAACACCAATTTTTCCAGTTGTGCATGAGCCTATTTAAGGTTGTATACCTCAGTATTTGTGTCATAGAGGAAAATTATTCCAGAGAAGCAAGACATTTGGAATTCAATGTGTGTCTTGTCTAGTGTTTATGTTCCCTATGTTCTTAGCAAGAATTTGGTTTGTTGTGAACTTTTTTTTGCCAAATAAATGAAAAGTATGTTGAAATTGACAATGCCTCCCCTCCTGCTGTACAAAAAAAAAAAAAAACATACTGAACCGAACCGAAAACTGTGACGCCAAAACCGTGATACAAACCGAACCGTGAATTTTGTGAACCGTTCCACCCCTAATATTAATTGCTTTTTCAGCCCTTTTTTGCCTGTGTCCCAACTTTTTTGAGATCTGTTGCAGCCAGAAAATTTGAAATAAGCTCATTTTGTGGATAGAAATGTAAAATGTCTCAGTTTCAACAAAATGTTATCTATGTTCTATTGTAAATAACATATTAGCTCATGTGATCTGAAAGTCATTGCATTTTGATTTTCTTCACAATTGACACTTTGTCCCAACTATTTCGGAATTGAGGTTGTAGAATTTAGCCAAGCAGTTGCGTTCTCTGATATCTTAGCTAGGTTTCAGAGGAAATTTTGGTTTCTTAACTCAAAGTATAGCTGAGGGGGGGTCAAAAGTTCTCACTTGGTCAGCGTGTCGGACAGGACACTTTTTCACTTGGGACCAAAATGACAGGAGATACACACATGATTATTATAAAATGAATTTTATTACATATCAGCATCAGGTATATTCAGCCCCACAATCATCCCCCCCTTTACCACCGGCCCACCTGCTCACACAAGTAGTCAGAATTATTTGCCTTTAGTTTATTATTCATCGACATCAAAAACCCTCAACAACATAGGTCCATCAAACTAACACAACTTTCCATTACACTTAAAAACTACATCTAACTTTGCAACTCCCTATTCAGACCCTTCCATTCCCCCCCGACACCAGACCACCTTTTAACAAGAACTCTGTCGTTCACTAAAGTATCTATTCATTCACTGGAACAGCTTTGTCAAATGAACACCGACCACGATTGTCATCACTGGTGCATCTAACTTCGCAATGAGATCATGTTAATCCACCCAAGAACTGTCATTTGTTTTGAACGCGAACACAGATTTCGCAGAGTTTTTTGCACGCAGGAATGCAAAATTTGCAACATTTTCATTCTCATCCATGTCTGTACACCGTCCAAGGAAAATCTTATCTTCAGGTTTGCTTGTGCGGAATTTCACCAGGCAGAAGTCCCCCAACTTTAATCTCAAGCTCATCGGGCAAGATGTCCATTGCTTGTTCCTCAGCAAAAGGTTCAGGTTCATTGTTTCGTGCAGTTTGAACAACCTGAATGATGTTAATGGGCTCATCACGTGAATGGCGATTTAGTCGCTGCTGCAAGGCTAATGTCATCATTCCTTCGAAGGTAGTGCAAGGAGTGGGTCCCAGGGACTGCCAGGCTTTTCTCGAAGCGGCTGTCCAAATGTGCGGTCATGCGTTGAATGTCACCGCTCGATAGCCAGAGAACACCGATTTTGCCTGTGAGTTTCCTTGCAACTTCATGAAACTTGCGCGGACCAATTACATGCAATTAACAAGTCACCACTTAACCCATCACCAATTACTTATTACAATTACATCACATATTTAATGACAGGTGCTAATTGGGAAGTCATATAATTACTGGCAATTAAATCAGCCAGTGGTTTCTGAAGTCAAAAAGAACAGAACAGCCTTTTAAGTGCCTTAGTAGCAGTGGAAGTTGCAATATCAACGCTGGAATTAGCCATTGATCCATTGCTAGAATATTAGAGTCCTGTCCGACACGTTTTTTGTCCTGTCCGACACGCAATTGTCGGACAGGACAAAAAAGATTTTTAGTTTTTCATGAGGTGTGTTCTATTTCTTTGAAGGAACCTTACTCACATTGTTTTATACCCCATCAACAAAGAGAAAAATGATTCTTGCCTACATAAGTCATTTACTTCAGAAAAAAATTAAATTAAACGTTTTGCTCATGAATCGTGTCAGACAGGACATCCAACTCCTGTGAAGTGAAATTAACAGGGCTTTACACTTGAGAAAAAAACATTACTTGTTAGGCTATTTGCTTTGACTTGAAACTTGTCCTGTCAGCAAGAAAAAATGGTCAAAAATTAAATACAACAGGAGAGAGATGAGAAACACGTCCTGTCCGACACGCTGATTTTCATCATTTCCTAATTAAATCCTAATTTATATAATGAAGGGGTAAAAATTTTTGCCCAGATTTTTGTTTTCTAATAAGTTCAGATGTACATATAACATATCCAATTGGTATTTTGCTCAGATTCAAACATTTTTATTTCTGATATTACTTCACAAATACCATGAAATGGCTCTTTTCCAAATACATATTCAGCGAACCTCTATTTGGTGCTATATTTAGTAGGGGTGTAACGGTACGTATTCATATTGAAAATTTTCGGTACAGGGCGTTCAGTTCGGTACGGGGCGTTGGGTTCGGTACAGAGGTGTGCAGCACGGGTTAAGTTACCACACGAGTAAGTTTCGCTCTCATTTATCCATATACACCTGCAGCTACATGTGCGAAACGGAAGAGGGCAGCAGTACGCCGGGGAAGCGTTTATTTCGTTTTTTCACCTCCGTCAAGGGAGGTGTATGTTTTTGCCAGCATCGGTTGCTTTGTTACTTGCCGGAATCTCGAATTCCACTAGTATATTACTCTGTTCATTTGTTTGTAGGTTTGTTTGTTTGTTTGCACTGTGGCGTCCACAGTTTCTGCTCAATTTAGCTCATATTTCATGATCAACATGGGACAGGCACTGGGCAGGCACTGCACTATTTTGGTGAATCTAGGTCAAAGGTCAAGGTCGCGCAGAAGGTCAAAAAAAAAACATAAGAAGACTTCAAACCCATATCTTAAACAAAAGGGTTCTGACCTAGGAATCTAGGTCAAAGGTCAAGAGACTTCAAAAACCAAGTGCATATTACTCAGACTTAAACCAAAAGTTCATAAACAAAAGGTCTATCTTACTTGACCTAGGAATCTAGGTCAAAGGTCAAGGTCACACAAAAGTTCAAAAACGCATAAGAAGCCATATCTTCGGTTCTAATCGTTGTACAGACTTCAAACCAAGTGCATATTGTTCATAAACGAAAGGTCTATGTTACTTGACCTAGGTACTGCACTATTTTGGTGAATCTACATCAAAGGTCAGGGTCACACAAAATGTCAAAAACAAATAAGTGGCCATAGCTTCGCTTCTAATCGGTGTACACCCTTCAAACCAAGTGCGTAATTTGTTGATAAACTCAAGGTCTGCGTTACCTGACCAAAGCACTGCACTATTTTGGTAAATCTAGGTCAATGGTCAAGGTCACCTAAGCAGCGCTCTATTCTGGTTTATTCTTCTGTCTGTCTGTCTGTGCACTCTACAGGCCACAATTTTTGCATTATCAGAGGCTCTCCAACCTGTGAAGGCTTGCGTAAAAAAATTGTGGAATACTTTAAAAACAATGTTCCTCAACGTCAAATTGCAAAGGCTTTGAAGGTCTCATCATCAACCGTGCATAACATCATCAAAAGATTCAGAGAAACTGGAAAAATCTCTGTGCGTAAGGGACAAAGCCGAAGACCTTTACTGGATGCCCATGATCTTCGGGCCCTCAGACGCCACTGCATCACTCACCGGCATGATTCTGTCATTGACATTACTAAATGGCCCCAGGAATACTTCAAGAAACCACTGTCTGTAAACACAGTCCGCCATACCATCCACAGATGCTACCTAAAACTCTGTCATGCAAAAAGGAAGCCATTGTTGAGCGTGATCCAGAAGTGCCGCCATGTTCTGTGGGCCAAGGCTCATTTAGAATGGACTGTAGCAAAGAGGCAAAGCGCTCTGTGATCAGACCAGTCCAAATTTGACATTCTTGTTGGAAATCATGGGCGTCGTGTCTTCCAGGCTAAAGAAGAGAAAGACCACGCCTCCTATTATCAGCGGTCAGTTCAAAAGCCAGCATCTCTGATGGTATCGGGATGCATTACTGCATATGGTGTGGGACACTTGCATGTTTTAAAAAGCACCATGAATGCTGAAAGGTATATAAAAGTTTTAGAGCAACATATGCTCCCCTCCAGACGACATCTATATCAGGGAAGGCCTTGTGTATTTCAGCAGGACAATGCAAAACCACATACTGCAGCTATTACAACAGCATCGTAGTAGAAGAGTCCGTGTGCTGAACTGGCCTGCCTGCAGTCCTGATCTTTCACCGATTGAGAACATTTGGTGCATAATTAAACGAAAAGTCCGTCAAAGGAGACCTAAAACTCTCCAGCTGCTGGAAGCCTGTATTAAACAAGAGTGGGATCAAATTCCAATGGCTAAACTCAAGAAACTTGTCTCCTCAATGCCCAGACACCTCCACTCTGTGTTAAAAGAAGAGGTGATGCTACACCATGGTAAACATGCCCCTGTCCCAACTTTTTTGAGACCTGTAGCAGCCATCAAAGTTGAAATGAGCTCATTTTGTGGATAAAATTGTAAAATTTCTCAGTTTCAACATTTGCTATATTATCTCTGTTCTATTGTGAATAAAATACTGGCTGGTGTGATTCGAAAGTCATTGCGATTTGATTTTATTCGCAATTTACACTTTGTCCCAACTATTTTGGAATTGGGGTCGTACATTTTGTGTCCGGATGGCGAGATTAAGAATTCTGTATTCAACCTACGCCAATATCGATTGATGTTTGGGTACCCAGAGAAACATTAGGATATGTAAACGCGTCAAGCATACGTACAGTCAAGGAAATTTAGAGTTTAATTTCAAGTGTTGCTATTCGTGTTAGTTGCATAGCGTAACGGCGGCTGTAATGTTACTATGACACACTAGGGTAGGATAGGCGCAGCATATGCATTCGCAAGATTAAATATTAATAGGCTATTAAATTCTAAACCCCCTTCTTTCTGATAAAAACCCCCTAAAATGTATTGGCGCAACCCTTTTAAAATCGTTCTGGCTAATAAAAAGCCGGAAAATGTGGAGGTTGGCTAAATTCTTTTCCCTTGAAGATATAGCTAGATTAAGTGCCATTAGTTTTCTCCTACAAACTGAAAGCATTGACTCCTTCAGCGAGGGGCTAAGTTCCAAAATGTAAGCCCTTCAGAGCTGACCTAGACTGTAAACGTCGTATGGCACTAACATTCCCCCTTTGGCTTGACATTTGTTAGTGTAGAGTTTAACATCTACTCAACATTGTATATAGCCTTTAGGATCGTACAAAACCATTCCCTTTTCAAAATGTGGATTAGCAGATTAAATAATTCTTAGTCAACTAGAAAAGTGCAGTTCCAGGAGAAACTGCATTGGCAAGCTGGAAGCTGCTGATAATGTGAAGTTCGGATTGCTGACAATGTGAGGTTAAAGCTGCTGGAAATGAGTTTAAAGCTTCTTAAAATTAAAATTATTTGTGACAGTGGGATATTGTGCGGATTTTTTGGCTTGAAGTTGTATGAAAGCACTTATTTCGGAAGACCTCCCCAAATTGCAACGTTACGACACATCAAACCTACTCCATATATTTATTCGACATAAATTGATGACATTGCCGATTTAAACATTGCCATAAAAATACACATGCTCCATAAGAAAAATATTGTATGAGAATGGCGTAGTTTATTTATCACAAAATTGCATCAATATTATATTTACACATATTGCTGAAGATTATGGGAATTATTCGGGCACAACATGAATAAAAGGATGTGACTATTCACCACACTGCGGGGTGAATTGAGGGAAAGACGTCGGCTATCTGCCCCACAGCAGGGCCGATAAGAGGAGCAGTTCTGCTATTTGCCCAGCAGCTGGGCCAATAAGAGATTTAATTTTGTAATCCGCCCACTCATTGAAGTTTTGCGCGGAAGCATTGCAGGGCGAATAGCCTCTTCCTAAAAAACAACCGCTAAATAAAAGGCTATACGTTGTTCAGCTTTTCCAATGAGTTCATTAATTTTCCATTCAATAAGAAGCAGGACTTCTTTTAAAATCAGAAGCAGATTTTAAATTGAAGAAAGGTTTATAGCTGCAGAATCATTAAGCCCAATAAATATTTAGACCGATGTTATTAACTGGCATATATTTATATATAAATTATTAAATCAATTTATTTTAGGTAACGTTATAGCTTAGGTAGGCAAGATGACCAGAACAACGAGCAGCACTGTAAATTGGGGTGTCATTATTTATCAATAGAAACTTCCGTAAAGTGATTGGTCTCATATAGAAGCCCATCATGGACAATATTAAAATGAAAATGTAATCCCACTATTGCATTATAATTTGCCACTTACGAATGAGTTATTTGAGACAATACTAAATTGAAAATGTATTAATCCAATTATCACTTTCATTTTCACATACACATATGGGAAATCTATGACTATATTCAAATGATAAAGAAAAACTGTTTGCCATTTAATTTTCAAAGTTATGCCCCGCAATAGTGGACAATATTCAAATGCAATAAGCAAAACAGCACCCCCAGCCTATTGCATTTACATTTCACCACACTCTTTTAGGGTCAACATGAAAATGTAAATGCTTTTTTCTGACTTTTTGAAAGATATTGAAAACTGCATTCAACATTTAATTTGCAAAGACTTAACCTGCTCTACTATGGACAGTATTCAAATGCAATAAGCCAAACAGCCCTCCCAGTCTATTGCATTTACATATGCGTGTCATCACGCTCTTTTATGGTCTACATGAAAATGAAAATGCTGTTTTCTAATCCCTTGGAAATGATTATGATATAATAATGATGTCGGCATATGACATTTAATTTGATAATTGCAGGATAATTATAATTGCAGGATAATCATATGACTTATCCTGCAATACATGGGACAATATTCAAATGCAGAAAGGGAAACAGGGCCTCCCAGTCCATTGCATTTTCAAATACATGTCACCACGCTCTTTTTGGGACACAATGAAAATTAAAATGTAATCTGTCAGCGTCTTAGTTATGTATGCGGAGTTAGAGCAAGTTTAAGAGAAGACTTCTTGACGGTTTTGCAGCTGGTCGCCACTCTAGCCGTGATGTCACCACACTCCTTAGTTCCCAGAATTAATTGTAAAAAAAAATAAAAATTATCATAAAAAATTGTAGAAGTTACATAAAAGTTGAATAGTAAATAAATTTCCAAGCTTAGCTTAACATTTTACACTTTGAATGACATTTCTAACTAAAAGCGTGACAAAGTAAAAAATAGCTGAAAATAGCTAAATTTAGAAAAAATCTGTTTCATTGTTTCCTATGGGACAAAAATATTGAAATAAAAATTGATAACTCAAAAAGTATGAAAGATATCAAGAAGATAAATAAGAGCAACATAATTCAGAACAAGATGATTTTTTTTTAAAGTTTGAATGAAGTTTCTAGGTTAAACTATGTAGGAGTCGGGTCATTCCAGCCCAAATCGACCACTTTCCGAGAAATTTCCGAGGTCACCCTCTCAGATTCTTCTGAAAAAATTCACAGTTGCACCTCAACCATATTTATGCAGGAACCCAAAATATTAGCTCTGTTTCTCAAATAGTTTTGAAGTTACAGCCCCTGGAAATTTTCATAAATTTTTTCCATTTTACCAAACTTGCCTCTCGGTTCAAGCAAGAATATCTCCAAGTGTTTCCAATGTGCAGCTTTGAAATCAAGTGTCTTGGGCTAAGTTTTTCTGTAGATTATGAAAATGCTGTCAGATTTGCTGTAGCTTGTACCCTTTTCTTCTCACAAGGTTCTAAAAATGTCCAAAAATCAAAAACTTGAAAAACTGCTGCCTCCATTGAGCTCTAATAACTCAAAGGGTATGCTAGATAAAGCAATGAAATTTTTTCTGCTGCAATTTTTGACATATTGGGCCACATCTAGAAGACAAGCACATTTATCAATACATTGGTAGACCAGAACAATTTTTATAATTTTGGTTGAGTTCGAAATTTTCTAAAAATTGCTTATTTTCACATCCTTATTTGGGTATGTGGACAGTTATGTAATAATACCATATTTTTTATCATGAATTCCTCTATAACTAAAGATGATATGATGAAAAAATATGATGGGTCTCTTTAGGCTTAACTTATTTTGAATGAGCTGTTTGATGCGCTAAACTGGCTAATGCCCGCCAGTGCTCCTCGGCCCTTTCTGGGCGCTGATTGTCCAGCAACGGCAGATCTGCTCATGTTCTGTTTTCCTTATTGTGAGCAAGATAATTCCTTTCTACTTCATGGTGTGAGTGAAACTTTGAGTTGTCTTTTTGCATTAATTATTTTTTAGCTTACATTTATATTAGTGCAAGTATTAATTGCCTTTCTGTGGTGCGGATGCTGTTCCTTTCGTAGTTTGGAGATTTGATTATTACACACTGCAAGCATGTTTTGGGAACTCCTGTGGTTAGCCTTGCTGCCATCATTGTTCAGATACTATACATGTGCAACTGGTTAACTGGCACAACAGTCGTGTTATGCTCTTGTAATGGGAATGACTGGGTTAAGAAAATGACTGAGAAACACTCAGTTTTGCAGAAAGTAGCTGCAGTTTCTAGAAAGTTTTTCCTTGGATGTGATTGCCCAAGAGCTTCTGCACTGCATGGTTCATAAATTGAACTGAAAATGAAAACCGGATTCTTAATCAAATAAACCTGCGAAATAAACATTCCCGACTCTTTATTTGATTCATATTTAATATTAATAAATTCATACAAATGTGTTTCTTTTTTGCTTTCAGGGCATTTTTAGTTTGACATTTTTTTTTCTGTTACATTATGAAAGTGTATGAAACTTTTGGTCCTGATTTGACTTTCCAGTCTTGGGGACTTGTATGAAGTGAAAAGGAAGCTGTAGTTTTATTTTATTGTATCAATCATAGGCTAGAGTGTAGTTCATGACTCGCTCACATTGTGTGGCAACATTTTATTTTTACTTACACGTTGCTAATTTTCACTCGAGTGAGTGAGTGAAATGCTCACACTGTTTAGCCTTGGGAAATTTTCTAATGTAGTTGTACCAGTTAAAGGCTGAAATCCCTTCCACTGTTTCCCTGCAGGAGCTGCACTTAGGAACATATTTGATCAGCCAGAATGATGCAGGCAGGAGTCCGTCTGAGACAGAACACTGAGACGACCCTACCATGGCTCCCGAGCAGCACAGGATCAGAGAGGAAGAAGAGGAACTACATGGACTGGAGTCTGTCCTCATGGCAGAGTCAGAGACAATATGTACTACAGCAGGACTCAACACACTGGAGCCAGAGTGTGTAACTGCAAACAGCAGGGTCAGTGATTTACATTATACAAAGCATCACTGATAAAAACAGAAGCTGATCTGAGCTCCACCAACACTGGGGTTCTTAACACAGGGAGCCTTGACTTTACAGATCTGGGGAATGAAACTCCTCTGCATCCTGGCCAAGTCAAAACAGAACCTGATGATGGAGATTATATTAAGGCTGAACGCATCAGTGTCTCACCAGACATTAAGTGTGTTGACATTAAATCTGATGACGTTAAGCTTGAATCCAGTGAAATTTTAGTGAGTGATCTCATGAATACTGAGCTTAATGGAGCTGGTGTTGATGAAAGGGGAGAGACTGAACTGTGTCACTGTGCTGGAGAGCCCAATCCAAACTGGGAAAAATCAGGGAAAAATCTGTCCAGTTCTATCCATGATGTGGGAATCGGAATGAGGGAAAAGCCGCACCAATGTAGTGAGTGTGGGAAGTGCTTTTTAAGGAAATTTCATTTAAATATTCACCAGAGAATTCATTCAAGAGAAAAGCCCTACAAATGCGACGTTTGTGGGAAGTTTTTTGCTCAGAAATCTTATTTAAATGTCCACCAGAGACGGCATACAGGTGTAAAGCCCTACAAATGTGATAAGTGTGGGATGCATTTCTCGTGTAAGAGTGCTTTACAATACCATGATCGAGTTCATACAGGTGAAAAGCCCTACAGATGTGAAAAGTGTGAGAAGCGTTTCAGGTGTAAGAGTGCTTTACAATACCATGATCGAGTTCATACAGGTGAAAAGCCATTTACGTGCGACCAATGTGGGAAGTCTTTTGCTCAGAAATCTCATTTAAGTTTCCATTATACAATTCATACTGGTGAGAAGCCCTATAAATGTGGCAAGTGTGAGAAGTGTTTCGACGAAGGATGCTTTTTATTAAACATTATCAAATTCATCTTGGTGAAAAGCCTTATAAATGTGACAGTTGTGAGAAGTGTTTTGTCCAGAGATATAGATTAAATGTCCACCGGAGGAAACATACGGGTGAAATGCCTTACAACTGTAATCATTGTGAAAAGTATTTTGCTCAAAACTGTGATTTAAATTCCCACCTGAGAATTCATACAGATGAAAAACCTTACAAATGTGATCAGTGTGAGAGAAGTTTCAGGCATAAGGGTAATTTACAACTCCATATACGAATTCATACAGGTGAGAAACCCTATAAATGTGACCATTGTGGGAAGTCTTTTGCTCGGAAATCTACATTAAATGTCCACCAGAGAGTTCATTCGAAAGTATAAATTGGCAGCACAGTGGCTCAGTGGATGGCGCTGGTGCCTCACTGCAAGAACACATCCTAAATTTCCCATTCATATGAATAATAACTGGTAAGTGTTTCATTTCCTATGCAGGAGCACAGCAGGGGACATGAGAGCTGAAAATTGCTGAAAGTGTTAAAAATGAAGAGGAAAGAAAGGTGTAGAAATACTATGGATTGAGGCTGTGTTCATCTGTGCATGCATCTGGCCAGATTGTTTCCAGAGCTGATATCCAACACTGTGCATCGTGGCCTTTCTAAATCACTTGTGCACTGTGGCCTTGTATAGTTGTGCTTTTTAGCTCACCGGCTCTGTGGGCCGATAAGGTATTGTCCTGGGGCCGTATTCATGTCGGGAGTTTTACCTATTGGGCTGATAAAGCTTATCTTCCCAATTGCTAATGGACCACAAGTCCGCGGCGCCAAGCTGTATTCATGAACGTTAGTTAGGCGGGCCACCAGCTGATGGCCTGTCTAATTTTGGAATATGACGTGTTGATGAGGGGCGCATGCGCAGTGACACGGCTGTCTACCTTTCTCGTTTTCGAAGCAGGGAGTTTGTGTTGTTCGTTGGTGTGTTGATGAGTGATTTGTTTGTCTCTTGGCAGGTTAAGGGAGTTTTTCTCTCTTGTTGTACAATATGCCTTTCAAGCAAAAATGAAAAGCACCAGAAAATGAGGAAAGCAGAGTTAGGGATCCCAATTGGCAGCATGGAGAGATGATTTTACTTCTCGAGGAACTTCACATTGAAAAAAAAAGACTGAGAACTAGCTAGGACTAATTGTTATAAAATAATATATCTTTGCTCCCAAATTTTCAGTTCTGGCGCTGGCCCTGACAGATAGAACTAGAATATATAAATAGGACATCTAACGAAATAAAGCATCATTGTATTGATGTGAAGATTGATGTTAAGACGTGCCATGTATACCATATCCGAAAAATAGCGACTATCGGCATTAAAGAACCTACAAAACCATAGCGTCATGATTTATGGTCTTAGACTTTAATTCCAATAGATGGGAGTCTAACGACATGTACCGTCGTATATCTTGGATGCACGAAATATCAAAGACTGAGCAGCGGATAGTCACAATTTTTCACTTGAAGGAAGTAAAAAAAACTGAAAGGAAAAAGCTGCCAGTTCAGAAAATATTACTATTATCTCCACCTGAAAACAATTGATTAAAGGTTCCGGAAAGATGAAACAAAAACTGCTTTATCTGCAGAACATAACTAAATTGGTTTGTTGCATCTTTATTTCATTGTTTTCTACTTACGCACTGACAGAGGGCATATCACGAACTACTGGGCTGTCGGAAAAGCGGGCACTCTCCGGTAGAAGTAGTGATGCTGATGAGGCTTACGCTACGTAGCTAATGGTAAAAACACTTCATAATCAAACTTCAAGTCAACTACAGCTATTTATAGCAGGCTGGAGCTTGTTTTACCCAAACACCATCCCATTCACCAACATCACACTTCAAACCAAAACTATTTTCATTTGGAAAAAAAATGGTTACAGGTCGGGTAAATTGGGTCAGTTAGCTAAGATAGCAGGATCGTCTGTCTTGTTCTTCTTGATTTCAGACTAATTTACAATGGTAATCCAGTAATCCCCCTGTTTTACAGAATGTAACTAATTACATCTTTTTGTGTGTAACTCCAACGGAATACAGTTGCATTTTTTGGTAGGCCTATCCTAATTACGTATCGCCGTTACATGTATTCGTTACTCCCCAAGCCTGTTGCTCGGATAACTAACAAGAAAAAAGAAGACATTTGGGAAAACTATAGCTGAAAAAAAAAATCACGCCGCTCTTCGGTTGACAAGAAGGACTGCCGTAATGCCGTCTATCAGCCCGAATTCGGCGCTCTAAGTTGTCTGCCTATAGGCTCGGGCAGATAAGGCCAAACGTCGTTCATGAATTGCACCAATAGGGCCGTCATGATCTGTCGCCCCGATAGGGCGGAAACGCCCCGACATGAATACGCCCCTGGTTTGGCGTCCGTCGCCTGGAACATTTTTTATTTTTTTTTTTTTTTGCCCAGTGAATTTTCCGTAAATTTGCCATAATATACTAGTAGACCATATCTACAGATTTGTTTTTCTGGATTTTTGATTGAATCATTTATCTGTTTTGTGGGCCCTTAAAATTTTGGCCCCAATGTTAGGAGATACGACTTGTAAATGGAACTTTCAAAAACTTATTTTTCAAACATTCACTGATTTAAATTTTTTTTTTTTTTTTTGTCCAAATTTGACAATCTGCTCAGCTTGATACCCTCAATGTACAGTGCGAGCACTATTTTCATTGAATCGAAGGAAGTGATCTGGTGGGGGCTCTGTACTTTAACTTTGGGTCTTATAGAGAATATGCAAAATGGCCCGTGGAGACCAAATGGTTGCAGTTAGCGCTAAAGTTTTTATTATCGACATATAGGAAGTCAAATATGACCGATATTTTGGCAGTGTTAAAGTTGACCTCAGATGATCTAGAAGGGTCAAACTCAAAGTCAAGGAAAATTGACTTGACTGCACATGTAACGATAGCAGTGAGGGCAAGTCTCACCACCAAAAGCATAGTTTCCCGAGATCGTGTTGTGCAACTACAAAAGAATCCATTTACCATACCTGTAAAACAGCATATTTTAGTGTGCTTTTTTTTAATGCTTCTCAGTATATTTCCTGGTGTGAATATTGATCAATGTCACTTGCTTTTTAGCTCGCCAGGACGAATGTCCTAGGAGAGCTATTGCCATACCCTCTGCGTTGGCGTCCAAGGACAGCAAGGTTAAAGTTTTCCGGCCAGCTGTGTTGTCTTCAAACAACTCTTTTTAATGTTTCTTGCCCAGAGACAATAGTCTGATTTCTACAGCATTGTTTTTGGACTCTGGAGCGGCTTTGCATTGTACTTCTCTGGTGAATAGTATTTAGTGCAACGAGCTCAAAAACCAGCCAGTTGACGGGGATTACCTGGGATGACATTGCTGTTAAGTATTGACAAAATGTTTTGGACTGTGATTTATCTGAATTTGAAAAGTATGTGCCATTTATTTTGTTTGAAAGGCTTGAAGGTTTGCTGTGATGAAATTGACACAATGTGTTTGTTACGAAAGAATTCCCAAGAGGTGTTATGAACTGAAATAAACATGGTGTTTATTAATGTTGTGACTAAAAGGGAGGGCCACGCCTCCTCTTGCCTGTGTTTTATTGCCAACTTTGGAAAAATATGCTGGTTCTTTGCTCCAATAGCACTTGCACCCCTTGATCCTCCTCCTTTATAGCCCGAAGCTCAGAAATGCCCTGTGTTTTAACACTCCACTGTGACATCCATGATGGCCCATTCATCATACAGTGCCCATAGAACGTCATCATACCCTGTGCTAATCTGTATCTTTTGCCAAGTTATGCTTTGTAAATAAATATAAATTAAATCAAATTTTTTGAGCTGTATGTACATGTATAATCAGTGTAACCCTCATAATCACTTTGAAAATAACATTTAAAAAAAATTCTGGACAGTTTTAACAATTAATTAGAATTAATATTATTGGTTTGGTTAAATGACCAGACCCTTAAAATATTCCATTATAAACTTGCTCAGGTGTAACCAAGCAACTTCAGATCAAACACCAAGCTTATTGCCCACTTTGACCTTTGATTACCTCAGAATAAAGCCACTGTTTCTTGAGATTTCCACTACTAGTTGTTCATGGCACAAGGAATTCACCACGCTTGGGAAAATGCTTTCAGTAGACAATCGGTATAAAGTTGTGGAAAGGCATTACGTTGGAGAGGGCCACAAAAAGATTTCGAAGGCTTTGGCAATTCCTGTGAGTATCATTCATAGCATCATTATTTGAGTGGAGAACATATGGCAGCACCAAGCTTTTGCCGCGATGAGGCCGTCCATCCACACTGGATGTGCGAGCCGGAGAGGCATTGATCAAAGTGACTGCCAAAAGGCCAATGGCAACTTTGAAAAGCTGAAGAGTGTTTGTGGCAGGGTTTGAGCGGTCTGTGTATGTGAGCAGAATCTCACAGGGTTTCTACAAAGCTGACCTGTAAGGCAGAGCGACGACGAGACACACAGTCAGTGTGCAGCGCAGAAACATCCCTGGGTCATTCCATATAAAATCAACAAGTGCCTCCCACCAGAACCCCTCGGAATCAGCAGATTTTTCTAGTCCAGTAACTTTAGTATATTCAATAAATCTCTGCCAGATTTTACGTTGATCTTGTGAATATTTTTCGAGTTAAATGCTTTAAAATTAAGTGGGGGCTGGTAGAAATTTCTGGCGTCATTTTTTTCAAGCATTTTTGAGCCCTCAAAACTTCATCTGTATTTCAGATGGCTAAATGACATTTTCAGAGCTGAAAGACATATAGGAGCTCTAATAAAAACTGCAATTAAATCAAGTGTATGCCCATTCGAATGGTCACAATCTTAAGCCAAATCTGGATTTTCTGCAAGATTTGTTCTGTAACTAACTTCAAGGTTCAATATCATGGGAACTATGGACGTTTCAATAGGAACACTGCATCAGTTTAATGACTATGATTTTGAGCAGTAAAAACAAGTTTTGGAACCATGGATGTGTGCTGTGTTGTCATTTAATTCCCCAGAGAGACCTTGAGAAGGTGCATGTTTGGAAAACTTCAAGGGGTCATATCACCATGTTGGATAGGCTGATGATCCAATCAAGTTATGGCATATGAAAGATCTCATTTTGATTGACATTTTGATACCAGGCTCATTTTCGAGCCATGATTCCTTCTGTGCTAAATAATTGTCACACTCATTGATGTAGCTCTAGCACAGACATGTGGGATGTGCTGGACAAACTAGTCCAATCCTTGGAGGCACCACCATTCAACTTACAGGACTTAAAGGATCTGCTGCTTACGTCTTAGTGCCAGATACCATGGCACACCTTCAGCAGTCTTGTGGAGTCCATGCCTTGACTAGTTGGGGCTGTTTTTGGGGCAAATGGGAGACCATCACAATTTTAGGTTGGTGGTCACAATGTTGTGGATGATTAGTGTGTTATGAATGTTTCGGAGTTCCCAACCCCCCCGCCACCCCCAACGACAGGTCGGTTTACAATCTGATTCCATCTGTTGTCATGCAATAAATCACTGTGTGATACAACTAATATTCTCAAGAAGGCAGAGGTAGTTTACAGAAGGGCAGCGGATGTGCTTGGTGTAGTGGACAATAATAGCTATCTAAAATGCCAACTTCACAACGTCAACATCGGTCCGAGGACTTCCTGTATATGCTAGTTTTTGTACCCACCGCAGTTGCAGTCACTGTTTAAAACAGCCGTTATTTCCTCCCAAAGTTGTCCTTTTCATGTTTCATTATTTACCCTCTTAAGCCAAAATGTCCGGAATAACTATCGTAGCACCAACTTGTGGGATAAAAGCGGCGATTTTCCGCAGAAAGGGTACACATTTTCAGAGCCCCGCCTGTTAAACAAAGGCAGTCAGATGGTTCAGTCTGAATGAATCAGAAATTGGTTCGTCAGTCACGTGGTTTTTGTGAGGCAGAAAACTAGTGCAGCTGCCGCACAGTGGCTTGAAATTCTCCATCGGGTTCCGAGCCTGAGCTACAGACGGAGCATCTCTACCTTTCTGAAGTGTAACATTTGAGAAGAGAACCGAATTTGCGACTCGGCGATCAGTGTTGTTTGTTTTGCTTACTGAAGGACGACCCACGATGCGTTGCGTTATTTTTAACTTCAGCGCATGCTTGGCGCAACTTAAAACGGACTTAACTAGCTAGCTACCTAACTGAAACCCATCAAACATGAACGTTACCGAGAAAGCAAGGAAATTCAAATGAAAATGGGTAAGACTTTCATGATTCAGAAATTATCCTTTTGAGGAGTGGCCGATTTAATAAAATATAGCTGTTAAAATTTTGATAATTTGACATTTTGTTTTGTCGCACGTGATAGCAGACCGTCTTCCCGCTGTCTGGTAGTGTTTGCAAGAGGGGGTATACAATAACGAAGTGTGTAGAGATACGGCAGTCGATTTGAAGGGATTAGGGTTAGGGTTAGGGTTTGGGTTAGGTTAGGGCAGCGTTTGAAATTGGGACAGCCGTACCTCTTTACATTGAAATGCATCGGAAAACTGCCGTACAATAAACCAGTTGTGGCTGGTGAACTGGCGATGGGCTAGGCTCAAACCCATCCCCTGAAAATAATGATGGTCATGACCTGTTTTCAATCATTCATTTAAATTACCATTGCAAAAGCTCCGAAAACCCTTAAACCCTAAACATCCTCAGGAGTGGTCAGTTTTCATTAACGCAAACCTGTCAACTCTGACTCATTCCGCCTGAGTTTATATACGTTGCCCTGCTGTAGTCAGCAACTATTCAATCAAGGCATGTGTAAGAGATTCTAGCACGGAATTGAAGGCTTTGTGCATGGAGTTTCACTTTCACCTGCGTTGTGACTCCGGACCTATCGCGCTTTTCTTCACTCAGGGGTTGGAAGCAAGGCATGTGTCTCATTATCGTTTAAATAGTTTAAATGAAATAAGATCATTCGAAATGTCTTTATGCAATTCAATTGCTTCCAATTATCTTATTTCATTTAAACAGTTTAAAGGGGACCTATTATGCTGATCCTTCTTTTAATACATATAAGTAATGTTATGTTGGATGCCCATACTCAACCTCTGAAAAGTCTCTAAACATAAGATACAGGGGTTTTGCCGTAATCCAAGAACGTGATTTCGTGAACGTGATTTCCTCTCTGAACAGCTCGTCCCGAGATCTTCACGAGATCTGGGCAAAACCTGATGTCAGGTTGTGCCGTCCAATTAATACAGTCCTAGCCAGAGCCAATCACGGGGCACATCGGAAACTATTCTAGCAGGCACAAACGACCGCGGATCATACTATGCCTTAGTAGCGTCTACACTCGTGGAAATACAAAAGAAGAACCGCAGATCATTTGAGGTGCAGTTTTGTCAGTATCTCTCTCAAAGCTGCTTGTCCGTTTACTTTTGGACGCGAAGAAAAGCACCTATTTCTCCTCCAAAAGACGATGCCACCAGAAATCAGTGGGTAGCTTTTTTTTTTTGCTGGCAGCAAACGGCCAAGGCCAAAGGGAACGTCAGCAGTTTGTGCTCAGCATTTCACCAAAGACAGCTTTGTCAATAAAGGATAATTTGACACAGGATAAGCGTTTCAGCTGCTTCTCAAACCTGAAGCAGTTGCATCGATCAAGTGCTTGGAGCCACAAGCTGTAAGTAACGATATAACAGCAAATAATGTAAGTGAAGCTAACGTGTTACGGGTGGCTAGCAGGACCGCTAATGATAGTTAGCACTAACAACTGGCCTCAAACGCAGGCTTTGTAAAATATCTGAAGATGAAGCCTGGATCGGTCGCGACTGTCTGACTCGTGGAAGCTGTAAGTTGCTGTATTGCATAAGCCTACCTAACGTGATGGCTTGTTGATTGTGGCTGTAGCACTGCAGCTAACGTAGCCAAGTTACTGTTGCTAATGTTTGTGTCCTAAATATGCAAGAGTAATATCAGGGGAAATTCAACAGAAGGTGTGTGAACATAAACCTCATTTGAAGCTAACTTTTTATACTTGTTTGTAATTTGGATGTTTGGTACAACTGTCCACGTTAACGGAACTTGCGGTCTGTAAAATCTGTATTGCAAGGGCTTGTCTCTGGTTGTCATGAATGCTCGGTTACCAGCTACTGCATGTTAGTTTGCGTGCCACCATGCTAATTAAAAATGCTCCTGGTTAACTTAAATGCAGTAATTCTGATCAGTATGCTTGTGTTACTTCGGTAAGCATCAATGTGGCAGTTTCATCATAATGTTGCCTGATTGTAGCCACTACAGTTGAAGCTAACCGGAGAGGTGCTGTATGTGTCTGCAAAGTTGGGCTGAAAAAGGCTGCAGTTAGACCAGACGTAGGTTTTGCAGAGCTTGGGATACGGTTTGGGTTTGTTTACGGTTGCTTGTGATCGCTTCACTGATCCATGACCGAGGTCAGCTGGATACTTCACCAATATCTGGGCTAGCTCTCTGATGCTACCGTGAAAGCAATCGCGAAATGCACAAGCTCTAACATGTCTGGTATAACAAACAATTTCTCTGCATTGCCGTGGCATAATTTCATTCCCTTTAGAAATTGTTCTGGCTAATAAAAAAAAGCGAAAAAAAAGCGGAGATTGAATAGGAAATTCTTTCCTGTAGAAGTGATCGACTCGCTAGCTCCACATAAGCAACTGTCCAAGCTAACGGAACTTACGGTATGTAAAACCTATATTATATTCATAACATAACCGCAGCTCTCTCTAGCTGTCGTGTACTATCCATAAAGCTGCTTTTACATCGCGAATGCACGCGTTATGGGCGCGTTAAGCCGCTTTCACACCGGACGTGAAACAAATTTTTCACATGACAGATTACATTGACTTTGAATGTAATCTGTCGCGTGAAAAATTCGTTTCGCGTACGGTGTGAAAGCGGCTTATCGCGCCCATTTTCTGCGAGCAAACGCTGGTCATTCCGACCCAATAAGTAAACCTTTACCACGGGCAATTTCCGAAAAGGCCGTTTTGCCTGGAGTTTTCGCCCCTCCGTCATATACCAGCGCAGAAGCTGTTCGTTACTCCAGGCTAACGACATACCACAGTTATGCACACGAACCAGCAGGTCCTTATAATACATACCTAAGCAGTCCATAAGTTGTTGGTCCACTTTTTGCTGCTCCTCGCTGTCCATGTTTCCCTCTAAACTCAGACCCACCGGATTTCTACGGTCTCCGGTCTACACTTGGGTATGTCGACCCGTTCTACAAATGTGTCTGTATGGGGTGGATTCTAGCTTTCCCTCAATCCTAGCTATAGAGTAGAAACACCGGTGTACTCACCATAGTAGCCGTAGGTAGATGGCAAATTCTAGCTTGAGCTGCCAGACTTTCGCACTGCATCCCCCACGTGCGCTGCTGCGTTTATTAGAACAAGTTAATTTCATTAGATCTATACACGTACTGCGTTTGATTGCGGAATTTCCCCGCCGATTCCTTAGCTCAGATGGCAGACGCGTCTCACGTTTCACCACTAGGGAGTCGGACCCGGAAAACTGAGTTCTGCCGAGTCCCGCCCAGCTCCGCCCTCCACAGAGCTGGCCAAGGAAGTGGGCTCACGGGGAGGGGGGGCCGTAGTGGAAGAGCCACCCAAACGAGGCGTTTCAGCCAGAGACTACAAAGGACTACAAATGGGGTTTTTTGAGGAAGGCAGTATGAGCTAAATAAGGACCCTTTTTTGGACTTTGAATGATCAGGAGTACTCTAGGGGAGTCCAAGATCAAAATATAAACAGGGTGTTCCACAAGCCCCGGCGGCCGGCGATTTCGCCGACTACTCAGCCCTCCTCCGCCGGCTACTTTCCCGACCATTTAAAAAAAATTAAGGCGAGTTTTGATGCGTTTTATTTTGATAGATGCTTTTCAGTTGACTGATTTACTGCCTCTTCGCCGCTGTCTTGAAACATTAAGCCACGCTGTGATTAAGTTGACTCGAAAACAACTTCAACATCCAATGATATTGCACTTCATACAAACTCTAATAATAGTACTTCCGTCATCTCCGCATTGTTGTATTGTCTGAAAATCTAAGAAATTTGAGCGGTAGCTAGCAGAGATGCCGCCCAAAAGGAAGATGAAGGCAAATAGCGGGCAGACGTTAATGATGTCCTGCATAAAGAAAGGTAATTTCAGCACAAAAAACTTAACTGATGAGACAATTCTGCCCAGAGGTCAGCCCATGTGCGATGATGCAGTAAATATATCCATGTAGAGCAGTAGTAGCCTACTACCACATTCCCCAGTGTTCAATCCGGGGACAGTCTTTGCCACTATGCGATGATCAAATGTCTTAAATTACATGCGTTTTCGACGTAAGTTTTTAAGGCATTGAATCGACACACAGTGACCCAAAGAATACAAACATTTCGACGCAGGTTAATTGTATAGGCTAAATATTGTCGCATTCTGGCTACGAATGCGCCAATGCGTGCATCACATCTAATCCGTAACCATGCATTAATTCGCTCATTTGCAAAGACTATGCAGTATGACGGCTGGTAAAATAGTTTTTCGCTAACATTCTGTTCAGTTCATCAAAAAGTTATCACGCATTTTCCTTAAACGAGGACATGAAACGTAAATTATCTTTCGAATATTCTGAATCGTGTATCTCGAGACAGCACCTATTTAGCTTGGCTTAGGTTTTAACTGACGTTGTTTGCACCGATGTTCATAATTCGATATGCTCAATATGTTTCGTATTTAAATGTTTTCTTTATACTACTGAAAATATTTGAAATAAGTGAAGTGCTATCTTAAAATAAAACACATTGCTGCGAAAATTCTGAAATGAGAGCGATCATTTTCTTTATTAATATCACGTGTATTGCATATGGTGTCGTTGTTACCTATCGGAGATCTTTTTTTACCATTAAAGTTTTTTCATCACTATAGGCTTATATAGGTGCCATGCTTCCTCTGTTGTTGGTGCCATGCTTCCTCTTAATTCCAATAAAGTCCAACACCTCATGAAAGTCGACAGGCACACTTTTAATTGCAGACCAATTTGCGTATTCTGATTTTCTTTTATAAATGCCAATTAAATGATGATTTCATCATTTTTTCCCCTCAAAGTAATGACTCAATATTTGTTATGGTTGAAAATGGCTAATTATTCAGTGCCAAAAGAAAATCCTCAGACATTTAAATGACTGAAATATTGAAATAAATATATAATTGTAAAGAGATGTTAATTATTTTGTACAGTTTCTAATACTTATGACAGGAGAAGACGGGCAAATGATGTGAGTTAAGGAATAAATTGGAATAATGTAGAAAAAATGCTTCAAAGAAATTATTGTGGTGTTAGAGTTGATTTATGCTTGCTTATAGTTTTTAATGTACTTGTGTTTGTGGTGCTAGTTAGTACTGTACATGAAATGGTGGCATGTATGGAAGAGTGTTCAACTTTAAGTAGCGAGAAAATAGTGAAATTTGACTAAACAAATTCTAAAACTTTCCACTGAGAAATAGATGAATTAAGCCATCTAGGGTCCTCTAGAATGCACTAAAGAGCACCACTTCCCCGGACCCCCCTAGAGGCGGATTGACGGTGTGCCGCACATGCAACTCTTGACTGGCTACTTTTTTCTTCTCACCTGCTACTTCCATTTCTTGGAAACACTGTATAAATTTTGAAATCTAGCATAATAAGTCCCCTTTAGGCGATCATGAAACACATGCATTTCTTCCAACCCCTGAGTAAAGAAAAGCGTGAGAAGTCAGGAGTCATAACGCAGGTGAAACTGATAAACCTCCATGCACCAGAACTTCAATTCTGTGCAAGAATCTCTTACACATACGTTGGTTGAGTAGTTGTTGACTACAGCAGGGGAACGTAAATATACCACTAAAACTTGACAGGTGTGCGTTATAAATGAAAAGTGACCACACCTGATAATTTTAAGAGTTTTCAGAGCTTTTGATGGGTCTGAGCCTCCCCTATCGCCAGTTCACCAGCCGCCACTGCAATAAACATCTCACAATGATTTTGTGTAGAATGGATAGAACTGTTGCAGGAAGTGGCTGGGTAAGCAGATCTATTGTTGGGTTTCTGTCCAAAAATATCTACTTATTTTTGTGCTGCGCATTTTGAAAATTAAACTAAAGAAAATGTGAATAATGTGATGCCAACTATCCCAAAGAGGGCGGTTTAAAGAGGAGTAGAAAGAAGAATAACCACATTGATAACGTGCTGCTTTGGATTTGTGCATGTAGCTGGTAATCATTTACTCTGAAACTGATTAAAAAAAAAAAAAAAAAAAATCTAAATCAACGTTATTCAATTTGTTGGTTACTTCGGCTTCATCTCTATTCATGGGGACCGTGTAATGTCACAGTGTTTCAGCGCCACCTTATTTTTGTCCAAAAAGGTCTCAGCAGTACCCCACAGCCATTGGCTGCAGTTAGCGTAAAGATGTACGAAATACTGAAAAAAGTTGATCCAATATTCCGGGGATATGTCATACAGTTTGCGGTAACAACAGTCATCAGAGAAACTAGGAATTTAAGTTTCATTCCATCTGAAAGGACTTGGCTAGACTGGTGGAATAAATGGTTAGTTTTCTGGCAGCCAACGTCCAACTCCCAGTTATTACTGGCAGCCAGCATCTTCCTCCCAGTTATTGTGCTGTCAGTGCTTTGTTTCTGGCAAGTTGCGTTTGCCCTCATCTTGGGGTCATTCCACGCCAAACTGAACGGGGCTTCCGGCCTTACCCCCTCCGATCTCTGTGAAACCTATTTTAAGAATAGCTCTTCGGACCAATAATGAGTTGCCCAAATATCAGCACCAACGGTGCAATAGTTTTTGAGATACACGCCTTTGAAATTTGCCGACCACGCCCATTGTGCCATTTGGTACCATTTGGTAGATGGTAATGTGGACAGTTAAATTTTGCTGAAAAAGTTTCCTACAAGTAATCTCGTATCCTTTATGTCCTTGTATACCAAGTTCCATTGACTAGCTGAAACTCCTTCAGGTAAAAATTGATAGGACAACTATCCTTGATCACAATGAAAATGCTAATTAATCCATGGAGTGTTTTTTATCTTAAAAAAAACCATAAAAGTTAAACAGATACTGGTAGCAGGTTACAGTAACAGCAAATAAAGCCAAGCGTGTTCACAATGCTGGTCATCATATGTGTAACACCAGGAGAGAAAAATAAACCTTTCTATATAGGCATGGGCAATACAAATGAATAAAATGACAACATTTCTTGAGTTGCTGAGAAAAAGTTTTTATTATTTTCTAATGATTTTTGCAGGTAAGTACAGAGGACACAGACGAAGAGTTTGCCACAAGTCCAACGCCTTTACAGGAAAGGGTCTTGAGCCACAGGGTCCAAAAATGGCTGATTTCGCATTTATCAACAAAACCCATTGTGAAAATTGGGGGTGAAGCCTGAGGGCATTTTCTCGAAAATGCAGTCTACTCGAAATAAACCTGGCCAAATTATCCATTAGGGTACCCTAACAGAAATAATTGATGCTAAAGTCATCAACCCCTTTTCTGAAGTACAGCAGCACCCCTAGGCCCTTTTTAATGGAAAAATGCTTTGAATTTCACCCAATTATGTTCAACAAACATTAGGTTTTGCATTGATATCAAAAAATGGTATGAATGGGTTGCCTGTGAAGTTTTTTTTTGATCAATGGCCTGCAAAAATGTCAAAATTATCGGTGGGAGGGCAAACATTAACGCTACTCGCCCATTACTATATAAAATGCAGTGAAGTCGCTGATGCGGCAGTTGTTTGCCCTCCCACTGCTCTTAAATGAATCAAACGTTCCCCTTCAATAACCCGTGGTGATTTAAAAAAAAAAAAAACCTTTGCACTGTTTTTTACAATGTCCATATACCCTCCTCCCATGATAGTTTCAATGAGCTACTGTGAATAATTCATAGTAAAACACAGTGACGTGCAGTCGGAGGTTAGTTTGGTGAGGCAGAAACCTTCCCTTTGCTTGATTAGCAATCACAGTGGTTCTCAACGTCAGTCCTGGGGACCCCGTGTGTGCTGGCTTTTGTTCCAACCATAGTTCAATTGTAGGATTTTAACAAGCTGCTAATTTGTCTTAATTATGTGCATTTAATGTTTAGAGCAGTTATTTGCCCTCTTAACCCACAACTTAACAGAAATATCTATTCGCCATCAAGAATTTCAAAAATACCATTGGCACATTGCAGTATATCGGAAATAACAGCATAAAATGAGAGAAAACAATGTAACCAATCAAATTAATGATGTAGTTGGCTCCCTAATTAGTGAAAAAACTACTTGGCTCATCATGACAAATGTAGTCCACAAACAAACCAGTTTTGTGTTATGTTGATCTGATTAAGTTCACCTGAAGCTTTTTGAAAGAACTTGAAACAGTTGTGTCCAGCAGCCTAATCTGGGGTTTATTGATTTCCTCAGTGTATAATTTGATCTGTTTGACATGTTATGTTACTTGACATTACTTGCAGTATTGCAATAAACACACTATCTTCAAGGGTGTTTTATTCTTTATTGCATGTATGGATGTTCCTATGTAACATTTGACTAAAGAGATATATTAACAACTCTGAACATGAAAAGCACCTAATTAAGACAGTCGCAGCTTGTTAAAGTTCTACAATTGCAATTGTGGTAGGAACAAAAGCCAGCACACACATGGGGTCCCCAGGACCGACGTTGAGAACCACTGAGCAATCAGACGATTAACTAGTTTAGTAAGACTATTCGGCAGAATGACGGGCCACTTTAAGTTTCCGCGGCGTTATTACTCAGTACATCGAACCTGAAATGCTCACTAGAAAGCAGATTTGCGCGTACTTGCTTCCAGGAAGGCGAAGCAATGTCATCAACAAATATTAAAACAGTTCGACTTATGCAGAGTTCAATGCTTAGTCAATATACAATGTATTCTCCTTTAAATACGCGCTTTTACACCCAAACAAAAAGCGGGCGCTTATTTTCAGTCTTCTTTCATAATCCGATTAACAAAATGTTTAAACGATATACAGAATTACCGAGAGCCGAGAATTTTTCCTAATTGATTATTCAGATTTCCATCCTCGCAGTCTCGAATTGAAGGGTATAAGTGAATGAATCCTGTGACCGGTGTTCGCGAGGTGGCATATTTTGATAGGTAGCAAAATTTGTCAGAACACTGGTAGGTTTTGAACGCCTGGTGCTGGTTTATTCCTTGGTATATTTTACTGAAACTTCACAAATAGGGTCACAGGATATTCTGTCAACTAACTATGTAGGGTACAGTAAAAATACACTCACCTTTCGTGCTATTGTTGAGAAGAAGTCACGATTTAACTCATGATTTAACTTCAACAACTTCTGTCGAACTTATTTCACATCCCCTGAGGGTCTAGGTTGGACGAATAGACTTGTAATTTCTCAAATTAGATGGCTGTAAGTCAATCAGGGCCGTAGCTGGGATATCACGTCAGCGCAGGCTGTTTGAAATCCACCTCTAAAATGGTTATTTTTTGCCACGCCGTGCACTTGAAAGTTTGTAAACACGGCGCAAATTGAGGTCACGCATTCATCCAACGGGCGAATAATAGCTCTGTTCAAATCGGCGTTATTGGCCGTATCACGAGAGTTCATGTATGAAATGCGGGTATCCTATTGAAAAGGTTGCTTTTAATCAAACCATGGTGTTCTTTTTTGTATGAAAATGGTATTTACATCATTTTTTTAAGTTTTCTGAGGCTTGTTTACGCCCCAGTTCAGCTGTTACGCATTCCATTAGAGTTTATGCAGAGCGTTGCCCATGCCTATTCTATATTCCAAAAACTTCTGATTTTTTTTAGAAGTACATAACCTATGCAACTGAGAACAAGAGTGTGGAAACAATCTTTTCACTGGAACTATCAATTTACGCTTCATGTTTATTGAAAATAGGCTTAAAATTGATATTCCTGCCACATTAGACATCACTAAACCACAAAGCCGAGTTTTCATACAGAGGAATAAGACCAACTTTTTAAGTTAGAATTGCCCATACCCTAAATTATCGGAGGTAATCAAATGAAGGATTCTTTCTCAACATTGGGTAGTCGGTATTGACAACTCCATAAATTTGTCATTTGCAAGAAGCTGCATTATTTCATTTTATGTTCCAACTAACTACTGTGCAGAAAAAAGAAGAAACTTAATTCAGGTTACTATAACTTAGTAGTGCTAAAGCCCCATGGAAAACTTTTTGCCAGGAAGTCTACCATAAAGCAGGCAAAATGGATTAAATTTGTGTGATGGACAGACATTGTGGAACAGTGGACATATGATGGACAGACACTGTGGGACAATTTTATGATCAGCAGTAAAATCCACAACAAACAAAAACTATTATTGTATGCAATGGATGTTTTATTCAGAAGAACTTGAACACTGCATACATCTGGCTCGCCTGGAATCCATCCATATCAAGCTTTGGTCGCTCCCAATGGTCACTTGCTTATATGTCTGGCCTCAGTCGGTAGGCCAGCGTTTGACTTTCAAATATTCGCACAAAATCCATGCGAGATCTGTGATTGGCTCACAGTCGCAAGGGTGCCCCTGTACACTGATTTTGTTTTGGCACTATGTTGGTTTAACTAGTAAGGCCGATAGGTGGCGCCCCACCGTACCACCTTGTTCTCGCTATGTATACATTGCCCATATTTCATTTCAAGAGATTTCTCAGTGGCAAATGTCGGGTTTTGCGAGATCTGAATAAGGTGTTACCATGGGGAGCCACCTATTGGTATTACTAGTTAAACCAACATGGAGCCAAAACAAAATCGGTGTATTCACAATGTACATAAGACATATTCCATTTCAAGAAACTTTTCCATGGCACATGTCTGGTTTTGTCAGATCTGACATATTGGTAACAGTGCCCCCATACTGATATATTTTTGAACATTCGTCCCCTTATATTTGGACATTGGCAAAGAGTGCCATAATACTTTCTTTGGCATGGTAAAATAACCTGAAAGGGCTGGAGACTCAGCTAATTTCGAGGCTCTATCCTCTTGGTTAACATTTTTCTGGGCCTCTGAACATCACTGCAAATGGGCGAATTGGAGATTTTGTCAAAATGTCTGTGGCCGCTGCCCCAAGATGGAGCATAGTGCCAAAGATGTTTCTGGTGTCCTTTGTTTAGCCCAAAGGAAGGTTCAAATTAATGGTCTCCCCATCCCTGCAAGTGTCTGGTTATTAATGTTAATCCACTGTACAAACAGGAAAAAATTAGCCCGCACCCAAATGAGGGAGCAAATATCTCAAAAAACCAAAAAAGTGCCAGACTAAATACTTCAGAATTTTTTTCATCTTAAATGTCCGAAAACTAAATGGGATAAACGAATTGGGCTCTGGTCTGGTTTAAAAATTAAAATTAGCCTGAATTTGTAAAATATTTTTTCCTGTTGTACACAAATTTCTTGATATTGCATGTATAACCAACATGATTACCAGATGGCACTTTCACATTTTAAAAATTTGGGTATCCCAGTATCAAATACAGTTGTAACTTCTATGGCATATTGAAGCATTTATCCACAATATTCCTTCAAAAATTGGTATTTTTCCTCAAAAATGCTCAATTTGCTGCCTGACTTTTCCACTTCTAGGTGGCGCTGTAGCCATATTGATAACAATTGTGAGCTCAAACTCTGGGATTTCCTGTTACACATGTATGGGCACCATTCTGCCAAATTTCATACACTTCTGAGATGTCAGCTCCACTGCCAGTGCCACTCTCCCAGAATATGGCTCCTAAAATGAAACTTCAAACTTGAACAAATTTTCGCGTGACAGTGGCAGACAAAATTATGTGAACACTTGGCACTTGGTAATTTTGTTTGCACGGAATTGGAAAGTGTCACTTTTCTATTATAACCAATGAAACAACTTGAATTTGCAACTTCTATCAGGTCATCAGGTGCAAACTCTCTTCCTTCCTTTCAAAAGAAATTTCATCAATCCCAGCTGTTTTATGGACATCAACACATTTTAAGAAATTGGAAAACATGCTGCCGGGATGCTGCCCCAGCCAATTTATCATAGAAATAAGTAAAAGTGTTCACATAGTTTTGCAGTGATTGTACATGTAGATGGATTTGTGACGGATGGACATTGTGGGACCCTTGCATTCCCTGGATCCATCAATTCAATTGGCAGCTGATCGATTATAATTACGTGGCATTTAAAAGTGAAGAATATCTGATTCTGATTCTTTGACACACTTGAGCTGATCAGTAGGGTATAGGCTGGATTAATTAGGGCATGAATCACTGCTGATCATCTGATGCAATCGGAGGTGAATGTGATTGTGTGGGCAATGCTCATTATACTCCAACCATTAATGAATTTATCCTAAAACCTCTTTTAACCATTGGGAAATTGTGGAAATCATACAAGTACCAAGAGACATTGCAAAAAAATAAGGTATATAAGCACAAGTGAAAGTGTCCCACTGCATCGGACATTTTGTGAGACGGAAAGAGTAAAACTTCTGTGGTTCAGGGGCCAGTCAGAATTTCGGGGGCAAGCCTTGTGTACACATTCCTTTATAAGTAGATATTTCTCCCACTGTGGTATAATTACAGTAGCACTCTCCAATAAAGAGAAATTTGCAGTGTTATGGACAGACACTGTGGGACGGAAAACTTAAGCCGGTATGTTCAGGCTGGTTACAAAAAAAAAGGGATGTGAAAATGAGAATATGTACAATTCTACAAAATCTATGATGAACAAAGTGGTATTCTAAGCAATTTTAAGCAGGTAATTTGGCTAAAATGATTGAATTAAATGCTCAGTTCCCAAGGTGGGGTCAAATTGTGCAATTTTTTCATACTTTTTCGCACTTGAAATCTCAACATAGATGTAACATATTATTGTTACGTTATGACGGTTTATAATACCTGATTGTATTATTTTGCTCAGCCAATAGTTTCTATATGCTTATGTAAGGGTAATGAATATTCATGAGTGCTTGTAAACATTGTGGCTAGCCTGGGAACACCATGGATTCTTCCATCTGGAGAGTTCTATTGTCTGCAGGATTCTTCAAGAGCCATCCGGAGGGTTCTATCACCTTCAAGATTCTTCTTTGTGATGTCAGTCAGGATTCTACTTTATGACATCATGCAGGATTCTTCTATGACATCATACAGGAGTACAAGGCCTATATAAAAGGAACTTGCAGCCAATGGACTAGAAGATCCTGTCCGGTCTGCTGTACCTGGAAGCTACTCCGGCTTTGCTGGGTGCAATCGGACTTTGGATCCTTTCCGGTCTGCTATACCTGGAAGCTAGACTGGCTTTGCAGGGTGCAATCGGACTATGGGTCATTTCCGGTCTGCTGTGCCTGGAGGCTAGACCAGCTTTGCTGGGTGCAATTGGACTTTGGATTATACAGATACTTCTTGGATACGGACTTTGCGGTGATCAGGATCACCACACGGCATCAGATTCCAGTGGATTTTCACCATCGTCGTGGGAACATCGCAAGGACGGACAGTTCGGGCTAGTGAATAGTATTTCTATCTTTAATGTAGTAATTTCATTATCCATTCCTGTATTATTGTAATTGCTACGTTCATTCGCTGAGTTATTTAATAAATTGTTTAAATTTAATCCTTCTTCTAAATTCGAATCTTCCAGAATATTCTGGAGCACACACCTGTCCGTAACATTATATATCACTGGAAAGTAGAGTTCATTACGGATCCAGTGGTATCAAGATTAACACTATTCTTCACTTGTAGATCAGGTTTTTACACAGGTAAACTGATGCTCTTTTTCAAATGTAACTTTTTTTTTGCCAGAAAATGGGCATATTTCGGATGATAAATGGTTGCTACAGGTAGACGGAACATGCACTATACCTAGAATTGTCTTTGATGCTTGATGGCATTGGGTGCTAAATAAAATGACCCATATCTGTCACAAGAAGTGGATATTAACTTCTCTAAAGCTTCAAAAAGTTGTAAACTGGAATTGATGACCAGCATTGCGAACACGCTCAGCCACATTTCTTAGTATTTAAAGTAAATTGGTGCATTAATAGTTCTAATTTAAAAAAATATCAAGACTTCGAGATGAGCAATTTTAAGATGCTTTAGTGATGACACTGGACAGTTTGTAATATAGAGAGATCATAAATTTCCTAGTAAAGGAGAGAGAACAATTCTTTACACTTAGTAAATATGTTTTTCAGGAGTACAACCAGATTGTTTGACATAAACTTCAGTAGCATTTGATGTTTAATTTACATTTTGGGTTTTTGGTCATTGTGGTGTATTTCAGACTTTTGTTTTAGTCGAGCCAAACCAAAGTCAAGGGGCCAAATGCGTTTTGGTACTTAAAAAGTCAATATACAATGTATCGGTTTACGATCCGTGATATTTTAAGGCTTTAAGTAGAAAATTATCAAAAGCCAACCCTTTGGATTAATTGGCATTCTCATTGTGATCAAGGATAGTTGTCCTATCAATTTTTACCTGAAGGAGTTTCGACTAGTGGATGGAACTTGGTATACAAGGACATAAAGGATAAGAGATTATTTGTATGAAACTTTTTCAGCAAATTTTAACTGTCGACATTACCATTTACCAAATGGTACCAAATGGCACTATGGGCGTGGTCGGCAAATTTCAAAGGCGTGTATCTCAAAAACTATTGCACTGTTGGTGCTGAAATTTGTGCAACTCATTATTGGTCCTAAGGGCTATTCTTAAAATGGGTTTCACAGAAATCGGAGAAAATACCCCATTTTTAGTTGGATATCATAATTTAGATATTGAAGAGATAAAGTGAATAGTCTGACGACGATCAATGAAGTAAAGATGGGGGGGAATCCAGATGGACCACATGTTTTAAGCGGTGTCAAGCGTCTCATGCCCACATAGCCTTCATAGTTTACCTAATAATTTTATCAGTTAGGGCCCAGTGGCAATAAACATTGACCCATCCTAAAATATGTTATCAGAACTCTTGTCACATATAGAAGAAAGAATTCCATATCCCCAGTAAACTGGGAAAAAAAACAACTCAGAAGTTATACTTGTGCGCGTTAGTGTGTCTGTCAAACATTAATGGGTAGTCACCCACGAGAATTCTATAAAACTAGCAGTGGTTGTATCGAAATATACACAACTGAGCATTGGAATACAGATAAACAGAAGGTAAGAAACCGTTTTTCGGTGAAACAGAGTTCCGTGTTTTAAATACTGAAGTTGGAAAATGAAGTTAGCCCTATCTGTCAAAAAATAACGTGCTTAATTTATGCCACAAAATCTCCCACGGTTTGTTCTTAACTTGAGTTCTTTTTTTAAAACAGACTTTTTACTTTTACTCTACTACATTTAAAGCATAAAAAGTATACTTTACTTCGTTACTCGTTACAAATTAAAGGTAGGGTAGGAGATGTTTTCCTGGAGCACTTTTTACTATATTGCTTAAAATCCTCTTCACACCCGATTGCAACCAGTTCAAGCTGGAGAATGCAATCTTGGAACAGCAAGCAAGATTTGAATGTAGCCTCACCTCTAAACCCACCCTCCCCTCAAGTCTCTGACCAAAGCCACGCCCCCTGATTCACATGCACAAGCCTTGAGTCTCGATCCCGTTACCTGGATGCAGTGTCGTATGTCTGAATCGTCAGCGGAGCTGTGTGAACGCTAGGTGCAAACACAGCGAAATAATAATAACATTTTACCATCAACAAGTATCCTATGAATGTGGCCTCAGGTCAAGGACCAAACCAATACGACTACCTGGGCATATTAGAAATAGAGTTACAGCATATTATGTATAAAACACAGCTAGCCACTGAGCTATCCTTAGCACTGGAAACAAGCGAACGTCAGCCACGGGCACAACGTTTGTAACATGAGATATTCTCAACGGAGTGTTACTGTAACCATTGACGTCTTACATATGAAGCTATATGGCATTTCAGAAACATCTGTGGTGATATACGATGTACCTACCAGCCACCCACTTGCGTTAGCAACCAACTACCAACGAAGTTATTACTGAGCCGAGCTTGCAACGCCTATCGGCTGCAAGTGTAGCCTGCTTTTTCCCTATGGCTTTTGCAGCTAATGTGACGGCATTCTCTGGTGACAGTCAGCGACAACAGCATCCGCTGAGGAAAAAGCACATAACTGTTTATTTTTAACAATATTAAAATTGTGAGAAAGGTGAACAAATAAATTCTCGCGCTGAAATGTTAAGTAGACAAGAACGCAACTGTCTCAAACTGCAGATTCAGCTTACCGTGTCCTCGCGTTCTTGGAAATTTATACTCCCGTTCTCAACTTCTCAAGTTTGAACTCACAAATAAGGTAGTCCGTGAGAATTTGCAGTGCTTATGCTGGGTCGCTTTTGTCCAGCTGTAAAGAAACACCCGCAACTAGGCTACACAGCTGATTGAATTGCATGTGCACGAGAAATGATTGTCATCGTCAGTCACTCCTCCTGGCTCTGATTGGTTGTTTTGTCCCGGTCGCGGTGAAATCTTGCAGAAGGAATGAGAAGCACTAGATAGAGCCAGTTGACTCTGATTTTCTCAAAGATCATCTGACTCACATCCCACTGTCAGGTCATAGTAACAGTTTTAACAAATATGACAAAAAGTGATTTTTTGAAAAATTGCATACTCCAGCTTTAATTGCAGCGCTCCATTTGCGACCAATATTTACGTTTTGCGACTTACATTCTTACATCGGTCGCGCGACCAACACTTCATGCACTGTGTGTCTATTCTGGGCAGCGATACACTCCGTAATTATCAACCGCCGTCGTTTTTTTTTTTTTTTTTTTTCCTGCAGGTCGGTTGGTACAATTACGTACATCAGCCAATCACAGATCGGCTGGTGCCATCAGCCAATCACAGCTCGGCTGTACTCATGCATCCTTGAGAATGGCAAAGCATTCGACCTTGTCACTGTCAGCTGTGCGCGCGGCAAATCTGTAAAACCTTGTTTGACAATAACGATGTAAACGCTCCACACAATGCGAAATTACAAATACACTAGCTGGTCTGCTGCAGAAGTCCAATGGTCTACGTATTAGGCCTTGGCTTCGGTGACTAATACTGCAGATCGGGGAGCAAATTTCATGATATCATAAAGTGTTTTCCTTACCGGTTTTTTATTTCGCCATTTAGATTTTGCGCATTTCTAAAGGTAATGGAAACGCACCTGGAGAGTGAGAATGATGTCCGACGTTATTAGCCCAAAAACACAGTCTGCTCCGTGACCGTAGACTGTTCGTGACACAGTTTTGAGTCTTGTTGATACCAGCTATGGGTGTTTGTGTCCTGTGGCGAGTGGTTTTATTTAGCGTTTCAATCGCTAACCTTCTATCCTGATGGATTTGGTTGGATGCGCACTTCCACTCTGATCTGAAGTTCCGCATGTACATGATTATTCATGCAGTATGCATGAAATCGGTGACTGGTTGGTCCGAGTGCAAGATTATTTATTTTCGTTAGAGTACAATAAAGATGAGAAAAGCTGCGGTTCTTATAGATTTATAGTCCGTTTTCTTTGGGGTTCCGATAATTGGCCAGCTGTCGGAGGAATAGTATTTTGTCCATTGCAGCAAATGTTCAAAACTGATTCAAACACTAACTGGTGACGCCTGTCCAATGTGCTCCAGCGACGACCATAGGCTTATCAGCGCAATGCCTCAAATATGAGTCTGTGTCACGAACAGTGTACGGACACGAAGCAGACTGTTTTTTTGGGGGCTAATAACGTCGGACATCGTCCTCACTCTCTGTGTGCATTTACGTTACCCTTCGAAATGTGCAAAATCTAAATAGCGAAATAAAAAAAAAACTGGTAAATAACAATAATAATAATAATTGGGGCGAGACATTAAGCCGTCCTACTACATTGTTACCGGTGAAAGAATTTCTTGAAACTTTGTGCAAACGAACTTGGCGTACTGCACCTACTGTTTACCAAATATTTAGGGTGGCTCACTTTGGGAACTATATTAATTTTAATGTTAAACTTTAAATTTGTGATGAAAAAATGTATCCAAATTATGCTTTTTACGGCTTCAATTCCTCCTGTGTCTCATATTTTCAAAGCAATTCAGCCATGTTTGATGTCAAATTGTTCCTTGGGATGGCAGCAACAAAAGCAGTTATAAATTTTAGAACAAGCACTGTGATAATTGGGAGTTATTTATCCCCATATGTTGGTTTTAGGGGGGTGCTCATCTAAATTTGGCCATCATTTTTCAATGAATGATTCAGTTTATGTACAGGGGAGGATTTGATGAAAAGTTGTCCCTTGGGGAAATGGAGACTTGTACATACATTTAGACTTGTATGATAACTCTCCAAAATGATAACTGCATTTATACATTTTTCAAACATTCTTTTGAACATCAATATCTACTTTTCAGTTCACAAAGTGCTTTCTGATAATGTTTCTTAAATAAATGTAGCAACAACTGATAGTCTGTTCAGGTATCTTTATTTGGGCTTGTAAATATTCAGAAAAGTATCACGGTACTTTGCGTGACCACAGTTTTGGCCTGCGCACCTAAATTTTGGCTTGCGCGCCCAACTTTTTCAGGTTGGGAGCGCATGCGCTCCTAGGTCCAAAAGTTAGTCTGGCGGGTTGAATTAAATGCTCTAACACAAAAATAAAAAATTTTAGTCACCTGTGGAGCATACAGGACAAAAAAAACACCATCTAATCATTTTGAGCGGCCCTATCGAAATGATTGAATGGTGTCAATCAAACTCAACTGCCATTTGTTCCTCCCCCCTCCCCCCTCTGCGCGTACCCATTGCGCGTTCCTGTACTCTGGAGGCGTGGCTTCGGGGGGAAGTCTAAGGAAGGGGTTTGGACTTTTGAATTGCGTATTTTCAAAATGTGGCTTGCTCGAAGCGTTTTTCCAGGATCTCCTACTCTACCTATAAAATATGAATGTAATTCATAATTTAAGGATTATCTGGATTTGGCGTGTTCGAGAAGAACAACGGTGCTCGGCAGGGTATCTTTGTGCGGATGTGCCGGCCAGTGGACATGGAGCTGCAAATTTATGCATGCAGTTACAATATTCTATCACTAGATGGCACACCCGGATCAGTTACTGAATATTCACAAGCAAGCCAAGCTCGAACACAGTTTAGAACTGGGGTGGGCAATTCCGGTCCTGGAGGGCCGGTGTGTATGCAGGTTTTTATTTTTATCAATTATCCTGACAAATTGACTTAATTGGTTGCATACACAAATAGAGATTTGTCCAATGATTAGATCAAAGAAAAATGTTTTATGAAGGGAGACAAGAACAGTCTTTGGTGATCATTCATGATAAAGAAATGCGCCTGAAATGCCAGATTTCATAAATTGTTTGGCCCTAGCTGAAGTCATTTCAGTAAAATGCCCAGTTTGGCATTCTTGTTTATTGTTGCTTTACTGTTGATGCATGTCACATGTTTGAACAAGGTTTATAAACACATTGGTTTTTTGGTAAACTGCTGATATGAGTCGTGGTAAACGCTGTTGATTGATCAGATGCCTGGTGGTTGGAGCCGCTGTATATCCAATTGGATTTTTGCTCAAAAGGTCTCCAGTGTATCAATGATTGGGCTCTTCAGGTTAGAACTAGTCCTGTTTTTGTGTACAATGCATTTCTTAAGCCTAGTCTGACAATGTTCTGGTGGAACTAAAGACTTCACTCGCAGATTAGAATCATCTGTCAAATATAATGCGCACAAACCACCATCATATTATGGTGAAGTTGGTTTTCGGGTGTTTGTATCTAGTCCCTGCCTATATATTGTACTCCATAAATGTGATCTGATCTATGTCATTGCCTATAGCTGTACTTACCAAGAATTTGGACAATTAAGTCACATGGATAATTGACGATGTGAACTGATCCAGGAGTCGGCCCTCACACACTTATGAGACTGAATGGGATTGAGTAATATTGCATCCACTTCTAGCTGTACTTGCTGTTTCTATTGATGAGCACTAAGGCACCTAAAGGAAGGTATTCCTCGCCTGATAATAGGGCTAACAGGAGAATACCAGCAGAAAATACCAACAAAAGTCTGTCAAACTATAACGCTATAATGCTCAAATCTTTAGAGAAAAACCGATTTTTTTTTTCAAAACGTGTTCGAGAAACTATTGTGTATGCCATTTGTAGGAAGTTCAACTTTCATAAAACTTTGACAAAATAAAGGATTTAAGAAATTTATAATTTTACCTCAGTGTGACACTTTATTACACCTTAGGTGAAAGTGACTCAACTTTAGCAGAACCAACTTGTAGGATAAACACTGCGTTTTGCTGCAGAAAGTGTACACACTTTAACTGCCTGAATTAAAGATTTTCAAAGCCTCGCCTGTTAAACAAAGGCAGTCAGAAGCAGAGATATATAAACTTTAATTGCTGCACGCACTATCCCGGTCTATGGTTATGTATACGTGTGTACAATCAACACATTAGAGTGGTACAAGTCAGCCTGGACGCCCATGTAAATGCAAGTTAAAAAAGTCCAGAAATCTAGTATTTCTCGTTGGAAATGTGTACGCTTGTGATGATGCTTTAGCAATTGAAGTGGACACTGAAGGGGGAAAAAAAATATTACTAACCCCAATTCCAGTGAAGTTGGGACATTGTGTAAAACGTGAATAAGAACAGAATACAATAATTTGCAAATCCTTTATGACCCATATTCAATTAAGTGCTCGACAAAGACAAGATATTTAGTGTTCAAACTGATAAAATGTATTGTTTTTTGGAAGTATTCACTTATTTTGGATTTGATGCCTGCAACACATTCCAAAAAAGCTGGGACAGGGGCATGTTTTCCACTGTGTTACCTTTCCTTTTAAGAACACTCAGTAAGCGTTTGGGAACTGAGGACACTAATTGTAGAAGCTTTGTAGATGGAATTCTTTCCCATTCTTGCGTGATGTACGACTTCAGCTGCTCAACAGTCCGGGGTCTTTGTTGTCATATTTTGTGCTTCATAATGCGCTACCCATTTTCCATGAGAGACGGGTCTGGACTGCGGGCAGGCCATTCTATTATCTGCACACTTTTGCTTCGAAGTCATGCTGTTATAACACGCGCAGAATGTGGTTTGGCATGATCTTGCTGAAATAAGTAGGGACGTCCCTGTAAAAGACGTTGGATGGCAGCATATGTTGCTCCAAAACCTGTATGTACCTTTCAGCAATAATGGGGCTTTCACAGATGTGCAAGTTACCCATGCCATGGGCACTAACACATCCCCATACCATCACAGATGCTGACTTTTGAGCTTTGCGCTGATAACAATCTGGATGGTCCTTTTCCGGAGGACACGACGTCCATGATTTCCAAAAACAATTTGAAATGTGGACTCTTCAGACCACAGCACACTTTTCCACTTTGCGTCAGTCCATCTCAGATGAGCACGGGCCCAGTGAAGCTGGCAGCGTTTATGGGTGTTGTTGCTATATGGCTTTCACTTTTCATACTAAAGTTTTAACTTGCACTTGTAGATGTAGCGACGAACTGTTAACTGACAACGGTTTCCTGAAGTGTTCCTGAGCTCACGTGGTGATATCCTTTACAGCAGTGGTTCCCAACCCAGTTCTCAAGGACCCCCTGTCCTGCAGGTTTTTGTTGCAGCTTTACTTTTGCACACCTTATCCATTTAAGGCCCAATGCACCTTCATGCACACCCTGTTCAGGTAGATCTTTTTCAACCAATCAGGATGAAGCCCTTAAATGGATCAGGTGTGAAAGAATGGCGCTAGAGCAAAAACCTGCAGGGCAGGGGGTCCTTGAGGACTGGGTTGGGAACCACTGCTTTACAGAATGATGTCTGTTTTTAATCCAGTGCCCATGAGGGACCGATGGTCACGGGCCTTCAATGTTGGTTTTTGGCCTTGCCGCTTAAATGTGGAGATTTCTCTGGATTCTTTGAATCTTTTGATGATATTATGGACATAGATGATAGAATCCCTGAATTCCTTGCAATCGCACGTTGCGAAATGCTGTTCTTAAACTGTTTGACTGTTTACTCATGCAGTTGTTCACAAAGTGGTGAACCTCGCCTCATCCTTGCTTGTGAAGGGCTGAACCTTTCGGGGATGCTCCTTTTATACCTTGTCATGACACCTGTTTCCAATTTACCTGTTCACCTGTGGAACGTTCCAAACAGGTGTTTGTTAGCATTCCTCAACTTTCCCAGTCTTTTGTTGCCCTTGTCCCAGCTTTTAACGTATTGTGGAATGTATTGAGGGCAATTGGAACGTATTGTGGGCATCAAATTAAAAATGAGTGAATATTTCCAAAAAAAAAAGTTTTTCAGTTTGAACATTAACTATCTTGTCTCTGTAGTGTGCTCAATTGAATAAAGGTCGAAAAGGATGCGCAAATAATTGTATTCTGTCTTTATTCACGCTTTACTCAACATCCTAACTTCATTGGAATTGGGGTTTGTCATAAATCAAGTGTACTATCTGTCGTCAACTAATTCTGTCCGCCAGACTGATGTGAAGTAGCCTGGAATCCATACATATCAAGTACTGGTCGCTCCCAACGGTCACTGACTGATATCAGTCTGGCCTCAGTCGTATAGCCAGCGTTTAGCCTTTACGTCACTAATGAAGTGAATATATGAATATTCATGTTTTCTGCTCTTGGCTGATTGGGTGACCTTTTGGCGATAACCACCAATCACTCGGCGCCATTTGCAAAATGAATGCTGATGGGGTTATCCGTCATCTTGTAGTCAGAAGTGGTAGCTAAGTAGGCGAGCATTTAAACGTTGGGATATACAAGTATCCATCTTATATCTGCATGTTGCGTGTATATTTCCTTTTACTTTGCTACATCAGGCATTTTACAACACAACTAACGGCTGTACTGAGCATAACGAATATGAGTTAGCTGGCCAGCTATGGCATTCGTGAATGTTATTTGACATGAGCTTAAAAATTAGATTGTGGCTTGCTTGCATTTACTCTTGGAGTGGTTGTTAGGTTTTGAACAGGATAATGTTTGGCCATATCTACAATTTGTTTCAGTGGGATTCCCCGGTATAATAAAGGCTAAATTAAATAATACTCAAATTACATAACGTATTTTGGGGCGCCCCGGTGGCTCATCGGTCTAAGCGCGCGTACCATAAAGGCTGTGTCCTTCCCGCAGCGACCTGGGTTCGATTCCAGCTTAGGTCATTTGCTGCATGTCTTCCCCCATTCTTCTCCCCAACTTTCCTGTCTCTCTACACTGTATAACTGTCAAATAAAGGAAAAATTCCTCAAAAAAGAATTAAAAAAAAAAATTACATAACGTATTTCACTGAAATTGGCATTAGCTATAGCTCGAAGGGCATGATTGCGTCAGCTAGATTAAAATGATACTCCACCAAAGAACTATAATTTGTATATCAATTACTCACCATTAGATGTCTTGAACGGACAAAGTTGTTTTGCACCTGGCACAACTTTATGGCCACTGGAGAGTTTTGAAAAATTATCCAAATTCCTTTTTTGCTGGAAGCAAATGGAGTCACGCAGTAGCAATGGGAAAACTCCACAAAACGTCTATTGACAAACTTTCAAACCATCATCCAACGCATCGTCCAGTATAATCCAAGTCTACTTTGTCCACTCGTATCCTCAGAACTCTAGAAACGCGGTTATTTTTCGCTAAAAATAATAAAATACCACAGTTTTGCTTCAAGTAAGCTCGCGCATTCAACGGAAGTCCCGCCTCCCGGCTCGTTCATTGCCCAGAGACTGCTGCCACTCAGATGAATGCTCGTATAAACACGAGCCTGATCTCCTGATCTGTTGGTCTTAAAAATGACATTGCAGCACCAGAATATTTGGAAGATATGTGGCCTGTGAAAAATAAGTCCAGTATTTAATTCTGTGACAATGGGGCAAAATAATTGGTGATAATCTGTGCTCACGCTCACTTCTCCCCATTGGGATAAATTCATTCAGGACCATAAGTAAGTCTGTCTAAAGGGGCGGGGCACCCTTTGCGACTGTGAGCCAATCACAGATCTCGCATGGATTTTGTGCGAATATTTGAAAGTCAAACGCTGGCCTACCAACTGAGGCCAGACATATCTGCAAGTGACCGTTGGGAGGGACCAAAGCTTGATATGGATGGATTCCAGGCTAGATATGAAGTGTGATACCAGTACACGCTAACGCGGCTTGTCGCTTATTTCCCTAACCCTAGCGGTGGCCCTAAAGTTCACCCTCACCCTAAATGTCCATTTGATGGATGAAAATAGGTGATGACTTGCACTTCGGCGAGCCTTGTGGCATCTTTTATTGGCACTGAAGCCACATTTCGAACTGATGTATATCGAGCCTAGCAACAATTTCTCCTTGAATTACAGGAGTAAGATAACATCCCATGTTTTTTTTTAGTACAGTCGTCAAAAGCCAGTTATCAAAACATTTTAGGCCTACAGACATCACTAGCTAACAACTTGCACTGGACTTGCACTTATCAATGACAATGTCACTAATGCAGCCACGCAGACACACAGTGCGCATTATTTGTGTTCAAGTTGGGAACAAAAATTTTTTTCTTCTATAATTTTGTGCACTTGTGGAAAGTGATACCCTGAAATTTTGTCTCCACCATACGCTTATTAATGCATCCAAACGCTACACAAAACTGCGACATCCTACTAATCTGGATCAAGTTATGATTTTCCCTCCCATGGTTACATTTGCGTAAACCCCCGACAGAAACCGCCCCAATATGGTGGCCATATACACACACATCCTGCCAATCAGCATACGGCATCTATTGTTTTATATATCCATGGTTCAGTCTGATTGAATCAGAAATCAGTTTGTCAGTCACGTGATTTTTCTTAGGCGGAAGTGTGTATTAGAGCAGCTGCTGCGCAGTGGCTTGAAATTCTCCATCAGGTTCAAAGCAAGCTTTGGAGCCTGAGCATCCGATGTAGCATCACTCCCTAGATAAAGTGTGAAGTTTGAGAAGTGAACTGAATTTGCAACTTGGTGATCCATGTCGTTTGCTTTGCTTATTGAAGAACGACCCACAATGTGTAGCTTAATTTTTAACTTCAACACGCACTTTGCACAATTCAAAATGGAATTAACTAGCTAGCTAGCTAACTGAAACTCCTCAAACATGTACGTTATCTGAGAAAGCAAGGAAATCCAAATGAAAATTTGTAAGACTGTAATGATTCATCGTATATAGCCTAAACCTGTTAGCTGTATTTTATTTTTTTTTAATCTGCTAGTTTTCCATGGGATAATTTCTGTTATAAAATTTAAGTTATTGATTGCACAGGATAATTTGTTTTTCTTGGATCATAATTATTCACAGCATCAAGTAGGTTAACCGTGCGTGAGCAAGGGAGAGGCGCAGATTAGCTAACCCTTGGGTAAAGTTCAGTATATGTGTAAATCACAAATTGGGGAAGATAAGTATTTGTGGTCTAGCCTTTATGCTATTCCATCTTAAGTGCAAACAAACAGTTGTTGAAAGGATTGCCTTGCCCCAGGAACATTGATTTTGATTATTTTGAATTTTTTCTTTGTCGCTTGTGATTGCAGACCGTCATCCCGCTGTCTAGTAGTGATTGTGTGACGTTTATAGTATACCCGCTCTTGCTATGATTTGGTGTAGAATGGATTAAAATGTTACATAAAGTGGCTGGGTAAGAAGATCTTTCACTGGGTTTCTGTCCAAAAATATTTACTTATTTCAACGCATTTCAAAAATTAAACTAAAGAAAATGCGAATAGATGCAGGTTTCCGTCAACTATTGTGATGCCAGCTATCTTGAAGTGGGCGGTTTAAAGAGGAGAAGAAAAAAAGAATAACCACACTGATAACGCGTTGCTTCGCACATACGCATGTAACTAGTAATCATTTCCGCTAAAACTTGTTAACAGAAATTCAAAATCAACATCATTTAATCTGTTTGTTACTTCGGCTTCATCTCTATTCATGGGGACCATTAAATGTCACCGTGTTTTAGCGCCGGCATTTTTGTGTCCAAAAAAGGTCACAGCAGCACCTCACAGCCATTGGCTGCAGCTAGCCGATGAGACGTGACGATGTACAGAATAAAGTAAATCCAATTCCCAGGGTATGCTGTACAGTTTGCTGTAACAACAGTCGTCAGAGAAACTCCAAACTAAAGTTTCATTCCATCTGAAAGGACTTCACTAGACTGGTGAAATAAATGGTTGGTTTCCTTCAGAAGGGACTTCTGGCAGCCAACATCTAACTCCCACTTATTGCAGGCAGCCAACATCGAACTGCCAGTTCTCGTGCAGTCAACGCATTGTTCCTGGCAAGTTGCGTTTGTCCTCAACGAAGCTGATTATCATTATTATTTTTTATTTTTTTTATTTTTGTCTTTTCGCTCCCTTTGCCCGTAAAAATCTTAAACACTTAAACACTCAAACATTGTTAATTAACTTAGTCTGTCAAAACTTTAAAAACTGTCAAAAGTTGCGCTATTACTTGCTAGATTTCTCAAACCAGTTATTAATGTTTTAGGAGACTGAGTAGTAATAAACATTGTTCACTCGCTAGCTAGGTGGCGTAACATTACAGAACTTGAATAGATCACCAACTGTAACTTAAGCCTGCTTACCTGCAAGATTTAATCGTATTAATTTGTCCTTATGATAGCTCAAATGTTATGTGTGACTAGTCCTTGTTGGTATTATCCTTTCTAGTAACATTAGCGAACAGATGCTGTTAACATATCTGGCTTGTATTTTCTTGAATTTTGATATAACATTAGCTAATAAACGTTGCGTTAGACAAACTTTAGTTTTGCCAAGCAGTACGTTCATTTAAGGTAGATTGCAAACAGTGGTATGCTGCAATCATTTACATTATGTTACCATTTTTAAAGTTTCATTTCCTGGTAATGTTTCATCGCATTTAATGGTTTGACACAGAAACCAACTTTCTTAAATAGATAGTGGTGAATTAGCTTCAACCTTCCAGGAAAGAATCAACATAGCCTTGAGAATGAGCCAAATTACGTTTTTAAAGTTAGAAAACAGAATGCAGAAAAAAGCATTAAATCTGCAACTGTGAACAAAATTGGTCAAATAAATTATTTATTATTTATTTATTCTTTTTATTTACAAGGGACCATGTACAGTTTAAACATAAATGTCACCATTTGATGCACCGTACCAGATTATAGCTTCAAGCTAATTTGCATCTGTAGTCCCTTGGCAGGTCCAAAAAAAATCCATGCAACAAACGGTACAGACTAAAATTAAAAAAAAAAAAGCACACACATAACACAAAGATGCACACAATAGCACATAACTCAAGTATGTTTGTCAAATGAATAAAAACAAATCAGGATTCAACAGAGTGAAGTTGAAGGTTAGTGAGTACAGAGCTGTTCAGCTTTTAGCAGACATTTTAAGCTTGATTTGAAAATTTTAAAAGAGCTGCAACACCTCACATTGATAGGCAGAGTATTCGATTGTTTAGCAGCTTTTACAGAGAAAGCTGATTGCCCAAATGCAGAGCGACAAAATGGTATAGTACAGTCATGTATGGAGGATATTCTTGAGGATGTAATAGAATTTAGTGAGCGAGAATAAACAAAGTCACAGAGTGGAGGAGGAGCCAAACCATTTAAAATTTTGTAGACCAGACACAAATTTGAAAACAATCTAAAATTTTCAAAGCTGAATTAGTCGTATTTCTCCACTACATTACAGTGGTGGAACTGGAATGGCTTCTTGTCCAAGGTTTTAAGAGTTTGTTTATATAAGGACTCAAGAGGTCTTATGGCTGTTTCACCTGCCTGTCCCCAACATGTAATGCAGTGAGAGAAATGCGAAAAGATCAAAGCGTGCATAAATATCTTGGCTGCATCCAAAGAGACAATTTCTTATATATCTAAAATTTGCCAAGTTATACCTTTATAGTTTTAGATATTTTTTAATGTTTCTTGAAACGCAAAATTGGATCCAGCATCACACCAAGATATTTAAAATCAGGTACTATTTCAATCCTTTCACCTTTAATAAGAATATTAACATTGGGAGGCTGTACGAGAGTTTTAGAAAAAAAACATGCATTTTGTCTTATTAACATTTAGACTAAGACATGATTGATCAAGTCAATGTGAGATCTTTTCCAGCACAGTGTTTAGCTTGATAGCAGCTAACTCAGCTGTTTTTGCTTGGGTATATACTACAGTGTCATCTGCATACATTTGCAGTTTGACATCATGACACTGCTGCGGGAGATCATTAATATAAAGACAAAATAATAGGGGACCTAACACTGACCCTTGCGGTACACCCATTGTGCATCTCAGATAACTAGACATCACGTCTCCGACTTTGACACATTGCATCCTATTAGATAAATATGAAGACATCCATTGCAGTGCTCCAGAGGAGAAATTAAATTTAGAGAGTTTGGACAGTAAGATATCATGATTGACGGTATCGAATGCTTTACGCAGGTCTAAAAACACAGCACCAACTCCTCCTCCATTATTGAGCCTTGATTTAATTTGCTCTATTAGGTGCAAGGTAGCGGTTTCAGTACTATGCTTAGCCCTAAAGCCGAACTGCAGGGGATGCAAGCCTAAAGAGTTGGAGTTAAGAAATGCTGTCAGTTGTCCAATAATAACTTTCTCAGCAACCTTTGAGAATACTGGCAATATACTTATTGGTCTCAATTACTGACTTCAAGGTGGTCTCCAGATTTAAAAATAGGTGTAAGAATGGCACGTTTCCAATTGTCTGGGAAGGTGCTATGCTTAAAAGACAAATTTATTAAATGAGCAATGAGGGGAGATAGAATATCTTTGTATGATTTAATAAATATGTGATCAAATTGGAGCGCATCTCTACATTTAGAGCTTTTTAAAGAGCTAATGATTTTGTTTACCTATGTCTCATTAGTCTCTCCAAGCTCAAACGCCTGTTCGGTAGCAACAATAGGAACAGTATCTAATTTCATTTTTGTATTTTTGTTTTCTCCCAGCTCATTTATGGATTCAATAAAAAAAGGATTCAAGACAGAAGCGACAGCAAGTGGATCTTCAATTAATTCTCCCTGTAACTTAAGTTTAAAATCTAAAAGCTTTGCGTCCTTTCTTATGAGATTGTCAATATTTTTCCAAATTATTTTACTGTTACCTCTTGCCTCAGCCAATATGTTAAGGTAGAAACGAGATTTAGCCAGTCTAAGCTGCTGAAACTTTGTTCCTTAAACCTTTATAAATCAACATATCCATGTTTCTTCTGGTTTTAATTGCTTTCTTTAGCGCCGTATCTCTAGACCTCATGAGTTCCCACAAATCTTTGTTGAACCAAGGTAAATTATTTTTATTTTTGGATTTGCGCCTAAGCGTCACAGTAAATCTCTCCCTAACAGAATTAATTCTGTTGGAGAGAGTGTTACAGCCATAGTCTAGATCATCAGATATCAAAACATCGTCCCAATTCAAGCTGTTAATTTCCCGAGAAAATTCTTCTTGCTTAACTTTAGGTATGCACCGTAACATTCTTGTCTTAATTGCCGTGTTCCTAAATCTATTTTTTGTCAGTTTTCTAGCACATAAAGTTAAGTTATGATCTGATAAACCAGTGATTAAATTATAAGTTTAGGTTATCCTTTCTGATTTATTAGTAAACAGTAAATCGATTTGAGACCTGGAGAATTTAGCAATCCTAGTCGGACCTTTCACTAATTGATCTAGATGGAACTTATCAGTGATCGTCTTAAATTTTTTCCTCTTAGTTTTATCCTCCCAGTTCACATTAAAATCACTCATAAAAATTAATTCTTTGTTCAGATTGCACTCCTTCAAAACTTCAGTAAGCTGATCAAAGAACGTATCACCTGCAGTAGGGGGCCTATAGACACCTAAGATGGTAAATGACATTTGTTGGGATAAGATTATATTTAGCCCTACATATTCTAACATCTTACCCGCTTTGAAAACCACACGTTCACATTTAATGTTATCCTTCACATAAAAAAGCACCCCTCCACCCCTCCCATCGGATCTATCGCGTCTAAAACATTTATATCCGGGCACCGTGAAAACACTTGCAGGAGTTGTTTCTTTTAACCACGTTTCAGTTACACAGAGAAAGTCAAGATTGGAATCAGACAAAAGATGTATTAATTGACTACTTTTTGTTGAGATGCTTCTGATATTGAAATGTCCACCAAAAAGCCCCTTCGGTTTTAGCTTTGGGTCCCATAAAACTTTTAAGCTGATTAACAGTTTGAAAGGTTTTGAATATCCTTTGCTTCTCGCCGCTGGGTTACGGCGCAGAGAGTTTATAACAGATGCTGCAGGCAGGGCAGGGGGCTGTCAAGGGCTCCACATCCCAAGCGAAAGGTTATCAGTTAAAACATGTCCGATAGTATCATAGTTCAGTCTACTCAGGGAAAAATCCGACTGAAGAAGTGTATGTTCACTCACCGCCACCGATACCGGAGAAGTCCCGCACTCAGTCGGGCAGATGACTGCGCCGAGATTATGCGATATTCCAGGATTTGTTGGTCCGGGGTTTGGCTGAATATGTCCGGACAGCAGGAGCAACATGAACAGAAAATTTTTAAAGTGCCGAAACTGGAGAGCCGATGATCGATCTGCTGGACCAGTGATTTGCACTGGCAACTGGGCACGTCCATCCCGCAGGATATTAAAGGACCAGTGTGTAAATTGGGGGGGAAACAGTGACATCCAGCATTCAGATTCTAGACTGCAGCGCTCACTCACTCACTCACTCACGCTCACCCCTCCCGTCGGCAAAAAGACGATGGCCTCCAAGGACCAAAACACTTTTGCGGAAATGGCGTCTTCCACGACTTGGATTTATACACGCGAAACGCGTTCTGTAGCTGGCTGGATTGTCCGGTCGGGCTGCCGTACCAACATGGCGGTGCAAGATGGCGACGTCTCTAAAGCAAGGCCCTTGCTATATGTATATATAAACGCATAATTATACTGGACAAAGAAAGTTAGGGATCACTCTGATTTTTAATATTGAAATATGATATGGAACATAATTTGAACTATCAAATATTTCAAATTCGAAAATTGGGGTGATCCCTAATTTTCTTTGTCCAGTATATAAGGCTACGAAAACCAAACAAATTTTATTTTATAGCGAGTATACACTTATATAAACATATTAATGGGTAGTATATTCAGATTTGGCCAATAAACCACGCCAAATATTACACACTGGTCCTTTAAAGTGGATTGTAAAACAGTCCAGCCAGTTATGACAGAAGCTCAACGTAGGAGCGTCAGTCGACCGCGAACTGACGTTTGCCCCGAAACCAGCCGTCAACGGTGCACCACGATTGACCAGTTTTCCATCACCGTTGATTATTCCGGCCATACAGGGGCGAACAGGTAATGCCAATGTGAGTAGCAGCAGTAGTCTAAACAGCACACCATGGAACAAAGCCCATATCTTTTTCTTGTTGAAAAGTTGCCCAACGGTTGTTGAGGATTTTAACAAGCATCCTCTAGGATAAAATAAACGGCGTCCTCGATGTAACGAGGGACGTGGAATCACAGGACCTGCCACGCTGTAACCCCACGCTGCCGCCATCCAATCAGGTAGTGTTCCGTCAGTTTGACCAAATACATAATGTGGTAATTGAAAAAACGTACGGTAGTCTGTTGTTTTTAAGATTAGAATAGGCATATGACCATTATACTTGACATGAAAAGTTGCACCAGAATTTCAGAACAAGCTAAGAGTGGCACTCTGTTATTTTAAGGTTATTTTACGTCCCCAGATGCCATAATACTGTTCATAAATCCTGTGACGCCATATTGAAAAGGCTTCCGTACTCTCAAAAGTCTTCAGGCTATCTCCGGTGTATGGGGATGAATTAGGGACAAGTTGGTTAACATTTTAAATTACAGGAAAAATAAGTTATGGCAGATGCTTTGCAGACGTTAAGGGACAAAATAAATTGGGCGGTAATAAATACGGATCACAAACAATGATAGATGTTTTTGGGCTGGGCCGAGCAGCGGCCCGGCCCCTATAAACGCAAATGTCGCCGAGTGAGTGAGTGCCTGAGTGATCAAGTTCAACTATTGGCTGGCCGGTGGGGAAGAAGTTCAGTGATTGGTCGGCCGGCGGGGAAGAAGTTCAGCGATTGGTTGGCCGACGACTGGCTTCAGCAATTGGTCGGCCAGCGGGCAAGAACTTCAACGATTTGTTGGCCGTCGATTGGCTTGCTGGCTGGCTGGGCGTTTGTCACTCGTATCTCCTGGGGGGTATACTACGAGGCAAGTTCAACATAGACCGGCTATATTTGAGTGAGCCAGCTCAACAAACCCTGAACTCTCAATCAGAGATAATTGATACCACAACGGTGATTGTAATCTTTCTTTGTTAATCTCGTTTTTGCGCTGTTAACACTGTACGCGCTCTCATCAAAAGAGTGTCACATGAGCAATTGACCCTACATTCGTTCATAAAATGACCGATCGTGTGCTGTATGTTTCTCCAAGGAAGCTATCCCTGATCCAGGATCAGTAACACTGTGGGTTGTCTCCCCCCGCGGCACCAGGGGGCGCCGCCAGCGTCTTGATGGGAGAGACACATAGGCAGGCTATATTTCACTGAGCCGGCTCATCAAACCCTTAACTCGCAATCAGAGATCATTGGTACAACAACGGTGGTTGTAATTTTTCTTTGTTAATCTCGTTTTTGTGCTTTCAACACTGTACGCGCTTTCAACAAAAGGGCGTTTCATGCGTCAATTGACCCTATTTCCCTTCATAAAATGGCCGATCGCGTTCTGTACGTTTCTCCAAGGAAGCTATCCCCGATCCAGGATCAGTAACACTGCGGGTTGTCTCCCCACGCGCCACCAGGGGGCGCCAACAGCGGCTTAGTGGGAGACATGAAGTTTTACACTGGTTGGACATTTGAAAGACTGCATGATTATGCATGTGCTTATTCAGGTGGACGCCTGCGAAATTATAACTGAGATTTATGTTAGCGCATTCGTGTTGGTTGATGTATACACTTGTTCGTTGGATGTAATCTAAGTGGTTGCTGGGTGATTAATAAAATCTAAAAAAAAAAAAAAAAAAATTAAGAAAATCTCCTAGGAGAAGTGGGTCGTGATTATGGACAGTTATGAAGAATGTAAAAATAATAAAAAAACAGCAAAAACAAACACTGTTGCCGCTAATAAGGCCAGAGAGGAATTCTAGCGGAAAATTTATGACCTAAGTCCTCTCATGAAGGACAAGTGCAAATCACTTCAGTTTCTCGGCCAAATCAAACGAAATGAAATTAAATTATAGAATGAACTTTCTTATTTCTCGGCCAATTCTCATGATCTTGCTGTCAACTACAAGGCCTTTTCGAGAGCTTACAATAGGTCATAAATTCATTTAAAATTAATTGCATTTCAATTTTTTTGTCACATAGTTAACCATATTCATTCATCACCAATATCAAATAACACTTTATGTAAACACATGGCAACTCCTTCCCTCGAACATGTTTATTATTTTCTCGGATTTTTGATTGAATCTTTTTGTCCGTTTTATGGGCCCTTGAAATTTTAGCCCCAATGTAAAAGATAGGACTGAGAAATTTAAAAAACATTATTTCTCAAAAAACTGCGTAAAAATTTTTTCTAAATCAGGCAATCAACTTACCTTGGTACTGTCAATGTACAGTGCGAGCGCCATTTAGATTGAATCGACGGAAGTGGGTCTATTGGGGACGCTGTACTTTATGAATATGCAAGATGGCCTGTGGAGGCCAAATGGTTGCAGATAGAGATTAAGTTTGTATTATCGACATATAGGAAGTCATATATGACCTAAATTTTGGCAATATTAAATTTGACCAAAGATGACTTTGAAAGGTCAAATTCGAGGTCAGGGAATATCTTAACAATGTTTAAAGATATGACTTGAAATTTCAAAAAATTATTTCTCAAAAACCGATAACTTTTCTTCTAAATCTGGGAATCAACTCACCTTGATACACTTTATGTACAGTGCGAGTGCCATTTTGATTGAATCGACGGAAGTGGGTCTAGTGGGGGCACTGTGCTTTAACATTGGGTCTTATGGAGAATGGGCCAATTTGCCTGTGGAAGCTAAATGGTTGCAGATAGAGATTAAGTTTGTATTACTGACATGTAGGAAGTTATATATGACCTATATTTTGGCTGTGTTAAAGGTGACCTCAGACGACCTTGAAAGGTCAAACTTGAGGTCAAGCAAAATGTTACAATTTTCAAAGGTTTCTAGGCTTGAAAATATTGAAGAATGGGAACATACGTGCATTGAACACTTATAGGAAGTCATGTATGAACTTTCATTTGGTGGCCTTGAACTTGACCTTCGCCGACCTTTGAAGGTCAAACTTCACACAGTGAGATTTCAATGACTTCTATCACCAAAACTATTACAGATAGAGCTTCGATTTGTATTGCGGGCATATAGGAAATCATGTATGAAGTTTCATTTGGTGACATTGAACTTGACCTTCAGTGACCTTGAATGCCCAAACTTCGCAGTGAAATTTCAATGACTTATATCAGCAAAATGGTTACAGATAGTTTTGGTTTGTATTGGAGATGTATAGGAAGTCATACATGAACTTTCATTTGGTGGTTTTGAACTTGACCTTGGTGACCTTCGAAGGTCAAACTTCATAGTGAGATTTCAATGACTTCTATCACCAAATCTATTACAGATAGAGCTTAGGTTTGCATTGTGGCCATATAGGAAGTCATGTATGAAGTTTCATTGGGTGACCTTGAACTTGACCTTCAGTGACCTTGAATGCGGAAACTTCACAGTGAAATTTCCATGACTTACATCAGCAAAATGGTTACAGATTGAGTGTAGGTTTGTATTGGAGACATATAGGAAGTCATGTATGAACTTTCATTTGGTGACCTTCATATTGACCTTCGAAGGTCTAACTTGACCAATAGAAAATTCAATGACTTCTGTCACTGAAAAGGTCACAGATGGAGCCTAAGTTTGTGTTACTGACATAGGAAGTCACACGTGAACTTTCATTTGGTGACATTCAGCTTGACTGTTGATGACATTTGATGGACAAACTTGACATAATACAATTACAATGACTTGTATTGCCAAAATGGTCACAGATGGAGTCTAGGTTTGTATTAGGGACATATGGGAAGTCACATATGAACTTTCATTTGGTGACATTCAACTAGACTGTCAGTGACTTTTGAGGGTCAAACTCAACAGTGAAATTACTATAACTTGTATCACCAAAATGGTCACAGATTGAGCCAAGGTTTGTGGAGACATTTAGAAAGTCATATATGAAGTCCATTTGCTGACCACAGCTTGACATTCTGCGACCTTTAAAGTTCACAATTGATATATTGAATACATATTAACATATTATAATAACTTGTATCACCAAAACTGCTTCAGAGCTTAGGATTGTATTACAGAAGGTCTTATAAATGTATGTGAACTTTTATCTAGTGACCTTGACATTGATTTTCATTGATTCAAATGTCAAACTTCACATTAAATTTTCATAACTTGTATCATCGCTGTAAGACTGCTTGCCGCTAAGCTACAGGACCCTTGGTCCTGTTTTTTAATTGCTATGGCACAATGGCTAGAACCTGTGAGGGTTTGGTCGACAGTCACTCCCAGATCTTTTTCATGTGGAGCACATTCCAGTTTTAAACCTCCCATGAGGTAATCCTGTCCAATGTTTTTTACCTACATGTACAACTTTACATTTCGCTACATTAAATTTCATTTGCCACATTTCTGCCCAATTCTGGGTTCTATCCAAATCATCCTAAATCACTTTAGTGGACTGTAAACTATTTGCCAAACCTCCCAGTTTACAACCCCAATTCTGAAATGGGTGTGACAAAGTGTAAATTGTGAATAAAATCAAAACGCAATGACTTTCAAATCACACCAGCCAGTATTTTATTCACAATAGAACAGAGATAACATAGCAAATGTTGAAACTGAGAAATTTTACAATTTTATCCACAAAATAAGCTCATTTTAAATTTCATGGCTGCTACAGGTCTCAAAAAAGTTGGGACAGGGGCCTGTTTACCATGGTGTAGCATCCCCTCTTCTTTTTAACACAGAGTGGAGGTGTCTGGGCATTGAGGAGTTTCTTGAGTTTAGCCATTGGAATTTGATCCCACTCTTGTTTAATACAGGCTTCCAGTTGCTGGAGAGTTTTGGGTCTCCTTTGAAGGCGTTTTTGTTTAATTATGCACCAAATGTTCTCAATCGGTGAAAGATCAGGACTGCAAGCAGGCCAGTTCAGCACACAGACTCTTATACTACGAAGCCATATTGTTGTAATAGCTGCAGTATGTGGTTATGCATTGTCCTGCCGAAATATACAAGGACTTCCCTGGAATAGATGTCGTCTGGAGGGGAGCATATGTTGCTCTAAAACCTTTATATACCTTTCAGCATTCATGGTGCTTTTTAAAACATGCAAGTGTCCCACACAATATATGCGCTAATGCATCCCCATACCATCAGAGATGCTGGCTTTTGAACTGAACGCTGATAACAGGAGGGGTGGTCTTTCTCCTCTTTAGCCCGGAGGACACGACGCCCATGATTTCCAACAAGAATGTCAAATTTGGACTCGTCTGACCACAGGACACTTTGCCACTTTGATACAGTCCATTTTAAATGAGCCTTGGCCGACAGAATATGGTGGCGCTTCTGGATCATGCTCAACAATGGCTTCCTTTTTACGTGATAGAGTTTTAGGTGGCATCTGTGGATGGCACGGCGGACTGTGTTTATAGACAGTGGTTTCTTGAAGTATTCCTGGGCCCATTTATTAATTTTAATGACAGAATCATGCCGGTGAGTGATGCGGTGGCATCTGAGGGCCCGAAGATCACGAGCATCCAGTAAAGATCTTCGGCCTTGTCCCTTACGCACAGAGATTTTTCCAGTTTCTCTGAATCTTTTGATGATGTTATGCACTGTTGATGATGAGACCTTCAAAGCCTTTGCAATTTGACGTTGAGGAACATTGTTTTTAAAGTATTCCACATTGTTTTTATGCAAACCTTCACAGGTTGGAGAGCCTCTGGCCATCTTTACTTCTGAGAGACTCAGCCTCTCTAAGGCATGCCTTTCATAGCCAATCATGTTACACACCTGATGCCAGTTAACTTAATTACTTGCTAAATGTTCTTTCAGCTGATTATCTTATATATTAATTGCTTTTTCAGCCCTTTTTTGCCTGTGTCCCAACTTTTTTGAGACCTGTTGCAGCCAGAATATTTGAAATAAGCTCATTTTGTGGAAACAAATGTAAAATGTCTGTTTCAGCATTTGAAATGTTATCTGTGTTCTATTGTAAATAACATATTGGCTCATGTGGTCTGAAAGTCATTGCATTTTGATTTTATTCACAATTTACACTTTGTCCCAGCTATTTCAGAATTGGGGTTGTAGTATCATCTGCAAATTTAACCAATTTGCTCTCAATATTCTTATCAAGGTCATTAATGTAGATGAGGAACAGCAGGGGTCCCAACACTGATCCCTGAGGGACGCCTCTCCCCACCATACCTAGCTGAGATGAGGTTCCACTGACCACCACTCTTAGTGTTCTGTCCTGTGACTAGTTTTGAATCCACTCCAGAATACCTCCTTTAACTCCAATGGATTTCATTTTAAAAATTAGTCTCTTATGCGGAACTGTATCAAATGCTTTCTGGAAATCCAAGTATATGATGTCATAAGCCCTGCTCTTATCATAAGTTTGGTGACCTCTTCAAAAAATTCCAGATAGTTTGTCAGGCATGACCTTCCCTTACAGAAACCATGTTGGCTACCCCTCAAGATATTACGTTCAAGAAATAATTCCAGCTCGTCTTTTATGATAGATTCCAGTATTTTGCATGCAGTGCAAGTTAAACTGACCGGCCTGTAATTTCCTGGCTCAGTACGGTCCCCTTTCTTATATATTGGTATTATATTGCCCTGCTTCCAATCATTTGGTATTTCTCCAGTTTCTAAAGACTGTCGGAAGATAGCTGAGAGCGGTTTAAAGATGATCCACTAACTTCCCTGAGCACTCTAGGATATAAGCCATCAGGACCCGCTGCCTTATCTGCTTTTAGTTTATGCAACTTGTCTAATACTTCATTATCCCTAACCTCAATTTCCGCTAAATAATCTTGAGCATTGGACATGCTCTCTGGCCGAATAAAAACCCGCTCCGGCGTAAAATTCTCAACAAAGTAAATGTTTAAGGTATCCGCAATATCCTTGTTATCATATAGCAGCAATCCATATTTATTCTTCTTGCACGTAACCCCCTCTTTGACTTTCCTTTTTCTGCTACAGTACTGAAAGAAGCGCTTAGGATTAGTTTTTGCCCCTCCCGCAATTTACCTTTCATACAGTCTTCTAGCTTTCCTCAGCTTCTTTTTGACCACAGCCCGCATTTTACGGTATTCAGCCTTAGTATTCTCATTGTTATCCTTTATGTACATCTTATAAAGATTCCTCTTTTCCCTCAAACTCCTACGAATAGCTGTGGTCATCCACTGAAGATTCTGCTTTTTCAGCTTACTTTTAGTCACCTTTGGAATGACTTTACATTGTGAATCAAGTAAAACCCCCTTAAATCTTTCCCACATCTCATTTACAGACTCACAGTCCAGGAGTGTCTCCCATTTTATTTCACTTAAATATAAGCACATCCTGCTCAAGTTTGCCGGCCTAAAATTGAAAATTTTGGTTTTAGAAGACACCTTTTTAACTTCCCATGAAACATCAAAATTAACAGTAGAGTGATCACTAGTCCCAAGTGGCTCCAGTACCTCAACATTGCTAATTCTATCAGGGTAATTACAGAGCACTAAATCTAAAATTGCCTTCTCTCTTGTAGGTTTATAAACATACTGCACCAAAAAAAATTATTTGTAACATCTACAAATTCTTCCTCCCCTTTACCCTGATACCAGGATAATTGAAGTTTCCCATAATAATAGTCCCTTCTCCTCTACAAGCTTGCCTAATCCTCTTAAAGAGCATTTCATTGACAGTACTGTCCAAAGCTGGTGGTCGATAGCATACCCCTATAGTCCAAAAAGGTTCATACTGTCTGTAGTAACTAATTAGCCTTGACGTTCTTATTTTCTGACAGAAAAGGTTTTTATCCTACCTTGACATGTTTCGACGGAATACTCCCGTCTTCTTCAGAAGAGTCACTGATGTTACGAGTGACGTGTCTTATCAGCTGATGTTAGCGAGGCGTGGCCGCCCTGTCAGATTATATATATGTATATTATATATAACTAACGCACTAAAGAAATGCCAGTACCCACTATGGGCCATAAACACAGGAAAACTACAGGTACAGCAGAAGCAAAATACCGGCACATTCAGAAAGAAACGAAAAAATGAAACCAAACCAAAGGAGTCGATCACGTTACCATACATAAGAGGTGTCACAGAGCGATTCAACGGGCCATGAGAAAAATTCCACATCAACACCCGGTAAAACCATACATAAAATTACGACAACTACTGGTACACCCGAAGACCAAATTGACAACTGTAACAAATGTGACGTCATATATGAAATCCCTTGCCGGTCTTGCCATAAAACATACATTGGGGAAACAGGTAGACCTTTTTCACGCACGTAAAAAAGAACACCAAAAAAAGAATGCGAGAAAGAGACAACAGTAAGACAGACACGCTCAGTTAAAGAACAAGCACTACAGGTAAACCTTAAATCAGCAATCACAGACCATTGCAAGAGGGAAAATCATATTATGGACTGGGACAAGGCCAAAATTATCCGCACTCAGAACAACCGACATGAACGCTGGATCATGGAGGCAATTGAAAAATCAGGAAGCGCCCCACAGGACTATGAACCGGGACGAGGGGCATACATGCTTTCCCACACCTGGAGTGCCATCTTGGAGGAGGCGGATAGCGGGGCGTGGCCGCCCTGTCAAATCTGACAGGGCGGCCACGCCTCGCTAACATCAGCTGATAAGACACGCCACTCGTAACATCAGTGACTCTTCTGAAGAAGACGGGAGTATTCCGTCGAAACATGTCAAGGTAGGATAAAAACCTTTTCTGTCAGAAAATAAGAACGTCAAGGCTAATAAGCATACCCCTATGTTTAAACCTGTCTCATGTTTGCCAATGAGCCTGACCCAGATATCTTCACAGGGCAAGGAATGTTCAATTTCAGGAATTTCCTGCACATTTATGTTCTCGTTCACATGGAGTGCTACACCCCCTCCTCACCTATTACATCTTCCTAAAGAGCTTATAACCTTCTATATTTTATTCATCTCCATCCTCTTCACTGAGCCATGTCTCTGTAATCCCAACTATGTCATAACCCTCACTAATCATCACAGCCTCAAGTTCTGGAAATTTATTTTTTATACTTCTTGCATTTAAATAAAAACATTTCAGGTTATTATGAATTGGGGCTGTGACTCCGAACTTCAGTATTCGAATATAATACGAATATAAATAAAAATGATATATGAACAAATATTATGCAGCGCTTAATATTCGAACCTGTTATGTGCATTATTTTTTGTAAGTGTGTTGGGTTGCAAACGTTGTTTTCAATTCAGATTCCGAGGCTCTTTCATGCCTGCAAGGCTATTATTGGTCATCTGGGCTCCTGTCGTAAGGTCGGCGACGTAAGCACCTAGTTAACAAAACAATGGCCGTGCCAACGCCTACAGCATCCATGCTGGAGGAGTTAGAAATCTACACTCCAGACAATTTAAAAAGCAACGTGTGGCGCTACTTTTTGGGTTCCCCAAGAAACAGGGAAAAACAACTAGCAAGGAAAAAGCAATATGCAAAATATGTAAGACCGAATTCAAATATCATGCGATGACCAGCAACTTGAGGGCCCACCTGTTAACACTACATCTCGGCAAGTTGGAAGAGGAGGAGGGGGAGGGATCGGGGGCGAAGCAGCCCAGAATCGACACCATGCTACCACGCTCTAATTCACGAGGCCTCCCCTTTGCCCGTCAAAAAAGTGTGACAGATAGGCTAGCACGGGCCATTTGCAAAGATATGAGGCCTATTAGCCTGGTAGAGGGGGAAGGGATTTCAGCTTTCATCCACGAGCTAGAGCCAAGATGCAAGATCCCCTGCCGCAAGACCCTTTCCGAGAAAATAATGAAACTGTACGATACAACAAAAGATGGAATAAGGGAAAGGATGCGTGGAGAAAAAATTGCACTGACAACTGATGGGTGGACGTCTTTGGCTACGGAGTGCTATGTTACGGTCACAGCCCATTTCATTGATGAGGATTGGGAAATGAGGAATGTCGTCCTGGACACGTCTGAGCTTCAAACTGCTCACACAGCAGAGAATGTCTCCACTTGCATTGACAGTATTCTACGAGACTACAATGTGGAGCAGGAGTCTGTGCTTGCCATCACAAAAGACAACGCAATCAACTATGTTAATGCTGTAGAGAGGCATCTTGAGATCACGGATATCCCGTGCATGGCCCACACAATCAACCTGGCAGTGAGGAAAGGGCTTGCAGAGCGTTCCATTGCAACACCAGTCAGTCGCCTGAAGGCTGCCGCTCAGCATTTCAAGCACTCTCCTACAGACAGCTACCTCCTGGAGTCCAAGCAGAAGCTCCTTGGTCTCAAACCAGTCCAGCTCATCAACGACTGCCCCACCCGCTGGAACAGTACCTCTGTCAGGCTGCAGATCAACAAGCCCCTGTTGCAGCGGTGATAATGGAGAAAAAACTCAGCCGTCTGGAGCTCAGCAGTGTGGAGTGGAGCCTGATGGAGAAGGTCAGTAATGTTAGCTAATTATGTTGGGTCTAATAATATTATGTGCCTAATGTTAACGTTACTGTTTACAAACGTAGTGAGCGTAGTCAACATTAGCTAAGTTTGTGCTTTGTGTAACATTACGTGGCTGACATTACTGCACTGCCACTTACAAGCAGCATAGCATGCTAGCTAGGATTAGCAAGTTATTAACTGTATGTTTGTCCCGCAGTTGAAAGACGTGCTGAAGCCGTTCAAAGTAGCCACCGAGGCGTTGTCTACAGAAAACTACCCAACAGCATCGGTCCTCCCCCTGCAGTATGTGCTTCTGTCACAACTTAAGCCCACCGCCGATGACCCGGCAGGACTGAAAGAAATGAAAAAAATGTCAACTGATCTTAAGGCGAGATACGGTCCCGACAAAGATGCATTCTTGCTACTGAACACAGCCAGTTACCTCGACCCGCGTTTTTACCGGCTTGTTCATTTGAAACAAGAGCAGAAGCAGGCAGTGCGAGAGAAGGTTCAAAAAGGAGCTGTCAGAGCTCAAAAAGGAGACAGACGAAGAGGAAGGCCAGGAAAACGCCACGACTACGGATTCACAGCAGCGCCAGGGAAAGAATGCTCTTAGCGCGATGGGGGACCTCTTTGGCGATGTGTATTGCCAAAAGTCGCCAGAAGGTAATAATGGTAATATTATTATCAATAATAATGATACAAAACGTTTAAATCAAATTTTATCGAGTGCCTTTCATAACAACTCAAACTCGCTATATAGCCACACATTAGACATTTAAAAAGTGCATTACGAAACTTGGCCTAAACGACGCATCAACAATAGGTCTATTTTCTTTTTAACAGTTAAGCCAAATGAAGATGTGCTCCAAAGAGAGATGATGGTGTACGAATGTGAGCCCCCGCCCCCGTCTGACAGCAACTCGCTGTCCTGGTGGAAGAGAGAAGTCCCAAGTACCCCCACCTCGCTCAGCTGGCACGCCGCTACCTGGCAATATGCGGGACATCCGTGAGGGCGGAACGAGTGTTTTCCCCGCAGGGAATATAGTAACAAAGCAGCGCTCTTCTGTAGATCCAGATAGCGTGAATCACCTTGTATTTTTGGCCAACAACCTTTAGATGGTTGAGTCTTACATAGGCTAGCATACTGCAGCCAGATGGCCCATAATGGCTAGTTCTAATTAGCCTAGGCTGTTTGATTGATGGGTTATAGCCCTACATCTCGAGTGTTCTACGTGTTTGATAGAGATATGCAACCTAAGTATTCGATTTACATCTCAAAGTGCCTTGTTCTTGGTAATTGTAATGCGGACCAAGTGCCTTGTTCATGGTAATTGCTGTCAGATCGCTAAACAATGTGTTAATAGTCAGTAATGGCTGGCTGGTAGAATATGTGAGCCAAACAATGTTAACTATGTAATGGCTGGTATAATTTGTCCTTTAATACCTTTATTTGTTTCCTTTATTTTGTCTTTTCAGTACTTAGCCTGACTGGCTTATTTTCATTTATTTTTGATAAGAACAGTGAAGAAAACCTGTCGAAAACCTGGGTGTCACTTTTAATTAAAAGGACAGTTGTTGACAGACGCCGTGTGTTTTTTCTTCTGAAAATGTCATTGCCTGCCTATCAACATTGCATGATACACCGCCCTCTGGTGGACAACTTTATTTTGATACCTAGGTAGGTCTTACTGTAAGCATTTAATGGTCAAAATATTATCAATAATTATTCGAATATTTATATTAATTAAGAAACGAATTTCGAATATAATTTTTGGGCAAAAATCCCAGCCCTATTACGAATGCTCTTACCCTTCGATTTCCCATGTGCCTGCTGCTCCAAGCCCCCACTACGCTTTGTTGCTTTAAAAATATATCAATAGTGCATGTAATGCTGTCAGCTTCCATCAGGGCAGTCTGCATTTCCCTATGTATAACACACTCTAACCTCCCTGCCCCCCAAGTCCCTAGTTTAAATAACCCTCTGCTACCCTCAACATACGCTGACCCAGTGCAAAGGTACCCCTCTGGTTCAGGTGTAGCCCGTCAGGCTTGAACAGGTCACCCCTGTCCCAGAAGAAGTTCCAGTGCCCCATAAACCTATACCCCTCTTTCCTACACCAGGTTCATAGCCACGCGTTAAACCTCCAGATAAAATTCTGCTTCCCTCTGCTTGCACGTGCTACCGGTAGAATCCGGGAGAAAACTACCGTGGAGAATCTGCTGCTTAGCTCTTCGGCTAATTCCATAAATTTGTCTTGCAGAACCTCAAACCTACCCTTACCGATGTCATTTGTCCCAACATGGACCATGACCACTGGATCCCTCCCCACTCTGGCCAGGAGCTTGTCCGCACAGTCCAGGAGGTCTGCTACCTGGGCATCAGGCAGGCAACACACCGTCCGAGACTCCTTGTCGCGCAAACGGACTAAGCTGTCTATTCCTCTAATAATTGAGTCCCCCACTATCACTAACTCCCTTTTCTGACAGGAAGAGGCCAACAGGGTGCCCTAATGCTCATCAATCACATTTTCAACCCCCTACCTAATGACCTCGCTCTCCCGAGATAACAAAGAAAATTATTATTGCCAAGACAGAAGCTCAGGATCCACAGTTTATTAATCTGAGAAGCCCTGAGCAGCAGTCACGATAGAAACCGCAGGGAAACTATGTAAATGGATAATAAGTCTCTTTTAGCAGTGGCTTAGTTTCAGTTAACAAAAATGAAGAACCAAATTGAGACAAAAACTCTATGTAATAAGCGCTCAGATGACTAACTTGATTTTATATAATCCCAATACTATTAGTATACTACTCTAAAAATATCACAGGGCTTAGCTCAGAATCCAGATAATCACAGACCGGCTTCTCCAGATACTGTTCTCGGATGAGAACCTCGAATACCCAGCTAAGTGATGAACAGAAAAGGCCAATAACCAATGCACAATATCAGCGGTAGCTTACTAACTCGTCTTGAGCAGCTACAACGCCCAGGAGAAACTGGAGGAGGGAGGGGGCGGAACACTCCGGTAAACCTTATCGTTTAAAATTCCAACCGAACTGAATGGATGACTCAAATAGCTATTGCCCTACTAACTAAACACTAAAATCTCAGATCCCAAGTGAAAAATGCAAACCGTAACTATCTAGCTAGCTAGCCACAAATGCAACCAAAGGTAACCAAAATGGAGTAAATCCCCGGTACCCTTTAATTCAAACGGACCGAATAAACATGTCGTTTACTATGTGAGCCAACTAAACACGCTATCTCCCCCAACAAGCTGTTGCTAAGCACTCAAACAAGCAGCTAAACTTTAACCAGCTGGTCAAGGCACTGCCACCAGAGGAAAATACAAAAATATTGCAAATTACGTTATGTTTAATCAGAAGAGCCCTTCAGTAAAAATGAGATGCGAAAAAGACTACAACCCGGTTAGCGTTAATATTGAATTCATTTGAAAGCTTGGCAATGTGTTTATATGGTAAAAGAAAGATTGAAGAGGACTAAAAACCCCGGCGATCGTCAATATTTATTGGCTAGAAGACTGTATGAAAGGCAAGCGACTAAGTATGAAACCAACCCAGGTTATAGCTATCTAGGTATCCAGGTAATTCGGTAATATTCATAGTGTTGAGAAGCTTGCTGAAGTTTGTTAGCTAAATCAGCTACAGAAAAACCAGGCGAGAGTAGCACAGTGCTTGAAAACAACTCCGTTTTACTTTGTCTATCATACAATTTTACTTAGCTAGCGAATTATTTAGGGCTAAAGTTTATTTTACTTTGCTCCCAGGAGAACGTAACCCCAAAAACCCCCCCCAAAAAAACCCCCGTCGCTTTTGTTTGACCAGATTAACGACTTAATTTGGCTATTTGCTAACCGAGTTGTTACAAGGGGGGGAAAAAAGGGGAAAATAAGGGAAGTTTCTCCCTGCCCGTAATGCGACAAAGGTTTTACCTCGGGAGCAAATTGTCTTACCTCTTTTAATGTTTGAACTTTTACACACAAATTATTTTCAGAAAAACCCATTTAAGCAAGAGTAAACCTTCTGCTACAATCCCTGCGCCCCTCTCTCCGTCGCAACTCGAGCAGAATGATCACCAACAAACAGTGCTACAGCACAGCCAAGAGGTCAGCAACAGCAACAGCAGCCTATAGCTTACAGCACCTGGTATTCCCAGGTGGTCACCCATCCAAGTACTATCCAGGCCCCACCCAGCTTAGCTGCCGAGATCAGACGAGATCGGGCGTTTTCTGGGCGGTATGGCCATAAACATATAAAGAATGTCACTGGGGACATATGGCTGTGGATAGAATATGAAAACACTAACGCATTCATTTTCACTATACGGTAGTTCTGCAGTGAAAGCGCACCAATTCTTACACGAACCTCCTATTAGGCGGTGATGAGAAAGAAGCTCAGTGAGGCATTAAAGGCCCCGCGGGGGGCCCCCACTGGTCGTGGGTCCTGGGGCAGCCCCCCTCTTGGCCCCCGCGGTAGCTCTGCTTATGCCACAGGAGCTTCAAATTTGGTATGGTTTGGTTTCTTTATGAGGGATAGGTGTGCAATGTAAGGGTCATTATTGGATTTGACGTTTGATCTTGGCACAGTGACCATGAAATTAAAACTTTTTGCCGGGCCATTTTTCCAGAAATATTAACCACAGCGGCTTCAAATTTGATATGCAGATCCCCTGTGAGGGTTATGTGTGTCAGGTAAGAGTCATTAGTGGATTAGATTTTTGACCTTGGGACAGTGACCTTGAACTTGAATTTTTTTTTCCTGGCAATATGACTAAAACTACTAACCTTGGCATAGTGACTTGTGCCTTACCATAGGTGTATTCCGCTATTTATTAATAATTAACGTCACGTATGAAGTTTTGTTTTGGTGACCTTGAACTTGACCTTCAGTAACCTTCAGAGATCAAACTTTACAGTGAAATTTCAATGACTTACATCAGCAAAATTGTTACAGATCGGGCGTAGGTTTGTATTGGAGATGTATAGGAAGTCACATATGAACTTTCGTTTGGTGACCTTCATATTGACCTTCGAAGGTCAAACTTGACCTAGTGAAAATTCAATGACTTGTATCACTAAAAAGGTCACAGAGCCGAAGTTTGTGTCATAGACTTAAAGGAAGTGACACATGAACTTTCATTTGGTGATATTCAACTTGACTGTTGGCGAGCTTAGAAAGTCAAACTTGACATACAATTACAATGACTTGTACTGCCAAAACGGTCACAGATGGAGCCTAGGTTTGTATTAGAGACACATAGTAAGTCATATATGAACTTTCATTTGGTGACCTTCGTATTGACCTTCGAAGGTCAAATGTGATCTAGTGAAAATTCAATGACTTGTATCACGAAAATGGTCACAGATGGAGCCTAGGTTTGTGTTACAGACATCTAGGGAGTCACATATGACCTTTCATTTGGTGACATTCAACTTGACTGTCAGTGACCTTTGAGGGTCAAATTCGACAGTGAAATTACAATGACTTGTATCACGAAAATGGTCACAGATTGAGCCCAGGTTTGTATGAAGACATTTAGAAAGTAATATATTTAGTACATTTGCGGACCTCAACTTGACCTTTTGTGACCTTTAAAGTTCACAATTGACATACTGAATTTTTATTGACTTATATCACCAAAACTGCTTCAGAGCTTAGGATTGTATTACAGGGGGTCTTATAAATGTATGTTAACTTTTATTTAGTTAACCTTGACCTTGACATTGACCTTCAATGATTTGACGGTCAAACTTCACATGAAATTTTCATAACTTGTATCCTCACTACAAGATTGCTTGCCTGTAAGCTACAGGGCCCTTGGTCCTATTTTTTTTTAGTAGTGAAAGGTAATTTTTTTCTACTACTGGATGGATGCTATTAGCAAATATATTAGACTGTTTGTAGGTCTTGCTTATTTGAGGAGCTTAATTCATACAATTCCTGGGCAACCATAGTGGCACTTGGCATCCATTTCCTAAGCAGTTTACGGGCACCGCTTACTTGTAAATATTCAATTTATGCTTCACACCAACTACATAATAATAGGATACTGCAACTGAACGCATCAGTTGAGCAGGACCATAGAAGCTAGCGTCTATGGTCTTCACCTCTGTGGAAATGCTTAAAGACCAAAATCTCCTTCACTGTTTCCCTACAGGAGCTGCACTTCTGAACACATTTGATCAGCAGAATGATGCAGGCAGGAGTCCGTCTGAGACAGGACACTGAGACGACCCTACCATGGCTCCCCGAGCAGCACAGGATCAGAGAGGAAGAAGAGGAACTACATGGACTGGAGTCTGTCCACATGGCAGAGTCAGAGACAAAATGTACTACAGCAGGACTCAACACACTGGAGCCAGAGTGTGTTACTGCAAACAGCAGGGTCAGTGATTTACATCACACAGAAGCACCACTGATAAAAACAGAACCAGATCTGAGCCCCACCAACACTGGGGATCTTAACACAGGGAGCCTTGACTTTACAGATCTGGCGAATGAAACTCCTCTGCATCCTGGCCAAGTCAAAACAGAACCTGATGATGGAGATTATATTAAGGCTGAACGCATCAGTGTCTCACCAGACATTAAGTGTGTTGACATTAAATCTGATGACGTTAAGCTTGAATCCAGTGAAATTTTAGTGAGTGATCTCATGAATACTGAGCTTAATGGAGCTGGTGTTGATGAAAGGGGAGAGACTGAACTGTGTCACTGTGCTGGAGAGCCCAATCCAAACTGGGAAAAATCAGGGAAAGATCTGTCCAGTTTTATCCATGATGTGGGAATCGGAATGAGGGAAAAGCCGCACCAATGTAGTGAGTGTGGGAAGTGCTTTTTACGGAAATTTCATTTAAATATTCACCAGAGAATTCATTCAAGAGAAAAGCCCTACAAATGTGACCTTTGTGGGAAGTTTTTTGCTCAGAAATCTTATTTAAATGTCCACCAGAGACGGCATACAGGTGTAAAGCCCTACAGATGTGAAAAGTGTGGGATGCATTTCTCGTGTAAGAGTGCTTTACAATACCATGATCGAGTTCATACAGGTGAAAAGCCCTACAGATGTGAAAAGTGTGAGAAGCGTTTCAGGTGTAAGAGTGCTTTACAATACCATGATCGAGTTCATACAGGTGAAAAGCCCTACACATGCGACCAATGTGGGAAGTCTTTTGCTAAGAAATGTCATTTAAGTTTCCATTATACAATTCATACTGGTGAGAAGCCCTATAAATGTGGCAAGTGTGAGAAGTGTTTCGGACGTAAGGATGCTTTATTAACACATTATCAAATTCATACGGGTGAAAAGCCTTATAAATGTGACCATTGTGAGAAGTGTTTTGTCCAGAGATGTAAATTAAATGTCCACCGGAGGAAACATACGGGTGAAATGCCTTACAACTGTAACCATTGTGAGAAGTTTTTTGCTCAGATATGTGATTTAAATTCCCACCTGAGAATTCACACAGATGAAAAACCTTACAAATGTGATCAGTGTGAGAAAAGTTTCAGGCATAAGGGTAATTTACAACTCCATATACGAATTCATACAGGTGAGAAGCCCTATAAATGTGACCATTGTGGGAAGTCTTTTGCTCGGAAATCTACATTAAATGTCCACCAGAGAGTTCATTCGAAAGTATAAATTGGCAGCACAGTGGCTCAGTGGATGACGCTGGTGCCTCACTGCAAGAACACACCCTAAATTTCCCATTCATATGAATAATAACTGGTAAGTGTTTCATTTCCTATGCAGGAGCACAGCAGGGGACATGAGAGCTGAAAATTGCTGAAAGTGTTAAAAATGAAGAGGGGAAAAAAAGGTGTAGAAATACTATGGATTGAGGCTGTGTTCATCTGTGCATGCATCTGGCCAGATCGTTTCCAGAGCTGATATCGAAGGTTGTCCATCGTGGCCTTTCTAAATCACTTGCGCACTGTGGCCTTGTGTAGTTGTGCTTTTTAGCTCACCGGCTCTATGGGCCGATAAGGTATTGTCCTGGTTTGGCGTCCGTTGTCTGGAACACTTTTAATCTTTTTTTTGCCCAGTGAATTTTCCCGTAAATTTGCCATAATATACTAGAAGACCATACTACAGATTTGTTTTTTCCAGATTTTTGATTGAATCATTTTTATCTGTTTTTGAATATCTGTTTTGTGGGCTCTTAAAATTTTGGCCCCAATGTCAGGAGATATGACTTTTAAATGGAAATTTCAAAAAGTTATTTCTAAAACATTCTCTGATTCAAATTTTTGTCCAAATTTGACAATGGACTCAGGTTGGTACCCTCATTGTACAGTGCGAGCACTACTTTGATTGAATCGAAGGAACTGGGTCAAGAGGGGGCTTTGTACTTTAAAGGGCATCTAAAGTCGATTTCCATTGTTTTTGTTTATCGGCCAATCAGCGAGCCGCACCTGCGCAAACGAACCAAAATAGAAGGATTATCTACGCATGTACACAAAACATTGGTTTATATGAATGAAATTGGTCATGTGTTAATGCAAGATGTCAACAAAAGCAAGTGATTTGTTTGTAAACATTGGACGTTCAACGTCTGGTCTGAGAATCGACTTTAGATGCCCTTTTACTTTGGGTCTTATGGAGAATGTGCAAGATGGCCTGTGGAGGCCAAATGGTTGCAGTTAAGAAATTATGTTTGTATTATCGACATATAGGAAGTCATATGCCCTGTATTTTGGCAGCATTATAGTTGACCTCAGATGACCTTGAAGGGTCAAACTCAAAGTCAAGGAAAATTGACTTGACTGCACATATAATGATAGCAGTGAGGGCAAGTCTCACCACCAAAAGCATAGTTTCCCGAGACCGTGTCCTGCAACTACAAAAGAATCCATTTACCATACGTGTAAAATAGCATATTTTGGTGTGCTTTTTTTAATGCTTCTCAGTATATTTTCAGATGTAAATATTGATCACTGTCACTTGCTTTTTATTGTTTCTTGTCCAGAGACAAAATAGTCCGATTTCTACAGCATTATTTTAGGATTCTGGAGCGACTTTGCATTGTACTTCTCTGGTGAATAGTATTTGGTGCAAAGAGCTCAAAAACCAGCCAGTTGACGGGGATTAACTGGGATGGAATTGCTGTTAAGTACCATCAAAATGTTTTGGTCTGTGATTTATCTGAATTTGAAAAGTACGTGCCATTTATTTTCTTTGAAAGGCTTGAAGGTTTGTAGTGATGAAATTGACAAAATGTATTTGTTACTATAGAATTGCCGAGAGGAGTTCAGTCACTTTCAGCTAAGGTGTAATAAAGTGTCACACTGAGGTAAAATTATAAGTTTCTTAAATCCTTTATTTTGTCAAAGTTTTATGAAAGTTCAACTTCCTACAAATAGCAAAATGGCATACACAATATAGTTTCTCGAACATGTTTTGAAAAAAAATGTGGTTTTTCTCGATAAAGATTTGAGCAATATGCGCGTTATATACACCCAAAACCAGTGAAGTTGGCACGTTATGTAAATCGTAGATAAAAACAGAATACAATGATTTGCAAATCCTTTTCAACTTATATTCAATTGAATACACTGCAAAGACAAGATGTTTAATGTTCAAACCGAGAAACTTTATTTTTTTTTTTGCATAATCATTAACTTGAATTTAAAAGGCAGCAACACATTGCAAAAAAGTTGGCACAGGGGCCTTTTTACCACTGTGTTACATCACCTTTCCTTTTAACGACATTCAGTAAACGTTTGGGAACTGAGGAGACCAATTTTTGAAGCTTTTCAGGTGGAACTCTTTCCCATTCTTGCTTGATGTACAGCTTAAGTTGTTCAACAGTCCGGGGTCTCCGTTGTCGTATTTTACGCTTCATAATGCGCCACACATTTTCAATGGGAGACAGGTCTGGACTACAGGCAGGCCAGTCTAGTACCCGCACTCTTTTACTACGGAGCCATGCTGTTGTGACACGTGCAGAATGTGGCTTGGCATTGTCTTGCTGAAATAAGCAGGGGCGTCCATGAAAAAGACGTTGCTTGGATGGCAACATATGTTGCTCCAAAACCTGTATGTACCTTTCAGCATTAATGGTGCCTTCACATATGTGTAAGTTGCCCATGCCTTGGGCACTAATACACCCCCATACCATCACAGATGCTGGCTTTTGAACTTTGGCCCTATAACAGTCCGGATGGTTCTTTTCCTCTTTGGTCCGGAGGACACGACGTCCACAAAAAAAAAAAACAATTTGAAATGTGGACTCGTCAGACCACAGAACACTTTTCCACTTTGCATCAGTCCATCTTAGATGAGCTTGGGCCCAGCGAAGCCGGGCGGCATTTCTGGGTGCTGTTGATAAATGGCTTTCGCTTTGCATTGTAGAGTTTTAACTTGCACTTGCAGATGTAGCGACGAACTGTAGTTACTGACAGTGGTTTTCTGAAGTGTTCCTGAGCCCATGTGGTGATGTCCTTTACACACTGATGTCGGTTTTTGATGCAGTACCGCCTGAGGGATCGAAGGTCACGGGCATTCAATGTTGGTTTTTCGGCCTTGTCGCTACGTGCAGTGATTTCTCCAGATTCTCTGAACCTTTTGACGATATTACGGACCGTAGATGATGAAATCCCTAAATTTCTTGCAATAGCTCGTTGAGGAATGTTGTTTTTAAACTGTTTGACAATCAGCTCACGCATTTGTTCACTAAGTGGTGACCCTCGCCCCATCCTTGTTTGTGAATGACTGAGCATTTCAGGAAGCTGCTTTTATACCCAATCATGGCACCCACCTGTTCCCAATTAGCCCGTTCACCTGTGGGATGTTCCAAATAAGTGTTTGATGAGCATTCCTCAACTCTCTCAGTCTTTTTTTGCCACTTGTGCCAGCTTTTTTGAAACATGTTGCAGACATCAAATTCCAAATGAGCTAATATTTGCAAAAAATTACAAAGTTTACCTGTTCGAACATTAAGTAACTTGTCTTTGCAGTGTATTCAATTGAATATAGGTTGAAAAGGATTTGCAAATCATTGTATTCTGTTTTTATTTACGATTTACACAACGTGCCAACTTCACTGGTTTTGGGTTTTGTACTATTCAAAAAAAGTAGGGGATATTGGATTTACAAGTACCATGAAATGCAGATCATGAGGTCAGGAAGGAAACAAATGACATAAAAACATTAAGGAAACATTTGTCAATTTATTCGAAACCCTGTGTACAGTCAGTAAAGGACAGATTCTCCAGAATAAGGGTCGACACAAACACAGGGTCACACAGCAAATTTACCACCATTGTGAAACAGAGTCAGTAGCGGGTAAAACACCCTCGGTTGGCTAGACAAGCTCGAATTCGGCGTGGCATACTCCTAAGGAGACGTCCCAGGTCATTTTGGGGAATGTTATTCCATTCCTGTTGCAATGCTGCAGCAAGTTCTTGGACATTGGCAGGAGGTTGTTGACGTTGGCGTAGCCGCTGTCCAAGCATGTCCCAGACATGCTCGATGGGGGAAAGGTCCGGACTGAGTGCTGGCCATGGTAATGTGGTGATATTCTGCTGCTGGAGGTAATCTGTAACGATCCTGGCCCTATGACATCTGGCATTGTCATCTTGGAAAATGAAACGGCGGCCATAACGACGTGCAAACGGCACAACATGGGGTGCCAAGATGTTGTCCCGTAGTACTGCCCTGTGACACGCCCAGCAACAACATGCAAGTCTGTTCTGCCGCAGCAGTGATGCCTCCCCACACCATTACAGATCCACCCCCATACGGATCATGTCTAATGACGTTAACGCATGGAAACGTTCGTTCGCCGGGCGCCAAACCCTCCTGCGCTGTCAAGGAAGTCCACAGTGAACCTCGACTCATCTGAGAACATTACGTTGTTCCATCGGCGATTATCCCAGCGTTGATGATGACGACACCATTGGAGTCTGGCCCTAATGTGACGATCCTCAAACAGGGAATGACACGAGGACGTCGGGCGTGTAAGTGAAATCTGTGCAGACGATTCCTGATGGTCTGGCCACTCACTACCAAGCCAGTATCCCTTTGAAGTTGAGACCTTATCTGATTTGCTGTTACCATACGATTTCTCAAGACAATAGTGCGGATGAATCTGTCCTGAGCCTGAGTTGTTGCCCTTGGTCGACGGATCGTGGTCTATCCTGAACTGACCCTGTAGCACGATGTCTGGACCATAATCTGCTGATGACAGACTGGGAAACATTCATTGCCCTTGCCACAACGACCTGTCTTGTGCCAACCTGTAGCATGCCACGGGCACGTAACCTCTCCTCCTGTGTTAGGCAGGCGATGGTCTCTGTTTAATTAACGACTTCAACCACTGATAATCTGATGCTTTCTTCTTCAAAATTTCCTTTACAGTGGCTCTAACCTTCCAATTCAGAGTCATGCAAATTTGTGGCACAACCCCCTTGATCATCAATAGCATCCCGTGCAGATCGTGAGAGTGTCATTGATGTGTTTGGGTGATGAATTTCTTTGGAAATGCTTCCTCAGTAAGGAACTATAGAACATGGTTTCGTATCCCTTTGTATATGTGAAAATTTTGATCTCAAAATAAAATATCCCCTACTTTTTTTGAATAGTACAGTTTGACAGACTTTTGTCGGTATTTTCTGCTGGTATTCTCCAGTTGGCCCTATTATCAGGCAAGGAATAGCTTCCTTTAGGTGCCTTAGTGCTCATCAATTAATAGAAACAGCAAGTACAGCTAGAAGTGGATGCAATATTACTCAATCCCATTCAGTCTCATAAGTGTGTGAGGGCCGACTCCTGGATCAGTTCACATTGTCAATTATCCATGCGACTTAATTGTCCAAATTCTTGGTAAGTACAGCTATAGGCAATGACATAGATCACATCACATTTATGGAGTACAGTACACAGTTGCAATCAAAATTATTCAACCCTCATTGCAAATTGGGGTTAACAGCAAAATTTACAAACTTTCAGCTGTTTGTGATAAACAGATTAAACAAGAACATTTTAAATAGCTCAACACAACTAATGTTACAAGTGGTTTCTCCAAATTTAACTCAAAATACCACTTTTAATGACTACTGTAGTCTCAAAATTATTCAACCCCCGAATAGAATCCATCATAAGAGCATATTTGCAAGTCAGGTATTGCCTCAAGCACACCAATGCAGCTAATCAAGTGCTTAATTAGTTGCACCAGGTTTGCTTGAGATGGAACACATCAAATACTTGCACTCGCTAGGGGTTTGTTGACAGTGACATTTGATTGCATATTAGAAATATGGCTGTCAAAAGAATTGTCCAAAAAGCTAATAGAGGAGATCATTGCCTGGCACAAACAAGGAAAAGGATACAAAAAGGTAGCACAGGCACTGAATTTTCGTAGAGATACAGTTGGAAGCATAGTTCACAAGTTCAGAATTAAAGGAAGAGCGGCTATAGTACCAGGATGTGGCAGAAAGAGGAAGCTATCAATGGCTGTCACCAGATTCCTGAGGAGACGGGTGGTCAAAAACCCTCGAGTGACTGCAGGAGACCCGCAGCAAGACTTGGAGGAGGAGGCACTGAGGTTTCAGTTTGCACAGTAGGGCGCATACTAAAGGTTGAAGGTCTCCAAGACACACACCACAACTGATCCAAAACCACAAACTCCAATGTGCTCAAAACCATATAAATAAGCCACAGAAGTTTGGAGATATTGTTCTGTGGAGTGATGAAACAAAACTGGAAAATTTTGGGCTTATGAATCAGTGGTATGTCTGCAGGAGGAATAAAGGAGAATATGCTGAAAAGTACACCCTGCCTACAATGAAGAATTGTGGAGGCTCTTCGATGCTCTGCGGCTGCCTTGCTCTGGCACTGGAAATCTGCAAAGTGTGGAGGGCAAGATGGATTCAGCCAAGTACCAGGATATCCAAGGAGAAAATGTCATGCCGTCTGTAGGGAAGCTGACACTTGGGCATCATTGGACCTTCCAAAAGGACAATGATCCTAAGCATACCTCAACATCCACCAAGGCTTAGTTTCAGAGGAAGTCTGGGAAGATTCTAGAGTGCCCATCACAGTCGCCTTACTTGAACCCCATAAAAAAAATCTCTGGTAGGATTTGAAGAACACAGTTGCAGCATGTAAACCCTAGAATATTAGTGAACTGGAGGCCAGTGTCCATGAGGACTGGCCTGAGATTCCTTGGGAATGCTGCCAAAAGCTGTTGTCTGCCTATGCATCACATTTCCAGCAGGTCATAGTGCAAAAGGGTTTTCTACTAAGTATTAAAGATGCTTGTCATGAAGGGGTTGAATAATTTTGAGCCTGCAGTAGTCATTAAAAGTGGCATTTTGTGTTGAATTTGGAGAAGCCACTTGTAATATTTGTTAGGTTGAGCCATTTAAATAGTTCTTGTTTGATTTGTTCATTGCAAACAGCTGAAAGTTTGTTAATTTTGCCAGTAAACCTAATTTGCAACAGGGGTTGAATAATTTTGATTTCAACTGTATTGGCAGAGACTAGATACAAACACCCAAAAACCAACTTCACCATAATATGATGGTGGCTTGTGTGCATTATATTTGACAGACTATTCTAATCTGCGAGTGAAGTGTTTCGTTCCACCAGAACATTGTCAGACTAGGCTTAAGAAATGCATTGTACTGGTACACAAAAACAGGACTAGTTCTAAGCCGAATCATTGATACATTTGAGACCTTTTGAGCAAAAATCCAATTGGATAGCCAGCGACTCCAACCACCAACCATCTGATCAAACTGTTTCTGGAGCAAGAGAGAATTTTTTTTAACAGCTGGATAGATATTATGGGCAAGTATATTGAACAGTTTGCACATCAGGCTTAGCTGAGGGGTTACATTCAGGCAACTCCTAAAAAAACAGGAATTGGAGTGAACTCGTCCATATTCTAAACCAGAGGTGGGCAATGAGGGCCATATCTGTCCCTGGTTTTCACACCAACTTCTGGCCTTTAATTAGTTGATTATCTAAATTAGCCAAACCATTGATGAAATCTGACATTTCAGGCGCATTTCTATATCATGAATGACCACCAAAGACTGTTCTTGTCTCCCTTCATAAAAATTTTTCTTTGATCAAATCATTGGACAAATCTATATTTGTGTATGCAACCAATTAAGCCAATTAGTCAGAGTAATTGATAAAAATAAAAACCTGCATACACACCGGCCCTCCAGGACCAGAATTGCCCGCCCCTGTTCTAAACCGTGTTCGAGCTTGGCTTGCTTGTGAATATTCAGTAACTGATCCGGGTGTGCCATTTAGTGATAGAACATTGTAACTGCATGCATAAATTTGCAGCTCCATGTCCGCTGGCGGGCACATCCGCACAAAGATACCCTGCCGAGCGCCGCTGTTCTTCCCGAACATGCCAAATCCAGATAATCCTTAAATGATGAATTACATTCATATTTTAATTTGTAACGAGTAACGAAGTAAACGTATACTTTTTATGTTTTAAATGTAGTCGAGTAAAAGTAAAAGTCCCAGTTTAAAAAAGAACAAGTAATGTACAAATCCTCAAAAAAAAAAAAAAAACTACTTAAGTACCGTAACTAAGTACATGTACTTCGTTACTATACACCTCTGAAGATAACACTACATTACACGCACACTATAGATTTTCAACGTTATTTTGTTTGACTGACAGCATCGTTCCGGGCCTTGTCCTCCATTACCGTCATCTTGGATGAAGATGATGACGAAATCATCAAGTGATACCCTACGGGGAATTCCTGGAAATGACTAAGGCCCGTATTCAGAAACGACACTCACACTCACCCTCCACTCACCATATAGTGAGTACGATTGAAATGTAAAACTGGAGTGTGAGAGAGAGATCGACCTACCACTAACCGAGGGAGCGGTCCCACTCCTCGCCAGTTGCTATTCACAAACGCCACTCCAGCATAACTGATAGTAGTGGGCACTGGGTACCACAGGCGGTGCGTCGGCTGCTGCAAAGGGACGCTCAGTCCTCACCCTTCAGTGCTGAATGACCTAAACCTGTCGCAGTTTACTTTTCTTGATTAGAAAGTTTCTCAGACTAATTGGTAAAACGACAATCAAATTTATTTTTAGTAGCGTTGTTATACATTGCTTCACAAAATTGAGGCGTTTCTTTCGCACATAAATGACGACGTAAATATCAGCATGTCTTCATAAATTCTGTGGTCGAGTGGCTCATGAAAGGCGCAGGACAGCTCGTGAGGCTCACTAAGCAACAAGCTGTGAAACACGCCAGACACTGCCCTCTACATTCAGCAATTAAGAATGTAGAAAGGAATGTATTCTCGTGACTTACAGCTAAATGAGCAGCGCAGACCAATCCACACGGCGCCCCCCGAGCCAATTGAGCGCAGAATTATTTAGGCAGTTGCTACGGGTACGGCAGTTTTCCAATGCATTTCAATGTAGAGAGGTACGGCAGTCCCAATTTCAAACCCTGCCCTAACCTAACCCTGACCCCTAACCCTAACCATAATCCCTAATACTTATCCTAATCCCTTTAAATCGACTGGCGTACCCATAAAACTGCCATATCTCTAGACACTGCGAATTATTTAACCCATGAGTAAAGAAAAGCGCGCAAAATCCGAATGCTTGAGAGTTGACAGTTATGCGTCATTCATGAAAACTGGCAACACCTGACAATGCTGAGTTTTCGGAGTTTCTCCAGTGGTAATTTAAATGAATAATTGAAAACAGGGCAAGAATTATTAGTGCTCATTCTATCTTAACAAGTAGAACTGGCGACACATGATGGTCCGTAGGATTTTTGGAGTTCAAGTAAATTCAGTTTTATTAAATTATTGAAAACAGGTCATGTCCAATCATTATTTTTAAGGGATGGTTTTGAGCTGCCCCTATTTGCCAGTTCACCAGTAGCCACTGGTGGGTACACAAATGCTAACCTCGAGTTCACCACAGTGCAGTTCGTGACCACTGAAACCAGGTGGTCAGTCAGCAAGTTACCGGCATCCTTATCATCATTATAGTTAAAATTTGCGTAGTTGCGATTGCGTCGAGCACGTGGCTGTGAATGATCCAGAGTCTCTAATGTTTATAACCACCTGAAAGCCCTGACAACGAAATACCGGCGCAAGTTAGCGCGGCTCAAGGGAGGTGTTCCCTGCACTCAACCTTCACTCAGAAAAGGATACTAATTTCAGTGTGAGTGAGGTCTCTGAAAGCAAATGAGTGTTAGGGCAACCTCCGACTCACTTAATATAACCTGACACTGAGTTTCAGTTCTCACTCACACTCAATTAGTGTGAGTGTCGTTTCTGAATACGGGCCTAAGTCACATGGCCTTGAGATCGTCGAGGATTTTGTCATAAATTATGCACATTATTTTTTGACAGATGGGGCTACCTTCATTTTCCAACTTCAGTATTTAAAACACGGAACACTGTTTCGCCGAAAAACGGTTTCTTACCTTCTGTTTATCTGTTTCCAATGCTCAGTTGTGAATATTTCGATATAACCACTGCTAGTTTTATAGAATTCTCGTGGGTGACTACCCATTAATGTTTGACAGACGCACTAACGCGCACAAGCATAACTTCTGAGTTGTTTTTTTTTTTTCCCCAATTTACTGGGGATATGGAATACTACCCCAATTCCGAAATAGTTGGGACAAAATGTAAATTGTGAATAAAATCAGAATGCAATGACTTTCAGATCACATGAGCCAATAATGTTATTTACAATAGAACATAGTTTCAACATTTAAAATGTTATCTAAGACATTTTACATCTTTATTCACAAAATGAGCTTATTTCAAATATTCTGGCTGCAACAGGTCTCAAAAAAGTTGGGACACAGGCAAAAAAAGAAAAAAAAAAGGGCTGAAAAGCAATTAATATATGAGAATCGGCTGAAAGAACATTTAGCAAGTAATTAAGTTAACTGGCATCAGGTGTGTAACATGATTGGCTATAAAAGGGATGTCTTAGAGAGGCTGAGTCTCTCAGAAGTAAAGATGGCCAGAGGCTGTCCAACCTGTGAAGGCTTGCGGAAAAAAAATTTGTGGAATACTTTAAAAATAATGTTCCTCAATGTCAAATTGCAAAGGCTTTGAAGGTCTCATCATCGACAGTGCATAACATCATCAAAAGATTTAGAGAAACTGGAAAAATCTCTGTGCATAAGGGACAAGGCCGAAGACCTTTACTGGATGCCCGTGATTTTCGGGACCTCAGACGCCACTGTCATGCTGTTGTTATAAATACAGAGTTGATGAATTTAACAGTATAATGTAAACTGTAATGGCCTGATATAGTTAGATTAATTATGTTAGATACCCTGAAAATATAGATTCATATAATTGTATATCTCTGTTTACGCTAGTGAACCACAAAGCTAACGTCACTCTGTATTAAACTCTAACAGAACTACAACACTGTACAATTAGGCCATGAGTGAAAGTATTTGTATTTTATTCTGTAATTTTGGCCTTCTTTTTATATTAAAAATGATATAAGATTTAAGAGGTTCTGCTTGTTGTTGGTCCCTGATAAAAAAAAAAAAAAAAGAAAAAGTTAGATAAACTGATTCAAATATGGTTTGAAAATTTCATTACTTTCCCCCGGACCCGGCTCATGAGCTGTGCCATAGAAAATGAATGGGATATGGACGAATCTGTATTCTTTTGCCCATAAAACATTATGCTCTGTATCTTTTGCCACATTATGCTTTGTAAATAAATATAAATTAAATCTAACTTTTTGAGCTGCATGTAACCCTCATAATCAATTTGAAAATAACATTTTAAAAAAATCTGGACAATCTGGACATGGCACAAAGAATTCACCACGTTTGGGAAAATGCTTTCTGTAGACATTCGGTATAAAGTTGTGGAAAGGCATTAGGTTGGAGAAGGCCACAAAAAGATTTTGAAGGCTTTGGCAATCCCTGTGAGTATCATTCATAGCATTATTAATGAGTGGGGAGCATATGGCAGCACCAACCTTTTGCCTAGATGAGGCCGTCCATCCACACTGGATGTGTGAGCCAGAGGGGCATTGATCGAAGAGGCTGCCAAAAGGCCAATGGCAATTTTGAAAGGCTTACGAGTCTTTATGGCAGGGTTTGAGTGGTCTGTGCATGTGAGAAGAATTTCACAGGGTTTTTACAAAGCTGACCTGTGGCCGGTTTCACCAAACATTTAAGTGCTGGTAAGACGCCAAACTTAGGACAGCGCTGAGACATGTAACTGCCATTGCACCAAAAACTGTTACGTATGTCATCTTCAGACATGTCCTAAGTGACGTACACACACATCCCTTTTCAGGGACTGACTGAATGGAACACAAAACTGAAAGGTATACTCCAAGATTGCGGTACTCATGGTATTGTCTGTGATTTTGTTTGGTGATCTTGCAGGAGTGTGAAGATAATGCTGTCAGTAATAGATAAACATAGTTTGGGTGAAGACCGCAATGCAGTAATAAATTTCAGGTTTTTCTTAATATTTCCGCTACTGTGAGACTGGGACATATGGAATAATAATAAATGGTTTGTTGGGGGGGGGGACTGGCAGTGTGTCTCAAAAGTGATGATTGTAAGCAGCCTGTGTTGTACCACATTCGGAAGACACTAACAACCTGAATTAAAAAATCTCATCAAATACCTAAATGAGGTTATTCGTGTACTCAAGTGTTATTTCTTGAGCGCAATAACCATTTCACTGGCAGATATAGGATTTGAAGTTGGTGTGGACATTCACCGTCCCCCCTTCAGACATTACCCGTGTGATGTCATCAAATAGTATATCGGGGGCACATGCCCCTTACACCACGCCTGCACAAATCCGCTAGCGCATTGTGACAGTAGTATTTACGAATATGTATACGTATGTGTGATCTGCACCACACTTGTCACCTCCCACCACACTGAGGTTTCTGTTGTAAGTCTGTGTCCTCACTTGTACTGGTGCAACGGCTCCTTTTGCCGTTGATGGCCATTGCACTAACTTGTCATATGACTCAGCACTTAGAACAAGGCTTGTCATAAGTCGTTGGTGCAGCCCATTTTTGTGCGTAACTTTAAGACAGCACTTAGGACTGTTGGTGTAGCGGGATCCAGTACGGCAGGGTAATGACGAGACGCATGATCTCAATTGCGCTATGTACAGCTCGAAAGATTCTGCTATGTGAAAAAAGATTGTTTGGCCAGATAAGACTGAAATGGACCTATTTGGACTAAAATTCAATGGCTAAGTTTGACAATAACCAAACTCGGCAAGCTACCCAATAAATGCTCAAAAGCTATATCTGCCCTGGTATCTTGGACAGATCATTGTATTGTGTGCATCACAAAATATACTAAAATACCAAAACGACCATCTAGAGTGACTGTAAGACGGAGTTTTAAAAACTTCAACTTGGTAGGTTATCAGAATGATCTGTCCGTTGTTCCATGGGACCTTGTGTATCTTGAAGATGATTTGGATTGTGCAGTTGATTGTTTCACGAAATTGTTTACAGATGTTATTGACCTTCATGCTCCTATAAGGAAATGTACCATTAAAGCCAAACCATCCCCCTGGATTAACCGAGATTTGAGAGAAGCGATATCTCAGAGGGACGAGGCCAGAGCTACAGCATCTAAGTCAGGATTAGAATCCGATATGATGATTTATAGAAAATGTAGAAATTTTGTTGTGAAACTGAATCGTCAAAAAAAGACCTTATATTATAATAGAGCTTTTGAGGAAGGCAAAAACAATCCGAAACAGGTATGGCATGCGGTGAATGGTTTGCTTGGTCGATCAAATAGTTTAAGTCCTGCTGGTGTAGAGGTTGATGGTAGAATAAGAACAAAACCAGTAGATATTGCTAATTATTTTGCTGACTATTTTGAATCAAAGGTAAACCATCTTCGGTCTATTATGAATAATAATGTCGCGAATGAACTAGTGGTTATCGAAATAGATAACACAGTTATGAAAGGGAAAAGTTGTAGTTTTGTATTACCCGACATATCAATGGATGGTATTGAGAAAATTTTGAACGCACTTCCTGATGATGAATCCCCAGGGTATGATTTTATTGATAACAGATTGTTAAAATATGCGGCCTCATACATTGCTAGACCCGTTCATTATTTATTTAATCTTTCCCTGCAACAAGGAAAGTTTCCTACAATATGGAAGTGTGCAAAAGTCTGTCCTATTCCTAAAGACCCTAAAATAGCCTTTACTGCAGCCAATAGTCATCCTATTAGTTTACTCTCTTCTCTGAGTAAAGTCTTGGAGAAAATGGTCAGTGACCACATTTGGAAATATATGGAAAGCAACAATCTTTTAACTCATGCTCAACATGCATATCGTAAAAATTTTTCCACCGAAACGGCTCTGATAGAAATGACAGATGAGTGGCTGAGAGCTCTTGATCAAGGTGAACTTACGTCCTTACTATTTCTCGACTTTACGGCAGCATTTGATTTGATAGATCATACAATTCTTCTTGAAAAATTGATTCACTATGGTTGGACAACGAATGCAATAAATTGACTGAGATCATATTTAAATGGTAGAGAGCAATCTGTCTATGTTAATGGTGCCTTTTCTTCTCCACGTATACTCACATGTGGTATTCCACTAGGGAGTTGTCTTGGTCCGTTATTATTCATTATGTACACAAATGATCTCCCTATTGTGTTAGCCAGTTCTAATGCATGTATGTTCGCGGATGATACCACCATTACTACGGTAGCAGACTCTCAAACTCAGTTGTCTGAATATTTGTCAAATGATTTTAAATGTGTTTCCAGATGGGTGGAGAAAAATAAATTGGTATTAAATATAAATAAAACAAAAGTAATGATAATATGCACCACACAAAGGAGGAGAAAATTGACAGCATTGCACTTAACATATGGAAGTGTTCCAATTAAAGAGGTGACAGAAGTTAAATTATTGGGAGTTAAAATTCAAAACAATCTCTCTTGGTCGGCTCATATTACTGATATTTCAAAACGAGTGATGAAAATGGCAGGAATGGTAAGACGAATTGGAAGGTTTTTGCCTACAGATACTCTCAAAGTAAAATCACAGTCTAATTTACAGTCACATTAGTTACTGTTGTGCAGTGTGGGGTAATGCCGCTCAGAGAGACATGAGGAGACCGCAGATCACACTAAATAAGGCTGCTAGAATGGATCTAAGGTGTGGGTTTGATAAAGGAGTGAGGGAGTTACACACTATTATGGGATGGCCCCTGGTAGAAGAGCATGTGAGACAACATTCTATTGCACTAATTTCAAAAATTCAAAAGTTCAAAAGGCCAGTTGGTCTTAAGAACAAATTGGTATGAGTACGTGAAAAACATGAAATTAATATAAGAATGAGAGAGAAATATTATGTGCTACCAAAAATAGATACTGAGATGGGAAGACGGACTTTTATCTTCAGAACTGTTAAATTATGGAATTCATTACAATAATTTCTTAGGCAGTTTAGTAATTAGTGATTATGAGATTGTTTTTATATTTCTTAAATTGTTCAATTAAAGTATTGTATACTTAATAGGTTTGTAGAGTTCTGATATTTTATGTGATTGAATATTTTTTTTGGATAAATGTGTATCATTATGTGAGGATATGTATGCAGATTATGCTAATGTATGTATTGTGTGTGTGTGTGTGTGTGTGTGTGTGTGTGTTTTTCTTTTAATTCTGGACTCTTGGAAGATTAGCCAACGGCTAAAAGAGATCCAGATAAAATCAAATCAAATCACCATCCCCATCCCCACTGTGAAGCATGAGGGTGACAACATTATGTTGTGAGGGTGTTTCTCTTCAGCGAGGACTGGGCAGTTGGTGAGGGTTGATGGGGAAAATGGAAGCTGCAAAGTAAACCCAAATGCTGGAGTAACTATGACGGTGCGCTCAGGAACCACTCGTGAGAACAGGAATTCCAAAAATCGTAAGCCTTTATTGTGAAAAGGGTCGGGACCAGAAGACACAAGAATTGCCAAGCCAAAAAAATATCCAAAAAGCAAAGTCGACAAGACAGGCAGGGGTCAAAACCAGTAAGGCAGATGTGCAACGGTACATAGACAGTAAGCCAAAAATCGTAAGTCGAAATCCAGAAAGGTAGGTCATACACAGGGCATCCAGAACAGAAATCATGGTCGTACAAAAACAGGTCAAAATCCAAAAAGACAAAACAGGAATAGTAGGGCAAGGCAATCTCAAAGTCGGACGAAACAGTCGTGAAGAAACAATAAACAAAAGGCATACGAGGAGCTCTGCACAAATGAATACTGATCAACGTTCTGACAAAGAATGAACTGCAGTGAAGACTTTAAATAGACAAGAGGGAAGTCACATGCTATGCAGGGAACAGGTGAATTGGATAAGACTAATTACAGAGGTAACCACACATGGGTAAGTCCTAAACCACAATTGGCAAAAGCCAAGACATGGACAAGATCAATGCAGACAACCTTTGACAGATAAACAGCCCCGGTCAAGGAGTTCTAAGTGCACAGACAATGAGTGCAGGAAAGCAATTAAGCATGTGCGAGAGATCTCGCGGAAACTCAGGGAGAGGCAGAGAAAGCAAGGCAAGAGGCGGAGACTAGAACAGGGCGATAGCTGAGATTGAGTTAGTAGTAATTTGTAGAGGTGCAGCTTTACAAATTAACCCAAGTGTTCATTAGTAAGTTAGTAATATATACATGGATTAGTTACGTTAGTAGACTATGATACACAATATAAAGGTTAGCATTATTAGTAATCTAGGAAAGCAAGGCGAAGGAAGTAAACGAGAATTTAAGTAATAATATGAAACACCAGAAACCACTGAAATCACCCGAAGCATGTAAGCAAACAGACTGAGAAGACAGACTGAACCAACTGATCACAAGACAGGGGTGACAAGTGCAGTGAAACCTGGAATGGCATAAACAGAAAACCGGAATGTATAATAAACAAAAAGAACAAAGAAAAGACATAACAATGAACATATGGCATGACAACAAAACACAGAACCATAACAGTAACACCTATGTCTCAATGCTGTACAGCTTAAGATGGACAGGTTGTTCTGTGCACCGTCACTCGGCGAAGGCATTTCAGAACTCTTCATTGAATGAAGGTAATTTCGGCGACAAGTACGTACACCTGTTTTTGCAGCACGGTCACTCAACTCGCTTTAAAAATAGACAGCTGTCCGATTGGAAAATGTAAACGGACGAAACCACGTACTAGTTACCAAAATTACCTTCATTCGCTGAAGAGTTCTGAAATGCAGTCGCCGAGTGACGGTGCATAGACCTAATTATAATTAAATTATTTTTTGTACTGAATGTAGCCCATTATTTTGTCGCTGTTAGATCGCATGGGGGAGAGAAGCCGTGTCTTCAATTGCCACTTGATTGTTCTTGAATTGGAAAACGTGTTAATAAAGGAAACCCATCTAGAATTAGCCAGGACTAATTATTTTCAATAAAGGGAGGGATATTAGCCTCGGAATTTTCAGGTCTAACGACGCGCCTGCCAACAAACGAGCAGAAATAAATCATGTCAACATGAAAAGTAATCTACAGCAGTATGTATTCAGTAAAAACCCAGCACACGCTTATTTCAGTAAGTTACCCATTTTTTTTTTTTTTTTTTGAGTACAGAAACTGTCTGAATCCTGCTGAATGGCCAGTAAACCATGTATGACAGCATTTAGCTGTGAGAGCACAGAAACGTTACAAATATTTATAAGGACAACAACACAACCGATAAGACTGCCAGGTCACTTCATAAAGATATTTTCTGCTACTTTCTAATAAAACGACGCCAGTAACGTTAGCCCAAGCATCGGAAACAAGCTAACGTTAGCTCGACTGCGACATCACAGTAACATCACATGCACTACAAGACTCTGGCTATTCGAACAGCGACTGTGCTTGTAAGCGACGTTCACTCGCTTATTTGCAGAGCAAAAATGAATTGATGCCCGTAAGGGCTGGGGTTAGTTCTAGCTGTGCATGTGAGCGACGCCAACTCGCTTATTTCCAGAGCATTGCTGAGCAAAAATGAACCAATGAATAACGTTAAAGCAGGGGTTTACCTGTCAAGTAGAAAAGTCGCAAACTCTGCGACAGTTTTTATTCCTTCCAGATCCAGGAGTTCCCTCCACCTCTGAAAAGCCACTCCGATGTTCACTCTGGTTTTATCCCGGGCTTTGTCTAATTCTTTCTTTTGTGCTTTTGTTCTTTTGGCTTCCTCTTTTTACTTGTCTTAGCTGTGTGTGCTGTTGTCGGTAACGGAGGCATCGGTATTTTTTTCCTCGCTGATGGCTGTTGTTGAGCATTAGTCTCTCTAAGCTCCCGAGCCCTCTCTCGGAGATTTGAACTTGACTGAGCACCGGCGTGAACTGGGGGAGGCTGTCTGCAGCTCGTGCATGTGCACTGTTTGACGGCTGTCAGACACCATCCTGGCTCTAATTGGTTCTTTTTGGTCGGTCCGAACGATTCTTTTAAATTGCAGTAGGAGCAGTAGGTGGGTTTAAAGGAGACTTTTTTTAATTACAGAGTACGAGTTTTATGTAATACTGTCTGTACAGAGTGACAGTTTTAGCAAAAATGACAAAAAGTTACTTTTATAAGACTTACTAACTGCAGCTTTAATCTGAGAGTTTATAGGAATATATGTAATGCAACCACGCACTGCGCGTGAGCTGGGAAAATTTTTGCGACAATTTGAATGAAAATGTTGCCTCTCCGTCACCAGAGATTACTGTGTTTCTTTGATGTTCTCCATGGTGCGTAGCGAGATGACTTTAATTTTCATAGATGCCATATTCATAAGCTTGTTTCTCTATTTTGTATCCAACTACTTTTGATTAAATTTCTGAATACAACTTAACAACTGTCATTTATGTTTCAAACATTTCTTCAGTGGCGGCCGGGAGAAAGAGAACAATAAGGGTGATAAACGTGTTTAAAATGCTGATTAGTCTTGATCTGTTTTCAGTCATTTTCCCTGATAAAAGATACTTTAATTCTCCCTTCTCAGGTGTTGCTAATTGTCTTCATTAAGACAAGAAATAAAACACATCAATTGAAAGCAGAAAAGTGTGCATTTCAATCTTTGTTTTCAGTTAAACAATCATGAAGCACAGGTTTGATGGCTTGCTTTGCAGGATTTGGCAAAAGTTAACAAGGAAAATCCAAAGTAGTTTTTTTCGTGAAGGGTTGCCAATTAAGGCATGTCAATTCAACATTTTTATTGAATTTATTATTCATTCACCTTGACATTTCATTAAAAGGGAAACTGTGCACTTAACCACCGACGGATTATTCATATTGTTGGAAAAAGTGTTGACCAAGAACAATGATTGAAATCAGGACAATCATCTCATCCGTTTCAAGGGATGTTTTCTGTCCTCCAGCCACTACTGTTATTAAACACTGATGGATTAACTTGTGAAGAATTTTATTGTCCTCAATTGAGGTTTATTTAGTTTTTCTGTCGTTTGTATAACTAGAAAACTTTCCTCATGACCATGCAAAATGCAGCGCTAGGGAGATCAATCCCCCCAACCCAATTATAATTACCTGTCTTTCATTCGATTGAGACAACTGCACTGATCATTTCGCTACAGCCTTGGACTCAATTCGCCCATGAATACCCATCACATGTGGGGTCGGATGCCGCTGCAGCAGGTTTTTAAATATCAATGGCGACCAGCGCAGACGATTCCTGCTAACTGGCCATACCGGGGCGCGGGTCTAAAATGAAAGTTTGTTATTCTGACAATAACGGAAGGGGGGAGCATATTTAGAGTCATTCATGTTTTGTTTCTGGTGTTTTTATTGGACACTGGATGCATTCATTTTAACTGATTTTTGAAAAAATAGTGCCAGTCGGGGAAAACACTTTCTGGGCTGAGTGGTGGTTGGTGGATTCAGAGCGCCAGCATCAGCTGAGCCCTGGATAGGATACTGCAGCTGAACCGGTCCATAGAAACCAACATCTATGATTGGTTCCTCTTCGCAAATCACCTTCCACTGTTTCTCTACAGGAGCTACACTCCTAAACACATTTGATCAGCAGAATGATGCAGGCAGGAGTCCGTCTGAGACAGGACACTGAGACGACCCTACCAGAGCTCCCCGAGCAGCACAGGATCAGAGAGAAAGAAGAGGAACTACATGGACTGGAGTCTGTCCACATGGCAGAGTCAGAGACAAAATGTACTACACCAGGACTCAACACACTGGAGCCAGAGTGTGTTACTGCAAACAGCAGGATCAGTGATTTACATCACACAGAAGCACCACTGATAAAAACAGAACCTGATCTGAGCCCCAACAACACTGGGGATCTTAAGACGGAGAGCCTAGGCTTTACAGATTTGTTCTCTGTTGCCCATCAGTATTCTAATCAATTCAAAACTGAAACTGATGAGGGAGACTCTTAAGCCTGAAGACGTCAGTGTCTCACCAGATATTAAGTGTGTTGACATTAAATCTGATTACATTCAGCTCAAATCCAGTGAAATTTTAGTGAGTGATCTCATGAATACTGTGTGTAATGGAGCTGGTGTTGATGAAAAAGGAGAGACTGAACTGTATCACTCCGCAGGAGAGCCCAATCCAAACTGCAAAAAAATCAGTTCAACATAATCCATGATGTGAGAATCAACAAGAGAATAAAGGCCCACCAATGACCTCAGTGTGGGAAGTGTTTTTTTAAGAAATATAATTTAAATGACCACCAGAGAATTCATACAGGAGAAAAGCCCTACAAATGTGACCTTTGTGGGAAGTTTTTCGCTCAGAAATCTTATTTAATTGCCCACCACAGAATTCATACAGGTGAAAAGCCCTACGAATGTGATAAATGCGGATGGTGTTTCACGCATAGAAATGCATTGGTACAACATGGTCGAATTCATACAGGTGAAAAACCCTTTAAATGTGACTATTGTGGGGAGTGTTTTGCACATAAGTCTTCTTTAAATGCTCACCGAAGAAATCATACGGGTGAAACGCCGTACAAATGTGATCAAATGTGATCAGATACCATGGTCTATGTCATACAGGTGAAAAACCTTTTAAGTGTGACCATTGTGGGGTTTTGCAAAAGTCTTGAGATGGGCTCAGTGCAAAGTGAAAGATCAGGGAAGATGGAAAGAGATGGGCTCAGTGCAAAGGAAAAGAAGATGGACAGGGTAAAACAAGAGCACTTACACAGAAGCTACTAAGAGAGTTGTGTGCAAAAAGGAAACAGTGAGGAAAGAGCAGGCCAGAGTGCAGCCAGTGGAAAAGAAACAAAAGGAATATGAGGAAGATGAGATCAGGATGGGCAGAAGAAGTTTTTTAGTTTTCATTTCAATGGTCCTAAACTGTGCTTGCAAGATAGAGAGTAAAACTGAGAGAATCCAGATGGTGGTGGATGCAGGGAGATTTTGGGTGTATCATGGAGCTTTTCCACTACATGGTACCGGCTCTACTCTACTCTACTTTTTTGCTTTTCCATTTGGAAAAAGTACCTGGTACTTGGTACTAGTAGATACTTTTTCTGGTACCTGCTGTCCTGGGGTTCCAAAAAACGGCCTACCAGGTACTGGTAGGTACTAAAATGTGACGTGCACCATTGCAGCTCACTGACTGGTCAGAGAGAATCGTCTCTGCAAAAGACAACTCGCTTCCGCATTATCGCTAGGAAACTGGCTTCATTTGCCACCATTGAAACAGGTCTTCAAATTTTGTTTTTGAAACATTGTTTTGGGCAGCTTGATAAATATACTGTGCGTTGCCTTACATTTCAAACAAGGTTGCGTTCAGAGCCGCCGCTCCCTATACGCAGAGTACGCAGAGTGCGTAGGGCCACGAGTACCTGGCGGGGGCCCCAAAAATTAAGGTTGATAAAAAACGTCATAAGAATTATTATATTGTTACATAACAAAAAATAATTAGTTTTGAACAGGCCCACTGTTTACCCTATTAATAAATTTGGGCAAATTATATGTTTTTACCTGATATATAAAAATACCTCCCCCCAGCCCCCCACCCTCCCACCCTGAAATGGTACAGCCTTCAACTTCCCATCTGTTCCACCGGAGTTTTAACGAGAGCGGAGTAATTAACAAAAGACAGCATGAATCTGGAGCAGAAAAGCGGAAGAGGAAAAAAAAACTGAGAGATGACACCCGTGCATCAATTGCTGGTGAGTCCGTGTTTTATAGGTTTAATTGCCTTGCTGATATCGCTCATAGCTAAGCTAACGTCAGCAGTCTAATTGCAGAGACGCCAAGTCTCAACGTCTTTGGCGCGAGTAGTGGCACGACTTTTTCCGTGGTCAGCAATTATTCAATCAACGCGCACTGAAGAAATACACTCGAATTTAAGTCAGTGTGCATCAAGTTAATCAGTTTCACGTGCATTACGGTGGATTTCCCCACTAGTGACACGGAAATCGATTATGACTCGGGAATTCTCAGGCTTGTCTTTACTGAGGGATTGACAGCAATGGAATTGCATAAAAACGTTTCAAATGGTCTTATGTCATTAAAACAATTTAAACGATCACGAAACACATGCATTTTCCATTGTTTCCTGAGTAAAGGGAAGCACAGGAAGTCCGGAGTCATAATCGCTTTCCATTTTAATTTGCTTGAAATAGGCGTGCATGTAGTAAGCTGAATGCTAGCCTGGAAAGATAAACACACAGTTTAATTGATTGGCATTTTATACCATCAATTCCATCTAAGGCTATGGAAGGGGCGACATCTGTTGGTTAATTTTAAAACTTGTGGTGGTTGGACAAAAATATGGTATCTTCACTTTTGATCGTTTACAAAATGCCACCATTGTTTTGTTTAATGTACACAGCATATATATTTAAGGTATTATTCTATGTTCCACTAAATTAATATAATAGTTTAATATAATTCTCCTCTCATTTGGCTTGGACTAAACTCCCTGCCGTAATGCGTGTCATCTCTGACCTGACCATCTCATTACTGCACTTCTATGTGGTTTTTGAAAAATCGTTCTGTTTGTTTTGATAATGCTGCTTCCTTTTATACCTTATTCATGTCTATAATTATTTTTGTTCATCTTTGGAGTCTGCAGTTGTTGTTATTTTATTTATTATTATTTCATTATATTGTAATGCCTATTTTATGATGACAATTTGTTTTATAGTATTTTACTTAATGTGTCGTACACATGCCGTAGTTATATGTATATTTAATGTTGATTTTAAAATAAATAGCAAAGGTTGGAGTGGAACTCTGAAGGTTTTGTGTGCGTTTCGGGGATGGGGGGGCTCCTTGACCAATTGTGCTTAGGGCCTCCAGAAGCTTAGCAGCGGCCCTGGTTGCGTTTGTTCACTGAAGCTGCTGCATTCATAAAATGCGTTTCTTTGTCTGTGACCCTGTTCGTAGGGAAATTAGAAGCAACGGGGTTTGTGTCCAATTCTGTTCCCCTAATTCCCCTTGCGAAAGTTATTGTGCTGCCCCTATTTTACGAATATTGCGAGGAAAATAACTTTACGGATGCTGATGAAGCATTTTGTTCTAAGGAAAGGTATCGGATGAGATGACGCATTGTAAAGCGACAAATTCTAATACTCTGCCATCTCCTGCGATTTGCGCATTTGCTACGTGTTTTGCCTTCAATTTCAAAGTTAAATGTTCCATGAAGCCTGAGTATGAATACTCTATACCTTTTACGTATAAAATTGCTTTGCGTTCTTAGGTGGTACGTTATTTAATATGCAACCGAATCGGACACAACACCAGCTGCTATCCTATGCATCACGAGAATGTCAAACAGAAATTACAATTAAACACTCGCGGACTTTAGTGCCATAACGCAGTGACGGTAGTGTGTGTCCCCATTTAAACACATACATATTTAACAAAATCGACGGAATAAAAGTAAACTTGATATAACTGACGATGCCGTCACGGCAGTAACATGCGGCGTCGCAACGACAAGCAGGTACCACGGAGGCAGTACTATCCTCTAATGGAAAAGCAACCCCAAAAAAGTACCCGGTGCCGAGTAGAGCCGGTACCATGAAGTGGAAAAGCGTCGTTAGATGTTAAGAGGGAAGATATACAGAGAATTTTGGAAACAGGATACGGTGATGGTCACATTCTAGAGAAGTACGGACACACAGAAAGCTGTAGTGGAATATTGAATGAAGGTTAAATAATAGGATGTAGTAAGTAGATTTTAAGTAAAGAAGTTCAATGTAATAAAGTATATAATTCCGTACAGTTGGTGGCAATATGAACCTATGAAAGAATAACCAGTCCGCCATAAACTGCAAGAAGAAGAAGGAGAAGAAATAAACTTTTTTAAAACCAAAGAAGAAGAAGAAGAAAGAAGAAGAATGAAACAGAGGCTGAATCCAAATCTCCACCCTCTGGACTTGCAGACTGAGCCCTCATGGACTTCAGGCGTATGTAATGTGACGTCTTCACCATCATCACGTAAAGGCTGCAAGAGCGGGAGTCTGCAGCGTTATAAAAGGAGCTGATAGATGGGCTTCGAGTCTGTTTCACTCGTTTCCGTGCAAATGCATATTGATTACCTCTGTAGCCTATATTTCTGTATCATGATGTTGAATTTCATATCGGGCCTATGTTATTCAAGTAATGTTTTAATATTATAAATTTATAACAAGTTTATGTGGTTTTGTGTATGTGCGAATGTGCTTTTCTTCTGTCAGCAATTTTGGAAAAATTAAAACGTCACGTCCGTATTACAATGGATTGTGGGTAATTACACTAGTAAAGTCTGCTGAAGTCTGCACCCCAAGCGGACTCTCTGGAAGTCCACAGAAAGTCCGCTTGACGCCCCTTGTGGACTGGATCAATTGTGGATTTGGACGGCCCTCAGCACTCCTGCACTTCCCGTGAACGCGCCAGCAAAGGCCGCGAGTCTGCTAGTGCGGTGAAGTGCGGACATTTAGATGCAGCCAGAGAACAATGTTCATGTTGGAGAAGGTCCAAAAATATCAATGCTCTGAATGTAAGGTAGTAGAGAATACTGAGCATGTACTCATGTATTGTAGTAGGTTTGTTGAAGAGAAGGAGCAGCTAAAGCGCCCACCGAGCAAGAATACGTCCAAACGACGTCTTTTTGAGGTCTTCCAAAACGTCTACATGACGTTCCCTGAGAAGCCAGAATGAAAGTTTTTATGACGTCTTTTTACGACATCTTCTGGACGTCCCGTATTACCGTCCACCAGATTTCTGCACAAGGTTAAAAATTAGTTCAAATGAGGTCGTTTTGGGCGTTTTTTCAACGTCAACTGCACACTTATTTTAGAGATACTTGATGTAAAAAAATATATAATTTCTGTCTCTTCCCTCTACCTCCTTTACGATGTCTCCCTATCCTTCCGACTGCTTTATTAGCTCTTAGATGTCGCATTTAAACAATTGTTATGACAAGCAAAGCTCCTTTTGGTGGTAATGAGGAGTTTCGATCTTTCGAACTATGAATTACTGAGTTACCCTCGCTACTGACTGCGCCACTAAGTTAGGTTTAGCGCGTAGCGTAGTTAAGGTGTGTTTCGCTACCACTACTTTCCACGGGTCATTAAACGAACTTTGAACTTTGGCGCCGCAGCGCTACGGGACGAATAGCCGCTTCCTTGTTTGTTTGTTAATAATAAACCTTAAAAACCTAGCGAAACTCGATTGCCACAGCAAGTTCAAAGACTGGGGCGGATAATAAAATGAAATCTCTTATTGGCCCAGTTGTGGGGAAAATAGCAGAAGTGCTTCTTTTATCCGCCGCGGTGCCAATAGCAGAACTGCTTCTCTTGTCGGCACCGCGGATAGCCGATCTCTTTCCCCCAATTAAGTCGCCACTTTCAACAAACAAAAAACAGATGACTATGATAACAATAAAACACAAAATTTCATGTTAATAATTTTCTTAGTTGTTTTATTTTCCCAACACTATAATACTATAAGTCCAGTACATTATTTTTCATATTATGGAGACAAGTTGTTATGACTTCGTTTAATGACCCGTGGAAAGTAGTCGTTGGGAAACTCATTTTAACTATGCAATATTTTTCACCTATCTTCGTGGCGCAGTCAGTAGTGAGTGTAGCTTAGTAAATAACAGTTCTAAGGATCGAATCCCCTGACTACCACAAGAAAGCTCTTTGATTGTCATAACAATTGCTCAAGCGCAACATCTGAAAGCTATTAAAGCAGTCGGAGAGATAGGAAGGCATCGCGAAGGAGAAGACATAAGCTGTATTTTTTTTTTTCGTCAATTATCTCTAAAATAGGTGTGCAGCTGACGTTGAAAATACGCCCAGAACGACCTCATTTGAACTAATTTTTAACCTTGTGCAGAGGTTTGGCGGAAGTTAATACGGGACGTCCAGAAGATGTCGTAAAAAGACGTCATAAAAACTTTCATTCTGGCTTCTCAGGGGACGTCATGTAGACGTTTTGGAAGACCTCAAAAAGACGTCGTTTGGACGTATTCTTGCTCGGTGGGCTGAGGATATTAATGGCAGGGAGAGAATGGTGTCTGGAGGGATTGTTAGGAACTACAGGAAAAGGGGTAGACAGTGTTCAGAAGGCTATTGTACAATTTTTAAGAGATACACGGTTGTACAATTGAATCTAGATATGTTAGAATTGATTATTTTTTTTTCTTCCCTATTCTCCTCTATCTCTTTAAATATTGGCTAAATGAACTCGTTAAGTTGTTTGGATAAGACTAGCTCAGTTTTCTCAATTCAAGTCAATACGTAAACCCTGACATGTCTGCATACTCCGGTACACTAGGTGGCGGTATGCACCTTCTAAGTTAAAAATTCAAATCTGCCATTAAATCAAAAGAAGAAGAAGAGGAAGAAGAATGAAACAGAAGACGGCGGTGGGTTTGGGAAAAGCTCACGTCGCAACTGTGTAGTTTTAACTATGAAAGTTGCTACCATAGTTTGCAACTGTGCTTTTGGTAAACGCACCTAAGTCTAAAGAAGGCAGTTGCATATTTTTTGAGGGATGAAGCAAGCATCGGCAGAGTCTTAAAAAAATCCTCCGTCGTGTTCGGAACAAGCTTCGGAGCCTCGGTATCAAACTTAACATCACCTCATGAAAAGCGAAGTTTTATTAGGGAACCTAATGTGCTACTCGGCGACCGATGTTTGCTTTGTTTATCGATTAGGGACCCACGATGTGCCGCTATATGCGCCTCGCAGAATTTAAAGTGAAAGTATTAAGGTAACTGAAGTAAACTAACTCATCAAACATACTCAAGAAAGCATGGAAATCGGAATCAGCACGGTAAGACTTATTATTCTACTTGTATACATATTTAAATCGGTTAGTTCTTTATGGACTGTTCGTTATAACGTTTAAAGAATCCGTGATGGCAGCACCTCAACTCGTCCGCCTCATGGCTTTATGCTCTCATGTCTATATGTGAAAATGTTTTAATCTCGATCTGCTTCTGAGCAGCAACTCTTTAATCGACGGAGTTTTAATTGTGGAGTTCTATTTTCACTGAACCTGGATCGCAGAGGAACTGTCTTCATCTTTTTGACCCTACCTGTACCTCGTAGCTGTTTCAGGCTCCATAGGTCTATCTCACAATATGGCGCTCATAACCGGATGTGGGCGCCTTGCTTTTCCGGTTCCGGCTTCTCAGCAGGTAAATGGCACATTTCATAAAAAGCCTTCTTTTGCTCCTAATATTTCGTACCACTGATATGGTTGGAATTATTGAAAACGAGTCAAAGATCAAAAGTTCGGTTGAGGGGCACAAGTTCTTCGAAAATTTCATGTACATTTGCGATGGTTAATGATCGTGAAACACAAATGTGGCGCTGAGGCAAAGGTAGCAGCTACATGGCTAAGTTACTAGCTACCTTTGATCACAATTAATTTAAAGGAACATTATAACCTTAGCTAAAGCAAAGTTCTACGGATTTTGTTTTGGTTGTATTTACAGCAAGTTGTTTGTTTGCTGTGTCATGTGATACTGTGAAACTTTCGTTGCTGGCTGTCCGTTAGCATGTAGGCTACCTTCCTAATTTCGTAAATGGCACTAATTTCCTTAGTCGGTAGGATTTCAGGTCCAGCGGGTCCTACGACCTGAAATCTTGCTGACAAGCGAAATTAGTGCCATTTACGAAATTAGGAAGATGCTAAACCTGCATTAGCTATCGCCTGGTAGCTACTCCTGTCTGACTTGATGCGTGCAAGAGAGTATGCTGGCTTGGCTAACTAACCATAGCTTCAGACAACGAGCTTAATGTAGCAAGCTGTAAGTTTGAAGTACACAAATTTTGTGTTGGCCAGGTCACACAGCGAACATTTTCCCCGTTTCATCTTCAATCGTGAAACCTTGTTTTACTTATTGCCAATAAAACTTACATTTTCTGTGAAATGTGTCTGTGTCTGCTTGCCATCGTATACGTGCTTAGTCTGAACATTGTAGCTGGCAAGGTGTTTGTGATAACCAGGTGCTAAAGAACTCTGAGGAAAAGCAAGGAACTTCACAAACTCGAGGTCCATAAGTCTGCGATGTGACATGTTTAACTTACATGTAAGTATTACTATTACTGAATGGAATGCTTCGCTTCGCTATGTTTACAATAAAATCTGAGTACGTATAAGCGAGGCAAACCATTAATGTTGCGCTTCTTTCATCCATCATTACATGCAATTACGTGTTCTGACTCTGTGAGAAAGCGAATTTACCGTGCTCTATTTTTTTTTCTTTTGTTTGCGGGATTGGGGTCGAATCCGAGAAGAATCAAAGACTTCTCTTGTATCATATTGTCGCTAGACACATTGGGTGGAATTGTTCTTGTTTTAAGTTTGTTCGAAACATGCCAGGGACTGCTAGCAAAATGATGACACTGTTTGAGATATGACTGCTGTCCTGCATAAATTCTTACTGAACAACAAAGATTTTATTGACCAAGCTGTATGACAATGCTCTGATGCCATAATTTGTTAATAACGTACCGGTTCCTGCTTCTCACTCGAGTCGTTTCCTGAATTGACAATTTTTTATTCAAACTGTCGTTATAGCCTCGTACCATGATTGCCTATCTCTTAAGGTTTCGAGAAAAAAGGGGAAAAAGCATTTTTTAGGCTGCCCGAAAGAACAGGCAGTTGATATCGGAATTTGGCAAAAATAAATGAATAAAAAATAACTAACGTAATTATGCTGAGTGGCTTACGAAATAATGCTCAGAACAGATGCAATACTTGGTCATATGCAGAACTCCGCGTTGTGTTTCACAGTGAAGATAAATGTCCAGCTTTCAGTCAAAATTTTTGATTAAGCCGTCACTATTGAGGCATAAAGCTTGGGCTTTGAGTGAATACAACGTTTTTCTAGTTGTCAAGCTGTCTATTTATGGTTTATGGTCATTTCTGATTAAAGAAATGGAGCAAGGTAAATTTGCTTGATGGCGGAGAGTCAGAAAGCGTAATTATATGTAATTATGCGCGAATGACACGCAACGTTACTGGTTTGCCTCGCTTACATAGTCCAACATTGCTCTTTCTAATCATAAAGCGTAGCATTACATTCCTTTTGTTAGACTTATATGTCGGCAATATGTGTCACATCGCGGGCTTTATTGACCTCGAGTCAGTGTCGGTGCCAGAACTGGATTTGGGGGAGCACTGGCGCATCCTTTTTATTTATTTATTTATTTTTCTTTTTAAACAACAGTCCTGCCTAGTTGTCAATAAGGGAATAGACAGACAAGTTTTTCAATCATAGTAATGATCCATTGGCAATTGAAGACACGGCCTCTCCCCCTATGCAATCTAACAGCGCCAAAATAATGAGCTAAATTCAGAACTGAAAAATAATTTACTTATAAACAGGCCTATGCTTTATGAAAAACAAACTGCTCTGGAACTTCTGAGCTACTTTATCAGCACATCAGGCGATCTACCGTGCGTTCTATGATCGTTTAAATTACTGAAATGAGATAAAACGGCATTGAAACGCCTTTGTGCATTTTTCAGTGACGCTGATTTAAATGCACCAAAGTGCTCGTTCGCATCGCCTGACTTTAACGGGGAGAACTAGCAACGCCTGATACTTTCACTCTGAAAACACTCCACAGTATTTCTAATTTAGAAAATGATTGCGCACAAGTCAGGGCGAATAAGTGTTTTAAAGGGATGCTGTGTCCCCCAAAATTCCAGTTCTGGCGTCCACACTGCCTCGAGTTGACGTGGTTCCTTGCTCTTCCCAAAGAGCTCTTTAGCACTTGGCTCTTACGAACATCTTGCCTGCTACAGTGTTTAGATAAGGCAGTTATGTGATGGCAAACAGAAACACACGAACCCATTTGTCAGAAAATATACGTTTTATTGGCAGTAAATAAAGCAAGGTTTCACAACTGAAGATGAAAGACGGAATGTTGGCTCTGTGACCCGGCCACGCTTACCAGAGTTTCTACGCTATGCCCGTTGTTGTGAAATTATGAAAATTATTATACAATTATTGTGAAAAAGTTATCGGTAAGCTTAGTCAAGCCAGCGCACTCTTCTTTCGCAGGCAACAAACCAGACAGGCATCGCTACCAAGGTCTCCCATAGCTGCATAATGGACATTCTGGCAGGAAACGTTAATGTAAACAAACGCAGGTTAAACGGACAGCCAGCAATAGACGTTTCACAGGATCAAACGACACAGTAGACACACAACTTATGAAGTTTAAAAATAGCCTAAAACTAAAACTGAATCCGAAAAACTTAACGTCGTCTGAAGTTAAAATGTTCTTAAATTAATTAGGATCAAAGGTACTCGCTAGTGACTTCGCTATGTAGCTGCTACCTGTTAGCCACCACTATTTTACTATCATTAACCATCGGAATCATAAAAGAACTGCGCAAAAAAAATAACTTGCATCACTTGTCCACCGAACTTCTAAGAGACAATGATCACCACATCAGTGAAGTGAAAGAATGCATTTAGACAAATGTCCCAGCTCCATGCAGAGCAGTCCTTTACTCTAATAACAGGGACAGATGCTGACCGGAAATGCAAGGCACCCACATCCGTTTTACAGACCTGGAAATGTGAGATAGGCCTATTGTATGCGTAGTTTCGCTGGAGCCCACTTGGTGGCGCGCATCTATTTTTAGAATGTAAACAAACAGTACCATGTGCTTTTTTAGCATGGGGTGGGTAGCAATTATGCGGCGTTTTTCATGGATTTATTCATCCCCAATGCCATTTAGGGATTTGTAAAGATCCTATACCTCCTTGTCTAATCAAGGGCTGGACGGAAGTTAGAAAGTTTGAAATTGGAAATGGATTTAATTTACTATTTAAGTTGTTCATACACTGCTATTTATTCATTTATCTCTTAAAAATCAGACAAATTCATAAAATAAGAGCATACAAAAATATAAAATGCCAGTAAAGTAATATGCACAGAAAAAATTCTATGTACAGAAATGTACATGGGTGGTTTTCACACCGTAGATCAGTGGTTCCCAATCTCGGTCCTGGGGCACCCCTGTGTGTGTGCTGGTTTTCGTTCCAACCGCAGTTGCATTGCAGAGTTTTAATAAGCTGTGAATTTGTCCTACTTAGGTGCATCTCATGTTTCAAGCACTTACTTACCATCTAAAGCCACATTTTGACAGAAAAACCCATGATTGCCATAAAGAATAAAATATCCTTGAACATCTTGTCTATTTTACCATACTGCAAGCAATATCAGGGGACAACATTTTTTTTAAACGGATCAAATTAGACACTGAGAAAATCAGTCAGCTCCAAATTAGGTTGCTGAAGACAGGTGTTTTGCATTCTTTCTAAATAATTTGCTTGAAATTTATGGCATTAACATGACCCAAAGCAGGTTTGACTATCATTTGCTCACCTAATAAGTTGTTCGTTTTCATGACCATGTGTCCACAGTTTCACTAATTAGGAACCCACTGATTGTTCACTTCATGGTATGCATGGATATTCGTTCAAATGTGGCTTCATAGGATAAATAAGTGTGCTAAATTTAAATGCACCTGGTTGAGACAAACTGACAGCTTGCAAAAATTTAGTGATTGCAATTGTGGTTGGAACAAAAACCAGCATACAACCGGGGTGCCCCAGGGCCAAGATTGGGAACCACTGCCAGAGATAAGCGCATCGATTTTAGAGGAATTACTTCATAAATCCCTTAATGTAAGCTACTATATTTATCTTTGAATAGTATTTTAAGACATGCTATTGTTTATTTTGCAAATGATTATCGAAAATTGGGTGAAACCGGCGGCTTTGTGCTTACCTTCAGCCGGGTGACCAAGTCAGAAAATTCTTTCTAAAATTAGCTTATATTAACCTAGTTCCACACGTCAACAGTGACATTAGTTTATGGGAGACAGTTTTGCATGCAGTTTGTCAGACAAAGCCGCACTTGTGAAGGAGGGATTTCAGTTGTTGGTCCTTTCGTACTTGGGTTGCGTGAGGCGACGTAGCAGCTCAATGAGTAGCCTATTAACTGCGGCGCATTGTTTTACATAGCGCATGTATAATCAAATTTCATCAATGGATGATCTGGGGTGCTGGAGCCTGGAACTGTGACCTGTGTTCCTGGTTGCCTGGCGTCCTGCTCTGCACCCTCCTGACTGGCTTGTCAGCTGGGCTGTGTTTCCATGTGTTGCGGCTTCCCTGCAATGACTGCTGTGTGAACGAGTGGCAGTTTGCGAACCCTGCCAGCCTCGATCTCTGCCCGGCAGATCCTGCACCTTCCGGCTGGCTTTGGTTTTTGGGTCATTCCATATGAAATCAACCAAATTCCAGGAACTTCCCAGTGTCATGGTCATGGATTTCTTTTAAATTTTAATAGTATGTTGTATGTGGGGCCAAATGAAGAAATACCAAGTTTCAGCTCAATACCCCCTGCGGTTTTCATTTTCTGGGGGGGGTCAAAAAAGTGGGCGTGGCACCCTCAGATGTGGCAAAATGAATTATAGCCATTTTCATGGGGCCATACCTCAAAAACTAATACAGATATGGACTTCATTTTTTCAGGAATTATTAACCTTCCATAAGCAAACAATTTACAAGTAAAAGGAACAAAATTAACCAATTCATGTCTATGCTGTTGTCACTTTTTATGGTTTTCGTGCACAGTGTGTTTGTACCTTTTTCATTAATATTTATGTACAAAATCAGCACATTTCAGGAGACCTTGCATCTCCATTGACAATTTTGGGTATTTACTGTGTCACTCATTAGATTGCACCACGACACGATGCTCTAATTTGAGGACAGCACATGGCCTCAAGAGACATTATGGCTTCAACTTCCAATCCTCCACTTGATCCACACCCCTGTACTGTTGGAAAAGTCAGCAGGTCTACAGATGACTGTCATCGACAGACATACAATGCAAGGCAATTTTCTTACAAATGAGGTACCCGGTGAAAGTGAAAGTACATGTATAGCAACATTTAGACCTTATACAGTTCACATACTACGCTGATACCGACCACTATGGACTGCAGACCTGAACAACTGAGCTGATGATCAGAAAGTGGTCTTTCCTCAACTGCTTTCATTTTGATTTTCAGAAAACTTCGACTGAAAATGCTTTCTGCTCTGGTCCTGGGCAAAAAGAACTCCTAATTACAAGAGTCATTGGAGTCACTTTATCGAGGTTCAAAGACACTGGTATTGACGAGCATCTTCTGCAAAGTGAACTCGAGACAGAGACTGCATCGGTTTGCTACCACCCCAAGCAGGTTTTCTTGCACAAATATTCCTTGGCTTTCAATAAAATGAGTCGTCTTGATCCATGAAAAGTGCATAAAAAAGCGTTTAAGACCAGGGTACCTCATTTGTAAGAAAATTGCCTTGCATTGTATGTCTTTTGATGACAGTCATCTGTAGACCTGCTGACTTTTCCAACAGTAGAGGGGTGTGAATCAAGCGGAGGATTGGAAGTTGAAGCCATAATGTCTCTTGAGGCCATGTGCTGCCCCCAAATTACGTTGATATCACAGCTACGTTGTGGGAACGACGTGTATTTTGTGGCCACGAAATAACTAAGTTGTGGGAATGACTTGTATTTTGTGGCCACGAAATAACTAAGTTGTGGGAACGAGGTAATTAAATCGAGGGAACGACTTATATCTCGTGGCCACGTCTTATATTTTTTTCGTGTCATTGCACTTCCCGGGCTCCGTAGCTTTCACACCGGACGCGAAACGAATTTTTCACGCGACATATTACATTCAAAGTCAATGCAAAGACGCGAATACACGCGTTTCTCGTGTACTCGCGTCTTTGCATTGACTTTGAATGCAATCTGTCGTGTGAAAAATTCGTGCGAAAAATTCGAAGTCCGCTAATTACCAGCGAGGTTGGACAGCCTCCATCGCCTTGGCATAATTGGCTTACCTTAAATCAATTCCCGTGTGCTTTGCCTAACTTGCAATCAAGCCATTTAACTGATTAATCAAAACCAAAATGTGGCCTGCAATGATAAAGAGATAATGAGAAGCAGAGAGACCTAACCAGGCTACCGTGCTAGATTGAAAGAATATCAATAATCTGAATAAATCGCGGACCTCTGAATTCCACCTCTCATCGAGGAATTTTGGATGTATTATTAAACATATTTCTTAAAAAAATGAAATTATTTTAAAATGGCCCTGATTTTAAATGCTTATAAATATAGGCTACGTGAAGTGGAAAACATTTTATGAAGCATACCGAACGTGAATGCGAGAGAGAATTAGACCCTGCGTGTCACTGTGGGTGGGTATTTATAAATCTGACTTTCAGTGTACACCCACAGAGGCACTGCTCCATCCATCGACTTCAGGCATACTTTTTCGCTCTACGTCTGTAACTTTTCCCCAACTCCTCGGATCGAAACAAATCAAACGCACATACCTTCCTAGCTAAGACAGCTAGACTCAGCCGCGAGTACACGCCGGTAGATGCCTTCCGTGCGGCGATATGAGCAAAAATTCTTTTGTTGCTCAGTATATAAATAAATCAGACTGTCAACCAATTTAAATCATTATCTTTGATTGCAAATTGAGCAAAGTAATTGGGAAGGAGAGCAATTGTCGGGTAGTGGATGATGACTTTGCAGACCTTAACTTTGCTGTTGTTCAGCACGTAATTTGCCTGAATATGTTTGCTAGGTTATTTCTAGTTTTACAATTGGCCGTGCTGTGTGCGAACTATTAACATGTCCAGTTCGATAAGCTACGCTTAAACACAATTTTTTTTCCACCTTCACTGTAGGCTATTTAGTCGCTCAAAAGTAACCAAAATCAAGAGCTATGAATTACTTCTTCAAATTAATCTTAATCAACAATCAAATAAAAAAAATGCCACAAATTAGCGTTTGCCTGAACGTGTTTGCAAAGTCTTCGCTGAATTTATCTATTCCGTGCAATGCGAAAATGATTTCTCTCACTTTCATGCTCGATATGCTTCACAAAATGTTTTTCACTTCGCGTATGTTTTGAAACGCTTAAAAACCAGGACCATCTTAAAATGATTTTATTTTTAAGATGTCTTTTTAAGGATATGTAAAAATTATACGAGAGGTGGAATTCAGGGGTCTGCTATTTATTCAGATTATTATCTAACACGGCAGCCTTGTTAGGTCTGTCTGCTTCTCATCATCTCTTCTTAATCATTATTGGCCACATTTTGGTTTTGATTGGTCAGTTGGCTGAATAAATGGCTTGATTGGAAGTTAGGCAAAGTTCACAGGAATTGATTTAAGGTAAGCTAATTATGCCAAAGCGATGGAGGCTGTCCAACCTCGCTAGTAATTAGTGGACTTCAAATCAGTTTTCTTCCCGGAAGCATTTCAAATGACCGCATTAGGTATGTGTCATAGAAAAGGTAATAAGCAAGCTCGTCTGTCTGCCTCATAGTGGCAGTTACTTTTATTGCGCTTAAAATAATCGTGATTCCTGAATCGGCGCAGCCCTACTGGTTATCTAGAATTGTGTTTTCACTCCGGAAGAACGGATAATGTTTTTGTTCTCATATTGCATATGTTTACCCGAAAATTTTGTGTCCAGTTTTCGTTTTTGCTTTTTGAACCGTTTCTAATCCCCGTTTGCCAGTGCCAAACATTTGCTCTACTTTTTTCGTGTACCCACACTTTGCAAGCTTTATTTCTTTTTCAGCTTGCAATTGTAGTTCCCTGAATCTAATCACATAAAACATAAAACTGATATTTCTCTGGTTAATTGTGTTTTTGACTGATTTGGAGACCCATAGCTTATTTGGATAAATGCAAATAGATTTTCGGGGGACGACAAAGTTCTCAAAGGTGACACATGCCAACACAGTCTCCTTGATTTTGACAAATCATCACAAACATTTAAAATCAAGTCCCAGTCTGTTTTTGACAGGTCAGTCTTTATTTTTATTTTTTTGGTTGCTTGACAGTGTATGCATGTGTTGCCAATGATAGAACAGCAAATTTGTCTCCCAAATTTTCTGCTATTGAATCACCCTTTCATTATCTTGAGGGACGTGCACAGGCATCTGCATTTGTAGAGCGGCCAATAGGAAGGCCTTCTCTCTGAAATGACCCTCGATTGGCCTAAGTTTACCGTTACTGGCTAGATTTTCTAGAGCCTGAATACAAAGCCTCGAGACAACTACAGTTATCTTTCTATGGGACCATTTGAATTATAATAAACACAGCCTTAATAGAAAGAGAGGTGTGTGTATTTTTGCCAGTATTGACAATCATACCGTCTGGATTTTTAAATGCCCTGATATACCGTAACCCCTTGACATAACTCAAACCTAATGCTGCTCTAGTGTGATGTGGTGTGGATAGGACTACTTCAGAAGCTGGGTGGTGAAGCATATTAGTGAGCAATTGCAGGAATTCTAGTTTTATGAAATTAGTTTGGAATTCATGGGAGATGGAAAATCAATAATATACCAGGTCAGATTGATGGCAGAACCTGAAATGTACAGGGAAAATTTCTTGTGTGGTTTGACCAGGTAAGACTAAAATCCCTTCCACTGTTTCCCTACAGGAGCTGCACTTCTGAACACATTTGAGCAGCAGAATGATGCAGGCAGGAGTCCGTCTGAGACAGGACACTGAGACGACCCTACCAGAGCTCCCCGAGCAGCACAGGATCAGAGAGATGGAAGAGGAACTACATCGACTGGAGTCTGTCCACATGGCAGAGTCAGAGACAAAATGTACTGCACCAGGACTTAACACACTGGAGCCAGAGTGTGTTACTGCAAACAGCAGGGTCAGTGATTTACATCCCACAGAAGCATCACTGATAAAAACAGAAACTGATCTGGGCCCCAACACTGGGGATGTTGAGACGGAGAGCCTAGACTTTACAGATCTGACCTGTGGGATCCATCTGAATCCTGACCAAGTCAAAACCGAAACTGATGATGGAGGCTATATTAAGGCCGAACATGTCAGCGTCTTACCAGACACAAAGTGCGTTTACATAAAATCTGATGACCTTAAGCTTGAATCCGGTGAAATTTTGGTGAGTGATCTCATGAATACTGAGCTTAATGGAGCTGGTGTTGATGAAAAAGGAGAGACTGAACTGTACCACTGTGCAGGAGAGCCCAATCCAAACTGCAATGAATCAGGGAAGAAACAGTCCAGTTTAATCCAAGATGTGGGAATCCATATGACGGAAAAGCTCCACCAATGCTTTCAGTGTGGGAAGTGCTTTTTTATGAAATCTCATTTAGATATCCATAAGAGAATTCATACGGGGCAAAAGACGTACAAATGTGATCAGTGTGATAAGCATTTCAAATATAAACGTGCCTTACAACGCCATGGCATAACATGTGAAAAGCTTTATAACTGTGACCAATGTGTGAAGAGTTTTTCAAAGAAATCACTTTTGAAATCCCATCAAATAGTTCATACAGATGAAAGGCCCTATAAATGTAATCATTGTGGGAAGAGCTTCAAGTTTAAAAGTAACTTAATACACCACAATAGAATTCACACGGGTGAAAGGCCCTATAAATGTGACCATTGTGAGATGTCTTTTGCATGGAAAGCTCAATTACATTTCCACCAGAAGAAACGTACTGGTGAAAAGCCCTACAAATGTGACCTTTGTGAGACAGGTTTTTCTTGGAAATGTCTTTTGAAATCCCATCGAATAATTCATACAGATGAAAAGCCTTACAAATGTGATCAGTGTAAAGCAAGTTTTTCACGGAAATCACTTTTGAAATTACATCAAATTAATCATAGGGATGAAAAACCCTTCAAATGTGATCAGTGTGAGAAATGCTTCAAGCATAAAAGTGGTTTACAATGCCATGAGAGAATTCATTCAGATGAAAAGCCCTATAAATGTGATCAGTGTGAGAAGAGTTTCATTCACAGAAATAAATTAACCCGCCATGGTAGAATTCATACTGGTGAAAAGCCCTATAAATGTGACCATTGTGGAATGTCTTTTGCTTGGAAAACTCAATTAAATCTCCACCAGGAAACACGTACAGGTGAGAAGCCTTACAGGTGTGACCCTTGTGAGGAAAGTTTTCCTTCGAAATGTCTTCTTAAATCCCATCAAAAGATTCATTCAGATGAAAAACCTTACAAATGTGATCAGTGTAAGGCAAGTTTTTCATTCAAATCTCAATTGAAATCCCATAAAATAAGTCATACAGATGAAAAACCTTACAAATGTGATCAGTGTATGGCAAGTTTTTCATTCAAATCTCATTTGAAATCCCATAAAATAAGTCATACAGATGAAAAGCCCTACAAATGCGATCAGTGTGAGAGGAGTTTCAAGCACAAAAGTAGTTTTCAGCACCACAATAGAATGCATACTGCTGAAGGGCCCTGTAAATGTGATCAGTGTGAGAAGATTTTCGATCAGAGAAGTCAGTTAAAATGGCATGGAAGAATTCATACAGGTAAGAGGCCCTATAAATGTGATCAGTGTGAGAAATGCTTCAAGCATAAAATATCCTTACAAGGCCATGAAAGAATTCATACAGGTGAAAAACCCTATAAATGTGATCAATGTGAGAAGAGTTTCACCCTAAAATGTAACTTAAGACGCCATGACAGAATTCATACTGGTGAATGAGGGGAAGCACAGTGGGTTTTAACCATAAAAAAGTCAAAAAAAATTCTCATGGCATGAAACCAATGATATGTACCAGAACATGGCGTAGAATACATATATGAAAGCCAAAAAAAATCCGTTGGGAAATTTTTCGAGAAAAGCATGTTTTTCAGAAATTGCAATTTTTGAACTTTGATGAAATTCAATAAAGTGTTAAAATCCCCAAAAATGAGACATCGAAGGGTCATTAGTCTCTTAAATTGATTCCACAATGGTTATGTCATTTCATGGGCCAAATTTAGGTCGTTTTGCACAATAAGCCTTATTATGACTGGGGATGGGTAACATTTATTAACCCATCCATCATTGATTACATCAGACTTTCCTCAATTCACAAAGGCACCTCCTTTTATTTTTTTGTCCCTGAATTCTGTCCTTCTCCTGAGACATGTAAGGGGCTGACAGCAAATATGGACCACTGCACATCCCATCATACTTTGTATTCTCTGTTTCAAAAAGATTCCAAGATAAACAAGGGCCACCTTATCTCTGCCATCCATTTCTTTCAGAGAATACAAAAAATTCTCGGTCCATATTTGCCACTGCCATCTATGCCATCTCGAGGGGAAAAGGACAGAATTCAGGGCCTTAGCCATATAAGGAGGGCCCTGGATCTAATCAATTTTTCATGACCTATGGCACCTGCATTTTAACCATTCTTTCCTCAATGCATGTCGATTTCATTTTGGGGATTTTAAAACTTCTTTGAATTTCTCAAAGTTAAAAAATTGTTCTGAAAAACACGTTTTTCTCTCAAAAATTTCCCAACGGATTTTTTTTTCCCATTTTCATATATTTTCTTCTATATGTTCTGGAGCACATATCATTGGTTTCATGCCATTAGAATTTTTTCTGACTTTTTTTATGGTTAAAACCCACTGTGCAAATCTTTTGCTGGGAAAGCTCATTTACATATCCACCAGAGAATTCATGCAGTTGAAAAGCCTTACAAATGTGATCATGATAAGTCTTTTGTACAACATTCTCAATTAATTGGCCGCCAGAGAATTTATGCAGGTGAAAGTCCTTACAAGTGTGATCAGAGTGAGAAGAGTTTTTCTTGGAAATTTCATTTGAAATCCCATCAAGGAATTCATACAGATGAAAAGCCCTACAAATGTAAACAGTGTGAGATCCTTTTCAAGTACGAATGATTTTTTACAACGCCATCATACAGGTGAAAAGCCTCATAAATGTAACCATCATCTTTTACTTAAATCTCAATTCAATGTCCAGCATACAGTGCATTCAGATGAAACGGCTTCTAAATAGGCAGCATGGTGACTCAGTGGGTGGAGCTGTTGCCACACAGCAAGAAGGTTGTTGATTTGAATCTGGGGCTGTGTCCGAATAGTCTTTTTTTGCCCAGGATAGTTCCTAACTCATTAAAAAAAAAAAAAAAAAAAACGATCCGGAAATAATTGTGGCAGCCATGATGAGTGCAATTGAATTCTTTAAGTGTTAAGGAAAGGTGTCCGAGTGCTTCCAAATTTACCTCCTTTAGCATAGGGTACACACAACCATCCTTTTCGAAAAGAAAGGAGATAACCCCATCCTACAATTCTGCGCACCAGCAATAGTCAAAAAGTGACGTCCATTCAGCCGGCCAGTCGCGAAAAGATACGTAAATGACGGACTGGGGACACATGATCTTTCGGATTCTCTAATTGGCGCGGTTGTCTTTCTAAGACTGAGGTCTCCTGTCTCTCCCAGTAAAGGCCAGTGTGGGTGCAGGCTTTCGTTACAACCAAGCAATTACACACCTGATACTACTAATCAACCCCTGGACTCTTTGCTAATAAGTTTGATTAGAAGGATCAGGTGTGTAGCTACTTGGTTGCAATGAAAGCCTGCGCCCACACTGGCCCTTTCTGAGAAAGATTGGGGACCCCTGTTCGAAGACGTTGCGAATTCCCTTTAAAACCTTTCCTGTACCTTATGTTTTCCACGAAGGTGAAAGAAAAGTGGTTTGGAATTGGTGGATAGGATGTAGTTTTTTGACTATGCGGATTGGAGACACAGCCTGGACTTTGCATCTTCCTGTGTGGAGTTTGCATGGTCTCCATGTTCAAGTGGGTTAACTCCGAGTATTCTGGATTGCTCCCTTAAAGACATGCATGTGTGGATCATCTGAGACTCTCAACTTCTCAGTGGTATGAGTAAATGGTATGGAGTCATTCCATGTCAATTCAACAAATGGTTGTTGCACCACTTTATCAGAGCCTCCTCGAATTTTTTGGGTATTATTTGGGTAATTTTATGAACAAATGCAAAATATTATGGTGATATACATACAGAACAAGCAGTAATGACCTAATCTGATACCCATAGTTAGTCTAAACTGAACCCTCGCCTAAAATTATGGGGTTTTAAATTATTGAAAAAAGCAATTCTAACTCCTTTTACAAGGTCAGATTTTTTTTTTTCCTTCCAAAATTTTTACTCTTTTGGTGAGAACAGTATAGAATTATATGAAAATCCATAAATACTGGACAGTGGAATTTCCCTAAATGTCCTTATTATTTCATGGGCGATTTTATTTTGGGTCTTACATACCTATATTCTATGGCTTATTTTGTGAAAAGACATTGGAAGGATAAATTTTCTTCTTTACTGATGAAAGTTGCATAAGACAAAAGTTTAAAACATTGAAATAAAGCTTAGTTATTGATTTATAGGCCAGTGAAGTCAGGCATAGACCCAAAATAGCCGAACTTTATGCATCTAAAAGTGCATGTGGGACGGTATGGGGTTCAAATTTTTTTTGGACGAACTAATTTGTGTGAAGTATTTGTGAACTTACTTTCATATTTGTTTCTTGTGCCTGAGATATGCAACAGCTAAGGGGTCATTCCATATGAACTCAAACGAAGTATAAGAATCTTCCATGTTCACCAACTCAGATTTGGCTCAAATTTATTTTGGGAGTACCTCTATATTCATAATGAACAGATGCAAAATTTAAGGGTCCTACTCCAAGGGGTTTCCAAGATATGGCCCCCCGAAAAATCGAGGGCCATGCCCAAGCGAATCGCAAACGTTAATCTATAGTGATTTTGGAGGCCAATACCTTTGGAACAAATCATAGGTATGGGTTGAAAATTGCTATCCAGGGTAATTTGGGTACAGACTTTCAGAATCTCTTGTCAAAATTTATCTATTTTCATTTTCAAGATATTGGCCTCTCAAATATGAACATTTTTATTGGTGGAAATAAAAAATTCAGTTTTCAATGGCCCCCTATGAGGCCAGGATCCCTTACAGAGGCTAAATTGTGCTGTATTCCTTCTATTTGAGGACAGGTCTGTCTGTGCAAGGAAGATTGACTGCATCCAAGGCATAATAGCATAGTAGGGAGACCCTGAAAAGGGTCCTAGCTGGAAAAAGTCACATTTTTGCCAATTTCGGATTGGCAAGTTCACCATGTTGGCAGTTACCCATGGTAATGAAACTTGTTCCACGTAAATGTATATATCTTGAGTTTATTTGTTCAGAATTACAACTTGTTTTCTCATCTCCTTCACTATTTAGTCATGCTATGAAATGTATATCTGGTGCAGATGGTGACCTGATTACAGCGAATTTCAAGCAGTTCAAAGGACAGTAATAGTGACGTGATAAGCTGTGCACATGTGACATGTATTACATGGGTCCTAAGGCAACACTTTGCTCATTAATGCAATATATATTAGACTTCCTAAAAAACGCCTATAAAAACATCTTGTATTTCTCGGTTAAATTGGCCATGAAAGATTCTAGAAACAATGTCCATTCTTGAGATATGAGTTTTTCAGATGTTTCTTGTTATACAAACTAAGTTTTGTGTTTCTACTCCATGTCCCACATTGGTTTCTGTGCTTAAATATGTATGGTATTTTTCAGTCTCATTCGTAAAACAGCATCATTCTGAGGTCTAAGAAGACTAGCTAGTTCTTTGATATTTTTAGGTTAGAGAGAACTTATAAGGTACTTTGAGATATTTGTAACATAAAAATCTTGTTAGTTATTTAAACTTGTGAAAAAAATGCTTTAATTCTTGAAAAATGCCATTTTCACTATATGTTTGTATTGCCTTAAGCCACAGAGAAATGATTGTATTCATTCAGACATCCTTTTTGTGCTCACTATTAAAGGTGTTTCAACCCTTCAGATCACTTGTAAGTCTATATTATCAATCAGTTCCTAGTATTATCTTCCAAAATCAGGCCTTTCTACACAAAATGTCAATTTTCGAGTGGGGAAAATAGGGATTAAAATATTATCATTTGGAAAATGGCAATCATACGATGTTAAAACTTTGCCAATAATCTATTATCATATTGGAAAAGCTAGAAAAAAAGTTTGGAGATAATCAGAGGAGGTCATGCAACAAAATGTTCAGATTTGTTGAAATGAGATGGAATGACTATGGGCTTTGATTTTATTGATTTATTTACTTTTTTCCTTAAGAGCACAGCTGGTGACATGAGCGCTGAAAAATTGCTGAAACTGTTGTTAAAATAACAAGAAAACACAAATGCATAGAAATACTATGGATTGAGGCTGCGTTCATCCGTGCGTGAGTCAGTCCAGATCGTTTCTGGAGCTGATATCCCCCACTGTTAATAGTGGCCTTTTGAAATTGCTTGTGTACTTTGGCCTCATCTAGTTGTGCCTTTTGAGTGTTTCATGTCTGGCTGTCCTTTCATGCAGACGAGTATTTGTGTGTCCAGCTTTTGGAGGTGTACTTCTGCGGTCTCAGCACTAATAATTATTGTAGGCGGCAGGCAGAACTGCGTCAAAAATCATCAGTTTCTGAGCCATTCTCAAGTAGAACAAAAGGGGCTTTTTTTTTTTTTTTTTGGTAATTTTGTCTGTGCTTTTGATGATGACAGCCTGTAGAGACTCTGGTTGTATTTTTTTTTATCACCAATGAAGTCACCACTAGATGATTATTTGGTGCAATATGGTCAAATTCAATCTTTACTGTTATCCCTTGAACAAATCACACAGGAGAGGCTTAAAATATTCAGTATGAGAAGTTATTCTTCAGCCATTTCAAACAAATGAAAGAATTCATACAGGTGTAAAGTTCTATAAGCAGTGTTGAAGATGGTTCAGATCTTGTGAGAACTCTACATCTTGATGAAAAGCCTCCAAAGTTTTGGAATTTACCTCATAGATCTTAGTTCTTAGTCGTGTTCAGTGTGAGAAGCATTCTTCTTTGGCCAGAGTTGGGTCACTAATTAATACTCTGAGTGCATATCCTGAACCAAATTCGTCTTTTTTTTTTTTTGTCAAAAAGCCTTTATACACCAAATCCTACGGGTCATTTTGCCAAGGGTGGTCCGTGTATAGAACAATTTTTGAAAATTACCAGAAGCGTCTGGAAAAATCCCCAGGGAATCCTTAGCCATATTGATCCAGATTTGTGATGTCACCTGCGGTTCCCCCATATCCAGGGCACTGAGAAACCCAGTGTCTGCGTGGATCAGTGCGCGGTCACCGACATTTACCGATTGCAGCTAAACAACAGTTACTGTACTTATTAGTGTGAATGCTGACAGCATTCGCACTATTGTTTTTCATGTCGGCAATTTTCTTTATACTTATTATTATTCTTACTTCTTCGCCGTTCTACACTATTAAACTAGTCCTACATACTTTATTTCGACAATTCATATCTCAAAACGTGCAGCTTTTTCTGGACATTATTGCTATTATTTTTCTCTTTCATACTATTCATACTTTTAAAAATATTTCACTTTTATTTATTTTTTTGGTCCCATAGGAAACAATGAAACAGATTTTTTAAAATGTAGCTATTTTCAGCTATTTTTTACTGTCATACTTTTAGCTAGAAACGTCATTCAAACTGTAAAATGTAAACCTATGCTTGGATAATTTATTTACCGTTCAACTTTTTTGTAACCTCTATCATTTTCTAATTATAATTTAAATTTTTTTTTTTTTTTTTACAATTAATTCTGGGATCTTAGAGCGTGAATATATCACGGCTAGAGTGGCGACCAGCTGCAAAACCGTCAAGCAGCCTTCTCTTAAACTTGCTCGAACTCCCACAGTTTTCACTCCGCATAAATATTTTTATATCCAAGTTGTAGCAAAAGTTGTACTGGTCACGAAAATGTAACTATGGAAGCAATTGGACAAACGGATTTGGCTGTATGAGCCGAAAAGCGACGGGATCGCTCACCGAAGCTCCATTAACTCTAATGTTGAATGCGACAAGAAAATGCAGGTTGCAAAGGCTAAACGCACAGTTTTCTAACTTGCTCGTCTTTCCATATTTTTGGCACAACAAACACAATTTTGACATATATTACTCAGCTGACTCTCCTCTTTCGTATGGTACATCCATTTCCTAGATTGGACTTACCGTTTCTGAGTTAGAAGTCGCAATCTGTAAGAAACGCCTGCGCTAAAATCTCCATTGGACTAAATGACTCAGCCAAACTCAAATATCTTAGATATGGATCATTTGCAGTTCGATTCTGCCCTCTGCTGGCCTTTTTCCACACCTCAACACTGTTGTTTTTAAGAGACAAAGATAGAGATCACTCTTAAAGAATAATTCTGCGTCAAACTCAGTGAAGGAATTTCCGGTATAGTAGTTGGTACAGTCGCTGAAACCGGCTCCAGGACACGAAATCTTCGTGTACTTCATTTGAAAATGCGGTGGCCGTTTCCAATCCTGCCTATCATTTTTAATGTTTCCAGCTAGGATTGGTTAAAATCATCTGTTCAGTGCATTCATATCTTCTAGAATAAGCTGACGCAATCTCGGTTATTTTTACATTATTAGTGCAAGGCCAGTGAAGAGAAAAAAAATTAACTGTCTCGAGACACTCCTTCAGAAGTCCGGCACAAGGTCGCCGATTGGCTGTACGCAAGTGAGTTTCTGTAGGCGTCCGGAACTCTAGTGGGGAAAAAAAAAACATTTCACCTCCAGCGAAAGCACATTGAGTGCTGGAAAGAACGGTCTTTTTGCTGGGTGCGTCCAAGACAGCACGTTACGGTAAAAATGGCAAAGCAGAAAAAACAATAGCTCGAGATCCTATTCCAGCATACAGCTACTAGCAACTGTTTTCATTCTTTCTTTGCTCAGCTTTCAGTTTTTTTTTTAATAAATATTCAAGTACTTTACATAATTCAAATATTGCATTTTCATGGCAGCTATTCAGTGTGGCGTCAGCAAACATTCAAATCATTCAAACTTTATTGTATTCAAGAGAGCATCGCAGTGTGGGTTCAGCGTGCAGCATTCACACTCGCAATTTCTTCAGGAATTGCCTCTCTAGTTGTTACTGCACCCTCCCACAACACGCCTGTTGACCATTCCGGCCAAATACTTCAATAACGCCCAAAATAAACAATAACGCAACCTCTCAGTATATCCACTATCAACAGAATGACCAGCACCGCCTATGGGCTGCGGGAACCGCACGTGACATCAGAGAAAGTAATTTTCCCCGGGAGATTCCAATTGCAAGCTTTTTTCGCGCCAGACAAATTCTGCCTAAAATACTGGTATTAAACCAGGTATATCTGACCGATGTGTTATATTGGTTAGAATGCGTGAAGTGATAAAAATCCTATATAGTATCTCAAAATAGGGTGCATTTCACGTTTTAAATCAGCAAGGATATGCACTTTAAGGTAAGCACAGAGAGGATTAACAAAAATCTGCTATATAATCTGTGGCACAGAATACTTGGCCATCACATTACATTGTATTTAAAATATGATGTACACATTTGCGTATGAGACTGAATTTCAAAATGAAGTGTATGATGCAAATCAAACTTTAATGTGCAGTTGTGTGCATGAACTTTTCTGTAAATTTAATCACTGGAAGCACAGCGTGGGAGATTTTCTTGATAAAAATGTGTCCTAATTTACCTTCTATCAGCTCAGTTTCAGAGACTAGCTCTTCTTGCAGTTTTTATATGGAACCAGTCTATTTTAATGAAATGTCTTGCTCTGCTGTTTTTAGTGTATATCTTTGTTTTGTTATGAGTCAGTTTAGTTTGATTACTGTCATTTGCTCTGTATTGTTTCCTACCCAGAGTTAACCCTCTGATTTCTATTGCATTGTTTTGGACTGTGGATTAGCTGTACATTGTACTTGCCTTGTGAACAGTATTTTGTACAACAAGCTCAAAAAAAAAAAAAAAAAAAAAAAAACAGCCAGCTGACTGGGATTAACTGGGATGGCATTGCTGTTGAGTGCTGACCAAATGTTTCAAACTGTGATTTATTTGTATTTTAAAAGTAAATGCCATTTATTTTGTTTTAATGGCTGAAAGACAGCAGAGATGAAAATGACAAACACATTTGGTTCAAAGGAATTGTAAACAGGAGTTATGAACTGAAATAAACTTGGTTATTTTTGTGGTTCCTAAAAGGAAGGGCCAAGCCTCCTCTTGACTGTGTTTTATTGGCAATATTAGAAAAATGTGCTGGTTCCAAAAGTACTTCCACTAAACCCCTGATGCTCCTCATACAGAGACAGAAATGCCCTGTGACTCAACACTTACCTGTGCCATACACGATGGCCCATTCATCACGGCTCAATCACTGTCCAATCACAGTAAACGTTGGTCACTGTCATGCTAATGTAGAGCAAATGATCACTTGTGGGCCTCACCTGAATGTCTTTTTGTTGAAAGAGGTGCCTGACCATTTTAGAGTCTTCTCCCATTCGCAAACCATTCTTTACATCATGCAACAATATTTAACAGCTACTTATGCTGATTTTTGGCAAGATATTCTTGGATGTCTAAATGGGGGAGGTTTATAAAAATTTTATCCATAAATCCTTGTAAGACTAACAATTTCTTGACCATTTCTCACCTGTCCTTCTGTCCTCTCAGAAGAATAGGGGGCTTTGAGTTGGCGCCCTCTCTATGATAATGAGCTCTGTTCTGATGGGGATGGAGGGCATTAAAATAAACTGCCAGTGAGTAGAGCTCCCTGCTCCTTGCACTGTGTTCCAACAGAGTGCATTAATGCATCAAAATATCCAGGCTGAAGCACCAAGTCTCTGAATACACTTGAAATACACATGAATATAGATTAAAAGTTCCGTTAGAGTTCATATAACTTATACTCTTTGCCCACAGAATTTAAAATTGAATGTGGCATAACATGACCCAACACCGTATGGATAGGGAAAACGAGCAGGACATAAAGATGCAGACATGCGTGGGTGCTTCCACAGAGATATAAGAAAACTAGAGTGGACGACGTGTGGGCTGGACCAAAGCAGAAACGGCAGAATAGCTTCGCCATCTTGTGTATGTATAAATGTCCAATGAGGCACATGTAAACAGTAGGCGAAACATGGTTGTCGACAACTTAGAGACTTGTTTTCCGTGTTCTTTTTATCCTTTCATACTTAGAATGGACACGAATAAGGAATTGTAATCAAACAACAAAATTTATTTTAAAAAAAATTTTTTTTTAAATCCGGTGTATTCGATGTTTATTTAATCAGAAGACATGACAGAGAAATCGGAACTTCAGCTGTTGTCCCGTATGAGCGAGTTTTCGTTTTTTTCGAGCACGGTTTAGGCCAGTTATACTGCATTTTCCATTGAACGTCTGCCCCGATATACATACACAAGATGGCGGCGGCGTGCTGCCACGGAAACGACGGGATTTTCCGCTCTAGTTTTCTTATATCTCTGTGGGTGCTTCTACGATAGTGAGGGCATGTCTCGAGTTGTTTTCCTGAACTAATTCTGCTAGCTGTGCCCCATTTCATTCCATCAACTGAGGCATTAACAGTTAATTGAAGCATTAAAAGATCAATACAATGACAGTTTGGTGTCAAGGCTCAGTCCCTGACGCCAAAAGCTCATCATAGTTAATTTACCTGTGTCTGGGCCAGGCACCATCCACCATTTGGCCATCTGCACTCAAGAATATACCACTTACGGACAGTGAAGCGCGGTCGGCGGTTAGTTTGGTGAGACAGAATGCTGCCCTTTGCTTGATTAGCAATCAGACGATTAACTAGGTTAAGTGAAGCCCAGTGCCGCTGATCCTATTAAGTGCGCGCACACGACTACCTCAAATAGACCCCGAAATCGATCACAGAATCGCTGATCATCACCATGACACTAAGTAGCTGCAGCAGACGCATGCGCCAGCAACACTCAAAGGCCGTGTTCGAAACCGCGCTCTACGGTCTGCATACACTATTCTCACTACACACTAGTCACACTACAGGCTACTCACTACGAACGATCCCTTCCTTCTTCTTTCGAGTTTTATGGCGCACCAATTTGTGTATTACCGCCACCCTCTGTGTGGTCTAAAATAATGATTACGAACGAACCCGTTTGAGAAATGAATATTTCTTAATGTTTTCTACTAAATAAACCACCCTAAACCTAACAAAACGCAGAAGACCAAAAATGGAAAAATCGTGCATTTGTTTTGAAGGGATTGAAACAGGATGTTAACCTATAGCCTCACTTTAGCCAACCTGAAATAGCAGTTTTCGACCCCCCGACTGGCATTTCGCCGTTATGCCTTACCTGGTGAAGATGCGGTCAGCAAGGAGACGACGGAGACAATCGGCCCTCTGTCTGCGTTTCATCTGCACGCTTATGAATTTTGAATTTTCCTCAGAGGTAAGATACCATTTTATACAAGTTTCTACTTTCGCCCAGCTTACTTACTCTCAGTGGATGATGTGAAAAGCTGAGAGTGAAATGTTTGCTTGGCTTCAAGCAAAGAACAATTGTAAGTATCAGAATACTGAATGACCATGAAGAAAGTATTCTTTAAATTATTATCTAATGTTCTCATGCATAATGTTTTTATCATTGTATTTCTACTTGAAACACAACTTAAACCCAAACAGCTACGGGTATGGAGCAGAACTCCCCAAATGCTCTACAAATGAAATTGGAGGGGAAAAGTAGCCTACATTCACAATTCATGTTACCCGCTTAACCGCAGGTATTTATAGACACCAGAGCTGGGGACTCGAGTCACTGTGACTTGGACCGAGTCGCTGTTTTGATGACTTGTGACTTGACAAAAAATATAAGACTTGAGACTCGACTCGGACTTGGAGGTTAAAGACTCGGGACTTGACTTGAGACCCGATGACTTGAATGACTTGAGTGTTATTCAGTTCATGTTTTCAGTTTGAATATAAAATTAATAAATTAATTTAAAAAAATAATATCGATTACCCGGTAGTAGCGCAGGCTGCGAATGGCGTTGTCATGATTGGATCACTACCCTGTCAATCAGTCATGCCCTCTCTACGTACCTTACGTGTTTTTTGGAGAAACACGCCCTCTTAAATCAGATATAGGCATCAACATGTCAGCGGGAGGGGTACCGAAAGTCATCGTCTTCGGCTTTTTTTTTTTTTTTTCGGAATTACCATTTTGACGGCAAAAGATGAACAGCACAGTGCAAGACATGCGGCATAAACATCTCGGACAGCCAGATGACAACTTCAAACTTTGTTCGTCATTTGAAGAGCCATTCTGCCCAGTAAGTGCTTGTCAATTAGCTAATATTATCCCATTAGCCTAGCTTGCAGGCGTAACGCAAACTTCAACTGTCGGTGTTACGGATCCCTGTTAACTGGTGACTTTTGTTTATAGAAGTCGAGTCTTTCTCACAGGTTTTTTTTTTTTTTTTTTGTTGATAAGAATCTAATTGGCTGACGCTTTAAAAAATATATATATTTGATTTAATCCTGCCATTAACCAGCCGAAACAAATTCAGTTCACGAGATTATCTCGTGTCTAGGAGTCGTGTAACACTGTCTTATCGGGTAGACCTTTTTCAATATAATCCGTTTATAACCAGCCGTTACAAATAATAATGCGTAATACATAACCAGTCAAAACAAAGTCCATGCATCATGTATTTATAATGGCTGGTTACTAACCGATAATATTTTGAATAAGGGTAATGCCATAGGGCACGGTTCCTATCTTCATCTTTCAGACGGCGGCGATCATCCCATAAACTGAATTTCTTTTGATTGTTTAATAACAAAATAAATTCAATAGGCTATATTAAAAAAGCGTTAGCCGATTAGATTCTTATCAACAAAAACCTAAATCAGAGGCACAACAAACACAGGTTCAGCTACTATCTCTGCGGTAACAATGGTCACAATTTAATCCAGCCGAGGTGTTTTCAACCAAGAAATGTATGTCCGGTTGTTTCTGTTTGAGCTATGGAGTATACTTGGACGGTGGTTAAATTGTGATGGTTCGATGGCCTAGCGGGTTAACCTGCCATAGGCCTATTTGTGTTTCTTTTACATCATGTGTCGTATTGAATCCCAGGTGAGGTTACATTTCTTATTCTTTTTTTTTTTTTTTTATTTGGAGGAGCAAGAAGATTAAACTCGATTTTTAAACTCATCACGGCTTTACAAATGTCAAAAGTCAACGAAATACTTGAATCGGATGGATAGATAACAAGTAAAATTGGATTATAATTGTTAAGGAATTTGCACGGACAGCTAAGGCCAGCGGAAAATCTTATGCTGCTGTGAGAAAGACCTGACTTTTGTAAACAAAGGTCACCAGTTAACAGGTCCATAACACCGGTGTCTCCAAAATAAAGCGAGAACAATAGCTGATGCTCTTGCTACCGAAGCCAGCCTGATTAGCCGAATCCATATATATAATCCATATATCATTTGTGCCTGCCTTTTCCTGCACAACGTCTGCCTCGGGAATGGGGACGTCTTGGAGCCTGAGGTCGAAGACGAGGATGACGGGGATGATGTTGAAGCCCACGAGCCTCTCCAGCAGTTCGGGGACACCCTCAGGGGCAGACTTGCAGCATCGGTGCCTGCTCCTGATATTCCCATTGCAGTGCTGCAGGAACATGATTGTTAGTTTTTTTTTTTTTTTGGTTTGTGTTACTCTGTCTTTCTCTGTTCTTTGTTCCTGATTTATCTCAAATGTTAAGTGCTATTCAACCCTGGTGTACATAGTTGGATTATAGTTCTTTTATTATTGCCTCTTAAAAATCCAACCCCTCGTCCGAGTCGTAAAAGGTGGAAATGGGTAAAGTACAGGATTGCCAGGCAGGGCAAAGTATGTTGGGTGTTTTAACCACCCGGCCCGATACAGTAACCATGAAGGCCTGTCTGGATCTACCTGGAAACGCGCTGGCTAACGGGGCTCTGGTAAAACTATGTGGACCAATCACCTGCTTAGCGGATAAGTTATGATTACAGAAACATTCCTGGAAAACCTATAGCTAAGTGTGGAAGTCGAAGGTCTCTCCCTCAAACATGGTGCTGGGCAATGAAAGCTAGAAAGAAGTTGCTCAATTCATGTATGATCGTTGCTACCTGAAAAAGAGGGCTTTTTAGTGAAGTTAGTCAACTGGCTGATATTTGACTTTCACATGTTCCCTTGCAATATTTAGCACATTTCTGCAGAGCAAAAACCAGTCACAATAACCTTCTATTATTGTTTAGGTTCTCTCAGGCAATGCAATTTGTGTGCGTATTCCATGGTACTTGAAAGTTTTTTCTCTCACATTGGTTGTTATGCATCATCAGACCAAAACAATGCAAAACTATATGAAAACCCACAATGCAATAAACCAGCTGGTCACAACTCTAATATCACGTTGTCTCTTATATTTTCATGATCTCTTGCAAATCAACAACCCTGCCTTTTTCCCTCAACTTTATTAAAGGGGACCTATTATGCTACATTTCCAAGTTTATATTTTGATCTTTGAGTCCCCTAGAGTACTCCTGATTGTTCAAAGTCCAAAAAACGGTCCTTATTTAGGTCACACTGCCATCCTCAAAAAACCCCATTTGTAGTCCATTGTAGTCTCTGCCTGAAATGCCTTGTTTGGGTGGCTCTTCCGCTATGGCCCCCCTCCCCGTGTGCCCACTTTCCTCTGATTGACCAGCTCTGTGGAGGGCGGAGCTGGGCGGGACTCGGCAGAATGCAGTTTTCCGGGTCCGCCTCCCCAGTGTGAAACGTGAGACGCGTCTGCCATCTGAGCTAAGCAATTGGCCGGGAAATTCCGCAATCAAACACAGTACACATGTATAGATCTAATGAAATGAACTTGCTCTAATAAACGCAGCGGCGAAAGTGGAGGATGCAGTGCGAAAGTCTGGCAGCTCAAGCTCTAATTTGCTATCTACTTACGGCTTCTATGGTGAGTACACCAGAGTTTCTACTCTGTAGCTAGGATTGAGGGAAAGCTAGAATCCACCCTATACAGACACATTTGTAGAACGGGTCGACATACCCAAGTGTAGACCGGAGACCGTAGAAATCCGGTGGGTCTGACTTTAGAGGGAAACATGGACAGTGAGGAGCAGCAAAAAGTGGACCAACAACTTATGGACTGCTTAGGTGTGTATTAGGACCTGCATAACTGTGGTTTGTCGTTAGCGATGAGTAACGAACAGCTTCTGCGCTGTTATATGATGGAGGGGCGAAAGCTCAAGGCTAAACGGCCTTTTCGGAAATTGCCCGTGGTAATGGTTTACTTATTGCGACGGAATGACCAGCGTTTGCTCGCGGAAAATGGGCGCGATAAGTCACACCGGACGCGAAACAAATTTTTCGCGCGACAGATTACATTCATTTCATCAATAAGGAAAATTTTATCCCAGTCAAAGTGAAATAAATCATACAAAAACCCTGTTCAACAAAATGTTTTGTATCTCTTTTCATAACAATGCGTGGATTACCTTTCCAAATTTTTGTATTTTGTATTTGCGCCCTAAGTCAGCCAAGGTATTTTATGCATGTCATGATAGATCAGCACCTCTTATTTGGATTTGGATGAAAATTACGGCAGCTGACTTAGGGCGCACAAGTATAGGAGGCGCTTTTTGCCGCCGAAAGGTGAAATTACCACATTTTCGCACAGCGATTTCTCCATACACCCCGAGTCAAAATTAATGAAATATGGCTCATGTTGTCACTCAGCATCTCTAGTGTCAGTGGTAAAGAGAGTTCCATGGCTGGTTTCGGTATTAACCCTTTTTGCACCATTTTTGTTAGGCCACTTCACGAAAAAGCCAAATATGGTAAACTGGGAACTTTCTCTGATTTTCATGAAACTTGCGGGATTTGCTTCCTTTACTTTATGAGATATAAGGTTATATGAAAGTGCTACTTTTTGCAGTTTAGTTCCAATTTTGCCACCAAGTGGCAGCCTATTAACAAAGTGGCTTGCCACACTGCACTCAAACTTACAAAACACCTTTCTCCCAGTTAAGGAAGCAAATCCTGCAAGAAATAGTTTTTAAATACATACCCAATTAGTATTACAACGCTCTGTTCCGAGACTGTTATTCGATACTGCGTATTGATATAAATGCGAAGTGATATCAAAGAACTTTCTCACAAACTCATTCCGCTGAGAAAATAAACTCCAAATCAATCTTTCATGCAATGGAGATTATCACAGCCTCGCAATGGTGATGGGCCGCGAGTGGGCCTGGGACTAGAATTGATCGAGCATCAGAACATACTCAATAAACTGTGATCAGTAGAGTTCGTTCGATGAATTTTGGTATTGTATAATAGGAAAAAAAATTTTTTGACTTAATTGAGACATGGGCGCATTCTTGGCCCGCTTAGTGGCTTTACAATGCGCCATATTTTTCTATTACAGATAGAGCTTAGGTTTGTATTGTGGCCATATAGGAAGTGATGTATGAAGTTTCATTGGGTGACCTTTGTTATGGCCCCAATTTGTTATGGCGTCAATTTGTTATGACGTCACGGACAGCAAGGGATGACAGACAAAATTCTTAAACTTCAACAGATTTAATTAAACAAACACTTAGAACTAATCTACAATCTACCCTACTGACCAAGATTGAAATAAAAAAAAAAAAAAAAAGATATTTACAGTCCCTTGGTAATGGAGATGGCGCTGCTGTGTTGCGATGTCCTGGGACAGGAAAATGCTCCAACACAGGCAAAAATCCACAAAAAGCTTCACAGGTCTTGAAAAGAGTGACAGGTCTGGTCAAATGTATCCTTCCACAATTTCTCCTTGCAATTTCTCCAACTCTCTCAATTTGTCTCCTTATATACTCTTTTCCAGCCCCCTCTGAGGCATGCCCAGGACATGCCCCAAACCTAGCTCCAGACTTGGCTTAACAAAAAAAATGCCAATACTGCCATCTAGTGGCTTTTTTTTTCCCACATTACACCTCCATTCCAAAAGGGAAAAATTTTGACTCATAAAGGCAAAATTTTTCTTTTCAATACAAAAATGGTTAAGTAGACACTTGTATATATATACATATAATACAATATGCTAATAAACACATGTGATACATATACACATACTCAAACACGGGATAAGCAATCAGCAATTACATTGTCAGTACCCTTTACATGCTCATAAAGGCAAAATTTTTCTTTTCAATACAAAAATGGTTAAGTAGACACTTGTATATATATACATATGATACAATATGCTAATAAACACATGTGATACATATACACATACTCAAACACGGGATAAGCAATCAGCAATTACATTGACAGTACCCTTTACATGCTTAATTTCCAAGTCAAACTCCTGTAAAATCAAACTCCAATTCAACAATCTCCGATTCTTGTTTTTCATCTTACTCAAAAACATTAACGGATTGTGGTCAGTATATACAATCATTGGCTTTTGCCCTGTACAAACATAAACCTCAAAGTGTTGTAAGGATAGAACCAGAGCCAACAGCTCCTTCTCAATTGTGGAATAGTTCTTTTGGTGGCGATTGAACTTTCTGGAGAAGTATGCCACGGGATGCTCAATGTCATCAGAGTCACTTCTCTGTAGGAGCACAGATCCACAAGCTTGGTCGCTAGCATCGACCACCATGGAGAACGGTTTGTTGAAGTCAGGAGATTTGAGCACGGGGAAGTGACACAGCAGAGACTTCAGGCGATCGAAGGCTCTTCGGCATGCTTCATCCCAAGTGAACTTTACGCCTTCCTTCAGTTGGTTGGTGAGACTGAGAGCAATCTCAGCAAAGTTCTTGCAGAACTTGCGGTAGTACCCGATCATTCCAAGGAAGCGGCGCAAAGCTTTTTTGTTGTCAGGAACTGGAAAGTCCATGATGGCTTGGACTTTAGCATTTATGGGTGCCACCTTACCCTGGCCTATGACGTAGCCAAGACACGCGACAGTAGCACAACCAAAGTCACTCTTGTTCAGGTTAACAGTCAGGTTAGCCTGGGTCAAGCGCTGGAACAACGTCTCTACATCTTTCAGATGTTCTTCCCAGGAGTCACTCCATGTGATCAGGTCGTCGATGTACGCACCCGTGTGTGGCAATCCGGCGATTGTAGACTGTATCATCCTCTGGAATGTGGCTGGGGCATTTTTCATGCCAAAGGGTAGGATTTCATACTGGTATAACCCAGATGGTGTGGCAAAAGCAGAGATGCTCTTGGCCCTCTCAGTTAAAGGCACATACCAATAACCCTTCAATAAATCAATCTTGGTCAGAAACTTTGCTTGCCCTACTCTATCGATGCAATCATCAATCCTAGGTATTGGAAACACATCAGTTCTAGTTACAGCATTGACTTTGCGATAATCTGTACAGAATCTAGGACTTCCATCAGGTTTTGGAACTAGAACACAGGTTGAACTCCAATCTGAGTTAGAGGGTCTGATAATATCATGTTCTAACATGTACTCAACCTCTTTCTCAGCAATCTTTCTCTTTTCATGATTCATCCGGTATGGATGCTGTTTTATTGGTTTGGCATCACCAACATCTACATCATGAGATGCTATAGAAACTCTCTTTGGAACATCAGGAAATAGATCTTTATATTTCTTGATCAACCTCTCAAACTGATCTTTCTGTGAGGGTTCTAAGTGCTGGAGTTTTACGTCAAGATTTTGCAACACTTCAGAATTTGATAATTTACATGAAAGAACTTCAGCTTTAATTCTAGGTTCATCATCTTGAAACTCCCCCTCATCTTCACAAGTCTCGGCCATAGGAGGATCTGAAGTGACAGCTGCAACCCTAGCATTCCTATCATGATAAGGCTTCAGCATGTTAATGTGACACAACTGTTTTGGCTTTCTCCTATCTGGAGTCTTCACAATGTAATTGAGATCATTGAGTTTTGTCAGAATTTCATAAGGACCATGAAATCTAGCCTGCAATGGATTGGACTGCAAGGGAAACAACACAAGGACCTTGTCTCCTGGTTTAAACTCACGGCTTCTAGCCTAATGATCATACCAAGTTTTCATTTTTCCCTGACTTGATTTCAAGTTCTCTTTGGCTAGGTCACAAGCTGCACGCAGTCTTTCTCTGAACTTGCTAACATAGTCTAACGGACTGATATGCGGCTCTTTCTCTTGCCATTGTTCACTCAACAATAGCAAAGGTCCTCTCACTTCATGGCCAAACACTAGCTCAAACGGACTGAATCCAGCAGACTCCTGCACTGCTTCTCTAGCTGCAAACAACAGCAAATGAACACCTTCATCCCAGTCTTTCTCATGGTCATAACAATAAGTCCTCATCATTGTCTTGAAAGTGGAATGAAACTGCTCTAAGGCACCCTGATTCTCTGGATGATAGGCACTGGAAAGAATCTGCTTCGCACCCAGTTCATACACAACCTGCTGAAACAATTCGGAAGTGAAATTGCTACCTTGATCTGACTGAATTTCCCTGGGAAGGCCAAACAACGTGAAGAACTTTATCAAAGCCTTCGAAATTGCAGTTGCCTTGATGTTGCATAGAGGGATGGCTTCAGGGAATCTGGTAGATGCACACATGATTGTCAACAAGTACTGATTTCCAGATCTAGTCTTGGGTAATGGACCAACACAATCAACAATGACCTTGGTGAAGGGCTCCCCAAATGCTGGGATAGGCTGCAATGGAGCTACAGGTGGGTCTAACTGGTGTTTTCCAACTACCTGACAAGTGTGACAGGTTTTTGCAAAAAGTTGGAAACATCTTTCCAAGTCCAGGCCAGAAGAAGTGTTTCATAATCTTGTCAACAGTCTTGTTAACACCAAGATGACCTCCTAAAGGCAAACTATGAGCCATTGTTAAGATCTCATTCCTGTAGACCTTCGGAACAACAATTTGCTTGACCACTGCCCAATCTGCATTGGCAGGGATATCAGGAGGGCGCCACTTCCGCATCAACACTCCATCCTTCAGATAATACCCAACTGGAACTGTGTCTATTTCTTCATCAGGAAGGGCTCTCTTCTTTAGTACACAAATTTCAGGATCATTGGTTTGCTCCTGAATCAACCGCTTTCTGGAGAGAGACAAGTCTCCAGACACATCAGAATCACCAGACCCATCTGGCTGGCTGAATAGAGAACTGATAAAAGTTTCTGACAAGTCCTCAAACGGAGAAACCATAGTAGGCTGAACAGAGTCATGAGGCAAACCACCTGAGTCATGACTATTCAAGGTGCTGGACGGCACCACATCATCTTCTTCTTGAGCCTTCTTGGTCATAGCACGAGTCACTGCACAGGAAGGATACAGAGATGGGTCTTCATCGCCATCTTCAGTGCTCGGCTGTGAAGTAAGATGAACAGGGGGAACTACATTGCTACCAGCCAGGTCATTGCCTAGCAACAGAGAAACACCCTTCACAGGTAGACTTGACATAAGTCCCACCTTTACCTGTCCTGTAACTAAATCTGAATTTAAGAATGCAGAGCGCAGGGGTACAGATACAGTCCTCCCTTCAATACCTTGTACAAGTATGAAATCCCCAAAAGCAGTCTCATCACGTAACTCCAAGGAGTCCATCAACAAAAGTGACTGAGAAGCTCCGGTATCCCTTAGGATATATATGGGGACAGGAGGAGAATGCTCATCCAGAGCCACAAATCCCTCTGACACAAATGGAAGAAATTCCTCCCTCACAAAGTCAGCAGTATCAGGCTTCTTAGCCTCACAAGGAGCAGGCAATTTAGCAGATTGGTCATCTACTACAGGGGTTTCTAACCTTGCCTTCACAAAGGTATTGGGTTTGGTATCCTTTTCTTTTTCTTTCTTAGCTTTAAGGAACCAACAGTTTGTTGTAACATGACCAGATTTCTTGCAATCATTGCAAACTAGACCACTTTTGTCACTGTCAGCTTTCACACTTTGATCAGACCTTTTACTGGATTTCTGAGCACCATCACCAGATTTGTCTTTGTCTTTGGGTGAGGAATCTTGGGTATCACCGTTACCTTTCTTCTGAAATTGGGACCATCTCTTGTTACTGCTAGACTGAAATTTGGACTTATGTGTGAGAACATATTCGTCTGCAAACTTGGCAGCTGATTGCAAATTCAGTGCTTGCTTCTCATTAAGGTAGGTCTTAATATCCTCCTTGACACAGTTCTTGAATTCTTCAACTAACACCATCTCTTTTAGTGAGTTGAAATCATCCTTGACCTCCATAGAGGTACACCAGCGTTCAAAGCAAACCTTCTTCTTGTTAGCAAATTCCACATAAGTCTGATTGTCAGATTTCTTCAGACCTCTGAATTTCTGTCGGTAAGCTTCTGGAACCAACTCATAAGCTGTCAAAATAACCTTTTTGACAACCTCGTAATCAGAGGAATCATCTGCAGACAAAGCCGAATAGGCTTGTTGAGCTTTACCCTTGAGGACAGTTTGCAACATCAGAGGCCAGTGTTCCTTTAGCCACTGACAACTCTTAGCTACCTTCTCGAAGCACTGGAAATACTTATCAACCTCCTTCTCTGAGAATGGAGGCACCAGCTTTACCTCCTGGCTAGCCCGAAATTTGTTTTCAGCGTGCATTTTGATTTTTAGTAGCTCCATTTGGAGCCTTTCTTCTCTATCTAATTTTTCTAAATCGAAATCTCTCTGTCTGTCTCTCTCTTTCTGCTCTTTCCTCTTTCTCTCTCTCTTTTTTCTCTTCTCTTGCTAATTTTTCTACTCAAACTGCCTTTGTTTTTCTTTTTCCTCTCTTTCTATCTCTAGCATTTTTAATTTAAGTTCCATTTCTACATTTGGATTTTCCACTGGAAACTGTTCCAGATCTCCTGGTGCAAACACATTTTCATCAATGTAATATTCAACAATCTCTCTAGCCAGTCTTGCTTTTCGCATGGCTGGTTTTACATCTGTCAGCTCTAACTGTCTGCATATTTCTAGCAGTTCTGTCTTTTTAAAAGACTTCAAAACCTCTACGGTTGGTGATGCCAAGAAATCATCCATTGCTGTTGATCTGCCAATATATATCTAGGAAAATTCAAAAAACAATTTCACAATTTGAAATTTTAGATTTTCAATAAATGACTCGCACAATGGTCTATCCCGGACCCGAGCCCCCAGTTTGTTATGGCCCCAATTTGTTATGGCGTCAATTTGTTTTGAAGTCACGGACAGCAAGGGATGACAGACAAAATTCCTAAACTTCAACAGATTTAATTAAACAAACACTTAGAACTAATCTACACTCTACCCTACTGACCAAGATTGAAATTAAAAAAAAAAAAATGAGATATTTACAGTCCCCTGGTAATTGAGATGGGCTGCTGTGTTGCGATGTCCTGGGACAGGAAAATGCTCCAACACAGGCAAAAAATCCACAAAAAAGCTCACAGGTCTTGAAAAGAATGACAGGTCTGGTCAAATGTATCCTTCCACAATTTCTCCTTGCAATTTCTCCAACTACCCTTCCACTCTCTCAATTTTTCTCCTTATATACTCTTGTCCAGCCCCTCTGAGGCATGCCCAGGACATGCCCAACCTAGCTCCAGACTGGGCTTAACAAAAAAAATTGTCAATACTGCCATCTATCTAGTGGCTTTTTTTCCCATTACAGAACGGCCCACAAAACAATGGACTTTTGTAGGGCAAAGGTTCAACGTGTTCTTTTGGGCCAAAAGCTAAATCGGTTAAATATTGCAGACTCTGAGATTTTTGGAATAATAAATTTAGAGTACTTGCATTTGCATAGTTACCACAGAACAGTAGAACAGTGCCGTGACTAACTAAAGAAACTGCTGCTGCGATATTTCAAAGTGGAGGACGCAGTGCGAAAGTCTGTCAGCACAACTTATGAGAAAGATAAATCTTTGTGGTATAGGCAGTGGACAGCATAATCGGCCAAAAACGCAAGGGCGGAAGTATTCCGTTTTCAACCTCCATCAACTGTTGCACTACGGTCATAGAAAGAACAAAAAGAGGTTTATTCACGGAGACCAGGTAGGCAAAAGTATCAATTTGATAAACTACCACCATTATACTAACCAAAATAACACAAGCATTATTACAGTGCGAACACTGTCGTCAGTCATCATCGGCCTTCGGTGGTGTGATCCGGTGCTGCATCCTTCTGATTCAAGTGGGTTGATTACCTTTGCTATCTACCTATGGCTGTTGTGGTGAGTATAGCGGTGTTTCTACTCTATAGGATTGAGGGAAAGCTAGAATCCACCCCATATAGACGCATTTGTAGAACGGGTCGACATACCCAAATGTAGCCCAGAGACCGTAGAAAGCCGGTGGGGCTGAGTTTAGAGGGAAACATAGACAGTGAGGAGCAGCAAAAAGTGGACCAACAACTTATGGACTGCTTAAGTGTGTACTATAAGGGCGTGCTGGTTCGTGTGCATAACTGTGGTATGTCATTAGCAATGAGTAACGAACAGCTTCTGCGCTGGTATATGATGGAGGGGTGAAAGCTCCAGGCTAAACAGTCTTTTCAGAAATTGCCCGTAGTAATGGTTTACTTATTGCGTCGGAATGACCAGCATTTGCTCGCGGAAAATGGGAGCATTATGGGTAGTATGCGACAGCTAGAGACAGCTCCGGTTATGTTATGAACATAATACTGGTTTTACAGACCGTAAGTTCCGTTAGTGTGAACAGATGCTTATGTGGAGCTAGCGAATCGATAACATGGGCATACGTCACACGGAAGTGTCGGTTGTATTGTTCTAATAACGCAAAATTCCTCTAGGGGGCGACAGAAGTTACGCACTATAGCTTTAACATACTACGCCAAAAAATTGTCATTTATAACATCTACAAATTCTTCCTCCCCTTCACCCTGTCCTTTCACCATTTCCCAATCGATACCAGGGTAATTGAAGTTTCATATAATAATAGTCCCTCCTCCTCTACAAGCTTGCCTAATCCTCTTCAAGAGCATTTCATTGACAGTACTGTACAAAGCTGGCGGTCGATGGCATACTCCTATGTTTAAACCTGTCTCATGTTTGCCAGTGAGCCTGACCCAGATATCTTCACAGGTAAAGGAATGTTCAATTTCAGGAATTTCCTGCACATTTATGTTCTCGTCACATAGAGTGCTACACCCCCCTCCTCACCTATTACATCTATCCTTCCTAAAGAGCTTATAACCTTCTATATTATATTCATCTCCATCCTCTTCACTAAGCCATGTCTCTGTAATCCCAACTATGTCATAGCCCTCACTAATCATAACAGCCTCAAGTTCCGGAAATTAATTTTTTTATGCTTCTTGCATTTAAGTGATAAACATTTCAGGTTATTACGAATGCTCTTACCCTTCGATTTCCCATGTGTCTGCTGCCCCAAGCCCCCCACTACGCTTTGTTGCTTTAAAAATATATCAAAATAAACTAAACCCCTTTTGTTGCACTGAACTGGCTGCAGTAGCCTCATTCTTGGTTGAAGGCTTCAGAAAATTGCACTTTTGTGGTTTAAGTAAATTGAAAGCTAACGAACTGATTTGTTTTGACTTGCACTTGAACCATCTTTGGGGAAAACCCGTACTGGATTTCTAAGAGTCGGGATATTTAATGTGTTGTGCCTTCTGTTGCTAAAGTGTTTGCTTACTAATTGTGCTACATTTGGGTAATTTTTGCGTGAGGGTGTATGTCAGGGCTATTCATCTGTGTCCAGAAAGGGCCGGTGTGGGTGCAGGCTTTCATTCCAACCAAGCAGTTACACACCTGACACCACTAATCAACCCCAAGAGTCTTTGCTAATGAGCTTGATTAGAAGTATCAGGTGTGTAAGTGCTTAGTTGGAATGAAAGCCCGCACCCACACCAGCCCTTGCAGGATAATGTTGAATAGCCCTGGTGTATGTTGTTTAACAAAACTGCATCTGTAGTGGGTTGACTAACAAAAAAACAACAAAAACATAAACAAACAAACTAAAACCTCTTATTTCAGGAGAGAGACCTGGGGGGTATACTACGAAGCTGGCTTTGTGACTAAGCCTGACTTTAAGCTAAAGTAAAACCTGGAGCAGCTCCTTTTACTTTAGTCCATGTTCCAGATTTGAAGAGGTTCCTGGTTTTACTAAGTGCTGAAGTCAGGCTTAATCACAAAGCCAGCTTTGTAGTATTCCCCCCTGGCTGGCACCCCAAAACCCCAAGGTAAAAGAAGGGTAAAAATAATAGTCAAATCGTGACAGACTCATAAAGTTGTCCCTTCAGTTTATCATATATTTTTGGGTGCTTAAAGTTGCTCGAAAAGTTTACTCTGCACTCTGCGGTAGCATATTTGAAGGACTGTAAAAAGCCAGGGATTTGGTATTGCACATACAGCTTCCCATATATGTTTTGTATTTTGTATTCTTATTCTGCCCCTCTATTATGAATAATCTAGAAAATATTAAGGCTTGAAAATGGGAAAAAAAAATGTTTGTGCTATTTTTAACATTTTATGCCAAAAAAGACACCATTCACCAACATCAAATTCACTGTTTTCGAAAGATTAGATGCCTGTCATTAACATATCCAGAATTTGTGATGTGTTTTGCTTTAATTTCTCAAAATGAATTTTTTTAAAATGTGGTATTTTTGTGGAGGCACAGCATTTAATGGCATCGAAGGCATATTCAAACATTATTTTATAAAATGCACATGGTTAACGATAGAAAGCTCAAACTCAACGAAATTCTTTATTTCATAAATGTTAACTTAAACTTGAATTATAACCCATATACAGTTTTCAAATATATATTGAAATACTGGCCACGTTTACATGAGAGCTTTAATTCAGAATAAAAATAATTCCGCTTTAAAAAGACCATGTAAACACCTAATTCCGAATAAAAATATTATTCAGAATTAAACTTAATTCCGAAGTAAGTGACTGGTTTATTCCGATCTTAAATCCGAATGAATTAATTCCTCGATCAAGTAAACGTTTATTCCTTTTAAAATTAATTCCTGTCGGTCTGCGCATGCACACCTACGAGTTGATTATCCCGCTTATACCATGGTCATTTGCCAGCAATATCAAATCAAAGCAATCAGAAATTTTTGGTGAAAGTTTTGCACTTAAAAAACGAGCTGGTAATCAATAAATAGGCGCCGCGCCTTCTCATAGCCAATACAATAGCCTATGCCAAGCTAAACTAAACCAGCTAACTTAGTTCCGCTTACCTTCATGGAGAAAGCGTACGCAAAAAAAAATCGATCATCCTTTTACCAGCCAATTATTTGGTAACTGATTCCATCTGAAACGGAGATTATGCATAACACAACATTATGCGCGATTATGCAAACTGTTGCTAACTTGCTACCCGCAATTACAATGAACTAATGACGGCTTCCGTAGAGCCAGCGAGCTGAAATCAGTCTGTTGTCACAGCACGTAACTAGCGAACTGTCAGCAGCTGCTGATACATGAAGTGGACATGTTAGTTTCCTTTAACGCACACAGTTACTATCGTTTAATGAATAAAGCGTGGTTATTTCGCTGCTTTAATATTTACGGTCATTATCGCTTGAGCACCTATTGTTAACCGCCCCGCAGGACGTAACTTAACGCCGCAAAATTTACTGGAGATAAATGAGTAGCTTGGTTTCTGTTATACCCAGCCAAATGCCAGCGCTCTAACGTTGCTATGGTTAACGTTATAGGTTGGCTTGCGGATGAATTTCGAACTTCAAATGGTGAAACTACCGTAGGCCGAACTACCTGTGCGGTTCCACGGTTTTAATCAACACCTGCCAGTCAATTAGAAAGGAGTATTCACCCAGACCATGGTAAACAAACTGCGAACACAGTTTTTTATTTGGGTATGTGTTCTTCCATGGTGTAAGCCGAAAAGAAGCAGGGAGTGGAGTTTGTTTTCTTCCGGTAGACGTAAATATGTAAACACGTGCGCCCCCTGTCCAATCAGAACCCTTCCCGACCCCAGGACGTTAAGCGGAATTAAATAAAGGCGATTTAAACGTGTTTTCCATGTAAACCTCAATTTCGAATTACTATTTCCATGTAAACTCGAGGAAGAGTATTTTAATTCCGAACTATTTAATTCCAAATTAAAAAACATCATGTAACCGTGGCCACTGTAGTCCCAACATCAGTGGAAGATCAAACTTGTTACAAATCATTACTTAAAATTATTGTATCAATGAACATTTACATCCAAGTCGAAAAAATTAACCTGTATGCTTCAGTTAGTCATAACCTGTGTTAAAAAGAGTTTTTGACAGTCCTGCAGAAGTGGAAATAATTTTAATTGACCAGTTGATAGCAGTTTCCACAGATAATACACAAATTATTTGAACTCTTTCATGAAGTTCTCAGCTTATTTGGTGTCCTGCTCCTTGAGTGCATATCTCTGTCCAGTTGTAGTGCTTGGAACTTAAATCTTGGCAATGTCGCACAGGTACCCAGCATAGGTCTTCCCTCCTGGGCCTGAAAAAAACTTTTTGCTGGGCCGTGCAGATGCATGAACTGTTAAGACAAGTTTTAGCTTCTGCATGACCAAACATGTTTCTAAACTTACAGCTTAAAAAATGTTATTATTAATTTTTGCTTTATTTTATGGGTTGATTTATTAATAAATTAATTAATACAAGGTGTATATTTCTTATAATCCAAGGTTTTTCCTGGCTCAGAATGAGCTGGTGGTGGTACTCAGTCATAGGCTCCTGCGCACACTGAAAATGTTGTTGAGCGGGGGGGAGGGGGTCCTTGATGCTCCTCATTTTGTTGAGCGGGGGGGATTTAAATGCCTCTCTCTTTTTCTCTCTCTTGAGCGGAGGTAAATGCTTCATTTTGCTTTTCATTTTGTTGAGTGGCGGGAGGGGGGGGGGGGTGGGGATGGTTCTCATTTTGTTGAGCAGGGGGGTGAATTACATACTTATTTTGTTTAGCGCGAGGGAGGGCTGCACGTGCTTTTTTTTTTTTTTTTTTTTTTTGACCGCGGGAGCATGGCACTAATATTGCGCAAATTCCACGTTTTCTGTTTTTTTCTTGCGCGCACGCAAATGACAATGCGATACTGAAAATCGCGCTGGGAGCTGGTGGCGGTAAGAAATTCGGCGGTGGCAGCCGCCACCAAATTCTCTATGCAGGAAAAACCCTGAAATCATTTAATCTGATAAATCAAATAAAATGGCATTCTTAACACATCCTCTGTAAAATAGCTATATTGTATTAGATAATTAATTATTGTAACACTTCCAAATTCATAACAAACTTGAATTTTTGGCCCTGTTAAGGTTGCAATATTTCAATTTCTGAACACTGTATATGGGTTATTCTTCAAGTGTAAGTTAACATTTATGAAATAAAGCATTTTTTTGAGTTAGAGCTTTCTATCATTAACTATATGCATTTTATAAAATAATGTTTGAATATGCCTTTGATGCCATTAAATGCTGTGTGTCCACAAAAATACCATATCTTCAAAAAATATATTTTGAAAAAATAAAGCAGAACACCATATGTTAATATCAATCTTTCTAAAACGGTCAGTTTGATGTTGGTGGATGATGTCATTTTTTTTGTATAAAATGTTAAAAATGGCACTTTTTTTCCATTTTCAAGCCTTAATATTTTCTAGATTATTCATAAGAGAGGGGCAGGATTAGAAGACAAAATACACTACGTATGGGAAGCTGCATGTGCAATACCAAATCCCTGTCTTTGAAATTAGGCTTTTTGCAGTCCTTCAAATATGCTACCGCAGAGCACAGAGTAAAATTTCAAGCAAATTTAAGCATCCAGAAATATGATTTAAAAAAGGGACACCTTTATATATCCATATTCCTCAAGTTATATTAGCAGATTTTCATTCCTAAAAATTTGAAGGACTTGGCTGAAATACTTTTCTAGATATAGCCATGTGAAAGTGGCTCCTCAGAGATAGCTGTTCAAAAAGGGCTTAGTTGCAAAAATATTTTTTTTATGATAAGACTATTAGGAGTTGATTTTCTGCCGTCTCCTAAGCTGACAATCCGCCTTCAGCAAGCCCCAAAACATAATCCACATTATTCCTTAAATATTTTGTTAATTAGGGGGGTAGGTTTAATCTGAGAGTTTTTAGGAATATATGTAATAAGACCACGCACTGCGCGCGAGTTGGGAAACTTTTTGCGACAATTTGAATGGGAGTATTGCCTCTCCATCACCAGAAATTACTGAGTATCTTTGATGTTCTCCATGGTGCGTAGCGAGATGCCTCTAATTTTCATAGATGCTATATTCATAAGCTTGTTTCTCTATTTTGTATCCAAATACTTTTGATTAAATTTCTGAATACGACTTAACAACTGTCATTTATGTTTCAAACATTTCTTCAATTCAATTTTCAATTCAATTCAAACTTTATTTCAGATTCAAATTGGTCCATATTAAACAACAACATATAATATATATATATATATATATATATATATATATATATATAAAAAAAAACATCTAAAAGACTTACAAAGACCCTCTCCAGTGCCTCCAAAAATAGAAAAGTACTTAGTACTACTCATTTTTGGCAAAGCTATAGCCATAATAATTACATTTTTTGAATCCATCAATTGCTCCATAATTTTTTTGCATAAAAATTCTCAATAGAGCGCCTAAGGTGGGAACACCATTGTGTACAAACAACTGACTGGCACTCGTCCACCGAGGGAGATTCAGCAAAATTCTAAATGCATCATATGCCACTTGCAATTTTTTGAACTTGGCCTATACCTGCACCACAGGTGGGCAGTATACAGCGGAGAGCAATAGGCTTTAAACAGTGCAATTTTGATGTGCTCTGAACACATATAAAATTTGCATGCCAACATATTTGCCTGACCATATAATTTGCAGTACTGACGCTGAACATCATCATCATCACACAGGTCATCCCTGATGATGTGACCCAGATATTTGACCTTGTCCACAACAGTCAATACATTATCTGCCAGGAGGAAGGAGGGGAATGTTCTCTTCTGGTCCTCCTTAGTCTTCATGATCATAACAACACTCTTTTTAGAGTTAAACTGAATGTCGAACTGCTTTCCATAATCAGAGCAAACCGTGAGCAGCTGCTGCAGGCCAGCAGAATAAGGGGACATGATGACTAAGTCATCAGCATACATTAGATGGTTAATAAGCATTTCTCCCACTACACAGCCAGTCCTACACTCTTTAAGCCTTTTTGAGAGCTCATCCATATACAAATTAAAAAACATAGGTGACAAAATTCTACCCTGTCTAATTCCATTAGTCACTAAAATGATTCAGATGTGGTGTTACCCCATCTTACCTGCATGGTTTGATATGAGTACCAGTAATGTAACACCTGTATTAAATAAGGAGGAGCCCCTTCTTTCTTGTAATTTCAAAAACAGTTTTGCATGATTAATGCGGTCAAAGGCTTTTGATGCGTCGAGGAAGCACACAAACATGGTGGAGTTCTGATACCTATACCTACTAACCATCTCTTTTAAAGCATATATTCACATATCTGTGCCATGTTTGCTTTTAAATCCATACTGTTCATTAGAGGTGGCTATGTATTCCTGTAGCCTATTGAGTAGGATTCTTTCTAAAACCTTTGACAACACACTCGCGAGGGCAATGGGCCTGTAATTATCAATACTGGAGATTTTTCTGGTTTTATCCTTAATCACTGGAACAAGCAAGACTGCCAGCATAGAATCTGGTAAGATGCCATGCATCAGCATTCCTGAAAAGCACAGGGCAAGTAAAACTGAAATTCTGTGACTGGAGAATTTCAAGTGCTCTGATCTAATCTGTTCAAGGCCACAAGATTTATTTAGACCCAATTTCCCAATGAAATAACCGACTTCATCAGGCCTAATGACCACATCATCATGGGGAACATCTCCAACACAAAAAAAATCACTACTGACACAGTTAAAAAGGTCCATGAAATGTCTTCTCCATAATTCTGCAATATTAACACTCCCAGTAACCCCTTCAATACTTGAGGGCAGAGGTATTTTACTGTTATTCATAATCTTGACTTCTTTCCAAAAATCTTGGATATTACTTTGCTGCAGCTTCCTGGCCATAAAGTTTGCTCTCAAAGTCTGTTCATTTTTCTTTATAAATCTCACTGCATATTTGAACCAAGTGACAGCCTGCTTCTTAACATCACACTCAGGTTCATGCCTCAGTTTGCCTGCGATAACCCAATTTTTGAAAGCTTCTCTGGCCTGTTGGTGAAGTTCACCCACATATTCATTCCAGCCAGGCCTGAGATTACTACATTTACCACTTTTCTGCCAGAGAGGTTTACTAGCATTATTCAGACCATTCACAATCCCATCATACATTGCACATAGTTCTTCATGGTGTTTAGGGTTAGCACAATTAATATTACCACACAAAATGGCTTCATATGGAATTCTAATACTCCCTAGGCACTTCTCAGTCAGGTCGTGATAATACCGTAGCTCATTATCAGAGAGCATAGACCATTCAATTTTACCCCCATGATTATAGACTTCATGAGTGGTCAGTACAGGTAGGCTATCCATGTTCAGTGTAATGGAAACAGGCAAATTGTCTGTGGTTGTCAGCCCATACAGAATTTCGACTTTCTTCACACATGCATGAGCATTGGCTGTGGATATAAAATGATCCAGCCAGGATGTTGCACTCCATGCCTCAGTAACATATGTAAAGCTATCTGCCGGTAGCAGAAACTTACTAGATAGAATGAGCTTGTTAACATGACAAAATTCAATCAGGCATTGACCAAATGAAGATTTCACATCAGAAATATCTGCATTCATATCACCCATTACATAAATGCAAGCATATTCATTTTCCTCAATAAAAGAATTAATAAAAGCAAGCCTTTGGTGGTACAGGTCCTCATTTCTGGGACATTCGTAGGGTGTGAAAGGGTCAATGACGTGACATGCAGATTTTTGTGTCCGAGCGCACTACTTTGGTTTAAAATAATTTTAAATGATTCATAATAAGCATCAATTTATTCCATAAAACCTGTTTAATTTGAACATCTCTCCAGTTTATCATAAAAATGATATATATTTTATGTTTTGCCATCTCAAACCCTCAAAATGTCAGGTGGCGCAACCGTCCGAGCAAGTTAACTCAACGTGAAATGTATTAAATATGTACTTTAAAATATTAATTAATATAATATTAATATGGGGGCATAATCTTATATTGAAAACCTTTCAAATAAACAAAGTTTAATGGGTTAATTGTTCTTAAATTGTTTGGAATATTAAAAACAAATTTGTCCGGAAATCTGCATATCTGAAATGTCAGGGCGGCGCAGCCGCTTTCATACAACTTTTATTTTAAATTGAAGAGAGAAATGAGTAAACAGGATATTGCATCATCAAAAGGACCCCAAGTGACCTTTACTGATGAGTGAAAGGTATGTATATCTCTCTCAAATATTGATAAAAAATAGCTACTTTCTCTTCATAGTTAGACTTGTTCAGTTTACATGTCAGGTGGTACAACCAATATAAAACTAAGAAAAAGTTATTCTAAAACTCTTTATTGTATTGTAAAAATGAATGAATGAACTAACTAGCAAAGCCAAAAGGTTATATAGGTGTCCAAGTAGATGACTGAATAATTGGGAATTAGTAGCAAATGTCAAGCGGAGCAACTGCATCGCCAGGTGGCGCAACCAGGTAAATTACTAATTTAAAACAAGAAATGGGAGATTGATGTGAACAAATGTTTGGAAATTGTGATATAAATAATCATTCTATACAACAATATACTTTTTAAATTTGTAAAGTATTTATTCAGATTTTAAATCTAAAGTTGGGTGTTGGAAAACCAAAATACCCGCCCCCTACAATAAAGAATCCATAAGTTACTTTTAATACCCTGCTCAACAACAAAATAGTAATGTTTTAGGCGGTATACTTACTAAAAAAAATCACTTAGAAAAAAAAAAAGGGAAGTGTGTTTTTTTTTTTTTCAAGAAACTTTTGGTTGCAGCACCTTACATTTTTTGGCTGGTGAAATTGCAAATCCCGTCTAAAACTGTACTAAAACCCTGTAATTGTTGGGCAACCATTAATACTTGTTTAACCCTTTAAGGCCTAATGCAAAAATCCCAGCAGAGAATCATGCTGCCATGTTTACCATAGTAACCTGTATTTGGGCTGAAGCACAGCTTCTCAGCTTTCAGGAACAGTTGGAATTTTTTTCTTTTGCGCAAAACTTATAGTAATTACGGTACTTTCAAAATTACGCGCATATCTGTGTAGGCAACGACACGTTCTTAAAATGCGCACATGCTGTCCCGGTTTAAATGGGTTAAACACACTCTTTCAACTTCAAATAAATGTATTCTGTACATTTTTAAAGACTTATATATAAAAAAAAAACATTTTAAAAGGCTTATTTGTCATTGACCCGTAAACATTTAAAACAATAAAAACATTGGCTCTCATTCATGAAACGTTCGTAAATCTGCGAACAGATTTACACATAAAAGCCTACTCTACTAAAAACCTACTCCGTATTCAGGAACACGTGAAACTGTGTTCGGGAAACTCAGATCTGATCGTAAACACTTGTGTAGATCATGAATGCCAAACGATCGTAAATTGACAGCGCGCTCCCGGTAATCAGCTATTTGCATAAATCTCCGCCCATGAATTGCCAATAACCGCCATATAAGGAGGTGTAGATGTATCCAGTCGACCTGTCAGTCAAGGCGCAAACAAAGAAAGAAAAAGGAATTTTTCCGAAGCGGAGATAGAAATTATTTTGGGTGAAGTGGAATTTAGAAAAAACATTTTATTTTCATCTGTTAGCAGTGGTGTGACAGGGACAGGCAAAACGAAGGCTTGGAGGGAGGTGACAGATGCCGTTAATGTTGTCTCTGTGGTCCAAATAACTATATCCGAGGTGAAGCGTAAATGGTTTGACATGAAACTAGAGGCAAAGAAACGCATAAGCGCACATCAGCCACAGGTTGAGGAGGCTCACAGTCACAACTATCAACTGCAAACGAGCGCATCGCTGGCATAACTGGGGAGACCTCTCTGTCAGGAATTATACCTGACGGAGACAGCAAAATGCCTCCACTTTTATTTTTGGAAGTGGCTATTCGCCCCGCAGCGCGCTGAATTGGGGGAAAGAGATCGGCTATCTGCCCCACAAAGGGGCCGACAAGAGAAGCAGTTCTGCTATTCGCACCACGGTGGGACGGATCAGAGAAGCACTTCTGCTATTTTCCCCGCAGTTGGGCCAGTAAGATTTCATTTTATAATCCGCCCCGTTCTCTGATCTTTCGCGCTGAACCGCCGCGGGGCGAATAGCCTCTTCGTTTAGTTTTTTTTTTTTTATTATCATCATTCAACATGTAGAAAGAACGTGTAATCTATTGAGTCGATTCACATAGATCATTCACAAACATGAACCTAATCTGGATCTTAAACCTGCCAATTGCCAACTAATTTAACTAAATGTGTTATATTTTTAATCGTTTGTCATGTTGAGGCCATATCAGGTGTTTCAAAGGCATCTGCCTATTATTTACATAACAGAGCGCAATATGAATTAAAATTGTAATTTACAATAGTGACAAGCATTATTTATATGTGTTCGTAAATTTACACAAGCGCTACACACGGTCGAAAGCATGTATAGATTTTGTTAGTAGCTACGAACAGATCTGAGCTACTAAAATGTTGATGAATGCGAGATTCACGTAAATTTACGTCTATGAACAGTTTACGCACAAATTCGCTCTGCTCACGTTTCATGAATGAGACCCATTATCATTATAAGAAACTTTTAAAGCAATACACCAGTCTACCCCCATTTTGATCACACTGATCATAGGGTCATATTTTTTTATGCCACATCATAGCCACACCACCGGGTATTCTGCCATGCGCTATACCCAGAATAAAGTCTGTTGTTGACTCCCCTGCCCCATGGAAGTTACTATTAACAGAATTAAGCTTGTCCAGATCTTGCTTGGCAAGGAGGGTTTCTTGTACACAGAGAATGTCAGTTTCCTCAAGGAGTTTGTCAATAACCAAATGTCGTGCCTTGTCCGCAGCAGTTTGTCCTAGACGCAGGCCACGTGAGTTATATGACACAAATTGAACAGACTTTCTAGCGTAAGCCTTCTTGAACCCCAGACTCCCTCATAGTGGTGCTCCCTTCGACAGCAGTGGCCCTGTGTTTAACACCTCACAGAAGCGCTGCACAAAAGCACCCTCTGGCCACAGATCCGGCTCATACAGTCCGTCTGCTTCAAAGAAGCGTGTTTTCTTGAAAGTGCGTAAATCCTGAATGAATTGTGTATCACACTGAGAGATGCGTCTTCTCCTCAGCTTCCTTCAGTGGCGGCCGGTGGACAGAGAACAAGAAGGGCGATAAACGTGTTTAAACTGCTGATTAGTCTTGATCTGTTTTCAGTCATTTTCCCTGATAAAAGATACTTTAACCCATTAATGACCATAGTGGAAATTTTGAATTTCCTTTACAGCACTGAAAGTACTAGCTGAGTATAGCACAAATCAGTTGGAATTTTTCAAATCGGTCAAAGTATGTGGCTACAGCATCCATTTTCCTTAAAGTATTATTTTTAGTAGTTGGTCAAATATGATGGCGGCTTTTTACCCCTCGGCCGACTTAGGCCGGAGGGGTATTGTCGTCACCTGCGTGTCTGTCTGTCATCCATCGTCCATCGTCTGTCCTCCGTCCATGACTTTGTCCGGGCCAGTACTCAGCCCTAATGATCGCAGCTTAACAAATTTGGTATGGTAACTCACTATGACCCATAGATGTGCAACGTCAGGTTTTCTGCTGGATTCGACCTTTGACCTTAGCGCTGTGACCTTGAACCTGAAAATCTTGTCCGGGTCAGTACTCGGCAACTAATTATCGCAGCTTCAGCAAATTTTGTGTAGTAACTCACTATGACCCACAGATATGCAACGTCAGGTTTTCTGCTGGATTTGACCTTTGACCTTAGCACTGTGACCTTGACGCTGGAAATCTTGTCCTGGTGACTTTGTCCGGGCCAGTACTCAGCAACTAATGATCACAGCTTCACCAAATGTGATATGGTAACTCATTATGACCCATAGATTTGCAATGTCAGGTTTTTTGCTGGATTTCACCTTTGACCTTAGTGCTGTGACCTTGACCCTGGAAATCTTGTCCAGGTCAGTACTCGGCAACTAATTATCACAGCTTGACCGAATTTTATGTGTTAACTCATTATGACCCATAGATGTGCAATGTCAGGTTTTTTGCAGGATTTCACCTTTGACCTTAGCGCTGTGACCATGACCCTGGAAATATTGTCCGGGCCAGTACTCGGCAATTAATTCTCACAGCTTCACCAAATTTCGTACAGTAACTCATTATGACCCATAGATGTGCAACGTCAGATATTTCACCTTTGACCTTAGCACTGTGACCTTGACCCTGGAAATATTGTCCGGGTCAGTACTCGGCAACTAATAATTGCAGCTTCACCAAATTTGGTATGGTAACTCACTATGACACATTGATGTGCAATGTCAGGTTTTTTGCTGGATTTCTCCTTTGACCTTAGTGCTGTGACCTTGACCCTGGAAATCTTGTCCGGGTCAGTACTCGGCAACTAATTATCACAGCTTCACCACATTTGGTATGGTAACTCATTATGACCCATAGATGTGCAATGTCAGGTTTTTGCTGGATTTGACCTTTGACCTTAGCTCTGTGACCTTGACCCTGGAAATCTTGTCCGGGTCAGTACTCGGCAATTAATTATCGCAGCTTCACCAAATTTGGTATGGTAAGTCACTGTGACACATAGATGTGCAATGTCAGGTTTTTTGCTGGATTTGATCTTTGACCTTTGCACTGTGACCTTGAGGCAGGAAATCTTTTACAGGTCAGTACTCAGCATCTACTGATCGCAGCTTCACCAAATATGGTATGGTAACTCACTGTGACACATAGATGTGCAACGTCAAGTTTTTTGCTGGATTTGACCTTTGACCTTAGCGCTGTCACCTTGAGGCTGGAAATCTTATACGGGTCAGTACTCAGCAACTACTAGTCCAAAAAGGTTCATACTGTCTGTAGTACCGAATTAGATTTGACGTTCTTATTTTCAGACAGAAAAGGTTTTATCCTACCTTAATATGTTTCGACGGTTTACTCCCGTCTTCTTCAGAAGAGTCACTGATGTTACGAGTGACGTGTCTTATCAGCTGATGCTGGCGAGGCGTGGCCGCCCTGTCAGATTTGACTGGGCGGCCACAGCTCCTGCTGTCCGACCGCTTCACAACAAATGATGAACAACAAATGATGAAAATGCTGGAGGACACGGACACATACAAAGTGCTATAAAAGGATCCAACGGAGAAGAAGAAAAATAGACTCGGACCATTATAAAAACGATTACTAAACGAAAATGAAATAAACAAACAAACGTACAATCATCTCATACCCACAGCAAGCGTAACCCCCCGAATATACGGCGCACCAAAGATCCAGAAGCAGGGAGCTCCGCTGCAACCCATAGTAGACAGCATAGGATCAGTAACGTACAACCTGTCCAAATCCCTCGCGGAAATATTACAACCCCTTCTGGGACAAACAAACAAGCACTGCAAGAACTCAAAACAGCTAGCCCAAGAACTTAAGAACACTAAAGAAGAAGCAGATGAAATTTTCATATTGCACGACGTGGTTTCTTTATTCACTCGCACGCCTGTAGACGCCACTCTAAACATAGTGGAAAATACACTGAACAAAAATATAAATGCCCCATGTCAAATATTGATGCCACATGGAGTTAACAACTCTAAGTGAGCATATGCTGACTTTTACTTGTACAATGGGGATATTTCTCTTGATTTGTGTACCATTTGTGTAATCCATCTCTCTGTCAGTGAGCATTTGCTCAGTGATGCAGTGACTTCACTCAGTACATGGGTGTGGCATTTCCAGACGGTGATCAGACAGAATGAGCAATACCCAGACACTCCTTATACTGGGGCCAATAAAAGGCCACCCCAAAATGTCAAATTTTGTCAAAAGTCATCATGCCTCAGATGTCTTAGGTCACGCGGGAACATGCCATTGGCATGCTGGATGCAGGGATGTCCACCAGAGCGGTCGCTGTGTAGCTGAATGTTAACTATCGGATGATAGGCCGTTTGAGAGTTCGTTTCCGACAGACGGGCAGTACTGCAAATCGACCTCATCCACGCCGCCACGTGTGACCACACCAGCACAAGATCGCTACATCCAGCTCGTCCACCTGCGGGATCGGCTCAGATCAGCGACACGCTGCGGATAAGACCGTTGGTCTGCACAACAGACGATCACACCACAGACAGTCCGTATAACCGCCTGCGAGAAGCTAACTTGCACGCCGGGCGTCCTCACCGTGGTCTGGATCTCACCGCTGTCCGGCGTCGGAACCGACTCGCATGGGCAAACGCACACATTCGATGGCCCTTGGCACGCTGGAGAAGAGCGCCACTCACAGACAAATTCCGGTTCCAGTTTTTGGTTAATAAAAACTCAAAAATTTGACATGGGGCATTTATATTTTTGTTCAGTGTAGATTAGAAACGGACAGATCGCTAAAAAAGCGTACAAATCTCACAGTACACGAGATATTAGAGCTGCTAAGGTTCGTCGCCACATCCACCTATTTCAAATTCCACAATATAATATTTAGGCAAAAAGAAGAATTCCCCATGGGTGACCCACTGTCTGCCATCATGTGTGGTTTTTTCATGGAGGACCTGGAAACGAGGGCTATAACATCGGCACCGGAAAGAAATCGTCCCACGCTCTGGAAAAGATACGTGGACAACATCTTAGAAAAAATAAAATCAGGACTTACGCAACTACTTTCAGATCATTTAAACAGTATGGACCGCACTGGGAAAATACAATTCACACACGAAGAAGAGACACACAAAACTATAGCGTTTCTGGACATAAATATACATCACACTAATGAAGGAGACATTCAAATCAAAATATACAGAAAGCCCACCAACACTGATCAATACCTGTTTTGGTCATCTGAACACCCCATAAATCACGAACTTTCCATGGTAAGAACCCTGTTTGATTGTGCATCCATCATCACAGAAGACATGGACAAAAAAGAGGAAGAGGAACATATAACTAACACACTAAAGAAATGCCAGTACCCACTATGGGCCATAAACACAGGCAAACAACAAGTACAGCAGAAACAAAACACCGGCGCATTCAGAAAGAAACGAAAAAACGAAACCGAAACCAAAGGAGCTGTTACGTTACCATACATAAGAGGCGTAACAGAGTGGATTCAACGGGCCATGAGAAAATTCCACATCAACACCCCGGCAAAACCATACATAAAATTACGACAACTACTGGTACACCCGAAAGACCAAATTGACAACTGTAACAAATATGACGTCATATATGAAATTCCATGCTGGTCTTGCCATAAAACATTCATTGGGGAAACAGGTAAACCTTTTCACGCACGTAAAAAAGAACACCAAAAAGAATGTGAGAAGGAGACAACAGTCAGACAGACAGTTAAAGAACAAGCACAACAGGTAAACCTTAAATCAGCAATCACAGACCATTGCAAGAGGGAAAATTATATTATGGACTGGGACAAGGCCAAAATCATCCGCACTCAGAACAACCGACATGAACGCTGGATCATAGAGGCAATTGAAATCATGAAGCGGGCCCACAGGACTATGGACCGGGACGAGGGGGCATACATGCTTTCCCACACCTGGAGTACCATCTTGGAGGAGCGGCCGGACAGCAGGAGGCGTGGCCGCCCTGTCAAATCTGACAGGGCGGCCACGCCTCGCTAACATCAGCTGATAAGACACGTCACTCGTAACATCAGTGACTCTTCTGAAGAAGACGGGAGTAATCCGTCGAAACATGTTAAGGTAGGATAAAACCTTTTCTGTCTGAAAATAAGAACATCAAATCTAACTCAGCAACTACTGATCGCAGCTTCACCAAATTTGGTATGATAACTCACTGTGACACATAGATGTGCAACGTCACGTTTTTTGCTGGATTTGACCTTTGACCTTAGCACTGTGACCTTGAGGCAGGAGATCTTGTCCAGGCCGAGGGGTATTCAGCAACACGTTATGTTTTCAATTTTCATGAAAACAGTTCTAGATGAACAGGTTAGAAATGTCGGATCATCACAAAACTTTACACACACTTTGCACCCACTCCTATGGTGCATTTTCTGAAGAAACAAATACCATATGTTACTTCCTCTTGGCTCAGTATTACATCTTCTCAGCCGAGATACACATTTTCCATTGTATTCCTATGGGAGTTTCAATAGGAGTAAAAATGCACTATCAAAAGGGAGTTAAACTCTTTATCTGTCTTCCCCTCCTTTCACTATCACCCTCCCCACACACACACACACACTCTTCAGAGAGTATTAAAGAATCAATCACTTTTACTTGTGCATTGCCATTACTTGAACTTGCCTATGCCACTTGAGATAACTCATCATACTGGTCACTTTCACTGATCCTTTCTTTTTGCCCCTCTTCAAACAGGTTTGCATCAGCAACAATATCTAGTTGATGTCCTGACAGTTTCTCAATGCTTACACCTATCTCCTCATCTCCGCTGTCCTCTGCACTTTCACCACTGTTGTCATCTGGTGGTGCCAGAAAAATGTCTGCCCTCTCAATGTTGGATGACGTCACCATTTCCATCACCTCCATAAGCAAAAATTTTTTAGGAATAGGCATTCTTCACACACAGTGGCTTACCATCCTCTTTGCAATCTGCCAGCAATAATGACTGAAGCCAACTGCAACAGATTCATTAACTGATAAACTAAAATGCACCTGCAGCAGCATTTTCAGACAAAACGCCATTGGTTTGTAAACAACAGTCTGATTTAGGCATTTTCACACGCCTTCTCTCTCTCACTGTCTGTGCATGTGTGTTAGAAAGATACAGAGAGAAAGAGAAAGAGGTGTGTGTGTGTGTGTGTGTGTGTGTGTGTGTGTGTGTGTGAAAGAGAGAGAGAGAGAGAGAGAAATGACCTCTGTAAAATTTCAGACATTCATTTCATCCTCTCTCTCTCTGTCAGTGTGTGTGTGTGTGAGGGAGAGAGAGAGAGAGAAAGAGAGAGAGAGAGAGGGAGAGGGAGGGGGAGAGAGGTCATTAGTTCACTTGAATGCATTTGTTTGTAAACCTCAGTGAAATGCATTGAAATCAATGGTCATGGAGACATCTCTCCCATCATGCCAACCCCCAAAACAGCAAATCAAACCTTTTCCCAATTGATTCTTACTTGTCTGTGGGTGGAACAAAAAATCCTTAAATCTTTTGACCATGTCATAAACAGAATTTATATTTCCAAGGCATTTTATGGGAAATTTGAAAAAAATCCGCTATCATATTTGACCAACAACTAAAAATAGTACCTTAACTTAAAAGGCTGTATCTCAGGATTCGTACAGAGTTGAATCAAATGCTTCGTATCGTTGGATTTAGGAGAAGTTGTGCTATAAGTACATTCATAACACTTTAGTGTACATCTGATACATAACCTGTCAAATGACTGTTGAACTTATTTTTGTGTTATTTTGAGTTTTTTCCAAAAATCTAAGTTTGACCCCTAAATATGATATGATAAATATGTTCTATCACAATTTTGAAATTGGTTATGTGTCGCCACTTACCCCAAGATGCCCCACACCAAAAAGCAAGTTTCTACCTCATTCAGAACTCAAACTGTGGGTTTTTCCTTAAGGTACTATTTTTAGTTGTTGGTCATTAATGGGTTAACTCTCCCTTCTCAGGCGTAGCTAATTGCCTTCGTTAAGACGAGAAATAAAACACATCAATTGAACGTAGAAAAGTGCGCATTTCAATCTTTGTTTTCAGTTAAACAATCGTGAAGCACAGGTTTGATGGCTTGCTTTGCAGGATGTGGCAAAAGTTAACACGGAAAATCCAAAGTAGTTTTTTTTCATGAAAGGTTGCCAATTAAGGCATGTCAATTCAACATTTTTATTGAATTTATTATTCACTCACCTTTAAATTTCATTAAAAGGTACCGTGCACTTAACCGCCGACGGATTATTCAAATTGTTGGAAAAAGTGTTGACCAAGAACAATGATTGAAAGGACAATCATCTCATCCGTTTCAAGGGATGTTTTCTGTCCTCCAGCCACCACTGTTATTAAACACTGATAGATTAACTTGTGAAGAATTTTAATGTCCTCAACTGAGGTTTATTTAGTTTTGCTGTCGTTTGTATAACTAGAAAACTTTCCTCATGACCATGCAAAATGCAGCGCTAGGGAGATCAATCCCCCCAACCCAATTATAATTGCCTGCCTTTCATTCGATTGAGACAACCACACTGATCATTTCGCTACAGCCTTGGACTCAATTCGCCCATGAATACCCATCACATGTGGGGTCGGATGCCGCTGCAGCAGGTTTTTAAATATCAATGGCGACCAGCGCAGACGATTCCTGCTAACTGGCCATACCGGGGCGCGGGTCTAAAATGAAAGTTTGTTATTCTGACAATAACGGAAGGGGGGAGCATATTTAGAGTCATTCATGTTTTGTTTCTGGCGAATTATTGGACACTGGATGCATTCATTTTAACTGATTTTTGAGAAAATAGTGCCGGTCGGGGAAAGCGCTTTCTGGGCTGAGTGGTGGTTGGTGGATTCAGAGCGCCAGCATCAGCTGAGCCCTGGATAGGATACTGCAGCTGAACCGGTCCATAGAAACCAACATCTATGATTGGTTCCTCTTCGCAAATAGGTTAAAGACTTAAATCCCTTCCACTGTTTCCCAACAGGAGCTGCACTTCTGAACACATTACATCAGCAGAATGATGCAGACAGGAGTCCATCTGAGACAGGACACTGAGACGACCCTACCAGAGCTCCCCGAGCAGCACAGGATCAGAGAGAAAGAAGAGGAACTACATGGACTGGAGTCTGTCCACATGGCAGAGTCAGAAACAAATGTACTGCACCAGGACTCAACACACTGGAGCCAGAGTGTGTTACTGCAAACAGCAGGATCAGTGATTTACATCACACAGAAGCACCACTGATAAAAACAGAACCTGATCTGAGCCCCAACAACACTGGGGATCTTAAGACGGAGAGCCTAGGCTTTACAGATTTGTTCTCTGTTGCCCATCAGTATTCTAATCAATTCAAAACTGAAACTGATGAGGGAGACTCTTAAGCCTGAAGACGTCAGTGTCTCACCAGATATTAAGTGTGTTGACATTAAATCTGATTACATTCAGCTCGAATCCAGTGAAATTTTAGTGAGTGATCTCATGAATACTCTGTGTAATGGAGCTGGTGTTGATGAAAAAGGAGAGACTGAACTGTATCACTGCGCAGGCAAGCCCAATCCAAACCACGAAAAATCAGTTCAACATAATCCATGATGTGAGAATCAAAAAGAGAAAAAAGGCCCACCAATGACCTCAGTGTGGGAAGTGTTTTTTTAAGAAATATAATTTAAATAAACACCAGAGAATTCAAACAGGAGAAAAGCCCTACAAATATGACCTTTGTGGGAAGTTTTTCACTCAGAAATCTTATTTAATTGCCCACCACAGAATTCATACAGGTGAAAAGCCCTATGAATGTGATCAATGCGGATGGTGTTTCACGCATAGAAATGCGTTGGTACAACATGGTTGAATTCATACAGGTGAAAAACCTTTTAAATATGACCATTATGGGGAGTGTATTGCTCATAAGTCTTCTTTAAATGATCACCGAAGAAATCATGCGGGTGAAATGCCATACAAATGTGATTAGTGCGAGCGGCGTTTCAAGCATATAAGCTCTTTAAGATACCATGGTCTATGTCATACAGGTGAAAAACCTTTTAAGTGTGACCATTGTGGTGAGTGTTTTGCTAAGAATTCTTATTTAAATGCCCACCGGAGAGAGCATACAGGTGAAAAGCCCTTCAAATGTGAAAAGTGTGAGAAGCGTTTCAGGTGTAAGAGTGCTTTACAATACCATGATCGAATTCATACAGGTGAAAAGCCATTTATGTGTGACCAATGTGGGAAGTGTTTTTTTCTGAGATATAGATTGAATGTCCACCAGAGAAAACATATGGGTGAAATGCCTTACAACTGTAACCACTGTAAAAAGTCTTTTGCTCAAAAATGCAATTTAAATTCCCGCCTGAGAATTCATATAGATGAAAGGTCCTACAAATGTGATCAGTGTGAGAAGAGTTTTTCTACGAACCCTCTTTTGAAATCCCATCAAAGAGTTCATACAGATGAAAAACCTTACAAATGTGATCAGTGTGAGAAAAGTATCAGGCATAAGATTGCTTTACGAAACCATAATCTAATTCATACAGGTGAGAAGCCCTGTAAATGTGACCATTGTGGGAAGTCTGTTGCTCAGAAATCTACCTTAATTGTCCACCAGAGAGTTCATTCAAAAGTGAAGGTTTATAAATAGACAGCACGGTGGCTCAGTGGGTGGCGCTGTTGTATCACAGCAATAAGGTTGTGGGATTGAATTTGAACCTGGGACCTTCTGTGTGGCGTTAGCCTGTCCTACCTGCGTTCACCTGAGTTTACTCTGGGTGCTCCGGTTGTGGTCATCACTTTCCATCACTGTGTATGTTTTATCTGTGCCTCACAAAAAACATCTGAGTAACTGGTCTTCTGAGGCACATTAACTTAAATACTCAAACTAAAATAGTTGGATGAGATTCATTATGTCTCTAATTTTAGAATTAAAAATTTGACTTCTTTTATATCAGACAAGAAACCATCGAAACATGTCAAGGTATGAATGCAGAACTACGCTTTCTTGTCTGATATAAAAGAAGTCAAATTTTTAATTGCAAACTAAAATAGTTTTTCTTTACTTAGCGTCACTGAATCATTGAGTCGGTGACATTTTTCAAAATGCTTGACATTGCGTTTTTTGTTGAAATAAAAAATTGGCATACATTTGACATCAGAAGTTGTTTTGGTTACGCACATTTACCCAAACCACACCTTTTACAATGTTGGTCCAGTTGTAGGGAGACAAAACCTGGATCATGCACACAGCACAGATACGTGCGGGTCGGTTCCGTGGGCAGTGGAATTCCTGATAAATGACTGGTACCTAAATTGCAGGTGCACCGGTTATGAAAACAGGGAAATTATCTCATGTCGCAGGGGAACTGGAAAAAAATCATGACCGCATATGACAAATGGCAACAATAAAAATAAAAATAAAATTAAAAACGATGGCTGTTTGAGTCAAAACTCTGACTGGGAGAAAAGACAAGTTGATAGGATAGTTGCTAATCAACACAGGATAACATCGATCCATTTCTGAACCATTCTGAAGCAGAACAGAATGTTGCAAGCGACGTAAAGGTTTCTTTCTTTTTTTGATAATTTTCTCAGTGCTTCTGATGGCAACCTGTGTAGACACTTGTATTTTACGACTGAAATCACCACTGGATGACTATTTGGGGCATTATGGCCAAGGTCGATCTTACTCCTTTATCTGCTAAATGAGTCAAGACAGTAAGGCTTATAATACTCTATGAGAAGTTTTTTTCCTCGGTCATTTCAAATATATAACAGAATTTGTACGGGTGTCAAGTTCTGCAATCAATGTAGATGATGCTTTGTGTCTTGAGAGAACTCAGCATCGAGAGGTAAATCTCACCAGTGCTTCTAGTTTTGGAATTTTCCTCATAGATCTTAGTTGTTTTCAGTGTGAGAAGCATTCTTTTTTTTTTCCAAATTCAAGTCACTGCCTGATGTTTAATGAAGTAAGAACTGTCCAGTTGTACTTTTATGCAAACAAAATCTTCACCTGCAAAGTTATTTTGGTTCAGCCTTCTTAAAGAACTAATAAATGCTCTTCAGTAATTCTCCCAGAATCCTTTTGTAGGCCCTATGGTACACCCCGAGGAACCCAAACTACCACAGCATGCAAGTCTTAGGCTTTCTTTATGTGTTGCTTTTGGTCAGATTACACAGCAAGGAAGTTGGTTGTGAAGGTGAAAACAAAGAGGATTATTGAATATTTGCTGTGTAATCAGAGGCACAGAATAATTTACACCACAGCACATTGTATTTAGAATACATAATTTACACATTGACATATGATAAAGAATGAATTTTAAAAAGGAATGTATGATGTAAATCAAATTTTAATGAATGTGCAGTTACAGTGCCGTGAAAAAGTATTTGCCCCCTTCCTGATTTCTTTTTTTTTTTTTATTTGTCACTCTTAAATGTTTCAGATCAACAAATAAATTTTAATATTAGACAAAGACAACCCGAGTAAATACAAAATGCAGTTTTTAAATGATGATTTACTTTATTAAGGGGAAAAAGCTATCCAAACGTACCTGGCCTGGTGTGGAAAAAGTAATTGCCCCCTAAACCTAATAACTGGTTGTGCCACCCTCTGTGACAACAACTGCAAGCAAGTGTTCGCGATAACTGGCAATGAGTCTTTCACATCGCTGTGGAGGAATTGTGGCCCACTCTTCTTTGCAGAATGTTTTTATTCAGCCACATTGGAGGGTTTTTGCATGAACGGCCCGTTTAAGGTCATGCCACAGCATCATAATCGGATTTAAGTCCAGACTTTGCTTTGGCCGCTCCAAAACCTTCAGTTTGTTTTTTTTTTTAAGCCATTCAGAGGTGGACTTGCCAGTGTGTTTCGGATCATTGTCCTGTTGCTTAACCCAAGTGCACTTGAGCTTGAGGTCACCAACTGATGGTTGGACATTCTCCTTCAGGATTTTCCAGTAGAGAGCAGAATTCATAGTTCCATCAACTATGACAAGTCGTCCAGGTCCTGAAGCAGCAAAGCAGCCCCAAACCATGACACTACCACCACCATGTTTGACTTTTGGTATGATGTTCTTTTTATGAAATGATATGTTAGTTTTACGCCTGATGTAACAGGATGCACTCCTTCCAGAAAGTTCAACTTTTTTCTCGTCAGTCCACAGAATATTTTCCCAAAAGTCTTGGGGATCATCAAGATGTATTTTGGCAAATGTGAGACAAGCCCTTGTGTTCTTTTTGGTCAGCAGTAGTTTTCGCCTTGGAACCCTCCCATGGATGCCATTTTTGCCCAGTCTCTTTTTTATTGTTGAATCATGAATACTGACTTTAAATGAGGCAAGTGAGGCCTGCAGTTCTTTAGATGTTGTTCTGGCTTCTTTTGTGACCTCCTGGATGAGTCGTCAATACTCTTTTAGAGTAATTCTGGTAGGCCGACCACTCCTGGGAAGGTTCACCACTGTTCCAAGTTTTCTCCATTTGTGGATAATGGCTTTCACTGTGATTTGCCAGAGTCCCAAAGCCTTAGAAATGGCTTTGCCACCCTTTCCAGACTGATAGATGTCAATTTCTTTGTTTCTCATCTGTTCTTGAATTTCTTTAGTTCCCAGCATGACATGTTACTTTTCGAGATCTTTTAGCCAACTCACTATGTCAGACAGGTTCTATTTAAGTGATTTCTTGATTCAACAGGTCTGGCAGTAATCAGGCCTGGGTGTGGCTAGTGAAATTGGACTCATGATTAATCCAATTCATGATTTAACAAGGGAGGCAATTACTTTTTCACATAGGGCCAGGTAGGTTTGGATAGCTTTTTCCCCTTAATAAATGAAATCATCATTTCAAAACTGAATTTTTTATTTACTCAGGTTATCTTTGTCTTATATAAAAATTTGTTTGATGATCTGAAACCTTTAAGTGCGAAAAATGTGCAAAAAAGTAAGAAATCAGGAAGGGGGCAAATACTTTTTCACGGCACTGTATGTTTATTACCTTATCTGTAAATATCATAACTGTAAGCACAGTGTGGGAGATTCTGTTTGTGAATCAGTTGTTTTTTTCTCACTTCATCTGCTGATGTTCTCATATTTCCTGATTTGAATTTACTGATTTTTCCATCTCCTGCGATTTGTGGATTTGCTATGTGTTTTGCCTTCAATTTCAAAGTTAAATGTTTCATGAAGCCTGAATATGAATACTCTCTACCTTTTACATATAAAATTGCTTTGCGTTTTTAGGTGGTACGTTATTTAATGTGCAACCGAATCGGGCACAACACCAGCTGCTATCCTATGCATCAGGAGAATGTCAAACAGAAATTACAATTAAACACTCGCGGACTTTAGCGCCATAACGCGGTGACGGTAGTGCGCGTCCCCTGATTTAAACACATACATATTTAACAAAATCGACGGAATAAAAGTAAACTTGATATAACTGAGGATGCCATCACGGCAGTAACATGCTGCGTCGCAAGGACGAGCAGGTAACAAGGTGGCGGTACTATCCTCTAATGGAAAAGCAACCCCAAAAAAGTACCCGGTGCCGAGTAGAGTAAAGCCGGTACCATGTAGTGGAAAAGCGTCGTTAGATGTTAAGAGGGAAGATATACAGAGAATTTTGGAAACAGGATACGGTGATGGTCACATTCTAGAGAAGAACGGACACACAGAAAGCTGTAGTGGAATATTTGAAGGAGATAAGGTTAAATAATAGGATGTAGTAAGTAGATTTTAAGTAAAGAAGTTCAATGTAATAAAGAATATAATTCCGTACAGTTGGTGGCGATATGAACCTATGAAAGAATAATGAATACGCCATAAACTGCAAGAAGAAGAAAAGAAAAAGTTTTTAACCGAAGAAGAAGAATGAAACGGGAGGAAACTTGCGTTTAGGACTTTCTAACCGGGAGTTTTAAAAAATGGAGTGCGATGTGGCAAAAGCTCAAAAAAAAGAGGAAAAAGGATAGTGGGAATGAAAGTGGGGAAGAAGAATATGTTGTGAGAATGAAGGCTGCAGTTATAGGCTGTCGTGCAAGCTGTCTTTTTAGTGACATGCATGAAGTGGGAAGATTTATAAAATGTGACATTGGAGATGTAAAGGCAGTGAGAGCAACACGGGGTGGAATGGTCGGAGTGGATTGTAGAAATAAGAGGCAATACGATAAATTATCAAAAATCACAAAGTTTGGTTTGACAAGTTTAGTTTGTTTCACAATGAGAAGAAACCCCAATATTAAGGGGGTTATAAGTGGCGTGCCGCTGTCTGTTGAGGCCAGTGATTTTTTGAATGTGGAGGGAGTTTGCGAGGTTAGGAGGCTAAAAACTAGAAGGGAAGGAATGGAGAAGGAAAGCTTATCCGTTTTATTGGAATTTAAGTCTGAGCTACCTGAAAGAGTTTAACTAGATTATGTAAGCTATCGAGTTAGAGAATACATTAGGGCACCACTTAGATGCTACTGGTGTCAGGAGTGTGGGCATGTGGCAGCAGTCTGCAGGAGTAAGACACAGAGATGTAGAAGGTGCGGGAAAGAAGGATGTATGAAGGATGGCTGTACTATCAAGGAGCAGATAGTGTGTTTTCACTGCGGGGGAAGCCATGAGGTTGGAGCTTTGGAATGTAAAAGAAGGAAAAAGGAACAGGAGGTGGAAAGAATATGAACACAGGGGAGAATGTCGTATGCAGAGGCAATTAAGAGGGTGCAGGTGGAAAAAGAAAAGGTGGGGAAAGATCAGGCTAGGGTTCAGGAAAGTGGAATATCAGTTGGGAATTTCATTGGAATGGAAAGAAGACACTTTTTGGCGTTTATAGCTATGGTGGTGATTTGTTCTAGAGACCTTGAGAGTAGAACAGAAAGAATCAAAATGGTGATTGATGCAGCGCGGGAATTTTTAGGAATTACGGATGTTAAAGGGGCAGAAATTCAAAGGATTTTGGAGAGAGGGTTTGGCGGGGGTCAGGTGATAGGAAAATAAATTTTAGGAAAGGGGATTTCGGAATGAGGGTTGGATAGGTATTCGGTTTTGTTTTTGTTTTGGTTTTTTTTTTTTTTTTCCCCTTCTCTTGAATTTTCTTGTTTCGTTTAAGTTAATTTTGTATCTGCGGAGGGCAGTAATACGCCTAGTAATATCTACGCTGCCGGACATTTCAGAAGAAGAAGAACGAGGGGGAAATTCATTTTTTAAAACCAAAGAAGAAGAAGAATGAAACAGAGGACGGTGATGGGTTTGGGAAAAGCTCACGTCGCAACTGTGTAGTTTTAACTATGAAAGTTGCTACCATAGTTTGCAACTGTGCTTTTGGTAAACGCACCTAAGTCGAAAGAAGGCAGTTGCATATTTTTTGGGGGATGAAGCAAGCATCGGCACAGAGTCTTAAAAAAAATCCTCCGTCGAGTTCGAAACAAGCTTCGGAGCCTCGGTATCAGACTTAACATCACCTGATGAAAAGCGAAGTTTTATTAGGGAACCGAATGTGCTACTCGGCGACCGATGTTGTTTGCTTTGTTTATCGATTAAGGACCCACGATGTGTCGCTATACGCGCCTCGCAGAATTTAAAGTGAAAGTATTAAGGTAACTGATGTAAACTAACTCATCAAACATACTCAAGAAAGCATGGAAATCGGAATCAGCACGGTAAGACTTATTATTCTACTTGTATACATATTTAAATCGGTTAGTTCTTTATGGACTGTTCGTTATAAAGTTTAAAGAATCCAAGATGGCAGCACCTCAACTCGTCCGCTTCATGTCTTTCTGCTCTCATGTCTATATGCGAAAATGTTTTAATCTCGATCTGCATCCGAGCAGCAAATCTTTAATCGACGGAGTTTTAACTTTGTGGAGTTCTATTTTCACTGAACCTGGATCGCAGAGGAACTGTCTTCATCTTTTTGACCCTACCTGTACCTCTCAGCTGTTTCAGGCTCCATTGTATGCATAGTTTCGCTGGTGCCCACTTGGCGGCGCGCGATCTGTTTTTAGAATGTAAACAAACAGTACCATGTGCTTTTTTAGCATGGGGTGGGTAGCAATTATGCGGCGTTTTTCATGGATTTATTCATCCCCAATGCCATTTAAGGATTTGTGAAGATCCTATACCTCCTTGTCTGATCAAGGGCTGGACGGAAGTTAGAAAGTTTGAAATTGGAAACGGATTTAATTAGCTACTTAAGTTGTTAATACAATGCTGTTTATTCATTTATCTCTTAAAAATTCGGACAAATTCATAAAACAAGAGCATACAAAAATATAAAATGCCAGTAAAATAATATGCACAGAAGAAATTCTATGTACATTAATGTACATGGGTGGTTTTCACACCAGTGGTTCCCAATCTCGGTCCTGGGGCACCCCTGTGTGTGCTGGTTTTCGTTCCAACCGCATTTGCATTGCAGAGTTTTAATAAGCTGTTAATTTGTCCTAATTAGTTGCATCTCATATTTCAAGCAGTTATTTACCATCTAAAGCCACATTTTGACAGAAAAACCCACGATTGCCATAAAGAATAAAATATCCTCGAACATCTTGTCTATTTTACCATATTGCAAGCAATATCAGGGGACACATTTTTTAAAGAGATCTAATTAGACACTGAGAAAATTGGTCAGCTCCAAATTAGGTTGCTGAAGACAGGTGTTTCGCATTCTTTCTAAATAATTTGCTTGAAATTTATGGCATTAACATGACCCAAAGCAGGTTTGACTATCATTTGCTCACCTAATAAGTTGTTAGTTTTCATGACCGTGTGTCCACAGTTTCACTAATTAGGAACCCACTAATTGTTCACTTCATGGTATGCATGGATATTCGTTCAAATGTGGCTTCATAGGATAAATAAGTGTGCTAAATTTATATGCACCTGGTTGAGACAAACTGACAGCTTGCTAAAATTGAGTGATTGCAGTTGTGGTTGGAACAAAAACCAGCATACAACCGGGGTGCCCCAGGGCCAAGATTGGGAACCACGATGAGATAAGCGCATCGATTTTAGAGAAATTACTACATAAATCCCTTAATGTAAGCCACTATAATTATCTTTGAATCGTATTTTAAGACATGCTATTGTTTATTTTGCAAATGATTATCGAAAATTGGGTGAAATTGGCAGCTTTGTGCTTACCTTCAGCCGTGTGACTAAGTCATGAAAATTCTTTCTAAAATTAGCTTATGTTAACCTAGTTCCACACGTCAACAGTGACATTAGTTTATGGGAGACAGTTTTACATGCAGTTTGTCTGACAAAGCCGCACTTGGGAAGGAGGGATTTCAGTTATTGGTCCTTTCGTACTTGGGTTGCGTGCGGCGACGTAGCAGCTCGATGAGTAGCCAATTGACTGCGGCGCATTGTTTTACGTAGCGCATATATAATCAAATTTCATCAATAGATGATCTGGGGTGTGGAGCCTGGAACTGTGACCTGTGTTCCTGGTTGCCTGGCGTCCTGCTCTGCGCCCTCCTGACTGGCTTGTCTGCTGGGCTGTGTTTCCATGTGTTGCGGCTTCCCCGCAATGACTGCTGTGTGAAAGAGTGGCAGTTTGCGAACCCTGCCAGCCTCGATCTCTGCCCGGCATATCCTGCACCTTCTGGCTGGCTTTGGTTTTTGCCATGTATACTCTGCACTTGTTGTTGTATGCTGTGGACCCAGTGAGGCTCTTCGCCTCGATTTCGTCCAACGTTTGTTGTAACACCGCTGCATGGATCACTGTTGATCTTTTGGGTCAATCCACCTCAATTCAACAAGTGGGTTCTGCTCGACCATCTCAGATTTGCTTCAAATTTTTACCAGATGAAGAACAACCATAATAACTAACTCATGCAAAATATTAGACTTATATATCAAATATATACCGAGAAAAAAAAAATTGAACATGGTACCCCCCCTCACCGTTTTTCGTTGCATTTTATGCGATCGCCTTAAATCTACAGCAAAGTTCATACTGCATTATCTCAAAAAGTTTTCTAGGTAGAGTCATGAAATTTTCAGGGCAGAAAGCCTGCTATCTATAGATGTCATTTGTCCTATTTGAGGGGAATAGCCTTGGTTTTGACCATGGTGTGACATTGTGAAATTTGGAAAAAAAATTTAGCACTTTCACGAACTCCAATATTCACTGGCCCATCAAACACAAACTAAACATGGCAAGTGTCAAATAACTAGAGGTTCTTTTACATAAGTCAATATTGTTTTGATATTAACATAACTGGTTGTGTAGCATGCATATTTCTTGCATTTTTTTAAAAAAAGAAATCGCAAAAGATTATTTTTCATTAAATTTCATCTTCCAATTGCTCAGGTATGACAGGCTGTACCAATCAACAAAACATATTTCCTGGAAGGGCATCTTATATGCATACTGCATGTGAAATTTCAAGATGGTTCTAGGACTCCAACCAGGCAAAATATTTTTTTTTGAAAAATAGACATATCGTCGCAATTTACGTCATCGCCAGTATAGGTTTGAACACTGTCACACATTTACCATAACTCAAAGAATTTTGTTTATTTGAAAAACACAATCTAATGAATTAATCAACATTGTTTCCAACTATAAACAGACATGATGAAACCTTATTTAATATTTTTCAGTTGTTCTGTGCAACGTTTTTGTGTTTCCTGTGGAACTGTGTATCGTCTCCCAGTTGTTGCAACAGGTGAATCGATGATTTCAAGGACATGGCTCAAGCGGAACCCAGCAAACATCATCTTTTCTGGGCCAGAAGAAGCTTTTGTTTGGACCATGTGGATGCATGAACGAAACTTGAACATCATTTTCCTCATGGTCAACGCTTTTGATATTGCCTATCCACCACTCTCGGTCATACATGCAACTGATGTATTTTCCAGGTATCATGTCCTGTAACTTTAGAGTTGGTGTTGGATCAGAGAACACTTCCTGTGATTGCTTCATTCTTTCACCCGTTTCAAGACAGATCTGAATGATATCTCAGGAGTGGGTCTTATTTATACCTGATGATGATCTGATGATGTCAGTGAAATCTGACCTGGTCATGGTGGAGGCTGATCTAATATGCCAGCCAAGCATTTTCCAAGAATTGTTGGGATTTCAGTGGGCTTATTCCCTGACATCACCAGCAAGCTGCCACATGTTTCTTGGACAGGACACTATCATGAGATCTAGAAATTGAGATATGTCATGACATGTACATGTATGATGAAACAATAGCTGGAATAAAAATGGAAGTAGTGAAAATGCACAAATACATGCACTTCAAAAATATACTTTTCCTTGTTGGAGTCCTGGAACTATCTTGAGAGAGAACAAACTGAAAAACATGAAATAGGGATTTTTCATATCTGTTCACTGTTGGAAGCAATTTTGATTCATCCATTAGATTGTGTTTTTCAAATAAATAAAATTCTTTGAGTTATGGTAAATGTGTGACAGTGTTCAAACCTATGCTGGCGATGACGTAAATTGCGACGATATGTCTATTTTTCAAAAAAAATATTTTGCCTGGTTGGAGTCCTAGAACCATCTTGAAATTTCACATGCAGTATGCATATAAGATGCCCTTCCAGGAAATATGTTTTGTTGATTGGTACAGCCTGTCATACTTGAGCAATTGGAAGATGAAATTTAATAAAAAATAATATTTTGCCATTTATTTTAAAAAAAATGCAAGAAATATGCATGCTACACAACCAGTTATGTTAATATCAAAACAATATAGACTTATGTAAAAGAACCTCTAGTTATTTGACACTTGCCAAGTTTAGTTTGTGTTTGATGGGCCAGTGAATATAGCAGTTTGTGAAAGTGCTAAATTTTTTTTTCCAAATTTCACAATGTCACACCATGGTCAAAACCAAGGCTATTCCTTCAAATAAGACAAATGACATCTATAGATAGCAGGCTTTCTGCCCTGAAAATTTCATGACTCTACCTAGAAAACTTTTGAGATAATGCAGTATGAACTTTGCTGTAGATTTAAGATTTATCGCAAAAATGCAATCGAAAACGGTGAGGGGGGGTACCATGTTCACAAATTTTTTCGGTATATATTTGATATATAAGTCTAATATTTTGCATGAGTTAGTTATTATGGTTGTTCTTCATCTGGTAAAAATCTGAAGCAAATCTGAGATGGTCGAGCAGAAAATGTTCTCTAAATCTGTTGAATTGAGGTGTAATGACCCTTTTCTTAGGCAATGTGGGCTGGAAATATGGCATATTTGGAAAGAATTCCGTATCTAACCTTTCGGCTGTTTATTTACCAGAACAATATTGAAAAGGCCGTCAATATATTGGGGGTTTTATTTGTGAGAAGGCAGTGTAGAATTTAAGAATTATATTATCGTGAATGCATATGCTGCACGTCTTAGCAACCTGGTGTGTCGTCAGTAACAAGGCTGATGTCGTTGTATGCCGTTACCAAGTATTGCAGCAGCACTAGAAATTAAACTCTAAATTTTCACGATTGGACGTATGCTTGATATTTTTACACACCCAAATGTTTCTCTGGGTATCCAAACGTTGAAGTAAGCCAAAAAAGCACTGATTTCATTAGATATTGGTGGAGGTTGACTACGGAATTCTTTGAGAAGTGAACACACATGCCCAGGAGTGAAGAACCATTTTTGTTTTTTTTTTTTTTGATTTATGTTTTTAATGCCAAATAATTTTTGCTTATTGCTCTAGAATGCAATGCACAGATGCGCTGCTCTTTGGCAGTTGTTAGTGTGGTGTTGGTTTAAAGTGACAAGCCTCATATCGTTGGATTCTGTGGCCTGTCCTCTTTCGTTTGATCATGTGTTGCGCATAACACAAATTTAGCATCACCTGCACTATATATCAAGGGCTGACTGCAATAAACCGTTATGTCCAGATGTTATATATTGGACATAACTGTTTATTGCAGTCAGCCCTCGATAAGCAATCGTGCGCTGAAATTATTTTACGTTTTTCTACATGCTACTTTAGTTGCTGAAATTGTGTTTAGTTTAGGTAAAATGGTCATGAGCTTTGAAGCAGAGTTTCTTTTCCTTGCATGAATGATGCCGCATTAACGTTGCTGTTAATAAATAACAAAAAAGCATGTTACTCAAGATATACCCAGCTTGCCCTCTGTAGTAGGGGCGTTCGGGTTGTGGAGGTTTGTTACTGGCCAAGCAATGATCTGACAGCAAAGTCGGATGACAGTCTTGTGCACTCAGGTAACTCTCCAGCGGCTTGAAGCAGCTCCTCTACATTAAGCAGGCTTGACCCTGTGGCCTATCAGAATTTATTTCAAAGCTCCTTTTCTCTTGTTTCTAAATACCTCCTAAAAATAACTGACAGTACTTGAGAGATGATCTTGCATGCTTCCCTGAGAACTCTTGGGATTAAGTCATCAGGGCCGGCTGCCTTAAATTTTTGGAATTTGTCAATTAGTCAATCAGTCTGTTGTAGGAATTTTGATTTTATATTCCTGGTGTAATGTGGAAAAAAAAAGCCACTAGATGGCAGTATTGACATTTTTTTTGTTAAGCCAAGTCTGGAGCTAGGTTGGGCATGTCCTGGGCATGCCACAGAGGGGGCTGGACAAGAGCATATAAGGAGAAAAATTGAGAGAGTGGAAGAGTAGTAGGAGAAATTGCGAGGAGAAATTGTGGAAGGATACATTTGACCAGACCTGTCACTCTTTTCAAGACCTGTGAAGCTTTTTGTGGATTTTTGCCTGTCTTGGAGCATTTTCCTGTCCCAGGACATTGCAACATAGCAGCCCATCTCCATTACAAAGGAACTGTAAATATCTCATTTTTTTTTTATTTCAATCTTGGTCAGTAGATGTAGATTGTAGATTAGTTCAAAGTGCGTGTTTAATTAAATCTGTTTAAGTTGAAGAATTTTGTCTGTCATCCCTTGCTGTCCGTGACGGCATAACAAATTGGGGCCATAACAAATTGGGGGCTCGGGTCCGGGATAGACCATTGTGCGAGTCATTTATTGAAAATCTAAAATTTCAAATAGTGAAATTGTTTTTTGAATTTTCCTAGATATATATTGGCAGATCAACGGCAATGGATGATTTCTTGGTATCACCAACCATAGAGGTTTTGAAGTCTTCTAAAAAGACAGAACTGCTAGAAATATGCAGACAGTTAGAGGTGACAGATGTAAAACCAGCCATGCGAAAAGCAAGACTGGCTAGAGAGATTGTTGAATATTACATTGATGAAAATGTGTTTGCACCAGGAGATCTGGAACAGTTTCCGGTGGAAAATCCAAATGTAGAATTGGAACTTAAATTAAAAATGCTAGAGATTGAAAGGGAAGAAAAAGAAAAACGAAGAGAATTTGAGAGAGAGAAAGAGGAAAGAGCAGAAAGAGAGAGACAGAGAGATTTCGATTTAGAAAAATTAGATAGAGAAGAAAGGCTCCAAATGGAGCTACTAAAAAATCAAAATTCAAGCTGAAAACAAATTTCGGGCTAGCCAGGAGGTAAAGCTGGTGCCTCCATTCTCGGAGAAGGAGGTTGATAAGTATTTCCAGTGCTTCGAGAAGGTAGCTAAGAGTTGTCAGTGGCCAAAGGAACACTGGCCTCTGATGTTGCAAACTGTCCTCAAGGGTAAGCTCAACAAGCCTATTCGGCTTTGTCTGCAGATGATTCCTCTGATTATGAGGTTGTCAAAAGGTTATTTTGACAGCTTATGAGTTGGTTCCAGAGGCTTACCGACAGAAATTCAGAGGTCTGAAGAAATCTGACAATCAGACTTCTGTGGAATTTGCTAATGAGAAGAAGGTTTGCTTTGAGCGCTGGTGTACTTCTATGGAGGTCAAAGATGATTTCAACTCACTAAAAGAGATGGTGTTAGTTGAAGAATTCAAGAACTGTGTCAAGGATGATATTAAGACCTACCTTAATGAGAAGCAAGCACTGAATTTGCAATCAGCTGCCAAGTTTGCAGACGAATATGTTCTCACACATAAGTCCAAATTTCAGTCTAGCAGTAAAAATAGATGGTCCCAATTTCAGAAGAAAGGTAACGGTGATACCCAAGATTCCTCACCCAAAGACAAAGACAAATCTGGTGATGATGCTCAGAAATCCAGTCAAAGGTCTGATCAAAGTGTGAAAGCTGACAGTGACAAAAAGTGGTCTAGTTTGCAATTATTGCAAGAAATCTGGTCATGTTACAACTAACTGTTGGTTCCTTAAAGCTAAGAAAGAAAAAAGAAAAGGATACCAAACCCAATGCCTTTGTGAAGACAAGGTTAGAAACCCCTGTAGTAGATGACCGATCTGCTAAATTGCCTGCTCCTTGTGAGGCTAAGAAGCCTGATACTGCTGACTTTGTGAGGGAGGAATTTCTTCCATTTGTGTCAGAGGGATTTGTGGCTCTGAATGAGCATTCTCCTCCTGTCCCCATATATATCCTAAGGGATACCGGAGCTTCTCAGTCACTTTTGTTGATGGACTCCTTGGAGTTACGTGATGAGACCGCTTCTGGGGATTTCATACTTGTACTAGGTATTGAAGGGAGGACTGTATCTGTACCCCTGCGCTCTGTATTCTTGAAGTCAGATTTAGTTACAGGACAGGTAAAGGTGGGACTTATGTCAAGTCTACCTATCAAGGGTGTTTCTCTGTTGCTAGGCAATGACCTGGCTGGGGGCAATGTAGTTCCCCTGTTCATCTTACTTCGCAGCCGAGCACTGAAGATGGCGATGAAGACCCATCTCTGTATCCTTCCTGTGCAGTGACTCGTGCTATGGCCAAGAAGGCTCACGAAGAAGATGATTTGGTGCCGTCCAGCACCTTGAATAGTCATGACTCAGGTGGTTCGCCTCATGACTCTGTTCAGCCTACTATGGTTTCTCCGTTTGAGGACTTATCAGACACTTTTATCAGTTCTCTATTCAGCCAGCCAGATGGGTCTGGTGATTCTGATGTGTCTGGAGACTTGTCCCTGTCCAGAAAGCGGTTGATTAAGGAGCAAACCAATGATCCTGAAATTTGTGTACTAAAGAAGAGAGCCCTTCCTGATGAAGAAATAGACACAGTTCCAGTTAGGTATTATCTCAAGGATGGAGTGTTGATGCGGAAGTGGCGCCCTCCTGATATCCCTGCCAATGCAGATTGGGCAGTGGTCAAGCAAATTGTTGTTCCGAAGGTCTACAGGAATGAGATCTTAACAATGGCTCATAGTTTGCCTTTAGGAGGTCATCTTGGTGTTAACAAGACTGTTGACAAGATCATGAAACACTTCTTCTGGCCTGGACTTCGAAAGATGTTTCCAACTTTTGCAAAACCTGTCACACTTGTCAGGTAGTTGGAAAACACCAGTTAGACCCACCTGTAGCTCCATTGCAGCCTATCCCAGCATTTGGGGAGCCCTTCTCCAAGGTCATTATTGATTGTGTTGGTCCATTACCCAAGACTAGATCTGGAAATCAGTACTTGTTGACAATCGTGTGCATCTACCAGATTCCCTGAAGCCATCCCTCTACGCAACATCAAGGCAACTGCAATTTCAAGGCTTTGATAAAGTTCTTCACGTTGTTTGGCCTTCCCAGGAAATTCAGTCAGATCAAGGTAGCAATTTCACTTCCAATTGTTTCAGCAGGTTGTGTATGAACTAGGTGCGAAGCAGATTCTTTCCAGTGCCTATCATCCAGAGAGTCAGGGTGCCTTAGAGCGGTTCATTCCACTCTCAAGACAATGATGAGGACTTATTGTTATGACCATGAGAAAGACTGGGATGAAGGTGTTCATTTGCTGTTGTTTGCAGCTAGAGAAGCAGTGCAGGAGTCTACTGGATTCAGTCCGTTTGAGCTAGTGTTTGGCCATGAAGTGAGAGGACCTTTGCTATTGTTGAGTGAACAATGGCAAGAGAAAGAGCCGCATATCAGTCCGTTAGACTATGTTAGCAAGTTCAGAGAAAGACTGCGTGCAGCTTGTGACCTAGCCAAAGAGAACTTGAAATCAAGTCAGGGAAAAATGAAAACTTGGTATGATCATAAGGCTAGAAGCCGTGAGTTTAAACCAGGAGACAAGGTCCTTGTGTTGTTTCCCTTGCAGTCCAATCCATTGCAGGCTAGATTTCATGGTCCTTATGAAATTTTGACAAAACTCAATGATCTCAATTACATTGTGAAGACTCCAGATAGGAGAAAGCCAAAACAGTTGTGTCATATTAACATGCTGAAGCCTTATCATGATAGGAATGCTAGGGTTGCAGCTGTCACTTCAGATGCTCCTATGGCCGAGACTTGTGAAGATGAGGGGGAGTTTCAAATGATGAACCTAGAATTAAAGCTGAAGTTCTTTCATGTAAATTGTCAAATTCTGAAGTGTTGCAGAATCTTGATGTAAAACTCCAGCACTTAGAACCCTCACAGAAAGATCAGTTTGAGAGGTTGATCAAGAAATATAAAGATCTATTTCCTGATGTTCCAAAGAGAGTTTCTATAGCCTCTCATGATGTAGATGTTGGTGATGCCAAACCAATAAAACAGCATCCGTACCGGATGTATCCTGAAAAGAGAAAGATTGCTGAGAAAGAGGTTGAGTACATGTTAGAACATGATATTATCAGACCCTCTAACTCAGATTGGAGTGCACCCTGTGTTCTAGTTCCAAAACCTGATGGAAGTACTAGATTCTGTACAGATTATCGCAAAGTCAATGCTGTAACTAGAACTGATGTGTTTCCAATACCTAGGATTGATGATTGTATCGATAGAGTAGGGCAAGCAAAGTTTCTGACCAAGATTGATTTATTGAAGGGTTATTGGTGTGTGCCTTTAACTGAGAGGGCCAAGAGCATCTCTGCTTTTGCCACACCATCTGGGTTATACCAGTATGAAGTCCTACCCTTTGGCATGAAAAATGCCCCAGCCACGTTCCAAAGGATGATACAGTCTACAATCGCCGGATTGCCACACACGGGTGCGTACATTGACGACCTGATCACATGGAGTGACTCCTGGGAAGAACATCTGAAAGATGTAGTGATGTTGTTCCAGTGCTTGACCCAGGCTAACCTGACTGTTAACCTGAACAAGAGTGACTTTGGTTGTGCTACTGTCACGTATCTTGGCTACGTCATAGGCCAGGGTAAGGTGGCACCCATAAATGCTAAAGTCCAAGCCATCATGGACTTTCCAGTTCCTGACAACAAAAAAAGCTTGCGCCGCTTCCTTGGAATGATCGGGTACTACCGCAAGTTCTGCAAGAACTTTGCTGAGATTGCTCTCAGTCTCACCAACCAACTGAAGAAAGGCGTAAAGTTCACTTGGGATGAAGCATGCCAAAGAGCCTTCGATCGTCTGAAGTCTCTGCTGTGTCACTTCCCCGTGCTCAAATCTCCTGACTTCAACAAGCCGTTCTCCATGGCGGTCGATGCTAGCAACCCAGCTTGTGGATCTGCGCTCCTACAGAGAAGTGACTCTGATGACATTGAGCATCCTGTGGCATACTTCTCCAGGAAGTTCAATCGCCACCAAAAGAACTATTCCACAATTGAGAAGGAGCTGTTGGCTCTGGTTCTATCCTTACAACACTTTGAGGTTTATGTTTGTACAGGGCAAAAGCCAATGATTGTATATACTGACCACAATCCGTTAATGTTTTTGAGTAAGATGAAAAACAAGAATCGGAGATTGTTGAATTGGAGTTTGATTTTACAGGAGTTTGACTTGGAAATTAAGCATGTAAAGGGTACTGACAATGTAATTGCTGATTGCTTATCCCGTGTTTGAGTATGTGTATATATATCACGTGTTTATTAGCATATTGTATTATATGTATATATATACAAGTGTCTACTTAACCATTTTTAGATTGAAAAAAAAATTTTGCCTTTATGAGTCAAAATTTTTCCCTTTTGGAATGGAGGTGTAATGTGGGAAAAAAAAGCCACTGGATGGCAGTATTGACATTTTTTTTGTTAAGCCAAGTCTGGAGCTAGGTTGGGCATGTCCTGGGCATGCCTCAGAGGGGGCTGGACAAGAGTATATAAGGAGAAAAATTGAGAGAGTGGAAGAGTAGTAGGAGAAATTGCAAGGAGAAATTGTGGAAGGATACATTTGACCAGACCTGTCACTCTTTTCAAGACCTGTGAAGCGTTTTGTGGATTTTTGCCTGTGTTGGAGCATTTTCCTGTCCCAGGACATTGCAACATAGCAGCCCATCTCTATTACAAAGGAACTGTAAATATCTCATTTTTTTTTTATTTCAATCTTGGTCAGTAGATGTAGATTGTAGATTAGTTCAAAGTGTGTGTTTAATTAAATCTGTTGAAGTTGAAGAATTTGTCTGTCATCCCTTGCTGTCCGTGACGCCATAACAAATTTGGGCCATAACACTGGTGTTACCTTCTCAAGAAGAACTCAGACGGAGACAAAGGATTTAATATCCAAGCCAAGGTCAGTTTACTTTTCTGCAGAAAAGGACCCCCGTCACATGCAAGAACTCTCGTTGCAGGCAAGAACAAGGATAAAGAAAATTATTTTTTGGTGGTGTATAAGTAAGAGTCCATCTTGACATCCTCCTCCTCCCCAAGCTGTTTTACGCATCATGGTATCAACAGGAATGTTGCAGACGCACACAGCCCACGTAAAGCCGGCCCCGAAGTACGCACATCTTATCTTTTTGGCATCCCAGGCTCCCCTTGTACTCTTTTTCCTGAGAACACATAAACTTGGGAGAGAAAGAGAACATCCTGACCTTGTTAGGGTCCTGCATGTCTCCAGATAAACTATAAGCAATTACGCATTGTTCAGATTTATGGAAAAGTACAGTTATGCAAGGCCTAGGCTAATCAGAAACAGGCAAGAGTACACAACTAAAGCCGAAGAAAAATTGAGCTAGAGCAAGCAAGGATAAACAATAAATAATAAAGCAAGTAAATCAATATTAAAATGATTCCACAAGTCAGTGTTGTTACTTATTGTTGATCATCGGTTAAACTTCTCCCAATTTCTGTCGGTAGCATTGTATGGGGTTGTTGATTTTCATAAGACAAATTTGCTCAATGTCGCTGTTTGTCTTGTTGGTTAGCAATGCTTATTGCTAGCTAATAAACAAGTTGCTTGAATTCTCACTACTCACTTTATAGTGCACCATATAGTGGGTTCGCCATTTTTTAGTGCTGTCCAAATTGTTAGTAAGAATTATTATCCCCTATATAGTGAACTCATTACATCCCACAATCCATTGCGAAATGTAGTGACCAACCGATGGTCACTAACCCAGCAATATGTCCTATCATGCACTGCACACAAACCGAAGAATAATTAATTGTGCAACAGTAATGACGCCATTAACGGCGCCAACAAAACGAGCCAGGTAGTGTCCGAAAGCGCTTCTTCCTTCTGCCCATGAGCTCACTATATAGTCACCTACATATGAGTCCCCTTATATTGAGTTGGGAATAGTGAATGAGTGAGCGATTTCGGACACAGTTTTGGTCTTTGGTAGTTAAACTGACTAGGCTTTCGATAGGACAGTGCATTTTGTGTGGTAACTTAATCTATCACTTCAAAGCAAGGGAATCCCCAAGGACTGTTTGGCTCTCCTGATGGGTCCTCGATCCCAGAGCACCTACGGGATTGGCACCTACGGCAAGGACACTTGTAGGGCAGGGCCATAAAATCTGATGTTGCCCACAAGCGGTCCGGGAAACACTCCCGTCGGCAACTAGTAAATCGCTTGCAGAATAGAATCGTCTTTTAAAATTTGTCACTGATATTCTTTCAAGAAAAGATCATTGGAACACACTATAAAGTTATGTACTGGTTATCTAGAATTGAGAATTGTGTTTTCATTCTGGAAGAACTGATATTGCTTTTGTTCTCATATTGCATATGTTTACCCAAAAATTTTGTGTCCAGTTTTCGTTTTTGCTTTTTGAACCGTTTCTAATCCCCGTTTGCCAGTGCCGAGCATTTGCTCTACTTTTTTCATGTACCCACACTTTGCAAGCTTTATTTCTTTTTCAGCTTGCAATTGTAGTTCCCTGAACCTAATCACATCCCCTTGGATAAAACTGATATTTCTCTGGTTAATTGTGTTTTTGACTGATATGGAGACCTATAGCTTATTTGGATAAATGCAAATTGATTTTCAGGGGACGACAAAGTTCTCAAAGGTGACACATGCCAACACGGTTTCCTTGATTTTGACAAATCATCACAAACATTTAAAAACAAGTCCCAGTCTGTTTTTGACAGGTCAGTCTTTATTTTTATTTTTTTGGTTGCTTGACAGCGTATGCATTTGTTGCCAATGATAGAACAGCAAATTTGTCTCCAAAATTTTCTGCTATTGAATCACCCTTTCATTATCTTGAGGGACGTGCACGGGCATCTGCATTTGTAGAACGGCCAATAGGAAGGCCTTCTCTCTGAAATGACCCACGATTGGCCTAAGTTAACCGTTACTGGCTAGATTTTCTAGAGCCTGAATACAAAGCCTCGAGGCAACTACAGTTATCTTTCTATCGGACCATTTGAATTATAATAAACACAGCCTTAATAGAAAGAGAGGTGTGTGTATTTTTGCCGGTATTGAAGATCATACCGTCTGGATTTTTAAATGCCCTGATATACCGTAACCCCTTGACATAACTCAAATCTTGTGCTGCTCTAGTGTGATGTGGTGTGGATAGGACTACTTCAGAAGCTGGGTGGTGAAGCATATTAGTGAGCAATTGCAGGAATTCTAGTTTTATGAAATTAGTTTGCAATTCATAGGAGATGGAAAATCAATAATATACCAGGTCAGATTGATGGCAGAACCTGAAATGTACAGGGAAAATTTCTTGTGTGGTTTGACCAGGTAAGACTAAAATCCCTTCCACTGTTTCCCTACAGGAGCTGCACTTCTGAACACATTTGAGCAGCAGAATGATGCAGGCAGGAATCCGTCTGAGACAGGACCCTGAGATGACCCAACCAGAGCTCCCCGAGCAGCACAGGATCAGAGAAAAAGAAGAGGAACTACAAGGACTGGAGTCTGTACACATGGCAGAGTCAGAGACAAAATGTCACACAACAGGACTCAACACACTGGAGCCAGAGTGTGTTACTGCAAACAGCAGGGTCAGTGATTTACATCACACAGAAGCACCACTGATAAAAACAGAGACTGATCTGAGCCTCACAAACACTGGGGATCTTAAGACGGAGAGCCTACACTTTACAGATCTGACCTGTGGGATCCATCTGAATCCTGACCAAGTCAAAAACGAAACTGATGATGGAGGCTATATTAAGACTGAACATGTCAGCGTCTTACCAGACACAAAGTGCGTTTACATAAAATCTGATGACGTTAAGCTTGAATCCGGTGAAATTTTAGTGAGTGATCTCATATATACTGAGCTTAATGGAGCTGGTGTTGATGAAAAAGGAGCGACTGAACTGTATCACTGTGCAGGAGAGCCCAATCCAAACTGCAATAAATCAGGGAAGAAACAGTCCGGTTTAATCCAAGATTTGGGAATCCATATGACAGAAAAGCTCTTCCAATGCTTTCAGTGTGGGAAGTCCTTTTTTATGAAATCTCATTTAGATATCCATAAGAGAATTCATACAGGGCAAAAGACGTACAAATGTGATCAGTGTGATAAGCATTTCAAATATAAACGTGCCTTACTACGCCATGGCATAACATGTGAAAAGCTTTATAACTGTGACCAATGTGTGAAGAGTTTTTCAAAGAAATCACTTTTGAAATCCCATCAAATAGTTCATACAGATGAAAAGCCCTACAAATGTAATCATTGCGGGAAGTGCTTCAAGTTTAAAAGTAACTTACGACACCACAATAGAATTCACACGGGTGAAAGGCCCTATAAATGTGACCATTGTGAGATGTCTTTTGCTTGGAAAGCTCAATTACATTTCCACCAGAAGAAACGTACTGGTGAAAAGCCCTACAAATGTGACCTTTGTGAGACAGGTTTTTCTTGGAAATGTCTTTTGAAATCCCATCGAATAATTCATACAGATGAAAAGCCTTACAAATGTGATCAGTGTAAGGCAAGTTTTTCACGGAAATCACTTTTGAAATTACATCAAATTAATCATACGGATGAAAAGCCCTACAAATGTGATCAGTGTGAGAAATGCTTCAAACATAAAAGTGGTTTACAATGCCATGAGAGAATTCATTCAGATGAAAAGCCCTATAAATGTGATCAGTGTGAGAAGAGTTTCATTCACAGAAATAAATTAACCCGCCATGGTAGAATTCATACTGGTGAAAAGCCCTATAAATGTGACCATTGTGGAATGTCTTTTGCTTGGAAAACTCAATTAAATCTCCACCAGGAAACACGTACAGGTGAGAAGCCTTACAAATGTGACCCTTGTGAGAAAAGTTTTCCTTCGAAATGTCTTCTTAAATCTCATCGAAAGATTCATTCAGATGAAAAGCTTTACAAATGTGATCAGTGTAAGGCAAGTTTTTCATTCAAATCTCATTTGAAATCCCACAAAATAAGTCATACAGATGAAAAGCCCTACAAATGCGATCAGTGTGAGAGGAGTTTCAAGCACAAAAGTAGTTTTCAGCACCACAGTAGAATTCATACTGCTGAAGGGCCCTATAAATGTGATCAGTGTGAGAAGATTTTCGATCAGAGAAGTCAGTTAAAACGGCATGGAAGAATTCATACAGGTAAGAGGCCCTATAAATGTGATCAGTGTGAGAAATGCTTCAAGCATAAAAGATCCTTACAAGGCCATGAAAGAATTCATACAGGTGAAAAACCCTATAAATGTGATCAATGTGAGAAGAGTTTCACCCTAAAATGTAATTTAAGACGCCATGACAGAATTCATACTGGTGAATGAGGGGAAGTCTTGCTCGGAAAGCTCATTTACATATCCTCCAGAGAATTCATGCAGTTGAAAAGCCCATCAGAGAATTTATGCAGGTGAAAGTCCTTACAAGTGTGATCAGAGAGAGAAGAGTTTTTCTCGGAAATTTCATTTGAAATCCCATCAAGGAATTCATACAGATGAAAAGCCCTGCAAATGTAAACAGTGTGAGATCCTTTTCAAGTACGAATGTTTTTTACAACGCCATCATACAGGTGAAAAGCCTCAAAAATGTAACCATCGTCTTTTACTTGAAAATCTCAATTCAATGTCCACCATACAGTTCATTCAGAGGAAAAGGCTTCTAAATAGGCAGCATGGTGACTCAGTGGGTGGAGCTGTTGCCACACAGCAAGAAGGTTGTTGATTTGAATCTGGGGCTGCGTCTGAATAGTCTTTTTAGCCCAGGATAGTTCCCAACTCATAAAAAAAAAAAATGATCCGGAAACAATTGTGGCAGCCATGATGAGTGCAATTGAATTCTTTAAGTGTTAAGGAAAGGTGTCTCACTGCTTCCAAATTTACCTCCTTTAGCATAGGGTACATGCAACTATCCTTTTCGAAAAGAAAGGAGAACCCCATCCCACAATTCTGCGCACCAGCAATAGTTAAAAAGTGACGTCCATTCAGCCGGCTAGTCGCGAAAAGATACGTAAATGACGGACTGGGGACACATGATCTTTCGGATTCTCTAATTAGCGCGGTTGTCTTTCTAAGACGGAGGTCTCCTGTCTCTCCCAGAAAGGGCCAGTGTGGGTACAGGCCTTCATTACAACCAAGCAATTACACACCTGATACTACTAATCAACCCCTGGACTCTTTGCTAATAAGCTTGATTAGTAGGATCAGGTGTGTAGCTACTTGGTTGCAATGAAAGCCTCCGCCCACACCAGCCCTTTCTGGGAAAGATTGGGGACCCCTGTTCAAATTCCCTTTTAAACCTTTTCTTTACCTTATGATGTTTTCCACGAAGGTGAAAGAAAAGTGGTTTGGAATTGGTGGATAGGATGTAGTTTTTTGACTATGCGGATTGGAGAGACAGCCTGGACTTTGCATCTTCCTGTGTGGAGTTTGCATGGTCTCCATGTTCAAGTGGGTTAACTCCGAGTATTCTGGATTGCTCCCTTAAAGACATGCATGTGTGGATCATCTGAGACTCTCAACTTCTCAGTGGTATGAGTAAATGGTATGGAGTCATTCCATGTCAATTCAACAAATGGTTGTTGCACCACTTTATCAGAACCTCCTCAAATTTTTTGGGTATTATTTGGGTAATTATATGAACAAATGCAAAGTATTATGGTGATATACATACAGAACAAGCAGTAATGACCTAATCTGATACCCATAGTTAGTCTAAACTTGCCTAAAATTTTGGGGTTTTAAATTACTGAAAAAAGCAATTCTAACTCATTTTACAAGGTCAGATTTTTTTTTCCTTCCAAAATTTTTACTCTTTTGGTGAGAAAAGTATAGAAATATATGAAAATCAATAAATACTGGACTGTGGAATTTCCCTAAATGTCCTTACAATTTCATGGGCGATTTTATTTTGGGTCTTTCATAACTATATCCTATGGCTTATTCTTGTGAAAAGACATTGAAAGGATGAATTTTCTTCTTTACTGATGAAAGTTGCATAAGACAAAAGTTTTAAAACAGGGGTGGGGAACCTTATCCAGAAAGGGCCGGTGTGGGTGCAGGCTCTCATTCCAACCAAGCTGCTACCCATCTGATTCTACTAATCAAGGTCCTTAGCAAAGATTCCAGAGGTTGATTAGTAGAATCAGATGTGTAGCTGCTTGGTTGGAATGAAAGCCCGCACCCACACCGGCCCTTTCTGGATAAGGTTCCCCACCCCTGTTTTAAAAACATTGAAATAAAGCTTAGTTATTGATTTATAGGCCAGTGAAGTCAAGCATAGACCCAAAATAGCCTAACTTTAGGCATCTAAAAGTGCATGTGGGACACATGGTATGGGGTTCAAATTTTTTTTGGAGGAACTAATTTGTGCGAAGTATTTGTGAACTTACTTTCATATTTGTTTCTTGTGCCTGAGATATGCAACAGCTAAGGGGTCATTCCATATGAACTCAAATGAAGTACAAGAATCTTCCATGGTCACCAACTCAGATTTAGCTCAAATTTATTTTGGGAGTACCTCTATATTCATAATGAACAGATGCAAAATTTAAGGGTCCTACTCCAAGGGGTTTCCAAGATATGGCCCCCCAAAAATCGAGGGCCATGCCCAAGCGAATCGCAAACGTTAATCTATAGGGATTTTGGAGGCCAATATCTGTGGAACAAATCATAGATATGGGCTGAAAATTGCTATCCAGGGTAATTTGGGTGCAGGCTTTCAGAATCTCTTGTCAAAATTTATTTATTTTCATTTTCAAGATATTGGCCTCTCAAATATGAACATTTTTATTAGTGAAAATAAAAAATTCAGTTTTCAATGGCCCCCTATGAGGCCAGGATCCCTTAAAGAGGCTAAATTGTGCTTTATTCCTTCTATTTGAGGACAGGTCTGTCTGTGCAAGGAAGATTGACTGCATCCAAGGCATAATAGCATAGTTGGGAGACCCTGAAAAGGGTCCTAGCTGAAAAAGTCACTTTTTTTTGCCAATTTTGGATTGGCAAGTTCACCATGTGGGCAGTTTACCATGGTAATGAAACTTGTTCCACATAAATGTATATATCTTGACTTTATTTGTTCAGAATTACAACTTGTTTTCTCATCTCCTTCACTATTTAGTCATGCTATGAAATATATAATATATCTGGTGCAGATGGTGACCTGATTACAGAGAAATTCAAACAGTTCAAAGGACAGTAATAGTGACGTGATAAGCTGTGCACATATTACATGCATTACATGGGTCCTAAGGCAACACTTTGCTCATTAATGCAATATATATTAGTTAGACTTCCTAAAAAACACCTTTAAAAACATCTTGTATTTCTTGGTTAAATTGGCCATGAAAGATTCTAGAAACAATGTCCATACTTGAGATATGAATTTTTCAGATGTTTCTTGTTATACAGACTGAGTTTTGTGTCTCTACTCCATGTCCCACATTGGTTTCTGTGCTTAAATATGTATGGTATTTTTCAGTCTGTTTCGTAAATAAGCATCATTTTGAGGTCTAAGAAGACTAGCTAGCTCTTTGATATTTTTAGGTTGGAGAGAACTTAAAAGGTACTTTGAGATATTTGTAACATAAAAATCTTGTTAGTCATTTAAACTTGTGAAAAAAATGCTTTAATTCTTGATAAATGCCATTTTCACCATATGTTTGTATTGCCTTAAGCCACAGAGAAATGATTGTATTCATTCAGACATACTTTTTCTGCTCGCTATTAAAGATGTTTCAACCCTTCAGATCACTCGTAAGTCTATATTATTAATCAGTTCCTAGTATTATCTTCCAAAATCAGGCCTCTCTACATAAAATGTCAATTTTTGAGTGGGGAAAATGGGGATTAAAATATTTTATCATTTGGAAAATAGCAATCATATGATGTTAAAACTTTGCAAGTAATCTATTCTCATATTGGAAAAGCTAGAAAAAAAGTTTGGAGATAATCAGAGGAGGTCATGCAACAAAATGTTCTCAGATTTGCTGAAATGAGATGGAATGACTATGGGCTTTGATTTTATTTATTTATTTACTTTTTTACTTAAGAGCACAGCTGGTGACATGAGCGCTGAAAAATTGCTGAAACTGTTGTTAAAATAACAAGAAAACACAAATGCATAGAAATACTATGGATTGAGGCTGCGTTCATCCGTGCGTAAGTCAGTCCAGATCGTTTCTGGAGCTGATATCCCCCACTGTTTATAGTGGCCTTTTGAAATCGCTTGTGTACTTTGGCCTCAGCTAATTGTGCCTTTTGAATGTTTCATGTCTGGCTGTCCTTCCATGCGGACGAGCATTTGTGTGTCCAGCTTTTGGAGGTGTACTTCTGCGGTCTCAGCATGAATAATTATTGTAGGCGGCAGGCAGAACTGCGTCAAAAATCAGTTTCTGAGCCATTCTCAAGTAGAAGTTTTTTTGTTTTTGTTTTTTTTTTTTTGGTAATTTTGTCTGTGCTTTTGATGATGACAGCCTGTAGAGACTCTGGTTGTATTTTTTTAATCACCAGTGAAGTCACCACTAGATGATTATTTGGTGCAATATGGTCAAATTCAATCTTTACTGTTATCCCTTGAAAAAATCACACAGGAGAGGCTTAAAATATTCAGTATGAGAAGTTATTCTTCAGCCATTTCAAACAAATGAAAGAATTCATACAGGTGTAAAGTTCTGTAAGCAATGTAGAAGATGGTTCAGATCTTGTGAGAACTCTACATCTTGATGAAAAGCCTCCAAGTTTTGAAATTTACCTCATAGATCTTAGTTCTTAGTCGTGTTCAGTGTGAGAAGCATTCTTCTTTGGCCAGAGTCGGGTCACTAATTAATACTCTTTGAGTGCATATCCTGGACCAAATTCGTCTTTTTTTTTTGTCAAAAAGCCTTTATACACCAAATCCTAGGGGTTATTTTGCCAAAGGTGGTCCGTTTATAGAACAATTTTTGAAAATTACCAGAAGCGTCTGGAAAAATCCCCAGGGAGTCCTTAGCCATATTGATCCAGAGTCATGACGTCACCTGCGGTTACCCCATATCCAGGGCGCTGAGAAACCCATTGTCTGCGTGGATCAGTGCGCGGTCACCGACATTTACCGATTGCAGCTAAACAACAGTTACTGTACTTATTGTTACTGCAGCCTCCCACAACACCCCTGTTGACCATTCTGGCCAAATACTTCAATAACGCCCAAAATAAACAATAACGCAACCTCTAAGTATATCCGCCATCAACAGAATGACCAGCGCCGCCTATTGGGCTGCGGGAACCGCACGTGACGTCAGAGAAAGTCATTTTCCCCGGGAGATTCAAATTGCAAGCTTTTTTCGCGCCAGACAAATTCTGCCTAAAATACTGATATTAAACCAGGTATATCTGACCGATGTGTTATATTGGTTAGAATGCGTAAAGTGATAAAAATCCTATATAGTATCTCAAAATTGGGTGCATTTTACGTTTTAAATCCGCAAGGATATGCACTTTAAAGTAAGCACAGAGAGGATTAACAAAAATCTGCTATATAATCTGTGGCACAGAATACTTGGCCATCACATTACATTGTATTTAAAATATGATGTACACATTTGCGTATGAGACTGAATTTCAAAATGAAGAGTGTGATGCAAATCAAACTTTAATGTGCATTTGTGTGCATGAACTTTTCTGTGAATTTAATCACTGGAAGCACAGCGTGGGAGATTTTCTTGATAAAAATGTGTCCTAATTTACTTTCTATCAGCTCAGTTTCAGAGACTGGCTCTTCTTGCAGTTTTTGTATGGAACCAGTCTATTTTAATGAAATGTGCCTTGCTCTGCTGTTTTTAGTGTATATCTTTGTTTTGTTATGAGTCAGTTTAGTTTGATTACTGTCATTTGCTCTGTATTGTTTCCTACCCAGAGTTAACCTTCTGATTTCTATTGCATTGTTTTTGGACTGTGGATTAGCTGTACATTGTACTTGCCTTGTGAACAGTATTTTGTACAACAAGCTCAAAAAAAAAAAAAAAAAAAAAAACAGCCAGCTGACTGGGATTAACTGGGATGGCATTGCTTTTGAGTGCTGACCAAATGTTTCAAACTGTGATTTATTTGTATTTTTAAAGTAAATGCCATTTATTTTGTTTTAATGGCTGAAAGATTGCAGTGATGAAAATGACAAACTCATTTGGTTCAAAGGAATTGTAAACAGGAGTTATGAACTGAAATAAACTTGGTTATTTTTGTGGTTCCTAAAAGGAAGGTCCAAGCCTCCTCTTGACTCTGTTTTATTGGCAATATTGGAAAGATGTGCTGGTTCCAAAAGTACTTCCACTAAACCCCTGATGCTCCTCATACAGAGACAGAAATGCCCTGTGACTCAACACTTACCTGTGCCATACACGTGTACAAACTAAAATACCGTATGCGGAGGTGGTTGAGAGAGTGAGGGAGGAAAAGGGAGTAGTTGAGAAAGATTGACACACTGAGGTAGTAGAAGTCCGATGCACCGAGGAGATGGGGAATTTGGATAAAGAGTATATATGTGTGGGGAAAAAAAGAAGGTTTCTAGCATTCATAGCCATGGTAATTAACTGTGCAAGTGAAACTGAGTCAAAAACTGAGCGGATAAGGATGGTCATTCATGCAGTGAGTGAGTTTTTAAGAGTTAGTGATGTTAAGCGGGAAGAAATTCAGGGTATATTTGAGCAAGTTTTCGGAGGGAGTCGAGTAACTAACATTTAAGCACATATAGCATTCCAAGACTGGTAGTTACGGCGAGGGTTTTTTTCTTCTAATAAATATAGATTAAGTAGCATATCAAGCTGGTGGCGGTAATATGACAAAATAGAGCCGAATTAAAGAGAACTAGAGGCGCTCCTGGAGTGCAAACCTCCACCAAGGCAGCACAGTCCAAATCTTAGTTGGAGCAAAGTTCAGTTATCGCATGTCATATGATTTCAAGATGGCTGTCGTGACGGCCAAATTGTTTGCCTAATTGTGGTGAAAATCAATAGAGTCCATCCCTGATGTAATAGCGACCCACCCACAAAATTTCAGAGATATTTGTTCATCACCTTTTGGATTATCTTGTTCACATAACCTGCTGCCAACTTTGTTTGGCGGAGGTAATAATGTAGATAGTTCCAAAGCATGTACTACATTCAATGGTACAGTTGGTGGCGGTAAGTACATCTGAGGATTGAATAAATAAGCAATAAAATTAAAAGAAGAAGAAGACTTGTTTAATGAGAGGAGGTCGAAAGTGGATTGAGGTTTTTGGCGCGAGATTTGAAATAGATTTACGGATTGTTTGGTATTTGAATATTTTGCATAGCTTTTGGTTTAGATTTTGGATTGTGGATGAATGGTTTTTGAAAATGGATTGTGATGTGGCGGAGGGAGTGAAAAAGAAAAGGAATAAAATAAGTGATAACAAAAATAATGGAGAAACATTTGTTATAGGAATCAAGGCAGACATAAAGGGTGGCGAAGCAAACTGTCTTTTTAGTAATGCGCATGATATCGGGAAATTTGTAAAAAGCGAAATTGGGGACGTGAAAGCAGTAAGGGTGTCGGGGGGAGGATAAGTGATAGTAGAATGTCGAACAGTGAGACGGAGAGATAATGCATTGAAAATTAAAAACTATGACGGTACTCGGGTAATTAGTTTTCCTCTGAGGAAAAACCCAACCTTTAAGGGTGTGATCAGTGGCGTTCCTTTGGATGTAGAGTTAGATGATTTTTTGAAGGTGGAGGGAGCATGTGGGGTAAGGCGGCTAAATAGCTATAGGAAGGGAAAGATGTAGGAAAGTAGGTCAGTGCTACTTGAGTTCACTGGTGAAATACTAGAGAGAATATTCGTAGATTTTGTGAGCTACAGAGTGAGAATGTTTGAAAGAACTCCATTGAGATGTTTTAGATGTCAAGAGTACGGACATGTGGCAGGAGTTTGCAGAAGGGAGATGCACAGGTGTAGACGGTGTGGTCAGGAGGGATGCATAGAGGATGATTGTGAATTGGTAAAATGCTTTCACTGTGGGGGAAATCATGAAATGGGCTCATTGCAGTGTGATAGAAGAAAAATGGAAAGGGAGGTGGAAAAGACAAGAGCACAGGGTAAGATTTCATATGCAGAAGCTACAAAGAGAGTGTTGAGCAGAAATGAAATGGAAGGGAAAGAGCGGGACAAAGTGTAGACTGTAGAAAAGAAACAACAGGAATATGAGGAAAATGAGATTAGGATGGGAAGAAGAAGTTTCTTGGCTTTTATATATATGGTGCTGAACTGTGCTTGTGAGATTGAAAGTAAAACTGAGAGAATAAAGATGGTGGTGGAAGCAGCAAGAGAGATTTTGGGTGTTGTAGATGTTAAGAGGGAAGACATACAGAAAATTTTGGAAAGAGGATTCGGTGGTGGTCAGACTGTAGAGAAATAAGGGCATTTAGAAAACTGTAGTAGAAGTATTTGAAGGAGATACAGTTGAATAATTGGAATTAGTGAGTAGGTTTTTTTTTTGTTCTTTTGGTTTCTTCAGATATAAGCGATAATATTAATCCAGTAGGTGGCAGTAATACACCATGTGGTCTGTAAACCGCCATAAAACTAAAAGAAGAAGGAGTAGAAGATTTGTGTAACGAAGAGAGACCCACATTGAGTACATTAGCTGTGTTCGAAATCGCCCCCTATCGCGGGTATAGTGCACTATATAGTGTGTCCGCCATTTTGTAGTGTTGTTCGAATTTTTTTCATCCACTATATAGTGGACTATAAAATACCCATAATGCACAGCGGAATCGAGTGAGCAAGCGATGTACACTACATTGCAGTGCCGTATACCGCAATGCACTGCGTCCGTGTTTTTCCACAGAGGAAGAATATGAAGCGCGAGATGGCTCCGCCCTGCGGAAATACATTCTCCAATGTTCCCGTAAAGCTGCTTTCACACCGGACGCGAAACGAATTTTTCGCACGACAGATTACTAGTGATGGGTGAATGATGCCTCATAGAGTACGTGGCACATTTCCCTAACTGTGTTGACACTGTACTGGTGTATAACTCAGTGGCGACATCTGCTAACATTCAAAAATCTTTACAGGTAACCAGACTACTGAATAGATAGTGAAACTGACGGAAGTTCATTCATCCTGAGACATGAACACCAAATGAGTGATAAATTATCCTGTTTACATAAGATGTGAGGAGAGAAGGCAGGGTTTACACATTTTTAATCAGAAACAGCAGTTTTTGTAGTATGTTAGGGCCAAGGCGATCTGATCAGGTGTTGTGAGATCAAAATGATCCCAGACTGGAGAAATTTCCTTTTCGTCTATGCTAGTTCCATATCACTGAGTGATGACGAGCAAAAAAAAAAAAAAAAAAAAAAAAACAGCAACAAAGAAAGTCTCCTCTCCCGCCAGCACAAAGCAAAGGAGTGGGAAGTGTCACTTGCTTTTAAACACAGTTTGAAGGCTCGCCCGCCAAGCGATACGGTAACTCTGTTGGTCACGTGATTTTTCTGAAAGCGATACGCGCACCGACACGGGGTATCGCTCTCTGTGCTCGATACACGCATTGATGCGTCGGTGTTGTTTGACCCATCCCTACAGATTACATTCAAAGTCAATGCAACGACTAATAATTAGCTAACCGGCTAATTATTTGTCCTTGATATGTTACCAAGCTTGTTAGGTAGCTAGCTAACTAAGTTATACAGCTAACGGATAGAGCCAGAGCATCTATTATAGCTACGTGTGAAGTACATTCCAGAAAACCATCACGGGGTCCAACAGTAAAGCTGCTTCGCACCGGACACGTTTCGCATGTATTCGCGTCTTTGCATGTAATCTGTCGTGCGAAAAATTCGTTTCGCGTCCGGTGTGAAAGCAGCTTAAAGTGTCCGGTTTGTTTACATGATGCTCGGCGCGTCCGCTCACATCACAAGAATATCCAGCGCATTTGCTGACGCAACCATGCTCAGAAAATTCCGGTGTAGTGTCCGAAATCTCCTTTGGTCATTCCCTATGTAGTGCACTATATCATATACACGATGTAGGGGATAGGGAGTGAGTGAATCAGTGGACGATTTCGAACACAGCCATAGAGATATATAATAGAACCAGAGAGAACGAGGAAGTACCTTTGCTTCAGCCAGTTAGCATGTTAGCTTCCTGCTTCCGCGTTTCCCAAGGATGCAATTTTGTGGCCAAAGATCTATAGACACCAATTGAAAAGTGCGCATTTTTTTCTTGCCAAATAAAGCGAAAATAAAAGCAAATGTATTCTTTAATCCTTCATTAATTTGCTCATTGTCTGACGCAACTGTTCGATGTTTTCAAGAGGGCCTGTAAGATAAGAACTGCTACTTCCAGCTTGATAACAGCTCATACACGAGTTTAGTTGTCCAGCTGTTGCTCTGACTGCAGCAGTTCAGCCAATGAGTGTGTAGTGCGTGCGGGGAGAATCTAAGATGGCGGAATGAGCAGACGTGCATCACAGGCGCTGGTGAAATTAGTTTGTATATAGTCCTTGAATGTGAATTTTATGCAATTTGCAACTCAGAACGAATTAGTATAACATCCCCTACATTGTTTTTTGTTACTGTTGAAGGTGAATTTGGGACTTTGTTTCTTGTGGATAAATTTTGGACGAGGGAGGCTACAAGGGAGATAGCTAAAGCTACGACGAACGACCATAACTATAACCTGGCCGCGCTTCAGGAGGCGTGCGATGACGATGATGAAGCCGACATCGAATTTGATGAACAAAGTCCGAAGGAAAGCAAAATTAACGTGTCACACACTCCCGTGAAGGCTCCCCATCCCAAAAAACAAAGGAGAGGCAGCCAAAATTCCTCAGACGAAAGCGTGTGCGAGACAATTTTGCTTGCAGTGCAAGCGCTGACAACGAAGATGGATCAGCAGACCAAACTTTTGAAAAAGTTTGAGATAAGAATCGAGGCCAACACCGAAGCCATTAAGGGCAACAAGCAGAACATTGAAGGGCTGCAGAGGACAGTAACTGAGCTCCAAGAAGATAATCGGCGGCTCAAGGAATCTGTTGCTGATCAAGCCCGATATAAAAGACGATGGAATCACCGCGGTCAAGTGAGCCTTCGTTCGCGGAAGCCCGGTCAAGCCAGCCGCTTCTTTTTTATTATTATTTTCCTTTATTACAGGGAAGTCCCACTGAGACCGAGGTCTCTTTTTCAGGGGAGCCCTGAATACAATAAAACAAATGCGAAGTGGGTAACAGACAGAGCATAGTAAGATTCACACAATTACATACAACAACTGCAGAATAAAGGAAAACAAACTTTAAAGTACAGTAAAAATAAATACAAAAAAAAAAATAAATAAATAAAACATTCAAGTGCAAAGGACAGAGAACAAGTTCAAGGTTAAAACTAAAGGCAAGTACATCTGGCTTCCTCAAGTAACATCTCCCACAGTCGATTTTTGAAGGAATCATAGGGAATGAGACAGTTAAGCTTCAGAGAGTCTTGGCATCTATTCCAGACATAAGGTGCAAATGAGCTAAAAGCAGAACAGCCCAAATTTGTCCTAGTCCTGGGTGACTCTAACAAAATCCACCCTTGCGATCTAACATGCTGGCTTCGGATTTTGAAGGACAAAAGCCTAGTTAGATATGAAGGAAGCTTGCCAAGCAATGCTTTATAAATAAATAAAATACAATGGAGCTTCCTTCTAAAATAAAGGGAAAACCACCCAACAGAACTATATAACACACAGTGATGAGTGCAGAAACAATCTCCAGTGATAAAACGCAGAGCACTGTGATAAATAGCGTCCAGAGGTCTTAAAGTACTATCAGAGGCATGGATGTAAAGGATATCCCCATAATCAAATAAAGGTAAGATTGTTGCCTGGACAATCCTCTTCCGACTGTCTAAAAAAAAACAAGACCTGTTTCTGTAAAGAAACCCAATTTTTGTTCTGATTTTCTTGGACAAGTTAGACACATGAGTCTTAAAGGAAAAATCATGATCCAGCCAGATACCCAAATACTTGTAAGACTGAACTTGCTAAATTTTAGCACCAGACACCGAGAAAAAATTAATCATTTGGCATAATTGCATTCCGAGCAGAAAAAAACATGAACTTAGTTTTATCCGTATTTAAAACAAGTTTCAGATCTGCCAGAGCGTGTTGAATGAGATTAAAAGCCAATTGCAGGTAGATAAGGGCCTGGGCACACGTTGGTGCAGAGGAGTACAGTGTCATCTGCATAAAAATGAACCTTGCAATTTGCAATATTACGAGCAACATTATTAATGTAAATTGTGAATAAAATCGGTCCAACAATGGATCCTTGGGGTATGCCTTTCGTCACTTTTAAAAATTGAGACTTCGCATCCCCAAGCGTAATAGCTTGTGTTCTATTAGAGAGATAGTCCTGGAACCACAAGCAGGCATCACAATCAAGACCAATGGAGGACAACTTTTTTAATAAAATAAAATGGTCTACTGTATCGAAAGCTTTTGCTAAATCAATAAATAGGGCAGCACATTTTTGTTTACTATCCACAGCTGATATCAAATCATTTAAAACCACTGAAGCTGCTGTGATGGTGCTATGACCAGGCCTGAAGCCAGATTGTTGTGAAGTTAAAATGTTGTTGAAAGTTGAAAAGCTGCACAGTTGTTGCTTAACGAGAGATTCTAAAATCTTAGCCAGGCAAGGCAATTTTGAGATAGGTCGGTAGCTGTTCTCTGAAAAGGGATCACCACCCTTAAATAATGGAATAACATGAGCAGCTTTCCATACACTGGGAATAGTCCCCATCGATACTGACAAGTTAAAAATATTGGTATTGAATGCGCAATCGTTGGGGCTGCTAAACGCAAAAGACTCGGAACTAGATGATCCTCACCAGTGGAATTATTTATATCAATTCGTTTCAATTCTTGAAGAACCTCATTCACTTGAAATTCCCTAAATGAAAACAATACTCTAGGTTTTGGAGAATTTGTGAATTAACTAGAGCTGAGGTCAGACATATCCCCTGCAGAGGGCTGATAAATTAAATTTTCAAAAAGGTTTCCGGCCGCTATAAAATGTTGGTTAAAAAGATCACAGATTTTGTGTTTATCAGTAATAGGACCAGAATCAGTGTGGATAGAGTGTGGTATAGATGAAGACGGATAACAATTCGGGACTTCACAATTTTCCAAAATTTTGCAGGATTACCCTGACTTTTGGCCAGTGACGAAATAAAATAATCGGATTTCGCCTTTTTAATCAATGAGCAGCAATTATTTCTTAATTTTCTAAAAACCTCCCAGTCAGAGAGTGCCTGGGTTTCCCTAGCTTTACCCCATGCTTCATCCCTGAAGTGTAGTTCCGTGGATAAGGCATTCGAAAACCAAGGGTTTCTTCTAGTCTTAACCCTAAGTCTCTTCACCAGAGCATGCTTATCCACAGCACGATTAAACACGGTAATAAAGTGAGCCAATGCTAGGTCAGGGTCTGGAATAAAACCCGCAGAGCTTAAATCACTCCAAAAAATATCATGCAGGAAGGCCTGTTCACAGAAATGTTTAAAATGTCTTTTAGTTACAAAACATTCAGGAGCCTTTGTCACTTTCATGTCTCTAATACATGCTACAGGGCAATGATCACTAAAATCCAAAGGAAAGACGCCACTCAGGGCATGCTTGTGCGGTCTATTAGTTAAAATCAGATCAATCAAAGTTCATCGGGATAAATCTTTAAAATTAGGTCATGTAGGCTCCGAAATAGGTTGCGTGAGAGTCAGGCCATCGCAGACCTCTTTAAAATGGTTTGAGGACGGTGATAACCAATCTATATTGAGATCACCAGCGACCAATAATTCTGTGTGAGCATAAGTGGACAAGATATTAGAGAGATTGATTATGGAAGATGAAAGAGCGCTTGGTGGGCGATACACACCTGCTAGTGTAAAACTTGCACAACCCAAACCTATTTTGATAATTAGACACTCAAACTGTTCTGGAATTCTTGGATTTAAGATGCTTGTTTATTAACCGTATTACGGTACTGCTCGATGGGCAGGCTTGAAACAACTGATGCGGGCGAAGAAAGACTCATATTTCAGCAATAAATTCTCCCACGATATGCCACGTAAAAAAGACATTAAATTTATGTAAGCCAGTTCAAAGAAAATTGTATTCTACTGCTCTGTTTTTATGATGAAGGGATCAACACAGTTAAAATAATACATAATTTGTTTTAACCTTTCATATAATCCTTATTTTCAAAGGTTAATTGAACTTTTAAATTAATTCCTGTTCCTGATAACCCCAGTAGGCCCTAGTAATCTTTTTGCCCTGTTTTTCTGCATAGTTTCAGAGAAAACTTCTCGCCGGTCATGAGGATTAGGACTGCATTCCTGTGAAACTCTCCAGTCCTGCCATCACACAGTTCTGCTCCAACTGGCTACTACCCAGGGACACGCCTGACCAGGGGAGGACACGCCCTAAACTCAAGCTTAATACAGTCTTCACTGAATTTTACAATTCTGCTTTGGGCTCCATCCCACCCAATCATAAATATATTACAATCAATAAAACTGGCTATTGGATTGTGCTCTTTTTCTGCCTCTGGTTTCTTGTCTGCATCACAACAAAAGATTACTGTTCACAATGACTCTGGCCATTAGCAGGGAAGAATTCAGGAGAAGTTACAGTAGAATATTAGAGACATTAAAAGGGAAAGAGCTCACATGACAAAAAGTCAACATTTCCCACTATTTAGGTGTCATTAAAGAAAGTCCTGAAGAGGATAGTCCTGAAGATGGATTTCTGCTTCGGGTATCCTTGGCTATAACCATTATCTATAACCATTTCTATGGGATTTTACTGTGCGCTTTTAGAGACATTGAAAAGGAGAGTCAGCAAAAATGTATTCAGGTTAATCCTGTTTGAGCTGTCATTAAAAAAAGGTTCTTTATAAGTAATTTGAAATTAACAATGGACTTCTGTTCTTCATTACTCTGGTTATGAATAAATAAGGCTTCAAATGATTTTACTGTACAATCTGAGAGAAATTGAAAGAAAATCAGATCAAATGACAGTACACTTTTAACTTCCTCCAACTAGAGAGGTCATTAAAGAATATTCAGAGGAGCTTATATGAAAATGACAATGAATTTCTGTTCAGGATGACCCTCGCTATGAACACTTTATATATCACACGATTTTACTGTTCCGTTTAAGAGGAATTTAAAAGGAAAGTCACCACCATTGACAACACAGTCATGATGTCCTCTAACTTGAGATGTCATAAAAAAATATTCAGAAAACTTTACATGAAATTTGGAACGCAATCCTGTACAATTGGATCCTGGCTATGAACTCAAAGAATTTCCTAAGATTTCACTGTACAGTTATTGAGAAATTGAAAGGAAAGTCATTTCAAAATACAATACAGTCATAATTTCCACCAAATTGAGATGTGATTAAAAAAAAAAAAAAAAACACAGAATAGTTTACCTAAAATTAACAATGGATTCTTGTTCAGGATGACCTTGGCTATGAATGCACTATATTTCAGATGATTTTACTGCTCACTATCAATGAAATGTAAAGGCAAATTCAATTAAATGGACAACAGAATCATAATGTCCCTCTATTTCAGCTATCATGAAAAAAATACACAGAAAAGGTTATATGAAATTACGAATGTAATCCTGCTCATGGTGACCCTGGCTATGAAGACTAAAGATCAAATTAGATTTTACTGTGCGGTTTTAGAGAAATTCAAGGGGGAAGTTATCTTAAATGACAACACAGTTTGTTATGGTTCTGCCTCATGTGCGTTGTCTTTGTGCCTATGCCTTACTTTTGTTTCATTTTTCAGCTTTCATTCCCGCCGTCTGATGTTCAATTCTCTCTTTGCCAAACTCCAGTGATGTCGTGTGACAGCCTTCAGCATGCCTGAGTCTCGTTGTCCAATCACGTTTCCTCTTTCGGTTTCGGCTGTGGTATTTCATTCATTGCTTCCACCTGTGCTTGATTCTGGGTCTCGCTAAACTCTGAGTGAATGCGTTCTCTGATATAGGCATGGGCAATACAAATGAATAAAATGACAACATTTCTTGAGTTGCTGAGAAAAAGTTTTTATTATTTTCTAATGATTTTTTGCAGGTAAGTACAGAAGACACAGATGAAGAGTTTGCCACAAGTCCAACGCCTTTACAAGAAAGGGTCTCAGAGCCACAAGGTCCCAAAAATGGCTGATTTCGGCATTTTTCAACAAAACCCATCGTGAAAATTGGGGAGGTGAAGCCTGAGGGCATTTTCGAAAATACAATCTATTCAGAAATAAACCAGGCCAAATTATCCATTAGGGTACCCTAACAGAAATAATTGATGCTAAAGTCATCTACCCCTTTTCTGAAGTACAGCAGCGCCCCCTAGGCCCTTTTTAATGGAAAATGCATTGAATTTCACCCAATTATGTTCAACAAACACTAGGTTTTGCATTGATATTAAAAAATGGCATGAATGGGTTGCCTGTGAAGTTTTTTTTGGATCAATGGCCTGCAAAAATGTCAAAATTATCGGTGGGAGGGCAAACATTAACGTTACTCGCCCATTACTATATAAAATGCAGTGAAGTCGCTGATGCTGGCAGTTGTTTGCCCTCCCACTGCTACAAAATGAATCAAACGGTCCCCCTTCAATAACCCGTGGTGATTAAAAAAAAAAAAAAAAAAAAACTTGCACTGTTATTTACTATGTCCATATACCCTCCTCCCATGATAGTTTCAATGAGCTACTGTGAGTAATTTATAGTAAAACACAGTGACGTGCAGTCGGGGGTTAGTTTGGTGAGGCAGAAACCTCCCCTTTGCTTGATTAGCAATCAGACGATGAACTAGTTTAGTAAGACTATTCGGCAGAATGACGGGCCAGTTTAAGTTTCCGCGGCGTTATTACTCAGTACATCGAACCTGAAATGCTCACTAGACAGCAGATTTATGCTGCATTTGCTTCCAGGAAGCCGAAGCAATATCATCAACAAATATTAAAACAGTTCGACTTATGCAGAGTTCACTGCTTAATCAATATACAATGTATTCTTCTATAAATACGCACTTTTACATCCAAACAAAAAGCGGGCGCTTATTTTCAGTCTTCTTTCATAATCCGATTAACAAAATGTTTAAACGATATACAGAATTACCGAGAGCCGAGAATTTTTCCTAATTGATTATTCAGATTTCCATCCTTGCAGTCTCGAATTGAAGCGTATACGTGAATGAATCTTGTGACCGGTGGGCTTCAAAGGCCTGGCACCAGTTTATTCCTTGGTATATTTTACTGAAACTTCACAAATAGGGTCACAGGATATTCTGTCAACAAACTATGTAGGGTAGAGTAAAAGTACGCTCACCTTTCTTGCTATTGTTGAGAAGAAATCACGGCAAACTCGCGACAAACTTCATCAACTTCTGTTGAACTTATTTCACATCCCCTGGAGGTCTAGCCTGGACGAACAGACTCGTAATTTCTCAAATTAGATGGCTGTAAGCAAATCAGGGCCGTAACTGGGATAAGACGTCGGCACGGGCTATTTGAAATCTACCTCCTAAATGGTTATTTTTGCCTCGACGTGCACTTGAAAATTTGTAAACACGGCGCAAATTAAGGTCACGCATTCATCCAACGGGCGAACAATAGCTCCGTTCAAATCATGTATTTGGCCGTAATACGCAGGGTTCATGTATGAAATGCGGGTATCCTATTGAAAAGGTTGCTTTTAATCAAACCACGGTGTTCTCTTTGTATGAAAATGGTATTTTCGTCATTTTTTATAAGTTTTCTGAGGCTTGTTTACCGCCCCAGTTCAGCTGTTACGCATTCCATTAGAGTTTATGCAGAGCGTTGCCCATGCCTATCTGATAGGTTAATTACTAACCCGTACTAACCAGCACTTATTTGAGGGTGATTGTAAATATTTCGTCACGTAGTATTAACCTTTATTAACTCATTAGCGAGTGCGAGTGCTTCTAGCTTTTGTAATTCCTACCTAAGCTTTCCCTGATTAACTGCGTTTGAAGCTGTGCTTTCCTTTGCTTCTCTTTGCTTTTTACTCATCACTTTTAGATTACCTTAATCTAAACTGTTCAGCTTGATTTGTCTTAGAGTCTTGTCTCGAGTCATTATTGTTAACCCGGTTCTCATGTAATTGTTTTATTAATCCCATGTGTTTCTGTTTCCTTTTGAGATTACATTCCGAGTCCCAACCTCCTCTCGTGGCTATATCTGTGGCAAAGTGAGAAGCGACATCAGACGGAACTTTGTATTGGCTTTGCTGTACACTGTGAAATCTCTGCTCCTGTGCCTTCCCGAGTATTTCCTTTGTATGATTCCGGAGCCTTTTGTTTTGCTGCGCCCACGTCTTGTCTGCCTGTGTCTAAGTCTCCCAGTGTGTCCGTCAGTTTAGTTAGGTTCAGTTTTTGTTTTTCTAGTTTATCCACTCTTGGAGTGTGTATTTCTGTTTCCCCTTGCCTTGGGCAGTGTACCTTAGTTTCTCCCATTTGTTCAGTGCTTGTGCACAGTGTTTTGTTTCTGGCCTGTGTACCTATTTTCTCCTTAGTGTTTGGTGTTTCAATAAACACTTTGGATCCTGCATCTGGTGTCCCCCTGACCTTTTCTAACACAGTTATAATTCAATTTTCAGACATCATTAAAACAATTTCCTTGAGAGGTTACATGAAATGTAAAATAGATTCCTGTTAAGAAGGACCCTGGCTATTAATGCATATAATTTCATAAGATTTTACTGTGGAATTTTGGAGAAATTCACAGGGGAAATCAGCTTAAATGACAACACAGCCACAATATCTTCAAACTTCAAACGTCATTAAAACAATTTCCTTGAGAGGTTACATGAAACTTCAAATATATTCCTGTTAAGAATGACCCTGTCTATCAATGCATGTAATTTCATATGATTTTACTGTGGAGTTTTTGAGAAATTTACAGGGAAAATCAGCTCTTGTGACAACACAGCCATAATTTCTTCAAAGTTTAGACTTCATTAAAACAATTTTCTTGAGAGGTTACATGAAACTTAAAATATATACCTGTTAACAATGACCCTGTCTTATGAATGCATATAATTTCATATGATTTTACTGTGGGGTTTTGGAGAAATTTTTTGGAGAACCCCAAAGTAAAATCATATGAAATTATTTGCATTCATAGCCAGGGTCAATGTTAACAGGAATGTATTTTAAGTTTCATGTAACTGTCGTGGTTTTCATTCAGACATATTTTCATATCATGAGGTTCCCCCATCCTCAAGCAATTGGAGAGAGACAGATTCTTCAGACAATTCGGCTTTATTGTGGCATATTGATAAATATAAAGCCGAGTTCTTTTTGTGCAAGAAGAACTGACATCTTGCCTTTCACACCCAGTATTTATACCTTCATCACAGGAAATATCTTCCAAATATGGTCTTTCCGCTTTCTCATTCTCACGCTACAACAGGACAGGCAAACCAAAACACTGCCAACTGCCCGTGAGAACTACAACCAAAAGATACGCATTCGCATCACTAAAAAGGAGCAGAAAATTACAGTCAAGAGAGGAAAAATACAGCCAAAGGTATAGGATATATATGGATACATAAATGATTCAATTGATTATGTTTTCAGTAACAACTTATGATTTTACTGAACAAATATTGATCAAAGCTACAGAAATCAAATACATCACCTGATTATGTTTTTGAATCACCTAAACAGAAGCCTGCTTACTAATCAAAGCTACAGAAACCTGCTGCATATGTGTGTGCGAGCTGCTCATGCATGTGTAAATAGAATTGCTTGTATGTGTGTGTGTCTGTGTGAACTGCTTGTATGTGTGTGTGTGTGTGTGTGTGTGTGTGTGCGTGCATGTGTACGTGTGCTGCTTGTGCCTGTGCGTATGTATGTGTGTGTGCATGTGTCTGTGTGCACTGCTCATGCGTGTGTGAACTGCTTGTATGTGCGTGTCTGTGTGTGTGTGTGTGTGTGTGTGTGTGCATGTGTACATGTGTGTGTGCCTGTGTGTGTGTGTGTGTGTGTTTGCACTGCTCATCCCCTCCTACGCGTATGTGAACTACTTGTATGTGTGTGTGTGTAATGTTATGTGTTTGTGTGTGTTACTGCTGCTTACATAATATGGTTAGTGATTATGATTATTGATTATGGTTTTTCAACATGGCAAATGATCCACTGATGAATATGATGAGAAATATTGAGATATAATCCTTAACATAACCTCTCAAGGAAATTGTTTTAATGACGTCTGAAGTTTGAATATATTGTGGCTGTGTTGTCATTTGAGCTGATTTCCCCTGTAAATTTCTCAAAAACCCCACAGTAAAATCATATGAAATTATATGCATTCATAGCCAGGGTCATTGTTATCAGGAATATATTTTAAATTTCATGTAACCTCTTTAGAAAATTGTTTTATTTACGTCTGAACTTTGAAGAAATCATGGCTGTGTTGTCATTAGAGCCGATTTTCCACGTAGATTTCTCTAAAACTCCACAGTAAATTCACATGAAATTATAAATGTTGGTAGCCAGGGTCACTCTTAACAGGAATCTATTTTGAGTTCATGTAACCTCTCAAGATAATTGTTAAATGACATCTGAACTTTGAAGAAATTATGGCTGTGTTGTCATTAGAGCTGATTTTCCACGTAAATTTCTCTAAAACTCCACAGTAAAATCATATGAAATTACATGCATTCATAGCCAGGGTCATTCCTAACAGGAATCTATTTTACATCTCATGTAACCTCTCAAGGAAATTGTTTTAATGGCGACTGAACTTTGAAGAAATTATGGCTGTGTTGTCATTAGAGCCGAATTTTCACGTAGATTTCTCTAAAACTCCACAGTAACATCATATGAAGTTACAAACGTTCAAAGCCAGGGTCATTCTTAACAGGAATATATTTTAAGTTTCTTGTAACCTCTCAAGAAAATTGTTTTAATGACATCTGAATTTTGAAGAAATTACGGCTGTGTTGTCATTCGAGCTGATTTTCCTCAAAAATTTTTCTAAAATGGTGGGCAAATGGTTGCCACTGCAGTGCAATATGTCCTCAAATTCAACATCAGACTTTGATACTGGTGTCTACTACTGACCCCATCAAATGTACTGTACGAATAATATTGGTACATGCATGATGTCAAACCACATTTGATAACTTGGTTTTTCTGCTCAGACACTAACTGACCAGGACACATTTATACTGGCTGAAAAGTTTAATTTACACTTTTAAGAAAAAACAAATGCAAATCCAATAGTGATTGAGTACTGATTCCTCAGAACCTGGAACATAAGTACATACTGTATGATACTTGAATATGATGTGCACTAATAGGGTCTATGATGCACTCACCGTCAGAACCCATAATTCAGGATTTTAGACTTTGAAGCCATGGTAAATACTGTTACATCTGCCCATAGGGTTATGTGGCCTCGTGTAAAAATGTATGCAGCACTGAGATTTTTTTAGTGAAGGTTAGGTGCGACAAATTTGCACTAGTTGGGCTATAGATAGTGTTACAATAATATCAAGCTACTTGTCTGTGTACATTCATAATGTTACAATTGTCTCATTTAATCCTTAAGTTACAGTATGCAACAGTGATTCAGTGCATCACATTCTTTTGTGTTAGATGGCAAAAGCAGTCATGGGGCCTTTCCACAGCTCCCCAACATGGCATTTGGAACAACTCGGCAAGAGACGGCACTGGAACGTAGAAGCTGGGGGCACGCTCTCTACCTCGAGGGGGCTGCTGTCTTGGTGGTGGGGGCTGTGTGCTGGGCTGTGGGGGTGCGTGCCTGGGGCTTGTGGCCAGCCTGTGTGCCCTCTCGTGGCTCCAATGCTGGGTGCCTCAGCTCTAGGGGGGGTGCAGAGGTGCTCAGGGTTGCTGCCTGCTTGCTCCCTGGGGGGCTGCCGGTCAGGTGCTGGCCTCTCCTCGGGGGGGAAAGGGGAGGGAGCCGTGCTGGGGGTGTTTGTGTGCTGGGTTTCATCCTTGCAGATGTTGCTCGCTCCTGTGGCTGTAGGGAGTGGCTTGGGTCCAGGCTGGGGTTCGCCAGCATCTTGTCTACTCTGTGGAACCCTCCATGCCTCTTGGGGTGGCGCTGTGTTCGGGGCCTCAGTTGTCCTCCTGTTTGGGTGGCCTCCATGCAGCGGCATCGTGGCAAGTCTGGTGTGCCTGGAAGTCTGGTGGGGGGATGCCTGGGGGTGTGCCTGGGGGCGATGGGTTACCTCTGCAGCTGGGGGTGTGCCTGTACCCTCTGCAGCGGGGGGTGTGCCTGGGGGCAATGGGTTACCTCTGCAGCCTGGGGGTGTGCCTGTGCCTGGGGGTGGGCGATGGGTTACCTCTGCAGCTGGGGGTGTGCCTGGGGGCGATGGAGTTACCTCTGCAGCTGGGGGTGTGCCTGGGGGCGATGGGTTACCTCTGCAGCTGGGGGAGTTCTCTGCTGCTCTGGGCACCTAGCACTGTTCCAATCAACCGCTCTGCACATGCTATACTCTCGCAAACACATCCACTGCTTGGAGTCCAAAAGGATTTTGTGCATTTTTTCAAGTTTTGAGAAAAAACAATGTAAAACTTTGAAACAATGTGAAAAATATGATTTGCATCCAACTTACTTCTTTCTTTGCAGGTAACTGTATTACATTAACATGCTTCAGGTCAGTATAATTTTGCCTCAGTTTGACAAAAAGCACATTTTTTCAGCAAAAAATTTACTTCACACTTACACTACTGGTCGAAAGTTTTAGGACACCCCAATTCTTCCATTTTTTTAATAGAAAATTATGCAGTTTGATGTATCATTGTACTCTGGAATGAAAGCACAGACATGATAGAACAAATTAATAATTGAAGTTGAAAAAGAAACCATGGAATCAATTTATAAACCAATATGTATTTTAAACTTTTGACTCAAAGTAGCCACCTTTGGCAGATATAACGGCTGAACACACTCATGGCATTCTTTCTACAATGGAAATCAAATATTCTTCAGAAAGTTCTTCCCAACTCCGTTGCAGAAGTTCCCATAAATGTGTGGCACTTGTAGGTTGCTTTGCTTTCATTCTTCTGTCCAGTTCATCCCAAACCATCTTGATGGGGTTTAAGTCTGGAGACTATGCTGGCTACTCCATGTTTTCAAGTTTACCATCTTGTTCTTTTTTCCTAAGGTAGATCTGGCAGAGCTTGGACTGATGTTTTGGGTCATTATCTTGCTGTAGGATGAACCCCTAACCAACTAGGCGCATACCAGATGGTACTGCATGGCGCTGCAGAATGCTGTGGTAGCTGTTTGGTTCAGCCCAGGGTGCCTTTCACTCTATAAGTCACTGAACCTGGATCCAGCAAAACAGCCCCAGACCATCACGCTTCCTCCTCCATGTTTGACAGTTGATGTCACACACTGAGGAACCATCCTTTCACCTACTCGACAGCGAGCAAAAACCTGGGTAACCTTACCTCTTGTTTAAAACTTCTGACAGTTCACCACTTACCTTTGTACCATTTCAAGCTATTCGTTGGACTGGTACTGCATAATTTTCAATAAAAAACTGGAAAAATTGGGGTGTCCTAAAACTTTTGACCAGTAGTGAATGTGCTTCAAGCAGTTGACATGATAACGCATGCTCTCAACAAACATCATCCCAATATTTTTTTCCCTGCCACAAGCACCTCAATTTTACTTCAATGTTTATTCTTTCACATTTCCTTCCTTTCCTTTTCCTTCCTTTCATCCTTCACAGTTATAAACTGACTGAATTTAACAGTTACATTAACGCATTTTTTCCTGGTTATTTTAACTGTAAGTGGAGTCCTGCACGCATTTAACTCAACATATAAGGGTTGGTCCTTAGAGCCCCTCCCCTTCCGCATTCTCGACCAGTAGTCCAGTCGGAGAGCAGCAGTCCAAGTCCGGTTTCTCGGTTTCTTGGTGGCCAGGAGGTGCCCCCGCCCAGTTGTAAGTTTCATATGCCTAAGGTTTTTAAATGTAAAACAAAAGTGTGCTTTAATGTCATTTGAGGTCACATGCACTAACATGGTCATAGCCAAAGCCATCCTAAACAATAATTCATTGGTCATTTCAATCAGCCTATAAGGGAAAGGTTTCCATGACAAATTTGAGATAATGAATTGATATTTTAAATATGGAGTTTACCTTTATTTAATAAATAGAAAACAGCAAAATAGCTTCCATTAAAATGGCCGCCATTTTAATTTCTTTGGATTTCATATTGCGAGAAATATAATAAGATATCGTTTTTACAAGGTATCACTTGAGATAAATTAGTGCTGAAATTGGGGTTGTTCTTCGTCTTGTTTGGCTGCTCCAACGACCCGTACGGCGGGAACATAACTCAACTAATAAACACGCATCAAAATCCAAGTCGCGGATGGCTTGACCGGGCTTCCAAGAACGACGGCTCACTTGACCGCGGTATGGAATCTGAGGCTAAATGGTCTGCCTGAAAAAGACGGGGAAGACACCAAAGACTGCGTTATCGTAATTTTGACGAGAGTTATCCCCATTTCCGCGGAGCGTCTACGGGAAACCGTTGACACGGTACATCGCCTGGGCAAAAAAGGCAACGCTGCCACTTCAAATCCCACTCCAAGGTCAATTATTATCCAGTTTGTGACGAGATCGGTTCGTGATGAGGTATGGAAGCGGTCCAGGGAAGCCAGGGTCTGCAAGGAGATGTATATCCACTTTAAGGAGGATTTTTCTAAGGAGGACAGGGAGGCTCGCTCTAAATTATGGCCACTAGTACAGGAAGCAAGGAAGAGAGGCCAAAGGGCCTTTCTGAAAGAAGGATATGCGTTGATTAACAATCAAAGAGTGGACCCTAGGTAATTTAAATGTTCTTTCCCACTTTGACTTTTTTTCTAGGATGTTGTTCTATGCCTTATTTGGTTAGTTCTGAGTGCTAAACTGCACCTTGTCATCTGGTAAGGACATTAAGACTCATTCCTGTGCATCTTTAAATTTTTGTGCTTACCTAAGGATCATCTATAGTTCTGTCATCCTTCGTTTCACTAAATGCTAGGGGGCTAAAAAGCAATGTGAAGCGGAAGGGTGTTTTTCTTTTTTGTAAGGAGCAAAAAGCCAATTGTGTTTTTTTTACAAGAAACCCATTCTATTGAGGAGGATGTTAAATTTTGGAAGCTGTAGTGGGGTGATACTATTTTCTGCAGCCATGGAACTTCACACTTAGCGGGTCTTATGATTCTATTTAATAGATTTCCTGGAAAAGTAGTGAAACACTGTGGTGACCCCAACGGTCATTGGTTAATGGTGATAGTTGACATAAACGAAGAAAAAATTATTTTGATTTGTGTTATGGTTACAATGAGAGGGGTAAAAGCAAAACATTTATCTCAGATTTGTGTAAATTGATTAAGAAATGTATGAGATCTTATTCAACTAACAAAATTGTAATTGGAGGTGATTTTAATCTGGTGCCTGATCTTTGGCTAGATAGACACCCACCTAGGGCACAATGTCACAAATATGACGATCTTATGGCTGAATTGATTAATAGTGCATGTTTGGTTGATTACTGGAGGATGAGAAATCCTAAAATCACTCAGTTTACTTGGTTTAATGCATCTGGCAATGGTCAAAGCTCTAGATTGGATTACTGGCTAATTTCTGCTCCTCTAGTAAACTGTGTTAAAAACTGTGATATTTCCGCTTCACCCTTGACTGATCATTGTGTTATCTCTTTAACTCTTTTGTTTTCAAGATCTGAACCTGGATTGAATCCTATTTGGAAATTCAATGACACTTTGTTGGACAACTCTTTTTTTGTAATGGTGTTAAACAGCTTGTGTGGAGATTGATGCTCTGGAGATGTCTTCTGGTAGTAAATGGGAATGGCTCAAATTTAAGATAAAGGAACTGGCAATTTTAACTGGTAAAAATTCGTTGAAATTGAAAAAACAAAAACAACAAAGCATTATTTTTAATATTAATACTCTTTGTAGAAACTGAGCTATCAAGGGAAGAACTTGTTGAATTAAATAAGTTACGAAGCGAACTAGATAATTTCTATTTAGATATAGCAAAGGGTGCTTTTGTACGCTCCAGAGCCCGTTGGATTGAGGAAGGGGAGAAAAATACCTCCTATTTTTTTAACCTTGAGAAACATAGGCAGTCTAAAAAGAAAATTCACAAATTGATAATAAATGGATCCATTATTGAAGACCAAGCCCAAATTAATAGAGAAATAACAGACTTTTATTGCAATCTTTACAAATCTAATTATTCCGATATAAATTGTCAATTCTTCCTAAATACTATCACAAAATTTAACAAAATCATCGATACTGATTTCAAGCAATTTATGGAGGAAAATCTAAAAATTGAAGAATTAGACAAGGTTATAAAGAAGGTGCCCTCTGGAAAATCACCTGGCTTAGATGGTTTAACAATCGCTTTTTACAGATTTTTCTGGGGGGATATCAGAGTAATGTTATACAATGCTCTCTCGGAATGTATCTCAACTGGTAACCTTTCTTCTTCAATGAAACAAGGGGTAATTACCCTAATTCCCAAACCTAACAAAGACGTACTCCTCCTAGATAATTGGAGACCTATTACATTATTATGTAATGACTACAAAATTTTAGCTCACGTTTTTGCGCATCGACTGAATAGAGGATTAAAAGACATTATCGATGAATGTCAATCAGCATTTATCAAAGGGAGAAACATACATAACTATATTAGGCTTTTACTTCACATGCTTGATTATTGTGATTGTATTGACAGTGACTGTTTGATTTTATTTCTCAAATTCTATAAGGCATTTGATACAATTGAACATTCTTTTCTATTAGAAGCCTTAAAATTTTTGGGTTTTGGCGATAACTTTTGCAAGATTATTAAGATGTTTTATAGCGATATTTATAGCTCAGATTCCTTAAACCCAGGACTTACCTCTAGATTTAAAGTTCAGCGTGGCATCCGACAAGGATGCCCAATTTCTCCTAAATTGTTTATTCTAACCACTCAATTATTTGCTTTACTCGTTAATAATAGCCCTGAATTAAAAGGAATTAAAATTTTTGGTAGGGAATATAAAACTAGTCAGTTTGCTGACGACACAGCTATTTTTTTTTTAAATAATTCCATGGTTGAAATCACCCTTAATTCAATTTCCGTCTTTTCTAGGGCTTCGGGTCTTCAACTAAATATTAAGAAGTGTGAGATACTTCCCATTCATACTTGTGTTCATAATAGTATTGCATCAATTCGAGTTGTAAATGAGGTCAAATATCTAGGAATACTATTGTCCAAAAATGCAATTAGAAGAGAAGATGTTAATATTTCGAATAGAGTTTTAGATATGGAAAAAACTCTTGGCCGGTGGTGAGCTAGGGACTTGACTATTTTTGGTCGAAACCTGTTGACTAAGACAGAGGGCATTTCCAGGATTATTTATCCTTGTCACTCTACTTATATATCCCCCAAAAATATAAAGGAAAGCTAACTTGATCATTTTTAAGTTCTTGTGGAAAAATAAAGCTCATTATATTAAAAGGTCCCAACTTGTTAAAGTAATTGATAAGGGTGGCATTAATGCCTTGGACTTTGAAGCAATGATTGGTACGTTTAAGATCAAATGGTTAAAAGCTTTTTCACTCAACCAAATTCTATGTGGTTTCATATTCCGGGCTCCATATTTCAGCATCTTGGCGGGCTTGAATTTCTTTTAAAATGTGATTTTGAGGTTAATAAGATCCCAGTTAAATTATAAAATTTCCACAGGCAAATTCTTCAATTCTGGAAGTTGATATTCAATCATAATTTTTCTCCCCATGGATCTACCCTATGGAATAACAGAGTTATTACAATGGGCAGAAAATCAATATTTAGAAAGGATTGGTAGGAAAAGGGAGTTATATTTGTAAAAGATATATTAGACTGTAATGGTAATTTCTTGAATTTCTCAGTCTTTGTTGAGAAGTATAATGTAAGGTGTTCCTATAAGGATTTCAAGAATATTTGCTGAGTGATTCCTGCATCTTTGGTTCAGTTAATCAATAATACTCATTTATTTTCTGATGTGACTACATCTTTACCAAGTCTAAAAGTGAATAATTATAATTTAATTGATGATAAATGCAATAATAAGCTAATAAAGGACGCCTTGAAACAAAAGATTTACCATGATTATAACAGAGCGATATTCAAGAAATTTGATGTGGATAATCAATCCGTTATGACAAATGCTCACTCAAAATTTATGAATTGGCCTGTCTCCCCAAAATTAAAGAGACTCACTTCAAAATAATTAATAAAATCTATCCAGTTTCTGTAATGTTGAAGGAAAGATTTAAATTTGAAGTTGATCTGTGTATTTTTTGTAATTCCACTGATGAAACCTTGGAGCATTTGTTTTTTTCATGCTCTGTATCTCGACAATTTTGGTCTAATGTCATGAACTGGGTGTCTCTCAAGTTAAATATACCTTCACTTTGCTGTACTCACGTTTTATTATATATGGATAACTTAAGCCCATCTGTCTCTAATATCATTAATATTGTCTTTCTCCTAGCTAAATATCACATCCACTGCAGTAAATGGAAAGGTAATCAACCTTCATTTTCCTGTTTTATTATATAATTCAAAGCATACTATGCTGCTTTACAAAAAATAAAAGATTGGAATTCTGCCAAGACTATCACTCAGCAGATTTCTATGTCATTATTATTTTAACCCCTTTCACTAGCATGGGTAACTCCTTTTTTAGGTGTATTTCCATTTATGTATTGTTTGTTAGCTTTGTTTTTTTATCCCTTCTTATATTCATTTATTTGTTTATTATTTGTTACATTTACCATTGCTTCAAGCTTGTACTGGTTTATTCCACAGGGTTTTTTTTTTTTGAAGATATAATATATGCCCCATAGCTTTTTTTTTTGTCCTTTTTGTTGTTTTAGTGAATCCTTTTGTATGCTGGTTATGTTTATTCCTCTACAAGAGTTTGTATGTTATTGTTGTATTAATAATAATAAAAAAAGTGTATAGTGCGTGCGTGTTCCGGATCAACAGCGTTGCTCGTCATTTTCCCTCGAAAACATTCGCCAATCCGCACAGACGACACATTTTCTTGGCCATTTGTGCTGTGTAATCAGATTGGCAATCTTATGAAATGGTGCCGGAAATAAGCACCCATGGAACACAGAGATATAAAAAAACTAGACACGTAGTCCACTCTAGTTTTCTTATATCTCTGTGCCATGGAATGCCATTTTTATTATTATTATTATTATAACCTTTATTTAACCAGGTTTGTCCCATTGAGATCCAAGATCTCTTTGGCAAGAGAGACCTGGCCAAGAATGGCAGTACATGAAGTTAAAAACAACAGTTTTAACACATGGTCACATTAAACATAGACATAAAAAATACCAATAATTAAATTCTCAAGATTAGTTAAAATAAAACATTTGCACTCCTGGAGCCTGGATATGACAGGATTGAACATAGCCTTAAATGCATTCAGAGATACCGGACTTTGGAGTTTGAGCTCTGACTGCAAAATGTTCCATGTAGTTGGAGCAGCAAATCTAAAAGCTTTCTTCCCCATTTCTGTTCTGACCTTAGGGACAGTGAAATGTAGAAAGTCCTGCGAGCGAAGACTGTAGGGCCTATTATTCCAGATTAAAAGAGATGTTAAATAAGATGGGATCATCTCAAGAATAGCCTTATAAATCATGACATACCAATGGTTGAGCCAGCAGACGTATAAAGATGGCCAATTTACTTTAGAATATAAGACACAGTGATGAGTTAGATCTCCACAGCTTGTGATAAACCTCAGAGCGCCGTGATACACACTATCCAGGATGTGGAGGCATTGAGCGGAGGCATTCAAATATGACACATCACCATAATCAATAATTGGAAGAAAAGTTGACTCCACCAGTTTCTGTTTCACCCTAGAAGAAAAGCAAGACTTATTTCGGAAATAAAATCCAAGTAAAAGCTTCAGCTTCTATGCTGTATACTGAATATGTGCCTTAAAAGACAAGTGGTCATCGATCAAGAACCCCAGATATTTAAAAGTAGATACAAGTTCAATTTGTTGACCATTACTGGTGACAATGACAGACTGACTTGACCTTGCTGATTTTGAATTAGTGAAAAACATAAGTTTTGTTTTTATCAGCATTTAGAACAAGTTGCAGTTGGCAAAGTTGTTCTTGCACTCTATTAAATGCATTCTGCAGGTGTGCAAACACATCTGAAATATGCAGGGCAGGGGTACTCCAGGAACAGGGTTGGGAAACACTGTACTAGAGCCATATGTTGGAAATGTAACGATGAAGCGTGCGCTTGCAGTTGCGCCAACGTTATGCATAGCATGGATTTGTGACAAAAAATTCAAATTCAATTAATTTCAATGAATTTATTACCGATTTAAAGCTCTCGAAAAGAACTTCTAGTTGAACCCAAGATTGTGAAAATTGGCCGAGAAATAAAAAAAGTTATGCAATTTTATTGTGCCCCAAATGGTAAATTGTTTGGTGACCCATTTCAGTCACTGCGGATCAAAAAAGTGCGTTGCGAACCTTTCAATTAAGGTCAATTTTACCTCAAATATGGTTGACAGTTCCTAAAAGAAATAATAAATGTTTCAAAAGAAAAAAAAAATCAGGAAAGAAAGCATGAATGATTTTCATTCACGGCAGAGTGACCGGTTACAGCCAACCGCAACAGCGGCGGCACACGGGCACCTCCATGCATTTCTAACTTTTAGCCAAAATGATCTTAGGTGAGCTGAGCTCTTAACAGACTTGTAAACAAAGTCACCTCTTGATATTCTCACAGGTATATTCGTAGATTCGTGAAAGAGGATTGCAGTAGTGATTATTAGTGTACTGTATAATAGAACTTCCCAACCCACAATAACACTCATGCAATGAAGTAGTTATGCAGGGATTATAGATTATATTTTAGAAAGAACTGCAGAAGTAATTATTAATAAAATTTCATAGAATCACAGTATGAAAAAAAAAATGAATTCTGTCACAGGGATTGTAAAAATATTGATATAGACACCATGTATACACTATATTTATAATTATAAACATAAACACCAGGCAGAGTTCTGTGGGGCAGGGGGGAGAGGTGGTAGAGAGGGGGCAGAGTTCTGTGGGGCAGGGGTGAGAGGTGGTAGAGAGGGGGGCAGAGTTCTGTGGGGCAGGGGGAGAGGTGGTAGAGAGGGGGGGCAGAGTTCTGTGGGGCAGGGGGGAGAGAGGTGGTAGAGAGGGGGGCAGAGTTCTGTGGGGCAGGGGGGGAGAGGTGGTAGAGAGGGGGCAGAGTTCTGTGGGGCAGGGGGGAGAGGTGGTAGAGAGGGGGCAGAGTTCTGTGGGGCAGAGAGGGGGGCAGAGTTCTGTGGGGCAGGGGGGGGGGGGTAGAGAGGGGGCAGAGTTCTGTGGGGCAGGGGGGGAGGGGGGTAGAGAGGGGGGCAGAGTTCTGTGGGGCAGGGGGGGGGGGGGGGGGTAGAGAGGGGGCAGAGTTCTCTGGGGCGGGGGGGAGGGGTGGTAGAGAGGGGCAGGGGGGGCAGGGGTGGTAGAGAGGGGGCAGAGTTCTGTGGGGCAGGGGGGGAGGGGTGGTAGAGAGGGGGCAGAGTTCTGTGGGGCAGGGGTGAGAGGTGGTAGAGAGGGGGCAGAGTTCTGTGGGGCAGGGGGGAGAGGTGGTAGAGAGGGGGCAGAGTTCTGTGGGGCAGGGGGGAGAGGTGGTAGAGAGGGGGCAGAGTTCTGTGGGGCAGGGGGGAGAGGGGGTGGGTAGAGAGGGGGCAGAGTTCTGTGGGGCAGGGGGGAGAGGTGGTAGAGAGGGGGCAGAGTTCTGTGGGGGAGGGGTGAGAGGTGGTAGAGAGGGGGCAGAGTTCTGTGGGGCAGGGGGGAGAGGTGGTAGAGAGGGGGCAGAGTTCTGTGGGGCAGGGGGGAGGGGTGGTAGAGAGGGGGCAGAGTTCTGTGGGGCAGGGGGGGAGAGGTGGGCAGAGAGGGGGCAGAGTTCTGTGGGGCAGGGGGTAGAGGTGGTAGAGAGGGGGCAGAGTTCTGTGGGGCAGGGGGGGAGGGGTGGTAGAGAGGGGGCAGAGTTCTGTGGGGCAGGAGGGAGAGGTGGTAGAGAGGGGGCCAGAGTTCTGTGGGGCAGGGGGTAGAGGTGGTAGAGAGGGGGAAGAGTTCTGTGGGGCAGGGGGGAGGGGTGGTAGAGAGGGGGGCAGAGTTCTGTGGGGCAGGGGGAGGGTGGTAGAGAGGGGGGCAGAGTTCTGTGGGGCAGGGGGTAGAGGTGGTAGAGAGGGGGCAGAGTTCTGTGGGGCAGGGGGAGGGGTGGTAGAGAGGGGGCAGAGTTCTGTGGGGCAGGGGGGAGGGGTGGTAGAGAGGGGGCAGAGTTCTGTGGGGCAGGGGGAGGGGTGGTAGAGAGGGGGCCAGAGTTCTGTGGGGTGGGGCAGAGAGGTGGTGGGGGTGCAGAGTTCTGTGGGTTACCGGCGTCACCCACAATACTGGTTGCTTAGCGGGTGAGGCAGGTGGTGTAATGGTGGATTTACACTGATCCGGCGCGTCAACTGACGCCTACGCCTCATTTTCTATGGAGAGCAGCGAGGGCGTCCGAAGCAGTGGCGCAATGCATGATGGGACGGGCGCGTCAAATTTGGTACTTGCGGCGCGTCGAAGAAGCTAGGATATCCCAGGTTTATGGTAAAGAATCCGGCAAACGCCACGCGAATATCCAATCGGGATAGCAGACGGTGTGTACGTTGTCTTCAAGGCCACGTGCCTCCGAAATAATTATTCCGCTTCTCTCAAGTTCCCCGTAAAGATATAAAAGAGAAACTATAGTTTCCTCTTTTTCGATTTTATTAGCGATTTTTATTAGCGACTTTATTTTTATTCCCTGCCAAATTACGGGGACAATGACAAAGAAACAGAACGAGGAGGAAGGTGGCAGAGATTGTTTGCGTTTCTGGTAAGTTTGTCGTTTTCGCTAAAAATTAAATAAATCCTGTGATACGCAGCTTAATGCTGCCAGGGGAGAGCCGCATAATTGCATTTATATTTGGCGAGATATGCGCCGCGTAGGAAGGCTTCATATCGTTTGGAAGCATTAAAACTCATCATTTTAATTGTATTTTCTTTTAGACACAATTGCAGTCCCAACCAAAATCGAAATCTGGGCGGGGGAAAGCAATTGTAGGTTGAATTAATATCGTTGCTCAATGCTGCCAGGGGAGAGCCGCATAATTGCATTTATATTTGGCGAGATATGCGCCGCGTAGGAAGGCTTCATATCGTTCGGAAGCATTAAAACTCATCATTTTAATTGTATTTTCTTTTACACAATTGCAGTCCCAACCAAAATCGAAATCTGGGCGGGGGAAAGCATTAGTAGGTTGAATTAATATTGTTAGTGGTGTCAATTTACTTTTGCCAACATTACATTGGACAGTACTTATTTCAGGGCAGCATTTGACGGACAACGACGTTACTGGGAATGCTCAACCGCCCATAAGCGGCCAAACCGAGGGAAGCGTAGCGTCTGCAGGCGATGACGCGCCCGACCAGTGTAAATCCACCGTAAGTGTCCTGGAGAGAGGGGATTGAGACCCCAACGATCCTCCCAGCCGTTTCCACCGTCCGCTGCAGGGTCCTGTGGGTGTAGGCTGTGCAGCTCTCGTACCACACAGTGATGCAGCTGGTCAGGATTCTCTCGATGGTGTCGCGGTACATGGTGCGTATGTTGGGGGGAGGCGGCTCTCGCTCTCTTCAGCTGGCGGAGGAAGTAAAGGCGCCACTGGGCTTTCTCTGCCAATGACGTTAGGCATATACAAACAGATGTTTTAAGCCTTTAAACCTTGCCACAGAAGCAATCATTTTGATTACTTTGTATTTTTTCCTTGTCGCAAGTGCTTGCAAATCGTCACCGCTGTGTTGGAGTCGTGGTAGTGAAATGACCAATAGCAATCATTTTGTTGAGAGTGGATTGAACTGTTGGAGAAAGTGCCTGAATGAGTAGTTTAGTGATTTTTTTTCATTGAGTTACTATCCAAGAATATTTGCATTTTGACAATTCAGCTCAAAAAAAAGTGAATAAATGCGGGTTTCCGTCAACTAATGTGATGCGACCTAACTCAAAGAGGCACTTTAAAGAGGCGTAGAAAAAAAAGTATAGCCACGTCTTATGAGGTTTACTTCCCTCACACACTAACGTCTGTGCACTTGAGCCAGGTTTTGTGTTCCGTGACATAACGGCAATGTTTGAAATGATCAGAATGCTTGTTTTTTCCCCCTTTATTAGATAGTATTTAGCGGAGAGAGACAGGAAAGGTGGAATAAGGGTGGGGATGACATGCGGCAAATGGCCTGAGCCGGAATCGAACCCTGGCCGCCGCGGGAAGGACTCAGCCTTATGTGGTGCGCGCACTTAAGCCGATGTGCCACCGGAGCGCCCCAGAATGCTTGTTAAGTGATAGTCCTTTTGGGTTTCCCCGGTCAAATATTAATATACAAAAATGGCGAGAACAGAATCGCCTAAAAAACTCGTTGGTAATGACATTTGTTATATATTTATAACAAGACTCGGATAGAAGAAAGAGGAAATGCGTGTAGGGGAGAGCTGGTACGAAAGTAACATTTTTCACATAGACGTCATTTTAAAAGATAACGTTACAGACCGAAAAATTTTTTCGGAGTGATTAACTACTTTCGTGTGTGCTCTGTCAATATCAGGTGCTAAATCATCCCAATATATATTGACTTTGGCATAGTTTGACGTCGAACGAAAGTTGCGCATTGCTACTTTCGACCCCTCCAGTCGGGATGAAAGTAGCACACGGGCGGGACAAAAGTAACGTGATCAAATTAACTGGAATCTTTTAAATTACTGTCGTTAAAATGGAAACAAAAACAATCAGACATTTGTTTTAAACATTTTAATTTGCTTCAAATGTTTCAAAAGTAAACGTGAACATGTTTAACGTGCAATTGGTCTATTTATAAAAATTATGAAATTACTTTACTCATTATCACAGTTGTGACAGATATAATGAGCTGCACCCTCAGTGCATGCCTCATGTGACCACAGCAGACAAAAGATGCATCGCACCCACACTTCTCCAGGCAAAGATGAGGCAAATGTCTCCCCACAAACAAGACATTCCTCATCATTGCCCTGAGAAACTGTGGTTGCAGTGTGTCCATTAAACAACATTTTCTTTGGGCGTTTTGAAGAGGACTGTTTTTTCTGGCCCCTCTGCCGACTCTCCTCCTCCAAAGCAGCTTTTACTGGGTGGTCGGTCAGTATTGCTGTTGACCTGCAACATTTAATGAGATGATAGTCAGAATCAGCTTGTTTTTATACAAGCAAGAAAATCAAGACAAGTTAAAAACGACACTTGGCTCACCTCTTTCTGCCTCTTCTTTTATTTTCTTTCCTCGAGCCAGCCTTTGGATATGGGCGAACCTTTTCTGGGCTGAACCTCTGTATCGGCGTGCCACTAGATGTTCCTGGAACCACAAGCATACCTGGATAGATAATATTTAAAAAAAATGCTTGGCAAGGCTCAACATGCACATTTAAAGACACACACAGACACAAACTCTCACCATCCACAGGAATGGCAGACTCATGGGGATGCATCTCAAATGGGCTCTGGCTAGGTTGGTGGTGTCTTAAGGGAGCGGGCGCTGGTGATGGAGCGGACATTGGTGATGAAGAGGGCGCTGGTGATGAAATGGACATTGGTGATGAAGAGGGCGCTGGTGATGAAATGGACATTGGTGATGAAGAGGGCGCTGGTGATGGAGCTGGTGATGGAGCTGGCGCTGGTGATGAAGAGGGCGCTGGTGATGAAGAGGGCGCTGGTGATGGAGCTGGCGCTGGTGATGAAGAGGGTGCTGGTGATGGAGCTGGCACTGGCACTGGGGATGGAGCTGGTGCTGGTGCAGGTGCAGGACGGTTGGTCACAAAAGCTGGAGCAAAGTCTGTCTCACTGAAAATATCTGGATTAAAGGGCCAGATACCGGTACACTCGAACCCAGATGAAATGCTGCTTGCTGTCACAGCTTGAGGCAGAGCTTTAGCCACAAGACTTGAGATGTTGTAGATGGTCAAAGTTCCTCCAGGGTTCATTCGCATCCAATTGTCTGCTGCATTGTTAATGTAGTGCTTCAGAGGACCAAAAACGCTTCGGTCTAGCAGCTGAAGACCGTGGGAGTAGTGGGGTGGAAAAGACAGGAGTACAATGCCATGTGACGTGCAAAAGTCAATAGCTACCACAGAGAGGTGTGATGGATGATTATCTAAGAGTAGCAGCAACTTTGACTCCGGGGTCACGCGGGTGTGTCTTGCAAAATGCTGTAAAAATGCCAAGAAATCTGTCTCCTGCACCCACCCCGATCCATTGGCAGAACTAGTGCAGCCAAGGGGGCCATCCCGAATGAGAGTGGTCGTGGAACTTCTTCCTTGGGAAGATAAATTAAGGGGGAACAAAGTTGCCTTGTGCGTTGGCAGCAAAGGCAACAGTCACCAATGTCCCTCTTTCCCCAGATGTCACCGACCTGGCGCTGCCCCTTGGTGGCAATGATTTTGTCTGTCACTTGAACCGTTGTGGTACCTGAAATAATAAATGAAATGAATTATTGCTGTTGCTGTTGCAAATCACTGTTGCTTTTTCATTTATGTAAATATAAATTTTTACCTGTTTCATCCATGTTCCAGATGTCCTTTGCTTCAAAATTATAGCGGGTGAGGACAGTCTTTAGGTTTTTAAAAAACGCTGTCACGTTGGTCTTGTTGAAGCTGGTGGAACGGGACATGCTGGTGGCTTGAGGTCGACGGATGGACAGGGTTTTGTTGCGCTCGAGGAAGGAGGTGAGCCAATCCTTCCCTGCCATCTGGTTTTTCTCCCATAAACATGGAGTTTTGAGGCCAATATTTTCGGCCAGCTCTATGCAAACTTTCGCACCTAAAACAGCATGAAAAAAGAGGTTAATTGAGAGTATGTTCCTACAATTAATCTGATTTTTTTAATGTGGATTTATTTAAAATTGCTTTTAGTATGACTCTAGCTATACATTGAACTCACACTTCTAATACATAAATAAATAAATAATGTCAATGACATAAATAATGTCAAGTTAATTTAAAAATGAACAGGCTATGACTTTGATGTAGGCAAATGGCGGTAGTGGTGTAGCTCTGTCTGCAGTGTTACTCCAACCTCTTTAGGACTCAGGCCAAAATATATATCAGCTGCTCTCTTTATATATGCGTGCAGTCTCTTCTCCTGTTCTTCTGTGAAGACTTTGTTGAGAGCCCTGTACCCTGGGGCTCTGGCCTGCTGCCCTCCTGCCTCTCCCCTCCTCTTGCAGTACCTGAACAGGGTGACATGACAAACGCCATGCACCTCTGCTGCCCTCCTTATACTCTCGCCTCTTCGGACATCAAAAAAGGTCCTTCCGTAAATCTGCTGGTCAACCTTTCCTCTCTGGGTAGTTCTGACCCTAACTCTTGGCATTTTCTGTCGGTAAAATATAACACACATATTTTTTAATGAGCTTTAAAACATAATTGCGGCCGCATTAGCAGAGAGGGACGAATGTAACCGTTGTTACTTCCGTCCCGCACCTCTGCTGCCCTCCTTATACTCTCGCCTCTTTGGACATCAAAAAAGGCCCTTTCATAAACCTGCTGGTCAACCTTTCCTCTCTGGTTAGTTCTGACCCTAACTCTTGGCATTTACTGTCGGTAAAATATAACACACACATTTTTAATGAGCTTTAAAACAGAAAATTCGGCCGCATTAGCGGAGAGGGACGAACGTAACTGTTGCTACTTCCGCCCCGACAGTGACTCCTGACATTTGAACCAGGATTGCTTCTAAAGTGGAAAAAGTCTGACATTTCAAACTTCAGGATATGTTACAAAACTAAATGACCTATCATTTCATCATAAATATGACACATGGAGCGATAAAGACAATCTTTAAATCAAAAAAGTTTACCATTTGTCTGAATTTACTCGCCAATGTGGAAAACAGTCTTCCCGGTCTCTTTTCGCGGGGCAGTGACGAAACCTCAAGATTTTTCCTGGGTCTGGAGAGTGTCGCGAGCTGCACGTGCTGACCAAATTTGACACATCGAAGTGCGGATGGCTTTGAGTAAATCGCCGTATTACTTTCGTCCCACGTTACTTTCGCACCGGCTCTCCCCTACGTGGAAAAAGCCAACTTGATATTCCTTCAGTAATAGGTTGTGTTCTTTCCTTAAATACTGCTGTATATTCCTCAAGCGAAATGTTTGTGCTCCGTTTATTAGGGAAGTTCTTAAAAATTCAGCCAACTGGTGGAGAACAGAAAGGAAATCAAGCGACTTTTTCCATAATCGCAGCCAACCTGGCATCAAACATCTAACTACTGAAGCGTCAATCGACGTGTGCTGCTCTTTCACTAAAAATCGTGCGTTTGGGAAAACTCGAGCACTGAAGAAACATGGAAATATCCTTTGTTAACTCAGACCTAAGTTGAACATTCAATCTGACTCTGTTCATGGAAAGTTATTTGCGTAAATGTGCTTGTGACAGTGATCCGCTTCGACTTCTTTTCCCTCGTCCTTTTTGTTTTATTCCATTTATACTCCTCATCATTCAAGACTTCATTCACTTGAGAATGATGTGAAGCTTGCGTTGAAACCTCATAAAAATTTGTAAATGTTTTTAAACTTAAAAAATTTATGCTCTCCTATACTTTAAAAATGTTTTTTTTAAGTATTAATTTATTTTCAAAAGGTTTTATTAATAAATGTATATCAAAATTTCTTCTCATACCAATCTCAAATGTTCACCTAAAAAGCACATAAACATGTTTATTCACAGAAAGAGAGTAGGCTGATTTACCATTTTCAAGTGATTAGTTCATGCTTGTTGTTGAACTTAGGTAAGGGAAACATTGCTTGCAATGTCAAATGTCATTCCAGTTTTTTTTTTCTGATAGTCTGCAACTAAAACAAAATGCTGCCTTGCTCCTGATTTTATTTTCTTCAGCATAAGGATCCAAGATTATATCAAAACTAGCACTCTGCCCATGGGGATCCACGGGTTCTATTTAATGTAACTTCGTCTTTTTATTATAGTGAACAATGCACCATTATGATGTCATCACATGCACCTCTATGATGTCATCACGTTGCTATGGTGTTTCCATAAACACCAAGGTGGTTGTCACGCGACCGATGTTTTTATAGTAACTAAGACTAAGTAACCATCAAGGGGAATACGCTGCGCTGACATTCCGCGCTCAGTGGAACATGAAGTCGCCTGCAAGACGGAGCATAATAGCGTCGCTCACGTTATGCTGCAGATTATGCGTTACTTTCTCTTGCGACCTGGCATCTGTTTTTTTGGGATTCTGGACTCCTGTGGATGAATTGGCTTGGGTTCAAAAGGGGGAATCCCCAGGAAAGGACAACAGGGGGAATCCCCAGGAGAGGGGGATACCGGGGCATTCCCCCTGTATGTCTGTATTATAATAGCGGCGCTCACGTTATGCTGTAGATGCGCCTGGCGGAGTCTAGCACTGATTGGCCGGACACAGTCGCCTGCAAGACGGAGCCAAACAGCGTCGCTCCCGCTATGCTGCAGATACGCGCTCGGTGGGATCTAACACTGAGTGGCCGGACACGCACACAGAGGCCAGTCAGCTATTATTATATAGATGAGCAATTAAAGTATGCCCGTTTCACTATCCTTAACTGAAACTGGGCAAATCTTAGGCCACAATTAAAATGCACATTCCCATGCTTGTAAGAAGAACTCATGTTAGATTTACTTATGTGAAAGCAATTTCAATTTACATGTTACTTTTGCTAGATATGCTGAATTATTCACAATCTTAATGTTTAATGTGAAGGACTGTCACTGCTATACCCATAGCATCCACTGTGGATTATTCCATGGATTTGAATTATTTGCGATTGCTCAACCAACAGGCCATCAACCAAACGACTGACCTGCCAATTAAATGGGGTCAGTACAACACTTACCTTTCTCTCAGACCACTTGAATTATAACATACACCGCTGTTGTAGAAAGAGAGGCATGTGTATTTTTGCTGGTATGGAAATTCATACCATTGGGATTTCAAAATATCCTGATATACTGTAATACACTGATACCACCCAAGGCTTATCCTGCTCTGGTATGATGTGGTGTGGATAGGACTACTTCAGAAGCTTGATGGTGAAACATTTCCGTTACCCAATATAGGAATTTTAGTTTAATGAAGTTAATTTGGAATACGGAGAAGTAAAATCGATAACGTAAAAGGTGAGATTGCTTGAAGCAGCTGAAAGGATGGGAAAAAATTTCCTGTGCAGTTAGACCAGTTAAAGGCTAAAATCCCTTCCACTGTTTCCCTACAGGAGCTGCACTTCTGAACACATTTGATCAGCAGGATGATGCAGACAAGAGTCAGTCTGAGACAGGACACTGAGACGACCCTACCAGAGCTCCCCGAGCAGCACAGGATCAGAGAGAAAGAAGAGGAACTACATGGACTGGAGTCTGTCCACATGGCAGAGTCAGAGACAAAATGTACTGCACCAGGACTCAACACACTGGAGCCAGAGTGTGTTACTGCAAACAGCAGGGTCAGTGATTTACATCACACAGAAGCACCACTGATAAAAACAGAAACTGAACTGAGCTCCTTCAACACTGGGGATCTTAAGACGGAGAGCCTTGACTTTACAGATCTGGCCTGTGTAACTTATCTGTATCCTGAACAAGTCAAAACTGAAACTGATGTGAAAGACTATATTAAGGCTGAACATGTCAGTTTCTTGCCAGACATTAAGTGTGTTGACATTAAATCTGATGACGTGAAGGTTGAATCCAGTGAATTTTTGGTCAGGGATTTCATAAATACTGAGCTTAATACTGAGCTTACTGGTGTTGATCAAAAAGGAGAGAATGAAACATGTCACCGTGCTGCAGAGCCGAGTCCAAACTGCAAAAAATCAGGGAAAAAACAGTCCGATTTAATCCAAAGCGTCGGAATCCAGATAAGGGAAAAGCCCCATCAATGCTCTCTGTGTGGGGAAAGCTTTTTAACAAAATGTAATTTAAATTTCCACCAAAGAATTCATGCCAATGAAAAGCCCTACAAATGTGATCAGTGTGAGAAGAGTTTTTCTCAGAAATCAGGTTTAAACGTTCACTATAAATTTCATACTGGTGAAAAGCCCTACAAATGTGATCAGTGTAAGAAGTGTTTTTCTCAGAAATCGAGTTTAAGCGCTCACAATAAATTTCATACTGGTGAAAAGCCCTACAAATGTGATCAGTGTGAGAAGGGTTTTTCTCAGAAATCGGGTTTAAACATTCACTATAAATTTCATACAGGTGAAAAGCCCTACAAATGTGATCAGTGTGAGAAGTGTTTTTCTCAGAAATCGGGTTTAAACATTCACTATAAATTTCATACAGGTGAAAAGCCCTACAAATGTGATCAGTGTGAGAAGTGTTTTTCTCAGAAATCGGGTTTAAACATTCACTATAGATTTCATACTGGTGAAAAGCCCTACAAATGTAATCAGTGTGAGAAGTGTTTCAAGGATAAAAGAGCATTGCAACGCCATAATCGAATTCATACAGGTGAAAAGCCCTACAAATGCGATCAGTGTGAGAAAAGTTTTTCATGGAAATATCGGCTGAAATCCCATCGAGGAATTCATACTGGTGAAAAGCCCTACAAGTGTAATCAGTGTGAGAAGTGTTTCAAGGATAAAAGTGCTTTACAATGCCATAATCGAATTCATACTGGTGAAAAGCCCTTTAAATGTAATCAGTGTGAGAAGTGTTTCAAGAATAAATGTGCTTTACGACGCCATAATCGAATTCATACAGGTGAAAAGCCCTACAAATGCGATCAGTGTGAGAAAAGTTTTTCATGGAAATATCGGCTGAAATCCCATCGAGGAATTCATACAGGTGACAATCCCTATAAATGTGATCAGTGTGAGAAAAGTTTTTCATGGAAATCTCTGCTGAAATCCCATCAAGGAATTCATACAGGTGAAAAGCCCTACAAATGTGATCAGTGTGAGAAAAGTTTTTCATGGAAATCTCTGCTGAAATCCCATCAAGGAATTCATACAGGTGAAAAGCCCTATAAATGTGATCAGTGTGAGAAAAGTTTTTCATGGAAATCTCTGCTGAAATCCCATCAAGGAATTCATACAGGTGAAAAGCCCTATAAATGTGATCAGTGTGAGAAGAGTTTTTTGAGGAAATCTCAATTGAAATCTCATCGAACTCATACGGATGAAAAGCCTTACAAATGTGATCAGTGTGAAGTTTTTCAGGGATAAAAGTACTTTACAACGCCATGATCTAATTCATACAGATGAAAGGCCCTACAAATGTTATCAGTGTGAGAAGTGTTTCAAGTACCGGTATAATTTACAACGACATGATCGAATTCATGCTGGTGAAAAACCCTATAAATGTGATCATTGTGGAAAGTCTTTCGCTTGGAAATATACTTTAAAATTGCATGAGAAAATTCATACAGATGTAAGCCCTACAAGTGTGATCCGTGTGAGAGGTGCTTCAAGCAAAAACATGCTTTAAAATGCCATTAACAAATTCATACAGGTGAAAAGCCCAACAGATGCAAGTGTGAGAAGCATTTTAGGCAAGAGTCATTTCCAATTCCATGATCAAAGTTTGAAAAAAATGAAAAGCCCTATAAATGTGACCATTGTTGGAAGTGTTTTTCTCAAAAGTCTAAATTTCCGCAAGAGAATTCATAGATGAAATGCCCGACAAATGTGATTAGTGTGAGAAGTGTTTCAAGCATAAAAGCACTTTACAACACTATGATCAAAGTCATACAGGTGAAAATGTGACTATTGTGGAAAGTCCTTCGCTCAGTAATCTCACTTAAATGCCCACCAGAGAATTCATACAGATGAAAAAGCTTGTAAATAGGGCAGCGCTGTGGCTCAGGGGGTGGCACTGTTTCCTCACAGAAGGGAGATTGTGGATTTGAATCTGGACCTGGATGATCTTTTGTGTGGAGTTTGCATTAGTGCTGGGATTTCAACACCAAGCTCATGTTCCATTCTGTTGGTGATAGTTTGATAACTTCCATTCGCGAACATCGGTTCAGTTCGAGTTTGTCCCCCCCCGCCAGAGTGTAACTGTTTCTTTATGTATACGGCATACATCTGTTTTCAATGCTGCCTTTCTGATTAGGCCTACTTAAATATCAGTTACTGTTCTCAATTAGTTTACGTTAGTTTCCACAACTTTTACTGAGTGCTTCATCTCTGTCAAGTAAGATCAACGCTAGCTTACAGTTGTGATGTGAGTTTGCTGGAGCTGGTGCGCTTGAGAATTTTTTGCTAGTCCTGAAATTTTTTGCAGATCATTGCACTGACATAAGAAAACAGCTAGCTACATGGCTAGCTTACTCACCTGTGAGGCCATCGGGGGTTTTGAGGACAAAATTGAGTCTTGATGGCTGCATAGTTCATAATGTGCTTAGGAGGACACCCTAGTAATTCTGATTGGAGACCTCTCATAGTCCACAAGAAGAAAATGCTTGCTGCGAACTCTAACATTGTATTTAGCCTTGTTTGCAAGCTTGTCTACTTTGTATCTTGTATTTGTAATCGCTCATTGCTATTCTATTGTCTGTACTGCATTTGCTGGAAAAGAGTGGAAATGAATACTACTAGCTGTAGCTTTTTTTTTCTTTCCTTTTCTCTTGTGCCCAGAACACTGTTGGCAATATCACTTGACCAGTTCTCTCAGCAGTAAAGTGGATTGTGCTCCGATGCAAGGCTATCAATGACAGCTGTTGATCACTGATTCACACGAGGTTAAGGTTATGTCTGCAGTATTAATCTAATCTAAACCCACCTTTTTAGACTAGCCTACTCTGTTTAGTTTTTGGTAGTATAGTGTGGACAATTGTTTTCTCTATTTATCATTGTGGTTGTTATTGCTATAGTCATTGCTGTTATGGTAATTTTTACCATTGTTATTATTTCTTGTTTTCCTTTTTAATTACTCTGTTCTTAATATTTTGTCATGTTCGGTGTCCTTGAGTGTTTTGAAAGGCCTTTAAATAAAATGTATTATTATTATCTCCGGCCAGGAGATAATGCGATCGAGTCGGTTTATTTATTTATTTATTTATTTGTTTGTTTGTTTGTTTGTCCGTCTGTCCTTCTGTCTGTCTGTGGACAGGATTTCTCGGAAACTACTGGACGGATCTTCATGAAATTTTCACCAGAGGCAGATCTTGGGCCAGGGACGACTCCATTAAAATTTTTTGATCATCCGGATCCGGATCAGGATTCTGGATCCGGATCCGGATCTGTATTTACAATCTTAGTGGTATTTCTTGAAAACTACTTGACGGATCTTCATGAAACTTTCACCAGAGGTAGATCTTGGTCCAGGGACGACTCCATTAAAATTTTTTGATCATCCGGATCCGGATCAGGATTCTGGATCCGGATCCGGATCTGTATTTACAATCTTAGTGGCATTTCTCGAAAACTACTTAACGGATCTTCATGAAACTTTCACCAGAGGTAGATCTTGGTCCAGGGACGACTCCACTAAAATTTTGTGATGATCCGGATCCAGATCTGGATTCTGGATCCGGATCTGTATTTACAATTTTTGTGGCATTTCTCGGAAACTACTTGACGGATCTTCATGAAATTTTCACCAGAGGTAGATCATGTGATCGCTCAGTACTTTGATGACGGCTTTGGAGAATGGATGCTTCAAACATACAAAAATCCCATTTAAACTTGTCACATGGGTGGTCCTGAAATCTTCCAAAGAGAAAGATCTTGCATTTGTATCAACATCATCCCTTGGCAGAGATCAGAAATCTCGGATTGCTCTTGTTATTATTATTATTATTATTATCTGGCCCAATGCATTAAGGTAGTTGTGGTCTTCACAGCCAATGCATTGGGATGCCATGGGGTTAATAAATATGTGATTATCTTGAGTGGTAAAATGTGAGTGGTTTGTGTGCGACTTAGGTATACAAAGCCTACGCTTTGAAACTGTATGGTTTCATTTATTGGCAAATTGCCACTTTAAACAGTTTCATAGGAATACCATAGAAATCATGCAGGTGTGAAGTCCTATAATCAATGTGGAAGATGGCCTCAGTCCTTGAGAGGTTTTGACATCAGATAATAAAACTCCACCAGAGCTCCTAGTTTAGCAATATTCTTGATGGATCTCATTTGCGTTCTCTGTGAAGCATTATTTTTTTCCCCCTTAAGTAATCCAATATTCAATGTGGAAAGAACTGCCCATTTCACCTTTCAAACAAATAGAATCTCCACCAGCAAATTTGTTCTGTTGCAGGCTCCTTAAATCACATTTCAGTGTTTCTCCCAGAGTATTTGACCCCTTGGCATGTCAGTTTTGGTCAGATGATGTAACTGGTTGCTGTATAGATCATCTCGAAGAGATGATGATGATATTGAAAATCATTTGAGTAATCGGAGGCACAGAATAATTTGGCTTCACTGTACGTTGCATGTAGAATTTGTAATGTATATTTATACATATGATAAAGATTTAATTTTGCGGGGTGATCGGCTGGACAAGATGGCGGCTTAGGCTTTTTCTCTCGCTCCTCTTCACCTCACAAATATGCCTTTTCATGCCAGTCCAACCTTGTTTTCACTGTAATATACTCACTAAGTATACGAGGGCAGGTAAAGCTTCTATAGATCTTGATATCCAAACCATAGCTGAATCTGTGATGGAGCTACAGCGTGATTACCTGGAGCCTAAGCTAAGTCGGCTGCACGAAATGGGTCAAGGCACTACTGAAAAACTGAGCGCCAGGCAGTCTGAACTGTCATCTCTTTCAAAAAGTGTCAAGTCAATTAACACCGAGGTAACCACGCTGAAAAGCAATGTTAAGAACAACCAAGCCGATATTTTAGCTCTGGAGGAGCAGGTGGGGGCGTTTCAGCATAAGATGGCGGACATCGAGGATCGCAACAGACACTGTAATATTCGGCTTCTTGGTCTAAAGGAAGGTGAGGAGGGATTCAACCCAGTTCAATACTTGGAACGCACACTCCCTGAGTGGTTCCCTCCTCTGAAAGGTATGCAACTAGACATTATGCGTGCTCACAGGATCTACAGTCGAGCTAACCCGAAGGATGGAGAGAGACCCCGCACACTTATTTTTTGCTGCCTGCGCTTTACCACACGTCAAGCCATCCTCCATGCAGCTAGGAAGAATCCCCTTGTTGTTCATGGATGGAAGCTAAGATTTACGGCAGACTACAGTGAGCGGTCAAGCGTCGACAGACCTTCTCAAGGGTGATGGCCACCGCACGGGCAAAAGGAATCGAGTCCTTCCTACTTTACTCGGCGACTCTTAAACTCAAAGATGGTGTGGTTTTCCAAGTATTTAACTCATCAGAAGAAGCAGAAGTTTTCCTGAACTCCATGCCAAATACACAACGGAGTGGGAGCCCTGTAACCGCCGACACTGCGACCAGCGTGGAGGCTGCTCCTGCTGATAACCAAAGCCCAGATACAGTGGAGGAATTGAAAATTGGTATCATAAATGATGTTTGTGTTGCTGACGACCTGTTGAACCAAAATTTTGATCAACAAGTCTGGGCAAAAGGAAGGCAATACATGATATTGATGAGAATAACTAATTTAACCCTTCAGGAACGATTTTGTTTATTGTAATACATTTACACTTCATTTCCAGTGCAGATCTATATCAGCATTGACAATCATGGCAAATTTAAATATATTAGCCTGGAAAACAGGTGGTCTCAATATTCCACACAAACGATGCAGTGTTCTAGAATTGCTACGGTGAAAGAAAATTGATCTAGGACTGTTAAGTGAGACCCATCTTTTGAAAACTGATGTTGGGTGACTTGCTAATAAATTGTATCATGTAATAGCATTTTCTTCCGCTGGTATCAAGACGAAAGGGGTTGCTGCAGTCGCCAAATGGAATTTGAATTTGAAACTGGTGGGTGTGTGGTCTGATACAGCAGGGCGATTGGTTATTGCAAAAATAGAATAACTTAACAGGAAAATTGCTTTGGTGTGTGCGTATATGCACCCAATACATTTAATTCAGATTTTTACAACAAATTAAATATTTCTATGCTGCAACTTACAGATTATTCATTCATGTGGGTGGAGATTTTAATGCTGTGTGGGACCCAGATATGGACAGATCAGGCTCTTCTGAGTCTACAGATCAAAAACAAGCATCAGTCGCCTTACGAACTTGAGCCAGGGATACTGGACTGGTTGACCTATGGCGTGTAATCAATCCTTTTGAGAAGGACTTCTCATTCTTCTCTTCAAGACACTAATCCTTTTCTAGGATGGGCTATATTTTTGCCTCCCATCAACTTTTTAGTACTGTGAATATTTCTCTAATACCAATAGCACTGTCAGATCATCAAGGAAGTCTACTTTCAGCTTCATTTGGTACAATATCTTCTTGTGCCCCTAGATGGCGGCTGAATACTACACTATTAAAAAATGATGGCTACAGATCTCAATTTACTGAGGGGTTTAGAGAATTTATAAACATCAATGCAAATACAGTCAGTGATCCAAGAATACTGTGGAACACTGTCAAAGGTTATATCAGGAGTTATGCCATACTATTTGCATCCAATTTGCATAAAAGTGCGGCTCTCTAAATTAGAGAACCTGGAAACCTTGTATACTGTTATGTATGAGTGTTTTATGTAAAGCACTGTATATCATCTGTAAATGGAGATTTGTTACATACTGTTAGTGCTGTCTTACTGGTCAGCTATTTGTTTATTTAGTTCATCATTTAGCACCCTCTGGTGGTATGTCTGTAGAAAAACATGATCTGATGCAATACCACTTGTTTGTGATGAAATAGACTAGTGCTTTCTAGAAGTTTCTGGCTTCTTCTTGCCTGGAGGGGGCCGGATCACCCAAGACTCCTGTAAATCTTTCCAGAATGTTCCTAGTCTATATAAATGCTGTGATTTTGTTCAGTTGAGAAGAGTTTTTGTTTTGGCATCAGAGTTACAAAGTGGCATTAGAGTGTTATTTTAAGATTACACTGTGGAATATTTGTAGAAATTTTTGGACCTAATCAGTGAAGAATAAATTTGTTTTAAGCAGTCATTGCTGGTTTTCTTTGTTGTGATTTTTAAGTCATAAAAATACTAACTTAGATGCCTCATTGCAGACAAATTATACGGAACAGGTAGACTTACAAAGAAAACTGATTAAGAAAGGGATCAATGTCATTCTTAGACAGCGTTCAGAGTTTCTAACCCATAGAGCCAGGTAGCGCTATTATTTCCATGGCTCCAGACCAAGCCATTTGCTTGCTATGAAGATCAGGACTTGTGAGCAATTTGCTGATATTCCAGCTATTAGAACAAACAATGGTGATGTAACAACTGACCCTACAGAGATTAATAACACATTCTGTTCCTTTTATTCTAATTTGTATAAATCAGATATAACTTTTGAAAAAGGAAAGTGTGATGCCTTCCTTAGTAAAGTAGAACTACCATGCCTAGCTGAGGAAGACTTAAAACAACTAGCTGAGACAATCATTTTAGAGGAATTAAAAGCAGCGGCACTTGATATGCAGAGGGGGAAATCACCCGGTTTGGATGGCATACCCCCAGAATTTTATTTGGAGCTCTGGGACCTTTTAAGCCCTCTACTACTCAGCATGATTCATTACTCCATAGAACATGGTGGTTTTGCCAGAGACGTAAACATAGCTGTTATCTCTTTGCTCTTGAAAAAAGATAAAAAAATCCAATGGACTTTGTGGCAAAAAAGATAAAAATCCAATGTACTGTGGCAGCTACTGACCCATCAGTTTGCTTAATGCTGATCTCAAGATGCATGCTAAAGTTCTTACCCGACGACCACAGAAACATATGTCATATCTGATTAACTGTGATCAAACTGGTTTCATAAAAGGGAATCTTGCCTCCGATTACGTTAGACGGTTGTTACATGTGATCGATGCTGATGTAGATCTTAAGTTGCCAATGGTTGTTCTATCTCTGGATGCCATGAAAGCATTCGATAGACTCGAGTGGTCCTATTTATGGTCAGTGTTGGAAGTCATGGGATTTGGAAGGGAGTTTATCCATATGATTCAAGTTCTGATTCAATGGTCCTTACGGGTAAAAATCTGTTCCCCTTTATTTCCTGTTTCCCGATCCTCCAGACAGGGCTGCCCATTGAGTCCAGGCCTCTTTGCACTCTTCCTTGAACCATTAGCCCAGTACTTGCGTCAGTCAACCAATATTTGCCCCATTTCTGTCGGCAACACACAACATTGTGTAGCTTTATGCGCCGATGATGTTTTGATCTTCATGGACGACCCTGCTAAATCTGTTCCTTATCTTTTGACATTATTTGAAGAATTTGCAGCGTTATCAGGTTTTAAAATAAATTGGATAAATTGGTCAAAATCTGCTTTCTTGCCTTTAAATGAAACCATTAAATGTGTGCGGGACTAGGAAAAGGGGTCACTTTGGATTTTTTTCCATTCTGGGATTAACAGGGTCTCTCAGTGATATCCCATGATAGTGATATCCCAGCTCTACTGTACTGTCAAGTTACAACACTTTGCTGCGCACAAATTCACCCAATTTTTTTTCTCAAAATGAAAAACTTGGATCACTCTTTGATTTTGGTGGAAAATCTCAATTTTCATAAAATGACCCAAGTGACCCCTTTTCCTAGTCCTGCACACAAATTAACATCTCTTCCCGCTGAAATTCCCATAGTTAACCATTTTAAGTATTCGGGTATTGAACTTTTTCTTCTGTTAATAAGATTATCAAACATAATTACACCGAAACATAAAATAAAGTTCTCAAAGATCTTGACAGGTGGTCAAACCTACCCAATTCTCTACAAGCTCGTATTTCTATAATCAAGATGAATGTATACTGGACAAAGAAAGTTAGGGATCACCCAACTTTTCAATATTAAAATATGATATGGAAAAAAATACAAACTATCAAATATTTCAAATTCAAAATTTGGGGTGATCCCTAACTTTATTTGTCCAGTATATTATCAAGGATCAATTTCATCAGTTCTATGCCTTTGTCGCCACCTGCTGGCTACTGGTAGAAACTGCACTCAGCAGTATCCAAATTCATTTGGAACAGAAAACGACCTCGCTTTAAAATGTCTTCAGCTCAGCGCAGGAGATTGGATGGTGGATTAGCAGTACCAAATTTTAAGTTGTATTTCTTCTCCTTTATATTGAGATTTTTAGCTTGTTTGCTTGACCCCCATTTTGAAACCTCTTGGCGCGCACTGGCGTTTAATAACAAACAGCTCCTTATTGGGAATAGACCAATTAATTTTTCACAATGGGAAAGGAGAGGCATCCATGTATTGGGTGACATTTATAACAGTTATGGTCTTAGATCATTTCAGGAACTTAAAGACAGTTATAATCTACCTGGCACTTCATTTTTTTTCTACTTACAGCTTAGGGCATCCCTCAAAGCCCATGGCGTACCATGGAATCAATCCTTAGAACACCATCCACTCCATAGAATCTTTAGCTCCAGGGGGCCTCCGGAGGACTAGTTTCCACACTTTACGTAAAATTACTTAAAGCCTCTTATAAAAATCTGTCTCTCAGTGGATAGGCAATGGAGAAATGATATTCCAAATTTAGAGCCAGATTTCAACTGGGACTCTGTGTGGGCTAGCATTTTACTGGCTTCCCGCAATCCAGACCAACAAATTCATCTGAAGTATGTGCACAGAACTTGCCTTACTCCTGGGAGAATGCATCTCATGAAAATTACAGCAGATTCTCTTTGCTCTGTATGTCCTGTGGGGGCTCGTGGAACCTTTCTGCACATGTTCTGGGAGTGCCCACCTGTGGCTCACTTCTGGAAGGAAGTAGCCTCTTATTTATGAAATATGTTTCTGTGACCATAACTGTGCCAGTTCCCACTCTGATATTGAATGACCTTTCTCAACTAACAATTCGTTAACATCAGAAAAGAATTGTTTTTGCAGGTTTAACAGCAGCTAAAAAACTCATTGCAATGTGCTGGAAACAACCCAATGAACTTTCTGTTACTCATTGGATTCTTTTATTTCTCGATGTTATCTACATGGAGCAATCAATTGCCCGTATAAGCGGAGCGAAGGAAAATAAATCTGGAACTGTGGCATGCAGCTGCTGAGAGGATGAAGGCTATGGTGTAGCCTCTGTCCTATAAATGAAACTGTGGGGTTTTTGTTGTTGCTGTTGTGTTGTAGTTTGTCAAGGTTTCGGTCTATGGATTTTCACTTGTATTTTTCTTTCACATTATATAGTTTCTAAAATAAAAAACATTTGATAAAAAACAAGATTTAATTTCAAATGGAAAATCAGATGAAGTGAAATTTGAAAGTGGCGTTATTTTAATGAAGCACTCTGTAGATACAGTAATGAGCCCCAGTGTGGGAGATTCTGTTCATGAAAATCTGTCCTAATGTGCCTTATTTCAGCTCAGTTTCAGGCACTGGTCTTTTCCCTGAAGTTTTTGTATGCAATCAGTCTATAATGAAATGTATTATGCCCTGCTGTTTAATTGCAAATCTTTGTTTTTGTCTTTACAAGTTCTCCCTACACTGAGTGAACAATTATTAGGCAAGTTGTATTTTTGAGGATTCATTTTATTATTGAACAACTACAGTGCTCACGGTTAATCCAAAATGTTAATAAACCTCAAACCTGAGTATATAAGAAAGTAAAGTGAAGCTTTCTTAGGAGAACATCTGTGTGTGCGCAATCATTGGGCAGCTATTAGTGAGCAGAATTATTATGCAACTAAATGAAAATTTTCCCATTGCACTTGCTTATTTTCATCTGTTTAAGTGAGAATAGTAGCTCAATTTACAAATAAACATTTGACATTTAAAAAAAAAAACACGCAATATAGGCACCCTTCTTTTCAATAACGGTCATAAGCTCTCCATGGAGTCTGTCAGTTTCTTGATCTGCTGACGATCGACTTTTTGTGCAGCAGCCTTCACAGCCTCCCAGACGCTGTTCAGAGAGGTGTACGGTTTTCCTTCACCGTAAATCTCCTGTTCAAGAAGGGCCCACAAGTAGTCAATAGGGTTCAGGTCAGGTGAGGAAGGGGGCAGTGCCATTATTTTCTCATCTTGAAGGCCTTTATTGGCGAGCCACGCAGTGGACTACTTTGATGCTTGCGATGACCACTGCTTAAAGAAAGTGATTCTGACAACTGGCAGTAGGTCTGGGAGTTGATTTTGAGTCCATCTTCAACCTGAAAAGGTCCAACTAGCTCATCTCTAATAATACCAGCCCATACCAGTACCCCACCTCCACTCATCTTTAATAATACCGGCCCATACCAGTACCCCACCTCCACTCATCTTTAATAATACCCCCATACCAGTACCCCCCCTCCACTCATCTTTAATAATACCAGCCCATACCAGTACCCCACCTCCACTCATCTTTAATAATACCAGGCCCATACCAGTACCCCACCTCCACTCATCTTTAATAATACCAGCCCATACCAGTACCCCACCTCCACTCATCTTTAATAATACCAGCCCATACCAGAACCCCACCTCCACTCATCTTTAATAATACCGCCCATACCAGTACCCCACCTCCACTCATCTTTAATAATAATACCAGCCCATACCAGAACCCCCACCTCCACTCATCTTTAATAATACCAGCCCATACCAGAACCCCACCTCCACTCATCTTTAATAATACCGGCCCATACCAGTACCCCACCTCCACTCATCTTTAATAATACCAGCCCATACCAGAACCCCACCTCCACTCATCTTTAATAATACCAGCCCATACCAGAACCCCACCTCCACTCATCTTTAATAATACCAGCCCATACCAGAACCCCACCTCCACTCATCTTTAATAATACCAGCCCATACCAATACCCCACCTCCACTCATCTTTAATAATACCAGCCCATACCAGAACCCCACCTCCACTCATCTTTAATAATACCAGCCCATACCAGAACCCCACCTCCACTCATCTTTAATAATACCAGCCCATACCAGAACCCCACCTCCACTCATCTTTAATAATACCAGCCCATACCAGAACCCCACCTCCACTCATCTTTAATAATACCAGCCCATACCAGTACCCCCAGTAACCCCACTCCATCTCTTTAATAATACTGGCCCATACCAGAACCCCACCTCCACTCATCTTTAATAATACCAGCCCATACCAGAACCCCACCTCCACTCATCTTTAATAATACTGGCCCATACCAGAACCCCACCTCCACTCATCTTTAATAATACCAGCCCATACCAGAACCCCACCTCCACTCATCTTTAATAATACCAGCCCATACCAGAACCCCACCTCCACTCATCTTTAATAATACCAGCCCATACCAGAACCCCACCTCCACTCATCTTTAATAATACCAGCCCATACCAGAACCCCACCTCCACTCATCTTTAATAATACCAGCCCATACCAGAACCCCACCTCCACTCATCTTTTAATAATACCAGCCCATACCAGAACCCCACCTCCACTCATCTTTAATAATACCAGCCCATACCAGAACCCCACCTCCACTCATCTTTAATAATACCAGCCCATACCAGAACCCCACCTCCACTCATCTTTAATAATACCAGCCCATACCAGAACCCCACCTCCACTCATCTTTAATAATACCAGCCCATACCAGAACCCCACCTCCACTCATCTTTAATAATACCAGCCCATACCAGAACCCCACCTCCACTCATCTTTAATAATACTGGCCCATACCAGAACCCCACCTCCACTCATCTTTAATAATACCAGCCCATACCAGAACCCCACCTCCACTCATCTTTAATAATACCAGCCCATACCAGAACCCCACCTCCACTCATCTTTAATAATACCAGCCCATACCAGAACCCCACCTCCACTCATCTTTAATAATACCAGCCCATACCAGAACCCCCACCTCCACTCATCTTTAATAATACCAGCCCATACCAGAACCCCACCTCCACTCATCTTTAATAATACTGGCCCATACCAGAACCCCACCTCCACTCATCTTTAATAATACCAGCCCATACCAGAACCCCATCCACCATCTTTAATAATACCCACCCATCCCCCACCTCCACTCATCTTTAATAATACCAGCCCATACCAGAACCCCACCTCCACTCATCTTTAATAATACCAGCCCATACCAGAACCCCACCTCCACTCATCTTTAATAATACCAGCCCATACCAGAACCCCCACCTCCACTCATCTTTAATAATACTACCAGCCCATACCAGAACCCCACCTCCACTCATCTTTAATAATACCCCCATACCAGAACCCCACCTCCACTCATCTTTAATAATACCAGCCCATACCAGAACCCCACCTCCACATCCATCTTTTTAATAATACCAGCCAATACCAGAACCCCACCTCCACTCATCTTTAATAATACCAGCCCATACCAGAACCCCACCTCCACTCATCTTTAATAATACCAGCCCATACCAGAACCCCACCTCCACTCATCTTTAATAATACCAGCCCATACCAGAACCCCACCTCCACTCATCTTTAATAATACCAGCCCATACCAGAACCCCACCTCCACTCATCTTTAATAATACCAGCCCATACCAGAACCCCACCTCCACCATCTTTAATAATACCAGCCCATACCAGTACCCCACCTCCACTCATCTTTAATAATACCAGCCCATACCAGAACCCCACCTCCACTCATCTCATCTTTAATAATACTCATCTTTAATAATACCGCCCATACCAGACCCCACCCCATACCTTTAACCCCAGCCCATACCAGAACCCCATCCCACTCATCTTTAATAATACCAGCCCATACCAGTACCCCACCTCCACTCATCTTTAATAATACCAGCCCATACCAGAACCCCACCTCCACTCATCTTTAATAATACCAGCCCATACCAGAACCCCACCTCCACTCATCTTTAATAATACCAGCCCATACCAGAACCCCACCCCCACTCATCTTTAATAATACCAGCCCATACCAGAACCCCACCCACTCATCTTTAATCTTTTTAATAAGCCCATACCAGAACCCCACCTCCACTCATCTTTAATAATACCAGCCCATACCAGAACCCCACCTCCACTCATCTTTAATAATACCAGCCCATACCAGAACCCCACCTCCACTCATCTTTAATAATACCGGCCCATACCAGAACCCCACCTCCACTCATCTTTAATAATACCAGCCCATACCAGAACCCCACCTCCACTCATCTTTAATAATACCAGAACCCATACCATCTTTAACCCACCAGAACCCCACCTCCACTTTTTAATAATACCAGCCCATACCAGAACCCCATACCCAGAATCCCCACCCATCCACCCCATCTTTTTATAATACCGGCCCATACCAGAACCCCACCTCCACTCATCTTTAATAATACCAGCCCATACCAGAACCCCCCCTTCCACTCATCTTTAATAATACCGCCCATACCAGAACCCCACCTCCACTCATCTTTAATAATACCAGCCCATACCAGAACCCCACCTCCACTCATCTTTAATAATACCAGCCCATACCAGAACCCCACCTCCACTCATCTTTAATAATAATATACCAGCCCCATACCAGCCCATACCCCCACCTCCACTCATCTTTAATAATACCAGCCCATACCAGAACCCCACCTCCACTCATCTTTAATAATACCAGCCCATACCAGTACCCCCACCTCCACTCATCTTTAATAATACCAGCCCATACCAGAACCCCACCTCCACTCATCTTTAATAATACCAGCCCATACCAGAACCCCACCTCCACTCATCTTTAATACCAGCCCATACCAGAACCCCACCTCCACTCATCTTTAATAATACCAGCCCATACCAGAACCCCACCTCCACTCATCTTTAATAATACCAGCCCATACCAGAACCCCACCCAGAATCTTTAATAATACCAGCCCATACCAGAACCCCACCTCCACTCATCTTTAATAATACCAGCCCATACCAGAACCCCACCTCCACTCATCTTTAATAATACCAGCCCATACCAGAACCCCACCTCCACTCATCTTTAATAATACCAGCCCATACCAGTACCCCACCTCCACTCATCTTTAATAATACCAGCCCATACCAGAACCCCACCTCCACTCATCTTTAATAATACCAGCCCATACCAGAACCCCACCTCCACTCATCTTTAATAATACCAGCCCATACCAGAACCCCACCTCCACTCATCTTTAATAATACCAGCCCATACCAGAACCCCACCTCCACTCATCTTTAATAATACCAGCCCATACCAGAACCCCACCTCCACTCATCTTTAATAATACCAGCCCATACCAGAACCCCACCTCCACTCATCTTTAATAATACCAGCCCATACCAGAACCCCCACCTCCACTCATCTTTAATAATACCAGCCCATACCAGAACCCCACCTCCACCATCTTTAATAATACCAGCCCATACCAGAACCCCACCTCCACTCATCTTTAATAATACCAGCCCATACCAGAACCCCACCTCCACTCATCTTTAATAATACCAGCCCATACCAGAACCCCACCTCCACTCATCTTTAATAATACCCAGCCCATACCAGAACCCCACCTCCACTCATCTTTAATAATACCAGCCCATACCAGTTTACCCCATACCTCCCCACCCCATCTTTAATAATACCAGCCCATACCAGAACCCCACCTCCACTCATCTTTAATAATACCAGCCCATACCAGAACCCCACCTCCACTCATCTTTAATAATACCAGCCCATACCAGAACCCCACCTCCACTCATCTTTAATAATACCAGCCCATACCAGAACCCCACCTCCACTCATCTTTAATAATACCAGCCCATACCAGAACCCCACCTCCACTCATCTTTAATAATACCAGCCCATACCAGAACCCCACCTCCACTCATCTTTAATAATACCAGCCCATACCAGAACCCCACCTCCACTCATCTTTAATAATACCAGCCCATACCAGAACCCCACCTCCACTCATCTTTAATAATACCAGCCCATACCAGAACCCACCTCCACTCATCTTTAATAATACCAGCCCATACCAGAACCCCACCTCCACTCATCTTTAATAATACCAGCCCATACCAGAACCCCACCTCCACTCATCTTTAATAATACCAGCCCATACCAGAACCCCACCTCCACTCATCTTTAATAATACCAGCCCATACCAGAACCCCACCTCCACTCATCTTTAATAATACCAGCCCATACCAGAACCCCACCTCCACTCATCTTTAATAATACCAGCCCATACCAGTACCCCACCTCCACTTATCTTTAATAATACCAGCCCATACCAGAACCCCACCTCCACTCATCTTTAATAATACCAGCCCATACCAGAACCCCACCTCCACTCATCTTTAATAATACCAGCCCATACCAGAACCCCACCTCCACTCATCTTTAATAATACCAGCCCATACCAGAACCCCACCTCCACTCATCTTTAATAATACCAGCCCATACCAGAACCCCACCTCCACTCATCTTTAATAATACCAGCCCATACCAGAACCCCACCTCCACTCATCTTTAATAATACCCCATACCAGCCCATACCAGAACCCCACCTCCACTCAATAATCCAGCCCATACCAGAACCCCACCTCCACTCATCTTTAATAATAATACCAGCCCATACCAGAACCCCCACCTCCACTCCATCTTTAATAATACCAGCCCATACCAGAACCCCACCTCCACTCATCTTTAATAATACCAGCCCATACCAGAACCCCACCTCCACTCATCTTTAATAATACCAGCCCATACCAGAACCCCACCTCCACTCCATCTTTAATAATACCAGCCCATACCAGAACCCCCACCTCCACTCATCTTTAATAATACCAGCCCATACCAGAACCCCCCCCTCCACTCATCTTTAATAATACCCGCCCATACCAGAACCCCACCTCCACTCATCTTTAATAATACCAGCCCATACCAGAACCCCCACCAGAACCCCACCTCATCCCAGCCCATACCAGAACCCCACCTCCACTCATCTTTAATAATACCAGCCCATACCAGAACCCCACCTCCACTCATCTTTAATAATACAGGCCCATACCAGAACCCCACCTCCACTCATCTTTAATAATACCAGCCCATACCAGAACCCCACCTCCACTCATCTTTAATAATACCAGCCCATACCAGCCCCCACCTCCACTCATCTTTAATAATACCAGCCCATACCAGAACCCCACCTCCACTCATCTTTAATAATACCAGCCCATACCCATACCAGAACCCCACCTCCCCACTCATCTTTAATAATACCAGAGCCCATACCAGAACCCCACCTCCACTCATCTTTAATAATACCAGCCCATACCAGAACCCCACCTCCACCCCAGCCCATACCAGTACCCCACCTCCATCATCTTTAATAATACCAATACCCAGCCCCACCTCCACTCATCTTTAATAATACCAGCCCATACCAGAACCCCACTCCATCTCTTTAATAATACCAGCCCATACCAGTACCCCACCTCCACTCATCTTTAATAATACCAGCCCATACCAGAACCCCACCTCCACTCATCTTTAATAATACCAGCCCATACCAGAACCCCACCTCCACTCATCTTTAATAATACCAGCCCATACCAGAACCCCACCTCCACTCATCTTTAATAATACCAGCCCATACCAGAACCCCACCTCCACTCATCTTTAATAATACCAGCCCATACCAGAACCCCACCTCCACTCATCTTTAATAATACCAGCCCATACCAGAACCCCCACCTCCACTCATCTTTAATAATACCAGCCCATACCAGAACCCCACCTCCACTCATCTTTAATAATACCAGCCCATACCAGAACCCCACCTCCACTCATCTTTAATAATACCGCCCATACCAGTACCCCACCTCCACTTATCTTTAATAATACCAGCCCATACCAGAACCCCACCTCCACTCATCTTTAATAATACCAGCCCATACCAGAACCCCACCTCAGAACCCCACCTCTTATCTTTAATAATACCAGCCCATACCAGAACCCCACCTCCACTCATCTTTAATAATACCAGCCCATACCAGAACCCCACCTCCACTCATCTTTAATAATACCGCCCATACCAGTACCCCACCTCCACTCATCTTTAATAATACCGGCCCATACCAGAACCCCACCTCCACTCATCTTTAATAATACCAGCCCATACCAGAACCCCACCTCCACTCATCTTTAATAATACCGGCCCATACCAGTACCCCACCTCCACCTTGCTGGCGTCTGAGTAGAAGTGAAGCTCTGTGCCTGTTACTGATCCAGCCACGGGCCCATCCATCTGGTCCATCAAGAGTCACTCTCATCTTATCAGTCCATAAAACCTTTGAAAATCTGTATTCAGATATTTCTTGGCCCAGTCTTGATGTTTCAACTTGTGTCTTGTTCAGCGGTGGTTGTGTTTCAGCCTTCCTTACCTTGGACATGTCTCTGAGCAATGAACACCTTGTATTTCTGGGCACTCCAGGTAGGTTGCAGTTCTGGAATATGACAGCACTGGAGGATTATGGGTTCCTGGTACCTTCACGGTTGATTCTTCTCAAATCTATGGCAGTTAATTTGCGACTTTTTTTCTCAACACATTTTTTTGCAACCCTGTTGACTATTTGCAACAAAATGTTTGATAGTTCTGTGATCATTCCCCACTATCTTAGCAATTTTTGAAGAGTGCTGCGTCCCTCTGAAAGACTTTCTACAATTTTTGACTTTTCAGAGTCAGTTAAATCTCTTTTGGCCCATTTTGCCTGAGGAAAAGTAGCTGTCTAATAATGATGCACAACTGGTATAGGGTGTTGATCCCCTGAGGCCACACCCTCCCTCACTGCACTCATACTCATCACCTGATAGGCTTAAATCCAATAAGCATTCAAGTTTATACAGTCTTTTATATAACAGTTTTATACAGTTTTTTCCTTCAATAAATGAAATAATCGTTTAAAAACTGCATTTTGTATTTACTTGGGTTATCTTTGTCCAATATTAAAATTTGTTTGATGATCTGAAACATTTAAGTGTGACATACGCAAAAAAATTAGAAATCAGAAAGGGGGCAAATACTTTTTCACAGCACTGTAGATTTTGTGATTAGCAAATCATTGTATTCCATTGGTATTTACATTTTACGCAGGGTCCCAACTTTCTTGGAAACCGGGTGGTATTAATTGGTGGGCTAATATAGCGAGACTGAATGGAAAGTCATGTGATCAGATTTGAAGCTGGACTTCCCTCCACGTGACATAACGCTGGTAATAGACTGAGGCTGCGTCTGAGTAGTCTTTTTTGCATAGGAAAGTTCCTAACTCCCAAAATACGACCCGGAAATAATTACGTGGCTGCCATGATAAGTGCATTCGAATTCTTTGAATGTTAAGGAAAGGTGTCTCAGTGCTTCCTAATTTACCTCCTTTAGCATAGGGTACATGACAGCATCTTTTTTCGAAAAGAAAGCAGATGACGCTATCCTGCAATTCCATGCAGCAGCAATAGTTAAAAAGTGACATCCATTCATCCAACCAAATGCGAAAAGAAACATCTATGATGGGCAGGGGAGTCATGATCACTTTGCATAGCGTTAGTGCAATCAGATTCTCTAATTAGCGCGGTTGTCTTTCTAAGCCTTTAGGAATTCCTTTTTACACCGTTCCTTTACCTTATGATGTTTCCCCACAAAGGGGAAAGAAAAGTGGCCAGGAATTAGTAGACAAGACAAAATTTTTTGACTATTCGGAGGCAGCCTCAATCTGTAAAACTTAATGTCCTGTCTGCCATAATTGCTCTCTCTCCTCTTTCTTCTCTTCCGACTATGGCCAGATGAGAGACCACTCCCATGATTTAAAAAAAAAAAGAGTGGCAAGGCTGTAAACACTCTGTGGTACATCAATAACCACAATTCCCAACTTAAAGGAAATGCACAAGGTACTGAGGTGACTACGTCACACTGGTGTCAGACAGAAAATTTCCCATTCATTTTATCCATAGACTATTTTAACCCCTTTTTGCAGAAGTCAAATCTGGCTATTTATGTGTCACCCTATTTAAGACTTTAGAATTCAATTTGAGCTTCACAGAGGGGGAAAATGGTTTAAATTAAACAAATACGTGTTACATTTAGAAAGCCATCATATTTCAGTGTATTTTCATAATTTTAGTATAGAATAAAAGCTGCTAGCACAAAAAATCTTCATGAAAATTCCGCATTGAAACTATAATTGGAAAAAAAAAACAGACCTAGAATAGAAAAATGGCAGGGAGTTAAAACAATGCATTTCCAGGACCATATACTCCTTAACCACAAGTATGCTTCATCCGAGAGTGATATTCAAAATTATTAACAGTTTATGAGCCAAATAAAATTACTATCTAGCTGGCTCTCCACGCTCTCCAAGCCCTCAAAACTGTGCACCATTCAATCAACTCATATTTTTAACACAAATCATTTGAGTCATAAAGCTCAATGTGAATCAATGATTCTACAGTAGAATTTAGTGTGAGTTCAAAATCATGGGCTCAGAAGGAAATCAATGATCACCAGTAACCTCCTCAAACCAAAAACATTCTTTTTATCCCTTATAAAGTTTAGAAATTTGTCCATTTTTCACCAAAGCCCCATCAGCCAGTACACGTACCCATTAAAAACACAGTTTATGCTACCATCAGAACGTTCACCCTGCAACCGAAAGCTTGCCATTACTACCTCTGAGCACCAGGGTGCAAAATTAACTTTTTTGTCCATCAGCCAAATGGCCAAAATGTTCAAATTTCACCAGCCACTTAATAGGTTACCATTATTTTTTTTGGTTGGTGAATGAAGCAAACCAACCAGCCAACAGCATATTTTACCAGCATTTAGCTGGTGCTAATTTTGGCCCCTGCTGAGTACCCAAGCGAAAGCTTATGTAAATGCTTTCCATGCCCAATAAGGAGCCAGCGTAACTCACTAATACAGGAATATCTAAATATGCTTTATTTTTAGAAAACAGACATTCCACTATCAGGAAAAAGCAGGAAATATGCTTCCCTAGATTAAACAGAATTTTTAACAGTGCAATGTACGTGACGAGGTTCACTGAAGTATTCAAGCTATCTGCTTTTTTAATCCAGCGAAAACCTAGGCATTGCATTTCCTCAAATGTGGTATAAATTCTAATTAGGTTGCCACATTGAGCAACAAGCCACAATTTTCTGTTTTATTAGCAAAGGATAACGGTTGCTGATAATAACGAATTTCACAAACTAGCTGTAACAGTATGATAATCATGGCAATGGTATTAAACGGAAAATAAAAAATAGCAAACTATAAGTAATATATACTCCATACAACATTAGGCCTACTTCGACATAAAGGAGAAAGACTCTACCATCATTAACCTCCTCCTTCAGAGAATCAATGCAATCAGCTCAAGGAACCCTCCAGTCTGGTTCGATTTGGAATGATTTCCAGTGCCCATATCCATGTCGCATTTCCATTTCGTAAATGTGACCTGAACACTTCTGGGTTGCTTTTGGCAGCTGTTTCCACCTCCGAGCGCCCAAGTGAAACGCAACCTTGTGAACGCTTTCCACATCCTATAAGGAGCAAGAATAACTCACTAACACAGTACTATCTCAAATTTACCTTTTTTTTTTTTTGAACACAAAACAGACATTCCATTATCTGGAAATAGCAGGTAATATATGATCCAAGATTGAACAGAATCGGTGCAACAAATGCAGCAGGGGGGCTACCATTCTGCGATGCATTGCTATTGCTTTGGTCTAACTTTACTCTTCAAAGAATGGTTACAGAAACTTTCAACTTACTGGCTATGCAAAACAGTTGGAAAGACTCATTAGCCGACAGAAAAACTACATAAAAAGCTATGTTCTTTTGACAAGTTTTAACAGTGTAAAAAAGCAATGTTTTAGTGTACCTCCCTAGAACACTGCAAAAATTATGCTTTTGTTAATGAACCACAATGGAGCATCTTAAAAAGCATATTTTTAATGGGTTTTTTATGGCATAAAACTGTTTTTAAATAAACTGCATAAAATTGAGGTGACTCACGGCAGGTTAGGCTTGCCATAAAGAGCAGGATACAATTAATATTGGAGAGACACATCAGGCAGGACACAGTGCAGCCGATCCCATTCATGGGGAATGATCTCTGAATCTTCATATTGCTTTGGAGACTTGCCTTGCAAAGTGCTGCTCCTCTTTGACTAGACGAGCAACTAAATGGCACTTAAATTAACACAAATCACAGAAGCAGATGATTGTTATTGCGGTTTGAAAACTTCAAACTTTTTCAAAGGTGCTTCTGATACATTGTCCAGCTGCTTTATTAAGGTTTTTTCATCTGAGTGAATGCTCTGATGGGTATTTAAAGTAGATTTCTGAGCAAAAGACTTCCCACAATAGTCACATTTATTGGGCTTTTCATCCATATGATTTCTCCAGTGCTCATTTAAAGTAGACTTCCGAGCAAAAGACTTCTCACAATGGACACATTTATGGGGCTTTTCACTTGTATGAATTTGGTAATGGTTTTGTAAACTCCTCTTTTGCCTGAAACACTTCTTACATTGATCACACTTGTAGGGCTTTTCACCACTGTGAATTCCCTGATGATATTTCAAGTGGGCTTTCTGAGAAAATGATTTTTCACAATGGTGACATTTGTAGGGCTTCTTACTGGCATGATTTCTCTGGTGCTTAATTAAATTACATTTCCGGGCAAAAGGCTTCTCACACTGCTCACATTTGTAAGTCCTTTCACCTGTATGAATTTTAAGGTGATTGTTTAAACGAGATCTCATAACAAAAGACTTCCCACACTGATGACATTTGAAGGGCGTTTCTCCAGTATGAATTCGTTCATGGTTTCGTAAAGTAGATTTTTCACTGAAAGACTTACCACAATGAGCACATTTGTGAGGCTTTTCTCCTGTATGCATTCTCAGGTGAATATTTAAACTAGATTTCATAGCAAAAGACTTTTTGCACCAATAACATTTGAAGGGCTTTTCTCCAGAATGAACTCGCTCATGGTATTGTAAACTATTTTTTTGACTGAAGCACTTCTCACACTGATCACATTTGTAGGGCATTTCACCTGTATGAATTTTATTGTGATCGTTTAAATGAGATTTCCGAGCAAACGACTTCTCACACACAGCACAACTGTAGGGCAATTCTGTAGGATATTTAAATCCGATTTCTTTTTCTCACACTGATCACATTTGTAGGGCTTTACTCCTGTATGAATTCTATGGTGGATATTTAAATCCGATTTCTGCGCAAAAGACTTCTCACACTGATCACATTTGTAGGGCTTTACTCCTGTATGAATTCTCTGGTGGACTTTTAAATGAAATTTCCTATAAAAACACTTCCCACACAAAGAGCATTGGTGGGGCTTTTCCCCCATATGGATTCCAACATCAAGGATTAAACTGGACTGTTTTTTCCGTGATTTACTGCAGTTTGGATTGGGCTCTCCTGCACAGTGATACAGTTCAGTCTCTCCTTTTTCATCAACACCAGCTCCATTAAGCTCAGTATTCATGAGATCACGCACTAAAATTTCATCGGATTCAAGCTTAATGTCATCAGATTTCACGTAAACACACTTATCATCTGGCAAGACACTGACGCTTTCAGCCTTAATATAATCTCCATTATTCCTTTCCGCTTTGACTTGCGCAGTATACAGATGGGTTACACAGGCAGGTTCTGTTAAGTCTTGGCTCTCCGTCTTCAGATCCCCTGAGCTGGTGGAGCAGAGATCAGTTTCTGTTTTTATCAGTGGTGCTTCTGTGTGATGTAAATCACTGACCCTGCTGTTTGCAGTAACACACTCTGGCTCCAGTGTGTTGAGTCCTGCTGTAGTACATTTTGTCTCTGACTCTACCATGTGGACAGACTCCAGTCCATGTAGTTCCTCTTCTTTCTCTCTGATCCTGTGCTGCTCGGGGAGCTCTGGTAGGGTCGTCTCAGTGTCCTGTCTCAGACGGACTCCTGCCTGCATCGTTCAGCAGATAATACCTGTTCAGAAGTGCAGCTCCTGTAGGGAAACAGTGGAAGGGATTTTAGTGTTTCACTACCTGACAAAAGTATTAGGACGTTCCTCCTTATCAACTTTTGATGTACGTGTTATATTATATACGCGAGTGTTGTAGGAATTTAATGGTGTCCTAAAATGTACATGTAAACATCACAGAACATTATTGAACATTTGGGGAAGCTACAGATATACATATTGGCATATTTTTTCTCTGTACGAAAAACTCAATTTTGCTCTGTCATAAGTAAGAGATATTATCATAAATTGTGCTTGCAAGATGGTAATTTCCAAATTTGGAATTGTGTCCTTTTCATAATGGAAGATCAATGGCTACTATTCGTCCAATCATTATGATCAGGTGTGGCACATGGGATGATTTTGATTCTCTATAAAACAAGGGTAGAGACATGCACTGAACAAAAATATAAACGCACGAACCAAACATGCTGAGTTAAATTGACCTGCAATGAAGTATGCCCACAAATAGTGTTTATTGGTGTACTGAATGATTTGTTTTGCTCAATTCTGGTGACCCACTTCTCATTGACCACTCCCTGAGAGATTACTCACTCATTGTGTTATTCCGCCCCTGAGCTGCATAGAGCATAACATTGAGTTGGTCAGTCAGCGTGACCAATACACAGGCAATCCTTGCACCAGGGTCAATAAAAGGCCACTGCAAAATGTGCACTTTTGTCACAAGTCACAATGCCATAGATGTCACAAGTCATGAGGGAGCGTCCCATTGGCATGCTGAATGCTGGGATATCTGTGACAGCGGTGTCAACACACTTGAATGCACGTCATTCCACCATCAGCCGGTTGAAAAGTTGATTCAGAGAGACTGGCAGCACTGTGAATCGTCCACATGCCCCACGACCACGTGTGACCTCGCCCGCACAGGATCAGCACATGCGGCTCCAGCACCTCTGTGATCGGCTCCGACCAGCCACCAGGACAGCTGACGAGACCGTCGGACTGCACAACAGGCGTATATCAACTCAGACTGTCCGAAACCGCCTGAGGGAGGCAGACCTCCGAGCCCGCCGACCGCACCGCCGATGAATCGCGATTCCAACTGTACCGCGCTGATGGCAGACAACGTGTATGGCGACGTGTGGGCGAGTGTTATGTTGATGCCAATGTCATGCGTCGGGTGGCACATGGTGGTGCAAGAGTAATGGTATGGGCAGGCATATGCCATGGACAGCTTACCCGTCTGCTTTTCGTTGAGGGCAACTTGAACGGGCAGCGGTACCGTGACGAGATCCTGAGACCCATAGTCATACCGTTTGTGCGACTCCATCATGTGACATTCCAGCACGATAATGCCCAGCCACACACTGCCCGGATCTTCTTGATAAGGAGGATGTCCCTGTTCTCAACTGGCCAGCATATTCACCCAATGTGTCGCCAATTTGGGATGTTCTGGATCGGCGGGTCAGACGTGTTCTGGTTCCAGAAAACGTGCGCCAGCTCCGAATTAGGCTGCAGGAGGAATGGGACAACATTCCACAGGCCACTATTGACAACCACGTGAACTCCATGCGCCGGAGGTGTACCGCTTTACGTGATGCCGATGGTGGACACACTCGTTACTGAGTGCAGTGAACTCTGCCCGCTGACCCCTGTTGGGTTCAGGCTGTGATAACTCATGAATTGTGTACAGTAAATTGTTAGTCATGTTTCTGTTGCTTGAATATTAAGGCAAAAATAAAATAATAATTGTTTTGTTGAAATATTTCCCAATTGATAAAGAATAATTCGAAAAAAATCACTTTGTGTGTTTATAATTTTGTTCAGTGTACAATAATTCAGTATGATGTATCCAAAATGGGGTCTGTATTTTTATTTGAATGAACAAATATTTCCAAAAATGATACATTCAGTATTTTCTACTGCACTGTAACCAAATCATAATGTTTCATAATGTATGTCATAATGTTTCAAATGCAAACTTTCACTTATAAGTGGATGATACGGTTATTTATTGCGCCGCACCAACGCAGAATCGGGCTCTCAGTCGATTACAAGCTGCTTTTGACTCTCTACAAGAGGTTTTTCATGAATTAAAATTGATTTTAAATCCTGATAAAACAAAATTCATGATGTTTACAAACTCGAAGTCAAAGTCACCGAACCTGCCACCTATTGTAACATCTCAGGGTGATGTTATTGAGTCTGTATGCACCTATAAATACTTGGGATTCTTAATTGATGACTCAATATCTTTTAAGCTCCCTATTGAGCAACTTGTAAAGAAGTTGAAGTTACCTTTGAGCTTTTATTTTAGAAATAAGTCGTGTTTTTATTTTGCTGCAAAGAAACTGCTTGTTGCTGCAACTTTCATTTCCTTGATTGATTATGGTGATGTTTTATACATGCATGCATCTTCTCAGTGCCTTCACTCTCTGCATACGGTTTATCACGGAGCACTTAGGTTTATTTCAAATCTTAAGGCCTTAACTCATCACTGCATGTTATATGCTCGAGTTGGCTTGCCTGCATTGTAGACCTGTCGACTAAATCACTGGCATGTTTTTATTTATAAGGCCCTTCTTAACTTGTTTCCATCTTATTTATGTAATTTTCTTTGTTTGAAAAATGCTGGAAGCTATAGTCTTTGCTCCGTGACCTATTCTAAAGACCTGTTCTTAAGACCTGTTCTTGCTCTCTGCTCACAGAGTGCATCTTGAAATGGGGGAAAAAAAAAAAAAAAAAAGTTTCAGATACGCTGCTCCTGCAGCCTGGAACCTGCTCCAGGAGGATTTGGGTCTACAGAAGTTGGTCTCTTTAAATGTTTTTAAGAGTAGATTGAAGGCGTTTCAGGAAGATGCATCAGGCTGTAAATGTTTTATGAGATGACCTCTGTTATGTGACTCAGAATTTGTTGACTTGTGTTTGTAATTGTTTTGTATTGTGTCTGTAACGTTTTTCAAAAGGTGCTGCTGTCAATCTTGGCCAGGACACTCTTGTAGAAGAGATTTTTAATCTCAGTGAGGTTTTTCCTGGTTAAATAAATTTTAAATAAATAAATTCACACATAAATAGTGACATCCTAATACTTTTGCCAAGTAGTGCAACTTCATGAAATATATAACTCGTACATTAGATCACCAAAATGCTAAAATGTCCAGTAGTCCTATCAACATCCCATAATACCAGAGCACAATATTTAGGGCCCGTGCACCGACCAGTGCAAGGAACTTATTGTTTTTGCAGGTATTATTATTATTATTATTATTATTATTCTGCTGCAAGAACGCATTTTTGAGGGCCTTGTCATGCACGAATGCTCCTGAAAATTTGTACACACGTCAGGCTTGTGTGAAATGACGAAAGTATTGCACTTATCGAGCTTGGGCGTAAACATGCGACCATTTTGGGATCAAGGTGCTAAGATTTTCACGAAATTTGGTGGGATCACTGGGATCATAATGAAGTTTTTTGTAAATTTTTTGGAAAGTTTTCCGCCTTACAGAAAGTGAGCTATGAGCAATTTCCTGCGTTTTTCCAAATTTTATGAAAACATTTTTGAGGGCCCCAGATTGAAAACTCACAAAACTTTGCACACAAGTTAGAAGAGTGAAGCCCTTTGATGAGACATCCAAACTGGCCCTGGGCAGGACGCACTGGCTCTCTAGCACCCTCCTCATGAAGAACTGCATTTTTGAGGTCTTCAACATTCTCAAAAACTCACCAAATTTTGCACATGCATAAACCCCATCATATATTTTCCTATGATACAGGCTTTGCACATGGACGTGGCAAAATGGCTCTAGAGCGCCACCTAGAAAATTTCAACAAACCAGCCCTCGCAGCCCATTTAACCTAGATGTATGAAATTCGGTTGACACGTGGACCATACCGGGGCTTTAAAAAGCCTCTTGGTGTCATGACCTATATGCAACAGGAAGTCTGCCATTTTGAATTGAAATTGTAAGTTTTTTTAGATTTTTCGCCATTTAGAGGCATTGCACTTTAACGAACTCCGCCTAGAGATTTTATCCGAGCAACTTATAATTCGGCATGTGACATCTAAAGATGTCGTTATAAATGGTAAAATTATTTCCCAATGACGATTTGGATAGTTGAGGATATGACATCGCTAAATGACATTGCTCCCCATTATGTTGTGTCGAGTCGTTTAATATCTGAGAATTTTATTTGAAGCCAGAAGATACCCTCCCAGGTATTTTGAAATCCGTATCACCAAACTTATCAGTTATTGCAGTAACTGAACTTGTGCAAAGTACTGTATGTAATAGGGAGAGCCGCCACAATTGTAACATTTTTCATTTTTCACTCAATTACTAAGAGATCGTTTTACCTACATATGTAATATTTTCAGGAAAAGCACCAACACATGTCTGCTATCATAAACCACTTTAAGTTTTTCAATTGATAAAACAGGTCATGAGTAATATAACTGAAAGCGGACTCTGTCTGATGTTACAACTGAAGCGCGTTTGAGAATTAATTGTAACCGCAGGAGTTACAATTGTAACACTGCTAAAAAGTTGCATTAAACTCATCGTTTTCAGGTCAAATCAATTATATTTATTCAGGCAACTGTTTAACAATTCTTTAACACCAATAATGTGATAAGAATGTCCTATCAAAAATATTGTATATTATTAAAACTTACCAGATGTACCAGTTGGAGCATTTGTGTGAGTTCCTTTACAGGAAAAAGCATTGATTGTGCCTACAAAGTTAGCGACTTTGACTGATGCAGTCGTAAAAATGTTATACAACTCTAATTCAATTTAGAATATAATTGAATGACAGCTGACTGAACACAGAATATTAGCAAATATGACACATGAGTTTTGTAAAAGTCCCATTCATACCTGCGCTGGTACCCCTGCAGGGTCAATTATGTAGCAACACCCCAAATCACTTATTTTTTTACAGTCTATGCGATAGAAAAACAGACTATTTGTATTTTAAAGTTTTAATAACATTTGCCTACAGACAGAACCAAATAGATTAGCTTATTAAATTTCAAGGTAGGACTAAGCCTATATCTCAGTGCAAAGAACATTATAATATGTGCCGTTCAGCATCTAGTGCATTTTTTTAAAATGTGCATTTTTGTGGGGACATTCTGTGAAACAAACAAAAAAGCAAACAAAGAGCAAAATTATTTGAGCTGTGCTTGCAAATGTCTGCCGTTGTCTCAAATGTATCATGTGTTACAACTGCGCCGCTCGGCGCACCGCTCATTTGGCGTTGTTTACAGATCGGACCTAACAATCATAATGTGTTAAAACGATGCAAACTAGTAAAGAACATATACATACAGGCACCCAAGTGGATTTGAAGAGTTTGTTTCCAAAATGCAATATATCTATTTTACTCATTTTGAGTAAATCAGCTTTATATATGTGGGTGCCTATTGCATTTTATAGAGAAACACAATGGAAAAATACACTCTATAGTATGAATTTCAAAAAAAGAAAGTTTGCACCATGTGTAAGAAGCACAGGGCTATTGCTTTATGGTATTATCTCAATTTTTGTAATTTTGGCACTTATTGCATTTTGGAACCAAACTCTTCATTTTAGGTCTGTAACATTAAAAAAAAATCTGTAGTCAAAAAATACTGTGGGAGTGAATTTTTACTTACTTTGTGGAAAACCAACTTCTCTGGCAATATCTCCCTGCAGCATGGATGAAGACTTGCAACTTCCCGGGCACGTGTATTATGGTACTCGTTCACATGCTGACGTGATGACATCACGACCGCATTGACCAATCAAGAGAAACGTGCACGTTAGAATTGTGACGCATTACAATCAAGGCGGCTCTCCCCTACAATGTTGTTGTATGTAACACACTTATAATCGCATATGACTGAACATCAAGCTGCCGCGATCTTTCTCTTCTCAGCGAAATTCAACGAACAGAGGGGTGGTGTGAATGTCAACTACAAGAGACGACAATATAGCTATATATATATATATATATATATATATATATATATATATACACAAGCCCGCCGCTAGAACAGGGAAATGGGGGGTGGCACAGACACGTCCCTTTATTTAGTCTTGGCTAGTTCTCAGTCATTTTCCTTTATTGACGCGTTTTCCAATTATCGTAATTGGCATCTGAAGACACGGTTTCTCTCCAAATGCGATCTAACAGCGATGAAATCATGGGCTAAATTCAGTATAACTGAGGTGGACAAAACATCCGTTTTAAACTCTTGATCTGTTCTCTATGGAGCAAAAACACTGCCATGACGCGAAACTGAAGGAAAAAATTTGAAAGTTTGAAACCCCGTGTTTGAAAGCGTACAAAAGATTTGAAACTTTGGAGCTAAGTTTTGAAGGTGTACATGGAGTTTTGATTGGCTGAAAAAAATTTTCAAATCTTTGAAAACATTATTTTGTATTTGAAAATTCATTCCAAATCTCAACAACTTTTCTTTTTTTTCTTTTTCTTCTTCACAACTACAGCACTGTTTTTACAGTGTTTCAACAACACATTTTCAGAGTTTCAAATTTGGCACTGTTCTCCCACAGTTTTGAAACCTTGTAAATGGTGATCTGAAAAAAAAACCCCCTGAAAAAAAGATTTGAAACTCTTAAAAGAGGAGGCGGGATTAGGGGTCAACGTTCTCAGCCTATTGCTTGCGGAAGTAAGCTTATAGTCCAATGACATGTCATGACATACGAAATTGACAGACTGCTCCACCAATGCTGTGACAAAGCAAGAGTAGGAGAGCTCTGAGGAGAGCATGCCAAGTCAGTCACAAGAAGGAAGCAGAAGAAGAAGACAATGTGGCTCCTTCTCAGCTGATGTTAGTTCGCTTGCTTAGCTACCAAGTTCGCTAGCCTAGCTAGCCAACAGTTTGGTGCACGGATGTCATTAGAAAATAAATGAATTTAAAAAAACATTATTTTGCTATCTCACTCAGCTAGAGTTGAACCGCGAGCATTTATTTTCTACCAAATATAGCTGCTCCCTAGTCTTAATTCGCTTGCTTAGCTTGCTAGTTCGCTAGCCTAGCTAGCCAACAGTTTGGTGCACAGAATTCAATTGAAAATAAATGAATAAAAATTATCCATTATTTCGCTATCTCACTTAGCTAGAGTTGAACCACGATCATTTATGTTATACCAAATATAACTGCTCGCTACCTAGCTCGCTAATGTTAGTTCGCTTGTTTATCTAGCAAGTTTCCCAGCCTAGCTAGCCAACAGTCTGGTGCATGGAAGTCATCTCACTTACCTAGAGTTGAACCGCGACCATTTACGTTACACTAAATATAACTGTCAGCTAGCTAGACTAGCGAACTAGCTAGCTAAGCAAGCGAACTAATGTTAGCGAGCTAGCTAGCGAGCAGTTATATTTGGTATAACATAAATGATCGCATGTTCAACTCTAGCTAAGTGAGATAGCGAAATAATGGATCATTTTTATTCACTTATTTTCTATTGAATTCTGTGCACCAAACTGTTGGCTAGCTAAGCTAGCGAACTAGCAAGTGAGTTAAGGCTAGGGAGCAGTTATATTTGGTATAAAATAAATGCTCGCAGTTCAACTCTAGCGGAGTGAGATAGCAAAATAATGTTTTTTTTATTCATTTCCATTTTTTTTTTATTCATTTTCATTTTTGGTTCCAAACTTTCAAATCTTTTGTACGGTTTCAAACTTTCAAAGTTTTTTCTTTCAGTTCGCATCATGGCAGTGTTTTGGCTCCATAGTTCTCAGTCATTTTCATGATTAACAAAAGGTTCACTCCGAGAGCGCTCCACACTTAACAGGTGCTGCTTGTTCTCCCCGATTAGGTAAGACGACAATCATTCATCTGGACGCGTATTTGCTAATTTAAATCAACGTTATTCAAAATTACTCTCGGTATTGAGTGAAAGAAACTGGCACTCGCCAGTGAAATAGGCTATAAAAAGCATGAGGCTCAAGCTATTTGCGCAGGTATGCAATTTTGAAATTCTGTGGACCATCCATCCAAAGTCATGGACTTTGCTGGTAGGCCATGAGTCTAAGTTTCGGCTCTGTTCTTTTTTTTTGCGGGTATATTGTCAGCACATCTGAATTAAATAACACTTACAGTAAAGTGTTTTACTGGATTATTCCGTGCACAATTCTTGAGATATTTAATGTTTACGGACAACAAATTGGGCTACGCTACTACTAGCTAGTCTATCTTTTTTGTGGTATGTTGGGTGGGTTACGGAGGTTAGTTAGCGACAGTTACTACCACTAACCATGAGCAGCAGTATACTTGTAAACTCCGTCATGTCAGTGCCATTTCATCCAAAGACGTTGTTTGTTAAATTAGAGGGGAAAATGCTTCAAAACGTGATTTTTTTTTTTTTTTTTTTTTTGCAGAGGTGGGGTGGGGGAGGTTTTTGAAATGTTGTAGAAGTAACGACGCACTCATTTAAACCAATTTACCATCAGACTAAGTTTTGTAGCAGTGGATGTGGTGAAGTGAGATTTTTTTCTTTTGAGAATTTAAAGGTAGCTAACGTTAGCTGGTGTAATAAAGTTAACCTTACAGAATAATAAAGAAGACCCATCGCTTGCTGTGATACATCGCTAATTAATATTGATTGTAGGAGTGGATGTGGCTTTTTTTTTTTTTAACTTCTATTCAATAAACTTAGACGTGATCTCTTAACATAACATAACATAACATGAATGGCGAGAACAGGCCGTTCAGCCCAACTATAACATAACATAGTTTCTTTATACTATTGTGAATATATCAGGTCGCTCAGATACTCCATGACTCAATGGTATCTAGCTTTAAATGTCAAGCCTTAAGCTCTTGAAAACCCCCAAGGTCTCTGCCTCAACAATATGGTCAGGCAAGATATTCCACATCGAAATTACTCTTTGGGTGAAGAAATATCTCCGAATATCAGTGCTAAATTTACCTTTGGTCAACTTCCATGTGTGACCCCGAGTTCTACTAACAACACTTGGTCGAAGGAATCCTACATAATTCACTTTATTAATCCCTTTAACATATTTAAAGACCTCAATCAGATCACCCCTTAGTCTCCTTTTCCTAAGACTAAAGAGATTAAGGATCTTCAGCCTCTTCTCATAGCTTTCATCTTTTATACCTGGAATTAGCTTAGTGGCTCTTCTCTGAACTTTCACTAAAGCCTCTATATCTTTCTTAAAGTATGGTCCCCAGAACTGTACACAATACTCCAGATGTGGTCTGACGAATGTGTTGTACAAAAGAAGCATCACCTCCTTAGATTATACTCAATACTTTTGGCAATGTATCCCAGCATCCGATTGGCTTTTTTAACTGCTACGGCACAATGGCTAGAGCCTGTGAGGGTTTGGTCAACAATCACTCCCAGATCTTTCTCGTGTGGAGCACATTCCAGTTTTAAACCTCCGATGTAGTAATCCCGTCGAATGTTTTTATTACCTACATGTACAACTTTACATTTCGCTACATTAAATTTCATTTGCCACATTTCTGCCCAATTCTAGATTCTATCCAAATCATCCTGAATCACTTTAGTGGACTCTAAACTATTAGTCAAACCCCCCAATTTAGTATCATCTGCAAATTTAACTAATCTGCTCTCAATATTCCTATCAAGGTCATTAAGGTCATTAAGGTCTTGGAGGGAGCAAAGTTCAGCTATCGCATTTCATATGATTTCAAGATGGCTGTCGTGGCGGCCAAATTGTTTGACTGATTGTGGTGAAAATCAAAAGGGTCCATCCCTGATGTTATAGCAACCCACCAATAAAATTTCAGAGATATTCGTTCATCACCTTCTTGATTATCTTGTTCACATAACCTGCTGCCAACTTCGTTTTGCGAAGGTAATAATGTAGATAGTTCCAAAGCATGTACTACATTCAATGGTACAGTTGGTGGCAGTATGTACATCTGAGGATTGTATAATTACACAATAAAATTAAAGAAGAAGGTTTAACGAAGAAGGACACACGTTGAGTAGCGCTATAAATTTATGGTGTTTGGATATAAAAGGAAATTGCCAAGCCAACGGTTAAAAATATATGGAAACGACCTTGAAAAAGTTAATCAATTTAAGTTTCTCGGAATGTGGATGGATGAGAGAATGACCTGAAAAAAGCATATAGAGAAAATCAGTTCAAAATGTGAAAAGGTAATTAATGTTCTTAGATATGTGACGGGATTGGATTGGGGATCTGACAAAGAGACTTTGCTGATGATTTATAGAGCTATGATAAGATCGGTCATTGACTATGGTTGCCTGGCATATGGCTCAGCTGCTCCTTCAGTTCTTAAGAAGCTAGACATCATTCAATCTAAGGCTCTAAGAGTGTGTAGTAGAGCTTTTCGAACAACTCCAGTGGCAGCGCTTTTAATAGAAATGGGTGAGATGCCTCTACAAATAAGAAGGATTAGATTAGGACTAAAATATATAATGAAGGTAAAAGGTCAAAATGAAATATTTCCGGCCAAGTGTCTGTTGAGTTCGCATTGGGAATTTTCAGGTCAGGGTAAAAGGATTAAAACTAATTTTGCTGAGCAACTGAAGTCCGTGGCAGAGGAATTTCAAGTTAATAAATTAAATGTGTGCCCTCCAGTTTGCTGGCCGGTCATTCCTCTATGGTCTGTTCCGTATCCTGAAATTGATTTGAAAATTTTGGAGAAGAGCAAGACTTGTGATGTGGTTGAGGAAGTCCAAACTCAGCTTTCTTTGCAATGGCATAGCCATATGGAAATATATACAGGTGGATCAAAGGATCCAGAGAGTGGAAGAGTAGCAGCTGGTGTTTTTGTCCCAAAGGAGGAAATTAGGAAGGGCTTCCGGATTCCTGACTTTATGTCAAGTTTTACGGCAGAAGTTTTGGCAATCCTTTGGGCACTTAGGTGGGTGGAGGAAAAAAAAGCCAAGTCAATCAATTACTTGTACCGATTCATTGTCAGCTCTATTAACAATCAGAGAGATGAAGTCCAAGTCAAGACCTGATTTGCTTGCAGAAATATGTCTATTGCTCTATAATATTCATAGGGCAGGCTGTGAGGTGGGTTTTATTTGGGTTCCTGCTCATGTGGGCATAGAGGGCAATGAGATGGCAGATACACTAGCAAGAGATGCCCTGCAGAAGGATAATGTTGACATTGAGATGATGTATGGAGTTCCAGATTATATGGAGGTTATTAATAGAAAGATAAAAGAAAAGTGGCAAAAATCATGGGACAATGAGGGGAAAGGAAGATTTTATTTTGCACATCAGGGAACTGTAGTAAGAGAAGCAGGTCCAGTTTGTGATAAAAGAAAAGATGCAGTTATTATAACGAGGATGAGACTTGGGCACTGTGGGTTAAGGAGTGGGCTGGCTCTAATCGGCAAACATCCTGATGGGAAATGTGAGTGTGGTTCTACAGAGAGTGTGCAGCATGTTCTTCTGCAATGCGATATTCATTCTCTCCATAGGAGGGAATTGTTCAGAGACTTGGGTGCAGCGGGAGTTTCTGTCTTCAGTGTGCGTAGCTTGCTGAATCTGGACAGTTCTGATAAAATAAAAAGGTTGTTGGTGTATCTACATCGAACTGGTCTCCATCGAAGAATTTAATTATGAGTACGTAAATATGATCCAGAACTGAACAACAGATGGCAGCAATGTGCCTTTGTTGCATCTAATCTGCCTAACTCGAAGAAGAAGAAGAAGAAGAGTAGCGCTATTTTCAACTTCAACGCGTACTTCGTGTTATTTCGAATGTAAGTAGCTGGCTACCTAATTGAAACTAACTCATCAAACATACTCGAGAAAACAAGGAAATCGGAACGAGCATGGATAAAACTTAATAATTATTCAACATATATATCTAGTTATCTAGTATATTTTAAATCGGATTGTTTTCTATTGGATATTTCTGTCATAAAACCGCGTCAATTGATTGCACAAGATATGTTGCCGTTTAGATGGTAATGATTTGCAGCATCAAGTGGGCAAACCGGGGAGGTATACAAAGAAGAAAGATTATTGGGTGTGCGAGGTATGTAGAGCCCAAAGCTAGACTTTTCAAAGTCACGAAGGTGGCTATTTTTTAACGTGGCTAGATCACCATGGTAGCATATGCTGCAAACTTAAGCTGGTCGGGCGTTGGCTTTTTGCTGATATATTGAACGCTACAGATTTTCAGTCGAGGTATTTGTTAGAGCCCAAATGCGAGACTTTTCAAAGTCACGAAGGTCCTGGCTATTTTTAACGTGGCTAGATCACCATTATTTAGCATATGCTGCAAACTTAAGCTGGTCGGGCGTTGGCTTTTGGGTATTTATGAATCTGTATTCAGATTTTATGAACGCTCCAGATTTTCAGTATAGAATTTGTTAATTTGTTACCTACTAGGATCCCCAAATCAAACTCCCAACCCTGTTCCTTGACACCCTTGACTCAGCCGCGAGATGTCTCCTTTATACGAGCAAAAATTCCTCCGGTCCGATGATGCTAGTTCTGCGTGCTTAGTCGCCATGTCTTCTAATGGGAATTCCTGGAGTACCGTTGTATGTCGGGATTAGAAGATGGCGACAAGTGTTTGAACCAGTTTGAAATGCGCTCTTAGGAGGAATTTTTTGCTCAAAGCTCCTCGACGGAAGGCATCTACCGGCGGTACCTCCCTAGCTGAGTCTAGCTGTCTTAGCTAGAAGGTATGTGCGCTTGATTTGTTTCGGATCCGAGAGTTGGGGAAAAGTTACAGACGTAGAGCGAAAAAGTGTGCCTGAAGTCACTGGATCGAGCAGTGCCTCTGTGGGTGTACGTTCAAAGTCAGATTTATAAATACCCACCCACAGTGGCACGCGGGGTCTACCCAGATCAGGTCATTAAGTACTCCACTAATGAGCTGATCAGCTGAATCAGGTGTGTTAAATCAAGGAGACATCTGAAATATGCAGGGCAGGGGTACTCCAGGAACAGGGTTGGGAAACACTGTACTAGAGCCATATGTTGGAAATGTAACGATGAAGCGTGCGCTTGCAGTTGCGCCAACGTTATGCGTAGCGTAGGTTTGTGACAAAAAATTCAAATTCAATTAATTTTAATGAATTCGTTACCTATTTACAGCTCTTGAAAAGAACTTCTGGTTGACCCCAAGATCGTGAAAATTGGCTGAGAAATAAAAAAAGTTATGCAATTTTATTGTGCCCCAAATGGCAAATTCTTTTGTGACCCAATTCAGTCACTGCGGATCAAAAAAGTGCGTTGCGAACCTTTCAGTTAAGGTCAATTTTACCTCAAATACGGTTGACAGTTCATAAAAGAAATAATAAATGTTTCAAAAGAAAAAAAAATAAGGAAAGAAAGCATGAATGATTTTCATTAGCGGCAGAGCGACCAGTTATAGCCAACCGCAAACGGGGGAGGCACGGGCACCTCCATGCATTTGTAACTCAGTTAAACAAAATGATCTTAGGTGAGCTGAGCTCTTAACAGACTTGTAAACAAAGTCACCTCTTGATATTCTCACAGGTATATTCGTAGATTCCTGAAAGAGGATTGCAGTAGTGATTATTAGTGTACTGTATAATAGACCTTCCCAACCCACAATAACACTCATGCAATGAAGTAGTTATGCAGGGATAATAGATTATATTTTAGAAAGAACTGCAGAAGTAATTATTAATAAATTTCATAGAATCACAGTATGGAAAAAAAAATGAATTCTGTCACAGGGATTGTAAAAATGAAGAGAGTTCTGTGGGGCAGGGGGGAGGGGTGGTAGAGAGGGGGCAGAGTTCTGTGGGGCAGGGGGAGAGGTGGTAGAGGGCAGGGGGGCAGAGTTCTGTGGGGCAGGGGGAGGGGTGGTAGGGGGAGGGGCGGAGTTCTGGGGGCAGGGGGGGGGGAGGGGTGGTAGAGAGGGGGCAGAGTTCTGTGGGGCAGGGGGGAGGGGTGGTAGAGAGGGGGCAGAGTTCTGTGGGGCAGGGGGGAGAGGTGGTAGAGAGGGGGCAGAGTTCTGTGGGGCAGGGGAGGGGTGGTAGAGAGGGCAGAGTTCTGTGGGGCAGGGGGGAGAGGTGGTAGAGAGGGGCAGAGTTCTGTGAGGCAGGGGGGGGAGGTGGTGAGAGGGGGCAGAGTTCTGTGGGGCAGGGGGGAGAGGTGGTAGAGAGGGGGCAGAGTTCTGTGGGGCAGGGGGGAGAGGTGGTAGAGAGGGGGCAGAGTTCTGTGGGGAAGGGGGGAGAGATGGTAGAGAGGGTGGGGCAGAGAGGTGGTGAGGGGCAGAGGGGGGGGGCAGAGTTCTGTGGGTTTCCAGCGTCACCCACAGTGCTGGTTGCTTAGCGGGTGAGGCGGGTGGTGTAAGCAGGGCTTTCAAAAGTAGCCGGCGACCGGCGATAATCGCCGTCTACTCGGGACATGACAACCGGCTACTCGCGACTCTGATTCTCCATATCATGAAATTCTTTTTGTCACCTTCCTTGTTTCTTGAACCCGGAGTTTTGCCACATTTTCAAGAAAAGAAGGAGTCATTGCGTTATTTCTTTGCTTTAGTAAGCCATTATGGTTTCCTTCATCACGCATGAACGAGCCTGGCGCAACCTTCGTATGCTACGTACAGTTTTGATAAAGACTTGAGGTGCTGGCGCAGGCAGAAAATCACTACATCACTTGCATTTAAAAATTTGCATCGCCGTTTGACCGAGGATACGAGATGGTTGAACCCCCAAGTAAAATACTAAAAACCTCAACTATGTTGTCCTTCTTTAACAAGAAAGGTAAAGATGCACTATGTCTTGCTAACATACCTAAAAAGAACCATCGTTTCATATTGAACGTTCTGGTTACCGACAGTATACGGAACTGTTTCTTGCATGGGAAACGTTATTGCAGACATTCAATTGAAATTTCCCTCAAACTACAAATTTAAAATGATGGCGTTAAGTTATTAGTCAATGTAATGGAGTTAAAGTAAAGTGTAATGTCTTACCTACATTACCAGATATCCTTTTAATTTTTTACTGGAGCTTTGTGTTTGCACGAGTTGGAAAAAGTAGGGGAGAGCGGGGGCAAACGGATCAGCGGGGTGAGCGGATCACGGACATTTTTCCCTGTTACACTGTAGTCCGGAGGTTGCTGTTTGGTACACAGGCACGGTCTCCCGCCATCCACTCGGCATTTAAATTTTAGAGCGATCAGACCTATCTTGGAGAGCAACGACGAAACAAGATTTTTCCCTGAATGAGTAAAAAAATCAAGAGACAGTATTTTCCGTTTTCAAGCTTTATGTTTATTAGTTGAGGACTGTAAATGTATAGCATCTAAAAGACCTATATGTATGCTAACTATCAGTGAATGTTTCATTTTTCATGCTAGCCTATGTAAGATGCTCGCCGGCAAAATATGGAGGGAGACTGTAGCGGGGCAAACGGATCACTGCAGTCCGGGTCAAACGGATCACTGTCCAGTAATGAAGGACGAGAAATAAAGGAGCTGGTTTAAGTTCAGGAAGTAGTGGAGCTGTGCATAAAGCCCGTTAAGCCATTAGATGGCAGTCATAAATTGGTTTAAACGGGTTACCAGACAATTCTATTCCCATGTTTACATAACCATTTATTCATGAATATTTTGTCATTTCCTATTAATGACAAGAGAAAATATCTTGTGGAAAGGGCTGATAAGAACAGAAAAACATTATCTGAAACAGCTTACCTCAATTAAAGCAGCTGGATGACTTGCCTTGCCGTTAATTGAAGGAGGGATGTGCGGTAAGTGCCGGTGAAGGCGAGTAAAATGCTGAATGTAGCCTAGTAACATGATAGCTAAACTGGTATGATATGAATTCAACATCTTCATTCGCTCAAAGGACTCAAATGAAGCTTAAATGAATGTTAAATGCAAATATTAAGTACTTAATTGTTTTGTGGTCGATTTATGCAGCAGATCTGTTCGACCCTGTCACTTGATCCGTTCGTCCCCACAGACGGGCAAACGGATCAACGAGCAGCTGCATTTTCCTGTCCGATTACGTCATACTCGTTCATCCAATCGTAGCAGACTTGGTTGGGATTTGTAGAGGGCTGTAAATTGTTCACAAAAAAATGGTTTCCTTAAAAAAGAATGTACCTCTGTGCAGAGAGGGAAATACAAAAAAAATGATCCATTTACCCCCGCTCTCCCCTATGCCAACACCTGTAATTAGCTCTGCGCTATTCCCTGAGTGGAACATTCATAACGTTAGCTCCGCATTGCAAACTCGTTTCACAAAATGTTGATAAAGGTTGATCCTGAGTCGGCAAAATCAGCATCTGTATTGGCTTTCGCTCAGCTAAGTAATTTGAATATTTATTTGGAAATGGGTTTGCGTTACATATTTATGCGTACGGTCATGTTTCAGAAAAAAAAAAAAAAACAGCTGCATTTTCTCCAGATTCTTCCCCGCGGCGGTAACCCACCCAGACATCCGACATTTCTGCTTCTCTCGTCCCTTGACCGCAGATTATGTCACACAATAGTCAATATTTGCGGTGGCTGGACAAGGCAGTATAAAAACAGTGTAAAACTAGCTATAAAGCTGTACAGTCAGTGAAAATACTCACACTTTAAGTGTGAAAGAGCGTCGCCAAACTGTGATTTAATCGTTCATGCCGCTGTCTGGTCCAAGTCACTTTCATATACATACATCTGAAATTTGTCAAATAGACTCTTAAGCCTCTTTAAATTACTCAAACTCGCTCTTCGTTCTGGGGTGCTTTTCCCGAAATCACAGATGCTAACTTACATGGTTGGAATCATTGACTGTCAATGAACGAACTATGTAAATTGCTAACCTACACTTAGGGAAATGTACCCCTGATGATGTATTTCTATGCCCATAAAAAGGCTGGGAAGTGGGTCCGGCCGAAAGTGTCTCACTCAGGGAATGGTTATCAAACGGCGTCCCACTCAGGACACTTATTTTCGTATGTTAATACAAGTTACTTTTATAACACTGTGACACAGTTTTTTTCCTGGTTTATGTGTGTTATTTCTTTATTGCTTATGTTGTAAAAAGAATAGAAAATTCCCATTATTTCCATCAAACTTTGCTTTTGTGATTAAGGTAATGAAATGTAGGAATTCGCCTATTTTCTGTGTAAAGATGGAAAATTTGCACATTTTCATTTACATAAGGTATGAATAAAACAAACCATAAATCTAATTTTATTTAATTTGCATAATATCAAATCTTCCTATTTAAACAAACAAAAATTGTCCTTCTTACCTTCTTGAGTTTTTTTTTTTTTTTTTTGCAGTGGTCAGATAAAATGAGGTGCCCAGAGTTTGTGTTGATCCTTGACAGGCATGCCAAACCTTGTTGCTTTCATACATTTTAACAGTTGCTGTCACAGAGTACTTTTTTGCTCTTATTTTGATAAATTGGTCATATACATTGCAGAATGCATCTAGAGAATGCTTTGCAGCTTCTTGATGCCAGTTCTGAAAAATTCTGATAATCTACATGTTTACTTGGGCAGCTAGCACTACAGTGAGGTGGTGAGTGGTGAGCTGCAGTATAGATATTACTATGGAAAGATCTAGAAAATTTTAAAAGGTTCTTGAAATACTTAAGTTCTACAACATCCTTGAAAAATTCTTGAAACTTCTTGGATGTTGCACAACATTCTAGAAAGTTCTTAAATGCTTGTAAGCTCAAAAAAAAATTCTGTTAGCAAATCAGCTCTATATCTACCTTTAATGTTCTGGAAAATGGATACCATTTGAAAAATTCATTACCCAAGTTACAAAAGCAAAGTTTGATAGGTCTTCTCCTTTTACTTTGGGTATAATTGGGGAAATAACACTTTCTGCCCAGGAACAGGAAAAAGCAAAAATTTTGTTACATTGTGTAATAGGCAATATGTTTCAGTCAGATCATGAAACCAGTCATTTCTTGAAATGATAAAATTTGACGCCAGCCATTTCATATGAAGTCCAAAAATTTTATTTTGAAAATAAACTGAAATATGATGGTATTCTAAATGCGTCAAGTTTCTGATTACTCTGAAGCCATTTTCCCCTTCGCTGTGAAGCTCAAATCTTGAATTATAAAGCCTTAAACAGGGAAACGCAAACATTTTCTTATTTGGCTTCTGCACAAAGGGGTTTGTTGCATGTACTAATTCTAATAACTGAAAATCGGAAGTGACAATACATGTATACAATAATACATCATGAGCAAATAATGACAAGCATCCTCAAAAACATAGTATATGTTAAAACTAAAAAAGTTTTGAATTTACATCACCAAATGACAAGGAAATCAGACGCTAGAAGGCACCAGAATGCATCATAGAGCTTCAAATTTTTAAATTTCTCCTGGTAGAATGCCCCCTGGAGGGCTTTGCGCTCTCAATGCTTGGATTCTCGGCACCTCCACCACCAGCCATAGCCGCCTACTCTAGTCTGCCAGCCGCCTGCTCCAAAAACTTTTGAAAGCCCTGTGTAAGTGTCCTGGAGGGAGGGGATTGAGACCCCAACGATCCTCCCAGCTGTTTCCACCATCCGCTGCAGGGTCCTGTAGGTGTAGGCAGTGCAGCTCTCGTACCACACAGTGATGCAGCTGGCCAGGATTCTCTCAATGGTGTCGCGGTAGAAGGTGCGCATGTTGGGTGGGGGGCTCTCGCTGTCTTCAGCTGGCGGGGGAAGTAAAGGCGCCATTGGGCTTTCTTTGCCAATGACGTTAGGCACATACAAACAGATGTTTTAAGCCTTTAAACCTTGCCACAGAAGCAATCATTTTGATTACTTTGTATTTTTTCCTTGTCGCAAGTGCTTGCAAATCATCACCGCTGTGTTGTAGTCGTGGTAGTGAAATGACCAATAGCAATCATTTTGTTGAGAGTGGATTGAACTGTTGGAGAAAGTGCCTGAATGAGTAGTTTAGAGATTTTTTTTTTCATTGAGTTTCTATCCAAGAATATTTGCATTTTGACAATTCAGCTCAAAAAATGTGAATAAATGCAGGTTCAACTAATGTGATGCGACCTAACTCAAAGAGGCACTTGAAAGAGGCGTAGAAAAAGAGTATAGCCACGTCTTATGAGGTTTGCTTCCCTCACACACTAACGTCTGTGCACTTGAGTCAGGTTTTGTGTTCCATGACATAACGGCGATGTTTGAAATGATCAGAATGCTTGTTTTTCCCCCTTTCTTAGATAGTATTTAGTTGAGAGAGACAGGAAAGGTGGAAGAAGAGTGGGGATGACATGCGGCAAATGGCCCGAGGCGGACTCGAACCCTGGCCGCCGCGAGAAGGAATCATCCTTATGTGGTGCGCGCACTTAAGCCGATGTGCCACCGGAGCGCCCCAGAATGCCTGTTTAGTGATAGTCCTTCTGGGTTTCCCCGGTCAATTATTAATATACAAAATGGCGAGTACAGAATCCCCTAAAAAACTTGTTGGTCATGACATTTCTTTTATATTTATAACAAGAATCGGATAGAAGAAAGAGAAAATGCATGTATGTGGAAAAAGCCAACTCGATATTCCTTCAGTAATAAGTTGTGTTCTTTCCTTAAAAAGGCTACTGCTGTATATTCCTCAAGCGAACTGTTTGTGCTCCGTTTATTAGGGAAGTTCATAAGAATTCAGCCAACTGGTGGAGAACAGAAAGGAAATTAAGCGACTTTTTCCATGATCGCGGCCAACCTGACGTCAAACATCTAACTACTGAAGCGTCAACTGACATGTGCTGCTCTTTAACTAAAAATCTTGCGTTCAGGAAAACTCGAGCACTGAAGAAACATGGAAATGTCCTTTGTTAAAGAACTTAGACCTAAGTTGAACATTCAATGTGACTCTGTTCATGCAAAGTTATTTGCGTGAAATGTGCTTGTGACAGTTTTCCACTTCGACTTCTTTTCCCTCGTCCTTTTTGTTTTATTCCATTTATACTCCTCATCATTCAAGACTTCATTCACTTGAGAATGACGTGAAGCTTGCGTTGAAACCTCATAAAAATTTGTAAATGTTTTTAAACTTAAAAAAAAAAAAATTATGCTCTCCTATACTTTAAAAATGTTTTTTTAAGTATTAATTTATTTTCAAAAGGTTTTATTAATAAATGTGTATCAAAATTTCTTCTCATACCAATCTCAAATGTTCACCTAAAAAGCACATAAACATGTTTATTCACAGAAAGAAAGTAGGCTGATTTACCATTTTCAAGTGATTAGTTCATGCTTGTTGTTGAACTGAGGTAAGGGAAACATTGCTTGCAATGTCAAATGTCATTCCAGTTTTTTTTCCCCCGATAGTCTGCAACTAAAACAAAATGCTGCCTTGCTCCTGATTTTAATTTCTTCAGCATAAGGATCCAAGATTATATCAAAATGAGCAACTAAAGTATGCCCATTTCACTATCCTTAACTGAAACTGGGCAAATCTTAGGCCACAATTAAAGTGCACATTCCCATGCCTGTAAGAAGAATGCATGTTAGATTTACTTATGTGAAAGCAAGTTCAATTTACATGTTACTTTTGCTAGATATGCTGAATTATTCACAATGTTAATGTTTAATGTGAAGGACTGTCACTGCTATACCCATAGCATCCACTGCGGATTATTCCATGGATTTGAATTATTTGCAATTGCTCAACCAACAGGCCATCAACCAAACAACTGACCTGCCAATTAAATGGAGTCAGCCCAACACTTATCTTTCTCTCAGACTGCTTGAATTATGACATACACCGCTGTAGTAGAAAGAGAGGCGTGTGAATTTTTGCCGGTATGGAAATTCATACCATTGGGATTTCAAAATATCCTGATATACTGTAATACTCTGATACCACCCAAGCCTTATCGGACTCTGGTATGATGTGGTGTGGATAGGACTACTTCAGAAGCTTGATGGTGAAACATTTCCGTTTCCCAATATAGGAATTTTAGTTTAATGAAGTTAATTTGGAATACGGAGAAGTAAAACTGATAGCATAAAAGGTCAGATTGCTTGACGCAGATGAAAGGATGGGAAAAAATTTCCTGGGCAGTTAGAGCAGTTAAAGGCTAAAATCCCTTCCACTGTTTCCCTACAGGAGCTGCACTTCTGAACACATTTGATCAGCAGAATGATGCAGGCAGGAGTCCGTCTGAGACAGGACACTGAGACGACCCTACCAGAGCTCCCCGAGCAGCACAGGATCAGAGAGAAAGAAGAGGAACTACATGGACTGGAGTCTGTCCACATGGCAGAGTCAGAGACAAAATGTACTACACCAGGACTCAACACACTGGAGCCAGTGTGTGTTACTGCAAACAGCAGGGTCAGTGATTTACATCACACAGAAGCATCACTGATAAAAACAGAAACTGATCTGAGCCCCAACACTGAGGATCTTAAGACGGAGAGCCTTGACTTTACAGATCTGGCCTGTGTAACTTATCCGTATCCTGAACAAGTCAAAACTGAAACTGATGTGAAAGACTATATTAAGGCTGAACATGTCAGTTTCTTGCCAGACATTAAGTGTGTTGACATTAAATCTGATGACGTTAAGGTTGAATCCAGTGAATTTTTGGTGAGGGATTTCATAAATACTGAGCTTAATACTGAGCTTACTGGTGTTGATCAAAAAGGAGAGAATGAAACATGTCACCATGCTGCAGAGCCGAGTCCAAACTGCAAAAAATCGGGGAAAAAACAATCCCATATAATCCAAAGCGTCGAAATCCAGACAAGGGAAAAGCCCCATCAATGCTCTCTGTGTGGGGAGAGCTTTTTAACAAAATGTAATTTAAATTTCCACCAAAGAATTCATGCCAATGGAAAGCCCTACAAATGTGATCAGTGTGAGAAGAGTTTTTCTCAGAAATCGGGTTTAAACGTTCACTATAAATTTCATACTGGTGAAAAGCCCTACAAATGTAATCAGTGTGAGAAAGGTTTTTCATGGAAGTATCGGCTGCAATCCCATCGAAGAATTCATACAGGTGAAAGGCCCTACAAATGTGATCAGTGTGAGAAGTGTTTCAAGGATAAAAATGCTTTACAATGGCATAATCAAATTCATACAGGTGAAAAGCCCTACAAATGTGATCAGTGTGAGAAAAGTTTTCCGTGGAAATCTCATTTGAAATACCATCGAAGAATTCATACAGGTGAAAAGCCCTACAAATGTGATCAGTGTGAGAAGTGTTTTTCTCGGAAATCGGGTTTAAACGTTCACTATAGATTTCATAATGGTGAAAAGCCCTACAAATGTAATCAGTGTGAGAAGTGTTTCAAGGATAAAAATGCTTTACAATGCCATTATCAAATTCACACAGGTGAAAAGCCCTACAAATGTGATCAGTGTGAGAAAAGTTTTCTGTGGAAATCTCATTTGAAATACCATCGAAGAATTCATACAGGTGAAAAGCCCTACAAATGTGATCAGTGTGAGAAGTGTTTTTCTCGGAAATCGGTTTTAAATGTTCACTATAAATTTCATACTGGTGAAAAGCCCTACAAATGTAATCAGTGTGAGAAGTGTTTCAAGCATAAAAGTGCTTTACGACGCCATAATCAAATTCATACAGGTGAAAAGCCCTACAAATGTGATCAGTGTGAGAAAAGTTTTTCATGGAAATATCTGCTGAAATCCCATCGAGGAATTCATACAGGTGAAAAGCCCTATAAATGTGATCAGTGTGAGAAAAGTTTTTCATGGAAATCTCTGCTGAAATCCCATCAAGGAATTCATACAGGTGAAAAGCCCTACAAATGTGATCAGTGTGACAGAAGTTTTTCATGGAAATCTCTGCTGAAATCCCATCAAGGAATTCATACAGGTGAAAAGCCCTATAAATGTGATCAGTGTGAGAAAGGTTTTTCATGGAAATCTCTGCTGAAATCCCATCAAGGAATTCATACAGGTGAAAATCCCTATAAATGTGATCAGTGTGAGAAGTGTTTCAAGGATAAAAGTACTTTACAATGCCATAATAAAATTCATACAGGAGAAAAGCCCTACAAATGTGATCAGTGTGAGAAGAGTTTTTGAGGAAATCTCAATTGAAATCTCATCAAAGAACTCATACGGATGAAAAGCCCTACAAATGTGATCAGTGTGAGAAGTTTTTCAAGGATAAAAGTACTTTACAATGCCATAATCAAATTCATACAGGAGAAAAGCCCTACAAATGTGATCAGTGTAAGAAGAGTTTTTTGAGGAAATCTCAATTGAAATCTCATCAAAGAACTCATACGGATGGAAAGCCCTTCAAATGTGATCAGTGTGAGAAGTTTTTCAAGGATAAAAGTACTTTACAACGCCATGATCTAATTCATACAGGAGAAAAGCCCAACACACGTGATCAGTGTGAGAAGAGTTTTTCGAGGAAATCGCTTTTGAAATCCCATCGAGGAACTCATACAGATGAAAGGCCCTACAAATGTTATCAGTGTGAGAGGTGTTTCAAGTATCGGTGTAATTTACAACGACATGATCGAATTCACGCTGGTGAAAAGCCCTATAAATGTGATCGTTGTGGAAAGTCTTTTGCTTGGAAATATACTTTAAAATTGCATGAGAAAATTCATACAGATGTAAGCCCTACAAATGTGATCCGTGTGAGAAGTGCTTCAAGCAAAAACATGCTTTAAAATGCCATGCACAAATTCATACAGGTGAAAAGCCCAACAGATGCAAGTGTGAGAAGCATTTTAGGCAAGAGTCATTTCCAATCTATGATCAAATTTTGAAAAAAATGAAAAGCCCTATAAATGTGACCACTGTGGGAAGAGTTTTTATCAGAAGTCTAAATTTTCGCAAGAGAATTTATTCATTTTTCAGGTGAAAATATGACTATTGTGGAAAGTCCTTCGCTCAGTAATCTCACTTAAATGCCCACCAGAGAATTCATAAAGATGGAAAAGCTTGTAAATAGGGCAGCACTGTGGCTCAGGGGGTGGCACTGTTTCCTCACAGAAGGAAGACTGTGGATTAGAATCTGGACCTGGATGATCTTTTGTGTGGAGTTAGCATTAGTGCTGGGATTTCAACGCCAAGCTCATGGTCCATTCTGTTGGTGATAGTTTGATAACTTCCATTCACGAATATCGGTTAAGTTCGAGTTTGTGTTCCCTCCCCCCTGCCCAGAGTGTAACTGTTTCTTTATGTATGCTGCATACATCTGTTTTCAATGCTGCTTTTCTGATTAGGCCTACTTAAATATCAGTTACTGTTCTCAATTAGTTTACGTTAGTTTCCACAACTTCGACTGAGTGCTTCATCTCTGTCAAGTAAGACCAACTTTAGCTCACAGTTGTAATGCGAGTTTGCTGGAGCTGGTGCGCTTGAAAAAATTTTTTGCTTGTCCTGAAATTTTTTGCAGATCATTGCACTGACATAAGAAAACAGCTAGCTACATGGCTAGCTTACGAGGCCATTGGGGGTTTTGAGGGCAAAATTGAGTCTTGATGGCTGCATAGTTCATAATGTGCTTAGGAGGACACCCTAGTAATTCTGATTGGAGACCTCTCATAGTCCACAAGAAGAAAATGCTGCGAACTCTAACATTGTATTTAGCCTCGTTTGCAAGCTCGTCTACTTTGTATCTTGTGTTTGTAATCGCTCATTGCTATTCTATTGTCTGTACTGTATTTGCTGGAAAAGAGTGGAAATGTACACTACTAGCTGTAGCTTTTTTTTTTTTCTTTCCTTTTCTCTTGTGCCCAGAACACTGTTGGCAATATCACTTGACCAGTTCTCTCAGCAGTGAAGTGGATTGTGCTTCGATGCAAGGCTATCAATGACAGCTGTTGATCACTGATTCACACGAGGTTAAGGGTATGTCTGCAGTATTAATCTAATCTAAACCCACCTTTTTAGACTAGCTTACTCTGTTTAGTTTTTGGTAGTATAGTATGGACAATTGTTTCCTCTATTTATCGTTGTGGTTGCTATTGCTATAGTCATTGCTGTTATTGTAATTTTTACCATTGTTGTTATTTTCTTTTGTGTTTTCCTTTTTAATTACTCTGTTCTTAATATTTTGTCATGTGTTTGGTGTCCTTGAGTGTTTTGAAAGGCGCCTTTAAATAAAATTTATTATTATTATTATTATTATTATTATTATTATCTGGCCCAATGCATTAAGGTAGTTGTGGTCTTCACGGCCAATGCATTGGGATGCTATGGGGTTAATAAATATATGATTATCTTGAGTGGTAAAATGTGTGTGGTTTGTGTGCGACTTAGGTATACAAAGCCAACGCTTTGAAACTAACTTGGAATGGGTAGACTTTCTTTGTGTTATCGTGTCTGGTGTATTTTAACTTCTGATCTCTCACAGAAATATTTGCCCAATCGTGCTTTTTTGCGTGGACACTGATTGGTAAGTTGGTTAACTTGCCTTTGACTTTCCAGCATACTAACAACGATTCATATCAGCTTTACTGGTATAACGTTACTGTTTGATAGCCGTCAGGTTTACTCAGGGGAAGATAGGCTAGCCAACTTCGTTAAAATACCAGTTATGTACCTCTCTTTTTGTTGCTCCGACGTTTGTGCTTTGATTTTTTTTTTGTTGTTGATATTGTTGCTACTTGTTTATTCAGTTGATCTCTATCCTAGTTATGGATTTGGTTAAAATATCACTTCCATGCCTTCCACTGTGTTAAATTTTACTGATGCTGGAATATTGAGCATTTTTTTTTATTACAAGGTTGCTATGATTATTATCATTTGTTCACTCTTTAGACCCAACCGGAGGCTGTTGGTTTGAATTATTTTTAATTCTTAAGTTGAGGTTGTTGGGGGGAGCTGTTTGAGTCTAATTTGAGCTGCCCATATCCATCTATGATCACCAAATGTGTAGCATATTATCTACTGTATAGAAGCACCAGAAATTTATGGACGTAGTGAGCGCCAGTACAAAGTTGCAGAATATGACCATCAAAAAATCATGCTGCTGCTTCCTCAATTTGTAGGACAAAAGACCTGAAGGATTCTGAATAAATGGTATTCCTTTTTCCTGGTAAGAATAGAATACTACCACGTGTCCCAATAAATTATGTTGCTTTTGTGCTGAAACCACGTCTTGAACAATTGTTGGCAGTATGTTGTAACCTGGTTTCCCACTAAATTAGGTCATGGTCATGTTATGGTGTACAAGGGGTTTAAGTCCCTTTCTGCATCATTTTGGATGCTTACCTCAGCTTTTCATTGATGAACATCTGTATTAATGTAATTATAACAGATTTTAGAGAGTTAAGTCCACTCTTTGTTTTTAGGGGTGGGTTTTTTGGTAAACAGGTGTTTACTGAGGAAGGTTTTCACCATGGGGAGGGCGGGGTTAAATTTTCTAAGTGTTGTTCAGTGTTTTATGTTGTATGTTTCTGGTCTGTATGTTTGCTTAGTTTATGTTTTGTATTTTAAGATGTTTGTATATGGGGATGGACCCTTCGGGAACTCAGTAGAAAATTTTTTATTGTAATACATTTACACTTCATTTCCAGTGCAGATCTATGCCAGCATTGACAATCATGGCAAATTTAAATATATTAGCCTGGAACACAGGTGGTCTCAATATTCCACACAAACGATGCAGTGTTCTAGAATTGCTACGGCGAAAGAAAATTGATCTGGGACTGTTAAGTGAGACCCATCTTTTGAAAACTGATGTTGGGTGACTTGTTAATAAATTTTATCATGTAATAGAATTTTCTTCTGCTGGTATCAAGACAAAAGGGGTTGCTGTAGTTGCCAAATGGACTTTGAATTTGAAACTGGTGGGTGTGTGGTCTGAAGCAGCAGGGCGATTGGTTATTGCAAAAATAGATTATCTTGAAAGGAAAATGGGTAATTCCATGTCAAAACAGCCGATATTGAGGTGCCTTGTACATGACACCTCTAAGATTTTGCTCAAATTTTGTCCAAAAATACTTTATGGTACCAAACAAAAGAATCCCAAGTTTCATGTCAGTATCTCCCACGGTTTTCGCATGAAAATTTCTTGAAATTTGGGTGAAACGCCCCTTTTTGACTTACGCGAATTGGTCATTTTGTTTTGTAGCATTTTGGAAGGACCATAACTTCTCACGTAATCGAGACAGGAAGCTGAAATTTCATGTGCTCATGCATTCTGGCCCATGTATCAGGATTCTGCAGCCAGAATCACCATGAGAGATCAGAGGGGTGAGAGGAGGGCCCCCAAAATCCAATTTTTTTAAAGGCGGCAAGTGATTTCTCTCTTTTTGGGGGTCCCTAGGATTCAGTTCAGTGAATGTTACTGTTTGAAATGTGTTTCTCCCTCATATTTGGGAACTTTCCCACCACCAAACTAAGCTTTAGTATAATAGTTCATTGGTGGGGGACTTGTGGGGGTCAGAAAACCACTTCGGACCAAAATTATCCTCTCAGACCCTGGACTTAAGACACCAAGATGACCCTGTGGGCACTGGATGATGGTAATGGCATTTTAACCAGACAAATATGCATATTTAAACATTCATTTAGTGAAATAAAAACTTTGATTATCAACCTCCTCCTATATGAACACATTTTATGAAAAAAGGCATTCTGAGACCCTTATTCGGCAGAAATTTCAAGTCCAGAAACAGGATTACGTAGAAAAATTGTCAAAAATCAGTTATAATAACAGTAATACAGGTGTTCACCTGAGGCAAGTATCCAAAATTTTGCAAAAAGGGACTTAAACTCCTAGTACACCATATCACGACCATGACCTAATGTTGTGGGAAACCAGGTTACAACATACTGTCAACATGGTCAGGGGTGATCACTCCATGCAAGATCAGGAATCCCATGTTATATTACCATGTGTCCCAATAAATTATGTTGTTTATGATTCCTACCAAATGAGATATAGCCTAGGGTTAAAATAAGGGCCCAAGTACTGTATGTCTTAAGCAAGGGTAGTGTCAATTCGCTGGAACCAAATCAGAATAAATTTGCAAGGATTCCAAGTGATGCAAGACACGTGAGGATGAAGCAATATGGTTCTGTCTATGTGAAATTTATGAAATATGCCCACAATATCCCTTCTTGACCATCTGACTAGGAACAGGTTCTATGCTGGGTGACATTCCAGCATATTATCCACTGTATAGAAGCACCAGAAATTTATGGACGTAGTGCGCGCCAGTACAAAGTTGCAGAATATGACCATCAAAAAATCATGCTGCTGCTTCCTCAATTTGTAGGACAAAAGACCTGAAGGATTCTGAATAAATGGTATTCCTTTTTCCTGGTAAGAATAGAATACTACCACGTGTCCCAATAAATTATGTTGCTTATGTGCTGAAACCACGTCTTGAACAATTGTTGGCAGTATGTTGTAACCTGGTTTCCCACTAAATTAGGTCATGGTCATGTTATGGTGTACAAGGGGTTTAAGTCCCTTTCTGCATCATTTTGGATGCTTACCTCAGCTTTTCATTGATGAACATCTGTATTAATGTAATTATAACAGATTTTAGAGAGTTAAGTCCACTCTTTCTATGTAACCCTGTTTGACCTATTTTCTGGACTTTGAAATGCTTAAAAAGGGTCTCAGAATGCCTTTTTTCATAAAATAGGTTCATATAGAAGGAGGTTGAAAATCTAAGTTTTTATTTCATCAAATGAATGTTTTTAAATATGTATATTTGTCCAGTATAAATGCCATTACCATCATCCAGTACCCACAGGGTTATCTGGGTGTCTGAAGTCCAGGGTCTGAGAGGATCATTTTGGTCCGAAGTGGTTTTCTGACCCCCACAAGTCCCCCACCAATGGTACTATTATCCTAAAACTTAGTTTAGTGGTGGGAACGTTCCCAAATACAAGGGAGAAACACATATCCAACAGTAACATTCACTGAACTGAATCTTAGGGACCCCCAAAAAGAGAAAAATCACTTGCCGCCTTAAAAAAAATTGGATTTTGGGGGCCCTCTTCTCACCCCTCTGATCTCTCATGGTGATTCTAGCTGCAGAATCCTAATATATGGGCCAGAATGCATGAGCACATGAAATTTCAGCTTCCTGTCTCGATTACGTGAGAAGTTATGGTCCTTCCAAAATGCTACAAAACAAAATGACCAATTCGCGTAAGTCAAAAAGGGGCGTTTCACCCAAATTTCAAGAAATTTTCATGCGAAAACCGTGGGAGATACTGACATGAAACTTGGAATTCTTTTGTTTGGTACCATAAAGTATTTTTGGACAAAGTTTGAGTTAAATCTGAGAGGTGTCATGTACATGGGTGGCTGAGTTGACATAGAATGACCCAAATTGCTTTGGTGTGTGCGTATGCACTCAATACATTTGATTCAGTTTGACAACAAATTAAGTATTACTATGCTGCAACTTACAGATTATTCATTCATAGTGGGTGGAGATTTTAATGCTGTGTGGGACCCTGGTACGGACAGATCAGGCTCTTCTGAGTCTACAGATCAACTACAAGCATCAGCCGCCTTAGAAACTTGGGCCAGGGATACTGGACTGGTTGACCTATGGCGTGTAGTCAATCCTTTTGAGAATTTTTCCTTTTGTATGCTTTTTTTTTTTTTGTTTGCAAAACTTTTCAAGATGGCGGAGTCCGAAATTGTTTTCCCTGAATTGTTTGCAAAACTTTTGCTAATTTCAGTCCGACAAGTTAACTGAAAACTAGCAGTTATTAAGTTTACTATCTAGTATTTGCCAAGTATATTTGAATTTCTTGGTGATATGACTGGTGAACAACGTGGACGTGGTGGGCGACGAGGCAAGTTAGCCAACCTTGACCGTGATCCGGCCGAGGAGCACACCGAGGACGCCGTCGCCGAGCCTGAGTCGGAACTCACGGTGGCCACAATTGAAGCCCTGCTTAAAAGACACTTTAGTTTGGCTGAGCAGAATTTCAATGCGAAATTTGATGCTTACCAGAAAAGCACCAACTAGAGATTTGACAGCCTTGATTCTCAGCTAAGATCTATGGAAGAAAGTCTGAACCAACATGACCGGGATATTGAAGACCTGAAGAAATCCGTCATTGTACTTGAGACGCGCATGGAGGCAGCGGAGACTAAAGCTACCGAACATGCTAAGGCACTGGCCAAAACCGAAGCCAGTTTGGCCGAGATGGAGGACCGAGCCAGAAGGGAAAACCTTAGGGTAATCAATCTCAAAGAGGGAGAGGAAGGCGATAATGCAGTGGCTTACCTGACGGCTAATATTCCCAAATGGTTTCCAAAACTTTCCGAGAAGCCTCCAGAGCTTATTATGCACGACATCGTATCTGACGGCAGAGATACTCGTCAGCTCATCCCAGAGCCTTGATCTTCAGATGTCTCCGTTTTACAGACCGGGACCAGATTCTCAAAGAAGCACGGAACGCTCCCCCAAAGGTTGCGGGTCAAGAGATCCGTTTTACCGCGGATTACAGTGATTTTACTTCCAAACGCAGACGACAGTGCTTCCCTATAATGGAACGGGCCCGCAGTTTGGGCATGGGCGCATTCCTTCTCTATCCGGCTACCATCAAGCTCATCCACAATTCCGAACAGAAGTTATTCAGCGACCTGTCCAAGGCAGAGAAGTTTGTGGCTTCATTAGAAAAGACTCCTGAGTGAGCCTGATATGTGGTAAGGAGGTCTGATTTGGCTCTTCATAATGATGAATGTTTTCTTATTTTGCTTTTGTTCACGCAGACTCATAGACTGCCTCTTGAAGCCTGGCTCTAAACTCGAATTACTATCTATGCTCGCTGGGCTAATTTGTGGCAAAAATCGTGCTTTGTTTTCTTGATATGCAGAACGTGGTCTATTTCTAAATACCTAGGCTACGGGGCATGTTCTATTGAATATTATTTCACCATTATTATTATTATTATTATGATTATTACTATTACTAGTCTGCATTACCTGGACTATTTCTTACTATCAATATTATCTTTGTTGATAGTATCGGTTTTGTTTTGTTTATTATTATTATTATTATTATTATTATTATTATTAGGCAATTATTATTGTTACTATCATTATTATTCAACCGTTCTATTCAACCGTTCTTGTTATTATTGTTAGCATTATTAATATTTTATTATGATCTTAGTATCAGGTTGTGTAATAGAAGTCTAACCCTATTTAGTCTCAATTTACTTACTTCTGGTTTGTTTGTGTACCATTTGATCACTGTTATGAGTGTAGGCTTATCTGAATGTGGGAAGTAAAATGCTATGCAACCATAGCTGCAATCCCGATACTTATTTTGCTTTTTTATTCCTACTTTCATATGGAAAAGGGTAACAGACTTCCCCCTAGGGTAAGGGGGGCACTGCTACCCTATAAAGTAGGCTAAATAGAGGTTATTTTTGGAATGGGAGGGGGTAACGGGGTTATCCTGGAATGGTCCAGAATATAATGGGCTTTTTTTGTGCCTCATTTGGGGGGGCACTGAGGGGGTGGGTAGGGTTTTTGTTTTGTTTTGTTTTATGTTTTTCTTACACTACTGTGGGGAATGGTCAGATTGTCATTTTTTCAAAATAATTGATGGTGCCTGACGACGTTGGAAATAGCAGCACCAATACAAATTTAACATGGGTTTCATGGAACGTGAAGGGTCTTGGGATTGCCTCTAAAAGAGGCCAGGTTTTCTCTCATCTCAAATCATTGAAAGCAGATGTTATTTTTCTTCAAGAGACCCACCTCAGTGCCAGTGATCAGCGTAGGTTGAGAACAAATTGGATCTCGCAGGTATATCAAGCACCTTTTACTCGAAGAGCTAGGGGTGTCGCTATTTTATTTCGCAAAAATATTCCATTTCGTCTTGAATCTATAGTGGCGGATCCATATGGCAGATACCTAATGATCACAGGCCATATAAACTGCTTTCCAATAACAATGATTAATATTTATGGTCCAAATGCTGTTGATTGTGATTTTTTTCGTAAAATTTTTGATTTGATACCAGCTTTGAATCCCAATGTTATCATTGCAGGTGATTTCAATTGCTACCTAGACCCATTATTAGACAGACTCTCAATAAAAAAGCCTTTTACATTATCTGCTGTACAAACTTGGAACGATTTGATTAAAACTAGGAATATGATTGATATCTGGCGCTTACAACATCCTGCAGACAGATTTTTCTTTCTATTCTCACGTTCATAATTCTTATACTAGAATTGATTATTTTTTGGTATCTTCTGAACTGATTTCTAATATTATTAATTCTAAGTATCATAATATTATAATATCAGATCATAGTCCGGTTTCACTCCAATTCCAAAATATTCTGTCTAAACCAAACTACAGTTGGCATTTCAATCCTCTTCTTCTTGAAGACCATACTTTTATTGAATATATGAATCTGCGCATTGATGAATTTTTTGTTTCTAACGATAATGGAGAGGTCTCCGACTCCACTCTTTGGGAGGCTTTTAAAGCTGTGATGCGAGGACATATCATTTCATTTGAATCAATTAAAAAGAAGAAATTAAATCAGCGTATTTCAGATATTGAGAAAACCCTTCCGGTTTTGGAAGAGACTTACAGATCATCTCTTTTACAATCAGACTATAATAAGATTCTTGAATTAAAATATGAATATAACACCATTACTAGTAATAGCGTTAATAGCCTGCTCTCAAAACTAAAACAGAAACATTTTGAAATTGGGGATAAGCCTGAGAAATTATTAGCAAGTCAACTGCGAGGACAACAAGCTACTCAAGCCATTCATAGGCTTAAATCCAAATCTGGTAAAATAGTCACCAATCCAGGAGAGATAAATACTTGTTTCAGGGATTTCTACAAAGACTTGTATTCAAAGAAAATTAAGACTACAGAGGCAGAATTTTCAGAATTTTTTGCAAATCTCAATATCCCTCAACTAGATAGTGACTCTAGAAATGACATGGATGCACCAATTTCTGAGTCAGACATTTTTAAAGCTATCCACGCTTTTCCTGCTGGCAAAACAGCTGGCCCTGATGGCTTTAGCTGTAAATTTTATAAAGCGTTTCACAAGAAATTAATTCCCTTCATGCTTAGAATGATGAACGATGCCTTAGAGAGAAAGAAGCTCCCCAACTCACTTTATGAGGCAAACATCTGCTTGCTTCTTAAAAAGGGTAAAGAAGAGACTGATCCTGCAAGCTATAGACCCATAGCACTTCTTAATTGTGATCATAAGGTAATCACTAAGATTCTGGCCACAAGATTGGGCAATCACATCGTAAAAATAATTCACCCGGATCAAACTGGTTTTATTTCAGGTAGATTCTCTTTCAGTAATGTTCGATTGCTTCTTAACACATTATATTCTGCATACGACAAGGACACTCAAGCTGTTATTTTATCGCTTGATGCCCAAAAAGCTTTTGATCAGATTGAATGGGCCTATATGTTTACAACATTGGAAAAATTTGGGTTTGGGACAAAATTTATTGAATGGATTAAACTGATTTACTTAAATCCAGTGTCCTGTATTCTTTCCAATGCAGATAGGTCTCAACCTTTTGATTTACAACGGGGTGTTAGACAAGGAGATCCCCTTTCTCCCCTTCTTTTTAATATCGCTCTAGAACCTCTTGCGATAGGAATTAGGGGCCATCCTCATATCTATGGGATAAAGTTTGGTGATGCTGAAACCCTTATAAATCTTTATGCTGATGACCTTTTGATTTCTGTATCCAAGCCAGAAACATCAATTCCTCATCTCTTAACATACATTAAATCATTCAGTAGATTGTCAGGTTACACCATCAATTGGGATAAAAGTGAACTTACGCCTCTGAAAGATGACTTGAATCCAGTATTTTTGAAGTCTCTTCCATTTAAACTAACTACTACCCATTTTACTTATTTAGGTCTTAAGATTTTCAGAGATCCCAAACTTCTAAAATTGAATTTTTTTGATATGTTAGATAATCTAAAAGCTATTATTAGGAAATGGAATTTACTTCCACTCTCTATGATTGGGCGCATCAATGCAATAAAAATGGTTATACTCCCAAGATTTCTGTATCTCTTCCAAAATATTCCAATTTTTTTACCTGTGTCTTTTTTCAAACAATTAGACTCAATCATTCTTTCATTTGTTTGGGCAAATAAATCCTCGCGCATTTCCAAAGCTCATTTACAGAAAGATGTGAGGGAGGGAGGCCTTGGACTCCCGGTATTTAGGCATCATTATTGGGCTGCAAATGTGAGGGCTCTATGCTTTTGGCAAACGGCCACACCCAGAAATGACTGGTTCACATCTTTCCCTCTTTGGGCAAAGATTGAATCCACAATCCTGAAGACCTCTCCCTCAGTGTTGCTTTTTGGTAAAGTAAAGCTTTCTAAGGTTATCGGTCACAATTTTATAATTAAGGACTCACTGAAAATTCTCAACCAAATTAAGCAATATCTCAGACTTTCAGAGGTCTCTGTGCACTTACCGATAACCTATAACTATTTGTTTAAACCAGCATTGTCTGATGGAGCGTTTTTTGGACTGGAGAGAGAAGGACTACGCTGTATTGGCGATTTTTATTTAGATAATAAATTTGCTTCATTTTTTCAACTTCAAACTAAATATAATCTTCCCCAATCACACTTTTTCCGCTATCTTCAGGTTAGACATTTCATACGAGAGTGCATCCCTCTCTTTATGACCAAACCTAAGAGTCATCCTTTCTATGACCTTCTACTTAATGTGCCAAATTCTAAAAACCTTGTCTTTAAATTTGTTGATATTTTTTCAGTCTCAGTTGATACCAGTCATCTTAGGGAGGTCTGAGCAGCGGAGCTAGATGTTTCAATATCTAAAGAACTCTGGGAGGAGTGTTTGGCTGCAATACAGAGCTGTTCTATTAATTCAAGATACAGATTAATTCAATTCAAAGTCCTGCACAGACTACATTATTCTAAAGTCAAACTGCATAAGATGTACCCATCAATATCTCCTATGTGCAATAGGTGCTGTACGGCTGAAGGTTCACTCTCTCATCTTTTCTGGCATTGCCCAAAGCTGGAGAGTTTCTGGAGTGATATATTTAATTGGTTTTCCAAACAGCTGGAAAGGAACATCCCCCCTGATTGCATGCTGGCAGTGTTTGGATGCTCTGATAATTTAGCAGCCATCCTCCCATCAAAGGCAAATTCTCAAAGCAGGCATGGTTGCAGCAAAAAAAAAGTTAATCTTATTGAATTGAAGTCCCTCTGCCCCCATGTTTTAACAGATGGCTAAATGAGATGCTGTTCATTGCTAAAATGGAGCAGATTCGTTCTAGCGAGGGAAAATCGCAAGAGGCCTTTCTTCGAACATGGAAGCCTTTCCTGTGTCTGTTAAGGAAAGAATAGAGGTACTCCCTTTTTTTCTTTTCTTTTTTTTTTTTTTTTTCGCAGTTTGTCCATTTTGTGCTGCTAAGAATATAATACAAGGATGGTGTAAACTAGACCGGCTGGAAATTCCCCATCTAAAGAACTGTTATATTATTTGTTTTTGTCCCTGTTGAATGTTTGTCATTATGTCTGTACGCTTGTGTAGCAAACATGTTAGCTTTTCTTTTTTTTTCCCTTCCTTCTAAGGTCACTACTAAATGACTGTCTAATGTGTAGTGTTAACCTACCTTATTACACCAGTTGTAAAAGACAAGACCTTGTACTCGATGTGTTTTGCTATTGTCCTTGTCTGTTTTAATTTATGAAAAAAAATTCAAAAATAAAATGATTAAATAAAAAATCCTTTTGAGAAGGACTTCTCATTCTTCTCTTCAAGACATAAATCCTTTTCTAGGATAGACTATATTTTTGCCCCCCATCAACTTTTTAGTACTGTGAACATTTCTCTAATACCAATAGCACTGTCAGATCATAAAGGAATTCTCCTTTCAGCTTCATTTGGTAGAATATCTTCTTGTGCCCCTAGATGGCGGCTGAATACTACACCATTAAAAAATGATGGCTACAGATCTCAATTTACTGAGGGGCTTAGAGAATTTAAAGACATCAGTGCAAATACAGTCAGTGATCCAAGAATACTGTGGAACACTGTCAAAGGTTATATCAGGAGTTATGCCATACTATTTACATCCAATTTGCATAAAAATGCGGCTCTCTAAATTAGAGGACCCGGAAACCTTGTATACTGTTATGTATGAGTGTTTTATGTAAAGCACTGTATATCATCTGTAAATGGAGATTTGATACATACTGTTAGTGCTGCCTTACTGATCAGCTATTTGTTTATTTAGTTCATCATTTAGCACCCTCTGGTGGTATGTCTGTAGAAAAACATGATCTGATACTATACCACTTGTTTGTGATGAAATAGACTAGTGCTTTCTAGAAGTTTCTGGCTTCTTCTTGCCTGGAGGGGGCCGGATCACCCAAGACTCCTGTAGATCTTTCCAGAATGTTGCTAGTCTATATAAATGCTGTGATTTTGTTCAGTTGAGAAGAGTTTTTGTTTTGACATCAGAGTTACATTGTGGCATTAGAGTGTTATTTTAAGATTGCACTGTGGAATATTTGTAGAAATTTTTGGACCTAATCAGTGAAGAATAAATTTTTTTTAAGTTGTCATTGCTGGTTTTTTTGTTGTGATTTTTAAGTCATAACAATACTAACTTAGATGCCTCATTGCAGACAAATTATACGGAACAGGTAGACTTACAAAGAAAACTGATTAAGAAAGGGATCAATGTCATTCTTAGACAGCGTTCAGAGTTTCTAATCCATAGAGCCAGGTAGCGCTATTATTTCCATGGCTCCAGACCAAGCTATTTGCTTGCTATGAAGATCAGGACTTGAGAGCAATGTGCTGATATTCCAGCTATTAGAACAAACAATGGTGATGTAACAACTGACCCTACAGAGATTAATAACACATTCTGTTCCTTTTATTCTAATTTGTATAAATCAGATATAACTTTTGAAAAAGGAAAGTGTGATGCCTTCCTTAGTAAAGTAGAACTACCACGCCTAGCTGAGGAAGACTCAAAACAACTAGCTGAGACAATCATTTTAGAGGAATTAAAAGGGGCGGCACTTGATATGCAGAGGGGGAAATCACCCGGTTTGGATGGCATACCCCCAGAATTTTATTTGGTGCTCTGGGACCTTTTAAGCCCTCTACTACTCAGCATGATTCATTACTCCATAGAACATGGTGGTTTTGCCAGAGACGTAAACATAGCTGTTATCTCTTCGCTCTTGAAAAAAGGTAAAAATCCAATGGACTGTGGCAGCTACTGACCCATCAGTTTGCTTCATGCTGATGTCAAGATGCATGCTAAAGTTCTTGCCCGACGACTACAGAAACATATGTCATATCTGATTAACTGTGATCAAACTGGTTTCATAAAAGATAGAGAGCCTCAGATAACGTTAGACGGTTGTTACATGTGATCGATGCTGGTGTAGATCTCTAGTTGCCAATGGCTGTTCTATCTCTGGATGCCATGAAAGCATTCAATAGACTCGAGTGGTTCTATTTATGGTCAGTGTTGGAAGTCATGGGATTTGGAAGGGAGTTTATCCATATGATTCAAGTTCTATACTCTACTCCGTCAGCAATGGTCCTGACGGGTAAAATCTGCTCCCTTTATTTCCTGTTTCCCGATCCTCCAGACAGGGCTGCCCATTGAGTCCAGGCCTCTTTGCACTCTTCCTTGAACCATTAGCCCAGTACTTGCATCAGTCAACCAATATTTGCCCCATTTCTGTCGGCAACACACAACATTGTGTAGCTTTATACGCCGATGATGTTTTGATCTTCATTGAGGACCCTGCTAAATTTGTTCCTCGTCTTTTGACATTATTTGAAGAATTTGGAGCGTTATCAGGTTTTAAAATAAATTGGATAAATTGGTCAAAATCTGCTTTCTTGCCTTTAAATGAAACCATTAAATGTGTGTGGGACTAGGAAAAGGGGTCACTTGGGATTTTTTTCCATTCTGAGATTAACAGGGTATCTCAGTGATATCCCATGATAGTGATATCCCAGCTCTACTGTACTGTCAAGTTACAACACTTTGCTGCGCACCAATTCACCCAATTTTTTTTTTCTCAAAATGAAAAACTTGGATCACTCTTTGATTTTGTTGGAAAATCTCAATGTTCATAAAATGACCCAAGTGACCCCTTTTCCTAGTCCTGCACACAAATTAACATCTCTTCCTGCTGAAATTCCCATAGTTAACCATTTTAAGTATTTGGGTATTGAAATTTTTTCTTCTGTTAATAGGATTATCTAGCACAATTACACTGAAACATTAAATAAAGTTCTCAAAGATCTTGACAGGTGGTCAAACCTACCCAATTCTCTACAAGCTCGTATTTCTATAATCAAAATGAATGTATTATCAAGTATCAATTTTATCAGTTCTATGCCTTTGTCACCTCCTGCTGGCTACTGGCAGAAACTGCACTCAGCAGTATTCAAATTCATTTGGAACAGAAAACAACCTCGCTTTAAAATGTCTACAGCTCAGCGCAGGAGATTGGATGGTGGATTAGCAGTACCAAATTTTAAGTTGTATTTCTTCTCCTTTATATTGAGATCTTTAGCTTGTTGGCTTGACCCCCATTTTGAAACCTAGGAGTGCACTGGAGGAGGACAGGATGTCATTTATGCGAATATTTCAATTAAACAATTCGGTTTTGGTTTGGCTCGCTTATCACTCAGATGATACATACATGGCGCATAGTACAGAGGTTCTGTTCAATTAAATGTTTTTGTCATCTTAATTCTCCCATCTTTAATAACAAACTGCTCCTTATTGGGGATAGACCAATTAATTTTTCACAATGGGAAAGGAGAGGCCTCCATGTATTGGGTGACATTTATAACATTGATTGTCTTAGATCATTTCAGGAACTTACAGACAGTTATAATCTACCAGCGGAGTGAAGGAAAATAAATCTGGAACTGTGGCATGCAGCTGCTGAGAGGATGAAGGCTATGGTGTAGCCTCTGTCCTATAAATGAAACTGTGGGGTTTTTGTTGTTGCTGTTGTGTTGTAGTTTGTTTGTCAAGGTTTCGGTCTATGGATTTTCACTTGTATTTTTCTTTAACATTATATAGTTTCTAAAATAAAAAACATTTGAAAAGAAACCAGATTTAATTTCAAATGGAAAATCAGAAGAAATAAAGTGAAATTTGAAAGTGGCGTTATTTTAATGAAGGACTCTGTAGATACAGTAATGAGCCACAGTGTGGGAGATTCTGTTCATGAAAATCTGTCCTAAAATGCCTTATTTCAGCTCAGTTTCAGACACTGGTCTTTTCCCCGAAATTTTTGTATACAATCAGTCTATAATGAAATGTATTATGCCCTGCCGTTTAATTGCAAATCTTTGTTTTTTATCAGTAAGTTCTCTCTACACTGTGTGGACAATTTTTAGGCAAATTGTATTTTTGAGTATTCATTTTATTATTGAACAACTACAATGCTCACGGTTAATCCAAAATGTTAATAAACCTAAAGCCTGAGTATTTAAGAAAGTAAAGTGAAGCTTTCTTAGGAGAACATCTGTGTGTGCGCGCAATCATTGGGCAACTATTAGTGAGCAGAATTATTATGCAACTAAATGAAAATTTTCCAATTGCATTTGCTTATTTTCATCTGTTTAAGTGAAAATCGTGACTCAATTTACAAATAAACATTTGACATTTAAAAAAAAAACACAATATAGGCACCCTTCTTTTCAATAACGGTCATAAGCTCTCCATTCATGGAGTCTGTCAGTTTCTTGATCTGCTGACGATTGACTTTTTGTGCAGCAGCCTTCACAGCCTCCCAGACGCTGTTCAGAGAGGTGTACGGTTTTCCTTCACCGTAAATCACCATTCAAGAAGGGCCCACAAGTAGTCAATAGGGTTCAGGTCAGGTGAGGAAGGGGGCTGTGCCATTATTTTCTCATCTTTAAGGGTCATTCCATGTCAATTCACACAAATCCCCAAAACCTCCCCAGTGACACCTCTTCAATTTGCCTGATTTTTATTCTATTAGTGCCATATGATGTCAAATGAAATAATTTGAAGTTTGAGCTTCCTAGCTCAAACGGTTTTTGAATTATGGCCCTTCAAAGTTTGGGTGCCATGCCCACTTTTGGGGTCCGGGAATTGCACACTTAATTTGCAAGCATTTTTGGAGACCCATATCTTTTTTTAAAGCTAGCTACAGGCCTGTAAATTGCTATATCTGTGTATTCTGGCCCTGTCTATCAGAATCTGCACTTAAAATTAGCATAGGTATACTATTTTTAGAGATATTAACCCCTTAAAAGTAGATTTTTTAATGACGCAATACATTTTTGGGGCATTTTGGGGGTCTATATCTTGGAAAGTTTTTGTCCTGACGGGGTTTCAACTAATTTATCATCATATTTGGGTACACTACTGTGTATTTAGCGAATTTCAGGGCACTCAGAGCCTTGATGGGGGTACAGGAGGGTCCCAAATATGGCCTCGGGACAAAATTACCCTTTGGTACTCCCTACTTCAAGCCCCGAGTTGGCCATGTGGGCACATGATGACTGGACTGAGCTTTTTACCCCATCAACAGTCACCCCTTATCAAAGTTTTCAGCCAATAAAAACTTTGATTATCAAACTCCTTCACTATCAACTAAGCCTTTGCATATGGCACTATTTTGGGATATTTTTGGAAAAAATCCAAAGTCCAGAAAGTAGGTCAACTGTTGTTTTAACTGTCTATTCATGTTTAAGGCAGTTAAAACAGACCAACTTTATAAAATATACATTAAATAACAGATTCTAACAATGAACACATATATTTGCATGTATGAATTGAAAAATTACATTTATTAACCCTTCACACACTGGACGCATACATTTAACAGCTATAATGTATTTACATCATCTGATCAGATCCATATCAAGGAGGCAAGATGTCATTCACTACTGTTGCAATATAAGCAGATACAATTCTACAATTCAGGTCAATGATACAGGCTTGCTGATTAACAGGCAATGAACTTGGGGAGAAGCCTCTGAATTCTTTCAACATCAACTGCAACAAGTTTATAATGCCGAGCACTACGACCTTGAATCTCTGGAGCATTTACACGACATATGATATCTTGAAATGGTACCCAGCATGGTGGATTTTGGCGGTTTTCAGCAGGCCAAGACAGAGTCATGTTTGATCGCTTCATGAAATGACAGCCTATACTGAGTAATAACGCCACGGAAACTTAAACTGGCCCGTCATTCTGCCGAATAGTCTTACTAAACTAGTTAATCGTCTGATTGCTAATCAAGCAAAGGGGAGGTTTCTGCCTCACCAAACTAACCTCCACCGCACGTCACTGCCTTGTTTTAATCTTTGTCTTTCCTATTTGAAAGATGCATTTATCTCTTAAACAAAATAATCCAACTCAAGTAGTTGGAGTTGTCAGAGTTTGGTCAGATACAGGGAAAGCCCAAGGAAAGGTGTCAATTATTGTAAAAACGGCATTGTGTTAGCATCTGGGAAAGGGTTAATCCCTTGTTTTGTCAATATAACCGGGGGATGTTGGCTGCTAATAGCACATTTTAATCTTCCCATAGATCAATTTAATTCATAGGTCTTTTTTTACTACCATAAACATGAATAGGCAGTTAAAACAACAGTTGACCTACTTTCTGGACTTAGGATTTTTCCAAAGATATCCAAAAATAGTGTCATATGCAAAGGCTTAGTTGATAGCGAAGGTGTTTGATTATCAAAGTTTTTATTGGCTGAAAATTTTGATAAAAGGTGACTGTTGATGGGGTAAAAAGCTCATTCCAGTCATCATGTGCCCACATGGCCAACTCGGGGCTTGAAGTAGGGGGTACCAAAGGGTAATTTTGTCCCGAGGCCATATTTGGGACCCTCCTGTACCCCCATCAAGGCTCTGAGTGCCCTGAAATTCGCTAAGTACACAGTAGTGTACCCAAATATGATGATAAATTAGTTGAAACCCCATCAGGACAAAAACATTCCAAAAAAATATAGACCCCCAAAGTGCCCCAAAAATTTATTTCGTCATTAAAAAATCCACTTTTAAGGGGTTAATATCTCTAAAAATGGTAAACTTATGCTAGTTTTAAGTGCAGATCCTGATTGACAGGACCAGAATACATAGATATAGCAATTTACAGGCCTGTAGCTAGCTTAAAACAAAAGATATTGGTCTCCAAAAATGCTTGCAAATTAAGTGTGCAATTCCCAGACCCCAAAAGTGGGCGTGGCACCCAAACTTTGAAGGGCCACAACTCAAAAACCGTTTGAGCAAGGAAGCTCAAACTTCGGATTCTTTCATTTGACACCATAAGGCACTAATAGAATAAATATCAGGGAAATTGAAGAGGTGTCACTGGGGAGGGTGTGTGACTTCACATGGAATGACCCTTAAGGCCTTTATTGGCGAGCCAGGCAGTGGAGTACTTTGATGCTTGCGATGACCACTGCTTAAAGAAAGTGATTCTAACAACTGGCAGTAGGTTTGGGAGTTGATTTTGAGTCCATCTTCAACCTGAAAAAGTCCAACTAGCTCATCTTTAATAATACCAGCCCATACCAGAACCCCACCTCCACTCATCTTTAATAATACCAGCCCATACCAGAACCCCACCTCCACTCATCTTTAATAATACCGGCCCATACCAGTACCCCACCTCCACTCATCTTTAATAATACCGGCCCATACCAGTACCCCACCTCCACTCATCTTTAATAATACCGGCCCATACCAGTACCCCACCTCCACTCATCTTTAATAATACCGGTCCATACCAGTACCCCACCTCCACCTTGCTGGCACCTGAGTAGAAGTGAAGCTCTGTGCCTGTTACTGATCCAGCCATGGGCCCATCCATCTGGTCCATCAAGAGTCACTCTCATCTTATCAGTCCATAAAACCTTTGAAAATCTGTATTCAGATATTTCTTGGCCCAGTCTTGATGTTTCAACTTGTGTCTTGTTCAGCGGTGGTCGTGTTTCAGCCTTCCTTACCTTGGACATGTCTCTGAGCACTGAACACCTTGTATTTCTGGGCACTCCAGGTAGGTTGCAGTTCTGGAATATGACAGCACTGGAGGATCATGGGTTCCTGGTACCTTCACGTTTGATTCTTCTCAAATCTTTGGCAGTTAATTTGCGACTTTTTTTCTCAACACATTTTTTTGCAACCCTGTTGACTATTTGCAACAAAATGTTTGATGGTTCTGTGATAATTCCCCAATATCTTAGAAATTTTTAAAGAGTGCTGCGTCCCTCTGAAAGACTTTTTACAATTTTTGACTTTTCAGAGTCAGTTAAATCTCTTTTTTGGCCCATTTTGCCTGAGGAAAAGTAGCTGTCTAATAATGATGCACAACTGGTATAGGGTGTTGATCCCCTGAGGCCACACCCTCCCTCACTGCACTCATACTCATCACCTGATAGGCTTAAATCCAATAAGCATTCAAGTTTATACAGTCTTTTATACAGTTTTATACAGTTTTTTCCTTCAATAAATGAAATCATCATTTAAAAACTGCATTTTGTATTTACTCGGGTTATCTTTGTCTAATATTAAAATTTGTTTGACTTGAAACATTTAAGTGTGACAAATATGCAAAAAAATTAGAAATCAGAAAGGGGGCAAAGACTTTTTCACAGCACTGTGGAGATTTTGTGATTAGCAAATCATTGTATTCCATTGGTATTTACATTTTACGCAGGGTCCCAACTTTCTTGGAAACCGGGTGGTATTAATAGGCGGGCTAATATGGCGAGACTGAATGGAAAGTCATGTGATCAGATTTGAAGCTGGACTTCCCTCCACGTGACATGACGCTGGTAATAGACTGAGGCTGCGTCTGAGTAGTCTTTTTTGCGTAGGAAAGTTCCTAACTCCTAAAATATGACCTGGAAATAATTACGTGGCTGCCATGATCAGTGCATTCGAATTCTTTAAATGTTGAGGAAAGGTGTCTCAGTGCTTCCTAATTTACCTCCTTTAGCACAGGGTACATGACAGCATCTTTTTTCAAAAAAAAAGCAGATGACGCTATCCTGCAATTCCATGCAGCAGCAATAGTTAAAAAGTGACGGCCATTCATCCAGCCAATTGTGAAAAGAAACATCTATGATGGGCAGGGGAGTCATGATCACTTTTAGCGTTAGTGCAATCAGATTCTCTAATTAGCGCGGTTGTCTTTTTAAGCCTTTAGGAATTCCCTTTTACACCGTTCCTTTACCTTATGATGTTTCCCCACAAAGGGGAAAGAAAAGTGGCCAGGAATTAGTAGACAGGACAAAATTTTTTGACTATTCGGAGGCAGCCTCAATCTATAAAACTTAATGTCCTGTCTGCCATAATTGCTCTCTCTCCTCTTTATTCTCTTCCGACTACGGCCAGATAAGAGACCACTCCCATGATTTAAAAAAAAAAAAAAAAAGAGTGGCAAGGCTGTAAACACTGTGGTACATCAATAACCACAATTCCCAACTTAAAGGAAATGCACAAGGTACTGAGGTGACTACGTCACACTGGTGTCAGACAGAAAAGTTCCCATTCATTTTATCCATAGACTATTTTAACCCCTTTTTGCAGAAGTCAAATCTGGCTATTAATGTGTCACCCTATTTTAGGCTTTAGAATTCAATTTGAGCTTCACAGAGGGGGAAAATGGTTTAAATGAAACAAATACGTGTTACATTTAGAAAGCCATCATATTTCAGTTTATTTTCATTTTTTAGTATAGAATAAAAGCCTCTAGCACAAAAAATCTTCATGAAAATTCAACATTGAAATTACAGTAGAAAAAAATAACAGACCTAGAATAGAAAAATGGCAGGGAGTTAAAACAATGCATTTCCAGGACCATAAACTCCTTAACCACAAGCATGCTTCATCCGAGAGTGATGTTCAAAATTATTAACAGTTTGTGAGCCAAATTAAATTGCTATCTAGCTGACTCTCCACGCTCTCCAAGCCCACAAAACTGTGCACCATTCAATCAACTCATATTTTTAACACAAATCATTTGAGACATAAAGCTCAATATGAATCAATGATTCTACAGTAGAATTTAGTGTGAGTTCAAAATCATGGGCGCAGAAGGAAATCAATGGTCACCAGTAACCTCCCCACACCAAAAACCTTCTTTTCTCCCTTATAAAGTTTAGAAATTTGTCAATTTTTCACCAAAGCGCCATCAGCCAGTACACGTACCCATTAAAAACACAGTTTATGCTACTATCAGAGCGTTCACCCTGCAACCGAAAGCTTGCCATTACTACCTCTGAGCACCAGGGTGCAAAATTAACTTTTTTGTCCATCAGCCAAATGGCCAAAATGTTCAAATTTCACCAGCCACTCAACAGGTTACCATTATTTTTTATGGTTGGTGAGTGAAGCAAATCTACCAGCCAACAGCATATTTTACCAGCATTTAGCTGGTGCTAATTTTGGCCCCTGCTGAGTACCCAAGCGAAAGCTTATGTAAATGCTTTCCACACCCAATAAGGAGCAAGTGTAACTCACAAATACAGGAATATCGAAATATGCTTTATATTTAGAAAACAGACATTCCACTATCAGGAAAAAGCAGGAAATATGCTTCCCTAGATTAAACAGAATTTTTAACAGTGCAATGTACGTGACGAGGTTCACTGAAGTATTCAAGCTATCTGCTATTTTAATCTAGCGAAAACCTAGGCATTGTATTTCTTCAGATGTGGTATAAATTCTAATTAGGTTGCAACATTGAGCAACAAGCCACAATTTTCTGTATTATTAGCAAAGGATAAAGGTTGCTGATAATAACAAATTTCACAAACTAGCTGTAACAGTATGATAATCATGGCAATGGTAGTAAATGGAAAATCAAAGCTAGCAAACTATAAGTAATATATACTCCATACAACATTAGGCCTACTTTGACATAAAGGAGAAAGACTCTACCATCATTAACCACCTCCTTCAGAGAATCAATGCAATCAGGCTCAAGGAACCCTCCAGTCTGGTTCGATTTGGAATGATTTCCAGTGCCCATATCCATATCGCATTTCCATTTCATAAATGTGACCTGAACACTTCTGGGTTGCTTTTGGCAGCTGTTTCAACCTCCGAGCACCCAAGTGAAACGCAACCTTGTGAACGCTTTCCACACCCTATAAGGAGCAAGAATAACTCACTAAAACAGTACTATCTCAAATTTACCTTTTTTTTTTTGAACACAAAACAGACATTCCATTATCTGGAAATAGCAGGTAATATATGATCCAAGATTGAACAGAATCGGTACAACAAACGCAGCAGGGGGGCTACCATTCTGCGATGCATTGCTATTGCTTTGGTCTGACTTTACTCTTCAAAGAATGGATACAGAAACTTTGAACTTACTGGCTACGCAAAACAGTTGCAAAGACTCATTATCCTACAGAAAAACTTCATCAAAAGCTATGTTCTTTTAACAAGTTTTAACAGTGTGAAAAAGCTATGTTTTAATGTACCTCCCTAGAACACTGCAAAAATTATGCTTTCGTTAATGAACCACAATGGAGCATCTTAAAAAGCATATTTTTAATGGGTTTTTTATGGCATAAAACTGTGTTTTTAAATAAACTGCATAAAATTGAGGCGACTCATGGCAGGTTAGGCTTGCCATATAGGGCAGGATACAATTAATATTGGAGAGACACATCAGGCAGGACACAGTGCAGCCGATCCCGTTCATGAGGAATGATCTCTGAATCTTCATATTGCTTTGGAGACTTGCCTTGCAAAGTGCTGCTCCTCTTTGACTAGACGAGCAACTAATTAAAATTTAAATGAACACAAAACACAGAAGCAGATGATTGTTACTGCGGTTTGAAAACTTCAAACTTTTTCAAAGGTGCTTCTGATACATTGTCCAGCCGCTTTATTAAGGTTTTTTCATCTGAATGAATGCTCTGATGGGTATTTAAAGTAGATTTCTGAGCAAAAGACTTCCCACAATAGTCACATTTATCGGGCTTTTCATCCATATGATTTCTCCAGTGCTCATTTAAAGTAGACTTCCGAGCAAAAGACTTCTCACAATGGACACATTTATGGGGCTTTTCACTTGTATGAATTTGGTAATGGTTTTGTAAACTCCTCTTTTGCCTGAAACACTTCTTACATTGATCACACTCGTAGGGCTTTTCACCACTGTGAATTCCCTGATGATATTTCAAGTGGGCTTTCTGAGAAAATGACTTTTCACAATGGTAACATTTGTAGGGCTTCTTACCGGCATGATTTCTCTGGTGCTTAATTAAATTACATTTCCGGGCAAAAGGCTTCTCACACTGCTCACATTTGTAAGTCCTTTCACCTGTATGAATTTTAAGGTGATTGTTTAAACGAGATCTCATAACAAAAGACTTCCCACACTGATGACATTTGAAGGGCGTTTCTCCAGTATGAATTCGTTCATGGTTTCGTAGAGTAGATTTTTCACTGAAAGACTTACCACAATGAGCACATTTGTGAGGCTTTTCTCCTGTATGCATTCTCAGGTGAATATTTAAACTAGATTTCATAGCAAAAGACTTTTTGCACCAATAACATTTGAAGGGCTTTTCTCCAGAATGAACTCGCTCATGGTATTGTAAACTGTTTTTTTGACTGAAGCACTTCTCACACTGATCACATTTGTAGGGCATTTCACCTGTATGAATTTTATTGTGATCGTTTAAATGAGATTTCCGAGCAAACGACTTCTCACACACAGCACAACTGTAGGGCTTTTCTCCGGTATGAATTCTATGGTGGATATTTAAATCCGATTTCTGCGCAAAAGACTTCTCACACTGATCACATTTGTAGGGCTTTACTCCTGTATGAATTCTCTGGTGGACTTTTAAATGAAATTTCCTATAAAAACACTTCCCACACAAAGAGCATTGGTGGGGCTTTTCCCCCATAGGGATTCCAACATCAAGGATTAAACTGGACTGTTTTTTCCGTGATTTACTGCAGTTTGGATTGGGCTCTCCTGCACAGTGATACAGTTCAGTCTCTCCTTTTTCATCAACACCAGCTCCATTAAGCTCAGTATTCATGAGATCACGCACTAAAATTTCATCGGATTCAAGCTTAATGTCATCAGATTTCACGTAAACACACTTATCATCTGGCAAGACACTGACGCTTTCAGCCTTAATATAATCTCCATTATTCCTTTCCGTTTTGACTTGCGCAGTATACAGATGGGTTACACAGGCAGGTTCTGTTAAGTCTTGGCTCTCCGTCTTCAGATCCCCAGAGCTGGTGGAGCAGAGATCAGTTTCTGTTTTTATCAGTGATGCTTCTGTGTGATGTAAATCACTGACCCTGCTGTCTGCAGTAACACACTCTGGCTCCAGTGTGTTGAGTCCTGGTGCAGTACATTTTGTCTCTGACTCTACCATGTGGACAGACTCCAGTCCATGTAGTTCCTCTTCTTTCTCTCTGATCCTGCGCTGCTCGGGGAGCTCTGGTAAGGTCGTCTCAGTGTCCTGTCTCAGACGGACTCCTGCCTGCATCGTTCAGCAGATAATACCTGTTCAGAAGTGCAGCTCCTGAAGGGAAACAGTGGAAGGGATTTTAGTGTTTCACTACCTGACAAAAGTATTAGGACGTTCCTCATTATCACTCAACTTTTGATGTACGTGTTATATTATATATGCGAGTAAAGTAGGAATTTAATGGTGTCCTAAAATGTAGATGTAAACATCACAGAACATTATTGAACATTTGAAGAAGCTACAGATATACATATTGACATATTTTTTCTCTGTACGAAAAACTCAATTTTGCTCTGTCAAAAGTAACAAAGTACAATCCACACGGAAACAAGCTAAAAAACGCAATACTGCAGCGTTGTGGGCGAAATTTTGTAAACTAAGGAATAAATTGAAAAATGTATGTACTTTCAAGTATAATCAGTATTTGGATGTTCTCAGTGATTCTCTTGCTAAAACACCAAAGCGTTTCTGGGGATTCTTCAAGAGTAAAACAAAGACAAAAAGTGTCTCCAGTTTTGTTGCTTATGGAGATAAAACTGCCTCCAATTCTAGCACAAAGGCTAGTCTGTTCAACGAGTCTTTTCAATCCCTATTTACCCCTCAGCCTCTAGAACAAACATATCCGGATATAACCGTTTTTAAACATGCTCGTTTGGGTGATTTAAGGATTACGGTCCATGATGTTGAATCAGTTTTGATGAACCTTGATACAAATAAAGCATGCAGGCCTGACGTGTTACCGGCTCGGATTTTAAAAGAATGTGCTCGTGAATTGGCTCCATCACTTTGTAGTCTTTTTAACAAATCTCTTCAAACTGGAGAATTACCACTTGATTGGCTAAGAGCAAATGTTATTCCAGTCCATAAAAAAATCTGACAAAGAAAATGTGAGTAATTATCGATCGGTATCGTTATTGTGCATTTGTAGCAATGTGCTGGAAAGGTGTATACTTAATTTTGTCTATCCTCATGTAGTGCCTGTTTTACATCACCTACAACATAGTTTTGTTAAGGGTCAGTCAACAACAACTCAGTTAATCCAGGTATTTCATGAAGTTGGTAAATTCTTAGATCAGTCCAGACAAATTGATATTTCATATCTAGACTTTTCATCTGCTTTCAATTCCGTCCCCCATGACTATTACATAAACTCCAGACATATGGATTTCATGGCAATCTTTTAAAGTGGTTTACGTCGTATTTATCCAATCGTAAACAAAGAGTTGCTGTCGATGGTGCCCTATCATCCTGGTCCCCCGTTAATTCAGGAGTTCCACAAGGATAAATTTTAGGTCCTTTGATGTTTCTGCTGTATATTAATGACATGCCAGACTGTGTAAGTCCTGAGACTAGGGTTGCCTTGTTTGCGGATGATTCTAAATGCATAAGAGAAATCAGAAACACGCACGACTGTTCACAGCTGCAGTGCGACCTAGAAAACATCTTGGATTGGAGCCGTAAATGGGACAGGAGATTTAACGCTGGTAAATGTAAACTATTGAGCGTTACAAGGAAGTGAATTCCCATTCTTCATCATTACACAATGAATGGTAATTTAATTGAAAAAGTCGACTGCATGCGTGATCTTGGGATTGTGGTCTCATCAAATTTATCATGGGATGCACATGCAAATGTCTTGGTCAGTAAAGCAAATTGCATGCCTGGATTAATTCAAAGAACTTGCGGTCATTCGTGTTCAGTTCAAACAAAACGAAAACTGTATATTTCACTTATAAGACCACTTTTAGAATACTCCACCCAATCTTGGGCCGTTTCATCAAAAAAATCTCTCCTTCATATTGAAGGTGTGCAACGGAGAGCCACTAAGTACATTCTTGGTTATAATGATTGTGTTGGAAGCAATTACAAAGCCTGACTAATCAAGCTTGATCTTTTACCGCTGGGCTACAGACGTGATATATTTGATTGTGTATTCTTGTGCAGATGCTTGAAGGGGGAATATGACATCAACTATAACCATTTTGTTTCTTTTCAAAATGAAGATACATTTTTAATGAAAATTCCAAAATTTAGGACTGAAACTTTTCACCATTCTTATTTTAACAGATTATTTTATTTGTGGAACGCCAGTCACCTCTATTTAATTTCTGATTCTACAGCTGCTTTTAAATTGAAGCAATTTCATTTTTATACAGAAAAGTTTAACAACTATTTTTCTTCTGATGATTCGTGTATATGGGTTGGCAAATGTCATTGTTCACGTTGCCGTCTGTCCCTCTGATGTTACTTACACTTGCTAGTATACAGTCTTATTTTATTATTATTTTTTTTTCTTCTCTTTGTTCAATTGTCTGTACATGTTGTGGGATGATTGCCTCACAATAGGTGCCTTGCCACCGCACATGTGCGATCATTTCCTGACTTCTGCCAAAGCTCAATAAATAAATAAAAAAATCAATAAATAAGTAAGAGATAATATCATAAATTGCGCTTGCAAGATGGTAATTTCCAAATTCACAAATTTGGAATTGTGTCCTTGTCATAATGGAAGATCAATGGCTACTATTCGTCCAATCATTATGATCAGGTGTGGCACATGGGATGATTTTGATTCTCTATAAAACGAGGGTAGAGACATGCATTGAACAAAAATATAAACGCACGAACCAAACATGCTGAGTTAAACTGACCTATAATGAAATATGCCCACAAACAGTGTTTATTGGTGTTCTGAATGATTTGTTTTGCTCAATTCTGGTGACCTACTTCTCATTGACCACTCCCTGTGAGATTACTCACTCATTGAGTTATTCTGCCCCTGAGCTGCATAGAGCATAACATTGAGTTGGTCAGTCAGCGTGACCAATACACAGGCACTCCTTGCACCAGCGTGCCATTGGCATGCTGAATGCTGGGATATCTGTGACAGCGGTGTCAACACACTTGAATGTGCGTCATTCCACCATCAGCCGGTTGAGAAGTCGATTCAGAGAGACTGGCAGCACTGTGAATCGTCCACATGCCCCACGACCACGTGTGACCACGCCCACACAGGATCGGCACGTGCGGCTCCAGCACCTCCGTGATCGGCTCCGACCAGCCACCAAGACAGCTGACGAGACCGTCAGAGATGCACAACAGGCGGATATCAGCTCAGACCATCCGGAACCGCCTGAGGGAGGCAGACCTCCGAGCCCGCCGACCGCACAGAGGTCTTGACCGCCGATGAATCGCGATTCCAACTTTACCGCGTTGATAGCAGACAACACGTATGGCGACGTGTGGGCGAGGGTTACGCTGATGCCAATGTTGTGCGTCGGGTGGCACATGGTGGTGCACGTGTAATGGTATGGGCAGGCGTATGCCATGGACAGCTTACCCATCTGCTTTTCGTTGAGGGGAACTTGAACGGGCAGCAGTACCGAGACGAGATCCTGAGACCCATAGTCATACAGTTTGTGCGACTTCATCACATGACATTCCAGCACGATAATGCCCAGCCACACACTGCCCAGATCTTCATGATAAGGAGGATGTCCCTGTTCTCAACTGGCCAGCATATTCTACCGATATGTCACCAATTTGGGATGTTCTGGATCACACATGTTCCGGTTCCAGAAAACGTGCGCCAGCTCCGATCTGGGCTGCAGGAGGAATGGGACAACATTCCACAGGCCACTATTGACAACCTCGTGAACTCCATGCGCCGGAGGTGTACCGCTTTACGTGATGCCGATGCTGGACACACTCGTTACTGAGTACTGTGAGCTCTGCCTGCTGACCCCTGTTGGGTTCAGGCTGTACAATAATTCAGTATGATGTATCCAAAATGGGGTCTGTATTTTTATTTGAATGAACAAATATTTCCAAAAATGATACATTCAGTATTTTCTACTGCACTGTAAAAAAATAATGTTTCATAATGTATGTCATAATGTTTCAAATGCAAACTTTCACTTATAAGTGGATGATACGGTTATTTATTGCACCGCACCAACGCAGAATCGGGCTCTCAGTCGATTACAAGCTGCTTTTGACTCTCTACAAGAGGTTTTTCATGAATTAAAATGGATTTTAAATCCTAATAAAACAAAATTCATGATGTCTACAAACTCAAAGTCAAAGTCACCGAACCTGCCACCTATTGTAACATCTCAGGGTGATGTTATTGAGTCTGTATGCACCTATAAATACTTGGGATTCTTAATTGATGACTCGTCATCTTTTAAGCTCCATATTGAGCAACTTGTAAAGAAGTTGAAGTTACGTTTGAGCTTTTATTTTAGAAATTAGTCGTGTTTTTATTTTGCTGCCAAGAAACGGCTCGTTGCTGCGACTTTCATGCCCTTGGTTGATTATGATGATGTTTTATATATGAATCCATCTTCTCAGTGCCTTCACTCTCTGGATACGGTTTATCACGGAGCACTTAGGTTTATTTCAAATCTTAAGGCCTTAACTCATCACTGCACGTTATATGCTCGAGTTGACTTGCCTGCATTGTAGACCTGTCGACTAAATCACTGGCATGTTTTTATTTATAAGGCCCTTCTTAACTTGTTTCCATAAATATAGTTTTCTTTGTTTGAAAAATGCTGGAAGCTATAGTCTTCGCTCCGTGACCCATTCTAAAGACCTGTTCTTAAGACCTGTTCTTGCTCTCCGTTCACAGAGTGCATCTTGAAATGGGGAAAAAAAAAGAGTTTTATATACGCTGCTCCTGCAGCCTGGAACCTGCACCAGGAGGATTTGGGTCTAAAGGAGTTGGTCTCTTTAAATGTTTTTAAGAGTAGATTGAAGGCGTTTGAGGAAGATGCATCGGGCTGTAAATGTTTTATGAGATGACCTCTGTTATGTGACTCAGAATTTGTTGACTTGTGTTTGTAATTGTTTTGTATTGTGTCTGTAACGTTTTTCAAAAGGTGCTGCTGTCAATCTTGGCCAGGACACTCTTGTAAAAGAGATTTTTAATCTCAATGAGGTTTTCCTGGTTAAATAAAATTTAAATAAATAAATTCACACATAAATAGTGACATCTTAATACTTTTGCCAGGTAGTGCAACTTCATGGAATATATAACTCGTACATTAGATCACCAAAATGCTAAAATGTCCAGCTTTTAAAGTAGTCCGATCAACATCCCATAATACCAGAGCACAATATTTAGGGCCCGTGCACCGACCGGTGCAAGGAACTTATTGTTTTTGCAGGTATTATAATTATTATTAATCTGCTGCAAGAACACATTTTTGAGGGTCTTGTCATGTACGAATACTCCTGAAAATTTGCACACACGTCAGGCTTGCGTGAAATGACAAATATATTGCACTTATCGATCTTTGGCGTAAACATGTGACCATTTTGGGATCAAGGTGCTAAGATTTTCACGAAATATGGTGGGATCACTGGGATCCTAATGAAGTTTTTTGCAAAATTTTTGGAAAGTTTTCCGCCTTACAGAAAGTTAGCTATGAGCAATTTCCTGCGTTTTTCCAAATTTTATGAAAACATTTTCGAGGGCCCCAGATCAAAAACTTGCGAAACTTTGCACACAAGTTAGAAGAGTGATGCTCTTTGATGAGACATCCAAACTGGCCCTGGGCAGGACACACTGGCTCTCTAGCACCCTCCTAATGAAGAACTGCATTTTTGAGGTCTTCAACATTCTCAAAAACTCTCCAAATTTTGCACACGCATAAAGCCCATCATATATTTTCCTACAATACAGGCTTTGCACATGGACGTGGCAAAATGGCTCTAGAGTGCCACCTAGAAAATTTCAACAAACCAGCCCTCGCAGCCCGTTTAACCAAGATGTATGAAATTCGGTGGACAAGTGGACCATACCGGGACTTCAAAAAAGCCTCTTGGTGTCATAACCTACACTCAACAGGAAGTCCGCTATTTTGAATTGAAATTGCAACTTTTATTTTTCACCATTTAGAGGCATTGCACTTTAACAAACTCCGCCTAGAGATTTTATCCGAGCAACTTATAATTCGGCATGTGACATCTAAAGATGTCGTTATAAATTGTAAAACTATTCCCCGATGACGATTTGGATAGTTGAGGATATGACATCACTAAATGATATTGGTCCCCATTATGTTGTGTCGAGTCGTTTAATAATATGAGACTTTTATTTGAAGCCAGAAGATACATTCCTGGCTATTTTGAAGTCCGTATCACCAAACTTCTCAATTATTACAGCAACTGAACTTGTGCAAAGTATGTAATACAATGTTGTTGTATGTAACACACTTCTAATTGCATATGACTGAACGTCATGCTGCTGCGATCTTTCTCTCCACAGCGAAATTCTACGAACAGAGGGGTGGTGTGAATGTCAACCACAAGAGACTGCAATATAGCTATATATATATATATATATATATATGTGTGTGTGTGTGTGTGTGTATGGGCCAGGCTCACAAAATGTGCACTATCCCCCCTAAATGTGTCCACAGGCTAGCAAATGTTATATTTTGCTTAGATCATTCCAGAACCATCATGAATGGATGGAGCACACCAAGAGAAACTTGGAACACCCCACTTTTGCAGGTCTGCGATAAATATTTCCCTGTCTTTTTTGCCCTTAAATTTGGAAAAGTGGCCAGAAATGGCATTTTTTGATGTCCATGTAAAAAGTTAAATATAAAAAAACAAAAAGTGAACTATTTAAGTGTGTTCCATTTTTTTTCTGTGCATAAAAGACGTGTAGGCTATGTCTGACAGTCGGCATACGTCCCTATCGTCGTTTTGTGTATTGTGGTGACATTTAATAAATTGTTCATACGGTACTGGTTTCAGACTTAGTTTTTACATTAAGCACTCAAGAAAAATCAAAAAAGGTCCCTACAGCCTAATAATCCTTCAGGATGAAGCATATATGTATATGGTCCATTAGGGCAAAAAAAAAAAAAAAAAAAAAAAACAAACTCCAACCTACAGGGAGTGAGTGGGATTTTGTGTCCCAAAAAAAACGACATTTTTAAGAGAAGTTTCTGACTTAGACGTATATATAAAAAACTGTAAAAGATACAGCCAAATGCAATTCAGGTATTGTTGTTGGCCTAAATCAAAGTGGAAATCACTGTTTACATCAATTATTTTTTGAATAACGACATAGCTACAGCGCACGAAGTCAGTATTTTATTCACAATAGAACAGAGATAACATAGCCAATGTTGAAACTTATAAATTTTACAATTTTATCCACAAAATGAGCTCATTTTGTGCATAAAAATGTAAAATGTCTCAGTTTCAACTTTTGAAATGTTTTCTATGTTCTATTGTAAATAACATATTGGCTCGTGATCTGAAAGTCATTGCATTTTGATTTTATTCACAATTTACACTTTGTCCCAACCATTTCAGAATTGGGGTTGTATAACGATGGCGTCTGTTGGAGGCCTGACATCGGACCGATCAGCCCACGCTCTCAGTCAGAAACCGGGATCTCAGGCAGAAACTGACGCGGGGCGTGGCGGCCGCTGTGGCCATAGTCAGTGGCCGATCAGTCATAAACTTGTTCAAATAACATGCATTGGTGGTCTGGGACACCAGACAACACCTACAACAAAATAATAATAACTAAAAGACAGAAACACTGCAATCATCATTAAAAACTCCCGGGGCTCAGGCTTGGGGAACCTAGGACCCAAAAAAAGAACTGTCAAGCAGCCTGTCCACCAGCCTACAAGTGGCATCTTCCATTGGTAAGTGATTAATTACCTACTTGAGACTCTCATTCTATCTAGTAGTTAAGTATTATGGCAATAGCAAGTCAGTCGGGTTGAGTTTGGTACACTTTGACGGGTTTGACTTAGTCGCGGTTTCTGACTTAGATCCGGTTTCTGACCGATATTCCGATATTTTGAGCTAATAGACACCTGTTCTGGCTTGGTATTGCCAAGGCTACATACTTTCAAGCTGAAAGGAGTGTTTCTAGGAGATTTTTGAGTTTTGATATAAGTTTTTAGAACATTTTTTCAGGTATTTGCAGACCATAATTTCATTCTTTCAGCAGCGATGGGATCCCGAGGGAAAAAAAAAAATCACTGTAGGGTTTCTAATTTCAGGTGATATACCTCTGGACATCACTGATATAAAATTATAACACTGATTGGAGGCTTAAATAACTTTATAATCACTAGTTATAGGCCTCTGGATGAATTATAGCCTAACAGCAGGTTTTCGTGTTTCGGTGCACATTTCGTGAGCCTGGCCCATATTTGTATGAAAAAGACGGAACCGCCGGCCCGCTAAATACCCACCATCTACCAATATACAACAGAGATGCCAAGTCTCACGCCTTAGGCGTGAGTCTCTCCTCATAGAGACATGCACATTCCTGTGCCGTAGTCAGCAATTATTCAATCAACGCGCACTGAAGAAATTCACTCGCGGAATTTAAGTCATTGTGCATCAAGTTAATCAGTTTCACATGCATTACGGTGGATTTCCCCACTAATGACACGGCAATCGATTATGACTCGGGAATTCTCAGGCTTGTCTTTACTGAGGGATTGAAAGCAATGTAATTGCATAAAAACGTTTCAAATAGTATTATTTCAGTATAGGCATGGGCAACGCTCTGCATAAACTCTAATGGAATGCGTAACAGCTGAACTGGGGCGGTAAACAAGCCTCAGAAAACTTATAAAAAAATGATGTAAATACCATTTTCATACAAAAAGAACACCATGGTTTGATTAAAAGCAACCTTTTCAATAGGATACCCGCATTTCATACATGAACTCTGCCTATTACGCCAATAACGCGATTTGAACAGAGCTATTATTCGCCCGTTGGATGAATGCATGACCTCAATTTGCGCCGTGTTTACAAACTTTCAAGTGCACGGCGTGGCAAAAATATCCATTTTGGATGTAGATTTCAGACAGCCCGCGCTGACGTGATATCCCAGCTACGGCCCTGATTGCCTTACAGCCATCTAATTTGAGAAATTACGAGTCTGTTCGTCCAGTCTAGACCTCCAGGGATGTGAAATTAGTTCGACAGAAGTTGTTGAAGTTAAATCGAGAGTTCGCCGTGACTTCTTCTCAACAATAGCAAGAAAGGTGAGTGTATTTTTTGCTGCAAACATACATAGTTAGTTGACAGAATATCCTGTAACCCTATTTGTGAAGTTTCAGTAAAATATACCAAGGAATAAACCAGCGCCAGGCGTTCAAAACCTACCAGTGTTCTGACGAATTTTGCTACCTATGCCACCTCGCGAACGCCGGTCACAAGATTCATTCACTTATACCCTTCAATTCGAGACTGCGAGGATGGAAATCTGAATAATCAATTAGGAAAAATTCTCGGCTCTCGTAATTCTGTATATCGTTTAAACATTTTGTTAATCGGATTATGAAAGAAGACTGAAAATAAGCGCCCGCTTTTTGTTTGGGTGTAAAAGCGCATATTTAAAGGAGAATAACACTGTATATTGATTAAGCATTGAACTCTGCATAAGTCGAACTGTTTTAATATTTGTTGATGACATTGCTTCGGCTTCCTGGAAGCAAGCACGCACAAATCTGCTATCCTGTGAGCATTTCAGGTTCGATATACTGAGTAATAACGCCATGAAACCTAAACTGGCCCGTCATTCTGCCGAATAGTCTTACTAAACTAGTTAATCGTCTGATTGCTAATCAAGCAAGGGGAGGTTTCTGCCTCGCCAAACTAACCTCCGACTGCACGTCACTGTGTTTTACTATGAATTATTCACAGTAGCTCATTGAATCGATCATGGGAGGAGGGTATATGGACATTATAAAAACAGTGTAAAGTTTTTTTTTTTTTTTTTAATCACCACGGGTTATTGAAGGGGAACGTTTAGAGCAGTGGGAGGGCAAACACCTGCGGCATCAGCGACTTCACTGCATTTTATACAGTAATGGGCGAGTAGCGTTAATGTTTGCCCTCCCACTGATAATTTTGACATTTTTGCAGGCCATTGATCCAAAAAAAACTTCACAGGCAACCCATTCATACCACTTTTTAATATCAATGCAAAACCTAATGGTTTGTTGAACATAATTAGGTGAAATTCAATACATTTTCCATTAAAAAGGGCCTAGGGGGTGCTGCTGTACTTCAGAAAAGGGGTTGATGACTTTAGCATCAATTATTTCTGTTAGGGTACCCTAATGGATAATTTGGCCAGGTTTATTTCCGAGCAGACTGCATTTTCGAAAATTCACTCAGGCTTCACCCCCCAATTTTCATAATGGGTTTTGTTGATAAATGCCGAAATCAGCCATTTTTGGGACCCCGTGGCTCTGAGACCCTTTCCTGTAAAGGCGTTGGACTTGTGGCAAACTCTTTGTCTGTGTCTTCTGTACTTACCTGCAAAAAATCATAAGAAAATAATAATAACTTTTTTCTCAGCAACTCAAGAAATGTTGTCATTTTATTCATTTGTATTGCCCATGCCTATTCAGTAAAACAATGTAAACGATCATGAAACACATGCATTGTTTCCAATCCCTGAGTAAAGAGAAGCACGGGAAGTCCGGAGTCATAATCGCTTTCCATATTACTTGTGATGAGGTGCACCTTTACGCAAGTGAAACAGAAACTTCAATGCACAAGGATTTTAATTCCGCACGAGATTCTCATTAATAAGCGTTCATTGAATAATTGCGGACTACGGTGAATAAGCCTAAAAAATGCGTGAGACCTACGCCGAATGCGTGAGACTTGGCATCTCTGATACAATGGTTTTCGGCTGAAAAAAACGCGGTTTGAGGATTTACTTACTCTTTTAGAAGTCGGAGAATAGCCTGCCACTCGTCTCGAATCTGGTGATCTGAAATTAATGATGTTGTGTGCGTGCCCAAAATCAAAGTTTCATGGGGACATCTGTCCAGGGTTGGGCATTTTCACGCTGAGAAATTTTATGACACCGACGCTCTTTATCACAACAGAATAACATTAGGTTTATGACACAAATTGGTCCACGAAAACTAGCCAGTTCATACCGGTCTATACGTATAATAATTCCTGCTCATTCCGATTCCGTTGCTTTCTTGGGTAACGTTCGCTCGCTACGTAGGCTAGCTAAAGATTGCCACTTCTATTTGAACATTAAATTATTCGAAGAGCATCTTTAACCTTAAAAGATAACTAGCTACGCACCGTGGCTCATTCTTCAGGCAACAAAGCGAACAACTGGGTATCTAACGAGCAGCTCCAAAGCGGGTGTAAGGAAATTCAGGACTTCTTTCTTCTTTTGAAGTTGAATGTAAATAAACGTTTTGCAGGTTATATGCATTACCGCCACCTGCTGCACTGGAGTGTGGAAAAACGCTAGTTACGACTGTAACTGGTTCTATGAATGCCGAATGACCGCCAGAGGCGGTACAGCCTGTGAATGATACCCTTCGCGTAGCGCGGGTCGAGTCCTTATACCAGGGGTGTCCAATCTTACCCATAAAAGGCCGGTGTGAGTGCAGGTTTTGGTCCTAGCCCAGTGCTAAAACACCTGATTCCACTGATTAACTGATCCGGGGGTTCAATCAAGACCTTGATGAGTAGAATTAGGTTTGTTAGTGTTGAGCTGTAACAAAAACCAGCACCCACACCGGCCCTTTGTGGATTAGATTGGACACCCCTGCCTTATGCCAACAAAGTCATGTATGACGTACCTCATACTATAAAAAGCCCTGTAGCACGTCATACGTCCTCGGAAAACTTCTCGCGGAATAACCTGCGATATCCGAGTGACTAGTAGCTCTGGCGGTCATTCGGCATTCATAGAACCACAGTTACATTCGTAACTAGCGTTCTATTTCATGCCTCCTGACCGACAGAGGCGGTACAGCCTGTGAATGACTTATACCAGCAAAGTCAGGAGGACGAGCACACCTCATTATTGCTGATGTGGGCTTGGTAGTATGGCAGAGCTTAAGCCTGAGCCAGATGAGGTTACATTAACCCAATAAAATCTGGCAAATGTAGAGGAACTGGACCAAGTCGCTGCCGCACAGATCTCAGATAGTGGGGTTCCTCTTCGAGCAGCCCAAGAAGCAGAAAGTCTCCTAGTGTCATGACAAGCAACAACGCCTGGGGGCAGGGAACCTGCTGCTTTAGATGCAAGAGAAATTACCTCACAGACCCAGTGTGAAAGGCGCTGTTTAGACAAAGGTGCACTGGTGTTGTGTCCCCCGTAACATACAAACAGTTAGTCAGACTGTCTTGTAGTTTCAGCTGTCTTGACATAGTGTTTTAGTGCTCGCACAGGGCACAGAAGGGAGTGGTACACATCACTGACATCCTCATACGCTGTAATATCAATAGATTGATTGATGAAGGATGGGAACAGAACTTTTGCCAGGAAAGATGGGTTCGGCCACAGTGTTATGCCTGAATAGCCCGGTTTCCATGTCAGTCAGTCAGGACTGACTGAGAGAGTGTGCAGTTCACTCACTCGCCGAGACTATTGGTAGCAGGAAAGCTGACTTAAGGGATACCCACTTTACTTCTGCTTGAGTTAATGGCTCAAAAGGAGCATGACACAAGGAGTCCAGAACTAGGTGAAGGTCCCGCTGAGGACTGCGGGGGGGCTCTTTATGGTTAGAGGTGCTGAACGCTTTTAAGAAGACTGCGGATGAGACTGTGCCAACCAATGGTTTAACCTTCCACTTTGACATGTTTTGCTGATATGGCAGCCACATACACTTTCACAGTGAAGGGGAATTTCCCTTTGTCAAGGAGACTCTGTAAAAAATTTAAAATCAAAAACAGTGGGCAGGAGGTCGGTGAGACCCCTGACGTATCACAACAGTTTGCAAATAATTTCCATCGGTTAGCGTAAAGTTGCCTAGTTGAAGTCGCTCTCGCGTTTTCGACTGTATTGACAACTGCGGGATCACAGTCAGCTAAGAACTCACTGGTCCCAGCGGCCACAACCACAGCTGGAGACGTTCCGGGCAAGGGTGCCAAACTTTGCCTTCCATCTGAGACAGCAGATCTGTCCTCTGAGGCAGCTGCCACGGTGGTCCCAGCAGCAGTAAGTGGGGTAGTGCAAACCACGGTCTCCCTTTGCGCCGGCGCTAGTGGGGGGACGGAGCCCTGGGTGTGGCTGACGCCGAAGGGCACTGCGTCCCTGGTGGCAGGTCTAGGAGCCCAGTTAACAGGGAGTGCAGAGCTCTGTGGCAGTTGGCATTCATGACGCATTGGTAAACATTGAGGTACCAGCAAACGCGCTGTTTGGGACACGCCTACCTGCTGTCTCCGTGATTCGGACACGAGAGCACGGCGTTCTAGTGCGTCCTTTGCAGCGGGTCTGAACAGCTGGCCAGGTACAAAGGGAAGCTCCCGCAGGGCAGCTCTGCATGCATCTGGCAGTGAGGTTTGGGAGAGCCAGACCTGGCGGCGGGCAACGCACCAATACTGCCATAAGATGACCAAGTTCCTGGGTCATGAAGCCAATGCCGTGGAGGGTAGCCTCAATTGCCTCTCTCGCATCCGGGTCAGAGCTAGAAGACTGAGCAAGGTTGGAGACAGTGTAATCAATGCAGCCAATGCGTGCAGCATGGTTACAGACCCTAACAAGGTCATCAACAGTGCGACTACAAGCCTTACTGGGGCAACTGGGGCTACTGCTTCGTCCGCAGAGACTACCAAGGCGACAACACAGGTGTCCACCGAAGGCATCTGGTCCAGCCCAAGCACAGGGGCGAAGGCCATATTTCCCATGGCATGGGCCATGGAAGTAGAGTGTGAGCGGGCAGCCGCTGACTTAAAAGCAGTCTGAAACTCCGCTACAAAGGCATCGCACTTTGGAATCAAGGCAGTGGTGTCTGTGGAGGAAAGCTAAAGTATGCACTCACTCCAGAAGTCCGTTCACTGGCTTCAAGCCACGCTGTGCCAGTGCTGAATGAATAGTCGCCTTCGCTGAGTGGGACCTGCTTGCAGAGAATCAGGCGGCGCATTAGACTCAAATTCAAATGAGCTTTATTTGCATGACAAGTGAACATGTGTTGCAAAGCAGTGGTAAGACTCATCATCTCCAGCAGAGTTAAACAGGGAGTCAGTAGCCGCTATAGAGAGCGCATCATCATTTTGCCCGTGGGGGGCGGGGGGGTTAATTGGGGGATAATTGTGTGTGGCACATCCAACACCATTGCAGTATAAACTAGCCGTGATAATCCTTAACTTTTTGATAGAAGTATGCGACCATTTAATGACAAATCTCTCAATAACCAGCTGTAAAATTTACTTTTAATCTTTTCAATCAATGGATTAAAGTTCAAATCTTCTCTTTTTGATTTTTGCAAATTTTAATACCCAAATATGAAATTACATCTTTTAAAGGGATACCGCATATTTCATTTGAATCATTTGGCTTATCTTTAAGGGGAAAAAGGACACATTTTTTAATATTTAAAGTTAAACCTGATACCATAGAGAATGCAGCTAGACAATCAATAGCTTTTTTAACTTCCTTTTCATCATGTAGAAAGATAGTAGTATCGTCAGCTAATTGACTACATTTTAATTCTCCTTTGGCTATTTGAGTACCTTTGAAATGGTCATTTTTAATATGAAGTGCCAACGTCTGTATTACTAATAGAAATAAGAAAGGTGCAGCTGGATCCCCTTGTTTAATCCCTCTGCCAATATTAAATCTAGAAGTGGTTCCCAAAGGTAATTTAACTGAACTATTACAATCTTGGTATAATGTTTGTATTGCACATTTAAAATAGCCACCAAAACCAAAGAAGTCTAGAGTGTTGAATAAAAAGCTGTGCTCGACGGTATCAAAGACTCTATAGTAATCCAAAAACAAAATGTAGGTATTATCATCAATAAATTCACCATATTCAATTAAATCTAAAATTAGGTGAATATTATTACTTATGTGCCTACCACGCATAAAACCAGATTGACAATCATCAATAATGGAATTGAGGCGCAATTTTAATCTCTGAGCAAATATAAGTGCAACCAGTTTGGCGTCATTGTTAATTAAAGTTATTGGTCTCCAATTTTCAATCATCCATAAATCTTTATCTGGCTTGGGTATTAAAGATATAAGACCTTGAGATAAATCTTTATCCGGCTTGGGTATTAAAGATATAAGACCTTGAGATAAATCTTTATCTGGCTTGGGTATTAAAGATATAAGACCTTGAGATAAATCTTTATCTGGCTTGGGTATTAAAGATATAAGACCTTGAGATAAATCTTTATCTGGCTTGGGTATTAAAGATATAAGACCTTGAGATAAATCTTTATCTGGCTTGGGTATTAAAGATATAAGACCTTGAGATAAATCTTTATCTGGCTTGGGTATTAAAGATATAAGACCTTGAGATAAATCTTTATCTGGCTTGGGTATTAAAGATATAAGACCTTGAGATAAAGTTGGCGGTAGCTTCCCAACCCCAATTGCTTCCTCAAATACAGATAAAATAAATTCTGAAATGCCATCGTGGAATGTCTTGTAAAATTCACTTGTGAGTCCATCATTTCCAGGGGATCTATTATTCTTTAATTTTGATGTACACATTTTTATTTCATTTAAAGTTATATTCCTATCACAATTTTTTTTTTAAATCATCATCTGTAAATTTAGCATTCTGTCGTATGGCAGAAAAGAAGGATTCATCATTACTATCATTCCTTTTTCTGTATAATTTCCCATAAAAGGTTTTAACAAAAGAAGAAATTTCTTTTACATTATCAGAGACATAGCCATTAATATTAAACTTATTTAATGAGGAAAGTTCTATGTTCCTCTTTTCCAAGTTCAAAAAATATTTAGTATTCTTTTCTCCTTCTTCCAACCATTTTCTTCTACATCTTACAAAAGCTCCTCTAGCTTTATATTACTTCTGAGAACAAATGGAACGCAGCATAAGAGGACGTATGACGTGCTACAGGGCTTTTTATAGTATGAGGTACGTTATACATGACTTTGTTGGTATAAGGACTTGATCTGCACTACGCGAAGGGTATCATTCACAGGCTGTACCGCCTCTGGCGGTCAAGAGGCATGAAATAGAACATATTTACGGCCTGAGCACCGAGAGTGCGATTAATAATAATAATAATATTGATAATAATAATAATAATTCCCAAATTAAAATCGCATTTTTCAGGCCTTCCAAGGGCAGAAAGTAATCAAAATTGGCAAATGCAAAGTGCCAGGTGCAAAATTTGATATTTTACTGCTTAACCATATGAACACATCATAATGGTTCTATAGCGCCACCTTGAATGTTATAAATTCAATGGAAAATAGACAGAAATGTGTTTACCCTGCAGTCACAAAAACTTAGCTGAATGATGTAACATACCAGAATCTACACAGTTTACCACAGTCCACCTGCACCTGTCAGGATTTGCCACCAGCCCCAACGTGCACAAGGGGGTGAAGGCCCGTTCAAAGCTGCTTGCAGCTTTAATCCCAACAATTTAGGAGAGAGGCTGACCGAATTGGAGGAAAGTTATGAGCGTTCGTAACATATCAACGGGAATATGAATGAAATATTCTATAAACAATTTATGTGAAAACCTTAATCAAAATATACTCTTATTTAGAATCAGAATAAGGCCAGTTGTCAGATTATTGCTGTCCATGTAAACGTAGTCACTGAGGAAGAATAAAATAGGTGAAGGAGTGGAAATACTGTGTGCAAGAATGTGGTAGGAGAGGTAGAGGCCTACTTATTTTCCCCACATGACATTATATTCTCATGCAAATCAGTATCTAATACCCTGAATACCCTTTGGTCTGGCTATACTTTTCACATTGCGAATATCAATTTTGACCTTACAGGCTATGCAAAAACAAAATGAAACACTAATTACCTTACGGCAAACCGCCATAAAAAGCAGCATCTTTTGACTAATCTTTACAGCATTAAAAAAAAAAGCTGTGTTTTAATGAACCTCACAAGAACACTGGAAGAAGTGGTGCTTTGGATGGTTTTTCACTGCATAAAAAGTTGCATTCTAAAGTACCTCAATAGAGCATCTTTCAGCATTATTTTTTTTCTGGCTTTTAAAGGTATTAAACTAGCATTTTAATGTTAATCACTTCAAAATTGAGTCAAATTATGGCAGGTTTGGCTTGAACATACATATGTGACTTCCTAGAAGTCTGTAACACAAACCTAGGCTCCATCTGTGACCATTTTAGTGATACAAGTCCTTGAATTTTCACTAGGTCACGTGACCTTCGAAGGTCAATACAAAGGTAACCAAATAAAAGTTCATATATGACTTCCCATATGTCTCTTATACAAATCTACACACTATCTGTAACGATTTTGGAGACACAAGTCATTGAAATTTCCCTGAAAGGTTTGACCATTGAAGGTCAAGTTCAAGGTCACCAAATTAAAGTTCATATATGGCCTCGTACAACTGTTCAATACACGTGTTCTCTTCAATATATTCAAGCCTAGAAGCCTTTGAAAATTGTAACATTTTGCTTGCCCTCAAGTTTGACCTTTCAACGCATGATCTTCATGCATATATATATATATATATTTTTTTTTTTTTCTTGATGACAAAGCGCAGAAATAATACGATCGCGCTGAATTCATATTGCTCGCTAACTAGTTTCTTTTGTCTGTATAGTAATATCCAGTTTCGCCGCACCAGTGGGAAAATATTTTAAAATTGACAGCTCAAGTATTTTCAAACTGAGTTATGGGGCACTAAAACGAGGCGCCAATATCTGCTCTGCGATTCGGTCTGGTAGATAGGAATCTTACAAGAACCAGTATTATATTGGAAGTGGATTACCAAATGTCATAGCAAGGCTAGTTTGGTGTAGCCATTGATAGTTACACCGTTCGTTAGCGCTCTGCCCATATCACGTTCACGTAGCTTTGGACGCAGACATTTACACACCTTGGGCCTCATTCACCAATAACTTAAGAATCTTCTTAGATTCTTTCTTACGGTGTTCTTAAGAAGGTTCTTAAGAAAACTCTACGTCGGATTCATCAAAATGTTCTGAAACTGCAGAAGTATTCGCAGCTGTGTTCTTAAATTGATGAATCCCATCTCCTCGTAATCTGAGAGCGCGTGTCAGTTGAGCCTAATTAACATATGATTAGCATAGGTAACTGCCCATCAATGCCCATAAAAGGGCATGAAAATGCAGGGCCGTGAGTAGGCACAGGTGTCATACAGAGGAAACGGCAACAACAAAATGTTCAAAGCACAAAGTAAATCGATTGGAGCATAGTTGGTAAAAAGAGGGGGAAAAAAACTTCGGTTGTTCAGAGGAGGTACTCCTGCAGAAAAAAAATATATTTGGTAGTTTAAGTGCAGGTTACACTAACAAAAAGAAGGAAGCTGTCACACATGCAGTGAACGCAGTATCTGGAGAAGGACGCACAATACAGGAGCTGAAAAAGAAATGGTTTGATCTCAAATCTGACACCAAAAAAAAAAAAAAAAAAAAAATTGCAAAATTCCGACGGGATATGCAACGGACTGGAGGGGGAACAGCAGACACCCCAAACCTGTCTGAGCTGGACCACCGCATCGGGGAGACGGCACTCTCAGGTAGGCTATGGGAAAATCTAAATCACTATAGTGTTTTTTTTTTTTTTTTTTTTAATAGTTTAATTTCTCCACCCTAGTTTTTAGGAGTACCATCGACTGAGTGTCTGGATACAAACGTGTGTCCTAAAGGCAGTAGTTTACCATAGTGCATGTAAGCCAAAATAACGTCTTAGTATTGGACTGAGGGTCGCAACAATGGCTTGATTTATTTATTATTCACAGATGAAGTCCCGCAGAGCCAACCTGCAACAGAACCAGAACCCTCCTGCAGCAGTACCTCTATGCGTACTCGGTCCCGTGCCTCTTCTCCCTGATCTCGGATGCGGTGTTGGACAATCAAGAAAGGAAAGCTGACACGCTCAATAAGATTGCCTCAACACTCGCAACCATATCCAGTACACTCAAATAAATTGAGAATTAAAAAAAATAAAGATGTGCACTGGAACCGGTCTGTCCTCATATTTGAAGTGATAGACTTTAGTTTTTTAAAAAAAATCAGACTGTTCGATTCAAATTGTAATATTAATGCAACTTTTTCACAAACGGGCAATTAATTGCACCCGAACTTGAACAGCGAGCCTGCAGTCTGGTCCCATCATTGCGTCAAGACGCACATCCTCATGGCGTAGTGGCTGAGGGGAAAGGGGCACACCATGCCTCATCGCGATGTTGTGCGGGACACTGCAGCCCATGATTATCCCACAGACCTGTAATGGTGAGGTAGAGTCATAAATTAGAAGATGCAAGGAATTTGATTAAACTTGACCTTAGTTTCAGCGGTTTTTACAAGAATAAAAATCTTCAGTTCTCTTTACATGCCTTCTCCGGTTTGTACAGCAATTTGCCACCTGCTGCGTCCATACACATCCAACGTCCCTTTAAAATGCCGATGGTGCGTTCGATGGTGGAGCGAGTGCGTGAATCTGATTAGCTAGGCTATATGAAATCTGAGGACTCTGAGGGTTGGTCAGTGGGGTCATTAACCAGGGGTACAGGGCATATTCTCGATCCCCTACTAAAACAAATCAAATTAAGATCAAATCAAAAGACACTTTTGTGGGAAATTATAATGCGTCACCAGCTGCTCCTTGTTCGTGGTGCATTCCCACGGAGCTGTTTTGTAAAGTGTAATTTAATTAATTTAAAATAAAAAATGCTCTGTAAATTACCAAAAAATAAATAAGACGGAAATATCACTGTAATATCGCATTTTAATTAACTGCGCAAATGAAGGCAACACAACCAATGTGCCAACTTGTCGACACTGAAATGTGCCTAAGAGCACTCCTGAGTGTTCGTAGGATTTGATAAGAAAACATTCATGAATGCCACAATCTTCGTAAAAACTTCGTAAGTAGGACTTAGGATCAAATTTGTTCATAAGAACGGTTCGTGAATGAGGCCCCTTGTTCTCTTGGCTCAAGTAGGGAGGATGTTTGTGCTCCTGCTTCAGCGGTTATCCGCATATTATTTTCTCACACCAACTGACCGTGCGAACTGCATTTGACCTATCAAACTCACAGAGACTGGTCAGCCAATGAAGCAGCATTTGGACGTATTTTCCACAAATAAACCCTCTCTAGTTGGTCTTTCCCGCCTCTGTTCATTGAAGATTAAAAAAAAAAAAAATACAGCACTGCGGTCTCGTTTTACCGACGTTCAGTCATGTGGTGACAAACTGCCTTAAGTGAAGAATTATACGGGGCAAAGGAAAAAAAAAATATTCGGGGCTACAATCGCCAATGCCCTGGGTAGGCGAATTTTTCATTGAATTTTTATTCGTCACGAAGCAACTACATTCGCCAATGTGACTATTGCTTAAAATTTTCTTCTCGTCACTGATGGATTTTATTCGCCAATGACGAGCGGTAGCGGGAACCCTGGCTAAAAAAAAAGACATACAGCAGGAGCACTTCGGGTGTCCCTCAAACCACCGGTTCTCATGGAAGGGAATACTTCAAAAAAGGGGAGGAAAACTTCAGACCAAAAAACGATGGTATAAAATAATGCAATTCCAGGCACTCAAGATGGTTTGAAAAAATATGAAAGGCCTTTAATCCATAGGGCTATTAACACAGTAAAAGTACACCAATGCGTATCGGCTTACGCCTTCCTCGTGGGGTAATGACATAAGGACAAAGAGTGCAATTATATTTGAAATCAGCGCAGGTGTGACCAGATGAAAACATGCAACAGATGCAAGACATAAAATACACAGGCAGGACCTCTCAGAGTATTAAACTCATAACTAGTAACCAACATTAAAATCAACCACGATATCAAAATGTAAAAACAAACAAACAAAAAAAAAAGAAAACGCAGATCAGCTTGTGCCTTTCACAGAGTGCAGGAACACAAACAAAAACAGCTATTAACTGCATTCATCACAGGTGTGCCCAGATGAATACATGCAATATCTTCTCTCGCCTCCAGGGGCATAATAAATGAACGCACCAAACTATGCACGTACTTACCAGGAAACCCACATTGAAACAATATGATAAAACAGAAGAAAACTGAATGACTATATATTAGGTAAATTCAAATAAATCACATCATACCAAAAAATAACCAATAACAGAGTGAAAATAATGAAAGGATTTTCTATAAAAAGGTTGAAAGGTCCAAATCCTCATTAAGACCGGGGTATCTGGTGCCTTTAAGGGTATGGATCCAGTGTGCCTCTCTTTGTCTGAGGCATTCAATTTTGTCCCCATCCCGTGCATCAAAGATGATGACTTCAATGCCTGACACTTTTGGAGTTGTATCACTACTATGTTGGGCTTCCATACAGTGTTTGGCCACTGGGTAATTCAAAATAGAGACAACCACAAACACATTCAAGTCGATACACAACATGGGTGGTATTGCAAGTTATGCAGCTGGTAATGGGATAGCTTTTGTCACTAAACACAACTTTAAAAAGTGTCAGTTTTCATCATATTCTCACAATAATCACATTTACCCCATCAAAAATTGCTCTAAGGTCTTTGAAGCCAAGTGCCTGGTGTAGAAGCAGGAAGGTACCCTCTGACTAGTTTATCCTTAATTGTTGGAGCCCCTCCGTAACTGATGCCTGGAGGTTCAGTGAATACCTCAGGTAAGGAACTGTTGCTCTCAATGATGTCCATATTTGTATCTCCCCAACAATGACAGTCGGGAGATGCTATGGTTTAGTTCCGGGGCCACCGCAGAGATTTTCTGCTCCAGGCTCTGGAGGCTTCAAAGTTTATAGGATTTTTCTCTAAATTTGCAAAGTCAAAGATGTTTATTTGGCAATGCTCAAGATCAATTCTCGGCAATTTCTGACATCCAATATGGCCTCCGACGGCCATTTTCTCAAAAAATTTTTTTTGCAGATTGTGTTTTCTGCTCATTTTGAGCCACATTTACATATATATATACACACATGTACAGGGATGCACATTAATGTCATAGCAAGAGTAAAAACAGTAACATTGCAGCTGTAAAAATTTGCAAGTGATCTCTCATCGGGATCAGGGAGATACACGGCTCGATCCCTGTGGCGACCGAGTTATCTAGTTGCTCTAGTTTAGGCTTAGGACTGAGCAGTTTGCTCCTCTTCAGTGACTGGGCTCTGCTGAGAGCCCAAGTAAGGCACTGTAGTGGATATCCTCACTGTCTGAAACATTGCTGCATATCCATAAATTCAATATATAAATCCCGATCAGAGTCACATATTCATCTAAGCCCTTGGATTTGGCCGTAAGGAATACGGGGTAGCTTAACAACATATGCCCAGATTTTTTTTTTTCCCCTCATTTTTTGGATGCTGGCCTTAGAAAAGACTTAAATAAACTTTTTTGGGTAATAATAGCCAAAAATGTATATTTTTGCCTCCTGTGCCATTATGGTCAGGCCCAATGACCTAAAATTTGGCATGGAGATAGCTCGTACTTTTCTGCTTCCTTTCACTAAAAGCTCACACATTGCATAATTGCAATCAGTATGGCTGGCATTGGAATGTCATCTTGTTACTGCATGTCACATTCCACGGCAGATCACCCCACAATCACTTCTGTGCTAATGAAATGAATTTGAAATAATTCACTTGCAGCCGAATTAAATTCAATAATATTAGTTTTTTTTCCTTTTTAAAGCGTACAATAATTGGACTAAGATTTTGGGGACTCATACAGTTGAAGAGAAGTCTAGCTCAATTCATTGTGAAGCGCACTGCCATTAAAATGAACCCCTTATAGTTTGAGTCCGAATGAGAAAGATTTTCCCACCATTTTCCAGGGTTTAAATCATTTTAATTAGGCGATTTTAATTTTGTTTTGTTTCTTTCTTTTTTCAGTTTTTCTTTCCTTTCCCAAAAAAAAAAAAATCTGATTCAGGTTCCTGTTCGGTGGGAAATTATTAGATAGTGACACAGTTACGCTATAACCTAACCATTTGAAGACAAACATTTTGCTTTGATTAAAAATGTTATATTTAATGTTTTTTCCATGTGTTATTTTCACAAAAAAGTCTATTGTACAAGAGATGCAGGGTGATTTCATAATAGTCCTTTTTTGTATGTGGGCAATTTTAGACGAGTCCATTTCCACTCGGGTGAGGAACGGGGAGTGAAATATCCTGCATTTGCTAGCAAATGTTGACTTTCTAGTTTAAAGTAGATTTCACAGCAAAAGACTTTTCACACCGATGACATTTGTAGGGCTTTTTTTTTTTTTTTTTTTTTTTTTTAATTTTCCTTATCGTCTTCTCATAGTGTTTAATGGGCCCCTGTGCTGGAGTTGATAGTTACACCCTAAACATTGTTGGTATTGTATTCAAGGGCTCTTTTCAAGATGGTTACCGTTCCTTTGATTGCGGATATCTGTACCTCCTGGGTACTTGGACAACCGGGGATAATCGAGATCATTTTTTAAGTCTTGGTATTTTGTTTTCTTGTCCCGTTCTGCTCCATTAAGTCCATAATCATTAGGAGCAGTGATATCTATAATTTTGGCAATTTTTCCCTGCCTATTCCAGATGACAATGTGTGGTTTTATCGCACCTCCCTCAATGAACCTTCCAGTTGGAATCACTTTGTCAGAGAATATTGTTACTTTCCCGTTGGAGACCACTGGTGCTGGTTCATGTTCCCATATTTTTCCTTTACTTCCACTTCCATCTCTTTGCATATCTTCTAGTGTAGGTATTTGCAGATCTTATTGTGGTGGGAGGTATAATGTCCATCCGCCAGGAGGATTTGGCAGCCTGAGACTAAGTGGTTTACACTCTCAACTGTTGTATGGCAGAATCTACATAGATCGTTCTGTGATATTCCTGCCATCTTCTTGAATCCATTTGTTAAGAGACCCTGATCTTGGACTCCAACTATAATTCTCTCTCCATCAAATCCCAGATCTCCGTTCTTCAGCCACTGTATTGATCCTTCTTTGTCGATGTAATCCTTTTCCAATTCTTCTTGGAATCGTCCAGCCCTACGGTGCTGCTTCCATCTGTCCATTCTGAGACTCTGTTCCATTTTGCTGAATTTTGCCCGTGCTTTTCTTGCTAGCTTTGTTGCCTGTGTCAGTTTGTTACCTTCTCTCTCTTTAAAGATGTCTCCTCCAAAGTTTTCAGCCAGTTTTATGATAGACGTCTGCTGGGGTAGGATCTCAGCATGATGTTGTGCTACCATTTTCATTATGTCCTCATCAGTGCTTTTCAGGTACTGTCCCATACTGACAACTGTTGCTCTGTAAGTCTGGTTAATCTCTGTAAGGCCTAGTCTGCCTCCTCTGCGAGGGAGATATATCCTGTCCATAGACTGGTTTCTGTAGGTGGCTTTGTGTAAGGCGAGTCTCCAGTATGAATTTGCTCATGGTATTGTAAAGTCCTTTTGTGACTGAAACACTTTTCACACCAAACACATTTGTAGGGCTTTTCACCAGTATGCAGTCTCTCGTGGTCATTTAAAGTAGATTTCCGAGCAAAAGACCTCCCACAATGGTCACATTTATAGAGCTTTTCACCTGTACGTTTTCTCTGGTGGACAATTAAAGTAGATTTCCGAGCAAAGGACTTTCCACATTGGTCGCATTTATAGGGCTTTTCGCCTGTGTGAATTCGGTAATGGTTTTGTAAACTTATTTTATGCCTGAAGCACTTCCCACACTGGTCACAACTGTAGGGCTTTTCACCAGTATGCTGTCTCTGGTGGTCATTTAAAGTATATTTCCGAGCAAAACACCTTCCACAATGGTCACATTTATAGGGTTTTTCACCTGTATGATTTCTCCCGTGGTCAATTAAAGTAGATTTCAGAGCGAAAGACTTCCCACAGAGGTCACATGTGTGTGGCTTGGCTCCTGTATGAATTCTCTGATGTTTATTTAAATAAGATTTCAGAGGAAAAGACTTCCCACAGAGGTCACATTTGTAGGGCTTTTCTCCAGTATGAACTATCCGGTGTATATATAAACCAGATTTTGTAGAAAAGCACTTTCCACACTGCAAGCACTGGAGGGGCTTTTCACGGATATGGATTCTCACACCTTGACTTAAATCTGACTGTTTTTTCCCTGATTTGCTGCAGTTTGGATTGGGCTCTCCTGCACAGTGATACAGCTCAGTCTCTCCTTTTTCATCAACACCAGCTCCATTTTGCTCAGTATTCATAACATCACTCACTAAAATTTCAGTGTATTCAAGCTTAATGTCATCAGATTTAATGTAAACACTCTTAATATCTGGCAAGACACTGACGTCTTCAGCCTTAATAGAGTCTCCCTCATCAGTTTCAGTTTTGAATTGATTAGAATACTGATGGGCAACAGAGGCCAAATCTGTGAAGCCTAGGCTCTCCGTCTTAAGACCCGCAGTGTTGGTGGGGCTCAGATCAGTTTCTGTTTTTATCAGTGGTGCTTCTGTGTAATTTAAATCACTGACCCTGCTGTTTGCAGTTACACACTCTGGCTCCAGTGTGTTGAGTCGTGGTGTAGTATATTTTGTCTCTAATTCTGCCATGTGGACAGACTCCAGTCCATGTAGTTCCTCTTCTTTCTCTCTGATCCTGTGCTGCTCGGGGAGCTCTGGTAGGGTCGTCTCAGTGTCCTGTCTCAGACGGACTCCTGCCTGCATCATTCTGCTGATCAAATGTGTTCAGAAGCTCAGATACTGCAAGGAAACAGAAAAAGGATTTCAGCATTTCACTGAACCAATCAAATTTAATGAAATTCCTACATTAGATTACCGGAATGCTAAACCGCCCAGCTTTTGAAGTAGTCCTATTAACATCCCATCATACCAGAGCAGAATAATACCCAAGTTTGCATTCCCTACAGTGGCAGAACAAGAACTTCAATTGCATTTGCTTACACGGCTACATGAAATAAGGACACAATACAAACTAATCCAGATTTACTGTGTTTCTGGGGCTAGGTTTGCATGAATAAACTGACTACTGCGTCATTCCACATGAAGTCAACCAGGGCTCCCATGGGCATAGTCATGCATTTTCTTCAAACTTTCATAGAATGTTGCTTTGGGAGCCACATGAAGAAATACCAAGTTTTAGCTCAATCGGCCCACTAGTTTTGATTTTCTGGGGGGGGGGGTCAAAAAGTGGGTGTGGCACCCCAGTTGGCAAAATTAGCATTTTTCACAGGTTGTAACTCTGGAACTAATAAAGCTAACCCCATGATTTTTTCAGGACTTGTTCTCCAGGCATTGTACTACCCTTTATAGCCAATTAAAGTAGTTTTAACCCTTTTATTGTGGTTTTATAGGCTCCAAAACTGCTACTTTTACAAACTGGTACCAAAAACACACATTTAAGGGTACAATTTTCACACCCATCTGATGACATGTGGATAGGTGGTAATATCAGCCATTAGTGATGGTCAAGTTTTCGATAGCCACCAGTTAATATCCTGTAGCATTTATAGTTCTCAGTGATGGGGGTTGCTTAACCATCTCAGAATCTGTTAAAACTTTGTAGGAATGATCTCTGGCATTTGAAACGGACATCTGCCATTTTTCAGCTGAAATTCCAACATTTTCATAATTTTTAACCCAACAGAAATGTTTAAGAGCCATTGTCTGTAAAGTTCAGGCAGGTTCAGGCAGGTGGTGATAATCACCTTCAATTTTGCTTTTATGTCCCTACCCTAACTAGAAAATTCCCCAAATTTTTTGGCCGTACCTGTACCAGTTTGGGTTTTAGGGGTCAATCAAGTGCAAGCCGAAATAGGGCCTAAAATGCCAAATTACCAAAATTTGATTTTTGGGTTGCTCTTATTCACTGCGCAAACTTTATCCCAATGTAGAAGTTGGAAAATTGAATTATAGGGGGGATGGTCAGTGGACAGAGCGATTTTCGGCCTGGGATCTTCTCCGCGCAACATACAGGGGGCGCTCCAATATGGCTGCAATTCATTTTCGTCACTAGTTTGCACCCCTTATACTCTGTGTGCAATCAGTGCCCCAGAACTTTTACAACTGCACCACATTGGTATGTAGTTAGACTATCTATTACAGGTGTGAAAAAGTTTGGATTGTGTATGCGCACACCAATAGGTGGCGCCGAACATGGCGAAATGGTAAAATTTGACGTATTTCAGCGCCACCTGTTGGTGTGCGCGGTCGACCTACAGGGCAAAGGGTTTGTTGCATAATGAAGTATGAAGATCACCCTTTTAGTTTATGAAAGCCATTTCTTGGGATAAGGAATACTGTCGATAATAGGTGGCGCTTTACTAACAGAAGTACTGGTACACGTGTAAAGCAATATCCGCTCAAAATTTCTCAGGATTGGTCAAGTTATGAAATGTGCAGCCATTATCCAAAGGATACGTTTTCATGAACTATGTCTTTAGCCTTTATCAATGAAATTCCAATGAGAAAAATCATAGGATATTCTTTGCGCATGCCAATATAAGCTGCTACAGGTGCATTTCAATGGTGTGTCCTAGTAGAACAGGCCCTGTGATGGACTTGACCTTGTTTCAGGTGATGATTATTGATTTTTCAATCATCTCTGGCATGTGTGTGGTTTCATCAGTTACATCAATTATTGATTGAGGGCACCACTAGTACTTCCTGTTTACTCTATCGTTTCAGACTAGTGAAAAGCCACTTTTTCAATCTGAGGTTTTATCCAGAATCATCCACGTATGTGAACGCCGTTAAGAGCCAGAACTGGCTTGGATGAATATACAAACATTCCCAATGTATACGAAACTGGCATTTTTTTCACAAAACAACTTCTTGTATAGTTACAGGCCCATTTTATACAGGTGGATAGACTTGCATTCAGACTGGGCTTGGGCTCTTGCGTTCCATTTTATTGTATTTGTACCCATTTTTAAGTGGTTCAGAACAAAATTTTACAAATGAACAACAATCTTGTACGCTCCATTCAACTCTTCATGTTCCACGGAAGTAGCATTTTAGCACCCCTCGTATTGACTCGCGCAGTCATGATCCCATTGTTCCCTTTGCAATAACTGCAAGTTTAAGGGTGATTTTCACCGTGCATTTCAGCTGGACCAATCATGAGCAATTTTGAGTGGATACTGCTTTACGTGTGTACCAGTACAACTGTTAGTAATGCGCCACCTATTATGGACAGTAGTCCTTATCCCAAGAAATGGCTTTCATAAACTAAAAGGGTGACCTCTACACTTCATTATGCAACAAACCTTTGCCCTGTCAATCGACCGCGCACGCCACCAGGTGATGCTGAAGAACGTCAAATTTTAGCATTTTGCCATGTTCGGCACCCCCTGTTGGCGTGCGCATACACTATCCCAACTTTTTCTCACCTCAAATAGATAGTCTAACTACATACCAGTGTGGTGCAGCTGTAATAGTTCTGGGGCACTGATCACGCACAGAGTATAAGGGATGCAAACTAGTGACGAAAATGGATTGCGGCCATATTGGAGCGCCCCCCTATATGTTGCGCGAAGAAGATCCTAGGCTGTAAATCATTCTTTCCACTGACCATACCCCTATAATTCAATTTTCCAACTTATACTTTGGGATAAAGTTTGCACAGTGAATAGGGGCAACCCAAAAATCAAATTTTGGTAATTTGGCATTTTAGGCCCTATTTCGGCTTGCACTTGATTGACCCCTAAAACCCAAACTGGTGCAGGTAGGGCCAAAAAATTTGGGGTATTTTCTAGTTAGGGTAGGGACATAAAACCACCAAAGTTTCAGCAATATTGAAGAAGGTGACTATCACCCCCTGCCTGAACCTTACAGACAATGGCTCTTAATAAATCACCTGCGACCTGGAAATTGAATGCGATGCCACTTTCAGATGTCCAAATCTCTTAAAGTGTATGTCCAAGAGTCTTTTTGGGAGATGTTCAGAAGTTTCTGGTGAATGGGGAGAATGCAGCAAATGCTGGCAAACAAGCCTTATTTTTTGCTTAAGACTTCTCAAATTCAAGATTTCAAAAATCACAAATAAATTGGATTTTCAAAAAATTAGGAAAAATATATCTCTAATACATAGGATCTAATTGATCGATTTTATTGTGAGAATAATATCTTAATGGCATTACTAATGCTTAGAAAGCTTTATGTTAGTAGAAATGGGAGTTACGTCCAATCAAAGTTGGCACAAGCAAAAAAAAAGTAATTAATTTCCAAACGGCCAGATGGAAATCTTGAATCATGGGTAGGTTGATGAAATTTGGGATAGCAAGAGATGGAAGCATCATCTACTTGTGCGCAAAGTTTGGATATGACTTGGCTGAATGATATACAGTGCTGTGAAAAAGTATTTGCTCCTTCCAGATTTTTTTTTTTTTTGCATATTTGTCACACTTTTTTTTTTTTTTTTTTTAATTCAAACCATATTTTAGTGTTTATATACTCAGCGCCATTAAAAACGCACAGGATAGGTGTCTACTGTATTTGCGGCAAATTGAAGAATCGATTGATTTTTATTGCTTTTCAAGTGAGGCACGAGAGGAAATAAAGAAAAGCGCGTGGTATTGTAATCCTGACCTGACACGCGCCACGTGCACGCGCCAAGCATGTTTTCCTCACATAGACGGCGTCAAACGGTACTTGCGCTCACCCTCAATCGTCTTGGACCCCTCTTATGATCAGTTTTGGTTGCTGTCCAGAATCTATCACGTACAGGCTGTAACCAGATGTGGCGCTCTTGTGCTGCCATCGTCAGTTGTGGCTGCCCTAAGCGGGGTCGCTAAGTGACAGTGCCTGTGTTCCATTCTCGGATAGACAGCCGACTGATTGTTGAACGGTGTCAGTGCAAATGACGCACCACCTCTCGGCAGCTGAGATCTGCCCGTAACATGCCAAAGGCTCTTTTTCTCTCTCCTGTGTCATAAGCCGTTCCATTTTCTTGATGCAGTAGCATTTTTCATTTTTTTTGTTGTCTTTATGTAGGCTATTGACCACACCAAAAAGAACAAGTCAAGTGTCACTGTACACATCACAAACAGCTCAATGTTTGTTATTACTGAAGTGCTTGGCGGCGTGCGTGGTCTTGGCGTCAGGATTACAACACCACGCTTTTTCTTTATTTTCCTCTCGTGCCTCACTGGAAAAGCAATAAAAATCAATCGATTCTTCAATTTGCCGCAAATACAGTACATACCTCACCTGTGCATTTTTAATGGCGCTGAGTATATATTTGTCCCAAGAGCTAGGCTTATTGCGGGGACTTTTGCCATAAATAATCAATTTACATATTTTTTTCTTTTTTTAAACACTTTTTATAACACGAGATACAATTCCAAATGGACCACAAAGACACGACACAAAACAAAACAAGAAGAAAAAAAAAAAAAAAAAAAAAAGGTTGACCAGCAGAGACAGTACATGTAAGAGATTAGTGATTACAAAACGCTTAGTCTGCTCTATAAAAGATCTAACAGCAGAAAAAACAGCAGTGTTTCTCTCAAAATTAAGATCAGGGCAACCAAAAAGCAAAAGCTTGAATTTTTTCAATAAACTCAATGAAGACCATATCGAGGGTTTGGAGCGCAATGGTTATATGTCCATTTTAGAGGTTTTGAGAAAAATTGATTTTTAGGTTTCTAAGTATTCTATTAAATCAGGTATCATTTTTATTTATTTTTTTTTACCAGTCACTCTTTTGCTGCATGGTTCAGAGGTATATTGAACACCTAAGTTTTCATAGGAGTGTAACCACAACATCATGGTCAAAATTGCCAAAAATGGACATGTCACCTCAGTGCTCCAACAATTCTAGCACATGATGTGACATAACACAATGGTGATTGGTTGAAGGTAAGTTTGTTTGCAATGCAAGACAGACTATTCTGTGATAAAATTCATGTTTATTCAAAATGTCAATGTTTAATTCATTTAAGCAGATTTTGTTGGACATATCACACAATCAAAATGTGAATTCTGATTAAAAATGAATGCAGATGGACACATCGTCGGCCTGCTGATAAAACCTTGTATCTTCAAAATGATAAACTTTACAGGAAAATAAAAAAATATATATAAAATTAAAAAAAAAAAACAATAAAATAAGAAAATAATATAATCATATAAATATAATTTAAAATATAAATAAAATAACAAATGTTTAATTTTGCATGTAAGAATAGTGGACATACGAGTTTTTGTTTCTTATCAATTTGGAGACAAGGTTTTATCAGCAGGCCGATGATTTAGTTAATGTGCTCCAAGGATTAGCTGATATAAAGCTGTGACAGGGGATAAAAATCTCAAAACCACTGATTTTGGACATATAACCATTGTGCTCCAAACCCTCGATATACTGCCTGTGATTGACTCAGAGGTAAGTAGATGAGAACGCTGGGCAGCAAAACGAGGACACATCAAGAGAAAATGTAAAACATCCTCTCTAAGAGCACCGCAGGCACACGAAGCAGATGGGCTGCAATTGATCGAGTACAAATAATAATTTAAGCTGAAGTGACCAAGGCTAAGCCTAGTATGCAAAATAGACAAGTACCAATCGCCTTCAAAAATTAACTTATTGCAGGGCGGTGTATAGAAAACAGGAACATGCTGCAACGCTCTTTTAAAGATGCAACAGAAGGGCTATCATGTACTGCTGGGTATCGAATTCCATAGCTCAACTGAAGAGAAAAGAATTTTTTAATTTTTCAGTACGCACAAAAGGCAGTGCCAAGTCTGCCCGATTACGTAATATATAAAAGGAAAACTGACAAACATTGCATGGAAGAAGAGATAAAAGGTAATTTGGTGCCAAACAATTTACCATTTTATACCTCAATATCAGTTAATGAAACTGTCTACGGTCACTTAACCTCAACAAATTGGTTTCCACCAGCAAGTCCAAATGTTGAGTGCCTTTCATAGCTCCAGTTATTAGCCTTAAGGCATCGAACCTGAGGCTTTCTAATAAATCAGATTCACCCAAAGCACATCGGTCCCAGACAACATCGGCATACTCGAGCGTAGAACGAAAAAGCAACGCATACAAGATCTCAAGAGTGTATCTAAAACCTTTTAACAAATTCAATTTTTTAGAAGCTTTTTCATGTAATTTGGACACGAGCTTTCCAAGACAAATTATCAGTAAGCAAAACTCCCAAATGCTCATGTTTAAGAACCTCAATTGCTTCGCCATTCATCAATAGCGCAGGGTGACAAGGCTCATCATTCTTCAATGTCACACTTAAATGTTTCAGACCATCAAACAAATTTTAATATTAAATAAAGATAACCCGAGTAAATACAAAATGCAGTTTTTAAATGATGATTTCATTTATTAAAAGGAAAAAAGCTATCCAAACCTACCTGGCTCTTTGTGGAAAAAGTAATTGAAGACCTGTGTGCAAGAAGTATTTAAGTCACATTTTGCCAAAAATGAGCTGACACCAGTATAAAAAGCTACAATGGCCAGAGCATTATCTGATACCAAAGATTTCTGCAAAGAAACACTCAAGTCTTGTGTGCTGGTGCGTTTCCATTGTCCATTGTCATGATCTGCAACATGTTTTGAAAACTTTGTCCCCCAAAATCTCAAAAGTATTATTTTGTGACTTAGGTGCTTCTTGCACACAGATCTTAAATTGCCTCCCCCATGTTAAATCATTAATCAACTGATTAACCACATTTTATTTAGTTCAATTTCACTAGCCACACCCAGGCCTGATTACTGCCAGACCTGTTGAGTCAAGAAATCACTTAAATGGAACCTGTCTGACAATGAGAAGTAGGCTAAAGATCTCAAAAAGCAATACATCTTGCTGTGATCTACAGAAATTCAAGAACAGATGAGAAATGAAGCCATTGACATCTATCAGTCTGGAAAGGGATACAAAGCCATTTCTAAGGCTTTAGGACTCCAGCGAATGGCAGTGAGAGCTATTATTCACAAATGGAGCAAACTTGGAACAGTGGTGAACCTTCCAGGGAGTGGCCAGCCTACCAAAATTACTCCAGAGCGCATCCACAACTCATCCAGGAGGTCACAAAGGAATGCCGAACAACATCTAAAGAGCTGCAGGCCTCACTTAGCTCAGTTGAAGTAAATATTCATGATTCAACAATAAGAAGGAGACTGGACAAAAATGGTACCCACGGGAGAGTTCCAAGGCGAAAACCACTGCTGACCAAAAAGAACACAAAGACTCGTCTCAGATTTGCCAAAAAACATCTTGATGACCCCCAAGACTTTAGGGAAAATATTTTGTGGACTGACAAGACAAAAGTTGAACATTTTGGAGGGTGTGCGTCCCATTACAGCTGGCGTAAAACTAACACAGCATTTCATAAAAAGCACATCAGACCAACAGTCAAACGTGGTGGTGGTAGTGTGATGGCCTGGGGCTGCTTTGCTGCTTCAGGAACTGGACGACTTGCCATAATTGATGGAACCATGAATTCTGCTCTCCACCTGAAAATCCTGAAGTAGAATGCCCGACCATCAGTTTGTGACCTCATGCTCAAGCACACTTGCGTTATGCAGCAGGACAATGATCCAAAACACACCAGCAAGTCCACCTTAGAATGGCTTAAAAAAAAAAAAAAAAAAAATAGAAGGTTTTGAAGTGGCCTAGGCAAAGTCCAGACTATAAGGGGAACTATGCAGGATTTCGGCCATAATTATTGCGCCTCGGTGTCACTGTGATGGTTAAGCGACTTGTTATGGGGAGAATGAGGCTTATCTGCCCGGTCTCAAGCGTATCTTGGCTGAAAACCGACCTTGCAAGATCAGGTCCACCGCCCCGGTGTCCCAAATCTCGTCGCTGGATGGAGCTATCGCGAAACGAACTGCTTTACAGTACGAGACAAACACACTCCCCGGCTAGTAATAAAAGGAAGACAGCTTCTCTTCACTGGTGTAACGATGGCGGAGCCGGCCAAAAAGGAGAGGTGGCCGTTGTCAGAGGAGGCGAGGAAGAGAAAACAAGCGTCTGACGGAGCGAGAAGTCAGACATAAGTCAATCTTGGTCAAGCTTTTTCAGAATGGAGAGAGCTCAAGGAGAAAGAAGCATGCAAATCAGATGCCGACCTGGCATTGTTGCTGTTGCACTTGTAAGTATCGTTGCGAAAAAATGTTTGCATTCCTTATATTCATGTGTCGTTGCCCACTCTTCATGTTTGCTGTTGTTTGTAAAGGCCTTTGCGCGATTATTGTATGAGTGGTGCTTGATGTTTGTTAGCTAGCAGAGATGTTAGCATAGTCATCGGTAAACATGTTTGTTTGTCGCATAGCTGTTGTTTATTTTACAGTACTACATCGTCCTGTTTCTGCCCCAGGAGTGCAATTTTACTACGAGCCACATAAAACCTAGATTCGAATCTAGGTTTTGTGAGTTTTGTGCAGTTCACTATTTACATTGTGTAGTTCACCATTCGTTAGAAGAGCAACTAGAAAAGCGTGTTAAGAAAACATTGGCAGTTGCTACGAGTACAGCAGTTTTCCAATGCATTTCAATGTAGAGAGGTACGGCAGTCCCAATTTCAAACCCTGCCCTAACCTAACCCTGACCCTAACCCTAACCTTAACCCTGGCCCCTAACCTAACCCTTCCCCCAACCATAATCCCTACTCCTTATCCTAATCCCTTCAAATCGACTGCCATACCAAAAAAAAACTGCCGTATCTCTAGACTCTGCGGAAAAAATTACGTCTGATGAATATCGGTGCTGAGGAAAAAAAAAAACTCGGAAAACATAAACAAAAAAGCCGTAGGTATCGTTAGCCTTTTACTTTTTCCCGTTATTGTTTTGTTTATGACAGATATACAACGTAAAACTTGTGATATATATGGTTACAAACCTCAGTAGACATCGCTTCAGGACTGCCTTCTTGCCAGCTTCGTTGTAAACAAATGCACATGAACGGGGTGGAGGAGGCGGTTGCCGAGATTTTTACGACAGTTGTGTGAAATTTGCACGCCAGAACTATAGGGGGAGCTGCGGAGTGGTGAAAAAAAGCACCAAACCAACGATGAAGCGAGCGATTTCCGACCAACTTACATAGTTCCTCTTTAAATCCGATTGAGATTCTGTGGCATGACCTTAAAGAGGTTGTTCATGCTCGAAAACCCACCAATGTGGCTGAATTAAAACAATTCTGCAAAGAAGAGTGGGCCATAATTCCTCCACAGCGATGTGAAAGACTCAGTGCCACTTATCGCAAACACTTAATTGCAGTTGTTGTCGCCAAGGGTGGCACAACCAGTTATTAGGTTTAGGGGGCAATTACTTTTTCACATAGGGCCAGGTAGGTTTGGATAGCCTTTTCCCCTCAATAAATGAAATCTTCATTTAAAAACTGCATTTTGAATTTACCCAGGTTATCTTTGTCTAATAATGAAATTTGTTTGATGCTGCCGGGTTAGCTCACTCAGTTAAGGCGCTGCATTTGCAGAGCAGTAGTGACTACTACGACGCAGGTTTGATCCCCAGTCATACCAACTAGCAGTGGTCGGCAGCTTTTTCAGAACAGCGCGCGATTGGCTAAAAGCACTGTGGGAATGCAAACTGGGAAGGGAAATAAAAAAAAAAAAAAAAAATGACTGCCTTGTTCCTTGCTCAAGCACCTCCTTTTGGCCAGTCAGTGAGATTCTAAGCATGCTCATGTTCGGGTATCCTCCGCCCTCGTTCAGAACTTGCGATGGTTTCGACCAATGAGGGTAAAGATGCAGGGGCTGATAGGTGTGTGCTTCAGAGGACAGCCGCGAACTGTCTCCCTCTCCTGAGCTGGCAACAGGGGGTTGCATATGAGCAAGCCTTGTACATAGTTCTCGGATTGGGCATTCCAGATTCGGTGGGATTGGAGATGCCAAATTTAAAAAAAAAGAAAAAAAATTGTTTGATGATCCGAAACGTTTAAGTGTGACAAATATGCAAAAAAATATAAGAAATCAGGAAGGGGGAAAATACTTCTTCACAGCACTGTAGCTTCCCATTTCGTAGAGTTGTTTAATATCTGGGACTTTAATTTGAAGCCAGAAGATATCTTCCTGGCTGCTATGAAGTCCGTATCACCAAACTTATCGGTTCTTGTAGCTAATGAACTTGTGCAATGTATGTAATAAAACGTCTTTGCATGTAACACACTTATATTTTGCATAAGACTGAGCGTCATGCTGCCGCTATCTTTCTCTGCAGAGCAAAATTTTCGGAAGAGGGTAGTGCTCATGTAAACCAGAAGAGACGGCATTATAGCTAAAACAAAACGAAACCGTCAGACGGCGAAATATCCCCTACCTACCAATATACAATGGCTTTGAGCTGAAAAAAAGTCATTTGGGAGTTCAGAAATTCTTTTAGAAGCTGGAGGATAGCCTACTGCTCATCTCCAATCATCTCCAATCATCTCCAATCCGGTGTTACGGATCAACTGGTTTCTCTGTTAACTGTTAACTTTTTACAAATGTCGGGTCTTTCTCACAGCAGCAGAAGATTTTCCGTTAACTTGTGACCATTGTTACCGCAGAGATAGTAGCTCAACCTGAGTTTGTTGCGCCTCTGAAGTTGAACATTTTAGGTTTCTGTTGATAAGAATTCTAATCGGCTGACGCTTTTTTAATATATTGAATTTATTCTGTTTTTCAGCTTATGGGTATCAAGCACTACAAGCAGGACCTGTCAACTTTTAAAACTGAATTACTCCTAAAGTTATTACCACACAGTAATCAATCAATTATGTATCTAATGTTAAGAATCTACATTAAATGTATATGTGTAAATATTTGTGCTTTTTAAAATAAGTTTTTTATATTTTAAGGTGTTTTTTTCCCCCAAAACTGTTATTTTAGCATTCTCCGCTGTAACAAGAGGCTCAAACTTTCCTCACATTCTCCTCCCCATCATGGCTCTAAGGTGCCAGATACTAATTATCTTAACATTTCATTTTCTGACAGATAAGAAGGTAAGTAAAACAGCCATATCAAATTTGCCATCAGTTGGTGTGTATTTAGCAATTTATAACAATTTGTAATCAGGATGTCTGTTTCTCCGTTTCACATGAGGTCCAGACCCCTTGGGTCTGTTGGCCATCACCCTGACAACCAGATTATAGATAAAGACACATGGAGTTGATAATCTGGAAGCACTTTGTCGAAACTAACTTTGTATACAATTTCATTGATAACGATGGATATTTTCTGGGTAAACCAGGCACCTCTAGAAATCTCACAGTGTGTCATTGCCAGTCGGCTGGAGAAGGTCATTTTGCCCTACTGAGCTGCAGATGACTTTCTTCATATCTAAAAGCAGGTTTTCTTCCAAGAAAGTTACACATTCTTAAAGCACTTTTTCAGAACTACACTTTTATCAAAATTCTGACTTTGAAAAGTTAAACACAGCATTTTTGTAGCCTTTTTCTTTGAATCTCCTTCTCTGTAATTGTTAGGCAGTCAGAGGCTTGAGGCAGGCTGCTAGTAGGATAGGTCAGCAGAACAACAGGCCTCTATTCTGCTGACCTTCAATATTTTCTCTTGAAAATTATAAGGTTAGAAAGCAGTTTTTGAGAACTACATTTTGATCAAAATTATAACTTTGAATTGTAAAAATAAGCAGATTTCTAACCTTTTTCTTGAATCTCCTTGTTTGTAATTGTTAGACCAGGGATACTCACTCTTTTCCAGAATGAGCCGCAGAGGGTGCAGGCTTTCATTCTAACCATGCAGTTACACACCTGCTTCTACTTATCAAGGGTCTATGGCAAAAGCTTTAAGGGTTGATTTGTAGAATCAGGAGTGCCACAGGTTGGATAGAGTGAAAGCTTGCACCCACTATGGCTCATTCTGGAAAAGAGTGAGTATCCCTGTGTTAGTCAGACTTGAGGCAGGCTGTTAGCAGCAAATGCCCTACAGTAGAGGCTGCTTGCTGCTGTCACTTCTCATAGCCTGTTACACAAATGTACCCCAAAAGCTGAAAAACAGTGCCTGTTATTAACCAGTCAAAACAAATTCAGTTTATGGGATTATCCCCGCCGTCTGAAAGCTGAAGATAGGAACCATGTCCTATCGGGTTACCCCCTTTCAGTATAATCTGTCAGTAACCAGCCATTAAAATTACATAACCAGCCAAAACAATGTCGATGCATTATGTATTTAAGATGTTTTATCGATTTAGCAGAAACAACCTGATATTAATTGGTTGGTCGAAAACATCTCGGCTAGATTAATTTGTGACCACTGTTATTGCAGTGATTACAGCGGAACTTCAGTGTGTTGCGCATCTGAAAACATTTCGTTGGGAAGAGTCTTGTTGAGTTACTCCTTTATAGCAGATTTGATTTAATTTTATAGTAAACCAAAAAAAAAAAAAAAAAAAAAAAAACCATGCACAACGGTGTCATAATTTATATATGAGTTTATTTTAGACTAAAGTAATTGTTTTAATGGTTTTTCGCATCCCCTCCCATCTCCACCAGCTGAAAAGGGAATCGTAAACCTAAAATGTGCAACTTCAGAGGCGCAACAAACACAGGTTCAACTAGTATCTCTGCGGTAACAATGGTCACAAGTTAAAGGGCATCTAAAGTTTCTCTGACGGGACGTTGAACGTCCAATGTTAACAAACAAATCACTTGCTTTTGTCGACATCTTGCATTGTCACGTGACCAATTTCATTCACATAAATCAATGTTTTGTGTGCATGCGTAGATAATCCCTCTATTGCGGTTCGTTTGCGCAGGTGCGGCTCGCTGATTGGCCGATAAACAAAAACAATGGGAATCGACTTTAGATGCCCTTTAATCCAGCCGATGTGTTTTCAACCAAGAAATGTATGTCCAGTTATTTCTGTTTGACCTATGGAGAGTACTTGGACTTCATGGCAAGTGAGATGTTTCGATAGCCTAGCGGGTTAACCCATCTCTCTTGTGTATTTTTTACATCATAGGCCTATATTGGTATCGAATCCTGGGTGAGGTTTCATTTCTTTTTTTTTTTTTTTTTTAGAGCAAGAAGATTAAACTCGATTTGGTAAGAGTACCATACACAACCTCCAGCAAAATCGAAAAAAATCGCAACTTTTTCGGCTTACCTTAATGTTTAGATACCAAGTGAAGTATTCGGGTGTGGAAAAACGTCTACCGTACATCCAGTAAAGATAATTTACACTTTAATTTCTACAGCGGCTATACGTGTTACTAGCTTATAAAGGTGGCAGCCATGACACTGTTGACAATACTGGGGCATGCGAAGCGTATGCATAGTTTGCGATATCACATAGGCACGCGCATGCAGCGAGGGCGAGAGCTCAGTTTCCGTGCGCTAGTGTGTTCAACCCCCAGCCGTTTGTGTCATTGTGCGGTTTATTTATTCACATCTGGACCTCTGTTTCGCGTGCTTAAGCTTGCCTAGCGCCTAACAACATTAAGTTTGGAACTTACACGAAGTTGGCTTTATGATATTATTCTATTGATGTCGTCTCGGTGTTACATACTCTTCGGTGGCGCGTACAGTAGCAGGATGTCTGCTAAAATTTGAGTAAAGTGGTCGACGCCGCTGTTTTTACGTCGCCACATATACTCGGCCAGATAAAAACCTAAGCCGTCGCTGCTGCTCTGGCAAGGGCCTCTTGATCTGCCACCACTGGCACTCAATCAATAAATTCCACACACACCGTGCAATCACTCATTTTTCTTCTTGTTTGTCGCTGATTACTACACGACCCTTTATAGTCTTGAAACGAATTCTGAGCACGTATGACCAATTACATCATTTTATTTCCATTCGAAATAGAAAACACACGCGAGTGCATTTAAGGCTGCCCATTTACATGACGTTAACAACAATAAATAGTAATTAAGTAGGAAAAGAACCTTATATATAATTTAAGCCCTCGTGTAGCTATTTGGCTGATTATGTTATCCATGCCTCACACCACGAAAAATTTATCTGCCTCATAATTTGAGCTGCAAGACTTTGGCACCACAAGGCGTCGCACATTTTTTTTAATTTGTCACGACACTGATCTATTGTTCTGTCATAAGCACGCAAATGTAACTGCGCACAAATTATTCCGAAAACCTCCGAGTTTAGTATATACCCAGTGGTGGATTGTGTTTTCATGCGCCGACATTTCGAGCAAGTATTGAATTTCTTCGTTTGAACGGAGAGATCCTTTCGCCGCTGCATTTCTTAGAACAAGACAACCGTGACACATAACGGTAATCTGCCGTGCTGAAGTACGGTTGCTTTCACATTTGATACTAGTACAGATGGATCGTGCCCGAATCCACCTCTTCCAACCGTACTCGCCGCGTGCCGTGCCCGAGCACGGCACTCTCGTGCTCACACTTGCCAAACGAACTAAACTATCTCTATCCCTATCCCTAACCCTAACCCAACTCATAGGGAATGCTATCCCTATCCCTATCGCTAACCTTAACCTAACTCATAGAGAATGCTATCCCCATCCCTGTGACTAACCTTAACCTAACTCATAGGGAATGTTATCCCCATCCCTGTGCCTAACCTTAACCTAACTCATAGGGAATGCTATCCCCATCCCTGTGCCTAACCTTAACCTAACTCATAGGGAATGCTATCCCCATCCCTTGCCTAACCTTAACCTAACTCATAGGGAATGCTATCCCCATCCCTGTGCCTAACCTTAACCCCCAACCCTCATAGGGAATGCTATCCCCATCCCTGTGCCTAACCTTAACCTAACTCATAGGGAATGCTATCTCTATCCCTGTGCCTAACCTTAACTCACTCAGCCACAAACAATGGTTTGTTCTGCTCAAATTATTCTACCCAGTGTCAACAGATCAGCCAACTCACCAACATGAAAGACATCAAAATGGATATTCACTCAAATTATTCTCCTCATTGACAACAATAAATAAAATGAAAAAAAATGGATATATATATATATATATATATATATATATATATATATATATATATATATATATATATATATATATATATATACACACACACACACACACACACACATACATACAGTGACGCTTTAAAGTTTGTGAACCCTTTAGAATTTTCTAGATTTCTGCATAAATATGATCTAAAACATCATCAGATTTTCACACAAGTCCTAAAAGTAGATAAAGAAAACCCAGTTAAACAAATGAGACAAAAATATTATACTTGGTCATTTATTTATTGAGGAAAATATTCCAATATTACATATCTGTGAGTGGCAAAAGTATGTGAACCTCTAGGATTAGTGATTCATTTGAAGGTGAAATTAGAGTCAGGTGTATTCAATCAATGGGATGACAATCAGGTGTGAGTGGGCACCCTGTTTTATTTAAAGAACAGGGATCTATCAAAGTCTGATCTTCACAACACGTTTGTGGAAGTGTATCATGGCACGAACAAAGGAGATTTCTGAGGACCTCAGAAAAAGCGTTGTTGATGCTCGTCAGGCTGGAAAAGGTTACAAAACCATCTCTAAAGAGTTTGGACTCCACCAATCCACAGTCAGACAGATTGTGTACAAATGGAGGAAATTTAAGACCATTGTTACCCTCCCCAGGAGTGGTCGACCAACAAAGATCACTCCAAGAGCAAGGCGTGTAATAGTCGGCGAGGTCACAAAGGACCCCAGGGTAACTTCTAAGCAACTGAAGGCCTCTCTCACATTGGCTAATGTTAATGCTCATGAGTCCACCATCAGGAGAACACTGAACAACAATGGTGTGCATGGCAGGGTTGCAAGGAGAAAGCCACTGCTCTCCAAAAAGAACATTGCTGCTTGTCTGCAGTTTGCTAAAGATCACGTGGACAAGCCAGAAGGCTATTGGAAAAATGTTTTTTGGACAGATGAGACCAAAATAGAACTTTTTGGTTTAAATGTGAAGTGTTATTTTTGGAGAAAGGAAAACACTGCATTCCAGCATAAGAACCTTATCCCATCTGTGAAATATGGTGGTGGTAGTATCATGGTTTGGGCCTGTTTTGCTGCATCTGGGCCAGGACGGCTTGCCATCATTGATGGAACAATGAATTCTGAATTACACCAGTGAATTCTAAAGGAAAATGTCAGGACATCTGTCCATGAACTGAATCTCAAGAGAAGGTGGGTCATGCAACAAGACAACGACCCTAAGCACACAAGTCGTTCTACCAAAGAATGGTTAAAGAAGAATAAAGTTAATGTTTTGGAATGGCCAAGTCAAAGTCCTGACCTTAATCCAATCGAAATGTTGTGGAAGGACCTGAAGCGAGCAGTTCATGTGAGGAAACCCACTAACATCCCAGAGTTGAAGCTGTTCTGTACCGAGGAATGGGATAAAATTCCTCCAAGCCGATCTGCAGGACTGATCAACAGTTACCAGAAACGTTTAGTTGCAGTTATTGCTGCACGAGAGGGTCACACCAGATACTGAAAGCAAAGGTTCACATACTTTTGCCACTCACAGATATGTAATATTGGATAATTTTCCTCAATAAATAAATGACCAAGTATAATATTTTTGTCTCATTTGTTTAACTGGGTTCTCTTTATCTACTTTTAGGACTTGTGTGAAAATCTGATGATGTTTTAGGACATATTTATGCAGAAATCTAGAAAATTCTAAAGGGTTCACAAACTTTCAAGCGCCACTGTGTGTATGTATATATATATATATATATATATATATATATATATATATATATATATATACACACACTTTTGGTTGTCTTTCACCCTTCAGCGATGAATGGAAACTAATGGCAGTAAGCTGGCAACAAACTCAGTTGATATAGTGGTTAAGGCCACAGTGAGTGGTGTTATTAACATTGCTTTCTCCACAGGTTTCCTGGTTCGAATCCTGCTGCAGACATTAATGTTATGTCTAACTTAACATGTAAACCTTTGTTCACAGCCTCATTGATGGAGAAAAAAAAAAGAAGAAAAAACATAAAAAAGAAGAACATAAGTAGTTCAAGAGACAGGACATAGAGTGAATGACACGAGAGAACAATACAAATGTGGAAAGCGGGATTACCGCAAAAATTTTTTTACTCGCGCCGCATCTACCCCTTCCTTTTAAAATTTTTCCCCCATCATTCTAAACCCCCTTCTCACTCATAAAAACCCCCCCAAAATATTTGTGCCCCCTTTTAAAATCATTCTGGCCAAAAAAAAAACCCAAAAAAAGTGGAGGTTGTGTATGGTACTCATGCCCTCGATTTTTAAATTGTCATCACGGCATCAAATACCAACAATCAATGAAATACTTGAATCGGATGGATAGATAACAAGTAAAATAGGATTGTAATTGTTAAGGCATTTGCACGGACAGCTAAAGCCAGCGGAAAATCTTCTGCTGCTGTGAGAAAGACCCGACTTTTGTAAACAAAGGTCACCAGAAACAGGGAAACCATGGTTAAATGCAGTTGATCCGTAACACCGGTGATCTGAAATTAGTCATGTTGTGTACTTACCGAAAATCAAAGTTTTATTCGCGCATCTGGCCAGGGCTAGGAATTTTCAGCTTAGAAATTTAATGACACCGACCCTCTTGATCACAGAAGAATAACATTAGGTTTATGGCACAAATAGGTCCACGAAAACTAGTCAGTTCATATCGTTATATACGTAAAATAATTAGTCTTACTCGTGCTCATTCGGATTCCGTTGCTTTCTTGGGCACCGTTGACTCGCAGCGTAGGCTAATTAAAGATTGCCACTTCCATTTTGAACATTAAATGATTCAAAGAGCATCTTTAAGCTAAAAAGATAACAAGTTACACACCGTGGCTCATTCTTCAGGAAACAAAGCCGACAACTAGGCATCTAAATAATGATAATAGCTATCCGCGGTTCCCAGGCTCCGAAGCGGGTGTTCGCAAGTTCAGGGCTTCTTTTTCCTTTTAAGTCTGATGGAAAGAAAGGTTGTACATGTTATACGTGCCGCCACCTGCTGTACTGGAGTGTGGGGGAAAAAAAATATATGGGTCAGGCTCACGAAATGGGAACCAGTGGGTGGATCAGATTGGAAAATTGTAAAAGTGGAGTCTGGAGTAAGGCTTTAATTTTAGCTTGTTTCCTAATGTCGAGGGGTTATTTTATCATGTGTTAAAAACCGTGTCATAAGATTATGCACAGTCTTAGCGCTACAGCTGGTCAAAGTTGGGTCTCTCAGTTCCCCAAAAACCGTTCAGATTCACGTTAGATTTCAGTACCACTTTTCTCCGCCAGATGGCACTGCAATTTCATCACCACGCTCGTGGTCGCTCAGAATGATCATGTGTTTATCTTTCCCCATGTATTCAATGCAGAAAATGGCCTGCTGAACCACTGAAAGTGTGGCGCCAAGTGAGTTGATGCAGAAGCGTTATACATGTGTCCTACACCTGAAAAGTCAAAAAAAGATTGAAATGTTCTTGTTTGGCTTCCGGGCGGTGACCAGAAATCTTTCCGGATCCTGAAAACCAGTAACACATCCTGAGAAACAACATTCACCTACTTGAATACACCTCTAAATAACATAAATCTATTGTCCTTAACATGCTATAGGCTAGGTTTGGGTGATAAATAGATTGCAATTTAGAAAAAATTAGTTTAAACTGCGGATAACTCAAAAAAAAAAAAAACGTGGATAACAAAAAAACACAAATATCAAATCAGCACCCAAAGCTGACCTAATAATGTCTTAATTCTAGCAAAATAAATAGTTATTATGTATAAATGTAAGCAATCTTTGACCTACCAGTCTCTGAAGATGGTAGATGGTGGGTGTTTAGTCCTGGTATGAGTCGTTAACTGTACTGAGCCGGAGTCCTGCCACTACTGTTGGTACCCTATTGTAGATATAAAACAGGTTAACAGGCATACAAATATTTCAAACATACCAAAAAGGTCCAAGAATAATGATGCTTTTCATGAATAATAAAGTGTTAGGCGAAGCTATGCTGATTTCCATTGAATATGAACAAGCTGTTACATTGTAGCCCAAAATGTTTTTTGAGTTATCTGACACTTCAGAGAGGAAATCACACTATGAAACTCGATGAGGCCAAAAACCATACAAAAGTGTACGTAAATATGTTGTCTAATTGTATAATGAGCCCCAAGATCCAACTCCAAGCCATGACTGCAGAAAAAGCAATGCAGGATGACATGGTGAAAACAAAGGTTTTTTGAGTTATCCAGATTCAGCCACCCAGACATCACACATATCAATATTTATGAATAACACTGTTATGACTCGATAGGACATGCCCTTAGCTGTCATTTAAGACATAGGTTAGGGATCTAACACAATGCAGCAAGAATGACGAAGCATCTTTCAGATTTTTGAGTGATCCGATCCTTTTTTGCATTATCGTATCAGCTGATCCACCTTTCAGACCGCCGGCGCCGTTTTCAAACCGCGCCAACAATTTTCCTCGGTTTCAATTGACATTATACATGTATTTTCACCAAAATCACCCATAATTTCTTGATAAAAGGTTCTCTGGATCATATTTTACAAGATTTCAGACGAGATGATGCAAAAAACCTACCTTGGTTCAGTCAAAATCAAAGAAAAAGTCAATCTTTCACTCTCGTTCGCATGTGTCTAGCTCCCCAGTTGGGTGGAAGTTGATTTCTAACCTTTCCGTGGACGAAACATGCACTTGCATAAACTTGGAGAGCGCTAACCCAATACAACGCGTATTTTCCCGTGGATAACTCAAAAAACCGGATAACTCAAAAAAACATACGCAGAGATTTTGGCTGCACACCAATACTGTACACTTTAGGAATGATCAGATGATCCGTATTTAGTCAAAATTAGGTCTATTATATGATGTAAAAGTTATTTTGTTTAAACTTATCCAGGTTTCTCAAAAACTGCTAAACTCAATAAAACATGCTTAACGCTGTCTACCAACCTTGACGAGATCTCAGGCCTGTGAGTGGTTCCCGTGTGTTTCTGAGGTACAACCCCAATTCCGAAATAGTTGGGACAAAGTGTAAATTGTGAATAAAATCAAAATGCCATGACTTTCAGATCACATGAGCCAATATGTTATTTACAATAGAACATAGATAACATTTCAAATGTTGAAACTGAGACATTTTATATTTTTATCCACAAAATGAACTTATTTCAAATTTTCTGGCTGCAACAGGTCTCAAAAAAGTTGGTACACAGGCATAAAAGGGCTGAAAAAGCAATTAATATATAAGAGAATCAGCTGAAAGAACATTTAGCAAGTAATTAATTTAACTGGCATCAGGTATGTAACATGATTGGCTATAAAAGGGATGTCTTAGAGAGGCTTAGTCTCTCAGAAGTAAAGATGGCCAGACCCTCTCCAACCTGTGAAGGTTTGCGTAAAAAAAAATTGGGGAATACTTTAAAAACAATGTTCCTCAACGTCAAATTGCAAAGGCTTTGAAGGTCTCATCATCGACAGAGCATAACATCATCAAAAGATTCAGAGGAACTGGAAAAATCTCTGTGTGTACGGGACAAGGCCAAAGACCTTTACTGGATGCTCGTGATCTTCGGGCCCTCAGACGCCACTGCATCACTCACCGGCATGATTCTGTCATTGACATTACTAAATGGGCCCAGGAATACTGCAAGAAGCCACTGTCTGTAAACACAGTCCGCCGTGCCATCCACAGATGCCACCTAAAACTCTTATCATACAAAAAGGAAGCCATTGTTGAGCATGATCCAGAAGCACTGCCGTGTTCTGTGGGCCAAGGCTCATTTAAAATGGACTGCAGCAAGTGGCAAAGTGTCCTGTGGTCAGACGAGTCCAAATTTGACATTCTTGTTAGAAATCATGGGCGTCGTGTCCTCCGGGCTGAAGAGGAGAAAGACCGCCCCTCCTATTATCAGCGTTCATTTCAAAAGCCAGCATCTCTGATGGTATGGGGATGCGTTAGTGCATATGGTGTGGGACACTTTCATGTTTTAAAAGGCACCATGAATGCTGAAAGGTATATAAAGGTTTTAGAGCAACATATGCTCCCCTCCAGATGACATCTATTCCAGGAAAGGCCTTGTGTATTTCAGCAGGACAATGCAAAACCACATGCTGCAGCTATTACAACAGCATGGCTTCGTAGTAGAAGAGTCCGTGTGCTGAACTGGCCTGCCTGCAGCCCTGATCTTTAACTGATTGAGAACATTTGGCGCACAATTAAACGAAAAGTCGGTCAAAGGAGACCCAAAACTCTCCAGCAGCTGGAAACCTGTATTAACATAACATAACATAACATGAATGGCGAGAACAGGCCGTTCAGCCCAACTAGGCTCGCCAGTTTCTTTATACAATCGTGAATATATCACTTCAGATACTCAATGACTCAATGGTATCTAGCTTTAAATCAAGCCTGCTCTTGAAAACTCCCAAGGTCTCTGCCTCAACAATATGGTCAGGCAAGCTGTTCCACACCGAAATTACTCTTTGGGTGAAGAAATATTTCCGAATATCAGTGCTAAATTTGCTTTTGGTCAGCTTCCATTTGTGACTCCGAGTTCTACTAACAACACTTGGTTGAAGGAATCCTACATAATTCACTTTGTTAATCCCTTTAACATATTTAAAGACCTCAATCAGATCACCCCTTAGTCTCCTTTTCCTAAGACTAAAGAGATGAAGGATCTTCAGCCTTTTCTCATAGCTTTCATCTTTTATACCCGGAATTAGCTTCGTGGCTCTTCTCTGAACTTTCTCTAAAGCCTCTATGTCTTTCTTAAAGTATGGTCCCCAGAACTGTACACAATACTCTAGATGTGGTCTGACGAATGTGTTGTACAAAAGAAGCATCACCTCCTTGGATTTGAACTCAATACTTTTGGCAATGTATCCCAGCATTTGGCTTTTTTAACTGCTATGGCACAATGGCTAGAGCCTGTGAGGGTTTGGCCAACAATCACTCCCAGATCTTTTTCGTGTGGAGCACATTCCAGTTTAAAACCTCCCATGAAGTAGTCCCGTCTAATGTTTTTATTACCTACATGCACAACTTTACATTTCGCTACATTAAATTTCATTTGCCACATTTCTGCCCAATTCTGGATTCTATCCAAGTCATCCTGAATCACTTTAGTGGACTCTAAACTATTTGCCAAACCTCCCAATTTAGTATCATCTGTAAATTTAACTAATCTGCCCCCAATATTCCTATCAAGGTCATTAATGTAGATGAGGAACAGCAGGGGTCCCAACACCAATCCCTGGGGGACGCCACTCCCCACCATACCTAGCTCAGATGAGATACCACTGACCACCACTCTTTGTGTTCTGTCCTGCTACCAGTTTTGAATCCACTTCAGAATACTTCTTGTAACTCCAATGGAGCTCATTTTAAAAATTAGTCTCTTATGCGGTACTGTGTCAAATGCTTTCTGAAAATCCAAATATATGATGTCATAAGCCCTGCTCTGGTCATAAGTCTTGGTGGCCTCTTCAAAAAATTCCAGAAGGTTTGTCAGGAAAGACCTTCCTTTACGGAAACCATGTTGGCTATCCCTCAAGATATTGTTACGTTCAAGAAATAAGTCCAGCTCACATTTTATGATAGATTCCAATATTTTGCACGCAATGCAAGTTAAACTGACTGGCCTGTAATTACCTGGCTCATTACGGTCCCCGTTCTTATATATTCGTACTATATTGCCCTGTTTCAAATCAATTGGTGTTTCTCCAGTTTCTAAAGACCGTCTAAAGATGGCGGATAGGGGCTTAAAGATGATCTCACTAACTTCCTTGAGCACTCTAGGATATAAGCCATCAGGACCCGCCGCCTTATCTGCCTTTAGTTTATGCAACTTGTCTAATACTTCGTTATCCCTAACCTCAATTTCCGCTAAATAATCTTGAGCATTGGACATGCCCTCTGGCCGAATAAACACCCGCTCTAAGGTAAAATTCTCAACAAAGTAACCGTTTAAGGTATCCGCAATATCCTTGTTATCATATAGCAGCAATCCATTTTTATTCTTTATGCACTTAACCTGCTCTTTGACTTTCCTTTTTCTGCTACAGTACTGAAAGAAGCGCTTAGGGTTAGTTTTTGCCCCCTCTGCAATTTGTCTTTCATACAGTCTTCGAGCATTCCTCAGCCCTTTTTTGACCACAGCCCGCATTTTACAGTATTCAGCCTTAGTAATCTCATTGTTATCCTCTATGTACATCTTATAAAGATTCCTCTTTTCCCTCAAACTCCTACGAATAGCTGCGGTCATCCACTGGGGATTCTGCTTTTTTCAGCTTACTTTTGGACACCTTTGGAATGAATTTGCATTGTGAATCAAGTAAAACCCCCTTAAATCTTTCCCACATCTCATTTACAGACTCACAGTCCAGGAGTGTCTCCCATTTTATTTCACTTAGATATGAGCGCATCCTGTCGAAGTTTGCTCGCCTAAAATTGAAAATTTTTGTTTTTGGAGACACCTTTTTAACTTCCCATGAAACCTCAAAATTAACAGTAGAGTGATCGCTTGTCCCAAGTGGCTCCCGTACCTCAACATTGCTAATTCTATCTGGCTCATTACAGAGCACTAAGTCTAAAATTGCCTTCTCTCTTGTAGGTTTATTAACATACTGCACCAAAAAATTATCAGTTATGACATACAGAAATTCTTCCTCCCCCCTACCCTGTCCTTTCACCATTTCCCAATCGATACCAGGATAATTTAAGTCTCCCATAATAATAGTCCCTCCTCCTCTACAAGCTTGCGTAATCCTCTTAAAGAGCATTTCATTGACTGTACTGTCTTAAGCTGGTGGTCGATAGCATACACCCACGTTTAAACCAGTCTCGTGTTTGCCAGTGAGCCTGACCCAGATATCTTCGCAGGGCAAGGAATGTTCAATTTCAGGAATATCCTGCACATTTATGTTTTCGTTCACATAGAGTGCTACACCCCCTCCTCGCCTATTGCATCTATCCTTCCTAAAGAGCTTATAACCTTCTACATTATATTCATCTCCATCCTCTTCACTAAGCCATGTCTCTGTAATCACAACTTGTCATAGCCTTCACTAATCATAACAGCCTCAAGTTCTCAAAATTTATTTTTAATGCTTCTTGCATTTAGATAAAAACATTTCAGGTTATCACAAATGCTCTTCCCCTTCGATTTCCCATGTGTCCGCTGCTCAAAGCCCCTCACTACGCTTTTTGCTTTAAGAATATATCATCAATAGTGCATGTAACGCTGTCAGCTTCCATCAGGGCAGTCTGCATTTCCCTCAGTGTAACACTCTCTAACCTCCCTGCCCCCAAAGTCCCTAGTTTAAATAACTCTGCTACTCTCAACATACGCTGACCCAGTGCAAAGGTACCCCTCCAGTTCAGGTGTAGCCAATCCGGCTTGAACAGGTCACCCCTGTCCCAGAAGTAGTTCCAGTGCCCCATAAACCTATACCCCTCTTTCCTACACCAGGTTCGTAGCCATGTGTTAAACCTCCAGATAAAATTCTGCTTCCCTCTGCTTGCACGTGGTACTGGTAGAATCCCGGAGAACACTACCGTGGAGGATCTGCTCGAAAGCTTTTCAGCTGATTCAACAAATTTGCCTTGCAGAACCTCAAACCTACCCTTACCTTTGTCATTTGTCCCAACATGGACCATGACGACTGGATCCCTCCCCGCTCTGGCCAGGAGCTTGTCCGCATGCTCCAGGAGGTCTCCTACCTGGGCACCAAGCAGGCAACACACCGTATGAGACTCCTTGTCGTGCGAACAGACGAAACTGTCTATTCCTCTAAGTATTGAGTCCCCCACTATCAATGACTCTCTTTTCTGAGGGGTAGAGGCCAACAGGGTGCCCTGCTGCTCATCAGTCCCCTCACTCTCAGGGTCAGGGGCCAATTCGAGTTCCTGCGAGGGCCGGAATCAGTTGGACACCTCAACCAACCACTGGAGGAGCTGTCGCTGTACGGTGTGCACGCCCTTTCCTGCGCTGACGTCCTACCGTCACCCAACTTTCTCTCCCTGCCTGCTCTGGGGTCCCCACACCACCCTGCTTTGGCGTATAAACCATTTCTTTAAACGACATACTACTTAGTTCCTCTAGGAACTCTACTGATTGCGAACTATGTCGCGCCGCCAACTGGCCCTGAAGATCAAGGATCTTGCTCTCCAGATGCTCAATTAGCTGGCACCGGTGACAGACAAACCCACCCTGGAAATCTCTTTCCAAAAGTGCGATCATCCTGCAACCGTCACATAGTTTTGGCCACATTTTGAACCCCCTACCTAATGACCTCGCTCACCCTAGATAAAAGAAAAATACTAAGTGCCAAGACAAAAGCTCAGGAACCACAATTTATTATTTTATTAACCTGAGAAGCCCTAAGCAGCAGTCACAATAGAAACCGTGGGGAAACTATGTGAATGGATAATAAGCCTCTTTTAACAGGGGCTTAGTTTCAGTTAACAGAAATGAAATACCAAATTGAAAACATTAAACATTAAACAAGAGTGGGATCAAATTCCAATGGCTAAACTCAAGAAACTTGTCTCCTCAATGCCCAGACGCCTCCACTCTGTGTTAAAAAGAAGAGGGGATGCTACACCATGGTAAACAGACCCCTGTCCCAACTTTTTTGAGACCTGTAGCAGCCCTCATATTTGAAACGAGCTCATTTTGTGGATAAAATTGTAAAATTGCTCAGTTTCAACATTTGCTGTTATCTCTGTTCTATTGTGAATAAAATACTGGCTGGTGTGATTTGAAAGTCATTGCGTTTTGATTTTATTCACAATTTACACTTGGTCCCAACTATTTTGGAATTGGGGATGTAACTCAATCTAAGCCCATTTCAGGACAATTGTGCGACTGAATATGACCAAACAGGTGAGTATTACTAAAGTGTTATGCATACCCATTAACATAAAGGTGAAAATGATGAAGACGGTACTGGCATTTAGAGATTTACATCACCTTTACTTTATAAAGCGCTTAATTGTATAGTAATCAAAAACATCAGTAGTTCCACATTTGAAGCCGGAGTCCTTCCCTTCACTCCATAATTCTTAGATTTGTCTTCAGCTTCTCAAAATGTCTGGGTTCCTCTATTTTGTGTTTTTTAACATCACCGGTTTTACGCAACAGGAGACCTCGGTGCGAACTGTGAGGAAACGCTATCAGACTTCCAAAATGGCTGCAAATTTTATTGAAGTTTTATGTAAAAATCCCCCCCTCATTTTACTGCATCCTGTGATTTCATTGTTGAAAATTTTAATAGCAAATTGAAGTCAAGCCTTGATTTAGTAGCTCCACTTGTAACAAAAAATGTACAAAAAAAGCCGACACCCCCGTGGAGAAATGCAGAAATCAAAAATTTGAAAAGGAAATGCAGGATGGCTGAAAGGAAATGGAGGAAAAATAAATTAACAATAAATTATCAGCTATTCTGTTAACAACTTAAAATATATAATAATGCAGTTAAACAGGCAAGGAATTCACACTTTGCCAGAATAATTTCTTCTCACAAAAACAACCCCAAAGTCCTCTTTTCCACTATAGATAATTTAATCAACCCTGTTTTTAACAGAGGTCCAACAACTGACTCTCTATGAGAGGAATTTGCAGCCAACTTCAGGAGCAAGATTGACTCCATTAGATCCAACATTTTAGCTAAAATTTTACCTGAACAGAAAACTGCTTTTAATGAAATGGAAGGTTCGGTTTTACCTGAGGAAACACTGGACAAGTTTGTCCTGGTTGATACAAAGATGCTTGGTGGAGTTTTCTCCCAAGTAAATGCGACTACCTGCCGTTTAGATCCAATTCCCACATCACTTTTAAAAAAATTTTATGGGTTCTTTGAAAATGAGCTTTTTAACATAGTGAATTTCTCTCTTCAGACAGGTGTCTTTCCAGCAGCCTTTAAAACAGCAGTCGTAAGGCCCCTTCTGAAGAAGAGTAATTTGGATCCTGATATTTTTAATCATTATAGACTTATATCCAACTTGCCATTTTTAAGCAAAATTTTAGAAAAACTTGTTTTTACTCAGTTGAATGATTTCTTATTTAAAAATAATATTTTCGAGACATATCAATCTGGTTTTAGGATGAACCACAGTACAGAGACAGCCTTGTTGACGACTGTTAATGATATTAGGTGGAATTTGGACTCACGCAAAATTTCAGTCCTGGTGCTACTTGGATCTAAGTGCAGCCTTTGATACGGTAGATCACCCATTCTTTTGAACAGACTTAAGACACCTGGTTGGCCTCTCTGGCACTGCCTACAAATGGTTCAATTCCTATCTCACAGATGGAACATTCCTAGTAAGTATGGATATGAGCTTTTCAGAGATCCATGAAATTAAATGTGGCATGCCCCAAGGCTCAATTTTAGGCCCTGTACTTTTTCATTTATGCAAGCTTCCACTTGGGAAAGTTATCAGGAGACATGGTATCAATTTTCACAGCTATGCAGATGATACACAGGATTGATTTTAAGGTTTTTTTAACAGTTTTTAAATGTCTTAATGGTCTTGCAACTTTTTACCTCTCAGATCTGCTTTTATCTTATGAACCCTCGCGGACCCTGAGATCCTCCGGCACCGGCCTCTTAGTCATTCCCAGAGTTAACACAAAAACCTATGGTGAGGCAGCTTTCCAGCATTATGCCGCATGTTTATGGAACAGCCTGCCGGAGAACCTAAGGGCCGTGGAGAATGTTGAGGTTTTTAAAAGCAGGCTCAAGACCCACATTTTTAATTTGGCTTTTAACTAGTTACCTGTTTTCATTATTTTACTGATTTTCATAACTGGGCTTTCAGTAAAATTAGATTTTTTTTATTATAATTTTTAGCTCCACTGTTAGTTTTTTATTACCTCATTTATTACCTATGTTTTAATTTATTTATTGATTGAATTCTGTTGTTCTGAATTTTATTTTGTTATTTATTTTAGCTTAGTTTTTAACTCCAGTGTTTCCTCAGTGAGATCCCTCTGCATCAGGGGCGGCTGTTGATTCTAGCTCCTGCGACGCTGGCTTGGGGCCCCCCGGTGGAGTAAAGGGTCCATGCCATCACCTTATGGAGGTGGGGTGTGGCCCTTCCTTCTACCCGGGGTCGCGGTGTGACTCCATGTTAGCGGCCGGGTTCCTGGGAGCGGCATCCGCCTCTTGATTCAGACGGCTCCCCACGATAGTGTTTCCTCCCAGGTTCTTCCGTGCTCAGTCCTAGTATTCTTTTTAGTGCGTTTGTATTATGGAAATAAGGGTGGTGGGGGGGATTGTTTTTTTTAATTATTTCATTTATTTTTTTTATTTGTGTGTGTAAAGCACTTTGTGCTACATTTTACTGTATGAAAAGTGCTCTATAAATAAAGTTTTGATTGATTGATCTTATATTCATATATTCTGCTTAATAATGAATCACATTTTCAGGAGTAGAACCAGCTGAACAGACAGACAAGCTCCACGCCGTTTCCCAAGCCAGGCAGTTTCCTCAGCTGAAGGACATTTAGGTGTGAGGCAGACAGGCAGGCATTTGGCCTGAATCGCCACTCTAGTGGTCATCGTTCACTATAATAGGAGGCCGACTGCGTTGTGACAAATGGACCATAATGAGTGTCTCTACTAAGTGTTAAATCACAGGGCATTTCTGTGCTTCTGGCTAAGAAAGAAGAGCATGGGAGGGTTAAGTGGAAGTAGTGGTGGAGCAGAGAATCAACATCTTTCTTCAGTTGGAAATATAAGAGGTAAAAAGAGGCTTGGACTTCTTTTATTCATCAACATGTTTATTTCCACCTCTCACAATGATCACATCAGGGCTGTATCCGACTAAAACAAATCTTGGTCCACAAACGGTTAGCCACTTTTTCCGATTGGCTGAAATTTTTAAACTCTGTTCAGAGCCTTCTCTTCCTGCTTCCAAGCAGATTCTGCCGTTGCACTTGTGAAGTTGAAGCATGTCCTAATAATGGGCTGATGCTTTCATTTGACCAAACTATAACACATTCTAATGTAAAGGCTATTTATTTAATAAACCTGGTTGGTCTCATTGAAATTCACAATCTCAAGTAAAAATAGAATTTTATCGTAGGCTATAACATCTAAAATTCTCATGCACTCAGTGTCCACACAAATAGAAGCAAAGTGGAAATGACATTACATAAAGCATATGGTTGATCAAAAAAGTTCTCATTTCCATTTAGGCTGTTAATTGCAGCCCCCCGACGAAGTCGGGTGACCACTATGCATTCATGCTTGTCGTCTCTACCATAGCCACATCCGTAGGCACTTCCTTGCGGACGCTGTGCAGGCTGTAATTTTTGACCGATTACTTTCATTTCTGGCATGGACATGTGTTATACATAAGTTATGACACCTATGGATTTTGGTTGCCATGGTGACTGAATAATTTGCAAATAAGGGGAGAAGTTGGCATTTGGGGGTAACACCCACGCGGTCATGGCTGACAGGACCGTCTAGTTGTTTATGGTGGAATTAGATGAGTGTTAATTCATGCTTAAATGAAACGGCTGCCATGACAGACCATTCAAACACACTACCAAAACGGACGCCTTGTTTTTCCACATTAATTGAAACTGCAATATCAGCTAGAAGCACTCCGGGAGTGAAAACCTCCGCCAAGGCAGCACAGTCGAAATCTTGCTGAGTGAACATGGCTCATAAGAAATTTAAGGTATCTGCAACATAGGATTTCAAGATGGTTGCTGTGATGGCCATATTGTGATGGCTGCTCTTGATTTAACAGAATTGGAGCAACAAACCTGCCAGGGTTTTCACCGATGTCCTGGAGCAGTTTTCATTTTAAACCAAAGAAAATTTAGGCATTCGATTTTGTTTAATGCGGTATATATTCTAAAGCATCACCATATGGAGCAAAATGCCGCCATATACTGCACTGGTAGCAAAGGCTAATGGTTACTCATAACAACCAATGTTGGAAACGAGCTCCGAGATCATCATGGCTATGGAAAACCGAAAATAAAAAAAACATCTAGCCAGCGAGTTAGATAGCTAGCCCTGAGAATGCCTTGTTATTCTATTCTACTCGCTCAAACTGAGGCCAAACTCTCCATCACTGAAGTCCTCTTCCAGATAAACTGCGCAACAAAGCTTGCCGGTACGAGGAACCCTCCAGTACTGTTCCATTCAAAATAACTCCCATTATCCGTGTCGGTTTCTAACTGCCATCACGTAAATGTAACCTAGGCGCACTTCGAGGTTGGTTTTGGAAGTCTGTTTTTACTTCTTACTCAGGTCATTCTGCTGCGCCCAGTTGAGACAACCTAACATGCTATTACTCAAGGGTTTATATACTTTTCTGAGGGTCCCATCGAAGTCTTTCAATGACTGGAGAGTTTATACGGGCTGGAATTGGATATGCAAGTGTCAATCAATAGATAATTACCGGGCTATAGTTCAGGTGGGCCTGAACTACAGAGTTGGGACCAAGTCATCATGTCCAAGTCAAATCAAGTCACTGGTCATTAGCTCGAACTCAAAGCAGGCGAGGGAGAGCAATGAGGAGTGAAAGGGGGCAGGGGAACAAATTAGACAATGAGCTTACTAATTAACAAGCAGAGTGGGCAAAGCTGAAAGAGCCATGAGCTGCATTTCATGTTGACATTGACCCCTTTCTGATCCTAAATGTATCTAAGCTTTTAACACTTTCAGCTTACCCCACTCTGCTTGTTAATTAGTAAGCTCATTGTCCAATTTGTTCCCCTGCTCCCTTTCGCTCCTCATTTCTCTCCCTCGTCTGCTTTGAGTTTGAGCTAATGACCAGTGACTTGATTTGACTTGGACATGATGACTTGGTCCCATCTCTGCTGAACTATAACCGATTTACGCAGGTAAGCCTGAGCAGCCATTAGACACACGGATAACACTGAGCGATTGTGTGAGGTTGAGGAACCGCTGAGTACGTCGTGAGATAAATCTACGCGCAATTTAGTGGTAGGGAATCAAGCGTTTTTAATATCTGATGACAAAAATTGATTGTAGAAGGATATAGTACCAATACCATGTTAAATTTTTGCTTCAGAAAACTGAAATTTTTCACTACTTAATTGAGATGCCTTTCGCCTATTACAGCTGAAGAAGTCACAACAAAGGACAACAATTTTTTCAGTCAGAGGAGATCATTCTTTTTAACTGCTGGATGGATACTATTGACAAGTATATAAGGCAGTTTGCGCATCAGGTGTGGCCGAGGAGTTTAACTCACAGAATGCCTTGGAAACAGGGATGGGACTTAACTGCTACATATTGTAAATCGGTAACAGTCATGGCTCTGTCGTGAATATTCAATAAACGGTTCGGGTGTGCCATCTATTGATAGAGTAGTGTAACTGTGTGCATAAATAGAGCAGCTCTATGTCAGCTGGTGTCTACATCTGCACAGAGAGGTTAAAGAGAACTTGGACCTAGGCAAGAGTGAAGGCCTGTCACTGCCATATCCTACGGCATCTCCAATGGATTGGTCTATTGATAGTATTGCTCGATCAAAACAAATCCATGGCGACCAACAGCCTCGCAAAAAAAAAAAAAAAAAAAAATTATATCGACCAGCTGACCAAACGGGGGCCAGCCCTATATCACACTTGCAGAGCTTTTCATCTGTAAGAATTCAATGGGATTTTGAAGGAGATTTCCCTGCAAAACCCCTCATCCAATGTTCACTCTTAAAAGACTTTTCACCTGTGATATTTCCATCAAGGTGTAGCAACTTACTCTTATGCCTAAAGCTGTTCTCACACCGATCACATCTGTAGGGCTTTTCACTTGATTGACTTCTCTAATGGTCATTGAAATGTACACTGCTGTACAATCACGGCGTGGGTTCGATTCCCGGTCGTACCAGCCGGCAGTGGTTGGCAGCTTTTTCAGAGCAGCGCACAATTGGCAATGCGCTGCTGGGAAGCAAATTGGGAAGGGACTGCTGGGATGGGATATTAAAAATAGTTGCCATGTTCGTTGCTCAAGCGCTTCCTGTTGGCCAGCCAGGCGCTCATCAGTAAGATTCTCAGCTTGCTCGTGTTTGAGTATCCTCCGCCCTCATTCAGAACTTGCGAAATTTCGACCAATGAGTGTAAAGAAGCAGTAGTTGAGGGGCGCGTGCTTAATAGAAGAGCCGCGAACTGTCCCTCTCCCCCGAGTTGGCAGCATAAGGTCGCATACGAGCAAGGTTGTACATAGTTCTTGAATCGGGGCATTCCAAATTCGGGTGGGATTGGAGATGCCAAGTTTACCAAAAAAAAAAAAAAATTATAGGTGAGTAAACACTTCTCAGAATGGTCTCATTTACAGGGTTTTCCCACCTGTTTGAATTCTTTCGTGGGACTTAAAGCAGGATTTCCTCAAAAGCAGTTCAAACTAATCAAATTTGTAGTGCGTTTCTCCTGAATGAATTCTCTGGTGGCAAGTCAAATGAGATTTCCGACTGAAAGACTTTTCACACTGATTGCATTTGTAAGGCCTATCACCTGTATGAATTTTATGATGGACATTTAAATCAGATTTTCGAGCAAGAGTGCTCTCACAATGAGCACATTTGTAGCGCTTTTCTCCTGAATGAATTGTCCGGTGGTAATTTAACAGACATTTACGAGCAAAAGACTTTTCACACTGATCACACTTGTAGCGCCTTTCACCTGTATGAACTGTATGGTGCACATTTAAATCGGATTTCCGAGCAAAAGACTTTTCACACTGATCACATTTGTAGTGCTTTTCACCAGTATGAAATTTATAGTGAACGTTTAAACCCGATTTCCGAGAAAAACACTTTTCACACTGATCACATTTGTAGGGCTTTTCACCTGTATGAATTCTCTGGTGGTCATTTAAATGAGATTTCCAAGCAAAAGACTTCATACACTGCTCACATTTGTAGGGTTTTTCATTGGTATGAATCCTTTGATGAGAGTTACAAATAAATTTGCATGAAAAACTCTTCTCACATTGATCACATTTGAAGGGTCTTTCACCTGTATGAAGTCTTAGGTGGGATTGAAAACAGGATTTCCTTAAAAACCTCCTCTCACACTGATCACATTTATAGGGCTTTTCACCTGTATGAATTCTCCGGTGGGCATTTAAATGAGATTTCACGGCAAACAACTTCTCACATTGATCACATTTATAGGGCTTTTCACCGGTATGAATTCTCTGGTGGTTAGTTAAATGAGATGTCCAAGCAAAAGACTTCCCACACTGATCACATTTATAGGGCTTTTCACCTGTATGATTTCGGCAGTGGTTACTTAATTGAGATTTCCAAGCAAAAGACTTCCCACACTGATCACATTTATGGGGTTTTTCCCGTTCTGTATGAATCTTCTGGTGGACATTTAAATCAGATTCCCTCAAAAAGCATTTCCCACACTGAATACATTGGTGGGGCTTTTCCCTCATATGGATTCCCACAATATGGATTAAACTGGGCTGTTTTTTACCAGATTTGTTGCAGTTTGGATTGGGCTCTCCAGCACAGTGATACAGTTCAGTCGCTCCTTTTTCATCAACACCAGCTCCATTTTGCTCAGTATTCATGAGATCACTCACCAAAATTTCATCGGATTCAAGCTTAACATCTTCAGATTTAATGTAAACGCACTGAATATCTGGCAAGACACCGATGTGTTCAGCCTTAATATAATCTCCATCATCAGTTTCAGTTTTGACTTGGTTAGGATGTAGATGGGTTACATAGGCCAGATCTGTAAAGTCTCGGCTCTCCATCTTAAGATCCCCAGTGTTGTTGGGGCTCAGATCAGTTTCTGTTTTTATCAGTGATGCTTCTGTGTGATGTAAATCACTGACCCTGCTGTTTGCAGTTACACACTCTGGCTCCAGTGTGTTGAGTCCTGCTGTAGTACATTTTGTCTCTGACTCTGCCATGAGGACAGACTCCAGTCCATGTAGTTCCTCTTCTTTCTCTCTGATCCTGTGCTGCTCGGGGAGCTCTGGTAGGGTCGTCTCAGTGTCCTGTCTCAGACGGACTCCTGCCTGCATCATTCTGCTGATCAAATGTGTTCAGAAGTGCAGCTCCTGTAGGGAAACAGTGGAAGGGATTTTAGCCATTAACTGGTCTAACTACTCAAGAAAATTTTCCCGTCCATTTCCGATGCATCTAGAAATCTGCACATTTTCATTAACGACTTCCCTTCTTTACGCCCAACTTCATGAAACACACAATTTCTTTAATGCATCACTAAAATGCTCGACCCTCCAGCTTCTGAAGTAGTCCTATCCCCACCTCATCATACCAGAGAAAAGCTGCAGTTCTTATATTTATTGTCTATTTTATTTGGGGCTCCAGTAATTAGCCAGCAGTCAGGTGAATAGTATTTTGTTGATTACTGCAGATGTTCAAAATTCTGGTTCAGAAAGTAACTGATAACGCCTCCCCCAATAATGAACTCCAGTGACGTGCATTTGCTTATCAGCTCAACGCCTCCACCAGGAGTCTGTGTCATGAACCGTCTATATAGTCATGAAGCAGACGATGTTTTTTGGGCTAATAACACTGGACATCATCCTCACTTTCTGATATCACAAAATTTGCTCTCTAGTCTGCAGTCGCCAAAGCCAAGGCCTAACAAGTAGACTATTGGACTTCTGCAGCAGACCAGCAATTTAGCGTATTGTGGAGCATAAAAATGGTTATTGTCACATCAGCATTCACAAATTTGCCATGTGCACAACTCAGCTAACAGTGACAAGGTCGAATGCATCGCAATTCTCATTTATGCACAAGTACAGCCGAGCTGTGCTTGGCTGATGACATGCACGACGAATGCAATGTACATAATAGTACCACAGACAAGCTGTGATTGGCTGATATACATAATAGTACCACAGACAAGCTGTGATTGGCTGACATAAATAATAGAACCAACCGACCTGCAGAAAAAATTTTACAGCCTGAGCAGAATTAAGCACATTTGCGTGCCTGTAAAAGGAGGATGCAATGCAGGAATGAAAGGAGGTGTTACCCATGTTAGTTTTACAGTCATATATTACTATAATGTGTCATTTGTATCAGTTTAGATGAATTACGCACAACATTACTATCACCTTTACTTTTTATGAAAGGCACATTTGAGCTGTGTAATAAATGCGCACCTAAGGCTGAAAAATGAAATTTAAGGGCGCAAATGTTTGCGCACCTATAGATTTTTCAAAAAAAAAAAAAAAAAAAAAAAAAAAAAAAGGCCTGCCAATTCACTTTTATCTCTAATCTACTGGGTCACGACAAGTCACCCAGGGCCGTCTAAACCCTTCCTCCTAAATTGATTGAATATCCTCTCCTTATATCAGTTATATCAAGTATCTCCCAAGCTATATACACCACCATTCTAATGCTTTCTGTTTTTATTGCAGTTTCACTGGCACAATTCACCACCAACGGTATAAAAGATAAAAATGCCTCCTATCCATTATTAAGTTTTTGTTGCATCTGTTTTCTGCCCTCACCACCCCCAGCATGCTCCGTGCTTCCCTCACCATTCCCTTCTCCACCAGCTGCCTACGATATTTTATTTTGAAATCGTTTCCATTCTACCTCACCTTAGAATTTCCTTCTATCACACTCCTTTGCACCGGTCTCGAGATTTACTGACAGCCATAGCACACAGCTCTTTTTTTCGGTGCTACACACTCCTCTTCCGTACATCCCTCTTTGCCACATCGTCCACATCTGAACTCTGTTTTCATACGCACCGCTGCCACATGCCTGTATTCTTGTCACCAAAAACATCTTGAAGGCAGGGTAGGAAAGAATCTAAAGCTATCAGAATTTGAAAGTAGCATCTCCTCAGGACTCTGCCGACACCCACCCGCTGCCCTCGGGTCTCTGTCCAAAGCCGGACCCCACACACGGTCCTGCACCAGCACAGCTGCAACTACTTCACTGAGTGGAGGGAGAACAACAAATCTGCCTCATGTCTCATTCACCGGTAGGAAAACATCAAATATTATCACACTAAATATTATCAGTGACCGATATCACAGGATAAGCTAAAAATGTCAACAAGGGTCAGCAATACAACATGTTATTTGTATCACATTTGACACACTGACTCACGTGAATTTTGTATAGTAACGTTACACTTTATATACCCCATGAATGATTAAAAGTCGGCGTAATAAAACCCATGAGATACAGGTTTGGTATTATACACGTGTGATACAGCTTTCTCGTGTCACGATGCGTGTCATATGCCGTTCATTGACAAATGTCAGTAGGTTACAAGTGTAACTTATCGTTGAAGCTTGAATATGTTAATTTAATAGCGAAAAGCGTTTGCATGCTAACCAAGAAATTTTTCATGCCATTGACTTGAATAGATTGCGAAGTAGAAGCAACAGCTATTCTTCCATTCCCCAAATAATACGACACCAACATTTATGGGAATAACAGAATCTCAAATCTGTAAGCCAGGGACATCAAATTCATGAAACTCAAGTAGTAATTCTCATTCATTCCCTCATGAAGGTTCGGAATAAATTAAAATTATTACTCTCGTTGCATAATTCTGATCTCTCGGGCTCACTCATTCTAATCTGAGGCACAGTTTTAGTCCCCTGGTCATGAACAGGTCAATTCAATTGTCCCTGCCCCCACCACACCCAACAGGAAGCTTCACTTAGCCCCCGGACACACACATTCAACCCCCACAGTTTGCGCATATGATTTGTACAAACATCACTGATCATTCATTATATACATTGCCCATCAAAGACAACGGTAGTCTGAGCCACGTTCGTATCTGCATGAAGTTCACGCTACTTACTTACCAGGCGGAGAGAAACTCAGAAGCAACGGGGGGGTCGCGCAATCAATCCGTGTTCAATGGTGTCGAAGTCGAGTCATCCTTCTCATAAAAAGTAATAAATAAAAAACAGACCCTATTATCAGCACATTTGCGAAAAGCTAGTTCGAAAACAACACGTTCTGACACCGGCAACCATATAATTTTAGGATCATGTCAATGGCGATATTCACGATGACGTCACAAGTTTTGTCACGCAGTTGGCAAAAAAGCTCATCGTACACCAACTTTACTAGTAGATCTCCGTCTTCATTATACTTAAATGATCTAAATAGCTTTGCCAGTCAGTTGTTGTGCTATACGTAGGTTGCACCAGCAGGTTCGCTAAGGGTTCAGGAACCATGTTTTTGAGGATTCTAAGCGAAGAACCAAAGAGGCTATTTAATGTCTCTTTGTGTTAAAGGAGGAGACAGCACCTCAGTAAAGTATATTTCAGCGGAAAGTAGAATACTTGAAGTGTCTAAAACGCATAGTTTTATAAATTTTAATTTGGTAATGATCCTGTGCGACGATTTTTTAAACCGGCGAGTCTTCAAATTGGCTTCAATACCAGGGGGGCAGACATTTTTACTAGGGAAATCTTCTGATTTTGAATTTGATCTTCGGAAACCTCACCTTTAAAAATGCTTAATAACCTTAACCTCTCGCAGTTTTCATCTCCCGATTAGCCACAGTTGCTCAGAGTAATTGGTAAAAACTGACGAAAGTCCAATTTACTTTTGATAGCATTGTTATGCATTGCACCACAAAATTATGAGGTGTCTTCTGCGCATAAATGACGACGTAAAATATCAGTATGCCTTCATGATTTCAGCGCTAGTTAAGTGGCACAGATTTGCGGAAATTAGTTTGCCTGGCTGCGGAAATCCGCTCTTTATTTTGAATGTTGTCATGGCTAAAGGGCGCTGTAAGGTTGCACAGCTGTGTGACAATCCTAAGGACGGCGAAAATAAATTGTCGGCCTGCTGATAAAACCTTGTATCTTCAAAATAAGAAACTTTACAGAAGAACATAAAATGTTTAATTTTGCATGTAAGTGTTCAGCACAATTTTTCTTCCAAGAATCCAAGCAATAAAATTTTGTATTTTGCAATGTCGTGGACATACGAGTTTTTGTTTCTTATCAAATTGGAGATACAAGATTTTATCAGCAGGCCGACGGAATGTTAGCCTGACTCCGCCAGCCTTCGTACTTCCGCTTAATTTCATTTCACTTCACTACTCAGTCTGGTCATTCAGAGCTCTGCTTCATTTACCTCGGCAGACAATATGCCGGACCAACCAACGAACAGAAGGCGTGGCCGAGAGCCATGATGTAGCCGCTGCGCCGAGTTTGAAATTGTAGTCTCTGAAATCAACAATGGCTACAGACATAGCTACACGGGAGGCCATTTGCTCTGTCGTGGAGAAAATCCCTGGTATCAGCGACTTATAGCCACAACAAGATGAATGTTTGGTTGGTTTTTTGAATGAAAATGATGTTGTAGCGCTACTCCCTACCTATTTCGGGAAAAGTTGTCATATCTACTTAATATCCATCATGAAATGTATGAAGTAGGCACCCTGTTCATCTCTGTGAGAGACAGCCGAACCACCTCAGCTAGCTTGTAGCTTCTAGTGTTACATTGCCCGCGAATTTCACACTATTTAAGTTAGCAGCAAACTTTTTAAAAGCTGTGTTTTTGTTCATGTCACAAGACCTATTCGCTGTCACAGTGTTATGTTGTCATTATCCATGAATGAGACAGCCAAACGCTTAGAGCCAAACTATGTTACTTTGAAGTTAGATAGCAAGCTCGGTATGATGTCAGCGCAAGTATATGGTTAATGGTTCAGTTTTCATGTCAAGGCAGATTTCATCCTTATATAAATAATGCGTTATTCTCGCCGATTCTGCCGTTGGTTTTGGGTCTCTTACGTTTTTGTTTAATAGCAGCAGTAACGGCAGGAACAACGATAGCTCAACAGTTTGTTTCTTGTAAGGAGAACAGAAAGACCACCTTTAGTTCTTTTAAGTGAATGAGTGATGGCTAAAATGAGGTAGATGGGCATATGAATGAGTACAGTATTAACTTTAATGTACTGATCAGTTTGTTTTCGCTGCATCCCTAGCATGAAGGACTGTGTTTACAGCGGAAGTACTAGGCGGCTGAGCCGGCGCATAACATACGTCATCGCCGAACATTAGTGATTAGTTTACGGGTACACCAATGATTTTAAACTTCAGACAAGCGCCCACCCACCAGGAAGTAAACACTTGTCAATTACGACTGTCCAGACTGTGTACGAAGCAAAGCGAAGTAGCAGAGTCTGGTTTTACCAGGCTAATGGAATGCTGCAAAGTCAGCGAAAGTTTTGGATTTACAATGCCATATCAATTATATAAATGTAGGCAATGGGAATTCACATTTCATTACCACTTCTAATTATAGGTCATGTATTAGGGTGCGTTCTAGGCAACTGGTAACCCGTGAACTACCGGTTAAAAGTGGGCGGAGCTACCGTCAAACCTGTGAATTCACGCCGGTGAACTCAATTGTGCTCAACGTACTCCGACTTCCTTGTTTGACGTCACGCAGCTCAGCTAAAATGGCGGCACCAGCTTTTTTTCAAGTGAAGTCAAGTATGAAGTCGTAACTTGTTACTTTTGCCTGGAACGCTATGAAGTCGTGACTCGTGACTTTGAAGTCGTGATTCACAGGTTCACACCTCCGCTGGAACGCAGCATTAGTCTTGGTTGCTCAGTCGATAAACTGTTTGATTTTAATCAAGCTGGCCTGATTAACAAACAGCTTGCGGGCAGCCAAGCCGAAAAGGGAGAGCTTACCGAAGGCCCTTTGAACTACTCTATGGCCCAGATGAAAGGAAAGAGAACTGACCTCACGTAAGAGAATAACTGACGCACAAGCACCGCGGCACTGGCGTTTGATTAGATAATGCGTTCGAAATGCACACTCACCCTCCATATAGGGCATGTGAATGTTCTACATTGAAAACAATATCGAGTGAGTGAGCGAGTGGACAAGTGCGCATTCCGAACGCAGCCTTAGATTCCCCAAGTAAAAATGTCTGCCCCCTGGTAGTGACGCCGATTTGAAGACTTTCCTGTTTAAAAATGCATCGCACTGGATCATTACCAAATTAAAATTTATAAAACTATGCGTTTTAGACACTTCACGTATTCTACTTTCCGCTGAAATATACTTTGCCGAGGTGCTGTCTTCTCCTTAAAGATTACGCTTTCTGCCAACCGCCAAACTGCGCATGCACAACTATGACGTCATTGTTTATAGACAGTGAATACCGCTAGTTGAAGGCGCAGTCCTCGTAGCTGGCAAACTTAAAACTATATCTTCCATAATTTTATAGTTATGGTATGCATGAATTGATAAAAATCAAGAAAAATAAACTGTCATTTTCCCCCCCAACAGTCCCTTAAGTCATGGGATAGGTTATTCTGAGACGCGTACGCCTTCAGGTTGACGTGATTCTAATGTAACAAGTTAGCGTTTTGCAAGAAAGGAATAACGTTATGCAAACACATTAGCTAATGTAACGGACTAACCTGGCGTGCGTTTCCCAAAACCGTAGTTGCTAACTAAGTTAGCAACTTACATAGTTCGTCCATTCACAGCCAATGGGTCCAACTATGAAAGTTAGCATCCGTGATGTCGGGAAACGCATGGATAGACGGAGAAGCTAACGTTAGCATTGGGATAATAACTAACGTCACATAATTGAAACGGGGGCTAAATAATTCGTGTAAACTACTACTCCTCCACCAAAAACAAAACGACAACTTACTTGTCAAACAGAAAGACGGCAACTATTGCAGCACTTTTCAGGCCTTTCAACTCTCTTAGTCGCCTCCATCGCTGAAAAGCTACACCGACATTGACTCGCGTTTGTCCTCTTGCAGTATCTGTAGCCTTGAGTCGAAGATTTTTCTGCTTCGGACTCTTTTTCAAGTCTTTCTGGCAGGCCGAGCGGTCACAAGTAACCGTGACAGAGGTAGGTTTAGCAGAGTTTTCTTTTCTCCGGTAGACTTTCAAATAACCTATTGTTCCTTCGACTTCATAGCGGAACCACCATGAACACTTAATGAACACAACTCTACTCCGGCAGCGACTTACGCGCTTCGAGTTCAAGCTGCTCATAGACATTTAAACCATAGACATACTGCTGCACGGATTTGTATTCTTCTTCTAATGATTTTTTTGGTAAACTATGCACTGAAAAGCGCACTGCTGCCCTCCCCCGTTAAGAAAACTTCATTCCTCTATCATAGGGAAATGCAGACCGCCCTGATGGAAGCTGACAGCGTTACATGCACTATTGATGATATACTTTTAAAGCAACAAAGCGTAGTGGGGGGCTTGAAGGAGCGGCAGCATGGGAAATCAAGGGGGAAGAGCATTAGTAATAACCTGAAATGTTTTTATTTAAATGCTAGAAGCATAAAAAATAAATTTCCAGAACTTGAGGCCATTATGATTAGTTAGGGCTATGACATAGTTGGGATTACAGAGACATGGCTTAGTGAAGAGGATGGAGATGAATATAATATAGAAGGTTATAAGCTCTTTAGGAAGGATAGATGTAATAGGCGAGGAGGGGGCGTATCACTCTATGTGAACGAAAACATAAATGTACAGGAAACTCCCAAAATTGAACATTCCTTGCCCTGTGAAGATATCTGGGTCAGGCTCATTGGCAAACACGAGACAGGTTTAAACATAGGTGTATGCTATCGACCACCAGCTTTGGACAGTACAGTCAGTGAAATGCTTTTTAAGAGGATTACGCAAGCTTGTAGAGGAGGAGGGACTATTATTATGGGAGACTTAAATTATCCTGGTATCGATTGGGAAATGGTGAGAGGACAGGGTAGGAGGGAGGAAGAATTTCTAGATGTTATAAATGATAATTTTTTGGTGCAGTATGTTAATAAACCGACAAGAGAGAAGGCAATTTTAGACTTAGTGCTCTGTAATGACCCAGATAGAATTAGCAATGTTGAGGTACTGGAGCCACTTGGGACAAGTGATCACTCTACTGTTAATTTTGATGTTTCATGGGAAGTTAAAAAGGTGTCTTCAAAAACAAAAATGTTCAATTTTAGGTGAGCAAACTTTGACAGGATGCTCTCATATCTAAGTGAAATAAAATGGGAGACACTCCTGGACTGTGAGTCTGTAAATGAGATGTGGGAAAGATTTAAGGGGGTTTTACTTGATTCACAATGCAAAATCATTCCAAAGGTGTCCAAAAGTAAGCTGAAAAAGCAGAATCCTCAGTGGATGACCACAAGTATTCGTAGGATTTTGAGGGAAAAGAGGAATCCTTATAAGATGTACATAAAGGATAACAATGAGAACACTAAGGCTGAATACTGTAAAATACGGGCTGTGGTCAAAAAAGAGCTGAGGAATGTTCGAAGACTGTATGAAAGGCAAATTGCAGAGGGGGCAAAAACTAACCCTAAGCGCTTCTTTCAGTACTGTAGCAGAAAAAGGAAAGTCAAAGAGCAGGTTAAGTGCATAAAGAATAAAAATAGATCGCTGCTATATGATAACAAGGATATTGCGGATACCTTAAACAGTTACTTTGTTGAGAATTTTACCTCAGAGTGGGTATTTATTCAGCCAGAGGGCATGTCAAATGCTCAAGATTATTTAGCGGAAATTGAGGTTAGGGATAACGAAGTATTAGACAAGTTGCATAAACTAAAGGCAGATAAGGCGGCGGGTCCTGATGGCTTATATCCTAGAGTGCTCAGGGAAGTTAGTGAGATCATCTTTAAGCCACTATCCGCCATCTTCAGACGGTCTTTAGAAACTGGAGAAATACCAATTGATTGGAAACAGGGCAACATAATACCAATATATAAGAAAGGGGACCGTACTGAGCCAGGAAATTACAGGCCAGTCAGTTTAACTTGCATTGCGTGCAAAATATTGGAATCTATCATAAAAGATTAGCTGGACTTATTTCTTGAACGTAACAATATCTTGAGGGATAGCCAACATGGTTTCCGTAAGGGAAGGTCATGCCTGACAAACCTTCTGGAATTTTTTGAAGAGGCCACCAAGACTTATGACCAGAGCAGGGCTTATGACATCATATACTTGGATTTTCAGAAAGCATTTGATACAGTACCGCATAAGACAGTAATTTTTAAAATGAGCTCCATTGGAGTTACAAGAGGTATTCTGAAGTGGATTCAAAACTGGTTAAGGGACAGAACACAAAGAGTGGTGGTCAGTGGTATCTCATCTGAGCTAGGTATGGTGGGGAGTGGCGTCCCCCAGGGATCGGTGTTGGGACCCCTGCTGTTCCTCATCTACATTAATGACCTTGATCGGAATATTGAGAGCAGATTAGTTAAATTTGCAGACGATACTAAATTGGGAGGTTTGGCAAATAGTTCAGAGTCCACTAAAGTGATTCAGGATGATTTGGATAGAATCCAGAATTGGGCAGAAATGTGGCAAATGAAATTTAACGTAGCGAAATGTGAAGTTGTACATGTAGGTAATAAAAACATTAGACGGGATTACTTCATGGGAGGTTTAAAACTGGAATGTGCTCCACACGAGAAAGATCTGGGAGTGATTGTTGACCACACCCTCACAGGCTCTGGCCATTGTGCCGCAGCAGTTAGGAAAAGCCAATCGGATGCTGGGATACATTGCCAAAAGTATTGAGTACAAATCCAAGGAGGTGATGCTCCTTTTGTACAACACATTCGTCAGACCACATCTGGAGTATTGTGTACAGTTCTGGGGACCATACTTTAAGAAAGATATAGAGGCTCTAGAGAAAGTTCAGAGAAGAGCCACTAAGCTAATTCCGGGTATAAAAGATGAAAGCTATGAGAAGGGGCTGAAGATCCTTAATCTCTTTAGTCTTAGGAAAAGGAGACTCAGGGGTGATCTGATTGAGGTCTTTAAATATGTTAAAGGGATTAACAAAGTGAATTATGTAGGATTCCTTCGACCAAGTGTTGTTAGTAGAACTCGGAGTCACAAATGGAAGTTGACCAAAGGTAAATTTAGCACTGATATTCGGAAATATTTCTTCACCCAAAGAGTAATTTCGATGTGGAATAGCTTGCCTGACCATATTGTTGAGGCAGAGACCTTGGGAGTTTTCAAGAGCAGGCTTGACTTAAAGCTAGATACCATGAGTCATTGAGCATCTGAAGTGATATATTCACAATAGTATAAAGAAACTGGCGAGCCTAGTTGGGCTGAACGGCCCGTTCTCGCCATTCATGTTATGTTATGTTATGTTATCATATTCAAGAATATCTTGTAGCAGGGCTGCCAACTTTCACGTATTCGCCGTGAGTCTCACGCCTGTCAGAGGCATTCACGTTCCCATGCCGCAGTCAGCAATTATTCAATTGAGGCGCATTTACGAGATTCTCGCGCGGAATTGAGTCCTTGAGCATGGAAGTTAACCAGTTTCACGTGCATTACGGTGGATTTCACCACTAGAGACGTGGAATTCAATTATGACTCTGGAATTCTCACGTTTGTCTTTACACAGGGGTTGGAAGCAATGGATTGCATAAAGACATTTCAAATGGTCTTATTTCGTTTAAAAAATTTAAACGATCATGAAAACACACACATTGCTTCCAACCCCTGAGCGAGGAAAAGCGCACAATGTTTGGAGTCACAATCGGTTCCATGTTACTAGTGGTGAAATCCACCGTAACGCAAATGAAACTGAAACTTCCACTCATAAGGACTTTAATTACACGTAAGAATCTCATTAATATTCGTTGGTTGAATAATTGCTGACTACGGTGAATACGCCTTCAAAATGCGTGAAACTTACACCGTATGCGTGAGATTGCGTAGAAAGTTGGCAGCCCTGTTGTAGCCCGAAAAAACTTTGTCATAGCTTTCCTGATTAATTTAAAATCTTTCCCCAAAGCAAGCAGCGACTTCACTGAAAAGGTAGAAACCTCCAAGTCAGAAAATTCTTTAAATAGTTGTTTCCTTTCAACACAATAATTTCCACAACCGAAAAGAACACCGCACCTTACACACAGTTTCAGGGCTACCAGAAGTACACAAACCATTTACATGATTACCTAAAATTTTCAGACAACTAAGCTAAACCGCAATGCCCTCGTGCTCTGCTGCTGTTGTTATTTCTTCTTCTTCTTCTTCAAGGTTACGGAATTTACGGATCCAAGTCATACAAAGTAAATTATTGAGCTCCTATAGGCTGCAACACATACGTTTTAAGTTCTTTTTTTCTATAATGTAAACACAAAACAGGGGCAAGTCATCGTCAGTTGCTTTCATGCCAATTCCTCATAATCAAATAAATGGTTCAATTAACTGACCATGGATCAATAATTATACTAATTGTTACTTGACTTCCTCCAAACCCTTTAGCCAATATATCCCAAATTTCAAGCCCCTTAATATAGCTTATTCCTAGAATCTCCCTCGCTGCATGAATAGCCACCCTTATCCTTTCCGTTTTTGACTCACTTTCACTTGCACAATTAATCGCCATTGCTATGAATGCTAAAACCTTCTTCTGTCCATACTAATATGCTCTTTATCAGTACTCCCCACCATCTCCTCAGAGCGTTGGTCTTTCCCTACAAGTCCCTTTTTCTCTCTCACTCTCTTAGCAGCATCCGCATGTGTCCTTTCAATTTCATTCTCAAATTTCCTTCTTTTACACTGTTTTGCACCTGCTTTGTGGTTTCCCTGACAGTGAAAATGTACAGCTCTTTTTTTGGTCAATTCACTGTCTTCTGTGTGCCAATCTTTTCCGCACCTTCTACAATGGAAAACTCATTCCAGCAAACTGCTGCAACATGACTGTATTCTTGGTACCAAAAACACCGTAGTGGAGCCAGTTCATACGCCCTCACCCCATAACTAACATAATCTGATAACACACGTTCCGATTGCTCCCTTTCAAACTCCAATAACACTGATGTACCGTCAATTTATTTCCCATCACATTAGCTTTTTAACCCCTTTGCCCAGAAACCAACTATGGCTATTTATGAATCACCCAATTTAAGGCTTTATAATTCAAGATCTGAGCTTCACAGAGAGGGTGGAAATGGCTGAAATGATTCAAGATACTTGCATTTAGAATTCCATCATATTTCACTTTCTTTTCATAATTTTAGTTCAGATTGAGGGTCACAAACAAAAAATCTTCATGAAAATTCAGCAATGTAATTATGAAAAAAATTCAGAGAATTGAAAAATGGCTGGGAGTAAAAACAATACGTTGCTGGGATCATAAACTCCTTGACCACAAGTCTACTTCATTTGACAGTGCTTTGCAAAATTATCTTATCTTCATGAGCCAAATAAAACACCTAACACACACTGAGGTGTGTCACCTCTCTGTTTTATGTGTCTGATGAAGGGCTTTTGCCCGAAAGGTTACATGTGGGTGCAATGAATTGTATTATTTTGGAGCTCGTTCTAGTGTGCGGACTCTACTTTCACTAAGGTACACAATTATCCTGACATCAATGGCTGTCTGTAGGGACTCATTAATAACTGATAAATCTTAAGATAAAAGGCCTTTATCTCAATCTAATAACATACAACGGGCCCCAGAATTATTGCAACCTGAATGGAAATGCACCAAAATTACAACCCCAATTCCAAAATTGTTGGGACAAAGTGTAAATTGTGAATAAAATCAAAATACAATGGCCCTCATTTATCAAACTTGCGTGGGCTCTGGTGTAGATTCTGGTGTAAATATCAGCCTTCGTCAGGTGTCACGTCTGATTTACTAAAAGTGTGTACGTCACTGATTTCGGTGTAGAACTGGCGTGGCATTGATAAATCTGGCGGCTGAAACCATCGTAATTTACATGACATGCCCCTATAAATTCATGCTCCGGGAGGCATAGTCCTGCCCACTTTACGACATGGACTCTCAAAAGACGGCAAAGAAGAAAAAACTTCACTGAGGAGGAAATATAAATTATCTCGTCCGAGGTGGAGAAAAACAAAATAATTTTATTTGGAAGCCTCAAGAGTGGCATAAAGGGAGCCCAGAAGGCTGCAGTTTGGAAAACTATCGGTGCTGCGGTAAACACCGTTGGGGCGGAAAACCGGAGTGCAGCAGACGTTTGATTAAATTCATCAGTAAATCTAAGTGCCTTGGCACTTATTTAAGTGCGTGTAAGCGCAAGAATTGATCGAAATTCGCGTTAGACGCACTTATAAGTGTGGCCAAGATGCACATTTCTCCACTGCCCGCACTTATTTTAAGTGTATCCAAAGCTAAAAATTTTTTCGTGGCCAAACTTATTTTAAGTGGTACTTTCTATAAGCGGCACTGGAATGGTCATCAACTGGCACACTTATAAGTGTGGCCAAGAAAAAATTTGGCGCTGGCCACACGTATAAGTGCGAATAACATCGGCCTTAATAAATTCAATTTATAGATCCATGATATTTCATGTTATATAGCCTACATAATTGACAATCCAAATGCTTTACATGTAGGTTAAAAAAAAGTGGTCCGATTTTAAGATCGTCACCAAAAAATGGGTTGCGGCGGTCAGGCGCTGCAGCACACGTACCGGTGGAGGCCAACAGACTCGAACCAGCTGTCACCGTTCGAGGAGCGTGTGGCAGCAGGGCTCCCCCTCCATCGTGGGAATACGAGGCCGTGCGGAGACGGATGAGTCCCCACCGCCTCGATCGGAGCTGCATGAGGGTAATTGTTAGAACACAGTCTGCAGAGATCATTCTTCATTGTACTTTTATTAGTATTACTCCATGGCATTTTATTGGGTGCCACACAAAACGAGCAGCCACTCATCACTTTCCCGGAGATGATCTTCTCTGTGCCGAAAGTTCCTCTCACGTTGGATAGAAGCTTATTCCTCTGACAATAGAAGATCTGCCATTGTCAAAATGTGATCACGGTCAAAGTGTCCATAGGCCTATACATACTGAGCAACAAAAGAAACGGAAGTTAGCTAGTTAGTTAATGTACTCTTATGGTTACTCAGTCGAAGTGACCGCAAAATAAAGAAAAGTTTGATGAAATGAGTGTAAATGTGCACGCGCTAGTAATAAATTTGATTGTCTAAAATAATTACGCGCAAACTTATTTTCCAGTCTGCCTTTAATTAACTTGCGTTTCTTTCGTTGTTCAGGATATATATACTACTCAAAATTTGACAGGGATCATAGGAATTTTTTTGTGAAATGACATGCAAATTTCGTAACTGCCACTGATGAACAATATATTGGATAAATGACATGCAGTCAGACACAAAACACATTTGCACGTGCATTTCATGACATTAAATGAGTGTGCAGCCTCACATTTTGGCTTTGACTAACACTTCACCATTTCAACTCAGACGTGTGTGTTGCTTGTTGGTGAAAATTTGGAAGTTCCCAAATTTTTTGCATTACATTTAGCAATAACAATGTCTCCTCAACGTCTTAGACGTCAATTGACTTCAGAGCAATTGGGAAGATGCATCGGAATGCTTGACTCTGGCTTCTCACAACATCACGTTGCTAATGCTCTTAACGTCAGCCAAAGCGTTGTGAACAGAGCGTGGAACCGGCATCAAATGTTTGGTACAGCAGCACACCGTCATGGGGGTGGTCGTCAGAGATCGACTACACAACGACAAGACCACTTTCTCACACTTCAGGCACGACATCATCCTTTCTGGACAGCCACCACCCTACGAAATGACCTTCATAACGCCTCGGGGGTCAGGGTATCCACTCAGACGATACGGAATCGTCTTCATACTGCCGCCTCAACTCAAGAAGGCCATGTGTTTGAATCCCACTGACCGCGGCGTCATAGGCGTGACCGTTTGGATTGGGCTCACGATCATGTCACACGGACACACAACGATTGGGCTCCAGTTCTCTTTACTGATGAGTCCCGATATTGCTTGGACTTTACTGACAGGAGGCAACGGGTGTGGTGAAGACAACGTGAGCGATTTAATGATGCCTACATCAACGAACACGACCGTTATGGTGGCGGATCAATTATGGTCTGGGGAGGAATAAGCAGGAACGGCAGAGCAGACCTGCATGTCATGGGGAGAGGGACGATGACAGGGGGTACGGTACAGGGATGAGATCCTCAATGTGTACGTAAGACCATACGCTGGTGCTGTTGGCCCTGATTTCATCTTGATGGATGATAACGCCCGTCCCCATCGTGCTAGGGTGGTGAATCAATTCCTAGAGCAGGAGGCAATTGTCCGCATGGACTGGCCTGCGCGTTCGCCGGACCTAAACCCTATCGAGCAGGTGTGGAACATGCTACAGGTCGCCATTTCCGGTCGTAGGGCACAACCCACAACTCTAGAAGAGCTCGGAAATGCCCCTGTTGAAGAATGGAACAACATTCCAATTGCAAGCATCCGGGTTCTGATTGACAGTATGACCCCACGTTGTCAAGCCGTCATTCAAGCTAGGGGAGGCCATACCCATTATTGACATTAACTGTGGTAATGAAACATCAAACGAACACTGTCTGTTTTCACTTTTACATGTCAGAGGTGAAACCATGAAGTGTTCGTGAAAGCCAAAAGTGTGAGGCTGCACGCTCATTTAATGTCATTAAATGCACTTGCAAATGTGTTTTGTGTCTGACTGCATGTCATTTATCCAATATATTGTTCATCAGTGGCAGTTACCAAATTTGCATGTCATTTCACAAAAAAATTCCTATGATCCCTATCAAATTTTGAGTAGTATATATGACTGGATGAGCATCTGACATACCACACTGCATATCTGCCAAGCCACGCATTGCGCTTAATCAAATTGATTGTAATTGTCAGCCGTCTGGCGTGACAAGCAGGTTGTCTCAAAATATAAGTTTAATTAATTTCTCAACACGGGTGTCTTATTTATTTATTTATTTCGGGGCCAGGCAGCGAAAGCTGCCGGGAACCTGTTGTTTTCGCCAGTATTATTCTTCTTCTTCTTCTAGGAAATCCTACTTCCCATACGTGAAAAATCACCAAACTTTGCCCAAAGGTCCAGTCCCATGCCAGATTGCCTCAGCTGCAAAAACAGGCCAATAGTCCTGATGGTGGCGCTACAGCAAGCCTCTGAAATTCAAAATTTTGAAAATTCACAAGAAATCTGTGCTACAGATTTGCAACTTTCACCAAAATGTAGCCCCAATACTAAAGAAACTTTTGTCCACTTAAACTTAGTACAAATTATGAAGTCTATCACTGTTTTTTTTCTTCAAAAACTGTAAAACTTATAAAACTTTTCTCGCCCCACAATTTTTGCTCAATTGTCATCAAATTTGCTGTACTGAATCTTCAGATCGTCCTCCACAAAAATACCACCCAGTGTTTCGATATTTGAAAAATTGAGCCTTCAGTGCATGAAAACGTTTGACTGTAAACAGTACTGTAAACATATACCAGCCAATTCTTGATAAATACATTTTCAATCATCTTGAAAACAATTAATATTTTAGAGTCATGGCCGATGACGTTTGCCAAATATCAGAATTTTTTCTCAAAAACTGAATTTTTGAAACCATTTTGAATACTGCTCTCATGGAACAATTGGAGTCAATGAAAGAATTACATTTTTAAACATAAGATTTTCTCTTATGAAGCAAAACACTTATTGCTAAAAACAAATCACCAACATTTCTATGCTGTCAAGCTGCAAATTATGTATTATCAGATTTTTGTCTTGATAACAGAAATTTTGACATTTTGACAATTTTTGAAATCTTCCTTGACAACTGCTGCCTGGCTGGTGACTCCCTGAGTCGATTAATAAAGCCACACACCTGTTTTCACCTCCAGCCAATTAGCTCAGTGAGTTAGGAGTTAACTGTTAGTGTCAGTGGTTGTGAGCTCAAGCCCCAGCCAGAGCAGAATGGACATTGTAGTGTCAATGTTCTTGTTGTTTGCTTCTTTAGGAACTTATTGTTTTCCTCAATAAGCGTTTAAATTTAAAAACTTTGTTTTTATTCCCACCAAACCAACCGTACGTGCCACAATTTTGCAACTTTCACCAAAATGTAGCCCCAATACTTTAGAAACTTCTGTCAACTTAAACTCACTACAAACCTTCAGACCCAGCAACAAGAAATATTATTTTCTGATTGGCTGATAGCTCGCTAATTCAAGAGAGCTGAATGGATGGACTAAGCAGAAAAACCTGTCTTGGCCTCTGAGGTTTCATCATCAAATGTCATGTGTGGTGTGTGCCCAATGCACGAGACTAGAGAGCCCTTTTGTTGTTGCAGCACGTCTGCAGCAAGCATCTTCCTGTCATGTTGACGTCAAAGAGAGGGATATCCTCAACTGAGAATATTCATGCCTGAAATAATCAATCCATTATGAAAATAGTTGTATATTAACTATTATGAATTAAAATAACTGATTTATTGACAAATCGTCGCTACTTTTTTTCTTATTTTAGTCCTAAAATGCGCTAGAAGAAGTTTGAAATGCATGTAACTCTTAAAAGTTACTTGCTAATTAGCTCTTTGAGACGAAGGATACAAGGTTATTTGGTGTCAGAGATTATTAATTCAAATGTCAACCAATGCAAAATGAATGATGTAATCCCGCCTTTCTTGTTATCCTCCATTTTTTGTCTCTTGTTGCTCAGAATTGCCTAAATTTGCCTGATCGCTGCAAAGCAGCTTTAAGTATTTATTTATTTATTTATTTATTTAGCCTATTTATTCATTTTACTAATAAGAGCAACAACAGCATGACGTCCGCATCGCTGCATATGGTTTATTACTCATTTTGACAGCTGCACTCAGTCCTGCATTTTGTTCGCTGGTTTCAAATCTGCGTACGCGTGGTCAGACCTGGCGTGAGATTTTTGCGGACCGTTCGCTCACGGTCAGATTGATAAATGCCGATCCTTGCGGGAGATTTGGCGTGCACCCATTTTTTTTGGTGTACACGTTTGATAAATGAGGGCCAATGACTTTCAAATCACACCAGCCAGTATTTTATTCACAATAGAACAGAGATAACATAGCAAATGTTGAAACTGAGAAATTTTACAATTTTATCCACAAAATGAGCTCATTTCAAATTTGATGGCTGCTACAGGTCTCAAAAAAGTTGGGACAGGGGCCTGTTTACCATGGTGTAGCATCCCCTCTTCTTTTTAACACAGAGTGGAGGCATCTGGGCATTGAGGAGACAAGTTCCTTGAGTTTTGCCATTGGAATTTGATCCCACTCTTGTTTAATACAGGCTTCCAGCTCCTGGAGAGTTTTGGGTCTCCTTTGACCGACTTTTAGTTTAATTATGCGCCAAATGTTCTCAATCGGTGAAAGATCAGGACGGACTGCAGGCAGGCCAGTTCAGCGCACGGACTCTTCTGCTACGAAGCCATGATGTTGTAATAGCTGCAGTGTGAGTTTTGCATTGTCCTGCTGAAATACACAAGGCCTTCCCTGGAATATGTTGTCTGGAAGGGAGCATATGTTGCTCTAAAACCTTCATATACCTTTCAGCATTCATGGTGCTTTTTAAAACATGCAAGATTACCACACCATATGCACTAATGCATCCCCATACCATCAGAGATGCTGGCTTTTGAACTGAACGCTGATAACAGGAGGGGTGGTCTGTCTCCTCTTTAGCCCGGAGGACACAACGCCCATGATTTCCAACAAGAATGTCAAATTTGGACTCGTCTGACCACAGGACACTTTGCTACAGTCCATTTTAAATGAGCCTTGGCCCACAGAACACAGCGGCGCTTCTGGATCATGTTCAACAATGGCTTCCTTTTTGCATGATAGTTTTAGGTGGCATCTGTGGATGGCACAGCGGACTGTGTTTACAGGCAGTGGTTTCTTGAAGTATTCCTGGGCCCATGTAGTAATGTCAATGACAGAATCATGCCGGTGAGTGATGCAGTGGCGTCTGAGGGCCCGAAGATCACGGGCATCCAGGAAAGGTCTTCGGCCTTGTCCCTTACGCGCAGAGATTTTTCCAGTTCCTCTGAATCTTTTGATGATGTTATGCACTGTCGATGATGAGACCTTCAAAGCCTTTGCAACTTGACATTGAGGATCATTGTTTTTAAAGTATTCCACAATTTTTTTTACGCAAGCCTTCACAGGTTGGAGAGGGTCTGGCCATCTTTACTTCTTTGAGACTCAGCCTCTCTTAAGACATCCCTTTTATGGCCAATCATGTTACACACCTGATGCCAGTTAACTTAATTACTTGCTAACTGTTCTTTCAGCTGATTCTCTTACATATTAATTGCTTTCTCAGCCCTTTTTTGCCTGTGTTCCAACTTTTTTGAGATCTGTTGCAACCAGAAAATTTGAAATAAGCTCATCTTGTGGATAAAAATGTAAAATGTCTCAGTTTCAGCACTTGAAATGTTATCCATGTTCTATTGTAAATAACGTATTGGCTCGTGATCTGAAAGTCATTGCATTTTGATTTTATTCACAATTTTCACTTCGTCCCAACTATTTTGGAATTGGGGTTGTATAACATTAGAGATATATAAATTCAAAATGCCCGAATTTGGGAAACATGATACTTTATTCAAGTTTTAATGGATCTAACCAAAATTATTTATTCATTTGCAACCTCGATTCTTGAAGAATTGGGACAGCACGAAAAATTTAAATAAAAGCTGCGAACAGTATTCAATTGAAAAAAGTAAAAATACAAAATCAGCAATGTTTAATGTCATCAACCTAACTATTTTTTGAATAGCCATTTTGAAATGTGACGTCTGTCTGAATGAAGTTGAGACAGATGCATGTTCACAACTGTGAAACATCACCTCTCCCTTTAACCCATTTAGGCCTGAGGCCTATTCAAAAAATGCCTATGAAAACCTGTGGGCGATTTTGAAAAGAACCCCTAAAACCTGAGGTTTTCTGGAAAACAGCACCCAGGTGTCAAGTAAAAAGCTGGTATCTCAGCCTCTGTAGCAGATGGAAACAAAATTCAAAAAGTATTTGAGAGCTTACACCTGTGGCTTTCATAAGAACTATGTTTTTATTTGTGCAAATCTTCATCACAATATTTAAAACACTGAACAAACTATAACAAACTATAAAATATAATAAAACCATTTATATATTTATATTTATATTTATATAGCACTTTTCAAGTCAAACAGACACAAAGTGTGTAACAACAAATATAAAACTAGTAAAAGTTAAATTTACACCTAGGATGTAGAATTAGTATACTGTCATCATCATCATTTCCTACAATTATCATAGTAATAATACAATTTATTTATATTGCACTTTACATTTTAGCAATCTCAAAGTGCTACAGAGCAGAAAATATTATAATTATTATTATTATTATTATTATTATTATTATCATCATCATTACCTCCAGATTGCCACAAATCTGTCCCGGGACACACGTTTGGAGAGGCTGGTCTTGAATAGATCTTTATTTCGTGGCCAGTCGTCTCTCCGGACCGGCAGCACCATTAGCCCCATGGCAATACAAAGTCCCATGAAAGTTTTCATCTCCGTTAGAGTCACAGGAGCCCACCTTGCAGACTTGGCCCTGGATGGAGTTTCCTTTCTGGTCTGAGCTGAGTAAGTATTTGTCTGTGTCACAAGGCGTGACCAGAGTTCCTCCGTAAAAATCTTCTCAAATACCTGCAGCGGAGTTGTGTCTGCAGGTAAATCGATCTTGACGCCTGGTGTCCGGATAAATACTGGCGCGTTATTACGGTGGTAGTTATCGGTCTTCCACTCTGTCTCGAAGCCTTCAAAATCTTCTTCATCGTCTTCGTCGTCAATAAACATCTCCCTCATCCACAAATCCCTATCTATCGCCCAGAAAGTTCAAAATCTGGGTCAGCAATGTCATCATTTCCACTGACACCGGCGTCAATATCTCTGCCTTCACAACAATCCGAGATTTCTCCTCCGGTGCTGCTGTCTACCTCCATTGTTTACTATCTTCTCGGGGCACATGTAAAGAAAAAAACTGTTTTGCCTCAGGCGAAGTTATGGTGAGAATCACGCCTATTATGATCCTATCAGAGGCAGAGTAGGGCAGGTATTCACTGATGGACACTCTCTCATGTGTACTCTAGTGAGTCATGATCCATTTGATTGGCTATGAGCCCGGAAATGGTCGGAAAAGTAATGAAAACTACAAAATGACGTATCTGCTTTCCCGGCCTGAAGGGTAGAAATGCGTAACAGCGTCCCCGGCTTTAAAGGTTAAAATGCGCACATGCTGTCCCGGTTTAAATGGGTTAATAATGCTCAGTAGTCATTCTGGAACTGAGGACACCAAGTGCTAGACTCTGAAGGTGTAATTTGTTTCCAAACTTGCCAGAAAAGGACTTCACTTTAGCAACAGTCTGGGGTCTCTGTTGTTGTATTTTGCGCTTCATAATTCCACACACATTTTCAATGGGAGGCAAGTCTGGGCTTCAGGCAGTAGCCGCGTGCTGTGACTATGGGGGTCATGCTGTTGGAATACAAGCAGAGTGTGATGTTATCCTGCTGCAACAAACAGGGGCATCCCTGAAAAAGACATCTGCAGCCTACAGTGTTCCAAAATGCTTGTGCACCCTGCCAATTGAATTGTGCCCTCAAACAAACTTTTTAGTGAAGGACAGTACTTTTCATGACTGCTCATTTTATACCAAATCACATTTGATTCACCCGTTACCTAATCAGCTTCTGTGCGGAATTCTCCAAACGGGTGTTTTTCTGAAAATTCCACAACTTTCCCAGCCTGTGCAGTCCCTTGTCCATTGTTTTGGAACATGTTGAAAGCATCAGCTAATATTACCAAAAAAAAAAAAAAACAGTTGATAAGGTCAAAGTTTCAACATTTTCTTTGTGCCGTCTTCAACTGCATGCAGGTATAAGTGTATTCATTGATCCATTGATTCCATTTTTAACTGCATTTTAGATTTACCAAATTCTTCCGAAATTGAGGTTGTAATTAAAAATCCACTGTCTCCAAATAAAGGTTTCACAACTACTAGCACCCCTAAAGATTAATGTTGACAATAATCCACCAAATTTATATCAGGGATGAAATTCAACTTACTCAAGTTCAAAGTTTTGAGGAACTATATGGTGTTACTACATCACTTACCGTTGAACTAATGTATAAAAATGAAGCACTAAGAAAATAATGTAACTGGCAGTTCAAAAAGACAGATGGTCCTGGACCAGGGGTGGCCAACCCTGGTCCTAGAGAGTTCTTGGCGTTAGAGCTGGTTTTTGGCGTTGCTCAGTACTTGATCGATGAATTAAATCAGTTGATTACACACTTATCTCACCTGGTCTCAAAGGTTTAAATCGGGTGGAGAAAACCTAAGCAAGCACACCCTGTGGCTCTCTAGGACCAGGGCTGGCCACCCCTATCCTAGACCTTCATAAATCAGGTAATGGCTATAAGAGGAGTCAAAAAAAGATTAAATACACCACTCAGAACTTTTCAAAAATTGTTTTAAAAATTTATTGAACATTTTCAATGAAGGAAGAGTTGAAAACCTGACAAGTAGAGGACAATAAGAATTTGCTACCCAGTATAGGAAAAGAGGTTGGTGAGGGAAGCAAAAAAAAAAAAAGAGGAAAGAAAATCCCTGAGCATCATGAAAGAACTTCAGGCCTTTGTGGCATCTTGGCACCACCAAGTTTCAAAAAAGCTCCATCAAATGCCACCTCCATGACCACAGGTATCAGGCAATTTTGGCCGAAATTCTGGTTACCAATTACCAGAGGGTTGAGACGTCACCGTAGGTGGACTTCGCACCCTTGGACATTTCTGATTGTTTTAACTTCCCCATTGATTAAAAAGTACGCATTACCTCATTCCATCCTTGTGGCTAGATGGACTACTGATCACCATTATTGTTCTGTCACCAACGAAGTCCCTGAGTGCATACAAATGGCTCCTGTCAGAGGGAGGGGTAGGCCCATGCCCAAAGCAACAAATTTATCAAACATATACAGTTAAAATTAAGATTCCCACATTAGCAGATGATGAAAAGAAAGGCCCATTCTTAAGACCTCTCTCAGAATGGTTTGCAATCTACATTAAAACATTTCCTTGTATTACATTGAAATAGTTTTCACATTATTCCCTTGGGGACAAAAAAAACTGAACAGCAGCACTGAAGTCAAAATGTCACGAAAATTTATCACCTTTCAGTCAACAAGGAATAATATTTGACATTGACAAGGAATGAAAAATGTTGCTCATGGCAGGACAGGCACAAATACTCAAACAGTATGAAACAAAAATGATAGCTGCCCATTTTGTCCCAGTCTTCCTCATGTTTCTCCTCAAGGAAAGACTTCTTTGGACACCAAGAAACCAGTACATTAGATATTGCAAACCAAAGCAGAGTGGCTAGTGGAAATACAGGGGATATATATTGTCAACCTTATTGAAACTGCAGGTTTGTGAAATGTAAAGCCACATACAGTATATCACTTGTCCAAATTTAAAGGAGAAGTACCGTTTTTACAGTTTTGACATTATTTGTGGCATAAAATACAATCATTTACTCACCCATATAACTTTTGTGTCACTAGCAGTCCTTCGGAAGATATTTAGATCCAAAGAGCGCCGCCTATATCCGTATAACGGGAGTGAACGGGGCACGGCGAGCGCAGCCTCTAATGCCGCATTATCTGTCGCGAAACTCATTCCTTTCACCAATATTTTTTACGATTCGTTAGTGTTGTTCCCCTTTTGAGTCCGGGGTTGCCCGTTATCGCCATCCGGCATCAGTAGCTTGACTTACTAACCTCTGAACTGGACGTCTTCCATAGCGAAGTGAGCACTGCAAACCCGAAGATCCGCACCCCTCAATGCTTCCACTTGAGTATTCGGGTCTATTTTCAGCACAACTAGCCAGAGCTTTAGCAATTCCAAATTGCGTGAAGGTAGCCTACGGAAGCTAAACGTTGTCCAACTGGTCATTTTTTTGCAACAACTTGGAAAAGCAAACACGAACCATGATGTTTTACCAGCACGTAAAGCAGCCGACCGTCGCTGAGCTAATTAAGGTTGCCAACTCTGATAAGACAAATAAGTGACTGCAGCTTCCAAAATAAGCCCAATATAAATTAGACAATACTAAGACGGTGAAGACCTAGGGTGGAATCGCCTTCATTTTGTTGAGCGGGGTGGGGGGGGGAGGAGGGGGGCAACTTTCATTTAGTTGCTCCAGGGGCTCGGAGGGAGGGCGGGTTCTCTCACTTTACTCCTGAGGTTGTGAGCAGACAGTGTCAATCAATGAATCGAGGGGAAATAGCAACCATAAGTGTATAACAATTATGTTGCTTGTTACACTTTTCTAACAAGCAACTATATTTTTAAAAACAAGCCCAAAAAAACCGCAACTCGCGACCCGTAATTTTTTCAAGCAACTTCAGGAAAAAAGAAGCCCAAAGTCGCGTATCATAAGCGGACTTGGCAACTCTGCTATGAGCCGTACTGCGCCTGCGCGCGGCACCTGAGATGACAACGTCCAGTTCAGTGGTTAGTAGGTTAAGCTACAGACGCCGGATGATGATAACAGGCAACCCTGGGGAACAAAAAAAGGGGAACAACACTAGCAAATTGTTGAAATGAATGAGTTTCTCGACAGATAATGCGGCATTAGAGGCTGCGCTCGCCGTGCCCCGTTCACTCCCATTATACGGATATACGCGGCGCTCTTTGGATCTAAATATTTTCCGAAGGACTGCTAGTGACACGAAAGTCATATGGGTGAGTAAATGATTGTATTTTATGCCACAAATAATGTCAAAACTGTAAAAACGGTACTTCTCCTTTAAGGTAGAATACTGGTATTAAGCATGAAAATCTTTATTTCATCACTTTTATCAAATTGCTTTATTGATATGAGAAGCAAACATTCAAATTGGCAGGGATGGAGGTGATTTGCAGAAATTATGCAAATTAGGTGCCCAAGATGGCCGCCGCAAAAGGGCATATCATGAAAATTTCAAAACACCATACCTCAGTAACTAATAGACATATCAACTTTTTATTTTGCACACAGGTTGCCTGATCCAGCATCTAAGGGTTACACCTCTTAAAATTGGATACTTTAACAAAATGCAAAGTTTTTTTTTAATTTTGCTCTTGACTTGAAAATTCTCTACCTCATTATATATTCAGCACCCCCTGAAATTAAGAGTACCAAAAGGGCCATATTTTTTAGGTTCAGGACAACCATCATGCTGTAAACTATTTATGTTCCAAACTTCAGTAAAATCGGACAAGCAGTTCTTGAGAAATGGCGCGTGAAAAATGTGGAAATGGTAATGGTATTTTTATAGCAATAATCTACCTTAAGGTGACTTTCCATTAAAGCAGAGAGTGACACCTGGTGGTCATGTTTTGAAACAGTTTTTCTTCAGCTGGGATATAGGCTCTAGTTAACATTAAAAATGCCTCAGACTGCAGAAAATTCAAGCTTTTGACCTGCAGGAATTTTCAGAGGTATATGAAAGGCAGAATGAGCATATGGAAAACACTTTTCAAACACTTTCATGCAGACAATAAATATGTTAAGCTTTCTCCTGAATGACTTGTCTGGTGACAAATTAAATCGGATGTTTTGGAAAAGCGCTTTATACACCGAGGGTACTTGAGGGCTTTTCACCTGTATGAATCATCCTGTGGCAGTTTAAAGACTTTGTACGTGAAAAACACTCACCGCACTCCGGACAACTGTAGGGTTTTTCACCAGTATGAATTCTCATATGCGCAATTAAAGCAGAATTAGTACTGTAATATTTACCACAAATGTCACATTTGTGGGGCTTTTCACCAGAATGCATCCTCTGGTGGCTAATTAAATGTGCTTTAGTGGTAAAACACCTACAACACAGTGTACAGATGTATGGCTTTTCACCTGTATGAATTCTTTTGTGTATATTTAAGACAGACTTAGTTCTGAAACACTTCTCGCAATCAGTGCACTTGTATGGCTTTTCACCAGTATGAATCCTCAGATGTATGTTCAAAGCAGTGCTTGTACTCAAAAACTTCTCACATACTGCACACTTGAACAGTTTTTTACCGGTATGAACCGCTAAGTGGTAATTTAAAACACTTGATTGGGAAAAGCACTTCCCACATTCAGTGCATTTGTAAGGCTTTTCTCCAGTGTGAACCCTCTGATGCCTATTTAAATGGCTCATCTGGGAAAAGCACTTCCCACACTGCGCACACTGGTGCCGTTTTTCGTGCATCTGAATGCCACACTCATTGCTAGGCATTGTCCGGATCTGAACTATGTCAAGTTGGCCAGGGTTTAAACTTGACTCAAGTGTCTTTGATGCGATTCTCACATTCGTTCTCTCAAATTCCATCCCAGTTGTTTTACAATCACTCATACTGTTACAGACAATTTTGGTCGGACTATTCTCATTGTTAATTTTCAAAGTCACGTAACAGTGAGGATGAGAGTCTGTGGTCTGTGAGAGTAGATCATAATTTTCCTCTCTTTTTCTGTTCAGATTTGGCTCTCCTGAACATTGCCATGGTTCACTCTGGTCTTCATGGCTATCAGTTTCAGTCATCATGAAATTCCTTAGGTCACACACTAAATTTTCACTTGATTCATATTTAATTTGATCACATTTCATGTCAATGTTTTTAATATCCTGGAAGGCACTGAAGTGCTTTGTCTGGAGGTATCCGCCATCATCATTCTCAGTTTTGATTTGGTCAGGATGCAGATGAGTTGCGTATCCCAGCTCCGTACTGTCAAGGCTCTCAGTCTTAATAAGATCCTCAGAGTGAGTGAAGCCCAGATCAGGTTCTGTTTTAATCAGCAATGCGTGTGAATGGCGAACATCACTGACCCTGCTGTTTGTAGTAACACACTCTGGCTCCAGTGTGTTAAGTCCTGGTGTAGTACATTTTGTCTCTGACTCTGCCATGTGGACAGACTCCAGTCCATGTAGTTCCTCTTCCTTCTCTCTGATCCTGTGCTGCTCGGGGAGCTCTGGTAGGGTCGTCTCAGTGTCCTGTCTCAGACAGACTCCTGCCTGCATCATTCTGCTGATCAAATGTGTTCAGAAGTGCAGCTCCTGTAGGGAAACAGTGGAAGGGATTTTAGCCTTTAACTAGTCTAACTGCTCAAGGAAACTTTCCCCTTATGGTTCAGATGCTTCTAAAAATCAGTCAAAATTTGGTACTTGTTTTAAATCTGGGTCATTCCATGTCAATTCACACACTCTCCCCAGTGACATCTCTCAGATTGGTTAATTAGTTTTTGACCCCAAATGAAGGAATCCCAAAATTCAGCTTCATACCTTTAGTCATATTGGCATTATGGCCCTGGGAAATGTGGGTGCCGTGCCCACTTTGTTCCTGCACTTGATTTATAACCCTATGTACAGTTCCATAACTTCTTTTATGAGCTACAGGCTAAAAATTGATAAAGCAGTCATTGATTGCCTGCTCTCTTGGAACCAATGTTTACAAATGGGATACTAGTTCCATTATAAACAATATTAACTATTTAAAACTGGATTTTGTTTCATGCGATAATGATTTTTGGGATATTGGAGGGTCCAGGTAATTGAGATGTGTGTTTGAAGGCTTTTTGACTACTTCATCAAATATGATGACATTACTGTTACTCAGATGATTTTCAGGGACACCAGGTCAGTGGGATTATGGAAACATCCAAAAATGGTCACAGGACAAACGGACCCTTCAGAACCCTCGTTTTAGGCATTGATTTCACCATGTCTCCACTTGAGATAGACAATTTGCTTTTAATATGACCAACTTACACTCCAATCCAACTTCAGGGCCAATAAAAAGGTTGCTTATCCAGCTCCTGTGTGAACTGATTTTTTTGAAAAATGGACCCTTGGGCCCAAATTTCTTAAAAGATGACCAAGTCTGGAATGTAAGTCAACTCTGATGAGCACATTATTGATGGTTTTGGTGGTTGAAATCACACTCTAATACCAAATAATTATATACAGCATAACTTATTGGGTGAATGAGCACTTTAAAGCTGTAAGGCCTTTTGCATTTCACAAAACTGACAATTTAGTTCTCCTTGAAATATAGGCATTATAATGAATATTTATTTTTGTAACAGGCTGCAAAATTATAGACCTTTTTAGTCACAAAAACATATTTAGCTGGGGGGAATTCATGGTAAATACAGTGTCTCCCTAGGTTCATATCGTGCAGAAAAACTGCAAGAGGAAGTGCGTGCTCGCATGCATGAAGTTCAAAGCTGACCTGTTACCAGACCACTGATCTATATAGATCAGCGGACCAGACCCATTTCTGTTCGTTCGGCATATATGATCTACGCAATCAAGGAACTGTACCCTTGAATTATTGCCAAACCGATGGATTCGCCGCAACAGACAGAGGTATGTTGACTTTAAAATAAATATATACGACTCTTTACTATTGCCTACAATATGCAACTCTGTATTTGGCACCTTTATTGAAATTTTCTGTTGACTCAATCTGACGTTCCGTCAGTCTGGTGTCATGTAAACTCTGGTCCCCATATGTGACTTCCGTCAGACAATGCGCGTCAGATGATGCGTCTTGCGAGGTTTTCATGCAGCTCACTGTTGAAATACCGTAAAATTAACTGAATTGTGGCTGCGTGCATGTGCTATACTGTAACCTTATTAGCAAACTAGTTAGCTGGCTAGCTCGCTACATTGAGGTGCAAGCTAAAACAGAGTTTATCACTTTATCTAGATTGCTAGCTAGCGATTAATAGAGTAGAAGCGAACTGTAACCTCATCAGCATGCTAGCTGGCTAGCTAGCTACCCTGGTGTTCTAACTATTAATTACAGAGTTCGTTATCACTTAAGCTGTCTAGCAAGTGGTTATCACAATAAAAGCGAACTGTGGCCTTATTAGCAAGCTAGCTAGCTAGTTATTTCAGTGTGAGCGAAAGATTATGTAACGTCCGCTAAAGTGACTTCTGTACTAATCATCGCATTTAAATGCTACGAACTGGCTTATTTATTTCTGAGAATACATCGTCCCAATGCAAATCGCGTAGATGACTCAAATGACGCGATTTGACACTTGATGTGCAATATGCAACGAAAGTCACGTGGGGGGACCAGAATTTTTTGGGTGGACCAGAATTCTCACGACGCCTGTTTGAATTTCATTCCCAGAATGTACAGCAACTTGGGGGAAGACCCCACGCGATCACTGACGTCGCCACATGATATGGGTCACATTCTTCAGGCTGGTGTCGTGTAAAATCTGGTCCCTTCAGGTGACTTCCACTGCATAATGCGCGTCAAATGACGTGTCTTGCGAGATTATCGTATAGCTAACTGTTGAAACAGCGTAGAATGAATTGAATTGCGGCTGCATGCATGCGGTACACTGTAGCCTTATTAGCAAACTAGCCAGCTAGTTAGGTAGCTAGCTCACTAAACTAGCGTGCTAGCTAGCTCACTAAACTGGTGTGCTAGCTATTCATTATAGAGTTCATTATCACTCTAGCTAGCTAGCTAGCAGTTATCACAGTAAAAGCAAACTGTTACCGTATTAGCAAGCTAGCTAGCTATACTGGTGTGCTAGCTATTCATTACTGATTTTATCATTTCAGCTGGCTACCAAGCGGATATTACTGTAGAAGTGAACTGTAACCTTATTAGCAAGCTAGCTCGCTACACTGGTGTGCTAGCTATTCATTACAGAGTTCATTATCACTTTAGCTGGCTAGCTAGCGAATATTACTGTTGAAGCAAACTGTAACCTTATTAACAAACAAGCGAGCTAGGTAGCTCGCTAGACTGGTGTGCTAGCTATTCAGTATCACTTTCGCTGGCTAGCTAGCAGTAATTACAGTAAAAGCCAACTGCGGCCTTATTAGCAAGCTAGCTAGCTCGTTACTTCAGTTCAAGCAAATGATTGTGTAACGTCCACTAACGTCTGTACTAATTCATTGCGTTTATATGCTAAGAATTGGCTTATTTCCGAGCATACTTTGCGACTAGGCAAATCAGGTAGATGACTCAAATGACGCACTTTGGTGCAAATTGGCGCGCAATATGCGACGAAAGCCACGTGGGGGGACCAGATTTTACATGACACCGGTTGTTTTTCTGCCCACGTGTTAAGATAAAATTTGTCTAACAGCGCAAATTCTGATCAAATTGGCAATGTAATGCATCCTTTAGTTGAAAACTGAAAAATAAAATTATAGTGGTGCGAAGGAAAATTATTTTCACAACATAAATGATAGGTACTTGTACGGTCGCTAGGGGTGCCACGATCGCGGCCTACCTGAAATCAGGTCCCAGATTGAAGTACAGTCCATTTGCAGTTTGTTCCTCTCGCGTATGCACAGTAGGGGTGTAACGATTCTGAATCGATGTTTTTTAAGGCATAGGACCGCCGTGGGGCGAACATCCGAGCTTTCCCTTTTCCTTTATTAAACCCTACGCAGTCTTGAATGAAAGTGCCAAACATCAAAGGGGATGAGAAATGCTTCCGGAAAAAAAACTTGACTGACATCGGTATTTTTCGGCGACATGCTGCACGGACCCAAGTAAAGGACTACAGAATCGTCTCCTTTTAAGCAATTAGGTTACTCTAATCTTGTCCCTGTTTACTTTGCTCTATTAGCAATCAAACAGGGGATTCGCTTATTTACTTTGCTGAATGAGTGGAGCGGTTTATTAAGACAGCATGTTTGACTACCGCATTCTGAAAGTTAAATGGGCATAGATTTGCAAGAACACGTATTTGGCCATTTCGTGTGATCGTGATAATTTATAGCTCACATTCACGTTTCATCCGCTTTAATATTTTCCACCTTGTGTATTTTTTAGATTCTTGAAATCCAGGGCGATCTGAAAATAAATCTCTTTATTTTTATTTTACCATTATAGATCTCCTAAAAATACTACAATGAGAGATGAAATGCTGAGTTGGGATGTGGCGATGTTGAACAAGGATTTTTTTTAAAGTGCGATTAGACAACTTGCCGTCATGGGGTGTGTAGGCAGTAGCGTGTCATTTCTTGAAACATACACACCTAAAGCGGCTTAAAACGATTTAAAATGCCATCGGGAAGAAGCCTGAGTTTAGATTTCACTAATTGCAGGTGCTCTGCCCTTCCTTAAATCTGCTCCCGTGTACTTGGCCAAAATAACAATCAAGAAATTTAGCCAGTAGCCTATAACGATTAAGATGTGATGGTGAAAAGCAGACAAACCTAACTGGGCTACGGTGTTAGATCGATAGAATGCCAATTTGAATAATTAGAAAAAATCTTCCTCTGAATTACATCTCTCATTGTAGCATTTTAGGACATTATTCAAGATTAATTTAAAACAGATTTGTTACAAGATCGCCCAGGAGTTTAAGCGTCTAAAAAATACACAAGGAGGAAAACATTCTGAAAAGCGGATGAAACGTGAATGTGAGATATAAATTATCACAGTCGCACGAAATGGCGTGGCAATGGCAATCGTGTTCATGCAAATCTGTGCTATTCTATGGCTATTTAAATTTCAAAATGCAGCAATCTAACATGTTGTCTTAATAAACAGCTCTACTCATTCAACTTAAAGAGTAAACGAATCCACCATTTGATTGCTCATCAAGCAAAGTAAACGGGAACAGGTATACTTTTCTTAGAGTTGCCTAATTGGTTAATAGGAGACGATTTTGTTTTCATTTGCTTGGCTCCTCTCAGCACGTAGCCGAAAAATACTGATGTCAGTCAAGCTTTTTCCCGAAGCATTTCCCATGCCCTTTGATGTTAGGCACTTTAGTTCAGGACAGCACGGGGGTTAATAAAGGAAAAGGGAAAGCTCGGATGTTCGCCCCATGGTAACAGGTGGTGTTACTACGCTTTAAAAAAAACATTGATTCAGAATCGTTACACCCCTAATGCACAGCGTATATAATCGCTACCAAACTTTCGGTTTTTTAAAAATACGATTAATACGCCACATTTCAGAGCTATTTTCATCAAATTTTACCGATTTCGACCCACCAAACATCCATTTTCCAAGTTTTGACAAGTGAAATATCAAGGTAAATACGCATTAAATGTGATTTTTAATGCCATAAATCACTCTTTCAGGCCTCATGCCGTATGAAATGTTTCACTCTGATCAGCTGACGTTGCGGGAATTTTGAACAGCACTACAAAGATTGGTCATGCCAGGACCTGCAACACAGAGTGACCTAGATTTTGACCTTCTGTGCTACTGATGAGTTTCTTATTTTTAAATGTAAGGCTTATTTACTCATAATACCAATGAAGTTAACCTAATTATGATTTAAAACATGAATATATCCCACACAGGGGCCTAAAAAGGGTCATGCCCATGCGGCTGCCCACCTCATCTCAGAGAATTGAAAGAAAAATTTATAAACTAATGACTGTGACTTTTTATGATAAAACTAGGCCGTATATCTCCAAAATTCTCCAATCCTCGAAGCCCCCTTTATTAGATTCCTCTTTACTAGACCTACAATATGAGGCAAATTTTAGGTCTGTGTAAGTAATTGTTCCAGAGATATGGTTAAAAAAACTGATTTTTTCAATATATTGCGTCACCTGGTGGCAAACCTAGGAGTGCATACTTGCCCAAAATCTAATCCATTCATCCTCTCTACCATATCTACCAATGTGCTAAAAATGAGAAGCCAATGTAAAGTATTTTCTAAGTTATCGCGCTAACAGCTAAAATCTGCGGACGCGGCAGCGGCGGGTGGGGCGAAACCATGATATCCCCGAAACTCGTATTTCGGGGATAAAATATTAAATCACAAAATATTAAGATGTATATTGATGTATATAGTATATTTAATCAGAGTAAATTACATGTACATGAGCTGTAATGTTAATTACGTAGCATGACTAGCAAGTATGCATTTCAGTTTTTTGATTGCACCAAATGAAAGAATGACCCCAAAAACCCCACAAATGAAGTTCCACGGTTCTAAAATTGAAGGAAATATCAACTTATTCATGTTGATTATTGCTTGGGCATCTTGCCCTAATTACTTCATCCTTTCATTAGATTCCTTAAGAAAAAAAAGCTCTCCAATTAGCAATCTTAAAATGTTCATAACTTTCTTTGTATAAAAGATATTTTGATAATTCAAACTGTTCTGAGTCCAGTTTTCAACTGTCTAGCTTGTTATCTTGTTGAGGGAGGTTTAAATTTGTTTCTTGCACATAGCAAAGACACTAACATGTCGTTAAAACCAAAAAGATTATGTGTTCATGAGAATTCAAAAAATAAACAGCATAAAGAAAAAAAAAAGACGTGCAGGAGAAGCCAAAAAAACCCCTAAGGGCTTATCGAGAGGCCCTCCTAAATTCATTGACACAAGAAATAAACAATTAAAATAGTACAAACCCACACAAGACAGCTAAAGAGAAAAACATACTAAGGTATAAAAATGAAGTATGAGAAAAATAAATAGAACAAATGAATTATGGCAAAGAATAATTATGTTAGGGGGTTAGGGGGCAGATGAATCGTGTCCTTTGTTTGTCCACATTAGAGACTTTTTATCTGAGTGTGGCGTTATTTTGTTTTAATCTTTGCTTGAACCCTGCACACGTAACCACCTTTGAATCTCAGAGTCGTGCGCGCTTTCTAAAGTAAGCACGTTTCCGAGACAAACATTAAAATATTGAAACAAGTATACTAAAATAAAGACAAAATGGCGTAATGCCTACAAGACGAATGCATTCACTCTTTTTATGATTAACGTTCAACGTATTTACCCCAGCTTAATCTGCGTTTTTTACCTTGCTAACGGTAGGTTAGCCTACTCGATAAGGCAATTAGGCTACTAAGCAAGCCGAGTTACGGTAAACAATACATAGCTATGCTGAATAATAGGAGTCTTACCCACGCTCATTTGGATTCCATTGCTTTCTTGGGCAATGCCAGCAAGATAAATCAGCTAACTAGCTAGTGAGTTTAAATTAGCAAACGTTACTCGAAGTTCAAATGATTCAAAGTGCGTGTTGAAGTTGAAAAAAATAGTTTTTGCTGGGTACGTCGTAGGCCGTTCTCCACTGGACAAAACAAACAACATCGTTATTGCCGGGTTGAAAATGTGATTTTCTTCTGGCCTTATTACTACTTCATGAATCTGTGGCTGTTTGCAGACGTTTCCAGCCGGTGTTGAAAACACTGGTGGTAACCATAGGTGGTAACGAGATTGGACCTCCAAGGAGGAGGCTGAGGCTGCTCCTTCTTCTTCTTCCGTTTTGTGGCGTTGACAGTCTGTTGGTGTATTACTGCCAACTGCTGTATATTCAGGGTAATTTTTATAGTTATTTCTCATAATAATTTCTTTCAAAAACCCTCCACCCAACCCGCATTCTTACACAAACGTAATCTCCTTTATATAATTTAAATACTAGTCGTTTGACTCCCCCTAAGGCCTTTCTCTGAAATTCCCTGGATTTCCTCCCCCTTCACGTCAGTTATTTCTAAAATCTCCCTGGCTGCATACACCACTATCCTTATCCTCCACGTCTTCATTTCAAATTCAATTGCACAGTTGATAACCATTCCTATAAATGCCAAGAACACTCTTTTATCTATATTCAAAAACTGCTTGTCCTATTTACTTTGCTCTTTCCCCTTCGTTTCAACTGAATCCACCTCTTTCCCAACTGCTCTCTTTTCTATCCTCACTTTCTTTACAGCCTCAGAGTATGTCATCTTATTCAGTGTCCGTGTTCGCTCAACCTCACTTTCTAATTGCCTCCATTCACAATGCTTTGCTCCCGCTTCATGATTCCCTCCACAGTGACAACAAACAGCCTTTGCCTTTGCAACTCACAATCTTCATCTGAACATCCTTCTTCTCCACACCTTCTGCACCTGCAGCTCTCTGTCTTGCAGACTGCTGCGGCGTGACCATAGCCCTGACACCAGTAGCACCGAAGCAGAGCCCTTTCATATATCCACACCCGGTAACTAACGTAATCAATAAAAATCCTCTCTGGTAATTCCTTTTCAAACTCAAGGAGTACCGACATACAATCGGTCTCCTTTCCGTCACTATATCTTTTCAAGCGCCGAGCGGCACAAATTCCCTCTACCTCCAGAAAAACATCTACGTTTACTGAGAATGAAACTCCCTTCACTGTCGGTTGTTGCTTCATAGGAAAACGTGTTATACGTTTATTGTCAAATACTTAGATTTTTAGTGCCTTTTCCATTTGTTTTCTTGTTTTGCATTCCACTATCACAATTCCACTTCGAGATATCCTTACCACCTTTACATCTCCAGTTTCATTTTTCACAAATTTTCCAGATTGACAGACGGATCGCTGCAGCGTCTGCAGTGAAGCGGGCGCTGTACTGGTCCGTTGTAGTGAAGGAGTTGAGCATAAAAGCAAAGCTCTCGATTTACTGGTTGATCTACGTTCCAACCCTCACCTATGGTCACAGGCTTTGGGTAGTGACCGAAAGAATAAGATCATAAATACAAGCGGCCAAAATGAGTTTTCTCCGTAGGGTGGCTGGGCTGACCCTTAGCGATAGGGTGAGGAGCTCGGACATCCAGGAGCGGCTCAGAGTAGAACCGCTGCTCCTCCGCGTCGAGAGGAGTCATTGAGGTGGTTCGGGCATCTAATCCGGATGCCTCCTGGACGCCTCCCTTTAGAGGTTTTCCAGGCATGTCCAACTGGGAGGAGCCCCGAGGCAGACCCAGGACACCCTGGAGGGATTATATCTCTCAGCTGGACTGGGAACAGCTTGGGTTCCCCGGGTAGAATTGGAGGAAGTGGCTGGGGAGGGGGGCTTCTGGGCCTCTTTACTTAGTCTGTTACCCCCGCAACCCGGCCCCGGATAAGCGGAAGACAATGGATGGATTGATGGATGGTTGGATGGACAAATTTTCCAACCTTATGATTATCACTAAATGCTCGGGTAATTTCCCAATACGCTCCAACTCCTTTCACTCCAACAACAAATGACTCTTCATCATCGTCACTTTCAATTCCTTTTTGTCCTTTTCTTTTTCCCTTTCTCTCCATCTTCCTACTCCATTTGTCCAAAATCTAAAATAACGCCAATACCAAACAATCCGTCCAAGTTCAAAATTTGCGCCTTCTCTAGCTCAGTCACCGAACAAAGGTTCCAGCACAGCAAGGCCTACCCGCATGGGAGGCTGAATGGGACAGTGTCGGATAAAGGTGGGGTTGGATATCTGACCCCACCCTGTACCAAAAAATTTTCTTTTTAACAAGATTGAGCCGACTTTAAAAATTAATGGAATTTATTTCAATTACTGTCACAGAACATATTGGACCCGCAAGAGAAAATACATTACAAAAGCCATTCCAAGCCCTGTACTGTTCTTTTTGTCAGCCTGAACAAATTGGAACATTTTTACAAATGGTCTGGGAATGTGAAAAGGTGTACAAATTCTGGAATAAAAGAAGTTCAGTAATACCAAATTGATTAGGAACTAAAATCCCAACCGATCCAATTGTTTTGTTACTTAATGATGACTCCACACTAAATTTGGTCAAAAAACAGAGGATAATCTGGCTGGCTGAACGGCATCCAAGAAAACGATAGCCTAACGAGGGCTCCCTCTTCACTCACGCAGGTATCTATCAGTGGCTAGCTTATTTTCATGTTTTAGTGGGAGGGTAGTTTTTACATCAGGGATGGACCGTATTGATTTTGACCACAATCGGTCAAACAAGTGGTGCGGTGGAGGTGCGCACCCTACCGAGTGCCCTTCTAGTTTGAATTGAGACCATTGCAGCAGGTTGGGGGGGGCATGTTAGTGGGTGGGTGGTACATGTGTGAAGGGAGCTGGGACTGGGAAAGGGTTTTTTTTAACAATTCACTCTGTGTCTGTAATGAGACTATATTGAATAAATGGTGTCAATAAAAATTTGATCACAAAAAAAGGGATTTTTTTGGTTGTTCCGGTCTCGTAAAGTGAGCGTTGCCCTTCGCGCATGCTCTCTGTGCTCAGTCTTTCAGCATCAACAGCCAGTTTGGCAGGTGGTTGTGCGGATGAGTAGACAGTGAGACTGACAGATGGAAGCTACGTTTTTCCGTCTTTGCTGTCAAGTCTGGAGATATGGATGACTGAAGAAGAAGCTAGCTAGTTATAAAACTACTCAATGAGTATGGAAAAGTTACGTCTTCGAGCTAAGTAAGGACGGTGGTTACATTCTTAAAGAAATTTGACAGGCATTCACACATTTGGAATTCAATCTCTACCATTAAAATTGATCCATGGCTAGCATCTGCATGTAGCAATCGTTAGCTAGCTAACATTCAATTTATTGGAATGGCGGCACTGTTCTCTAGTGATGTTACCTCTGAGCTACGAAGCACGCTTCAAACTCAACAGGGTATTTTTCTGAAGCACTGTGCAGGAGCTTGCTTCATATCGGGAGAAACCACGTGACTGATGACGTTCGAACCACTTCACTGCTTCATTCAGACTGAATCAGCTGACTGGTTTGGTTCGACAGGCGGAGCTTTGAAACATTGGCGCGATCCAAATGTATTTGAGATGGATGAAACAGCGCTCTGTTAGACATTTTCAATAATAATAAAAAATTAAAGAATAATAATGCCAAAGTCGCTCAAGCACACCCAGTATACACCAAGCACAATCAAAAAACATAATAAAATATAACATGTTTTTTGGACAGAGCAAATATTTACAAGATTCAATGAGGCTGTGGATGTAATTTATTTTGTTATAATATAATATAATGTGATTTCTTAAGGTAAGGAAGAAAAACAACAGACACATGTAAAAGGAAGTTTGATTTCATCTTTAAGTATTTTTCACAACACAACAAAACTCAAAGTGCACAAGCAAGGTGCGTCAGCATCATCTTTGCAAGGCTGTACAACAACCACTGTGCCAGCAGATGTCACCCACATGCTCTTTGAATGAGGCTTCAAGTAGTGAACCAATTTTCAATACAATGGTCCTAAAGGGTTAAAAGTTGCATGAAGCCTCATTTGGCCATCACTACTATTCTCCCGAACTAAATTCACTCAATCACTTTGGTCCTGTCAACACATCTCCTTCATTACCTCTGGCTAAAAAACACTGGCAATCTTGGTCAAAGCCAAGCTGGTACATGGACTGACTGTTTATAGAGTAGTGAAATGACGATGTCACCACTACTTAGCTTCTGGTGTCAGAAGTAAAATCCCTATGGAAATTTATAATGGGGTTATGTCACTTTCTGGCATTGCTCAAACTCATATTAACCCGTAAATGCCCAACTATAGTAAAAGTTGAAAGAAAAATCTATGTATTCTGTTAATATGTCCTGGGGAGGGGCTAATAACAACCCAATAGCAATTTTTAATTTTTGGTGACCTTTGACCACCCAATAGCAATTTTTAATTTTTGGTGACCTTTGACCTCATTTTAGTTTCGTGACATATATGTCACAATGGGCATTTCGGGGACCTTATTGCTAAAATGACTTGAATGATAAAACAGTTGACATATAGCTGAAGTATTAGGCATAGCTTATTTTTCATTAGCTTACCTGTTTGTCTGCTTTATCCAGTGATGAATGGGTGCTGATCTATCGTGTGGATTCCACCATGGGGGCGGCCATATGAGAAAGGTTAGCTGGTGCAGCCAGTGTAGTGTCAGTTCCACTTTTATGCATCAGATGGCAGCACTGATGGTCTAAATATGTCACTATGGGCATTAGGTTGCAAAATTTATGCGGGGTCAGTGGTTTTGACAACCCCCAAAATTGTGTGACAAATTTGTCACAGGGGGAATTTAAGGGTTAATTTTTTGAGCCGGCTCGCTCCAAGATTAGCCTACGGGGTATACAGATGCAAATTATCACATCAAAATCATTGTTTATTGCCAGTACCCCGTGCGGGCGAGTACCCCGTGATCTGTTCCTGGCCAATGGGGTACCACAGTTTCAGCGAAAGCTCACAACGTCACTCAACGGAAGCCGAGCAGTGATCTAAATTGCCGTTGGCTATCTCCGTGCAACTTTTATTAGTGGGCAAGCTGGAAGCTTGCACACTCATGTTCTTCCCACTCTTTCTTTCTTTATTCTCCGATTTTTGTGCTGCCTAACTACTCTTACATACTTTAACCTAGAAACTTCATTCAAACGTTAAACCATTCAGCTTGTTCCGAATTATGTTGCTTGTATTCATCTTCTTGATATCATTCATACTTTTTGAGTTATTCGGGTTCCATACAGCAGAGCTGTAGGAAACCTATTGCTTTTGCTTGGGTTATTCTTCTTATTATTATTATTATTATTTTTTTCTTATTAGGGTTCCTTTTGCTCGGGTTATTCTTCTTCTTATTATTATTATTTTTCTTTATTATTATTATTCTTGTTTCTGCCGTTTTGACCTAATTCCGTGTGGGCGGCAAAAACTACAAGAGTTTGTCACTTGTAACTTGGCACACTATTACATTGGCTGAAGACCATCTCCAATGACAAAAATTCCACCAGTACACCTCTACGTGGCGTTATAACGAATGCGTTTGGACTCGGACACCGTATGATCTTTTTGAAAAATTCTTTTTTCTTCTGATTCCTTGGAGTCTCGTGCAACTAATGGGCATAGCCCCGCCCATTTCCGCCATTAAAGTTTTTCTGCCACTTTGAAAAAAATGAAAAACCTTTAAAAGTTAATGCGTTCTACACCGTTTGTCCGATTGTCATGAAATTTGGCACAAATCATTGTCAAAGGACGCTGATTAAATGAATCTATGCCTGACATGTCACAGATTTTTTGTTCAGACGTAGCAGTCCGATGAATTTTGCTGGGCGGGGCACAGTTACTCTTATGCCTGTATTATTAGATATCATGATCCAAACTTCATGAAACTTAAGGGTCATGATACTAAGTTGCTTTGCTGGAGCCATGCCAAATTTTGTGGAGTTACACCAAAAGGGGGTGCTATAAACCCCATATGGTGATATCTCAGGATCCGCTTGGGCAAATGACCTGAAATTTGACACGGTGATGTAGGACACTACTGGAATGAATGTCCTAAAGATTGGTGGGCGTGGCTTAAAAAATCAGCAAGAAAAATCAAAAAAAGTGTAAAAATGTCTATATTTCCAAGTTGGCCAGGAAATTTTCGGATTGAGCAATTGATTATGATAGGTCCTTGCATTTGGAAGATATGTACGAAATTTGAGGTTTTTTGGATGGACAGGAACTGAGTAATGAATTTTTTTCTCATTAAAAAATTTTTAATTATTAAAATCTCATTTTTTAAACACATATGTCTACTATTTGGCTGTTTGGCCACAGGGGGCGCTGTAAAAGCATTTATCACTACTACTGCTACTACGACTACTATTAATACTAATACTTAAGAAACATACACAAACAGGCACACATTCACTTACACACACAAACACAAACAGAACGACACACACACACACACAAAAACACACTTACTCTCCTAAAAGCTTGCTGAGTGAGGAGCATGTTTTTGTGATGGGCACAATCCTGAAACTAACCCCCCCCCCCAATCAAACCAACTTTGCTGTCTCACATGCACACACAGACACTCACAAGCACTTGAGCACGCACCACACACATGGACACATACACAAAGAGGCACACAATCACGCACAGACAAACCTGCCCATCTTAACTATCTATAATCTGCACGGCAGACCGTATAGAGACCATCTGTGTGTGTGTGTGTGTGGGGGGGGATTATGTGTGTGTGTGTGTGTGTGTGAGATCTCAGATGTGCACACACTCACAAGCACACGCGCACGGATCACATAAATAGACACACACAAACAGGCACACAATTACACACACACAAATACATTTCAGTATGGCACATACACATGCAAAAACACAGAATTATACACACGTATGTACACACAAACACTCACAATCACACGGGCACACATCACAAACATAAAGACATACACAAACAGGTACACGTTCACACACACACACACACACACACACACACACACACGTACACATATACACGAACCTGCCCATCTTAACTGGTATGCATCGCAGACTACCATACACAGTGGCCACAGCTCTGCGCAGAAGATATGGAGTGGGCACGCACAAGCAGACACTTACTCGCACCCATACAGTTAGGACAAGAGCAAAGAGGACAGATTGCACAGATGAGAGAAGTGCGGGATGCACACACACACACACACACACATGCGCACACAGACACTCACAAGCACTTGAGCACGCACCACACACATAGACACATACACAAAGAGGCACACAATAACGCACACAGACAAACCTGCCCATCTTAACTATCTATTATCTGCTCGGAAGACCACACTGCACCAAGCCACCCTCAAATCTATGCAGATGCTCTCGAATGGGCACTGGGCCCAGGAGACACAGCTAACTGTGTGGAAATCGCAGTCGCGCCATTTTCCTAGGCAACTGGGTATCTAAGAGAAGCAGGGCGGGGACACCGTTGTTGCACGCCAAGGCGGACAGACGAACAGGCGTACTACGGTTGCTCGCTGGGTAAAATCTTTTTACGCTGACCCTGAGTGCGCGAGTTTGGCAAAAATTGCACCCTGGGACCTTGCTTTCCGGGACTTTGCCGCGTTCACGTCGGCACGGGAGGGAATTTGCCACTTTCGCGCGTCTAGCACCGAGTACGGAACCCGCTCATCGCCGCTTGTGGCTATATTTAACTTTTATTTCAATATTTTTGTGCCATAGGAAACAATGAAACAGATTTTTCAAAATGTAGCCATTTTCAGCTATTATTTAATCTGACATGCTTTTAGCTAGAAAAGGCTTTCAAAATGGAAAACGTCAAGCTAAGCTTGGATAATTTTTTTACCATTCAACTTTCTTGTAACTTCAGTAATTTTTAATTATAATTAAAAAAAAATTTTTTACAATAAATTCTGGGAACTTAGAGTGTGGTGATATCACGGTTAGAAGCCTTCTCTTAAACTTGCTCTAACTCCCACAGTTTTCTCTCCACATAAATATTTTTTAGTCCAACTTATAGCAAAAGTTGTGCTGATCACGAAAATGTAACTCTGGAAGCAATTGGACAAACGGTTTTGGCTGTATAAGCCGAAAGCGAAGGGACCGCTCACCGAAACTCCATTAACTCCAATGTTAAATAAGACTAGAAAATTCAGGTTGCGAAGCCGAAATGTACTTTTCTAACTTACTCGTATTCCCACATTTTTGGCACTGCACGCAAAATTTTGACAAATTTTGCTCAGCAGGCTCTCCTCTTTAATGTGGCACCTCAATTTCATAGATTGGACTTACTATTTTTGAGGTAGAAGTATGAGTATGTAAGAAACGCCTTCGCTAAAATCTCCATTGGACCAAATGCTTTAGCCATAGGCTCAAAGGGCTCAGTGAGTCAGCGAAATGGATACAGATCATTTGCGGTCCGATTCTGCCCTCTGCTGGACTTTTACAGCATCATCATTGTTCAGATTAAGATTGATACAACTGAAAGATGAATCTAATTCTGCATCAAACTCAGTTGAAGAATTTTCAGTATGGTAGTTGGTACAGTCACTCAAAACCAGCTCAGAGAGCGCACATTGACCGAAGCAAAGACAGGTCTTTTTTTCTGCAAGGCATGTCCATGAGAAAACGTTACAGTAAAAATTGCAAAGCAGAAAAAATTGCTCGAGCTCCTATTCCAGTATATACCAGCAACTGTTCGCGCTAGCTAAATATATTTACAATCGTATCTAAAACAAGCGAAATATTAGTATCAAAACTGAGCTAATTAAGTGCAAATTGAAAGTGATGTCCCCAGTCGCTTTTTGTTCGTTGATTTACATTACTTTTTCCTGCGTTTGAAAATAGCCAGGTTTAAGGCCGGAGTAATCAGCTTCCAGCTTGCCCACGCAGTTTCCACTGGAACTGCACTTTTCTAGTTACACAGTGAGCCACTATCAGCTAGCTAGCTACATGCCTAGAAATGAATGGATAACAGAGAAGAGCTATTACTTCGCCATTTAGCTACCTAGCTAAGCATTTATGTGCAATATGACTAGCTACACCAGCGAACTACCTAGCTAGCCAGCTAGTTAGCTAATTAAATCTTGTACATATAGCTAAATTGATAGAAAACAGAAAATGGTTAGTTTATGGTCACTTACTGTTATTCTGCAAGCTAGCTAGCATGATTATTCACTAAATATGACTCGCTAAGCTAGCAAAATAACTAGCCAAGTCAATAAAAACAGTGAATAGCCATTATTTGGCTACTTAGCTAGCATTGAGCTGCGAGCATTCCACAAGCTGGCTTTTCAACAAAATGCACCAAATATGAAGCTAGCCAACAACCAAAGTCAGTAAACTAGCTCGCTGGCTAAGTTAGCCTGCTAACAGCTAGTTCGCTTGCTCAGCTAGTCTCACTTTATGAATATAAATCACTAGAAACGGTGGAAAGCAATTATTTCGGTACCTAACTAGCGTTAAATGAGGAAGTAGACATGAATAAGCAATGCAGCTAGGTCAGTTATGCGTTGACAAGGCTGATTAGCTCATTCGCTAGCTATTGAGTTTTTAAGCAAGCAAACGTTGGCCAAAGATGCTTGACTATTAAAATAAATTGGCGCTAATTGCAAAACTTGATATCTAACAAGGAAAGCATAACCAAGTAGAACACAGAGTGGCTAACTAATTAAGCAAGCAAATGGCTATGGCAGGGTGCTGGAAATTTCTAACGCTTTATGAAATTGTTCAGCCCGGGAAACAGGAGGATCATGGAACATGTAGTTTTTAGACTACAAAGAGGTTTATCATGGTGGCGAAAAATTTAAATAATTTGAATTATAGCAGACTCCGGTCAAGAAAAATTATATTCGTTTTACTAGGAAATATGACACAAAATGTTGAAATCGATGGAGGCTTAAAAACAACGGGAAGTGATTTGAAAGTGAATATTTTAAAAAGTCTGTGTAAAATGAATGGAAACTTTTACTTCTGACACCAGCGTGACGTCATTAATTCACTACTCTATGGCCAGCATGAGAAAAGTTGTTTTGTTTTTTTTTAACAATGACACTTTTAAACCTTTTTTTTTTCTAGACTTCAAGAATACAAGAATGACCAATGAAAAGTCACATAATAGGTACACTTTAATGTGGGCTAACAAAGGACACGTATCATCAGCCCCCAAACCTCCCTCAATGGAAGACTCGAAAATCTTACTTGTCACGACACATTCCCCTGATCATATGAGATAAAGTGGTGTGTTACTTAATATTGGCATATTTTATCTAGCGACTCCTCAGTTGGTCACGCTTTTTAAGATTTGCCAATTTTTACTCGCAAGCATACCAGAAACCTAAGAGACACCTTTGTCAGAGCTCATTGTTTTGCTCATTCTTAGCATTTTTGTCATGATCAAATGTGATATTTTTTTACAACCCTGGACTGGTAAAAAGTTATACAAAAACAGGATCTCTTGCTGAAAGAAGTTTGTTGCCCATCTGTTGAAAAGTCCCTCTGAGTTGGCCAATGTAGCCAAAATCCAACATGAGTCGAAAATTCTGATTTCCGAGCATAAAGGTTGTATAAAGCATAGAGATAATCAATCCGCGAAGGCTAGACATTTTTTGTTCAGCTGGTTATGATATTCGTTCCCTCAAATTCTAAGGTATTGAGGTTGCACATCCTCTTTAAAGGGGTGGTGATACATCCTCTTTAAAGGGGTGGTGATAGCGTAAGACTTCTGTTTCAGAGGGAGGCTTTTTAAGTCCACATACAAAAAAGAGCCCCAAAGGACTGAAGGAAAAACTGCTGTTTGGCTACTTCTTTTAGCTTCCGGTAATTTGTTGGAGTCCACATGATAATATTTTGATTCCATGGTATTTAATTTTTCCTTTCTTCTGTAATATATTTGATTCTATCTCAATTCTTATCTAAATGTTTTTACTTTTTTTTGTCCTACTTGATACTTGTTTCTCCAGTAGTTTGAGCCTTTCATATGTTTTTACGAACATATTGCCTCCAACTTTTTTTTTTTGGGAGTTCAATACAAAATACCTGGCCCTATGTGAAAAAGTAATTGCCCCCTAAATCTAATAACCGATTGCGCCACCCTCGTTGACGGCTGCAATCAAGTGTTTGCGATAACTGGCAATGAGTCTTTCACATAGCTGTGGAGGAATTTTGGCCCACTCTCCTTTGCAGAATTGTTTTAATTCAGCCATGTAGGAGGGTTTTCCAGTATGAATGAGCTGTTTAAGGTGTCAGTGTCAATCGGATTTAAATCTGCACGTTGACTAGGCCACTCCAAAACCTTTTTGTTTTTTAAGCCATTCAGAGGTGGACTTGCTGGTGTGTTTTGGATCACTGTCCTGCGTATAACCCAAGTTCATTTGAGCTTGAGCTCACAAACTGATGGGCAACTCCCACATGGTGAACTTGCCAAACCAAAATTGGCAAAAAAGTGACTTTTTCAGCTGGGACCCTTTTCAGGGTCTCCAAACTCCACTATTATGCCTTGGGTGCAGTCAGTCTTCCTTGTACAGATAGACCTGTCCTCAAATAGGAGGACTCCAGCACAATTTAGCCTCTGTAAGGGATCCTAGCCTCACAGGGGGCCCTTGAAAACAGAATTTTTGATTTCCGCCCATAAAAAGTAAGGGATCCTAGCCTCACAGGGGGCCCTTGAAAACAGAAGTTTTGATTTCCGCCCATAAAAAGTTTCACATTTGAGAGCCCAATAATAATGAAAATAGATGAACTTTGAAAAGAGATTCTGAAAGTATGGACCCAATTTACCCTGGATAGCAATTTTCAGCCCATACCTATGATTTGTTCCAAAGGTACTGGCCTCCAAAATCCCTATAAATTAATGTTCGTGATTCACTTGGGGCATGGTCCCCGATTTTTGGGGGTCCATATCCCAGAAACCCCTAGGAGTAGGAGCCTAAAATTTTGCATGTGTTCATTATGAATATAAAGGTACTCCCAAAATAAGTTTGAGCCAAATCTGAGTCAGTGACCGTGGAAGATTCTTGTAATTTGATTGAGTTTCTATGGAATGACCCACGATTGTCAAAGTCACGCACATCCTTATGCCTGTGCATTTTTCCTGCTTCAAGCACATTAACTTTGAGGACAAAATATTCACCTGCTGCCTAATATATCCCACTTACTGAAATGTACCATTGTAACAAGATAATGTTATTCACATCAACTGTCATAATGTTATGGCAGAAGTGCACCACAATTTACCAGTTCAACAGAACACATGTAAATATGAAATCCGCTCAAGACTGTGAAACTGCCTAAATCCCAGAAAAAACCATGATGTTACAACCGCCATAGTAATGTGATTTCCAAGTCATGTTCGCCCTGTATAATATTGGAAATGGCACAAATACAAGAAATTTTATTTTCACTTTCTAAAGGTTTTTTTTAAATAAAAAATATGGCATCTCCAATTCCACCAGGATCTGGAATGCCCAATCCGAGAACTATGTATAAAGGCTTGTTCACATGCAACCCCCTATTGCCAGCTCAGGACAGAGAGACAGTTCGCGGCTCTCCTCCAAAGCACGCGCCTTTCAGCCGCTGCATCTTTACACTCAACGGTCAAAACCATCGCAAGTTCAGAATGAGGACGGAGGATACCCGAACATGAGCAAGCTTAGAATCTCACTGACGAGCGCCCGTCTGGCCAACAGGAGGCGCTTGAGCAACGAACAAGTCAAACATTTTTTTTTTTTATTTCCCTTCCCAGCTGTCCCTTCCCAATTTGCATCCCTACAGCGCTTCAGCCAATCGTGCGCTGCTCTGAAAAAAGCTGTCGACCACTGCTGGTTGGTACGACCGGGGATCAAACCCGCACTGTAGTAGTCACTACTGCTCCACAAATGCGGCGCCTTAACCGAGTGAACTAACCCGGCAGCTACTTTCTGAAGTTTTTTAGATATAAACACTCCTTATGAATTTGATACTTGCAACATGTTCCAAAAAAAGATGGCACACAGCAGTACTTATAATTCAGGTTTATTTATTTAGCACTTTTTACAGAAGAACGGTCACAAAGATGCTTTACAAATGCTGTACAATCCCCAAGATAGTTCATGATGTAAAAAAACCCTTCGGAGAAAAATCCTCAAACAGTCCAAAAGAAAAAAATCTCCAGAGGAATCCAGCCATCATGGGCAAGCCCATCCTCTGTTGGTTACACCTGTTTCGAATGTTATTTATCGATTGAATGGGAATTATCATCTATTAATGATGCAATATGCGCTAGTAGGACCCTTCTCTTCCTATTATTAATGTGATAGATGTGGGCTATTAGGGCCCTACCCTACCTATTATTAGCGCAATAAATGCGGGTTAGTAGGGCATGACTGTACCTCTTCTTCGTGTGATAGATATGGGCTACTAGAGCCCCACTGCATCTATTATTATTAGAGCAATATATATGGGCTCATGGGGGTCCCTACTGTACCTATTAATAGTATGATAGATATGGGCAAGTCGGACCCCACTGTGGCTTTTATTAGTGTTATAAATGAGGGCTAGTGAGGCCTCACCTATTATTGGCATGATGAGGACTAGTGAGCCTTACTCTAAGTACTACAAGTGATTCAGAAATTGTTCTTTTCATTATATTAACAATGTTTCATGGTTATGAAAAGGCAAATGTGCTTTTTAGACAGTTAAGGACAAAATTCTGCATCATGGAAAGGGGATCATGCTTTTTAAAAGGCTAGAATTTAGGGTTTGGTCGTACATTTTGAAAAATTAAGGTTATAATAGAAGATTAGGGAGAGTCAACTGCTCTTATAAAACATAGTTGAAGCTTTTAAAAGTCAATCGTACCTCGCGCTGATAAATGTCAAGCTGCCAGGGTCGTGGACCGAACCAGGGTCTCTTGCGGGAAAGTTTTATGCGCCCAGTCAACCACCCCAGCCTCTATAGGGGAAATTTTGCTTTACAAATTTACATTTTCACTTCCTGCTTTGGAGCAGCCGTCGTGCCACAATACACAACTTCCGTCTTACTCATCGGGGATATCAACGTTAACAACCCACTAGTAGGTACAGTACGGCCCCACAAGATATCGATGCTGCGAATAGCAGATAATGCCCATTTAATCGACTGATAACGATAAAAGCCACTGCAGCCTGGGGTAATGTTCATGGGTTAGTTTTCCCTGCAATTCAATTTAGGTCCACTAGAGGCCAATTATCCAACTGGATATGATTGAACAGGGGAGTATGACTCAAGTAGTGAACATAATACAAGGTGAAGATGAAGATGGCATTGGCATTCCAATCACCTCTCCTTTATACACAGTTCAACGGTTTTGTAACCGAGGACATCAGTTGTCCCACACTTTCCCCATTATTCCTTGATTTGTCTTCAGCTACTCAAATGTGCGGGTCCCACTTTTTCGTATTTTCAGCTTCATATTCATAATGCATTATGTTTTCAGTAGAAGACTGGACTGGACTACAGATGGGCCCCACGCTTATTACCAAATCAGTGTTTCCTCAACTAAAGGACATTCAGGTGTGAGGCGGACAGGCAGGCATTTGGCCTGAATCATCACGGCAGTGATCATCGCTCACTATGATTGGAGGCTGATTGTGTTACAATTAATGGATCATAATGGATGGCATTTTGAAGTTTTGAGTCACAGGACATTTCTGTGTTTTGGTTATGAAATAGGAGGATGGGAGGCTTAAGTGGAAGTGGTGGCGGAACAGAGAATCAATCTCTCAATTGAGGCGAGAGGCTTGGACTTCCCTTTCATTCAACACGTTCATTTCTGCTTCTCACTGACCACAGTTGTAGAGCTGTTACAAATGTACAAATTCCTTAATGGGATTTCAAACAAGATTTCCCTGAAAAACCCTTCTTACAATGTTCACTTACACACAGAGCAGCCATGACCATATGATCACCTATTATTGTGTTGGTCCCCCTTTGGCCACCAAAACCGCCCTGACCCATCGAGGCATGACCTCCACAAGACCACTGACGGTGTGCTTGTATCTGCAGTGATCAGATTAAGGGGAAAAAAAATTGATTCGCATTTTTCGCTAATCATTATATTAATTGATTAGCAATTGTTTAGCACATCTGAAAAATTAACAAAAATTAGAAAACAGTAAATCAGAATTTAAACAAGACATTTTAATTATTAACTAATGCCAAAATTTCAACTACCAGGGAAATACAACTCCACTCAATGCAAAAAAAAAAAAATTAAATTTTTTTTCCCCAAAAAACATCAATTTTTCCCTGATCAATCAATACAGAACACTTCCATTTCCCAGTGAAATTTTTGTAAACTACTGATAACCTGCAGTACAGCTTTCTAATCTATACCTTACTGTTGCATATGAAGCTGTTTAACACCTGATAAGAGAAATGAAAGGATTTGGCTTAACTAAGGGAATGAGAGTCCATTCCCATTTAAATCCAGTTACACAAGGCACTCTCCAACTCAGGGAAGTTTTGACATCACATCATCATGTATTTGATGAATTTCACAGGGCCTTTCATTGGTATGAATTCAATAATGGTGGAGTAAATGACTCTTATGCCTTAAACTTTTTTCAAACTGATCACATTTGGAGGGCTTTTCAACTATATGAATTCTCTATTGGTCAAATCAATTAGATTGCAGAGAGCAATATGCTTCTCGCACTGGTCACATCTGTAGCATCCTTAACCTGTCTGAATTGTATGGTGGACATTTAAATCAGATTTGAGGAAAAATACTTCTCACACCGAGCACATTTGTATGGCTTTTCTCCTAAATGAGTTCTCTGGTGGTTATTTAAATGAGATTTCCAAGGAAAAGACTTTTCACACTGATCACATTTATGGGGCTATTCACCTGAATGAATTCTTTGGTGGGATTTCAAATGAGATTCGCATGAAAAACACTTCTCACACTGATCACATTTGAAGGGCCTTTCACGTGTATGAATTTGATCGTGGCGTTGTAAAGCACTTTTACGCTTGAAACATTTCTCACACTGATCACATTTGTGGGGCTTTTGACCTGTATGAATTCTCTGATGGGATTTCAAAAGGTATTTGCATGAAAAACATTTCTCACACTGATCACATTTGAAGGGCCTTTCACCTGCATGAATTCGTTGGTGGGACTGAAAGCTGCATTTCCTCACAAATCTCTTCCCACACTGATCACACTGATACAGTTTTTCACCTGTATGAATTCTCTGATGGGATTTCAAAATGTATTTGCATGAAAAACATTTCTCACACTGATCACATTTGAAGGGCCTTTCACCAGTATGAAGTCGTTGGTGGGATTGAAAGCTGCATTTCCTCACAAATCTCTTCCCACACTGATCACACTGATAAGGCTTTTCACCTGTATGAATTCTCTGATGGGATTTCAAAATGTATTTGCATGAAAAACATTTCTCACACTGATCACATTTGAAGGGCCTTTCACCTGCATGAATTCGTTGGTGGGACTGAAAACTGTATTTCCTCACAAATCTCTTCACACACTGATCACACTGATACGGCTTTTCACCTGTATGAATTCGCTCATGGCGCCATAAATCACCTTTATGCCTGAAACGCTTCTCACACTGATTACATTTGTAGCGCCTTTCATCTGAATGAATTCTTTGATGACGTTTCAAACAAGATTTGCATGAAAAACACTTCTTGCACTGATAACATTTATAGGGCCTTTTACCTGTATGGATTTTATGGTGGACTTTTAAATAAGATTTCCCAGCAAAAGACTTCTGGCACTGTTCACATTTGTAGGGCTTTTCACCATTATGTCTTCTCCGGTGGTCATTTAATTGAGATTTCTGAGCAAAAGACCTTTCACAATGATCACATTTGTAGGGCTTTTCACCTGTATGAACTCTTTGGTGGGAATTCAAAGCTGATTTGTATGAAAAACTCTTCCCACACCATTCACATTGAAAGGGCCTTTCACCTGTATGAATTCGATCATGGCGTTGTAAAGCAGTTTTACGCCTGAAACACTTCTCACATTGATCACATTTGTAGGGCTTTTCACCAGTGTGAATTCTCTGATGGGATTGCAAAATAAATTTGCATGAAAAACACTTCTCACATTGATCACATTTGAAGGGCCTTTCACCAGCATGAATTCGCTGGTGGGACTGAAAATACGATTTCCTGAAAAAACTCTTCTCACACTGATCACATCTGTAGGGCTTTTCACCAGTATGAATTCGATCATGGCGTCGTAAAGCTCTTTTATGCTTGAAACGCTTCTCACACTGATTGCATATGTAGGGCCTTTCATCTGTATGAATTTGTTGATGACACGTCAAAAGGGATTTGCATGAAAAATGCTTCTCGCACTGATCACATTTGTAGGGCTTTTCACCAGTATGAAATCCCCGGTGGTTTTTCAATTGAGATTTCTGAGCAAAACACTTCTCACACTGATCACATTTGTAGGGCTTTTCACCTGTATGAAGTTCCCGGTGGTTATTTAATTGAGATTTCTGCGCAAAACACTTCTCACACTGATCACATTTGTAAGGCTTTTCACCTGTATGAATTCTCTGGTGGCTCTTTAAATAAGATTTCCGAGCAAAAGACTTCTCACACTGATCACATTTGTAAGGCTTTTCACCTGTATGAATTCTCTGGTGGTTCTTTAAATAAGATTTCCAAACAAAAGACTTCTCACACTGATCACATTTATGGGGCTTGTCCCCCTCTGTATGAAATTTCTGGTGGACATTTAAATCAGATTCCCTAAAAAAGCATTTCCCACACTGCATACATTGGTGGGGCTTTACCCAGATATGGATTTCCAAATCTTGGATTAAACCGGACTGTTTCTTCCCTGATTTATTGCAGTTTGGATTGGGCTCTCCTGCACAGTGATACAGTTCAGTCGCTCCTTTTTCATCAACACCAGCTCCATTAAGCTCAGTATCCATGAGATCACTCCCTAAAATTTCACCGGATTCAAGGTTAACGTCATCAGATTTTATGTAAGCACGCTTAATGTCTGGCAAGATACTGACTTCTTCAGCTTTAATATAGTCTCCATCATCAGCTTCAGTTTTGACTTGATCAGGATACAGATGGGCTGCATGGGTCCCTTCTGTAAAATCTAAGCTCTCCATCTTAATATTCCCAGTGTTGGTGGAGCTCAGATCAGTTTCTGTTTTTATCAGTGATGCTTCTTTGTAACATAAATCACTGACCCTGCTGTTGGCAGTTACGCACTCCGGCTCCAGTGTGTTGAGTCCTGGTGCAGTACATTTTGTCTCTGACTCTGCCATGTGGACAGACTCCAGTCCATGTAGTTCCTCTTCTTTCTCTCTGATCCTGTGCTGCTCGGGGAGCTCTGGTAGGGTCGCCTCAGTGTCCTGTCTCACACGGACTCCTGCCTGCATCATTCTGCTGATCAAATGTGTTCAGAAGTGCAGCTCCTGTGTGGAAACAGTGGAAGGGATTTTAAAGTTTAACTGGTCCAGCTGCACAAGAAAATGTTCCTGTACGCTTCAGATGCTTCTAGAAATCTGTACGTAAAAATTATTGATTTTCCTTTTCCTCCATATTGGATTGGAAAATCTTTATTGTCCCCGGGGGGCAATTTGTTTTGCAACAGTAGTTCAATGAGTAATACATACAACACAACACATATACTTAACTCCAAAAGAAACGCACCTGTGAGTAAATCGGATTTAAAATTACATTTAAGTCTAAGACTGGGTCTAATTTTATGAAACCGGCCCCAGTCATAAGATTACCGTTCCAAAGGGGTTTTAAGATGGCCTGGATGTATATCACCGTATTTTCAAACATTCCCTATGGAAAAATATCAATCCCTCAGGGGTCCGTTTCCCGAAATCACAGATGCTTACTTATGTCGTAGGAACCATTGACAATGAATGGACGAACTATGTAAGCTGCTAACTGAGTTAGCAACTATGCTTTTGGTAAATGCAATGGGGGATAACAGACAGAAATGGTGCTTCAAGCCAACTCTTCTCTAATTGTAGGTCAGAAAAAGGCCGGAAATCAAAACGCCGCTGAATGATTATTACAGATATTTACTGAAATAGTAACCAGAGCATATTTGTTTCCATGGGTTCCAGCGGCAGGCACGCCCGTCATAAGATGGCAGCCAGCTCTGCACACATTGGCTGATCTGGAACGAATAACGCAGTGCCTCTAGTTTATACATCTCGTTGAGTACAGCAACCTCACATGTCACGTTTCTACATCCACACCTCTCCACAGCAGAACTTAATATACTGGACAAAGAAAATTAGGGATCACTCTGATTTTTAATATTGAAATATGATATGGAACATAATTTGAACTATCAAATATTTCAAATTCGAAAATTGGGGTGATCCCTAATTTTCTTTGTCCAGTATACTAGCAGAGTATACAGCATGTAATAACATTTTCCAGTTACTGGGACTGAAACATAACTTTTACCTTTGATGGCGGAGGTAATTAAGAAATAGGGAGCTCACGTACCTGCATGCAACGCATTAATGTCAGTACAGCAACTTCGCATGTCACGTTTCTACAACCCCAATTCCAAAATAGTTGGGACGAAGTGTAAATTGTGATTAAACTCAAAATGCAATGACTTTCAGATCACATGAGCCAATATGTTATTTACAACAGAACATAGATAACATTTCAAATGTTGAAACGGAGACATTTTCATCCTCAAAATGAGCTTATTTCAAATTTTCCGGCTGCAAAAGGTCTCAAAAAAGTTGGGATACAGGCAAAAAAGGGCTGAAAAAGCAATTCATTTATAAGAGAATCAGCTGAAAGAACATTTAGCAAGTTATTAAGTTAACTGGCATCAGGTGTGTAACATGATTGGCTATAAAAGGGATGTCTTAGAGAGGCTGAGTCTCTCAGAAGTAAAGATGGCCAGAGGCTCTCCAACCTATGAAGCCTTGCGTAAAAAAATTGTGGAATACTTTAAACACAATGTTCCTCAACGTCAAATTGTAAAGGCTTTGAAGGTCTCATCATTGACAGTGCATAACATTATCAAAAGATTCAGAGAAACTGGAAAAATCTCTGTGCGTAAGGGACAAGGCCAAGACCTTTACTGGATGCCCGTGATCTTCGGGCCCTCAGATGCCACTGCATCACTCACCGGCATAATTCTGTTATTGACATTACTAAATGGGCCCAGGAATACTTCGAGAAACCACTTTCTGTAAACACAGTCCGCCGTGCCATCTACAGATGCCACCTAAAACTCAACCATGCAAAAAGGAAGCCATTGTTGAGCATGATCCAGAAGCGTCACCGTGTTCTGTGGGCCAAGGCTCATTGAAAATGGACTGTAGCAAAGTGGCAAAGTGTCCTTTCGTCAGACGAGTCCAAATTTGACATTCTTGTTGGAAATCATGGGCATCATGTCCTCCGGGCGAAAGAGAAGAAAGACCACCCCTCCAGTTATCAGCGTTCAGTTCAAAAGCCAGCATCTCTGATGGTATGGGGATGCATTAGTGCATATGGTGTGGGACACTAGCATGTTTTAAAAAGCACCATGAATGCTGAAAGGTATATAAAGGTTTTAGAGCAACATATGCTCCCCTCCAGACGATGATCTATTCCAGAGAAGGCCTTGTGTATTTCAGCAGGACAACGCAAAACCACATACTGCAGCTATTTCAACAGCATGGCTTTGTAGTAGAAGAGTCCGTGTGCTGAACTGGCCTGCCTGCAGTCCAGATCTTTCACCGATTGAGAACATTTGGCGATAATTAAACGAAAAAGTCCGTCAAAGGAGACCCAAAACTCTCCAGCAGCTGGAAGCCTGTATTAAACAAGAGTGGGATCAAATTCCAATGGCTAAACTCAAGAATCTTTTTTTACCGAGGTCCGGACCTCGGTGACCTATACGGCTACGATGATGGGTCGGATATGCCGAACTGAATATGAGCATGCTTTCTTACAGCTGGCAATGGTTGCCTCGATCTGAGAGAATGTTGCGATTACTAGTTTTGATTATGACATTGTCGTCATCGTCATCATGGTCGTTACCAGGGTAGGTCAAATGGGATAACGCTTGTATTTAGTGGCGCACCCCTGAAGTGACTGACGGTTGTGTTAAAAATCCCGGCCGTACGGAGGACTTGACGGGCATTTGCGGGCACCAGCAATCGCGCCCATCTCGTGACATGCACTGTAACTATGTGCATTGGTTATGGATTTCTTTACAGGAACAAACTCTAGCGTAATACATCAAACTTTTTAATTGTGCCTTTTTCAAATTTTTAGGCCAGCTGACAGCCGCATGGAGGAATGAGGCTCATGACTGCTGCAACAAAAGCATACAGGCATTAACCCTAACCTACATATTTACATCCACCGTTCCAGCATTACCCATAATCGCTTGTGGCAGGAGCAGTTTCCGGTTCGCTGTGCACATCGCTTTGCATTGCTGAATACTGGAAATCTTCCAGCTTATCCGGTAATTATCGTCCGTGATTGAACATTGTCTGTTTGAAACTTCATAATGCAAGGAGCAAAGTATGTGAGAAGACATTCTATAGCAACAACATGTGAAAAAAATATTGACTTTGATGGAGTTTTCAAGGCAATATCGATGTGATAAAAACAGCAAAACACAACCTGAGCTCTGTTAGTTCACTGTGTAACAGTGCTGATTAACTGGCTGAGACGACACTGGGTGTTGCTGAGACGGAAACTGCTCCTGCCGCGAGCCATTATGGGTAATGTTGGAACGGTGGATACATGCCTACATACATATAAGCACTAATTAAATCATTTTACAAATAAATGAACTCTCTGTTCCATCTCTGAGTTTGTCTGTCCATTCATCAATGACCGCAAAATAAGGGGCCAGCTTATTCCAAACATTTAGAGAACCTAACTGAAACGTTGGCATAAGATTTTCCAAAGGTTATTTCTAATGTAAAGGTTAGGGGAACGTTAGTGCAACCAAAATATAACATTCTGCAAATACAGGATGTTGTGATGTCAAAATGTGACTGAGTTGGAGAGTGCCTTATGTGACTGGATTTTCAATGGGTATGGATCCTTTCACATCTCTGATCAGGTGTTAAACATCATATGCCACAGTAAGGTATAGATATAAGACAACTGTACTGCAGGTTACAAGTAGTTTACAGAAATTTCACAGGGAAATGGAAGTGTGCTGTATTAAATGAAGATTGTTCAGGGTAAAATTGATGCCTTTTGGAAATAATTTGTTTTGCTTTCAGAGTGGAGTTTCATTTCTCTTGTAAATGTAATTTGTCATTAGGAAAGAATAAAAAGCCTTTTTGTCATTTAAAATCTGATTTACTGTTTTCTAATTTTTGCTAATCATTTTTCAGATGTGCTAAACAATTGCTAATCAATTGATATAATGATTAGCAAAAAATGCTAATCAATTTTTTCCTTAATCTGATCACTGGTGGCTGAGCCCAAGCCAAATGGATCCTGCGCCCAGAAAGTTAAAGTATTTACTTGGCGAACACCGATGTAAACGGGGCTTGCTAAAAGGCCCACTTGCAAATGTTAATCTCAGTGCGGGGAATACTGGACTACTCACACCGGGTCAACATTTCACTGAATTCTTTTTAACTTTCCTTATGAGCTGTATCCATCTACCCTTCACCTTTTCATCAACCGGAAAGCGATAAAATGACAACTCCGGACATGTCTGACAGATTAACACACATCGGAATACAACGCTGTGGCATACTGCCAGTACAGTGTCAAGCACGTTTGGACCCGAAAACAGTATCATCACATGATGCGTTACGCCACGGCTTAACAAGAGGTTATAGCTAGAGAGCTAGGCTAAGCTTTGACCGCTAGGTTTTAATGAATATTTGATTGAAAGTTCTGTGTTCGTTAGCTAACTGGCTTAACTTCTTTCAACTTGTTTAACCAGCTGTGTTCAGACAATGTTTAGCCAACATTCTCTCAGCTGCGTTCGAAATGTACACTCACTCCCTATTTAGGGCACTTTGTACTGAATGTTTTATATTGAAAAAAATATAGAGTGAGTGGACATGTGAAGTTGTTATTAACCTCTGAAGCTGCTTCATCATAAGTGAATCATTTGAATCACCTGAGCTAGAGTAGGTAGAAATCAACGTCATTCCTGGGGACCTACTGTACATGCTGGTTTTTGTTCCAACCACAATTGTAATCGCAGGATTTTAAACAAGCTGTAAATTTGTCTGAAGTGCATTTAATGTTTAGAACAGTTATTTGCACTCTTAACTCACAAGTTAACAGAAATATCTATGTTTGCCATCAAGAATAAAAAATACCATTCCTATGTTGCGATGTATTGGAAATAACAGCATAAAATGAGAGAAAACAAAGTAACCAATCAAATTAAAGATGTAGTTGGCTCCTTATCGGTGAAAACTAATTGGCACATTATGAAAACTTTATTCAACAAGCAAATGGTAGAGTCAAACCAGTTTTGTGTTATGTTAATGTAATTAAGTTCACCTGAGGTTTTTTGAAAGAACTTGAAACAGTTGTGCCCAGCAGCCCAATTTGGGGTTTACAGATTTCCTCAGTGTCTAATTTGATCTATACTGGACAAAGAAAGTTAGGGATCACCCAACTTTTCAATATTAAAATATGATATGGAAAAAAATACAAAGTATCAAATATTTCAAATTCAAAATTTGGGGTGATCCCTAACTTTATTTGTCCAGTACATTTGAAATCTTGTATTAGTTGAAATTTCTGGCAGCATAGAAATAAACACAATATCTTCTGAGGTATTTTATTCTTCGTAGCATGCTTCAATGTTTCCATCTAACATTTGGCTATAGAGAGTAATTAACAACTGTTACACCCCAGCCTGGGGTGTGGGTTCGTATTGTTGATTTTAAAATAGAAAGGACAAATGGCACAGCCGCAAATAGCACTTTCGTGCAAAGATAATCAATTGGTGAAAATTCTATACCCCAAATCCAACCTCTGACAAACAATCAACAAACAGAACAAAAACCAGTTAAGCATAGGCAGTTTGGAATGCTGTCACCTTCACTGTGGCATCCAACTCACACTGTCTCCATTTTGCCAACACCACTGCCTTTTACTGGATTATCCCCGCCCCCTAGTGGCAAGTTCCAAATTATATTGTCCACCAATTGTGTTTTTTATAAGATAATCCCTCCCAACAGTAATGCCCATACTAATACACATTTTTTTTTCCAAAAACAAAAACACACATTAGGACTGTTCCCATGTCTTTCCCCCATTTTATTACATTTTCTTTACATCTGCACCCCCAAACCTATGGTAGCTCCCTACTATGGAGCAAAATGCTCAAGTGCACGGGATTTCCAGCATTATTTAGGGCACCTAAATCTTTACCATCGGTTTGGGTCCTTATGCTCAGGTAAACAGGGCAGTTCAACACAGAAGACGCGGAACAAGCAAGGATGTTTTAGATTTCACTGGATATACAATTGGAAAATGGCCACCCATTCATTTCAATGGAAATTGCTAAATGGCGCAGCACGCTAACTTGGGGGCCAACTTCCGGAACTATGCGGACATGCGCTGTGTGACTTTTTGCTCACACATGCGTAGTGTGGGACTCATGAACGCGCTGGTATCCGAGGTGTCCATGACAACGGCTCGCACTCGTGGAACTCCTACCCATGGTGCGTGTTCACGATCACTTTTCTCCGGAAATGGAATTCTGACCACTGCAGAACCTTCCGTAAGAAACCCCTTGATGTAACTATGACCGGAACGGAAAAAACATAGCCGCCAGTAAAGGCTAAATTATAGTTTGAGATACAATTTTAAAACCCAAATGCAATATCAAATGTTTAAAAGGATTGTTATTTAACAGCAACGTAATACTATTGATTTCAACTCAAAAATGTCAGCAAAATAGTTGATTTGCTGTTGTGTAACATGACATTGCTCAGGGGTGCGTTTCCCGAAATAACAGATGCCAACTTACCTAGTTGGAACCATTGACTGTGAATGGATGAACTAGTTAACAAGTTCGCTTTTGGGAAACGCGCCCCAGGCTCATGTCCTCTTTAGTTCAATGATGAATAACCACATTAATAGAGTCAGACGATTCTTGCTAGTCTGCGTGCGAACTCCATTATCTTCTCCGGATTCAAGATGATAAACCGAACACGCAACGCACTGCACGTGCCTTATAAACAGATATGTTTTAAAGTCAGGAGCCTTAAACTATTGCCAATTCTGGCAAGCTAATTAACTTTTAGCTAACGTAACTTAGCACGCTAGACTCATAACCATTCCGTGGAGTATAGTAAAATGTGGGTCTACTGTGAATGTTACGCACATTGTACTGCGTTATTTTTACCTTTGTTTTAATGCTCCTTTTTTTTCTGTCTTTCCCCAGAGATATCTGAGCCTCTTGGAGTGTATTGAACAGTTCATCCATGAAGTTCTGCATGTCAGCGAACCGGAGGCCGTGCCATTCTATTCCCCCCCCAATTCCCTTTCCAATAAAGTCTGTCTTGATTATAATTTGAATACGGTCTCATTACATATGTGTGTTTGTGCATGTGCAAGTGTATCTTATCCAGTGCTCTTATCCAGTGCTCTTCATTTGTTTTTTTTTAAAGTTAAGTAGATTTTCTATCAATCTAAAATCATAATTTGTAAAGGTGACGGGACGCCATGGGATCACTTTTCTGTCCCGTCTCAGGGCTGTGTTGTGTATGAATGTGCATATTTACACTACCAACTGTTGCATTCTTTTAGGACTCGTATCATCTTCGTTCAGATGAAAATCAACGACACCGTCAAATCTACCTGCATCACTCCAGTTGATCTCAGATGCTGCTCACGAACATTAGATGTTCGGATTTCATATACTCTGACGTTTCCACCTACTCAAAACTTTGATCTAATAAAGGCTGTACCACAAAAAATGTGTATGTATGTTCAGTGCTTTCATGGATGTTCACATCATACACAAACAAGTTATCATTTTGGATCTCATCTGTCAAGTTGCTGAAAAGTTTTGTCATCAAGTATGAAGGTCTGTAACTAATTTAAGAATGAAGAATGGTTAATAAATGGTTTGCTAAGCAGTGTTCAAACTGAATTTATGCAGTGCTGTAAGTGCACTCATATGGACATTACGTTAGATGCTACTCAGCTGACACATAATGCTTAACACATCAAAATACAGCAATGTGAATTGGTGCTATTCAAAGTAATGGAAATATACAACTTGTGAAAATGATATGGATATATCCATGAACTATGAAAAAGTAAGGTGAGCGTTGGCTGCGTACCTGGTTCTAGGATGTCACAACAGCGGCCTTAGCTTACTGTACATTTTGCCGCGCTACATGAAGTGCGGCAATCGAGTATATTACGGCCATTCATCAATTAAATAAAATGGCTAAAATATCTGTACCATAACGCCAGCTTACTTTCCCGACTTGGCTATGTCTATAATGTTGATTACAGACGGACGGCAAGGAATGCCCATTGCTCCACCCACTCACACCCACTGCAGTACTAAATTCTTCGGAGACGAGACCACGCGTTCATATGAGGACCCGTTGGCGTTCACCTAGCCTGAATATATTAAAAAAAAAATTTGTGTCGTTGCCGAGGAACGAGGCATCAATGATTTAAGAGGGAAAAATAAACAGTTGCGGTATCTAAAATTTGTGACTGTCAAAAACATTTATTCACGGATTTATCAGCGTGTCTTTTTCTATTATTTCCTATGGAGAAATTTCTTTTTGGCCCCCATGACATCACGTGACTTGCAATATCAGATTGACCGCTAAGCCCAGATCGGCGTGTGTTCCTCCCTTCATTGTTTGTCCAGTTCTCCTTATAGGTCCATGGGAACAAGACGCAAACAAGCAACACAAGCATCAGACCAAACTCTCATACTGTGCTGCATAAAATATAGTGCGAATTGTGTAATTGAACACTTAACTGAGCCGTGTTTTACGGTACAAGCCGTCCGTTTAATATTTTTGATATAATGCGGTAGCATTCTGGTAACTGCGTAAAACTAGAAAGTTCATGAATCCCGGGATCTGCTCTGCCGTAGCCAATGTGTGCACCCATTAACTAAAACAAAACAACGACGGAAACAAATGAACTTTGCGGTAAAGTTTAATGAAAAGTGTGACACTAATTACATAACCCTTCTCTCACCAAGCACTCTCAAAAAGACAAACAAATAGGCCTACGCTGGTGCAATACCTGCTATGAATGTTTGGATGAGAGTATGCGAGTGCTGTAAGTGGATTGCGTGTGCGTAAGAGTGCTACCGACAGCCAGCGACTGAGCGCTCAGTCGCAACAACTAACATGTAAAACATCTTAAGACATTAACAGCTTGTTAAAGTCCGGCGATTACAAGAGTGGTTGGAACAAAAACCAGCATGCACAGCGAGTCCCCAGGAAACGACGTTTAAGACCACTGATCTGAAGAATGAAGGTTAGCTACTCCAGGAGAGGTCTGAGAAACACTGATTGAAAGGTTAGGTCACACCGTTCAACGCAAATTACGCGTTAACATTATCCAAATTTGCTGCACAATATGGTTCCAGCTGTTGCCTGCCCGCTTCAAACCACTTATGCAGGCCGAAAGCGCGGACTTGTTTGCAACCATTCAGGGCTTCACTGACCACGCGGCCGTGTTGCGACAAGATCAGTGCGTGTCGCTACTCATTTTTACCGGCTGACTTACTCCAAGCTTGATCTGCATGTTTACCTTGCTAAGGCTTGGATAACCAACTCGATGCAGCAAATATGCTCATAAGCCAACTTACCGTCAAGCAAAGTTACTCAACACATCTTGAACAATAAACAGCATCAGATTTATGACAGAAAATGGGCCCATTACATAGAAAACTAGGCGACTTGAAAACAATACAATGAAATGTTGAGTAATGGTCTTACCCATGCGCATTTGGATTCTCCTGCTTTCTTGGGCAACTTTAGATGAACTAGCTACCTAGTTAGCGTAAATTAGCAAAGGTTACTTAGACTTGACATAATTTAAAGTGCGCTGTTGGGGGTTTAAAATTATTCCTAGCTATACACTGTAGATCCTAAAATAAAACAAAAATGTCATCACTGAGTAGCAAATTTGGTTCGCCTCTCAAACAGTGACATTTTGCCAACGGTCTGACACCATGGCCGCTTCGAAGTTGAAAGTACAGATGTGTGACGATGATGATCCTCAGTGCGGGAGGCGAAAAGGGACGGTATCGGATGTCTGATTGGATTGGATGGCCCTTTCCATTTTAGCCCGTCGGGGGGGTTCTGTATGCTGCGTGTCAAGTCTCTCATCCTTGCGTCGTCCCTCCCACCGAGGATACATAGAGGAGACAGGAAAGAGGACGGACGAAACGAGGACATTGGGGCCGACTTCGGGGCTGCAGGGTGAAGTTGCCTTCAGCCGTCGACTTCCAGGCTGCTCAGCCTGTCAGGCTTCGTAAACACCGCCCCCAAGTACAGCCAATCAGATCGTGAACTAGAGTATAACCAATCCGCTCACGAGGCAGCCAATTCAATTCAAATTCCTCTCCTCAAAGCGGAGCGGGCTTAAGAACATCAATATTGTTAAAAACGAATGCATTTAATTGTCCTTTCTCATTAAAGAAACTGATTCGGGAGGTAACGTTAGATATTTCAGCTATTTTGATTATGTTAACCAATGCAAAGAAGTGCTTTTTTTTGTCATACAGTTAACTTATCGACCTAACCTTAGCTAAACAGGTCATGCTTGTTAACCTAAACACTTCCACAACATAACTTCAAGTATAACTCTGTTTGAAACATAAAATTGGCCTACTTGTGTGATATTTTTTTTCATTAAGCTAAGCTGTTTAGTTGAGCTTCCTTGCAGAAACTTCAACTTTAAGTTGTCAGATGCCTAACGTTAGCTGCCTTCAAGGCTGATTGTAGAGACTAGTGCCTTGCAGGCTGGTTAGAAGGCTAATGTTGATTTCATCTTGTATAATCTTTAAAGTGCCCCTACCAGACATATCCTGACATTTTGTGTCAATCCCCAATGCCCTGCCATCGTATTCATACCATTATTTGTGGGAAAAGTGCCTTGGATCGCTTATTTGATGACCTTTTAAGAATCACAGAAAGGCAGTCTGAGAAGACGGGCGAGTTCCCTCATGAATGTCCGGCTTTTAAATGAGCTTCGCGCTGATTGGATAGTTCAGCAACATTCGTGAATATTCAATATGTAAACAGCCCCAACGCCATACTGGCCCAGCGCCGAGCTAGCTACAACCATAGACGGTGAAAGACAACAGATTTTACAGGTAGCATAGTAAGACTTCAGCGAAGCAATGGCTACACAACGTTCACAGTATTGCCTTATGTATATATATGACCCCGAAACTGAATAGGAGGCCGATGCAATGCTGGAAATGCCATCAACACGTATAACAATGGACGTTTCATAGTGGTAATTTTACTAGCCAATCCAACAAATTAGACGAAATGTCTCGCAGCCCTCTCGATTGCAGAGCTGTCAACTCCAACGCATTTGGCTCAAGTCTCACGCTTTTTCGTGGCATTCGCGTTCCTATGCTGTAGTCAGCAATTATTCAAGGCGCGTTTAAGAGAGTCATAATCGATCTCCGTTTTACTAGTGGCAAAATCCACCGCCACGCTAGTGAAACTGAAACTGCCATGCACAAGGACTTCAATTACGCTTAAGAATCTCATTAATATACGCACTGATTGAACAAATGCTGACTTCGGTGAATATGTCTCGAAAATACGTGAGACCTACGCCTTATGCGTGAGAATGCGAAGAAATTTGGCAGCCCTGCGATTAGGCTATTGATTTTTTTAAGACATTCTAAAAGTGGCCTAGCTCTCGGAATAGCCTACCCGGATGGGCTTTCATGTTAGTAGCCTATGCATCGAGCCCCACACTCATTGGCCCCAATTCATCATCCCACCTTGCCAAAATGAAAACGCAACGAAACAGATGTCTCGTCATTTGCAATTGCCAACAGGTCACCTGTATCCCTGCCAGTGATAACCCAGCTAAAGTCATTTACTGGTGATGAACTGTTTTTATTTTTTACGCAAGGTCATTCTACATCATGTAAGGAATATTCTGTGAAAAAATCTCACTGATATCTCTAATATTGACTGAATGAGGTCATTTCAAAGTTTTGGCAGGCATGACATGTCCTCAAACTAGTCTGGTTAGCTTCACAAGACGTTGACCAACATATGCAAACGCTTCATTTCTGAAATTTCCGTGGTGATACGACGCAATCCGTGGAGAAATCCTCACCCGGTTTAAATCGCAACTCATCTACCTTCGACTGACCTGCTTTACGATGGTGTGCATTATCGTCTACATTCATTTTCAATGGTAGAAAAGAAGTTCCTAAACCAAATGACACCCAACCTATCAGGCGTTCATCCGCAGAAGGTAAACTAAAAGCCGATTGAAAACATAATAGACCAGGCTTTTGGAAAGCAACTTCCGCGTAAACGAAGTGTAAATAAATTCATTAATTTTAATAGCCTATGCATGATATTAGAAATTAATTTTTGAACTTTATTTCGAAACCCCAATATGTAACCTATCATTTACAGCCATAAACTCACATCTCACGTCTTTGTCACTTTTTATCACAGGGACTACTTGACGGTCTTTATCTCAAAATTAGATCAGGCGAATTTAGCCGTGTTTTCACGGGCGGGGTCACAAATATTAAGTGCTTTTTTCAGTGTCACAGTATCACCCCGATCTCCAAAATAAGAGATATTTTGTTTGGAAGAAAAAAATAAATTTAAATAGCCGTTATTAATTTTTTTCAAAGCTGCAGGGAGCCACTGTAGAAGGGCTGAAGAGCCGCACGCGGCCCCACAGCCACGGGTTGCCGACCCCTGCCGTAGACTGTGAATGACACTGACAGTTGGCACGTTGCTCGAATCTTTGTGTGGGCGGTTACACTCCAGAGTAGGCGAGAACCGGCGAGAATGTGAATATTCGATTTGCGGTGTTTCGTAATACTGCAACACGTTTTTTACTGACGTATATTCTCCGCCTATTTCCTTTTATTCGCAAAAACCAATACTTCAAATGGTGTTGGAGTTCAAGAACCACGTCATGTCACAAACTGATTATGGACCTACCATATTCAAATACGAACAGATAAGTCCATTTTCTCAGGGAAGGGGCACTTTAATAGTATTCAGTCAGATGCCTTCAAGGCTGATTGTAGAGATTAGTGCCTTCAAGGCTGATTGTAGAGACTCGTGCCTTGCAGGCTGGTTAGAAGGCTAATGTTGATTTGATATTGTATAATCTTCAATAGTATTGCCTCAGATGCCTTCAAGGCAGATTGTAGGGACTAGTGCCTTCCAGGCTGACCGAACAGACTAGTGCCTTGCAGACTGGTTAGAAGGCCAATGTTGATTTCATATTGTATGATCTTTCATAGTATTCAGTCAGAGGCCTTCAGGGCATCAGGGCCTGGGTGGGTGCTGGGGCTGTTTTTTTTTTTTTTTACTTTTTTAGCGGGCGGGTAGATAGGGCTCCACGATGGCACCAAGACATCGTTTCAACTCCTAAAAAGAGTGTAAAAAATAAAAACAACATCAATATGCAACAACACCTCGGTCAGTTTTCTGAGGTAACGTGGTTGGTTTCGACCTGTAATAAATCTATGGGCTGAAAAATAGAAGATTTTAAGTTAGCCTTGGAAGGCTCCAACTCATTAGAGACTCCCAGTAGAGAACCCCTCAGTAATGCTGAGGGAGTCTCTACTGTCAGCCTTGAAGGCATCAGAATTGTAAACACACACACAAACACACACACACACACACATATATATATATATATATATATATATATGAAATCATCAGCCTACCAACCAGCCTGCAAGGCACTACTCTCTACTGTCAGGCTGGAAGGCACTAGTCTCTACAATCAGCCTTGAAGGCATCTGACTGAATATTATCAAAGATTATACAATATGAAATCAACATTAGCCTTCTAACCAGCCTGCAAGGCAAATCAGCACTAGTGCTCTGCAATCAGCCTTGAAGGCATCTGAGGCAATACTATTGAAGATTATACAATATCAAATCAACATTAGCCTTTTAACCAGCCTGCAAGACACTAGTCTCTACAAACAGCCTTCAAGGCAGTTAACGTTACAGCAACTTGCAGTTGAAGTTTTTAAGAAGCTCAACTAGACAGCTTATTGAACAAAATCTCACAAGTAGGCCAATTTTATTTTTCAAACAGAGTTATACTTAAAGTTATATTGTAGAAGTGTTAAAGTTAACAAGTATGACCTGTTTAGCTAAGGTTAGGTCTGTAAGTTCACTTTAAGACAAAAAAAATAGCACTTGTTTCCTTTGGTTAATATAATCAAAATAGCCGAAATATCTAACGTTACCTCCTGAATCAGTTTCTTTACTGAAAAAACTCACAATTAAATGCATTCGTTTTTAACAATATTAATGTTCTTAAGCCCACTTACCGAGAAAAGGCTTCCGAATTGAATTGGCTGCCTCGTGAGCGGATTGGTTGTACTCTAGCTCACGATCTGATTGGTTGTACTTGGTGGTGGTGTTTATGCAGCCTGTCAGGCTGAGCAGCTTGGAAGTTGACGTCTGAAGGCAGCTTCACCCTGCAGCGACTTCGGGCGACCTACGCGAGTAACCTGTGTAACGCGTTTCACATGAATTTCCAAGATCACAGCGTCACGTGACCAAAATTGTTCTAAAACGGTAGGGTCAGAGTTCACGATCATAATCCCCAGATCACCCAGGGTTTCTAGAGTAGTGACGTCACGCAGCTAAAACCTTGGTTTTACTCGTGTCCGTGATCCTCCCATTCAGGCGTGGAGCTATGCACATGCATGCACAGGGGTCATTTTGGTTCACGCGACTTGGTCGCCCGAAGTCGGCCATGTTTTCAGCGACACGTGACGTCCTTACCTCAATTGTGTTCATGAAGCGACACTCATTTCTGATGACGGATCTGGATCAGTTGAAATATGATCCGCAGGAATTGGCACACACATAAACCGTGAATTAATTGCAAAATTTAATAATCAAAGCATGAAATACAATTTAACTGCCGCATGCAATGTAACACCCAAAACGCCATAGTGTAGCCTAAATTTTAACTGTGGCAGTTTTTAAAATTATAATCAATGTTTTCATAAAATATTGAGTTTTCCAGTTATTGACTCTGCCTAAAATTATGTTGTGTAGCAAGCGATCCTATTGTATGTGTGCAGGACTAGGAAAAGGGGTCACTTGGGATTTTTTTCCATTCTGGGATTAACAGGGTATCTCAGTGATATCCCAGTGATGGTGATATCCCAGCACTACTGTACTGTCAATTTACAACGCTTTGCTGTGCACAAATTCACCCAATTTTTTTCTTAAAATGAAAAACTTGGATCACTCTTTAATTTTGATGGAAAATCTCAATTTTCATAAAATGACCCAAGTGACCCCTTTTCCTAGTCCTGCACACATATATAGCAAAGATAAATAAAACTTTTAAACCTGGGCATTCGCACTATCTGTACGCCCCACGTCAAATATTGATGCCACATGGAGTTAACAACTCTAAGTGAGCATATGCTGACTTTTACTTGTACAATAGGGATATTTCTCTTGATTTGTGTACCATTTTTTAATCCATCTCTCTGTCAGTGAGCATTTGCTCAGCGATGCAGTGATTTCACTCAGTACATGGGTGTGGCATTTCCAGACGGTGATCAGACAGAATGAGCAGTACCCAGACACTCCTTATACTGGGGACAATAAAAGGCCACCCCAAAATGTCAAATTTTGTCAAAAGTCATCATGCCTCAGATGTCTCAGGTCATGCGGGAACGTGCTATTGGCATGCTGGATGCAGGGATGTCCACCAGAGCGGTCTGCATGCACTTCCTTAAAGCAGAGCACATTCCAGTTCTGGACTGGCCTGCATATTCGCTGGACATGTTGCCCATAGAGCATCTTTGGGATATTCTGGATCGTCGTGTCCGCGACCGTGTTCCAGTTTCGGATAATGTGCGCCAGCTCCGCGTGGCCCTCCGAGAAGAATGGAATAACATTCCACAGGCCACGATAGACAACCTGATCAACTCCATGCAAAGGAGATGTGTTGCTCTGAGAGACACAAATGGTGGAAACACAAGATATTGAACATTCAATTTCTTCAACCTGAACCCCAACGTGTTCAAAGGATTGTCACTCCATTGCAGATGCCAATATCAAGATGTAATGGACAGTGATCTGAAGATTAGTCATTAACAAAAATGAATTTTGATTCACTTCATATATTGCATAATCTTAATGTTAATAAAAACTCAAAAATTTGACATGGGGCGTTTATATTTTTGTTCAGTGTATTTGACACAGTTTTTCAGATCATAATGGAAACAAAATAAAACTTCCGCCTAAAGAGCAAGAAAGCAGTAGGTGGAAAATGCAGAGTCAATGTGCTGTCTGTTGAGGAAAACAAATTGCTCATGACATTCAAAATTTTAGAAGAGGGGTTGCGTTAATACACGATTGTGGTCCTTAAGGTTAAATTAAGGACCGGAAAAATGAATTATATCCGAATAAATCCCCATATTCCTGTCTCATATACAAGCTCCCAATACTGTCAAACACCTATATAAGTTTTTGCACGAGTTACTTTTTTTGCCATGACTTGTGCTTGCAGTGATGAACGTAAGCGATTTTGTGCAAAATATGAAAAATGCAAATCTATTCATGAAAGACTATGACAATTGGGCCAATTTTTCCTTAATCCACTTATCATAGCCAAAGCAACTTTCACCAATAGAAAATGGTTCTGGTCAGACACGTCCTTCATAATTAAAATCACAACTTTCTAACAATACATTTATGACAGTTGGTCGAAAAAATTGATTCGAGAACACAATCCATGATAGAATAATTACATGAGTAATTGGATTCAATGGCTTGTGTTACTTACTTTCACACTTAGTAATCTAAGAATGCAGCCTTTTTTGAAAATATATACTGATCTATGTTATAACCATGCCGACATGAGACGTATATGTAATATGTTGATGATCTGGTGTATTTTCCATAGGTTCTGTACCTTTGTACATAAGCCTGGACTTGCCTGGCCTGAAAGACTGACTGTTCTCGGCAGGTGAGGTTGCCTACATTGGCTGGTATTTATTTCACTCCTCGAACTCAAGCAATCGCGAACTGAGAGCGATCTGGGCACCTAAGTGTAACCCATCCTTTCGCCTTCTCACATAACTTCATTGTGTGTAAAAATTAAATAATTCATGAACTAACAATGTAGACATCTTCATTTTGAAATTCTTTGAAAGTATAAGGTCAGGTCTGCTTTGTGTTTTCTTTCTTTTTACTTTCTGTGGTGTCGATACACACTATTCTTCACTGAACTCTGTCTAAAGGGAGTATCATGCCTCACAAACCATTTTAACAACTGAATGTTGAATTTTGGCTTAAGATTTTATGGAAAAATTGAATTTCTTTAATGTTGTCCTAAATAATTTTTTTGACCATTATTCAAGTTATACAGTGGCCCAGGAAAGTTTTGACAGAGAAAATGAGAGAAAATATAGCAAATGTCTCCCCATTTATAAACTTATTTTCTTGAATCAGAAAATTATTTGTCCCCGGACTTTAATGTTGTCCTAAATAATGATCCGATCTGTGGGTTTTTTGATAGATTAAATTGCATCATTATTTTATAAACTTATTTTCAGAATCAGAAAATTATTTGTCCCCGGATAATGTGATACTCCGATTGTGATCTGCACATTATTTTACGATGTGGATATCTTTGATTTCTGCTTTCTGAAAAGTGTTCTAGGTAGGCTGCTCTCATGTGTCCTCACTCAACGGCTCGTCGGAGCTCCATCCTCCCTCATCTCTCTCCCAGCACAAATAAGCGCATTGAGACGGCCAGCGAGAGACACGGAACAACTTACGGTTCAGTACCGTTCAATACTTTTTCATGAAACTTGCTTTGCATATTAATCATGTCCAAGACTGATGCCTTTTGATATTTTTGAGATTAGACTGCAGGGCCTGGGGGGAGGAGGGGCTGTGTCATCTTCTGATGACTCCTGTAAAATTACTGTAAATATACAGATTTCCTCCCGCCGCATCAATAGGCTGAGGAATCTTATCATGGCAGAGTTGTCAGGATTCAATCAGACACATGCGATTTGCTTGATCTATTAACTCCTTCAACCCCACAGCCCTCTGAGGAATCTTATCCCTTCAACCCCAAATTCCTGTGGCAAACAATCTGAGATTGGAACATATCAGGATTCAATAACAGACACAATGTCCAGATTTGACCAGCCCTTGAGGGCTATTAAGGGTAACTGTATTTGGGGTTGAAAAGAGTTAACTGTATTGATTGACTAACCAGGCAGTGAAATGTTGTAAATGAAATGTAGGCCTAGCTGAGGTACAGATGAGAAAGAGCAGTACTAGAAATACAGTATACAAACTGAACTGATTATAAACTGGAATATACTAAAAATAACAAGCTGACATAGTCATCCATATGCCCTGGAACCGCACATTATTATAAATTCGAACATTTGGTTTATGACACGTTTAGGTCATAATGTTTTCACCTGCCAAGTTTGAAAAGGATCAGCCAAATAATTAGCGTTACAGCCCGGAAAGGAGTACACGTACATTGCATAGTTAGATGGCTGAATGCGACAAGTGCTGATGGACAAACGGACATTTGACCAAATGACCTAGTTTAATTTCATGACACACCTTTAGGTCATGATGTGTTCAACTGTCAAGTTTGAAAAGGATTGACCAAATAATAAGAGAGTTACAGCCTGTAAAGGAACCTCTCTCAAAAACCCCCAAAAACCTCTCTCAAAAAGCTATGTTAGGGTGGGGGATTTTGAACGTGTTGTTTTGCACCTATTTGGCGACCTTTTGGGCTTAACTGGCAACCTCATTATGAAATGCAAGCATTTGACGCTGATTGGCTGGCTTTGCTGCCACTCAAAAGAATGTAACTTCGCCCAGAGCGGTAGGGAAAATAGAAAACGCTCGCCGGCTTCGGAACACAGACAAACTGTATGCAGCTATGGCATATTCAGAGATTCAGCCTTATACGTTTGAGCCCGAATCGGATGAGGACACTGAATTGGAGGAAGAACCAGTCCAGCAAAGGCTGCATTTAAACGTTTCTGAATGTTAAGTATTTTTGAATGTTTTTTTTTTCCACCCAAACGTAATAATCATTTCCCAATGTCTCGGAGACAGCTAGATAGGCTACTTCAGAGCTGCCAAGGCTTACGTATTCGGAGTGAGTCTCTCACATTGACGTTCCTGTGCCGCAGTCAGCAAGTATTCAATCAAAGCGCACTGAAGAAATTCGTTTGCGCAATTTAAGTCCTTGTGCAGTAAGTTAATCCATTTCACGTGCATTACGAAGGATTGCCCCACTACTGACACGGAAGTCGATTATGACTCTGGAATTCTGGGTGTATGCAAATTATTTTGAAGGGGAGGAAACAGAATGAGAGTGGGGGGACAGTGAGATACATGCGACATCATATGTATCCGTTGTTCAGATTGGCCCGTTTTCTGGCAGTCATTTTTAAAAGAGGAATTTATATGAAATGGAGATGTTCAGAATGTCTAGCACTTTTCGTATGTTCTTGAATGCGGGTAGACTACCGTTATTCAACATATACAAGGTAAAAACGGTTTTTGATTATTTGTCACGTTTAACTCTGCAATTCAGAGGGAAACATTTCATAACAATGTGTGAAACATTTGCTTCCATTCTTCCTTAATGAAGGACGATGAATGACACCCATTTCTTCATGGAACAAATGAATTCTCAAATTAAACTCCACACTGAGATCATTTTAAATATGCCTCTTTCAATAAATGAGTCAATTACTCAGGATCAGCAGTGACACAGAGTTGGCACACAAGGGAAAAGCACTGAAAGAATGCTCAAGCACCCAGTTATGGTTGCAGAAACGTGAACAGGAGGGCATTATCCATAAGTTATCTTGTTCCCATTTTTATTTTGTGAGAATGTTGTTAAATTTGCACTTGTTTACCAATGTTGGTTGGTCGGCATGGAAGATGCCCCATTATCGCTCTGCACGAACCTTGCAAATTCTTGGTTTATTTTATGTTGGAACATAAGGAAATTCTCAGACATATGCAAGCAAAGCTAGGCATAATTGCCATTTTATACCGTAAATGTGCCATGTTGAAGAACTATATATCTTTAGCCTCACAGTATAATTGCCCAAGTCAAATTTCTGCCAAATTGAGATATCAGCTACCAGTTCTTTCATGTTGGCTAAAGAATGCATTTTTTACTTATTACTCAAAAACTAAAATGACACAAGTAATCATGCTATGAGGCTAACAATGTTGTTCAGAAGTTTGAGGACTCAGCATTCTCTCAGGGTAAGCCATTTTTTAACAGAAATAGCAAAAATAGTATTTAAAATGTCAACACTACCCTCAGCCTGACTATGCAGTCCCAAAGGTTCAATGTATAGCATTGTTCAGATTTGTCAAAATATGTTGAACTCCATTTGCTTACCTTTGTGAGGGACCATAGATTAAAACCTATTATAGTTCTTAATCCACAAAGCAAGCAACCTTGAACAAACGTCTCTTAATCGACTTTGACGCAGAAGTAGTAGCTGCACGGACTTGAGAATATCATTGTAGCCAATTACCTTTCCGTGGTTGTGCCCAGATGACGTTACGCTCAGTCGTGATACAAAAACCCTCTTACAATACTGTTAAGGACCACATTTGCCTCAACATATTTTATATATAGCAGGGTTTCCCCCAGTGTGTTAAGAGGCTTGGGAGGCCGCCAGGCCTAATATATTTTAAATTTTAGGTTTCGCCTTCAAGTTTTTTGTATATACTCCTTACGACTTTGATACCTGCAACTTGTTCCAAAAAAGCTGGCACAGGGAAGCATTTAAAATTCAGTTTTCAGTTTAATTTTATTTGTATATTGGGAAAGCATCACCACAGTCCTCAAGAGTTTGATGCAAAAATCTCCCCAAAGAGAGATAAATCCTCAAACAGTGGTGATTAAAACCACTCCCCAATGGGGAGTAATCATCATAGTCAAGTTATTAGCAGGTACAGTATGGCCCTATAAGTCTATTTCGATGCCGCTAATAACATAACGCCCATTCAATGGACTGAAAACACTGGAGGCCACTGCAGGCTGGGTTAATGTTCATGGGTTATGGTTTTACAAGTCAACTGAAGTCCATAAGAGGCCAAGTATACTACTAAATTTGACTGAACAGGTGAGTATCACTCAAGCAGTAAACATACTCATAAAAATAAAGGGTGAAGATGAAAACACTGAGGATGGCACAGGCATTTAAAACAGTGTTACAGCACTTTCCTTTATACACTTGTTTTGTAACCGAGAACATCTGTTGTTTCACATTCGAAGCCAAAGTCCCCCCCATTATTTCTCTAGAAGTATCTTCAGGTGTTCAAAAGTCCAGGTTCCTCATCATCAAATTTTCAACTTCATATTCATTAACGTAGAAGACCAGCCTGGGCTACAGATGGGTCCTGCGTGGATTACAAAGCCAGGCAATTTCCTCATCCTTGTCTGTCTTGCCCAGACAAGCAAAGCACATGCACTCAGCCATCCGCAAGATTTGAAAGAAAAGGTGATTCGTCAGACCAGGCGGCTTTCTTCCATTGCTCCATGGTCCAGTTTTGATGCTCTTTGACAAGTCTGCAGCTGCACAGCCCCACACGCAACTACATGCGAGGCAGAGTGTGTTCGGACACCTTTCCATCTAAACCAGAATCAACTTTTTCAGCAATGAGCAACACTAGCTCTTCCATTGGACTAGGCCACATAGCCAGCCTTCGCTCCCTACGTGCATCAGTGAGCCGTTTACCCATGACCCTCTCGCCAGTCAACGGTTCTGCTTCCTGGGACCACTTTTGGTACGTACTGACCACTGCGAACCAGGAAAACCCCTCAAGAGCTGCAGTTTTGGAGATGCTCTGACCCAGTCATCCGTCCATAACAATCTGGCCCTTGTCAAAGTCACTCACATCCTTATGCTTGCCCATCTTTCCTGCTTCCAACAAATTAACTTTCAGCAAAAAATGTTCTCTCATTGTCAGGTATATCCCACCTACTGACAGGTGCCATTCTAACAAGATCATCAATGTTATTGACTTCACCTGCCAGTGGTCATAATGTTATGGCTAATCAGAACATGGGACATATCACCAGTATGAATTCAATCATGGTGTAGTAACTTACTATTATGCCTGAAGCACTTCTCACGCAGGGCTTTTTATCTCGATGAATTCTCTGACAGTTATTTAGATAGCTGAGCAAAACACTTCTCACAATGGTCACATTTATTGGGCTTTCCACCTGTATGAATTCTTCGATGGGATTTTAAAACTTTTTCCTCAACACTTCTCACACTCATCGCATTTGTAGGGCCTCTCACCTGAATGACTTCGTAGATGGGCATTTAAATTTGATTGCGAAGCAAATCTCTTCTCGCATTGATCACATTTGTAGCGCCTTTCACCTGTGTGACTATTAGAGTGGACATTTAAATCAGATTTCCGAGCAAAAGACTTTTCACACTGAGCACATTTGTAGGGCTTTTCTCCTGAATGAGTTCTCTGGTGGATATCTAAATGGGATTTCCAAGGAAAAGACTTTTCACACTGATCACATTTGAAGGGCTTTTCACGTGCATGAATTCTTCGGTGGGATTTCAAAGGAGACTTGAATGAAAAACTCTTCTCACACTGTCCACATTGAAGGGGCCTTTCACCTGTATGAATTCTATCATGGCGTTGTAAAGCACTTTTACGCCTGAAACGCTTCTCACACTGGTCACATTTGTAGGGCTTTTCACCTGTATGAATCCTTCGATGGGATTTCAAAATAAACTTGCATGAAAAACGTTTCTCACATTGATCACATTTGAAGGGCCTTTCATCAGCATGAATTCGTTGGTGGGACTGAAAATTGGGTTTCCTTAAAAAACTCCTCTCACACTGATCACATTTGTAGGGCTTTTCACCAGTATGAATTCGATCATGGAGTCGTAAAGCTCTTTTATGCTTGAAACGCTTCTCACACTGATTACATTTGTAAGGCCTCTCACCTGTATGAATCCTTTGATGGCATTTCAAACGAGGTTTGCATGAAAAACACATATCGCACTGATCACATTTGTAGGGCCTCTCACCTGTATGGGTTCTATGGTGGGCAATTAAATCAGATTTCCATGGAAAAGACTTTTCACACTGATCACATTTGTAGGGCTTTTCGCCAGTATGTCTTCTGTGGTGGTTAATTAATTGAGATTTCTGAACAAAAGACTTCTCACACTGATCACATTTGTAGGGCTTTTCACCAGTATGTCTTCTGTGGTGGTTAATTAATTGAGATTTCTGAGCAAAGGACTTTTCACACTGATCACATTTGAAGGGCTTTTCACCTGTATGAATTCTCTGGTGGTTATTTAAATTAGATTTCCAAGCAAAAGCCTTGCCACAGTGATCACATTCATAAGGCTTTCCTCTATCTGTATGAAATTTCTGGTGGATATTTAAATCAGATTCTCTAAAAAAGCACTTTCCACACTGAGAGCATTGGTGAGGCTTTTCCCTCATATGGATTCCCACATCTTGGATTAAATTGGGTTGTTTTTTCCCTGATTTTTCGTAGTTTGGATTGGGCTCTCCTGCACAGTGATACAGTTCAGTCTCTCCTTTTTCATTAACACCAGCTCCATTTTGCTCAGTATTCATGAGATCACTCACCAAAATATCACCAGATTCAAGCTTAACATCATCAGATTTAATGTAAACACACTTAATATTGGGTGAGGCAATGGCATGTTCAGTCTTAATGTAGTCTCCATCATCAGTTTCAGTTTTGACTCGACCCCGATACAGACTGGTCACATCGGCCACTTCTGTAGGGTCAAGGCTCTCCATCTTAAGGTCCCCAGTGTTGGTGGGGCTCAGGTCAGTTTCTGTTTTTATCAGTGGTGCTTCTGTGTGATGTAAATCACTGACCCTGCTGTTTGCAGTAACACACTCTGGCTCCAGTGTGTTGAGTCCTGGAGTAGTATATTTTGTCTCTGACTCTGCCATGTGGACAGACTCCAGTCCATGTAGTTCCTCTTCTTTCTCTCTGATCCTGTGCTGCTCGGGGAGCTCTGGTTGGGTCGTCTCAGTGTCCTGTCTCAGACGGACTCCTGCCTGCATCATTCTGCAGATCAAATGTGTTCAAAAGCGCAGCTCCTGTAGGGAAACATTGGAAGGGATTTTCAGCCATTAAGTGGTCTAACTATGAAAGAAAATTTTCCATGTCCTTTTGAGATGCTAGAAGAAATCTGTCTCTATAATAATAATAATAATAAATTTATTCATAATGCACCTTTCAAGGAATACAGCGCAAAGCGCTTTAGAAACAGGTAAACTAGAGACATCAGATGATGGCATATCCCCCCCGGCCCCGCTTCTAATTACCAAAAAAGGCACCACTTCAGGTCATGATTAATGTGCACATCAGGTCTTGTTAAAAGATATTGAACGGTTTTCAGGTTATGCTCCAGAAACAAAATTTTCACAGACAGACGGATAGACAGACAACCGCACCCATGACTATATTCCCCTGCATTATATGCTGAGGGGATAACAAGTAAATGTACATTGAAAGCAATAGCACCGTGTAGGAAAAGTTGAGGAATTAAACATCAAAACAGAAAAAAATAGGTTTGTAAAAGCAGTCTTACACAAAATCACACCAAAGTAAAAAAAAAAAAAAAAAAAAAAAAAAGCCGTGTTCATGGAACACTGATGCCCCCGGCGGCAGGTTCAAGTACTGCAGGTTGAAGTATTTTTTCCCCCACTGCAGACAAACAGACAGACAGACAGACAGACAGACAGACAGCTGCAAAACAATATTCCCCCGAATCCTCGATTCCGGGGGCATAAAAAATTTGTCAGTAAAGGCAAGCCCTTAGAAATAAGTCTTCAAAAGAGTTTTAAAAGTGGATAAAGATTCCGCATTCCTAGTATTAATTGGGAGGCCATTCCAAAGTATTAGAGCTTTAACTGAAAAGGCTAAATCACCCTTTGTTTTTAACTTAGACCCTGCAACAGCCAATAATGCTTGCTTTGAAGACCTGAGGGCCAGGTCACGCGGTAACGAAGTTACAAAATTGGTGTATTTTGTATCATAGCTCCAAAACTAAGTAAGATAGAGTTACAATTTAAATGGCTTTTTTGTAGGTCTTCCCTAGTACTTCAAAACGTAACAAATTAGTAACTCCGTCATCGATCAGTTTTTTGCCGTTTTCACTCAAAATAAATGAAATGAACAAAATTGGCTACTTTGTTTTTTGAAGTACTAGGGAAGACCTACACAAAGCCATTTATATTGTAATTCTATCTTACTTAGTTTTGGAGCTCTGATACAAAATACAACAATTTTGTAACTCCGTTACTACGTGACCTGGCTCCTGAGCAATGCATTAGGTTTATAAGCAATTAAAAGCTCACTTATATATTCTGGCACCATACTATGAACAGCTTTGAAGGTAATCCATAAAATTTTCAAATCAACTCAAAAATGAATTGGCTGCCAGTGCAAAGATGCCAAAATTGGAGTAATATGCGCTCTTCGATTTGTTTTGGTGAGCAATTTTGCTGCTGAAGTTGGAACTATTTGTCATTCAGCCAAAGATTTCTTATTCAGGCTGGTATATAAGGAGTTACAGTAGTCTAACCTTGATGAAATAAAAGCATGAATAATTTTTTCAGTATCTTCAAAAGACAAAACAGATCTCATTTAGCTATGTTTCGGAGTTGCAAATAGCATGAATGTACAAGCTTCTTAACTTGGGTCTCAAATTTGAGTTTGGTGTCAAAAAAAAAAAAATTACACCAATATTTCGAGAAAAGGGTCTAATATTTGAAGCAATATGTCCAAGAGATGATTGAATTCTATCGGAGACTAACTTCGGACCAAGTATTATGACTTAGGGCTGGGCGGCATGACAGCATATGCCTTAAGACGGTAGAAAAGTATCTACCGGTTACAGATTTGGCAATAACGTTTATATCGGGGTGAAAACAGTTTCTGCTGCGGGCGGCAGACCTCTCTCTGAGTCGCTGTAGTTACGCCGCCGCGACATACGGGGGAGCCGGCACTGCAGCAGAGTTCTTGCATGACAGACTGACCACCTTCAGAAGGAAGGAAGCTTCACTGGTATCATGTAAAATCTGGTCCCCCCAAGTGACTTTCGTTGCATATTTAGTCATCCAAGTGATTTGCGTAGTAAAGAAGTATTCTTGAAATAAATAAGCTAATTCATATCAATGATTAGTACAGACAGCAGCAGATGTTATATAATCATTCGCTTGTACTGAAGTAACGAGCTAGCTAGCTTGCTAATAAGGCAACAGTTCGCTTCTACTACAAAACCCAAAACCAGTGAAGTTGGCACGTTATGTAAATCGTAGATAAAAACAGAATACAATGATTTGCAAATCCTTTTCAACTTATATTCAATTGAATACACTGCAAAGACAAGATGTTTAATGTTCAAACTGAGAAACTTTTTTTTTTTTTTTTGCAAATAATCATTAACTTAGAATTTAAAGGCAGCAACACATTGCAAAAAAGTTGGCACAGGGCCTTTTTACCACTGTGTTACATCACCTTTCCTTTTAACGACACTCAGTAAACGTTTGGGAACTGAGGAGACCAATTTTTGAAGCTTTTCAGGTGGAACTCTTTCCCATTCTTGCTTGATGTACAGCTTAAGTTGTTCAACAGTCCGGGGTCTCCGTTGTCGTATTTACGCTTCATAATGCGCCACACATTTTCAATGGGAGACAGGTCTGGACTACAGGCAGGCCAGTCTAGTACCCGCACTCTTTTACTACGGAGCCATGCTGTTGTAACACGTGCAGAATGTGGCTTGGCATTGTCTTGCTGAAATAAGCAGGGGCGTCCATGAAAAAAAACGTTGCTTGGATGGCAACATATGTTGCTCCAAAACCTGTATGTACCTTTCAGCATTAATGGTGCCTTCACATATGTGTAAGTTGCCCATGCCTTGGGCACTAATACACCCCCATACCATCACAGATGCTGGCTTTTGAACTTTGCGCCTATAACAGTCCGGATGGTTCTTTTTCCTCTTTGGTCCGGAGGACACGACGTCCACAGTTTCCAAAAACAATTTGAAATGTGGACTCGTCAGACCACAGAACACTTTTCCACTTTGCATCAGTCCATCTTAGATGAGCTTGGACCCAGCGGCCGGGCGGGCGTTCTGGGTGCTGTTGATAAATGGCTTTCGCTTTGCATTGTAGAGTTTTAACTTGCACTTGCAGATGTAGCGACGAACTGTAGTTACTGACAGTGGTTTTCTGAAGTGTTCCTGAGCTCATGTGGTGATGTCCTTTACACACTGATGTCGGTTTTTGATGCAGTACCGCCTGAGGGATCGAAGGTCACGGGCATTCAATGTTGGTTTTCGCCTTGTCGCTTCGTGCAGTGATTTCTCCAGATTCTCTGAACCTTTTGACGATATTACGGACCGTAGATGATGAAATCCCTAAATTTCTTGCAATAGCTCGTTGAGGAATGTTGTTTTTAAACTGTTCGACAATCAGCTCACGATTTGTTCACTAAGTGGTGACCCTCCCCCATCCTTGTTTGTGAATGACTGAGCATTTCAGGAAGCTGCTTTTATACCCAATCATGGCACCCACCTGTTCCCAATTAGCCCGCTCACCTGTGGGATGTTCCAAATAAGTGTTTGATGAGCATTCCTCAACTCTCTCAGTCTTTTTTTGCCACTTGTGCCAGCTTTTTGAAACATGTTGCAGGCATCAAATTCCAAATGAGCTAATATTTGCAAAAAATTACAAAGTTTACCTGTTCGAACATTAAGAAACTTGTCTTTGCAGTGTATTCAATTGAATATATGTTGAAAAGGATTTGCAAATCATTGTATTCTGTTTTTATTTACGATTTACACAACGTGCCAACTTCACTGGTTTTGGGTTTTGTATAATAATTGCTAGCAAGCTTGCTAGTTAAAGTGATAATGAACTGTAATGATTAGCTAGGACACCAGTGTAGCGAGCTAGCCAGCTAGCTTGCTAATAAGGCCCAACTCTGCTGACAAATACAGCACCTCTCCGGTTAGCTTCAACTGTAGAGGCTACAATCAGGCAACGTTATGATGGAACTGCCACATTGATGCTTACTGAAGTAACAAAAGCATACCGATCATAATTACTGCCTATAAGTTACCAGGAGCATTTTAATTTGCACAGCACGTGAACTAACATGCAGTAGCTGATAACCGAGCAGTCTTAACGACTACAGAGACAAACGTTACCCTGCAATACAGGTTTTACAGACAGTAAATTCCGTTACCAGGGGGGCAGTTGTACCAAGCATCCAAATTACAAACAAGTATAAAAAGTTCGCTTCAAATGAGGTTTATGTTCACACACACCTTCTGTTGAATTTCCCCTGATATTACTCTTGCATATTTAGGACACAACATTAGCAACAGTAACTTGGCTACGTTAACCGCAGTGCCACAGCCACATTCAACAGGCCATCAGTTGGGTAAGCTTATGGTGTGAAGCAACTGCTTCCGCATCCATAGCCATGTTTCCATCCACACGTTCTTATACGAATTAAGTAATATAGAATTAAAAATGCCTCATGGAGACGGTGAAATTAGACTTGATTTCAAGACTATCGACTCACAGTTTGTACGGTCCATCTCATCGGATTTTCTCTTGATCGGTCAAAGGCTTATGCGATAAATGCTGATGGAAACGTTATTCGCCGAATAAATCTGCTGCTGCATCTTGACGGTGTTTTGATGTCGTCGTTTCCTTCTGATAATGGTCTGCTATGCTGCCAATAGCAGGCACCTGAGCACTACTACAACTTGTGTAATTATCGTCATTTGATCACCAATTTTGGCTAACCAGCTAAATTAGCTGGCTAACAAACTACTTTTTGTTCACTTGAAGGTTCTGCAATTCAAAATGAATGGAAACAGCTCAAAATTTTATTCGATACACCAATTTGATGCCGTTAACAGATGGAAACGCACTACTTTTTATTCAGCTTTAATGCCGTTAGATGGAAACGTATTTTCACCAGCTTTATTCACATGAATATTTTTGGCGAACTTCAGATAATTCGATTGACAAGTGGATGGAAACATAGCTTGTGAGTCGCGGACAGTCGCGACTGATACAGGCTTTATCTTCAGATATTTTACAAAGCTTGCGTTTGAGGCCAGTTGTTAGTGCAAACTATTGTTAGCGGTCCTGCTAGCCTCCCGTAACTCGTTAGCTTCACTTACATTATTTGCTGTTATATCGTTACTTACAGCTTGTGGCTCCGAGCGCTTGATCGATGCAACTGCTTCAGGTTTGAGAAGTAGCTGAAACGCTTATCCTGTTTCGAATTATCCTTTATCGACAAAGCTGTCTTTGATGAAATGCTGAGCACAAACAGCTAACGTTCCCCTTGGCTGTGGCTGTTCACCGCCAGCAAACAAAAAAGCTACCCACTGATTTCTGGAGGCATCGTCTTTTGGGAGAGAAATATGTGCTTTTCTTCGCGTCCAAAAGTAAACGGACGAGCAGCTTTGAGAGAGATACTGACAAAACTGCACCTCAAATGATCTGCGGTTCTTCTTTTGTATTTCCACAAGTGTAGATGCTACTAAGGCATAGTATGAGCCGCAGTTGTTCATGTCTGCTAGAATAGTTTCCGGTGTGGGCAAGTCCAGCGCCGTGATTGGCTCTGGCTAAGTCTGTATTAATTGGACAGCACAACCTGATGTCAGGTTTTGCCCAGATCTCGTGAAGATCTCGGGAGGAGCTGTTCAGAGAGGAAATCACGTTCACGAAATCACGTTCTTGGATTACGGCAAAACCCCTGTATCTTATGTTTAGAAACTTTTCAGAGGTTGAGTATGGACATCCAACATTATAACATTACCTATATGTATTAAAAGAAGGATAAGCATAATAGGTCCCCTTTAACAACCGAGCTACACCAGGATATTCAGCTCCTCTCTGTTGCCATGAGTGACTGCCTAACGCGTGAGCGCGTACAACCTCCGTAATGAATATTCACTAAATCCCCGCCCAGGGCAGCTCAGAATTCGAGGAGCCGAATATATCGGAACACCTGTATTGTTGTTTCCAGCTTGGCCGGAATCATGCACCCGCTGCCACCTTTGAATCTGTGAGTTCGGCGCGCTTTTCCCTCCTTACCATTTCAACTACTTACGCAATCCCATGCGACCAGGAAACAATACAAAATTTTCCAGAGTAAGCGTATTTTTGGGACAAGCTTGAATGATTACGATAACTAAAGTGTATACTGCAGACAGCATGGCGTAAAGCCTGGCCCACGCATACATTTATTCTCTCATTATGACAAGGGTTCAATGTTCACTGAATTACCTCAGGCTTTATCTGCGTGTTTACCTAGCTAATGTTCGGTTAGCCTACTCGATGCAGCAAATAGGCTAATTTGCAAAGTTGGCTATCACCAAAGTAATTCAACACACCTTGTTCAATCAATAGCATCAATTTTATCACAGAAAACAGGCCCACCCCACGGAAAACGAGCAGATTTAAAACCAAAGTATAGCTAGCTACGTTGAAAAGTTAGTCTTACCCACGGGATTCCCTTGCTTTCTTGAGCTACAGTAGTTAGACGAGCCAAGTAGTTACCGTAAATTTGCTAGCGTTACTTGATCTTTAAATGATTCAAAGTGCGTGCTGCAGTTGACTAATATAACAATTCATCGTAGGTCGTTATTCGGTAAACAAAACGAACAACATCGCCATGGCCGAGTTGTAAATTTGTTCAAACTTTAACGTTGAAACAAACCATTCGATACCTTCACAGCATTCTGCAGGGTATCTTCTTCTTCTGGGGCTTAACGGAAGTATAGACGCATCTTAGGCGTATTACTGCCATCCTCTGTACATTCTTCCCACTAAATTACATGTAGGAATTGTATTATAGCTTTGTTCAATTGGGAGCGGTTATCTTGTTCGCCAAAAAAATTCCGAAAAGAAAAACAGGAGACCCCAAGATCTGTTCCTAGCTCGAACAACGCTTTTCTTTCTGACTGATCATTTTTACAACGGAACATAATATGCATTGTGGTTTCATCCTCCCCACACTGACATTTCCCAGATGGGTGTTTCCCAATCATCCACAGATAATAATTTAACCCACAGCGACCAGGCCTTAATCTGGTTAATTTAACCAAATCACTCTGCCCCTCTGACCCACCCATACCACTAACCCCACTCATTCCACTAACCCTCGACTGTATAGAAAGGAGATGTCTCCCTTTTTTCTCATTTTGCCACTCTAATTGCCATTTCCTTTTAATACCCTCCTTAATTTTGCTTCTGTATTCACTTCTACCTAAGGTTACTTCAAAGTCAACTTTCTCCCTTTTCAGCGTTGTTTTTGCAACTTTATCTGCCATCTCATTTCCCTCAACACTTTTCTGTCCAGGGACCCAGCACATTACCGCTTCTATCCCCATGTCCCGTAGCTTGAATAGAACATTCTTTATGTCTAATATTTAATCCTCCCTCCCACCCAAACCTCCCTTCTCCAAGGCCATTAAGGCTGCAGCAGAGTCCGAACATATTAACACTTTTAGTGGTTTGACCAATTCCACCCACCACAAAGCTCAAAATATTGCTAATAGCTCAGTAGCAAAAACTGACACATTATCAGAGACTCGCAATGCTGCCTTAATATTATGCTTCTCCCTCCAAACCCTGCCCTTCCATTGACTGGATCCTTTGATCCATCTGTGGAGATTTTTAGGATTGTCCCCACAGCTTTTCAACATGAGATTTTACATCCACCATGAAATTTTCTTTATTCTTCATTACCTCCAACAAAGATACCTGATACAAGATACAAAGATATCTGTTTCTACCTCAGGAAGCAGCCAAAAGGGAACAGGGGATCTGCACATTTGGTCTGATATTTGGCTATCCTCCAATCCCACTTCCTTAACCCACCCCTCAACTTCAGTCAGAAAGTGCTTACTCTTAGTCTTTGCACCAGTTTCTCTTATATCTAATATTAGGCCCTTAGCTGGTAAGTTGGATCTCATGCCTTTAACCTTGGCCCAATACCTGCAGGCGATCTCCATACAGCAGCTTCCTTCTTCTTCTGATTCTTCTTCTTCAGCGTTGTTGTCTTTCTTCTTCTTTGCTGAGTTTTATTGGTGGGTAATAACAGCTACTTGGTGCATTACCGCCACCAACTGATATGGAGTGTGGACCAAGAGGTCGAATATTTATCATTCGTCAAAAAAAAAAAAAAAAAATCAAACTCTTATCAATTGGGTTTGTCATTATAAAATACTGAACCATTATTTTATGACCCTGACTTCTCGAATCCTTTTGTAGTATATCTATTAAATTGAATATTTTTATCTTCCTTAAGCTTTCAGTCATATGCCTCAGCTCAGCTTCGTATTTCTCTCAGTACTCCACCACATGCTCTATTGTCTCTTCCTGCCTACAGTGGTCACATCTAAATGTATTGTGTTTATTACCTTTTTAAATAATGTACTGTTAAGTCCAGTGTGTCCAAATCTTAGTCTTGAAATCAGTGTCTCCTCTCTCCTGTTCCTTCCTGCACACTTCATTTCTCCCACTTTCCTTTGAATCCTATAAAACAGTCTTCCTGTCCTCTCTTCCTCCCACTGCTTTTGCCATCTTTCTCTCAATCTCTTAATAATGCTCTTTATTTCGGTCTTGCTGATGTTAACTGCCAACTCAATGTAACTATTTCTTGTAGCCTCCTTCGCAATCTTTTCTGCCATTTCATTTCCCTTGACACCAATATGTGCTGGTACCCATAAAATATTGCTGTTAGACCCATCATTTGAATTCTGTATAAGGTTTGTTGTATTTCCATCAGAATGTCTGATCTACACTCTGAATTACTGTACTGTAAACTGGTTAATGATGCACTTGAGTCTGAATAAATGATTGCCGTCAAAGATCTTGTCTCTTCTATCCCCTGGACTGCAACAATACTGCTAGCATTTCCCAAACTGACACTCCGTCACGGATTCTTTTCTCTACTTTTAAATTGAACTCTGGAATAATACATGCTATTCCTATCTTATTTGCTAAATTCTCTGATGCATCTGTGTATATCTTGACATGACTGTGATAACTATCAATATAATCCAGTATTACAGAGGGGTGCAAAAATTTGGGCACCTCTGGTTTAAATGTCTGTCCAAGTGATTGAAGGCAAACCTGCACACTAAATGCTTCAAAGTTAAACGTGACACCCTTCTGCAAATTTAAAAACAAGGTTTCTTTTTATTTTAATTTTTATGAGTTTTTCAATGATAAGAAAGGAAAAAGGGCCCTGTGAAAAGTTTTGGAACCCTTCTGGATTATTCTTTGTTACCTTTTAAAAAGATGATTACTAAGGCCCAGATCCAGGTGATTTCCTCGTTAGGGCTTCAGTGAGTCAGGTGAATATAATTCCAGGGTTGAACTATATATTCTGAAGTAACTCCATGCCTTCTAAAGTATCCGACTGTGGTGCCTGGTGTTAAAAACCATGTGTTCCTCTAAGATGTCAAAATCAAGATAATTCACTTCCACCAGCAAGGAGAGGGCTACAAAAAACTCTTGCAACATTTCAAACTACCCATTTCTACTGTCAGAAACATCATATGAAAATGGAAAATAAATGGAACAATTGAAGTCAAGGCAAGATCTGGAAGACCAAGAAAAATTTTAGATAGAATGGCCCAAGATCTGATGAGAAATGCTCAGAAGAACCCACACATCACTGTGAAAGATCTGCAAAAAAGAGTAGCAGACACAGGTCTAGTTGTTCACAGGACAATACAGCATACCTTAAACAATAAAGACCTACATGGCAGAGTTGCCAGAAAGAAGCCTTTCCTACGACCTCAACACAAAATTAAGCGTCTGAGGTATGCAAAAGGAAACCTTGAGAAACCTCAGGCCTATTGGAACATTGTGCTTTGGACTGACAAAACCAAAATTGAACTTTTTTGCCACAACCAAAGAAGGTATGTTTGGAGAAAAAAGGGTGAAACATTTGTAGAAAAGAACACGTTGCCAACTGTTAAGCATGGCGGTGGATCCATTATGCTTTGGGGTCGTGTAGCAGTTGGGGGCACAGGCAATACTGTGCAGGTGGAAGGAAGAATGTTCAAAGCTCAGTCCAGAAATTGAAGTTGAAGAGACGTTGGGTGTTCCAGCAACACAATGACCCAAAGCATACCTCAAAATCCACCATGAAGTACCTCCAGGAAAGACGGATGAAGGTTTTGGAATAGCCATCACAGTCCCCAGACTTGAATATTATTGAAAATCTGTGGAGAGACCTCAAACATGCCATGCATCCGAAGAATATTCCTGAGCTAGAGGTGTTCTGTCAGGAAGAATGGGGAAAAATTCCAAAGACAAGAATTGAAACACTTTTAGCTGGCTACAGGAAGTGTTTGCATGTTGTTATAGCTGCCCGAGGAGGAGTAACAAAGTACTAGCTGGCAGGGTTCCCAAACTTTTGCACAAAACCTTTTTCCTTTTTTATATTATTTTGAAACTGTAAAAAGTTAAAAATTAAAATTATTTTTGCTTTAAAATGTGATGAAATGTGTCATGTTTAACTTTGTTGCATTTAGTGTTCAGGTTTGCTTTCAATCACTTGGAGATTAATTGTAACAGACATTTAAACCAGGGGTGCCCAAATTTTTGCACCCCACTGTATGTTTGAGTTAAAAGTAAACTCCCTATCCTTGTTCTTCTTTTCTAATAATGCAAAATCTACTGTGGCAGCGGGAAGTATCCACAGTGGTACTGCTGGCAATGGTACTGTTGGACTTAGGAAAAACTGATCAATTTCAAGTTCTGCTGCTTTCTGTGTTTCTGTCCATCCAAAGCTTTTTGGTTCCCTCTTCTCTTTTTCCTAACATGGTTTTAGAGTATCCAGTGTTGGGTGATCTTGCTTCTGACGCTGCAAATTAGCCCAGTAATTTAGTGACAGCTGTATTCTTCTCATTTCGAGTGGCATTTCATTCATTTATGCTTGTAGTGCTGCTGTTGGGGTTGTTTTAAATGCAGCAGTGCATAATCTTAAAGCCTCATACTGAATCTTATCTAACTTTTTAAGAGATGTATTTCCAGCTGATCCATATACCATACAGCCATAGTCTAATACTGATTTAATTAATCCAGTGTATATAGTCTTCAAAGCAATTCTGTCTGCCCCCCATTCACATCCAACCAAACATCTCATTACATTTAACACTTTTTTACATTTGTCCACTACTTTTTGAATACGTACAGCCCAAGTAGTTCTTTCATCGAACCATAAGCCTAAAAATGTATTTAACCCTCTCCAACTCCTGATTATATAATTTGAGTTTAACCTCACAACCAATTCTTTTCTTTGTAAAGAACATTGTCTTCGTCTTATCAACTGAAAATCTGAAACCCCATTTGTATGACCACTCTTCTACTTTCCTAATAGCCCCCTGCATTTTCTTTACAATGAACTCCACATTCCTGCCTCTCGTCCTGATTGCCCCATCATCCGCAAAAAGTGAGAACCCCATTCCACTCCCCATTTCCATAAATACATCATTGATCATTATAAAAAATAATAACGGGCTTACAATGCTGCCTTGAGGTGTCCCATTTTCAACAACAAATTTTCCTGAATATTTATTTCCTATTTTGACTTGTATTAATCTTTCAAACAAAAAATCCTTAATGCATCTATACATTCTACCTTTGATACCAAGTTTACAAAGTCTGATTAATAATCCTTCTCTCCACGTCATATCATAGGCCTTTTCAATATCAAAAAAGACAGCAACTATACTTTCTTTGTTTATCTGTGCTTTTCTGATTTCATGCTCTAAACGTAAAGCTGGATCCATGGTGTTCCGTCCCCTCCTAAAAGCGCTCTGGTATTTTCAACCCCAAATCCGAAATAGTTGGGACAAAGTGTAAATTGTGAATAAAATCAAAACGCAATGACTGTCAAATCACACCAGCCAGTATTTTATTCGCAATAGAACAGAGATAACATAGCAAATGTTGAAACTGAGAAATTTTACAATTTTATCCACAAAATGAGCTCATTCCAAATTTTATGGCTGCTACAGGTCTCAAAAAAGTTGGGATAGGGGCCTGTTTACCATGGTTTAGCATCCCCACTTCTTTTTAACATAGAGTGGAGGCATCTGGGCATTGAGGAGACAAGTTTCTTGAGTTTAGCCATTGGAATTTGATCCCACTCGTTAAATACAGGCTTCCAGCTGCTGGAGAGTTTTGGGTCTCCTTTGATGGACTTTTCGTTTTATGCGCCAAATGTTCTCAATCAGTGAAAGATCAGGACTGCAGGCAGGCCAGTTCAGCACACGGACTCTTCTACTACGAAGCCATGCTGTTGTAATAGCTGCAGTATGTGGTTTTGCATTGTCCTGCTGAAATACACAAGGCCTTCCCTGGAATAGATGTCTGGAGGGGAGCATATGTTGCTCTAAAACCTTTATATACCTTTCAGCATTCATGGTGTTTTGTAAAACATGCAAGTGTCCCACACCATATGCACTAATGCATCCCCATACCATCAGAGATGCTGGCTTTTGAACTGATAGCTGATAACAGGAGGGGTGGTCTTTCTCCTCTTTAACCCGGAGGACACGACGCCCATGATTTCCAACAAGAATGTCAAATGTGGACTCGTCTGACCACAGGACACTTTGCCACTTTGCTACAGTCCATTTTAAATAAGCCTTGGCCCACAGAACACAGTGACGCTTCTGGGTCATGCTTAACAATGGCTTCCTTATTGTATGATAGAGTTTTAGGTGGTATCTGTGGATGGCATGGCAGACTTTGTTTACAGACAGTGGTTTCTTGAAGTATTCCTGGGCCCATTTAGTAATGTCAATGACAGAATCATGCCGGTGAGTGATGCAGTGGCGTCTGAGGGCCCGAAGATCACGGGCATCCAGTAAAGGTCTTCGGCCTTGTCCCTTACGCACAGAGATTTTTCCAGTTTCTCTGAATCTTTTGATAATGTTATGCACTGTCGATGATGAGAGTTTCATAGCCTTTGCAATCTGACGTTGAGGAACATTGTTTTTAAAGTATTCCACAATTTTTTTACCCAGGTCTTCACAGGTTGGAGAGTCTCTGGCCATCTTTACTTCTGAGAGACTCAGCCTCTCTTAGACATCCCTTTTATAGCCAATCATGTTACACACCTGATGCCAGTTAACTTAATTACTTGCTAAATGTTCTTTCAGCTGATTCTCTTATTCATAAATTTGCTTTTTCAGCCCTTTTTTGCCTGTGTCCCAACTTTTTCGAGACCTTTTGCAGCCAGAAAATTTGAAATAAGCTCATTTTGTGGATGAAAATGTAAAATGTCTCAGTTTCAGCTTTAAAATGTTATCTATGTTCTATTGTAAATAACATATTGACTCCTGTGATCTGAAAGTCATTTCATTTTGATTTTATTCACAATTTACACTTCTTCCCAACTATTTCGGAATTAGGATTGCAGAAACATAGCCAAGGGATAGCCACACATGTCCAAATATCCGTTTTGGGTCAAACGGCGATTTAACCCTTTATTTCACTATGCCGAAATTAGCGTTTTTTCGCAAAGTGAGACGTATCCATTTCACTTTTTTTGGCAAAACTAGACATATCCATGGATATATCTCATTTTGCCAAAAAAAAAAAAAGTAAAACTTTTTAATGTATTACCAGTACCAAATAATCAAAGTGATGCTAGATTTCCATTTTCTGGCTAAATATGTTTGGTAAGTCAATCAATCAATCAATCAATCAATCAAATTTTATTTCGATCAACAGAATGTGATGTTACATTAAATATTGAAAATCATTATTATTATTATTCTTTTGTTGTCAATCAAAAAGGTATAGGCTGAAGCTGTACAGCTTATAGCTGCCTATCCTTTTTACCATACAATTCAAGCAACTGGGCAATATACATACACAAAAACAAAGTTACAACCAAGAATTCCAAAAAAAACATTCAGTCATTCATTCAAGTTGATACTTATCAAGGATAAGTTTCTTGAACTTTTTTTTAATTGTATGACATTGACACTTTCTTTAACATCTTCCAGCAAACCATTCTACAATTTCACCCCACAAACAGTAATACACATGCCTTTCAAAGTGGTGTGCGCACTAGGTTGCTTAAAATTCAGTTTATCTCTGAGGTTATTCCCCCCCCCCTCTCTATCCATGAACATATTTTGTATGTTGGCAGGAAGTTGATTATTCCTTGCACTATACAGTATTTGTGCTGTTTTGAATTCCACCAAATCCATGAACTTCAATGCCTTTGACTTTAAAAACAGTACATTGGTATGATCATGATATCCTACATTGTATACTATCCTTATTGCTTTTTTTTTGCATTATGTATATGGGCTGTATGGCGCTTCTGTAGGTGTCTCCCCACACCTCGACACAGAAACTTAGGTATGGTAAAAATGAGTGTACAGTACAGTATGTACAATGACTTCTGATTCAGAATGTGCCTTGTTTTACCTAGAACACCAATACTCCTTGCAACTTTAGACTGAACATAGTGTACATGAGGTTTCCAACACAAATTGTGGTCTATTATCACTCCAAGAAAAACATTATCATAAACTCTTTCTAACTTAACATTGTTAATCTGCACCTCAATCTGTGCATGCAAAAGTATTTTTCGTTTTCCAAAAATCATGAATTTTTTTTTTTTCATGTTAAGTGATAATTTGTTGTAATCAAACCACAATTTCAGTTTACCCAGTTCAGCTGAGACAACCTCCAAAAGTTTTTGTAAATTCTCCCTGGAACAGAAACTTTGATGTCGTCGGCAAAAACAACAAATTTCAAAATACCAAAAACCTTGCATAAGTCATTGATATACAAAATAAAAAGTTTTGGACCTAATATTGAACCTTGCGGCACACCACAGGAAATTTCTGAACAAGATTTGTAATCACCAATTTGCACAAATTGCTGCCTGTATTCAATGTAGCTTTTTAACCAGTTTAGCCCCACCCTTCTGACACCATACCTTTCCAACTTTTGTAGCAGAATATCAAGATCAATAGTATCAAATTCTTTTTTTAAATCTAAGAAAACTGCATATTTTTTGTTGTCAATTGAACTGGTTAGCTCTTCAACTACTTCCATTAAAGCCAATGAAGTGGATCGGTTTGTTCTAAAACCATATTGACAGTCTATCAGCAACTGACGCTTTTCAATAAATCTGTCCAAACGTGCAACAAAGAGTTTTTCAAGAATTTTAGAAAATTGAGATAGCAAGGAAACTGTCAAGAGCAAGACTGAGAAATAAAAAATAAATGGTTTTCTTGAAAACTTTTTGTCTGGAAGAAAAAGGCCTTTTTCTCAAAACAGCAAAAATGGATATATCTCCTTTTGCTATGAAACTCTTCATTTTCACAACTACAAATTGCACTTTCGCAGGTTCTCGGCAGTTTTGCACCATATTTTCTGCAACAACTGTGGCGAAACATATGAGCATGTGAGTTTTTTTTTTTTAATTTGTGACTAGCACCATAGGATTTGTGCACCTGCAATAAGAATTTGAGAGGGTGTAAGTGTTGAGTTGTGTTTGCGGTGTGAAAAAAAAATTCTAAAAGTTTGAAACTTACTGTGACTTCAGATTTACTGATTGACATGTACAAAAAATTGTTACAAGTACAAATTCCACTTTCAGAGCTGCTCAGTAGTTTTGCACCAAATTTGCCTTCTGGATAGCCCCTCTCGTATTATCCCACGGCATATCATGGGGGGGCTGTAGGTAAGGTGACCAGATGTCCCGCTTTATTCAGTAATGGATAGTTTAATACTGATCTGGATCTTAGAACTCATGCGGCGAAAATGCGGTTATTTTAATTGCATTTTCCATTGGAACTTGCACCTTTCAAGCGCAATTGAAACATGATATTTGATTGGTGCCTTAAAGTAATACAAAACCTGATAAGTAGTAAAATAAATTCTGAACATAACTCATTGCTTGCTGGTTGTTTTGAACAATGCAAATTCGTCACAGGAATACTGTAGCTATTAACTGACTTATGGCATGGGACCCAATCATTGTGGTGTTAATGACATTATTTCACGTCCGCAAAACTACCTGGCAAGCAAATTCAACTATATTATACAGCAAGTAATTATGAAACCGAAATCACAAAGAAACCAAATGATTATTGCAAGCAGCGAAATGAAAACCATGTCAACCTACTTTTCGGACGTTTTAAGTGCCCCAATTATCATGGTATTTCAGAATGAGCGGGGTTATGTTCAAGATCGTGGGGTCAAGCCAGAGCCCGCGAGTTCTTGCCTCTTGAACGATTAAACTTCATTTGGTCTGCAAAGATGAGCGAGAACGAAGGCGAGCAGTCTCACCTTACATTTCAAGATGACGTCCACTTCCGCACAGCTTGTTTCTTATGGAATTTGATGCAAGCCCTAGTAGGCAGCCATGTTCAAAAACATCCAAGAACTTGCGTGCCGTTCAAAACACAGGAGTCTTCCCTTGTGAGACCTTGGCAGGACACCCTTCAATCTTGAACATGCCCCTGATCTATCGCAAGGAGCTAGGCCCAACGGCATGTAGTCAGTGGGCATGCTCAACAGTAGTGATGCTATCTTTATCGCAAAGTTGGTGATTAATGGTTGAATTGATTTTTTTTTTCTTTTGAGATCTGTTTTGAGTAAACTTTTTGGGTGTCATTGGTGTAGTAGATGTGCAAGACTGCATCAGGCCAGTATTAAAGAAATTATTCTCAAAGATGTTGGCAATGAATCTGGAGGCGGGGTTGCAGTAAGATCACTTTGACCTCCCTCTGAGAGAGATGGTGATTGGCAAGTTTATTTGTGTGCAAGCACTGAATTTCACAAAATGTATATATGATGTTTAAGACCCCATAATGACCTAATAAAATGTATTCATTGATACCTAAGGTGCAGTTTGGAGAACACCCCTGATAGTGCTACTATAAAGCAGGGGTGGGGAACCTTCTCCACTGTGGGTGCGGGCTTTCATACCAACCAAGCTGCTACACACCTGATTCTACTAATCAACCTCTGGAATGTTTGTTAAGGGCATTGATTAGTAGAATCAGGTGTGTAGCAGCTTGGTTGGTATGAAAGCCCGCACCCACAGTGGCTCTTTCTGGAGGGTTGGTGATACAGGGTTGAAGGAAGCCTCGCCGATAGCGGTCGAAAGACGGAAGCAGCAAATTGTTTGTATCAAATATTTTTTGGAGTTTTGGTGGTTTGTGGATTGTGGAATTGGTGGTGGGCATACGCTGGTGTGTGAATGGATCATGATGGCTACTCAGGGAGTAGATCAGGAGGATGATATGGAGTATGATAGCTGGACACCAGTGGCGAGTGGGAGAGGACGGAGAAAAGAGAAAAATGAGAGAGAGAATTTAGGCGAGTATGGAAGTCAAAACAGTTAGCGAATTTTGGAGGAACATTGCTCGGATGAAGGCAGCAGCAGAATAGTACTGAAAAAGGCTTTGAGAGGAGAATTTAAAATCATAGTAAGGTTCAGTAAGGAAGACGAACAGATTAATTTAAGCCTGATAACGCTGTCAAAGGCACTGAGAAAGAACCTAGGGGACGTGGAAGTGGCGAAAACTTTGAGGGATGGAGACTTGTTGATAATATGCAGATCGGAGGAACAGAAAAATAAAGCTCTGCCTATCAAGATCATTTGCAAGAAAAAAGTGAGGGAGACAGTAATCTTGGGTGAAAGGAAAGTTACACGAGGAGTGATAATGGGGATACCTGTGGATGAAGATCTGGAAAGACTCAGGCGAAGTATTGAGGGGGGTAATGTGAGCAGGATAAAAAGACTGCAGCGTACTTTGAATGGGGAAAGGATGGATAGTTTCTCTGTCCTCCTTGAGTTTCAGGAGCCTGTCCTCCCAGAAAGGGTGACAGTGGGGTGTATGAGTTTCCCGGTGAGGCTATATAGCCCACCTCCACTCAGGTGTTACAAATGCCAGAGATATGGGCACATTGCAGCTGTATGTAAAGGAAAGCAGAGGTGCTCTAAATGTGGAGGAGATCACAGAATTGAGGAGTGTAGAGATGAGGGGCAGGATAAATGCTGTAATTGTGGAGGTCAACACAAAGTAACATATGTTGGTTGTGAAGTGAGGAAGAAGGCTGTTGAGATTCAGCAGGTTCAAACAGCGAATAACATAAGTTATGCTGAAGCAGTTAAAAAAGTACAGCAACAAAAGGGAAGGAATGAAGCTGGTTGGATGAACCAAATTCAGGGATCAGAAAGAGGCCAGACAGAGAAAATAAAAGTACTGACAGCTGATAAACTGATGCTATTTATAGCATATGTGCTCAATCGCTCTGACCAAGTGAAACACAAAACAGAGAAAATTAAAATAATTGTGAAAGGAGCTGAGATGTTTTTGGGTATCAAAGATGTATCGTGGGAGCAAATAAATAAAAGACTGGAAACAGAGGGGAAACTGGGAGGATCAGGGGATAAGACCATATGATTATTCTACAATGTATGCAAGAAGTTTAATATCAAATGGACAAGAACTCAAAGATTTTATTAGATATCTAGAAGGGAAACCAGAAATCATATGCATTCAAGAAACATGGCTTAAGCCATCCATAGATTTTGTTATTAAAGGATATCATAGCATCCGTAGAGATAGAGAGCAGGGGAATGGGGGAGGGCGTATCATTTTTGTCAAACAAGAAATACAATATAGATTTTTGGGAAAAGGTAGAGATCTGGAATATTTAGCTGTAGAGATCTGGACAAGAGAAGGAAATGTCAAAATAGTTAATGACTGCAATCCATGCAATAAAATATCAGTGGAGGTATTGGGTGAGCTTACTGAATATTTACAGGGGAAAGTAATCTGTTGTGGAGATTTTAATAGCCATATTATGTTGTGGGGTAACTGTAATGATGACAATGGAATGGTAATAGAAGAACTTATGAAAGATGAAAACCTAGTTTGTCTAAATGATGGAAGAGGTACAAGATTTAATGCCAGTACCGGTACAGAGTCTGCCATAGAGCTAACATTAGTTTCAGATTCATTGGCAGGGATATGTTCATGGGATGTGGAGAGAGGGACGACTATAGGAAGCGACCACTATCCTATTATGGTAGAGGTAGGCCTAGATGTAGAAGAAGAAGAGTTAAATACAGTACAGAAATGGTCTTTCAGTGAGGCAGACTGGGATAAATTTAGATACAGAAGTGATCAAAGAATACAGGAAGTAAACATGAATGAAAATGTTGATGATATTAACATGTATTTTTGTCATGCTATTTTAGAGGCAGCAGAGCAGTCTATCAAAAAAAGGAGGTAAGAATAAAAGGAAGATTGTTCCATGGTGGACAAATGAATGTGATAAAGTAATTAAGTGTCGAAATAAAGCTTTCAGAATGCTTAAAAGAAATCATAGTTTTCAGAATCTTATTGAAAATAAAAGGTTACAAGCAAAGGTAAGGAGAACTATAAAAGATACAAAGAGGGATTATTGGAGGAAATTTTGTAAATTTTGTAGTGGGAAGGGAAACAGAAATTGGTAAAGTTTGGAAAATGATTAAAAGGACGAATGGGGTTAAAAGAGAGTATGGATATCCAGTCTTAAAGGATGAATGGGGCTAAAAGAAAGTATGGATATCCAGTCTTAAAGGATGAATGGGGTTAAAAGAGAGTATGGATATCCAGTCTTAAAGGATGAATTGGGTTAAAGGAGAGTATGGATATCCAGTCTTAAAGGATGAATGGGGTTAAAAGAGAGTATGGATATCCAGTCTTAAAGGATGAATGGGGTTAAAGGAGAGTATGGATATCTAGCCTCAAAGGATGAATGGGGTTTAAAGAGAGTAAGGATATCTAGTCTTAAAGGATGAATAGGGTTAAACAAGAGTATGGATATCCAGTCCTAAAGGATGAATGGGGCTAAAAGAGAGTATGGATATCCAGTCTTAAAGGATGAATGGGGTTAAAAGAGAGTATGGATATCCAGTCTTAAAGGATGAATGGGATTAAAAGAGAGTATGGATATCCAGTCTTAAAGGATGAATGGGGTTAAAAGAGAGTATGGATATCCAGTCTTAAAGGATGGAGAAACAACAGCAGTGAAAGATGAGGAGAGAGTAGAGATGTTGGTGAGAACATTTGTTAAAATTCATAGTTCAGATAATATCACTGAAGAGGGAAAAAGAGGAAGAAGATCTACCATAGCAGAAAATAAAAAACCCTACAAGAAGAAGAAGAGACTGATGACCTACTAAATGTATCATTCACAAAGGCAGAATTTAACCGAGCTCTCAGGAAAGGGAAGATGTCAGCAGCAGGCATGGATCAAATTTGCTACATAATGATAAATAATCTTAGTGAACTATCAAAGAACACACTACTTGAACTTTATAATAAAGTTTGGGAGGGAGGGAAAATACCAAAAAGTCGGAAGCTGTGGTGATACCTATTCCAAAAGTAGGTAAAGATTGTTCAAACCCAGGAAATTATAGGCCAATTGCCCTAACATCAAGTATCTGCAAAATAATGGAGAAAATGGTTAAAGAAAGATAAATATATTATGTAGAAAAGAGAGGATATGTATCAAATTACCAAAGTGGGTTTAGAAGAGGAAGAAATACTATGGATCCAGCTTTATGTTTTGAACATGAAATTAGGAAAGCACAGATTAACAAAGAAAGTGTAGTGGCAGTATTTTTTGACATAGAAAAGGCTTACGATATGATGTGGTGAGAAGGATTCTTAATTAAACTCAGTAGTTTGGGAATTAAAGGTCATATATATAGATGGATGAGGGATTTTTTAAAGGAAAGGATCATTCAAGTGAGGATAGGAAAGACATATTCAAGGAGGTTTGGTATCGAAAATGGGATGCCTCAAGGTAGCATAGTCAGCCCTTTGATATTTTCCCTAATGATTAATGAAGTGCTTATGGAATTAGAGAGCGGGATGGGGTTTTCACATTTTGCAGATGATGGAGCAATTTGGAAGAGGGGAAGAAATCTGAAATTTATTATAAACAAAATACAAGGAGCTATTAAGAAAATTGAAGAATGGTCGTATAAATGGGGCTTTAAATTTTCAGTTGATAAGATGAAGACAATGTTTTTTACAACGAAAAGAATTGGAAGTGAAGTCAAACTAGAACTTTATAAACAAGAGTTGGAAAGGGTGAAACAATTTAAATTTTTAGGTTTATGGTTTGATGAAAGGTTGACATGGGCTGTGCATATTCAGAAAGTAATAAATAAATGTAAAAAAGTATTAAATATTATGAGGTGTTTGGTTGGTAGTGAGTGGGGGGCAGACAGAATGTCACTTATGGCTATATCAAGGGCTGACTGCAATAAACAGTTATGTCCAGATGTTATATATTGGACATAACTGTTTGTTGCAGTCAGCCCTCGATATATTGTGGACTAATAAGATCAGTCTTGGATTATGGAAGTGTGGTATATGGATCTGCAGCAAACACATCTCTCCAAAAGTTCAATATCAGGCACTGAGGCATTCAATATCAGGCACTGAGACTCTGCACAGGAGCAGTTAAAACAACCCCAACTACTGCGCTGCAGGTAGAAATGGGAGAAATGCCACTAGCACTCCGAAGAATGCAGTTATCATTAAATTATTCAGCTAATTTACAAGGTCACGAACCAGATCATCCCACACAATATATATTAAAGCCTTGCTGGGAAAAGGAAAAGAAGGAAGTAAAACGCTTTGGATGGACAGTAACAGAGAAAGCAAGAGAATTCAAAATAAACCAACTAAAAGTGAGTGCAAAAGTACCGTTATCAGCAATTAATTAATGGATATTACCAGATGCAACTGTTGATTTAACATTATTAGACCAAAATAACAATAGAAATATACAACAATATATAGATAATTATTACAGTTACGTACAGATTTACACAGATGCATCTAAAACTTCAGCAAATAGAATAGGAGTATCATTTGTCATCCCTGAATTTAATATCAAAGTAGCAAAAAGGGTCAATGAGGGGGTATCAGTATGTACGGGGAAATGATGGCAATATTGTCAGCATTACTATGGGTAGGGGAAATTAAACCAATGAAAACAATCATTTGTTCAGAGTCCAGTTCATCACTAGCTACCTTACAATATAGTCAATCAGAAGGTAGGAAAGACATTCTAATAGAAATACAACAAGTTCTTTTCAGAATTCAGATGATGGGCTTGACAGTAGCTTTTCTATGGGTACCAGCGCACAGCGGAATAAGAGGAAATGAATTAGCAGACAAGAAAACAAAAGAGGCAACAAAGTATAGTAACACTGATTTAGTAATTAAGCTCAGCAAAACCGAAGTGAGGGATATTATCAAACAGAGAATAAAGGAAAGGTGGCAAAAGCAATGGGAGGAAGAGAAGAAAGGAAGATGGTATTACAGAATACAAAGGAAAGTTGGTGAAATGAGGACAACAGGAAGAAACAGAAGAGAGGAAAGAATAATATCAAGAATGAGATTTGGACATACAGGGCTGAGCAGCACATTATTTAAAATGGGAAAGCATGCTACGGGTAGATGTAGTTGTGGGAAATTTGAAACAGTGGAGCATGTATTATTTGAGTGTGAGAAGTATGAAGCAGAAAGAAGTAATTTGGTCGAAAAACTTAAAAGAATTAAAAGTCAATTTAGTTCAGAAATTCTGAGACAAAGTTCAGAAAGACAAGATTCTAAATATCATTTCAATATTTGAGGGAAATAGATGTTCTGAGAAAAATATAGGAATGTTTTTTTTTTTAAGATAAGAATGAGTAAGCATCAAGATCCACACTCCACATCAGTTGGTGGCGGTAATGCACAAGATTGTTGTTTAAAACCGCCAAAAAAAATCCACAAAAGAAGAAGAAGAAGGCTCTTTTTGGAGAAGCTTCCCTACCCCTGCTATAAAGTGTTAGGATGTATTTGATATTGTTAGCAGAGGTAACTTGTATTTTAAATGGATTACAAGTTCTGAATTTGAGTTTCATTTCAAGTACATTTTGCAATTTGTAGGCCACATCTGGCCCGTGGACCAAGCTGACACTCAGCCAGGTCGGTTTCACAGTGTGGGCCAGATCTATGCTACAAAAAATAGTCATTTCTCAATGTGTAGGCCACGCCTGGGCCAAAAAAAAAATATTTGTCATTTTGCAGTGTGTGGACCAGATCTGGGCCAGAATAAACAATTAGATGAATTTAACATAACATAACTGGCGAGAACAGGCCATTCAGCCCAACTATGCTCACCAGTTTCTTTTTACTATTGTGAATATGTCACTTCAGATACTCAATGATATCTAGCTTTAAGTCAAGCCTGCTCTTGAAAATTCCCGAGGTTTCTGCCTCAACAATATGGTCAGACAAGCTATTCCACATCGAAATTGCTCTTTGGGTGAAAAAATATTTCCTAATATCAGTGCTAAATTTACCCTTGGTGAACTTCCATTTGTGACCCCGCGTTCTACTAACAAAACTTGGCCGAAGGAATCCTACATAATTCACTTTGTTAATCCCTTTAACATATTTAAAGACCTCAATCAGATCACCCCTAAGTCTCCTTCTCCTAAGACTAAAGAGATGAAGGATCTTCAGCCTCTTCTCATAGCTTTCATCTTTTATACCTGGAATTAGATTAGTGGCTCTTCTCTGAACTTTTTCTAGAGCCTCTATATCTTTCTTAAAGTATGGTCCCCAGAACTGTACACAATACTCCAGATGTGGTCTGACGAATGTGTTGTACAAGAGAAGTACGACCTCCTTGGATTTGTACTCAATACTTTTGGCAATGTATCCCAGCATTCAATTGGCTTTTTTAACTGCTACGGCACAATGGCTAGAACCTGTGAGGGTTTGGTCAACAATCACTCCCAGATCTTTTTCATGTGCACATTCCACTTTTAAACCTCCCATGAAGTAATCCTGTCTAACGTTTTTATTACCTACATGTACAACTTTACATTTCGCTACATTAAATTTCATTTGCCACATTTCTGCCCAATTCTGGAGTCTATCCAAATCATCCTGAATCACGTTAATGGACTCTAAACTATTTGCCAAACCTCCCAATTTAGTATCATCTGCAAATTTAACAAATTTGCGCTCAATATTCCTATCAAGGTCATTAAAGTAGATGAGGAACAGCAGGGGTCCCAACACCGATCCCTGAGGGACTCCACTCCCCATCATACGAAGCTCAGATGAGATTCCACTGACCACCACTCTGTGTTCTGTCCTGTAACCAGTTTCGAATCCACTCCAGAATACCTCCTGTAACTCCAACGAAAAAAAAAAAGTCTCTTATGTGGTATTGTCTCAAATGCTTTCTGAAAATCCAAGTATATGATGTCATAAACCCTGCTCTGATCATAAGTCTTGGTAGCCTCTTCAAAGAATTCCGAAAGGTTTGTCAGGCATGACCTTCCCTTACGGAAACCATGTTGGCTATCCCTCAAGATATTATGTTCAAGAAATAATTCCAGCTCATCTTTTATGATAGATTCCAGTATTTTGCATGCGATGCAAGTTAAACTGACTGGCCTGTAATTTCCTGGCTCAGTACAGACCCCTTTATTATGTATTGGTATTATATTGCCCTGCTTCCAATCATTTGGTATTTCTCCAGTTTCTAAAGACCGTCTGAAGATAACTGAGAGCTGTTTAGAGAAGATCTCACCAACTCCCATGAGCACTCTAGGATATAAGCCATCAGGACCCGCTGCCTTATCTGCCTTCAGTTTATGCAACTTGTCTAATACTTCATTACCCCTAACCTCAATTTCCGCTAAATAATCTTGAGCATTGGACATGCCCTCTGGCTGAATAAAAACCCGCTCCGAGGTAAAATTCTCAAAAAAGTAACTGTTTAAGGTATCCGCAATATCCTTGTAATCATATAGCAGCAATCCACCTTTATGTCATCTGGCAAGGTAATGTCAATGTCTGCCACTGGAGTGACAGTTTATGATAGTGGGTAGAACAACTGAAACCCTTGTGTCCATGAGAATACATTTTGATGTTTTATGATGTTTCCTTCACCACAGAAAATTATTGGGGAGGACAAAATTGAGTGAGTTCAATTCTGGGGGGGATGCATCACCCCATCCCCCCTTAGATAATGCCCTTGATATCAGTGTTTGTAAATTTGAGAAAAAAAAATCTACACTTGACACAAGAGTATTGATAATGCATCATGTGAATGAAGGAGAAAATATATCGTCCCACTCCTAGCTGTACTCCGTCGAATTTCAGCAGAATGATAATTCAATATGCGAATCACCAATGTATCTGGAACACTCCCAGTAAAATTTTGCAGGATTCCCCCCAAAAAATTCGCTAGTTAATTACAAAGCAAAAGCACCCTCTCTGGAACAGATGGTCAGACAGACAGACAGACGTCTGCACAACATCACCTCCCTTCAGCTGTCAGGGGATAAAGAAAAGGACTGAGTTGAAAAAACCACTCACTCTCCATCCCATATGAAGCGAGGGCTGTTCCTCACACGATTTGAAGGAAACACAGGTCACAGCCAGCTTCTTCGGAGTCGATGAGAGCTAGTCGCTGATGTGGACTTAAGGGTTTGAATGAGTTCAGGGAGAGTGGGGGAAAGGGAAAAAAAAATGATTGTTGTTGAGAATTAATTTAGTAAAAAACCGTGTAAAGACTGAGGGTTATGCGGATGTCCTGGTGGTGCAGAGAACCAGCACATATTTTTCAAAGTTCACAATGAAACACCAACAACAGATGGCCTGGAACTTCCTTTTATTTACCACATTAATAAAAACCACATTTATTTTAACATCTAAGCTCCATTTGCAATTTCATGTTGGTAAATACATTTGTCATTTTCATCACTGCAAACCTTTCAGCCTTAATTCAATGCAATAAGTGGCACGTTCTTTCCAAAAATTAGAGAAATCAGCCCAAAACTCAACAGCAGCGCCATCCCATTTAATCTTAGTAACTTGGCTATTTTTGAACTTTTGCTGCGCAAACACAAGGCACAGTGTAGAGCCAACCCTCGGTCCAAAAATGAGCCGTGCTGAAGAAATTGGAATGTTATCTCTGGGCAGGAAACAATGTAATGTGAACGCGTTATCATATTCATATCAGCAATTATACTGTCGGTTAAGCCAATCAGTGAACAGTGATGTCCACATGACCACCTTGTAGGTGGGGCTTGGAGCGGATGGAGGCTGCTGGTGAGCAGGTTCAGTTTGCTTGGCACATTATGGGGAGGGGTAGGATAAAAATAATATTGGGGAAACTGCTAATGGAGAAACAGTCTTAGTATTCTCACCTTGCTTTGGAAACAAATTGATAGAATTCAACTGACAAGGTAATTCTGAAATTGTGGTACGTAGACTTCAAAGTAGAAGCCATTTTTCTGAGGTGCTCCTGATATTTTGTCCATCCCTTGTATTTCTAAGCTTTCGTTTGTTTATTGTTCAAAAACATTTTCTGCAATTCTTCAGCCATCTCATGTCACCTGCCATACTCTTCTAAACATGAAGAAAATCAAAGCGCATTCCATTGGTTCATACCAATGGGCAAATAAGCTTCTCCAGTTATCCTGAATTGCATGTCTTTGAACTGTGGGAGGAAAACTACGAACATGGAGTAAACCTACGCCAACACAGGGAGAACATGCAAACTCCACACAGAAGGTCCCAGGTCCAGGTTCAAACTCACAACCTTCTTGCTGTGAGGCACCAGCACCACCCACTGAGCCACCATGCTATCTATCTATAAGCAATCACATCTGAATGAACTCTCTGGTGGACAGTTAAATGAGATTTTTGAGAAAAGTACTTCTCACAATGGTCACATTTATAGGGCTTTTCACCTGAATGAATTTTCCCATGGTATCGTAAACTATTTCTATGACTGAAACACTTGTCGCACTGATCACATTTGTAGGGCTTTTCACCTGTATGAATTCTTTGATGGGATTTCAAAGGAGATTTCAAAGAAAAACTCTTCTCACACTGATCACATTTGTAGGGCTTTTCACCTGAATGAATTTGATCATGGTATTGTAAACCACTTTTATTCTTGAAACATTTCTCACACTGATCACATTTGTAGGGCTTGTCATCTGTATGAATTCCTTGATGGGATTTCAGAAGCGATTTCCATGAAAAACTCTTCCCACACTGATCACATTTGTAAGGCTTTTCACCACTATGTTTTCTCTGGTGATCATTTAAACAAGATTTCCATGAAAAACTCTTTTCACACTGATCACATTTATACGGCATTTCTCCTGAGTGAATTTTTTTGTGGGATTTCAAAAAAGATTTTCTTAAAAAGCTCTTCTCACACTGATCGCATTTGTAGGGCCTTTCACCAGTATGAATTATATGGTGGTCATTCAAATGTGTTTTCTGAGAAAAAGACTTCTCACACTGGTCACATTTAAAGGGCTTTTCGCCTGTATGAATTCGATTATGGCGTTGTAAAGTACTTTTTAAGCAAAAGCTTTGTTCACAGTGATTGCATTTATAGGGCTTCGCACCAGTATGAGTTTTCTGGTGGTCATTTAAATGACTTTTCTGAGCAAAACACTTCTCACACTGATCGCATTTATAAGGCATTTCTCCTGTATGAATTGTTTTATGGATTCTAAGATAAGATTTGTGCAAAAAACTCTTCCCACACTGGTCACATTTGTGGGGCCTTTCACCTGTATGAATTTGATTATGACGTTGTAAATCACCTTTAAGACAAAAACTCTTCTCACACTGATCACACTTGTAGGGCTTCTCACCAGTATGAATTCTCTGGTGGTCGTTTAAATGACATTTCTGAGCAAAAGACTTCTGACACTGATGACATGTGTAGGGCTTTTCTCCTGTATGAATACTCTGGTGGTGTTTTAAATGAGATTTCTGAGCAAAAGACTTCTTACATCGATCACATTTGTAGGTCTTCTCTCCTGCATGAATTCTTTGGTGGCAATTTAAATTAGATTCCCTTAAAAAGCACTTTCCGCAGTGAAAACACTGGTGGGGCTTTTCTCGTATATGGTCTCCAACATCATGGATTAAATTGAAGTGATTTTTTCCCAATTTTTTGCAGTTTGGATTGGGCTCTCCTGCGCAGTGATACAGCTCAGTCTCAACTTTTTCATCAACACCAGCTCCATAACACACAGTATTCATGAGATCACTCACTAAAATTTCACTGCATTCAAGCTTAACTTCATCAGATTTAATGAAAACATGCTTAGTTCCTGGCAAGACGTATTCAGCCTTAATATAGTCTCTATCATCAGTTTCAGTTTTGACTTGGTCAGGATACAGATGGGGTACATTGGCCGGATCTGTAAAGTCCAGGCTTTCGGTCTTAACATCCCCAGTGTTGCTGGGGCTAAGATCAGTTTCTGTTTTTATCAGTGATGCTTCTGTGTGATGTAAATCACTGACCCTGCTGTGTGCAGTAACACACTCTGGCTCCAGTGTGTTGAGTCCTGCTGTAGTACATTTTGTCTCTGACTCTGCCATGTGGACAGACTCCAGTCCATGTAGTTCCTCTTCTTTCTCTCTGATCCTGTGCTGCTCGGGGAGCTCTGGTAGGGTCGTCTCAGTGTCCTGTCTCAGACAGACTCCTGCCTGCATCATTCTGCTGATCAAATGTGCTCAGAAGTGCGGCTCCTATAGGGAAGCAATGGAAGGGAGTTTAGCATTTAACTCATCCAACTGCACAAGAGTCTTTCCCCATATGTTTCCAGATGCTTCTAGCAGTCTAATCTTTAACATTATTGATTGTCCTTCTCCTCTGTATGCCAAACTTCATTAAATTAGAATTCAAATAATGGATCACTAAAATGTTTAACCATCCAGCTTCTATAGATGTCGCACCCACATCACATCACAAAGAGTGGGTTATTTAATGATTTCACTTTCCCTACCAAATGGGAGTATGACAACTTCAATTCCAATCAAAAACACCACTGCATGTTACAAGGAAACAATACAAATTTAGCATGTTCCAGGTTTACATTTACATGAATAAAACAACTGTTTATGTACTCGGATGACAGTTTAGCACAAAACCTATGCTAAGCAAACATTTTTTCACATTTCATAATCCATTTCATCCCACGCCTTTTCAGTGTTTGTGCGAATGCTAGGTTAGCCATCTTGGTATGGCACATAATTGCAATCAACCCAACAGATTTGGTGGAAAAAGTAACGTTACTTTTACAACTGAAAGTCATCCATAAAAACAAGCAATAAAAGTACAAAAATTAAATCTTCTGTTCGCGCCAATACTTCCATATTTAAATGATCCTGCGGCCAATCAGTGAAATACACTATTTTTAAAGCATTGTTTATGACTACGTTGTCCTTCTTACACACGTAAACATTTTGCGGCATAATTGCAAAGAAGCGCACAGTTATAATAGTTACTGTTAATTACAAATAACAAAGCATGTAAACTAGGACAAAGCATGATGATTCAAAGAAAACTATAGCCAAAAATCTCAATCTAGGGCCGACAGCTGGTGTAAAATAACAGTAATATCAAGGGGTGAAACAGTCAACTTCAACATAGGATAACCTTATACAATATTTCCACTCGTGGAAAGCAGCAGCTCGAGTATAAATCAAAGTCATCACAAATGTTAAAAGAAGTCGTTCGAAAATGTACTTGGGTGATTTAAGTTCCATCTTGGGAACTAAATCATGGGTACACTGGAGCCAGGACTATTACTGCTTGCTTCTCAAGATCAGTATTGATCATTTGATAAATTAGCTTAGTATTTGTCTACCTCGAATGAGATGAGTGATTTTTCCTCTAAAAACATTTTCTTTAAAACCAAACATTCAAACTTGCGCACTAGGCCAAAGGAGCACATTCTGCTAAAGGATAAATCCGCATTACTGATGTTACAAGTTTGAGAATTATGTGAAGAAGAAAATTGTACAGCTGTCAACGCCATGAATTATTTGCATCAATTTTTATGGCTTGTAATACTTGGCCCTTGCTTGGCATGGAAATATTAACAATCTATCATTAGCTCCATGTTTCTTTTGGGTTGAGGTGGAAGTTTCAAGTGTAACTGACGTTATGAAAAATGGACATGGGAAAAAAAAAAATCTGGACAACTTTGACTCAAAACTATCTTCAAACGACTAGAAATTGAAAATATTTGCTTGTTTCATTACAAGACCATACCCCACAGAAAGAGGAAAGACTAAGAAAAATGCTTCTTTATTTTCACCAATAATGTACATGAATATAGTGTGACTGACGTTACAGATTTCAGCCCCTGCCGGGTCAGCACAAATAACTGAACAGGAGATTTTTTTGCTGTAAATGAGTTACTCATAACTTCTAGTAAAAGAATTGTAAAAGACACATCTAGATCACAAAAGAAAGCTTAACAGTGAAATAAATTTATGTTGTAACTCACGCACCATGTGTGCTATAGCCATCTTTGGAATCATGTGATGAGAAGTAATATGGTTTTTTTCTTCAAACTTGAAAACGATGGGAATTATTCGATCGACTGTAACCAAAGTGAAACATTTGATACTGAAGGCCAGTCGATGCCTGGCCATAAAGCTGATGAATACAAGAAAATTTCACTGCTTCTGATGACAATCAAGTGGTACTTCTTTGTGACAGCCACATTGAAAATATGAGAGGTCCCAGAGAACAAATCTATCATTTTTAGCAGCTTCAGGTCTGATAATATTACTGCATCAATTAAATCTTTTCAACAGTAATTTTCTTGGTCCATAACCACCTATTCTCAGATTTTCCCAGATGCCAAATCAAGCCTTTCCTTGTCAAATGTGCGTGACTCCTGTTTAAGGCTTTATAACTCAGGATTTGAGTGTCAAAGAGACTGTAAAAAAAATATTTCAATGAATCGGGAAAATTTTATCATTCAGAAACAAAACTTCACAGTTTACTTTGAGTCCGAAAAAGTGCCATAAACAGAAAGAAATCTCATGGAAATTCAACACTGAAGTAGTTTTGCACAAAAATACTGAAAAACCAAAAAATAGTATGGAGGTCGTTTTGCACGAAGATACTGAAAAACAAAAAAAAGGTTAAAAAAATAAATTAAAAAACAGTTCCTGGATCATAAACTCACGGACCAGAAGTGTGCTAAATCAGAGTGAATCTCTGAACAATTTTCCTTTGTCAAGATAAATATATGCTGCCACCCAACCTCTCCAAACAGCTAAAAATTCATAGATTTTTGCTTCGGTTCGAATTAAACATTATGCAGTCTTTTACCACCAACTGTTTTGAGACATGGTATAAATTTTTGCATCAAATGTAAGTGAGTATTATCATTTCGTTCTCTTTTTGACGGTCAAAATGAGAAGGCCTCATGTAGTACCCATCCATTCGCTCTCCAAACTAAACAGAAAACTAAACGAAAGTTATTTAGCTATATAAACGTAATAAAATCATCCCATATGATGTAATCTAGTCCCTTGAATGAAAAATAATGCAAGCTCATCCTCACAGACTCAGTGTTAGCAATACATACTGTAAGATTACTCACTCGGTTTGAAATACTGAGACAAGCAGGGATGCCAGTCAGACCATTTCAGTAACTTGACAATTTGTTGCTTCTCATTAGCATAGTCGTCAATTATACAATAGTGACTGGGAGTGAGCAATCAGAGCACCGTTTCATCTAAAGAGATGGCATGCATTTAGGTTGATGGGGCCATACTTGCGTGGTGGGTTTGAGTCTGAGGATCCAATGCAATTAATAGCTCTGTCTTGCCAAATTTCAATGAATATGTCTGGCCTAAATCGTCCCTGTATTACATAAAACGTTAACTTTTGGGGAGGCTCAGACTTCAAACTGACTCTGAACGCAGAGAGCATTGAACAAATTTAATACAACTTCCATTCAAGTAAATAAAAAGTCTTTTCCACAAAGATCAGAACTGTGCCCTTTTTTTTTCCTTAAAACTGGCGAGCCAGCCAGGAGGAAATCTGGGAAGGAAAACCCAGGGCTAAAAGAATGAAACACATTTTCTTTGTGTTTGCCGCTGAGCCTGTTTTAAGGCACCCCCTCACTTTATAAACCCAGAAATGAGTTTTAAGGACAGGGACAATTGTTGGTTTTCACCTCTATTAAATACGAGCAGAAGTCACCAAAGGTCAATTCCATGCAATTCTACAAGGATTCTAATGTAACTGAAATAGTGTGACATACTGCAGTGGTAGAGCGGCTTTGGAATTGTCAAGTTTTCATCCTTATTTCATACCAGCATGAGTCCTCACAGGTTTATTCCTTTCAATTCAACAAGGATTCTACAGTAACTGAATCAGCCAAAAGTGCTGTGGTGGAGGAGTTGTTTCTGACTTGTCAAGCTTCTACACTAAATGAAACTAGGTGTCCGAGTCGTAATTCCCTAAATACAATTATAACAATTTTAAGGTAACAATCAGCCCAAAGGACTGAGGAGAAGAGTTGTAATTGTAATTGTGATGGAATTTCAAAAGAAACTAAAACTTAGAGTTGTTGCAAGCCCAAAGTAGTGTGGCAGTCGGGCAGTGAAATCCAAAACCCCAAACCCCAAAGTAAGAGGGGTAAGTAGCGTAGCCTACCCTACGTGTATCTTAACACAGCTCCATAGCGTAAAGTCAATTGAGAGGTAAATTAGAGGTTGCTGCTGAATCGCACTAGAGGATCTAGTTGTTAAATATATTGCAGAGCACGATCCATGCAGAATCTTCAACGAGACTGAGAACATCACAGATAAGCCCTGAGTGGACCGTGTCTGAGTTTCACAATGATCCCAGAGTGCCTAAAAACAAGGGTTGGAAGGGTTGCTAATGGGCTTAATGCAACTTTTGCCCCTGACAAATTAACAAAGAAAAGGTTTGAGAATGTAAAGTCAGAGAAAGAAGCACTTGAAACTTAAAATAAATCGTTTCACTCAGAAATAGGGACAAATATAATGACCTTGAAAAATTACCAGGCAGGTGAAACTATTTTGATTGAGGAAACAATGGAGTCGAAACAAGAAATTGCAGAAGTTAAAGTTGACATTTACATGCTTTCGTCGTCTGTTGAAAGGCTATCTGTTGACTTACAACAAAGAAAAGCAGCATGAAATTCTATGAGAAATATGAGAGTTCATCTGAATAAAACACTTGTAGGCCATAAAATTCTACAATACCCAGAAAAAACTAAGATGATTTAAAATGCTGAACAATCCCAAAGTCCACACATTTTGGGAATGAGAGTAGTGCCAGTGCATAGTGAATCCGATTCCTCCAAAAATAACGCACAAAAATTTTGCAACAACGCAGTCTTTATCAAATGATGCATCACCGAGATTCATCTTTGAGCCACAGTCATTAACCACTGAAACCAAACGCGATTCTGAAACTTGCCAAATCCACAACCAAACGGATAACCATTTACTTCGGTCCGATGTTCTGCTCAGATAAGTGTACCACAAACACACACTAACCATAAACATGTGAATCAAGATCAGTTTGTAAATATTCCCTGGTCTGTGTTATAGTTTGTGCTATTAAATAATATGTATACAACACTGTTCAATATTATACATTTTACTAATATACACAGATGGTGATCAGTTGCACTGGAAGATTTTTCCAGCTGTTTAGATACTGAGGTAGCCACTACTCGAAAGCCAGTTTGTACTATTTCACATTGTTATGGAAGGGCATTTTAACATTAACTGGGCAATTCCACAGTGACTGATGTTACATTCAGAGAGGGAACAGGCCCTTTGGAAGGGCCTGGAAGTAAAACTTGCACTCCTTGGATGTTCATATTTCGTAACAAGCATATTAGGGACTTGGTCTACTTGGAGGCAAGAGGAAACTTTGCTGGTGTTATAAGTTAGAAGGAAGTGAAATTGAAAGTGTGACTGATGTTACACAAAAATGGCTATTTAAAAAATTCATCAACTTTATTGCAAACTTGTCGTCAAACCATACGGGGTTGCCAACTTTTTTCATTCCAAGATATAAGATAACATTCAACTGAAATTCTGGAAATTATTCCTATGTTCCAAATAAAAAGCATTGTCAGAATAATTACATAATTATGCGTGGATGACGTTGCGCAACGAACGTTACAGTTTTCTCACTTAGAGTTCAAAGTTACAGAGAATGGATTTCTGTCCATAAAACAAGATAAATTGACCAGCAATTGTCATATTCTACACATTTGCTTAGTTTAACAGCTTACTAAATGGTAATAATGGTATTTAAATGTTCTCTAGACCATGCAAGGTGCAGTGCTGACAATACCTTCTGGCTTCAAGTGAGATGAGACTACTCTGTCTATTTATTGACACAGATTTAATGAGTGGCATTCACTAGCCTGACAAACTTGATAGAAAGCTTTACACGACCAAAAAAAAAAAAAAAAAAAAGCTTTTCAACTGATACTGTAACCAATTACTACTGGCTGGCAGGGTTGAAAAAACCCAAAATGATGGTGAGGAAAAATAGTCTTTTTCAGCCTGAGTTGAGTTGAAAAGCCCAGTATTCCAAGATGACGTCATGCTGCTGCACTCTAAATGCACATTAAGGATGAGGTGAACCCAACTCACTATTGGACATTTTAGAAGGCCTGGCATTTTTTTTTTAACTAAAATCATCTTTTCTTGGCTGCAGCAGAGGTTGCTTTGGTATGCCTGATAAACTTTCCCAGGTGGCATGGTCAACAGTATATATGTACTTTGTGTTCATGATAAGATCATCTTCTTTGAGTGTATTAACCTGCATTAACTGGTGATAACCTGACAAACTATAGCCAGATAATGAAAATACTTGTACAGATATCTGGGATAAATTAAACAGAGTACTTTACAAACCTGCTTATCAAGGATGGAGGTAGATTTTAGAGATTTTTCTGCAGTCTCCTCGTTTCTTTGGATGAAGTCAGAAAGAGGAAATGCATCACCGAAAAATCATTCATGTTGATGCTGCTGCCATCTAATGATATTAAACAACACTAATCCTTTGTTTTAAAGAAAACCTGTCACAGAGAGGTGTTTTGCTGAGCAACTTTGTTGTAGCTTGTTGTGCTGAACCGTGACTGTTGTTACAGATCCGGATTTACTTGTGACTGACGTTAAATGTGACTGACGTTACCAACTTTAATTGCATTCTCAGGCTAGATTGATTCATGAAAAGCAACAAATGAATTGGGTTTTAGGTTAATGCTGACTTACTCTAACAAATGTGTGGATAATAGTTTGGAATATTCTAAGATTTTTTTTTACAGCACTATGTACATTTGACTTTTGTGACTGATGTTGCAGCCATGATACTAGTTCATTTGAAAGGAATTTTGAACCTAATGCTTTGCACAAACCATTTTCTGCTATTGTCACCTTGTCAATGTGGACACTGGTATTACTAAACTAAAGCATTGGATAAGAAACAAGTTTACACACTAAATATAAAGTGAGGCTAATTCATGCACATTTTGATGGTGGAAAAACATGAAAAAGCATGTCCTCTTCGATGCACCACAGCTACTTTCACCACATCATCCCAACCGAAAGTACTTTTGTTCTACAAAACTGAACATCTGTTCTGTTCATTTCAAGCACTGTTTTCCTCAATTTCTGGAAAATAATTTTTGGCTTCTGAGCTTCTGCAAAATGGACTTGCCCAACTGATTTTGAATTGTGATTTTCTAGATAAAGCAAAAAAAAAAATAGTTGAATAGTTTCATGCATTTATTGATTCTGCATTTTTTTCTGGTTTATTTGCAGGTTATTTTGTGGATATCCAACCAATGCCACAATTATTTCACAATTAGAGTCTCTGAAGTCCTTTGTTATTGATTTTTCATTTTTTGCCTTAGTTTCTAAATATTTACTGGCTTGAAGGGTTTATAATCACTATAAATCATCTTAAAGTTACATCTGAGTACCTTATGACCATTTCTACCAAGAAATGATAACACTTCTGATAAGGGAACACTTCCCTGTCAGGTATATTGCCTTGATTTTGGTATCAAATGGTGTGGCCAAACATATACCCAGTGTCCGCAACAGTATACCCTCACACATTTCTATTAAGACTTGGCCAAGTGGATTATCCCACCCAAGTTGAATAATGCTCCTAACATAAGCTTTATATTCAGTAAAATCAATTCAAGATATGGGTCCTTTTGTAGGGCACTAATGAATTCAAATAGTTTGTAGTGTCCACAACGTTTTCCCCCATATCCTCCAATACTGTGCCAACCACTCCTCAACTAAATATATTCATATATGATTATTAAAAATTAAAACCAGAGTAACTACCTAATGACAGAACTAATCCACACCCACTGAAGATATACAGGGCGTTAAAAAAGTAAGTGCATTAAAATATAAATTTTTCATTGCTGTAGTGTCCGCAACATCACCAAACAGATCTTGGGAATGCATACATTTGAGGCCATAGAATTCTTCGTATTTGTGACAAGTCCATGAGATTTGAAGCAGTAATCAGGGGAATACCACAGTCACTGAAAATAACAAAATGTAAAATTTGATGCATTTCCCTTTTTACCCCCAGTGCCCCTAAAGGTGCAACCTGATCTTGACTCATATGAAATTCCGTGGAATGTGCTGGAATGAAGGCCACAGAGAGGACATGGGTGTGGCTCTGGACGGGACGGGGAAAGTCTTTACATACTGATTTCTCGGCCCGTGGTGAAGATCTGAAACGGATATTTGGAATACAGTCTTTTCTCACCGAAGGGAATAATTTGATGAAGTATTAACAGAATTGCAGTTTGTAAGGGCAAAATTGTGCTCTAAGTATGTTGGTTTGGTAATGAATGATCCTTTAATTATGAGCTGGCCAGGAAACGGTCCCAGACATGAGCGAACAGTGCATACATGGGTTCCCTAGTGCACTGAGGGGACGGGGTGATTTGTGCAATGCAACGTCCCGCAAACCCTGCTCATTCAGGTGAAAAAAGTTTTCCACCCCACAACCTGTGCATCAGAGGGGCAAACGTCCTCAAGTGACCCTTCCCTGAAGAATACCAGAGCCTTGTTTCCCAAAAGCATCTTAAGGCAACGTTGATCGCAGAATCCCGCTTACGAGGCATTTTACGTTTGTGGAATGTCTCCCAAAACCATCCTAACTTAAAACGTTCTCAGAAACCGTTGTAGATCTACGAGTGCTGAAGACCACTCGTAGAAAGCTACGTGCGTCTGAAGAACAGCAAGAGTCTTCGCAAATTGTTTTTTTGTTTTTCCCTGCGCACGTGTTCTTTAAATATTATCGTATTTAATCATGACTCCTGAGGCTGTTTTCTTAATTAAAGTGGTGAGGAACTTGAATGGCGATTTTTAATCATACATTCACCGAAAACAAACAGCAATTATAGATGTTATATCAATAATAATAATTACATTAACAAATGAAGAAAAGAAGAAATTAGACGCTATAACAAAAAGCTATAACCTATATGTGACAGTCCACAGGAAAAGGGTGTATAAGGGATATTTTGGTCAAACTGAGTTGAGTGCATCTGATGATCCCTTACCATGTACTAAACACAGAAAAACAGTTTTTCTCTAAAACATAAAAAATCCCTTATACACCTTTTACTGTGGACTGTCACATATACATATTTTAGCAAATTAAAATATTATACTGTACTAGAAGAACCGTGAAAAGAATAATGAAGAAAACACAGAACTGTCGCTGTGGTGATTAATGCAAGTGGAGTGCTGGTCACGAGAGGGAAAAGGGAGGCGTATTTTAAAAATGTCCAATAATTTGTTAATGTGCTCCGAAACCAGCGATATATTCCACATCTCCTAGCAGATTAACGCCTGCCAATCTGTCATCAGCCTGCTCCTTCTCCTCCTGTCACGTAAGGGGTCTCTCGCCCAGACAGCGATGTTACGCAGCATTGGCACAGTCAGGGATGGATTAATGAACAGGCCTACCAGGCCCAGGCCCAGAGGCCCAGGGGCCCAAGGGCTCAGGGGGCCCTTGGGCGCCCTGAGCCTCCACGCAAAGTCACCGCTATTCACTTTGTATTTCTTTTTGCATAGTCAAAGGGCCTAATCGTTCCTGTCAATAACTAAAGTCCTACTGGCAAACTGAAGGAATAGCCTAAAAATTCACTTTGAAGACATTACAAGAAACAAACCATCATGTTTTAAAGGACCAGTGTGTAAAATGGGGGAGAAACAGTGACATCCAGCGTTCAGATTCTAGACTGCAGCGCTCACTTACTCACTCACGCTCACCCCTCCCTTCGGCAAAAAGACGGTGGCCTCCGAGGACCAAAACACTTTTGCGGAAATGGCGTCTTCCACGACTGGGATTCATACACGCGAAACACGTTCTCTAGCTGACTGGATTGTCCGGTCAGGCTGCCGTACCAACATGGCGGTGCAAGATGGCGATGTCTCTAAAGCAAGGCCCTTGCTATATGTATATATAAACGCGTAATTATAAGGCCATGAAAACCAAACAAATTTTATTTTATAGCGACTATACACTTATATGAACATATTAATGGGTAGTATATTCATATTTTGCCAATAAACCATGCCAAATATTAAACACTGATCCTTTAAGTGGGTGTTTATAGCCTTGGTTTATCCACAGGACTTTAGAGGTACTCCATGTAATATGGGCCCTTCAGCTCTGTGGGGAGAAATTCAAAGACCAAGTTCAAATCATGTGCGATCAAGTTCTCTCCAAGGGGCCTCTCATATGGTCATACATATGGACCCCCACACACACACACACACACACACACACACACACACACACAAATGAGCTGTTTATATGGCATTTCTGGAAAGTCATGGTTCATAAGGACCCATAAAGGCCCCTCAATCATATAACATGGGCCTGCATATGTGTGTGAGATTTCCTGATTAATTGATTCATTAATTTATAGTTTTATTATTTTTGTCACTTGATTAAAGGCTCCTTTAACCTTTTAAGCCCGAGAGGCTCCCAATTGAAGTCCATCAAGTGCAGCGGCTATATTCAAACATGTCCTTGCACATGTCCGTGCCCAGGGGCCCGACGTCTCTTAATCCGTCTATGGGCACAGTGATGACTGCACAACATTTTGATGGGGAAAAGTGTAGGCCACTGCTGAATTTGGGCATGCACCTGCAGTGCAACTTCTTTCTCCCCAACTCACGGATAGTTGTGGGATTTTCCACTGGTGTAAAGAGAGAACCTATGGCCGAAATGGGTCCCCAGGGAAACGCCAGCGAACATGGCTTCTCGCTGACTCTTGATCATCACGTTTCACACCTTGCGGTCATTCTCTTTGAATTGTCTTCCCAAAAGATGGCTTTATTTTCATTAGTAAAGCTCAATCTGATGAATAAAGTGACTTTGTTTGCCTTCACTTCATCCATTATGCCCATTTTGTCCAGACAAAGAGCCGAGACTGTCGTTTTGTATTCAAAGTTAGAATGTTTTCTCGGTTTTGCCGAATTTCCGATTCTCAGTGGATACCTGTATATACTAAGTGTGATAATTTGATTACAGTGACAATACCCGAATGTGCCGCAAATGCTTCAAGACATATGAGAAGAACCATGCAAGATTTGGTTCTCATTTTCTATTTAAGGGCAACGGAGAAATCAAAGCACACTTGCGATCGGTCAGCTGGGGAGAATAAGAAAACATACCTCTAAATAAATGACTGGTTTTGACGTGTTAACAATCATTCATTTAACTTGAAATTATATGAACTAGGAAAACATAATTCCACATCATCAGCAGTGGCCGTTATCCTCATAAAGCTAAGACGAAAATAAATCATATCGAGGCCAAGTCGCATTTCAATCGACGTTATTGAAATGTGGATTCTTGTATATGTTTCATTTATTCTTTGCTATTTTATGTATATTTAATTTCATTTTGACTTCATGACATAGCTTACACAGGCCTACATTTAAACTGGTGACTGTGGCCTATAATAAATTAAACATCTCAGCACCATTGAAGTGGACAGCAGCGCAAAGCGAAGTTACGAAGCACTTAACTTTCGTGCGCGCGCTCCCGCGGAAGACCTTCTTCGGGAAACGCAAGTTAAAAACGAGGGACTTTCGTAAGAGCGCTCGTAGCAAACCCTCTTAGGCTACGTTCAGACAGCAGGTCTTGGTGCACAATTCGGATTTTTTGGAGAAATCCGATTTTTTTGTGTGCTCGTTCATATTACATATTATTTGCGACGTCTATCAGTTTTGAGTATGAACTGAATGCGACCCTGAAGTGACCCGCAGGCGCAAAAGAGGTCCTGAGGTAATACGTGACCACGCAGGCACGCACTGTTTGTTGACAGAAGTAAATATGGAGGCATCTCGTCGGGCGAAGCTAGATCCGTCTGGTCCCGGCATTTCAATGACGTAAAGGTCGGATAAATGCGACCAGGCCGTTCAGACAGCAGTCGCATTGCAAAATATCAGATACGTATCGGATTTAGGACCACATATGAAAGTGTCCTGGGACGGATTTTAAAAAAAATCGGATTTGTGCTGTTCAAACTGTCTTTAACAGATCGGATACAGATCACATATGGGCAAAAAAAATCGGATTTGTGCCACATTTGCCTGCTGTCTGAACGTAGCCTTAGAGCTCTACGATCGATCCTTATTGGGAATCGATCTGTGCCTCCCTTGATCACCTTTAAATGTACCTGCAACCTATGAGACAGACTAGTTCATTCTGACAATGGAGAATCACCTTTCACTGTCTCGTGATTGTCTAATCAGCCTGCAGGTCTTTTTCACTGTGGCCACTGCACACTGTTTTGTCCAATACCAAGTACAATTTGCCCATGTGCATAACGCCCGCAGGTTCACTTTCCAAGAAACGGCCCAAAAAGTTGTTTATTCATAGAACAAAACACGAAAGGACTTTATTAAACGTTGCATTCCTAAAATAGATCACAAAACGGTTTTACAGACCATTTCAATTTCAGCTGCTTACACAATCATGTGCGACAAGCAATGAAAAAATATCCAAATGAAGCACGTTTCTATGGCCAGGATAAAAAAAAATAAAAAAAAAACAACTGTTGCAGTAAAGCACACGTATGACGGTAGGCCTGCAGCATGAATCAAAGGCTTCGTGAACAAGTTACTTTGACTTTTCATCAACAAATGTCCCAAGCTAATTCAATGTCTGTTGCTCACATTAAATGAACCCGTTTGCTGCGGAAAATAGTTCACAAATCATATCTTTTTCGAACAATAACATTAGTGTTATGACATAAAGAACCCCAGAGAAAATAAACATGAAAATATACGTGGAAAAATTGGAATATTACCCGTATGGTTTCGGACTGCCTTGCTTCCTGGGGTAGTAGGAGAATGAACGTTGCATCCATTTTAAGTCAAAAAGATCTAGCTAAAGAGAATGAAAGATCACTGTGGGTCGTTCTGCAGCGGCCGAAACAAACATCATCTTCATCTCCGAGCAATCAAATTTGATTTCCCCGTTAGTTTTGCACGTTGTAAGTGCACGACTGCAAGCAGACGTTTTCCTCAGCATTCCTTCCCAGACATTAAAAATCCTTATTTTCTCCCTGATCGAAATCCGTCTCCGCTGATAAATGCTCTCGGGAGCTGCGAAGTAGCTATAAAGCTCGCGGTAGTAAGCCGTTTGAACTTTTATACGGCTTATTTTAGATACTGGGTATAGTTATAACGCAAGAGAATATACGGAATCCGTTTGATTACGGCAGCAGCCAGGGTTGCCAGATATCGCGAGAGAAACAAGGAATCCAAGATATCAAGAAGCCCAAAACAGGAAAACATTTTCTTTTACTCTGTTTCTACATCGAAAAAAGAAAAAATACAATGCCCTCACTTATTATGGATGAAAAACAATCATTTTAATCAGATATCTTAACTGATAAAATTAGAATATTTTAAGAACATTTCAGGCTGAAATCCTGAAATAACTTGAGAACATCAAGGCTTCGTCCCCGAAAAGACGTTCTTGTGTTTTAGAACAAAGAGAGTATTCAGTAGTGTGTGAATGTTTTAAGCATGTTTTAAACTATTCCGCAAGGAAAGATTCTTCCAAAGATAAATGTGCTAATCGGTCTATTAACTAATTCCCTACGGAATACTTCTATATAAAATTGTCGCGTTTGCACGGAATACTTTTCCCGAAAATTACACACTATAAACACACGTTTAGTTAAACGTCACCATTTTCAAAATAAAGGTTTTTAGCAGATTCAAATGCAAATGTCAAACTAGCAGTGTTTTTCTGGGTATTTGTAACATCATTCCAATTGTCATTTCGGTTGCCTGCTAGGTGACGCTGAGCTCGACCACGACCTGTCCTGGCTCGGCCACGGCCCGCCCCTCCTATGGTTGAAGTACAGGTGGCCCATCACCGCGGTCAACTGATTTCGTGTTTGCATTCTTCACCACTACAACACTTTTTTCAGAGTTTCCCCTCCACATTTTCGAAGTTTCGAATCTGTCATGATTCTCCCAGTGTTTGTTCGTTTTCCAGCTATGAAACCTTGTAAATGATTATCTGAAAGCTAGTGTGCACGTTTTGGGAAAAAAAGTTTTGAAAAGTTGAAACTGCTGGAGTACAGTCCAATCTCTGGGTATGGTGGGATTAATTGGTTGCTCCGCCATTAATTGGCATGCACAGCATATGCAAACAGGATGCATGCTCAAGGGTTATTGCAACTTTTTGTTAAATAAAATGAGCCCCTGCTCAATGGATCCTTCATGAGTGAAATTAGTACTATGCTTCTCCAACCAAAAGTACATGAATAATGTTATGCCAAATAATAGTAGGCTTATTGCTGTACAAACCAATCACCCCAACAGGTAAATAAGAGCACAAGGGAATTAGAGAATGAAACAAATAAAGTTAAGACTGCATAACTGTGTAATGCTTTCTACAGCACACCAACGAACCAAAGCAGAAGAGTCAGTTGCCTGGAACTGCAGATGTATCCACTGCAACAGATTTTTCCGAAATTCTCTGGGTCGTTTTTTTTCCCCTCAGTCTTCCAAAGCCGCATTCAAAATTTGAAATGGGTCAGATATAACTTTTAGTTTATGGGTCTCTTCCCAGGAACTCACAGACGAGCGCCCCCTCCGAATCCCTCCATCTTTTATGGATGGGGCCGGTTTCTCCTGGTGTGTTCTATTACAGAACCTTGCTGGAAATGGATCCGTGGGGTTGCTCAGTCAGAAGAGAAGTCGGTGGTCGAGACCTTGCACACAGTGGCAAGTTTCCTGCTGAGGAATATCGCAACACACTCACAGTGCATGAAAACACAATGTATATCCTTTCAAGACTTTATTAAATTTGCAGCACTATAACAAAGAAAGGAGAGCGTCACTTGAATCATGAGTTCAGAATGTCTCTCTCGCTGATAACATTCCCAGTGTGCTTAAATACACATCTGCAGAGGTGGGGGGCATGCGTTACATACTCATTGTCCAGTTCCTCATTATTTGTCTAACTGCTGATGCCAGGTCTCCTTATCTCAGCCACGAGATGTTCTGGGCATTCATTCTGCAGTGTATGTCCCCCATTTTTGTTTTGCTTCTTTTTTGACTGACAGGCAGACAGACAGACAATTTCTACCACCCAGTATCTTTCCACTAATCAGAAGTTTTATGTACATTAGACGATTCCCAGAGTAGTTTATTTGAATCCCAAATTCAGATGGTGGAACTGATGGCCAGCTATTTTGCATCACAATTGTCTGGATTTGGGCCTTCCAACTGCTCAAAATATCGCTATTTATTCCATATTTATTCCAAATGGCCTGTTCTTGCCACTTATGTTAGATTTTCGGAAAAATAAATCTTACGGTACACATCTGTAGGGTTATTCACCTGTATGAATTCTCTGGTGGCGTTTTGAATTAGATTGATTTGAAAGAGACATCTCACACTTTGTACATTTGTAGGGTTTTTCCCCACTTGAATTAATTCTTTGGTGTGATTTTAAATAAGACCGCCCCAACAACCCCTTTCCACACTGATCACAAATATAGGGCTTTTCAACTGAATGAATTCTACAGCAGCATTTTAATGAAGATGCCCATGAAGAATGCATCTTACATGTTGCACATTTGGAGGGTTTTTCCACTTGCATGAATTTTCTGGTGGCATTTTAAATAAAATGTCTGCGAAAAACACATACCACACTGCATACATCTGTAGGGCTTTTCACCTGTATGAATTTTCTGGTGGCGATTTAAACCAGATCGCTGGGAAAAACACAACGGACACTCAGGACATCTGTATGGTTTTTCACCTGTATGAGTTCGCTGGTGGCATTCTAAATTATATTTTTCAGAAAAACACATCTCACACAGTGTACATTTGTAGGGCTTTTCACCAGAATGAATAAACAGGTGAGATTTTAAATGTACTTTCTGTGAAAAACACATCCCACACTGCATGCATCTGTAGGGCTTTTCACCCGAATGAATTCTCTGGTGGCGATTTAAACTACCTTTTTGGGAAAAACACGATAGACACTTAGTACATCTGAATGGTCTTTCACCTGTATGAGTTTGCTGGTGGCGTTTTAAATTATATCCTTTTGTAAAACACATCTCACACTTTGTACATTTGAAGGGTTTTTCACCTTTATGAATTCTCTGGCGGGATTTTAAATTAGTTGTCTGTGAAAGACACATCTCACAGGGCTTTTCAACATATGAGACATTGACATTTTCTTGCAAGACACCAACACTTTCAGTCTTAATATAGTTTCCATCATCTGTTTCTATTTTGATATGATCAATATAAGGATGGGTTATTTTGGCTAGTTCTGTGAAGTCTGGGCTCTCTGTCTTAAGATCCTCAGTGTCAGAGGGGCTCAGATCAGTTTCTGTTTTTATAAACGATCCTTCTAAGTAATGTGAATCACTGACCCTGCTGTTTGCAGTAACACACTCTGGCTTCAGTGTGTTCAGTCTAGGTGTAGTACATTTTGTCTCAGACTCTGCCATGTGGACAGACTCCAGTCCATGTAGTTCCTCTTCTTTCTCTCTGATGCTGTGCTGCTCGGGGAGCTCTGGTAGGGTCGTCTCCGTGTCCTGTCTCAGACGGACTCCTGCCTGCATCATTCTGCTGATCAAATGTGTTCAGAAGTGCAGCTCCTGTAGGGAAACAGAGCAGGGGATTTTTGTCTTCAAGCAGTCCAACGGTACAAAAAATGTTTTTGGATTTTTGATTTTATCAACCAAATCTTTTGCATTTCTGATTTTCTCGCATTAAAGTGCCTATTCCGCGAGAAAATGGACTTATCTGTTAGTATTTGAATATGGTAGGTCCATAATCAGTTTGTGACATGTCGTGGTTCTTGAACTCCAACACAACTTGAAGTATTGGTTTTTGCGAATAAAAGGGAATAGGCAGAGAATTTACGCAAGTAAGAAGCGTGTTGCGGTGTTTTGTAACACCGCAAATTGAATATTCATGTTCTCGCCGGTTCTCGCCCACTCTGGAGTGTAACCGCTCACACAATAGGCAACTGGTCTGATTTAATCTCTAATGTGCGTGTTGTAAGCTCATTGATGTCTTGCAACTTTGTTGTAAAGTTGCACATTAAATGGGCAATGTGTGCTATACATTGCTGGAACTACCGATCTGGTTCGATAATTTGTCGTCGTCGGCTTATGCCAGTGTGACAATCACTGCATGACAATGTTCGTATTAAGCTGCTTTCACACCAGATGCGGAACAAATTTTTCGCACAACAGATTACATTCAAAGTCAATGCAAAGATTTCTGTGTTTGAATTGACTTTGAATGTAATCTGTTGTGCGAAAAATTCGTTCCGCATCCGGTGTGAAAGCGGCTTTCCACAGCTTCTGTTCCCCCTCAATGCAAGTTTCACTTGCATAACGGTGGATTTCGCCACTAGTAACATGGAAAGCGATTATGACTCTGGACCTCTTGCACTTTTTTTACTTGGGGATTGAAAGCAAAGCATGATCATTTAGATTGTTTAAATGGAATAAGACAATTTGGAATGTCTTAAAGCAATTCCATTGCCTTCAGTTCCTGAGTAAAGACAAGCGTGAGAATTCCAGAGTCATAATCGATTTCCATGTCACTTGTGGGGAAATTAACCGTAATACAAGTGAAACTGATAAACTTTCATGCACAACGACTTCAATTCTGCAAGAGAATCTCTTAGATGCGCATTAATTGAATAATTGCTGACTACAGCACAGGAACGTGAATGCCACTAAGAGGCGAGACACTCGCGCCGAATGCGTGAGAGTTGGCAGCTCTCTAATCCAGAGGGCTGCGAGACATTTCATCTAATTTGTTAGACTAGTAAAATTACCACTCTGAAACGTCCATTGTTAGACGCGTTGGTGGCATTTCCTGCATTGCATCGGCCTCCTCTTCAGATTCGGGGTCATATAAGGCAATATTTGTGAACTTTGTGTAACCATTGCTTCATTGAAGTCTTACTATGCTACCTGTAAAATCTGTTGTCTTTCATCATCTATGGTTGTAGCTAGCTAGGCTCTGGGCCAGTAGGGCATTGGGGTTGGGGCTGTTTAAATATTGAATATTCAGGAATGAAGCTGAACTATCCAATCAGCGCAAAGCTTACTTAAATGCCGGATATTCATGAGGGAACTCACCCATCTTCTCAGACTGCCTTTCAGTGATGGTTAGAAGGTCATCAAATAAGCGATCCAAGGCACTTTTCCCCACAAATAATGGTATGAATACGACAGCAGGGCATTGGGGATTAACACAAAATGTTGGGATGTGTGTGGAATGGGCACTCTAATGTACCTAACTTTTAAAAATGTAGAAATCCTGGTAACTAAAGCAGACATGTTCTCCAAAAAACCTCTCAAGGATGTCAAACCTAAGGGGGCTATTTACAAATTTTGGCCCGATTTCAGTGTGGGAACATAAGCATTTCCATAACTAGAGCTGGACTCGCGACAGCACATACCTCTGCCAGCATAGCTGGATTTGAACTTTGGCCTATATCTCAGCTGTACTTTGGCCTAGATACGCCAAAATTTAATCACTTGTTCCTCTTATGCTACTTTAACATCCTGCAACATTTGGGTAAAATCTATGCAACTGTTTTTAAGATATCCTGCTAATAGTCAGACAAACAAATAAACAAACAGAAGCAAAAACATAACCCTCCTTGGCGGAGGTGGTAATAAAATATAAATAATATATTAATAACTGGAAAAGGCTAAATTTTCTGAAGAAAATTTGTGTGCTTGCTTCAGCGAGAAAAGTTGAAGGGGTTGGCTTATAAAATGAAGATGCTTGGAAACTGAGAGGCAAAGTTAATTGATGAAGGGTCATTCCAGCTCAAAATCAACCAGTGGCTCCCAGGTCACCCCTTCATATTCTGAAAAAATTCACAGGTGCTCCTCTACCATGTTTATACAGGAAATATTAGCTCTGTATCTCAAATAGTTTTGAAGTTACAGCCCCTGGAAATTGATTAATTTTTTTCCATTTTACCAAACTTGCCTGTCAGTGCAACTTCAAGCAAGAATATCACCAAGTTTTTCCAATCTCCAAATGTTTTCCAATCAAGTGTCTTGGGCTAACTTTTTCTGTAGATTACGAAAATGCTGTCAGATTTGCTGTAGCTTGTACCCTTTTCTTCTCACAAGGCTAAAAAAATTGCCTCTATTCTTTTTTTAAGACTGTCAAGTTTGCCAGCTATCATGGAAGTAACGTTAATGTCAGTAATCCTGCTTTTCTCCCCGACATTAGTTAGCTGACCTGATGCCAGCAACCTAACTAGATAGCTAACTTGGTTTGCAAGCCGAAAGTGGACAGACTAACCAACAAAATTTCATAAAGGTCCGTAAAACGTGGTGCTTGTGGCTGCGGTGTGACATTTTGGTTTTGATGTTCAGAAGACATCGTCCAATGCAATAGTTAGCAGCAGCCAGTGTTGCTAAAGAGGGATATGAGTCAAGAGTCACACAACAGTCAATGTCTCAAGATACATAGAGATTTAACGTTAACCTTAACCCGTCCAAAACAAGGGCAAGCACTATTACCCAGTCGCAGACGAATTTCGTCATTACTTTTCCCCCTTTTCTTTGGTGGTTGGGCATAATGCATCTAATTGGAGACTGAAGCAGCCAATCAGAATCGTGGCACATTTGTAACACTCTGCACGCAGGTGAAGTTGAGCGTGCACAGAGAGGGCAGACAGAGAAAGGGAGAGACATGCTTTGAGCGAGCATGCTGCGGTCTGCCAGCATGCAGAACATGAGTTTGCGAGAGGGCAAACAGTGAAACTGAGTGAGAGAGGTTAATATTGCACGTTCACATTGATCATAGCAAACATGCAAAGACATTTGTTGAGCACAGAATAGAGTTTTGTTCGCTCAATCGGAAGGTTTTGTTTGCCCACTAATAATTTTTCCTCAAAACAAGATTTGTGTGCTTGCAAAATATATTTTTCTGCGCTCAAAATTTCCAATTGCTCGCTCTGGATTGTGGCACAAATATAATTCCATACACTCCAACAATACCACAGCGACAACGAGCAGGGAGAGAGCGACAGAGGATGGTCACGGTCAGGAGCAGGGCAGCTCCAATCCCTCTTCACCAGGTCACACATCATCTTGGCACAGCAACAACAGTAACTGTTGTATGTCTGATATCGATATGAAAAGGCACAGAAGATAAATGATGGTCACACTGTTAAATCCAATTGACATTGGCACTAAATGTTTGCAGATTTTCTGCTTAAAGCGCAACTTTAGCAATTAGCTGGTAACTTGAATGTTAAAACTCATAACACACTTGTTTGTACCAATTTAGTAGTAATTGTAATGAAGTGTTATTGTAAGAATCTCCACCACATTTTAGTTAATGTGCACTCAATATTTTTCCTCTGTTTTGTGAATAAAAATAGTGAAAACAGTAAATGAATGTATCCTAAATTAAAGGAACAGTGCAGAAATCAAAGTGCAGATCCACCTTACTTGACCACAGCACAGTTTGTATGAATGTAGGCATTGCCTTGACATTTATCTGGATCTCTGTCTCACTGAAGATCAGACTACTTGCACATTGTGTAATCTCATGTTGTGTTTAGTCATGAAATTGTAGTATTTCAATATTACATTCAATACATAGGATTTACAATTTCATAGGCTATATGTTTTAGTGAAAAAATTTTTTTTTTTTGGACACTGCTGAGTGAAGGATAATTTCAGTATCCCGAATACTTGAATTCTTGTACCTCACCTCTAACAGAGCTCACCTTGATCAGACTTGTGACAAATTCCTTTTCGTCAATTCCAATTCCAATTCCTTTTAAAAATATTCTTCAATTCCAATTCCTTTCGGTCAATTCCTTCAATTGGAATTGAATATTTTTTAAAAGGAATTGGAATTGAGCTTTTCGAGGTAAAAGGAATTGGAAAAGGAACTGGGGAATTGGAATTGACCAAAAGGAATTGGAATTGAAGAATATTTTTAAAAAGGAATTGGAATTGGCGAAAAGGAATTTGTCACAAGTCTGACCTTGATATTTCAAGGTTTCAAGTCCTTTTCTTAATTTTTAACAAAATAGGTGTGGTCTGATGGACAACATGGTTTCAGCCAAATACAAGCTTGATATGACTGGTGAGAGATATATACACACACACTCACACATTATCATAAATGTGACTGTGTGGATGAATGTTGGACAAATACTTGGCCCCTCTGTGAGAAATATGGCCCCTTATTTAGAAAAATCCAAGATGCGCCACTGACCCTACGTAATGAAATACAGCCAGAGTGTGGTGCTTCACTGTCTTTACTTCACTTCACTGTCTTTTAAGGCGCGCTTTCGCGCGCGCGCACCATAGCGCGCCTAAAGAAAATTGAGGTGAGGAAAAACCTCACAAAGACAAAGCTCGATAAAAACAGTGCTTAGTAGCGGCGAAGATGGGAACAAGTCTTCGTGGAGACCGGAGATTTTCAAGCGAGAGATACCCGTTCTGTGATTGGACAACCCGTACCAAGTGACCCTTTTTGAACCAATCGCCTGTGTTTCATTTTCGCCTTCGGAGCGGCTGTAGATGGCGAACGCAGCCACGGGACATGCCATTAGAGAAGAAACTTTTTTTTTCCCACAATGGGACACTCCAACAGGAATTATGTCCCTACAGTGAAGAATGTAAACGGCAAGCCCATGGTGGCGGAAGTGAGTGAACGTTTCACGTCGGGTTGAGACTTCAGCGACAAAAGGTGAATCACGGCTTTCGAGAATGCTTGTCTAGATATGCGCATAAATTAACTATTCTCGGTCTCAGAAATTCATTTGCCGTGGACACGCGAAGTGTTACTTGGCTGAACCGTCAATGGGTACTATGGACGAGATTTAGACAGTGACATTTGTTTTGGTTTCCAACTTTGGTCAGTCCACGTGCATGGTTTGTGAACGTAGCCAACTAGTGTTGAGGTATATTTCAATATTTCTCATCAAATTCATCAGTAAATCAGTGACCATAAGTATCTATTCTGTTCAGTGGATTTGAAAACATAATCAGGTGAGACATTTAAATGTGTTTGATTTCTGTAGTTTTGATCAATATTTGTTCAGTAAAATCATTAGTTATGACTAAAAAGACAATCATTTGAACCATTTAAATGTGTTTGATTTCTGTAGCTTTGATCAATATTTGTTTAGTAAAGTCATAAGTTATCACTGAAAACACAACCAGTTGAATCATTTGCGTATCTTTTTATCAAATCCCTTTGACTGTATTTTTCTCTAATTTTTTAAATGTATTTTCTTTCCCTTTTTTATGGGAACAATACGTCTGTGCGCCACCAACATTTTCCAGAGAATTCCATAGAGAGCTTGCCAACCAACAGGGGAAAGAAAAAGCTGAAGAGATAACCAATGTAATGTGATTGAAATAATAAATTGATTAGTTTTTTTTTTTTTTTTCATAAATATGGCCATTTGGGATCATTGGGGTAGTACTCCTTGCGCACGGACTACTCACCGAGTTTGGATTATTGTACGACTCAAGGCTGGAATAAAATTTGATAACGTCTGAGGATTTTGTCTCTCCAATTATTTACGGACAAGGGGACCTCGAAAATATGAAAACCTTTGATTTGGGAAAACACAACACAGGCTTCCAGGATAGTTAGCGGAGAGGCATAACTAGTCAGTATGAAATTTCCGTGGGAGGGCATGTGGCAAACATTTAGAGGAATTTTCGGCCGCTTGCTAACGCTGGTTTTGTGAGAATATCCGTGATACTGCTGTTCTCCCCTTACAATCAAGCATGTTTTTGTAACACATTAAAAAGACTAATAAAGACTAAAACAAAATTCAGTATTAACGTTACGGTAGTGATCACAGAGCCAAGGGTATGTACACCTGGAGCTTGCATGCGTTCTTTTCCTACCCCCATGAACAATTTTGACCAGTTGAGAGAATGCCTGCTGCAAGGACTAGGTTAGCCTGCTTGGTGCATAAACAAGTTGCAATTTAGTCAACATCTTTAGCACACAGTAACATTAATTAATACTGTGACTAAAAGTGACCCACATAAAACTTGCAGATATGTAAACATATAGTGCATTCTTACCTCTATTCGTTCAGAGTGTTTGCTTTGTTGGGTAGGAACTTATTTTCATTCGAAGTGATTATTCGCTCGTAACACGTGCCATTTTCATTATCCCGAGTGCGTGAGCGCGTTAAAACAATTGCCTTTTAATGATGTCACTAATTCGATGAACGAAAAAAAAAACTTCAAGTCATTAGCATTCAGAAAATCTGGTTCTTTTCATGAACTTCGCAGTTGGTTTGCAAGTCGTCCCCGTTACCGTGATGTTACATTGCATGTAAGTATTCGAGGCTAAAACTATCATCAACTTTGAGAAGCGGGAGATAGGATTTCATCGTGTTTTCATTGAGACTATTCATTGGAAAACTGGTGACGTAATTTTGAGGTCAAATTACCATAGTCATGGCAATTGGTGCACGCCGAACGAGCCATACCATACGTTAAGAACTAGAACGGACAGGACGTACGCAGAATATACGGAAGAAAACTCTGAATGAAATAGTGATGGAACATCTGATAGTCTAATAATTTGTGTTGAGAGCAATGATGATGTTTGATCAAGGGCTTTGGCAATTGCAATTTCCAGCACTACTGAAAATGAATGACTCTCACAGTGACCTAGTCTATTGAGAAGGGCTGTCTGCTGATTACTTCTGGCTAGATGGCGAGCAGTCAGCGCCGTTGTATAGGGGGGAAAGGTGATGACAATTCTAAGGGCCCACAGTCCATTAGGGCCCACAAAACCCACAGTGGCCGCCATGACAAAATTATTCTGCATAGATTTACCTAATATTCATACTAATGCATCAGAGTTTAAACAAAGCCATTAAGGCATGCAATATTGATGAAATACATTTCAGTAACCCCCTTCTTAAAAAATAGTTCGATCCATGCTTCGTGCTTGTATAGGAAAATTGTGCGTTTTTGCTGGCGAGGTCGCGAACTAAGGCAGCAAACAGGGTGCACCGCCCTTGCGAATATGATGTAAAAAAAAAAAAAAACACAAATCTGGACACCAGAAAAGAATAGAGAGACGACAGCAGGAGCAAAGCAGGGGTCCAGAACATTACAAAATTCTTTTCAAAGAAAGGTGAGAGTATTTAACTAGCTTGCTACGTTAGCTGTTCAGGCTGGCTATCCAGCTGCTACCGTTACGTTAATGTAACATGCGGTCAGCTGAGTAAATAATCGCCTGACAAGAATGGCATTACTCAGTTATTTACGGTATCATCCACAGAAAGGATCGGTAAGGTTGTCATTCGCTAGCCATTATAATATGCCGTCAAAAAATCCGGTAGCAGCAGCCTAGGACACGTTCCTCCGTTCTTATTATGAGTGGTTACTGCATACTTAGCTCTCTCTAGCTGTGAGTGACAGTACAGGCTAGGTTTGGCTAACGAAATACATGCAGTCAGTGTGGTAACCTTAGGTGTAACTTAAATAATCGCTTGACAAGGCTGACATTACTTTTACCTTAAGTGTTTACTAAAACTAAACTGCTAATTTAGCCTGTTGACATAAGTCTTGTTCACGCAGGGGGTCATTTTGCAGGGCTTGCCCTCCTCTTAACAATAAAAAGATGAAGCTGAGTGCTTAGAGCAATGGTACTGAGAAGCCCATTTAGATTTTGTTTATTCCAAGACTCGGTAGATTAGTTCTTCATCAGTTGTGCCATGCAACATAACTTAAAATGCTTAAGAAAGTAATATGAAATGGAACAATTAAGCCTTTATGCACTGCTACTCCAGAATCAGCTGTGGTCACTTCATCGGAACCTGACCCAGCTACTCCAGAATCAGCTGTGGTCACTTCATCTGAACCGGACCCAGCTATAGAACCTCACCACCAGTAGCCTGAAGATGTTTTTGATGGTGAGTGAGTGAGTGAATGTGAATAAGACAACTAATAAATCATAATTTACAGAATGATACTCTCTTTGTTGAGTGGTTAATTGTAAAAAAGGAAAAATCGGGTGTATTGCATTAGGCACTGTCAAGAACACTGAGAAACAGAAAAATAAAGAATAACATCATGATACATAGTCGTAAAAAAATGGCAATGAAAAGTCGGGGGCGGGGGCCCACACCAATATTCTGTCAGGGGGCCCAGAATTCCTTGCAACTGCCCTGCAGTCACACACACAAGGGTGTGTTTCGGCATCTTCCATTCACCATTTGTTGCAGCTCTGCATATGTCCTGTCCAATTGAAGCTACAAGTCTGTTGGCCTTTGTTGAAGCATCAGTGACTCTCCCAGATAAAGCATACCTCAAGAAACTCCTAAGGTCTTGTGGAAGAACATCATCTGTATTGGGAATATAATCGACAGTGGGAGGCCATCTCAGATCATCTGATTTGTCAAAGGCATCAAGGATGACATTCCTTAAATACAAAGCAATTTCAGTCAAAGTATCTTTGTTATCCAAGAGAAATGCTTTCTGCACAGTCTCAACTAGTTTCATGTCAGCATTGTAGACCACTTGGGTTATGAACTCACCCTTCGATTCCAATTTACAGAGTGCTATCTTCCCTCGATACAGATGCTCCAATTTTCCTTTCAGTTTACGACTTCTGAACTCAGGGTTTGCAAACTGTGTTTCTTCTAAAGCTGTGATATAGTATGTATTGAGTAGATCTGTCAGCTTCACAACATTCTGGTTATGTAGCATCTCACTGTCAACAATGTCAACCTTACAGAATGCGGTCTCGTGAGCTCCTTCCAGGTCTTCTTGATAGGACTTTGCGTCACTGTCTGTGCTCCTCCAGCGTCTAGGATCCTGGAGATACTTCTTCCGGCAACTTTCATGGAAGTGTGCTTTTGAAGCAAACGAATCATACCCTCTAATTCTAACCAGCAGCTTTTCATCTTTCTTCTTTTCAGCACCTTCCAGAACTGTTCTCCATGCATCAGTCAAACTTTGATGGCATCTCCATCGTTCAACATCCACAGTTTTTCATGGAGACACTGAATTCCTCATTGCAAAATATACAGTCTTTGGCAAATGTTTGATCACTACTTCTCCGTCGACACACGGATGCTGGCCCTGGAGTAGGCCCTGATTGTTGCAATCTATCAATGCGTTTTGTGAAATGCTGATAGTAGTCACAGTATTACCCATGCTGTTCTGAAGCTTCAGATGGTATTTGCTGACCTACCTCTAGGTACCGTATACATTGATGTTCCCAGACCATTGCTGAATAAATATTTACAAAAGAAAGGAGGGACTTAGTTTCTGGGTTGAGAAGATTTGCAAGAGTCACAACTTCAGTGAAAAAGTAAACAAATCACAGTTTGCATTATTCACTTTATGTCATGGTTTACAGCTCACCGGATGCCAACGGCAATTCGGCAGGCACTAGGACCATGGGCCCAGTAATATGGGCCTGATAATTTGAGTAAACGATTCTCATAAGTGACTCTCTATATAATAATCATGTTCATTTTGTTGTAAAGTATGCCAATGAAACTATGATTTATTTTTTTTTTTTTTTCGTACAAATTTGATCTTGCTTCCAAACTTTTGGCCTGTAGTGTACCTTATTGAGAAGCACAATGTCTATTTTTCAAAATGATACCGAGTTTGCTAAGCTTACTTTTCTAATAAGAGGAAAAATCTTCTGAATCTTGTATCTCCATGAAATTGCATTTTTGACAAAAATAGGAACTATTTATGCATCTTGGCCCTCGTTTATCAAACGTGCGTACACCAAAAAAATGGGTGTAGCCTACGCCAAATCTCCCACAAGGATCGGCATTCATCAATCTGAACGCGAGTGAACGGTCTGCAAAAATCTCACGCCAGGTCTGACCAAGCGTACGCAGATTTGAAACCAGCGAACAACATGTGGGAGCGAGTGCAGCTGTCAAAATGATTAATGAACCATATGCAGCGATGCGGACATCATGCTGTTGTTGTTCTTATTGGTAAAGTGAATAAATAGGCTAAATAAATGAGTAAATAAATAAGACACCTGTGTTGAGGAATTAATAAAACATATATTTTGAGACAGCCTGCTTGTCAGGCCAGACGGCTGACAATTAATTAAAGACAGACCGGAAAATAACTTAGCGCGTAATTATTATAGAAAATCAAATTTATTACTAGGGCGTGCACATTTACAGTCATTTCATCAAACTCTTATTTGTTTTGCGGTCACTTTGACTGAGTAACCATAAGAGTACATTAACTAACTAGCTAACTTGCGTTTCTTTTGATGCTCAGTATATATAGGCCGACGGACACTTTGACCGTGATCACATTTTGACAATGGCAGATCTTATATTGTTAGAGGAATACACTTCTGTCCGACTTGAGAGGAACTTTCGGCACAGAGAAGATCTCCTCTGGGAAAGTGACGAGTGGCTGCTCGTTTTGTGTCGCACCCAAAAAAATGCCATGAAGTAATACTAATAAAAGTACAATGAAGAGTGATCTCTGCAGACTGTATTTTAACAATTACCCTCATGCAGCTCTGATCGAGGTGGTGGGGACTCATCCGTGTCCCCACCGCCTCATATTTCCACGATGGAGCGGGAGGTGCTGTCACGCGCTCCTCGAACGGTGACAGCTGGTGGTTCGAGTCTGGTTGGCCTCCACCGGTCAGTGCGCTGCTGCGCCTGAGCGCAGCAACCCGTTATTTGGTGGCGATCTTAAAATCGGACCACTTTTTTTTAACCTACATGTAAAGCACTTGGATTGTCAGTTATGTAGGCTATATAACATGAAATATCATGGATCTATAAATTGAATTCATTAATGAATTAAATCAAACCTCTGCTGCACTCCGGTTTTCCACCCCAACGGTGTTTACCACAGCAGCAATAGTTTTCCAGCCTTCTGGGCTCCCCTGATGCCACTCTTAAGGCTTCCAAATAAAATAATTTTGTTTTTCTTCACCTCTGTTGTGATAATTTATATTTCCTCCTCAGTGAAGTTCTTCTCCTTTGCCGTCTTTCGAGAGTCCATGCCGTAAAGTGGGCAGGACTATGCCTCCTGGAGCATGAATTTATTGTGGCGTGTCATGTAAATTACGATGGTTTCAGCTGCCAGATTTATCAACGCCACACCAGTTCTACACTGAAATCAGCGACGTTCACACTTTTAGTAAATCAGACGTGACACCTGGTGAACGCTGATATTTACACCAGAATCTACACCAGATCCTACACAAGGTTGATAAATGAGGGCCCTCTTTACTCGAAAAATTTTGACTCAGTATCAACAAGTGGTACACCAAATTATTTCTTTTGATTGTAGGAATGTTCCTGTCCATACTTAATGCCACAAATACTGAATATAATGTATACAGAAGTTATGAAAGAAAGAATAAGTAATTGTTTTATGAAAATTTTGTGTAAAATTTGATATTCTAATTAATATTCACTAATATGCAAATGTTCTGATTTAGCATAAATGTATATCAAAATTTAGACCAATATGTCTGCTTTAATTTGGTTCATATTTTGTTGTTTTATGTTCAGCATCATGTGAGATGTAGATTTAAATTCATTACCCTTCATCACATAAAAAACCTGCGGTTGCCATGGAAACCGTTAAATTACATACAGCCCAAGTGAGCTTTTTCATGGGAACATTTTTTTTCTCAAGCCTCTGACCCTAAGGAACGTATTGGGACCCATGAGATGTTTTCCTGGGGCGGTGCATGGAGGGCCCTACTGGCCCCCGGGGTATACATTGTTACTGGTGTCAAGGGTATGGCCATGTTGTTGCAGTTTGTAAAAATGAGAGTTATCTATGTAGAAGATGTGGAAAAGAATGATGTTCAGAAGAGAGCTGTGATTTAACAAAAGAGAAGGTTGTTTATTATCACTGTGGGGAAATCATGAAGTGGGGCAAAACAAGGTGAACGAAAGAAATTAGAAAGAGAGGTTGAGTGGACACGGACATAGAGTGAAATGTCATTCGTGGAGGCAGCAAAGAAAGAGAGGCTGGAGAAGAGATCAGTAAGGAGAGAGCTAGGCACAATCAAAATGAAGGGGAAAGAACAAAATAGACCGGACAAACAGTCGGTGTGTATAGACAAGTGAAGGTTTTTAGCGTTCATCGCGATGGTGATCAACGGCGCGTGCGAGATTGACACAAAAACAGAGAGAATAAGGATGGTTGTACACGCAGCTAGAGAGATTTTAGAGATAACTGACCTCAAAGGGGAGGAAATTCAAGGATTTTTGGAGAAAGGGTTTGGTGGAAATTAATCATCGAATTTAAATCATATAATGGTGAATATTGTTATCGAAGATTGTGGATTTGGGTGAAGGAAGAGAATTTTTTTTTTTGAGTTCAGCCAATTCTGTACAGTAGATGATGGTAATGCACAACACATATGAATGCCAACCGCCAATAAAACTCAAAAGAGGAAGAAGAAGAAAACCTTTGCTGTCGCTACAAAGACAGTGAGGCTAGAGAAGGGATCAGTGAGGAAAGAGATGGACTCAATAGAAATGAAGGAGATGGAACAAAATAGACTGTACAAACAGTCATTGAATATAGAGAGGTTTTTAGGGTTATCGCAATGGTGATCAACTGTGCAAGCAAGATTGAAACAAAGACAGGGAGAATAAGGATGGTTGTGCACGCAGCTAAAGAGATTTTGGAGATAACTAATGTTGAAGGGAAGGAAATTCAAGGAATTTCGGAGAAAGGGTTTGATGGGAAATAAGCATCGAATTTTAAATTATGTAAAAACAGACATTGCCATCAAAGTTTGTGAATTTTTTTTTTTAAGTTCAGCCAATCTTCAGTTATCTTTTGGTACAGTAGATGGAGGTAATGCATAATGAAGAAACGTTAACCAAAGTAAAAAATCTCAAAAAGAAGGAGAAGAATAATTGGAGTTTGGTTTGCAAATGAGTGAATTTGGCAGAATTTCCATTCATTGTTTAAATAGTGGCTTTTTTTTTACTTTTAACTTTTGCACGGATTTGGTTTGAGTTTGTATAATGGACAAACTGTTTTGGCAAAATGGAGTGCGACGTGGCAGAAGCTTCTGAAAAGAAAAGGAAAAAGGGAAGTGGCAATGAAAGCGAGGAAGAAGAATATGTTGTGGGAATGAAGGCTGCAGTAATAGGCTGTCGTGCAAACGGTCTTTTTAGAGATATGCACGAAGTGGGAAGATTTATAAAAAATAAATTGGAGATGTAAACGCAGTAAGAGCAACACGGGGTGGAACAGCAGTAGTGGATTGTAGAAATAAGAGACAAGATGATAAGCTATTGAAAATTAAAATGTTTGATTTGACTAGTGTGGTTTGTTTTCCAATGAGAAGAAACAAAAACATTAAGAGGGTTATAAGCGGCGTGCCGCTATCTGTTGAGACCAGTGCTTTCTTGAATGTGGAGGGAGTTTGTGAGGCAAGGAGGCTGAAAACTCGAGGGGAAGGAATAGAGCAGGAAAGCCTATCATTTCTTTTGGAATTTAAAACTGAGCTACCTGAAAGGGTATTTCTAGATTATGTCAGCTATAGAGTTCAGGAATATGTAAGGGCACCACTTAGATGCTACTGGTGTCAGGAGTATGGGCATGTGGCAACAGTATGCAGGAGGATGATACATAGATGTAGAGGTTTAGAGGGTGGAGAGAAGTACCGAGTCTGAGGAGACGGTTCTAAAAGAACCAAGACATGATCGTGATTATATCAGTGTGGACAAAAGGAGGTTTCTAGCATTTGTGGCGATGGTTATAAATTGTGCGAGTGGGATAGCATCGAAGACGGAAAGGATCAAGATGGTTGTGCGTGCAGCTAGGGAGTTTCTTGGGGTGACAGAAGTGAAGGGCGAAGATCTTCAGGAGATTTTAGAAAAAGGGTTTGGTGGGAGTGGGAGCCAGATTACAACTGAATAGTTATGTTTAGATATAATTAAAGGAGAATTGTGGATTGGGAATTATTATTTTGATTTTTTTTTAATCAATTTGAGTCACTACATAAACCTTGACACGTTTGAACACTCCGGTAGAGTAGGTGGCGGTATGCACCCTCTAAGCTAAATATACAATCCGCCGAACAACCAAAAGAAGAATAATAATAATTTTGACCGAATGTAGGGTGGGGACCAGAGAAGAGCTCTGCTTAAGCAGTCGGACCAAGCGTTACTTTATTTGTCTTCGGTCTGTTAAGTTGCAAGGTGCCGTAGTTTCTTTACCGAGCGCCGATATCTAAATAATGGTTCGATTGTGTGGTTTTTTACGATGTTTTAACAGAGAAAAGCGCATGAGACTGCGTAACCGGGTTTCATCACGGGACGAACCTGTAGCTTTTCACAGACTACCACTGCGTGACCCAGAGAGACTACGGTTATGGCTCAGTGCTGCTGGCCTGGATGTCGACTCTCCCGTTAAATCCCTCCGTGCGGTCCGGGTGTGCAGTGAACACTTTTCTCCGGACGATTACCGCTTAAAAGACCCTGGAGGAGAAGTGAATTCACAACGCCTAAAGTCGACCGCTGTTCCGCGTGCATTTCAACAGAAAACGGAGGTATGTGAAGTGATTTAACTACGTGTGTTGTGCAAGGGGGACCACGCGCCCCGATTTTCCATTAACGGCTCTGCTGAGCAGGTTACCTTATCGCTCAAGTTATCGAGAGGCCATGTTGTTCCGCCCATACTTCTTGTTCTTCTATGAACGTAATGTTTGTTGACGCCTAGTCCTGAACCCACAGTCTTAATCTGAAATCAAAATGAACTCTCCTTGCGTTTCTGTCGCTGACTTCCACTAAACCCTCGCGCCAAAATTCCGTGAATGTCTTCTGAATCGTAATCCTCTCCGATTTGTTTCAGTTTCACGAGCACAATTGATAACCATGGCAATGACTGTCAAAAACTTTCTTCTGTCCTTAATTATCATTTCCGTATTACCACTCTTGTGTTCCTCTCCTGCTGCTCCCGCTCCTAGTTTTTCCCCTTACTGTTTCCTATTCTGTCTGCACCCATTTTGTCAAGTCTGCATGAGGGTCATTCCGTGCCAAGTGGACCAGGGTCTGCACCGCACCATCTTAGAAAAATTTGAAGAAAAAAAAAAAAAGTCATGGGTGTTTAACATTCCAAATGGACACATCCCAAATCTTATGTTCCAACTCTAATTTTTCATGGAGTAATTGCCAATTTAAGGAGGGGGTGTCTCGTCACTTGCGAATGAAGCAATGACTTATAACCATTTTAGAAGGGATACAAATACACTTTACAGTGCTCCTAAATGAATGTCAATGGGTGCACAATGGAAAAATTACCTGAAATTTATGAATCTGGGATCAAATTTGGCATATCTCATTTGATTTTCCTGTAATAGGCTGTTGAAAATGACTATTTTGACAGAACCAAAATTTTTATTTGATATTTAGTTGGTCCCCATGACCGAAGTATGCAGAATCAGGGGTCCACATTGCAGCCTCATCCTTAGCAGCTACGGCACACTGGCCGCTTAAACTCAATCCAATCTCCTGTCTGTGGTTTAGGAGTAACTTGCATCTGAAAATGCGTATGATAAAAAAAGGCCTGAAAATGCCTAAATTCAAGGCATGATTTGGTCTTGTGGACATGCCAGAAAAAATCTGAGAAAATCTGGGGAGCAGCTTTTATATTGGAGAAATAAACTGTATTTTTTTTGCAAATATTGGCTCATTTGGAATTTGATGCCTGCAACATGTTTCAAAAAAAGCTGGCACAAGTGGCAAAAAAAGACCAAATTTTATTTTATAATGCATATGTTGGCCATTTACAAGCAAGTTGACAGGATTTACGGAATGTTACTGGTAAGCCTCACAGCATGGTAAATAAAAATGCCATAATTCTTCTAGAACGAGTTGGAAATACAAGATGAATTTTCAATTGTTTATTGCCCTCATATGAAAGTTTACCACACCATTTTCTCTTTTGGATTTTTTTTTCTGGGGCGCCCTGATTTCAGTCCACATGACCAAATCATGCCTGGAATTTTTGGAATTTTGGGCCTTTTTTCCACCTGAAAAGCTTTTTTTTTTCATCATGTGTATTTTCAGATGATGTAACACAGTGGTAACTCTGCCTTTAAACTAGAAACCGGAGTTTGAACATTAAACATCTTGGCTTGAATTTTGAAAAGGCAAATCATTGTATTCTGTTTTTAGTAGCTGCTGACTGAAAGCAAGTTGACAGGCTGCAATGTTATGAACCCCTGATTATAAAAATGCCATAATTTTCTCAAGGGGACAAGATGAATTTTCAATTGTTTATTGCCCTCAAAATATTTTCTCTGTTCTGTAAAAATCATGCCTGGAATTTTGGAATTTTTGTCATTTTTTTCATCAATTTTCAGCCTAAACTTACAGGAAAATCAAATTGGATATGCCAAATCTTATAGCGGATTTTATAAATTTCAGGTAATTCTACCACCTACAGTGCTATGAAAAAGTATTTGCCCCCTTCCTGATTTCTTTTTGCATATTTGTCACACGTAAATGTTTCAGATCATCAAGCAAATTTTAATATTGGGTGATTTTATGCCTGTCGTATGGGACATTCAGACAGTATTTTACATCCAGAAAATAAAACGATGAATGTCTTTAAAGTAGGCTGTGACCTTTAAATTGTGTTGCCACACTCCAACATTATTCAATGATCAAACTGATTCATTTCCATTTTTGGGGGGGTGAAAGAAGCAAAGATGTGATCTGTCCTACGGGACGCATAGAAATCTTTTTTTTTTCCAATTGAGACTTTTCAATAATTCTGTAAATTGGCTATTGAAAACTACTGAAAAATAGTGAAGAAATATTGGAGAGAGTCTGCTGTATTGTATTAAAACAGTTTTATTCAAAAAAGTCAAGACATTAATTCAATAGGGTTTAAAAATTCTAGGGGGTACCTGTCGTACGGGACAGAAAAAATTTGTCGTATGGGACGTGCTGAATTGAGCTCAGGTTTTTGCTGAAGCACTGCCTTTACCTGTTATTGCGCTTGAAACTTGAACAGCTTAAGCTAAATAAATAATAACATATTACTTTGTAACAATTCGTGTCCCCTCAGTTAGCTCTGGTCCTGTGATAATTCTGTACCTAATGTACGGGACAAAATATCTGTCGTACAGGACAACTTTTATCTGCAAAAACCTATCAACATTTCCTGCCTCATTATTTATCGACCTTTTTTCTTCAGAACACAGTTTGAAATTCTACCATTACAAACAGAAAACAGATCACTAGATAAAGCTCAAAATGATTGAGAAATGACAAGATGTGAACCATGGAACACACTTACTAGTAACAGAAATTACTATCGGTTCATCATCTCATTGGCAACTTGGATGCTGCATGTCGCCTCAGGGTACTTTCAAACTAGGGACTCAGTCACGGATTTGCGAGTATTTACATTTGCGTGGTTATCGCAGAACAATAGAACAGTGCCGTGACGAACTAAAGAAAGTGCGGCTACAATATCTTAAAAGTGCGGAACGTGGTGCGAAAGTCTAGCAGTTTTAATGATGAAAAAGATACATTTCCATAGCTGCTGCTTCCTCTTTGTGTATATTTTTCTACTTAAAAGCCACCTAGGTGCATTCTGCTATGCCTTCTGTATGAGAATTTTGATAAAATAATCCGTACTCGGGCACGGTACGAGGTTGCTAGTGTGAAAGCTGACCAGCGGAGGGAGAGGGGAGGGGGGACAATCGTACTGTGGCACGGTACGGAACAATCGTACCTAGTGTGAAGGGGCCCTTAGGCTCAGAGCCTTTGGAATTTTCGGGGCAAAAATGTCCTCGCCCAAGTATTGACAAAGCATTATGCACTTTTCTCATATGAAGGTTCATTACATGTACTATATTTTATAAATTTTTATTCGGCCAGTCTGACAGTCTGTATAAAATGTTCACAGTCAGACAGGACTGTCAACCCTTTTCTGTCTTTCCAATGCAAAAAAAAAAAAAACTAATGAAATACACAGGCATGGCAAATGTTACTTCCACAAATCTCGTTAACAATGCCTCTAATTATGTCTCCCCCTGAAGGGTCGGGAGACATATTGTTTTCGGGTGAGTCCCCGTCGGCGTCGGCGTTGGCGTCGGCGTTCTCATCGTTTCCGGAGCAGAACTCTATAACTACTGGTCCAATTTCAACCAAATTTGGAATGAACCTTCCCTATGTCATGTAGATGTGCCTTTTGGGGGTTTGAGCTCTTTTTCATTTTTATTTTTTTCTGTTTCCATGGCAACAGTTGGGACTTAGTCATTTTGAAGGGTAGGGTTCGTTTCCAGAGCTGAACTCTCAAACTATGCAACCAATTTTAACCAAATTTAGTCAAAAGCTTCCCTATGTCATGTAGATGTGCCTTTTGGGGGTTTGAGCTCTTTTTCATTTTCTTTTTTCTGTTTCCATGGCAACAGTTTGGACTTAGTCATTTTGAAGGGCGGGGTTCGTTTCAGGAGCATATCTCTCAAACTACTCAACAAATTTCGACAAAATTTGGTATAAATCTTCCCTATGTCAAGTTCCTAGATAGATATGTAAGTTATTCTCAGTTTTCTTTATGTATTTTGATATTTATATCTTGAGAGATCAGGTGGCGGAAAAGGGGGAGACATCTGTTTTTACGAGTAAAAACACTCTCTAGTTTCAAAACATTTTCAATGTTTTACTTCCCTCTGAATCGGTGACTGATGCCATTAAACTCTGAACAGCCATTTGCATACCCTTGAAACAGTCACTTGCCTTCCCTCAATGGAATTTCCATTCATTAATGCCTCCTATTGTCTCAGAGGTGAGGAATTAAAGAGAAACCTATTGTTTTTCAGGCTGAACTAACCCACTGAGAAGTAATTGCCTTGAGATCTGGTTTAAGCAGTTCTGTAAAGGACTGTACCAATGATCTGTTGTACGGCACATGTCCCATATGGGGCAATATTTTTAAGGCTAATTATGTGTAAACTAATCTGTTGTACAGGAAATGACAACAAACGGCCCGTCATTTATCATATTTTTTTCCATCAAGCAAAGGGTCATGTGACCGACACTTTGCAAATGAACAGACTTTGCTCTAGATATGTGACTCGTAAAGACTGGGAACTTGAGTGACATCAATTAGTGGGAAATTAAATTGAAATTAAATTAAACTTAAATTAATTAAATTAAATTGATTAATAGCAGAAAATTGAAAATTTGATGAAATTTCACGTCTCCTTTAATTCCCCCCCAAATCACCATTCTGCATTCATTTAAGTGAGAAAACGTACTTGTTCTAAATGACTTGAGTATTCAGGGTTACGAATCATAATAGACCAGTCAGTTAAAAACGTCTCTCAAATTAAGCATTTTTTCAGTTTCAAGCATGGAATCGCCCTATTAGACAAAGATAACCCGAGTAAATACAAAATGCAGTTTTTGAATGATTTCATTTATTAAGGGAGAAAAGCTATCCAAACCTACCTGGCCCTATGTGAAAAAGTAATAGCCCCCGCCTTGTTAAATCATGAATTTACTGTGATTATCCACATTTTTTAGTTCAATTTCACTAGCCACACCCAGGCCTGATTACTGCCAGACCTGTTGAATCAAGAAATCAATTAAATAGAACCGGTCTGGCAAAGTTAAGTTGGCTAAAAGATCTCAAAATGCAACGCATCATGCTGCAAGCTATAGAAATTCAAGAACAGATGAGAAACAAAGTCATTGACATCTATCAGTCTGGAAAGGGTTACAAAGCCATTTCTAAGGCTTTGGGACTCCAGTGAACCACAGTTAGAGATGGAGAAAACTTGGAACTGTGGTGAACCTTCCCAGGAGTGGCCAGCCTACCAAAATTGCTCCAAGAGCGCATCGACGACTCATCCAGCAGGTCACAAAAGAACCCAGAACAACATCTAAAGAACTGCCGACCTCACTTAACCTCAGATAAAGACAGTGTTCATGATTCAACAATAAGAAAGAGACTGGGGAAAAAAACGGCATCCATGGGAGAGTTCCAAGGCGAAAACCACTGCTGACCAAAAAGAACACAAAGGCTCGCCTCACATTAGCCAAAAAAATCTTGAGCAACGAACAAAGCAGCCATTTTTGTATTTCCCTTCCCGGCAGTCCCTTCCCAATGGCCAATTGTGCGCTACTCTGAAAAAGCTGCCGAAAACTGCCGATTGGTACGACCGAGGCTCAAACCCGCGCCATGATAGTGTCTTCTGCTCTGCAATGCAGTGCTTTACTCGAGTGAGCTATCCGGCACCTCACTGCCAAAAAACATCTTGATGATTCTCAAGATTTTTGACAGAATTTTCTGTGGACTGACGAGACAAAAATGGAACTTTTTGGAAGGGTTGCATCCCGTTACATCTGGCGTAAAACTAACACAGCATTTCATAAAAGGAAAGTCATGCCAACAGTCAAACATGGTGGTGGTAGTGTGATGGTTTGGTGCCGCTTTGCTGCTTCAGGACCTGGACGACTTGCCGTAATTGATGGAACCATGAATTCTGCTCTCTACCAGAAAATCCTGAAGGAGAATGTCCCGACCATCAGTTTGATCTCAAGCGCACTTGGGTTATGCCGCGGGACAATGATCCGAAACACACCAGCAAGTCCACCTCTGAATGGCTTAAAAAAAAAAAAAGTCGAAGTCCGGACTTTTATCTGATGGAGATGTAGTGGCATGACCTTAAACAGGCAGTTCATGCCCGAAAACCCTCCAATGTGGCTGAATTAAAGGGGAACTCTGGGATAATGCATAATGCTGTTTTATGCAAAGATAATTAGTAAATAAATGTTGTAAAATACAAAAATGTGGAAATTTTTTTTCAAAGACTAGATAAATGAGGTTTTATATCCCCTAATTAGCTGTCGTCTGCTACAACGGCCGCTTGATAATGACGTCACATCACTCATAGCCCAGAGGTATGCGCCATTCATTGTGTTCGATAGTGTGATTGTCCCAGTCCATTATTTGATGACAAAAGATCGTTCAATATGGCCCATTGGCTAGTTGCACAAGATGGTGCTGAGTACTTTCTGAAATATGCAGGGTTGCTTCAATATTAACTGTTTGCTTCTGTTACTTATGTTTGTATTATTATTATTATGTTTGTATAAAACAGCATTATACATTATCCCAGAGTTCCCCTTTAAAACAATTCTGCAAAGAGCGGGCCAAAATTCCACCACAGCGATGTGAAAGACTTATTGCCAGTTATCGCAAACGCTTGAGTGCAGTTGTTGTTGCTGACGGTGGCACAACCAGTTAGACCCGAATTGTCTGCTTTCCCTTGAGTGTTCTGACACCCAACAGCTAAATTTGCAAGCAGTTAAATAAAGGATTGCATCCACCAATGCAAAAAAAAAAAAAAAAAATGCTATGCGCAATGACCAGACAAACACGATTATAGTGTTAAGTGACCTATTGCAAATGGTAATCTAACAATGATACCAGCTAGGCTTACCCCACAAGCTAAACATAAATTAGTTGGCTAAACATGCCAGCAGTATGGTCAAATCTGTGGTGAACTTCCCAGATCCCAGAAATATAGACGGAACAACATATCGCCTAGTAACACCTACACTAATGTAAATATCCGCTCAATGTAATGAAAAGGAAAGATCATTCAAGTTTCACACTTGTGAACTTTGTAGAAAAGACATAAACAATGCGAAGAAAAAACCAGATAGGAAGTGAATCTCACAATGTACGCAAACACAGAATGGGAGGGGGAGCACTAGTAGCTTGTGTATTTTCCAATTTTCGCTGACAGAAGAGCTCAGATAATGTGAGAGTTCGATGGTTCAAATTCCAGGATTGAGGTGAATCAATAAGCTGCCAATTCTGAATGCAGAAGTTTAAGTTCTTTCCAAGTGTTTTTCCTTTTAACAAACACGATCATACCAAGCAAGTTTGACTCATAGTAAATTACTTTGTCTTTGAATTCTTAAAGGAAAAGAAATCCACGGAATTTTCGTGCATGTGCAGAATCCACATATTAATATGGATAACCTGGCCAAAGCTCAGCCTTGCTCTTCCAACCAAACTGGTGTTTTTTGCTAATTAAAAAAAATCAGCGTGGGTTCGCATTTTATATTAAACGGAAGTGATGTGGCGGCCACCCAGCATATTGTACACAAACCTTATGCGCAGTCCATTAAGTACACACAACGCGCAGCATACATGCAGTGATTTTGAGTATTAAAGTATGACATGGCGCACAAACCACAAATGAAACCTTATCAGTATGAGCCCGAGTACTCTGAGGAGGAGCTACTAATATGACCGCAACCGTACTTGAGCACAGAAGATTACTGTTATGCGTTCCGGCTCTCTTGTTTGAACAAACGCAGTGGCGAAAGGATCTCTCCATTCAAATAAAGAAATTCAATGCTTGCTCGAAATTTAGGCGGACAAAAACATACATTTACAGCTGGATACTATGCGCAAAAACTCGGCGATTTATGGAATAATTCGTGAGTAGTTTACATTCGCATGGTTATCACAGAACAGTTTGCTGTGACAAACTAAAGAAAATGAGGCGGCGATATTTCAAAGTACGGGACGCAGTGTGAATGTCAGGCAGCTCAGGTTATGTGAAAGATACATTTTTGGTATGAGGCAGTGGACAGCATAATCGGCCAAAAATGCAAGGGGGAAAGAATTCCATATTCAGCCCCCACCAATATTGAATAAAATCAGTACTTTTTTGGCTTACCTTGATATTTGGGGTGAAAAACATCAAGCACCCGGTTTAATTTGTCATGCTTCTATACGTGGTAACTCATGTTGCTGATGACACACCGGGTTGCTAGGGCATGCGCAGCATATGCATTCACAATATTAATATTCTAAACCCCCTTCTCAATAATAAAACCCCCCGAAATATATTGGCGCCTCTTTTACTGGCGAAAAAAAAAGTGGAGGTTGGATACAGAATTCTTTCCACACAAGAGTTTGCTGCTTCTTTCTGTATATTTCCCCGTTTAAAATCACCTCAGAGGTGCATACTGCAACGCGCTGTATCAATCATGATGGGTGGCCGCTACGTCATACTCGTGCAGGTTCACGCAAGAAGAAGTCGGTGACGAGGCATGAATGGCGCCCTGCATGAATTGATGAAAACATTGCCTTATAATGCAATAATTGTTTTATAATGACATTAAACATTGGTTTTGGCTCAGATGTGTATTTTTATAGATAAACATTCACTGGAATGATGCTTTGTGTCAGGGTTTTCTTTTACTTTAATTACCAAATGAATGGTTAGTTTTGGTGATCATGTGTCCGCAATTCAAGCAATCGGAAGCCAATTGTTTCTTCAATTTTCCAGAAATCACACCTTTTCGCTCTTTATACAATAGAAAGTCTTTTGCCAGTTCATGCAGTTTGAATATGGTGCTCTTCAGGGCATGCGTAGATATTTCTGACATAATGTGCCTCAAAAGGGTGAGTAATTCAAATAGTCATGAGCAGAGTACTTCAGAAAAATTAGCAACTCCTTAAAATTCTGGGATTGCAATTGTTTTTGGAACCAAAGCCAGCAGACACAATGGGTCCTCAGGAATATGTATACACATATTGCATATATATTACATATTTCACAACTATCTCATCCAGTATATTCAAATTGTGTTTATGATATGTAGGGAAGCCATTTCGGCGAAGGCTATTGTATCGCCAAAAGGAGGTGGTGCCCCTGAGCTCACGATGAGAGAGCGCCACCTCTGGTTGGTGTGATATCTGGAGGACTGCATAGTGTCAAGAATTTGTCCGGTCCTGCCGTAGGAACAGTCTGATAACGACTGAATTTCTTCCCCTGTTCTCCCTCCAGAGGACGGAGACAACCCTACCAGAGCTCCCTGAGCAGCACAGGATCAGAGAGAAAGAAGAGGAACCACATGGACTGGAGTCTGTCCACATGGCAGAGTCAGAGACAAAATGTACTTCAGCAGGACTCAACACACTGGAGCCAGAGTGTGTTACTGCAAACAGCAGGGTCAGTGATTTACATCACACAGAAGCATCACTGATTAAAACAGAAACTGATCTGATCCCCGCACATTCTGGGGATCTGAAGACTGAGAGCCTTGACAGCACAGAGCTGGAATATGAAGACCATCTGCATCCTGACCAAATCAAAACGGAGACTGATGGAGTGAACCTAAAGGCCGCACAAATCAGTGACTGGCAGAATATTGAAAGCGATCATGTAAAATGTGACCAAGCGAACTGTGAACCAAGTGCAAACATAGGAACTGATCCCATGAGTGGAGTTGGTCTTGATCACAAAGACCCAGTTGGACCAAGGCTAAGTGCAGTACATCTAAATGTAAACTGTAATGAAGAAATCCATGATCCCTCAACCCAACATGGGAACTTGATTCCTTGTCAGTTTTTAAACAATGAGAGGAATGGAAACCAAATTATCCAGGAAAGTGCAAAGAATGTTAACAAACATATAACCAGTCAGAGGGAGAGTATGACCATTGAACCAATCATTAATACTTTGAACAAAGCTCCAATCATTTTGACGGTCCCTCAGAAGACTGTTCATATAAATGACGGTGAAATGGTTGAAAAGGCTTTCAAGTGTACGCTGTGTGGGAAGTGTTTTCGTCGACAATATTCTTTAGATAAACACCTGAGTACTCATAAAGGTGATAAGTCCTACAAATGCAGTCATTGTGGGCAGTACTTGATTCTCAATTTCCTCATTTAACCTCTTAACCCCGAACACCCCCGGTCCCGGGATGAATCATTACGCATTATAAATACAGCATATTTCCTAATAGCAATATCGTCTCGCAGCATATCCACTTATAGGGAAAAAACTCTGTGAAAAGCACAAGATGACCATTTTTACTTTAACTGAACACAATTCAAGGACCAAGCAAGTAAATAAGAATGTAGCAATACAGGATAAAATAATATCAATGCATACAAATGATGCATCAAATGAATGAGGAAAGTACACCGAATCCAACGATATAAGCCATGTATTTTTAACTGACACCAAACTCAAAGAACAGCAGGCGTACACTTCACACTCATTTTTTTCTGATATTTTGTAATAAACAGAGCTTGAGGGTAAATCTGTGCTTGCTTTTGTTAGCCCAATGTATCTGTGTCAGAGGAGGCTCGTCAATGGAGGACAGGGAGGATAATCCACCCTATAAATTAAGGGAAAAAGAAGTTAAATAAAATATTGTATGGAAAAAAATCTGCTTAAAATCAATTTCTAAGCGTGTAGGATAACTACAAAAAACCCTTTTGCCAACATTGAAACCTCAACAGCGCCCTCTATCTCAATGGAAAAATGAGCATGCCATGCCCAACGGTGGATCACTAGCCCTTGTCCTCCATACAGCTCTGTAGACTTCAGTTGAAATGCATATTTTATCCTCTCCTATCCTTTCCATGTTAAAAATGACTGCTACGGTGGACATCCGCCGTAAGCTCAGTAGACCAATCGGCAGGGTTTGAAATTAGCGGTAGTCCGTTAGTCCGCACACTTGTTAATTCTGGCAGACTTGTAAACTTGTCTTAAAACTAGTCTGAGTGTCTAGTTCGATATTGTCAACAACCAATATATTGTAAATGGAAAGAATTCCATATCCAACCTCCATTTTTTTTTTTTTTCCGCTTTTTTTTTTTTTGCCAGAACTATTTTAAAAGGGCACCAATATATTTTGGGGGGTCTGAAAAGTGAGAAGTGGGTTTACAATCGTTCAGTATCGCGAATGCATATTAAATAATGCGAATACATATGACTTCGCAACCCAGTGGGTCATCAGTAGCTTGGCTGCAGCCATTATATGTTAAAACCATGAATGGCAGCTCTAGGAAATTAAACTAGATTTTATTGACTGTATGCACGCTTGACCTTTTTTCACAACAGAATGTTTTTCTGGGTACCCAAACATCAAGGTAACCCGAAAAATTAAGGATTTCGTTCGATATTGGTTGAGGTTGAATACGGAATTCTTTCCATCATAGATATGTTTTCGCTCGCTTTGCAGGCAAAGGTAAACTTCTGGAGAGATTATATAATACATATATTTTATATTTTTTCTGAGAAATATGTAGTATATAATAAAAATGGCTTGAATACACCATGTTACCGGTCTCGCAATTTAATGACACTAGCACATTATTTAGCCAACTATATGAGGCAACTTTTGTGAAAATATCTTGGATGTGTTTTCATAGGAACCTGGTTGTTTTTCAAGATGAACTTTACGTTTTGCATCAAGACATGCATTTTTCAATGGAAAATCGTCTGAAACCTCCTCAGTTTTTCACATATATACTTATGTTTGGTATCAAAATGTCCGTCATGTTGTTGTGTAGCCATTAAAAATCATCTGGTTTTTCAGAACAATCATTTATGGGTTTAAATATGGACTTTGAGGCCTTGCCCCACAAAAATCTTGAAATCAATAAATGGGTCACAGTTCACTTCCCGTATGCACATATCACATTTTAAATCTATTTTCTGGACAGTCCCACAAGTAGGTACATACAACCAGAAGATTGGGCTACAGGCAAATTTGCCTATACCCTGCAAAACAACCTTATTGTGTGATAGTCGGTCCAGACTGTCTTGCGTTGGAATTCAAGGATCGACTGACATTAGACTAGGCGATCGGAACATTGCATACATTTTCAGAATCTAAAAAATTTGACTCGGTGTGAATTGGGGAATGGTCTCAACAATGATGAACGGACTTTTAATCCGTTATTAACCGTGAACATGAGCAGCAGATAAATGTTGAATAATTTGACAAAAACCTTTGCATAAGAACTGCCAAGTATTGCTGAACTTCATAACTTATCTTGGATAAAATGAAAGAATCAAATTTGGATGAGTAGCAATTATATATGATTTTAATCCGTGTTTTGAAAATAATTACAAATGGACAAACCAGCATTTTAGATCATGTCAATACTTGGCCAGGGATTTCTCTTTGTCCAAGGAACTGAAGGGCTTTGAAATTTGAAGTAGTTATTATTGTTTACTATTAATTATGAAGAAAAAGAAACTTTGTTTTACTGTGAAGGGCTTGTCATCAGCCTCTTACGTTATTGGCGTGACTGATTAATAAGTATTGGAACATAATTGGAATTAAATGATCATGTATATGATGAATAAAGCCTTAATTTCGGGTAATTAGTTTTAAAAAATGTCTCTCATTCTCCCCAATTTTTTAGCTCACAGCTGCCACTGGTCCGTGTTATATCGAAAATAGATCTGCCAGTCTCCATGCATGTTTTTTTTCCAGGGCACTGCTTCAAAGGATGTTTGAACATTCCGCTTGCATGTAATGTATTTTCCTCTCTGTGATCAGCTTTTGATGCTGTCAGTAAGACTTTGTGGGTGGCCATTTGATTCTATTGGCTCTGACGTTTCCAACGAGCGCTAAACCACCTTAATCGCACAAACCTAGCCTGAGGGAGAGCCTCTGACTCCCAGTTTGTCGAAATGAAAGTCCTTGGGCCATGATCATGTACTCAAGCCCAGCAATATAAATGCTTGACTGGTTTGTAGAATTATTGGTATAATTATCCTCATAAATATTCAACAGTTGTTTTCTGACTGAGAATCCTTGTACCATTACGCACAAATACGAAGAAACGCAGCAGTACAAATGCTAAATCGGGGTGCTTGGTGTGTTTTCTTGTCTCACTCTTTATATCGGCAATTTGACAGAAGGAAATTGGTTAACTGATGTTGCCTAGTGGTTACTGCGGGGCGCTCGACCATGGGGAACTAGGGTTCAGTCCCTGGGTTGGCATGCACCCATTTTAGGCAATAGATGCAGCATTATTTTTTTTTTTTTTTGATAATTGCTGGGATGTTTGTTGTTTTTACCAGTTTTTACCTTAATTTTATTTGCTCGTTTTTTTTTTTTTTTTTTTTTTTTTAATAAATCTGCCTTAGTGGAGTCAAACTTCATTTCCCTTGTATGTATTTTCTTTGAATGGGAAAATGTACACAAAGTTGGGATGCTGTGTAAAATGTAAATAAAAACAGAATTTAATGATTTGCAGATCTCATACATTGACAGTTTATTCACAATAGAACATGGACAACATATCAGATGTAGAAAGTGAAACATTTTACCATTTCATGAAAAATATTTGCTCCAAGTTATATTTCAGCAGTAAATTTACTTGTTTGATACCCCTGCAAAACTAGGCATTTTTCTGTGGTTTCTGGTGTTACTGCTGCTCAGAGCCACTTCAGATGTTTTTAAGTTGTGATCTTCATGTCTCGGTCTCGGCCGTTATGATTTTTATAGTGATCTGGGGGGGGGGGGGATATCTTCAATCAAGATCATTAGTGATTTTTTTGTTACCCATTTCTTCTGCAAAGTTGTCTGTTCTCCACCATTATTAAAGGTTTTAGTAATGCATTGGATTGCTCATTACCCACTCCGGTCATTTTTGCCATCTCTTTGTTGTTTTCTTTGCTTGATGCAGGCCGATAATTTACCCCTTTTGAAACTCCATAACACCTTTTACCCTAAGGGCTCATGTAAGTAGCAAACCAGTGATATTGAAAAATTGGTGCTCTTGGGTCTCTGGGAAAAAAAGATCTCTCTGTCCGGGAAAAAAAAGATGAGATCCAGGCACTCAAACTTTTCGAAGTAATGCAGATGAAAAGCCTTTATTCTCATGGCTGAACACTTAAAAATTTCCGACATGTTTCGACCTCAATAGGCGGTCTTCATCAGGGCATAATTAGGTAGACCGGTACGTCAGGTATTTATACTTTCCAAATGACCACCAGGGGCCGTTGTTGCAAATAACGTGACTAATTAAAAAACAAAATGCACATATCTCAACTATCAAACATACAAATGGAGAGACATGAAATGTGGCTCAGATATATAACACAATAAGTGCGATACGGATGGTTATTCAAACATTGGACTTAGCTAAATTTATTTTTCTTCCACCACATGCCCATATATATGGGGCTTCAGGACTAAACAACAGGCATGTATATTCTCCATAATATACATTCATCAAAGAGTAAAAGAGAAAAACATCTCCAATAGTAATGCTGAATATAGATAGTAAAAGATAACATACACAAAGAATGATGAATTACAAAAAACAGGCATAATCAATCGAGTCATTGAAGCCTGGATATTTTAAGGCATCTAAACAGTGGATCCAAAATGTTTCCCTTTGATCAAGCTTACGTATACGATCACCACCTCTAATCGATGGTTTGATATGCTCAATTCCTACGATGCGTAATTGAATATCCTCACTATTATGAACATCCATAAAATGTTTGGCCATAGGAGAATTCAAGTTGCCACTCTGAGTGCCTCTAGTTTACTATTTAATTCTCAGATGAATAATACTTGTGGTCTTGGAGTTTATGATCCCAGAAATGCAGAGTTTTAACCACCAGCCATTTTTTCAATTCTCAGCAATTCATTTTTTTAACAATTTCAATGCTGAATTTTCATGAAGATTTTTTATGTTTGCAGCCCTTTTTCTCGACCAAAATCATGAAAATAAACTGAAATACAATGGAATTCTAAATGCTTCAAATGTCCTGACTCAGTTGAGCCATTCCTTTCCCATCTGTGAAGCGGCAATCTTGAATTATTAACTCATTCCCTACGGAATACTTTTATATACTAGAGTCACTCGGAGAGTGCAAACCTCCGCCAAGGCAGCAGCAATCCAAATCTTCGTGAGTGGGAGCAAAGTTCAGTGATCGCGTGTCATAGCATTTCAAGATGGTTGCTTATTGTTTCACTGATCGCGGTGGGAATCAATAGGGTCCATCCTTGATGTAATAGCAATGCACCGACAAAATTTGAGACAAATCCATGCATGACTTCTTGAGTTATGTTGTTCACAAACAGACAGACATACAAACAAACGGGCGAAAACATAACCTCCGCCCCAACTTCGTTGGCGGAGGTAAAAATTGTTGCGTTTGTATGGAATACTTTTCCCGAAAATTACACAATATAAACACACATTTAGTTCAATGTCTGTATTCTCAAAATAAAGGTTTATAGCAGGTTCAAGTGCAAATGTCAAACTAGCAGTGTCATATTGGGGATTTGTAACATCATTCCACCTGTCATTTTGATTGCCTGCTACATGACGCTGAGCAGCTCCTCCACTAGGCGCCCGACTACGTGCTCCTCGACCACGACCTGTCCTGGCTTGGCCACGGCCCCTACCCTCCTGTGGTTGAAGTACAGGTGGCCCATCACCGCGATCGTCAACTGATTTCGTGTTTTCATCGGACTGCGAATGGTCGAGGTCGATATTACTGCTGTCAGATTGACGCGATACTCATGTATTATGCATATTTTCAACGGCACTCCGAATGACGTCATCCACGCCGCTGGCACCGGCTTACCGTAGAGGGAATGGTAGAATTCGCAACGCCGTTGGGAATGAGTTAAGCCAGGGGTGGCCAACCCTGGGGCCTATTGCACAAAAGTCGGATCCTGAGATCCTGGATCAACGCCAAAGCGAGGATTGCCATATCCCAAACAGCGCGTCGCTGGCTTAATTGATTGCACAAAGCCAACAGCGGATGGAGGAGAATTGGCTACGTGAAGCCCGTTGCCGCTGATCCTGCTGAGTGCGCGCACACGGTTACCTCAAATAGACCCCGAGATCGATCACAGAATCGCTGATCATCACCATGGACACTAAGTAGCTGCAGCAAACGCACGCGTCAGCAACACTCAAAGACTACGTTCAAATAGAGGGACGATGGGATCGCTGAAATGCCTTGCTTGCTATTCCTTTAGTTTCTACCTGAATGGTGCGAGGAGTTTGAGAGGAGTATTAAAGTGAGCTAAGCTCAAGTGAGAGTAAACTCGGGAGGTGTTTCAACGCCGTTAAAAAGGAGTAGCTGATGCACTTCGGCGTTACCGTGAACGAGATAAGCCGTCGCTGTCAAACAGACTTAAACTCTCGCGACGCTAAACTCAGTTGAGCGTGTGTGTGACAAGATCACGATAATTTCGATGGTATAATCATATTCGAGGAATTTTAGGAAGCAGACAAATGTTTTACACAGCGTTCACCATTTTGCTGCAAACTTCATTTTGTCCTGTGCGAACTGAATTGATAGTCCACTCTAGGAGACGTTTGCAGATTATTTGAGTTTACTTTCTGCTTTTAATCACCTCTGATGAAGACATACTCAAATTAAAAAGTAGAATGTTAGCGTCAGAAAATTACGTCAAGGAGCCTCCTGAAAATGTTTGATTCCAGTATCGCGAAGCGAGCGACATTGCATTCGTGTCCAGCTCTAAAGCAACGACTCTACCTTACTCGTCGCAGTCTGAATTAAGACGGAGAAAAGTAGTAGCAGTGCTGTAGGTAGGGGGTTACCGCAGCGATTTAAGACCGCGCTGAAACACGGTAACCTACTTCATACAGCACTGCTCATTTTGTACTCTGATGGAAGTCTCAACTTGGGGAATAAGGACAAATCTGATAATGACGGATTCTAAATATGGTTAAAATGTGACATGGAAAGGGGACTGATTGAACTGTGATGGTCACTGGATACATGGATACTTGAATATAATGATCGAATATTGGCTATTTTACTGACATCAATGGTCACCAGTTTCTAAAATAATTACTCTCGGTCTATTATAATTGAGATAGCAATGTGTAGTGGACAATTCAGAATGACTGTTAAGGACATTGATTTTCAATTTGGGCGACTGCTGAATGAGGTGAGGTGAAATTGGCTGAAGACAGGAGCTTAGCTAGCTCGTAAACTTGCTCCGGAGCTGGCTAGCTCCACAGACTTTGTTTCCATAGTAAATAGTGCCATGGCTTAGCTCCCGCGCTCTGTGCAACCGAAATGGGGCTTGAGATCAGGCTAATCCCGTGCCGATCCTGCGCTAATCCCTTATCCTGCCTTTGTGCAATAGGCCCCTGGTCCTGGAGAGCCGCAGTGTCTGCTGATTTTTGGTGTTACTCAGCACTCGATTGATGGATTAAAGTAGTTGATTACTCACTTAACTGATCTCACCTGGTGTCTTAGGTTTATTTTGGTGGTAATGAGCCAATCAAGCAATTAGCAGGAACAACCCACAAGACTCCTAGAGCCAATTAAGCAGACTTGCAGGTTGTGACAGCAATCTACTTGTTAACCAAGATTTGTTAATGTGGTTGGATATTTAGCTTAGTTGTAATGCAGACAAAGTAGAAGTACAGAGTACAGATAAAAGTTTATAGAGCAGGGTGGATAACGCTGGTCCTGTAGAGCCAGAGGATGTGCTGGGTTTGGTTTTCTCCATCTGATTTAAACCTAAGACACCAGGTGAGATAAGTGAAGTGTGTAATCAACTGCTTTAATTCATCAATGAAGCGCTGAGTAACACGAATAACCAACAGACACTGCGGATCTCTGGGACCAGGGTTGGCCACCTCTGAGTTAAGCCTTAAATTACAGAGACGCCAAGTCTCACGCATTCAGCGTAAGACTCTCGCCTCTCAGTGGAATTCACGTTCCTGTGCCGTAGTCAGTAATTATTCTATCAATACGCACTGAAGAAATTTAGCCCCCGTTTACACGTACACGGTAATTTTGACAAACGGAGACATTTCCCTGCGTTTGTGCCCTTCGTTTACAAGCAAACAGAGAATTCGCCTCTGAAAACGATTCTTTCTAAAAACTCCGGCCAGAGTGGAGATTTTGGAAAACTTCGATTGCAAGTTTGCATTTAAACTGAGAAAAACGGAGTTTCAGGTAGCCGATGTCACAGTATGCGCCAGAACTTGCACCTGCGTCAAAAGTGCAACCTATGTTTACATTTTCATTTGGCTGTGGTGATCATGGGGAGCATTTCAAAGCGTAGGCTGCATCCTTCGAAGGCTGCATATTTAGGGGTCGTCTCTTACTTCCATCTGCCAAACTGAAATTTAGGGTAAGGGAGAAGGTTAAACTTAGGGTTAGGTTTGGGGTTAAGGTTAAGGTTAGGGAAACCAGTGACGACTCGCTTAAACCAAAGCTGTTTAACGGAGATGAAATGGAGTTACGTCAGTTTGGCGGATCGAATTAAAGGTACACTAGGCTCCTGCAGATTTGTTACAATTTTTTAAAATTCTTATTCTACCTCTACAGTGATCGATAGAGATATGAAACAAGATGTTTGACTCTGGAATGAAAAAAAAAAACGTCTATCCTGTAAGGGGCAAGAGCTAAAAAACAACAGCCAATCAAACGTCGACCAACTCAAATGATTGGAATGATACAGTTGTCAATCAAACCACCCCCCCCCATAGATGCCCACGCCTCTATCCGCGCACAAAAAGGTGCACAGGTTTTCAGGCGTGGCTTTGGAAGCATCATGGTGCGCTGTGATTGGTGGTGGGCGTAGTCGCATTGAACTGCAGGATTTGAAAGTTCCGCCCTCAAACCCACGGGCGCCTAGTGTTACTTTAAGTGACGACCCCTAAAAATGCAGCTTTCGAAGGATGCAGTCTAGGCTTTGAGATACACCCATGCATGATGTGATTCGTTTCTGTTGTTGCCATTTTCGGGATTCTGATTGGCTGACGCGGGCTTGAGCTTATCGTTACACTGCCACCTCAGGTTTGATATGCTCTTGACGGCATATACAGGGGTATGTGTAAACGAAAACTTTTCTGAAAACTGATACGTGTGCATGATATTATTTTTGAAAACGGAGACGGTGAAATGATCGTTTATGAAAATAGCCGGCCACGTGTAAACGGAGTGTTACTTGCAGAATTTAAGTCATTGTGCATTAAGTTAATCAGTTTCACGGTGGATTTCCCCACTAGTGACATGGAAATCGATTATGACTCGGGAATTCTCATGCTTGTCTATACTGAGGGATTGAAAGCAATGGAATTGCATAAAGACGTTTCAAATGGTCTTATTTCATTTACACTATTTGAACGATCATGAAGCATGAATTGTTTCCAGTCCCTGAGTAAAGAGAAGCACGAGAAGTCCGGAGTCATAATCGCTTTCCATGTTACTTGTGGTGAGGTCCACCTTTACTCAAGTGAAACTGAAACTTTAATGCACAAGGATTTTGATTCCGCGTGAGAATCTCATTAATAAGCATTCACTGAATAATTGCGGACTACGGTGAATAAGCCTAAAAATGCGCGAGACTTGGCATCTCAGAAATTAGGTAACACATAAATAGCCAGATTTTGCTTCTTTGCAAAGGGGTTCTTCGCAGATTTTGCTTTGCAAAGGGGTTAAGGATCCACCACTATCAAAGGAGGAGAGGATGAATAAATTGAGCAAGGTGATTGAGCAATAATTAATTACACTACACCTGTCTCAGTTTAACTTTGTTTAATGAGCTATGAATCATTGATTTGCTCAGTTACTGATACTAATTGGTCAGATGAATCTCTAGTTCATTTTTGATGGCATTTTTGTAGCCTACATTGCATCACGAAGTCATTGGGCATTTTCCAACGCACAGAAATGACGGCTTGTCTTTTGAAGATTCTGAGCGCATGTAGCTCATAAAATGGCATAGATTCAAATTTTTCTCTCGGCGTATATTGCGATTAAATCCTTTTACCTGTCAGTATGGTTGGATAAACCGAAGAACTCTTTCCCTTAGGATGTATTCGTTTCAATTATGAAATCAAGAGCTATCTTACAATTAATTACGCTGCTGAAAATGCTAATATAAGAGATTGAAGTCCGGGAAATTTTAGGATTTTTTTTGCATTTCGTCAGATAATTTCCATCGTTTCAATATCGCATCCATTACATAAATGTAGCTAATAGGCAATAAATTAGTGATTATTTTTCAATCATTGTAGGCTTCGTATGGATTTAGATTGCTTAGCAAATGGATTGGTAATTGTAAATCAAGCCAATAAAAACAGGAGATATCAAGCTTGATACACATCTCAATCAGCAGCCAAATTTTTTAAATCAGAAACTGTTTCAGCTAATTAGGCAACCAAGTGCCGACGTTATTGCAATTATATGCATAAGCTGGGTGGCTTCACCCCACTGAAATAAGTCTGCAGGTATTTATGATGATTTGTAAAACACAGTATTGCGCTCGTCAGCTTCTGGCAGTCGAGCCATGATAGTTCGGGATGAGCGTGGACCGGCGTGGACAAAGGTTGGTGCATTCCATTTCAATCCCCCGCCCACTTTCCCCTCTACTCTCCAAGTAGCCTCCGTGTGACGTACATCTTGCGTAATACCAAGGGTTGAGGGGGAGTGAATGAGGTCATGTTGAAAAACTATTGAAACGCAGCCATGATCACGTCGCCTAGTGTAAGTGCACTCGGGATTCCGTTTGCAGCGCGGTTGTGGTTGTCCTTGAGAAATTCCCTTTCACAGCTTTCTCGATGACGTTTTCCTCAAAGGTGAAGGAAAAGTGGTTAGGAATGAGTGGATAGGATGTATATTTTCTTTTATTTTGGCGTAGCCGGCAGCCAAAGAGTTTCAACGCAGAAAATCTTGTGCCGAGGAAAATTTATCGCTTGTGTGTTTTACAAGAAGTTATGTAAAAGCTGTGGAGGCGTGAACCAATCTGTGGTAAGTTGCTCCTTCTAGGCCTACATGCTTGAACGTTTTAGTTTGTTCACCAGCTTCTATGCGAGTTCGCTGCTTTTTTCCACATGTCGCTGCGGCAATGTACTGATCATCAGTTTTCCTGTTTGAAAACGTGTTACTGGCTTTGTTCCAGTATTCACACTTGCAAACATGTGGCTATGGACAGGGGCAGAGCGGCATCGTCATTCGGCACCTTTTTCGAAGTTAACAGCTGATCATAGTGGGGGGAAAGAAACCTTTTGAAAAATGTATTTGAATCCGCACAGTTAGCAAGTTAAGAACTTGTAGCAGAAGTTTCAGATATGTTTGACAATGAATTGCTTTTTAAACGCACATCGTGAAAACTCTATTGTATTTGGGCAATTCCATCGTTACTCGCGTTACATTTGGCCTCTGCATTAGGCTATAGTATAAAATTGTTTCACTACTTGTGCAATGGACAGAACTTTAAAACTTCTACATTGTGGCAACCTCCGACCATAATTAACTTTACTCTTAAAAACCTGGAATGAACCCCTCAATGCTTATGCTGGCAGACTGGATTTTTCAAGCGTTACTCACGTTACTCAAAAGTGAACAGGGCTTTTTTTTCCACTTAAATGTGGTCCAATCTTCTTGATCAATGATGCATTACAGAATAAATTGGATTATATGTCTTTGAACCTTTATTACTGAAAATTCTAACACAACCAGGATTTCAACTTAATGCAGCAGTACTTTTCTGTAACGGGCCCTAAAATGAAAAGTCCAGTTACTCAAGTTACATTACGCGCGTTTCAAGTAGGTTTTAAGTATCTGGAGGCTCACCATGCTGCATTTTAGTGATCATTCACAAGGTTTCAGCCACATCAGCCGTTTCAATCCAAGAGGCCTTCATGATTTCCAATTTCTAAGGCCCCAATCTGCAAGTCCATCCTCCACCCACGGAGTTTCCCCCACCCCTGGATAAATATCACACTCATGGCCCTTAGTTTCTCAGAACAACTAGTAACATTTTTTTTTCATAATTCAACCAACCAAGTAGTTTCTTCACAACTTCAGTATGTGAATGATGTCAAACTTTTATTTAATATGCGTACCAAAAAACTTTGGTTTGCCTCAGATCTTGAATTTCTTCTGAACCATACACCTGGATATGCTAACAATACAACCATACATAAATTGTGTTGCTATTTCATGTTTGAATTTTCAGTGGTCATGCTACACTACAGCTGGAATTGCCCATTTGCACATATATAGCATATGGATGATGGTCTGTCTCTGACAGTCGGTTGAAGTCCTGCAGTTTTGAGTGCGCATTCAAGCACCACCGAATTATTGTGAAAGACTCCTGTATCTGAAAATGCTCAACCTCAGGTGCACTTCATTCATGCTTTATGAACCCTTTTCCCGACGGTGGCCTCGGAGGGCGAACGCACTGCAACAGCTCTAAACATCTCCAATTGGAAAAACGCGCTGCTAAAACAGAAACGATGCAAAGTCAAAAACGCGCAAAACCTTAAAAACAAATGCCAGAGAAAAACGCTGCACATCCACATCAACACAAACGCGCTGCAACGGCCCAAAACATCTTCAATCGGAGAAACGCACTGCAAAAACAGACATGGTGCAAGGTCAGCAAACCACAAAAGCAAATGCAAGAGAAAAATGCTGCATATCCAGGTCAACACAACGGAAGTGCTCCAATCCGCTATGGGTAGCACCAGCTAGAACAGCTTCTAATTTTGACCTGAGCAAGACCAGCCGGAAAAGGCTTTTTAGCTAGCTAGCTTGCTAACGTTTGTTCACTTGCTGCTCGTTCACTAGCCTAGCTAGCTGACAGTTATATTTGGTGCATGGTAGTCAAAAAATAAGGTCAGTCAGGTGTCGATATGATGCAACTAATCCAAGCCAGTAATTTTAAAAAAGAAAACCCTAACAAAAACAAAAATGATACCAATTCCTTGCTGGCTTTTATACTGTGGTATTGGATTGTTATTTTTTTTATTGCCAGTGCTACAACAACAAGGGCTCATTGCAATGCCAAGCTAAATCTATGATCTTAGTGTTGTTTAACAAGACGTTATGAATAGGACTGGGAGGCACCCCATTAATTCAATTGGGCAAATCTGAAATGTCTTTAAAAAATAAAGGATTCTCATTTTTGAATGTCTGAGTCAATGTCACATGAACCAATAGCATGTTCTTTTAACCTTTCAACGAAAAAAAGTTCAGTTTTACCAATATACAAAGCATTACAACCTGGGCAAATAAACTTATACACAACAAAACTCTTATATTCTAAACCTGTTCTGTCTATATGATTGACAAAGGTACTCGTTTTAACACAGCTCCAAGATATGGAAAAACTAACAGGTTTGCAATGTGGTCTTTTAATCACTAAACTGACGTTAGCTGCTAGAAAGCCTTTTTGCCAACTTTGTTAGCCATATTTCATGCAAGTAAATGCTAGCTAGCTAAGTAAATGGTGAGGTTATGAGTATTCACTGCTATCCATTGATTTCTATGCATCACATGTAAGGCCGTAATCGTGAGTGAACCCTTTGCGCATGCTCACAAGGTTGCAATCCAGGGCAAACCCTTAGTTGTGGTGTTAAAACCATAAGACAAAATGGTCCAGCTAGTCTTGCTGAGCCTCTGTTGCAGACGTCTCATGTTCATCGATTCGCTCACACACCAATGTCTGTGCACTCAAGCTGAGTTTTGTGTTCAGAGAAACTCAGAAATTTTGGAGCGAGCTAATTATAAATGCACATACTGTTGTGAGAGCATGGGAGGGAAGCGAACCGCGTAAGACGAGGCTTACTAACACCAAAGTGTTGAAAATGTTCAAAAGGAGTAATTTTTCCAGGTTTCTTCAGTGTTGAAGTTTTCCCCAACACAAGTTCTTTAGCTGCAGAGCAGTGCACTTTCGTTGACGCTTCGGTAGGTAGACAGTTGACACGGGGCCGGTCATCATCATTGTAAAGTTGCTTGGTTTCCTTTATGATCTCCTCCAGTCAGCTTTTTATTCTTGAACGTTTCTAATGAATTGTGGCATTTCGTATGGCACACAAACGGTCAGCTTGAGGAATATACACCTGTATATACGGAAAGAACACTACTTATAATTGAGGAAACATTGAGTTGGCTTTGCCATATACACATATTTTCTCTTTCTTCGAGCCAATACTTTTTACTTGGGCCGGTAGGCCACGAGTCTAAGTTTCGGCTCCATTCTTCTTTTTCGGGGTCGCGATTGTCCTGCGCATGTGCGGCCCGAGTACAGGCTCTGAGGAGCCTCTTGTTATATATAAAAACAAATGTTATTATCAACAAATTTTTTTTAAGGGTTTCTGTTCCCACAATTTTTGTTATCAATATTTGACGGGGGAAATATAAAAGGATTATCTTATAACAAACATTCTGAATTGCTTAGTTTGCATGATGCTACTCTTGGAACACAAAACCCTGCTCAAGTGCGCATATATTGGTGTGAGAGCAAACTAAACCACACAAGATGTCTGCAATGGAGGCCAGGTCTCGCTCAGGTCAAAAATAAAAGCTTTTCTCGTTGGCGCTCCCCATAGCAGCTCAGAGCATTTCTGTTGTGTTGATGTGGATATGCTGCATTTTTTTCTTGCATTTACTTTTGTGGTTTGCGTGTTTTTGACTTTGCATAATTTCTGTTTTTGCAGCGCATTTCTCTGATTGGAGATGTTTTGGGCCAAATGGCTATGCCATGTTCATGTTGGTGTGGATATGCAGTGTTTTTCTCTTGCATTTGTTTTTGACTTTGCATTGTTTTTGTTTTTGTGGCGCGTTTCTCCAAGTGGAGATCTTTTGGGCTGTTGCAACGCTTTTGCCCTCGTTGACCACCGCATTATCCAGATACTATTCTGGAGCGGTGTTTGGCATGGATATACAAATAAACTAGACCTTGCGTTGGTCGCTTAATTGACGCCATTAAAGCTAAACGTATTGTAGTGGCAGAAAAGGTATTTTGGATACTAGTGTTCAACTGTATGAATGGTAATTTCTTGGAGGAAATCGACACTTTTTAAGAATTGTGAAATCTTGCTTTGCTGTTGGCTGTGCCAGTTGATGTTCCAGGAATAGGAAGGTGTCTTTTTATCAGTCTGTTTTGTATGTAATCAATATTAATTTGTATTAATTTTCTTAATTTTAACCCTTAAATGCACAACTATAGAAAAAGTTGAAATAAAAATCTATTGATTCTGTTAATATGTCCTGGGGAGGGGCTAATAACAACCCAATAGCAATTTTTTTAATTTTTGGTGACCTTTGACCTCATTTTAGTTTCGTGACATACAAAACCCAAAACCAGTGAAGTTGGCACGTTATGTAAATCGTAGATAAAAACAGAATACAATGATTTGCAAATCCTTTTCAACTTATATTCAGTTGAATACACTGCAAAGACAAGATGTTTAATGTTCAAACTGAGAAACTTTATTTTTTTTTTTGCAAATAATCATTAACTTAGAATTTAAAGGCAGCAACACATTGCAAAAAAAAGTTGGCACAGGGGCCTTTTTACCACTGTGTTACATCACCTTTCCTTTTAACGACACTCAGTAAACGTTTGGGAACTGAGGAGACCAATTTTGAAGCTTTTCAGGTGGAACTCTTTCCCATTCTTGCTTGATGTACAGCTTAAGTTGTTCAACAGTCCGGGGTCTCCGTTGTCGTATTTTTTACGCTTCATAATCGCCACACATTTTCAATGGGAGACAGGTCTGGACTACAGGCAGGCCAGTCTAGTACCCGCACTCTTTTACCACGGAGCCATGCTGTTGTAACACGTGCAGAATGTGGCTTGGCATTGTCTTGCTGAAATAAGCAGGGCGTCCATGAAAAAAGACGTTGCTTGGATGGCAACATATGTTGCTCCAAAACCTGTATGTACCTTTCAGCATTAATGGTGCCTTCACATATGTGTAAGTTGCCCATGCCTTGGGCACTAATACACCCCCATACCATCACAGATGCTGGCTTTTGAACTTTGCGCCTATAACAGTCCGGATGGTTCGAGGACACGGCGTCCACAGTTTCCAAAAACAATTTGAAATGTGGACTCGTCAGACCACAGAACACTTTTCCACTTTGCATCAGTCCATCTTAGATGAGCTTGGGCCCAGCGGCCGGGCGGCGTTTCTGGGTGCTGTTGATAAATGGCTTTCGCTTTGCATTGTAGAGTTTTAACTTGCACTTGCAGATGTAGCGACGAACTGTAGTTACTGACAGTGGTTTTCTGAAGTGTTCCTGAGCCCATGTGGTGATGTCCTTTACACACTGATGTCGGTTTTTGATGCAGTACCACCTGAGGGATCGAAGGTCACGGGCATTCAATGTTGGTTTTCGGCCTCGTCGCTTACGTGCAGTGATTTCTCCAGATTCTCTGAACCTTTTGACGATATTACGGACCGTAGATGATGAAATCCCTAAATTTCTTGCAATAGCTCGTTGAGGAATGTTGTTTTTAAACTGTTCGACAATCAGCTCACGCATTTGTTCACTAAGTGGTGACCCTCGCCCCATCCTTGTTTGTGAATGACTGAGCATTTCAGGGAAGCTGCTTTTATACCCAATCATGGCATCCACCTGTTCCCAATTAGCCCGTTCACCTGTGGGATGTTCCAAATAAGTGTTTGATGAGCATTCCTCAACTCTCTCAGTCTTTTTGCCACTTGTGCCAGCTTTTTTTGAAAACATGTTGCAGGCATCAAATTCCAAATGAGCTAATATTTGCAAAAAATTACAAAGTTTACCTGTTCGAACATTAAGTAACTTGTCTTTGCAGTGTATTCAATTGAATATAGGTTGAAAAGGATTTGCAAATCATTGTATTCTGTTTTTATTTACGATTTACACAACGTGCCAACTTCACTGTTTTTGGGTTTTGTATATGTCACAATGGGAATTTCGGGGACCTTATTGCTAAAATGACTTGAATGATAAAACAGTTGACATATAGCTGAAGTATTAGGCATAGCTTATTTTTCATTAGCTTACCTGTTTGTCTACTTTATCCAGTGATGAATGGGTGCTGATCTATTGTGTGGATTCCACCATGGGGGTGGCCATATTGGGAAGGTTAGCTGGTGCAGCCAGTGTAGTGTCAGTTCCACTTTTATGCATCAGATGGCAGCCCTGATGGTCTAAATATGTCACTATGGGCATTAGGTTGCAAAATTTATGTGGGGTCAGTGGTTTTGACAACCCCCAAAATTGTGTGACAAATTTGTCACAGGGGGCATTTAAGGGTTAATATTGCCCTTTGAAGTTGAAGAAAAGGTCAAATTACTAACTTAGTTTTTACTTAACAATGGGGATTGCTGATGGTATTTTTTTCACGCAACTGTTGATAATGTATGTAATAATAATAGAATGTGCTCTCTAAATAATGGGCTTCTGATTGATGGGCTGTTTCCTGCGATATTGGGCGCACATTACCCGTACAGTGGTGCCTTGTAGCAGTTCTAGGAATTATGAATGAATGTGCCACTTTTCCAACTGGGAATATCTAAAAGAGCATGCTTAAGAGCCAGTTTCTTTGAGAATCAGGCAGTTAGGGGGTGATATATGATGGTCTCAGATTAGCTTAAAATTTTTGTTGGTTAAAGATGGCTTGTTCAATAGAAAACCAGCAGGTTTTTAGGTGCCAATACCGTCCTTTTTCTTTTTTAGGGGTACCAGAGGGGCCAAAGATTTCGAGATGAGAAACGAGTGCTGAAAAAAAATCAGTTTTGAAATGCAAAATTGCACTGACAACAGCCCACATTCATTTTCACATATGTCAGTCTACTGTGTGTAGGGCTCGCAGTAATCTGAAAATTTTTGTGCGGTGTCGAGGGAGCGTCCTGTAGGGGGCGCTGCTAGATGTTACTTTTGGCCATTTGGTAATATCAGAGGCATTTCCAGACTCTGCCCTCAACAGCCCAAGATGGTTTATTCATCGTATGATACCATGGGATGTTGTTTACATAATCAACACAAATTAAGTGTGGGATGTTGAGGGCGCAAGAGTATAGGTGGTGCTTCAGTCAGGGAAAGAGTGAAATTTGACATTTGGTGAGGTCAAAGTTCTCCATGCGCCGTCATCCAATTTGGGTGAAACCTTTTCTGTTTGGTAGACCTATATTTATGCTAACTGCGATGTGAAGGAATTAGGAATTTAACTCCATACGATAAGAGCGTACAGTGCTTCATTAGCCGTTGCTCAGAAGTAGAGCAACGTAAGCAGCAATGGCTACCTTGCAAACGTCCACTGAAAATAACAACTGTGTTAAACATGTTTCTCTGCTTCCACCACTCAATAGAATTACAGCAGGCCCTGTAACCAGCAGGGCCAGTTCTATTGCCCACCTAAGTTGTTGCTCGGCCACTCCAAGAGATAGTTGTGTTCTGTCTGTTTTGAATCCAAAAATTGCATTTGTATATATCGCCCATCTAGTGTGTTCTGTGCCTCATAAAGGTGTCCATGATTCTGATTTGTTGGTCGAACAGTAGGGTCATATCCAAAATTGGTCACCCTCAGGGCAAAATTATGAAAATGGTAAAAGATTAACAAAATTACATGTGACAAATTTAGAAATGCCCAAATTTTCCATTTTTAGCAAAAGTTTAAATTTTTTCTGCTCGATGGTGTTTTAGCAGCCTAATTAATGTTCATGTTTGACAACATTGCCGTCACGGATGGACGGTTCAATCTCCACCTCCACTGCCATGTGCATGAATGAATGTAATCAACTGAAACCTTTACTGAAAAAACTTCATACACTGCTTTACCAAAGTACATAAATCCTGAAAAATATTTTGACTCTCTTCTAATATTTTGAAAAATGTCCCTGACTGTCATGGACGGATATATTTTATTTACATTTTTGAGATGAAGATCATAAAAAAATTATCATTACCGCAACATAACATTACTTTAAATATATGGTTAAAAATGTGTCTTTTAAGATATTTCTTAAGTAGATTCTTATTACACAAGCTCAAAGCTATTTATAACTCTAGAGTGATTATTTTTAAAAAGTTATTTATTTTTATAAAATCCCTATTTTTCTCATTACCGAAACACACGTCCTGATTCACAACCTTTTTTATTTTGTCATTTTCCCAAAAAATAACTTAATCATTTTTTATGTGGCAGACCTTAGATTAGTGGTGTTGTATTTATAATATATACATTTTCAAACAAAATATGATTACCTAATAATGGCTTAATTTGCTGAAAAAAACTCCTGTTACGGTAATGAGAATGTCATTTCGGAAATGAGAATCAGTGTTTCGGAAATGAGATTTAGTTCAGCATTCACTGTTGACAAAGGGTTCTGATGCCCAACTTTATTTCACTCTATAAAAAAACATACAATTTGTAATAGTATATTATTTCATGACCTGTTTTTCATTTTCATTTAATAAATGAAAATACATGTTTTGTATTGTTTTAATCTCATCATTGAACCATGTCTTGTAACAAATGGGTGCAGTATACCTAGGCTCATCTAGGTGCAGTATCTAGGATCATAAAGAATCATGACAATGTACAACTGTTGATTTGAATAATCATTCTACAGTACCATGAATTCATGTGTTTGTAAGTATTATCAATGTAACTTGGCGTTAGGCTAACTAACATTTTGATGTGGCCCTAACTAAAAACATTTGATCCTATCAACCACACAATCTTTTCACCTTTGGTCGAACCTATTCACAATTTTTTGTAACCATTCTTTTTCTTGACTAACATTTTGTTCACTTGTTTCTTGTGTTTGGCCCATATTTCTGGTAAAATGCAGAAGTGTCGTGCTTTCACACCGGACGCGAAACAAATTTTTCGCACGACAGATTACATTCAAAGTCAATGCGAAGAAGCGAATACAAGTGTGGTTGTGGGGTTCTATAGTATGTTTCACCAGCTATAGTATTACAATAGTTTTTCTCTGTAGTGTTATTTTATTAGCTATGGTAGCCCTACAATATTTCAATAGTAACACTAAAATCTCTATAGTGCGTTCCAAAAAAATACAATTACTACAGTAATACTATAGTTTTTTGGTGTTAAATTTTATGGTATTCCAATAGTGGTTTTTCGCAAGGGTCTGTCACCTGGCTATGGTAAATAAAGCGTAGTGTACCTTCATTTCGTTGTCGAGCAAGCGAGATCTGAACAGCTGCCTTCCTTGCGTGACGTCATGTTGATTGAGAAGGCAACTTCCGGTCATTTCGACCCATTTCGAAGGGGGCGTTCCCGATCAGCCTCAGCAGTCCGAAATAGTTTAAAAACCTCAAATTTTCACGGAAAAGCGTTTGCATCTTCGTTTTCATCGCAAAAATTTACTAATCAGAGTTCTAAATGTTAATTTCGAGCCTATTTTATGTCAGGAAACCTTTTAAATGTAAAAGTTCATAAAATGTATAAAAATAGGCCTGGTTATAAATGATTTTACTGTAAAACTTCAGACAAATTATTATAGGTGGATTATACTGCCTTCATTCAACACTTTGTGTAAGCACTGCATAAAAATAGAAAATTAGTGACCCCTGCTGGAGAAGTTCTAATAGTCACTAAAGTCACTAAATAGTCACTCAACCTGTTTACGAAATTGTTTAAGACAAAAATAGAGTTATACCAGGGCATGAGCAAGAATTATATGCATCTCCTCCCAATACAAGTCTGTTTCTCATTACCGAAACACTGAGTCTCATCTTCTGCAACAGGCCCTCAATTGTTTCGGTGCATGAGAAAGGTGTTTCGGAGGATGAGTGACCTTGAACTTCATTGCTAACTTTGGAAACACCATGATGGTGAGCTAAACATTTTCTCACAGTTTATATTTAGACCATAATAGGGAATATAATAATCAAAAAATAAAAACAGCAACATTTTTTAAAACTTCTAAACTTTGCGTTTCGGTAATGGGAACAAAAAAGTTGTGTAGATACTACGACAAACATACTTAACTTTTATCTGAAGAGATTAAAGGAGATCTGCTTACCTGGTAGCCATCTGGAGTGTCACTGTAAATACTGTCCCCTCCAACAAAATTCCTTGAAAATCTAAGTTCCTTGAGGACTTTAATAATGATTGAAAATTGTTGCGGAAGATGAGAACAATGGTCTTGGACACATTTATTTTTCTTATTTTCAATACATTCACCAATGATGACTAAATACCACATGTTTATTTAATGTAACTGTTTATAGTTTAACATACACAGAAGTTTTTTTCTTTGCCATCAATTTTAATTCCTAATATTCAATCTAAAAGGACCCAAATTTAGTCATGACGCGTTGTGGTAATGAGAAATTTGCTCAAATGTGAAAAAAAAATCTAATATGTACATTTATGATGGTCTTTGGAGAACATGAGTGAAATACACCATAAAGAGATGTTTATAATTGTATTATTCTTATTTTGAGAGCATTTACTTTAAACACCAAAATACTTCATGATACCTCATGAATCTAGTTTCGCGAGAATCACCCATGCAAGTAGATAAATAAAGGTGAGGTATATTTCTGTCCTTAGCAAGGTACAAAGGGTCTTGTGTGAAAAGTCATGTGCAGATGTATTGCAAGCCCAGCTTGCACCATCCTTTCTATTTCTTGTCACGGACGGACATCCAGCTAATCTCGATAAACGTACTCAGTGGTGCAATCCCTCATCTCACTGTTACTTTTAATTTGATGTGTTGCATTACTTACACCTTATCTGGATAAAAAGTGCCAGGATTTTATTAGCAATTGAGTTTTTCCTACTTTTTATGTGAGATATTGTGGTACTTGACCTACTTTCAATTTCCAAACCTTGTCATGAATATTGGCTAACTAAGAACTATAAAACTTGCTTAGAAAATTACCCTGTAATGCATATTTGAACATGTGCAGGTATCATATTGTTTTCCACGCAAGATCACAGAAAATAATCAACAGAAATCGACAAAGGGTGTTAATTACTCCAACCATATTCAGTGTTGAATTCTGTACCACTTGGATTCATTTCCTTGTTGTCTACAATGGCACTAACCTCAAGCTCTAGTGTCCAGAACAGGTATAGTATAATGCTGTAGAGTAAAGTCACTACCTGCTGTGTCTTTTGATACTGGCAGTGATGTCTCTTGGAGATTGGCCACCTTTTTGTAGACCGACAAAGTGTATTCACAAAGCAGCTAAAGGGCGCTCAGTCCTGTTTGCAAATTTTTAATTTGGTATAGATTTAAATATGATGCTCACCAGAAAGAGTTTATTCAGTTCTGATGTTACTGGTTTAATGTTTAGTTATTTCGAAAGTTTATTAAAGTTTTGTCATTACAGGTTAAACTGTTGTAAAACTACTCGGGGGATACAGACACTTTGGTTGACGTTTAAACGTCTCCCAGAGCAGATGTCCTGAGAATCGGTACTTTGGCTGGTTGTTCACGCATTACATGTGTATGAGGTTGTAGTTTGTAATAAAAAATCAAGAAAAAGGCAGTCCAATGATGGAATATTGAGGTGTACGTAAAGAATCATATCAAGATCTGAGGTACTGCTTGATTCTGAAATTTTGACAAGGTTATGATTTCAGCAAGCCTCTATCCGTCCATCACGTTCGTCCGTGACGATTTTGTTTTTCACAATTTCACACCCTTTTAATAGCTTTCAATCCAAAATGCCTATAACATCATTCAGTTGTATCTTGGTAGATTACAAACAAATGGTAGGAACAGATGTTGGGTCACAATCATTTTCAGTGATCGTATATGTCTATCCGTGACGTCCGTCCGTGACAGTGATATTATCTCATTAATGAGTCTTGATTAATTACATTGATGATCCCAAGCTATAACTTTTCCCTGTTTTATATACCTTGCACAGTATTACACATTTTAGGCAATGAGTTATAAAACTTCATTTACAGATTATTTGATAGAATGTGAGTTGAAACTCGAAACACAGTATGTGAAGAATTTATCGATGTCCATCCGTGACTAAGAAATTTCTTTGGCATTTGTAACATCCAAGGCTGAAATTGAATCTCCCCATTTAAATGTGAATAGGTGCATCCCAAGTACCCAAACAACCAATGACATCTGGAGTTCAGTGCCTCTTAAATATTTTTTTCATAATTTTTGTTATTATATAATTGATAATTCATAATTAATTAATTAATAATAATTAATAATAAATAATTCATAGTTGTTGTTATCAAATGTCCGTCCATGACGTTACAGAGGTTTTTGATATGACCCAATATAAAAATCGGAGATGACGTGTGTATCCATTCTAAATTTTACTGTGCCACTTGTCACTGTTTCTCACAGCTCTCCTGTGATCTGGAAAAACCTGGTACGTGTGTCACTTTTTCTGAGAAACTGAATTTGGCCCTCATTTGCGGTAATTAAGAGTGGTGAAAATCTTAAAACAAAAGCTACCATACAGCTCACATCAAAACGGAAAAAATCGCGAGAACTCTCCCTAACTTACCGCTGTCTTGCCGTCTTTGTATCGCTACTCTACCGCCAGACTAACTCGTTTCGCGAAATTAATACTGTAAGCCTTTTAACTGACAGTGATCGTGAGGCGGCGCCAGGTAAGAAAATATAGTTCCTGACCACGTGTGGTTTCCTTAACTGACCGACTCCACATGACCACACATCTTTGCCGGTAGGAGGAATTCTTTGATCTAACCGCTAGTGACAACTATAGGCATTCTGCCTTTCCTCTTGCACTTGAGCGGTGCTCACACTTACGCTACCCACTGTTCAGTAAGAATCATTTGATGCAGGATATTTTAACATAACGGATTAATCAAGAGAAGTTATCAGAAGATTTATTGTAGTATATTTTCAGGTACACCAGTGTGAGGGAGTGAGGTGAGCTGAGAACGGGCGTCGCTGAAAGTCCAGCAGAGGCAGCGGCTGATTGGTGTTGCTTTCTGTACGGATGCTATGCACCTAAAACTGAAAGGTTACCGGCTAACCTCAACAGAATATGCATGGTCTTATATCGTTGCCTTTGTAACTTTGAGTGTGTTTGTATGAAACATGAAATGAGGAAATTAAACAGATAGAAAATAAATGAAGATTTGTTTTTTATCTCGCAAAAAGTTAAGTTGCAACATTCCTTATAAATTCAGGCGCACTTATCCAAAGGAAAGTGAAAATGGGTGTGGACACCACAGCGCTCTACATAATAAAATATCGTTATTCTGTCTCACACAGAAAGTCTTTGTCAAAATATTGCCTTTCATAATGTTTGTTTATCTGCCAAGCTGAAGCGAGTCTGGATAACGAGAACTGGAACCCCAATAACCTATGTCAAAACTTCGAGTGGGGATTCCCCTTTTTTGCATTTTGTGTGGACCTGTAAAAAATATAACGTCAACTTTAAGTTTAAAATGAAATAAGATACACGCTGGACCACCTGTGATGTGTATCCTGGAAGGGTTTTGTGACTGGGTACTATATTTATAAATGCCTTATATCCCTGCGCCGCGCTTTCTCAGACATCCTGCCGCGTTTCTACCCTCGTGTTGCTCTGAAGTTACCGTTACCTTCTCCCGACCCTACCAGGATAGAATTCCGTTTTGATGTGATCTGCACTGTATTAGTGTTATTTGAACTGTCAAAATCAAGTTTCTATTGTGTTTTTTTTTTTTTTTTTTTTTTTGCGAGATTCCTTGCCACTGATAAATTCATTAGGTTTTTCCAGATCACAGGAGAGCTGGCTAGAGATTAGCTTGTGGAGAAACTCTTGGCTCGTGTATGAAATTTGAAAAATAGTTAGCCAATTAACCCCATATACTGTATGGACAGTCGTATGTGAAGTCCCATTTGGTGACCTCAACTTGACCTCCCGTGACCTTCAAAGTTTTCAATTGACATTGAATTTTCAATTACTTGCATCACCAAAACTGCTTCAGCGCTTAGGATTGTATTACCTCACCATCGATTACTTGCTGGTAAGGTACAGTACCCTTGGTGTGATTTTTTTTTTTTTTTTTTTTTTTTTTTTTTTCCTCCACTTGCAAGGATGTTTCATCTGACTAATTAATGTCGCCTTCTCCTGCTTGCTCTGTTGTTTCCCCTTGCCCTCCTCTGTCCCTACACTCAGGAAGACGTGTAACGTGGCGTCAAACTCAGCGCATCGATCCTCAGTGATGCAGCATATATCTGCTGTTACCAGCGTGTTCCTGTTCTAAAGCACTGAATTGAAACTATTAAATGGGTCTCACCTGGTAGTTGGGTGAGCATCTTGCGCCACATCTGTCCGACCATTGGAAAGTTGGCATGGAAGATGCAGTGTATCCAGAGATGCAGGGATTTTAAGTTCACTACATTTGGTGAAAAAATATACTAAAAAGTGAATCTGCCATCCTGTTTCCAACTGTTAGAAAAATGATAGTTTATTCACTCTTGACTGTCAAACGGCAAGAAGATTGACATAAAATGCAAAATTAAAGTACTGATGACAATTTAAAATTTTAACGCCCGATACTCCCCATTCAATAGTGCTGGGCATCGGAGGAAGCGGAAGTGACGTGTGAGTTTCCCTGTACGGCTCCCCTTGCCTCTCACTTGAGTGTTTCTAAACAAAAGAATATTTTAGCCTGTAAAAAAATGCCTCGTAGGTGTGTGGTAGCAGGGTGTTCAAATGAAACCGACAGCGCCCGAAATATCAGCATTCACACATTCCCGAGTGACACGAAACAAAGGCAAATATGGGAAAAACAAGTTCAAATGACGAGGGCGAAGTGGACAGCCAGGAGATCAAGCCATATCTGCAGTGAGCATTTTGAGGAGAAATGCTTTGAAGAAAGTCCAACGATAATGGCAGAATTTGGTTTGCCAGTGGCCAGGAAAAGGATTTTGAAACCTGGTTCCATTCCTACTATATTTCCTGAACCGTCGAAAACTCCACAAGATGAACATGAGAATGTCTGTGGTAAAACCGTGCCTAAATCTGCCAAGCGTTCCAGTGGAGCAGTTCGGAAGAGCGAAAAAGCAAGGGTAAGTAGGCCTACAGTATATGAGATCTTACTACCACTGTTTGCAGCCATTGTTTTAGTCAAGCTGTGTAATTCCATTTATTTCCCTCAATCTTTTTACCATATTTCAGGTCAAATTAAAATAAATGATAATTGGCATAGTATTGGCTTTCGATTAAATGGTAAATTTATAGGTCAAAATGTAGATGCGCAAACTGAGGCTACGTCATAGGCTTACGCAGACTGACCCCAGGGTCAGCTAAAAACTGGTTTTCCACAGATTTTCAGAGTCTGAGCTGCTAACTTGGTTCTGGTGTGGGGAGGGTGGGTGAGAAACAGGGTGGGGAAGGGTGGGGATTTCAAGGAAGTTTTAAGTCATAATTTTTGGTCTTTTGCAACCATCAAGCGCCTGCTTCTGTGTCCTCTGGTTAGAAAAGGCTTTCCTCTGGCAACCCTTCCAAAGAGCCTGTGGTTTTGGAGGTGGCACCTGATGGTGCTTTTGGAAACCTGGTGACCCCAAGATGCCACCAAGGCCCGCAATTCCTTCACAGTGATTCTTGGGGACTTCGTTGCTGCTCTCACCATCTTCCTCAGTACCCTGGGGGACAAAATGCAGTTGCGTCCTCTACCCTTGATGTTTTCAACAGTTGCATATCTTTGGAATTTTTTAATAATGGTTCTGACAATGCTCAGTAGAATATTCAATCATTTGTGAATCTTCTTGTATTCATTACCAGACTTATGAATGTTTATGACCATCTGCCTCTTTTGAACTGCATTCATTTCGTTTTATTCATGGTTTTGGATGACAAAGGGATATTGCATGTGTGTTACTTCATTTTTCTACCCTAGTGAAACCAGAAGTAATGCAGTGGCTGAATATAGTTCCTTAACGTTTGGATGAAACTTGCAGTAATAAGTGGATTCAATTCCTGGGTTAATTTTGGTAGATGTAATTTAAAATAATCTTTAGGGGTATAATTAATTGTGAAACCTTGATTTGGAGGAAATTGATTTTTAATTAAATCAGCAAATGATTTTGGTCGGTTCCATTGGAACAATTACAACGTATATCATTCAGTATTTCTCACATGTTGTTATTCAGAGTTTCTCTATGAATATAGTTTTTTAAATTTTTTCAAGTATTTTTTGTTCATTGCCAGTCAAGGGTGCCGGTATTTTTGGAGCCCACTGTACATACTCAATTTGAGTCTGCTGTGGTTGGCAAGTATGCCTTTTTGGCTGCTGCCTTTTTCTCATCGAGAAAAGAAAGAGGTCCCTGAGCTCATAACAAGAGAGCGCCACCTGTGGTCAGTCTGAGATCTGGAGGACTACACAGTGTAAAGCATGTATTCGGTCTGCCTAAAGGCGCAGTTTGATTATGATTTAATCTCTTCCCCTATTCCCTTCCAGAACCTCCCCTTATGTACACGTTTGAGCCGCAAAATGATGCAGTCAGGAGTCTGTGTGAAACAGGACTCGAAGACCCTACCAGAGCTCCCCGAGCAGCACAGGATCAGAGAGAAAGAAGAGGAACTACATGGACTGGAGTCTGTCCACATGGCAGAGTCAGAGACAGAATGTACTGCACCAGGACTCAACACACTGGAGCCAGAGTGTGTTACTGTTAACAGCAGGGTCAGTGATTTACATCACACAGAAACATCAGTGATAAAAACAGAACCTGTTCTGGGCTTCACAAACTCTGGGGATCTTATTAAGACAGAGAGCCTTGACAATACAAAGCTGAAATATGTAACACTTCTGAATCCTCAACGAGTCAAAATGGAGACTGATGATGGAGGATACCTTAAAGCAGAGCAAATTAGTGAGGAGCAGGATATTAAATGTGTTCTCGTTACGTGTGACCAAGTGAAGTGTGAACCGACAGTAAATTTAGTTGGTGATGTCATGAATACTGTAATGAATGAAGTTAGTCCCAATCACGTAGACCTGAGAATTAATGGTGGTGTAAAGCCCTACAAATGTAGTCATTGTGGAAAGTGCTTTTCTCGTGTAACTAATTTAAATGCCCACCACAGACTTCATACTGGTGAAAAATCGTACCAGTATAAGCACTGTGAGAAGTGCTATCCAAAAATATCCCATATAAATACCCACCTGAGAATTCATGGCGGTCAGGAGCCCTACAAATGTGGTCATTGTGGGAGGTGCTTTTCAAGTGAATCCTTTTTAAATAGGCACCAGAGAAGTCATACTGATGGAAGACCGTACAAATGTGCACATTGTGGCAAGTGCTTTTCAACATCAACTCAGTTAAAAGGCCACCATATTACACATATAGGTGAAAAGCCCCACAAATGCATTCATTGTGGGAAATGCTTCTCTTATAAATCTCAATTAAGTGCCCACCACAGAATTCATACTGGTGAAAAGCCATACTCATGTAGTTTTTGTGGCAAAAGCTTTTCTGAAGCCTATCAGGTAAATCGCCACAAGAGAATCCATACAGGTGAAAAGCCCTACCAATGTAGTCATTGTGGGAGGTGCTTAAGTCAGCTAGCTCATTTAATACGCCACCAGAGAATTCATACAGGTGAAAAGCCCTACAAGTGCAGACAATGTGAAAGGTGCTTTTGTTCAAGCTCTGAGTTAAATCTACATCTCAAAGTTCACATTGGTGAGAAATGTATTCATTGCGGAATGTGCCATACTGAGAAATCTATTTTACGGAGTCACCTCAGAATTTTTGAGAATTGAAGAATCCAAACCCTCTCCTTTGGTTTCTAATAAATTAAATAATTTTCTTTGCTATTGATGAGATAAATTGCATGATTGCACCATAAAGTATGTGGTTATTCTTCATGGTGTCTGTCTGTGTTTTTCCCTAATGTTTAAAATGGTAAAGAATCCCTCTGAGAAGAACTTGTTTGAGAAGGAAATGAAGTGTGATCATGTTCACCTGTTTCTTCTGTGCGTGAAACAAAACAAACATTTATAGGGACTGCCTTGGACAGAGATTGGGAAGCTTAACAATTTTTGCTGGATGATTCTGAAAACATTGACCCAATTCTATGTTGACATTTTTGATGAGTTTGATACCTGCATTGTTTTTCTTTTGATGGGCCAATGAGAAAACTGTTTGCATATACTGATTATAAAGTAAAATATTCATTTCTGGTGCTTAATGCAAACTTGTAATCTGAAAATGAACTTGACACTACTGACCTTTTACAGATCTTTTCCTTCCAGTGTTGTTACTGATATTAGAATTCACTCAGCGAGTTGTGAATGAAATTACCTTACATTGGGAATGTGCACATACATAGGTGATCCGAAGATCGAAATAAACCCTTGTGCTTCACTTTGCTTTTGTTTTCTACTTTGCTCTGGCTGCTTGTGAATGAAATTAATCAATTAATGCAAATTAAGTTATTTTTAGGGCAAGGCCACTTAGCTTTTTAAAATTGGGGCATCACGGCCAAAATGTAGGGCACCAAAGGCCAAAACCAAATTAATCAATTTTGCTAGAAAAATAAGTCATAATAACATTGTAAGTAGATAAAACGGTATAAGTCAATAATTAGGAGTGCATTGAAAACCAATATTTTAAATTGTTAAAACTAATGTTTTAAATTGTTACATTTTTTTATTCAACTTGCAGCAATTTATCGACTGATCAATCAAGACCAATACATGACCAATAATTAGAAATAATGAAAAAGTGAATGCCAATTGCCAACATTTATATAACTGATATGGCATTTTAAGGATGGTAATATAATGCAAAAATCCAAAACTTTTGTTGACTAAGCGGCATTTATTTTCGCCATCCTTCAGTTGTCACTCAGCTGTGCATCATGCCATACAATCTCTCTCCACTTGATCTCAAAGTTTAGTTTCTGTCGTGGAAAGTTATACAACCACCGTTTTCACTCAGCCCACAAACACATCTATACTTGACACCAACAGTACTTAATTGCTTGTGCTTAAAGCATAATGTGATCTGATTTTTCTCAAGCCGGGAGGATGTATGGATACCATCCTCACACAATGTTGCCGTATTCGTTAGTGGGCGTGCCGTTGGTCGCACAATGTGCTCAGAAGTCCAGCGCAGCATGACGACTAAAGCTGCACAGCTCAGCCGCTGTGTCGAAAATGGCCACTTTGGGTAATTTTTGGGCACCGCGGCCACTTGAAAAAAGTGAGAAAGCCATGGTCACTTTGCTCCCATACTGCTGCTCGACTACCCAAACCCAGTGACGTGTGTGACTCTGGGACATGGAGGAAAATGACAACAACGCAAAGAAAGCTAACGAACCTAGCCCAGCCAGATTGCTTACTACGTCGGCTGGCTGACACTAGCGATGTAGAGGGATTATTTGTTTATCAACACGGCGGATGCGCGTGCAACTTGACTGCAGAAAGAGTGGCCCCTTTAAACTGTTCGACAGGTTGTCATGGTTATCTTGCAGTTGCGATGTTGGCTAGCTTGCAATGTTGTCAGCGTAGCCTACTACAACAGTTTATCGCCAAGTGATAAAACAAGTTATGCTGCTAAATTAACATTAGTGAATGGCATACGTCGTAACACTTTGACTGCCAACTACGACATAACTCGTAATGGCGGGTCAGGGCCAGCGCTAGACCCGAAAATTCGGGGGCAATTATCCATCTTTTTATTGGCAACAATTAGTCCTGGCTAATTCTAGATGGTTTTCCAATATTAACACGTTTTCCAATTCAGGAATAATCAAGTGGCAATTGAAGACACGGCTTCTCACCCCCATGCGATCTAAAGGCAAATAATGGGCTACATTCAGTACAGAAAAATTATTTAATAATAATTAGGTCTATGCACTGGCACTCAGCAACGGTAATTTTTTTTTTTCCAGCGAGAGCGGCATTTAATTCTGGTGACAAGTACGTGGTTTCCTCCATTTACATTTTCTAGTCTGACAGCTGTCTATTTTTGGGCTGGGCCGAGCAGCGGCCCGGCCGCTATAAATGCGAATGTCGCTGAGTATCTGAGTGACTGACTGACTGCCTGAGTGATCAAGTTCAACGATTGACTGGCCGGCGGGGAAGAAGTTCAGCGATTGGTCGGCCGGGTGGGAAGCACTTCAACGATTGGTTGGCCGACGATTGGCTGGCTGGCTATTCAGCGATTGGTTTGCCGGTGCGGAAGAACTTCAACGATTGGTTGGCCTGCGATTGGCTGGCTGGCTGGCCGGGCGTCGACTTCACTAGTAGCCTATTTACCAGTCTGTGCATTGTAAATACATGGGTCTCGGAATTTCGGCATTGAGACATTGCAACAGAAACTGAATACTTTACTGCTGTTGGATCTTGGATTTGAGAGTTTGCCGCAGAAACGGAAACTAAAAAATGGAATTGAACGCGCCACACTCATTTATGCGTGTGGAAATTACGAAAATTAATGCATATTTTCTTCTAATGGACAGCAAAAGGTGGATTAAATATTCATATAGCGGATGCATATGGTGTGCTTGCCCTAGCTAACATCCCGGTCTTTTAAAAAGTTCCATTCGATTTTGTTGCATTACGAGCACAATCCGACCATAATAAGGCTAATCTTCTTTCACGCTAGATTGGTTCGGTTTGTTTCAGTCTTCCATGCTTGTTTTCTCTGGTACCGGTTGCGAGATTCCATAGAGATAGAGGAATGTAACACATCGTACCAATTTAGTGTGAAAGAATCATAGCAATGGTTGGGATGTGTTTTTCATTTCCCTATTCAATCTCGCAACCGATACAACAGTTAACAAGCATGGAGGACAGTATCGGTTGCGAGGTTGAATAGGGGAATTAAAAACACATTCCGACCATTGTTAAGATTCTTTCACGATAGATTAGTACAATGTGTTACATTCCTCCATCTCCCTTTTGAATTTCGTAGCCGGTACTAGGATTATTTCCTTAATCTTCCTATTGAATCTCGCAACCAATACGAGAGAAGACAGGTTCAATGAAGGGACTTGGGATACACTATCATATGAGGTGTATAATAACGAAGTACATGCACTTCGTTACAGTACTTAAATAGTTTGAGGATTTATACTTTGTTTTTTTTTTTTTTAAACCTGGACTTTTACTGTACTACTTTTAAAAGATAAAAAGTATACTTTCACTTCGTTACTTTGACACTGGCCACTTCTTTACTCGTTACAAATTAAAATATGAATGTAATTCATCATTTAAGGATTATCTGGATTTGGCGTGATTGAGAAGAACAACGATGCTCGGCGGGGTATCTTTGTGCAGATGTGTCCACCAGCGGACAAGGAGCTGCAAATTTATGCGCGCAGTTACAATATTCTACCACTAGATGGCACTCTCGGATCAGTTATTGAATATTCACAAGCAAGCTGAGTTCGAACACGGTTTAGAATATGGACGAGTTCACTCCAATCCATGTTTTTCAGGAGTTGCCTGAAAAAAACTCTTTAGCTAAGCCTGATGTGCAAACTGCCCAATATACTTGCCCATAGTATCTATCCAGCAGTTCAAAAAAAATTATCTCTTGCTACAGAAATAATCATTGTTCTCTGCAGCAACCACTTCAGCTACAGTGAGCAAATGGTATCCCCATTAGTAGTTAAGAAAAATCAGTTTTCTGAAGCAAAAATTCGGCATGGTATTGATACTATGGAATCTACTATTAATTATAGTCAATTATAGTGGTTTTTAAAACCTTCATTAAACTCAAAGAAGAAGAAGTATATAAAGGAGAGACTGCCTGTTTGTTTTTTGAATACTGTATTTTTCATTCACTTGAAAATTGATTAAAGAGCACAAGGAGAAAACAAAGAGTGGTTGCTTTGCTTCTTTCTATGCGTACTATGAAAAATACTTTGTTCTTATACTCGCACTCTTGATACTTAAGTATATTCTTTCGCAAAATACTTTTGGTACCTAAGTACATTTAATGTGAGCTACTTTAAGACTTTTACTCAAGCAATTTTCTTATGGTAGACTTCAACTTTTACCAAGGTAACTTTCAGTAATGGTACTTCTACTTTTACTTAGTTATTTTTTTCCAGTACTTTATACACCTCTGATTACCATATTAGCTATGTGACAAAGTGCAATACTCGGTCAGGCTGTAACTGTCACTTATGAAAATCTTTCATGCTTTCTTTCCTGAATTCTTGTATTTTATTCAATTTCTTTAAACATTGATTTTATCTTTTTTTTTTTTTTTTTTTTACTGTCTACCATATTTGAGGTAAAATTGACCGAAACTGCTCACTTCGCAACACTTTTTTTTTTGTCCGCAGTGACTGAAATAAATACCAGACAATTCGCTATTTGGGGGCATTATAAAATTCCAAAACTTTCTTATTTCTCGTCCAATTCTCATGATCTTGAAAAGGCCTTGTAGTTGATGCCAAGAGCTTTCAATAGGTCATAAATTCATTAAAATTAATTGCATTTCAATTTTTTTTGGTCACATACTTAACCATATTCAACCATCACCAATATCGTCTAACGCTTTATGTAAACACATGGCAACTCCTTCGCTCAAACATATTTACAAAGCGGTTTTACTCAAAACTGTGGATTCTTTGTCCATAACATGCCCAAAGAAGAAACATGGGGAAAAAAAGGAAACTTTGACGTTTGTTCTTACACTCTCACTATATAGGAACTGCCATGTGTTCACAAAAGTGACGTCACGTCCTCGATTAGCACAACTGTAATGATAACTTTATTGTTTCATTACGATTCAGGAACATACATTCATAATTTAACTGCTATCTTCATCTGCTGCTGCTGTCTCTCTCAAATTCACATTCACAAAGTCAATAACTGCTTCCATTACTCTAGCTCTTTGTCTATTCAAGTGTATAACTTGCTTTTGATATGTTTTCCTTACTCAAGACTCCCCCCACCTCCCACTCCCTCACTCACTTACTCCCACTATCTCACTCACACACTCTCACTCACACTCACTCTTTCATACTCTCAGTCTCCCACTCCCACACTCTCACTCTCACACTGTCCCACTCCCACACTCTCCCCACCTACTTTGTAAATAATTTATCAGCTCCAGCTCATTACTAAACTTGCACTTCATATAATTGCATGAGCTTTGCCTCATTTAGCACCCTTTTCTTAGGCCCACATTCTCATACAGCACATGGCGGCCCAGCCGAATACTAGGTTGCACCTAGTCTTGTTTACAGCAAGTTGAGTGACCATGCTGCAAAAACAGGTGTAGGTGCTTGCCGAAATTACCTTCATTCGCAAATGAGTTCTGAAATGCCGCTCTCGCTGGAAAAAAAAAACAAGTAGACATGGTCAACAACATCCCCCGCCAAAATGTCTTCTTTAAAGATACTATGAACAGAGGCTCCCAGAAATGCCACAAGGGCAATAACTGTGGGAAAAATAAAAGTGTGCGTCTTATTTTCGAACTCCATCAGGGTCTTTATGGTCTTAAGCTACACACCAAATTTGGTTATCCTATCTGGAATATTTCCCGTGAAAAGTTGTTCTCCTTTACATATACCGTGAACAGAGTTAAAAAAAGTGAATCAAGGGCAATAACTCCGGGAAAAATAATCATGCGTGTGTCATTTTCGAACTTGATGAAGGTCTTTATGGTCTTAAGCTACACACCAAAGTTGGTTATCCTATCTGGAATATTTCCCGTGAAAAGTTGTTCCCCTTTACATATACTGTGAACAGAGTATAAAAAAGTGAATGAAGGGCAATAACTCTGGGAAAAATAATCACGCGTGCCTCATTTTTGAACTCGATCAAGGTCTTTATGGTCTTAAGCTACACACCAAATTTGATTATCCTATCGCGAATATTTCTTGTGAAAAGTTGTTCCCCTTTATCCCGGACGCACGCACGCACGGACGGACGGACGGAGGTCAAATCAATATTCCCCGGCCACTTCGTGTGGCGGGGGATAATAATAACGTTGCTGAGTGCCAGTGCATAGACCTAATTAAAATTAGCTAAATTATTTTCTCTACTGAATGTAGCCCATTATTTGCTGTTAGATCGCATGGGGGAGAGAAGCCGTGTCTTCAATTGCCACTTGATTATTCTTGAATTGGAAAACGTGTTTATAAAGGGAAACTATCTAGAATTAGCCAGGACTAATTGTTGTCAATAAAGGGATGGATAATTTCCCCCGAATTTTCAAGTCTAGCGCTGGCCCTGACCCGCCATTACGAGTTATCTCGTAGTTGGCAGTCTACGTGTTAATGATCCATACGCTTTAGGTGCAGGTGAGTGGATAAATGACGAGAAAGATGTATAAAGTCTGGGTCATTGTGAACAAGAAAAACAACTGCATCCTGACCGCGAACTGCATCTGCATGTAATTTAGAATAATATAACGTTACTAATTAATTTTAGCTTCCTTTGTAGGGTAGACTGAGTACAGTTGAGACGTGTACAGTTGAGACAACGTCAATATCTTGCGTGCGCAGCAAGCCTCAGCGGTGATATTTGCTGTGCACATGCGTATTAGCGTCCTCTTTGATCATGGGAAGTTTGAACTCCGTGCGAAGCTCCGCTCCGAAGATATCAACAAAACTATTTTTTGCCAGGTAAGATTTTGACTTTACCATGTCCCTTCCACAATGAATATCTTATTACCCTTATGTGACTTCTAAACGTAACTTGCATATATGCAAACGTTGTTCTGTGCCCTAAAAATTTATATATTTCATGGCATCGTAGCATTCAAGGTCATTACACAATCCTGTTTCACATGCTCTTTAGGAGCGCAGACCTTTGATAACAGGTTTTAAGTCACAATTAGACAAAATTTGGGACAAATGTAAATTAATTTTGATATTTGAACGGTCTTCTATTAATGGATATATTTTTCTGGCATGAATATTATAAGGATAACAGAGCATGTAGTGAAATATGAAAGGTGGTGAAATGAGTACAGTTGAGACAGGTCTTGTGTAGGCTATGCAGCTACATTCAAAGCATTAAAAGGCATATGGATTACACTTTATAATAAAGGGACAAAATAAATAGCAAATTGTAAATAGTCTTATTTAAAATGAAGTTTTTGAGGTTTTCAAGGTCACGGCCTGGAGAGCAATGGGTGTCGTGCTCCGTCTGTAGAGTGTGGTCTCACGTAGAGTGTACCACTGGTGGCCACAGCTGTACATGCCACCACTGTGAGTGAATAAATTTTAGTTTTCTTTGTTATTGTTGTTTTCTGTTACTGTTTGCCTGGTTATTCTCACTGTTGTTATTGCACTGTTATCGTTACGTTTACATTATGTTTGCAATATCTGTTAAATATACATTTTTTTTTTTTTTTTTTTACTTTTAACCTATGCTAGTGTTGATTCAAACGAAATGGATGAATTGATGAAGTGTATTACATTTACAATGAATGTTTTTTATAGTTTATTAAATTGGCAATGACGGACTTGTCAGCTTTCCAGCATTTTGAATGGTGTCTCAACTGTACTATGGTACTGTCTCAACTGTACTCTGTACTCTATATGGCTACGGTTGAGACAAAAATGCACCTTATGTTTCTGATTGTGAAAAATATAAACCACTTAGGGATATCATTTCTTGGTTATATTTTAGTGCACAAAGAAAGGATGTATTGTGTTAAAAAAATCTTATTATAAGTGTCTTTTCAGTGTCTAATTTTTGTGTGGAAATGGGAAAAGTAAAAACTGGCTCAACTGTACTCAGTCTACCCTACTTGTTGTACACATTTGTTTTTTCCCCCCTCTCAGATCACTATCTTTTTGAGCTGCTGTAACAATGAAATTTTCCCAATGTGGGATGAATAAAAGTTTATCTTATCTTATCTTTCCATTGTTATGTAACCTCGTCTTCAGTCACTGTCGTTACTGTAGTAAACAATTCACAACTCATTTGCTGCAATAATACAGCTGTGCCTGCGGGCATATCTAGCTTTATCACCATTCAAACCAATGAGTCTAACATATTATATTGCTCGAAATTAACATCAATGTTCTTTTGGGGGCATGCTGCAGCACTGATGCTCAAAATCTGTTAAACTTGCGCGTTTTGTTATTCTTATCGAAACAGTTTGTGCAACCAACAGCACAACAACACTTGGTCGCGGCAATTCCTGCTTTCTTTCTGCAGTCGACATGCGCAGTAGAGCGGGGTGACGTATGTAGTGACGTAGACTGATAATACCTCTATACGGACGTTATTATTTTTTACCGGGGGCAATTTATTGCGTTTTGAAAGCGATGCTGTTGGTAATAAAACTTCAGCGATGGCTAGTGGCCAGTGAAAGCAGCTCTCCCGTGAGCAGGCTGCCTTTGTTTACACTTGCTTAAACAGAATGCGGCAGCCTCGAAATGCATCGAAGGGCATTCCAAACGACTGTTATTTGGGAATCCTACTCCCTGCTGCCATTCAGAGTTTTCACTACGAAGGAAAGTGACTTTGCTGCGTGTTGGTCGTAGGGATTAACCCTGCGGAATGAAATACAGCGGAAGTCCATGGGGAAAAATGAATGGGAACTTATGCTTCCGACACCAGCGTGACGTCATCACTTCACCCCTGGAAAAGACGAAGTGGTCTCACTCCCAGGGTGCCTCTCAAGGAATAAATGAGTCGAAGAGTTTCAGGGTGTGAGACTGTTCGCTGAAGAAATTATCTTTTGTGAGGGCTACATTAAATTCTGTAAGAGCTGTCGAATCGTGAACGAATCTGTGGTAAGTTACTTTTTCCATTGTCTTGATGCCTGAAGGTTTTGGTTTGCTCTCCAGCTTCTTTGTGAGTTGGCTACTGTTTTTGTACGTCGCTGCGACAATTTGCTTCAGTTTTCCAGTTTGAATTCGCGTGACTGGCTTTGTTCCAGTATTCACACTTGCAGACATGCGGCTAGAGGCAGAGCGGCATCCTCATCGCACTCCGTTTTCTAAGTTAACCGCTTATCGTGAATAGCGGGGGGGAAAAAGAACTTTTAGAGATTAAAATATTTGAATTCGCACAATTGGCAAGTGAGCAATTAAAGAACTCTTGGCAGAAGTTTCTGATATTTTTGATAATTGGTGAAGAAGTCCATTGCTAGCGGTGAAGACGAAAAGAGTCACTAAATCGTGGGCGGGTGAGCTTTGGCTTGCCCAGGTGTGCTGCTCGTTGTACTAGGCCAGTGGCGAAGGCTCAAAAAAGGCCTTATTTTAGGAGTAACCCCTACCGGAGGTATAACAATTTGATCTTTGTGTCATTTGAATCGTTTGAATGTCTACTTTTCGGAAATGGATGGTGTGGTGGCACAACTTATGCACACCATGGCGATTTAATGGGCTCAATGGGCTAGGGTCCCCAGTCTTTCCTAGAAAGGGCCGGTGTGTGTGCGCGCAGGCTTTCGTTGCAATCAAGCATCTACACACCTGATGCTACTAATCAAGCTTATTAGCAAAGAGTCCAGGGGTTGATTAGTGGTATCAGATGTGTAATTGCTTGGTTGCAATGAAAGCCTGCACCCACACCAGCCCTTTCTGGGAAAGACTGGGGACCCCTGGGCTAGGGGGTCACAGCGGGCAATATTTTTGGCATTGTTTTTTTTTTTTTTTTTTTCCGAGTAACCAATATTTTCTTGTAAAATGGACAATAATTGGTGTAAAAGGACAAAACCAGTCTCATATGAATCGCATGGATGTCTGCATTCCAAAAATAACGGTGTGGTGGGCTTTAAAGGAACACCATGGCAAATTAACCCCTTGTTTGCCACAAACCATGAAATTCATGATTTTGAATAAATCAATGTTCATGCAGTTTACGGCATGATCATCGATTTTTGAATGATTTTGAGAAACTATTTTGTATTTGACACACAGCTCACTTTTTCAGTGTTTGTGGTGCATGAAGGGATTTTAGCCCTAAGGTTCATAATATTTTGGCAGGTTTTTGTGGAATTTTAATCTAACCCTTGTTTCCAGGTTAATATACGTGCTGGGTACTAAGTTCAAGCAGCCTTATTGGTCACATTCAAAGTATCTAAATGGTAGTATTTGCAAAAATAGAACGTGTTTGGAATGATGCCTGAGAAAATTAACCCTTTGTTGGCAATATGGGAAAAATGTGAATATTGCCTATTCAGTCACAACACTGGCAAAGTTCTATTTCCTAGTTTTATTTCAGCTTCATACAACATGACAACGCAGCAGTGATTTTTTTTTTTTTTTTAGGCCAAAACATCAATGTAAATTTCATTCAACGGGGGCCTTATGTATCAAAATTTGTGTGGATTTTATACTTAAATATTGCGTACGTTCATAAAAAGAAAAATAGTATTTTGTAAAAAGAATAAAATTTATAATATAGCGGGCTACCAAATCTGCTTGCAATTTTGAATGGAAAAAATCTGAATCGACTTCTAATTTTGCAAAAATGCTAATTTCTATTACTTTTATGCATTTTTTTTAAAGTCACGTTTGTGTTCATAAATCTGAAATCCGCAAAAAAAAGTGGCGTACGCATCTTTTCTGTTCGTACGCTCTCCTCATACTTGAGGCCCCTGGTCACTGAAACATACCATAACCAAAAATGGCCTCCCATATTCAACTTTCGCTTTGACAGAGGTTGATAGATTCAGGGGTGCACATAATTGGTGCGCATGCGTGGCAAAAATAAAAAATGCGCGGCAGAAAACTTGAAGGGAAGCTCAATTGCGTACCACCATATTTGGCATTCGGTTTACTTCGGCTACTGGGGCATTCCATTTGAAATCAAAAGTGGTCCCTAGTCCATGATGCCTGATTTGCTTCATTTTCACTTATTTTGTAGTTTATGGGCCCAATATGAAAAATCCAAAATATCAAAATATTAGGCTCGTAGCCTCGTGCTCCAAATGGTCTCTCTTTTACAAGGGTCCAAAAAAGTGGGCGTGGCACTTTTTCAGGCTCGGCCGTTTGATTCCTAGCCATCTATAAAGTGAAATATCTCGAACTGTAGGAGGTATGACCCTGATATTTTGGGGACACCTTCTTCAAGCTGAATACTTTCATTTAAACCCAATATCAGCATCCTACTCCCCATTGGTGTGGAGAGAATGGGCCTGGCCCAAGAGGCATTTTCGGACCAAATCTGCTTTTTCGGAGGGTCCTGACAGCCACAATTAGTCCCTGGAGGAACAGAATGAATATTGCTTTGAAAGAACCCTGAAGTGGCATCATTTTAATGCAGGAATAGCAACTCTAAGACATTTACAATATGCTGAAATTGGGCTGTGAAAAGGGTCCGACCCCCTAAATACCCTATTTTTGGACCCCCTGAAAAGCATGTGGGAAGGGGTTAATGGCCATGAATTTTTTGTGTTAAGGGGACCTTCATGTCATTTTCACTTGTGCCAAAAATCATTTTCAAACCAGCATTCCTTCAGGTAGAAAAATCATTTTTTTTGCAATGCTGTAGGTAATTCCAGATAATGTATACTGACCAAAAAAAGAAACGCAATTTTCTATTTCTTGATTTTATTGAGTGTAACTGTAATTAATCAACACTTCATTGGTATCAAATGAAAAAGGGAATCTCAGACAATAGATATAACAGAAAATCGGGTTGAAATATCACCATGTTGGCTTTTATTTAACAAGGTGAAGTTCGATATTACGAAACACAAATGACACTTTCAGTATCTCGTATGTCCCCCGTTAACGTCGCGCACGGCGGTACACCTGCATCTCATAGATATCACCAGACGTCTGATTGTTGCTTGTGGAGCGCTGTTCCACTCCTCGGACAGTGCTTGTCTTGGCTGACATACTGTAGCTGGCGGTAGTTGATGTCTCCGGATCGCTCTATCCAGAATGTCCCTCAAGTGTTCTATAGGTGAAAGATCTGGAGAAAATGCTGGCCAGGGAAAAATTTGCAAGTTTTCGGCTCAAAGGAACTCCATTCAGATACGTGCCACGTGCGGACACGCGTTGTCCTGTTGGAAAGTCAGTCGGTGACGTCGGACAAAAGCAAGGACGACTGGACAGAGAATTTCATTGCTGTAATGAGCAGCATGGAGAAAAGAATCTCAGCGGCAGTTTGAGTTGCCAACTGGAAGCGATGCCGCAGATGTAACGAGCGGATACGACGCTCGTATCCCGCCGGATCTGGGGCAATCGGCCGTGTGTCCAGTGGCATTACACCTGGTTCTGAGGCGATTAATTGTCGCAGAATGCACGCCGAATTGACGGGCAACTCTATCTACCCGATTTCCGGCCTATAGCATCCCAATCGCGCATTCTCGTTGAACTTCTGTTAGTCGTGGCATTATAACCCGTCTGATTTTTACTCATTTTCGGTCAGACTTTTATAGGCCCCGGTGTCTACGAGGAACTCAAAACAAAAATGGGAGTGTTAGGACAATGGTGCTACTCGAACCCAAGCACTGCAGATGTTTGGTTCCGGACGAATGGCGGCTCCAGAATGCGCGCTGTGACCGCGAAAATTTGTATGGTAGAAGTACTCACCTCCAAAAATAACTCCAAGCAAAAGCATCTTTCTCAATGTGTTTGTCAAAATTTGGCACCGGATTACTTAATTGCGTTTCTTTTTTTTGGTCAGTATACTTTCTGTACATTATGTACAACAATGTACAGGTTAGTTATGAAGATTACTGAATGTGATTTACAGCCAGATTCAAGGATACCAATGCTAATTATTGCCTTTTATCATGACAATCCACCTTAAATATAGTTCAGGGTGGTACCAGTAATATGTGGTTTTATGACATTGTTTTTCATCTTTGGATAAAGAGCCTATAGTGCAAGGCAAAAACATGTAAAAGGCAGGTTCTTCTTGAAGCTCCAGTGTTTCAAGAAAGCATGTGGCTTCATCAGTTAAGTGCTGACACCTGCAGCCCTTAATTAGAACTCATTACCAAAGTTCTCTTTGGTGGCAATTACAAACTGCTTCCAGAAGTGCTCCTACAGCATTTCTGTCTTAACTGGAGGAAAGATATTTTGAAGGCCTTTGGGACATAGGCCTTAGAGAGAAGGGTTTGAATGAGAGATATTTAACAGATTACATAGGCATCATCTGACAAACTCGGCATAATCAAAGATTTGATGTCAAAATCACCATAGATTCAGATGAGGAGTTGGAGGGGAGGATAATGGTTCATTCATATCACATATTCAGTAATCTTAATATCTACTGTGTACATTGATGTACATAATGTACAGAAATTACCATATCTGGAATTACCATGTATTGCAACAAAATGCTCATTTTTTTTTTTTTTTTTTTTTTTTTACCTGAAGGAATGCTGGTTTGAAAATGATTTTTGGCACAAGTGAAGATGACATGAAGGTCCCCTTAACACAAAAATTTCATTACCATTAACCCCTTCCCACCAGGGTGGGAAATTTACCCGCATTTGGCCAGTGGCGGGTGCCAATTTATGAAGTGGTGGGTGAATTTGATCAGCCCACTAGCCACTGTGGCAGGTTAATATTTGGATAGGAGATTCAAAGTCAGAGCACTCAATTGAGTTATAGAACTGACCTATGGGGGCAGCAATGCACTTGTGCTGCCGCTACTGTCGCAGATACCATTATTGGTAGAAGAAGGGTAGAGCGCAGTAAGCACTTGAACTGGGCGAAGTTGCGAATTGAGTTGAGGGGAAAATGCGGCGTTTCGTTCCTGGCATAAGATGGGTGGCAGATGTCAGCACGCCTTCTCAGGAGGAGGCAACGCCAGAGTTCTGTCAATTTTTGCGACCTATCAAAATATGCTACCTCGCGGTTCTGCACTTGGACAAACCTAAAATCTTGGGCTGTTTCTTCGCTCACATCTCAAGTATCTTCAACTTTCATAAATATCCACCTTATTCCTGAGGTCACTACTGTGTGGGATTTTAAAGAGTTTGCTGTATTCCTCCGTACTTTTGTAAGTAGAAAAATAAATGCAGGCACATTTTAGTTGCAAAGTGGATAGTTTAATAGAGTGGAGGAACTAGTGGGTCTGTTCCCCAAGGACAGATCAACAAGAACCAACAACTGAGGGGAAAATGTGAACACTTACAGCTGAAAGTTCAAAGGATGCAAAGGAACAAATGGTAATTTGCCTAGAGTGATAGGAGGTGGGGGGAGAGACAAACAAGGTGAGGGGAAATTGGGGCGTGGGCTGAGGGGTGATGAACACAGAACACAGACCTTTGAATATTTTGGTGCGCCCTCAGTGACCCTCCTTGATCTTATGGTATATGAATGTATGGGCAGAGGTCTTCCATTTAACCTTATAATTTTCAAGGTTTACTGAGGGCGCCACCTATAGGTGGCGCTTCAAATCATGACTTTTTGCATTTTGGGCTACATTTGAGACCCTCCCAGGGCCTGCGCCCTCATGAAACCTTGCTTATTTATGTGTATTTGGATACATTGGGACTAGTTCTTTCCAAATTTGCATAAATGGCGGTGGTTTAGTTAGGGCGCTTTTGCATAGGTGGGGCTTTTTATGGCAAGAACGCGATTTTAGGCGATTTTCATTTGGCCATGTCTCAGTGCGCCCCCTATGGGTTTCAGTGAAACTTGTTTTATTATGTTTCTCTATATCTGCTATTCATGATGAAAATATCAAGAAGGCTTTTTGCTTTTTGCCTCGTTAACCCTCTTTGTGCTAAAACGTTCACACCAGATCACACTCCACTTTAATCAAGAAAGAAAAAAGGTTAGTTCTCCAGTGCTCCAGTAGGCGGCTCATATGGCAGGTGGCAGCACTGCTGTGACCACCTGTTTTGAGGGCATGTTCAGAGTCTGAATAGAGCCGTGGAAATCCTGCTTTATCATGAACATGTTCTGATTTTAAGACCAGCGAGCGGTACATCATTCCATCTTTACTTTGTGGGATATTGTGCTAACGATTAGTTTTGCTCCTAAGATATTAGATCATATATTTTCTGATCACATTTTTGAATGGGTGCGGCCTGTGTGTATGCATAATGCATGCAGCAGTGCAGAATGTAAAGACAAGGTCCTCAACCCCCTCTGAAAAGTACTATGGTTACCTTCTGGACAAGGATGCCCTTCAGTTAGTTTTGAACTATGTCATGAGATTTTCTGGACAGGTTTGTCCCATATTTTTAGTTGATGTGGGTTAAAACTTCTAGACAAGGATGTCCTTCAGTTCGTTTTGAACTATCTTGTGAGATTTTCTGGACAAATCTGTCCAAACGTTTTAGTCAGTTGTGAACTATGTGCAATTCAGTTGCTGTCCTGAGAACCTCTTGAGGAGCGTGTCCCTTAGTTAGAATGACAGGCAGTCATTTATTTCAGACTATTTCAGGAATACCAATGCAGAAGCCTCTGTTTCTGGTACAATTTTTATATAGGTTTTTATTCCATGCTAAACATTTCTAGAATTATTCAGTCATTATTCTGTGGTGGTGGCACCAACAGAAAGATGCCGTCCATTAAGGCCTAAGTATCTTCAGCACCTATGGGTGCCTTGATTGTTTTTCCGACTTTTTCAGTTTTAACATTTTAATAAATTGTTGCTTTTTTTGAATAAGTTCTCTTGCCTCAATGCTTTGAAAACACTCAAATAATTCTCCTCACTGGTTGGTGGGGACTAAAACAAAAATGGGCATTTTTCGGAGGTGGTGCTTGATTGCGACATACGTCAAACTCTGGCATGTAAAGGGTTAATGAGGCAAAAAGCCTCCTTGAAATTTTTATCATGAATAGCAGAGATGTAGACAAATATAATAAAACAAGTTTCACTGAAATCCATAGGGGGCGCACTGAGATGGCCAAATGAAAATCACCTAAAATCACGTTCTTGCCAAAAAAAGCGCCACCTATGCAAAAGTGCCCTAACTAAGCCACCGCCATTTATGCAAATTTGGAAAGGGCTAGTCTCAGTGTATCCAAATACACATAAATAAGCAAGGCTTAATGAGGGCGCAGGCCCTGGGAGGGTCTCAAATGTAGCCCAAAATGCAGAAAGTCATGATTTGAAGCGCCACCTATAGGCGGCGCCCTCAGTAAACCTTGAAAATTATTATGCTAAATGGAAGAACTCTACCCATACATTCATATACCATAAGATCAAGGAGGGTTACAGAGGGCGCGCGAAGATATTAGAAGGAAAACGTCCAGATTTTGACCATGTCAATATTTTGGCCCTTTTGACCCCTACCCTAAAAAGGGCTGTAATTTCCACCCCGAAGGGATCTTCTGATAAAAAATGTAATTTTTGTCAGTTTGGACGATATATCTAAGCCCACAAAAATCTTCAGTGGCCTACTGGAACATGATATATCACCCTCTGGTTCATAGTTGCAGACTCTGGCTCTTAAAGCAGATATACTTTCTGAGAATATTTAAGGTACATAAGGTCGTGCCTTATGGTACCTCCTTTAACGAAACGCGACCGACCTTGTTGCTGTGGAAGTACTGCATACGCTTCGGAGCCGTTAAGATTGTTCTTAGCTTTGCAGTCTGTGGCAACTGGGTCACTAATGTAGCCAAAGGAGCTAGTGTTCGTTATCTGTGCCCACTGTCCAGGTCGTTCTCCCATTTCTCGATAGTAGAAGGCAGCGGTACCGTAACCTTATCCCATCTGAGGACTAAAGGGTGGTGTTCCCTCAAATTATTTACCGATCGCTTAAAAAAGAGGATTAACGTTAGCCGTTACCATGATAAACTGTTCAGTGACAGGATGCAGCGGAAGTCGTGCCCATAATTTGCGCAAGGGATCATGGGACGTGGGAATAAGGTGGATACTTTTTTTCAGTGACCCTTTCGACCTGTAAGCGTGTATATATTTGCATGTACAGGCTGGGTTTTTCGAAAAATGCAGAGATTGGATGATAAAGGCGTGTGGCATATATCTTTGAACAAACTTATCCAACTCGTTATAACATCTGCTTATGTTATAATAAGCTAGCAAATGACAAAGTTACGACTGTACACTGATTCATATTGCAATTTTACGGTGAAAACAAAGACTTTGCGATCGCTTTGCATTACGGTAGTATTTTTTGACTAGGCTGCACAAATTGTCAGAACACCGGACAAACCTGATGTGAAAAGGCGTTTTTTTTTTTTTTTCTCTCTCTTATGAAAAGTGGAAAAGGGACCTCAAGTGGCTTTTTAAGTAAGTGCGGGGTTTACCATTTACCGATTATTGTTTCTTGGCTCACTTAACGTTTCAGCAACACTGAAAAGTCGCGCAGTGTAGCACTGACGATGTATTGTACACGCAGTGTAAATTAGCCAAAAGTGTGCACACTTTCAGTAACTTTGCTCATATAATTGGTTTGTGATGACTGTTTGTGTGTGAATCAAATGACGCTATTTAATTTTTTTTTTTTTTTTTGTGTGTTTTCATCCTTGAGATGAAACAAATACATCAGAATCTGAATCAGATTCAGATACAGTTGAGATATTCCAGCCAGAGAGTGTAATAGACTTTGTGCAGGTGGGTGGGTAGATAGTCAGATGTTAAGAGTTATGACTCCACAATGCACCACTGTTGGGGTGTTTGTATTACGGTGTTCTACCTCAAGAGTCTCTGCTGGTGCACACATTGGTGCACTCACAGTCATATATTTTATATTTCTTTTTGTTAAAGGTTGATGTTAAAATATTGTACGCAGTAGAGCACTGTTGATTGGGAGGAGGTGAGCAAGTTTGCACATGCATTGACTAAAATTAAACCTTTGTAAAAAGAAAAAAAAAATCTGATACAGAGAATTAGATAAATACTTTATCTCCTAAGGGGAAATTATTGGGGAAAAAAAAAGAGGAATGCTGCGTGAATTTGGTTGTCAGTTAAAAATAGATAGGCCTAAATATGAATATTTTTCAATAAACATTTTTCATGTGACTGTTTTGAGTTTTTTTTTTTAAAACAGCAATACAAATTATTAACAAATTCTATGAAAGTACAGTGGCAAAATGGAGGCTGGTAAAAAAAATTGAGTGGCTGGCAGAATTTAGAATCCAATTAATTTCCCACACTGCTTCCCACATGCTTTTCAGGGGCTCCAGGAATGGGGTGTTTAGGGGGTCGAACCCTTTTCACAGCCAAATTTCAGCATATTGTAAATGTCTTAGAGTTGTTATTACTGCATTAAAATGATGCCACTTCAGGGTTCAAAGTAGTATTCATTCTGTTCCTCCAGGGACTGGGTGTGGCTGTCAGGATCCCCCGAAAAAGCAGATTTGGTCCGAAAATGCCCTTTGGGCCAGGCCCATTCTCTCCACACCAATGTGGTGTAGGATGTTGAGTTTAAATGAAAGCATTAGGCTTTAGGAAGGTTTCCCCAAAATATCAGTCATACCTCTTATAGTTTTGGAGATATTCCACTTTGTAGATGGCTAGGAAACAGACAGCCGAGCCCAAAAAGGTACCACTCCCACTTTTTTGGACCTTTTGTAGAAGGGGGACCATTTGGAGTATGAGTCTAATATTTTGGATTTTTCATATTGGGCCCATAAACTACAAAATAGTGAAAATGAAGCAAATCGGGCACCATGGACTGGGGAGTTTTCTTGAAATAGGTTGATTTCAAATGGAATGCCCCTAAATAAGACTTTTCTCAATTTATCTCTGGTAAGACCAAAAACATTATGACAAGTGTGTTGAGAGCCCCAAAATGATGCTTGGAATGGAGATAAGTGACTATTTTATCAAAACGTGGATTTCAGCAATAGAAATTTGTTCATTGTGCTTATTTCATGAAAAATGAACATTTTAGGAGTCACAATTTTTCCATGTGTTGTGGCAAACAAGAGGTTAATTCACCATGGTAGGCACAAGTTTTGCTGCCACACCATCCATTTCTGAAAAGTAGACATTCAAATGATACCAAGATCAAATTGTTATACCACCAGTAGGGGTTCCCGAAAATTTCAGGCCCAGGACCGCTAGCCGATACGCACCAGCAGCCCAGGACTCGTGGGATTATCAAGTTTAGATGTCCGAAAACGTCTCGTAAAATATGTTGATCGTCCCTACCTTCCAATAAATTCTTGCTCTCCAGGTACTCCAGATTGATATCCTACGATTAGCTGCATTTTGAAATAAATATGTCTATCAATTGGTGGACAAAAAAATACATTTATGTTCAGTTTTCGAATTTGGCTCTCTTCCTCTTGACCGCAATCGCAACCGCGCATGCACAAATCAGCAAAAACGGCAAAAAAAAAAAAAGTTGTTTGTTGATTGGCAGATGCATGCACAGTTTGTAAAGTGGAGCATTTTTAAAATGGCTGTTATCTAAAAACTTTACTGGATGCATGGAGAAAACCTGGATATATTTGGTATGTAAAACAGTTAATCATCTTAATTTGTTAGCCAAGTACCAGAGGAACATTAGAACTATAGGGTGGGGACAAATTTTTTGCCGTTAGCTGTGTATAGAAGGCGCTATCACTTTCCTAAGGAGTTCTAAGCTTTTTTTCCCCATATCGTCTGTGAACTGTCCTTACACAAGGACAGTAATGTGAGCTAAGTTTTGACTAATAATTTCTTTTAAACAAACATACTAAACTGTCTATTTTGTATTTGCTCAATCTTAGCACATAGATGATGGTCAGTCTGTGGCCGCAAGTCGCTTCAAGTCCCGTGGTTTTTTCTGCGCATTCAGGCACCACCGAATTATTTTAGAAGATTCTCATATCTGAAAATTCTCAACCTCCAATGCACTTCCTCCACACTTCAGGAATCCTAATCCTGATATGTTTCGGAGCGGTGTTTGGCATGGACGGCTAAATGAATTGGCCCACACATTGGCCGTTCAATTGACGCCATTAAAGTTCAACTTCCCGTGGTGGCAGAAAGGGCGTTTTGGATACTACTGTTCAGTAGTGTGAACAATAATTTCTCGTAGGAATTCTAATTTTTTGAACAAGGTGAAATCTTGCTGTGCTATTGGCTGTACCAGTTTATATTCCAGGAATAGCAATGTGTCCTTTTTGATCATCCAGATTATTACCAGTGTCCAAATTTTCAATTATATCATTTGGAAGTGTGTTACGGCCCCCGTCTAGGGAAAAGCTGTAACGGCTTCAAGTGAACGTCCCCTTTTCCGTCCCCAGAACACGCAAACAAACTATAAGTGCGAGAAAGATAACAGAATTTATTGTAATGCTTACACATCGGCCCCGGAGAGCTACAGGCTCCAAAGTGGGGAACTGCTTACACATGTCAGCCCCAGAGAGCTACAAGCTCCAGAGTGGGCAATGCCAAAACAATAAACAAAAGAATCTGAAAACAAAATGCACTCATTTTCCTAACCGAAGAACAAAAAAGGACAAATCAACTTGCCTAACTTCCTTACATAACCAGGAGAAAAAGGAATAAACAAAACGGCACCCACTCCTTAGAGCTCTTTACAGCGCACGGGGCTGAACGACGTATAGACTATACACAACAACTGCAACCAGTCAGACATAGATTATCGTTTCGTAACAAGTTCAACAAATATCCGTTTGTAATTTCAAGAATCAACACTGCGCGCAACAACGGAGGCAACAGATGCGTTTCTGAGGGCGAGGAAGGGAAGACTGCCGTCACTCTGCTTCCGCAAATTCTTATGGCCTTGAGGTTCCGGTCAGGTCCAATCGTATGCAGCTTCATTAGCAGGATCACCTGCAAGATAGCAATTAGGCACATATATGTCCTCGGACGTAACAAGTGTTTTCCCAATCTCTACAAAATACTTGTTAAAGTTCTCAATTTTTTTTTCTCGTATCGCTTAGCATGACGTTCAATTTCCAGTATTCTTTCAGAACTTTTTTTCTTGGGTGTCACAAGTTAACGATTGCCATACATCACCCAATTGATCATTACTTGTTTTTATTGTGTTGGTAATGTATTCGCTTTTAGCTTTTCATATTTCAGCTGTCACGCGATTTCTTGCCATTTCCAATCGTAATTTTTTTGAGTCACTCGAGCATTTTATTTTAATCTGTTTCGATCACGAATGATCTGTAGTAGATGATCATTAATCCATGGAGATTATTTTTTCTTATGCATTTACATTTCAAGGAAACATGATCATCTATAACTTTTGTGTCCTTTCAAAAGCAGAGGTGGCGCATGGGTAGCATTGTAAACGCAAGCCCATTGCAGTTTACTAATATCTTCCTCGTATTTCTTTGTCTACCTTCTGAATTTTTCTGTTAATTTCATTTCTGTGTTACTGTCCTTTACGCACCTTTTGTTTCCCCGAAGTACAAGATGCAATGTAGTGGTCACTTAATGAGACTGTATAACATATACTTTCCCAACTTTGCTTAAGTTATTAGTCAGTATGATATCAACCAAACTGGATGTTTCAACAGTAACCTGTGTGGGTGAAGAAATTACCTGAGTTAACCCAAAGCTTGATTCAATTCATTCAGATGCTTACTTTGCCAGGACTGATGACCAATCAGCATGTTACAATTAAAATTCACCTAATATAACACAGTCTTGCAGCAGGTCATCTAGTTTATTAAGCACAGTTACAAACATCTCAAATATTTGAGCATTTGCATTTGGAGGTCTATACCACACCACAACAACAATTGGTTTTACATTTGGTAATTTCAACTCAACTGCAATCATTTCTAACAATTCTTCACATAGATCAAGTCCTATATTATAACTAGTTGATTTTCTGATATAGATTGCTGTTCCTCCACCTATGCGATTTCTATTTTTCCTAATGATATTATATGCAGCGTTTCCCCTACCATTGTTTTGGGGGGACGTCTTTCCCCCCCAACGGACCCCCCCAAAGCAAAAAACCTAGGGGAAACACTGCATATTAATACATTTCAATTTCTGAATTGTGGATTTCTTAATTTAAATGTATTTCACTAAGAGTCATGACATCAATACCTGCCAAATTTACAATTTTACGTATTTCATTAATATTTTTGGTCAATGATAAACAATTTAATTGAGAATTTCAGTCCTTTTTCAGTTTTTAAAGTTTGAAATTGTGATTCAACGGTCAACTTTCTCTCTTCTTTTAAATTGTCCGTATTATTTTATATTTCAAGTTCATTTGGTTCCACTTCATGATATCCAGATAATTCGGCCAAGTAGCAACGTGCACAGAATGTCCAATCAAGATAACTCGGAGAGACAACTTTCCTTTCACCACAAGAGTCGTGACACCATTCATTGAATTTAACACAGAGAAGTACATTTTGATTATTTTTAATCTTATTCTTACACAATATACAAGGGTGCTTTATTCCCACTCGGATTACTACATGTTCTGTTGGGTCATATCCAAAATTGGTCACCCTCAGGGCAAAATTATGATAATGGTAAAAGATTAACAAAATTACATGTGACAAATTTAGAAATGCCCAAATTTTCCATTTTTAGCAAATGTTTAAATTTTTTTCTGCTCGATGGTGTTTTAGCAGCCTAATTATCCCCCGCCACGAAGTGGAAGGGGGATATAGGAATGGGTGCTGTCCGTCCGTCTGTCACGCTTCGTTTCCGGACCACAACTCGAAAACCGTTAAAGATTTCTTCATGAAACTTCACATGCATATCAGTCTAGTGGTGAACTGGTGCCTTTTGATGGTTTGGTATTTTTGAAAAAAATTTTTTTTGCGTTTTTGGGGAAAACCGTTGGAATTTGGTTGAAAATTCAGGGTTGCATTCGTTTCCGGAGCAGATCTCAAAAACCATTCAAGATATCTTCACGAAACTTCACATGCATATTAGTCTAGTGGTGAACAAGGACAGACATGTAAAATGTGTCACGGACGGACATCCACCTAATCTTGATAAACGTACTCAGTGGTGCAATCCCTCATCTCACTGTTACTTTTATTTTGATGTGTTGCATTGCTTACACCTTAGGGCAATTCCACCAATTAGTAAACCTATATGTGGAATTTTCAAAATAGTGCTACACATCTCTGTAATACATCATTTTCAAGGTTTATAGCCTTATTTTTCAAAACCAATGAGTAAACCTGAGTGGAAGATGTATATTTATATAAATATCAGTGTTTTTGTAAAATGCAATAAAGGAGGCTGGATATCCATAATTGATGCATATTTGAATAATTGTATTTTTGTCTATCTAAGACTATCATTTTTGCAAATTTTTGTTGGCGTGATTTTTACATAAGGCCCTAGTATTTATTGCATTGATAAAAAATCAGTTAGTATGCAAATTAATTTTTTATTTTAAATCAAAGTATACACACTTTTCACATGTGCATCCGACCCCAAAAATGATTCTTTATAACTGTCCCATCAATATACACTGTCAAACTAACTTGATATCCTGGATTAAATGTGTATATAATATCTTTATTATAATGGACTAGTTTACTGTCATCAGGTATTTGCAACATGCTGGGAATACTGCTGTCAAATTTTGTACGTCCGACGCCGTGTACGTCCGACACCACAATTTCCAGCAGTTTAAAGCTCATGGACACTATAATTGGTAACAAGAATAGTTATTACTTTCATGCCACCAGTTCTGAAATTGGAGGAAAGCATTTCATAGGGATAGGAAGAGGAATAGGAACTGATCAGCTGCCATCTGATAGCTGGAATAGGAACTTCGTTGTGTGATTGTATCTTCTTTTTGCCATCACCTTTGTACTGGAGGGAAATTTGATTTTTGAAGTTTGATTTTGAAGTTCCACAGATTTTAAGACACTGGACTTGAAAAAAAGATGAGTGCAAGAAAGTGAATGTGTCCAGATTGTTGGTTATAAATCATGGCATGTGAACATCTGGTAGCTATGTGGAACTCTCGGTCATTCGGGGCTTCGCGACGCATCCTCCGATCGCGTATCGCAACTCGGCTGGATTCCAGTGTCTTCCCGTACCTTTCCTATTTTTCAGTTTTTTTTTTTTTTTTTTTTTTTTTTTTTCTTCTTGCAGGATTTGCTTCCTTTACTTGGAGACCCTGGGACCCTTGCCCTTTACTCACCTCACCTAGTGTAAAGGGCACCCCCGTCTAGCGCCGGTCAAAGGACACCTATTGGTGATCGCTTACACCAACATTGATTTCATCATACAAATCTTAGAACTGACTTTTGATTTGATTGGAAAAACCCCTTGAAAACATAGCAAAAAAAACTAATGCCAGGTTTAGCTTCATGGGTTCTTGTGAAAAATGTACAACAAATTCGATGAAAATCAAATAAACGGTTTATGAGATGTAAGGTTATTTGAAAGTGCTACCTTTTGCAGTTTATTTCAAATTTTGCCACCATGTGGAGGCCTATAAACAAAGTGGCTTGCCACACTGCACTCAAACTTACAGAACACCTTTCTCCCAGTTAAGGAAGCAAATCCTGCAAGTTTCATGAAAATCGGAGTAAGTTCCCAGTTTACCATATTTGGCTTTTTCATAAAGTGGCCCAAGAAAAACGGTGCAAAAAGGGTTAATATCGAAACCAGCCACAAACTCTCTTTACCACTGACACTAGAGATGCTGAGTGTCAACATGAGCCATATTTCATCACTTTTGACTTAGGGCGCGTGGAGAAATCGCAGTGTGCAAATGTGGTAATTTCACCTTTCGGCGGCAAAAAGCACCCCCTATACTTGTGTGCCTTAAGTCAGCCGCCATAATTTTCATCCAAATCAAAGTAAGAGGTCCTAACCTATAATGACATGCATAATACCTCGGCTGACTTAGGGCGCAAACCACACAACCCCTGGGAAAGTGTGCATAATTACAAAAAGTAGTGATTTGCAGCACCACCTATGGGCTGCGCCCTAAGTCAGCCACCAAAATTTTCACATTTTTGGAGTGTCCATACCCAATAGACTTGCACAAATGAAAATCAATTTGCCTTACTCAGGGCGCACAGAAATACAAGCATTCAAAAACCTAATTTTGGTGATTTTTGCCATTTTGGCTGATTTTGACCCCAATATTCCAGGACCCCCTAAAAAAAAAAAAAAAAAATAAAATAAAAAAAAAAGCGGCCCCTATTAAGGATAGAAAATGTGATTTTTGTTCGTTTCTAACATATCTATCAATAAAAAATTTTTGGACAAATCTGCAGGGATCATGAATCACCGCCTGCCTGAATCTTATAAAAACTGGCTCTTAACATAGCAATTAGAGCTCAGGTATGTATGAGGCACCTATAGGGAATCGGGTATGCCGAACATTGTGAGTCAGTCACAGTTGACCTCAAGTGGGCCTCAAGGTCAAGGCCAAATGGAAAAAATGTGCTATGGCTTGCTTAATATGACATTTAGAACTTAGATATGCATGAGGCATCTATAGGGAATCATGTATGCCAAACGTTCTCGATTGTTCGAATTTGACCTTGAGCCTCAAGGTGAAGGTCAATTGGCAAAAATGTGTTATAACACCTTTAATGTGGCATTTAGAGCTTAGGTATGTGTGAGGCACCTTTAGGGAATCATATAAGCCAAACATTCTTGGCAAGTAGAATATGACATTGGGCGTCAAGGTCAAATGGCAAAAATGTGCAATAACTCGCTGAATATGGCAATTAGAGCTCAGGTATGTTTGGGGCACCTATAGGAAACCATATGTGCTGAACATTCTTAGGCAGTCAGTCAAATTTGACGTTGGGCCTTAAAGGTCAAGGTTATATGACAAAAAGGCTCAAAACTTTAGAGCTTAGGTATGTATTGGGCACTAATAGCAAATCATTTATGCTGGTTTTCGACATACTGGATTTGACCTTGGGCAACAAGGTCCAGGTAATGAAAAAGTGGCCTAAAAGTTCTTTAATAGTGGCTTTAGATCTTCGGATTGGATACTAATGACAAATCATGTATGCTGATCAAACACACCATTGTGTGGATTTGACTTTAGTCTTCAAGGTCAAGGTCATGTGACAAAATTAATCTATTTATTTCCTCATTTCTTAATGTCTTTAGACATTAGTACACTGAACAAAAATATAAATGCACAGTGATTTTTTGATTTTTTTTTTTTTTTTTTTTTAATCAATCGGGAAATATTTCAACAAAACAATTGTTTTATTTTTGCCTTAATATTCAAGCAACAGAAAGATGACTAACAATTTACTGTACACAATTCATGAGTTATCACAGCCTGAACCCAACAGGGGTCAGCGGGCAGAGTTCAAGGCACTCAGCAACGAGTGTGTCCACCATCGGCATCACGTAAAGCGGTACACCTCCGGCGCATGGAGTTCACAAGGTTGTCAATAGTGGCCTGTGGAATGTTGTCCCATTCCTCCTGCAGCCCAATTCGGAGCTGGCGCACGTTTTCTGGAACCGGAACACGTGTGATCCAGAACATCCCAAATTGGTGACATATTGGGCGAATATGCTGGCCAATTGAGAACAGGGACATCCTCCTCATCAAGAAGATCCGGGCAGTGTGTGGCTGGGCATTATCGTGCTGGAATGTCACATGATGGAGTCGTACGAACGGTATGACTATGGGCCTCAGGATCTCGTCACGGTACCGCTGCCCGTTCAAGTTGCCCTCAACGAAAAGCAGACGGGTAAGCTGTCCATGGCATATGCCTGCCCATACCATTACACTTGCACCACCATGTGCCACCCGAAGCACGACGTTGGCATCAGCGTGACGCTCGCCCACACGTCGCCATACGCGTTGTCTGCCATCAGCGCGGTACAGTTGGAATTGCGATTCATCGCTGAATAACACCAACCTTCACTGTGCAAGCGTGCAGCGAAGGTTACGGTTGGCCCAGTCGAGTCTGTACCGATGACGGCGGTCAGATCGAGACCTCAGTGTGGTTGGCGGGCTCGGAGGTCTGCCTCCCTCAGGTGGTTTCAGACATTCTGAGCTGATATCCACCTGTTGTGCAGTCCGACGGTCTCGTCAGCTGTCTTGGTGGCTGGCCAGAGCCGATCACGGAGGTGCTGGAGCCGCATGTGCTGATCCTGTGTGGGCGTGGTCACATGTGGTCGTGGGGCATGTGGATGATTCACAGTGCTGCCAGTCTCTCTGAATCGACTTCTCAACCGGCGGATATACTCAATGAGTGAGTAATCTCACAGGGAGTGGTCAGTGAGGTCACCAGAATTGAGCAAAACAAATCATTCAGTACACCAATAAACACTATTTGAAGGCATATTCATTATAGGTCAATTTAATTCAGCATTTTTGGTTTGTGCGTTTATATTTTTGTTCAGTATGTATTAGGCACTAACCCATATATAATAAAAATTTTAACGAGCATTGTAACCGCACGGTTAACCTTTTTTCACGATCAATTGCGGCAATAAAAACTGTTCAAAATCCATTTTTGGATGTTTGTTCCTATTGGCATCATGGAATGGAAAGAATAATACCGATTAGACTCACTCGGTGGCAGTGTTGTGTAAGAAAAATCATTGTCTGAAAGCAGAGCAAGAACCAGAAGTGAATTTGGAAGATGGCGCACTTCACAAATAGACAGCAGACGACAGTGAAAGTCCAGGTAAGAAAACGAATCTAATCGGATTTCATGATCTAGACTTCTTAAAGATTATATTTTTGCTAACTGGCAGAAAAGTGTCAAAAAATGTTGCTGTCTGTCACTCATGAAAAAGCGTGACCGCTCTGTCTAGTTGCCCAATAATGGTAACTAAAACCCCTTTCTCACTGAGCTGCGTTGGCCCGCAGAAGTGTGCGGATGAAACAGTTCTCTTGTTTCACAGAGAAGCGCATATACACCGTGAATTGATTCGCAGTGGTACGGGGCTGTTCACCATCACCGCCAAAAACTTTAAAAAATCTAACAGTTTTAATTTTTTCGCGGATGTCCAAGCTGGAACTTTTTTAACGCCAGTATCGTGTAGGCAACGTGTTGCTTTCGCAAGAATTCATGTTGGCTTCTTGTTGAATCCGCGGACTGATGCTAGTTACTTTTCTCCTGTTGGGGCTGTAATTGCCGGTAACCTTCAGGGCCCTTGGCACTCTAGTTTATTTTTTTTACTGTTCATTCAGATTATTGGCATTCTTTCAATCTAACACAGTAGCCTAGTTAGGTCTATCTGGTTCTCATTTATTTCTTCTTAACCAAAATGTTGCCTATAATGATTTTAATTAGTCAGTTGGCTGAATAAATGGCTTCATTGCCAGTTAGGCAAAGTACACGGGAATTGATTTAAGGTAAGCTAATTATGCCAAGGCAATGGAGGCTGTCCAACCTCGCTGGTAATTAGCAGCCTTCAAAACGCAGTTTCCTTCCCGGAAGCATTTCAAATGGCCTCTGATGTTTGTTCAACACCGCATTAGGCATGTGTCATTAAAGAGGTAATAAGCAAGCTCGTATATCTGCCCCACAGTGGCATTTACTTTTATTGTGCTTGAAATAATTGCGATTCAGTTTATCGCCCAGCACTAACCAGCGTTCGCGGTTAACGGTGGTAATGGACTTTGTAAAAGCAGTTATTCCCATGTTAACTTGCAGGTGGCAGTTTGACAGGTTTTGAAAGTTTGACTGATCACTTTGCATGTGTTAATTTTAGGGACACATCTCTTGAGTTTTTATAGCATCAGTATCAAAATGTCACACTTTCTCCTGGTTCGAACTAAGTTTCAGGGGAGGAGTAGCAGCCACCATTCTCAAAGTTTGTGAGATCACCCAACCCAGGTTTGAACATGAGGGAGCCAGTCATTAGGTGGACGCTTTAACCATGAAGTCACTGCGCTTGGTATTTAATGGAGTCTTCAGAAAGTCTTCAGCCATATGGCAGTGTATCATTGACAGCTTTGTCTTGTGTGTTATTTTGCTTTGTCTCAGCAAACTTACGGCTGACAATAAGGCAGCAATCGAGGAACTGAGCTACTGTCGGAGGATATCATGGTCTTCCCATAAATCTGGACTTGAACCCAAAAGCTATGTCTTTAAAGGCAAAAAGAATAATTAGGAAGATCAAATCATTGTAAGGATCCAAACTGTTTTCTTCTTTCAACTTTAATTCTGCAAGCACGCAATACAGTATACTAGACGTTTTCAAAAGCATACAAGAATCGTCTCCCTCATTTAAGAAGTTTAGTGGAGAGAGTGGCTCAACGATTTCCTCTGCGGTTGTCAGAGGAACTGATTCAGTCATCATCTGCAGATTGGTACCTTGTATTGCAGGATGAAATTAATGAACCCAGAAAGTTCTGGCCGGAGGGTTTTCGTATCCCAATGGTGTGTCAACAACCTGCCAATAAACGCGTAATTGCCTTCAAGCCGTTCCTGTTTAAGATTGCTTGATTAGTAATCTCACAATTTATTTCCTGAGTAATCAAGACCAATAGCCTGTAATTAAGAAATGACCGAGATCACCAGTGAGCTACATTGACAACATACTTAATAATGATATTGTAGGGATGAGAAAAAACAAATTATTCATTAATCCAATACTCTCTTAATTCCATCTCCCCTTTTAGCAAATTTTTTTTCAGCAGCACAACCCAATTTATTTTAAGATTGCACAAAACATGTTGGCGTCAATAGAATGGGTTTCATTTGCAAGGAGGGTCATTCCATGTCAAATGTCCGAATGGCTCCCACTTGACCATCTCAGATTTGGCTGAAAAAAATCCAGCCTATGCATTCACCTCCTAATGGGAGAAATCCAAAATTTTAGCTCTCAACTCCTAATAGTTTTGTCATAAAAAAATAGTTTTGCAACTAGGTTCCGGACCTTTTTGAACAGCGATTTCTTAGGAGCCACTTTCACATGGCTATATCTAGAAAGGTATTTCAGCTAGGTCCTTCAAATTTTCAGGGGTGAAAATCTGCTACTCTAACTTGAGGAATATGGACATATGAATGTGTCCCTTTAGTTCATCATATATTTCTGGGTGCTTAAAGTTGCTCAAATTTTACTTTACACTCTGCGGTAGCATATTTGAAGGACTGTAAAAAGCCTAATGTCAAAGACAGGGATTTGGTACATACAGCTTCCCATATATGTTGTGTATTTTGTATTCTAATTCTGCCCCTCTCTTATGAATAATCTAGAAAATATTGAGGCTTGAAAATGAAAAAAAATGTGCCATTTTTAATATTTTATACCAAAAAAATGACACCATCCACCAACATCAAATTGACTGTTTTAGAAGGATCAGATGCCTGTTATTAACATATCCAAAATTTGTAATGGGGTTCTGCTTTATTTTCTTAAAATATATTTTTGAAAATATGGTATTTTTGTGGACACAGCATTTAATGGCATCAAAGGCATATTCAAACACTAATTTATTAAATGCACATAGTTAATGATAGAAATCTTAAACTCAACAAAGTGCTTTATTTCATAAATATTAACTTGTTAAAATGTAAATGTTAAGCAAACAAACGGCTATGGTAAGGCGCTGGAAAATTCGAGACGGGAGACTTCTTACGTGTCTGAACTCCTTCAGCCCGGGAATCAGGAGGATCATGGGACGTGTAGTTTTTAAACTACAAAGAGGATTAGCATGGTGGTGAAAAATTCAAATGATTCGAATTATAGCTGATTGCGGTCAAGAAAAATTATATTTGTGCATTACATTTCCAACTAAAAACAATCTCGAAAAAGATGGAGGCTTGAAAACAATGGGAAGTGATTCAAAAGTAAACTGAAAAAAACAGTCTATGGGTAAAATGAATGGGAAATTTTACTTCCAACACCAGCGCGACGTCATCACTTTAGTACTGTCGGGCTGTAGTAGCAAATGTTGTTTTAGAAAATATTAATACTAACTAACTAACCAGCAAACCCAGAGCTCCCTCAGAGAATATTTAGCAAGCCTGACTGTCGCTAATTTATCTGAAACACCATAGCTGCTGATATTGTAAGGCCCTCCCTCTTCTTGATTTTGATTTGACGGTAAGAGAAGTGACTGACGAGTTGAGCGCTGTTACAAAAAGCAACATGAGCTGAGTGGGAGGAAAAAAAAGCTGAAAGTTCACTGTGTTTTTTGCGTAGAGAACACTGAGCACTGTCAACGCTTAACTTCATTGAATTTGTATAGAAAATAGAAACTTCTAGCTTCCTGTGGACACAGGCCCTAAAAACCCTGAGACCCACATCTCAATTCTACTTTTTTGAATGAATAAATTCAGAATGTGATTTACTCATACTGAATGGAATATACAACCATCAATGATGGAGTATCATATTTTAGAAATATCTCTGTACATAATTTTTCATGATCTAATTATACAACTCTGTTATACGAACTTGAAATGTGGGTTTCAGCTCTGTTGGTTAGGGTTATTGGGCATCTCATCCTGTGAGCCCACTGAGTGAAATTTATACTTACCTGATCACCCCATAATCCAAAGATTCATCAGTGTGGGACAGGAAAAGTCGGTGCCAAAAATTCAACACAATGACAATTTAAACTCAACACTGGTTTTGGTAATGGTTAATTGCTCGAGTTACTTAAATCCTTAAGCAAACCAATGCTAAACCCAAGTCCAGCTTCAATAACTCAGTTTTACCCGCTACAGTGTGAAACAGTGGTCGGTCACACTCTTACTCTTGAATTGAACTTGAAACTGTATTCGGCTTAATCGAAGAAGCAAAGCACATGAAAAAGCAAAGCAAACTGCAATAGAAGTGAGAATCTTTCTGAAAAAGGGATAAGTGCGCCCAAATTTGACCCCTGAAAAATTGGGACTAAACATTTATGACCCCTGAGTTCAGAGGGTTGACCCCTGAAAAAAAGTCACAGGAGTCACCGACCCTTGACTCTAAAAAAAAAAAAAAAAAAAAAAAAAAAAAAAAAACGGTGAGAGCCCTCATAATACAAGCCGAGGGGAGATGGAGTGTAATATTACTGATTGATTCTTGCGACTGAACGAATCAACACCTTGGAATTTGGAAACGTAAATGGGAAGGGGTTTCAAGAAGTAATGAGCTTTAAGGCAAGGTGAGAGCAGGGCAAAAATCCCTTCGATGGCAAGTCCAGGGCGGAAGTCCAGGGTGGAACTCGTTATTTCTGCACAGTTGCAGACAAAGATTTGGCTACATTAATATTATTAGTATTTGACTTTTTAAAAAAATTGGATTCCAGTGGTAGCGGTGTTGGATTTCGACTTGTCTACCAAAACTAATCAACACAAGTAGCAGGCCTTGTTCACACAATTTCATATATGTTTGCACATTACTGCATATGAAGTCTATTTTAACAATAAAATTTGCTTGGAAATTACATACAAGAGAATAAGTAATGTCCTGCGTCTGTCAAAGTGTAACGTATGTGTTAAAAAGACTGTCAAAATCTGATGTAGGAATTGGTGAGCCTATACAAAACCAATAGTATTAGCATTGCCATCTCCGAACGAGGCCGAAAATGTGTAAGTACTATGGTTAAAATCTTGTTATTCATCCCCAGGACTACCTCAGTGTTGTTTACAGTTACATATTTAGGGTTTTAATTGATATTGAAAGGTAATTACACTTGCGTATATTATTTCTCGCTGACGTTTGCTTTTTTGACTGACGCCACACCTTCCTCTCAAGCCGCCATTGTTCATTCCTCTTGGAAAAAATGACGTCTTTTTGGGGCTAGCAGTTACACCACGTGACTGCACAGAATTTCCCACAAAGGCACAAAAATGCTGCCATCTTCTGTACGTTATATTTTGACAGATTCTATGAGGCTTCTTTTGAAACCATAATAAATTTATTTTAAATCAATGCTGCATACGAATTGAGCCTGCGATTTGAAGATTCCGCATCTCAAAAAAAGAATGATGGTATTGGCTTTTCTGTCGCCCTGTCTTTGGCAATGTAGGGCCTAAGTTAATTTTTCAAACTCTGGGGGGGGCATTCTACCTCCGCCCGCCGCCCCTCGGACCCCCCACTTTTTCAGATAGGGAATTTTTTTTTTTTTTTTTTTTTTTTTTTTTTTTCTTTTGGTAGACCAACATACATTTTGGCGCACTGTCATTTGTCATGCTTCCATCTCACTATAATTATGCGCATTTTGAAAATTTGCATTGAAAAAGCAGATGGAAACTGAAGACTGTGAATAAAGTTCCTCTAAGTCCCATAAAAGTTTATATGTTGGCTTGAGTTGGTTTTTGCCTTATGCGATTAAGAGTTAATGCTCAAAATTTGGGATGGAAACAGCCGACTAAGTTCTGACATGGCTGCCTTGCTGCTGCTGAGTGCATTTGTATTCGACCCAGTCTTCGTCTCTGGACAGCATCAAACATTGCAGTCATTAACTGAAAGGAAAGCTCTATCACGATTTGCTAAATTGCACGCAACTCCTATAGACCTCTCTATTTTTATAGCATCTTGTTTCTCCTCCAGTTGTTTCGCTTCAGTTTTTTGTTTCTTTTCCATTTTGCAACCTCTTCTTCTGCTGTTCTATGCATTTACGATGTCCTCTACCGCCATCTTGTGGCGAACTGACTTAATTTCTTGCAGTTTATTTGCTCAGTCAGTTGATGGAAACAGGGAATTCGATTTCCGCCCCCCCAAGCAAATATTCAAAAATTCACTCAAAATTTGCTTGACATGAGATGGAAACTCAATTAGCGTCTGCAGCAAAAAGAATGCCAGCTTGAGCAGATGCAAACGGGGGTGTGCAGGCATGGATTTTTGAAACGGACCGAGGACTGGAGGTCTGAGCACACGCAGTGCGGGCAAATTGAATGTCTGGAAGAAGATCTCATCAGGGATCTGCACAAAAACATGGGTGCTGCCCTGAGCTTTAAAAGGGCATGTAAACCTACATCATGGCCAATATTATAAAAAGCTGGAATGTATCAGAGGAAACACATACACATTTCTTTCTGCTGAAATTAATCCCCAATCCAAGATGATCAATATTATTGGCAGGCTGGAATGGAGTCTGCCGACCGCATTCTGAGCCGTACCAAGTATCTCATTATTTCAGCAATGGAACACACCGACACATGCCATTATATCAAGAATGGCTGTCGGTGGATCTAAGAGAGAGTTTGTATTTCAATTTGGAAGACTGGAGTTGCGTTGGATTGGATTATAATCGTGGAAGTGAAGACTTCGGTCGTGGTGAGGCAGAATAATATATAGGGCATCAGTACTATAAATATGAACCTTCAAGAAGTTGGAAGTAGTGTGGGCGGGCTTTAGGACTTTTCGTCCCCGTTTTTTTTTTTTTTTTTTTTTTTTCTGAACTTTTCGTCCCCAGACTCTGTCCGTGAATGGTTCATCCCAAATAAGGCATTTCCCTCTCCCGATATTATAACGCTAACCCTAACCCTATCGTTTATATATAGTCCTTGGGGACGAAAAGTCTAGGAACAAGTCCTCAGGGATAAAGAGTCCAAGGATGAAAAGTCCATGAGGACGAAAAGTCTGGGGACAAAAAAATCTGGGTATGAAGAGTCTTGTAACTGTGTGGGCGCAATGGGATTGACATAATTCAATAAATTTCATAATTCACCAATATATAATCAGCAAAATGCATCAAAATTATCATGCAGAATTATTTCTTTACATCCCAATTTGAGAAACAAGTCGTTGCTCCTGTCAAAATGTTATAGCTTTAATAAAAACATTTCTATTGCGGCGTTCTCTCAATCTTTACTGCCATTCGCAACTTATCCATACAATAAATGCAGGGCAATACATGCCCTGGATATGTGCGCATAATACCCAAAGCACGGTTTCGAAAAATCGTTAAGCCATTTGGCTTCAAGGGAAAAACTCTGAATTTTTAAAATTTAATCATCAGCTATTTTGATATGATTTTCAGAAGGTAAAGGAGGCAGAAGTGATGTCACAGCCATTTCTGGAGAGCAGAAGAAAACGCTTAAAATTGAAAGCGCTTTGACAAGGATGTGGCGCTTCATCAATGAAATGTTTATCACCAATATTACTTTGTAAGACCATTTAATCGATCCATGAGATAAAATCAGGTTGTGAAACGGGGTTTATATGCCTTTAATGGAACGTTAACAACTTTGAGTTTGCATCGCAGAGCTTCAAGAAAACAAGTTTCTTAACGGTTCGCTGAAAATACTGGTGGGTGTTACTTGACCATCTCATTACTTTGGTTGCAATGTGTCCCTACTATGTCTTGTAAGAACCTGCACTAATGACTTCAGTGAAAAATATTGAACAGTCCTTTGCAGAAAAATTTTTCCACTTGCAAGGATGTTTCAGGGACTTCCCTGGTTAAATAAGGGTTAAATAAATAAAATAAATAAAAAAATAATTCACTTCGTCCTCTCCTCCTTGCTCTGTCGTTTCCCCTTTTCCCTCCAACTGTCCGTTTACTCAGAAAGACGTATTAACGCGGCTTCAAACTCTGCTCTCTGCTCCTCCGTGATGTTGCAAATGTCTGCTTTTACCAGTGTGTTCCTGTGCTTTAGCACTAAATGAAAACTATTAAATGGGTGTCACCTGGCACTAGGGTGAGCAGCTTGCGCCACATCTGTCCGACCATTGGAAGTCCGCATGGAAGATGCAATATATCCGGGGATACAGAGATTTAAAGTGCACCACATATTGGTGAAAATACATACTCAATTAGTGTATACTATAGCTGGAAAGTATGCCTTTTCAGCTACTGCCTTTTTTCATCAAGAAAAGAACAAGGTCCATGAGCTCGTCATGAGAGAGCGCTACGTGTGGTCAGGCTGAGATCTGGAGGACTATGCAGTGTGAAGGTGTTTGGTCCTGCTGAAGGCCCGGTTTGATGATGGCTAAATCCCTCTCCCCATTTCCTTCCAGAACCTGCCCTTACGTACACATTTGCAATGCAGAATGTTGCAGTCAGGAGTCTGTTTGAGACGGGACACTGAGACCCAACCAGAGCTCCCCGAGCAGCACAGGATCAGAGAGAAAGAAGAGGAACTACATGGACTGGAGTCTGTCCACATGTCAGAGTCAGAGACAAAATGTACTGCACCAGGACTCAACACACTGGAGCCAGAGTGTGTTTCTGCGAATGGGAGGGTCAGTGATTTGCATTGCATGCAAGCATCATTAATAAAAACGGAAACTGATTCCAGCCCTGAATCCTCTGAGGATCTTATTAAGACGGAGAACCTTGACAGTACAGGGCTGGGATATGTAACCCATCTGCATCCTGAACGAGTCAAAATGGAGACGGATGATGGAGGATACCTTAAAGCACAGCAAACCAGTGACGAGCAGGATATTAAATGTGTTCTCATTACGTGTGACCAAGTGAAGTGTGAATCGAGAGTAAATTTAGTTAGTGATCTTATGAGTACGGTTATGAATGAAGTTGGTCCCAATCACAAAGACCTGAGAATTGACACCAGTAAAAAGCCCTACAAATGTAGTTATTGTGGGAAGTGTTTCTCTTGTGTAACTAATTTAAATACCCACCACAGAGTTCATACAAATGAAAAATCATACCGGTGTACGCACTGTGGGAAGTGTTTTACAAATACGTCCCATTTAAACTCCCACCTGAGAATTCATGCTGGTGAAAAACCATACAGGTGTAAACATTGTGGCAAGTGCTTTCTGAGATCATCTCATTTAAAAGACCACCTTAATACTCATACAGGTGAAAAACCCTACAAATGCATTCATTGTGGGAAGGGATTTTCTCGTAAATCTCGGTTGAATACCCACCACAGAATGCACACTGGTGAAAAGCCATTCATGTGTAGTCTCTGTGGGAGGGGTTTTTGTCAACCAGCTCATTTGATACGACACCAGAGAATTCACACCGGTGAAAAGCCCCACAAATGTAGTCATTGTGGGAGGTGTTTTGGTCAACAAGCTCATTTGATACGACACCAGAGAATTCACACCGGTGAAAAGCCCTACAAATGTAGTCATTGTGGGAGGTGCTTTAGTCAGCAAGGTAATTTAAAACAGCACCAGAGAATTCATTCAGGTGAAAAGCCTTACTAGTGCACAAAGTGTGAAAAGTGCTTTGGTTCAAGCTCTGAGTTAAATGCACACTTCAGGGGGTATTCCATCAATCAGGCTGAAGGAAAATCCAGGCTAAAAGGCCATGTCTGGCTTATGTGAGCAAGAGTTAAGTTCCATCAAAGTGGCTGAGATTAGCCCCACGTCAGTAACCTTAGTTCTGGCTTGGCCTGATACATCCAGCTAAACTCAGATTTCTGTTCCATCAACCTGAGGCACAACTCCGTTCCATCAAGGTGGTTAACGTAAATCCCAGCCGAGTAACCATGGTGATTTGAGTTGCAGGGCAGTCCTGCCCTGTAGTAGGTTAAAGGTGAGGATTTGCTCAATCTATGTTCAAAGAATATCCAATAGACAGGAACAGACGCCCAAAAGACAGTTCTGCCAGTGCATTTACACACTCACAACTGTCATGTAATGATAATAATATGCCAAATATAAATATAATTAATTTTAAAAAAAGAACATTAACTATAAAAAAACAACCATACCAATTAAGACAAAACCAAGCTTTAAAAAAAAAATTGATAAAATGAAACAGGCATTAAAAACAAAAGATATGGATGACATGGATATCCACACTAAACCACATGAAAATGTGATTGCTCTCGTATCCCCATCCAACTCTGCCTCCAATTGGCTTGCAAATTATCTAAAATTTTAAATTGGGAGTTGGTGCAGCAATCTGTTGATAAATGTGATGTCACTTTCTAAAATATATTGATACATGTGGTGAATTTCAGGAGGCCTATCTACATTCAATTGTTAGATTTAATAGGTGTTATTGTCTACAGTCGTTTTGATGCAGGATTTTTTTTTATATGATATTACAGCCAACTGAATGATCTTTGTGTCACTTACGCCTGTCGGCGATATTCTGCCAGGCCACCTCCCTCGCCCTGCTGATGGCAGCAGTGTTCCCTTTCCTTGTGATGATTTCCCAATAATCCTGTTAAACCCCCATAAGGAGGGTTTGCTCTGCTGAGGAGAATGTCTCCGCTTGTTCCCTTTCCTTGCATTGAGCCATTTTGCGACATTTTCGGCACTTGACTAGTGTGGCTTTTTATATTCCTTGCGTATGTGCACGGGATGCTGCTTAACGGGTGAGGCTTTTAATTAGCGCTTGTTGGAGCCGCAGCTGATTTCACTTGATGGAACGGGTCTGGGCTAGATTGGGAGTTGGTGTTGATTCAAACCACAAGATTACACCTTAGTCTGGATGTTCTTTGCTACATTGATGGAATACCCCCAGAATTCACACTGGTGAAAAATGCATTCATTGTGGGAAGTGCTATGCTGAAAAATCTAGGTTAAAGAGTCACCTCAGAATTCATTTGAAGTGAAGAATCCAAACCATCTCCTTTGGTGTTTAATCAGTTAAATTTTCTTTGCTTTTAATTAAATTACTTGTGGAATTTCACCATAAAATGTGTGATTATTCTTTATGGTGTCTGTCTATATTTTGCCACAATGTTTAAAATCGTAACGAATCTCTCTGAGGAGAACTTAATACTGAAGAAAAATCAATGTGATGATGCTCACCTGTTTCTCTTGTGCTGGCAACCAAAACCAACATTTATTGGGACTGCCTTGGACAGGGATTGGGAAGCTTAACAGTTCTCACAGGATGATTCTGAAAACATTGACCAAATTCTAGGTGGATATTTTTGATGAGTTTGATACTAGCATCATTTCTCTTTTGAAGGGCCAGTGCGAAAACTGTTTGCATATACTAGAAGAAATATTAATTTGTGGTGCATAATGCAAACTTGTAATCTGAAAATGAACTTGACACCTATCGGCCTTTTTCAGATCTTAATCTTCCAGTTTAGTGACTGATATTTAAATTCACTCAATTAATTGTGAATGCAATTATTTTACATTGTAAATGTGCACATGCGTATGTGATCTAAATGTTCGAATAAACCCTGGGGCTCCACTTTGCTTTTGTTTTCTACTTTGCTCTGGCTCTGCTTGTGAATGTAATTCATCAATGTTGCACATATTTGTATCAAAAATGTAATTGTACAACCCCAATTCCAAAATAGTTGGGACAAAGTGTAAATTGTGAATACAATCAAAACGCAATGACTTTCAAATCACACCACCCAGTATTTTATTCACAATAGAACAGGGATAACATGGCAAATGTTGAAACTGAGAAATTTTACAAGTTAATCCACAAAATGAGCTCATTTCAAATTTAATGGCTGCTACAGGTCTCAAAAGTTGGGGCAGGGGCCTGTTTACCATGGTGTAGCATCCCCTCTTCTTTTTAACACACAGTGGAGGCCTCTGGGCATTGAGGAGACAAGTTTCTTGAGTTTAGCCATTCAAATTTGATCCCACTTTTGTTTAATACAGGCTTCCAGCTGCTGGAGAGTTTTGGGTCTCCTTTGACGGACTTTTCGTTTAATTATGCGCCAAATGTTCTCAATCGGTGAAAGATCAGGACTGCAGGCAGGCCAGTTCAGCACATGGACTCTTCTACTATGAAGGCATGCTGTTGTAATAGCTGCAGTATGTGGTTTTGCATTGTCCTGCTGAAATACACAAGGCCTTCCCTGGAATAGGTGTCGTCTGGAGGGAAGCATATGTTGCTCTAAAACCTTTATATACCTTTCAGCATTCATGGTGCTTTTTAAAACATCCAAGTGTCCCACACCATATGCACTAATGCATCCCCATACCATCAGAGATGCTGGCTTTTGAACTGAATGCTGTAACAGGAGGGGTGGTCTTTCTCCTCTTTAACCCGGAGGACACAACGCCCATGATTTCCAACAAGAATGTCAAATTTGGACTCGTCTGACTCACAGGACACTTTTCCACTTTGCTACAGTTCATTTTAAATGAGCCTTGGCCCACAGAACACTGGCGCTTCTGGATCATGCTCAACAATGGCTTCCTTTTTGCATGATAGAGTTTTAGGTGGCATCTGTGGATGGCATGGCGGACTGTGTTTACAGACAGTGGTTTCTTGAAGTATTCCTGGGCCCATTTAGTAATGTCAATGACAGAATCATGCCGGTGAGTGATGCAGTGGCGTCTGAGGGCCCGAAGATCATGGGCATCCAGTAAAGGTCTTCGGTCTTGTCCCTCACGCACAGAGATTTTTCTAGTTTCTCGGAGTCTTTTGATGTTATGCACTGTCGATGATGAGACCTTCAAAGCCTTTGCAATTTGACGTTAAGGAGCATTGTTTTTGAAGTATTCCACAATTCTTTTTACGCAAGCCTTCACAGGCTGGAGAGCCTCTGGCCATCTTTACTTCTGAGAGACTCAGCCTCTCTAAGACATCCCTTTTATAGCCAATCATGTTACACACTTGATGCCAGTTAACTTAATTACTTGCTAAATGTTTTCAGCTGATTCTTATTAATTGCTTTTTCAGCCCCTTTTTGCCTGTGTCCCAACTTTTTTGAGACCTGTTGCAGCCAGAAAATTTGAAATGAGCTCATTTTGTGGATAAAAATGTAAAATGACTCAGTTTCAACATTTGAAATGTTATCTATGTTCTGTCGTAAATAACATTGGTTCATGTGATCTGAAAGTCATTGCATTTTGATTTTATTCACAATTTACACTGCGTCCCAACTATTTCGTTATTGGGTTTGTAGATCCACTATTTCTCTATATTAAGAGGGCAATAAAACCACATGCTGATCAGTTTTCTCAGACAAATGGTTCTTCAAGCATTGTTTAACAATTGGTGGACGATTGTTAATTTTTTTTTTTTTTTTTTTTTTTTCCTTGACAGCAAGATTTTTGGTTCTGAATAGAGATGTGTGGTATTTCAACCTGGGCAAAGATTCTCATGGAAAATGAGCTACACCTTTGGGAATTCGGGGATTTCTCCATTTACTGCGGGGAAAATAAGTATTAAATGCGTCAACACTTTTCTCAGTAAATATATTTCTAATGGGGCTATTGACATTAAATTTTCACAAGATGTAACAACCCAAGTAATCCACACATGCAAAGAAATCAAAACGGATAAGTCCATAAATTAAGTTATGAGTAATAAAGTGGAATGACACAGGGAAAACATAGTGAACAGGCTTACTGAAATTTATTTAATACTCAGTAGAAAAGCCTATGTTGGCAATGACAGCTTCAAGACGCCTCCTGTGTAGAGAAACTAGTCACATGCATTGCTCAGGTGTGATTTTGGCCCATTCCTCCCCACAAACGATCTTTGAACTGTCCTCTTCTATGAACTCTGATCTTCAGTTTGTTTTTTTTTTTTTCATAGATATTCAATTGGATTCAAGTCAGGTGATTGAATGGGCCATTCTGGCAGCTTTTTTTTCTTTCTCTGAAACAAATTGAGAGTTTTCTTGGCTGTGTGTTTGGGATCATTGTCTTGCTGAAGTGTCCACCCTCATTTCATCTTCAGCATCCTGGTAGATGGCAGCAAATGTCTCTGTACATTTCTCCATTCATCCTTCCTTCAATTGTATGAAGTCTGCCAGTACCATATGCTGAAAAACAGCCCCTCACCATGAGGTTCCCACCTCCAAACTTCTCTGTTTGTATGGCGTTTTGGGGATGATGTGTAGTGCCGTTTGTCCTCCAAACATGGTGTGTGCTATGACATTCAAAGTGTTCAATTTTGGTCTCATATGACCAGACTATATTCTCCAAGTATTTCATAGTCTTGTCCAAATGTTGTGCAGCAAACTTTAAACGAGCTTCAACATGCTTTTTCTTCAGCAATGGAGTCTTGCGCAATGAGCGTGCATAGAGGCCATGGTGATTGAGTGCATTACTTACCTGCTAATTCCAGGTCTTTTTGAAGCTCTCTGCGATTGGTCCTTGGCTCTTGGACAACTCTTCTGATTATTCTTTTGATTCCTGTGTCAGAAATCTTGCAAGGAGCACCAGGTCGTGGCCGGTTTATGGTGAAATGATGTTCTTTTCACTTCCGGATTATGGCCCCAATGGTGCTCACTGGAACATTCAGAAGTGTAGAAATGTGTCTGTAACCAATTCCATCAGTATGTTTTGCAACAATAAGGTCGCAAAGGTCTTGAGATGGGTCTTTGCTTTTACCCATCATGAGATGCTTCTTGTGACACCTTGGTCATGAGAAACCTTTCTATACCCCATCAGTTAGGACTAAACCAGCTGATATTAATTTGCACTGATAGGGGGCAGGATTGCTTTCTAAATACTGACAGATTTCAGCTGGTTTCTTTGCTTTCCATGCCTTTTTGCACCTCCTTTTCTTCATGTGTTCAATACTTACTCCCTGCGTCATTTCACTTTATTACACACAACGTAATTTATGGACTTGTTTTTTTCGATTTCTTTGTATGTGTGGATTACTTTGGTTGCTACTGACATCTGGTGAAAATTTCATGTCAATGGCCCCATTAAAAATATAATTACTGAGAAAGATGTTGACGCGTTCAATACTTATTTTCCCTGCTGTATGTTCAGAGGAATCCAGTTTACTTCCATTGTCTTGGTCACATTGATTTCATACCTGAATAATATACTATTCAAAAAAAGTAGGGGATATTTTATTTTGAGATCAAAATTTTCACATATACAAAGGGATACGAAACCATGTTGTATAGTTCCTTACTGAGGAAGCATTTCCAAAGAAATTCATCACCCAAACACATCAATGACACTCTCACGATCTGCATGGGATGCTATTGATGATCAAGTGGGTTGTGCCACAAATTTGCATGACTCTGAATTGGAAGGTTAGAGCCACTGTAAAGGAAGATTTTGAAGAGAAAGCATCAGATTATCAGTGGTTGAAGTCGTTAATTAAACAGAGACCATGCGCCGTCTAACACAGGAGGAGAGGTTACGTGCCCTTGGCATGCTACAGGTTGGCACAAGACAGGTCGTTGTGGCAAGGGCAATGAATGTTTCCCAGTCTGTCATCAGCAGATTATGGTCCAGACATCGTGCTACAGGGTCTGTTCAGGATAGACCACGATCCGGTCGACCAAGGGCAACAACTCAGGCTCAGGACAGATTCATCCGCATTATTGTCTTGAGAAATCGTACGGTAACAGCAAATCAGATAAGGTCTCAACTTCAAAGGGATACTGGCTTGGTAGTGAGTGGCCAGACCATCAGGAATCGCCTGCACAGATTTCACTTACACGCCCGACGCCCTCGTGTCATTCCCTGTTTGAGGGATCATCACATTAGGGCCAGACTCAATGGTGTTGTCATCATCAACGCTGGGATAATCGCCGATGGAACAACGTAATGTTCTCAGATGAGTCGAGGTTCACTGTGGACTTCCTTGACAGACGCAGGAGGGTTTGGCGCCGACGTAATCTAACGTTTCCATGACGTTAATGTCATTAGACATGATCCGTATGGGGGTGGATCTGTAATGGCGTGGGGAGGCATCACTGCTGCCGCAGAACAGACTTGCATGTTGTTGCTGGGCGTGTCACAGGGCAGTACTACCGGGACAACATCTTGGCACCCCATGTTGTGCCGTTTGCACGCCGTTATGGCCGCCGTTTCATTTTCCAAGATGACAATGCCAGATGTCATAGGGCCAGGATCGTTACAGATTACCTCCAGCAGCAGAATATCACCACATTACCATGGCCAGCACTCAGTCCGGACCTTTCCCCATCGAGCATGTCTGGGACATGCTTGGACAGCGGCTACGCCAACGTCAACAACCTCCTGCCAATGTCCAAGAACTTGCTGCAGCATTGCAACAGGAATGGAATAACGTTCCCCAAAATGACCTGGGACGTCTCGTTAGGAGTATGCCACGCCGAATTCGAGCTCGTCTAGCCAACCGAGGGGGTTTTACCCGCTACTGACTCTGTTTCACAATGGTGGTAAATTTGCTGTGTGACCCTGTGTTTGTGTCGACCCTTATTCTGGAGAATCTGTCCTTTACTGACTGTACACAGGGTTTCGAATAAATTGACAAATGTTTCCTTAATGTTTTTATGTCATTTGTTTCCTTCCTGACCTCATGATCTGCATTTCATGGTACTTGTAAATCCAATATCCCCTACTTTTTTTGAATAGTATATTTCAGCAGAGAATTTGCTTGTTTAAAGTTCCTGTTAAAGGGGGCTTTTTTTTTTGGTGGTTTCTGCTGTGCAGAGCCTCATCTTTGTTCCTCCGTCTTGGCAGGTATAAATTGTGATTTAGGGAGAGAAAGAACTATGGTTAGGGGGCAAAATATGTGATCAATGTGCGTGACAATTGCAGAATGGTTGCAGTTTTGGGAAGCAGTGCCTTGGGTGAGTTCTTCTGCCTGTTCTTTGAGCAATTTGGAGAGTAAGATTCTTGGTCTTCAGGGCCAATTACACGGTTCACAGTTCAGATGACAAGCCTTGTTGGGCTGACTGGCCTGTTTTCATCAATCTGTCGTGTTACGTTATGTTTATTATATTTTAGAGATAAGAGGTGGAAGGATCTCTTTTTAACAGCAGGGTTCTGCTGATGCTGGTCGGCGGTAACCCCCGATTAGCGCTCGGAATCCACCGACCACCACTCAGTCCAGATCGTGCTTTTCCCGATCGGCACCATTTTTTTCAAAGATCAATTAAGACCTCAGTTCCTTTTTTTTTTCTTACCACCGAAGAACAAGCTGGATAAATCGAGCAGGGTGATTAAATTGAGCAATAAATAAATTACACGAAGCCTGAGTGTGAAGCGGTTGGAATGAAGATCAGCTCTGTTATGGAAAAAGGCGGATTGCCCTCTTCAAGTGGAGGGTGAGTTGTTACTCCAAGTGGAGAAGTTGAAGTGTCTAGGGGTTTAGTTCATGAGTGAGGGTAGGATGGAGCGCGAGGTTGACAGACTGCTGCAGCGTCTGCAGTGAAGCGGGCGTTGTACTGGTCCATTGTAGTGAAGAGGTAGCATGAAAGCAAAGCTCTCAGTTTACTGGTCAACCCTCACCTATCACCTATGGTCACGAGCTTTGGGTAGCGATCAAAAGAATAAGATCGCGAATACAAGCGGCTTCAATGAGCTTTCTCTGCAGGGTGGCTGGGCCGACCCTTAGGGTTAAGGTTAGGAGCTCAGACATCCAGGAGAGGCTCAGAGTAGAAGCATTACTCCTCCGCTTCGAGAGGAGTCACTTGAGGTGGTTCGTTCATCTTGTCTGGATGCCTCCTGGACGCCTCCCTTTAGAGGTTTTCCAGGCATGTCCAACTGGGAGGAGGCCCCGGGGCAGACCCAGGACACGCTGGAGAGACTTCATCTCCTGGCTGGCCGGGGAAAAGCTTGGGTTCCCCAGGTAGAGTTGGAGGAAGTAGCTGGGGAGGGGGGCGCCTGGGCCTGTCTGCTTAATGTGTTCCCCCTGCGACTCGGCCCCTTGCCGCAGTTTAACTTTGCATAATGAGCTACCAATCATTTATCTACTTATTTTCTGAGACTAATCATTTGAACGACTAGCCAATACATAATTGCTAGCATGATTGTGCATTGCATCACAAAGTTATTTGGGTGTTTTCTGATGCACAGAAATGAAGACTTGCCTTTTGAAGATTCTGGATGCATGCTGCTCATGAAGCGACATTGATTTGCATTTTTTGCGGTTTATTGTAATTGAAGCCTTTTACCTGTCAGTATGGTTTGATAAGATCTCTTCCTCTTGAGAGGTTGTAAGCATTCAAACAAATACATCAGCCAATAATTAAATCAAGAGCCATCTAACAATTAATTACACTGCTGAAAAATGCTAAAATGATTGAAGTCAAGGAAATAATGGGATCTTTTTGTATTTCGTCAGAATTTCCGTCGTTACAATATCACATCCATTACATCTGTGAGACCAATAAATACATTTGATTATTTCTCAATCATTGTAGGCTTTATGTGGGTTTAGATTGCTAAACAAATTAATTGGTGATTGTTAATCAAGCCAATAAAAACAGGAGTAATTAAGCATGAGACATCTCAAGCAGTAGCATAATCTCTGACTCAGTAGCCTAATTAGCTGCATCAGTTTCTAAGTCCCGATGTTATTGCAATTATGCAGAGGAGGCGGCTGAAATGAGTCTGCAGGTATTTATCATCATTTCTAAAACACAGTTTAGCGAATGTCAGCAACTGGCAGTCAATCCATGATCATTTGGGCTGAAAGTGGGCAAGGGTGGGTCACTTGCATTCCATTTCAATCCCCTGCCCACTTTCTCCTCTACTCTCCAAGTGGCCTCTGCCTGATGTACATGTCACGCAATACCAAGGGCAGAGGGGGCGTTACTGAGGGTGTATTGAAAAGCTATTGAAACGCAGCCTGGGTGTATGAAACTCTGGGTGACGTCACAGAGACTGCGTGCGTCCATTGTTTCATACAATTTACGGAGCAGATTCAGCTAGGTGTTCAGACTGGACTTATAGAAGTGACCAAGGGACGGAGGTCTGAGCACATCTAGTGCAGCAAGTTGAGTGTCTGGAAGAACATCTGATCTCAGATCTGCACAAAACCATAGGTTCTACCATGAGTTTTAACCAATTCATAGTTTCCATATGACGTCACAGTTTAATGGAAACGCCCACCTGGAGGGCAAAAGAGCGATTCCTCCGCTTCCCTCCAGTCATTTTAACCATACTGCCGAGCCAAAATACCAGTTATTTGTTGTTCAGTAGGATGCAGTGATTGATGAGGAGGAAAACCTGGGTTGTCCTTGTACATAATCCCGTCCAGAAAATTAAAAAAAAAAAAAAAAATGCCAGGCACAACAAGCCCCGCCCCTCGCACATACTTTCACCTACTTGTACGAAATTCAATAGGGATCTATTCTGGGTCAGTGGCAATCCCTATACCGAATTTGGGGTGAATCTGGTCATTAGTTTTGCCGCTAGAGTGTTAACAATCAAACACAGAAACAAACGCACAATCAAACGCAGAAACAAACCGAACCAAAAACAATACCCCTTGCCCTCACCCTTCGGGTGGGCCGGGGTAAAAACGGTAAGGTAGTTGTGGATTTGTTGCTACCGTTACTAGGCTACAATTCAACAGCTGGCTGGTAATTGTAGACTAACAACTGGAACAATCAATGTTTGAGTTGGCTAAATAGCACTCACCTTTGCATTGAAAATGAAGTCCCCCCCCCTTCACCTCCCAAACAACAGCATTATAGACCCCATCTTGTTTGAAAATGCATATAACTACAGTAGGACTCGCCTAAACCGTCCTTGTATAAAACGGAAACTCGCTTATACTGAACAACAGCTCAAGTCCCAATTTTCTGTTGTGTTTTTCCATTAAATAAACATAGAATATACCGGATTTTATATCATGGATTTTCGCTTAAATCGGACAAATTTTCCAGTCCCGTTAATGCATTTCCAATGAAAAAACACTCGTGCATACCGTTTTGCACATACGCATTTGCAACAGAGCAACGAAATGAAGTTAGGTTTTCCTACACTGTTATAAACTGACATAATTTAACAGTTAAATTAACGCATTGTCTCCTTGTTATTTTAACTGTTAGTGGAGTCCTGCGCTGTTAACCGTGGGTTACACTTAACATGGACGGAACTTTGTTCTAAACTTATTGTTAAATTACAGTTAAAATAACTGGGGGAAAAAAAGGTGCAAGTTTATAGCAGTGCATTCGTGGAAACTGAAACTGGCGCAGTTTCATTTACAAACTTAACTCATTCCCCACAGCAAGCCGCTGCCAACGGCGCGGCGAATTCTACCATTCCCTACGGTAAACCGGTGTTCCAATTTGATTACCCCACCCATCACCATATCCCCCGGTAATCTGAAGTTAACTTGTTTAATTTGAAGTTAATAATTAGTTCATGAATTGGTTAATTAGTTCATCAATTAATTTCACTTTGAAACTGGGGGGTGTGCAATTTGAAGTTAATTTACGATTACCGGGGGGTAATTTGAATGGGGGAGTAATCTGAAACTGTGACACCGGTGCCAGGTGGATGACCATTCGCAGTCCGATGAAAACACGAAATCAGTTGACGATCGCTGTCATGGGCCACCTGTACTTCAAATATTGTGTAATTTTCGGGAAAAGTATTCTGTACAAACGCGACAATTTTATATAAAAGTTTTCCGTAGGGAATGAGTTAGGCCTAAGCTTTTAGTCGTCTTCATTGATCCCAGTTGGAGCAACACGCAGGATCATCCTGTTACCCATTGTGTCAGGCAAAGACGGACTGAAGACAACAAGTAGGTACCGGTACGCGCACTTCAGAATGAAGTTGTTCCGATCTTTATACACAAAGCATTGGCAACATATAAATTCATACATGTGTACAGCGGATATAATCTGTTACTCGCATAGCGGATATAATCTGTGTTGTGCATATAAAGGATTTTGTCCGTTTTATGCATAGCGGATTTCGCTCATAACGGACAAAATGAGCTGGTCCAGTTGAATCCGTAATATGCTCGTTTTACCATCTGTATTTTATTAATCCTGGCAGCAGTTTAAGGGGAAAGACTCTCCACGAGGCGGCTAGCTATATAAAGTGTGAAAATTGCTTAAGTGGAGCCAAGGTAACGTCAGGGACTCGGCTAACTGTTTTCAAATTGGCTTACTGTGGCAGGCGCTGCACATGGATTACAAGTGCCTGATTTTTTTTTTTTTTTTTAAGGCGGGTTGTGAGCAAGTTTTAGCGATAATGCAGTAAGCACATATGCGTCACCGCGACGTATTGGCGATGTAATGAGAATGTGTAGGGAAGATGTCTTATTTACGTCGTTTGCTCATTGGCCCTACGTCGCCGAGACATCGGCATTTGTTAAAGTGCACCTAATGCTGATGTCTCGGCGACGTATTCCCAAAGAACCAACGCTCTCCATAATACGTCTCGCCGATGCAACTTTATTCATCGTGCCGACGTCGGCGAGACGTATGTGTGCTGTCTGGCGCCTCGCTGAGCCTCAAGGAGACAAGTCACTTAACAGAACATTGAAAATACCGTCCCTCAACTTTGGTATCAACAAGTCCCTGCTGTGCCTCATAAAAACCTACACCAATGACTTCAGTGAAAAAATACTGAAACAATCCTTTGTGGAAATATTTTATTTCCACTTGCAAAGGTGTTTCATTTGACTAATTCACGTCTTCCCCTCCTCCTTGCTCTGTTGTTTCCCCTTTCCCTACTTTGTCCTCATACTCAGGAAGACGTGTAACGTGGCTTCAAACTCGGCTCTCCGCTCCTCCAAGACGCAGCAGATATTTACTGTTACCAGTGTGTTTCTGCTCTTTAGCGCTTCATTAAAAGCATTAAATGGGCGTCACCTGGTCCTTCACCACATCTGTCCTACCACTTGAAGTCAGTATGGAAGATGTAGTGTATTCAGGGATACAGGGATTTTAAGTTCACTACATTTGGTGAAAATAAATACTTACTTTCCAGATGTAGTGTAAACAAATTATGCCTTTTTGGCTACTGCCTTTTATCACCTTGAAAAGAAAACGGTCCTTGAGCTCATAATGAGAGTGCCACCTGTGGTCAATCTGAGACCTGGAGGACTGCACAGTGTAAAGCATGTGTTCGGTCCTCCTAAAGCAGGGGTGTCAAACTGGTGTCATGGAGGGCCAAGAGGCTGCAGGTTTCCATTCTGACCAGAAACTCCACCAGGTGATTTCACTAATTAAGTCCCTTCTCTCTGAAGGTGAGATAATCAGTGAAATCGCCTGGTGGAGGTTTTGGTTGGAATGAAAACCTGCAGCCTCTTGGCCCTCCATGGCATCGGTTTAACACGTGTCCTAAAGGCCCAGTTTGATGATAACTAAATCTCTTCCCCTGTTCTCTTCCAGAACCTGACCTTACGTACATGTTTGATCAGCAGAATGATGCAGGCAGGAGTCTGTCTGAGACAGGACACTGAGACGACCCTACCAGAGCTCCCCGAGCAGCACAGGATCAGAGAGAAAGAAGAGGAACTACATGGACTGGAGTCTGTCCACATGGCAGAGTCAGAGACAAAATGTACTACACCAGGGCTCGACACACTGGAGCCAGAGTGTGTTACTGCAAACAGCAGGGTCAGTGATTTACAGCACACAGAAGCATCACTGATAAAAACAGAAACTGATCTGAGCTCCACACACTCCGGGGATCTGAAGACTGAGAGCCTTGACAGTATGGAGCTCGGATATGTAACCCATCTGCATCCTGACCGAGTCAAAATGGAGACTGATGATGGAGGAAACCTTAAATCAGAGCTAATCAGTGAGGAGCAGGATATTAAGTGTGTTCTCATTACATGTGACCAAGTGAAGTGTGAATCTAGAGAAAATTTGGTAAGTGATGCCATTAATACTGTAATGAATGAAGTTGGTCTTGATCACAAAGACCCGAGAACTGACACTAGTAAAAAGCCCTACAAATGTAGTCATTGTGGAAAGCGCTTTTCTCGTACAACTACTTTAAATATCCACCACAGACTTCATACAGGTGAAAAACCATTCCAGTATACACATTGTGGGAAGTGCTTTCAAACATCATCTCATTTAAAAAGCCACCACATTACACATACAGGTGAAAAGCCCTACAAATGCATTCAATGTGGGAAATGCTTTTCATGTAAATTTACTTTAAATGCCCACCACAGAATTCATACTGGTGAAAAGCCATTCATATGTAGTTCTTGTAGCAAGAGCTTTTCTAAAATATCTCAGTTAAGTCGCCACCTGAGAATTCATACAGGTGAAAAGCCCTACGAATGTAGTCATTGTGGGAGGTGTTTTTGTCAGCAAGCTAATTTATTACGCCACCAGAAAATTCATACAGGTGAAAAGCCCTACAAATGTAGTCATTGTGGGAGGTGCTTTAGTCAGCTAGCTCATTTAATACGCCACCAGAGAACTCATACAGGTGAAAAGCCCTACAAGTGCGGGCAATGTGAAAAGTGCTTTCGTTCAAGCTCTGAGGTAAATGCACACCTCAAAGTTCACATTGGTGAAAAATGCATTCATTGTGGGAAGTGCTTTACTGAAAAATCTAGGTTAAGGAGTCACCTCAGAATTCATTTAAAGTAAAGAATCCAAACCCTCTTCTTTTGTTTTTAATTGGTTAAATAATTTTGCGTTGCCTTCAATGAAATTGTGAAATTGCACCATGAAATATGCGGTAATTCATCATGGCCGTCTGTCTTTTTCCATGTAGTTTAAAATTGCAAAGGATCTCTCTGAGGAGAACTTTATAGTGAAGAAAAATCAATGTGATGATGGTCACCTGTTTCTCTTGAGCTTGAAAGAAAAACAAACATCTACTGGGACTGTCTTTGGCTGAGATAGGGAAGCTCAACAGTTCTCACAGGATGGTTTTGAAAACATTGACCCAATTGTATGTTGACATTTTTGATGAGTTTGATACTCTCATCATTTTTCTTCTGAGGGGTTAATGCATAAATACTCATTCGTGGTACGTAATGCACATTTGCAATCTGAAAATGAAATGGTCTCTGCTGGGCTTTTTCAGATCTTTTCCTTCCAGTGTACATACGGATATTTGGACTCATTTTTTCAATGAATTGTGCGTGAGACTTTTCAACATTGTGAATGTGCTCACACCTACGTGATCTTAATGCCTGTATAAACCCTTGTACATCTCCTTTGTCTCACATTATGTGAATGAAATAAATCCATGTGAGGAAAAAAAAAAATAGGACCAAGTGTCCTGTAGCTTACCGGCAAGCAGTCTTATAGTGATGATACAAGTTATGAAAATTTCATGTGAAGTTTGACTTTTGAATCAATGAAAATCAATGTCAAGGTCACTAAATAAAAGTTCACATACATTTATAAGACCTCCTGTAATACAAATACAATCCTAAGCTCTGAATCAGTTTTGGTGATACAAGTAATTGAAAATTCAATATGTCAATTGTGAACTTTAAAGGTCACACAAGGTCAAGTTGAGGTCAGCAAATGGACTTCATATATGACTTTCTAAATGTCTCCATACAAACCCTGGCTCAATCTGTGACCATTTTGGTGATGCAAGTCATTGTACTTTCACTGTCGAGTTTGACCCTCTGGTCACTGACAGTCAAGTTGAATGTCACCAAATGAAAGTTCATATATGACTTCCTAGATGTCAGTAACAAAAACCTAGGCTCCATCTGTGACCTTTTTAAAGACCGAAGTCATTGAATTTTCACTAGGTCAAGTTTGACCGTCGAAGGTCAATATGAAGGTCACCAAATGAAACTTGATTATATGACTTCCTATACGTCTCCAATACAAACCTAGGCTCTATCTGTAATGATTTTGCTGATATAAGTCATTGAAATTTCACTGCATAGTTTTGTCATTGAAGGTCACTGAAGGTCAAGTTCAAGGTCACCCAATGAAACTTCATACATGACTTCCTACATACCCACAATACAAACCTAACCTCTATCTGTCATAGTTTTGGTGATAGAAGTCATTGGAATTTTACTATGTGAAGTTTGACCTTCGAAGGTCACCGGAGGTCAAGTTCAAGGCCACCAAATGAAAGTTCATATATGACTTTCCATACGTCTCCCAATACAAACCTACACTTTTTTTGTCATGATTTTGCTGATAAGTCATTGAAATTTCACTGAAGTTTGGCCATTGAAGGTCACTGAAGGTCAAGTTTAATGTCACCAAACGAAACTTCATACATGGTTCCCTATATGCCCATAATACAAACCTACGCTCTATCTGTAATAGTTTTGGTGATAGAGGTCATTGAAATTTCACCATGTGAAGTTTGACCTTTGAAGGTCACTGAAGGTCAAGTTCAAGGCCACCAAATGAAAGTTCATATATGACTTCCTATTAGTGTTCAATTCACATATGTTCCCAATCTTTAGTATTCTCAAGCCTAGAAGCCTTGTGCACATAAATTGTATCAAGGTGAGTCCAAGATTTAGAAAATTATCAGACCGGGTTTGATTGCCTTTTGATTTACAAAAAAAAAATTTATCCTGACCTCGAGTTTGACCTTTTTTCAAAGAATCTATTATTTTTTGCCAAAATTTAGGTCTCAGTCCTATCTTTGACAATAAAACATTGGGGCCAAAATTTTCCACAGGCCCTTGCATAAAAAGAACAAAAATGATTCAATCAAAAATCCGAAAACAACGTCTGGAGATATGGTCTAGTAAAATGTTATCATGCAAATTTTCAGGAAAATTCATCAGGCCAAAAAAAAAAGGGAAAAAAAAAATGTTCAATCAAAAATCTGAAAAGAAAGGTCTGGAGATAAATCTGAAAAGAAAGGTCTGGATATGTTCTAGTAGTACAAATTTAGGAAAATTGGCCCCAAAAAAGATAAAATGGGCGGTAAGCTAAAAAAAATCTGGGTGCATTTAGCTCCTCACAGCGCTGCTGTTTGTATTTAGTATTCTTTGCATGCAAAGACCATTCCAGGCTTCAGGTCATTGTGTCATCATGAGCTGAAATAACGTCCCATAATTTTCTCAAGCTTCTGCCTCTCTCCTATTTTTTGAAGATAAGGGGACCTTGAAAATAAGAACTTGACTGAGTGGGAACCACTATACTTTGTCATCATACTTTCATTTGCAGTCAATATCTTCACATTTACCACAGACAACCAGCAGGAAGGCTGGACTCACCAAAACCGAACAGCATGTCGAGCGATAAAAGCAGGAAGACAGCTCATGGGGAGAGGCAGGTCACACACAGCACACAGGGATTATAATTTTTTTGAAATTCAGTTTATTAGAAAGCAACAGCACCGGTACAACATTACAAAGCAAAATGATCAGCATCACAAAGGAGCAATCAAAGCTCTTCTCTTGCATTCCAACATCCCTTCTTTGCAAAAACAGCAGCAGCAAACACCAGTGGAGTAAAGATGGGAAGCTTCTGCGAACCCTGGATCCAAAAACCCAAACAGGAACAAACTGGAGAACGGCAGTGGGTGTGGCTTAAGTGGGAAACCAAAAAGGGGTGGGGCTAGTGAAGAACAACCTCACTGCCCAAAGGCCTCCTCCTTCACCTGGCAACCCAGCAGTGTGTTACCGGCCTGAATACACTGCGACACACTGCCTCCTGTAAAACACAACATAGCACAATATAACAAACTGCCGCCTGTAACACACAACATCAAACAATGTAACAAGGTGTCCTGTAACACACAACATGGCACTGCCTCCTGTAACACACAGCATAGCACAAAATAACACTGCCACCAGTAACACAAAAAAACCACAATATAACATACTGCCCCCAAGAACACACAACATAGCACAATACAACAGAGCCTCCTGAAACATACAACATAATACAATACAACAAAATAGAACAGACTGCCTTCTATAACATACAACAAGACACAATATAACACACTGGCTCCTGTAACACCACAACATTGTGCAATATAACACATGGCCTCCTGCAACACAGAACAAGACAATATAATACACTGCTGCTGGCAACACACAAAATAACAAAATATAACATACTGCATCCTGTAACATACAACATTACACAATATAACACAAATAACACTGCCTCCGATAATACAACATAACACAACACCTCCAGCAATAAATAACATAATGTAACAAGCAACCTCCTGTAAAATACAACATAACACAAAAAATAAACTGCCTCCTGTAACATACAACACAATATAGTACAAGTACACTGCTTCCTGTAACATGCAACATAACACAATTTAACACCCTGCCTTCTGTAAAATACAACATAAAACAATATAACAAACTGCCTCCTGTAACATACAACACAATACAGTACACTGCTTCCTGTAAAACCCTAGTCACACTAGAGGCGGAATGAACCAGAATGCCATCAGAATGAAAATTCTTTGTATATTCCTGGATATTTGAAGTGCGTTCTAAAAATTCTGACTGCATTCTGAGTGCATTCCAAATACTCGGGCCCGTTCTTGTGGCCGGCCCAAATGTTTTGCTCATGCTCAGAACTTTCCAGGTGCAATCGAAGTGGAGAAATATCGAACGGCATTCAAAGTGTGTTCTAACTGCGCTCTGACTGCATTATAAATATTCTTACGGCATTCCAACAGCATTCAAAACATTCTGATTGCATTCGAGGGAGAATCGAAACGGCAAGCCATGTCAAATCCTGCCAGAATGCGCCTCTAATGAGCCAGAATGCACCTCAAATGCATTTCAATTGCTGCAGGAATCTATTTCGATATTAACACAATTCAGCTGGAATGTGCTTTGAATGCCGTTGGAATCTTTCGATTGCTGCTGGAATCAGTGGCGGCTGGTGAACTGGCTTAAAAATGATGATTGGTTATGACCTGTTTTCAATCATTCATTTAAATTACCATTACAGAAACTCCAAAAACTCTCAACATTATCAGGTGTGGCCAGTTTTCATTAATAACGCATTCCTGTCAACTCTCACGCATTCGGCGTCAGTTTTAGTGGCATATTTACGTTCCCCTGCTGTAGTCAGCAATTACTCAACGCATATGGGACACTCGTGTTACATTCTAAGTACATTCTGAGTATTCGAGCTGCATTCTGTTTGAATTCTTGGACGTTCCAACCATATTCGGCGGCCAATCCGGGAGCGTTCTGACTGCATTCGAGGTGAATTCGTACAGCATTCGAGGCACATTCCAACCAGACTTCGGGTGGAGTTCAGGCAGCAATTGAACCGCACTCGTATGGCATTCGAAGTGTATTCTAAATATTCTGACTGCATTCTGACAGCATTCTAAATATTCCTACTGTGTTCCAACTACAAAACCCAAAACCAGTGAAGTTGGCATTCAAGTAAATCAAATAAAAACAGAATACAATGATTTGCAAATCCTTTTCAACCTATATTCAATTGAATACACTGCAAAGACAAGTTACTTAATGTTCGAACAGGTAAACTTTGTAATTTTTTGCAAATATTAGCTCATTTGGAATTTGATGCCTGCAACATGTTTCAAAAAAAAGCTGGCACAAGTGGCAAAAAGACTGAAGAGTTGAGGAATGCTCATCAAACACTTATTTGGAACATCCCACAGGTGAACGGGCTAATTGGGAACAGGTGGGTGCCATGATTGGGTATAAAAGCATTCCCTGAAATGCTCAATCATTCACAAACAAGGATGGGGCCACCACTTAGTGAACAAACGCAGAGCTGATTGTCAACAGTTTAAAAACAACATTCCTCAACGAATTGCAAGAAATTTAGGGATTTCATCATCTACGGTCCGTAACATCGCTCAAAAGGTTCAGAGAATCTGGAGAAATCACTGCATTACAAGGCCGAAAACCAACATTGAATGCCCGTGACCTTCGATCCCTCAGGCGATACAGCATCAAAAACCGACATCAGTGTATAAAGGACATCACCACATGGGCTCAGGAACACTTCAGAAAACCACTGTCAGTAACTACAGTTTGTCGCTACATCTGCAAGTGCAAGTTAAAACTCTACAATGCAAAGCGAAAGCCATTTATCAACAGCACCCAGAACGCTTAATGGGCCCAAGCTCATCTAAGATGGACTGATGCAAAGTGGAAAAGTATTCTGTGGTCTGACGAGTCCACATTTCAAATTGTTTTTGGAAACTGTGGACGCATTCCTCCGGACCAAAGAGGAAAAGAACCATCCGGACTGTTATAGGCGCAAAGTTCAAAAGCCAGCATCTGTGATGGTATGGGGGTGTAAGTGCCCAAGGCATGGGCAACTTACACATTTGTGAAGGCACCATTAATGCTGAAAGGTACATACAGGTTTTGGAGCAACATATGTTGCCATCCAAGTTGTCTTTTTCATGGACGCCCTGCTTATTTCAAAGACAATGCCAAGCCACATTCTGCACGTACAACAGCATGGCTCCGTAGTAAAAGAGTGTGGGTACTAGACTGGCCTGCCTGTAGTCCAGACCTGTCTCCCATTGAAAATGTGTGGCGCATTATGAAGCGTAAAATACGACAGACCCCGGACTGTTGAACAACTTAAACAAAGCAAGAATGGGAAAGAGTTCCACCTGAAAAGCTTCAAAATTGGTCTCCTCAGTTCCCAAACGTTTACTGAGTGTCGAAAAGGAAAATGTAACACAGTGGTAAAAGGCCCCCGTTCCTTTTTTTTGCAATGTGTTGCTGCCTTTAAATTCTAAGTTAATGATTATTTGCAAAAAAAAAAAAATAAAGTTTCTCAGTTTGAACATTAAACATCTTGTCTTTGCAGTGTATTCAATTGAATATAAGTTGAAAAGGATTTGCAAATCATTGTATTCTGTTTTTATCTACGATTTACATAACGTGCCAACTTCACTGGTTTTGGGTTTTGTACATTCAAGCTGCATTCGGGAGCTAATACACCCAGAATGTGCAAGAATCATTTGAGGCGGGTTCGGCAATGGCGTTCTTTCAAAGCCATAAGAATGTTGGTCAACCCGCTGAACGCTTGCTTGTGAATTCTTCATTCCGGCTGGTTCTGCTTGATTCTTGCTGATTTTGAATAAGTGTGACGGGGGCTTAACATGCAAAATAACACAATTTAACACCCTGCCTTCTGTAACACACATCATAACACAACATGCTACCTTCTGTACAAATCACAATGCCACAAACTGTCCACGGCAACAACATACCATAACACAATGCCTCCTGTAACACAAAACATAACACAATACAACAAACAACAGTTGCACAACATGCAACAAAAAAAAAAAAAAAAAAAAATACACCGTCTCCTGTAACATACCACAAAACACAACATAAAAAGGAATCATAAAATGACACGCAAACCCTCCAACACACAGCACTCAGAGGGAACCGTACCAGCCTGCACTCGGACCCAAGATGCTGCCTTCATCGCCACAAGCTGCCACTCATCTTTGTCTCCCTCACGAAAGCCGTAAAGCCACAGCAGAGCCAGAACTGTTGCCCAAACTGCTGCCGTCGACCTGCTCAGCAGAGGGGGCGGGGGAGAGACAGAGAGACTGGGGTTGGCTTTTCAGGTCCTATGTATTTAAATTTGACAAAGTAATAATCTGTACACAACCAACAAGTAATAACAGCTTAAACCATGTTGCTAAAAGAATACCAATGAAAAAGACACAAAAAAAAAAAACTGATTTAAACAAAAATTCCATCACAAGTAAACCAAATTAACACTATGCATGAATCAACATAAAACAAACCTCCAGGTACAAGTACGACAAAGAAAGTTTAACATAAGCCAGGCTTTTTTTAGAGCTGGCTCAACAGAACCTAAACTTGCAATCAGAGATACTATAAATTAATGTTGGCAGGTTTTGAGAGCCACCTTCATGACATTGAAAACGTACTTCGCTAACCCTCTAATCTCGCTTTGCAGTATAGGACATCTTTGATACACTCGGCACATACAATAATAGCTTGGAATGAATTGGTGGTTCCCAGACTTGGTCCTGAGAAGTTGGGACCCATTGTGTCAGCTGGTTTTTGTTCCAACCATAATTGCAACCACAAAATTTTTATGAGTTATTTATTCTTAATTGCACTGCTCATGACAGTAGGACTTATTTACCCTTTTTAGCCACATTATGTCCGATATCGTAATGTATCTTTCGGAGAACTCCATATTCAAATTGTACTCTTCTGCAAATAAGTTTTGCGGCAAAAAAAGGTTAAACTTTTGACTTCTGAAATTGAGGAATCAACTGACTTTATTTTAGCAAAATCAAATGATGTCTATTCATTGTTACAGAATAACAAAACGTTTACGGGAGACTCATTCCTTTATTCTCTAAAAAAGTCTCCATGGAAAACGTCTCAATTTTTTTTTCAGACTACACTATCATTTTGGGATATTTAATTTACCACAAGGTATTTTCCAGTCTCCATAAGTATACGGTAAATACATGTATACCCCCCACACACACACACACAGTCTTGTCTCCATGACCTCAGAGAATGTTACAAACTTGTGTCCCAAACAGTTGGGAGGCTGTGTAAAACGGGGCATTGCTGTAAATTCTGATAGGCCGCGGAGTCATGCCACATAGAGCAGCTGTTTCAACCAGGTGGACAGTCACCTGAGTGCACATGACTTTCGTCTGACTTTGCTGTCAGGTGATTGCTGGACCAGTAATAATCAGGCTTATTTAAGCTTGCCATCCAAAGAAGCAGTTCCTCGCCGCACTCACTTGACAATCCTCCTCCAGCCCAGCTCCACCCGTCAAGAATGGTATTCTTTTATCCGGTTTTCTAATGACTAAGTGGCCAATTTATAACAGTGTCTTTTCTTTTTGAGGTCATTGTTGCTGTAGGCTCTGTTCTATGGAGGGGGGTTAGTTGCAGCTCCCTGCCTTCGGCGTTTGGACTGGCAGGGATCTCTCAGAACACAGCCAAGTCGCAAAATCCAATGTATGCCTGTATGCCTTCGATAAATCTTTTCCTTTTTGACAAAGTGGTCCTATCAGAAATGTAATAAAAACAGAATGTGATGCAATAATTTGCAAATCAACATATCAAATTTTGAAAATGAGAAATTCTGTTGTCTTTTTGAAAAATGTCTTCTCATTTTGACAGCAAAATGTTTCAAAAAAGTTTGGTGCGGGGTTACAAAAGAGAGAAGTTGTATGATGCTAAAAAAATATATCTAGTGGAACATCACACAGCGAATTATGCTAATTGGCAAGAGGTCAGTAACATGACTGGGTATAAAAACAGCATCCCAGAGAGGCTGAGACTTTCAGAAGTAAAGCTGGAGAGGGCTTCACAAGTGAAAGACTGCATGGAAAAATACTTCAACAACTTAACAAAAACATTTCTCAATTAAAAATTGCAATTAATGTGGGGATTTTATCATCTAAAGTACATAATATCATTAAAAACATTCAGAGAATCTGGAGAACTCTCTGTTTGCATGGGACAAGACCAAAAACAAATATTGTGCAGGTAGTTAAGTATTCAAACTCGGCCGTGACCTACATTTACTTGGACTAAATGAATGAGCAATTCAAGTGAACACTCGCACATTAAGTAATTTTAAATACATGAGGATGATGAACAATTATTTCAATCATAAGTCAGATGTAGCACTGCCCATGGTTAGTTAGAAGTGGGTGGGAAAAGCATCGCTCAAACAGGGCACTAGAAGCAAAGGAGCTGGTGTAACACCAAAATATGTGACCCATCGAAGAGCTAAAAACAACTGTAATACCAGTGGTTGTTTATTTATTTATTTATTTTTTATTTTACCAGGGAAGTCCCATTGAGATCGAAATCTCTTTTTCAAGGGAGCCCTGGGGTTGGTTATATTGGGTTGAGTAACCACAAATAGGAGCATAACTATCATTCAGTTTAATTAAGTATGACTATCAATCAAGCTAATGTTACTTAGCTATCCATCCTAAGAATAACAAAATATAACGACTGACTGCTACTCGCAGCCTGGTACGCTTGCCAGCTAATATTAGCGAATGTCAGCTAGGTATCAATTCATCACCAGCAGAGCTCCAAATTTTTCACAAGACTAAAACAATTGAAAACAACAAGAAAATCGAGATAACCTAATCACATAGACACATAAGTTTAATCAGCAAACAATTTCAAATCAAATTTCCAATTCTACCTAAGATTTTCTCTGCGAGCTAATCTCTTGAGGCAGTTGCGAAAGCAGTGATGAACAGCACTACTGATTTGAACAGACAAGCATTTATCTCCAAATTCTTTTATACTCTCCAAACGACAAATCAGAATTGTGGAAGCCCTCATGAGGCACAGGAAACAATAAATGGACAAACTAAATATTGCTGGATTCAAAACGCACAGAACAAAACTACCAGTTTGGGTGGGAAGATTAACAATTTGGGGGGGCACTGCCCACCCCTGCAAGAACCCGCCCCACTGTTGCATAAAAACAAGCTGCGGCGAGAACCTCTGTGTTGGTGGAATTTAGTCATAAATTCCTTACTATTGCTTATTTGGTTATTCATTGTTTATCCTTGCTTGCTCTTCATTTAGTATTGATTTACTTGTTTATTCAGTCATTAAGTGTTTATCCTTACTTGTTCTCAAGTGGCCTAGGTGACCTAGGCCATGCGTGATTGCAACTTTTATAATCTAGCTTGTTCCTATGTAGAAGTGTCATGAAGTGTGTTCTGAAACAGTGTGCACCTTCTGAGCCTGGAGTGTTCTAGATAAGACCCAAGGACTGGAGCCAGACTTACGTGGGATGCGCATGCACGCAGCTGACGCAGAGGGCGTACATCATGACGTTCTGCTTTTACAGATATCCAAAGCAAAGGAGAGATTCCTTTGTCTTTGTTCTTGCCTGTAAGAGAGACCCTATGTGGCACATAGTAAAATGGATCCTATTTACTCTCATCTTGTCTCAGTGTGATTTCTTTCAGGAATGAAAATTCAAATTCCCACAACACTCTGGCCCCAAGCTATGATACTCATGAACCAGGAAAGTGAATCTGAGTGAGGAAGAGCTATGGCTGCCAAGCATCTCCATTTTGTGGGACCCACACAGAGAAAGATTCTGCAGAGACACCAGTGTAAAATGGCCACTGTACGAATGATGCACATTTAGAAAGTTTTTTTTTGTTTAAATGTTCACCATAGGCATGGCGTTCAGCAATCCAGTCCACCTCAGAAGCTATGTTCAGCTGCTTTAGATTCTCGACAGAACATGTAAGCTTGTCTACCAGATGGCTATGGCAAAAGTCTCATTTACCAAACTTGGGCAACAGTAAGTGATCTGCTGGCCAGTGATGGCTGCCAAGGTGCTGCAGATGTACTAGTTAAAGTCATTAACCCACAGATGTTGATAGAGGAGAACTGGACGAGACTTCTGATATCGAAAGGCATTAAAGCTGACCAGGTCGGAAAGGACAAGAAAACTGACCGACAAATCACTGACGGCGAGTACAATGTTGCTTTTACTTCAATGGAGTCACTCGTTTCAAGCCCAACATGGAGAGTCATCATATAGAACGCACTCATCTGAGAAAGGCTGGCTGGGATTGTGGAAGATGAGGTCCACACTATTATCATTGCCCACTGGTAAGGAATGTCATTATTTTCAAGTCATAGCCTCACCCTACTCTGTTTGGCTGATGTTGTTACTTTGAGCAAGCCCAGGACTACACTTTTGGCTCCTCTAGGCATCTTGGATGTTGTACCTGGCATCTTTTGTTTGTGCCTGCCTCAAGCCTAACCTTACCCTGACCTGAAAAACACGTTCACCTCAAAATTTTATGATCAAGTATTGTGCAAACTAGCTTTTTGTCCCCATGAGCGAGACAAAATGTGACTGTGTAAACAGATTTAGGTCCCCACAACATGAGTGATAGCTGGCCCACACACACACACACACACACACACACACACCTTTGGGGGCTTGTGCTTTGCCACCTCCTCCTCCGTTTTCCCCAACACCTCGACCAGATCTGCCACCAGATCCCAGGATCCAGTGGCCTTCTGCAGGGAGATCAGTTGAAGCAGGAGATCTTTCGGTCGCTGGGGCTCAGCCGTTGCTGCCTCTGAGGGACAGTAAACAGACACAGATTAGCACTGTGCCTCTAGCACAGTAAAAAGAGATGTACAGGACTGTGTAAAAATGGCACATTTAAAGTAATTTGATTGAGCAAATATGTTTGCAAAAATGATGAAATTGAAAGTTTCTGATAACTAAAGAAGGTACTAAACAGAGCTGTCAACTACTAAAAGCTAAGCCAAACCAATATTTGGTTTGACTATGCTTTGCCTAAAAATTTGGGACACAGTCCTGTTGTGCTATAGTTTTATATGATGATTGGCTTTTTGCTTGTCCCAAACAGAGTGGAGAACTTGCCACCGTTCTTCTACAGACTGACTGCCTGACTTACGTCGATCCCTCCAAGAAATTACAAACAGCCATAATGATGCTGACATCAAGGCTCTGTCAAGACTATAATATCTGTATCGACTATTTTTAATGGAGTACAAATATTTGTTTATGAAACTTTCCTTTAAATTAGCATTTGGAATTTCAAATTAAATTTTTATCTTCAGGAAATCTTATATGGGATCAAAAAGTAAATATCTAATACAGATTTAAATTTTAGAACGTCCAGGGTTTCTAAGACTTTTGCACAGTACTGTAGATTAGCAGAGATCAGTGCTCTCCAAAACACAGTAAACAGATATAGATCGGCAGAGATCAGTGCTCTCCAACAGAGCAGAAAGAGATATAGAGCAGCAGTGATCAGTGCACTCCAGCAAATTAAACAGAGCTGTACACTGCTCGTCTGCTCGTCCAAAAAAAAAAAAAAAAAAGTTGCGCAGGAGAATATTTTGTTGGACCACTTTTAGCTTTTATCATGGCGCACATTCCCAATGGTTTTGTTTCGTCGATCTTATAAAATGTTACAGCATTTATTTCCGACCAGATCTGCATTCAGTTCTGACCAGCGATATTGTATTGATGAAGGGTGAGCCAAACCTCTCCATTAAGCCCTCTCCAGCACCCAAAGAATTTCTATTGGTTTAGGTCCAGATTATGAGGTGGCCAATTAATGAGTGAGAATGATTCCTCATGCTCGAGGAACCACTCTTTTTCAAACTGAGCCCAATGAATCTTGGCCATCCTGGAATAAGCCAGTGCCATCAGGCATTTAAAAGGGTAGTCTGCTAAATTCATTTTATTGCTGCAAAACAGAGCTGACCTGACCAATTGATAATGGGTGCATTGCTTCATAGGCTTCCTTTCTTACCATGATGTACCCATCACTCTGGAACAGGGTAAATATAGACTCATCAAACCACCTCACCTTTGTCCATTGCCCCTCAGTGCAATCTTTATGCTCCCTTGCAGACTGGCGTTGTATTTTCCCAATGAGCCCAATAACATGTGGCTTTCTTGCAGCCATGCAGCTATTTTGTCCCAATCCTCCAAATTCTTGTCACATTGTGAATGTGAAAATGCTCTTACCTTCATAATTAACAATAGCCATGACTTACACTGTTGATTTTTAACTGTTGAGTTCATCACATGCAGAACCATCTGTTATCTGCCGTGGTCCCCGTCCCTTGTCTTTTAACTTTTCGACATTAAGGCTCTAGCGTCTACAAATATTAACTGATTTTGACGAAACTACACATACCAAATCATTACACCAAAGACCAGGTTGGTATTGCATTTCTGCCCGATCCAACTCAAGATGGTTGACATAAGCCACCAATTGGATTCACTCCTGATAACAACCAAGCAACTTGTTTGCTAACCCGATGGCTTTCGTGCGTTCCCTATGTACTACTGAAAGTTGACCGACTGCAGTCCAGTTGAGATCTGCTACCCTAGAAGCTCTAGTCTTAGGATGAGACTTCACAAAGCATTTTAGCGATCTCCGGTCAGAATCAGTCATGATTTTTCTCAAACCCATTTCTTCCACTAAGTCGACAGTTCACCACCATCTTTCCGGGTTTTAATAAATTGGAGGACAGTTCCTGACACAGTTCCAGTAATTTCAGCAATCTTAGCTGCTTTTTTGCATGATGCCGCCCGCTATTTTGCCCCTCACGAAATACAGTAACATCTTTTCAGCAGCCATAAGATATGTCTTCCGACATAGTTTTTTAAGAAATTAAAAGTTATGGACTGAATAAGCCAGGTTTAAAAGAATTATTGCCAGCTGAAACATATTCATCACTGCAGTAATGATTCAATCTCAGGCTCTTCAGTATGTTCTTATTTAAAATGACACGGTGATTTCGTTTTTGGATGGGCAGTGCAGATCAGGAGAAATCAGCACTCTCCAGCACAACAGAGGCACAGATCAGTGCTCTCTAGAAGAGTAAACAGAGATACGGGTCAGGAGAGATCAGTGCTGTCTAGAAGAGTTAAACAGAGGTACGGGTCAGGAGAGATCAGTGCTGTCCAGTACAGTAAACAGAGGTACAGGTCAGGAGAGATCAGTGCTGTCCAGAAGAGTAAACAGAGTTACGGATCAGGAGAGATCAGTGCTGTCCAGAAGAGTAAACAGAGGTGGGGGTCAGGAGAGATCAGTGCTGTCCAGCACAGTAAGCAGGGATACAGTCTAGCAGCGATCAGTACTTTCCAACTCAGTAAACAGAAATCAAGATCAGCTGATATCAATGCTCTCCAGAAGAGTAAACAGAGTTATGGGTCAACGGAGATCAGTGCTTTCCAGTGCATTAAAGAGAGATATATAGCAGAGGTGATCAGTGATCTCCAACTCTGTGGATCAGAGCTCTCTAGGGCAGTAAATAGAAGTATAGGTCAGGAGAGATCAGTACTCTCTAACAGAAAAAGAGATAGATCAGCTGGAGATCAGCACTGTCCAGCACAGCAGGCAGAAATGTAGATCAGCAGAGGTCAGTGCCCTCCAGCACAGTAAAGAGTTGAGGATGAGCAGCGATCAGCACAGATCTGTGCCCTTGTGCACAGCACACGGAAATATAGATCAGCAGTAACAAGCATTCTCCGGCTCAGTAAACAGACACAGATCAGCAGCAATCAGCACAGCAATCACACACTCTCCAGCACAGTAAACTGAGATTTTAGACTTGTGAAGATCAATAGTGATCAGCGGTCTCCATTAGAAGCCAGTATAGGTCACCTGCTCTCCATCCAAATCAACAGAAATTTTCACATGAGAAATACTGAATTAATTGTTCTATAAGAGAATGCACTCTGAATATCTGCTCCTTGCTGGTCTGATGTCTCCCTGTGAGCCAATTTCTCCAGCTCAAGTACAGGGCAATGGTTAGTGAATTAGAGAGCAGATTTGGTCATTTGCATTCAACACACTTATCAGGCGACTCAAACGCAGCAGCTGTACAGCACAGACGCTGGATCCAAATTGTACAACGTAAACAGAGCCTCCATTGGCCCTCATGCTTTCCATCAAATCAGAAGAAAGCAAACTTGTCCGTTTAGAGCAGGGTGACAGAATCCAAAAAGAAGCATCGACTGAGGACTCCATTGTTCTGCAATAGGGGACTTCAACGCACAAAGAAAGAAGACCAGAATCAATTAAATCTGGAGGGAAGAAAAAATACAACGGCCTCCCGTGTACACAAAAACAGTGGTGTTTGTTATTGGAAAAGCAGGACACATACCTAGATCCTCTCTATAATCTGAAAAAGACACAAATAAATTAATGAACAGCACTAAATACAATAAATGATCCAGTAAATAATAATCACCACTTATGGTCAAATTAAGTTTATATTTTCAAATATGTAATCAAGAGACTCGTACCACAACTCAAATCACCAACCACTGAAGAGAGTGGCTGAGCTGTCCCAGAGATCACCACCTGGTGGTGAGTTGGATCCACCCCTGGACCCCTTTGGACAGATATTGACGCAGGCCCAAAAATTGTTGTTAGGGTCTGTTGGGAAATTGAATTTCCAAATGTCTTGTCACTAGAATAATTTTCCAAATTCTCCCACCTCCGGAGAGTTATAAAAGCCCCAAATAGGCTGGAGACATTGAAAAAAATGGACCATGTTTATCCACCTCCATTGAATTGATCGTGGTTGTTCGGTTTGTGATGACCATTTGCTAGGTTGTCCGGGGCTTACTGCCCCTGGCAGGGTCCCCAGGGCACACAGGTCCTACCGGTGACAGGTCAGACTAAGAGCTGAAGGAAACCCCCTAATGAATAAAATTGGCTCAAGGGACTCTTGAGGCAGCTGACAAGTACTGGCAGGCCCCATGCTGGAGCCAGGCCCGGGTTGAAGCAAAACTTGGGTAAGGGAAAAGGTGGTCGGGAGGCCATGGAGGAGGATTATCCGTCGGCCGGGCAGAGCCTGGCAAACAGTCCAGCGCCTCATAAGGGGGGAAACAGTGCCCTGCCAACACTGTTTACAGTGGAGGGGCCGAGCTGTTAATGTGACTGGGGGCATTGTGGGCGGGCGGTGGAAGGAATAATTCCTGGACATGGAATCTGGTTAATCCCATGGAATGACACTTCCGGGGGGGAAGGAGCCTGAGGCTGGGGACCCAGAGGCTGATTCATCCATCACTCCGGCTGAAGGTACAGTCTGGGCTCCTCGGTGGCAAGGCACCGGGGAGGGACTGATTCTGGAGTTGCCCGCAGTGAGAGGTGGCGGGCTGGTGTGGGTTTGCTGAGCACCTCAAGTCCCTGGATGTTGTAGGGCTGTCTTGGTTGACATGCCTCTGCAACATTTTTGGGGACAGTGCCTCTGGACTGGCAGACCAGGGTCCCTGGTCCCTCTATTTAAGATAGGGGACCTCAGGTGTGCTCCAACTACAGGGGATCACACTCCTCCAGCCTCCCTGGAAAGTCTATTCCAGGGTGGGGGAGAGGAAAATGCTCCGACTGGGGACTCCAACCTCTGCTCAGGGGACTTCAATGCCCACGTTTTTTAGGCCTGGTACCTGGAACACTGGACCAACGCTCCCGATCTGAACCGCAGGGTGTTCTGTTAGGGTTCATGGTCACAGTTTGTCCCAAACCATGTTCAAACATATGTGTTTTAGTAGACTTGGAGAAGGCATTCGAGGCCGTGTCCCTCGATCATTCTGTGGGAGGTGCTTCTGGAGTATGGAGTCTGGGGCCCTCTATTGAAGAGGGGGGCTGGTCTCCACTGATCATGACCTGGTGGTGGTTGGATCCGCTGGTGGATTGCCGGCAGTAAGTCAGACCTGTTCCCGGTGCATGTTGGACTCTGTTGCAGGGCTGCCCTTTGTCAGAGGGGTTCTGTTCCCATTTTTATGGACAGAATTTCTAGGCTAGATCCCAGGGAGGCTGGAGGGAGTCCGGTTTGGGGACCATGTTCTTCATCTCCACTTTTGACGGGCTGTGATGTTGTCCTGTTGGCTCCGGGCGCCTGCCAGGACCTTCAGCATGTGGTGGACACCGGAAGTTTGGGATGCCGAAGCTGATGAAGAGGCCCTATGAGAATCAGCACCTCCAAGTCTTGAGGCCATGGTTCTCAACTGGAAAAAGCATGCTAGCCCCCTCCGGGTTGGAGGAGAGCAAAAACTTGGGTGAAGGGAAAAGTCTTTGGGGCTTGTTCACGAGGAGGATTATCGATGGAGCCCGAAGAGATTGACAAATGGATCCGGTGCCTCAGAAGGGGGAAGTAGTGCCCTGCCATTGTACCGACTGTTGAGGTGAAGAAAGGAGCTGAGCCAAAAAGGGATATTGTCTCAATTTACCAGGAAATCTATCGTTCCTACCCTCGGATACCGGGCCCGCCCGCCGAAAGGTTCGGGACCCAGGGAAGAAAATTTCATCATCACCCGTTTCCCGTAAATCAGTACATTGATTGTGCACACAATAAAATGATGGGAATCATTAATGGCATCACCCAGACCCTGGATGTTGTAGGGCTGTCTGCATTATTTATTTCTGTAACTCACGACTGTCAGTTGGGGACAGTGCCTATCAACTGGCAGAATGGGGTGGTGGATGGAGAATCAATCAGTGTCAATTTGGAGGGTTTACTCAAGAATGTATTAATCCTCAGCCTCCTTGGTCTAGTCAGCTCCAGGGTGCTGGAGCTGCCTTTCGATCTCATCGGCCTCATGGATTCAGGAGGAACAATTTCTTTTTTGTCCTTATGATGGGAACACTTGATTATATTGATACAAAATACATGATATATTTATTGGAGTTTGCCCAATAGTCCACATTGATTTAATAGTGATGATGAATACATTCGATTCGTGTTCTCGATTGAAGTTGATGGAATTGTATCAAATGATGATGATAATGAGGAAATGGGAAATTCAGGGGTGCAGATATGATTTTGAGTTTTGACGATGGGATTGTTATGATGGAATAATGAAATACTTACTATTAATGATAAGAATGACATCAGTCGGACATCCGTTCCTTTTGATATATGTTAATTTGGAAAATACATTTGTCAAGTAAAATGTTCATTATTTTTAAAACACCTGATCAGTCCATCCAACGGCCGGAGGGATGACAATTTGGGGACCACCTCGATTTCATCTTTTTAGATTTTTGGGATATCTTTCTGTTTCTCCTTCTTTATTTCTTTAGTGTATGTAAACCAGTGTTTGTAACCAGAACTTAAAATTGGGATGAGAACTAAACATCTCTTTAAAACATTTATTGGTTCTGAACCGAAAAAAGGTGGCTAGCCCCCTTTTTTTTTTCTATTAACTGTACATTCAATCCGAAAACACTAAGTATCTATCAGGTCTTGTTTATTCACCTCGGATCAGGCAAAAGACAATCATTCATTTGGATTGAAAGATGTTTGAAATGCGCAATTTTTGTGCTTTTTCATATCTGTTGTGTAGAACAAAGGAAAATGAGCGAAGGCAAAACATCGGTTTATTACAATTATTATGCCTAACTTGTTCTCAGCCATTTTCCTTTGTTAAAGCAATTTCCATTTATATGAATAATCAGCTGGCAAAAAAAGACAGCTTCTTTTAGAGATAGCGGTCTAAGAGCTCTGTAATCAATAGGAATAATTCAGCTCAGCAAAATAAGTTACCAGCTGAGGTGGCTTAGGGCATCTAATAACCCCCTGGACTTTTCCTGGGAAACTGTTCTGGAACTTCCCCACCTTTTCGAGGCATCAGGCGATCTAACCTGGACATGATCGGATTGAATTATTCAAACTGAACCTGGGACAGAGATTTGAAATGCAGAAAATTGCGGGATCCAAATGAATGATAGTCGGGCATCCTGAACGAGGTGAACAAGCAACACCTGATATTGCGGAGTGTTATCGTGGATTGAAGGCATAGTTAATCAGAAAAAAATGATTGGATGGAGGCAGAACTAATTGTTTTAAAGAGAAATTTATTGCCCACGCAATTTTAAGTTCTGGCTTGGCGCTACTGATTAAACGTTTTTGAAACTTTGAGGTAAAGAATTAACCTTACATCCATGCCTGGGAGGCAGCGAGTTTGTGACACCGGGTTTAGTGGCTCTTTGATTTGAGTTTTGGTTTGTTTTTATGTCTTGTGAAAGGAGCCTTTTTTTGTTGAATAAACTTGTAACAAGTTACAATGTCATTTATCTAACATCTTCCCTTTAGTCAGGGTCGCTGTTTAATGAAGGTAAAAATTGAAACATAAGGTCTATATCCTAGATAGTTTACAGAATCCAAAAGAAGCATCATGTGACTGCAGACCCCCTAGCAATAGGCTGTTTCACAGAAAGAAACAGTCTGTTAAAGAATCTTAACAAGTGAAGAAAAAATACAGAGGAAAAAAGTGTACCCAGAAAACAGTGCATAATTGTTAATCAAAAAAAAGCAGGACATTCAAAAGATCCTCTCATAAAAAAGAGTTAATCCACACTTTTTGTGAACACTTCTAATCAATGAATAATCACAGGCGACAGATAAACGGTCCCTGTTTATAAGTCATGTAATCAAAATGGTGGCGCCACAAATCACCAACCACTCCATCAGCCTCTGAAGAAAGACACATAAATAAATTAATGATACTCTATATAACTAATGATCAATAATTAACACTCACCATTTATCTTGGTCAAATAAAGTATATATTTTCAGTTCTATAATCAACAGACAAATGGAGAAAATCAAAGTGACACTATCGTTAACTCCTGGATAAGCTGTTTGTGAATTAGGGACCGGTCATCCATGCCAAGATCATATTTATCTTACCGCTCGTGGTCGTGCTAAAGGCAAATTGATTGATTGATTGATTAGTGAGTGACGCTCGAGTCTCATCGCAACACTCCTTCCTAAGCTTCGCTTCGGAGAATGAGGGATTACCTGAAGCGATCAAGTTTTTAAAAATAAATTCCACATGTCCAATCCCACCTGAATCAGTAATGTCCAGTCAGCAAACTATGTACAAGCATGCTCATAAGCAACTCAAGCTGCCAGCTAAGAGTAGCGCAGCCATTTTGTGATTTCTTCTCTGAAACAGCCTGTCAGGCATTGCTTCTTTTAACTCAGTGGTCAGGGCCCAGGGCACAATTCAAATCCAAAAAACAGTTTGCTTTTTTGAAACACCCATCAGATCTCCATACCTCTATCTTTATTGACAGGCACCTTTTTCAAAGCAGAGTGTCACAAAAACAGCCTGTTTAAGAATTGCAACCATAAAATGTGTCAACCTAAAACATATGAATGCCATGCACGTTATTTTCGGTGGTGAATATCTGCTTCGTGCCACAAATTAAACGTACTTTATGAACAAATTCGTAATAAAGACATAATGAAAAATAATGCACAGCGCCATGTTTGGCGCAAACCAAACACAGCTTATCAGCACAAACACCCCATACCAACTGTCCAGCACGGTGGTGGAGGGGTGATGATTTGGGCTTGTTTCACATACTGAATAAACCACAGGACCTGGGCACCTTGCAGTCATTGAGCTTATCAGCACAAACACCCCATACCAACTGTCCAGCACGGTGGTGGAGGGGTGATGATTTGGGCTTGTTTCGCAGCCACAGGACCTGGGCACCTTGCAGTCATTGAGACGACCACAAACTCCTCTGTGTACCAAAGTATTCTGGAGTCAAATGTGAAACCATCTGTACAACAGCTAAAGCATGGCCACAATGGGGTCTTGCAACAGAACAATGATCCAAAGCACACCAGCAAATCCACAACAGAATGGCAGGAAAAAAAATTAAGGTGTTGCAGTGGCCAAGTCGAGGTCAAGACCTCAAACCGATTGAATTGCTGCGGCAAGACTTAAAGAGAGCTGTGCACAAACAAATGCCTTCACACATCAACGAACTGAAGCAATGTCGTAAAGAAGAGTGGACCAAAATTCCTCCCCCACAGTGCGAGAATTTCATGAAATCATAGAGAAAACGATTAGTCCAAGCTATTGCTGCAGCATAAGTATTGGTTCTACAAGCTATTGAATGATGGGGTGCACCTAGTTTTTCCACAATTGGCCGAATTATGGTTTGATGAATAATAGCATGGTGGAATCTGTTCTTCTTCTTTTCGTGTCTTTGAAGCTGGTTGGCTATATGGCATTTTCCCATTTCTTTACACAGTCCTTTGCATTTTTATTGTACACTGCAAGATCCTTTGAGCTGCACTGGTTGGGTAGTAGGGGGCAGAAGGCAGTGCTGCATTGTATGGTCCCCTTCTCCACATTCACGCGTGATTTGGCCAGTTTCATAGCCCCATCTGGCCATAGCAGCTTTTGATCGCCCTGTTCCTGTTCTCAGGCGGTTGAGAGTCTTCCACTGGACCCATGGTGCTTCTGAGCCCGGAGAGAGGGCTTCAGAAGGAGGGATACTCATGTCAATAGGAGGGGGGGTTGTCCTCAAGCCTTTTTGTCCATAGTTGGAGTCTGGTTTCTTCCCATGATGCTATTAGGGGCTGGACATGGCTGAGAAAGCTACTCCTGAACTTTAGTCGTTGGGCTGGGGGTACACGTCCATAAAGGAGGTGGCGTTCATCACTGGTGGCCTTGTTCATCTCTACTCGGCTGGCAACTTCCCATCTAACATCAGCAGGGGCAATGCCAGCGAGGAGGTGCAAGTTGATTTGTGTTGGTGGGCTTTAAACAGCCAGTGATTGAGCGGCAGGTGTTATTCAACGCTGGGTCTAGCTTCTTGGCATGGGATGATCTCTCCCAAACAGGACACGCATATTCCTCAAAGGAGTAGCACAGGGCCAGAGCAGTAGATCTTAATGTGTGTGCTGTGGCTCCCCATTTGGAGTTGGTCAACTTCTGGAGGATGTTATTTCGGGAGTTAACTTTCAGTTTGGTGTTTTTGACATGTTCCTCATAGGAGAGAGTGCGATCCAGTGTTACACTAAGGTAAACAGGGTTGGTGCAGTGCTCAAGAGGTGTTCCAGACCATGTGTTGTTAAGGGGTCTGTTTGCTTCCCGGTCCTGAGATGGAACGAGCAGGCTTGGGTCTTCGCAGGGTTTGCGTGAAGAGGGTTGTGCTCGTAGTAGAGTAGTAGCTCATCTAGGGCTGAGGTGAGATTCCTTCTACAGCTTCAAACGTACTCTCTTGGACTGTTACACAGAGGTTGTTAGCGTAGATGAACCGCTCAGTGTTCTGGTCCATTGGCTGGTCATTGGTGTAGATGTTATATAGTAGTGGAGCCAGCACACTACCTTGATGTAAGCCGTTCTGTTGTCGTCGCCAGCGACTTTGCTTGTTGTTAAGGACAACATAGAAGCGCCTATCTTTCAGGAGGGCTCCGATGAGGTCCGTGAGTGCCAGGTCTTTGGTATTCTCCAAGATCTTTTTCAGGAGGAGGCGGTGGTTCACAGTGTCAAATGCGGCAGACAGATCGACAAAGACGACTCCTGTCACCAGTCCTTTCTGGAACTCGCCTTCAATGTGCTGTGCGAGATTCAGGAGTTGACTTGTTGTGGATTTGCCAGATTGGAATCCAGCCTGTTGAGGGATGATGGCTGGTTCAACAACTGGGGAAAGCCTGTTGAGAATCAACCGCTCAAATAGCTTGTACAGGTGGCATAGCAGGGAGATTGGGCGGAAGCTCTTTGAATATGCTGGATCTTTACCGGGTTTTAGAAAAGCGATGATTTTGGTTTTCCTCCAGATCTTTGGGATGGTTCTTGTCAGCATGTAGTCATTCATCAGGTCAAGGACCCACTTTCTTGTCAGAGGTCCAAACTGATCTCCTCTGGGAAAATATTGTCCAGGCCGATGGCTTTGCCAGTCTTAAGGGCTTTGATGCTGGTGTTGAGCTCTTCAAGGAAGAACGGCTGTTCTTGGCTGTTTGGTGGTGGATTTCCCATTGAGCAGCAGCTGATACGCAACTTGGTTAGCCGTGGTGGTATACTGTTGCTGTGTTGGTGTTGATGGGTCATTTCTGATTTTTCAGATGAAAACAATCTGTTGTGTGTTGTTTTACACCTGAGGTTAGATGTACCTAATTTTAGGACCAGATAAGAACCAGCTGATTTTTTTTTAATGTCCTATTACATAAAAATATAGAACTGAAAGAAACTGTACTTTCTTTTTCTCATGACTGTTTATATACAGAGTGGAGTCCCTTTGGACTGAACAATCAGCTGTCACTGTTTCATTGACTGGAAATCCTAAAATGACCCTATTGTCAACACACTGGTCCAAACGCACTTAAAAATTGTAAGCTCTCATAAGACAGGTGGATGAATTAGTCAATTCCAATCACATTCAGAAGTGTGAATGTTTTCAGCATTGTGAAGACATTTCAGATTAGCCCAATTGAATGAATGGAGAGCCTCCCAGCCCAATTCACAATTTTTTGTTAATCCACACCAAGGTGATAGATTCAGCCATGTACTGTGATGACCTTTTGTTCAAAGAAGCACTGGCTATAAAACACAACTGACTAATCCTTGATCACAGTACAAAAGCTAGCAAAGATTCAGCACTGTTTAAGTGGAGTTTTTGCTTCTGGTTAACAGTCTCTGATTGGTTGGATTGTATTGACATTTGCCCTTCATTAACTGCCTTGGATTGGCTGTATTGCATCTTCATGTGACCTGATTAGCTGTAAGTGTATGCTATTTATTCTGTGCTTTTGAAGAATGCCCTGCACTTCCTAATAATAGGATAAACCTTCTGCCAAAATATAGATAGTCAAAATGAAAATCAAAATGAAAGAGTTACTTATGTGCTTTATTATCTATTGATAACAAATGCAGTGGGCTCCAAAATTACTGGCAGCCCGGACTGGCAATGCACAAAAAATTCTTTAATAAATTCTAAAAAAAATATATTTATGGAAAAAATATAAAAAATAAATGTGAGGAATACTGTACGATATTAATGTGCCAGTGGAATGAACCAAAATCATTTACTAATTTAATAAAAAATCAATTTCCTCAAAATCAAGTTTCACAATTAATGGCACCTCTGAAGATTATTGTAAATAGAATTACCAAAATTAAATCAGGGATTAAATTCTAGTCATGCAAGTTCTATCTGAGTGTTAAGGAACTACACTAAGCCATTACATGGCTTCCTGTTTCAATAGGGAATAAAAATGAGGTAACTCACATGCAATATCCCTTTCTCATCCAAAACCATGAATAAAACAAACAACTGTCATTTTAAAACAGGCAGGTGGTCATAGACCTTCATAAATCCAGTAATGGCTACATTATGAACGATTGAATATGCCACTGAGCACTGTCGGGGCAGTTATTAAAAAATTCCAAGATAAGGAACTGTTGAAAACCTCAAGGGTAGAGGACAAAACTGCATTTTGCCCCTATGGCTACTGTGGAGGATGGTGAGAGAAACAAAAAAAATTCCAAAGAATCACTGTGAAGAAATTGCAGGCCTTGGTGGCATCTTGGGGTCACCAGGTTTCAAAAAAGCACCATCAGGGGCCACCTTCACAACTACAGGCTCCTTGGAAGGGTTGCCAGAAGAAAGACATTTCTGACCAGAAGACACAGAAGCAAGCGTTTGGAGTTTACCAAACATCATTTAAGTTATGACTGGAACAAGGCCCTTTGGGCAGATGAGACCAAAATTGCACATTTCGGTTAGATACAGTATTGAGTTTTTGGTGTCGAAACAGAGATGCATAGAGGGAAAAGCACCTCATACCCATGGTGAAACATGACAATAGGTCAGTCTTGTTTATGGGCCATTTCAATTCAAGAGGTCTAGGGGCACTGGTTAAGATTAATGACATAATGAATTCCACCAAGTATCAGGATAATTTAGCTGACAATCTGGTTGCCTCCACCAGAGGGCTGGGACTTGGCTGTAGGTGGACTTTCCACCAAGGCAATGACCCAAAGCATACCTTAAGATCCACGCAGAATCCATCCATCTCACAAAGTTCAAAATACCAAAAGGCACAAGTTTAGGGACTGACTAATATACATAGACAGTTTTGATGAAAAATATTAAGCAGTTTTAGACTTCTGCTCTGGAAATGGTCCCAACTCTCATTTTCCATAAGTTAAGCTTGTTTCCATGGAAACAAAGAAAAAATTAAAATCTCAGAAATTCCAGAATGTGAGAGGGGACTAGTTCAAGACCTGACTAACATGCACAGCAAGATTCGTTAACGTTTTAAAGTTCTGCTTCGGAAACGAATCGATTACGGCCGGACGTACGGACGGACGCATGGACATACTGATGACTATATCCCCCGCATTATATGCCAGGTGGATAATTTACAAAATTACAGGAAAAGACTCCCTGCTGTTATCCTGCCCAGTGTGGTTGCACTAAGTCCTAAATGAAGGGTGCCCATTATTATGAAACCTTGCTTTTGTGGAAATCTATTTTGTATTAAATGATTGTTACGATTTTGGCAGTTACCATCAAAACATTAATAAAGTGAAGTATTTCACACGTTTTGGTACATTCCGTTTCTCTGAAATTATATTGTTTACATTTTCATTGTATTATTTGCATGTTGCCAGTCAGGGGTGCCAATAGTTTTGGAGCCCACTGTATGTGCGATGTCTCATTGGTCGCCAAGGCTCATCAAACCCCAGTCTTCACTCCTACATGGGGGCCAATACCCCTGCAGCAATGTGGGGTTAAGGGCAGCACTTACAGGTCCAACACTCATCTTATTGCTGCTCCAACAAAAACACTCTTAGTACCAGTCAAAACCTTACCTGCATCTTCAAAACTGGAATCCTTCTTCTTTTTCAGCTTGGCAAAAAATACCGCCTGGAAGAGAAGAGCAAAGCAAACATGGTTTTACTGAATCCACTGGCTAAACACACACACACACACACACACACACACACACACACACACACACACACAACACACACACACACACGCACGGAAATTGGTCCTCTAAAAACAATACGGATTAATGGAGCAAGGCACAACAAAATCTGTAAACTGCGCTTAACTTTGGCTTCCCTAACAGTCACTATGCTCCCTCTGAACCACATTCTGGCTTCCCTAACAGTCGCTATACTCCCTCTGAACCACATTCTGGCTTCCCTAACAGTCGCTATACTCCCTCTGAACCACGTTATGGCTTTCCTCGCAGTCGCTACGCCCATCTGAACCACATTACGGCTTTCCTCGCAGGCGGTACGCCCATCTGAACCACATTACAGCTTTCCTCGCAGTTGCTACGCCCATCTGACCAACATTACGGCTTCCTCACAATCACCACGCTCCCTCTGAACCACATTATGGCTTCCTTCACAGTCACAACACCCCCTCTGAACCACATTCTGGCTTTCCTCACAGTCACTATGCTCCCTCTGTACCACATTACGGCTTTCCTCACAGTCACTACGCCCCTCTGTACCACATTACGGCTTTCCTCACAGTCACTATGCCCCCTGATCCACATTACGGCTTTCCTCACAGTCGCTACATCTCCTCTGAACCACATTCTGGCCTCCCTCACAGTCGCTACATCTCCTCTGAACCACATTCTGGCTTCCTTCACAGTCGCTACATCTCCTCTGAACCACATTCTGGCATCTTTCACAGTCGCTACGCCCCTCTGAACCACATTGCAGCTTTCCTCACAGTCGCTATGCCTCCTCTTAACCACATTACGGCTTTCCTCACAGTCGCAACATCTCCTCTGAACCACATTCTGGCTTCCCTCACAGTTGCTACATCTCCTATGAACCACATTACAGTTTCCCCCACAGTCACTATGCCCCCTCTGAACCACATTCTGTCTTCTCTCACAGTTGCTATGCCCCTCTGAACCAAATTCTGGCTTCCCTCACAGTTGAACCACATATGCCCCTCTGAACACAATTCTGGACTTGCAAACAGCCATTTTGGGCCTCACAGTGGTTTTGCTAGGAACCACACGCAAGAGAGGGAAATCCAAAAAACGTATGCAATCTGAACCACATTCGACTAGACAGGCCGGGGTCAGAAACAGTAAATCAGAGGAGCAACGGTTAGACGGCAGGCAAAAAGTCCCTCACAGTCGGTCAAAATCCAAAAAGACAAAACAATACAAGAAGAGCTATGGCAAGAATCTCGGACAAACCAGTCTCAATGGCAACCAGGACATTCTGCCATCATAATTACATCTGAAGGGAGGAACACATGAGGGAAACCCCTAACCCAGGTAAAGACAGCCTTTTGACTAACGTGCAGCTGATTATGGAGAAAGGAGATCTTGCAGAAAGCCATTTTGGGTACAGCTGAGTAAGAGAGACTAGAACAGAACATTTTCCTTTTACAGATTTAACTAGAGTGCTCTTAATCCATGGATCCTTTGCATCTATGAGACAAAAAACAAATGTCCTTTTAGGGTCAGGGCCAGTGAAAATGGCTGAAGGAATATATTAAACACCAGAAATCAGAGGCTCAGTACAGTCATGAAGAGCACTGAATTATAACAACCAGCTGATTATCAGATTACCTTTTTAGCTTGGAATGAACTAAAACCTGAGAATTACAATAACCAAAATAAATAAAAGACAAAATAATGAACGCTGAACTTGAACACCAACACCACCATAAACATGGAATTACAGAAAAACATGGTTTCACTGATTTCTCTGTCGAAATATGCAATTACACACACACTCATTCACACTCCCACACACACAAAAATATACTGGACAGCCCATATATTGCTGAAATATACTGCACTTAACATAACATAACATAACATAATATGAATGGCGAGAACAGGCCGTTCAGCCCAACTAAGCTCACCAGTTTCTTTATACTATTGTGAATATATCACTTCAGATACTCAATGACTCAATGGTATCTAGCTTTAAGTCAAGCCTGCTCTTGAAAACTCCCAAGGTCTCAGCCTCAACAATATGGTCAGGCAAGCTATTCCACATCGAAATTACTCTTTGGGTGAAGAAATATTTCCAAATATCAGTGCTAAATTTACTTAATGGGAACTGCACAGTAATTGGTTTTATTCTTACCTTTTAGAAAGAACCTACTCAGTCAATAAAGGTAATTACTTATCTTTTTCAACTCATATTACCTGTGCAGTTCCGCAAGGTTCAACTTCAGGTCCAATTTAATTTTCAGTTCATATGCTTCCACTTGGCTGAATCATCCAACACCAAAACGTAACTTTTCAATGCAATGCAGACAATACACAGATATATTTTCCACTAGGCCTGCTGACTCAAAAAGCTTAGCTGCTGTTTTAGACTGATATTTATTGTTGGATGGCAAAAAATTTTCTTCAACTCAACGACTCAAAATCAGAGATCATATCCTTTAACTACCCAAACTCAGCATTAGTCTTATTGAAAGTACCCTTGGCTCTTTATTTGTAAATAAACAGCCTGACGCCAGACATCTAGGAATAATGTTAGACACTGACCTAACTTTGACCAACACAACAAAAAATTGTCCAGTTCTGCTTTATTCAATGAAGAACCAGCTCCAAAAATCAAACCAATAATGTTACACTGACCTGAAAAAAGTTAGCCACACACTCATCTCTTCTCTACTCAACTACAGTAACTCCATGCTGTCGGGCATTAATCAAAAGCCACGCTCTCGCCTCCAACTTATTCACAATGCAGCAGCTAGGCTTCTTCCAGGTTTCTTACTGCTTTAAATAGACAACCTCACATCTAGCCTAACTTCGCTCAACTGGCTCCGTGTCCATTTTAGAATTGATTTCAAAATCTTGCTGATTACTTCTAAAGCTCTTCTGGATCTTGCCCCAAGATACATATGGACCCCTTATGAGTCCATTCGTGGCCTTCAATCTTCAGGTAAGGCCCTTCCGATCATCCTGAAGTATAAAGTTAAAAACTAAGAGTAACTGCGCTCTTGCAGTCAGGGCCCCTCGACTTCAGAATGACCAACCTGAAGAGATAAGACTAAAAAGTCAGTAACTTCCTTTAAATAACTTCTTCAACAAATTTTATAGACTTGCTTTTCTCAGAAAACACCCCATTTCTCATTCCTCTTATCTGCTGTAGTGTTCTTGTGGTCTTTCACTACCCCCTTTTATTAATTTTTTTCTCATTTACTGATCTTAATCCATTTGTTTTCAATTTCTCGTGTGTGATGTCATCATCTCCTTACCATTCTTATTCCTGCCTTTTATATGTTGGGGATACTATGGATTTGACCTCGTCATGCATCCACCTCCGCCATAGAGATTTCCTTGTGGACGCTCTGCAGGCCACAAATTTAAAGCCATTTCTTTTATATTTGATATGTATAGGGGCAGTGGTAAGGACATGGTGCCTATCAATTTTGGTTGCCATTGTAAGGGAACTTGTCAATATACTGAACGCATCCAAATTTGAACAGGCGTTCAAAAATGAATGAGTGTCCGTTCGTGTTCAGCTAAAAAACGAATGGCAGTGCATTCAAAAATGAACGAGCATGCATTCATTTTGCGTTCAGAAATGAACGAGTATGCATTTGTTTTGCGTTCAGAAATGGAGCATGCGTTCATTTTGCATTCAAAAATGAACGAGCATGCATTCATTTTTGACCAGACGGCAACCAAAAATGAACGCAGCTACCCACTCTCGCATTACAAAATGAATCTGTTCTCTACTTCGCAAAATTTATTCCAACATGCGTAAATATTTCCTTCTTATGAGAAAAAAATTCCCCGTCTCCCATCCTGCGGAATTCAGAAGTATATTGTAAGGTATATGCCTATTAAATGACAGTTTTCACGTCGGCTAAAAAATCCTACCAAATCTCCAGTTTTGAGATTATATCTTTACCGATCGTCAATCTTCCGCTATACACTTACACTTTTCATCCAGTTCGATAGGATGCTTGAACACATTCCACACTCAAGACCGGAGATAAATTGTGATTCACTGGTACCGGGGTACGTTCAGTCAGCCAAAACATTCAAATGTTGCTGTGTGAATACTTCACTGGAATGAACTTTGCTTCCGTGTGGTGTCAGTATGCCACTTTTTCCTTCTTATATAAAAAAAAGCATTTTAGAATTCCAAATCATGATGTGAACTGCTAAACAATTTGTATGCGAAAGATTGTAGTTTTTTTTCATTTGCAAGATCCAGTGCTGATAGTTTACGCATTGTATCACATCATCTGCGCGACAGCCCAAGTTTAATTCTACTATTCTGTGAGTATAAGAACTAGGATAACTTAGTCCCGCTCATAACAAATTGCAAAATTATCCGCGATATTAATCCTTTCTTTTTAAACCTGTGAACGCGCAAGCCAAAAAAATGCCGCACTTTACAGCCCACTACGAACACGACGAGTTCTGCAATGATATTCAGATTTTGTTCCATTGATTTTCGCAGATTTTGTACCATTTGTCATATTATTTATTGTTCTAATTTATTGTGCAGTATTTTTTTCAGATTGAAGTCACAACACATGAAACCGCCGCTCTGTGGGAGCTGCCGACGACAAGTCCAGATCTAGACAAGCAGATGAGCAAAGTAAAACCTCTGCATGAGCACAGTATTATAAAATCAGCATGTCTGAATGTTAATAAATATTTATCCCCCCCCCCTTCCCCCTTTACGAATATAACCCTTACTATAAGGGTGTTATCAGTTCAATTAACGAATAAGCTTGATTGCAAGATAAACGACTAAGTAGTCTTGTGATGCCATGGGGATTAGCTGGTTCAGGGATACAAGATCACGGACTGAGACCTGAATTCATGCGACACGCTGGAATACCGGTGACAAGACTTTTGGATGATGTGCACGATTAATACTTAATTTGTTCAGTCGACTAAGTTTAATATGTTTTTGTTTAGATAACTGGAATATGTTGTCGCATATAATCCCATTCCTGAAGCGTCATTTAAATTGGCAAATGATCTTTAGCAGGCAGATTATACCCAGTATATGAAAAAAACTAACAATGACAATGAGAACAATTTCACTTTATATGGAAAAAAAAAACTAACAATGACAATGAGAACTATTTCACTTTAAGGAACTGAAAATTTAAAATAGGCCTGTACAAGCGTTTATATAATCCGTCATCCATATTTAGTTGTCATTCACAAAAGAATATCCGCGCCCATAATCTAAAAGCTCACTTCACACACGTTAGCACCAAATCGCAGAAATCAGCATATACAAAAGATGAGATAGTTTCTTATTAAACAAAAGGAGTCAGCAGTGCCGGGAAGACCTGGGGTATGGAGTTTTCCTCTGTACCCATGCAAGATTCATTCTTCCCATCAGTGCACAGTTACTGAAAAAAAGCAGCAAATATTAGATGAGCGAGTTTACAATCATATATAAAATTTCCATGATTGTTGTTCGGTGTAGATAATATTTTGACATTTCATTAAACAGAAGAAAATAATAGAGTGAAATATTTGTCACCACTCTTAAAATTAATCCAGTAGTGAGCCCTTAACAAACATCGTTTTTAAGTAATACTCTGTGCATCTGTAAAGTAATACGAATCCTCTCTAATCCCTTTAATAACGCAAATCTAATCTGTCAATCAGCTAAAATTTGACGTTGTTTGCTCATAGGGATCAAGCAACCATCAGTCGCGCTTCCTGCAGTGCAGATGAAAACAGCTCAAATGTGACTCACACTCATAGCCTTTTCACCTTTGGTTCCTTCTCTGATTGAAAAGTCTCCCACTAGAAAATGGACGCATTGGAAAATGAACGCATCAGAAAATGAACAGAAGGGTGTTCATTATCGAACACAGTGACCAGGTTTGCAGCCTTGAACGCATCCAAAAATGAACGCGTTCACTGTTCAGTAAATTGACATATTCCACTAAATAATAGACAATTTTGTGGTTAAGGCGCCGCATTGCAGAGCACTAGTGACCACCATGACGCGGGTTCAAGCCCTGGTCCTACTGGCAGTGGTCGGTAACCTTTTCAGAGCAGCTGCAGGGAAATAAATTGGGAGGGACTGACGAATTGGGATTGTTCATATACAGCATTGTTCGTTGCTCAAGCGCCTCCTGTTGGCCAGCCGGGCGCTCTTCAGTAAAATTTTGAGCTTGTTCATGTTCGGGTATCCTCCGCCCTCATTCTGAACTAAGTCTTGAGCTATGAGTGTTATAGAAGCAGCTGCTGACAGGCGCGTGCTTGGGAGGAGAGCTGCAAATTGCCTCGCTCTCCCGAAGCTGGCAACATGGGGTCGCATATGAGCAAGCTTGTGTATATAGTTCGCTAATTGGGCATTCCAGATTCGGGTAGGATCGGAGATGCCAAATTAAAAAAAAAAAAGCCAAAATGAAAAAGGTGGGTGATCAGGGGCTATACCCATTGGTCATGGGGTTGAATCCGGCATGAGGCCTTTCTGTGTGGAGAATCGGATGGTCTCCCCGTGTTCCCGTGGGTTTCCTCCCAAAGTCCAAAGACATGCACATCAGGCTAACTGGAGACTCTTAACCGCCTGCAATGCGTGAACAGTGTGCATACCTGCGATGGATTGGCCAGCAGTCCAGGGTGTGTACCTGCCTTTTGCCCATAGTCAGCTCCCCTGCGACCCCAGTGAGGAAGAGGCAGTATAGATAATGGACGATTTTGCCTCTTTTATTGCTTGTGCTCCTTTTACTTGGATTTATTCACTTCGTCACCTTGTGTTTCGCATTTTGTATTTTGCTTTTTTTTTTTTTTTTTTTACTTCCTCCTTGTCTGGGCTTCTTTGTGTTTCGCTTAACTGTTGTGCATTTATTCTGTTATCTTTCCTGAACACGCTGATTTAGCTTTGCGTAAGGACTTTACCAATTCTGTTTTTTAAGGGGATAAATAAATAAAGTTATTATTACTCGCACTTAGCAGACACTCTACTCCAGAGTGACAGACGGATAAGAATGAATACCCCTGGAAAAAGTTAACTACCCCTGGATAATGTTGAATTTCCCTAATGTGGAGTGAACTGTAACAAAAAATGCATCACTAAAACTATCCTTACAGGACAAGTTGTTAGCTACTGACATATACAAGCACAGCTAACTAAAATCAACTTTTAGCTGAAGTAAACTAATAAAAATCAAAGCTTGGGAGGAGGGGAGGGAACAGCCTGATGAGGTGAGTTGTAGTCTGTATTTAACGAGGTCAGAGTCTCTGTTCTGACCTCTGCGGAAAGAGCAGAGCGGACAGGTGATGTGACCCGGCAGTACAGGAGTGGGGGGGTGCAGTGCAGTGGCAGAGGAAAGAGGTTTAGCAGGTGTGTAGGGTTTGATGACCCTCTGAACTTAAGCTGGGGCTGACCTCTCAGGAGCCTGCTGTGCTAGCACAAATATTTTAAATATAATTTAAGCCACAATAGTAAAAAACAGGGCTATCCAGGCACAGCATCATCCACACACAAAAAGACCTCACACAAAATGTCATCCGCATAAGCTGATCGGCGCACACACGCACGCATCCACCAGTGCCTACGGATACACACACACACACACACACACACACACACACACCAGAAAACACTTTTAAACACTATACCTCTTAGAGGAAGGAAACACGAGCCCATTGCCATTTGTGGAGCGGAAAATGCCATCATTCTTCCCATGGGTGCAGCACCATAAGCCATTGGTTAACACTTACCAAAATGTCCAACTGTGGGGGACAAACAGGGAGAGCATGGTATTAATGACACATCAGTGTATTTTACACACCGACAGAAAACACACTGACATGGCCTCAAACACGCAAACCTGCACACATTCTTGCACACAAATGAGAATGCAGAAACATGTACGAACACATACACACACATGCACAGCCACATATACACACGTACACACACACATACTCCTACACAAATTCACATACGCATGCTCACACATGCACAATCACATACACACACACACACACAAAAAAACACATACACACACACAAGCACATACACATTACCATAATCACACACACACACACACACACACACACACACACACAACATGCACCATCATCAGGGGTGCAACGGGACACAAAAGTCACGGTTAGGTACATACCCAAGTCTTAAAGTCAGGGTTCCGCACGTTTTTGACACAGCAGGGGAAAAAAAAAAACAAAACTTAAAATTGATTTTTATTTATCATGAAGTTGTAAATGAAACTAAAAATGTTGTCCCTTCAGGACGCTGAAAAAATGGTTCACGCATTTGTGTCCTCTCGGCTGGACTATTGTAATGTCTTACTGTCTGGTTGCACTAGCTCGGCCCTGAAATGTCTTCAATTAGTGCAGAATGCTGCAGCTAAGGTTCTGACTAGGATTAAGAAATATGATCACATTAGCCCAGTGCTCAAAAATCTTCATTGGCTGCCTGTAAAATTTAGAATTGAGTACAAAATACTACTACTAACTTACAAAGCTTGAAATGACTTGGCCCCGGAATATCTTCGCAGTCTTCTCATTCCTTACTCCCCGCCAAGATTACTTCGCTCACAAGGTGCTGAGTACTTGAAAACTCCAAATATATCCAGAGTTACAATTGGAGGCAGAGCATTCTCTTATAAAGCGCCAATTTTATGGAACAATATCCCGAGACAAATTCGGGCTTCAGACACATTCTCTGTCTTCAAGAGTAGGCTGAAAACTTACCATTTTAGTCAAGCCTATGATTAGTTCATGATTAGTTATGTATAAAAATTTATTTGATTCTGGTGGGACTGACTATAACCTAGTTCTGTGGTAGGTTCACATGATATTGGGAGCCAGTGTTAAGCAAATCCATGTGGAACCGGTGGCACTGAGCATGCATTAACGGTGCCAGTGGGGCTTGCTACAGCCTTAGTCACTGAGGAGGTCCAGATGGTACTGGTGGTAGAGTTAAGCAAATCCACGTCGTGTTTAGAAAAGCCTTAGTCACCGGGGAGGTCCATATGGTGCTCGTGTTTAGAAAATCAAAAGTGATCCTGCAGCCTGGTGTAAGTGTAGGGCCTCTGTGCTGCAGGAAGTGGATGGAGGGGTGTTGACTGTTTCCTGACCAGTTGCTCCTAAATTCCTAATTGGCACATGACACAGGACTGTATTTTTATTAATATGCAGTAGTTTTATCCAGTGCCTCGCCCCCCTTTTTTCTGTGTCTCTTTCCGAGGATCTTTCCCTCCACTACCCTGAGTCCTGGACCGTCCGAGCCCTGTCCCTCACCATGAGCGCTGGCTGCTGTGGTCCTGCTGTCCTGATCCGGTCCTGTTCCAGTTCTGTACCATCCTCGACATGCCACTTCCTGGAGCTACAGACGCCACTGTTTAGATGGGCTTTAATGGAACTCTATTACCAATTTATTCTATCATTACTTTATTTTGTTATTATTTAGCTAACCCATGGAGGATCAGCTTCCCCACTATAGTCGGGTTCCTCCTGAGATTTCTTCCCACTGGGGAGTTTTTTCTCATCACTGTTTGAGGATTTTTCTCCCTGCTGGGAGTTTTTTTGCCTCATTTGCTGTAGTGGGGCATAGGCTGGGCACTGCCCTTTCATTTACTTCATCTCTCACTGTAAAGCGTCTTTGTGACAGTCTATCTGTGAAAAGTGCTATCCAAATAAATTGAATTGAAAAGTGTATGGCAGTGTTTTGCCTACCAGAGGTCACTAAACTGTAGCCATTAGCTGTAGCTGTGGCTGTAGCTATTCCAGTTCCCCAGGGAGATCGCGCAAACATCGCTCCGGCCAGACCTGGTACTGTGGTCAGAAGCTCGCAAGAGGGTCCGGCTGGTGGAGCTCACTGTCCCGTGGGAGGAAGGGTTGGAAGCTGCACATGAGCGGAAGCGTGCCAAGTACGCAGACCTGGCAGCGGAGTGCAGGGAGGCTGGCTGGAAAGCCATCACATGCCCCATTGAGGTGGGGTGTAGGGGCTTCGTTGGCGCCTCAACTGTCCGCCTACTCCACGACTTGTGATGCAAAGGAGCGGGCCAACGGAGAGCCATCAAAGGACTGGCCGAGGGGGCGGAGAAGGGCAGCTTCTGGCTGTAGCTAAGGAGGAAACACAGGAGCTGGGGGCAGAATAACAGCCAGGGCATCAGCAGGGGGTGGCAGGGAGAGATCCCCGCCATCACTCCGCCACCAGTCAATGTACTGGGGTTGAAGGAGCGAAACATCTATGACTGGTGATCCCCAGCTGATGACCCGCGTAGGCCTATAGGTGTTAGATCTGCACAAAAGGCACTGGTGGAGGTGCGTCAGGCAGCAATGCCCAGCAGGTAGACCACCAGCCTGTATCAAGATAAGCTATACTAGAAAACCATGGCTAATTGGTCATATCCTGAACAATGGAAGGCACATTCTTAAATAAAAATCATGACCAAAAAAAAAGATTGCTGTAACTGACAAACAAAACTTCAGAGATTAATTAAAAATAAAGAAAATATAAATATAAAATATAGTCGCAAGCGACGATAAAAGGATTCAGCCGTTTTCAGTGTATTGGGTGATTATTTATGCAAATTAAGGGCAGAGAGTTGCTGAACAATGTTTCAGTGAGCTAAGTATCCTGTGAAGAGAAAGTTTCAAAGTTTGATGTGAATGCCTTTTATGTGCTTTGTTACAAAAATGTCACATTTCAACCATAGGACAGCAACAACATATATAAATTTTTAATTAATCATAATGACCTTAAATTGCTGCATATGTAGCACTAATCAGACATCCGATACCTTGCATAGATCAAGAGTTATGGCCACAAAATTTTTATTTTTTTAAAGCTTGGTGTGAATATTGGTCATATGGGTGGTTTATGGTATCAGTTTGCAGCTGTGCTTCAAGAATTGCAAGTCAATACGACCATTTTGAAAATTTTTCCCATGTTAAAATTTGAAACTTTGGCCCCCTTTGATGCCAAAAGTATGGGGCCGAATTGAACCAAAAGATACGAGTTTCCAGATCTCATCAAGGACTATCAGCATGTAAAATTTCGTTTGATTCGGTTCAGCCGTTTTGGCTGAATCTTGTTCACAAGAATCTTGAAATAAAAAAAAAATAATAATAATAATAAGAAACACGCCAATAACAATAAGGATTCAGCCAAACGGCTGAATCCTTAAAAAAGATCCATTAAGTGCAGCAAGTAGCAGCTCTCAGCTTGACATTGATTCAGTGGAGCAGTCCCGGCCAGCTTGATTTCATCATGTACAGTTGTGCTCCAAAGTTTGCATACTCTAGCTGAATTTGTGAAATCTTGCTATTTATTTTGAAAATATGACTCAGCATGCAAAAAAACTTGTCTTTTATTATGCTCGGTAAAAGCGACATAGGCGCAGCATACGGTACTCAGTCTGTGTATTTGTTTGTTTGTCTGTCTGTTACTATCATAACTGCGACAGCGCAGTATCCAAGCTAAAGTAACAATGCCAACGAATGTCCCGTGGGAAAGGGTTGGACTGCACATGAAAATGTGCCAAAATGCGCAGACCTGGCAGCGGAGTGCAGGGAGGCTGGCTCTCACATGCCCCATTGATTTTAAATGTCCGCCTAGAATTTGAAAAGGAAAGAGCCATCAAAGGACTGGCCAACTATTGGCTGTAGCATCAGTAGTGGGGGCAGAATAACAGCCAATCACACACAGGAGAGATCCCCGCATCCGCCACCAGTCAATGTCTTGAAGGAGCGCATCTATGACTGGTGATTGCTTATTTAAGGCCCATAGGTGTTAGATGATCATGGCAGCAAAATCCATTTCAAGATAAGCTATACTACCATGGCTAATTGGTCATATCTGAACAATGGAAGGCACATTCTTAAATAAAAAATCATGACCAAAAAAAGTGTTAATATTGCTGTAACTGACAAACAAAACTTCAAAGATTAATTAAAAATAAAAAAGAAAATATAAATATTAAAAAAAATCCATTTAAGTGCAGGAAGTAGCAGCTCTCAGATTGATTCAGTGGAAGTCCCGGCCAGTTTATTTCAACATGTATAGCTGTGCTCCAAAGTTTGAATGCTTTAATCTTGCTATTTATTTTGAAAATATGAGACAAAAAAAAAAACTTGTCTTTTATTTAGGCTAGATCATGCAAAATCATTTATTAAATGTTTAGCTCCTTCTTAAATCATAATGATTTCCCCAAACCCTTTAAATTTATATACCCTAATGTTTAACTGTTATACAGTGGTCATTTAAATGGCTATTAAGGGATAATTTTCCGCACCTTTTTAAATTGTAACTAGTGTCTGTGTGTGGTCATTGAGTTTGTTAGCTCCCGAGTGGAAGCACTGATGTGTCTCGACACTGACCCTTGGGGAGCGGAAAAGAACTGTCTAAGGACCTTCGTAACAAGGCAGTTCAACATTTTAAAGATGGGAAAGGGTATAAAAGGTTATCCAAAGACTTAAAAATGCCAGTCAGCACTGTTCAGTCTGTGATTAAGAGGAGGAAAAGTAGGTGATATGTTGATATCAAGCCAAGGTCAGGTAGGCCAAGAAAGTTTCAGCCCAAACTGCCAGGAGAATTGTTCGGGACACAAAAAAAAAAAACCCACAAGCTAACTCAAGAGAAATACAGGATGTTCTGGAAAAAGATGTTGTGGTTGTTTCAAAGAGCACAATAAGGATGTACTCATCAACAATGGTCGAGTTGCTAGAAGGAAGCCATTATTGCGCCAATCCCACAAAAAAACCCGCCTAAAATATGCCAGACAACACCTTGACACACCTCAACAACTCCTGGAATACTGTCATCTGGAGTAACAAGACCAAAACAGAACTTCATGGTCACAACAACAAGCGCTATGTTTGAAGAGGCCAATAGTGAAAAATACACCATTCCAACTGTAAAGCATGGTGGTGACTCTCTGATGTTTTGGGGCTGAGCTCTGAAGGCACAGGGATCTCATGAAAATTAAATGAAAAGAGATGAATGCAGCAGGCTATCAGAAAATAATGTCAGACAATTGGCATTCTTCTGCACAAAAGTTGCGCATGGGGTGCACTTGGACTTTCCAGCATGACAATGATCCAAAGCACAAGGCCAAGTTGACCCTCTAGCGGTAACAGAAGATAAAGGTGAAGGTTCTGGAGTGGCCATCACAGTCTCCTGACCTCAATATCATCGAGCTGCTTTGGGGAGATCTCAAACGTGCAGTTCATGGAAGATTATTAAGAATTATTGAGAAGAATAAGAATTAGCAGGAGCTGGAGGCATTTTGCGAGGAAGAATGGGCAGCTATACCACCTGAGAGAATTAGGGGCCTCATTGATTACTATCACAAAAGAGTGCACGCTGTTACTGATGCTAATGGGGGAAATACACAGTTTTAAGAACTGAGGGTATGCACACTTTTGAGCAGGTTTCATTTTGTTCTTTTTAGAGGGGGCACTGTAATGCAGCTTAGCCTAGCAAACTATCAGTGCCTCTGCTCACACAAAATCAGCGACAGACAATCTATGAGTAAACAGCACTTCGTTCCCAGAATGTACTTGTCACAGGCCACTGAACATTGGCCAACTGACCATAATTTCCTGAACAGACAAGGCTCCAGACTGCGACCATTTTTTGAGAAAGTGCAAGTATTTTTTACAACTACTCGCATGTGTGTGACCTGCAAATTTGCAGACTTTCATTTTTCAACATGGGTAGAAAAAAGAGAGAGCAAGTACAGCAGTGTAGCGAAGATTAGTGTGATGTCATGGCCTGATGATCACCATGGAGATGCGCCATGCCGCAGGAGAAACACTCCATAACATGGCAACTTCTATCCCTCATTTGCTTGCTTGTTCTTGTGCTTTCAATGTTGAGAGTTCCCAGTGGTTTTGTATCTTCATTTCATGTGTCCCAACTGTACTCAGATTTTTGAGACGTTAGCTAGCCAGCTCAAATGCAATGGATGTTACAGCTGGCTAGTGGAGTTAGGACATAAACCAAATGACATCGCTTAAATATGTTGATTATTAACAAAGATTTTCCGTAACTAACGTTAGCTAGCTAGCAAGATGGCTATATAATCTGAAGAGTGTCTCCAGATCAGACTGCGTTTTCACCGCGACTCCTCTGAAAAGAATAACAATACCGAATAAGCTAACGAGCGCCCTTCTGCATTTTTGTTTGTACCCATCCGAGGGCTGTTGCTACCATGTGACATTGCGCTACAGCGGAAGAGATGAAAAACGCTAATCGTCCCAAAGGCCAATATGTGCGTGAGGGGGAGCGTCCGGGAGTGAGTGAGCTGTGATTAGTCAACTGCGGGGGTCAAGTCATAGACACTCGTCGGAGGCTGCACAAATGTGGTTCAGTCAGGGTAAAAGATCTATGAGGCCCAACTACAAGGGTTAGCCGTAAGAGCCTGCCAGTTACCCACAGCGGATGTGCTCTGAGGGAGAGTAAGACCACTCACCTCATATTAAAATGTAATGTATCCATTTAGTTTTTTTTAGGTTTTTCTATTGTAATAACAGTAGCTAGGTTAGGAAGGGAAGTGACCACATAGTTTAAATACTTTGTATTCATTTATGAAAGTACTTCTGTTGAATTTGAGACATTCTGAACTTAAAATAAAACAGCACTTTGTAATTTCTGTAAGTTGTGTATATTTCATCAAATCATTTATCAGTAACACCGGTAAAATGGGCAAAAATGTGACTAATTGTGTTGCAGGTCGATTTAAGGTGTGCCCCTAAATTTTCTGCTTGTGCTCCTAAAATTTTCAGTAAGGGGCAAAAGTGCTCTGAGTAAAAAGAGTTAGTCTAGAGTCCTGACAGAGGAAGGCCTTTATATTTCTTTCTTAAATTAAAGTAATGTACAAAGGTCTATAAAGGTTTTTTATTCGTATTCATGATATTCACACTCGGATGACATAAATGAGTTAACATGTTCCACGTACTGCCAGCGAAATATGCGATTTCAGTTAAACAAAGTTGGCGTGTTGTAAACAGCAGACCTGGGGAACATTTCCCTCAAGCTTAGTTATCAATTGTTTTAGCTCTGGTTCAAACTATGTAGCCAAGTTCCAGCTTGGTTAGCAACTAAGCTTTCGGGAAACATACCCCTGAAGGACAGTGGTGGTTTCTCCACCTCTTTTGCATTTGCGTTTGCCATGGATTAATACTGACAAGGCTGGTATGTATTGGATTTGTGCAAATTTGAGCCGCTCACCAATGGCTATGGTGCTATTCAATGGCTAGACTTGCTTTGACAGCTTCTGGCTGCAGCGGAGGACTCGCAGTTGTGAATTTAATTGTTGCACACAATTTCAGTTCCACTTGCTTTGCGTGCTTAAAGCTGGACTATTTTGGTTCGCACACAGACTAAACTGAATGTCCTGTACCGAACGGTTTGGTATGAATATGTGGTACCGTTACACCCATAACAATAACATGCGCATACAAACACACACTCAAATGCATAAAACACACAAACAAAAGCACATTCACATACACACTGACATGCAGACATGTAAACACAACTACAAACACACAAACAAAGGGACAAAGATCTTTGCTTTCCAGATTTTTCACAAATGCACAATCATACTAAAAACACAAACAAAAGACACATTCCCATACACAACCAGACGACATGCAGACATATAAAGGCGATAAAACAAACTAAATAGTGATAAATCAAGGCAACTCCAGCCAAAATGCTGCAATAAAAATAAACACAAAAAACTGCAAAATGAAACTAATCACGTAAAAAAAAAAAAAAACCATCTGAACATGAGCATGCACAAACAGGCAAACACATTCACATGAACGGAGCAAAACACTCGCCAAACGTGGGCAAACAAGCACTCGTAAAAACTAATATCTCCAGAGATATACACAACGTTCAAAAGAAAAAACATACACAAAAAGCAAAGAACAAACATTCACATACACACATATACACACATTTATATACACACATTTTGATATGCAGAACTAAAACGACCAGGGACAAATCCGAAGATGACGTTTACAGAACGAACAATGAGCAAAAAGGTTTCCAGATTTTTCGGGAATAAACCCCCACTAGGACACCCGAGTGAAAAAAAACCCACCCTCTGTCCCTTGCCGGACAAGTGCTAAAAGATGTCTGCAAAAGGAAGAACTAATAGAGGCAACGAACAGAATATCTTCTAAGGGTCAAAAGATATATATATTTTAAACAAAGATTCTGTCATCACACCATCAGATTTCTGAAGATTTGACACAGAAGCACTATAGACAGTGTCGCATATTGTCTGCCCAAGCTAATATGCTGGCAAGGAAAATTCCATATGTGCTCAGATGATGCTAGAATAAAGGCTTTTTAAGGCATATTGTACTCCACTATTTACAGCACCATTATGGACGCAGTATAAGAAGGCAAGCATGCAGAAGTGGCAGGTTGCATGATGACTGTCTAAGGATTTTACTTAGAAACCCTAGGTGCTGTAGTGCTAGTGAGTTATTCTGTAATGCAGGGGTCAGCACCTGTAAGGTGTTACTGAGGAAGCTGATGTACAAACTTATCTGTTGCCTGAATGGGTCCCAGAACAATATTATTAGGCTGCTGACGGATCCCAGTTATAGTGCCATACGATACCAGTCACCAATTCGGAGCCACTGGTATAGGTGTCTTTTATGATATATATGTATGTGTGTGGATCTGTATACATGTATGTATTCCATCTTTGTATAGCTTGTGACAAACACACATACACACACAAACACAGACGTGCGCGCACACACACACACACACACACACACCTGTAGGTATATCTCGGTGCACCATTGCCCCTTTCACGGGCTGCTTGTTCCCAGCATGCACTGCTATGAATGCAGTGAGCGAGCTGCTCACTCCTGATTGGACGCTCAGCTCTATGACTCTCTTCCTCAGGGGGTCAGATTCCTCAGGCTGGTCGGCTGGGCCATTCTCAGATCCGTCTCCAGGGTGCGGATCAGGGTTCGAGCCCCGAGCCTGTGGATGGTCAACCTGAGGACACATTTTATGAAACAAAAACCATATGTACGTTGTATATGAATTTTAAGTTACGGAAAACATAACCATGTAGGTATCAGCTATATACATGAATATCTGCGTTTTCATCTGTGTGCACATGTGGGTTTACGCGCATGCTAGTGCGTTTGTTTGTGTGATTTTGAGTTTGTGTGTGCGTGCACGTGTGTGTGTGTGTGTGAGTTTGTGTGAGTGTGCATGTGCATGGGAGTGTGCGAGCGCAAGTGAGTTGGTGTGTGTATGCACATGTATGTGAGCCTGTATGTGCACGTGAGTTTGTTTGTGTGAATGTACGCCACGCATGTTTGGGGGTGCATGTGTGCATATAAGTTAGTGTGCATGTGTGCACGTACGGGAGAGTGTGTGTGTGTGTGTGTGTGTGTGTGTGAGCAAGAGTGTCACCCAGTGTTTTCTCCGGGAGTAATTCTGAAGCCAAGCTGGTTCTGTACACACTGATCCGCCAGGCTGTACTGCAGAGAGACAGAGCCTTCAACAGCCTCTGCAAACTGAGAGAGAGAGAGAGAGAGAGAGAGAGAGAGAGAAAGAGGGGTAGAGAGACGGAGTGAGCACAAGAAAAAGGGGCATCGAGAGAAAAGAAAGTAGTGATGAGCTCTAAAATGTCCTTCATTGTCCAGGATTCTAACAGAAAAATGTTTGATTAGTTTAAAAAAAAAAAAAAAATAGGCTTCATAATGAATGAAAAAACATGACATATTTTGACTATTCAATTTCCATAGTTATCGTTTTATTAACACTCGTCCCTTTGCTCGGCAAACTACAGTGCTTGCTGTTCTTGAACCACATTGACTACAGGCATAATCATGGTCTCTTCTAAAGGGTGACATCAATAGACTGCTCTCAAAGAGGCAGAATTTATGAGAATAGAGCCAAAATCGCAGGAAATCTACAGGTGAATCAGTGCAGCATCTGCAGTAAAGCTGGCGTTGAACTTGTCTGTTGTTGGTGAAGAAGGAGCTGAGCTTAAAGGCGAAGCTCTCGATTTACTGGTCGATCTGTGTTCCAAGCCTCACCTATAGTCACAAGCTTTGATTAAAAGAACAAGATTGCGAATACAAGCGGCCAAAATGAGTTTTCTATGCAGGGTGGCAGGGCTGACCCTCAGGGATACAGTAAGGAGCTCGGACATCTGACAGCGGCTCAGAGTAGAACCGCTGCTCCGTGTCGAGGAGTCAGTTGAGGTGGTTCAGGCATGTGGTTCGGATACGTCCTGGACGCCTCCCTTGTGAGGTTTTCCGGGCATGTCCATGTGGGAGGAGGCCCCGAGGCAGACCCAGGACATGCTGGAGGGATTATATTGCCTGGCTGGCTTAGGAACGTCTTGGGGCCCCAGGAAGAGTTGATGGAGGAGGCTGGGGGGGGACATCTGGGCCACTCTGCTTAGTCTGCAACCGACGCAAGTCTGCTAGTCATGAATTATCTAAAACAAACACCATGTTCGAGCAAAAGGGTGTTCATAAGCGTACTTAGTACCAGAACACCCTAGGCCAAAGGTCGATGATAGATTTTTGTTTGGACACTTGGATGGTCATAGACCTTCATAAATCTGGTAATGGCTACAAAACGACTGACGAATGATTAAATATGCCACAGAGCCCTGTCAGGGCAATTATTTAAAAAATTCCAAAGATGGGGAACTGTTGAAAACCTCAAAAGTAGAGGACATAACTGCATTTTGCCCCTCAGGACACTAAGGAGGATGGTGAGAGAAGCATCAAAAGTCATGTTTTGGGCTGTATTAATTGAAGAGGTCCAGGGCCACTGGTTAAAATTAATGGCATAATGAATTCAACCAAGTATGAGGATATTTTGGCTGACAATCTGGTTGCCTCCGCCAGAAGGCTAAGACTTAGCCGTAGGTGGACTTTCCAACAAGACAATGACCCAAAGCATACCTAAGATCCACACAGAAATGGTTTTGTGACAACAAAATCAAAATTCTGAAATGGCCATTTCAGTCATGTGACTTCAATCATACTGAAAACCTGTGGGCTGAGTTAAAGAGGGTAGTTAATAAACGTGAACTCAAGAATGTTAAGGATCTTGCAAGGATCTGCTCAGAGGAATGGCTCAAAATCCCCCAGATGTGTGCCTTAACCTTGTCAAAAATACAGGAAAAGACTCCACGGTTATCCTTGCCAGAGGTGGGTGCACAAAGTGCTAAATGAAGCGTGGCAATAATAAAACTTTGATTCTGTTGAAATTTATTTTCCATTAATGATTTTGTTGTTTCCACCAAAGCATTGACAAAGTATTTCACACATGTTGATATATTCTGTTTCTCTATAATTATAATGTTTATATTTTTTTTTGTATTGTTTGTGCATTGCCAGTCAGGGGTGCCTGTAATTTTGGAGCCCACTGTACATACTGGCTGACGACTGGCTAATCTAGAGCGAGATAACATGTCGCAGTCGATGTTCGGAGAGCCATGCAAGATGCGCTAGTTGATTTCTTTGTGAATGAATGTAACAGCGCAAAATGATCCATCAATTCCCACAGGTATCATCTGCGTCACGTGAATGCATTTAATTATACTTTATTCCGTCAGATCAGTGTTTCCCAATTGTAACACATAGTCTAATTTAAAATGTCTCAATATCAAATCCCACGTGTTGAGATTACATCATTTAAAAAAAAAAAAAAAAAAAAAGGAAAAACAGGAAAGGCACCGGAAGATGCGCAATCCCCCCCGCTCAATAGAATGAGAATGACCCCTCCAGACATCAGTCTGCCACCACACATGTGCCCCCATAGTCTCCAAAAATTCTGTGGGAAACACTACGTCAGATGATGAAATTTTGCGTAAATGACGCAAAAAGCCGGGTAGATAAAACACTGAGTGATCAGACTGTTTCTGTTAGGTGTCTTGTTTCCACAAGGGACAACCTATGGCCCTGGCAGTGATCTGCACTCCAGTGAGTGTACTCTTCAAGCTGTTAACAGCAGCCAGTAATGGCTAACAAATGAACCTAAAGAGGTCAGTTATTGAGTAACATTTCACTGTAAAAGCATTCAGGGAAAAGGCACAATGGGCCTTCAAACTAAAACAGATCTACACTCTATGTGCTCACAAGTTTCTCATGCCAGTTCCAAAATTTTGGTCTTGTAGCTTTAAAAACGACTAAAGTATTAACTTCAGGCTGAGTTGCAATGATTCTTGCCACGCACATTGCAGGCAGCCAATAGATCATTTTTAAACCCTGCCATTTCCTTCACGAACATGTCATGCTTTTTGTTTGGACTAAAAGAAATGTAACCTCCCCTGAAATCACACTTAGGGGATTACAAAAGGAATATTCCAGGGACAGGTATTCCAGGAACATGAAATCTGTAAATATCCTGCATCATGATTTAAAATACTGTGTTTCAAGTAAAAGTACATATTTCATTACTGTCTTTGGCTTTTTTGAGGAAGTTTGAGTATTTTTTCCCATTTTCAGGGTATACTAAACTTTACGGAGTGATTTGGCCCAAAAGTATCAGTACAAAAGCACATATAAAAGTATAAGGCATGTAACCGTACTGGGTTTGGTGATTTGCCCACTGACCTGAATGAACACTCAATTACAGCGAGTAAGAAACGGAGAACAGGAGAGTAAGAGCAGAAGTACCTGTCCTGTGAGCTGAGCGTACTGCAGTGACCTCTGACCCTGGAAGAGTGCGTTAATGGGAGGAGACAGGGGGGTGACTGACACCCCATCGGGAACGTTCCATTTCAAAGAGACATCCTTCACCGATGGCTGGAGTGCGAAGCGCAGAGACTGCATCACCTGAGAGGGGGAGAGAAAGTGTGTGAGTCAGTGAGTGAGTGTGTGCGTGTCTGTGTGTGTGCGCGAGCACGTGCGTGCCTGCGTGTGAGTGAAATTGTGCTCTCACCGTGACAAAGAGCAAGTGGAGAGTGTTATGATTCTTCCTTGCTTGACCATGTTCAGCCCATGATTCTGCTTTGTCTGACCATGTTTTGATTATGATTCTGATTCCAGGCCATGTTTTGTTCTTGCTTTGTCTGTATGTCTGCCATATCCCATTCTCTCAGTTAGATTCCGGTTCTTGTTTTGTTTCTTGCCATGCATTGCACTTTGTCTCCCCTGTCTGGTCTCATGTCATGTGACTGCTCATTGCCCCAGTATTACGTGCCACACTTTCGGGTGATTTCATGGTTTCGGGGATTTCAATTATTCCTTCTAATCTCGTTTGCTTCCTTCGCCTTGCTGTTCTATCATTACTAACAGTACTAACAGTTTGTTATTTTAGTTAAAGATACTAACCAAGACTAACATTGTTTATAGTACTAACTTACTAACGAGCACTAGGGATTGTATAGCTGCACTTTACTAATTGACTAACGAGTTCTCAGCATTCGCCCTATTCTAGTCTCCGCCCCTTGTCTTTACTCAATCTACTTTGCTGCGCTTCAGCGGATCCTCCGCACCTGTTTAACTCTGTTCTGCCTCTCATTATCTGTGCACGTTAGAACTCCCTAACCGGAGCCGTATGTTTGTCAATAGGCTGTCTGTGTGATTCCCGTCCGTGTCTTGGCTTTCGCCAATTTCCGTGGTTAGGGTTTCCCTCATGTGATTCCCCCATTGTAATTAGTCTGATCCAGCTCACCTGTTCCCTATCATAGCATGTGACTTCCCCTACCTGTATTTAAGCAGTCTTTTCACTACCAGCCTCTGTCAGAACGTTTCCCTTGTGCTACAATCGTTTATGCCTTGTACTCTTTGTGATTCTTTTCTGACTGGACCGTCCCCGTTTGTGATCTTGGCTCTGATTTGGATTTGTTTGCATCTGTGTACCGAACCTTTTTTGCCCGACCACGAATTTTGTGTTTGCTGCCCTGTTTACAACTTGGATTACGTCCCTGGGATTTTGATTTTTGGATTGTGGACTTTGTACTGTTGCTTCCTGCTCTGCGGGGGTTCACCCCCATTCCTAATAAAACAAGTTTTTTTGGATTGCTTGGTTCTCGCGTCTGGTTCCTGAGCGTAACCTCACAGAGAGACACTACTACTCCCTCAATAAAAACCTCAAAATTACCCGCTTTTTGCCCAAAATTCCCCAGCTTACCGGATTCAAAGAAAACTTCTAAAGCTAGCCGATCAATACGAAACTCAACCCTAATTCTAACCCAAAAGCTGGCAGCACAATATGATGCTAAAACCAAGCCTAACCCAAAAGGTGGCAGCAAAATGTTTCTAAATCCAAGCCTGACCCAAAAGCTGGCAGCATAATACGTTGCTAAAACCAAGCCTAACCCAAAAGCAGGCAGCATAATATGTTGCTAAAACCAAGCCTAACCCAAAATCTGGCAGCACAATACATACCTTAACCAAACCCAAACCCAAAATCTGGCCGCAAAACACAAAGCCACCACTCATACTCACAGGGACAGAGGTGGCCCTTTATGATTAATAATTGTTTCAAAAAATATTGCTTGATGTTCTGTTTTATTCAACAGTCATTGTAAGTCATGAAATATGCTTAAGTTTACCCATGCATATAGTATTTAGATGTCAAGCAGCCAGTTGAATGGTTTTTAGATACATTAATATAATGGAATTTACTTTATACTCAATGTTTAGAGGCCATAATGCTCTGGCAAAACATGTTGATGTGTCATACTAATGATGAGTTTCCTGAGCTTGAATTTTAGTGTGACTAACAAAGATTGCAAGAGGCTCGTCACACCCACTCAAATACTCACTCACAAACTCACTCGCTCTCAGAAACACACTCTCTCTCTCTCCCCCTCTCTCACACACACACACACACACACTCATTCTCTCTAACACACAGGCACTGTCTCTCACAGACACACGCATGCTGACACTTACACACTGACACACTCGTTCTCTCTCTCTCCCCCTCCCTTCCCCTCCCTCACTCACTTTGGGCTGAAGTCTCTCCGTCCCGGTGATAAACTGGGCATGCCCAGATCCCTCCTTGGCCATCCCCTTGATCAGAGCAGTGCTAGCTCCCTCTCCGATCCCAAACGAGAAGCATCTGACAGGAAATGACAGAGGTCAGGTCAGCTGACCCCACTGGTGAGGCTATCAGCAATGTGATTGGGCAGCCTGAACAAAACCAATTTTCATACAATGATGGAAATGCTGAAACTTCAGGAAGGCCAAACAAGGGCTTAAACAGTGCTCTAAAGGTGGATTTGTGCAAAACTTCCTTTCGGACCTGCCAGGTTAAGAGTGGGCATGAACAGAGCCACATATACCTGTGAGACAAAGCGTGCCTCTTCACCAGGTCCAGAATGTCCTTTGTGTTCCACACTTCTCCGTCGGTGAAAATGAAAAGCTGAGAAAAGATGACAGTGTCAAATGGAGTCAAAGGGTTCATTCAAATAGTCTTTTTTCCCAGGAAAGTTCCTATCTCCTTGAAAATGAACCAGAAGAATTTAAATGACAGCCATAATAAATGCAGTTTCAATTGCCTAAATGCTAAGGAAAGGTGCTTCAATGCTTCTTTACCCATCTTGTTCTGCATAGGGTACACTAAACTGTTCTTTATGAAAAAAGGCGATAGTGCCGTCCCATAATTCTTTGCGGCAGCAATATTTGAAGTGATGCACCATCAGAAATCCTACAATGTATTATTGTTATATTTTATGTTGTATCAAAGCAGCTCATGACATAAGCTCATGTAGTCTTTCACCAGATGGGCTAAAAACCAATCAAGCAGAAGAAAAATGGTCTGAGTTCAGTTAAGTCTCAAGCCTGAAAATCAGAGTTGTGAAATGATTCCCCTGTGGAGTAGCAGAAAGGAATGAGACCTCTAAGCCATCACGCAAAGGCACTCGACCATGTGATGGTTGTTGGTGGAATTTAGTCATAAATTCCTTATTGCTTACTTTGTTATTAATTGCTTATCCTTTCAGTAACCTAGGTCATGCATGATTGCTAAACTTATGTAATCTAGCTTTTACGTAAATAGAAACGCCATTAACTGTGTTTATTGTGTATTCATCCTATCTGAAACCTTGAGGTCCAGCCGGACCAAGGAGTGCATTTTGAGTTATGTGTGTTCCCAGGAGTAAGTTCCTGCAAAGCCTGCAGAACCACGAGATAAGCAACAGGTGATTGGGGAGAGAAAGATTCCTCTGTACTGCAGATATGGCTGTCAGGGTCAGTCATACGTGGGATGCCTACTCCTGGCCGAGGAACGGCTGGAACCAACATGACGATGTATAGATCAGCCCCAAGACTTTGTGCTCTTACATATATCCAAAGCAAAGGAGAGATTCCCACATTCCCAACATAAAATTCCCACAACAATGGTGTTTTTTTTTTTTTTAATGGGCAAACTCAAGTGGATGAGATAAGACATTTCCATCTACACTTTGTGAGAACCATAATGATTTCCCCATTAAAGGTAAATTATTATCAGTTGAAAAAACATCAACGATGCAAAATATATAAACCACTGATGATCGCAATGTGATGAAACCAGTTTCGAAAATTAAAGTATTTCTTTTTGCGAATCTTTGAAGAACTCTGTTTTTCCTATTTATCAACCCGACACGAAGAAACCCAAACTTTACTTCTCTTAAAAGTTACCCAAAAATTAGTCTGAATTTGATATTCAGGAAATACATTGGTACGTTACTTAATGCTTTTCTTTAATATTCTTGACACTGTAATCCTTTAAAAATAAATCTGGAACATGACTCATTTAAAGCAGATCACAAGTTAGAGTAATAGGGTTAGAATATGAATTAGCAATGTGAAACTAAAACTCTGAATCTACGTCTAGAGCTGAGACTAAAATATTATCAAACAGGATTATCTACTGCCTTCTGTACCACACCCCTACTAATGCAAAATTCCTGAGATTTATCTCACAAAGGAAGATCCATGCATCCCACCACCTTCTGTTGTTCACCATGCGCTTAAGTTCCATAGCAAGGCCACTTCCTGCCGCCATGTACAAGCGCCTGATGCTTACAGGAGATGGCACCGCAAAATGGCATGAGGATTTATGTGCATCGTGGGCCATCGGACCTCGTCTCCAGCTGAGCTGAAAAATAGCTTTAACAAGTGTTTGCCACTAACATGGCAATATCCCCCTCTAGCAGTCCGTTTTATATGTGTTAAATGCACACGGAGGCCTCATTGCGGTATATCCCATTGAAAAGGTAAGCGCCTCGGCTAGCTTTGAAAAAAAAAAAAATAAAGATTTAAACATGGGATTTAAAACTATGAACTACAGGGAGATATGGAAGAAATCTATTAAGAATTCTGAATTATAGGACTCGTCAGGCTTTAAAAACAAAATTGAAAACAATTTTCAGTGTTCACTGAATTATAACTATGGAATATCTGGGTACTTTCAGAGTACGCAACCCGCATGTGACATCACGGAAAATGAGACTATCGGCGGACTGGTTACGGTGGAAAAGGAGCAACATTGGGAAAGTGAATATCATGTAGCATGAAACTTTCTCTCTTGTTATATGAGTGAATACCTTCAACATTGTGAGGTATCGTTCAGGAACCAGTCGCGAGAACCAGGAAATGCAATGTATGTGATTTTATTAAGCGAGGGGGTAAACCCCCGCAGGACCAAAGGCAACAGTACGAAGTCCACAATCCAAAAATCACAATCCCAGGGGCAGAATCCAAAGTCGAAAAACCAGGGCAGCAATACAGAAATCGTGGTCAGACAAAAAGGGTTCGATACACAGGAGCAGATAACAAAACCAAATCAGAGCCAAAAACCGGAAGTCGGACGGTCCAGTCAGAAAAGCAACACTATGAATACAAATGATGCAAAAACGATGCAGCACAGGTAGACTAGGGAAAGCGTTCTGACCGGGAACTGCTGTGAAAAGACTGCTTAAGTTTTCAAGGGAAGTCACATGCTATGATCAGGGACAGGTGAATGGGATCAGACTAATTACGTGGGAGCAAACACAAGGAGAACCTAACCACATGAAATTGGCAAAAAGCCAAAACGCGGACAGGGATCACGAGACAGCCTATGACAAAACATACAGCTCCGGTTAGGGAGTTCTAATGTGCACAGATAATGAGAGGCAGGACAGAGTAGAGCAGGTGCTGGAGGATCCGCTGAATTGCAGCAAAGACTAAGAGAAGGCAAGAGGTGGAGACCAGAATAGGCCGAATTGCTGAGAGCTTGTTAATCAATTAGTAAGATGCAGCTATACAATCCCTGGTGCTGTTAGTAAGTTAGTATTATATACAATGTTAGTCTTGGTTAGTAACTTTAACAAAATAACAAACTGTTAGTATGGGTTAGTAAAATAGAAAAGCAAGGTGAAGGAAGCAAACGAGATTAGAAGGAATGTTTGAAACCCAGAAACCATGAAATCACCTAAACATGTGACACGCAGGACTTGATATGGAAGAAATCTGTAGCTCAAGACCAGACCAGACAGGGGAGACAAAAGTGCAATGCAAAAACAATTTTCACAGGCATGAGCAAAACATGGACCGGAATATAACAGAAATATGGATATGGCAGGGAATACAAAACATGGCAATAACAAAAACATGGCAATGATCTAGATTAAGCAGAACATGAGCAGAAACAGAACAGAACATGGCAGAATCATAACAAACATATCATGAAATTTCCATACTGACCAATTTTATGGGTATTTATTTTCAATGAATCCCTACTTTAATTACCTTGATAGGAATATTGAAAGCAAATAAGTTAAATTTGCAGATGATACTAAATTGGGAGAATTGGAAAACAGTTTGGAGTCCACTAAAGTGATTCAGGATGATTTAGATAGAATCCAGAATTGGACAGAATGTGGCAAATGAAATTTAATGTACCAAAATGTAAATGTTGCCACGGTCTTTGCACGCGAAAAATACGGAGTAATGCGTTGTTATCAACCAGTGGCGGATCTAGAAAATTTTACATGGGGTGGCGAAGGGGTGGCAAGAGGTCTGGGAGGGGTGGCATGGGACATCCTCAGTGCGGTATTAGGAAATCCCCAATTCCAATGAAGTTGGGACATTGTGTAAAACATACATAGAAAGAGAATGCAATGATTTGCAAATCTCAATAACCCATATTTTATTCACAATAGACCATAGACAACATATCAGATGTTGTAAGTAAAGATAGACAGAGGTTCACCAATCTGCAAAAAAACTGCATCTAAAAATTGGGGAACAATTTCAGAAAAATATTCTTCAATGTATTTATTGTACAGTGTGTCCCAAAAAAGGAAAATTCTATAACAATTACTTAACATTCTTTGATTAAAAATGGCATTTGGTGTTATACAACTATGCCTTCTGTCTAATGATATCAAGTAAGTGGAGCTTGTGCCACACTCACCTGAACAACAATGACACTTTTGGAGTAAGTCAGTAACCACTCTGCGCCAGATTACATAAAATGATGACGGGCCTAAACACGGATAAACCTGGATGATCAGTATCAACTTTTCATTGTCAGGGCTATTAGTGCTTAAGGTTATGTAATGTGTACTGCTTTAAAGGCAAACCCTACGAGCTGCATGACAGATGTGCTCAAAGCAAGCAGCTGACAACAGAACAATGAGTTCTGACAACGATGCCTGACTAAGTTTGTTTTCTTTGTATGATGTGAAAAAATACACAGTTGTGTAATTAATAGTCCTAATTAAGCAATATCACATGAGAGGGAGTACTGTTGTGCTGAATATCAGCACTGGTGTGATTCGGTCGCAGGCACGAGGCTGCAGGCCGAGTGCCGCAGATAATCACACCAGTGCTAATATTCAGCACAACAGCACGACCTCGAGTGTGATATTGCTTCTATACAAAAGTTCTTCAAGCGCATTTTATTAGTTAATAGTAATAAGCGACAAGAGATTATGATTTGTTTGTTTATTTAATCATTTATTTGGCTCCGCCAACACAAATAACTGATACAGCGTTAAATAACGGTTATTAGAACGCCTGTACAGCGGAGTGATAATGTCTGTAAAAAGTTCCAGTGCTGTTGTACTCAATATCAGCACTCATGGAATGTCTCTTGTCCAATCAAATTACTTGGTCGGAACTAACTGTTGTATAATTAGTTTTATAGATACTAAGTTTCAACAGAATACTTCTCATTTTATCCCCAGTTTCATTTTTTTGGGACACACTGTATTATTATGCCTTCCAAGATGTAGTAGAGTGAATATTTAGGGCTAATGAAAAAAAAGTACCTTAAAATAAATACAGCAAAAGTACTTAAGTCACAGTCCAGGACTGATATTGGCCAGCTCTTTTAAGAGAGCTTCAGACGACCATTGTTGTGCTGTGCAGCAAAACGTCTCACAAACACATCCAAACCTAGCTCTTTTGCACGTTGTTTCTCAATACTGAGAACAGCTAGATTTCTAAGACGATCGTCTGATGATTGTCAGGCTACATAGACCTCTAGTCGTGTGGTGGAATTTCCGCCAAGTCGGATATTGCTCCTGCCGCGACTACTTAAGAGCTACGTCAAAAAATGGAATTGCTAGATCTATACAAACATATACACGGTAAAATAATAATTATTATTATATTTCAAGTTTAAATGGAATTTAAGAAATTTTGCCTGGTTCGGCTGACACCTGCTAAATTCATTCGGACTTACCATCCGTATGTTTACAACAAGGGCTAACGGTACTTTACCTGTGATGGAATGAGAGGCTAATAATACCGCTGCCTTACCTTTAGCATACAGGCTAGAGATACGGGTCCGTGCCCGTAGCCACTGCCTTGACAGTAAGGACCTGGTTTTATTATGCAGCCTCATTGCTGTGATATTGGTCACATAACACTGAAACTTAACAGCGACCCTCTGGATTCAACACGCCTGTTTTTGATATCTAGCTAAATGCTTCATAAACTGTTCTCGTTTTTACTATAATCAAAACTAACCGAAGGGAAAAATGCTCCAACAAATTACACGGGAGTGAGTCACTTTTGACCAGCGAATAATGAGCGCGTTGAACCATCGCCTTTAGCGTTCATTCCACCTATTACAAATTTAACTTAACTTTAACTTCGTGTGTTAAAACGTCACCGGGGGAAACTGAATTTACCTGGAGAAAGTTGGGTGGCTAAGTGGCTGCACTCTCCCGCGCCGCACGCAGACTCCATGACAACTGACACACGCCAGCGCGGAGCAGGAGGCTCTTCACGCAGACTTCGCGCGTTTGATGCAGGACCGTAGCTAAGTATTTGAGGAGCCAATATTATATTTACATTTATAATTTTTTTTGGTGAATTCATCTTTTATTTCGATGCTTTTAAGGGCTTTTAGACAGAGTGGTGATTTGTTTTTCAAGTATAGTTTTAAGAACGTTGAAGTTAGGGGGGCAGCTAGGGGGGCAAGGCTCTACAGTGGAGGGGGGGCAGTTGCCCCACTCTGCCCCCCTGTAGCTCCGCCCCTGCCGCAATATCCTTGTTATCATATAGCAGCGATACATTTTTATTCTTTGTGCACTTAACCTCCTCTTTGACTTTCCTTTTTCTGCTACAGTACTGAAAGAAGCGCTTAGGGTTAGTTTTTGCCCCCTCTGCAATTTGTCTTTCATACAGTCTTCTAGCATTCCTCAGCTCTTTTTTGACCACAGCCTGCATTTTACAGTATTCAGCCTTAGTAATCTCATTGTTATCCTTTATGTACATCTTATAAAGGTTCCTCTTTTCTCTCAAACTCCTGTGAATAGCTGTGGTCATCCACTGAGGATTCTGCTTTTTCAGCTTACTTTTGGACACCTTTGGAATGAATTTGCATTGTGAATCAAGTAAAACCCCCTTAAATCTTTCCCACATCTCATTTACAGACTCACAGTCCAGGAGTGTCTCCCATTTTATTTCACTTAGATATGAGCGCATCCTGTCAAAGTTTGCTCGCCTAAAATTGAAATTTTTTGTTTTTGAAGACACCTTTTTAACTTCCCATGAAACCTCAAAATTAACAGTAGAGTGATCACTTGTCCCAAGTGGCTCCAGTACCTCAACATTGCTAATTCTATCTGGGTTATTACAGAGCACTAAGTCTAAAATTGCCTTCTCTCTTGTAGGTTTATTAACATACTGCACCAAAAAATTATCATTTATAACATCTAGAAATTCTTCCTCCCCCCTACCCTGTCCATTCACCATTTCCCAATCGATACCAGGATAATTTAATTCTCCCATAATAATAGTCCCTCCTCCTCTACAAGCTTGCGTAATCCTCTTAAAGAGCATTTCATTGACTGTACTGCCCAAAGCTGGTGGTCGATAGCATACACCTATGTTTAAACCTGTCTCGTGTTTGCCAATGAGCCTGACCCAAATATCTTCGCAGGGCAAGGAATGTTCAATTTCAGGAATTTCCTGCACATTTATGTTTTCGTTCACATAGAGTGCTACACCCCCTCCTCGCCTATTGCATCTATCCTTCCTAAGGAGCTTATAACCTTCTACATTATATTCATCTCCATCCTCTTCACTAAGCCATGTCTCTGTAATCCCATCTATGTCATAGCCTTCACTAATCATAACGGCCTCAAGTTCAGGAAATTTATTTTTAATGCTTCTTGCATTTTGATAAAAACATTTCAGGTTATCACGAACGCTCTTCCCCTTCGATTTCCCATGTGCCCGCTGCTCCAAGCCCCTCACTACGCTTTGTTGCTTTAAAAATATATCATCAATAGTGCATGTAACGCTGTCAGCTTCCGTCAGGGCAGTCTGCATTTCCCTCTGTGTAACACTCTCTAACCTCCCTGCCCCCCAAGTCCCTAGTTTTAGCTGGCTAACTTGGCCAACACGCTAGTTTACCTACTTTGGTGGCTGACTAACGTCATATTAGGTGGCAATATGTAAATGCCAACTCGCGAAATGTTCTTGGCTCGACGCTAGCTAAGTAGCCAAATAATGGCTATTCACCATTTTTATTGCCTTAACTGGCTCGCGAACTAGCGATTTCGCTAGCTTAGGCATTTATAGTCGGTGTATTTTAATGCTAGCTAGCTTGCTAAATGACAGTAAGTGACATTAAACTAACCATTTACTGTTTCTATTGATTTAGCAATGTGCACAAGATGTAATGAGCTCACTAGCTGGCTAGCTAGGTGATTGGCTAGCATAGCTAAATGCTAGCTAGCTAAATGGATAAATAACTCCTCGTGATCCATTCATTTCTAGGCATGTAGCTAGCTAATGGTGGCCCCCTATGTGGTAACGGATGCACGGACATAGACAACGGCAATTTCAGGCACTGATCGGCTACCATACCATCGTTGTATGTTGTGGACGTTTGCGGAAACCGAGGTACCCTTTTGGCTGGGAACAAATCATGGGGTGCTCACCAGCTCCAATATGGCCGCAATCCATTTTTGTCACTAGTTTGCACTCCTTATACTCTGTGCACGATCAGTGCCCCAGAACTTTTACAACTGCACCACATTGGTATGTAGTTAGACTATCTATTACAGGTGTGAAAAAGTTGGGATAGTGTATACGCACACCAATAGGTGGCACCGAACATGGTGAAATGGTAAAATTTGATGTATTTCAGCGCCACCTAGTGGTGTGCGCGGTCGACCGACAGGGCGAAGGTTTGTTGCGTAATGAAGTATGGAGATCACCCTTTTAGTTTATGAAAGCCATTTCTTGGGATTAGGAATACTGTCGATAATAGGTGGCACTTTATTAACAGATGTACTGGTACACGTGTAAAGCAATATCCATTCAAAATTGCTCATGATCGGTCAAGTTATGAAATGCGCAGTCACTATCCCAAGGATATGTTTTCATGAATTATGTCTTTAGCCTTCATCAATGAAATTCTAATGACAAAAATCATGGGATATTCTTTGCGCATGTCAGTATAAGCTGCTATAGGTGCATTTCGATGGTGTGTCCCAGTAGAACAGGCCCTGTGATAGACTTGACCTTATTTCAGGTAATGATTATTGATTTTTCAATCATCTCTGGCATAGGTGTGGTTTCATTAGTTACATCAATTATTGATTGAGGGCACCACTAGTACTTCCTGTTTACTCCACTGTTTCAGACAATGCCACTTTTCAAAAGCCACTTTTTCAATCTGAGGTTTTATCCAGAATCATCCAAGTATGTGAACGCAATGTATACGAAACTGCCATTTTTTTCACATAACAACATCTCGTATAGTTACAGGCCCATTTTATACAGTTGGATAGACTTGCATGCAGATTAGGCTTGGGTGATATCCAAAATTAAATATCTCGATATTTGCGGGTGAAGGACATCTTGTACAAAAGTATTTCCTTGGGATTTTCACTGCGCATTTCAGCTGGACCAATCATGAGCAATTTTGAGTGGATATTGCTTTACGCGTGTACCAGTACATCTGCTAGTAAAGCGCCACCTATTATGGACAGTAGTCCTTATCCCAAGAAATGGCTTTCATAAACTAAAAGGGTGACCTCTATACTTCATTATGCAACAAACCTTTGCCCCTAATTTCAGTAAAATTGAAGACGGTGACTATCACCACCTGCCTGAACCTTACAGACTATGGCTCTTAAAAATAATGCGAAACCGATGCCCCTCACCCCCAAACCTCGCCATTTCTATATAACTCTGTCATAAATTACGCACTACTCGAACACAATTCTTACATTTGTATGGTAATTTCCTGGCCATAATTCCTCCTTTTGCCATCAGAAAAAAATGGCGGACGTGAAATTTTTACCGAGGGAGAATGAGCAAAGCATTCTGGGCAATATCAAAGCTTGGAGGGATGTTCGTTGTTGGCTTCGTTTGAGGGAGGATAATTGAGCGCTTGAGCAAATGAAAATGCGCCCTTCCCTCCGCAAAACTGAATTGGAACGACCCTACAAGTGGCAGCCATCTTACATCCGGGATTTTGTAGGGATTCCCCCCTCGACTGGAGGGGGAGTGAACTCGACGAAGTAAGCATTTTTTCGGATTGGAACGCAGCCCAGTTCTTGTAATACATACATCCATGCTGCGAGTGCGGTGAAGTGCGGATATTCGGACACAGCCTTGTTTTTTTCTCTCTCTACATCAGTGGGGAAAGGCTGTCCAATCCAACCCGGCATTATATGCCGGCGGGTCGAAAAGGCAAGGGCTGTCCAATCCAATCAGTTACCAGGCGGAATCAGACATCCAACCCCGCCTTTATACGACCCTCTCCGCCTCCTGTACTGAAGACAATCATCCTCACTAAACAGTATTCTGCACTTCGAGGCAAACCGCTTGGAGGCATCCTTGGAAGCATTACGCTAATGGTTAAGAAGAGAACCAAATTTGCCACTCGGCGATGACGATATTTTTTGTTTCTTTTACCAAAGAGGGATCTACAATGTATAGCTAGCTATATTTTCAACTCCAGCGGGCACTTAAAATCACGTTAAGGCCAAGTAACGTTTGCTAATTTACGCTAACTAGCTAGCTAGCTCATCTAACGCTGCCCAAGAAAGCAAGAGAATCCAAAGGAGCATGGGTAAGACTATTATTACTGTTACTGGGCTTCAGAAACTCATTGATATCTGCGATGCATGCGCTAAGGTTTGGCGTTTTAATTTCGGGATTAAAAAGTCTAAATGTATGGTTATGGGTAAGAATGTCTTTTGTACGGAGCCCAAGTGGACCCTAGGAGGTAATTCTCTGAATAATGCCGACTCCGTGGAATTATTAGGTGTTGTGTTTTCTAAATCAGGTACAGCCACCGAGCATGTTGACAGCCGGTCCAGTGGCTGTAGGAAGGCTTTCTGTATAGTGGCGAGTCTAGAACTGGGAATTGGGGTGGCACAGACACGTCCCTTTTAGTCCTGGCAAGTTCCCAATCGTCCTTTATTGACGCGTTCTCCAATTATCGTAATTGGCAACTGAAGACACGGTTTCTCTCCATATACGATCTAACAGCGATGAAATCATGGGCTAAATTCAGTAGTCTACAGTGGCGAAGCCAGAACTGAGAATTGGGTGCACAAAACATCCGTTTAAAACAATTATTAGTCCTGACCTGTTCTCAGTCATTTTCATGATTAACAAAAGGTTCACTCCGAGAGCACTCCACAGTTAACAGGTGCTGCTTGTTCTCCCCGATTAGGTAAGACGACAATCATTCGTCTGGACGCGTATTTGCTGTATTGTTCAAAATTATATGGGCGATTTTCAGCCAAGTGTGCAATTTAGGGGTAAAAAATGTCTTATCGCATTTAACCTAGTTAATTCAAAATAAACACCCAGGAAGCAATTTAGTATGTTGCAGAACACTTTTTTTTTCTAGTTTAAAAAAAATGTTTGGTCATGTTTGAGGGGGGAAAAAACAAAAAAAAAAGCAGGATTTTTATGGCCAAAATGTCCATTTTGTTACCTGTCTCAAGTGGGGTCACTCTCACTCAAGTTGATTTTTTTCTCTTTTCCCTTGAGAAATCTTATTACTTACAAAACGTCACAGGTTTCTTTGTATTTAAGGTCTCGAAAACAGATTTGTCTCCCCATTTCCTAGTTTTCCTGTAGAGATATTAGTCATTAAACTAATACATCATTTTTAAAGCAAGAATAATTTTTATTTTGAACATTTTACACTTTCAAAATAATAAAACAAGGAAAAAGGCCTTGTGCAAAAGTTTGGGAACCCTGTCAGCTAGTACTTTGTTACTCCTCCTTGGGCAGCTATAACAGCTTGCAAACGCTTCCTGCAGCCAGCTAAGAGTCTTTCAATTCTTGTCTTTGGAATTTTTCCCCATTCTTCCTGACAGAACACCTCTAGCTCAAGTATTCTCCGGCCTTCTTGCATGCACGGCATTTTGAAGTCTCTCCACAGATTTTCCATAATATTCAATTCTGGGGACTTGATGGCCATTCCAAAACCTTCATCCGTCTTTCCAGGAGGTACGTCATGGCGGATTTTGGGGTATGCCTCGGGTCATTGTCTTGCTGGAAAACCCAACGTCTTCATCTAGAATTTCTGGACTGTGCTTTGAACATTAGCCTCTAGAATGTCTTGATATTTGGTGGAATCCATTCTTCCTTCCACCTGCACAGTATTGCCTGCTGCTGCTGCACAACCCCAAAGCATAATGGATCCACCTTCATGCTTAACAGTTGGCAACGTGTTTTTGTCTTCAAATGCTTCGCCCTTTTTTCTCCAAACATACCTTCTTTGGTTGTAGCCAAAAAGTTCAATTTTGGTTTTGTCAGTCCAAAGCACAATGTTCCAGTAGGCTTGAGGTTTCTCAAGGTTTTCTTTTGCATACTTCAGGTGCTTAATTTTGTTTTGAGGTCGTAGGAAAGGCTTCTTTCTTGCAACTCTGCCATGCGAGTCTTTGTTGTTTAAGGTACGCTGTATTGTTGTCCTGTGAACAGCTAGACCTGTGTCTGTTGCTCTTTTTTTGCAGCTCTTTTGCAGTGATGAGTGGGTTCTTCTGAGCATTTCTCACCAGATCTTGGGCCATTCTATCTAAAATTTTCCTTTGTCTTCCAGATCTTGCCTTGACTTCAATTGTTCCATTTATTTTCCATTTTCATATGATGTTTCTGACAGTAGAAATGGCTAGATTGAAATGTTGTGAGAGTTTTTTGTAGCCCTCTCCTTGTTGGTGGATGTGAATTATCTTGATTTTGACATCCTTGGACAACTGTTTTGAGGAACACACAGTTTCTAACACCAGACACAACAGCCACCGCAGTCGGATACTTTAGAAGACATGGAGTTACTTCAGAATATATAGTTCAACCCAGGAATTATATTCACCTGACTCATTGAAGCCCTAACGAGTAAATCACCTGGGTCTGGGCCTTAGTAATCATCTTCTTAAAAGGTAACAAAGAATAATCCAGAAAGGTTCCCAAACTTTTGCACCGGGCCCTTTTTCCTTTCTTATCATTTAAAAACTCAGAAAAATTAAAATAAAAAGAAACCTTGCTTTTAAACATGACACCTTTCTGCAATTTTAACTATGTAGCATTTAGTGTTCAGATTTGCTTTCAATCACTAGGAGATTAATTGTAACAGACATTTAGACCGGGGGTGCCTACATTTTTGCACCCTACTGTATACTAGCTAGTCTAAGTAGACCACCAGTTTTGTCCAGTTTCTTGCGGCCAAACCCAAAATGGCTTTGGGAACATATTTGACATTTTGTTTGTGATGCTTGCCCCAAGATTATTATAAGATCATTCCTCATAATGACCAAAAAAGGCATAAAATATTTCAGAAGAACCTGGACTTATTGCATAGTTATTCCGAAAAAAAAGTGAAACTGTTTTTTTAATAGCTTCTATGTGATTAAATTCTTGGATTTCTTTCCAGTTTAAGTAATCACATTTGAAATTACTTACCTCAGTCTTACGGAAGTGATTCCCGTGCTTCTGTAAAATACAGTGTTTATGTTGCACTGGTGAACACAATTGGGGTATAGTGTCTTTGTGCCATATGCTCAATTGAAATTTTATTGATTAAGGAGGCAGACTTTTGGAATTGTGTGTGACTTACGCATTAATACATTTTCACACATTCTTAGATGTGGTCTCTCTTGCTTTCTGGTATTTCATGCACTGTACCGTTGGTTCTTTTTTTCAATGAAATTGTCGATTTTAGATGGCTCTGTTGTGGTAATGAGGGAGGTTCACTTATTTTCCACTCTCAGCCATACAGAGCAGAGATACGCAGGAAGACTGACCTGCAGAAAAGAGCTGTGTTCATAACTCCCTTTCACAGCATTGAAACCACAGCAGCGCTCTGACCCATGTCACCTACATTAGCCTTTAGACCAGCTTTAAGTACTGCAGAAATGAGCAGCTTTTGATTCAAAATTTGAAAATAAAAATCTGTCCCCAAGTTTACAAATATAGAGATAACCACATTCTAAATTACACTACATTTGAAACACTGGTATATTCAGTATTCTTCATCAATCACCTGTTTTATGCGGTTGCTTTTCATTTGCATTGTAGTGCAGTGTAACTACATTCAGAATATAGAATGGATTCTCATGGCTTACTGCTTCATGAGCCTCACAAACTAATTCACACAAATCTGTGCTGCTGCACGAGCAACATGAGCACAGAATAAGACACTGATATTTTCTTTCAGTGCTGGACACTTTAAAAAAATAATAAAATTGTCATATGAAACCACCAACTATTGGTCATTTTATACATTTTCTTTTTTGTTACCGTATAGGTATTTTTTGTTACTCTGCAGATATTAAGCCTTTTCCCTTAAATCTTTTTGTAAAACGCTTTAGAAACAAAGTGAAGTGCAGCTGAAACCATTTTACCCCAAAAACTTGGTTAAAACTTATATATTAATGGTATTTTGACAAAAAACATGGTAACAAGAAAGACATGTCTTTCTTGTTACTGCAGTAACAAACAAAGACAACATGAAAAATTTAAAAATGCATTTTCTCATAATTAAAGATAGTTCTTGCATTGCAGCTTTGTAGAATCAGGCCAAATTATGGGGAAAAAATGGGTTTGATTTTTCAAAAGTGTCTTTCATGTTACTTGCACACTTGGCTGAAAATTGCCCATATACCTGTCGACTCTCAAGCAGATAGCTTGAGCCGCACGCTTTTTATAGCCTATTTAACTGCCGATTTTTTTTTTTTTTTTTTTTTTTTTTAATCAACCCACCAAATACCGAGAGTGAAAGGCGATATTTCATTGGAATGTGGACCAGTTCAATCAATGCAAAGCATTGGCCTATTAATAAGTAAATTATTTTTCTGTACTGAATTTAGCCCATGATTTCATCGCTGTTAGATCGCATATGGAGAGAAACCGTGTCTTCAGTTGCCAATTACGATAAGTGGAAAACGCGTCAATGAAGGAAAATGATTGAGAACTTGCCAGGACTAAAAGGGACATGTCTCTGCCACCCCAATTTCCAGTTCTAGACCCGCCACTGTTTCTATAGTTTGTCCCAGTGTGGGTTGAGTTATCCTGGGCTCTGTTTAGAGGCTGAAATCCAGTTGTGGAGGGCTGTCTGTGCTTCCTCTCTGCTTTATGGCATTGGTTCCATCCATGTGAGTAAGGGTAATTGTATTCAGTTGGATTCTTTGCAGGGGCTCTTGCTGAATAAAGCGTTTGGTTTCAGCAAGTATGATCGGCATTCTACATTGATATGAGCCCTGGGGCTTGAGTTTGTATCTGATGTTAGGAGGGACCGGACAGTCTCCCTTTATCAAAGGCTGATGAAGGTTGACTGTCCGGCAAGAGACATGGCGGCTGGCCTGCTCAATCACCGCGTCCCAGGTACTGTAACAGAGAGGTTATGAAGCTTTGGGCTGCGTGCAAATAGTCTTTTTTGCCTAGGAAAGCTCCTAACGCCTAAAAAATGATCCAGAAATAATTACGTGGAAGCCATGATAAGTGGATTCGAATTCTTCAAATGTTAAGGAAAGGTGTCTCAGTGCTTCCTATTTTACCTCCTTTAGCATAGGGTACTCAGAACCATTCTTTTCCATCAGAAAGGAGATAAAGCTATCCCACAATTCTGCGCAGCTGCAATATTTAAAGCGGCGACCATTCACCTGGCCAATCGCGTTAAGAAGCGTGTATGGTGGGCAGGGGACTCATGATCACGTTGCCTAGAGTAAGTTCATTCGGATTCTCTAATTAGCGCAGTTGTCTTCCTAAGCCTTTAGGAATTACCTTTTACACCTTCCTGTTACCTTATGTTTTTCACAAAGGTTAAAGAAAAGTGGTTAGGGATTAGTGGATAGGCCGTAATTCTTTAACTATTCGGACGCAGCCTTGATCTCTCCCCAGTGACGGCGGTTTTGGGCGGTCCAGCAGCCAGGGGCTCTAGGTTTAAGGCTGCAGATAGTGTTGTTGACTCCCTGAGAAACCTTATTTTCATGCCCGACTTTAAAGGTCCAGTGTGTAACGTTTTTAGTCGTTCATTATCAAAATCTGTGTTGCCCATTCACAAACTTGTCCTTTTTTATGAATATTTACCACCACCATCAATTCCAAGTATTCCTATTGGCTTGAAATTTTACATTTGCACGTGCATAAACTGGGGTAGACGCTCCATATGCATGCGCCATCTTGAAATACGTTAGCAGGTAAGGGACATACAGGATATACTGCTCCGCCTTTCGCGTTTTCGCTGTCACATGATAAACTCACAGGTGGTGCTAATTGGTATTGTCGCTTCCCGGCCCGGGCAAGTTTGAAGGACGAAAGACGGAGGACCACACTTATTCAAAATCCAAATTTCAGGAACAATAGTCTTCTTCTTCGCCCAGAAAAAGAAAAAGGATATTGAAAAGAGCAAGAGACCGGCGTCATCAGAAAAAAAGAGCGAACATTGGAGCTGCCTTCCAAAGATGGAAAGACCTGATGCAGGAAAAGGGGATCGAAAGAGACGCCAAATTTGCTTGCTTCCTTCTGGACAGGTAGGATAATATAACCGTTTGAATTCAAAATGTTTATTTCATTGCGCGTTCGTCTAACAGTAGGTCTGTGCTTTCCACTACGTAATTGAAACAATTTGCTCTTCGTGTAGGTTAGGTGTATTCGCGTCTTTGCATTGCCTTTAAATGTAATCTGTCGTGTTTCGCGTCCGGTGTGAAAGCGGCTTTAGCTGGCAACCTTTTTATTCGGCGCATTTTAATGCCAGCTAGCGAGCCAAATGCTCGCGGTGCAACTCCAGCCAAATTAGTTCGCATAATAATGGCTATACGCATTTTAAATTGACTAAATTTAAATGCATGAAAGATAACGTTAGCTAGGTAGCAAGAGAGCCTTTATGCCAACCTAGCTAGCTATATTTAATGTAGCTATATATATGCGAGCTAGGTGCCTAAATGGCGAAGTTATAACTATTCACTATTATCCATTGATTTCTATGAGCAAGTCCAAAAATAACACAACTGCGCATGTGTACCGGAGGTCGCGGCCAAATAGTGGTAGAAATGTAAAAACGGCTCTCGGCAAAATATACACTGCCAAAATTAAACGAACGGACCTGATCGCCAGAGGGAAAGCTGGATGAAGTTGTGGATGACATCTTGGCTTTTTGAAGCCTGAAGGCTACCATAGCTGTAATACGTACTTTGAGCTGCGTGGCGCGAGAGAGTTGATTGCGATATATGATCTCAACGCTAGATGGGAGAAATTCCTACACACTGGACCTTTAAAATTAAGAACTTCCAGTGCTTCAACCTCGTCAAATCACTCGTGAAGTCTTTTACTTGTCATAGTATATAATTCTGGTCAAATTCTTGGTTGTGTTAATGTTTTAAAATTTTATGTCATTGTGAATACGTATTTTTAAATTGTCTTGTGATGTCTTAATCCTCTCTGTGCCATTGTAATCTTCTTTTAGGAGGTAATAAATTATTATTATTATTATTATTATTATTATTATTATTCATTATTCACCGTAGCTGTCTGTATATTGTTTTCAAGTCGCCTGGTTTTCTGTGCAGTAGACCCATTTTCTGTCATAAATACGATGCTGTTGGTCGTACAAGACGTGTGGAGTGACTTTTCTTGACAGTAACCTGGAAAATTAGCCTATTTGCTGCATAGAGTAGGTTAGCCCTACGTTAGCAAGGTAAACACGCAGATCAAGAGTGTGGTAAGTCAGAGCTGTGAAAAGAGGAGAGTTGAGACCTGGCCCCCAGAACCAAGGGCCTGTACTGCGAAGCAGGATTTGGGCTTAGCGTTGTGACTTCAGGGATAACCCTGGGTTTTCAGTGTTACAAAGGCGGTTCACTTTTCACTGGGGCACGTCACCATGGTAACTTATGCTAAACGCCTGACCGGCTCCGGAGCAGGATAAATTTGAGATAATCGATCAGCGGGTATAAAGCATTGCCTACTGACCAGTCAATTCTCTAGGAAAATGGCCTGCCCATTCTTGGAAGATGCTTTTCACCAGTGGTTGTCAAACTCGATCATGGGGGACAACCCTGGAGGCAGGTTTTCATTCCAACCACAAATGCAAACCTAGAGTTTGAGTTGTTAATTTTTCTTCATTATCCATTTAAGCAATATTGTCAAAAATAGCTTTGTATACTATGAGAAAAGTTTCATATTCGCATCATGCTACATGGGAAACAAAATAGAGCAATTGGAGAGAAATTAAGACTGAAGTACCAATGGCTTTCAAAACATCAATAGGCTCTTGATTATTTTAATTATTGATGCATTGTCAGTTGGTCACTGAATTGAACCATTTATTTGACAATGTGGAGTTAAAAGGCAAAGAAATTGATAATGACTCAATTGACAATGACACCCATTTTGTGTTTATATTGTAGAAGAAAATTTAAGAATGTTAAGTGTGCGTGCAGCAACTTATAGGAGCTCAATAATTAACTTATGACTTGAATCAGTAAATACATTAGACCTTGTGCAGTTACTTGTATTGCAGCATTAAACACAATATGGACATGGGGCTTTCATTTCTCATGGCAGTCATAGCATTTATCTCATCATGTGAAGTTTATGGACAAAAAATCCAACTAGCGTCCACCTGCCTAATTTCGTGATACTTATGTTTTTTTTTTCACTCTCCACCAACGGGGGCTGCACAAATCGCCACATTTTGGCTTGTAATGGTAACCGGATGTGTACTGAAGAGTTCCAAAACACAACGGCACAGTGCTGCCCCTATGCGGTGGAGTTGTGAACTTTTTTTTGGAATTTCCACTCACGAAATTGAGGCCAGTCTGCCCCAATTTCTTAAGGGGCAAAGAAATCCATTTCCAAGGCAACTAATCCCAGCCTCCATGGTATTAACCGCTGATCTATATAGAATAACTGGATTGCTGATTACGTCATAATTTTGAAGTAACCGTGCCCCATATTGGTATGCCCAACTGTAGTCTCTCAGAACATTACTCACATTGAAAATGTTGCAGCCAACCATATAATTAATTGAGAAGATATATTCTCATGGAAACTGAAAAGGCGGTATTTTACGTTACCTCCTCAGTTCGACCTGACTGTATGATAAGTGCCTCAACAATGGCAGGTTTAACTTAATTCGGCAACAGTTGTACGAGCCTTTAACATCTTCAATGGACAACATCAGCATTTGACAATATATATGTACGACCGATGAGTGAGTTCTGGGGATCATAGGAAATCTATACGGATCTTTGTTCATCCCGCCTGAGTGGGGCAGTGGTACAACGAAATTGAAGCCGAAAGTTATTGAGACTGAAGAAGACAAGACGTCAATCTTGCACGTATTATTATTCTGTGTGTGTTGGGGGGGGGTTAAAACTTAATGAAAAAATAAACTAGCTGTAAACTAGCATCTTGTCAACCGTTGTCTTTATTTTGGAAGCACTGAGTGTGAGATTCAGTTGCGCAGAACGCATATGTAAGTCCCAATGGATGTCTTGTCTTGGGTTTTCTCTTGCGATATCTCCACTCAGGGAGCATTCCATTTGAAATCAAGAAGTGGTCCCCAGTCTATGGTGCCCGATTTGCTTCATTTTCTCACATTTTGTAGTTTATGGGCCCAATATGATAAATCCAAAATATTAGACTCCTACTCCAAATGGTCTCCCTTCTACAAGGGTCAAAAAAAAAAGTGGGCGTGGCACTTTTTTGGGCTCGGCCGTCTGTTCCTTAGCCATCTAAGTTTTGGAGATACTCCAATTTAATGAGGTATGACCCTGACATTCAACGTTAATTTAGTGTCAACAAAACTTTTGTCTTTTTTAGTGCTCGGCTGGCATAAATTAGCCTTAATGATTTGATCAGTCAACACCTGGTTTTGTTGTCTAGCTAGTCTGGTCTAATATTATAGACAGCATTGCACATCCGTATTATGGGATTATGTAATTTATGGCGTGTGACATTGATTGATATTAACTTCAATTTGGGTAATCTAGGTAGCTTTAGGCTAACCTGATGGGTCACGTTAGCTAACATTAATTTGAATTATTCTAATAACCGTTTGCCGAGCTAACGTTAACACGTTATCTACCATTAGGGTAGATTGCCAATGGCTTATAATAAGCAACGTATTCATTGAAATTGACTTATGTGTATCTGTCTTTACTACAACCAGTGCATTGTCTTGTCACATCCCCCTCCGAAAAATGCCACTCTGTCTGCATTGGAAAGCTGCACATCGACACGTCTCTCCCACAGAATACTATAACAGGTGCTTACTACCAGGCATAATAATATGGCCGCTCGACCACTTCTGCTTGCTTCAACCTCCCAACGCAGTTCTCTATCACGTCAGCAATCCAGTTATTCTATATAAACTATGAGATTTTTCAACAAACTTGGTATTAACATGGTTAGATGCTGTTTTTGTTTGTTTAGAAATTTTTATTTTTTCCAGGTAACTCAACTTGGTGCGACTTCCTTTCATCCCAAGATGTATTTTAGATCACTTTAGATGTGCATTTTAATCCTCCTGCAAAATAATAAATGATTATCATATAGATCAGTTTTAACCAAACTTGGTATAGTGTTAGACCACATGGTGTAGATGTAATTTTTGATTTTGTTTGTTCACTCATTTCCAAAACCTTTTCAACCTTGAAAGAAATTGCCTAATCCAATTCATCAACACTGATGATCTTTTAGGCTGCATAAATTATGTTCATTTGCAACTTTTCTTGGGCAAAAAATACAATCTTGCACAAATTTATCATCCGCCCCAATTTCGTGAATATCAGGACATTGACCTCAAAAATGTGATCCGGGCTCCACTCGCTTGCGGTGCTCATCGAGGCACACCAACACATTTCCCGCCTTGTTCAATATCCAAATAACGCATTTGCATCAAAAATTTATATATGTACGTGATCAACGAAACACATGCTTCCGTCGCCCATTGTCGATGATGAAAATGACAAAGGGATGGTGGAGAAAAATTCAGATTTTGAAGTACCTTTTTGCTCCACGCGCAATTAACGGCCATTAATCCTATGCCATGATCCTTTGTAACACACAGTAGTGGTATTAACAAACAATAGATGGCGCAGCTCGTGCTTACTGGAATGCGAAGAAGGAAAAATTCACAGAATTAGGGCAATTTACGAAATTAGGCAGGCGGACGCCAAGTGAGAAATCAACAGCTTAATAGAATTTTGAGATTGCAGTTGTGTTTGGTGAGGAGAGTTATGCGCACATCAGGTATCGGTGCAAATAAAACTCATCAAGGGAGAAAGCAGGGTGCGTGCTGGCCAAAAATTTCACTTAGCTGCAGTGGCTAATCACCCTGAAGTTCAGTTAGCCACAGAGAGAACCCATTTAGCCACACATTTTGCCTTAAATTTTAGTTAGAAACCTGAGAGAACTTGGATTCAGTCATACAGTGTGCATACACAGTCACAGAGTAAGTGTACAGACAGCCAGAGACAAGAAGGTATGTATCATGATGTCAGGGACTACTTGCACTATAGTGTTTTAGCCAGGTATTCTTTCCATCAGGGTGGTTATTGGCAGTTACAAGCAATTTTCAAATCGAGTGGCAATGAAATTTGTACAGGCTGCAAAATGCATTAAAAATCACGTTTTTAAACTGTGTGATTAAAATTCAAACATGGACGGAAATCCATTGAACTTTTTTGAACAGGTAGGGACGACCCTGTTCAAACTGCGTGGTGAGAGAACACTGTACTAGTATCCTGACCTCTGTCGGTGTTGGCTTTCCTGCAGCTGTAATGTGGTTTGCATGCTACTAGAGATGAAAAGAATAAAACAGAAAGTTGTTCAGAAAATTGAATTGCTGCATATTTTTCACAGAAAAATAATTATGGAACTTGAATAACTAACACCCACCAAAACTTGGACAAACTGCACACAGTCACATGGTATAACAATATTGTGGTGACAGAGAGCTGGTTCAAGTTCCTGCTTTGCAAGAATACTGGGTAAGTATTAAGGACTATTAAGGCCATCCTCTCCAGTCTACTTATAAAGCTGCTACTTTAGACAAATGGGAACTTGATCAATAGAAGTCCAATATCACTTTGATGACAAATAGTTGAATTACTAACTTGATAGGGCCAGCTTACCATGCCTAAGATGGTCAAGTAAGTAAGTCAAGTCGAGTAAAGTTTATTTCATCCATAGACATGGAAATTGAAGTGCTCATACCCGTCTAATGCCCATAAAAACGGTAGCATAAATATACATACAGTCCCTATAAGAGGGTACACAAAAAATTAACATCATAAATACAGTTGGATAAGCCATACACAGGCCTAGACCATAAATAAAATAGATCAGTCAGATCATAAGAACACTGCATAAATACAAAAAGACCTTAATACACTATAAATATTATGGAAAAGTACGTTTAAAGTGCTTGTTGTGCTGTCTGATAGCCTGAGGTATGAAAGGGAGAGCATAACGCTTTGTTCGCGTCACAGGAGGCCTTAGCCTACCACTGCGTTCCATAACCCTACCTGTCAAATTCCCATGCAGAGGATGAGTAGGGTCTCTATTTATTTTCTGTGTCATTTTTGCCAGGCGGTCATCATATATTTTATCTACTGTGTTCGACTCTCCCACCATTTTTCCAGCCCTTCTAGTCACTCTGTCAATCCTGGCCTTCTCAGTTTCCCCAACATTCCCACCCCATCCCACCACACAGTAACTCCAGACGCTACATATTACTGCCATATTACTGGTCATTTTGTAATCCACATTTGTGGTCAAGTGATTATTACATGTATTACAACATGAACTGATCCAACTTAGGCACACAGGTACCTGTGTAATTCATGGTGTGAAATGGATTAAAAGGATACGACCACTATGAATTCACATCAACACACCTGGATGCAATCTAACTTTGGCTTATACAGTAAAATATGACTTGAATGCAATGAACCCACGCTCAATTTAGCACTTATCTTCTTTCAGTTGGTGGTGATCGTTTGTCAGAATCATTTTACTACAACTCAAATTCAGATTGAAGAAACGTGTATATTTACATTATGTAAATTCCATTTGCTCAGAGTGCAACATGTTCAGATTTGAACATGACTGCCTTCAAGATAAAATTTTACCTGAATAACAAACTAGTTGTGGTCAAAAATGTGTTACGGGCAAATGTATGCCAGTAAGAGGGGAAAAACTGCCATAGGTTCGGCTAAATATCGGAAGAGGTTTTCGGATTCAACTGTATACAGTGATAAGGATCGATGTGTGTACTTTTTAGCTTAGTTTTTTGGAGTAATATGTCTAGATGCATCATTCACCATAAAGCACAACGAAGATGATTATCATTTTGTCAACAGCACCGTTTGTGGTAGGCAACTCGCGTTATGGATTTGTTTCTGAAAGCAATAGCTTATAATGTAGAGGCTCGATCCTGTTTTGGATTTAACTTAAACAATCATACTGATCGTTCGCTTTTGTGTATTTCTGTCTCAACGTCAGCAGCACGCAGTCGGCTGCTTGGAGTTTGGCTGAAAATGACTTGTGGCAGAGTCGCATGTAACCGACAGGTACATTGTAAGTTTAAAGTCGCGAAAAATGCTATCATTGTTGTATAATCACTAACAGTAGGGTAGTCGACTGATTGTCATGGTTGCACTGAATTCCGTTCTGATTGCATATGTGAAGAGTTGTCCAGTTATACCTTGAGTGGACAGTACGTTTGCTTGCTGAAGATGATAATCTCTGCTATATTACCGACTAATTTGCTAATCTGTTCTCTGCGATTTCCGACCTGTGACTGGGTAGCGGCGTTTAGAATACTGGGCCATTCTGACAAATAGCTGGCATACCAACAAGTCTGCCATTTATTTAGTTATAAGGTTGCTCAAAGGCAGGGCTATTCAACATATCTTGAAAGGGCCGGTGTGGGTGCAGGCTTTCATTCCAACCAAGCACGAACACACCTGATCCTAGTAATCAACCCCAAGAGTCTGCTTGATTAGCAGTATCAGGTGTGTAAGTGCTTGGTTAGAATGAAAGCCTGCACCCACACCTGCCCTTTCTGGATAATGTTGAATAGCCCTGCTGTAAGGCATAATGATTGCGTGTCAACTGCTAGTGTAAGGTAGCCCATGTCACTGCGGTCAAGCTATCACCAGTTCAGAAAACAACGGTCAAACTATCACGGCTAAAAATTTGATGTGCAAATACAGCGGATAGCGCGGTAGTAAAGTCACGTGATACAATTGCTGTCAAAAATCAGCTTGTGGAAAGAAATAACGAGGCTTATTCAACAAAATAATTTTGTTCAGAAAATAGCCGTAAACAACTTCCATAATTTGGTTTGAAAATTACTTTTATTTATTTTTCTTTTCAGTAAATAGTTGACATTTCATGCAGATTGAAATGTGAGATTTTAGTGAAGTACTGTCACTCCAGATAACTAACAATTGCATGTCACTGTATCAGTGTTTTACTTAAAGCAAAAAAAAAAAAAAAAGGAAGATATCACTCTGGCATTAATGAAGGAATAGCCATTAGAATCGGTATTTTGATGTGGACAAAAGAGAAAATTCAAGTGGGAGCCTTAATACTTGTGTAATTCATGTTTGTGGAAATTAGTGGTCCCAAACCATACGGCACACGCTGTAGTAAAAGCATATTGAATAAAGAGAGAATGCATGGGTGAATCATTATATAAAAAGCCATCAAAGTATGTGCTTTGCAATTGGACACACCTAAATGGGGGCGTGTCTGAGGGCCTGTAATGGTGAAAATTGGAAAACTTTGTGAAAATTAGCACTTGCATACAACAATGCATGCATTCCAGTGCAGGATGTCTGAATAGGAAGAGACTCCATGTTGGATATATGAAATAAATGGCTATCAAAGTTGGTACTGTGCAATGTGCGAATGCAGACAATTGAATGGGGGGCGGGGGGGGGGAACATGTTTGAGGGCTTATAATTCCTGCAAATTAAAAACTTTGTGAAAAGTAACACTTGTACACTATAATGCATGTGTCCTACTATAGCTCTACGGAATATGAAGAGATTCTGAGGTGCAATTTTTTAATAAATGGCCGTCAAATTTGGTACTGCGCAATGTACGAATGCAGACAATTGAATGGGAGGGTCATACTTGAGGGCCCGTAGTTCCTGCAAATCATAGTTTGCGAAAAGTAACACTTGCACACTATAATACAAGGATCCTAGTATAACCCCACAAAATATGAAGAGATTCTGTGGTGGAATTTTTAAATAAAATGGTTATCAAATTTGGTACTGTGCAATGTACGAATGCAGACAATTTGAATAGGGCATCATACTTGAGGGCCTGTAGTTCCAGCAAATCAAATAGTTTGTGGAAAGTAATACTTGCAGACTATACAGCATGTGTACTAGTATAAGCCCATGTGCAGAATATGAAGAGATTCTGACGTGGAATTTTTAAATAAATGGCCATCAGATTTGGTACTGTGCAATGTGTGAATGCAGACAATTGAATGGGGGTCCATACTTGAGGATCTGTGGTTCCTGCAAATCAAATGGTTTGTAAAAAGTAACACTTGCTTATTATAGGTCAAGTGACGAAGTATAAACTCAGTGAATATGAAGAGATTCGGTGCCAAACTTATTGAATAAATGGCCATTAAATGGGGAACTATTTTAATGTATGAATGGAGACTATTGATTGGGGTGCTATGTTTGAGAGCCTGTAATTCCAGTAAATCAAAATGTTTGTGAAAAATAACGATTGCTGACAATACTACCTGCACTGTAACACAAATGGACTGAATAAGAAGAGATTCTATGATGGAATTATAAAAAAAATGGGCATCAAGATTGGAACTGCTGCAGTGTGCTAAAGGGGACGATTGAATGAGGGGCCACGTTTCAGGGTCTGTAATTCCTGCAAATCAAAAACTTTTTTTAAAAATAACGCTTGCTTGCCATACTACATCTATTATAAAAAAAGGGAATATGTAGAAATTCCATTGTGAAATTATTAAATAAATGGCCATCAAATTTTGTTACTCTTGCAATGTACAAATGGAGACAGTTGAATGGGGGCCATTTTTTAGGCCCTGTAATTTCTGTAAGTCAAAAAGTTTGAGAAATATAAAACCTCCTTTCCATGCTTCATGTATTCTTGTACAAGCACAGTGAAAATGAAGATTCCATGCGGAATAATTAAATAAATAGCCATCAATTTAGGCACTTTAATAATTAAATAAATTGAATGATTGACTGTTTTAGTACCAATCAAAAAAGAACTTTAGGCACTTTTTTAGATCAAGTGTCAGAGAAATTTTTGAATCAATGATAATGGAATTGGTGACCATGAAAAAAATTGAATGATTGACTGTGGTTTCAAACTACCAATAATTTGTTTTTGTTCAAAATCTTAGGAAACAAGCTTTGATTTGCATACCCTATTAAGCCACATTTGACAATCTGCATTTTAAATTTCATATCCACAAGGAGATATGTTAGAAACCAGTACTGTTCAACTAATTTGAAAACCCTTTTGTAAACAATCAATTGGTTCAGCATTGGTGAAACTCAACACATTGCAAAAACCAGCAATTTATTTGTGCTGTTTTGTTTCATGTTCATTTTATTAAGTTCAGACAAAAAAGAATTCAATACACCTGTGTTCAGCAACCCAATTTGAACTTTTTCTCAGAGTCTAATTTGATCTATTTAGAAATATTTTTACCTGAAAATCCTCACAGTTTGGAAAAATACCTAACATGTTTGACGGTTTTTATTCTTCCGGGACAATGGATACATTTGATGGTTTTCTAAACATGGATTGCAGCAATTAAGGCAAATCAATTGTTAAAATTCTAAGATTGTTTGGTTGGATCAAAAACCAAACTCTTCATTTGTCTTAGGTGTATGGTTTTTGTTACCCTTGCTTGTATGCCTTCCTCTTCATTTGTCTTAGGTGTATTTACCCTCTTAGCCTTCCCCTTCGCCAGAAATATCCATGTATGCCTTGCAAAATAAAATAACCTTGATCATATTGTATTTATTTTTCTTTTATGCTAATTATTTCAAGTTATGTTTTCTAACAGACTGAATTAGTCAATGATAGAATTGGATATCTCCAACTTAAGTACCTGAACACAAGTGTTTTATTTCTTTCCTTGACCTAAACATAAACATGACAGAAAATAGATTGGACTCATTTGCTTGCCCAATAAATGGTTAGTTTTGCGACAACATGTTCATAATTTCACCAATGAAGAACCCACCGATTCTCCATTTTGATGTTACTTTTTTTTCTCTTATGCTGTTGTTTTATGTATTTTACAACATGCACTTGTAAATTTTATTCTTCATGGCATAGAAATATGCATGAATGCCATGAAGAATAAAATTTACAAATTCTTCATTGGTAAAATTATTGGTATTGCCTATGTAGGGTAACGCCCCACAGACTGTAGGTTAGGCCAGAGGTTAGAGGCTAGGCTAGCCGGCAGGGCTAGCAGAGCAGGGGTAAACCCCCCACCAGACGGCCAGGCCAAGGGTTAGCGGCTGGGCTTGGCATTCCTACTCTATAGCCTGGAGCCATGTCGGCCTGTGCTCAAGTAGAGCCACATAACCGGATGTGACGAGTCCTGTCCATAGACTGTAGTTTAAGGTTCTGTCACTCAAATTGGCCACGCCTGAATTATGCAGAACTTTAGTCCTTTATATAATGTAAATAGGAGAGTGACATAACTGTGGAGGGGTGAATTTTTTTTCATGGAGGAGAAAATTAGCCATAGAGACCAAAACTGTATCCCCCCCACTCCCGGGGATATTGATACTCAGTGAGCCAACCACCTCATCTTCCCAGCGGTGTACAGCATTCGTCGCGCTACTGCCTCACTGATGCGAAGAACGTTCGTCTCGCAACCACTTCACGAATATAAACAGCGTTCGACCTGCCACCGCAAGCAACTTCACAGGATCCATTCCTTCACGACAGATATGACCCCGCATCTCGGCCTTAGTGAACCAGATAGCATCAAGCTGAGTTATCCTTTTAGTCTAGCATGGAAGCCGAAGCTAGCTTGGTCGCTACGAGCTAAGAGGGCGTGTTTCAGCAAACGGGCTCCATTCGGCCCGCCCTTTGGTTCCGCGTCAGTTCCAGCAACGGCCCACCTTTTTGCCCAATTTTGGATTAGCCAGGAGATAGGCGGAGTCAAGTAAGTGCCAAGATGGTGACCAAATTTGCTTCAAAGTGAATATTCAGAAACCTATGGGTGACGTCACGGAGGCTATGTCCATGTTTTATGCAGTCTATGCATCTATCGCATTAATAATGGGGAGAGAAATGCCCGACTAGCGCATTTTGTGCCCTGTGCCATCTTTTTTGGAACATGTTGCAACCAAATACCACCACGGGCGGCACAGTGGCATAGTGGTTAGCACTGTCGCCTCACAGCAAGTAGGTCGTGGGTTCGAATCTGTATGGAGTTTGCATGTTCTCCCCGTGTTCGCGGGGGTTTCCCCCACCCACAAAAACATGCATCATAGGAACACTCCTGCCAGCACCCCTGACTAAGGTCCTGGCTTTAGAACTGGAGTTGGTCCCCGGGTGCTGCTCTGTGGCTGCCCACTGCTCCTAACTATAGGCTGGGTCAAATGCAGAGGACAAATTACCCCACGGGGTTCAATAAAGTGAAGCTTATCTATCTTAAATCTTGATGAATATATTCACTACTCACATTATCTACCACTTGAGACCAAGCATTGTATACAACTTTGGAAGGCACATCACCACTTCCTCATTGAACAAAAATAAGCCCAAATACGCAAAAAAATCATAACTGTTGAACGGAATAGGTGCATATTATCCTCCATGACAAGGACCATCCCCCTTGAATTTCCTATACAAATTGACCTCTGACTGCGCAGACAGGTGCAAAGTCACACAAACTACAACTCCCAATTCCAACTGTAGAGACACCAGCACCCCGTGTGCTTGTTTCTCACAGGGCTGAACCTCGAGAATGTGCTTGCTAAAATGTTGACGCTGAAGTTAAAAGCAATGTCTCTCTCACATACACACACACACACTAGAGTGGCTGTCTGGCAGAATGAAGGTAGTTTGTCTGTCTGACACACACACACACACACACACACACAAACAAAAATACAATGAGTGAGAGGACACATCAGGTTTCATCCAGAGGTATTCAAAAATTCTTCATTCACACTGACATTGTTTAATGGACAAATGTGTTCAGAGTTTATAATGGCTGCTTTGCCAGACCATTTGTCTGTTTTCTTCCAAAGTGACATTTTTCAGGCCTGCACAAATTTTCCTCCGTTTTTGATGTATAATTTGTGTGTGTCTCAACCCTTTTCTAAATTGGCCTGCAGCCAGGGTATAATTTGTGTGTGTATTAAAAAAAAATTTTTTTTCAAGTTGTTTTTTTGACCTCTCCACTCTAAATTCTAGAGTGCGAGGAAATTGATACAAACATTCCGCCCATTGACTTACATGAAAAAAAGAAGGGATGAAAAATGGGGATTGCGAAAGAATGAAAAGGGTTTATGCAACAGTGTATACCAGGCGGGGGGACACGGTTGGGCCGAACGTTTTGGCGTTTGAACCGCCTCTCTATCACGAACCCTTGGGCAGTTGATACGGGACAGCCGAATTGGTGGAAATGGAAGAATAATAAACACGCTGAGGAAGAACAATATGTGGCTTGCCTTAAGCACATATTATAAAACAGGTGCTTCCCATCCTTAAATGTGATTGGCTGAGCCGTGTTCCATGCCGGTATAAAAAAAGTGTAACCCACAGCACAAAATATCCCTGTGCACCTGGCCTAGCGACCAACTACTCTGCACTCAACTGACTTGTTAGGTTACATTTATTTCAAGACTTTTAACTCTATTTCAGTGTTAGCGAAGTTTAGCCTTTTAACCCGCTAACCAGTTGGCTATCTACCTAGCTAGCTGTATACTTTGATATCACTTTAGCTTGCTAGCTATGTTGCTAACTAGCTCTCTATTTCTGAGCGCTAGCTAGTTGACAAGCTGGCTAGCAAACAAATGCATAATTCAACATGTTTTCCTGGACACCGGCAAGTGTGGAGGACAAAAGTCAATCTTGTTCCCTACTCTCGCTGCTGGTTGTAATGATATGGCCGATCAGCGCGAGTTGAGAACAAGGAAACTTTAAAACTGAAACGAACGTAAAATTATTTAACGGGGCCTTCGGGAGACCGAAGGAGACATTCCAAACAGCCTGCTTTCATAGTATGTCTACATTAACGAGCCCAAATAGCCTGATGTGACAAGATAATTGCGCTAGATGAAAAACTAATCTTAGCGTCTGTGTTGCTTGCCAACCATTCTGTCCACTCGATCTTGCTTGGTGGAGAACGAATAGTTCTCAATTTTATTGTTGCATTATTACCAATAAATTGTTTTTTTTTTTTTCTTGTGTGTTTATTTAATGGGCTATGTGTCGGGTAACCGTTTTATAAAAGCAATAAGCCCCTTGAAGCAGTGGGTTACAGTGATTTTATAACGGTGGAGGGGCACGAAGGCACTCCACTGCGCGTCGTGCCTTAGAACGCTGCTCCGCTGTTATAAAATCACTGTAACCCACTGCTTCTCGGCGCTTATTCCTTTAATGAAGTAGGGAGGTTCTGTAAAATGCAAATAAAAACAGAATACAATGATGACCAAATCTCATAAACCCATATTTTATTCGCAATGGAACATAGACAACACATCAGATGTTGAAAGTGAGAAATTTTACCATTTCAGTAAAAATATTCACAAATTGTGAATTTGATGGCAGCAACACATCTCAAAAAAGTTGGGACATGGCTGTGTTTACCATTGGGCAACATCCCCTCTTCTTTTAACTACAGTCTGTAAACGGCTGGGAAATGAGGAGACCAGTTCTGGAGAGAGGAATGTTGTCCCGCTCTTGTCAGATGTAGGATTCCTGCTGCTCAACAATCCTGGGTCTTCTGTGGTGGATTTTTTGTTTCATGATGCACCAAGTGTTTTCTATTGGTGAAAAGTGTGGATTGCAGACATGCCATTTCAGCACCCGGACTCCTGTACGATGAAGCCATGCTGTTGTGATGGATGCAGTATGTGGTTTAGCATTGTCTTGCTGAAAAATGCAGGACCTTCCCTGAAAGCGATGGTGTCTGGATGGGACAATATATTGTAAAACCTCTATAGTTTTCAGCAATGATATTGCCTTTCCAGATCTTTTAGCTGCCCGCCTTTAGGCTCTAATGCCACCCCATACCATAAGAGATGCAGGCTTTTGAACTGAGCGCTGATAACACGCAGGATGGTCCCTCTCCTCTTTAGTCCGCACGACATTGCATCAATTGTTTCCTAAAAGAATTTCAAGTTTTTGCTCATCTGACCTCAGTACCGTATTCTATTTTGCCTCAGTCGATTTTAAATGAGTTTGGGCCCAGAGAAGACTGCAGCATATCTGAATCGTGTTCACCTGGCTTCTTCTTTGCACCATACAGCTGCAACTTGCACATAGATATTGTAGATATTCCTAGGCCCATCTGCATAGTGCAGTTATAGTTCACGCACGCCCATGTGAAACTTGGTTAATTAAAAAATTAACCCGGTAATGATGTATTGATTGACACGTTTCTTATCCAACTCAGCAGAGTATAAACTATCCGCAGTAACTGAAAGACATTGATTGGATCATTAGAAAAGTATTTAAACAGGAATAACTATTGCTAAAGTTGATGAAGCCAAAGTGTCATAATCTTCATCCAAATCACAGAACTTTTGGAAAGTAAATGTAGTGATTGACCCATTTTCTGTGTCACACACGTAACGCAGCCGCTTTCTGGTCCTGTACTGCCAATATTTTAGGCAAATATCAAGTTGATGTACCACAATGATAGGAAAGCACAGGTATTTTGTGGTTGTCTGATATTGATCCCAATCTGCAACCCAATTAAAATGCAGTGCATTGAAAAATGGGAAGGATACCTTCCAAATGTCACACACAATGCGAGAATCACCTTTCCACTGTTTCCCTACAGGAGCTGCACTTCTGAACACATTGGATCAGCACAATGATTCGGGCAGGAGTCTGTCTGAGACAGGACACTGAGACGACCCTACCAGAGCTCCCCGAGCAGCACAGGATCGGAGCGAAAGAAGAGGAACTACATGGACTGGAGTCTGTACACATGGCAGGGTCAGAGACAAAATGTACTACAGCAGGACTCAACATACTGGAGCCAGAGTGTGTTATTGTACACAGCAGGGTCAGTGATTTATATTATGCGGAAGCATCACTGATAAAAACAGAAACTGATCTGGGCCCCAACAACACTGGGGACGTTGAAACGGAGAGCCTTTGCTTTAAAGGTCTGGCCCATGTACCCCATCTGTATCTTGATCAAGTCAAAACTGAAACTAATGATGGAAATTATACTAAGGCCGAACACGTCAGTGTCTGGCCAGAAATGAAGTGTGGTTACATAGAATCTCTTGACGTTAAGCTTGAATCCGGTGAAATTTTGGTGAGCGATGTCATGAATACTGAGCAAAATGGAGCTGGTGTTGATGAAAAAGGAGAGACTGAACTGCATCACTGTGCAGGAGAGCCCAATCCAAACTGCGAAAAATTAGGGAAAAAACAGCCCAGTTTAATCCAAGATGTGGGAATCCATATGAGGGAAAAGCCCCACCAATGCTTTCAACGTGAGAAGTGCTTTTTGAGGGAATCAGATTTGAATATCCACCAGAAATTTCATACAGAAGGGGAAAAGCCATATCAATGCAATGAGTGTGAGAAGTCTTTTGCTTGGAGATCTCAGTTAAATTACCACCGGAGAATTCATACAGGTGAAAAGCCCTTCAAATGTGCTGACTGTGAGAAGTCTTTTGCTCAGAAATCATATTTGAAGAGCCACCGGAAAATTCATACAGGCGAAAAGCCATACAAATGTGACCACTGTGAGAAGTTTTTTCCTCATAAATCTCAATTAAATATCCACCGGAGAATTCATACAGGTGAAAAGCTATACAGATGTGATCACTGTGAGAAGTTTTTTCCTCAGAAATCTCAATTAAATAACCACCAGAGAATTCATACAGGTGAAAAGCCCTACAAATGTGGACAATGTGAGAAGCGTTTTACTTGGAAATGTGATTTAAAAGCCCACCATAAAATTCATACAGATGAAAGGCGATACAAGTGTAATCAGTGTGAGGAGCGTTTCAGGCATGAAAGTGCTTTACGGCGCCATGATCGAATTCATGCAGGTGAAAGGCCCTTCAAATGTGACCACTGTGAGAAGTGTTTCACGCGTAAAGGTGATTTACAGCGCCATGGTCGAATTCATACAGGGGAAAAGCCCTACAAATGTGATAATTGTGAGAAGTCTTTTGGAAGGAAATCTCATTTAAATATCCACCAGACAAGACATACTTGTCAAAACCCATACAATTGTGAACAGTATGAGAAGTCTTTTGCTGGGAAATCTTATTTAAATGTCCACCATAAAATTCATACAGGTGAAAGGCCCTACAAATGTGATCAGTGCGAGAAGCGTTTTTCATGTAGATTTTGTTTGAAACGCCATCAAAAAATTCATAGAGGTGAACGGCGCTACAAATGTAATCAGTGCGAAAGGCGTTTCAAGCAGAAAAGTGATTTGTGGCGCCACAATCAAATTCATACTGGTGAAAGACCCTTCAGATGTGATCAGTGTGAGAAATGTTTTACAACCATATTTATTTTGAAATCCCATCAGAGAATTCATACTGGTGAAAGGCCCTTCAAATGTGATCAGTGTGAGAAGTGTTTTACAACCATATTTATTTTGAAATCCCATCTGAGAATTCATACAGGTGAAAGGCCCTACAAATGTGATCAATGTGAGAAGCGTTTTATGCGTAGAAGTGATTTACGACGCCATGATCAAACTCATAGATGTGAAAGGCCCTTCAAATGTGATCAATGTGAGAAGCGTTTCATGCGTAGAAGTGATTTACAACGCCATGATCGAGTTCATACACGTGAAAAGCCCTTCAAATGTGATCAGTGTGAGAAGTCTTATGCTCGAAATATGCTTTAAATGCCCACCATAAAATTCATACAGGTTAAAAGAAGCTAAAAATGTGATCAGTGCGAGAAGTGTATTGCTCTGCAGTCTAACTGATGTGACCACCAGAGAATTCATATCACTGAAATGCCCTTAAAATATGATCAGTGTGGGAAGTGTTTCAGACATGAGTTAGTTACGACAGCATGATTGAATTCATAGGGATGAAAAACCCCATGACCTGATCAGCCATATTATTATGACCACAGACAGCTGAGGTGAAAAACATTGATTATCTGGTTACAATGGTACTTTTCAGATCGTGGGATATATAAGGCAGTAGAAAAAATGAGCAAGCTTAAGGATGTGAGCAACGTTAACACGTTATTACTGGCATTGATATGGGCTAGTAGGGCCCTAATGTACATAATAGAAGCTTGAGCAGGCCGTTATCATCGATTGATACGGCTTCTCAGGTAGAAGGAAGTTGCGTTTTCTGACAAGTTTGCCCAAGCATGGAGGCTGGTGTGCTTGGCTGTGTGTGTGTTTTGTTTTTTATTTTGTTTTTTTTTGTTTTTTTTTTAAACTGTCCTACAAGAGACTCTGGTTCTGTCCTCGACCGAGGCAGCTTGACATTTAATTAGTGCGAGGTACGATTGATTTTTAAGAGTCAATTATGTTTTGTAAGAGCAGTTGGCTCCCCCAAATCTTCAATAATAACCTTAATTTTTCAAAAAGTACGACCAAACCCTAAATTCTAGCTTTTTTAAAAGCATGATCCCCTTTCCATGACGCAGAATTTTGCCCTTAACTGTCTAAAAAGCATGTTTGCCTTTTCATAACCATGAAACATTGTTGATATAATGAAAAGAACTATTTCTAAATCACTCGTAGTACTTGGAGTAGGGCTCACTAGTCCACATCTATCGTGCCAATAATCGGTGAGGCCTCACTAACCCTCATTTATAACACTAATAAAAGCCACAATGGGGCCCAACTTGCCTACATCTTTTGAGCTATTAATGGGTACAGTAGGGACCCCCATGAGCCCATATCTATTGCACTAATAATAGATACACTGGGGCTCTAGTAGCCCAGACCTGTCACACTAATAAGAGGTACAGTCATGCCCTACTAGCCCATGTCTATTGCGCTAATAATGGGTAGGGTAGGGCCCTAATAGCCCACATCTATCACATTAATAATAGGAAGAGAAGGGTCCTACTAGCGCATATGGCGCAATAAATAGATGATGATTCCCATTCAACTTAAGTGTAACCAGCAGAGGATGGGCTTGCCCATGATGGCTAGATTCCTCTGAAGATTTCTTTCTTTTGGGGATTTTTTATTTTCCCCCAGGACTGTGAGGATTTTTCTCCCAACAGTTTTTTCCATCATTAACTATCTTGGGGATTGTACAGCATTTGTAAAGCATCTTTGTGACCGTTCTTCTGTAAAAAGTGCAAAACAAATAAAACTGAATTGTAAGCACTACCGCGTGCCGTCTTTTTTGAACTTCTTTCAAGTATTTAATTCATAAGGAGTGTGTTTATCCAAAAAACCTTTAGAAAGTGAAACATAAAATTTCTTGTATTTGTGCTGTTTTCAATATTATACAGGGCGAACATGATTTCATGTTCAGTTTTCTGAAGCAAAACTTCCATGTGGTATTGATACGATATCATTGTACTATCAATTATAGTCATCACATGTCAAAAACGCATAGTTCCCTACAATGGATTTGCGTGTAAATTCCTCCATCAACAAATTCAGCACTTCCTTATGTCCTCCTCACTACTCTGGTTGATCCACCAGTCACTCCGTTATATACTTAAGCTCATCTGCATAATGCAATTATTGTTCACGCCCATGTGAAACTTCCCCAGAAATGATATATTGATTGACACATTTCTCATCCAGATCCAGAGAGTACAAACTTTCCACAGTAACTGAAAGACATTGATTGGACCATGATAAAAGTATACTACTCAAAATTTGATGGGGATCATAGGAATTTTTTTGTGAAATGACATGCAAATTTGGTAACTGCCGCTGATGAACAATATATTGGATAAATGACATGCAGTCAGACACAAAACACATTTGCAAGTGCATTTAATGACATTAAATGAGCGTGCAGCCTCACACTTTTGGCTTTCACGAACACTTCATGGTTTCACCTCTGACATGTAAAGTGAAAACAGACAGTGTTCGTTTGATGTTTCATTACCACAGTTAATGTCAATAACGGGTATGGCCTCCCCTGGCTTGAATGACGGCTTGACAACGTCGGGTCATACTGTCAATCAGAACCCGGATGCTTGCAATTGGAATGTTGTTCCATTCTTCAACAAGGGCATTTCCGAGCTCTTCTAGAGTTGGGGGTTGTGCCCTACGACCGAAATGGCGACCTGCAGCATGTTCCACACATGCTCGATAGGGTTTAGGTCCGCGAACGCTGCTGGCCAGTCCATGCGGACAATTGTCTCCTGCTCTAGGAATTGATTCACCACCCTAGCACGATGGGGGGACGGGCGTTATCATCCATCAAGATGAAATCAGGGCCAACAGCACCAGCGTATGGTCTTACGTACACATTGAGGATCTCATCCCTGTACCGCACCCCTGTCATCGCCCTCTCCCCATGACATGCAGGTCCGTTCTGCCGTTCCTGCTTATTCCTCCCCAGACCATAATTGATCCGCCACCATAACGGTCGTGTTCGTTGATGTAGGCATCATTAAATCGCTCACGTTGTCTTCGCCACACCCGTTGCCTCCTGTCAGTAAAGTCCAAGCAATATCGGGACTCATCAGTAAAGAGAACTGGAGCCCACTCGTTGTGTGTCCATGTGACATGATCGTGAGCCCAATCCAAACGGTCACGCCTATGACGCACGGTCAGTAGGATTCGAACACATGGCCTTCTTGAGTTGAGGCTGGCAGTATGAAGACGATTCCGTATCGTCTGAGTGGATACCCTGACCCCCGAGGCGTTATGAAGGTCATTTCGTAGGGTGGTGGCTGTCCAGAAAGGATGACGTCGTGCCTGAAGTGTGAGAAAGTGGTCTTGTCGTTGTGTAGTCGATCTCTGACGACCACCCCCATGACAGTGTGCTGCTGTACCAAATGTTTGATGCCAGTTCCACGCTCTGTTCACAACGCTTTGGCTGACGTTAAGTGCATTAGCAACGTGACGTTGTGAGAAGCCAGAGTCAAGCATTCCGATGCATCTTCCCAATTGCTCTGAAGTCAATCGACGTCTAAGACGTTGAGGAGACATTGTTATTGCTAAATGTAATGCAAAAAATTTGGGAACTTCCAAATTTTCACCAACAAGCAACACACACATCTGAGTTGAAATGGTGAAGTGTTAGTCAAAGCCAAAATGTGAGGCTGCACGCTCATTTAATGTCCTGAAATGCGCGTGCAAATGTGTTGTGTCTGACTGCATGTCATTTATCCAATATATTGTTCATCAGTGGCAGTTACCAAATTTGCATGTCATTTCACAAAAAATTCCTATGATCCCTATCAAATTTTGAGTAGTATATTTAAACACTTGCGTAATAGCAGTTAGGTTGTATTTTCTCAACTTCGCGCAGCTGAGAATGACTTAATTGCATGGAAAAAAAAGACTTCGAGAACCGACCCTGGAGTGCTGAGCTTATATTTACGAGATGGAAATGTGATTCTGAGATGGAAAATGGCAGTTATTGTGAATGGAACAGACTGCAGGGCTGACAGCATTGATTCGCTGGAGGAGAAATTCAGTGATGGAGAGTTTTTCCTCTTGATGTGTGAGTTGAACTATCTCTGTATGGTGTAGCTCTATCTTAATTCTAGCCAGCTAGCTAACTAGTCAGCTATTTCTAATTACGGTGGTAAACAAAAAATCACAGCGCTAGTTTGTCACATTGGTTTTCAAGAGTAGTCGATACTGGAATATACTGGCATTTTGCTTAATGTGGCGGCATGTTTTAGAATTTATAACGCATTTAACAAAATGGAATGCCTTGGATTTTTGCTCGTTTAAAATGCAAACAGCTATTATTGTGTTGTTATACTTGCTCCTTATAGGGTGTGAAAAACGTTGTTCCAAGCTTTTGTTTCACTTTGATGATCAGAATTGTAAATGGCAAGCTTTGCACCTGAGTGAAAGTTCTGACCGTAAAATAAGCAGTTCCTTTAATGAGTGTGTGTGCTTGCTGATGTGGTTTTGGAGAAAAATGGTCAAAACTCTGAAATTTATCATGGAGAAAAGGCATGTTTTGGGTTAGAGGAGGTTACTGGTGACCATTGATGTCCAGCTGCGCCTATATTTGATAAACTCATGCTAAATTCAACCAGAAAATCATTCATTCATATTGAATTCCATGAGTCAAAAGTGAAATTGTGTTAAAAATATGATTATTTTATGATTTGACAGTGCGCCATTTTGAGGGCTCTGGGAGTTTGGGGAACCACCTTGAGAGCTGTCTTATTTTGTTTCTAAAGAGTGGATAATTTAATATTTCATGCTCAGATGATGAATACTTGTGGTCTAGGAGTTTATGATCCCAGAAATGTGTATTTTAAACCCCTAGCCATTTTTCAATCCTCAGTATTTTCTTTTTTACAATTTCAATGCATAATTTTGATGAAGATTTTTGTTTGCAGCCTTTTTACTCAACCAAAATCATGAAAAGAAACAAATGGGATGGAATTCTAAATGCTTCAAGTGTCTTGTCTCAGTTGAGCCATATTCCATCTCTCTATGAAGGTTATATCTTGAATTATGAAGCATTATATAGGGTAACGCATAAATAGCCATATTTGGCTTCTGCGCAAAGGGGCTAAGGTTCTGCCCATAGACTGTATAAAATGATGGACGCAGCACTCGGGTCTGAAAACTGAGGCCAATGCGGAAATCTCCAAAGTTTGCATTCTATTTAATTGCCAGCAGATGGTGACATTGTTGGTTGAAGAAAGAAGTTCAATCCCATAGAAGTCTATGAGAAAATTACCCTACTTTCCCACCTGATTTATTATTTAAATAATGATTCTCCACATTACTTTATTGTATCTAACTCAAGTTTCAAGTCTCCTTCGATATACCATGATGTTCATTTTTGTAAATTCTGGTCGCAAATGAACTAGAATAAAGGATGAAGCCAGAATATGCTGTAGGGGTGTGGCTATCCTCTGGTCCTTGTCTGATATGGTCAGATCCACCCGTAGATTCACCCCTCGCTCCTCCCTGGATATTCAATTCACGCTCTCGTCCAATAGGAATCACAACCGTTTTCAAAATGACAAAATCGCGCAATTCAAATTCCCAAAATCGAGGCTTCCTAAATGGTGTGCTGAAACCAATGGGTGACGTCACGGTTGCTTCGTCCATCTTTTTATACGGTCTATGGTTCTGTCACTTAAATTGGCCATGCCCTTAATTATGCAGAACTTTAAGTCTTTATATAATGTAAATAGGAGAGTGTCATAAAAATTCACCACCTCCACAGTTTTCACGGAGGGGAAAATTAGCCATCGAGGCCAAAACCATATTTTGAACCAGGCTGTAAACTATGGAAGCCCATAGTGGTCAATATTCAAATGAAAATGTAATCCCACTATTGCAATATAATTTTCCACTTATGAATGAGTTATTTGAGACAATATTAAATTGAAAATGCATTAATCCAATTATCACTTTCATTTTCACATACACTTATGGGAAATCTATGACTATATTCAAATGATAATGAAAAGCTGTTTGACATTTCATTTTCAAAGTCATGCTCTGCAATACAGTGGACAATATTCAAATGCAATAAGCGAAACAGCACCCCCAGCCTATTGCATTTACATTTACATGTCAACACGCTCTTTTAGGGTCAACATGAAAATGACCCTAAAACTTCAGGGTGGGGAGACGGATAGCGTTTTGTCTGGAGTAACGTAATAAGCTATAGCACGCATGGAAGGATAATGCTGCTTTAACTAGCTATGAAATAACATGTCTCCGGCTGAACTGTCAGTTTATTCTTTAGGGAAAAGAAGCTGCTGATCAATGGTGAAAGAGGTCGTGTGTGCGACATGGCGTTGAAAGCGACAAATCAGGGCTGTAAGAGCTTCTCCAGTAGGCATCATAGCTAGCTAGCTGTACCTAAGCGATTGCTTTTAGACTCACTAGCAAGCTAGCTAATGTCTCTGAAATCTGCAAGCACACTTGGGTTGCAGTTGCACAACACTGCCGCGAAGCCTCTGTTAAGTTCATGCATATTACAGCTAGCTCAGTTAATAGAGTTGCGGCAAAAAATCAAATCACATCACTTTAATGTTATGATCATTTACAAATATTTTTCTTGGTTAACGTTAGCTAGCATACTAGCTGCCGAGATGGCTACATCCAAAGCGCAACGTAGCCTAATGCGCGATGGCACACAATACATAGCAGCCTAGCCATCATGACATGATCAGTAAGCCTCCGTGCGTACAAGCGCTACCCAGAAGCTGATTGGTTGGTATGCATATAAGGAACATGGTTTCCGTTCGCGCCCCTAATGAGTGACGTCCTAGCGGAAGACCCGCCTTGATGAGACGCTAACAGATTGCACTTTAATTTTCATTGTGTCCCAAAAAGATCGTGGTGACATGTATTTGAAAATGCAATGGACTGGGAGGTGCTGTTTCCCTTACTGCACTTGAATATTGTCCCATGTATTGCAGGACAAGTCTTTGAAAATGAAATGTCAAATGTCGTCATCATTATTATATCATTATTATTTCCAAGTGATTAGAAAACAGCATTTTCATTTTCATGTTGACCCTAAAAGAGCGTGTTGACATGTAAATGCAATAGGCTGGGGGTGCTGTTTTGCTTATTGCATTTGAATATTGTCCACTGTATTGCGGAGCATGACTTTGAAAATGAAATGTCAAACAGCTTTTCATTATAATCTGAATATAGTCATAGATTTCCCATATGTGTATGTGAAAATGAAAGTGATAGTTGGATGAATGCATTTTCAATTTAATATTGTCTCAAATAACTCATTCATAAGTGGAAAATTACAATGCAATAGTGGGATTACATTTTCATTTGAATATTGTCCACTATGGGCTTCCATAGTAAACGTTTATTTCTGCTGTATAAAATAGGGCTCTGTAACATGAGGGGGTCAATAGGGATTGACTCACTTCTGCAGTCAGCCTGAAGTGGCCATTTGAAGAACTGCAGTTTTTGGCACTTCCATATTGGCCTCACTTTTCAACCCTGGAGATTGCCGCTTGGGTGTAAACAACTGGATCTGATGTTGTTCTCCTCCCCCCCACTATGGAGGGGACAAATTATTGAATATCTTGCTCAGGTGTGATGTGGTGTGGACAGGACTACATTTTGGTGATCTATCTTGGGAATTCTACATTCCGTAAAGTATGCTAGGCATACTGAGAAGGAAAATTAATAATGTTACAATATGCATTTCTCGAAGCATCTGAATCGTACAGGAAAGATTTTCTTCTGCAGTTAGACCAGTAAAACACAAAAATCCCTTCCACTGTTTCCTTACAGGAGCTGCACTTCTGAACACATTGGATCAGCACAATGATGCAGGCAGGAGTCTGTCTGAGACAGGACACTGAGACGACCCTACCAGAGCTCCCCGAGCAGCACAGGATCAGAGAGAAAGAAGAGGAACTACATGGACTGGAGTCTGTCCAGATGGCAGGGTCAGAGACAGAATGTACTGCACCAGGACCCAACACACTGGAGCCAGAGTGTGTTACTGCAAACAGCAGGGTCAGTGATTTACATCCCACAGAAGCATCACTGATAAAAACAGAAACTGATCTGAGCTTCAGCAACACTGGGGATGTTGAGACGGAGAGCCTTTGCTTTAAAGGTCTGGCCCATGTACCCCATCTGTATCTTGATCAAGTCAAAACTGAAACTAATGATAGAAATTGTATTAAGGCCGAACACGTCAGTGTCTGGCCAGAAATGAAGTGTGGTTACATAGAATCTCTTGACGTTAAGCTTGAATCCGGTGAAATTTTGGTGAGTGATCTCATGAATACTGAGCAAAATCAAGCTGATGTTGATGAAAAAGGAGAGACTGAACTCTATCATTATGCCAAAGAGCCAAATCCGAACTGCAGCAAATCAGGGAAAAACAGCCCAGTTTAATCCAAGATGTGGGAATCCATATGAGGGAGAAGTCCCACCAATGCTTTCAACGTGAGAAGTGCTTTTTGAGGGAATCAGATTTAAATATCCACCAGAAATTTCATACAGAAGGGGAAAAGCCATATCAATGCAATGAGTGTGAGAAGTCTTTTGCTTGGAGATCTCATTTAAATTACCACCGGAGAATTCATACAGGTGAAAAGCCCTTCAAATGTGATGACTGTGAGAAGTCATTTGCTCAGAAATCATATTTAAAGACCCACCGGAGAATTCATACAGGTGAAAAGCTATACAGATGTGATCACTGTGAGAAGTTTTTTCCTCAGAAATCTCAATTAAATAACCACCAGAGAATTCATACAGGTGAAAAGCCCTACAAATGTGGACAATGTGAGAAGCGTTTTACTTGGAAATGTGATTTAAAAGCCCACCATAAAATTCATACAGATGAAAGGCGATACAAGTGTAATCAGTGTGAGGAGCGTTTCAGGCATGAAAGTGCTTTTTACGGGCGCCATGATCGAGTTCATACACGTGAAAAGCCCTTCAAATGTGATCACTGTGAGAAGTGTTTCACGCGTAAAGGTGATTTACAGCGCCATGGTCGAATTCATACAGGGGAAAAGCCCTACAAATGTGATAATTGTGAGAAGTCTTTTGGAAGGAAATCTCATTTAAATATCCACCGGACAAGACATACTTGTCAAAACCCATACAATTGTGAACAGAATGAGAAGTCTTTTGCTGGGAAATCTTATTTACATGTCCACCATAAAATTCATACAGGTGAAAGGCCCTACAAATGTGATCAGTGCGAGAGGCGTTTTTCATGCAGATTTTGTCTAAAATGCCATCAAAGAATTCATAGAGGTGAACGGGGCTACAAATGCAATCAGTGCGAAAGGCATTTCAAGCAGAAAAGTGATTTATGGCGCCACAATCAAATTCATACTGGTGAAAGACCCTTCAGATGTGATGAGTGTGAGAAGTGTTTTACAACCATATTCATTCTGAAATCCCATCAGAGAATTCACACTGGTGAAAAACCCTACAAATGTGATCATTGTGAGAAGCGTTTTATGCGTAAAAGTGATTTAAAACACCATGATCAAATTCATACAAGTGAAAGGCCCTACAAATGTGATCAATGTGAGAAGCGTTTCACGCGTAAAAGTAATTTACGACGGCATGATCGACTTCATTCACGTGAAAGGCCCTTCAAATGTGATCAGTGTGAGAAGCGTTTTATGCGTAAAAGTGATTTACAACGCCATGATCGAGTTCATACACGTGAAAAACCCTTCAGGTGTGATCAGTGTGAGAAATCTTATGCTCGGAAATATGCTTTAAATGCCCACCATAAAATTCATACAGGTTAAAGACGCTGCAAATGTGATCAGTGCGAGAAGTGTACTGCTCTGCAGTCTAATTGATGTGACCACCAGAGAATTCATATATCTGAAATGCCCTTAAAATATGATCAGTGTGGGAAGAGTTTCAGACATGAGTTAGTTACTACAGCATGATTGAATTTATAGGCAGTGGCGGCTGGCCAATAGAGGGCGCTAGGGCGCCGCCCCACCAGTTACAACTCACCACATTACCTTGAATAAGACACACAAAAAAAATAAAAATGAAATAATAAAAAAAATTCGAAATATATGTATTTTTTATTTATATATGTCTATTTTTAGATGAGCAAGATAAATGTTATATAGTTAATGATGAGTAAAGTTGTTTCGTTCATCTGTGTTGTCTGATTGGTGACATGTTTCCGCCCTGGGGCGCAAAAATCTTTGCCCATAGACTCTCGTTAAAAGTTGCACATGCGCAGTAGCTCCTCTTCAGTACAAGAGATAGGGCCATGTTGGGGCGCACCTCACTTGCGCCCAGAGCTGAATGCAGCTGGATTTACACAGCACCACCCTCCCGCCAGCGAAATCTTTTCCCCCACTAGAGTTGCGGACACCAACAGAAACTCATTTGCATACAGCCAATCAGCAACCTTGTTCCGGACCACTGAAGGAGTGTCGTGAGACAGTGAAATTTTTCTGTATTTACGAGCCTTGCACCAAGGTACAATATCTCGGAACCACTGACTGCGCAGTTCAAGCCCAGAATACTGCGGTTACATCGTACATGCCTGCCTTACCCTCAGCATAACTGTTGGCCAAATCATTCGTCTAGCCTGCCATTTAGATGAATGAATTGTTATGAATGTATTTGTTCAAATAGTGAAGCTGGTAAAATGAGCTGGTTACAATCAATGTAGTCTAGCAATACCCAACTCGCCGCTTTTTTTATCCTACACTGATCTGGTATATTAACAATAAACTAGTTCGTGACACCGAACAAAATCCAATGAAAATAAAGTAGAAATAATCGGGATTACGTCAGCTTATTCTCGAAAATATGAATGCCCTGTAGGCCGACAGATTATTTTTATCTAGCCGCGCTACTGAACGTTATGAACATATTGGCAGGTTTGGCAAGTGGTGTTAATGAATTGTATTCGCACTTTGCTGTCGGCTGTTAATATAGGTTGATTATGGTGCTTTCTTTCTGCATCATAGAAACATAATTTTAAGTAGACGGACATAGCTATGCATTGGCTGTGCTCTCTATGGAGAAGAATCTTGTCAAAACCATCCCTGACTTTAACCATAGAGTCATTGAGAAATTTGCTTCTCTCAAGGAAAGAAGGGCAAAATTTATGTAAAGAAAGTAGAACACTACACAACATTATAATGTTGCTTTTGTTGTTTTCATTTATGTTAATTCACTGGTGTGATACCTTAGTACATGTTTGCTTGCTTTTTGGTATATGTCAATTTTGGAGTTATAGTCCCCCCTGGAGAAAACTCCACCAGCCGCCACTGTTTATAGGGATAGAAAGACATCTGAACTGATCAGCCATAACATTATGACCACGAACAGTTGATGTAAATAACATTATCTCGTTACAATGGTACCTTTTAGTAAGTGGGATATGTTAGGCAGCAGGTGAATATTTTGTCCTCAAAGTTAATGTGCCTGAAGCAGGAAAAATGCACAGGCATAAGGATGTGCGTGACTTTGATGAGGGCGGGTCATTCTATATAAACTCGACCAAAGTAAAAGAATCTTCCACGGTCACCAACTCAAATTTGGCTCAATTTTATTTTGGGAGTATTTTTACATTCATTATAAACACATGCAAAATCTTAGGCTCCTACTCCAAGGGGTTTCTGAGATATAGGCCCCCAAAAATCGAGGGCCATGCCCCAAGCGAATCGTGAACATAAATTTGTAGGGATTTTGGAGGCCAGTACCATTGGAACAAATCATAGGTATGGGCTGAAAATTGCTATCCAGGGTAAACTGGGTCCATACTTTCAGAATCTTTTGTCAAAGATTATCTATCTCCTTTCATTTTCAAGATATTGGCCTCTCAAATATGAAAAGGATCCCTTACAGAGCCTAAATTGCACAGAAGTCCTTCTATTTTAGGACAGGTCTATCTGTACAAGGAAGATTGACTACACCCAAGGCATAATAGTGGAGTTTGGAGACCCTGAAAAGGGCTCCAGCTGAAAAAGTCACTTTTTTTTTTTTTTTTTGGTTTTGGTTTGGCAAGTTCACCATGTGAGTTACCCATCAGTTTGTGAGCTCAAGCTCAAATGAACTTGGGTTGTACCTTATATAAAACCTTATATGAAGGTTTTGGAGTGGCTAGTCAAAGTCTGGATTTAAATCCTATTGAAATGCAGTGGCATGACCTTAAACAGGTCGTTCACTCTCGAAAACCCCCCAACGTGGCTGAATTAAAATAATTTTGCAAAGAGGAGTGGGCCAAAATTCCTCCACAGCAATGTGAAAGACTCCTTGCCAGTTATCGCAAACACTTCATTGCAGTCGTTGTCACCGAGGGTGGAACAACCAGTTATTAGGTTTCGGGGCAATTACTTTTTCACATAGGGCCAGGTAGGTTTAGATAGCTTTTTTTGCTTTTAAGCAATTTTAAATTTTTAAGTTTTGTAATTAAAACTGCATTTTGTATTTACTTGAGTTATCTTTGTCTAATTTAAAAATTTGCTTGATGATCTGAAACATTTAAGTGTGACTAATATGCAAAAAATAAGAAATCAGGAAGGGGGAAAATACATTTTCACAGCACTCTGTGTATACATATAACCAGTGCTCGATCTTCTCACTTGCCCGAGATCCGTGGCGACCGAAAAATCGTTCGGGTGACCGGATAAGCTCAGACTCCTCGCCCGCCTGGCGAGTGAAAGTTCAGCATGATCTTCATTAAATATTCATACAATCCAACTGAATAATTGATCTTTACATGTACGTCATAAGTTCAAACAAATTCCGCCGCTTTATCCTCATTTTTACGCATTTTAACCAGATTGGTCATATGGTTTCCTCCCCCAGGAGTGCGTTTCCTGAGAGCACAGATGGTAATTAACTTAGTTGGAATCTCCGGTTGCGTATGGACGAACCATGCAAGTTGCTAATTTAGCAACTAAGCTTCCGGAAGCGCACCTCAGAACAAATTCTAAACCCACCCAACTATGTAAAAAAAGCCACCCAAAACATTTACCGAAATTTGGGGTATTTATCTGTTTATTAGCTTACGATAAGCTATTGTCGTGGTGTGGTGTCGTCCAGAACATTTTTTAGGCCTGATGAATTTTTGTGTAAATTTGCCATAACATACTACTAGACCATGTCTCCAGACGTTTTTTCGGATTTTTGATTCAATCATTTTTGTCCATTTTATGGGCCCTTGAAATTTGGCCCCAATGTTAAAGATGGGACTGAGAAATTTCAAAAAAATTATTTCTCAAAAACCGCGCAATAATTTTTTTTCTAAGTAGGCAATCAACTTCCCTCGGTACCATCAATGTACAGTGCGAGCGTCATTTTGATTGAATCGACCGAAGTGGGTCTAGTGGGGGTGCTGTACTTTATGAATATGCAAGATGGCCTGTGGAGGCCAAATGGTTGCAGATAGAGATTAGGTTTGTACTATCGACATATAGGAAGTCATATATGACCTATACATTAACTGTCTGATACTTTTTTTCTAAATCTGGCAATCAACTCATCTTGATAGACTTTATGCACAGTGCGAGTGCCATTTTGATTGAATCGAGGGATTTTTGATTGAATCGAGGGGAAGTGGGTCTAGTGGGGGATTAAGTTTCTATGCTAACATATTAACATTGGGCCTATATCTTGGTTGAGAATGAGCAAAATGGCCTGTGGAAGCAAAATGGTTGCAGATGGAGATTAAGTTTCTATTATTAACATATAGGAAATCATACATGACCTATATCTTGGTTGTGTTAAAGTTGACCTCAGATGACCTCGAAAGGTCAAACTTGAGGTCAAGCAAAATGTTACAATTTTCAAAGGTTTTTAGGCTTGAAAATATAGAAGATTGGGAACATATGTGCATTGAACACTTACAGGAAGTCATGTATGAACTTTCATTTGGTGGCCTTGAACTTGACCTTCGGCGACCTTCAAAGGTCAAACTTCACATAGTGAAATTTCAATGACTTCTATCACCAAAACTATTGTAGATTGAGCTTAGGTTTGTATTGTGGGCATATAGGAAGTCATGTATGCAGTTTCATTTGGTGACCTTGAACTTGACCTTAAGTGACCTTCAATGGCCAAACTTTACTGTGAAATTTCAATGACTTATATCAACAAAATCATTACAGATAGAGTGAAGGTTTGTATTAGAGACGTACAGAAAGTCATATATGAGCTTTCATTTGGTGACCTTCATATTGACCTTTTGAAGGTCAAATGTGACCTAGGGAAGATTTGGTGACTTGTATCACCAAAATGGTCACAGATGGAATCTCGGTTTGTGTTACTGACATCTAGGAAGTCACATATTAACTTTCATTTGGTGACATTGAACTTGACTGTCAGTGACCTTTGAGGGTCAAACTCGACAGTGAAATTACAATGACCTCTATCACGAAAATGGTCACAGATTGAGCCAAGGTTTGTGTAAAGACATTTAGAAAGTCGTATATGAAGTCCATTTACTGACCAATACTTTACCTTCTGTGACCTTTTTAAAGGTCACAATTGACATATTGAATTTTCAATGACTTGTATCACCAAAACTGATTCAGAGCTTAGGATTATATGACAGGTCTTATAAATGTATGTGAACTTTTATTTATTGACCTTTGCATTGACTTTCAATGATTCGAATGTCAAACTTCACATGAAATTTTCATAACTTGTATCATCACTATAAGATTACTTGCCGGTAAGCTACAGGACCCTTGGTCCTATTTTTTGTTTAAGCACATCATATTAATCTTCAACAGTTAACCATGAGCTAGCCCAAGATCAGTAAATGCATTCAATAATCTTTAGCGTTTCTTCTGTGTAGTAAATAATGCTAACTTTAGTTACGATTGTCACTTTTTCAGGGTTTTAAGTCTCTTGCAATATGCGTGATTGACACTCATTGCAGTCGGATGTCACGCACTAACGCCACACATAGTATTTCTCACGCAAAGAAAACAATTTCCAACAGTAGGCCTATATGCGCAGCAGCCGCTATAACTGTGGAAACCAGCAGGAATCAAAACTGTGGAAACCAGCCAGGAATCAAAACGGAAAGGGCTACACCCTATCAGAAAATTCTGGTAAGCGATTTAGCAAACCAAAGAAAAAATAAAACAAAAAAAAGAAACTGTTTGCCTGGAATTATTTACCTGATCCTGCTAATGGCCATTATTCAATCACCCACGAAAATAACACATGTACTTTGTTACAGTATCTGGGTTTTTTTGAAGATTTTGAGGGCAACAACCAAAGAAAAAAATAAAACAAAAAAAAAAAACTGTCATTAATTAATCATTTAAGGATTATCTGGATTTGGCGTGTTCGAGAAGAACAACGGTGCTTGGCAGGGTTGTTTGCCAGCGGACATGGAGCTGCAAATTTATGCGCGCAGTTACAATATTCTACCACTAGATGGATCAGTTATTGAATATTCACAAGCAAGCCAAGCTCGAACACTGTTTAGAATATGGACAAGATCAATCCCTGTTTTTCAGAGGTTGCCTGAATAAAACTCCTCAGCTAAGCCTGATGTGCAAACTGCTCAATATACTGGCCCATAGTATCTATCCAGCAGTTCAAAAAAATTCTCTCTTGCTACAGAAATAATCGTTGTCCTCTGCAGCAACCACATGAGCTACAGTGAGCCAATGGTATCCCAATTAGTAGTTAAGAAAAATCAGTTTTCTGAAGCAAAAATTCAACATAGTATTGATACTATGTAATTCTACTATTAATTATAGTCAATTATAGTGGTTTTTAAACTGCCAGTATACTCAAAGAAGAAACAGTGTATATATAGGAGAGACTGCCTGTTTGGTTTTCCAATACTGTATTTTTCATTAACCTGAAAATTGATTAAAGAGCACAAGGGGAGAACAAAGAGTGGTTGCTTTGCTTCTTTCTATGCGTACTATGAAAAATACTTTGTAATTGTACTTTTGATACTAATGTGTATTTTTTCACAAAATACTTTTGGTACTTTAGTACATTTAATGTGAGCTACTTTAAGACTTTTAACTCAAGTAATTTTCTAATGGGTGAGTTAAACTTTCACCAAAGTAACTTTCAGTAATGGTACTTCTACTTTTACTTAGTTATTTTTTTCCAGTACTGCATACACCCCTGGAAAACGGGAGTATCATTGCCCCCCCGGGAGAAAATCTCACTCAAGCCTGCATTCAAAACTTGAGAGCCCTGCTTTTCTCCCAATCGGTATGTGCTTGTGTGAATGTATTTAGTTTGCGAGGCTGCACATTTATGCTCGTAGGCTTCAAGTGTAACGTTATATTGAGTCAAAAACGAAATAATTAGATAGAGCTGTTCAGAACTTCTACTTTGACTTCATATGGCTTCAAGGTGCCCTATTTTGCTACATTTTCAAGGTTATATTTTGATCTTTGACTCCCCTAGAGTACTCCTGAAAAGTCCAAAAAAGGGTCTTTATGTGGCTCATACTGCCATCCTCAAAACCCCATTTGTAGTCCATTGTAGTCTCTGCCTGAAACGCCTCATTTCGGCGGCTCTTCCGCTATGGCCCCGCCTTCCCCTGTGCCCACTTTCTTCTGATTGGCCAGCTCTGTGGAGAGCGGAGTTGGGCGGGATGAGGCTGCCGAACGCAGTTTTCCAGGTCCGCCTCCCTAGTGTGAAACGTGAGACGCGTCTGCCATCTGATCTAAGGAATCGGTAGGGAAATTCCGCAATCAAACGCTGCACATGTGTATAGATCAAATGAAATGAACTTGTTCTAAAACAGCAGCGAAAGTGGAGGACGCAGTGCGAAAGTCTGGCAGCTCAAGCTCGAATTTGCTATCTACCTACGGCAACTGTGGTGAGTACAGTGGTTTTTCTACTCTAGCTAGGATTCAGGGAAAGCTAGAATCCACCCCATACAGACACATTTGTAGAACGGGTCGACATACTCAAGTGTAGACCGGAGATTGTAGAAATCCGGTGGGTCTGAGTTTAGAAGGAAACGTGGACAGTGAGGAGCAGCAAAAAGTGGACCAACAACTTATGGACTGCTTCAGTGTGTACTATAAGGGCCTGCTGCTCCGTGTGCATAACTGTGGTGTGTCGTTAGCGTGGAGTAACGAACAGCTTCTGCGCTGGTATGACAGAGGGGCGAAAGCTCCAGGCTAAACGGTCTTTTCAGAAATTGGTGGTAATGGTTTACTTATTGCATCGGAAAGACCAGCGTTTGCTCGCGGAAAATGGGCGCACGTTATGGATAGTATGCGACCGCTAGAGAGAGCTCTGGTTATGTTATGAACATAATACAGGTTTTACAGACCGTATGTTCCGTTGGCGTGAACAGTTGCTTATGTGGAGCTAGTGAATCGATAACTTCTACAGGAAATAATTTCGTATTCAATCTCTGCCTTTTTCGGCTTTTTATTAGCCAGAGCAATTTCTAAAGGGGATGAAATTGGCCACAGCAATGCAGAGAAATCGTTTGTTATACCAGACATGTTATAGATTGTGCTTCGCGATTGCTTTCACCACGGTTGCATCAGAGAGCTAGCCCAGATATTGTTGAAGTATCCGGCTAATACCGGTCATGGATAAGTAAAACGATCGTTTCACAAGCACCCAAACACGTTCCCCAAGCTCTGCAAAACCTATGTCTGGTCTAACTGCAGCCTTTTCAGCCCAACTCTGCAGACATTAACAGCACCTCTCCGGTTAGCTTCAACTGTAGTGGCTACAATCAGGCAACCTCATGATGAAACTGCCACATTGATGCTTACCGAAGTAACACAAGCATACCGATCAGAATTACTACATATAAGTGAACCAGGAGCATTTTCAAGTAGCACAGCACGCGAACTAACATGCAGTAGCTGGTAACCGAGCGGTCATAACAACCACAGAGACAAACTGCAATACAGTTTTACAGAGAGTAAGTTCCGTTACCGTGGACAGTTGTACCAAGCATCCAAATTACAAACAAGTATAAAAAGTTAGCTTCAAATGAGGTTAATGTTCACACACCTTCTGTTGAATGTCCCCTTATATTACTCTTGCATATTAAGGACGCAAACATTAGCAACAGTCACTTGGCTACGTTAGCCGCAGTGCTACAGCCACATTCAACAGACCATTACGTTAGGTAGGCTTAGGCAGTAAAGCAACTGCTTCCACATCTGTGAGTCGCGGACAGTCGCGACCAATACAGGCTTTATCTTCAGATATTTTACAAAGCCTGCATTTGACGCCAGTTGTTAGTGCTAACTAACGTTAGTGGTCCTGCTAGCCACCCGTAACACGTTAGCTTCACTTAGATTATTTGCTATTATATTGTCACTTGCAGCTTGTGGCTCCGACAGGCAATGACACTAACGGTTGCCCGCTTGCCCAGGGCAGGTAAAAATTATATTTGGGCAAGTTGAGATTGTTTTCTGGTTGCCCGAACGGGCAAGTGGATTTTTGAGGGATTATTGTTAAAATAAAGGTTATTTAAGTGTTTTAGAGACTAGGAAACAACCTAATTTTGCTGCTAATTCACAAAAAAGAGATATATTTGCAATCGAGCAGCGCATCGCTGCCGGCAGCTCGCTCGCTCGCTCTCTCGTCCTTCCACCTCACTGCAGCCTGCGTGTGTGTGCCTACAGTCTGCGGTGTGTGTGCGCGCGGTTTCGCTGTCTGCATTCTGGTTGGTGCTGAAATCTGAGCTACGCTGATCAGTCTCGTAAAATAATGTTAAATAATAGCACTAATGGTCCAGCTGTGGTATGGTTATTCCCTCATTTTGTCAGGCACCTGGCCTGGTTGAAGATTGTCCAAACGAATGCCTCATGTAAATATCTGCATGTATAGTATTTCTTGTATATTATTTCCCTCTGAGGAAGCGTACTCATATTCAGTTCGGCATATCCGACCCATCATCATAGTCGTAACCAGCAATCTCGGACCTCGGTTAAAAAAAAATTGAGAGAGAAAAATAATTCAGGCTCTTCATCATTCAGGTTTTGTTCTTGGTATCTTAAGTGTCACCTGTGTGAACATGCGATGTAACATTTCACCCAAAATCAATTTCTGTTTGCACATTATTATTCTTTTCCTCTTATCCATGCCTGTATTGTTTTGGGGAGTTTTCTTTACTTCAGTAGGATTTTTATATAAATGCTGTTTGATCTTTGACATTTTGGCAACGTAACTTCCTCCAAATTTGCGGTATTCTACTCAGTATTCAGCTCTGCATTGGAGAGGTAAGATGAAATAAGTGCTCTTCAGTGGTTTTGTAAAACGCAGTAAAATGCTAAACGGAGGTGAAGATACTTCTTCGTAGAAGTCAAAGATTTTGTTCATTATTGCTTCGATGATTACTTTGGAGTTTATACATTTTTATTTTATCGTGAACGGCAATTTTGTGTGCATGCTAATTTACCAATCGTTAAGTCCAGGCTAATGGAGCATTAGGTGGTTTCTCGCGCGGTTCGCCGTTTCTTTCATCTCTAATTTAAAGGTCTGCTTGTAGAAACGTGACATGCGAAGTTGCTGTACTGACATTAACGCGTTGCACGTAGGTACGCGAGCTCGCCGTTTCAAAATTATCTCAGCCATCTAAGGTAAAAGGAGCCTCCTTTTAACCTCCTTTAACGAGGTTATGCTTTCAGTCCCGTTAACTGGAAAATGTTATGATATGCTGTATACTCAGTTAGTATTGAGCTCTGCTGTGGATAGCTGTCGATGTAGAAACGTGACATGCGAAGTTGCTCTTCTGATATTAATGTGTTGTACGCAGAATAAAAATCTGTTGGCTGGCAAGAGAGGAGTGGTCTTCGCCTTATTATAAATTACACGCAACACAACGCTGAACTATAAGACCGGCAATATATCAAATCGTGCATCTCATAAAGAATGACATTACTTTTCAAATTTACTATGTTATTAATGTGTTTTTTTTGTATGTACAAAGTTTTTTTACCCTACAAAAATTCAGAGGTCTCTTTACCTCTCATCTCAATATATCTGAACAAAATGGTTTTCTAGAGTCCTCTCTTAACATTATGGTTATTTTAAACTTACATTTTGAGACTGAGTGAGGATGGATGGAAATTGGCTTGGAAGCAGTAGTTAAAGCAAATCTGCCCTTTTAAGCTTGGTACTTGTACTGGTAACCATGGTAAATGATACAGTTTTGAGGTTATCAAAATAGATACATGTATGGACAATAGGCTATACTCTTTGCAACATACTAAAGGCAGTCTACAGGCCAAGGACTGGACAGGACACCAGGACAGGTGAAGAATGGAGTAGGTGGCTTAGTGGTAGCAGACACCAGTGTTTCCCACACGTAGACCATTGTGTGGCGGGCCGCCACAGAATCAACTCGGAGCGCCACAAATTGATTCCGCCCCAACGGGATTTTCTATATCGCAGGTTTCATCTCTGTGCGCGCAAAAAAAAAAAAAAAAAAACGGTAGAATTAAAAGTACTGGAAGATGTGGAATTTGTGCAATATTAGTGCCATACCCCCTGGTCAAGAAAAGGGAAGACAGCGGACGGAACCTGTCATAATATTAGCGATAACAAAGCCATCCCATTCATAAGGGAAATATGACTGGACAATTTTACTGTCATTTGAAATTACTATTGCTCGGAGCCGAGCCCTCTGTAAATGCGCAGTGGACTCGCAGCATTTCCTTCCTAGCAGCTGCAGAGGGAGAACATTCAAAGTATTTAGGTGTAAGAGACACGACTTACGTCGACCATGCATTCAGACGAGCAAAAACTATAAGCGAACGGTATACCTACATTCCAAGTTGGCTAGCTATGTCATGGCAAGGTCGCTGAACACACATTACAAAGGTCTGCACATACTGCTTCGGCAGCAAGCTTAACTGGGAAATGTTAATTGATATTGGAAAGATACCCATGGCTAAAATGACGAGCTAGCAACAATATTATATTATTTTTTCATCTGTGTGCGACGTGTTTGTTGCTAGTCAATCTAAAAGCTACCAATTGGCATGAATTTACGAGAAAGTCATTCACAAAAATGAATGTCAATTCCAGTAACCAATCTAACTTTATAGTCAATGACAATGCAGTATTTTATATCTGACAGAAAGTGTTGTGCAATAACGTCTGATGCTTCTCGTGAAGATATCTTAGTCTAATTACTTATGGCTAATTTGACGGTCCAGCGAAAATGATCAATTTGCAATATCGGTGTCTCCAACCTATAGCTACCTAGTTTCCGTGATTATTTTAAACTGTGCCAATTAAATCAGGTTAAACGGAAGAGACTGCAAAGTGGCAGAAAAGATCGATCCATCGGACAGTTAAATTGACATTTCCAAGAGCTAATTCTAATTCTAGCTGGCTGTATTCACTCGCTCAAGCAAGATCCGCCCGTCGTTGATGGCTTTCGCTAAACAAATGCTACTGGCTCTGTTACTCTGACGATTTCATCATCCTCTTCCTGAACTTTGTGATGTCGAGACATTCGCGGCACTGGTTTCATTTTTGGGAACTAGTCCCAGGAGGTGGACGAACCAGCCAAGGGTCCAATCATCGCCTGTTCGGACAGATGAACTGGTACTGAGCCTAATGTGCTGTGCCTTGACAGGTAGGCTACTTGCGACAGCGGCGGCTATACAGGCTTATCTTCAGATAATCGATAAAACTAGGTCGATCAGTACAGTCTGAAGCCATCCGTGTTGTTGCCAAATCTGGTACTGGTGACCTATCTGTAATGTATATATGCAATTTTTTTTTTTTTTTTGCGGATTTTTCCAGCGTACTGGCATGCGACTTTTGCGTTGTCAGCGTAAGCTAAAATGGCCTGGCTAGAACTATGGGCCGTGTCTGTTTGCCGCCAGCAAACAAAAAGCTACCCACTGATTTCTGGTGGCATCGTCTTTTGGAAGAGAAATGGGTGCTTTTCTTCACATCCAAAAATAAATGGACGAGCAGCTTTGGGAGAGATACTTTGAGAAGCAGCTGAAACGCTTATCCAGCGTCAAATTATCCTTTGTTGACAAAGCTGTCTTTGGTGAAATGCCGAGCGCAAACAGCTAACGTTCCCTTTGGCCGTGGCTCTTAGCCGCAAGCAAAACAAAAAGCTACCCAAATATTTCTCGTAGCATCGTCTTTTGGAAGAGAGGGGTGCTTTTCTTTGCGTCCAAAAATAAATGGACAAGCAGCTTTGGGAGAGATGCTGACAAAACTGCACCTCAAATGATCTGCGGTTCTTCTTTTGTATTTCCAAAAGTGTAGATGCTACTAAGGCATAGTATGATCCGCGGTTGTTTGTGCCTGCTAGAATAGTTTCTGGTGTGGGCAGGTCCAGCGCCGTGATTGGCTCTGGCTAGGTCTGTATTAGTTGGACGGCACAACCTGACGTCAGGTTTTGCCCAGATCTCGTGAAGATCTCGGGATGAGCTCTTCAGAGAGGAAATCACGTTCACGAAATTCAATTCATGGCAAAACCCCTGTATCTTATGTTTAGAAACTTTACAGAGGTTGAGTATGGACATCCAACATTTATAACATTCCTTATATGTATTAAAAGAAGGATCAGCATAATAGGTCCCTTTTAATGGTTCAGATTACCAGCAGTGAGAAAATGATGACACACCCGCGAGGAGAACAAACAGAAATTAAAAGCAAACTAGCTAAACAAATCAAAGAAATATTGAGTTTTTGGAGCAGTACTTCACGCACATGCAAATTAACTAGTGTAGGAAAATATCCAGTTAAGAGTAGGGGGATATGCTCTCTGCTGAAATACGGCGCCAAAATGGATTTACTTATTGCGTGCTCTTGGTTCTTTAACTTGGCTGGATATTCAATGTTCCAGTTTCATTGCTAGCTGGCCAGCTATTTCCGACAAATCATCGACAGCCTTTACGGACAGATGAAATGCAATGCAAGTTTGGTGGCTCCTCGGAATTCAGTACTTCCGACTGGTAATTACCAATGTCGCTTGTTCAGTCTCTGGCAGTGTCTTTACAGTGAGTGAGCAAGCTCCGAGATCTGCGGTTTTTTTTTTTTTTTTACTTCAGCTTATTCCTTCAAGGTTTTGTGAAGGGGGCTAGATAATATAGATACTCCATATTTTTATATATATAATTTTTTTTTTTTTTTTTTTGGCTGGCAGTGCTGGAACATAAGATGACTGAAATCTTGTTTTATTTAAACTTTCTGTTTTTCATTTATTTAAATTTATTTTTGATTTATATAAGGTATTTCAATAAAGTTTATACCTGTGCCATTAAATTTCATGTGATACTTTAGTCTTTTTCAGCTGGGCTAGTAAAATCTTTTGCGGGCTAGTGACTATGTGTCACTAGCCTGACTGTCTAGTGGCAAAAAATGGGAAGATCGAGCCCTGTAACAATGTTACATTTTGCGTTGTATCACTGGTCTCTTATTTCAGTTCCACTTGTAAATCTGTTTTAGACTTGGTAGCACCTCTTAAAGACAAAAAGGCTAGGAGTCTTTCACAGACGTGGCTCAATGACTCCATCCAGGATCAAAAAAGAGAGCTTAGGAAGAAGGAGCACAAATGGAAAAAAGCTGGGTTAGTTGCATTTTATAAAATTTGGAGAGGCCTCAAAAAATTATCAAAAAGCAGTCGAAGATGCAAAAGCAGGTAATTTTAGAAAACCACTCAAATCCTTGTATCTTATTCCAAGTTTTGGATTTCATCACCAGCCCTTCTCTTTGTCATTTTAATGATGCGTCTCCTGGAACGTGAAGACTTTTTGAACTTCTTTAAAACTAAAATCACCAATATTAGAAATGAAATTATTTACCCAAACTGTGTTTTAATTCTTGCAAGAGATGTCACAAACCATTTTAGCAATGTTAGCCCAATATCATTGTCTGTTTTAACTTAGTTGATTACATATCTGACATAACTTATGTGCAGCCTTGACAACATCAAGCCTTGACAACTTTTTTATCAAAAGTTTTAAAGAAAGTTTAGAAAAAGTAGTCTCTACCCAGCTCTTATCTTTTGTGTGCCATAATAACATCTATGAGAAATTTCAATCAGATTTTAGAGCAGTCCACAGTACTGAAACTGCACTTCTTAAAGTAACCAATGACTTGCTTTTAACAGTCAACAGGGAAGAGTGTGCCATTTTAATTCTTTTAGACTTAAGTGCAGCTTTTAGCACCATAATTCATCGTCTCAAAACCTGGGTTGGTGTCGAGGGCACTGCACTTAGTTGGCAACGGTTCATCTCGTATCTTTTTAACAGAACCTTCTCTTTGAGCATAGCATTCTTCCTCTACATCTCATATTACCTGTGGTGTACTCCAAGGTTCTATTTTGGGTCCAATTTTATTTTCCATTTACGTGGTCCCACTTGGTTCAGACCTTTCAGCACCATAACGTCTCTTTTCATTGCTTTGCTGACGACACACAGATATACCTCCCCCTGAGACCCTGTGACCCAAGAAGCTTAGCTGTTGTTTCAGATTGCCTGAAAGATATTAACTTTTGGATGGCACAAAATTATTTTCAGCTAATTCACTCAAAATCGGAAATTCTATTATTCAGTTTCCTCTCCATAAATCCCTCACTAATCGAGAATAGCCTTGGTTCCCTGTCCTCTAACATCAATCCCAAAGCCAGAAACTTCAGCTTTACATGAGACTCAAATCTTTCATTCGATTTGCATATCAAATCAGTTGTTCAGTCCTGCTTTCATCATTTAAGGTCCATTTCCAGAATTAAATCTACATTATCATATATTGATCTGGAAAGAGTCATTCATGCATTCATTTTCTCCCGTTTAGATTACTGAAATTCACTCCTTGCTGGCTTATATCAGAAATCTCTCCACCGCCTCCAACTGGTCCAGAACTCAACAGCTAGGCTTTTTACTGGTTTTAAAAGACGTCATCACATCACTCCAATCCTTGCATCACTTCATTGGCTTCCTGTATGTCTTAGAATTGATTTTAAGATTTTACTGATTACTTTTAAAGCTTGTTTAGGTTTGGCCCCCAGCTGCCTAATGGAGATCCTAATGCCATATGAGGCAGCGAGTACATGTAGATGCTCGGGGAGTGCCTTTTGGCTGTTCCAAAGTCGAGGTTAAAATCTACGGGGGACCGGGCCCTTCGCCATCAGGGCCCCTCAACTTTGGAATGAGCTCCGAAAGGAAATTAGACTGGCAGATTCAGTGACGTCTTTTAAATCCCTTCTTAAAACCCATTTTTTTAGACCTGCTTTCATGTGATGAAATGTGATGTTTCTGCTTTTAATTTTTTTTTCCTCTATATATTTCTGTTTGTTTTATTCCTTCATTTTATATTTTGATTGAATTTTATCTGCCGTCTATTTATTTTATCTGTCCCAATAGTATAATCCTGCTCTTTAAGCATTTTTTGCTCTTAAGCTTTGTTTGTCTCCTGAATTGCCTTGTCTGTCAAAGCAGTTTGTAAACTGTTTTAAAAGGAGCTGTATAAATAAAGTTTTTATTATTATGATTATTATCCATCTGGCCATTCATGAAAAGAAACAACAGTGCCCAGGAAGGGAAGCATGATGGTATTGCTAAGTGAACGTGCAGTCAGATTCTTCTAGGGTCATGGCTGTCTTTTCCTAATCCCTTATGTATTCCCTTTATATCTTTCCTTAATCTCATGACTTTTTCCATCAAAGTTAAGTATGTGTGGTTAGAAATATTTTGACCAGGTGGGGAAGGGTACTTTTTTCCTCAATAAATGAAATAATCATTTAAAAACTGCATTTCACATTTATTCCGTTTATCTTTGTCTCATCTTACAATCTGTTTGATGATGTGAAACAGATGTGGGGAGACACTGTAGTGCAGTGGTTAAGTGTGCTTTATCTATTGATGAATTGCATTATTTATTTACTTACTTGTTTTATTGATTATTTATTGTCTTGATATATCCGTTTGTGGTTTGTTTTTTTAATATGGTCTGGGTAGACTGCCGAACCGAATCGCCCTCTTGGAATAAATAGTCATCTGAGTCTGTTTGACTATAGACCGAAAGGTCCTGAGTTCAAGTCTTTGCCACGGCTTTCACGGTGCATTCCAGGGCAAAACACACTCCACCCAGATGTGTAGCTGGGTACTGGCAAATTGGCAAGGACACCTGATTAAGAGCCAGGGGAGTAACTTGCGATGGACTAGCATCCCATCCAGGGAGAGTCGCAAGACTCCAAGTCCCTTCATGCATTTGAAACCAGGGTCAAACACCAGGTCTGATGAGCCATTAGGCACAGAACAGACTCTCTCTCTTTCTCTCTCTCTCTCACATTATCTCTGGTTACGTCTGTCTGATATTAAAATCTGTTTAATAAATGTGAAACAGTCATATGTGACAAATATGCAAAAACAGAAGAAACAGCACACAAAAGTACACACACTGATGAGCCAAATCATTAAAACCACCCACCAATCAAGAAAATGAAGGTACACAGAACCTACCGCCAGTGGCGCTGTGCCTATACAGAATCGTGGAGGTTTTTTTTTCCCCCTTTCCCCACGTCGCAAAATCAGCTTTAACTATACTGGACAAAGAAAATTTAGGATCACCCCAATTTTAGAATTTGAAATATTTGATAGTTCAAATTATGTTCCATATCATATTTCAATATTAAAAATCAGAGTGATCCCTAACTTTCTTTGTCCAGTATATGACGAATTAGCAGCACTTTTCCATACGTGCAACATTCCGCAGCTCATGTGTCATCCACTCGTCTCAGGGTAGTCTCATGCTGAACTTCCATTGGTTTTTCTTTGGTCAAGAGGGGGGCTTTCGTGAATCCCATCTCGGGAACTTAGTGTAGCGCACTGTCGGTCGAGACGAGCCCATAACAGATGAAACTGGTATTTGCCGTTCCCCAGCAGGTTACATGGACAAGCTTACATGTGATGCTGACGAGTGGACAGGTAGCCAAACACTAAGCTTAGCTACTCAGGCTTGAAAATGTATTCCCTTGCTTTATATTGTACGTTCTTTCAATTGCAGATTAAAATGTGCATATTTTTTGGTACATTTATTTTTAGAAATATCCCTTGTGCTAATGGCTATGCGTGTGTAAATATAGTTTGACAACGCAAAACACTGCGTTGAATGACTTATCCATCGATTTAACATTAAAGATATTAAATGGTTTTCTTATCCTTTTGTTGTATAGTTTGCGATTTCACATCAAATACACGCGCGAAGACTCGATGGAGTGGACAAAAATGTATGGTAGGGTTATTCCGGGCAATTCTTGAAGGCTGTGACTTCAGCAGCAAATTTCCTTCGGGATAGTGAAGTATTGTTGTTGTTGTTGTTGTTATTGCTTCATAAAATGAGCATGATCAAAACTTATTCTGTACTTAGGTGAAAAGACGCAGAGCTATTTTCAGATGATGTCTCACAATAAGGTTGGGTTTTATAGTTCAGGCTACCTGGGATTCATCTGTATGGAAGATTTTTCTTTAGCTCTGCCTTTTACTGATCTGCTGCCCAATACACAGGATGATCTCGGTGGTCACTTTATTAGGTACACTTGTACACTTTCTCCTGAATGCAAATATTTCAGTCAATCACGAGGCTAGAACTCATGCAATGCATGTGAACATGTTCCCACCAAGCATCAGGATGGGGAAGGAATGTGGTGTAAGTGGTTTGACTATTAACTGACTGCTGGGTACAGGACATGTGGACTCTCTTTTGAATATTATTTTTTTATTTATGTAGCCTATAACAAAACTATGGGGAAAAAATTTGTTGAATTGTAAACTACAAAGTTCAATTAAAAAAAAAAGCTTATTTGCATGGGTATTATTCATGTAAAGAAGACATATTAAAATTGTACAGTATAGCTAAGCTGTGCCCACCCAAAAATTTGGCTTGCACAGCGCCCCCTGCCTACGGCAGCACTGGACCTCGAGAGCTCAGCTGTACGAGGGAGGGGGGGAGCGTACCTGGCGCGGTTGTCCTGGGAGGCAGGGCTGGCTGTAGATGTGCTGAAGGGGGGAGAGGATTTCAGTGCCCCCCATGTCAGCCTGCATCTTCCCCACCATCTTCAGAGCCTTATCCATCGTTTTCTGGCTGTACTCCACGCTCTTCCTGCACAGGACACACCACAAGGGGAAAATCGAGATTCATACAGCTAAAATCCCTCCTCTGAATTTCCTGACCCCCTAGTCTTTACAGACACCGGCCCAAACCCAGCTTACTTTGGGTAAGTATCATAGACACAGACAAAGGCTTAGTCCTAAACTTGATTCCATTTTGACTGATGGGTTCCCACACATATCTTGATATAGTCAAGGACTAAGCTGATCTGCATCAACAAACCTTGTCCTTTGTGTCCAACAGCTGACCATGGAAGATAATGTGTTCACCTGCTCAACAATTAAAGATAATGTGAGGCTGGACATAAGCTCCTGTTTGCCTGAGACTGTGAACAATCAACAAGCTGCCAAACATCGTTTGGCGTCCATAGACCCCACGGGCAAATCTCGGCACAAATCGGCTATTAAAATGACTTCTAATTCAAGTGATGCCGGAAAGTGTCTGAACTCCATTATGAATTTCCACAGGGACTTCATTTCCGTCACCAAAGGCAAGGTAACAGTGATGCAGTCATCTCATTACTCTATCTCCTGAATTGAACATCCACCATGTTAACAAGTAGTGGAAAATTCCAGAAGGGAACTCGTGAACACCATAAATCAAGCACCACATGAAAGCAGGGTCAGCCAACGAAAGCACAGAGCAGAGCCAATGACCTAAACCAATAAATCAGGTGTTACGGGAATCCTGTACTGCTTCCTGTGTTCTGCTCTGTGTGTGTGTTCTGCTCCGTGTGTGTGTTCTGCTCTGTGTGTGTGTTCTGCTCCGTGTGTGTGTGTTCTGCTCTGTGTGTGTGTGTTCTGCTCTGTGTGTGTGTTCTGCTCTGTGTGTGTGTTTCGCTGTGAGCAGAGCCAATAACCTAACCCAATAAATCAGGTGTTACGGGAATCCTGTACTGCCTCCTGTGTTCTGCTCCGCGTGTGTGTTTCGCTGCGTTTCGTTTTTCCCGCAGGCGTTCCTTTGCGGTATTCACTCGCCACGATTCCCCCATCCCGCTGTCAATCGTCTGGTCAATGGCCACCGATTCCTGCGTCTCCCTCCGCCGAGATTCCACCTAATTCCACTCTCATCCAATCCTCCGTCGCCCCATCGTATCCCGGTCCATTTAGCGCGTCCTTTCACAGTCTTCTGGAGCGCTTGCTTATTTTGTGTTGTATCGCTGTGTATTTGGCTGGTTCGTATTTGTATTTGGGTCATTGATATCATTGTCATTTTGCATTTGTTACACTCGGTTGTGGGATGCAATTTACTCCAACTAGATGGGGGGCCTTGCACACTTGCACTCCCACAGAATATTTGTGTTAGTTCACTATTTAAAGACAGCTGCCACCCTATGTTGTTTCTGCTTTGAGTGTCAGTATAGGTAGGTATTTTCTTTTCTGTGACTTAGCTGTTAGTTGATTTTTATTTTATTAGCGGTGTTTCTAGTTTTGTTATTTTCTATTATTTGGCAGTGTCATGTCGACCATTTTGTTTTCCCCACTCCCGTGCCACATATCAAACCTGTTGTACGTAATCCTACTCTTCCTGTCAGTGTAGTATTTGTATTAACCCTTTGTGTATCTTACAATATATGTATTTACTTGCAAGCAGTCCCTTTTCCCTGACTATTTCTTCTCTGCACTATTAATGCATCCATCATATAGTCCTCTGGACGTAACACAAGGTCTGGGCCAACGAGAGATCTAAGACCACAGCTGAGCCAATGAAAGGAGTCAGAGCACCGCTAAGCCAATGAGGGGAGTCAGAGCACAGCTAAGCCAATGAGGGGAGTCAGAGCACAGCTAAGCCAATGAGGGGAGTCAGAGCACAGCTAAGCCAATGAAAGGAGTCAGAGCACAGCTAAGCTAATGAAAGGAGTCAGAGCACAGCTAAGCCAATGAAAGGAGTCAGAGCACAGCTAAGCTAATGAGAGGAGTCAGAGCACAGCTAAGCTAATGAAAGGAGTCAGAGCATCACAGCTCACTGGAAGGGAGAGCAGAGCACATTATGTTAATGAGGGGAGTCAGAGCCAGCTAAGCTATGATGTTGAGAGCACAGCTAAGCCAATGAAAGAGTCAGAGCACAGCTAAGCCAATGAAAGGAGTCAGAGCACAGCTAAGCTAATGAAAGGAGTCAGAGCACAGCTAAGCTAATGAAAGGAGTCAGAGCACAGCTAAGCTAATGAGGGAGTCAGAGCACAGCTAAGCTAATGAAAGGAGTCAGAGCACAGCTAAGCCAATGAAAGGAGTCAGAGCACAGCTAAGCCAATGAAAGGAGTCAGAGCACAGCTAAGCTAATGAAAGGAGTCAGAGCACAGCTAAAATGAAAGGAGTCAGAGCACATTCCAATGAAAGGAGTCAGAGCACAGCTAAGCCAATGAGGGGAGTCAGAGCAATGCCTGTAAGCCAATGAGGGGAGTCAGAGCACAGCTAAGCTAATGAAAGGAGTCAGAGCACAGCTAAGCCAATGAAAGGAGTCAGAGCACAGCTAAGCTAATGAGGGGAGTCAGAGCACAGCTAAGCCAATGAAAGGAGTCAGAGCACAGCTAAGCCAATGAAAGGAGTCAGAGCACAGCTAAGCTAATGAAAGGAGACAGAGCACAGCTAAGCCAATGAGGGGGAAAGCACAGCTAAGGTCATGAGATTGTGTTAGAGCACAGCTAAGTCATTTCCTGAGCACAGCTAATCTTAAAAATCTGAGTCAGAGCACAGCTAAGCCAATGAAAGGAGTCAGATTCTCATCTAAGCCTCTGAAAGGAGTCAGAGCACAGCTGCAATGAAAGGGCAGTCCACAGCTAAGCTAATGAAAGACCTGTCAACAATGAGGAAGCTAAGCCAATGAAAGGAGTCAGAGCACGGCTAAGCTAATGAAAGGAGTCAGAGCACAGCTAGCTAATGAAAGGGAGTCAGAGCACAGCTAAGCTCATGAGGAGTCAGAGCTACAGCTAAGCACAATGAGCCTGCACAGCTAAGCCAATGAAAGGAGTCAGAGCACAGCTAAGCTAATGAAAGGAGTCAGAGCACAGCTAAGCTAATGAAAGGAGTCAGAGCACAGCTAAGCTAATGAAAGGAGTCAGAGCACAGCTAAGCTAATGAAAGGAGACAGAGCACAGCTAAGCTAATGAGGGGAGTCAGAGCACAGCTAAGCCAATGAGGGGAGTCAGAGCACAGCTAAGCTCATGAAAGGAGTCAGAGCACAGCTAAGCTAAGCTAATGAAAGGAGTCAGAGCACAGCTAAGCCAATGAGGGGAGTCAGAGCACAGCTAAGCTAATGAAAGGAGTCAGAGCACAGCTAAGCTAATGAAAGGAGTCAGAGCACAGCTAAGCCAATGAAAGGAGTCAGAGCACAGCTAAGCCAATGAGGGGAGTCAGAGCAAGCACTGACGGGAAATGAATTCTGAAAGGGAGTCAGAAAACATAGATGTTGAAAGGAGTCAGCACAGCCCATGGGGAAGACTTTTTTAAAAAATGCAAAGTGTGCACTGTTAAAAACTGTCTCAACAAGCTAATGAAAGGAGTTTCTGTTTCTACATAATGAAGGAGTCAGAGTTACATGACCTAAACAGCTAAGCTAATCAGGTCTGAGCCAATGAATTTTCTAAGACAGCAATGAAAGGGTTAAGCACAGAAAAATGAAAGGAGCAACAGATTCATTAGCTGGAATGAAAGAGCCAGAGGAGAGCACAGAAAAATAATGAGCTAAGAGTCAGAGCACAGCTAAGCCAATGAAAGGAGTCAGAGAATTAAAGAGCACAGCTAAGCCCAATGAAAGAGTCAGAATTTTGGCACATTCTCATTTTCAGGAATCCATTTTAACACAGCCAATCTGATGATTTTACTGAACAGCGGAACAGATAGCAATAAAAATACCCAGCAGGTCATTAGATTGCTGTTACTCGATCAGATTGGTCATTTCCTGATATATAATCTTAAAAATCTGAGTTAAGTCACCCTTGCGCTCTCGATTCTCATCTGTGCCTCTTGACCGTGGTGCATGGGGCTGTCCATACTGCCCGACCTGTCAACCAGGAAGATGAACTCTCCACAAGAGCTCATTTGTCATATTGTTACTCTGGGTAAAGGAGCAGGGGATCTCCCATCAAAGAGCCTGAGAGAGAGAGAGAGTATTTGTTGGGAAAAATATCAAAAATTTTCCATGCTAATGCAAATGAAACATTATCACCATGCTGCATGGCTGGGGTTGAATAAAAGGAGACATGGTGGCCAGAAGGAGCCAGATCACTGCCCAATGAAACACATCCTGATAATGCGACAGTAACCAGATGAAATTGATGAAAGGATGCAGCAGTGAAGATCAATGGGGAGGGGAGATTCTGTAGGAAACTGTGGGGCCGAGATGCCAAATTTTAAAAAACAAGAGTGAGAGGAATAGATGAAGCACATTGGCTGTTTCTGTAGAGTGAGAACATGAATATATTACAAAGGTATTATGATTTTTTTAAACCTTAATTTCACCACTGAAAAAATGAATTGTTTCCTTAACAGATGTTAGAAACTATGAGAAACTAAAAGACAGAATTTGGCCATGAATTTTCAAAATCCAGACGAAAAAATAATTCAAATGGGCTGGACATTACATGTGAGCGAGCGAGCAGCCTTACATCTGGAGACGTGCAGTTAAGACATTGACATAATATCAGGAGGCAGCAAGAACCCTTGGATGGGCGCAAACTAAAATGCAAAATGGCGCCCTTTGGCTCATTTGTAATATTGTTACTCTTCTGAGAGGAGCAGAGGCTCATTAACCGAAGTGTATTTGCAGTCATAAACCAGCAGCCATACCGCTATTCGATCTGCTCCAGCCGCATGGCTGAAGCTAAGCAGGTGTGGGATTGGTTAGTACTTGGATGGGAGACCACCTGGGAAAACCATGTTGCTGCTGGAAGAGGTCCCTTAATCCCCGACACATTAGCTGTTTCAATGCCCCACCAGCTAAGTGATGAGGACACTGTACTGAAAGTAAGAAGACAGCTAAACCGTCTTTGATGAGGACTCAAAATGAATAGACTTTGGGCCACGTTAAACTGAGATCCTGACTCACGGTGGTCATTAAAAATCCTATGACACTCTTCGATAGGAGTAGGGGGTTCCCCTGTGTCATGGCTAAATTCCCAACCTGGCTCTTTCAACCTGCCCAGATCTAATTGGCTGTGCAATGTGTCCTCTCCCCTCAACCCCCCAGGGCTCCCTTGGGAAAGAGATTTCAATCTCAATGGGACTTCCCTGGTTAAATAAAGGTTAAATAAACAGTCAGATCTTCACACGTGATGAAGGCACAAGTGAAAGCACAAGTGCGCGCGGGGAGGACTGAAGACAGACTGGATCCGGCGCCAAGACGATGCGAGCAGTGTAACCTCACAATCTGGGACGGGTTCCAGGGGCAGAGGCTCACCGGACTGGGCATCGGGTTTTCCCATCTCTGCGATGGCAGTGGGCTTGTGGGCGTCGCTGTAGTACACCATCAGCTCCACGTCGCGGTCGAACATGTGACCCGCAGACAGACTGACCTGCAAACGGAGGGGATGAGCAGAGTTAGGGCCGGAGTCCACCAGCAGCCATTTTTGCGCAGGAAGCACCCATCACCTCATTTTCGGATCGCCTCTCTTAAGCCTCTAAGGTTGCTAGGTTACAAAAACAGTCTAGCAATTCCGCTTTCCATCACTTGCAACTATCCACTCCCAGTCGTGTAACATTACTTTAGAGAAATGTCAGCTGTCAGCTTCAATAAAGGACAGAAATCACATTCTTGGCAGATGAGCACATGAATTTTGGTTTGTAAATCAAAGTAAATGGGAACTTGAACGATAAAAGTACCAAGCAACAACCATTTGTCTCCACAGTAGTAGAAAACAATAAAACTAGCTGAAAAGCAAATTTCTGAGCAAACCTAAACTGTAGATAACGGATTTGGAAAACGACTAACAGCCAGGATCAGTTTCTCCTCCACCATTATTGTTGATATTGTAAGTCCCACTCTCTTCTTGATTCTGATTTGTCGGTGCTTCAGAAGTGATACCGGTGAGCTCGGCAATGTGCCAAAAGTTGAAGTATTTCCGGCTGAGAGTGCCGAGATTGCACCGGAAATAAAGCTTTAATGCTGAGGGTGTTTTTTTTGCACCGAGGGTGTTGTTAAGTATTTCCATTTGGTTTTTGGTGTGGGTTTGGCATGGTGTGACCAAAATAGTGCGTCCATGAAAATACAGGAGAAGACAAAATGATGTAATGGATGCAAGTTTATATTTGTGATCAGTAGCTTTTCTGTCAGATGCACAATGAACACAAACTACTAAGGAAGGATTTCTGTCAGTCTGTTGCCCATGCTTCAGAAGCACACAACCTGCCCCGATTCTGTGGGAGGAGACCGTGCTTCCTGTGATGTCATATAGGCTCGAGTTCGTTGGGTCACCAGAACCGTAAGAATGGGGGAGGGCATTTAGCACTTTGAACAGGCGCTGACCACTGTCACCACTGACTTCATAAAACAACAAACAGACATGTCAGTCAAGATCAGGGTCTTCATCTGCTTGCAAAAACACACAAACACAACCCCGCAAAGCGGCAGTTACCCCTCAGACCCTGGATTCCGCAAGTTATCGTGCGGAATACAAAATACAAGATGGCGGCTGCGGGGGCCATACTGAATATCAAAGCACCGTGAAAATTGATAGGCTTCTGTAGGTACACAAGACCAAGGAACAAAGCAAAAATGGCTTTGATTGACGGAGGCGTTTTTGAGTTATCGTGCGGAATGGACATTCAAGATGGCAGCTGTGGCAACGATATTTGATTTCAGTTCGCGACCGAAACCGATAGGCTTGTGTACAACTGTAGAAACTGTGCCCCGACGTCCTCACCAAAAATCGTGATGATCATTGATGGCGTTTTCAGTTTTCGCACGGAGTGGAAATTCAAGATGGGGGCTGCAGCAGTTTTGATTTTGGACGCAAATCGGAATCCTCACCAAAAATCGTGATGATTGGTGATGGCGTTTTCCAGTTATCGCATGGAATCAAATGTGGATGGGCAGACGGACTGACGGACGCCGTGCATGATGACAATACCCCACAGCCTCTTTCAGGGCTGAGGGGTAAAAATTATCTTTCATAATTGGTGTCAAATTTAATGCCAATATGTGAAGAAGAATTCAGAGAAAAGGTATTTCAAAATTTCAAGGTGTTATTGCAAACAGTTTTCAAGATATGATGTGTAGAGTGGGACCACTGAATGAATGATTTGTATGCGTTTCAGACACAACAAACTGTACCAGAAAATGTCCCCACAAGTACCAAAAAAATCTGAAAATTCTATGTTTTCTGGGGAAATTTGGTCCCCAAAAGGGTTGGTTAACATGATACACAGACACTCACACATGCACTCACACACACACACACACACACACACACACACACACACACACAAACGTGAATACACACATGCGCACACATGAATATAAACACACGCACACATACGAATACACACACACACACACACACACACACACCTCAGCCTGTGTTTTCTCGGGTTGAGGTACTGCTCCAGGGGACAGTTAGACTCCACCTTGCTGATGGGGCTGGGAGAGGAGACCTGCAGCCTGAGAGACAGGGTGTAGGGCACCGAGCCAACAGGGGCCAAGCTCACCTGTGGTACAGCTCCACTGTCTGAGAGAGAGAGAGAGAGAGAGAGAGAAAGAGGTGTTTAGTCAAACACACACACAGAATGACACACACATAGTGTGTGTACACACACACGAAGTTTAATAACACACACGCACACGTGAATACACACATGTGCACACATGAATATAAACCCACACACACACACACACACACCTCAGCCTGTGTTTTCTCGGCGTTGAGGTACTGCAGGGGCTCCAGGGGACAGTTAGACTCCACCTTGCTGATGGGGCTGGGAGAGGAGACCTGCAGTACTGAGAGACAGACTGTAGGGACACCCGTGAGTACAGGGGAGTACACTCACCTTCAGTACAGACCCTGACAGTGCAGAGAGACAGACAGAGAGTGAGTACAGAGTGTTTAGAGTCATTCAGTGTTTAGAGTGACAGTGTTCAGAATGACAGACAGAGTGTGGACAGAGTGAGTGTACTGACAGAGTATTAGTTTAATGACAGTGCGAGGACAGACAGTGTGAGTACAGAGGAGTACACTTATTCAGTATGAGACACTGACAGTGCAAGTCAGTGTGAGTACAGAGTGAGTACACTCGTTCAGTATGAGACAGACAGTGTGTGACAGACAGAGTGTGTACACTGAGTACACTGTTCAGTATGAGAGACCCTGACAGTGAGAGGACAGACAGAGTGTGAGTACAGAGTACACTTCTTGTTCAGTATGAGACCCTGACAGTGAGAGGACAAACAGAGTGTGAGTACAGAGTGAGTACACCTGTTCAGTATGAGACCCTGACAGTGCGAGTACAGACAGAGTGTGAGTACAGAGTGAGTACGCTGGTTCAGTACGAGACCCTGACAGTGAGAGGACAGACAGAGTGTGAGTACAGAGTGAGTACACTCGTTCAGTACGAGACCCTGACAGTGCGAGTACAGACAGAGTGTGAGTACAGAGTGAGTACACTTCTTCAGTACGAGACCCTGACAGTGCAAGTACAGAGTGTGAGTACAGAGTGAGTACACTGGTTCAGTACGAGACCCTGACAGTGCGAGTACAGACAGAGTGTGAGTACAGAGTGAGTACACTGGTTCAGTACGAGACCCTGACAGTGCGAGTACAGACAGAGTGTGAGTACAGAGTGAGTACACTCGTTCAGTATGAGACCCTGACAGTGCGAGTACAGACAGAGTGTGAGTACAGTATGAGTTCACTTCTTCAGTACGAGACCCTGACAGTGCGAGTACAGACAGAGTGTGAGTACAGAGTGAGTACACTTCTTCAGTACGAGACCCTGACAGTGCGAGTACAGACAGTGTGAGTACAGAGTGAGTACACTCGTTCAGTACGAGACCCTGACAGTGCGAGTACAGACAGAGTGTGAGTACAGAGTGAGTACACTCGTTCAGTACGAGACCCTGACAGTGCGAGTACAGACAGAGTGTGAGTACAGAGTGAGTACACTGGTTCAGTACGAGACCCTGACAGTGCGAGTACAGACACACTTTCGTTCAGTGAGACCCTGACAGTGAGTACAGAGTGAGTACACTCGTTCAGTACGAGACCCTGACAGTGCGAGTACAGACAGAGTGTTAGTACAGAGTGAGTACACTGGTTCAGTATGAGACCCTGACAGTGCGAGTACAGGCAGAGTGTGAGTACAGAGTGAGTACGCTGGTTCAGTACGAGACCCTGACAGTGCGAGTACAGACAGAGTGTGAGGACAGAGTGAGTACACTGGTTCAGTACGAGACCCTGACAGTGCTAGTACAGGCAGAGTGTGAGTACAGAGTGAGTATGCTGGTTCAGTACGAGACCCTGTGCTTACCGCGGGGGGCGTAGCGGGGGTTGAGGACGGCCGGCAGACAGAACCTCAGGGCCTCGTCGGCCTGCACTGCCAGCTCGATCACATACACCAGGGTCACCTCAGCCTTCTCCCCCGGGGGCAGACTTCCCACACTCAGCTTAAACACGTCTGAACTCTGCTCACTCTCCTCCAACAGGAAGGCCTGCTGTCCCGAGCTTATCGCATCATCATACAGCTCCCGCGCCTGGGCATCATCGTGTCATCATTGTGAGACAAAAGGGGGCAAATAACGGAGACTTGTAAGCATGGAACAACACCATAACCCTAAACTAATCCCTTCAGCTCAGCCATCCCATAGGTAGGTTCATCAAATGTAGCTGCGGTCAAACCTGTGACACTTCAGGTCTACTTTATATCCTAGTGGAGATCCCAAGGTTTCCAAAGATCCCCAATGTGTCCAGTTGAATTACAGTGAAATTCCAACAGAATAATGTACAAGATATATTTTCCATTTGATGAAATGCTGAATGGCCATAAAAATATGGCATTCTAGGTTTGAATATTTCACTCAGTAGCAGTGTGGAGTAGATTCAGAGAAGTACTGCAACCAGCAGATAATCATACAGTGCTGTGAAAAAGTATTGGCCCCTTCCTGATTTCTTACTTTTTTGCATATTTTTCACCTTAAATGTTTCAGATCAAACAAATTTTAATGATAGACAAAGATAACCTGAGTAAATACAAAATGCAGTTTTTAAATGATGATTTCACTTATTAAGGGGAAAAAAGCTATCCAAACCTACCTGGCCCATTGTGAAAAAGTAATTGCCCCCCCTTCTTAAATCCTGAATTAACTGTGATTAACCACATTTTTTGAGTCCAATTTGGCTAGCCACACCCAGGCCTGATTACTGCCAGACCTGTTGAATCAAGAAATCACTTTAATAGAACCTGTCTGACAAAGTGAAGTAGGCTAAAAGATCTCAAAAAGCAACATGTCATGCCGCGAACTAAAGAAATTCAAAAACAGATGAGAAACAAAGAAACTGACATCTATCAGTCTGGAAAGGGTTGCAAAGCCATTTCTAAGGCTTTGCAACTCCGGCGAATCATGGTGAGAGCTATTATCCCCAAATGGAGAAAACTTGGAACAGTGGTGAACCTTCCCAGGAGTGCACAGCCTACCAAAATTACTCCAAGAGCACACTGACGATTCATCTAGGAGGTCACAAAAGAACCTGGAACAACATCTAAAGAACTGCAGGCCTCACTTGCCTCAGTTAAAATTAGTGTTCATGATTGAACAATAAGAAAGAGACTGGGCAAAATGGCATCCATGGGAGAGTTCCAAGTTACAAACCACTGCTGACCAAAAAGAACACAAAGGCTCGTCTCACATTTGCCAAAATACATCTTGATGATCCCCAAGACTCTTGCTAAAATATTCTGTAGACTGATGAGACAAAGCTGAACTTTCTGGAAGGTACGCGTCCCGTTACATCAGGCATAAAACTAACACAGCATTTCATAAAAAGAACATTATACCTAAAGTCAAACATGGTGGTGGTAGTGTGATGGTTTGGGGCTGCTTTGCTGCTTCAGGACCTGGACGACTTGCCTTGATGGAACCATGAAATCTGCTGTCTACCGGAAAATCCTGAAGGAGAATGTCTAACCATCAGTTTGTGACCTCAAGCTTGAGCGCACTTGGGTTATGCAGCAGGACAATGATCCGAAACACACCAGCAAGTCCACCTCTGAATGGCTTAATAAAAACAAAATGAAGATTTTGGAGTTGCCTAGTCAAAATCCGGACTAAAATCCACTTGAGATGCAGTGGCATGACCATGACATGCTTGAATATCCTCCAAAGTGGCTGAATTAAAACAATTCTGCAAAGAAGAGTGGGCTAAAATTCTTCCACAGCGATGTGAAAGACTCATTGCCAGTTATCGCAAATGTTTGATTGCAGTTCTTGTCGCCGTGGGTGGCACAACCAGTTATTAGGATGTAGGGGGCAATTACTTTTTCACATAGGGCCAGGTAGGTTTGGATAGCTTTTTCCCCTTAATAAATGAAATCATCATTTAAAAAATGCATTTTGTATTCACTCGGGTTGTCTTTGTCTAATATTAAAATTTGTTTGATGATCTGAAACATTTAAGTGCAACAAATATGCAAAAAAAAAAGAAATCAGGAAGGGGGCAAATACTTTTTCACGGCACTGTATGTATGTGATACAATCCTATAATATGGGAACAAATGCTTTTTCTTACTTTGAGCTACTTAACAGGGAATTCAAGCATTATTCAGAGTTTAAGGTTTTATGATCAAAACTAGCTTTTATGCAGGTTCTTAGTCAGGTCCACACTGAGCTCTGTGCTGGTGTCTATCGTCTATGATGCAGTCTATGATGCGTTCGATACCGAGGTTTATTCAGATGCCAATGCTGAAATCAATGCCACTGTTGCTGAAAAAAACAAAATGATTTTTGGAGCCCGCACTGATCCAGCTCGCTGAACTGGATTGTTGACAAACATGCTCAATTGTCACTCCGTCTCCGCAGTGCATTTTCCACAGAATGTGGTGTGGTGACTCAACAAACATAACCGCGGGATGCCTGTTCGATGTGTATTCCCCGCCCCTCCCACCTTCTCCTTCTCCTGCAGCTCTGCCACCACCTCCGTCTCCCCGATTTTGGCGCTGAAGTGGCAGAGGGCAGCATCCTCCTCCAGCGGAAACACAAAGACGGCCTCCAGGGGGCTCTCCTCCGCATTCTCATACTGCAGAGTGGAGGTGACTGAGGCCACATGACCCTGCACCTGCACAGCTACTTCCACCTGCTTCAGAGGGACTGAGCGAGGGGGAGGGGGGGCAAACAAGAGACATGGAGGGGGGGGGTACATCGGCCAGTTACCAAGCACTGATGGGTAATTTCAAAAGTGAATGTGTGGTTAGCTGAGAAGAATATAAAACAGCAAGTGGTAAACAACATTGTTTAATTATAGCACTTCCTGTAAAAAATAACCTCAACTATATTTTTTCTCTGGACAATTTTTCAACAGGTGGATTTGAACTCTGACCGGACTTTCCACCTCGGGGACAATCCACTTTTGCACACTGCAGGGGGTATAATTTGATGCGGAAAATCTGGGAGTCAGAGAACAAGTCCTGCCATTTTTTTATTCTATCCAGTCAGATCTCTCTCCTGGTTGAGTAATTGTGATAATTGGCCAATTCAGGTGGAGAATTTGAACTCTGACCCGGACTTTCCACCTCGGGGACAATCCACACTGCACACTCCACACTGCACACTGCACACTGCAGGGGGGATGATGTGCAAAAAAGGAATAAGAGCATATGTACCAGGTTCATTCTTGACCGTCAGCAGTCCACAGCAATTCACCATCTTTCTATGCTGATAACAGAGAGACAGAGATAGAGAGCAAGAAAGAAAGAAAGAGGGAGGGAAGGAGGGAGAGAGCACATCTTGAGTGTTATTGAAAAAACCTAGAAGGTCTAATTCTGGTCAAAACGGAGTTAGGACCATTTTTGAACTTAGGAGGCTTTCCCTCATCACATACAGCAAGATACAAAAAATAATCCCTGGTTCCCCATGTTTTGCTTTGCTAATGCAAAACCTAGCAGGTTATTGATATTTAATCTTTTGTAAAGCAAAAACCCACTAATTTGATCTTTCTGGGTTTTTCCACCTTAAATTTTCAATTTTTTATGCCAAAACCTAGCACGTAGAATTAGGCAATTATGGAGCCGCACACCAATTTCATGATCTGTCAGGTCAGTCCCCATGGAGAGCATTGGATGTGCAGGACATTCATGGTGAGAATTCATGACTCACGCAATTCAGATGCTAATAACTCCTGAGAAATGGCTTCAGAAGGGAAGCAGATGGTGGAGCTGGCACTGAAAACTCAAACACCACTGCAGCTACATCACTGCTAGGTTTTTTTCCATTATTTTGATAATTAATATTTTACATTTTTGGATGTAAAAACCTCTTAAATCACACTGCCATGGATACTGACAAAAAAATAAAAAATGTCCTCCCTAAATATTTCTAATTATGTAATGGGCAAGTAACTGCCAATTCAATTTCATTGTCAGACACACTAGTAGCACCTAAAAACCGAGAAGGTGCACCTTTTTCCGAGAAATTCCTACAAAAATTTAGAATACATCGAGGTTTACTGAAGATTTGAGGCCAACTCAGTTAACCTCGGAAAAATTTTACCCAGGTCTCCCGAAGTCTGTCCACTTAATACTTAAGTTTGGAAATACACCGAGGATTGTCTGGCCACTGAAGCTAGGAGACCACATCGGTACTCCTTGGGAAAATTTCTCCGAGGTAGACCAAAGTTTGTCTGCTAGGCCTATGCTCACACCAGAATTAATTATGCAAATTACCAGTACTGCCAGTACTACCAGTACTACATTGCGTATCTGATTTGTTTGTAAATTGGTGCTTTTGCAGAATGAATACATTCTGAAAACTGAACATATGTTTTTGTTGTTCTTAATGTAATGGTGTGGTCTGCCCTTTGCCAATTCCTGTAAGCAGCACAGACAGAGCAGGTTGAACTAAGCCTGTACTTCATCTGGACTGCATCTAGGACCTGGCTTAATTACACTGCACCTCGTTGAACAGGCAGTACTGGTAATTTGCATAATTAATTGGTGTTTGGATTACAGTACTGGAGGGAGGTCTTTAATGAGGCATGTGTTTTGACTGTCTTCACACCTCCCCTTTGTTCTGGTGTGAGCATAGGCCTAGCAGACAAACTTCAGTCTACATCGGTGAAATTTTCCCGAGGAATACTGATGTGGCCTCTGAGCTCCAGTGGGCCAGACCATCCTCGGTGTGTTTCAGGAAAATTTAACTGAGGTTTACTGAGGTGTTGTCCAAACTGGTCAGACTTCGGGATACCTCGGTAAAATTTTTCCTGGTTAACCGAGTTGGCCTCAAATCTTCAGTAAACCTCGGTGTATTCTAAGTTTTTGCAGGAATTTATTGGAAAAAGGTGCACTTTCTCAGTTTTTAGGTGCTACTGGTGACAAGAGCTCAACCCCAGAGGGATACAGTTTTTTGTCTTTCTCTAAAAATCTGCTCTTACTGACTAGGTTATTCCATTACACTCAAGACATAACACTGAGCTGCAACACACAAATTTGCTGTGGCTGATTTAGGTTATTGTCCAGTACACCAAGCACATGCACTGCCTGCTCTACAATCTCAAGAACTGCATTCCGAACATAATTTATAACATCACAGCACTGGCGCCAGATTGCTGACCAAATTGTCATGTTCACAAAAACAACAGAGACATGTTCAAAAAAAAAAAAAAAATTGAGTGCGTCAAAACAATCTTGGCTAAGGGAGACAAATTCAGCGGAAGGATACAGCCGTGGTTCGACAACAGGTGATGACAGTACGCCAGTTTCGTGGACTGCTCATATTATCATCTACTCAGCGCACAGCGAGGATACACAAACCGCATTCTGCTAGCAAGAGGGCACCCAGTTATTTTGCGAAAATATTCTCCTCCAGCAGTATTTCAACATGTTAAGCACCTTTGCAGATTGTGATTTTACACCCCAGTTGCATCTAACACTGGGCAGTTACCAACCCACCCACTCAATACATGAGCCTTCCCCGAACAACGCGCTGCACGCTTGCAGATTCCACCACGCCTCCCAGCATTTATCCCAAATCTGCTGCGTCATATATAAAGCTGCATTCACACCGGACGCGAAACGAATTTTTCGCACGATAGATTACAGTCATAGTCAATGCAGAGACGGGAATTCGCGTCTTTGCATTGACTTTGAATGTAATTTGTGCGAAAAATTCGTTTCGCGTCCGGTGTGAAAGCGGCTTAAGACAGAAGAAAGCCAATTGTGTACGCGCTCGCGTTTTAACTTGTGAGAATGGAAAAATACTTTTAGTTTCCGGTTATTTAAATCGTGAGATAGAAAGTGACGCGTTTGCGCCATATTCTAAACATTTGTCAAGCTCAATCGACAGTCCTTTTCCCCCAGTAAACTTTTACTTCCTTATACTCGAGCTTCCGCGGCAGGCGAAGCAGCGCGATCACCGCCTGTACGACCAATAGCAAGAAAAAGAACAGTAGACATTGAACACATTATGAGTTATTGTCCATGTATTTCATGCTTCGTCTCATATGCTGGAAACATTAAAATAACCATTACCTTTCGGCTCCAAACAACAGCAGTTCCTACTTGACGAAATCTACTACTTCGTCTATAATGTAATGTGCTCCAGTCTGGGTTTTATAGACAAGAAAAAAAAAAAAGATGGGCGGGGCTCGCGTCCAGTTTACGGAACTGAATGCATCTGGCCCAACCACTGATCTGTATAGAATAACTGGATTGCTGATGACGTCATAATTTTGAAGTAACCGTGTAGCCATATTGGTATGCCCAACTATAATCTCTCAGAACATTACTCACATTGAACACGTTCCAGCCAACGATATAATTAATTGAGAAGATATCTTTTCACAGACACGGAAGAGGCGGTATTTTATGTTTCCTCCTCAGATCGACCTGACTGTATGATAAGAGCCTCAACGACAGCAGATTTATCTACAGTAGGCAGCAGTTGTGCGTGCCTTTAACATTTTCAATGGAAAACATCAGCATTTGACAATATGTACGACCAATGCATGCGTTCCATAGGAAATCTATTCGGATTTTTATGCCTCTCGCCTGAGTGGGGCAGTGATACAACAAAATTGAAGTCCAAAGTCATTGAGACTGAAGAAGACAAGACGTGAATTCCACACGTATTATTATTATTGTGTGTGGGGGGATTTAAAAACTTCATGAAGAAATAAATTGGCCGTAAGCTCACATCTTGTCAACCGTTGTCTTTATTTTAGAAAGATAGCAGGCACCTCCGCTCCGGATCTGCGCCGGCTCTGTGCTGGATCAGCTGGAGTCAGCACAGAGCCGGCGCAGATCTGGAGCGGAGGTGCTTGCTATCTGGGGTGTGAGATGCAATCGCGCATAACGCATATGTAAGTCCCAACGGATGTCTTGTATTGAGTTTTCTCTTGCGATATCTCCACTCAGTAGCTGCCACGAAGCAAGGCTAATTTTCCTACGAAGCGAAAGTGGTTTCGCTGAAGAGAACGCAATGTAAACTATTGAAGGTTGCTAAATCAGCGTTCACATGAGAAGTGAAGTGAGTTGTGCGTTATGTATGTAAAACTGCCTGCCATTCATTGTCGAGTGTGAATCACACGATCTATTTAAGTAGCTCTAACGTTACATCCTCATTGATAATCTGGGAAAATTAAATTTGTCTGTCAATGGTAATTTAGTGTCAACAAAACTTTTAGAGCTGGGCTGGCGTAAATTAGCCTTAATGATTTGACCAGTCAACACCTGGTTTTGTTGTCTAGTTAGTCTGGTCTAATATTATAGACAGCGTTACACAGCAGTTTTACTGGATTATCTAATTTATGCCGAGTGACATTGATTGATGTGGTTAACTTAAGTTCAGTGATCTAGGTAGCTTTAGGCTAACCTGATGGGTCACGTAAGCTGACATTAATTTGAAGTATTCCAATTATACCCGTGAGCTGGGCTAACGTTGACACATTATCTGCCGTTAAGGTAGATCGTCAGTGGGTTATAATAAGCAATGTCTTCCCTGAAAATGATTTATGTGTATCTGTCTTTACTACAGCCAGGGCATTGTCTCGCCACATCCCCCAAAAAATGTCGCTCTGCATTGGAAAGCTGCACATCAACGCTTCTCTGCCTCAGGTTACTTTGTAACGGTTGCTGACTACCGGGCATAGTAATACAGCCGCTCGACCACATCCGCTTGCTTCAACCTCCCAACGCAGTTCTCTATCACATCAGCAATCCTGTTATTCTATATAGATCAGTGGTCCCAACTGACGGCAGATAAAAAGAATTTGTCCTTATTGTCGAAAGTCCACATCCAAAGCCCCGAATGCGAACTGAAAAACACAAAATCATCTAATCATGGCGTCTGCAGTTATAGAAGAGTCGCTAGTTTGAAATGAAACAAGTAACGACTAGTAATATAAATGCAGTTTCGGGATATGCAACGATTCAAGTAGATCTTGCTCAAAAACCAATCATTTAAAATTGAAGCATTTCTGAGAAGACGAGTGGGCTACAATTTCTGCGTAATGATGGGAAAGACTTGATTGCCTGGAATCCATCTATATCAAGTGCTGGTCGCTCCCAACGGTCACTCACTGATATAGTCTGGCCTCAGTCGGTAGGCCAGCGTTTAGCCCTTACGTCACTAATGAAGTGGATATATAAATATTCATGCTTTCTGCTCTTGGCTGATCGGGTGACCTTTTGGCAAGAACCACCAATCGTGCGGCGCCATTTGCAGAATGAATGCTGACCGGGTGATCCGTCGCATCTTGTTGTCAGAAGTGGTAGCTAACTAGGGGAGCAATTAAACGTTGGGATATAAAAGTATCTATCTTATACCTGCATGTTTCGTGTATATTTCCTTTTACTTTGCTACATCAGGCATTTTACAACACAACTAACGGCTGTACACAGCATTATGAATGAGTTGACTGGCCAGCTATGGCATTTGTGAATGTTATGTGACATGAGCATAAAAATTAGATTGAAGCTTGCTTGCGCTTACTCTTGGAGTGGTTGTTGGGTTTTGAACAGGATAATGTTTTGCCATATCTGCATTTTGTTAATTTCAGTGGGATTTCCTGGTATAATAAAGGCTAAATTAAACAATACTCAAATTACGTAACATATTTCACTGTAATTGGCATTAGCTATAGCTTGAAGGGCATTGAATCAGCTAGGTTAAGCCTATGAAGCTGGTATGTAATACGAAAGTTGTTAATTTATTCCTTGCCTGTCTACTTTCTTCAGAAAAAAGAAAAGTTGGATAGCTTGTTCATATTTTTGCAACCTTTTGCTGTACAACGTTTCGGCATTTTTAACGTGGATGGCCAACGCTTATTTTGCCGCTTTTGCCCACTTGTTTAATATCTGATATCAATCCAGTACAAGATCATAGCAATCAAATATATTTCTTTTCCTTTAAAAACGATTAAACATCGATGGCAATAACAGTATCACTAAGCATATAAACACAAGCATTATTTCAGTTTGAAAGTTTAATTTGTAGTTTGCCATAGTCCATACTGTATTTCTGTACTGCTAGATGTTACATGACCGCTGCTGAGAGAGACACAGGTCTCGAACAAAGTTCATTTTCTCCTGATCTGTTGGTCTTAAAAACGCCATTGCAGCACCACAATGTTTGGAAGATATGGGGCCTGTAAAAAATAAGTCCAGTATTTAATTCTGTAACAATGGGGCAGAATAATTGGTGGTAATCTGTGCTCACATTCACTTCTCCCCATTGGAATCAATTCATTCAGGACCCACCGCAAGTCTATCTAAAGGGGCGGGGCACCCTTGTGACTGTGAGCCAATCACAGATCTCACATGGATTTTGTGCGAATTTTTGAAAGTCAACGCTAGCCTACCGACTGAGGCCAGACATATCAGTGAGTGACCGTTGGGAGCGACCAGCACTTGACATGTATGGATTCCAGGATAAAAGACTGATATCATTGGAAGCGCTGGGCTGCCATCATTACTGCTGTTGATGGGGGACCAGTTTCTTTTGCACATGGATAACCATGGAGGTTTTTTTTTTTTTTTTACTTTTTAATTGAATATATGAAATAATTATGTGTTTCATGTTTCCTCAGATTTGATGTCTAACCATAATTTTGCCCAAAAAACTATAGCAATTTGAGGATACAATCTCAGCGACAATGAGACTGTCAGCTTTAGGTTGAGGGTGTTTTCATCATATAACATGGGATGAACAGTTTATAAAAATAGAAAGATTTTGTAGTTGTTGTTTATTCCTGATCCTGTTTAACCGCTGTGGTGGCTGAGCAAACGTTTGTCCTGACTCAACACCAAAAAAACCCAAGGTCCATACAAGATTGTCCAAAAAATGAGACAGTGCTTAATATAAGAAAAAATGATTACAAAACTCAGAAGACAAAAATTTAAGGATAAGTAAGGATTCAAATGATAAACTTAGGATTCAATTAAAGCAATCATAATAATAATAATAATAATAATAATAATTTAACCGGGGGCTAAAGGAAGTGAAGTTGAAGACTTTTCCTTTCTGCTCCAGGTACATCCTCCAGGTATTCGTCCTCAGCTTTTAAGGCCTCAATTCGTCCACTGGATGGGGTAAACTCAGGAAACAGGTTATGTTATTTTAGAGAATTTTGGCTTCCACACTTCCGGCCCAAATGTTTTAGGCTTAACATAAAACAGTTACTAATTAAATATTAAAGAAGCCAATATAAAATTTTTTAAGAAAAGACAAGCACACCATTCCTATTTCAGTTTCCTTCTATGAGCAGACAAAGCATTGTTATTGGTCATTCTAAGATGCCCGTTTTTGTCCTGAGTTTAACTGATCTGACCGGTCTCCCAGAGGCCTTGAAGATCTTATGGAGGTGGGGTCAACTATCACCACAATATTTCCAGTATTAAAGTTCCTTTTGACCTTGGACAATTTCTGTCTCTCCTGCATTAGTGTGAAATATTCTTCCGTTCAGAAGGATGTGGTTTGCGGTCACGGGTTCTTGATTCAAAGGTCAGAGGATGTGGTAGTGATTGAGCGATTGTTAAGAACTGCCTCATCTTCACAGAAGGCAGTCTGGAGACCTTCATCATCAACTGTTTGTTGTTTCATCAGAGAATTTAAGACCCACCTCACAGATCTGATCGATCTCTCCCACACTCCACCATGGAGAGATGCTCCTGGTGGGTGAAAGGTCCAGCTTATTCCCTTCTCCGTCATGGCATTCTGGATTTTACGGTGGCAGAAACTAGACAAAGCCCTTCTTAGTTCTTTTGCAGCACTAACAAGCCGTTGTCAGAGCAGATGTGTTTTACATGCCCTCTTCTGCAAATACATCTCTTTATGGCGGGAACACAGGAATCTGTGCCAAGAAAGCCAGCCGTCTTCAGATGAACTGCTCTAGAAGACAAACAGGTAAACGATACACCATATCTTTTCACCAGGCTTCTTCCTCTTTGTGTTTCTATTGGACCAAAAAAATCCATTCCAACATTTGCGAAAGGTGGAAGATCTGGTGGAGTTCTTTCAAGAGGCAAATCAGCCATCTTTTGTTCCCCTGTTCTGCCTTTAAACAGTCTGCAGGTAACACACTTTGAATTCACTCTTCTGACAGCACTATTTCCATTGATTATCCAATATTTCTTTCTTTTTTTGAATTTAAATTTGGCATCTCCAATCCCACCCGAATCTGGAATGCCAAATTCGAAAACTATGTACAAGGCTTGCTCGTATGCGACCCCTTGTTGCCAGCTCAGGAGAGAGAGACAGTTCGCGGCTCTCCTCTGAAGCACGCACCTGTCAGCCCCTGCATCTTTACACTCATTGGTCGAAACTTTCACAAGTTCAGAATGAGGACGGAGGATACCCGAACATGAGCAAGCTTAGAATCTCACTGAAGAGCGCCCGGCTGGCCAACAGGAGGCGCTTGAGCAAAGAACAAGGCAATTTTTTTATATCCCTTTCCGGCAGTCCCTTCCCAATTTGCATAGCCGCAGCGCTATAGCCAATCGCTCGCTGCCCTGAAAAAGCTGCTGACCACTACCGGTTGTGTTACGTCCGGGGACGTATGTGTGCCTAATTGCTATCTTACTGGTGATCCTGCAAATGAAGCTGCATACGATTGGACCTGACCAGAACCTCGACGCCATAAGAATTTGCGGAAGCAGTGTGCTGGCAGTCTTCCCTTCCTCGCCCCCAGAAACGCATCTGTTGTCTCCGTTGTTGCGCAATGGTGTTGAGATCCTTGAAAGTACAAACGTATATTTGATGAACTTGTTACGTAACGATAATCTATATTTGATTGGTTGCAGTTGCTGTGTATAGTCTATATGTCGTTCAGCCCCGCTTGCTGTAAAGAGCTGTAAGGAGTGGATGCCGTTTGTTTTGATTCCTTTTCTCCTGGTTATGTTAGGAAGTTAGGTAAGTTGATTTGTCCTTTTTGGTTTTTGTTTAGGAATATTAGTTTGTTTTGTTTTCAGATTCTTTTGTTTGTTGTTTTGGCGTTGCCCACTCTGGAGCCTGTGGTCGACATGAGTAAGCATTATAATAAACTCTGTTTATCTTTTTCGCACTGATGTGTGTTTGCGTGTTCTGGGGACAGGAAAGGGGATGCTCACTTGAAGGTGTTATAGCTTTACCCTAGACGGGGGCCTTAAAAGTTGGCACGCCCGGGAATCGAACCTGCGGCGTGGTAGTCACTACTGCTCCGCAAATGTGGTGTCTTAATCAAGTGAGCTAACCTGGCAGCCAGTATTTCTTTATAAGCTGACAAAGGATATAATATCTTCCAAAGCGGCCATATTTTTCCTGAATGTGGTGAAGCAACAGATCAGAGATGTGGGACCGTTTTGGGAGGATGAGGGGATGCTTGGTGGTCTCAGACATGGCTGCTCGTGACAACCGTCCTCCTATTTTCAGCAGCCCATCTATCAAGACTGGATCCAACCTGAAAATTGTGCTACTTTTTAGATGGTGACATTTCAAGTTTTTCATACTCGCATTGAAAAGCCTGCTTCGGAATGAATGCTGCAATGGCTTTCTCACCCAAGATCTTTCAGGGAGATGTATTGACCCTGAGCAAAGATTTGAACACTTGCAGCTGGCTCGTCAACCTTTGATGTTGAGCACGAGTGTTGACCATAGAGGCAAACTCTTTTCTTTTGGTGGCTTTCCAAAATCACCGGGCTTAATGCAGCTTGTGAAATTAAAGTCCGTCAGTTTGGGAAGATCTTGAATCCAGGTGATCCACTGCTTAAACTGAAATGTGAGTATCTGTTCATCCCATGCATAGCCTTGTTTACAGAGCTGCTGTAACAGCTGTTTCATGGAAGAGTGAGAGGTGCTAAAATGCCTAGTGGGTACATTGAGCTTACCGTTGAGAAAATTTCTCTCCGCGTGTGCGGCTTTTCAGGGATTTTAACACTAAACCTGGTGTCGTCTTCCATGTTCCACTGAAGCTCCACGGCACGGTCAGTTGTTCACTGGTCTTTATCAAGGTCCAAGGACCTTATGCCTTTTCCTCTCTCCTCTTTTATTGTAGACAGGACAGCTCTGCTGTTGCTCACCCATCTGGTGAGCTGGGAACCTGCTTTACCACACAACTCCACCAGGTCTGATATTAACTGCACTGCTTCCTGCACAGCAGGCAAAAATGTTAGACAATCATCATAAAAAATTTCCCATTATGGAATCAGTTACTTGCTGTCAGTTGTAGGGATTATCGTCAGCTGTTCTTCACAAGGCAAAACTAGCACAGCTTGGGGAAGAAACAGCTCCAAGTATGTGGACCAGCATATGGTAATCCAGGATCTTGTTCAATGTCCCCATTTGGCCACCACAAAAAGCGCAGGAAGTCTATGTCTGATCTTGAGACCCTGACTTGAAGGAAAATAGATTTTATACCTGCCATAAGTGCAATGGGCTCTTGGCTACACCTGATCAAAACACCAATTAATGTGTTGGTCAAATCAGAACCTTGTAAATTTCAGAGTTGAGTGACTTACCCTGATATGCAGGACCACAGTCAAACACCATACAAAGTGTTTTCTTTTTGGGCTGGAAAACTCCATGGTGTGGAATGTGCCAGGTTTGTCTTTCAGCTTGACCCATTTCTTCCTGTGGGACAATCTCAGCATATCCATTGGCAGTAACATCACTAAGAAAGGCAGTGTACTCTCTGTAGAAAGACTCTTAAAGACTCTTAAACTTTCTCTTTAGGAAAAGGAGACATTGCAAGGCTATGCGGCAATTATTTGGCATTTGCACCTCATCCTTTCTGAAAGGTAAGTTAAGAGTGCAGTGGCCATTCAGCAGTGTGATTGACTCATTTGCAATTTGAAGGAACCTTTTATCCACAAGAGATAACTCATACTTTTTCACTGATTCTTTTTCATTGAAGTCCTGATTGTATTGACAAATCAGTGACTTTTCTATGTTTGCAACAGAGATCCTGTTTACTGAGGGGTAACAGCAGTCATTGTAGCTGCTGGGCTCATCACCTCTTAAAGGTCCATTGATTATCCATCCTAGCCAGGTCCTCACTGCATATGGTCCATTCCCCTGACTGTTTATAATTTCCCAGGGTTCTATGATTTTGGCGGCATTAGTTCCTATAAGCAGCTCAATATTACTGTTGATCTCTGGAATATCAATATTTTGCAGTATGGCCATTTGACAAGATCTTCTTTCTTGGTACGTTGTCCACAGTGACAGGCATCTCTTTTTGGGTGAATGCATCAGGTAACTTGATAAAGTTGTTTCCATTCAAACCTGAAACTTCACGATCAGAGATCACATACGCTGGTACCAACTTTTCATGACTCATTGTTTTCAAAAATACGTTTGCCTTCTATCCTTTGACATTAAGTTGAGACGTGAGGTTTTCTGTACAAAAAGTATCTGAACCGCCTGGACCGCATATACTTGAATCACCTCATCGCCTTTACCAGCTTTTACTTTCACAGGCACCCCTGAAAGTACATTACCTGCCCCTGTACTGGTCTCCATGTGCCAACAGACTTTACGGTGCATCACCAGAGTTTTGTTAGAGAGGTCCTCTGTTTCTGATATATCACTGTTCTCCCCTAGCTTAGCTTTATTTGGCACTTGCTCAAAGGGGAGGACACTAAGGTGCTGTTTAGAACACACTGAACAGGTTAGTCTTTTACAACAGTCTCTGCTGATGTGACCATGCTGCAAACATCCAAAGCAAATTCCCTTTTAAGAACTTGACCTTGTCCCTGTGCTCTGTCCTCTAGAATGAGGTACGATGCTCCAGCAAATGACTGCTGTTACACAAGGAGCAAGAGAGGTGAGCATTTGTGCCCTTAGGTTGTTCATTAGGCTAAGAGACAGCAGTGTAGACACTAGTAGCAAAGCTGCTTCCATTGGGCTTTGACTTAGGTTTAATGGACAAATTTTCCATAGCCTTGGTGAGCTCATCCTGAATGTCTCCATTCACTAGGTCAGAAAGAATTCTCACCTGTTTTTCCAGAAATGCAACAAGATCTCTGAATTGAGGTCTGTTGCTTTGTATCTCCTGAAATTCATACACCTGTGATTGCCATCTTTCTCTAAGTTTAGGGAAGTTCCAATGAGATTGTCATATTGGATGACAAGTTGATTTCACCTGAGTATTGCAATTCTTCCATTGCATTACAACAACGTCTCAGGAATATGTGACCCTCCAGCCCAAACCAGTCGGATATCGCAAGGCCGTATTTTTATATATTTGATTAAATTCAGCTCCGCGGAGTTCTGGGGCAGCGCAGTTCAGTCTGGTGCCAATACCTCCATTATACAGCATGGAGGCAGAAATTGCACATCTTCTTAATTTAAACAAACCAGAGTGCTCAAATTTATCGGATTTACTTGCCGAATACTTCTCAGTGGCTTGGGAAGATGACAAAGAAAATGTCCGCTCAGATTCTGACGGCGATGAGCCAGTACTGAGAATGAATTTGATCCAACCGAGACAACGTTCGAATCGGTAATGAAAAATGACGCTGGTGAGGAATATGTGACAAATGATACCGACGGTATTGAGCAAGCTGAATGGGAAAAGACCACACAATTCAGGTGAGTTGTTTACAGAAATGTTCTAGACACATAGCCAGTCAATTTGTTTAGTTTGTCGCAGATGTGTAGAGAGCAGAAAGGATTCTGATCACTGTATAAACAATGTAAACATCGCATCTTTCTGCTCAGCTGATTCATCAGACCTAAATTTAAAAACTTTTGCTCATTTCTCGGCTCATTTTCAAGTTCTCTCGGAGAGCCATTTGTGCACTGATCGAGGAAATAGTCTTTCTGCATTGCCATCAGTCTTAAGTTCAATCTTTATTTTAACCATGATAGCTGCTCTTTCTGCTTCTGCATGTATTCTTACACATGCAATAGAGGGGGTACTTGAGCTGGACCTAGCACTGGAGACTTGGGATGCACTTTCTTTAGGGCCAACCTTCATCTCTTGCCATTCAAAAGCCTCAGCCATGGATATTCCAGACAGCCACTCAGACATAGAAGAAATAAAATCATTCATGTCTGCCATTTTCAGTTCAAACCATTCACATTCATCTTCATTCGCCTCCTCTAAAGTCAAAAAAGCTCATGACATGCATCATGTGAAGATCTGAAGTCATTCAACAATTGTTCATAGATCAGAAAATCTGTTTTAACTTCCTGCAAGTATGATGCATCTTCCATAACTTCAATAAATATATTTTTTTCTTTTAGTTAATTGTGCAAGTTTTCCTCTTCTGATGTTTTTCAGCTTCACGTGTTCATTTCTGGTCATCTTTTGACCTGCATTTGATGTGATAATCATGCCTTCCTCTTCACTTGCTTTCATACACTGTAAAAAAAATTGTAGAATTTACACAAAAAAATTATGGCAACAATTTCCACCTAACTTTTTAGGTAAATGGAAGCGTATGATAATTATAGAAATTTTGCCTGAATTTTCTGGGTATTCCTAACAAAAAAAAAAAAATCAGGTAATGTGTACGTAAATAATTATGTAAATCTTACCAGAATTTTCTGGGTAGTCTGTACAAAACAAAATCAGGTAATCTTTACTTAAATAATTATGTAAATCTTACCAGAGTTTTCTGGGTATTCTTTACACAAAAAATCAGGTAATGTGTAGGTAAATAATTAAAATTTTTCCAAAATTTTCCGGTTATTCTTATTTTAAAAAAATAAGTTGACATCCCTATTCCCACCTGACCAGAATATTGAAGTAGGGAACGATGTGCAGGTGGGCAGGCTTTTTCACGCATGTGGCGCTCTATTGCTAGCTCTAAAGAGTATACACAGCTCCTGAACTACATCAGCAGCATCGTTCCGTTAGCCACTGCTTCTTACAATCGCTAGATAAGCTCAGGAGGAAGACGGGTGACACCTCGTTGCTAATGCGCTTAAAATCTTCCTTATGAGCTCCCGACTGGTCAACAGGAGGCGCCTAAGGGAACTATATCTACATAACCCTTCCCAGCAGCCCCTTCCCAATTTGCATCCCTGTTGCGCATTGGCCAATTGCACGGTACTTCTGAAAAGAGCAGCCAGTAGCTATGTTTCCATCCACTTGTCAATCGAATTATCTGAAGTTCGCCAAAAATATTCATACGAATAAAGGCGGTGAAAATGCATTTCCACCTAACAGCATTAAAGCAAATAAAAACTTGTGCGTAATGACGTCACTTGCTGCTATGCGGTCAAATCGGTGTATCGAATAGATTTCTGACATTTTAAGCTGTTTCCATTCATTTTCGCACTGAATCGCAGAACCTTCGAGTGAACAGAAGTAGTGTGGTAGCCAACAAAATTAACTAGTTAGCAATAATGGATCGCGTCTCCCAACAAATGATGATAATTGCACAAGTTGTAATAGTGCTTATGTGCCAGCTATTAGCAACATGCAAACCACTATCAGAAGGCAACGACGCCTTCGAAACTTCTTCACGATGCAGTCGCAGATTTATTTGGCAAATAACGTTTCCATCAGCAGTTATCGCATAAACCTTTTGCCGATTAAGAAGAAAACCTGATGAGATCAACCGTATAAACTTAATGTCGATATCTTGAAAATCAAATCAAATTTCACCGTTTCCATAAGGCATTTTTATTCGATATGACTTAATTCGTATAAGAACGTGTGGATGGAAACGCGACTACTGTTGGTTGGGACGAGGCGGGGATCGAACCCGCACCGTGTTAGTCACTTATGCATCGCAACGCGATGCTTTTCTGAGTAAGCCATCCGGCTTTTTAATACAATTTTTTGTTCCAAAACTAAGCTTTTCAATCCTATATAGCAGGGGCGGACCCAGGAATTTCTGAAAGGGGGGGCGCAGCAAGGAGGGGTCTGGGGTCCCTCCCCCAGAAAAATTAGAAAAATTAATGTGCTGAAAACACATTTTCCTGGTATCTTGGGAGAAAAATCTGGCCTATCTGCTCAATGATTTTCCTCCCAAGGTTCCAAAAATTAAGTAAAAAACTTCCAAAGCACTGTTATAACGCAGTTTTACATTAACTGACAACTTTTACTTTTACCTAAGACTTTCACTTTACTGTCAAAGTTTGTGACCTTAACCCTTTCACTGCTGTTGGTGACTTGGTCAAAATTTCAAAGAGGAGAAAATCTTTTGAAATCGTCAAAACCCTACAGTGTTGGTATTCATTGGAATGTGCTTGATGAGAGCTTTCCAGTGAATACCAATGTGCTATGGTTCGAGCGATTTTCAAAGGTTTTGATGTTTCAGAAATGTTGACAAAATCACCACTAGCAGTGAAAGGGTTTGACCATATTTCCCACAAAACATTGATATTATTAGTTTTTGAGTTTAATAACACCAAATACCCTAAAACAAAATAATTGTAGTTTATATCTAACATGCAAACCCAGTGGCTATATGCATCTGTGATTTTTGCAGATGTTAACAGATCACCAAATCCCCCCTCCCCCCCAAGTCCCTAAACCCGGCTCAGTAAAAGATACCACCCTCAACAGCTTGTAAAAAGTTATTACAATGCTGTGATTGCCTTTTTTCAAAATGGTTCTAAAAGATGAGGCTTTAATGCTTCAAAAACACTCCCAAGTGTTGTGAGAGTAGGAAGTGTTGTCATACACATAATCCGAGTCACCATAAAGTTGAATTTATGCACGTGAGTGAATTTACTAATCTGGAGGCAGTGGTTGGGTGGGTAATGTCCAAAACAAACTATCTTATTTTTATAAAAATCCTATTTATCCAAAAGATGTCCTGAAATAAATTTAATACAATGATGCTGTCCAATCTTAAAACATAACTTTGTCAACTAATAAACTTTTTTTTACGGAAATATTATTATTATTATTATTATTATTATTATATCGAGGGCTGACTGCAATAAACAGTTATGTCCAATATATAACATCTGGACATAACTGTTTATTGCAGTCAGCCCTCAATATTTACATGAATGAATGTAAAAAAGAAATGTGACTTTAGGGCCATTTAGAATTTTTTCAATAAGACCATTGAACTATTTGGATTGACTCATACATAACCTTTTTAAAATAATGTTACATATTTTGCTTACAGACTCTAAAGGGCATAGAATAGCTCACTAGCTTCAGAACCGCAGTACTCGCTGGTTACAAGTTTAATGACGGGTGATTCTGAACGTGAAGACGGGGTTTTGGAATGGAAAATTTGGAAAGTCTTCCGGTATTCCAGGACAAATTTTATTTGGCACCGTATAACAACGAATCAATATACATCAAATAGTAGGCTATGAACAACTGGTCCATCAGTGGAGTCCTTTTGTAAGCTCAAGCAAATTTTAACCGAACGCATACTTGCAATAGCCTATTAATTTAACGTCAGTCTTACCGCTTCCATGTCCCCCAGCAAATGAAAACTGCTTGCTACGAGGATCATCATGGCCAAACAGCTGGTCATTTTTTTGCATTTGAGAGGCTGAGCCTCATATGTCGTTTACTTTACCCTGCTGAAAAAACCAGCATGCACCAGCATGGACATCATGCTGGTCAATGCTGGTCCCTGCTGGTTTGTTGCTGGCCCAAGCTGGACCAGCATTATCTCCATGCTAGTCCATGTTGGTTTTGTGCTGGTTAAAGCTGGTCTATGCTGGTCAATGCTGGCTGACCATCAACCAGCATGGAGATAATGCTGGTAGATGCTGGTTTGGTGCTGGTCAATGCTGGGAGACCATCAACCAGCATGGAGATAATGCTGGTCAATGCTGGTAGACCAGCACAGACCAGCATGATCTCCGTGCTGGTTGATGCTGGTTTGGTGCTGGTCGATGCTGGTATGCCAGTATGGACCAGCATAGACCAGCATTATCTCCATGCTGGTTGATGGTCAGCCAGCATAGACCAGCGTATACCAGCACAGACCAACATGATATCCATGCTGGTCTGTGCTAGTTTATGCTGGTCTGCCAGCGTGGACTGGCATAGACCAGCATCATATCCATGCTGGTTGGTGCTGGTTTGGAGCTGATCTATGCTGGTCTGCAAGCATAGACCGGCACAGAGCAGCATTATCTCCATGCTGGTTTTTCCCTATTTTCTTGCTGGTGTAGCTGCGGGTGAAGCTAATCCGCCATCAAGAAACAGCCCAGCAAACACGCCTGTGTGGGCCCAAAATGGGTTAACTGTATGCAGTTTGGGCAGGGGAAACCCTCACTAATCCCATGCGGGACCCCAGTAGATTAGCCCAGGTGTAGCCTACGGCATTGTGTCCCCTTTGAGCCTCTTTGTGGGCTTTCTGTGGGCAGTCCTCAGTTGAGCTTGCCCACTCAGGCACTGCACTGGCTAACCCCTATGAGTCTACAGCAGTTTTGCCCTTTGGAACCCCAATGGGGTTTAGTGTGGGCTAACCCCAGCGTAAACAGTTCCATTGTTTTAAGATTATAGATGTTCTAGGGCTAGGGGTAAGAGTACTTTTCTTATTAACAGTCCCCATGCAAATGTTGCATAAAAAATGTCAACATTCAACGGCCAATCAGACTTCAATGGCCCATTCTACACAACTAAATCTGCACACAGTCAACAAGACTGCAAGACAAGTACTGTCGCTGTGTTTGATTTGTAGCGACTTTCATATTATTTTTAAGAGGAAGAACACTATACAGTTTTTTGTAAATTTCTTTTTTTTTTTTTTTTTTGAAACTCAGGTAAGTAAACATACCTGACTCAGGTTGCCATCCGAATTTGGCTGATGGGGATGGAGCACAGGGGAAGGTGGACCTGCCGTTTCAAGTAGGTCTGGACCATGCTTAATCAGAATTTAGCAGAAAATGATGCAGGAAATTACCTCTAAACTTGTGGACCAACAACTGCATGTCATATCTTTTAAAAGAAGACATGTGGACACGCACATGCACACACAATTGGTAATAATTAGGCTTACAGGCCAAATTACTGAAGCATGAATAAGTGTTGTTAATGACACAAAATGCATTCTTAAACTTTTAATATCATTTCATTACATCATAGTTATTTGGCAGAGGATTTGATCAAAAGAGACGGATAGCAAGTGCGAAGAATAAGCCATGTCACTGAAACAGTAACACAACAGATTAGACATTATGAAGTCTGGAGTATGTCATTGGAATAATAGACTCATAAAAGACTTTCACAGCTATAATTGTATTTCCTTTCTCTGCTTTGAGATGTTAATATTTACCAATAAATTTAATTCAGTATTTGACATTAATTTAAAATGTCATAACATCAATTTAAAAAAAAAAACTTAAAATTAAAATAATATTTATTAAGTGAAGTGAATTATTTATATTTGCAAGACATTAAGACGGAATATTTATGCTTGGCAAATCGATGAGAGTGCTTTCTGTTTTATATGCCCCATGAACGTGTGTCAACATCAAGAAGGAACTTCGGCTTTTAATTGCGTTCCATGTTCGAGAGAGAGCGGTGGGAACAGGTTCGGAAGGACGGTTGATGACCGTTCATTGGTCTTTATGGAGCTGAAGCGCGTGCATCACTGATCGTATCAGCGAGCTTCACAGCTCATTCAGGTGAGGCCAATCTAAAGTAACGGTAATGTTTGGGATTTTGAGGTCTTAAGCAATGTTATTTCCCCGTATGTGAAAAGTCAGTCATTAATATTTTGTAATTGAGGCTTAAACCCTTTTATGGCTTTCTAACTTAACAAGCTAGAGGCATTAGTTTAGATGTACTTACGCAACTTCAGGCGAACGTAACGGTAGCTAGCAAGCTCGTCAATCAGAAAATCGAAATTGAGACGTGGCTAACGTTCAACGTCAAGTCAGCTGGCCGGTAGGTTGCTATTATGTTCAAGTCGTACCGTGTACTAGCTGATGTTTGGGAGTTAAGCTGATATAGCTGGCTAGATAATTGTGGGTATTACCTGCTTTTTATAATAAAGCATCATGAAAATATTTACAGCTGTCTGAAAACCGCTAAAGCTAAGCATTGCAAAAAATTGGTTAATGACAGGCGAGATAGCTAGCTAGTTAGGTCGATGAGCAGACGTTGTCACTATAGCAACCTGAAGCTAACATGGCTACCTTGCTATGTTAGATGTATTGAAAGTTTACTTGACTGTCACAAGCTAATATAAGTTAGCTTGCGAGATTGAGCTTTTAAAATCTTGTTTGGTGTGTAAGGGAGGTGTCTTGGTGTGTATTAGTCCATACCTTGACTACTCAATTATATTTGACATTGCATATAACTTTAATTTAGCTGTTTAAAAATGTGCATCTTCACTTAATGACACTTTTTGCAGTTAAAGAAAGGAACTGATTAGCTAACACATCTTAGTTGAATACAGTAATGATAATGTTTATCCAGGATGCGTAAGGTGATACAGAACATGTGTATGCATATTACTTTAGCTCCTGAGTAATCACTTATTGACAAAACATAACCAGTCTGCTCAGAGCCTTCATGTAAGTGCATTCTGTCACTAAAGAGGATAATTTGCAAAAAAAAAAAAAAAAGCCCCACTGAATCAAAGTTTTATTTCTTCTCGGAACTGAATAAATGTCTCTGTTGGACCAGCAACGCACACTTGGTTTTTAATATTCAGTAGTGTAATTGAAAGTCTGCAGTTTGGCTTTACAGAGCTAGCTTTTCGATATTGTTGACTGGACTAATCCAAAAACATTGAGAATTGTTCCATCAATAACAATCAGTAGCATTTTGGACAAAGAGGAAGCATGATTGTTTCATTTCTGTCAACTAGGGATGTCAATTTCAAGAAATTGCATTACTCGATTACTGATAACGTTAACGATCAATCATCGATTAATTGTTGTTTTTTTTTATGTTTTTGCTTTGTATATACACCAAGTAATTACAAATGCCTTTTTATTTCACAATCAAAGCTTTATTTCAAGTCTTTCACAGCAACATTTTTGCATATTCTCTCTGCATATTTGCTTTAAAAAAAACCTACCAGTATTGAAACAAAAATTGAATATTAATGTTACTTGCTTCGGCATACGGCTTCTTAAAAAAAGCGCAGTGGCGATTTGTGGGCTGTAACAAAGGGAAGCCAAAACTTGCACCCTTCAGTGCTTAATGACCTAAATCTATCGCAGTTTACTTTTGATTAGCAACAGTGGCTCACACTAATTGGTTGAGTGACAGTCAAATTTATTTTAAATAGCCATATTTGAACAATCTTTTGTCATAAAATAATGTACTGGGACAATCACCCTATCCAACACAATAACAGCGCATACCTCTGAGCGAAAGGGGCGTTTAAATCATTATCACGCGACCCGTTGAAGCAGACGACAGCTAATTAGGGGGAATAAAACCTCATTCATCTATTCTTTGAAAACAAAAATTCCACATTTTTGTATTTTACAACATTTATTTACTAATTATGTTTGTGTAAAACAACATTATGCATTATCCTTGAGTTCCCCTTTAAGTAAAAACATTAACTGTATGGCCGCTCAGTGTAATTGTTATCGTGCGCCCTCCTCTGGTGGATAATTGAAACAGCTTTTGAAAATACATAGAAAGTACAATGGACCTATAGGACATTTTACACTCGCTTTTCCAGATTCACTTTTCGATCAAAGGTCACATGATCGAGTAAATACTTAACGATCAATCATCGATACGTCGAGTAATTGTTAACATCCCTACTGTCAACATGTATGATTCTGCTAGAAAATGCAAGAATATAGTAAATTTACAGTCATTATGTACTGTTTTGAAGATATTCTTCTTGTTGCCTTTTTTTTTTTTTTTTTTTTTTTTTTTGCATCTGCCTTGGTGTCTGATAAGTCCCCCCTGAGTCCTGCTCCACCAACTAATTCTATTCTATTCAGAATGGGGTGACTGGACCCAGTCCACTGCTTGTGAGTATTGATCACATGACTTCTCAAATATGATGCTGATTATGTGCAAATGTGATAATGATTATACAGCATATTAGTAGTTACGGGAGCATTTACATGTTTCAAACTTTGAAAATCCAGCTTTGTCCAGCCCAGTAATCTACTGGGTCTCAAGCCTGGGAAATATCCACTGGCAGTAAGTTTTCATCACGTTATTCTAGTCTCCTTAATGTGTTTGAAAAAAGTTACATTAAATTATTAGAGATTTTGTAAAACAATGACGAAAATTTAAAACGGCTGGGATAAATAACAGATGGGGTGATAAAACTCAATTCGGCTCAGATGTGACCGATTGTTTTTCCCCCGTGCTCTTCAAGTGTATACTTTGTACCTGGACAAACATTGTTTTTTGTTCTACATTTACATTTTAATTGCTCTTCTCTTTCAAATTTAGATGCAGCGACGAAAAGCAGCCGGCCGCAGTATCTGAGATGGAAGCTTTGGTAAAAACATTGCTCTTCAATGAGAGAAGGATAAAATTGCTGTGGTCCATTTTTGCACCTCAGGAGATATATTATGGACTACCTGTGTTCTTATGTAGTTCCCTATAGCGATTGTTCTGGATTATGAAATATATCTATTTTTATGGTCTTTTATTCAGTATTCAATCCACATGCCCAGTTTTGTACTCAATTTTCAGTATATTTTCTTATTTTTTTCTAACGATCTGTCAATAAATGTTTGTATTTGAGGCACATGGCTTCATTTTTTTACTGTAACTTTCAACAATTGCAGTTATTTTTTGTGTGTATTATTGTAATGTGGATCTGATCGGCAGGTACAAAGTAGGACCAAATTATATCCTGCTGGTGGTGAAGATGGTCCACCAGCATGGAACAGCACCAAACACACAACATATGATGGTCATGCTGTTCACCAGCATAAACCAGCAAGTGCTGGTCACCAGCATAAACCAAAATACATGTGTCCAAAACACAACATATGCTGGTCCATGCTGGTCACCAGCATAAACCACCATGTGCTAGTCACCAGCATAAACCAGCATACATATGTCCAAAACACAACATATGCTGGTCCATGCTGGTCACCAGCATAAACCAGCATGTGCTGGTCACCAGCATAAACCAGCATTTGCTGGTCACCAGCATAATCCAGCATGTGCTGGTCACCAGCATAAACCAGCATGTGCTGGTCACCAGCATAAACCAGCATGTGCTGGTCACCAGCATAATTCAGCATTTGCTGGTCACCAGCATAATCCAGCATGTGCTGGTCACCAGCATAAACCAGCATTTGCTGGTCACCAGCATAATCCAGCATGTGCTGGTCACCAGCATAAACCAGCATTTGCTGGTCACCAGCATAATCTAGCATGTGCTGGTCACCAGCATAAACCAGCATATATGTGGCCAAAACACAACATATGCTGGTCATCAGTAAGACCAGCACATGCTGGTCTGTGCTGGATTTTTCAGCAGGGTATTCTCGAAGCTTTTCCGCTTTTCCATTGCTTTCTGACAGTCGTTTCTGTAGTCGTTGGAACGTGTTTTACCGCAACAGGGGACAAACAAGGCCATTGGTCGAATAAATTTCCCAGCAAGCCTGCTCTCTAAAACTTTAGGACGAAAACAACAAAATTAAATAAATTGTACGTAGCTTAAGTCCATGTATCATTTTTTATTTGCAAGAAAAGAGTTTCTCGGTCATTCCTATCGCATAAAGCAAATATATGAAATTGGATCCAAATAAATTTGCCTTAATGCAGAACAACCGGAATAGTGAAGTTGAACCATTGAGGACTGGCTTTAGAGTACATGACAAAATTGATGGAAATGATATTTGCCGTGAATTTACATATACATAATCCAGATATGAGTCTACTTAAAGAATCTTGTAGGTATGATGTATCTGCTGTTCTGTGGAAACAGGACATAATCTTATATAATATTATTGTCATATGTGTCTGTAAAATAAATAAAATATGTATTCATATTCCTTTTTATTTATTTATTGTTGTTGATGGAGAGATGTGAATATGCATTTTGACGTATTTTATGCTGGTGAGCCGGCTGATCTGTTGACCCTGGGTAGAATTATTTGAGCTGAACACACCATTGTTTGCGGCCGAGTTGTGTTAAGGTTAGGGTTAGGGAAAGGGATAGGATTACCTACCAGTTAGGTTAAGGTTGGGGATAGGGATAGTTTAGTTAGTTTGGTAAGTGTGAACACGAGTGTACCGTGCTCGGGCACGTTACGTGAGTACGGTTGGAAGAGGTGGACTCGGGCATGATACATCCATATGCGTTTCAAATGTGAAAGCAATACTTCAGCACGGCAGATTACCGTTATGTGTCACGGCTGTCTTGTTCTAACAAATGGCAGTGGAGAAAAGATATTTCCATTCAAACGTTCAATGCTTGCTCGAAATGTATAGGCGGACGAAAACACACAATCACCACTGGGTACTACGCACAAAAACTCTGAGGTTTTTGGAATAATTTGTGAGTAGTTACATTCGCGTGGTTATCACAGAACAATAGATCAGTGCCGGTGTTGTGCCAAGGTAGTTATCCCCGATAGAAAGTGTTTCCCCTCGTATTTTTCATTCAATAGCAAGATGTGCGAGCTCCCGCGGACAGGGGAAACACTTTCTATCGGGGATAACTACGTGCGCGCTCCCGCAGACAGGGGAAACAGTTTCTATCGGGGATAACTACGTGCGCGCTCCCGCGGACAAGGGAAACACTTTCTATCGGGGATAACTACCTTGGCACAACACCGTGACAAATTAAAGAAAACTAGCAGATACCCGTGCTACGCGCAGCTGATTGAATTAGCCGGTTTTATTCACAAAAACGGCTTCAAAATGCAGTTTTCACTTCATAATTAAGTTTGAAACCTGGCGCATCGTCTTTGTCACACATAAAACTGGTGTATGAGGAAAACAGACTCATTATTTGCGGTGGTTTCGGAGGAGATGTGTGAAATTACGCAAATCGCCAACTCAGTAATAATAGATAGATAGATAGATAGATAGATACCGCTGCAATAGCTATATCAAAGTGCGGGATGCGGTGCGAAAGTTTTGCAGCTCAGGTTATGAGGCAGATAAATTTTCGTGGTATGAGGCAGTGGATAGCATAATTAAACTTTTCACTTGGAACCGCATTGTTTACGGTTCCGGGCTGCTACCTTGGGACCCCCAACCCAGGGAAACAGCATTATCTGCATACCGAGACATCATCACTAGTAAAATATCATAACTTCAATATAAGTCCCAAACAATGTTGTTTGGCGGTGGGCAAGCTTAAATACGCAAATTATTACGCAAGCAGAGGCACAGATGTGAACGACAACACCTCACAAGGACACAAACGGCTTGGTGTTAAACACACTAGCGCACGGAAACTGAGCACTCGCCCTCGCCGCATGCGCGTGCCTATGTGATATCGTGAACTATGCATACACTGCGCATGCCCCAGTATTGTCAACAGTGTCATGGCTGCCACCTTTATAAGCTAGTAGCATGTACAGCCGCTCTAGAAATTAAAGTGTAAATTCTCTTGACTGGATGTGCGCTCGATGTTTTTACAAACCCAAATATTTCACTTGGTATCTAAACATTAAGGTAAGCCGAAAAAGTTGTGATTTTTTTTGATTTTGCTGGAGGTTGTGTGTGGTACTCTTACCCTCCTAAATATCTTCTCCTTTTACCTCAGTAATCCCAAGAAACTCCCTGGCTGCATGCACCACCATTTTAATTCTTTCCGTCTTCGACTCTATCTCGCTCGCACAATTATTCACCATTGCAACAAAAGCCAAAAATCTCCTTTTATCGACACTAACACATTCAAGATCACGTCTTTGTTCTTTAGGTTCTGCAACTCCCTTTTCTTCTTTCACTCTCTTAACCACCTCCGCATACGAGATTTTACTTTGTACACGTGTACAACACATGATTTGTTTTATAACCAGGTCCTACTAATTTCATTCCAACTATATAGGCTTCCTCCTCTCCTTTTTCTGTTTCTTTTTTCCTTTTCTTTTTCCCTCCTTCCTCCCCTTCCCACTCCATTTTCCTACGTGTTTTCTACACCAAAAGTTTTCCAAGCCGCCCTCCGACAAACTGCTCCTCATGCACCCACCAAAAATCTTCTTCTTCTTCTTCTTCTTCCTACTATAATTTGCCTCTCGCGAGCCTGAACTGCTAGTTGCTCTTACTTCTTCTCTTCTTCTTCTCAGCACCGGTTTCAACGCAGAGTTCACCCTCTTAGTAATGGTGGACAGCGATCCATGTAATCTGAGTGCATAACACATTTAACTTAGAAGGTGCTTACCGCCACCTACTGTACCGGAGTATTCAAACATGTCAAGATCAAAATATTGACTTGAATTGAGGAAACTCAGATTTGCAGAGTGCATCCAGCAAACCTAATGGCTGCATTTAATAAAGATTTCAAGAAAGAGAGAGGGGAAAAATATATTATCATATTAACATATCTAAATTAAATTGTACAACTGTGTATCTCTCAAAAATTGTACAATGGCCTTCTGAGCACTGTCCACCCCTTTTCCTGTAGTTTCCAATACTCCTCGAAACTCCATTCTCTCCCTACCGCTACTGTCCTCAGCTTTAGCTACTCCCTCTCTTCTTAGCAAACCTGCTGCAACACATGAGTACATGCTCAACATCCTCTACCACCTTACACTCATTGACTGGACCTTCCCATGCATGCACATTGTCCTTTTGAGTTCTGTATGACTAAACCTTAACCGTGTTAGTTTGACTTCATTTCTCTGGTTTCCCAACTTAACACTGTTTACATTTATGTATTTTTGTACTCTGTAGTATGTTCACCCTTTATTGGCCCCATCCCATCTCTCCTGCCACTTCTTCATCACCTCTTTTTTTCTATAGCTTTTCCTTCCCCTTTTCCAAATGGGACACTTAGAATGTGTTCCAAACCTACAGAATGTTTGGCTAGTTTACCTACTGCCTCATTTCCTCTAACTCCAACATGGGCCGGAACCCAGAAGAAAACTACAGTGCTGTGAAAAAGTATTTGCCCCATTCGTAATTTCTTATTTTTTGTATATTCATCACATTTAAATGTTTCAAATGATCAGACAAATTTTAATATTAGACAAAGATAACCCAAGTAAATACAAAATGCAGTTTTTAAATGATAATTTCACTAATTAAGGGGAGAAAAGCTATCCAAACCTGCCTAGCCCTATGCGAAAAAGTAATTGCCACCATTGTTAAATCATGAATTGACTGTGATTAACCACATTTTTTTTGTTCAAATTCACTTGCCACACCCAGGCCTGATTATAGCCAGACCTGTTGAATCAAGAAATCATTTAAATGGAACCTATATGACAAAGTGAAGTCGGCCAAAAGATCTCAAAAAGCAATACATCATGCCACAATATAAAGAAATTCAAGAACAGATGAGAAACAAAGTCATTGACATTTATCAGTCTGGAGAGGGCTACAAATCCATTTCTATTGCTTTGGGACTCAAGCGAACCACAGTGAGAGCCATTACCTACAAACGGAGATAACTTGGAACAGCGGTGAACCTTACCAGGAGTAGCCTGCCTACCAAAGTTACTCCAAGAGCGCATCAACGACTCATCCATGAGGTCACAAAAGAACCCAGAACAACATCTGAAGAACTGCAGGCCTCACTTGCCTCAATTAAAGTCAGTGTTCATGATTCAACAATAAGAAAGAGACTGGGCAAAAATGGCATCCATGGGAGAGTTCCAAGGCGAAAACCACTGCTGACCAAAAAGAACATAAAAGCTCATTTTACATTTGCCAAAAAACATCCTAATGATCCTCAAGACTTTTGAGAAAATATTCTGTGGCCTGAGGAGACAAATGTTGAACTTTTTGGAAGGTGTGCGTCCCGTTACATCTGGCGTAAAACTAACACAGCATTTCATAAAGAGGACATCATACCAACAGTCAAACATGATGGAGGTAGTGTGATGGTCTGGGGCTGCTTTGCTGCTTTAGGACCTGGATGACTTGCCGTTATTGATGGAACCACCAATTTTGCTCTCTTCCAGAAAATCCTGAAGGAGAATGTCCGACCATCAGTTCGTGACCTCAAACTCAAGCGCACTTGGAGTATGCAGCAGGACAATAATCCAAAACACACCAGCTAGTCCACCTCTGAATAGCTTTAAAAAAAATAAAATGAAGGTTTTGGAGTGGCCTAGTCAAAGTCCGGACTTAAATCTGATTGAGATGCTGTGGCATGACCTTAAACAGGCTGTTCATGCTCAACACCCTCCAAAAAGGCTGAATTAAAACAGTTCTGCCGAATGGGCCAAAATTTCTCCACAGTGCTGTGAAAGTCTTGTTGCAAGTCATCGCAAATGCTTGGTTGCAGTTGTTGTTGCCGAGGGTGGCACAACCAGTTATTAGGTTTGGGGGACAATTACTTTTTCACATAGGGCTAAGTAGGTTTGAATAGCTTTTTCCCCTCAATAAATTAAATCATCATTTTAAAACTGCATTTTGTATTTACTCGGGTTATCTTTGTCTATATATGTCAATACAAATATGCAAAAAAAAAAAAAAAAAAAAATCAGGAAGGGGGCAATTACTTTTTCATTGCACTGTATCTTCTTACCAATTCTATGTTATCTATAAAGACTCTGGAGGATTTCCAGGTATGGTCTAACAGAGTCTGAGGTTACCATGTTTGACAAAAGAACTATTCCCTGAAAAAGTGCGACAACACTTTCGCTGGGGTCAACACGCACTTCCTTGGTGATGGTTCATGCTCACAGCACAGCATAGCATAGTAAAGCATAATTCCATACATAGACACGAGGGCCATAGCGATAAGCACTGTGCAAGTTGTTTGGTTCATTGGACCTGTACTCCAAAGCACAAAGAAATGGTCTACAATCTGACTGTTCAAATACAAATAGCTGCAGCTCAAAATGGTTGTAATAGGTAGCAGTTAATAAGCGGCATGTAAAGCTAGACAGCACTCAGAGAGTGCAAACTCCACCAAGCACCTCAGTCTCCCCATGTACTGTCCTTTAAAACATTCCTGGATCCAGATGAGGACCTGAATCACCACTAAAATCTAGTCATTTGTTCCTTGGACCATATCCGACCTCTCCAGAAAAATTCATGACAATCCGTCCAGAACTTCTTGAGTAAATTTGCTGGCAGACAAAGAGACAGACAAACAAACAAGCCAATGTCACCTAACACATTATCTCTTTGGCAGAGGTGACAATTTTTAAAAACTGCTGCAAGTCCTCCACTGCTGACCTGCATCTATTCAAGTTTTGTTAGCAAATAAAATTCCAAATCTCAAAATGTGAGGAGGTCGTCTAACGCGAATGACTAGCTACTGACTGATGGTACTTTAATCAGAGTCATCTGCAGTACTGAATGATCAGTGGCTGGAATTATGGCGCGTCTCAAAGGTTGAAGATTCCTGTGATCAACGCATCCACTGTGGATATGTGGCACAGAAAAAGCCTGATGTTAGAGGACGTAATCCAGCGTCAAAGGCACTAGCAATTGACGTTTCAGCTCCAAGGACCAGCGTGAGAGAAAGCAGCCGTGATGTAATATAAAGTCATCAGGAAAAAAGCAAGAGCTGCAACGATGTGCGGTGAAGATGGATTTCAGTTTCACCTGCACACATGCTCCTTTCCCTGGTCATCTACAACTGTTTAAGGGCTTCCGCTGGGCAGACTGCAGTGCACAGTGCCATCAATTTAAAATGGAACAAATGGTAGAAACTGTGATTTGTAAGCTTTATGACTGTTTAATGCTCACAGATCAGACAATGATAAATGCATATCCAATAGAAGCCATCCACTGTGGCGATCACAGAATAAACAATATTAACAAACACAAAGGCACATCGAAACAACACAGGAAGAAGATGGTGAACCAAAAACTGGCACCATCACGTAACGAGTCCTCGAGGCGACTCACTAGTCCAAACCAGGGCTTTTCACCTGTGTGAATTTTTTTTTCATGGCACTGTAAACTGCTTTTCAGACTAAAAGTTTTCCCTCACTGTTTGAATTTGTAGGGCTTTTCACTTAAATTTTTTAATTTTCCTTATTCTCTTCTTATAGTGTGTAATGGGCCCCTTTCCTGGGGTCTATAGTTACACCCTAAACATTGTTGGTATTGTATTCAAGGGCTCTTTTCAAGATGGTTATCGTTCCTTTGATTGTGAATATCTGTACCTCCTGGGTATGTGGACAACCGGGGTTGGCCTCCATGTATTTCTTCAGGTTTTTCTTCATAAGCCCCGTTGCACCTACTGGTATCATATCAATTTCTTTCAATGACCAAGTTGTATTTAGGTCATTTTTTAAGTCTTGGTATTATGTTATCTTCTCCCTTTCTGCTCTATTAAGTCCATAATCATTAGGGACAGTGACATCTATAATTTTGGCAATTTTTTCCTGCCTATTCCAGATGACAATGTCCGGTTTTATCGCACCTCCCTCTATGAACCTTCCAGTTTGAATCACTTTGTCATAGAATATTGTTACTTTTCCACTGGAGATGACTGGTGCTGGTTCATGTCCTCATATTTTTTCCTTTACTTCCACTTCCATCTCTTTGCATATCTTCTAGTGTAGGTATTTGCAGATCTTATTGTGGCGGGAGGTATAATGTCCATCTGCCAGAAGGATTTGGCAGCCTGAGACTAAGTGGTTTACACTCTCAACTGTTGTATGGCAGAATCTACATAGATCGTTCTGTGAGATTCCTGCCATCTTCTTGAATCCATTTGTTAAAAGTTCCTGATCTTGGGCTCCAACTATAATTCTCTCCCCATCAAATCCCAGATCTCCGTTCTTGAGCCACTGTATTGATCCCTCTTTATCGATGTAATCCTTTTCCAATTCTTCTTGGAAACGTCCAGCCCTTTGGTGCTGCTTCCATCTGTCCATTCTGAGACTCTGTTCCATTTTGTTGAATTTTGCCCATGTTTTTCTTGCTAGCTTTGTTGCCTGTGTCAGTTTGTTACCTTCTCTCTCTTCAAAGATGTCTCCTCCAAAGTTTTCAGCCAGTTTTACGATAGACGTCTGCTGGGGTAGGATCTCAGCATGATGTTGTGCTACCATTTTCATTATGTCCTCATCAGTGCTTTTCAGGTACTGTCCCATACTGACAACTGTTGCTCTGTAAATCTGGTTAATCTCTGTAAGGCCTAGTCCACCTCCTCTGCGAGGGAGATATATCCTATCCATACACTGGTTTCTGTAAGTGACTTTGTGTAAGGTGAGTGTCTTCCTGGTCTTAATATCCAACTTATCCAGCTCACCTTGTGGCCAGTCTATTATGCCAAAACTGTAAGTCACCACAGGAATTGCAAACTGGTTTATGGCTGTGATCTTGTTCTTTGGTGTTAGTTCTGATTTGCAAATATTTTTAAGCGCTTTAAGTATTCTTTCTTGAATCTTTCTCTCATTTTCTTATGCTCTATTGTTGCATTTTCTTCTGTTCCCAGATATTTGTATGTGGATCCTCGGCCAGATCTTCAGTACGCCTCTCCTCCCCCACTAGGATATTTTCTGCCACTACCTTCTTACCTTTCCTGATGGTACATTTAGAGCACTTTTCCAGGCCAAATTCCATACTAATGTCCTTGGAGAACTTATAAACTGCTCCAACAAGCTGGTTAAGTTTTTGTTCCGACTCTCCATAGAGCTTCAGGTCATCCATGAATAGTAGATGGTTCACTCTTTTATGGCCTTTTCTTCTTCTACCTCTGCTTAGGTCGTACCCGATGTCATAGCTCTTCAGCAGCTTGCTGAGAGGGTCCATGGTGAGGCAGAATAAATGCGGTGACAGGCTGTCTCTTTGGAAGATTCCTCTCTGAACTTGGACATCTGGGATTATTATGTCCCTCTGAATATTTTAGGGTGATGGTAGTTTGCCACTTAGTCATTTGGGTCCCAAGGAAGGATCTCATCTCTTCATTGATGTGATATAGTTCCAGGCATCTCAGTATCCAGGAGTGGGGCACACTGTCAAATGCCTTTTTATAATCAATCCATGCCAGACTGAGGTTTCTCTGTCTTCTCTTGCAGTCCTCAAGAATAGCTTTATTTATCAAGAGTTGGTCCTTAGTTCCGAGCCTTTTTCTTATGCATCCCTTTTTGTTCGTTTTCCAGGTAGTTTCCCTTATGAAGATGTTCATAGATTGCATCGGCTATGATCCCTGTCAGCCACTTGTATATTGTTGTCAGACAGCAAATTGGTCTATATTTATTAGGCAGCTGTGTATCATTACTCTTTGGTATAAGGTTGGTATTACCAATGGTTAGCCATTCTGGGGATTCTTCTTCTCCTTTCAGTATTTTAGCGAAGGCCATTACATAGTGGCAGTGAAGAGCCGTCATCTTCTTCAGCCAAAAATTTGGGATTTTGTCTGTTCCTGGTGTCTTAAAGTTGCTATATTCATTTACTTTCTTCCTTATTCCTTCTTCCACTAGTACGATTGCGGGCATTTGCTGTTTGTCTGTTTTTTCCTTTAGTGATTTAAGTCCACTGGTTCTCCTGTTGTTGTTTTGGGTCTTCAAATAGTGGCCTCCAGTATCTCTCAATTTGTTCCCTCACTGGTGGTTCTCATACTTCTATTGAGTCTTTTGCTATATTCCTATGAACTATCCTTGGGTTTTCAGTAAACTGCTTATTTATCTGTTTCACATTTATTTTCCTCTCTTTATTCCTTATTTGTGCAGCTAGGGCTTTTAATCACAGCTTGATGTTCTGCCAGGCAGCCACCAAGCTGGTCATTGCTTATGTTGTATCTTCTTTTTATGGTGTTAATTTTCCGAGTGAGGTTCTTTGTGTGGTTTTGCTCATTTCTAAAAGTCGCAATTTGGGAGATTTCAGCTCTTAGCTTGTTAATTTTCTGGTGTAGTTTCTTTTTCCAAGGTGGTTCAATTTTTATCTTCCTAGTCCCATTTCCCCTGCTTCTTTATGTTCTGGGGCGAGTTTACTCTGCATAAACCCCGCAGCTCCGTAGTTCACACAGTTCAGCTCAGTCAGTGTGCTATCTGCTGGGACCAGTCTCGCTAGGCCAGTGTTCACTTTCTGTAGCAGTGCTTTAAACTTTTTATCCTATTTTAGTTTAATCAATTTTGGGCGTTCTTCCATATCCATTTTTCTAGTTTCTCCAATCTTGTTAGCGAGTTCTTCTTCCAATTCTAACTGTTCTGATGCTGTTCCCAGCTGTACTCCTTCTGGCTCCCGGGGGGGTGTGGGGCTCATTTTGCTCCTTTGTTGTCGTCTCTCAGGGCTTCCTGGTTGTTCCATTTCCAGCGCAACATCTGCTGGCGGGGAGGCAGGTGGCCCAGGTGAGGTTGCCCTGGGGGGTGATCTTTGAGGACCACGGGTATCCTTTGTTTGTCAGTTTGGCATTTCTAAAGGCTCTATAAGAGGGCAGATTTTGTTGTTAATCATGCTGGTAACTTCTGCTTGCATCCATTCTATTTCCTCCTCTGTGAAATTCTTTTGGATGAGGGTGTTATGCCTTTAGGTGGTGAGTTTGCTTCTTGGAATGCTTTTTTTTACCTTGGCAGTGGTGGTGGAAGATCCACTGCCATTCTCGACATCTTTCTCTCTGATCTGTGTATTTTGCCTTTGCGTACTCAGTTGCCCAAAGTAGCACCCACTTCTCCTACATTTTCCAGTGGTTCCGTCCAAACTCTCGTTGATCTTCCTCTTTTCTAGACTGGAAATCTTTTTCTGCTTGTTTTTGAGCTTGTTCCTTAATCTTTTCCATTTCCTCTTCTGATAGGTATTTATGAATTTGAGAGGCAATTGATGCTAGTTTTGTAGTCATGGTGGCTTCTTTCTTTTCTGTTGGTAAATCCGCTTCTTTTATTCGCTCCTCGAATACAACATTTTTCCACCTGCCCCACTTCTCATATCTGGAGTAAGCAAAGCAGTGAGGGATCTTTTTCTTCTATTCAGTGGACAACATTACAGTATCATAATTCCATTTATTTCTTTTGCTGGTCCTTTGAAAGTCTTGTTGCTGAGGCCCAAGGCCAGTACATTGACCAACCTACTCATATTAAGGGAAATGTGCTGGATTTAGTTTTCATCAATACCCCTGAACGCTGCTCCGAGCCCAATGTAACATTTGGTCAGTTTGACAGTGATCATGCTGTGATCGAGTTCAATTTTCAAACTCGTGTCAACAGACTCCGCACATGCGCGAGAAACGTGTACAATTTTAAAAGAGCTGACTTTATCGGGCTACGATCTCACATGAATAAAGTGTCATTTCACTCTGCTCTTTTCCATCCTGATATTAATGTTAACTGGCAAAGTTGGCTTGATCTTGTGCATTCATCTGTCAGTAAATTTATTCCCATCGCTGTAATTAAGGGTGTAAATTCTCCTGCCTGTGCTGACAGTGAAGTGCGCCACCTGAGCAACAAAGTACAATCCACACGGAAACGAGCTAAAAAACGCAATACTGCAGCGTTGTGGGCGAAATTTCGTAAACTAAGGAATAAATTAAAAAATGTATGTACTTTCAAGTACAATCAGTATTTGGATGTTCTCAGTGATTCTCTTGCTAAAACATCAAAGCGTTTCTGGGGATTCTTCAAGAGTAAAACAAAGACAAAAAGTGTCCCCAGTTTTGTTGCTTATGGTAATAAAACTGCCTCCGATCCTAGCACAAAGGCTAGTCTGTTCAACGAGTATTTTCAATCCCTATTTACCCCTCAGCCTCTAGAATGAACATATTCGGATGTAACCGTTTTTAAACATGCTCATTTGGGTGATTTAAGGATTACTGTCCATGATGTTGAATCAGTTTTGATTAACCTTGATACAAATAAAGCATGTGGGCCTGACGAGTTACCGGCTCGGATTTTAAAAGAATGTGCTCATGAATTGGCTCCTTCACTTTGTAGTCTTTTTAACAAATCTCTTCAGACTGGAGAATTACCACTTGATTGGCTAAGAGCAAATGTTATTCCAGTCCACAAAAATCTGACAAAGAAAATGTGAGTAATTATCGACCGGTATCGTTATTGTGCATTTGTAGCAAGGTACTTAATTTTGTCTATCCTCATGTAGTGCCTGTTTTACATCACCTACAACATGGTTTTGTTAACGGTTGGTCGACAACAACTCAGTTAATCCAGGTATTTCACAAAGTTGGTAAATTCTTAGATCAGTCCGGACAAATTGATATTTTATATCTAGACTTTTCATCTGCTTTCGATTCCATCCCCCATGACTTACTATTACATAAACTCCAGACATATGGATTTCATGGCAATCTTTTATAGTGGTTTACGTCGTATTTATCCAATCGTAAACAAAGAGTTGCTGTCGATGGTGCCCTATCATCCTGGTCTTCCGTTAAATCAGGAGTTCCACAAGGATCAATTTTAGGTCCTTTGATGTTTCTGCTGTATATTAATGACATGCCAGACTGTGTAAGTCCTGAGAATAGGGTTGCCTTGTTTGCAGATGATTCTAAATGCATAAGAGAAATCAGAAACACGCAAGACTGTTCACAGCTGCAGTGCGACCTAGAAAACATCTTGGATTGGAGCCGTAAATGGGACATGAGATTTAGCGCTGGTAAATGTAAACTATTGAGCGTTACAAGGAAGCGAATTCCCATTCTTCATCATTACACAATGAATGGTAATTTAATTGAAAAAGTCGACTGAATGCGTGATCTTGGGATTGTGGTGTCATCAAATTTATCATGGGATGCACATTTAAATGTCTTGGTGAGTAAAGCAAATCGCATGCTTGGATTAATTCAAAGAACTTGCGGTCATTCGTGTTCAGTTCAAACAAAACGAAAACTGTATATTTCGCTATGAGACCACTTTCAGAATACTCCACCCAATCTTGGGCCGTTTCATCAAAAAAATCTCTCCTTCATATTGAAGGTGTGCAACGGAGAGCCACTAAGTACATTCTTGGTTATAATGATTGTGTTGGAAGCAATTACAAAGCCTGACTAATGAAGCTTGATCTTTTACCGCTGGGCTACAGACATGATGTATTTGATTGTGTATTCTTGTGCAAATGCTTGAAGGGGGAATATGACATCAACTATAACCATTTTGTTTCATTTTAAAATGAGGATACATTTTTAATGAAAATTCCAAAATTTAGGACTGAAACTTTTCGCCATTCTTGTTTTAACAGATTATTTTATTTGTGGAACGCCAGTCACCACTATTTAATTTCTGATACTACAGCTGCTTTTAAATTGAAGCTATTTCATTTTTATACAGAAAAGTTTAATAACTATTTTTCTTCTGATGATTCCTGTACATGGCTTGGTAAATGTCGTTGTCCACGTTGCCGTCTGTCCCTCTGATGTTACTTACACTTGCTAGTATGCTGTCTTATTTTATTATTACTATTTTTTTTTCTTTGTTCAATTGTCCGTACATGTTGTGGGATGATTGCCTCACAATAGGTGCCTTGTACACCTGTGCGATCATTTCCTGACTTCTGTCAAAGCTTAATAAATAAAGTACGTTGCTGATCTGGTGGGGAGCCCAGCTGAGTGCTGGCAGAGGAGGGACTAATCCTTGTAGCACTGGGAGAAGTTGCACTATCACTATCCTCACACGCCCTAGTGCCTAGGCGTGATGTGCGGACCTTTTTATCCTGGGAGACGTCCGGCCAGTATATTTATCCTTTCTTAGCTTTTTCATGTTTGTTTCGTGGAAGTTTTGGTCGGGGTTCGCTTCAGTGAAACATGAAACGTCCTCATACAAGGATTTCTCCAGGTAAACCCCTTTACAGTGGGACCGAAGGCACTCGAGGCTTGTGCCTTGTAGGATTTCCACAACCCACTATGCTTTCACCAGTATGCTTTCACTGGTGGACATTTAAATTAGTTTTTTGAGAAAAGCACTTCCCACGGAGGTCACATTAATATGGTTTTTCGCCAGTATGAATTTTTAAATGGGATTTTAAAGTGCTTTTGTAACCGAAACTCATATCACACTGAAAACACATGTGGGGCTATTCAAGATGAATTTAACCATGGTGCAGCAAATTGCTTTTCAGATGGAAACACTTCCCACACTGATCACATTTGTCGGGCTTTTCACCTGAATTAATTTTTTCATGGCATTGTAAATTGTTTTTGTTACTGAAACCCTTCCCATGCTGAACACATTTGTAGGGGCTTTCACCAGTATGTTGCCTCTGGTGGTGATTTAAATTAGACTTGCGAGCAAAATACTTCTCACATTGATCACATTTATAGGGCTTTTCACCCGTATGAATTTGCTCATGGCGTTGTAAATGGCTTTTGTGACTGACACTCTTACCACACTGATCACATTTGAAGGGCTTTTTCACCAGTATGTGTTCTCTGGTGGACATTTAAAAAAACATTTCTGAGCAAAAGATTTCCCACATTGATCACATTTGTTGGGCTTTTCAACTGTATGAATTTGATCATGACGTAGTAAATGGCTTTGGTGACTGAAACCTTTATCACACTTGACACATTTGTAGGGCTTTTCACGGGTATGTTCTCGCTTGTGGTATTTTAAACGAGGTTTGTGAGCAAAATACTTCTCACATTGATCACATTTGTAGGGCTTTTCACCTGGATGAATTTGATCATGGTGTTAAATAATCCTTATTAAGAAAGCGCTTCCCACACTGAGAGCACTGGTGAGGCTTCTCCGGTATATGGATTCCCACATCATGGATTAAACTGGACTGATTTTTCTCTGATTTTTGGCAGTTTGGATTTGGTTCTCCTGCACCGTGATACAGTTCAGTCTCTTCTTTTTCATCAACATCAGCTCCATTAAGCATAATATTCATGTGATCACTGCCTAAAATTTCACTGGGTTCAGGCTCAATGTCAGATTTAATGTATACACGCTCAATGCCAGGCAAGATACTGACAGGCTCAGCCTTAATATTATCTCCATCATCCATTTCAGTTTTCACTTGATCAGGAAACAGAGAAATTACATAGGTCAGATCTGTAAAGTCTAGGCTCTCTATCTTAAGAACCCCACAGCTGATGGGGCTCAGATCAGTTTCTGTTTTTATCAGTGATGCTTCTGTGGGATGTAAATCACTGACCCTGCTGTTTGCAGTAACACACTCTGGCTCCAGTGTGTTGAGTCCTGGTGCAGTACATTTTGTTTCTGACTCTGCCATGTGGACAGACTCCAGTCCATGTAGTTCCTCTTCTTTCTCTCTGATCCTGTGCTGCTCGGGGAGCTCTGGTAGGGTCGTCTCAGTGTCCTGTCTCAGACAGACTCCTGTCTGCATCAGGGTCATTCCATGCTAACTGGGTCAATTTTCAAAAAATTTCCCAGGTGACCGACTCAGATCTTTGCCGGAAAAATTCTTAAAAATTGCTTATCATGTATAATGAACACCTGCAAAATTTTAGGGCCTAATTCGTACCGGTTTTAGTTTTACATGGGTTCAAAGTGTGGGACCCACAAACCCGCAAATGGCAATTTGCAATTTCTGTGGTTTTTGGAGGTCAATGTCTCCTAGAAGGAAAGTCCCAGGAACCTGAAAACTTGTAGTCTGGGTAATTCTGGACCAGAGATTCGGAATTTGGCATCGAATGAGTCCTATCTTTATCCACTTGGGTGTTGTGGATGTCACAAAATGGTAATTTTTATGGCGCTGTCATGAGGGCTTCTGGTATTGGGCAAGCCCCCAGACCTCAGCAGACAAGCCATAACTGGAATTTGCCATTCACTCAAATGTCTGGCACTGGTAGTATGCCTACAAGTAATTGCAGACCTCTGAGTGTTTATATGAGTGAATGGTGGGGGTCTGAAAAGTGTTCCGAGGACCAAAGCCCCCAAAAATGGCCCCTATTGAGGGGGGTAAAAAGTCATGTGGGACTATAGCCAGGGTTACCAAACTTTTTCCCCTTGTATGTACACATTATCTTCATTCTCTCCAAGTTTCATCTTTGGCACCAGTCTGTTTCTATTTTTTCAGACTCTTACAAATCTGCAATTTTTGGAAATTAAAGGTATATGCCATGTACACAAAATGTACACAAAGCATTGGGAACCCTTGTTTTTTTTTTAAAGAATAAACATGAGAATGGTTTGTGCCTTACAATGTAATCTCTCATTCATACTTTAAGTCTCTTTTAAGGTTTAGGCCTACATTTCAGATTCCAATGAGGTTTTGGAAAATCTATAGGCCTATGACCCTGATAGAAGAATCTAGAACTTTCCTGGATGAGTCATCTACTTTCCTGCATAAAAGGCCCTACATGCCACACCTTGTCTCAGTGATCTGGCACGCTTTTACTTGGCTCATCTCAAAGCTCAGCACCACAGAGTCAGCATTCGTGTCCAGAATGGCTTCCAATTCTGAATTGGCTCCTTGTAGTATTGGAATAGCGTTAGAAGGGGACTCTGAGTGTCACAAGACCACATATTGTCGAAAAATTGGACTAAAAACTGTGTCTGACCTGACAGATGATGATAGGCATATTTTGAAGTTGATATGTGACGTGCCGATTTCAGCTGATAGCAGTATATGCTTTCATCATGAACAGTATTATCTTCAGCGCTATGAAAGTCTACAAAGGAAATGCTGTGATCCATTGCGGCGCCACAAGAAACCAATCAAGGGTAGGTGCAGCAACCTCACTCTTCATGATGATATACAATAAGTCATTCATCTCCACAGTTTGAATCAAATGTTTCAGAACAATTTTTAACCTGGTTCTGCTTTGAAATGAAACTCATCAACAACATGCACACATTTCAGAATTTCCCTCCTTTAGGTGTTGATGAAGATGTTAAATGAATGTTATTTTTTTCCAGCTTCCCTCCGAACTGTAGCTGAGGACAAGGCACAATTCTTGCATGTGAAGCCAGGCCAGAAGTTGTGCAAGCATTGTGATGAGAAAGCAGCCAAGGACATGACAGTCACTGCCCAAGAGTCAAGCCATGAGGAGTTCCTTCCAGAATGCTTTGAATACGATGTCCCGGAGACTAGTGTGGAACAACTTGGTTGTTCACCTCTTAAGTCTGTTAGTGAACGTGACAAAGTCAGTTATGGTAAGAGAAAGGTGAAACAGGTGCATGATGCTGCTAAGGTCAAGTTTGCTAAGGTCTTGAATATTCCCAAATCAGAAATTGACACAGAAAGTACCAGCAAAAATTGTGAAAAGTGTGAGGACTTGGATAGACTTGTTGAACTGTTAAAAGCAAAATGCCCCATTTCTACTTGTCAGGAGAAGATTAAGATATTGACCTTAGTGCCAGACAGTTGGTCAGTAAAGAAAACCATGGAGGAATTTGGTGTATCAAAGAGGATGGTGCAGCAAGCAAGAGATCTCAAAAAAAGCAAGGCATTCTATCTAGTCCTGAAATGAAAAAGGGAAGGCCACTTTCATTGGACACCTGTGAGAGGATTCATGACTTCTACCTATCTGACGAGTACTCAAGAATGTGTCCAGGGAAGAGAGATTATGTGTCTGTGAAGGATTCAGAGGGGAAAAGGGTGCAGGAACAGAAGCGTCTGCTTCTTATCAATTTGAAGGAACTGCACCTGGAATTCTTGAAAAAAACCGGTGAACACGTTGGGTTCTCAAAATTTTGCAAACTCCGCCCGAAGTGGTGTGTTTCAGTTAATAGCAGGGGCATGCACTCAGTGTGTGTCTGCCAACACCACCAAAATGTAAAACTACTTTCTGTCGCAATTCCAGACCACAGTGACTACAAGGACCTACTGGCAAAGATTGTGCGTAACGCAGAGAGTCGTAAGTGTATGATGCACTTGTGTACTGAATGTCGAGGTAAGGAGGCCCTGGAAACTTACTTACGGTCAATATTTTCTGATAATGATTTGGATCCAGATGACATTGTAAAATATAAGCAATGGGTTAACACGGATCGCACAGCTCTCGTCAGTTTGGAGCCTCAGTTGGAATTCATTACAACTGTGTGTGATTCTGTGGATGGAATTCGGCAACACCACTATGTGACCAAAGCTCAATCATCGTACCTGAGAGGGGTGAAAGAGTCGCTCTCTAGTGATGCTGCAATTGTTCTGCTTGATTTTGCAGAAAATTACAGCTTTCTAGTTCAAGACGCAGTGCAGGGCCATCTTTGGGATAATTCCCAATGCATACTGCATCCATTTGCCGTCTACTTCAAAGACACTGATGGTAAACATCAGTGCCTGAGTATCTGTGTCATATCAGACTGTCTCAAGCATGAAACATCCACTGTACGTGCTTTTCCGGTCAGAGTCCTTGGGTACATTAAGGAGAATCTCCCAAATGTATCAAAAGTGATTTATTTCAGTGATGGTGCGGCCTCGCAGTACAAGAATTATAAAAACTTTGCCAACCTTTGCCATCACAAGGGTGACCATGGACTTCAGGCTGAATGGCACTTTTTTGCCACCAGTCATGGGAAAAGCCCTTGTGATGGCATAGGTGGCACTGTTAAACGTCTTGCTGCCAGGGCCAGCCTCCAGGCCACTGTAGATAATCATATCTTAAATGCCAAACAACTGTTTGACTGGGCTGAGGAACATGTTAAAGGCATAACCTTCTTTTTTGTGAGTGCTAATGATGTAATTGATAATTCACAGTCATTTGGTTTGGATGATCGCTATGCCAATGTTAAAACAGTGACAGGCACTCGTTCCCATCATAGTTTTGTGCCAGTGTCTGAGGTTGAACTTGAGATGAGACGGGTCTCTGAAAATGAGCAATTTAGCACAGTTTTTGTTGGAGTCTCCGGAAGGTCTAGGCCAGAAAATGAAATAGATGTAGCTGTTTATAAGCCAGGAATGTATATAGCATGCATGTACGATGGCAAGTGGTACATTGGCAATATTGTTGAATGCTCAGAGGAAAACAAGGATGTGTATGTAAGGTTCATGAGGCGGTCAAACCTGACTTTGTCCTGGCCACCTGATAGGAGAAAAGAAGAATGTTGGGTGCCATATGTGCATCTTATTTGTCCTGTATAAGTTCCTGATGTTATGGGTAGGGGCGCCCGTCAGTACAAATTGGCCAAGGATGATCTTAAAAAAATTCAAACCCCTCTTCCTAGATTTCAGTGAAGTGTTATTTTGAGCATCAGACTCACCTGTACGTACAGTCGGTTAACTCAACCTGGACAGAGTAAAAGGGTTTAAAAAGTTTGCATTGAATGTATTGTTTTAAGACTATGAGATTACATTGTTGTGAGACACAAACCATTCTCATGTTTATTCTTTAAAAAAAACAAGGGTTCCCTATACTTTATGTACATTTCGTGTACATTGCATATACCTGCAATTTCCAAAAATTGCAGATTTGTAAGAGTCTGAAAAAAATAGAAAGAGACTGATGCCAAAGATGAAACTTGGAGAGATTGAATATAACATGTGTACGTACAAGGGGAAAAAGTTTGGTAACCCTGGCTATAGTCCCACATGACTTTTTACCCCCCTCAATAGGGGCCATTTTTGGGGTTTTGGTCCTCGGAAGACTTTTCAGACCCCCACCATTCACTCATATAAACACTCAGAGGTCTGCAATTACTTGTAGGCATACTACCGGTGCCAGACATTTGAATGAATGGCAAATTCCAGTTATTGCTCGTCTGCTGAGGTCTGGGGGCTTGCCCGATACCAGAAGCCCTCATGACAGTGCCTTAAAAATGACCATTTTGTGACGTCCACAACGCCCAAGTGATTAAAGATAGGACTCATTCGATGCCAAATTCTGAATCTCTGGTCCAGCTTCCTGGGACTTCCCTTCTCGGAGATATTGACCTCCAAAAACCACAGAAATTGCAAGTCGCCATTTGCGGGTTTGTGGGTCCCGCACTTAGAACCCCTGTAAAGTAAAAATGGGTAGGAATTAGGCCCTAAAATTTTGCAGGTGTTCATTATACATGATAAGCAATTTTTAAGATTTTTTTGGACAAAATCTGAGTCGGTCACGTGGGAGCCATTGACTCACTTGGCATGGAATGACCCATCATTCTGCTGATCGAATTTTTGAGGAGTGCAGCTCCTGTAGGGAAAGTGGAGGGGATTTTAGCTGTTCATTGGCAATTATCCTGAATGTCTCAGGAGCTTCTGTATTATTATTATTATTGATTTTCCTTCTCCTCGGTATGCAAAACTAACTTCAATTAAGCTACAATTCCAATAACACATCACTGAAATGACAACATAAGTGGTCACAACACTATACGCAACAAGGAAACTACACAAAAGTAGACAAATGGGTCAGGTCACGCGTTAACGGAGTCACAAGATTCAGATTCAGATTCAGACAACTTTATTTATCCCCAAAGGGCAATTCATTTGTAGCATCTCAGTCCATACATCCATACACAAAACAGACAACCAACAATCCAACAGAATCAATTAAACATATTGAGGACATGGGACAGTAGGAGGCACAATCTGAAACAAGAGCAATTTTAAAATTATAATAGTAATAATAATAAAATGAATCAGTACAAATAAATACACTAAGTACAAATAGAAGCAATAGAGAAACAACAGTAAACAAAGAAAGCAATAAATAGCAAAATATATTAAAATTCCTCTAAAATAACAATAATTTAAAATGGGTACGATCTGTGTTCAGCAGCTTAATAGCAGGAATAAAAGACTTGGAATAACTATTTGTTCTTCTTAAGGACACATTATAACGTCAGCCCGAAGGAATCAGAGAGAATTCTGCGGAAAGGATGTGATGTGGTTGGCTGATAATTTTTTTGCTTTCCCTGCCACCTGTTTCTCCCACAGTGTGCCCAAATCTATCTGCTTAGCTCCGAAAACCTTGGAGCACACTTTGAAAATGCTGTTTAGACTATTCTTGTCTTTCACAGATAACCCATTAAACCAGCAGATAAAGGAAAAAGTTAAAAGGCATTCAATAAAAGAATGATAAAAAGTACACTGAACAATAAGATAAACACACAAAGTGATTTTTTTTAGAATTATTTTTTATCAACCGGGAAATATTTCAACAAAATTATTTTATTCTTGCCTTAATATTCAAGCGACAGAAACATGACTAACAATTTACTGTACACAATTCATGAGTTATCACAGCCTGAACCCAACAGGGGTCAGCGGGCGGCGTTCACAGCCCTCAGTAACGAGTGTGTCCACCATTGGCATCACGTAAAGCGGTACACCTCCAGCGCATGGAGTTCACAAGGTTGTCAATAGTGGCCTGTGGAATGTTGTCCCATTCCTCCTGCTGCCCAACTCGGAGCTGGCATCAGCGTAATGCTTGCCCACACATCGCCATAAGCGTTGTCTGCCATCAGCGCGGTACAGTCGGAATCGCGATTAATCGTTAAAAAACACCGTCCTCCACCGTGCAAGCGTTCAGCAGAGGTTACGGTTGGCCCAGTCGATTCTGTACCGATGACGGACGGCGGTTTGGAATCATTTTAATATTGATTTATTATTATTAATTGTTTATCCTTGCATGCTCTTGCTTTGCTCTTGCTAATTTTCTCTTCGGCCTGAGTGTGTACTCTTGCATGTTTCTGATTAGCCTAGGCCTTGCATAACTGTAGTTTTCCATAAATCTGACCAATGCATCATGGCATATAGCTTGTCTAGGACCATGCGGACCCGATGGGCCCATAACAAGGGCAAGATGTTCTTTTTCTCTCTTAGTTTATGTGTTTACAGGAGAAGGAGTGTAGGGAGAGCCTGGGATGCCAAACGAGATAAGATAGGGAGGAACCACCTGTCTTCTCTGAGATGTATGCGCACACCTCAGGGGCGGCTTGACGTGGGCCGTGTGCGTCTGCAAGAGCATTCCAGTTAACATCATGATATGTAAATCAGTTCGGGGGTGAAGAACGTCACAATGTACCCTTACTTATACACCAACAAGAGAGACTTTCCTTTATCCTTGTACTTACCTGTGACGAGAGTTGCCGGATGTAACGGGGGTCCTTTTCTGCAGAAAAGTAAATTGACTTTGGCTTGGATATTAACTTCTCTGCCTCCGTCTGATTTCTTTTTGAGTCATCTGAGTACTTTTTGAGAAGGTAACACCAGGATATATAAAATCAAAATTCCTACAACATTGGGGGCTCGTCCGGGATTCCAATACCTCACCTGCCCTCCCTGGAGAATCGGCGCCGACTGAAAACCGTGCGCACGGTCGTCTAGGAGACGTGGTGGAAAGACTTCAGCCCAGGGCGATTGTGAAGGCCCTTTTGAGTGTGTAGGAGGTCAGAAATGGGAGGTTCTCCAAAGTTTGTGGTGGAGGTGCGGGTGAGTGATGGAATTTTTACTGAATTCAGCTAAGTTGCTGTGAGGCGGAGAAAGTAATATTGCCAATTATGGGACAGACGAACAGTAAGGGGGGTTGTTGTTGTTCTTGTAAGGACTGTTCTGGGACAAATGATGACATGACTTTGACTGCTGAGACTGGATAATTCATTGAAAGTTGACATAATGGTTCAGGGAATCATTGTGGGTCTGAGACTGAGGAGTGTGCAGAATGCTGACATAATGGTTCTGGGAATCATTGTGGGTAAAGGAATTTGGGTTTAGTTAAAATAGAGCATTGTCTGTGTGTTATCAAAGCAACAATGGTGTCAGATCATAAGAAAATTAGAGCCTTGGATCTTTTCCAATGTGAATGAATGTGAGAGAGGAAAGTGCACTAAGGTATGTGTGTGTGTATGTATTCTGAGCTCAGATTTTGCATGTGTGTGTGTGTGGAAATCAATGTGAATGAACCTAACTCTGTGAGTGTCTGTAAACAACTGCATTGCTAACATATTTGTTAGTTCTGTCTTTGTTAGATTGAATCTATTCCATGAAGTGCTCATATAGATGTCTACAATAAAATTAGCATTTATTCAAGAATAATTTAAGGTGCCCGTTGACTAGCCAATATTTACAGTATTTTATGGAATCCTTACTGTAATTGCAGGATTGGTAAAAAGTGAAATTTATAAAAAAAACGTGTATATTAGCAGTGCAAATTTGTAGGAGTTAAGCCATTTTAATGACTGTGGAGTTGTAAAAGGACAAAGTTGCAGAAGTAAGCATAATAATAATTACTTATGAAATCGAGCAAAAGTCCCTATTTTTTGATAAAATAAGTGCTAACCCCTCTTAAACGATCAGTAACTATAAACAGACGGAAGTTTAGATGAAGTAACAATTGAATGTAAATTACACAAACATGGACGAGTGTTTCTAAAATTGTAAAGAGCTAGAAAATCTAAGCAGTTTTCCGTAGATGATCAGACTGTGTGAGATTGATGTGCTAAAAGCATATCTCTGAAAAGAAAATGAAGGAAAAGTAGAAACAAGAATAACACAGTGTGTTCAAAATTTGCCAAAGTACTGTTTAACACTGTATACAGAAAGAGACTGTGTGCCAAATTCAATTGATGCAGAGGTTTCTCTATCAAGCATTGAAAAATTTCAATTGCTATCTAAAGGTAAAAAATTAAGGTAAAATGATCAGAAAAGTGCCAGTAAATATAAAATATAATATGAAATTTAATGGTACACATTAAATTAATATTAACAAAATCAAATGAACTATTGTGGGATTAGAGACTCGATGGATCTTTAGATGGGGGAGCGCAGAGTCAAAGCAATGCAGCGAATGGAGCCCTATTGACCGAAGCAGATAAGAGAGCACAGATAGGTGAGAGGTCAACATACAGAAGTCAGAGAACAGAAGGATGATGAACAAATGTGACTGAAAGCTTTCCTGACCAAAGAAATGCAATTAAAGATCTTTTCTCCATTTTGAACAGGAACTGTCAACGAGTGTCTTCATGGCAAAGAAACTGAGTGTCTGATAACCTTAATCTGTTTATTTAACTTTTACAGGAAAGGATCAGAACGAGTTGAATTAAAACAAAATTGTTCAATATTGTTTGTCTCTAACTCCTCTTGGAACTTTTCCACAGAGAGCTGACTGCTGAGTAGATGAAAAAAAACCTTGTGTGGAAGTGATAAGCTGGCCAGCTGGGGATTCAACTGTGGGTTTTCAGCTTAAAAGTTTACCTTCTAAAATAGATTTGGGGAAATACAATTTGAAGTATTAACACAAGACTAAATTCAAAAGGTGGACCACCATATAATTGAAAAAGTCCACTAATAACGTGATCACATATTACTTTGCTTGCCATTTCTAAATTTATTTTTGATTAAGTCAATCAAATAAAAGGATCTACCTTTATGTGCTAGGAGCCCAAAGGGAAAACTATTAGTTGAATATTGTGAATAAAATAAATAAATAAATAAATTTTTTTTTTTGCATATTGTAACATAGTCTAAAGTAACTCCACCCGGTTCTGCTGATGATGTGGGAAAATGTAAGAACGGTTGGGGCTAATAAGGCCTGACTGTGCATTTCCTCCATGCTTTTAGCGGAACCCTAGACTGAGGTGGATTGCTTAATCATAATTCATTGAGAGGAAAAAATAAAAATAAAAATGTATTCCCCATTGTGTAAAAGAAGTCCAATCTAATAGTACTGCATGTTCTGAACTTAAGGACACCCCACTATCAAATCCTGATATTGAATACTTTGTTGATGATTCGGCATCAAGAGTTGATAAAGGCAACCCATGTGTTGGATATGCTGTCTGTACTCGTGATAGCTGTGTTGATAGTGGCCCTCCATAACTTACTCACTCTGCAGAAGCACAGAGCTGATAGCTCACACCAAAAATGTTGACCCAATCAGTTTGGCTGACACCTTTGCAGACAGAGAAGCAAGGGACAGCCAAACACACTCTTGTGGGGCTATTACACCAATCTGAAGACTCAATTTCATGTGACCTGCAGCAAGCAGAGCATGATGCTGCTCCCCCACAAGAAAAAACGCCAATAAACATCACATGGAACACAACACACTGATGGCGGGTGGGTAAGACCCAATGGTAAGCCTATATTACCAAAATCCCTCTTCCATATTGCTGTAGATTTGGTGCATGGGCAGTGCCATGTACCAAGAGGGGGGACCAAGGGGTTAATAGATCAAAGTACTATCACTTATTTACTAAAAAAATTTTTTGTAAGAAATGTCCAACATGACAAAGTTATAACACACGGGACACACGGGGAGGGGTAGTAGTACAGAAGGGGGCAATCCCTACACCCTCGGGGCCATTCCACACGTTTCATACATTTAACACTGTGTAAGAGGAAGAGGTATGCGTTAGTATTGATATGACCTTTTTCTAAAAGTGGTAGAAATTATAGATGCAATCACAGTGGCAAAAATAAAGGACTAATGAGACCTTAAAAGCAAAATTGCGCAAAGCCATGGCAGAGACTAAATGGAACTGGGTTGCATGTCTGCCGTTGGCATTAACTAGCATGAGAATAACACCACAGCGGGGATTGGGGTTGTCACCTTATGAAGTAGTACATGGGAAACCTTTGGAATTACCACATTTATTGCAGAGAACACAAATAGAAGAAGCAACTCTGGCAGAATATATGAATAGAATGTTGACTAACAAGAGTGAGATTCGAAATGTGCTTCCTCCCAGATCAGTAACAGAGCTGCCACCCGGAGAGACAAAACCTGGAGATTGGATCCTGGTGTGGAGTGTCAGCAAAAAGCGGAAGTGGAGTGAGCGAGTGTGGAAGGGTCCATATCAAGTGCTCCTGACCACACCAACTGCAGTAAAAATCCAGGAGAGAGAGACATGGATACATCAGTCACATTGTAAGGTGGTATCTCCTCCTCCAGCTGGTGTGTAGGTGCATCTGAATAAGTCAGGATAGACTTGGAGGGAGTCCGATTACAAAGGGGGGCGTGGCATATAGCACTTGTCCGTCTCGAATTCGGTGAAGAACTTATTTACGCTCCAAGTCAGTAGAGACTCCGGACTTATTCATAATAAAAAAAAGGGTTTAATAAAATGGCTTACCTCTCCCTGTGTCTGTTCATTTTAAACATATGTATAGTAAGTACAGGCTAGAGGCTAACCTCCCCCAGAGTAAGGAGATATGTGGGGGTGGGCAATGTGAACAGTAAAATGCGCCATGGCAGTCTCTACTGCTCGTAATGGATTAGTTTCAATAGACCCCAGTCTACCCCCACTTAACATAGTACTGGGTTCAAATACCGCACTGATAGGGATGGATATCTGAAGTTGGGAAATATGAGTTCTAATGTCCCACTCATGGTAGTCCATTGCAGTTTGGAGCATAAGTTTTGGAGATGTGTCGAAAGACATGGCACAGAGTTTGTGGGGGTAACCTAGGGGTGCCAGGGGAAACTATTGATTTTCTGTGGGTAACCACAAATAAGTGACTAGAACAATTTGGAATGACTAACCGCCCTGGGGGAAGGGTTAGCATTGGGGAGCCATTACCCTATGATGAAATTAAATTGTTTGCATTAATGGCTGCACCAATGAGTGCTTGGAAAACCCTGATTGTAAATGGCATACCAATTTCTTTTCTATGTGACACGGGGGCATATCAAACTGTTATCAGAAAAGTAAGTGCAATTTTTCCACATCGGCTCAGCACTAATATGATACAAACTTGTGCTGCGAATGGGGCAACGGAACAGCATAGCAACAGAGGAACTCAAATTTGAGGATCCTGATGAGGGAATTGCTACACGCTGCTCTGTAATAATATCCACACAGTGCCCAGTAAATCTCCTGGGGAGGGACATAATGTCTAAACTGGGGCTCGGGGTGGTTCCCACAGGTCCAACTATGTGGGAGGCAATGCGCGTGTTCGAGGGAGATGAAGAAGGTGAGGTTGCTGGGGATCAGATGGTGGTTCTGGGAACCGGACCCCCAGCAATCTATTACGCGTTGCAATTTGCAGATTGACCCCCTCGCAAGCCGATTACAGAAATGTTGCAAATAGTGCTGGGGAGAGGACTGAAGGCCCCCGTGTCTGGTGAAGTGGTGTCAGAAGTGGGATGAATTGACATATTGCCGTGGTACTGTCTAGTCGACGTGTTTGTCGCATGTAAGGTTGTGGGCAACACGTGGTATGTGGGTGACAGCCCACACCTAGCAGAGGAGCGTTGGAGATGACCTCTGTCAACAGGCGAGGCTGGTGAAACGGTCAAAGGGAATGCATCAGTCGGCGAGTGGTGCTTCTGTGATCTGTGGGAGACACCAGGAAGCAGAAGGCAGAGTTCTCAACCTGGGGAGCCCAGGCGGAGATCTCTGTGGAAAGGGATCTAGCCTCGGACTGCGCCCTGAATGGGCGAGGAGCTGAAGGAATCATATGATGATGTAATTGAAATAGGGGACCTATTCGAACGAAAGCATTGAAAAATGACGATGACATGGTGAAGCATCTCCCCGTGAATGAAACACATGCCGAAAATCGAGAGAAGTGGCATGCTGGCAGATAATCAATTATAAACAGGGGGGAAATGTGGAATCATTTTAATATTGATTTATTATTATTTATTGTTTATCCTTGCATGCTCTTGCTTTGCTCTTGCTAATTTTCTCTTAGGCCTGAGTGTGTACTCTTGCATGTTTCTGATTAGCCTAGGCCTTGCATAACTGTAGTTTTCCATAAATCTGACCAATGCGTCTTGGCATATAGCTTATCTAGGACCATGCGGACCCGATGGGCCCATAACAAGGGCAAGATGTTCTTTTCATCTCTTAGTTTATGTGTTTACAGGAGAAGGAGTGCAGGGAGAGCCTGGGACGCCAAACGAGATAAGATAAGCCCTGCTCTGGTCATAAGTCTTGGTGGCCTCTTCAAAAAATTCCAGAAGGTTTGTCAGGCATGACCTTCCCTGATGGAAACCATGTTGGCTATCGCTCAAGATATTGTTACGTTCAAGAAATAAGTCCAGCTCATCTTTTATGATAGATTCCAATATTTTGCACGCAATGCAAGTTAAACTGACTGGCCTGTAATTTCCTGGCTCAGTACGGTCCCCTTTCTTATATATTGGTATTATGTTGCCTTGTTTGCAATCAACTGGTATTTCTCCAGTTTCTAAAGACCGTCTGAAGATGGTGGATAGCGGCTTAAAGATGATCTCACTAACTTCCCTGAGCACTCTAGGATATAAGCCATCAGGACCCGCCGCCTTATCTGCCTTTAGTTTATGCAACTTGTCTAATACTTCGTTAACCCTAACCTCAATTTCCGCTAAATAATCTTGAGCATTTGACATGCCCTCTGTCCGAATAAAGACCCACTCTGAGGTAAAATTCTCAACAAAGTAACTGTTTAAGGTATCCGCAATATCCTTGGTATCATATAGCAGCGATCCATTCTCATTCTTCATGCACTTAACCTGCTCTTTGACTTTCCTTTTTCTGCTACAGTACTGAGACCCATTCTGAGGTAAAATTCTCAACAAAGTAACTGTTTAAGGTATCCGCAATATCCTTGCTATCATATAGCAGCGATCCACTTTCATTCTTTACGCACTTAACCTGCTCTTTGACTTTCCTTTTTCTGCTACAGTACTGAAAGAAGCGCTTAGGGTTAGTTTTTGCCCCCTCTGCAATTTGCCTTTCATACAGTCTTCAAGCATTCCTCAGCTCTTTTTTGACCACAGCCCGCATTTTGCAGTATTCAGCCTTAGTGTTCTCATTGTTATCCTTTATGTACATCTTATAAAGATTCCTCTTTTCCCTCAAAATCCTACGAATACTTGTGGTCATCCACTGAGGATTCTGCTTTTTCAGCTTACTTTTGGACACCTTTGGAATGAATTTGCATTGTGAATCAAGTAAAACCCCCTTAAATCTTTCCCACATCTCATTTACAGACCCACAGTCCAGGAGTGTCTCCCATTTTATTTCACTTAGATATGAGCGCATCCTGTCAAAGTTTGCTCGCCTAAAATTGAAAATTTTTGTTTTTGAAGACACCTTTTTAATTTCCCATGAAACATCAAAATTAACAGTAGAGTGATCACTTGTCCCAAGTGGCTCCAGTACCTCAACATTGCTAATTCTATCTGGGTCATTACAGAGCACTAAGTCTAAAATTGCCTTCTCTCTTGTAGGTTTATTAACATATTGCACCAAAAAATTATCATTTATAACATCTAGAAATTCTTCCTCCCCCCTACCCTGTCCTCTCACCATTTCCCAATCGATACCAGAATAATTCAAGTCTCCCATAATAATAGTCCCTCCTCCTCTACAAGCTTGCGTAATCCTCTTAAAAAGCATTTCATTGACTGTACTGTCCAAAGCTGGTGGTCAATAGCACACACCTATGTTTAAACCTGTCTCGTGTTTGCCAATGAGCCTGACCCAGATATCTTCACAGGGCAAGGAATGTTCAATTTCGGGAATTTCCTGTACATTTATGTTTCCGTTCACATAGAGTGCTACGCCCCCTCCTCGCCTATTACATCTATCCTTCCTAATAACCTATAACTTATAACCTTCTATATTATATTCATCTCCATCCTCTTCACTAAGCCATGTCTCTGTAATCCCAACTATGTCATAGCCCTCACTAATCATAACGGCCTCAAGTTCTGGAAATTTATTTTTTATGCTTCTAGCATTTAAATAAAAACCTTGTACCAATAAAAACCTTTATCCTTGTACTTACCTATGACGAGAGTTGCCGGATGTAACGAGGGTCCTTTTCTGCAGAAAAGTAAACTGACTTTGGCTTGGATATTAACTTCTCTGCCTCCATCGGAGTTCTTTTCGAGTCATCTGAGTACTTTTTGAGAAGGTTACACCAGGAATATAAAATCAAAATTCCTACAACAGGCGGTCAGGTCAAGACCTCGGTGCGGTCAGCGGGCTCGGAGGTCTGCCTCCCTCAGGCGGTTTCGGACAGTCTGAGCTGATATCCGCCTGTTGTGCAGTCCGACGGTATTATCAGCTATCCTGGTGACTGGTCGGAGCCGATCGTGGAGGTGCTGGAGCCGCATGTGCCGATCCTGTGTGGGCTTGGTCACACGTGGTCGTGGGGCATGTGGACGGTTCACAGTGCTGCCAGTCTCTCTAAACTGAATTCTCAACTGGCTGATGGTGGAATGACGCACATTCAAGTGTGTTGACACTGCTGTCACAGATATCCCAGCATTCAGCATGCCAATGGCACGCTCCTCCATGACTTGTGACATCTGTGGCATTGTGACTTGTGACAAAAGTGCGCATTTTGCAATGGCCTTTTATTGACCCTAATGCAAGGAGTGCCTGCGTATTGGTAACGCTGACTGACCAACTCAGTTATGCTCTACGCAGCTCAGGGGTGGAATAACTCAATGAGTGAGTAATCTCTCAGGGAGTGGTCAATGAGAAGTGGGTCACCAGAATTGAGCAAAAAAAAATCATTCAGTACACCAATAAACACCATTTGTGGGCATATTTCATTATGAGGTACATAAAATTGTATCACAGACATTAATAGAGTTAAGCCTTCGCATTAACTGAATCCTTTGCTGATCCTGTTCTGCAATCAGTTCTGTGTTTACATCGAACTTAGGCTGTGAATCAAATAAAATGCCAAGATATTTGTAGGAGTCAACAATCTCAAGTTTTATTATGGATGGTGCCTACTCTATGTTTTGCTGTTCTGCCAAGAATCAATGATCAGCTTCATGGTTTTTGATACATTGAGATCCAGGAAATTATCATCACACCATTTTACGGAAGTGGATAGGGCCCGTCCGTGATCCAAGCAAGATAGAGTTACAATTTAAATGGCTTTGTGTAGGTCTTCCCTAGTGCTTCAAACAACAAAATGGCAAATTTTGTTCATTTGATTTATTTAGGGTTAAAACGGTAAAAAACTGGGTGGTGAGTTACAAATTTGTAAATTTGAAATCTCTAAAATATGCGTTCTATTTACTGGCCAGCAGATGGCGACGTCAGTGGTTGCAGAAGAAGTTAATCCCATAAAAGTCTATGAGAAAATTACCCTACTTTCCCAACTGATTTATTATTTCAATAATGATTTTCCACATTACTTTATAGTATCGATCGCAAGTTTCGTCTCTTTCGATATATCATGATGTTCATTTTTGTAAATTATGGTCCCAAATAGACTAGAATTAAGGATAAAGCCAGGATGTGCTTTAGGGGCGTGGCTATCCTCTGGTCCTCGTCTGATATGGTCAGAACCACCCGTAGATCCACCCCTCACTCCTCCCTGGATATTCAATTCACGCTCTCGTCCAAAAGGAATCACATCCGGTTTCAAATTACCAAAATCAAGACTTCGTAAATGGTATGCTGAAACCATTGGGTGACATCACGGTTGCTTCGTCTGTCTTTCTATACAGTCTATGGTTAGCATCTCGCTGAATTGATAAGCATTGCCAAGGATGCAAAATCAAAATGGCGGCAATTTATGTTATGTCAGGATACAGCAAACCAATGCTAAGTGTTGCGTATGGCTATTACCCGTGTCGCCCAGTGGTGAGTTTTACTGCCACCTGCTATTAGCACAAACAATGCACCACAGATTGATTTCCAGTAAAGGTGAACATATTGTCGTTGCGTACAGAGCCACAAATCTTCAAAGCAAGAAAATGAAAATGATCCCACAGTCAAACTCACTGTAGTAATTTGAGGAGAAATTTTGTTTCGCCTTTAGTGGAAACACACCATAACAATGTGAAGTGAAGAGGGATTTCAGTTTCAATGGAGTACCCCCTCTTACCCTTCAGCGCCTTCAGTGCTACCCTTGGGGTACACTGCAGAGCAGACCATCACATATTTCAAATTGAGCAAATGACAAAAACAGAGATTTTTAAGAGATATATCCATTTAAATCGCAGATTCCATGCTGATGAATGTACATCCAGTAGAAGTTGTCAATGATAGACAATCACAGAGTTAACAATAAAATAAAAAAACAGCGAAATAGCACAGGAAGCAAATGGTGAACCACACACATTGGCGCCATCATGTAACCAGTCCTCAGGGAAACTTGCTAGTCCATAGCTCTTCCAAACGAGGGCTTTTCACCTGTATGATTTTTTTCATGGCATTGCAAATTTCTTTCATGACTGAAAGTCTTCCCACACTGAACGCATTGGTAGGGCTTTTCACCGGTATGTTCTCTCTGGTGGTCATTTAAAAATAATTTCCGATCGAAGCTCTTCCCACATTGATCACATTTGTAGGGCCTTTCACCGGTATGTCTTCTCTGGTGGTCGTTTAAATAAGATTTCCACGCAAAAGACTTCTCACACTGATCACATTTGTAGGGCTTTTCACCCGTATGACTTCGATAATGGCGTTGTAAAAGGATTTTCTGAATGAATCTCTTCCCACACTGAACACATTTGTATGGCTTTTCACCGGTATGTTGTCTCTGGTGGTCATTTAAATGAGATTTCCGAGCAAAAGACTTCTCACACTGATTGCATTTGTAGGGCTTTTCACCTGTATGAATTTGATCATGGCGTTGTAAATAGGTTTTCTGACTGAAACTCTTCCCACAGTGAACACAGCTGAAGGGCTTTTCACCGGTATGTGTTCTCTGGTGGATATCTAAATGAGATTTCCGAGCAAAAGACTTCTTACACTGATCACATTTATAGGGTTTTTCACCAGTATGACTTTGATTATGGCGTTGTAAATGGCTTTTGTTACTGAAACTCTTCCCACACTGAGCACATTTGTAGGGCTTTTCACCAGTATGCTTCCTCTGATGGTAATTCAAATGAGATTTGTGTGCAAAAGACTTCTCACATTGATCACATTTGTAGGGCTTTTCAGCTGTAAGAATTTTTTCATGGAATTGTAAATCGCTTCTCAGACTACAACATGCCCTACGCTGAGCAGATTTGTTGGGCTTTTCACCAGTATGTTTTCTCTGGTGGTTGTCCAAATTACATTTCCAAGCAAAAGACTTCTCACACACACCACATTTGTAGGGCTTTTCACCTGTATGACTTTGATAATGGCGTTGCAAATAGGTTTTCTGACTGAAACTCTTCCCACATTGAACACATCTGTAGGGCTTTTCACCAGTATGTTTTCTCTGGTGGTAATTTAAATGAGATTTATAAGCAAAAGACGTCTCACATTGATCACATTTATAGGGCTTTTCACCAGTATGAATTTTTTCATGGCATTGTAAATTGCTTTTTAGACTGAAACTCTTCCCACATTGAACACATGCGTAGGGCTTTTCACCAGTATGTTGTCTCTGGTGGTCATTTAAAGAAGATTTTCGCGTAAAAGACTTCTCACACTGATCGCAGTTGTAGGGCTTCTCGCCTGTGTGCATCTGTTCATGACGTTGTAAACTGCTTTTGTTACTGAAACTCTTCCCACACAGGACACATTTGTAGGGCTCATCACCGGTATGTTGTCTCTGGTGGTCATATAATGAAGATTTCCGAGCAAAAGACTTCTCACACTGATCACATTTGTAGGGCTTTTCACCAGTGTGCACTTGCTCATGGCGCTGTAAATGGCTTTTGTTACTGAAACTCTTCCCACACTGATCACATTTGAAGGGCTTTTCACCAGTATGTTTCGTCTGGTGGTAATTTAAACGAGATTTGTGAGCAAAAGACTTTTCACATTGATGACATTTGTAGGGCTTTTCTCCAGTATGAATTCTCTGGTGATTATTTAAATCAGATTCCCAAAAAAAGCACTTTCCACATGTATAGCATTGATGCGGCTTTTCCATTATAAGGATTCCCACGTCATGGATTAAATTAGACTGATTTTTCCCTGATGGTTGACAGTTTGGATTGAGCCCTCCTGCTCTAGGATATGCTTCATTCTCTCCTTTTTCATCGACACCAGCTCCGTTAAGAGCAGTATTAATGACATCACTCCCAAAAATTGCACTTGATTCAAGCACATCGTCATCAGATTTGATGTAAACACATTTAATGTCAGGCAATGCACTGCCGTATTCAGTCTTAATATAGTCTTCATCATCAGTTTCGGATTTGACGTGGTCGGGATACAGAGGTGTTACATACGCCAGTTCTGAAAAGTCTAGGCTCTCCATAAGATCCCCAGTGTTGCTGGGGCTCAGATCAGTTTCTGTTTTTATCAGTGATGCTTCTGTGTGATGCAAATCACTGACCCTGCTGTTTGCAGTAACACACTCTGGCTCCAATGTGTTGAGTCCTGGTGCAGTACATTTTGTCTCTGACTCCGCCATGTGGACAGACTCCAGTCCATGTAGTTCCTCTTCTTTCTCTCTGATCCTGTGCTGCTCGGGGAGCTCTGGTAGGGTCGTCTCAGTGTCCTGTCTCAGATGGACTCCTGCCTGCATCATTCTGCTGATTAAATGTGTTCAGAAGTGCAGCTCCTGTAGGGAAACAGTGGAAGAGATTTTGGAATTATTGGGAGGATCTGGTCAGCATGCACAAACAAACAGATTGAAAGAAAGCTACTAAAAATATTACTAAAAGAAATTATGATTTAATAAATTAAGTTGAATGTTGTGATTGAATGTAGCAAAATGCTATGAAATGAATAATTGATGTTCAACTTCTTAAATTGGACCTGAATGTAAATGATATTTAAAATGATTAAATGTACAATGCAATGAATTAATGAAATTTTAAAATATCATGAAGCTGAAAATAATAGGCCTAATTGTGAGTGAAATAACAATAATCTTGGCAAAGCAAGAATATTGGCTATTGAATAGTAAGAAACCTGGCTGTAAACAAAGCAGGTTTTACACTATATCGCCTACTTAAGAAGCCTGGAGCACGTCCATTGATTTGACTGAATATGCAGCGTTTTTCTGTTGCATTTGCTGTCAAGACTTTAACTCACAGAATCGTTCCCGACATCGTCAACTTGTGATTAATCTTTTCTCTCATTTCTAAAAGCCAGTGATCGGGCACTTTTTTTTGGAACTGGAAGGGTAAGTTGTCATTTGTCTTTCATGTAATTTTCCTATGGAAGATATGGCTAACAATATTTATCAAAAAATGCCATCTCAGAAATGCTTTTTCTTTTTCATAAAGCCAATTGCATTATCATTTTCATAATACAAATAATACATTTGTTTCTCTAAAAAGAGAAATCATTTCCGAGAATGCAATTTCATTTGAAGATTTGCATTTTAATTTTATTTTTGTTAGCAATATGGTGAGGCACTTTTAGAAAATTAAAATGCCAATGGAAAATGCAATGTAATTTTCAATTTGTTATATAAAGTGCATACATGGACTTGAAAGTGAAAAAAGCAATGCGAAGGATTACATTTTCATTTCGTTACAATTAATGCGTTGGCCTCTTAAAAACTAAAAAGCATTTCAAAGAACATATTTTCACTTTAACATTGTTAGCTATAGGTTTTCAGGTTTTCCTGCCAGTACATGTTGTAACAATAGTCATTGTGCATACTTTAGGAAAGATGGTCTGAATGAGAATGCTGAAATTTTGGGCAATTCCATGTAAATAACATAACATGAGTGGCGAGAACAGGCCGTTCAGCCCAACTAGGTTCACCAGTTTCTTTTAACTAGTGTGAATATATCACTTCAGATACTCAATTTCTCAATGGTATCTAGCTTTAAGTCAAGCCTGCTCTTGAAAATTTCCAAGGTTTCTGCATCAACAATATGGTCAGGCAAGCTATTCCACATCGAAATTACTCTGGGTGAAAAGTTATTTCCTAATATCAGTGCTAAATTTACCCTTGGTCAACTTCCATTTATGACCCCGAGTTCTACTAACAGAACTTGGCCGAAGGAATCCTACATAATTCACTTTGTTAATCCCTTTAACATATTTAATGACCTCAATCAGATCACCCCTAAGTCTCCTTTTCCTCAGACTAAAGAGATTAAGGATCTTCAGCCTGTTCTCATAGCTTTCATCTTTTATACCTGGAATCAGCTTAGTTGCTCTTCTCTGAACTTTTTCTAGAGCCTCTATATCTTTCTTAAAGTATGGTCCCCAGAACTGTACACAAAACTCCAGATGTGGTCTGACAAATGTGTTGTACAAAAGAAGTATCATCTCCTTGGATTTGTACTCAATACTTTTGGCAATGTATCCCAGCATCCGATTGGCTTTTTTAACGGCTACGGTACAATGACTAGAACCTGTGTGGGTTTGTTCAACAATCACTCCCAGATCTTTTTCATGTGGAGCACATTCCAGTTTTAAACCTCCCATGAAGTAATCCTGTCGTATGTTTTTATTACCTACATGTACAACTTTACATTTTGCTAAATTATTTCATTTGCCACATTTCTGCCCAACTCTGGATTCTATCCAAATCCTCCTGAAACACTTAAGTAGAGTCTAAACTATTTGCCAAACCTCCCAATTTAGTAACATCCGCAAATTTAACTAATTTGCTCCCAATATTTCTATCAAGGTCATTAATGTAGATGAGGAACAGCAGGGGTCCCAACACTGATCCCTGAGGGACACCACTCCCCACCATACCTAGCTGAGATGAGGCTCCACTGACCACCACTCTTTGTGTTCTGTCCTGTAACCAGTTTTGAATCCACTCCAGAATACCCCCTGTAACTCCAATGGAGCTCATTTTAAAAATTAGTCTCTTATGCGTTACTGTATCAAATGCTTTCTGAAAATCCAAGTGTATGATGTCATAAGCCCTGCTCTGATCATAAGTCTTGGTGGCCTCTTCAAAAAAATTCCAGGTTTGTCAGGCATGACCTTCCCTTACAGAAACCATGTTGGCTATCCCTCAAAATATTATTACGTTCAAGGAATAATTCCAGCTCATCTTTTATGACAGATTCCAGTATTTTGCATGCAAGTTAAACTGACTGGCCTGTAATTTCCTGGCTCAGTATGGTCCCCTTTCTTATATATTGGTATTATATTGCCCTGCTTCCAATCATTTGGTATTTCTCCAGTTTCTAAAGACCATCTGAAGATAGCGGAGAGCGGTTTAAAGATGATCACACTAACTTCCCTGAGCACTCTAGGATATAAGCCATCAGGACCCGCCGCCTTATATGCCTTTAGTTTATGCAACTTGTCTAATACTTCATTATCCCTAACCTCAATTTCCGCTAAATAATCTTGAGCGTTGGACATGCCCTCCGGCTGAATAAAATCCCGCTCTGAGGTAAAATTCTCAACAAAAAAACTTTTTAAGGTATCCGCAATATCCTGGTTATTATATAGCAGCGATCCATATTTATTCTTTGTGCACTTAACCTCCTCTTTGACTTTCCTTTTTCTGCTACAGTATTGAAAGAAGCGCTTAGGATTAATTTTTGCCCCTTCTGCAATTTGCCATTCATACAGTCTTCAAGCATTCCTCAGCTCTTTTTTGACCACAGCTCGCATTTTACAGTATTCAGCCTTAGCATTCTCATTGTTATCCTTTATGTGCATCTTATAAAGATTCCTCTTATTCCTCAGACTCCTACGAATAGCTGTGGTCATCCATGGAGGATTTTGCTTTTTCAGCTTGGACACCTTTGGAATGAATTTACACTGTGAATCAAGTAAAACCCCCTTAAATCTTTCCCACATCTCATTTACAGACTCACAGTCTAGAAGTGTCTCCCATTTTATTTCGCTTAGATATGAGCGCATCCCGTCAAAGTTTGCTCGCCTAAAATTAAAAATTTTGGTTTTAGAAGACACCTTTTTAACTTCCCATGAAACATCAAAATTGACAGTAGAGTGATCGCTAGTCCCTAGTGGCTCCAGTACCTCAACATTGCTAAGTCTATCAGAGTCATTATAAAGCACCAAATCTAAAATTGCCTTCTCTCTTGTCAAATGTCAACCTCTCCATGAAAAAAATAAACGAACACATCCAATTATGAAATCCATCTTAAATATATCATCAATATCTATATTTAACAAAAAAAACAAACTTGATCATTTTTTCATAATACAAAACCCAAAACCAGTGAAGTTGGCACGTTGTGTAAATTGTAAATAAAAACAGAATACAATGATTTGCAAATCCTTTTCAACCTATATTCAATTGAATACACTGCAAAGACAAGTTACTTAATGTTCGAACAGGTAAACTTTGTAATTTTTTGCAAATATTAGCTCATTTGGAATTTGGTGCCTGCAACATGTTTCAAAAAAGCTGGCACAAGTGGCAAAAAAGACTGAGAGAGTTGAGGAATGCTTATCAAACACTTATTTGGAACATCCCACAGGTGAACAGGCTAATTGGGAACAGGTGGGTGCCATGATTGGGTATAAAAGCAGCTTCCCTGAAATGCTCAGTCATTCACAAACAAGGATGGGGCGAGGGTCACCACTTAGTGAACAAATGCGTGAGCTGATTGTCGAACAGTTTAAAAACAACATCCCTCAACGAGCTATTGCAAGAAATTTAGGGATTTCATCATCTACGGTCCGTAATATCGTCAAAAAGGTTCAGAGAATCTGGAGAAATCACTGCACGTAGTTTACAAGGCCGAAAACCAACATTGAATGCCCGTGACCTTCGATCCCTCAGGCGGTACTGCATCAAAAACCCGACATCAGTGTGTAAAGGACATCACCACATGGGCTCAGGAACACTTCAGAAAACCACTGTCAGTAACTACAGTTCGTCGCTACATCTGCAAGTGAAAGTTAAAACTCTACAATGCAAAGCGAAAGCCATTTATCAACAGCACCCAGAAACGCCGCTTCAAGCTGGGCCCAAGCTCATCTAAGATGGACTGATGCAAAGTGGAAAAGTGTTCTGTGGTCTGACGAGTCCACATTTCAAATTGTTTTTGGAAACTGTGGACGCCGTGTCCCTCCGGACCAAAGAGGAAAAAGAACCACCCGGACTGTTATAGGCGCAAAGTTCAAAAGCCGCATCTGTGATGGTATGGGGTGTATTAGTGCCCAAGGCATGGGCAACTTACACATATGTGAAGGCACCATTAATGCTGAAAGGTACATACAGGTTTTGGAGCAACATATGTTGCCATCCAAGCAACGCTTTTTTTCATGGACGCCCCTGCTTATTTCAGCAAGACAATGCCAAGCCACATTCTGCACGTGTTACAACAGCATGGCTTCGTAGTAAAAGAGTGCGGGTACTAGACTGGCCTGCCTGTGGTCCAGACCTGTCTCCCATTGAAAATGTGTGGCGATTATGAAGCGTAAAATACGACAACGGAGACCCCGGACTGTTGAACAACTTAAGCTGTACATCAAGCAAGAATGGGAAAGAGTTCCACCTGAAAAGCTTCAAAATTGGTCTCCTCAGTTCCCAAACGTTTACTGAGTGTCGTTAAAAGGAAAGGTGATGTAACACAGTGGTAAAAAGGCCCCTGTGCCAACTTTTTTTGCAATGTGTTGCTGCCTTTAAATTCTAAGTTAATGATTATTTGCAAAAAAAAAAAAAAAAAAAGTTTCTCAGTTTGAACATTAAACATCTTGTCTTTGCAGTGTATTCAATTGAATATAAGTTGAAAAGGATTTGCAAATCATTGTATTCTGTTTTTATCTACGATTTACATAACGTGCCAACTTCACTGGTTTTGGGTTTTGTAATTACATCCTCCTCTGCTAACAACTACAGCTGATCTATTAATAAAAATTGCATTTTTATTACACCCCATCACATATTTTTTTTAATAAGACCTAAGGATCATACATTTAACCAACAACATTGTCTTATATCCCCTGTTGCCATGAGGGTATATCCCAGCAATTAGTAAATTATTTTGTGATTCCATGTCAAACTTTGACTGTGGGAGCTTGTTCAAGTGAGATGGTTTTACAGGACAGCCGATGTCACGTCCGTGAGTTTTTAAGAAAAGTTTTCATTAAACATCCGTTTCAAATGCAATACCAACCAAACTTTTGGTGCAAAGCTAACTTTTACTGAGGTTAAATGTTAACAATAAATTGTCATTATACTTCCTTTCTAAATGATATTTCTCCGCGTTACGGACGATACCGTTATGGACGTGACAGGAGTCTAATGACAATGCTACATTATTTTACAGTGCTAGCCTACATGCTGACAAAACGTTCATCGCTGCATTTACACCATAAACAGTAAAAGAAGGTTTACACGAGCCATATGTTTACATTTTCTTCCGTTCCTCCCTTTCACCAGAGGCCCTACATGAAATTCAATCCAGTCTTTGTAGTCGATTACAGAGATGATTGCCATTTACTGATGGCTTGACAGCAGACACTGAATTGATTATGTGCACTGATTAGTTGCCCTACGCCAGATCATCATTATGCCTACTTGAAAGTTTTCTACTCTAACGCCTATTGACTGTATTAAAAGATGGGCGGACCACCCGGCTCTGAAAACTGAGGCCATTGCGGAAATTTCCAAAATTTGCATTCTATATAATGGCCAGCAGATGGCGACATTGGTGGTTGCAGAAAGAAGTTCAATCCTATAGAACTCCACGAGAAAATGACCCTTCTTTCCCACCTGATTTATTATTTAAATAATGATTTTCCACATTACTTTATTGTATCTATCGCAAGTTTCAAGTTTCCTTCGATATATTATATGTTCATTTTTATAAATAATGGTCCCAAATAGACTAGAATAAAGGATAAAGCCAGAACATGCTTTAGGGGCCTGACGATCTTCTGGTCCTTGTCTGATATGGTCAGATCCACACATAGATCCACCCCTCGCTCCTCCCTGGATATTCAATTCACACTCTCATCCATTAAGAATCACATCCGGTTTCAAAATGACAAAATGGCGCAATTCAAATGGCCAGAATCGAGGCTTCCTAAATGGTATGCTGAAACCAATGGGTGACGTCACGGTTGCTTCGTCCATCTTTTTACACAGTCTATGCTTACACCTGATTGTAGATAGATGCTGAGATATCTAAAGCATCCATGTCAGGGACAAGTCGAGCTACGTTTTTGCTCCGATCATGTTATCCCACTGTGAAAAACTTTCAGGTCAAGAAGATCGGGCACAATGCACGGAGTTAGCCTACATCTAAGTCCCAACACGGAGCCGCCTGCGTCTGGTTATTGGGTCATTCCATGTCAAATGTCCGAATTTCAGCAAAACTTCCCACTTGACCATCTCAGATTTGGCTGAAAAAATTCCAGCGGGTGCATACACCTCCTAATAGGTTAAATCCAAAATTTTAGCTCTCAACTCCTCATGGTTTTGTCATTAAAAAAATAGTTTTGCAACTAAGTTCCGGCCCTTTTTGAATTGCGACTTCTGAGGAGCCACTTTCATATGGCTATATCTAGAAAAGTATTTCAGCTAGATCCTTCAAATTTTCAGGGATGAAAATCTGCTACTCTAACTTGAAGAGTATGGTCTTATCAATGAGTCCCTTTAGTTCATCATGTATTTCTGGGTGCTTAAAGTTGCTCGAAAATTTTACTCGGCACTCTGCGGTAGCATATTTGAAGGACTGTAAAAAGCCTAATGTCAAAGACAGGGATTTGGTATTGCAAATACAGCTTCCCATACATGTGGAGTATTTTGTATTCTAATTCTGCCCCTCTCTTATGAATAATCTAGAAAATATTAAGGCTTGAAAATGCAAAAAAATAAAATTTGTGCTATTTTTAACATTCTATACCAAAAAATGACACCATCCACCAACATCAAATTGACTGTTTTAGAAAGATTAAATGCCTGTTATTAACATATCCAAAATTAGTGATGGTGTTCGCCTTTATTTTCTCAAAATAATTTTTTGAAAATACTGTATTTTTGTGGACACAGCATTTAATTGCATCAAAGGCATATTCAAACATTATTTTATAAAATGCACAGAGTTGATGATAGAAAGCTTAAACTCAACAAAGTACTTTATTTCATAATTGTTAACTTACACTTGAAGAGTAACCCATATTCAGTGTTTAGATATTAAAATATTACAACCTTAACAGGGCCAAAATTTCAAGTTTATTATGAATTTGGATGGGTTGCAATAATTAATTATCAAATACTATATAGCTATCTTACGGATGATGTGTTAAGAATGCTATTTTATTTGATCAGAGATTAAATAATTTATCATATATAGACACTTTGTATTAATTTATTTATTAACAAATGAACCTATAAAATAAAAACTAATATACATTTTTTTCACCTTTTAGTTTAGAAACGTGTTTGGTCATGCAGAAGGTATAACTTGTCCGAACAGTTCATGCATCCACACGGCCCAGCAAAAGGTTTTTTTCTGGCCAAGGAGGGAAGACCTATGCTGGGTACCTGTGCAATATATCATTGCCAAGATTGTAGTCCCAAGCACTACAACTAGACGTAGATATGCACTCGAGGAGCAGAACACCAAAGTAGCTGAAAACCTCATGAAAGAGTTCAAATAATTTGTGTAGTATCTGTGCTCACTGCTATCAACTGGTCATTTAAAATATTCCATTATTTGCCATTCTGCAGGACTGTCAAAAACTCTTTTTAACACAGGTTATTACTAATTGAAACACACGGGTTAATTTTTTCTACTTGGATGTAAATATTCACTGATACAATAATTTTAAGTAATGATTTATAACAAGTTTGATCTTCCACTGATGTTGGGACCACAGTATTTCAAAATATATCTGAAAACTGTATGAGTTATAATTCAAATGAGGGTTAACATTTATGAAATAAAGCATTTTGTTGAGTTTAAGCTTTCTATAATTAACTATCTGCATTTTATAAAATAATGTTTGAATATACCTTTGATGCCATTAAATGCTTTGTGTCCACAAAAATACCATATTTTCAAAAAAATTTTTTGATTAAAAAAAGCAAAACACTACCACAAATTTTGGATACGTTAATAACAGTCATCTAATTTTTCAAAAACTGTCAATTTGATGTTGCTGGATGGTGTCCTTTTTTTGGTATAAAATGTTAAAAATAGCACAAATTTTATTTTTTCATTTTCAAGCCTTAACATTCTCTAGATTATTCATAAGAGGGGGGCAGAATTAGAATACAAAATACACGACATATATTGAAGCTGTATGTGCAACACCAAATCCCTGTCTTTGACATTAGGCTTTTTACAGTCCTTCAAATAAGTTACCGCAGAGCGCAGAGTAAAATTTTTGAGCAACTTTAAGCACCCAGAAATACGACTCCAATTCTGAAATAGTTGGGACAAAGTGTAAATTGTGAATAAAATCAAAATGCAATGACTTTCAAATCACACCAGCCATATTCACAATAGAACAGTGATAACATAGCAAATGTTGATACTGAGAAACTTTACTATTTTATCCACAAAATGAGCTCATTTCAAATTTGATGGCTGCTACAGGTTTCAAAAAAGTTGGGACAAGGGCCTGTTTACCATGGTGTAGCATCCCCTCTTCTTTTTAACACAGAGTGGAGGGGTCTGGGCATTGAGGAGACAAGTTTCTTGAGTTTAGCCATTGGAATTTGATCCCACTCTTGTTTAATACAGGCTTCCAGCTGCTGGAGAGTTTTGGGTCTCCTTTGACGGACTTTTCGTTTAATTATGCGCCGAATGTTCTCAATCGGTGAAAGATCAGTACTGCAGGCAGGCCAGTTCAGCACACGGACTCTTCTACTACGAAGCCATGCTATTGTAATTGCTGCAGTATGTGGTTTTGCATTGTCCTGCTGAAATACACAAGGCCTTCCTTGAAATAGGAGAGGCCACCAAGACTTATGACCAGAGCAGGTCTTATGACATCATATACTTGGATTTTCAAAAAGCATTTGATACAGTACCGCATAAGAGACTAATTTTTAAAATGAGCTCCATTGGAGTTACAGGAGGTATTCTGGAGTGGATTCAAAACTGGTTACAGGACAGAACACAGAGAGTGGTGATCAATGGTATCTCATCTGAGCTAGGTATGGTGGGGAGTGGCGTCCCCCAGGGATCGGTGTTGGGACCCCTGCTGTTCCTCATCTACATTAATGACCTTGATAGGAATACTGAGAGCAGATTAGTTAAATTTGCAGATGATACTAAATTGGGGGGCTTGGCAAATAGTTTAGAGTCCACTAAAGTGGTTCAGGATGATTTGGATAGAATCCAGAATTGGGCAGAAATATGGCAAATGAAATTTAATGTAGCAAAATGTAAAGTTGTACATGTAGGTAATAAAAACATGAGACGGGATTACTTCATGGGAGGATTAAAACTGGAATGTGCTCCACATGAGAAAGATCTGGGAGTGATTGTTGACCAAACCCTCACAGGCTCTAGCCATTGTGCCGTAGCCGTTAAAAAGCCAATCGGATGCTGGGATACATTGCCAAAAGTATTGAGTACAAATCTAGGGAGGTGATGCTTCTTTTGTACAACACATTCGTCAGACCACATCTGGAGTATTGTGTACAGTTCTGGGGACCATACTTTAAGAAAGATATAGAGGCTCTAGAGGAAGTTCAGAGAAGAGCCACTAAGCTAATTCCAGGTATAAAAGATGAAAGCTATGAGAACAGGCTGAAGATCCTTATCTCTTTAGTCCTAGGAAAAGGAGACTAAGGGGTGATTTGATTGAGGTCTTTAAATATGTTAAAGGGATTAACAAAGTGAATTTTGTAGGATTCCTTCAACCAAGTGTTGTTAGTAGAACTCGGGGTCACAAATGGAAGTTGACCAAAGGTAAATTTAGTACTGATATTTGGAAATATTTCTTCACCCAAAGAGTAATTTCGAAGTGGAACAGCTTGCCTGACCATATTGTTGAGGCAGAGACCTTGGGAGTTTTCAAGAGCAGGCTTGACTTAAAGCTAGATATCATTGAGTCATGGAGTATCTGAAGGGATATGTTCACAATAGTATAAAGAAACTGGCGAGCCTAGTTGGGCTGAACGGCCTGTTCTCACCATTCATGTTATGTTAAATAGATGTTATCTAGAGGGGAACATATGTTGCTCTAAAACCTTTATATACCTTTCAGCATTCATGGTGCTTTTTAAAACATGCAAGTGTCCCATGCCCTATGCACTAATGCATCCCGATACCATCAGAGATGCTGGCTTTTGAACTGAACACTGATAACAGGAGGGGTGGTCTTTCTCCTTTTTAGCCCGGCGGACAGGACGTCCATGATTTCCGACAAGAATGTCAAATTTGGACTCGTCTGACCACAGGACACTTTGCCACTTTGCTTCAGTCCATTTCAAATGACCTTTGGCCCACAGAACATGGCGGCGCTTCTGGATCATGCTCAACAATGGCTTCCTTTTTGCATGATAGAATTTTAGGTGGCATCTGTGGATGGCACGGCGGACTGTGTTTACTGGTTTCTTGAAGTATTCCCGGGCCCATTTAGTAATGTCAATGACAGAATCATGCTGGTGAGTGATGCAGTGGTGTCTGAGGGCCCGAAGATCACAGACATCCAGTAAATGTTTTCGGCCTTGTCCCTTACGCACAGAGATTTTTCCAGTTTCTCTGAATCTTTAGATGATGTTATGCACTGTCGATGATGAGACCTTCAAAGCCTTTGCAATTTGACGTTGAGGAACATTGTTTTTAAAGTATTCCACAATTTTTTTACACAAGCCTTCACAGGTTGGAGAACCTCTGGCCATCTTTACTTCTGAGAGACTCAGCCTCTCTAAGACATCCCTTTTATAGCCCATCATGTTACACACCTGATGCCAGTTAACTTGCTAAATGTTCTCTCAGCTGATTCTCATATATTAATCGCTTTTTCAGCCCTTTTTTGCCTGTGTCCCAACTTTTTTGAGACCTGTTGCAGCCGGAAAATTTGAATTAAGCTAATTTTGTGGATAAAAATGTAAAATGTCTCAGTTTCAACATATGAAATGTTATCTATGTTCTATTGTAAATAACATATTAGCTCATGTGATCTGAAAGTCATTGCATTTTGATCTTATTCACAACTTACACTTCGTCCTAACTATTTCGGAGTTGGGGTTGTAAAATGAAATCTCTTATTACTGGCCCGGCTGCGGGGCGAATCGCAGAAGCTCTTCCCTCATCCACCCTGCCGCGGAACAAGTAACAACAGTGTTTGTCTGTGCGCTGCGGGACAGATAATCGATCTCTTTCCCCCCATTTCACCCCTCTGCGGGGCACATGGCCACTTCCTTTCAGCAAATATGATGCTCGAAAGTTATCATCATTATTATTATTTTTTTCTTTTTTAATTTTTGGGACACCTTTTCGACATTTTGTGACACGACTTTGCATTTGTTTCTGAATGTATTTACTTTGTATTGGTTTGATCCCATGACTCGGGCTACTCTGCTCCTAACAAGGTCTGCTAATAGCAACGGTAGTTATGAGATGAGAGCTACATGCTCGTGATGTGACATCTATCCGAACAGTTGGCTAACATTTGTGAAAATGCTTGATTTCGTGGTAGTTGTGTTTTAAGCACTAATGCAATATAATTTAACAAGAACGCTCGTTCTCATCCATATCATCCTCCACATGAACATGCGCAGACATAATCGTATATTCTGTTAAGGGGCATTTTCCAATTAAGGTGTATACATGACCCAATTTTCCGATAAAAACAGGCATATGCCCGGGGTCTTATTCGGAATATGTGTGCAGGACTAGGAAAAGGGGTCACTTGGGATTATTTTTTTCCATTCTGAGATTAACGGGGTCAAAGTTCAACCTGTTCAGCTGCTGAGTTAGCTCACTCGGTTAAGGCACTGCATTTGCGGAGCAATAGTAACTACTATTGCGCGGGTTCAATCCCCGGTCGTACCAACCAGCAGTCGTCGGCAGCTTTTTCAGAACAGCGCACGATTGCCTGAAGCGCTGTTAGGATGCAAATTGGGAAGGGACTGCTGGGAAGGGAAATTAAAAATAATTGCCTTGTTCGTTGCTCAAGTGCCTCCCGTTGGCCAGCCAGGCGCTCTTCAGTGAGATTCTAAGCTTGCTCGTGTTCGGGTATCCTCCGCCCTCGTTCTGAACTTGTGATAGTTTCGACCAATGAGTGTAAAGATGCAGGGGCTGACAGGTGCGTGCTTCGGAGAAGAGCCGCGAACTGTCTCTCTCTCCTGAGCTGGCAATAGGGGGTTGCATACGAGCAAGCTTGTACATAGTTCTCGGATTGGGCATATCAGATTCGGGTGGCATTGGAGATGCCAAATCTACAAAAAAAAAAGAAAAAGAAAAAAAAGTTCACCCTGTTCAATTTAACCAAAAATGCATGTGCAAAGCTAGAATTTCAAACTGACAAAGATAAAAAGCGCTACCATGGCTACGGGCATGTTGAGTACGAGTCCAGAGGAGTATGAGGAGCAGCTTGTTGCAGATGAGTACTACACTACACTACACGGGAAGCTAGTCCAGAAGGTAGTGATGGTGAATCTGGAGACAGTGGAAGTGAAGATATGGTCCCAGTAATCAAGCAGCCAGGCCTTTGTTGGAGCCACGTACTCTTGATGTTGACGAAGAGAGACTTGTCAAGGAGTTTAGTGAACTCACTTGTAAGTGTCAGAAGAGAAAAGAAGGCCCATGTAACGCCTATTTTAACGTTGCAGACATGACTGAACACAGAATGCGAATGGCTGAGTTGGAGAATGATGCTCTTGATCTGGTGAAAGATCTATAATTCAATCAGTGGTTTTCAGTGTAAACCACAGGGTTTCCCACACATAGACCATTATGTGGCGGGCCGCCACAGAATGAACTCAGACCGCCACAAATTGATTCCCGTAAATTCTGAGTCATTGCGCAATCGCCGCGTGTTGATAATGTATGCGCACGTAAAAAAAAAGAGAAAAGAGAATCATCGTCCCCCCCCCGGTCTGCCACCACACATTGCTTCCTGGTTTGTGGGGAACACTGAACCATTCTACTACTGCACTCACTACTGATATCCCAGCACAACTGTTCTGTCAAGTTACAACACTTTGCTGCGCACAAATTCACCCAATTTTTTCTCAAAATGAAAAACTTGGATCAGTCTTTGATTCTGTTGGAAAATCGCAGTTTTCATAAAATGAATCAAGTGACCCCTTTTCCTAGTCCTGCACACATATTTCGATTCAGAAAATGATCTTAAACGGGTTATTGCATGCATTTACATGACAGGTACAGAATTGGAATATTCTCACATATAATACTAACGGTGTGCACATAAACATAGTCAATGTTACATCTGTATGCTCAAAGAGAACTTTGCACGAGGAGAACAAGGCTATGTGTCTCGAGGTTGACAGAGACGTCAGCGTGAAACGTGAAATAACAGATATTTTAAACTAAACTGTTTTTATGTTCAACTCAGGCCCCTTTATAATGTACATGTCTGCATGGTGCACCGAAACTGACAAATTTCTGAGAGTTTTATTTAGCCATGACAAGGAAAGGTGTTCAAAAATAAGTAGCCAACGTACAGTTGCAATCAAAATTATTCAACCCCCATTGCAAATTGGGTTGAATAGCAAAATTTACAAACTTTCAGCTGTTTGTGATAAACAGATTAAACAAGAACATTTTAAATAGCTCAACTCAACTAATATTACAAGTGGTTTCTCCAAGTTTAACGCAAAATGCCATTTTTAATGACAACTGCAGTCTCAAAATTATTCAACCCCCCAAATAGAATCTGTCATAAGAGCATATTTGCAAATCAGGTGTTGTCTCAAGCACACCTAATGCAGCTAATCAAGAGCTTAATTAGTTGGATCACGTTTGCTTGAGATAGAACTCATCAAATAATTGCAGTGGCTAGGGGTTTGTTGACAATGACATTTGATTGCATATCAGAAATATGGCTGTCAAGAGAATTGTCCAAAAAGTAAATAGAGATCATTGCCTCACAAAAAACTAGGAAAAGGATATAAAATTGTAGCACAGGCACTGAATTTTTGTAGAGATACAGTTGGAAGCGTGGTTTGCAAGTTCAGAGTTAAAGGAAGAGTGGCTTCAGTATCAGGATGTGGCAGAAAGAGGAAGCTATCAATGGCTGCCACCAGATTCCTGACAAGACAGGTGGTCAAAAACTCCAAAAAAAGGAGACCCGCTGCAAGACTTGGAGACAGGAGGCATTTGGTTTCAGTTTGCACCATAGGGCGCAAAACTTTTACGGTCACCATGCCCAAACTCCAAGACATACACCACAATCCAAAAGCACAAGCTCCAATATGCTCAAAACCATGTAAATAAGAGACAGAACTTTGAGGATATTGTTCTGTGGAGTGATGAAACAAAACTGGAATATTTCGGGCTTATAAATCAGTGGTATGTCTGCAGGAGGAATAAAGAAGCATATGCTGAAAACTACACCCTGCCTACAGTGAAGAATTCTGGGGGCTTTTTGATGCTCTGCGGCTGTCTTGCTTCCTCTGGCACTGGAAATCTGCAAAGTGTGGAGGGCAAGATGGATTCAGTCAAGTACCAGGATATCCAAGAAGAAAATGTCAGGCCGTCTGTAGGGAAGCTGACGCTTGGGCGCCTGGGAAGATTCTAGAGTGCCCGTCACAGTAGCCTCACTTGAAACCCATAAAAAAAAAGCTCAGGTAGGATTTGAATAAGACAGTTGCAGCATGCAAACTCGAGAATATTAGTGAACTGGAGGCCATTGTCCATGAGGACTGGGCTAAGATTCCTTGAGAATGCTGCCAGAAGCTGTTGTCTGCCTATGCATAACATTTCCAGCAGGTCATAGCGGCAAGAGGGTGCTCTACTAAAAATTAAAGATGCTTGTCATGAAGCGGTTGAATAATTTTGAGTCTGCAGTAGTCATTAAAAGTGGCATTTTGCGTTGAATTTGGAGAAGCCACTTATGATATTTGTTATGCTGAGCCATTTAAATTGTTCTCGTTTGATTAGTTCATTGCAAACAGCTGAAAGTTTGTAAATTTTGCCAGTAAGCCTAATTTGCAACGGGAGTTGAATAATTTTGATCGCAAATGTGTATGATGACAACACGCAACCTTCATTCCATAGTGCAGCGAGCGCACACTCAACAAACAACGCGATCCATCCAGGTCAAATGAGGCCCCGTTTGCACAGCTGGCTGACAAGCACGTTATAGCTTTTTGCTATTAAAGCATTAATTTACACGTGTAACAGTTGACGTGGAATCTTGAATTTATTAATTTAATGACGAAAAGCATTAGTATGCTAGCTAGCAAATAATTCATCCCACTGACTCGAACAGACTAGAAGCTTACACCCTTATCATTCTACAATTGCAGCTCCTTGTCTTGCTCCGGTTTCGCCATTGGCCGAAGCACTCAGAACTTCTCGGCAGATTCCATTACTCTTCATCAAGCCTCGGAGGTGTGACAGAAAATTGATATGCTGCTCCGCCTGACATTTTCTATGCCGGAATACCTATTATTATTTATTAATTTTTTTTTTTTTTCCCCCTTTATTTAAACTTGGAACCCACTGAGAGAGACCCCCATTTTCGGTGGGGCCGAGCGCACAAATGGACAATTATAAAAACAACAAAACATACAAAGAAAAAAGTAGGGCACACAAAGCAATGAATAAAAAATAAATTAATTAATTAAAATATTAATCAACACACACATGATGATACCGAAGAGTCTCGGATCTTGCCCTTAAACTGATTTAATGATGGAAGAGAGACCAGTTTTAAAGTGCTTTTTAGTAAATTCCAGGAATATGGAGCAGAGAATTGGAAGGCGGTCTTGCCAAGCTCAATTTACGCAGTTGTCCAAATCCTTGAACTATGTCACCACCTAAAAATAGGACCAAGGGTCCTGTAGCTTACCGGCAAGCAGTCTTACAGCGATGATACAAGTTATGAAAATTTCATTTGAGGTTTGACATTTGAATCAATGAAAATCAATGTCAAGGTCACTAAATAGAAGTTCACATACATTTATAAGACCTCCTGTAATACAATCCTAAGCTCTGAAGCAGTTATGGTGATACAAATCATTAAAATATGTCAATATGCATTCAATATGTCAATTGTGAACTTTAAAGGTCGCAGAATGTCAAGTTGTAATCAGCAAATGGACTGCACTTTCTAAATGTCTCTATACAAACCTTAGCTCAATCTGTGACCATTTTGCTGATACAAGTCATTGTAATTTCACAGTGGAGTTTGACCCTCAAAGGTCACTGACAGTGAATTTGAATGTCACCAAATGAAAGTTCATATGTGACTTCCTAGACGTCAGTAACACAAACTTAGGCTCCATCTGTGACCGTTTTAGTGATACAAGTCATTGAATTTTCACTAAGTCACATTTGACCTTTGAAGGTCAATATGAAGGTTACCACATGAAAGTTCATATAGGGCTCGACATTAACGCTTGTCCGCTTGTCCAGGACAAGTAGATTTTATTGTCGGACAAGTGGAAGAAAAATTTACTTGCCCCACCGGACAAGTTAAAAGTTGCTTAAAAAATACAGTGTCTTCACGTTATGTGCCCTGAATTCAATTCCCTAAATGAATACATTCAGAATACCAATTTGAAACAAAAACGTTTTTTCCCACGACACGTCTAACTCGAATGCTTTGACTGACCGATCAGATACACAGACACGGACACGCGGGCACACATATACAGGAACCCCTTACAACAGAGGAGCAGCGTTGTTTCTCAAGGCTCCGCAACCCGGGCAAGCCCCAGGAAAAGCCCCAAGAAAAACAGCAACTGCACCTGAGCGACGTGAAACTTGGTCTGTACGATGAATGAAAAATGAACTGTAATAGCACCGGTGCGAAGAGAGACAGAGTGAGACGTGAATCAATGCCACCTCGCTGCAGCATCGATAGTTAAGCTGCTTGTTCAATTTATCGTAGTAATATATTTTAGTTTGTGTCGTGAGTATATTTAGTGTTTCATTGTTTATTATTTAGTGAGATGGCCAGTGCTTCCTTCGTTACTAACCTAGCTCACTAGTTGACGAAGACATTCGCGGGTTTATTTTAGGTTTCCAAGGTAACAGCGTACGATTGTGGGTAATGTAGTACTTCTACGTGACATGTATAAAACTTTTTTTTTTTTTTCCAAAACAAGGTTGATTTCATACGGACTTGTAGTTTCTTCAGGAGCAGATATCATTGTTTTACACTCTGCCCTCGATGTTTACGATATTATATCTGATAATCGCAATCCCAGTCGCTGAATGTCATTGGGATTTCACCTCCGGAACCTCACTGCCCAGGTCTGTCAGTCTACAAATTGGTAGTTGAATTATTAGGTTAAGTAATTTAAATTTTAAATGACTCATGCAGAGGCACCAACCTAAACATACCAGTTTTTATTAAGTAGTGAGGCCTACAGTCACCTGTGCTCTAATGATTGGTTGGAAAAAAAGTATTTAATTAATTTTGTGATGTTAATAGCGTCATGTTGAGAAATAACTTAATTAAAATATAAGTCCTGCATTCAAAACTTAAAAAGTAATAAACATTTTTATCGGTTAAATTTAGTTCAATACTATTGGAAAAGTCTTCAACTGCTATCTGTTGACATATTGCTTAGTTATTGGAGTCAAGATTACTGGTGAATATCTACTCCTTCTTCAAGATAATTTATGTTTTACAACTCATAAACACACACTAACTCATTTGGCAAACATTTAATATAATTCAGTACCAATCTTAGCTTCATGTAAAGTGAATAAACATGTTTCCCAGATAATGTTTGCCACATTTTAATAACTGCTGATTTGTTAGATTGGAGTTATATTGACTGAAACACTTCATTGAGCACAGTTTTAAATGTTGGAAAATGTTTATGTAACAAGATTTTAAAACACCTCAATAGTCACCTATATCATTCCTATAATATTCCAGCTCATCTTCCTTGGTCAAAGGGACAAGAGCCTTTAGACAAGACACTCTGCCATCCCATGGGGCAGCAAACAGGAGTCATCAGGAGATGGTGTATCCCCCGTGGCCCCACATACTGAAAGAATGAAAATGTCACCTGCTCCAGAAACAGACCATACCCCCAAAAATTCTAAGTTCAGAATGTTTCCATGGAAAACAGAAAAAATACATAATTCATCAACTTTAGATTAGCAAAAGGCACCACTTCAGGTCATGATTAATGTGCACACCAAGTTTTGTTAAAAAATATTGAACGGTTTTCAAGTTATGCTCCGGAAACGAAATGTTCACAGACAGGCGGGTGGACGGATGGACGGACAACCACGCCCATGACTATATCCCCCTGTATTATATGCTGGGGGGATAATAATAACAAACAAACAGACGGATGGACAGGCCAAAAACAATATGCCCCCGAATCTTCGATTCTGAGGGCATAAAAAAGTTCATTTTTGTCAATTATACCCGGACAAGTGACTTTTGAGCCTGGACAAGTGAAAGGTAAATTTATTTGTCCGAAGGACAAGTGCCTCAAAAAGTTAATGTCAAGCCCTGCTTCCTATATGTCTGTAATACAAACCTAGACTCCATCTGTGACCGTTTTGGCAAGACAAGTCATTGTAATTGTATCATGTCAAGTTTGACCTTCAAATGCCATCAACAGTCAAGCTGAATGTCACCAAATGAAAGTTCATATGTCACTTCCTATGTCAGTAACACAAACCTAGGCTCTGTCTGTGACCTTTTCAGTGATAGAAGTCATTGAATTTTCTCTGGGTCAAGTCAGACCTTCAAAGGTTTATATGAAGGTCACCAAATGAAAGTTCATACATGACTTCCTATACTTCTCCAGTACAAACCTACACTCAATCTGTAACCATTTTGCTGATATAAGTCATTGAAATTTCACTGTATAGTTTGGCCGTTCAAGGTCACTGAAGGTCAAGTTCAAGGTCACCCAATGAAACTTCATACATGACTTCCTATATGGCCATAATACAAACCTAAGCTCCGTCTGCAATAGTTTTGGTGATAGAAGTCATTGAAATTTCATTATGTGAAGTTTGACCGTTGATGGTCACCAAAGGTCAAGTTCAAGGCCACCAAATGAAAGTTCATGTATGACTTCCTGTACATCTCCAATACAAACCAAAACTTTCTGTAACCATTTTGCTGATATAAGTCATTGGACTTTCACTGTATAGTTTGGCCGTTCAAGGTCACTGAAGGTCAAGTTCGAGGTCACCCAATGAAACTTTATACATGACTTCCTATACGCCCGCAGTACAAACCTAAGCTCTATCTGTAATAGTTTTGGTGATAGAAGTCATTGAAAGTTCACTATGTGAAGTTTGACCTTCGAATGTCGCTGAAGGTCAAGTTGAAGGCCACCAAATGAAAGTTCATACTTGACTTCCTATGAGTGTTCAATACACATATGTTCCCAATCTTCAATATTTTCAAGCCTAGAAACCTTTGAAAATTGTAACATTTTGCTTGACCTCAAGTTTGACCTTTCAAGGTCATCTGAGGTCAACTTTAACACAGCCAAAATATAGGTCATATATTACATCCTATATGTCAGTAATACAAACTTAATCTCTATCTGCAACCATTTAGCTTCCACAGGCGATTTGGCCCATTCTCCATAAGACTCAATGTTAAAGTACAGCGCCCCCCACTAGACCGACCCACTTACGTCGATTCAATCAAAATGGCATTCGCACTGTACATAAAGTGTATCAAGGTGAGCTGATTGCCAGATTTAGAAAAAAAAGTTATCAGACAGTTTTTGAGAAATAATTTTTTGAAATTTCAAGTCATATCTTTTAACATTGTTAATATATTCCCTGACCTCAAGTTTGACCTTTCAAAGTCATCAGTGGTCAAATTTAATATTGCCAAAGTATAGGTCATATATGACTTCCTATATGTTGATAATTCAAACTTAATCTCTATCTGCAACCATTTGACCTCCACGGGCCATCTTGCATATTCATAAAGTACAGCGCCCCAATAGACCCACTTCCGTCCATTCAATCAAAATGGCGCTCGCACTGCACATTGACGGTACCAAGGTCAGTTAATTGCCTGATTTAGAAAAAAATGTATCACGCAGTTTTTGAGAAATACATTTTTTAAATTTCTCAGTCCTATCTTTAACATTGGGGCCAAAATTTCAAGGGCCCATAAAACGGACAAAAACGATTCAATCAAAAATCCGAGAAAAGAGTCAGGAGATATGGTCTAGTAGTATGTTATTACAAATTCATCCGGCCAAAAAAAGATAAAAAATGTTCCGGACGACGGACGCCACACCAGGACAATAGCTTATCGGCCCATAGGGCCGGTAAGATAAAAATGGACGCAATACTGACCTTCGCGAAAGCTATGAGTGGTGATGCTTCTTCGTGTCTTGACACAAGAGGCAATTCAATGTTTTCACCATTTTGACATTGAACCCAGCGCTGCTGCCACTGGACGCCGGCATGTCTATCCAGAAAAAGAAAAGTTCCGGCTAATGGCTTCCACAGTCACGCATCTGAGCTTTGATGATGGAACGAATCGGCCGAAGCTTGCCGAGTGTGGCCGAAGTTGTCTATTTTACTCAGTCTCTTTGTGGAAGATGGATTTAGTTTTGTTTTGAGTCATTTTTTGCAGAAAATTGTTTTTACGCTTGTTTTTAGGATGGGCTTATTTGGTGGCGCCTTGGGCATATTATCCTCCAATTCTGATTACAGAATAGGTGGGGGAAATTCTGGGTCGGGGCAGTTTGGACGGGGCTTATTAACCTCTTGCTCCCCCCCCCCCCCCCAAGATCTGCAGATCGGATAACGCTAGAACAGCCTACTCGCTCAGGTAATCAAATGACAGATTCCACAGAAAGCGTGACCAACAGGTCCCATTGTACTTAACAAGATGAAATTATAAATTAATGATATATATGTGGTTTATTTCATTGATAACATAAAAACAAATGTTCACGGGAAGTTTTAGACCTGGATCACTGCAATTTTGGTAAAAAAGTGAATTTAAAAATTCTGTCTTGTTGCTAATGGTACATGGATGGAAAATTGGTTTTCACAGGACAGAACTCAAACGGTGACAAGATTGTCTGAGCCAATGCCAATAATGGCACGATGAGCAGAGAAAAGGGAAGGCACACCAGTGACCAACCCGCAAATCCACAATAAGCAGGGCTTTGTTAAAGCCTGTATATCTACTTATATCTACCCTTGCACAGTGACCTGAAATCCACAGTTTTTACCCGGGATTATTTTGTGGCAATAAAATTCATACACTGGATAATTAGTCAATCCTGCCCACTCATTTCCAAGTTCCTCATCCACCTTGGAGTTCTGAAAGGAAGGAGGGACACTTTTTTGGGCCACCCAGTAGAATGGATGTGCCAACCCCTTTAAGTCAAACCAAGGTTGGCTTGATCCAACCAGGGATTGGAGTGAACTTATCCATATAATAAATCGTGTTCGAACTCTGCTTGCTTGTGAAAATTCAATAACTGATCCGGGTGTGCCATCTAGTGATAGAATATTGTAACTGCGTGCATAAATCTGCAGCTCCGTGTCCACTGGCGGACATATCTGCACAAAAGGGTTTAAATACCCAGCCAGCAGCCGCCAAATCTGATTCACAGCAGTGCTGTACTAAGATTACAGGTTGTTGCTAACGTTATTACTGTGGACGGAAAATTTTACCTTTTTGATGAGGGACACAAAAGCGAGTTGGTGAAAATTCTAGAAGGCCAGGAAGTTAACATCCGCTCGCGCATGCACTTTACCCCGCTTTCAGACTACCGGTTGTTATAAAATTGGGACTTCAATGCGGAATGCAGAGCGAACGTTACGACCACACATCGGACAGAAATTACGTTCGCGGCCAAAACTGACTTCACGGCATGAAATAGGGCTCAGGATATTTCAAACGGTATCTAGCATGGTAAAATAAAGAATGGGGAACATATTCCTGGCCAGACCTTCAGTAGTAGATGTACTGTTCTTTTCACAGTGGCCCTGTTGCTAACGTTACGGGACAGGACAGAACGCGTGTAACGTTCACAACTGGATAAATGCATTGAATTCATTGACTGGGACAATTTTCCGTCCTGATATCGCCCAATTCTAGAATAAAGTCATCTTTTTAGGGCTAAAGTAACAAAAGAACAATAGCCATGCTTTTACAGGTAAAACATTATTCTTTATTCTGTTGACATATTTTATTGAAAATACGGAGAGCTGGAACGTTTTATATTGGTTCAAAAATAAAAGTTGTCAATTGGTCACACTTTCTGTGGAATCTGCCAAATGCTAACCCAACGTTACTCTCCAATTAATAGGCTCGTTCGAGATGAGCCAGGTCTGCGCAGATTCGACCACAGGCGATCGGCGTACAATGCATACCGGTTAGTTTTGTATCCGACAGCATCCCGCCTTGCTCTGACGAATTACAAATGTGGACGGCGATAAAATCGTGACAGCGAGGCGCCCGCAGTTTTTAGAGCCAGGCGCTGCAGTTGCTCTCCACCGACTGCACCGCCTGGCTCTAACCTGATCTAACAGCTGATTGGTTTAGAGGTTGGCTCAACAATATGACGATTTATATACACTCTCTGCTTTTGTTGAATGGGAGAGAGTTTGACTTTGTCAGATTTGAAGGTTTAGTCTGGTTGCAGAAAACGTGTAGCTGATGCTGACGTTTAATTGGGATTCATGTCACACTGAATATAGTCTATTGTATATTAACACTGCACTGTTTTAATTATTGAAGTATTTAGCAGCGCAAATATTTCTGGTAAGTGGGATGTGAGGATTTTTAGGGGGGACACCTCGAGTGAATAGGATGTACTTATTTCTGTGACTTCCTGAATATTCTCTCAAGGCTGCTGGAAACTGTCCGACTTGATTGCAGCTTGTTGTCACTGCCCCCCGCTGCAGCTGCCTGCTCTCGTTTACTTTCCAAGCGAGGCGCAGTTCATCTCGAACGAGCCTTCTATAACCGCAAGCAGCATTGGCAACACTGTACCCCCCCAAAAATCTGCCGATAAATACCAACACAAAAAAATAAAAACTTACCTATCTTGATTCTGATGAAATTTCTCTTCCAGATAGATTTCATAAAAAAATTAATAATACATTTTGAATAATCTGTGTCAGGTGTTGGGGCATACAATGGATAGGTTAGTGAGTAATTGCCGAAACGTTAAGACACAGCTAAATCAAATTGATGTATGGAAGAAATCCGGCATCGATACATGTCTCTCCAAAGACTAAGCACGTTACTAAACCGTGAAAGGTTCCCTAGCTGAAAAGAGAGTCTTCTCGCGATTCCAAGATACAACATAAATAAAGAGAAGCGAGAAGAGAGAAGCGAACACTGACATTTACGTAAGAAGTAGAGACGGCTTCCGTTTACTACTTCTTCTTCTTCTTATTCTTTGAGTTATGTACAATCGTGCTCTTCCGTTTACTTCTTCTTCTTCTTTGATATAGCCAGCGTGTGTGGAAAAAGCACATTGCTGCCATCTTTTGTTCAGTTCTGGAATTACGTACTCATAATTAAATTCTTTTATGGAGACCAGTTCGACGTATATACACCAACAAACTTTTCTTCCGTTTACTGGTTTCAGGAATTCCTTTTGGAACTTCTCAGAGACGCATGAAGCCAGTTCAAGGAGGCTGCCATATTTGACTTCCTTTTCTTCTTTTAGCTTATATGCGGACTTTTACTGTTAGCTTAGAAAGTGCATACCGCCACCTACTTTACCGGAGTATACAAATATGTCAAGATCAAAATACTGACTTGAATTGAGGAGGCAAAGATAGTCTATCCAGCTAACCTAATGGCTGTTTTTAATAGAGATTTAAAGAAAGAGAGAGGGGGGAAATATATATATATAATCATATTAACATATCTAAATTCTGTTGTACAACTGTGTATTGCTCAAAAATTGTACAATGGCGGCCTGAGCACTGTCCACCCCTTTTCCTGTAGTTCCTAATACTCCCTCTAAACTCCATTCTCTCCCTACCGCTACTATCCTCAGCTTTAGCTGCTCCCTCTCTTCTTAACAAACCTGCTGCAACACATGAGTACATGCTCAACATCCTCTACCACCTAACACTCATTGACCGAACCTTCCGCAACATGCACTTTGTCTTTTTGAGTTCTGTATGACTGAACCTTAAGCATGTTAGTTTGACTTCATTTCTCTAGTTTCCCAACTTAACACTGTTTACATTTATGTATTTTTGTACTCTGTAGTATGTTCACCCTTTATTGGCCCCATCCCATCTCTCCTGCCACTTCTTCATCACCTCTTTTTTTCTATAGCTTTTCCTTCCCCCTTTTCAAACTGGACACTTAGAATGTGTTCCAAACCTACAGAACGTTTGGCCATTTTATCTGCCGCCTCATTTCCTCTAACTCTGCCGGAACCCAGAAGAAAATTACAGTGCTGTGAAAAAGTATTTGCCTCTTTCATAATTTCTTATATTTATGTATATTCGTCACATTTAAATGTTTCAGATCATCAGAGAAATTTTAACATTAGACAATGATAACCCAAGTAAATACAACATGCTGTTTTTAAATGATGATTTCACTAATTAAGGAAAAAAAGCTATCCAAACCTACCTGGTCCTATGTGAAAAAGTATAGCCCCCATTGTTAAATCATGAATTGACTGTGATTAACCACATTTTTTTTAGTCCAATTTCACTTGTCACACCCAGGCCTGATTACTGCCAGACCAGTTGAATCATGAAATCACTTAAATAGAACCTGTCTGACAAAGTGAAGTAGGCTAAAAGATCTCAAAAAGCAACACATCATGCCGCAATCTAAAGAAATTCAAGAATAGATGAGAAGCAAAGTCATTAACATTTATCAGTCTGGAGAGGGCTAAAAAGCTATTTCTTGGGCTTTGGGACTCCAGCAAACCACAGTGAGAGCCATTATCCACACATGGAGAAAACTTGGAACAGTAGTGAACCTTACCAGGAGTGGCCGGCCACAAAGGCTCGTCTCACATCCTAATGATCCCTAAGACTTTTGAGAAAATATTCTGTGGACTGAGGAGACAAATGTTGAATTTTTTGGAAGGTGTGCGTCCTGTTACATCTGGCGTAAAACTAACACAGCATTTCATTAAAAAAAAAACAACAGACCAACAGTTAAACATGGTGGTGGTAGTGTGATGGTCTGGGGCTTCTTTGCTGCTTCAGGACCTGGATGACGTGCCGTAATTGATGGAATCACGAATTCTGCTCTCTACCAGAAAATCCTGAAGGAGAATGTTCAACCATCAGTTTGTGACCTCAAGCTCAAGTACACTTGGGTTATGCAGCACGATAATGATCTGAAACACACCAGCAAGTCCACCTCTGAATGACTTAAAAAAAATGGTTTTGTAGTGGACTAGTCAAAGTCCGGACTTAAATCCGATTGACATGCTGTGGCAAGACCTTAAACAGGCTGTTCATGCTCAAACACCTTCCAAAAAGGCTGAAATAAAACAATTCTGCAAAGAGTGGGCCAAAATTCCTCCACAGGACTGTGAAAGACTCATTACAAGTCATCTCAAATGCTTGATTGCAGTCGTTGTTGCTGAGGGTGTCACAACCAGTTATTAGGTTTGGGGGGCAATTACTTTTTCAGATAAGGCCAGGTAGGTTTGAATAGTGTTTTCCCCTCATTAAATTAAATCATCATTTAAAAACTGCATTTTGTTTTACTCGGGTTATCTTTGTCTATATATTATAGTGATTTCCAAAGGGGGCAGACGCAGAGGCGGCACAGGGGTTCCATGAATCGCTCCCGGGGAACTTCGGTTTATTGGATCTTCGGGCGTTCTGTACATTTCATAGGTCAACACAGCTCAACACGACAAAACCCAGGAGAACTCTGCTCCCGCACACTTAAAAACACACACAAAATATTGCCTTCCCTTATATACCCACTGGTCCGCAGTGATCGGCTCCCTCGATGCAGATGTACCAGCCAATCACAGCGGCCCAGGAATGAGAAGCAACAATGTTGGCACAAACGCCACAATATGTCAATACAAATATGTGTGCAGGACTAGGAAAAGGGGCCACTTGGGATTTTTTTTCCATTCTGAGATTAACAGGGTGAAATGAAAAACTTGGATCACTCTTTGATTTTGTTGGAAAATCTCAATTTTCATAAAAAACTCCCAAGTGACCCCTTTTCCTAGTCCTGCACACATATGCAACAACAAAAAAAGAAATCTGGAAGGGGGCAAATACTTTTTCACATCAGTGTATATTCTTACCAATTCTATGTTATCTGTAAAGGCTCTGGAGGATTTCCAGAACTAAGTGTGGTCTAACAGAGTCTGAAGTTACAATGTTTGACAGAAGAACTATTTGCTGAAAAAGTGTGAAGTCAATTTCGCTGGGGTCAACACACACTTCATTGACAATGGTTCATGCTCACAGCACAGCATAGCATAGTGAAGCAAAATTCCATACATAGACACGAGGGCCATGGTGATAAGCACTGTGCAAGTTGCTTGGTTTATTGGACCTGTACTCCAAAGCACAAAGAAATGGTCTACAATCTGATTGTTTAATTACCAATAGTTGCAGCTCAAAATGGTTGTAAGAAGTAGCAGTTAATAAGCAGCATGTAAAATTAGACAGCACTCAGAGAGTGCAAACTCCACCAAACACCTCAGTCTCCCCATGTACTGTCCTTTAAAACATTCCTGGATCCAGATGAGGACCTGAATCACCACCAAAATCAAATCATTTGTCCCTTGGACCATATCTGACCTCTCCAGAAATTTTCATGACGATCCGTCCAGAACTTCTGGAGTAAATTTGCTGGCAGACAAAGAGACAGACAAACGAACAAGCCAATGTCGCCTAAAACATTACCTCATTGGCAGAGGTGACAATTTTTAAAAACTACTGCCCTCCACTGCTTACCCACATTCATCAAAGTTTCGTTAGCAAATAAAATTCCAAATCTCGAAATGTGAGGAGGTCGTCTAACGCAAATGACTAGCTACTGACTGATGGTACATTAATCAGTCATCTGTAGTACTGAATGATCAGTGGCTGGAGTTATGGCGCATCTCAAAGGTTGAAGATTCCTGTGATCAACGCATCCACTGTGGATATGTGGCACAGAAAAAGCCTGATGTTGGAGGAGGTAATCCAATGTCGAAGGCACTAGCAATTGACGTTTCAGCTCCAAGGACCAGCGTGAGAGAAAGAAGCCGTGTTGTAACATTGAGAGCCGCAATGATACGTGGTGAAGACGGATTTCAGTTTCACCTGCACACACGCTCCTTTCCCTGGTCTTCTACAACTGTTTAAGGGCTTCCGCTGGGCAGACTGCAGCGCACACTGCCGTCAATTTCAAATGGAACAAATGTCAGCAACTGTGATTTGCAAGTTTTATGACTGTTTAATGCTCACAGATCAGAAGATGAAAAAAGTATATCGAATAGAAGTCATCCATTGTAGCGATCACAGAATAAACAATATTAACAAACACAAAGGCACAGTGAAACAACACAGGAAGAAGATGGTGAACCACAAGGAAAAAGCAGAGAAGACCGGTATCACTGAATAATAAGAGTAAATGGGAAAAGTACGTCGGGTGCTCTTGGAAAATAATTATTCAAAAACAAGAAGGCAATCCAGGCACTCACATGTAAAAATGGAAGGAAAAAGTAATTAAAAAGCCTTTATTATAGTGGCTAGAACATTAAAAAAGCCAACATGTTTCGACCACAATGGGTCTTCATCAGGGCTTCAAACAGAGACAATAGGTGTGGTCTCACCTACAGTGCCTGACAAAAGTCTTGTCACTTTTCCAAGTTGTAGGAACAACAAATAATAACCTGACTTGTAGTTGATCAATTGAAATCAAAAAATGGCTTATATGAAAGGCAAAGCCCTCTAGATTATGCGAAATATACCAAAATAGAGTTTTGTGTCATTCATTGAGTTTTATTATTTAATAAGTACAGAAAGGTTAGATTTTGCTCGGACAAAAGTCTTGTCGCATTGAAAAAAAATGTGGAAATTATACATACACTTTATTTTGAATACACAAATATGCCACCATAATATTAAAACATAAATTCATGGTGCCTTGGAAAAAAGAATTAATATTGCGTATGACTCCCATGAGCTTGGAGGACTGCATCCATACGTCTTGGCAATGACTGAAATAACTTGATGATGAAATCATCTGGAATGGCAAAGAAAGCAGTCTTGCAGGACTCCCAGAGTTCATCAAGATTCTATGGTTTCATCTTCCAAGCCTCTTCCTTCATCTTACCCCTGAAATGCTCAATAATATTCATGTCAGGTGACTGGGTCGGCCAATCCTGGAGTACCTTCACCTTCTTCGCTTTCAGGAACTGTGACATGGAGGCAGAAGAATGAGAAGGAGCAGCAGTATAAGTAGGGCAGCAAGAACTTCTTGATATTTCAGGCTGTTGATGTTGCCATCCACTCTGCAGATCTTTCTCACACCCCCATGCTGGATGTAACAACAAACCATGATTTTTCCTCCACCAAACATGATTGTTTTCTGGGAGAATCTTGGGTCCATGAGGGTTCCAACAGGTCTTGTACGGCGACTGGGATGCAGTTCAATGGATGATTCACCAGAAAAATAAACTTTCAGCCACTTTTCCAGTATCAATCCTTTCTGCAAGCTGTGGGCCTTAGCAAATGCAATGCAGGTTATTTGTTTTCTGTTTAATGCAGGCTTCTGTGTACTAATTCGGCTATGAAAACCACTTTGAGAGAGAATTTGACAAACTCTTCATGTAGATACCGGGATTTTTGGTGACATTTCCTCATGTAGCTATGCTGTAGTTGAAGAAGGGCTAGCCTTGTACAGTTGAAGCAACAAACGGTCCTTTCAAACAGTTGTCATACCAGGGTCTGTCTGACCTGCACTTGCCACGAACATCACCAGTTTTTTCAAATATTTTTCTTATCCCCTCCACTTGACATTTGGATACATTAAAGATGTCTGCCACCTCAGCAGTAGACTCAGTCTTCAGGCTCTTGATGATCAGCACTTAGGTCTGTGGTTGAATCTTTGGCATGTTGTCAGAGGTCTAGTCGCACCTCATATGAAAGTCTGGTGCGCTGGGGTTATTTCTATACACATCTGGGAATGTGTTAATTACAGCATTTGTCATAGGTTAAACTCTAATCTGTGATTTGTTGCATCATCTGAAGAGATGACAAGACTTCTGTCCCAGCAAAAACACGTTATGGGCTTTGCCAGGCTGTGAACATCAGAACCCTTTTTGACGGTTTCATTTTGCAGCAAATTATTAATGTGAAAGCCCTTGACATTAAAATGGACCATTTATTATAATAATTGATTGGTTAGAAATAAAGTTATATGCTATTTTTAGTTACTATGTCTTTATGCGACAAGGCTTTTGTCAGGCACTGCATATACCATACACAGCCAATGAGAGAAAGTCATCTGACCCAACACCTGACAGGTAGGTAAGCAGAAACGTATGCATAAAACAACAAATAAATACACATATCCACATACATTGACATGCATACACAATATGCACATACATATATATTAAAAAATCACATATATTCAATATACAGAAATATACATAAGTATGATAACAATAACAATACATGTCCACAGGAGATGAAAAAACTACAGAGAAGAAAGTCCATCTGTGTATACAAATATAACAGGCATCACGAAAAATCACAAAAACAAGTAAAATCAATGTATTCATTTAGGCCAGGATAGTGCAGCGCACCTAATCGATGAATCCAGAAAACTTCCCTTTGATTAAGTTTCTGGATTCTGTCACCACCCCTGACCAAAGATCCGATGTGTTCAATACCCTCAATACGCAACAGAGAGTCATTGGCATTGTGAACCTGGCTAAAATGCCTCACCATTTGGTAATCACAGTTCTTAATGCGAATTGCGTATTTATGCTCAGCAAGGCGACCCCTCAGGCGTCTTTTAGTGCGGCCGATATAAAAATAACCCTCCACACACGGGCAAGACAGGCAATATATGACAAATGTGATATTGAAATTAATAAAATCCCTCTGTTTATACACTTTGTTGGTACGACTATCAACAAAACTTTTGGTCTGCAACACATTGTCACAATGGGGGCAATGCATACATTTAAAAGTACCAACTGGTTTCGTCAAACAGGTGCCTTTTTTGTCTGGTGGAAGATAGGAGTGCATAAGTTTATCCCTAAGAGTGGGGGCATGTCTAAAGGACATAACCGGAGGTGGTGACAGAATCCAGAAACTTAATCAAAGGGAAGTTTTCTGGATTCATCGATTAGGTGCGCTGCACTATCCTGGCCTAAATGAAGACACTGATTTTACTAGTTTTTTGTGATTTTTTGTGATGCCTGTTATATTTGTATACACAGATGGACTTTCTTCTCTGTAGTTTTTTCATCTCCTGTGGACATGTATTGTTATTGTTATCATACTTATGTATATGTCTGTATATTGAATATATGTGATTTTTTTAATATATACGTATGTGTATATTGTGAATGCATGTCAATGTATGTGGATATGTGTATTTATTTGTTGTTTTATGCATACGTTTCTGCTTACCTACCTGTCAGGTGTTGGGTCAGATGACTTTCTCTCATTGGCTGTGTATGGTATATAGGTGAGACGACACCTATTGTCTGTTTGAAGCCCTGATGAAGACCCATTGTGATCGAAACATGTTGGCTTTTTTAATGTTCTAGCCACTATAATAAAGGCTTTTTAATTACTTTTTCCTTCCATTTTTACATGTGAGTGCCTGGAGTGCCTTCTCGTTTTTGAATGGTGAACCACAAACTGGCACCATCACGTAACCAGTCCTCAAGGCGACACATTAGTCCATTGCCCATCCAAACCAGGGCTTTTCACCAGTATGAAATTTTTCATGGCACTGTAAACTGCTTTTCAGACTAAAAGTTTTCTCTCACTGTTTGCATTTGTTGGGCTTTTCACCAGGATGTTTTCTCTGGTGGACATTTAAATTAGATTTTTGAGAAAAGCACTTCCCACAGAGGTCACATTTATATGGTTTTTCACCAGTATGAATTTTTAAATGGGATTTTAAAGTGCTTTTGCAACCGAAACTCATATCACACTGAAAAAACTTGTGGGGCTTTTAATCAAGATGAATTTGACCATGGTGCAGCAAATTGCTTTTCAGACGGAAACACTTCCCACACTGATCACCTTTGTAGGGCTTTTCACCTGTATGAATTTTTTCATGGCATTGTAAATTGCTTTTGTTATTGAAACTCTTCCCGCACTGAACACATTTGTCGGGGCTTTCACCAGTATGTTGTCATTGGTGGTCATTTTTTAAATTAGACTTGCGTGCAAAATACTTCTCACATTGATAACATTTGTAGGGCTTTTCACCTGAATGAATTTGATCATGGCATTGTAATTGGCTTTGGTGACTGAAACCTTTACCACACTTATCACATTTGTAGGGCTTTTCACGGGTATGTTCTCACTGGTGATATTTTAAATGAGGTTTGAGAGAAAAATACTTCTCACATTGATCACCTTTGAAGGGCTTTTCTCTTGTATGAAATTTCTGGTGGTAATTTAAATAATCCTTATTAAGAAAGCGCTTCCCACACTGAGAGCACTGGTGAGGCTTCTCCGGTATACGGTTTCCCACATCATGGATTAAACTGGACTGATTTTTCTCTGATTTTTGGCAGTTTGGATTTGGTTCTCCTGCATCGTGATACAGTGCAGACTCTCCTTTTTCATCAACATTGGCTCCATTAAGCATAATATTCATGTGATCACTGCCTAAAATTTCACTGGGTTCAGGCTCAATGTCAGATTTAATGTATACACGCTCAATGCCAGGCAAGATACTGACAGGCTCAGCCTTAATATTATCTCCATCATCCATTTCAGTTTTCACTTGATCAGGAAACAGAGGAATTACATAGGTCAGATCTGTAAAGTCTAGGCTCTCTGTCTTAAGAAACCTAATGATAGTGGGGTCCAGATCAGTTTCTGTTTTTATCAGTGGTGCTTCTGTGTGATGTAAATCACTGACCCTGCTGTTTGCAGTAACACACTCTGGCTCCAGTGTGTTGAGTCCTGCTGTAGTACATTTTGTCTCTGACTCTGCCATGTGGACAGACTCCAGTCCATGTAGTTCCTCTTCTTTCTCTCTGATCCTGTGCTGCTCGGGGAGCTCTGGTAGGGTCGTCTCAGTGTCCTGTACAGGGCAGACTTCTGTCTGAAAAATTCTGCTGATCAAATATTTTGAGGAGTGTAGCTCCTGTAGGGGAAGTGGAGGGGATTTTAGCCATTCCTTGGCAATTTCCCTGTACGTTTCAGGAGCTTCTGTATTATTATTATTGATTTTCCTTCTCCTCTGTATGCCAAACTAACTTCATTAAGCTACAATTTCATAAAAAGATCACTGAAATGACAACATCAATTCTAAGTGGTCACAACACTATACGCAACAAGGAAACTACACAAAAGTAGACAAATGGGTCAGGTCACGCGGTAACGGAGTTCAGATTCAGACAACTTTATTAATCCCCAAGGGGCAATTCATTTGTAGCTTCCCAGTCCATACATCCATACACAAAACAGACAACCAACAATCCAACAGAATTAGTAAAACATATTGAGGACATGGGACAGTAGGAGGCACAATCTGAACCAAGAGCAATTTAAAAATAATAATAGTAATAATAATAATAAAATAAATCAGTACAAATAAATACACTAAGTACAAATAGAAGCAATAGATAAACAAAAGTAAATAAATAAAGCAATAAATAGCAACATATCTTAAAACTCCTTGAAAATAACAGTAATTTAAATTGGGTATGATCCGCGTTCAGCAGCTTAATAGCAGAAGAAAAAAAAAGACTTGAAATAAAGATTTGTTCTCCCTAAGGGCACATTATAACGTCAGCCCGAAGGCATCAGAGAGAATTCTGCGGAAAGGATGTGATGTGGTTGGCTGATAATTTTTTTTTTTTTTTTTTTTGCTTTCCCAGTCATCTGTTTCTCCCAGTGTGCCCAAATCAATCTGCCTAGCTCCAATAATCTTGGAGCACACTTTGACAATGCTGTTTGTTTAGACTATTGTTATGACTTGAAAATCACAACAAAGAGAACCAGCAATAACAACTTTAATAAATTTATTCTTCACTGATTAGGTGCAGAAAGTTCTATAAATAATCCACTGTGTAATCTTAACAATCTCATGCCACTATCAAACTCAGATGCAAAAAAAAAAAAAAAAAACCCCAACTGATCAAAATCAAAGCATTTATAAAGACTAGGAAGATTTTGGAAAGATCTACAGGAGCTCTGGGTGATCTGGCCCTCTCCGGGTAAGAAGATGCCAGAAACTTCTAGAAAGCACTAGTCTATTTCATCACAAACAAGTGGTATTGCATCAGATCATGTGTTGCTACAAATAGACTGTTACCAGTCATAATGAGCATTTAAATTGTATCTAACAAATCTCTATTTATAAATGATATACAATGCTGTACATAAAATACTCATACATAACACTAGGGGAGACCGGGTCTAGTTGTTACACTTTTTCTTTTAACGGCTGTAGAATTGACATTATCAGGTTTTTGTTATCAATATGCACTTTAAAGATAGAAAGTTTATTAGACTACATGACTGATCTGCAGCAACCCCTATATTCTGCGCATGCGTAATGCTGGTGAGGAAAAAATAGACCTCTGTCACCTGTAACAAACTACCCCATACATGGGGTTGTTTGTTACAGGAGGGGTAGTTTGTTGCAGGTTGTGGGGCATTTTGTTTCACTAAGAATTTGCTTAAGTGAGACGTGTTCCCCACTTAAGTAGGCAAGTTAAGGGGGATGCCTTACTACTATAATCCCACAAAGCCACAGTAAGGAACCTCTTGAGTCATTCTCTAATGGCATTGCCACGTTTCGTTATTCGTTTGTAATTTCAAGGCATCTTTCTGAAATACAAAAAGTAGAAAGTCATTCAGTGCGGTAATTTGATCTTGCCCAAGTTGTTACAGGTTTTGGGGCAAGTTCTTACTGTAACAATTTGGGTGTATCAACTAGTCCATCAGCAACCCTTTGCCATTGTCCCGACATTTTGAAATGTTCCAGTGCAATCTTTACATGGGTGTGTCATAACACAGTGGCTAATTTCTTCCTCTTTCATAATCCAGAAAATCTCAGGTATGTATCAATTACACTTAATGTGAATCAAAATCTCCCAAACACCAAGAAAGTTACTTTTTCGAGCATTTTTCTGAAACACTAACCTGCGACTTTCGACATACGTCCATCTGTCACGTAAAGACGCAGGTCACCTTCGTGGAGCAGCAGGAAAAATTAGAGCGCCGTCTGTGATTTATTATCGGAACTATTTAGAATGTAACAACATGGACGTGTAACAACTAGACCCGCTCTCCCCTCTTCTTGTCTTTAACAGACAACCCATTAAACCAGCGGTAAAAGGAAAAAGTTAAAAGTTTTTCAATAAAAGAATGGTAAAAATTACATAAAATTGTATCACAGATATTTCGCATTAATGAATCATTTGCTGACCCCGATTGCCAATCAGTTCCGTGTTTACATCGAACTTAAGCTGTGAATCAATTACAGTGCCAAGATATTTGTAGGTGTCAACAATCTAGGCTTCTATCTTGCACCCAGCGCAGTGGGACGCAATACGTTATTTCCCGTCCAGCGTCCTCGCTGCATAAATCGCCAATTCATTCGCGCCAAACTGGGCGCCCCTGGGCGTGTTGGTCTTAAAATGAGGTGTGGTCAGGCGCAATGCTGGCCTGCTGCTATCTTGAGCTAGCGCAAAGCTCTTGCACCATTGACTAACAAAAACCTGGTCTAAAGTCAAAAGTTAGTTTTTAACCGCAATTTTAAGGGCGCATTATTATGAGCATTGTGCGCTTTTGTCAGCGAGTGCATAACGCGCGTACCCTCTGCTTCTTACGTATTACACAAGGACGAACTGCAGCGCCCACACAAGCAGACAATTTTAAAAAATGATGATGAGAAAGATTGTTTTCACTAAATTTTAAAAAGCACGCGCCAGAATGGTGTATGCGCTCCATGCACCCACATCAGAGCATGCCTTGACGCAGGCTAGTTTAATTGTAAGGGAACCCTATTCCATCCGATAATTTGCGATTCAACATGTGAGGTTATGCACATGGTACGCGGATTATACCGAATAAAGCCACAACTCTTTAATACTGGCGAGCTCTGTAATTCATGCTGTCTTGCAGAAAATCCCGCCTGGAAGGGTGGCTGTCCGGGAACAATAGTTGGCCAAAATATCAAGTACATGGCATAATGTCTGAATAGTGCATGGATTTTCGGTCTGTCACGCGAAACGGACACTGTAACTGATCGAATGTTTGAAGTGCCGAAAATGCGCATCTGAAGCTTGGATTAGTCCTGCACAGATAGACCCCGTTATCTGCAATGATGTGGAAAAAAAATGTAATCTGACCTGATCCATTAATACGGTGTCTGCAATCCCGTTTTCGTAATCAGCTGCAAAATCCCTCATTACATTTGGAAATGGATTTATTATTTACAGTTTAGCTAAAAAACGAAGTGGCCTTAAAAACCGGCACTTATAGAAAAAGCAATGGATGACATTGTCATCACAGTCTGTAATTAATGCAAGTTTCTTCCACATATTCGACTCGACCTGCAATCGTAAAGCAAGCGGAAACAAGTTCTTGTCTCTCCTGTTGGATATTATTCAAGGGGTTACGGTACGTGATAAAATAAAACATCAGTTTCATTTCTTTCTTGCAATTTTTCTCACTCATTTTAATTTCTCTTAGTCTTTCCCCATCGGCGGATATTTAATTATTTATTTATTTTTACCGGCGACCCTGAAGTAAAACCTTTCATTTTGTTTGCTTGTTTTATGCATAAGTTATAATGTGATATAAAGTTCAACTGCGGCCCTGGGGATTCACTGTTCTGATTTTTAACGCCTGGATATGATTTAAATAATTTTGAGCAATATTTAATAAATATTTCTTATTACATTTTTGAAGATCGCTGTGATCAGGTTTCCATACTCTAAACAATGGTTTGCTCGCACGCTTTCACTTTGGGCACGAGCAGCCCTGATTCTGTTGCAGTAGAGAGTTTATTTATTTATTTATTTATTTATTTATTATTATAAGGGCAGTAAAGTTCGGCCTTACAATAGCTATCCGCCAGGGTACAAGTTCCCCTGGCTTTTAAAGGGAATGGAATATGAAACTCTGATTGGCTTATTCCAGGTTTCGCCCAAATCACGCCTATGTTTAATTAAGAGACTAAATCCAACCCCTTTGCACAGAGCGCCTTACTATGCGCCCAGATAACCTGCCGTTAAACTAGCAAAAATTGATTTGGACACGCCCTAAATGTATTTGCATCACAGGCTTCAGGCTGTGCGCTTAGATGATTAAAATAGGGCCCATAAAGTTTTATTATGGATGGTGCCAACTCTGTGTTTTGCTGTTCTGCCTAAAATCAACGATCAGCTCCTTGGTTTTTGATACATTGAGATCCAGGAAATTATCATCACACAATTTTACGAAAGTGGATAGGGCCCGACTGTGATCCAAATAAGATAGAGTAACAATTTAAATGGCTTTGTGCAGGTCTTCCCTCGTGCTTCAAAAAACAAAATGGCTAATTTTGTTCATTTGATTTATTTTGGGTTTAAACGGCAAAAAAAAAAAAAAAAAAAAAAAAAAAAATTGGGTGGTAACGGAGTTAGGAATTAGTAAATCTGAAATCTCTAAAATTTGCGTTCTATTTCATGGCCAGCAGATGGCGATGTCAGTGTTTGCAGAAAGAAGTTCAATCCCATAAAAGTCTATGAGAAAATGACCCTACTTTCCCCACCTGATTTACGTATTATTTCAATAATGATTTTCCACATTACTTTATGGTATCGATCACAAGTTTCAAGTCTCTTTCGATATACACTGACCAAAAAAAGAAACGCAATTTTCCATTTCTTGATTTTATCGAATGTAACTGTAATTAATCAGCACTTCATTGGTATCAAGTGAAAGAGGGAATGTCAGACAATAGATATAAGAGAAAATTGGGTTGAAATATTGCCATGTTGGCTTTTATTTAGCAAGGTGAAGTTCGACATTGCGAAACACAAATGACACTATCAGTATCTCGTAGCCTATGTTCCCGTTAGCGTTGTGCACGCGGCGGTACACCTGCGTCTAATAGACATCACCAGACGTCTGACTGTTGTTTGCGGAGCGCTGTTCCACTCTTCGGTCCGTGCTTGTCTTGGCTGACGTACTGTAGCTGGCGGTGGTTGACGTCTCCGGATCGCTCTGTTACCCCAAATTACCCCACGGGGTTCAATAAAGTGTATCTATCCAGAATGTCCCACAAGTGTACTATAGGTGAAAGATCTGGAGAAAATTCTGGCCAGGGAAGGATTTGCCCGAAGGAACGCCATACAGATAAGTGCCACGTGTGGATGCGTGTTGTCCTGTTGGAAAGTCAGTCGGTGACGTCGCACAAATGAAAGGACCACCGGACGGAGAATTTCATCGCGGTAACGGACGGCGTTGAGAAACGCATCTCAGCGACAGTTTGAGTTGCCGAACGGAAGCGATCCCACAGATGTAACGAGCGGATACGACGGTCAGACGCTGGAGTCGTAACAAGTGGCCTACCAGATCTGGGGCAATCGGCCGTGCCCAGTGGCATTAAACCTGGTTCTGAGGTGACTAATTGTCGCAGAATGTACGCAGAATTGACGGGCGACTCTATCTACCCGACTTAGGCCTGTAACATCCCAATTGCACGTTCTCGTTGAACTTTCGTTAGTGGTGGCGTTATAACCCGTCTGATTTTTACTCATTTTCCGTCGGACTTCTATAGGCCCCGGTAGCTACGAGGAACTCGAAACAAAAATGTGAGTGTTAGGAAAATGGTAGTACTCGAACCCAAGCACTATGGAAGTCCATAGTGGGCAATATTAAAATGAAAATGTAATCCCACTATCGCATTATAATTTTCCACTTATGAATGAGTTTAGACAATATTAAATTGAAAATGTATTAATCCAATTATTACTTTTATTTTCACATACACATATGGGAAATCTATGACTATATTCAAATGATAATGAAAAGCTGTTTGACATTTCATTTTCAAAGTCATGCCCTGCAATACAGTGGACAATATTCAAATGCAATAAGCAAAACAGCACCCCCAGCCTATTGCATTTACATTTACATGTCAACACGCTCTTTTAGGATCAACATGAAAATGTAAATGCTTTTTTCTGACTATTTGAAAATGATATTGAAAATGGCATTCAACATTAACCTGCTCTACTGTGGACAATATTTAAATGCAATAAGCCAAACAGCCTTCCAAGTCTACTGTATTTACATATATATGTCATCATGCTCTTTTGTGGTCAACATGAAAATGAAAATGCTGTTTTATAATCACTTGGAAATAATAATGATATAATAATGATGACGGCATTTGACATTTCATTTTCAAAGACTTATCCTGCAATACATGGGACAATATTCAAATGCAGGAAGGGAAACGGTGCCTCCCAGTCCATTGCATTTTCAAATACATGTCACCACACTCTTTTTGGGACACAATGAAAATAAAAATGCAATCTATCAGCGTCTCATCAAGCCGGGTCTTCAGCTAGGACGTCACTCATTAGGGGCGTGAACTAAAAGGATGTTCCTCATTTGCATACCAACCAATCAGCTTCTGGGTAGTGCATGTACCCACGGGGGCTTACTGATAATGTCATGATGGCTACTAGGCTGCTATGTGATGTGAGCCATCAAGATACGTTGCTCTTTGGTGATAGCCACATAGGCAGCTAGTATGCTAGCTAACATTAACTAAGGAAAATCTTTGGAAATGATCATCACATTAAAGCGATATGACTTGGTTTCTGCCCCAACTTTACAAACTTAGCTTGTTGTAATATGCATGAACTCATCCGTGGTTTCGCAACAGTGTTGTGCAACCCAAGTATGCTTGCAGCTTTCTGAGACATTAGCTAGATTGCTAGCGAGTTTAAAAGCAATCACTGAGGTACAGCTCACTAGCTAGTGAACCTATGGTAGCTGTAATGCCTATTAGAGAAGCTCTACAGCTCTGATCTGTCACTTTCAACGCCATTGCGCACACACAACCTCTTTCACCATTGATTACCAGCTTCTTTTACCTATAGAGCAAACAGACAGTTCGGCCTGAGAGCTAGTTCTGGCAGCAATCCTTCTATGCGTGCTATCGCGTAGTACATTACTCCTCCAGGATTATAACGCAGCCATCTCCCCACCCTGCTGATGCGAGTTAAGGGAGATGTTTGTAATCATTGTTATACTTAACCGATGTGATTTGGTTTTTGCCCTGACTTCACAAGCTAGCTAGCTGACAGCTATTGCTCTGAGCTAGCCAAGTAGCTTTGCCACTGGCCTCTCCTGAAACATGCACAATGAATGTCCATAATGCAGACCAAGTTCGATAAACGGTTAGCAGTCAGGCTGCCGCTGTTCCTGGTTTAATCGCGATTCCCAAGCCACATAGCAATGGGAGAAGTTTTGATGGTAAATGGTAAAAACGTATTGATGACTCTGACCGGTGTTCTTCATTAGCAAACTTAACATGCTGTAATAGGCATGTACTTCTTTGATATGTTTTGCGGCACTTTTGTATGTCCCAACAGTACTTTCAGATTTCTGGGACATTTAGGTAGCTAGCTCATTACTTGGCTAGCTCAAGAACAATAGCTGTCAGCTAGGGTGGAAAATATTAATCCATGTATTCAAATGCATTAACAATTAAGTGTTAACTAAAGCAATGTATATCCAAGTGATTGAACTATAGCTTTCCCTCTTTCTCTCTCTGTAAATTTCTACTGTTTTTAGCGGGGACCTTCCATTTCTGTTATTTAGAACATGCAGAATCATCCTAGGTTAAAAAAAATTGAAGGAGAAGTGATAAGTTTCAGCTGACAGAAAGAACATTCTGATTTGGGGGGGATTGAAACTGTTAGTGTTGGTGGAAAAATACTGAGCTGATCATACTGGCATGTTGTATTCTGAGTGGGTGGTGTAAAAGCCCACCCAGTAGATTAAGGAAACTATAAAGCATAAAGTAATGAAGAACTCTGGGCTTTTTCTGACAGCCCTCTGCACGTCCTGGACAACCAGAGCCTCTGTGTCCGAAGAAGCTTCTTCACTTCTGAATGTCTTCCCTCTGATACTTTGCTGAAGATCATCAACTGTAAATGGGTGACTGTATCATTTGATGGTTTGAAGCCTATGTTTTTTTGCCTTTTGAATTATTATAGTAAAATTGTTAAATTACTGAAAGTCTCTGGGTCCTTTATTTAAAGGTCAACGTTAACCAATACGAATTCCTCAACAAATTTGGAGACCACGAAGGGACTGGTCGTTGACCGTACGAAGGACAGATTGGACTTCGTCCAAAGGACTCCGGCCACCTGGAACCCGGACGCCCGGACAACAGACACGGTATTTCGCCAATTGTCGGACACCTATTGGGTCCAAGAACAAATGAAAAGGTAAGCAAAGCCAGTGAAATCAAAGTCTGCATAGGACTTCAACTTCTTAGGTGTCTGCAATCGAAGTTTTCCTGTCTCTGTAAAATAAGTATAATTTTAACCCTTTAACTGCCTGTTCAACCTTTTGGGAGTGCTCATTTTGAGCCACTGTATCTAACTGAAAGATGTGCTGAATTTGACTGATTGGATTTTTTTTTGCATGACATACCTTAGCCAAGTGTAAGAGATGTTTTAATCAGGTTGAGTTCAACACCTCTTTCAATCAGATACATGGACTCAAATTGTGCTCCACCAAAAAGTTGAGGCAGTTAAAGGCTTAAGAAAATTTTTATACGTCATTATTAAATATTTCTAGATTCGTGTGTATAGTGTGGACAATGTTCAGTGATTAGCCATAACAGAGATATAAATAATTAAGTCCTATTGACGTCTGAGGGATTCAGTCTAAGGTCATAGGCTATTCTCATTAGGAGAATACATACTTAGAAGTCCTATTGACGCCTGAGGGATTCAGTCCAGGGTAATAGGCAATTCTCATTAGGAGAATTTAGACACAATTCCACAATTTTTTTACGCAAGCCTTCACAGGTTGGAGAGCCTCTGGCCATCTTTACTTCTGAGAGACTCAGCCTCTCTAAGACATTCCTTTTATAGCCAATCATGTTACACACCTGATGCCAGTTAACTTAATTACTTGCTAAATGTTCTTTCAGCTGATTCTCTTATATATTTAGAGCCATTCCACGAGAGATTGACATTCGGTGCGCGGTTGACCCCCCTGGAATTGAATGAAACTTGGCACATAGGTAGATATGGATGTCTCACAGAAAAAGCCAAATTTTTAGGTCCGTATTTCACTTTGCCTGCCGATAGTGGCACCTAGAAGCCACTTAAGTGGCTCAGTTTTGCTGTTGACACCACATTATATATCAACTATCATGACTTAAGGGTACACAGTACCAAATATATACCCACACCAATGCACTGACACACCCTCATCGATTAATTGATAATGCAATTATGTAAATTGCATGATAATTTCAATATATACAATCATACCAGCACGCATAATTAGGCGTCATTGTAGCACTGCGCATAAATATTTTATATATTATATATATTTATTATATATTATATATATTTTATAGTACGCTTTTTATAGTATGACTTTGTATATCTGTATTAGTTATATGCGCAGTGCTACAATGACGCCTAATTATGCATGCTGGTATGATTGTATATATTGGAAATTATCATGCAATTTACATAATTGCATTATCACCTAATCGATGAGGGTGTGTCAGTGCATTGGTGTGGGTATATAACCTGTGGAATGACTGTCTGTAAGCACACTGAAGAAGGCACTACGCTGGAAACGCGTTTGTCTTGGAGACGCTTGTTCAAATAAATGTGTTTATGCAAAGTGCGACCTTTATTTCTAATTTCATTATTGCCGATTTTGGTCCTGCACTCTTAAAGTCTGGGAGTGAAGCCCGTTTGTGCATTTATACTTCTCTCATGACCTGTGACACTTCAAGTCCGGTTAGACTTCAGCACCACATCAGCGCCAAGCTGGGTAATTACATTATCAAGCCAGAATTATTTGAGAAATAAGAATCAAAATTGAGAATGGGAATGGGAATAAAATAATACCCCAGACATATACCAAACTAGAATACTTTATTATCTGTTTACACACAACAAGACTATCATTTTCAGTGAATAGTGCTTTGGTATCTTGATGTGTTTGTGCAATGGACGGCCAGAAAGATGGTTGGAATTCATTTTTGGTGCATGTCTGTGGCATATTTTCTCAGTAACCCAGATTTGTACTGTGAGGGTAAATGCTGTTTGTTGTGCTTTTGGAGCTCTATTTGCAGGAATGCCAAGCATTTCTTTGGTAGTATCCACGCTTTCAAGCTAGACGGAGCCAAAGTTGGAAGAAAACTCAAAATGGTCTATTTCATAGCAGATTGTGCCTATGTTTAGCTGGTATTATTTTGCTTACCCAGCAAGATTGAGATCTGAAATTCTCTGGATACACAGTACATTTGGGGTACATTACAGCATTAGTAAAATCTCAATGGTAGTCTTTTCAGTGTAGATGATTTTAAACATCAAAATCCGGAAAAATTCGCCTCCAGGGGGCACTGTACACTGGATGCAAGTTGTTTGACGTTGCGGTCTATCCCGGCTTCGTTGAGTTTTTTGTGGACTTTTTTTTTTTTAACCGTTCACTATTGTTTTTACTATCATCTAAGCATGCAATAATTTTCCATTCTTCGAGAGTTTTTATTAAATTTATTAAAATCAACCACTCCGCGTTGACCAGTTCTGCATTCTGCGCTTGAAAGCCACCTTATTTGCAAGTGAAGAAACGTCACTCTGCCCATTCACCTCAAGACCGAGCATGCGCATACAGAACGCAGCCAGACAACTTTCCGTTTCACCGTTTACATGATGCAATTTTACTTTTAAACGGTTTGGGAAAAGGAATATTCTACCCCTCTGCAACCGAATGAAATTCCATTCGGTTTCGCCCTGTTTACCCTGAATGAGGTGTTTATATGGAGCATGTTTCTTCGGTTTGGGCTTCTAAACCGATTCTACTGAGACTGCTTGAGCATAAACACAAAAAGAACTTTTTATAACAACCACACACTGCAATTTATGGTGATGATGAAATTCAATTTGTATTTATTTTGTGCCAAATCAATTCAGTTTTCTTCAAGTTATCCCAAGGAACTTTACACAAAGAGACCATTCTCATTCAATTTAAAGAGACAACAATGACCGTTTTTTAACCGTAAAATTTTTTCAATTTCCGATTGAAAGAATCTTTCGTACATGTAGACACTCATTCCTCTTTAAATTCATTCCGTTCTTTCTGCGCACGCTTTGCTACCTTTCCTTTCCGGTATTCTACCTCCCTTCTGCTCCATAACAGACGAATGATAATAATTAAAATGATGTGGTCATACTGCTGCTTCAAAAATAAAAGCAAAATCAGTCCGAAAAAGGCACTGCTAACGTCATTCATGTTGTCGCTATTAGGAACGAAGACAAGCCTAATATTTTTCTTCCGGTAGGCTAAACAGAAACACGTATACACGTATCTGACCCGCTCCCTATTCAATCAGAAGCCCCAGCACCAACCCTTACGGGAAAGGGATTAAATGCGTCTTCCATGCAAACCCCCATTCGGAATGACTATTTCCCATGTAAACTCAAAGGAAATAAAATTCATTCCGAATGAAAAGTCGTCATGTGACCGCGGCAGTTACTTTTTCAGCTCATCATTTCCCCAAAATGATAGGCCCCTGAACTCGATAGGCCCCTGGGCTTCAGCCCAAGAAAGCCCGTGCATTAAAGCAGCCATGGGCATGACTTTGAAAATGAAATGTCAAGCAGCTTTTCAATATCATTTGAATATAGTCATAGATTTACCATATGTGTATGTGCCCTGGTTTCGGAGTTCTTGCAGCTTGTTCTCGACACATTATCTGGGCAGAACTTTTTTCTCCGAGAACTGTTGTATGATTGGTCAGAAAGATGGAGTGGCCGTGGCCCTTTGAGGACTTACCAGGAGTTCGGCACTTGAGTTTCTCGTGAACTATGAAATGTACCGGTCAAAACGAACTTTGTCCTTGTTCTCGCAGCCTCGAGAACAAGAACAAATTTCTCTGTTCTTGTGGAGTATGTATCTAGCTTAATGGCGGCTCCAGAATACGCCATGTGACCGCGAAAATTTGTATGGTATAAGTACTCACCTCCAAAAATGACTCCGAGCAAAAGCATCTTTCTCAATGGGTTTGTCGAAATTTGGCACCGGATTATGTAACTGCGTTTCATTTTTTGGTCAGTATATTATGATGCTCATTTTGTAAATTATGGTCCCAAATAGACTAGAATAAAGGATAAAGCCAGAATGTGCTTTAGGGGCGTGGCTATCCTCTGGTGCTCGTCTGATACGGTCAGATCCACCCGTAGATCCATCTCTCGCTCCTCCCTGGATATTCAATTCACGAATCACATCTGGTTTTAAAATTATAAAATGGCGCTATTCAAATTGCCAAAATCAAGGCTTCCTAAATGGTATGCGGAAACCAACGGGTGACGTCACGATAGCTTCGTCCATCTTTCTATACAGTCTATGTATGTTTAGCATCTCGCTGAATTGACAAGCATCGCCAAGGATGCAAAATTAAAATGGCGGCAATTTATCTTATGTCAGGATACAGCAAACAAATGCCAAGGATTGCATATGGCTATTCCCGGTGCTGCCCAGTGGTGCGTACTGCCACCTGCAGTTAGCACAAACAATGCACCACAGGTTGATTTGCAGTAAAGGTGAACATATTGTTGTTGCATACAGAGCCGCAAATCTTCAAAGCAAGAAAATAAAAATGATCCCGCACTCAAACTCGCTGTAGTGATTTGAGCAGAAGTTTCGTTTCGCGTTTGGTGGAAACGCACCATAACAATGTGAAGTGAAGAGGGATTTAAGTTTAACTGGAGTACCCCCCGTTACCCTTCAGCGCCTTAAAGGAAATCTAAAGTCGATTCTCAAACGGGACGTGGAACGTCCAATGTTTACAAACAAATGAATTGCTTTTTTTGACATCTTGCATTGTCACATGACCAATTTCATTCATATAAACCAATGTTTTGTGTTCATGCGTAGATAATCCTTCTATTTCGGTTCGTTTGCGCAGGTGCAGCTCGCTGATTGGCCGATATACAAAAACAATGAGAATCAACTTTAGATGCCCTTTAAGTGCTTTAAGTTGGGGTACACTGCAGAGCAGACCATCGCATATTTCAAATGGAAAAAGTGACAAAAACAGAGATTTTTAAGTTTTACATCCATTTAAATTGCAGAGATTCAATGCTGATGAATGTACATCCAGTAGAAGTTGTCAATGATAGACAATCACAGAGTTAATAAATATAAAAAACAGCAAAATAACACAGGAAGCAAATGGTGAACCACACACATTGGCGCCATCAGGTAACCAGTCCTCACGGAAACTCGCTAGTCTATACCTCTTCCAAACGAGGGCTTTTCACCTGTATGAATTTTTTCATGGCATTGTCAATTTCTTTCATGACTGAAAGTCTTCCCACACTGAATACACTGGTAGGGCTTTTCACCGGAATGTTCTCTCTGGTGGTCATTTAAAAATAATTTCCAATCGAAGCTCTTCCAACATTGATCAGATTTGTAGGGCCTTTCACCGGTGTGTCTTCTCTGGTGGTCGTTTAAATAAGATTTCCACGCAAAAGACTTCTCACACTGATCACATTTGTAGGGCTTTTCACCCGTATGATTTCGATAATGGCGTTGTAAAAGGATTTTCTGAATGAATCTCTTCCCACACTGAACACATTTGTAGGGCTTTTCACCAGTGTTGTCTCTGGTGGTCATTTAACCCATTTCCGGGACAGCATGTGCGCATTTTAAGAACGTGTCGTTGCCGACACAGATATGCGCGTAATTTTGAAACTACCGTAATTACTGTAAGTTTTGCGCAAGAGAAAAAATTCCAACTGTTCCTGAAAGCTGAGAAGCTGTGCTTCAGCCCAAATATAGGTTACTATGGTAAACATGGCAGCATGATTCTCTGCTGGGATTTTTGCATTAGGCCTTAAAGGGTTAAATGAGATTTTTGAGCAAAAGACTTCTCATAGTGATTGCATTTGAAGGGCTTTTAACCTGAATGAATTTGATCATGGCGTTGTAAACAGGTTTTCTGACTGAAACTCTTCCCACAGTGAACACATCTGAAGGGCTTTTCACCGGTATGTGTTCTCTGGTGGATATCTAAATGAGATTTCCGGGCAAAAGACTTCTCACACTGATCACATTTGTAGGGCTTGTCACCTGTATGACTTTGATTATGGCATTGTAAATGGCTCTTTTTACTGAAACTCTTCCCACACAGAGCACATTTGTAGGGCTTTTCACCAGTATGCTTCCTCTGATGGCAATTTAAATAAGATTTATAAGCAAAAGATGTCTCACATTGATCACATTTATAGGGCTTTTCATCGGTATGAATTTTTTCATGGCATTGTAAATACCTTTTTACACTGAAACTCTTCCCACACTGAACACATATGTAGGGCTTCTCACCAGTATGTTGTCTCTTGTGGGCATTCAAAGAAGATTTTCGAATAAAAGACTTCTCACACTGATCACATTTGTAGGGCTTTTCACCTGTATGAATTTTTTCATGGCATTGTAAATTGCGTTTTAGACTGAAACTCTTCCCACATTGAACACATGTGTAGGGTTTTTCACCAGTATGTTGTTTCTGGTGATCATTTAAATAAAATTTTTGGGTAAAAGACTTCTCACACTGATCACATTTGTAGGGCTTCTCGCCTGCATGTATCTGTTCATGACGTTGCAAACTGCTTTTGTTACTGAAACTCTTTCCACACAGGACACATATGTAGGGCTCATCACCGGTATGTTGTCTCTGGTGGTCATATAATGAAGATTTCCGAGCAAAAGACTTCTCACACTGATCACATTTGTAGGGCTTGTCACCTGTATGACTTTGATTATGGCATTGTAAATGGCTCTTGTTACTAAAACTCTTCCCACACTGATCACATTTGTAGGGCTTGTCACCTGTGTGACTTTGATAATGGCGTTGCAAATAGGTTTTCTGACTGAAACTCTTCCCACATTGAACACATCTGTAGGGCTTTTCACCCGTATGATTTCTTTGGTGGTAATTTAAATGAGATTTATAAGCAAAAGATGTCTCACATTGATCACATTTATAGGGCTTTTCACCTGTATGAATTTTTTCATGGCGTTGTAAATTGCTTTTTACACTGAAACTCTTCCCACACTGAACGCATGTGTAGGGTTTTTCACCAGTATGTTGTCGCTTGTGGTCATTTAAATAAGACTTTCGAGTAAAAGACTTTTCACACTGATCGCAGTTGTAGGGCTTCTCGCCTGTATGAATTTTTTCATGGCATTGTAAATTGCGATTTAGACTGAAACTCTTCCCACATTGCACACATTCGTAGGGCTTTTCACCTGTGTGCACTAGCTCATGGCGTTGTAAATGGCTTTTGTTACTGAAACTCTTCCCACACTGATCACATTTGAAGGGCTTTTCACCGGTATGTTTCCTCTGGTGGTAATTTAAACGAGATTTGTGAGCAAAAGACTTTTCACATTGATGACATTTGTAGGGCTTTTCTCCAGTATGAATTCTCTGGTGATTATTTAAATCCGATTCCCAAAAAAAGCACTTTCCACATGTACAGCATTGGTGCGGCTTTTCCATAATAAGGATTCCAACGTCATGGATTAAATTAGACTGATTTTTCCCTGATGTTTGACAGTTTGGATTGAGCCCTGCTGCTCTAGGATACGTTTCATTCTCTCCTTTTTCATCAACACCAGCTCTGTTAAGCGCAGTATTCATGACATCACTCCCAAAAATTGCACTTGATTCAAGTACGTCGTCATCAGGTTTGATGTAAACACATTTAATGTCAGGCAACGCACTGCCGTATTCAGTCTTAATATAGCCTTCATCATCAGTTTCGGACTTGACGTGGTCAGGATACAGAGGAGTTACATAGGCCAGTCCTGAAAAGTCTAGGTTCTCCATAAGATCCCCAGTGTTGCTGGAGCTCACATCAGTTTCTGTTTTTATCAGTGATGCTTCTGTGTGATGTAAATCACTGACCCTGCTGTTTGCAGTAACACACTCTGGCTCCACTGTGTTGAGTCCTGGTGCAGTACATTTTGTCTCTGACTCTGCCATGCGGACAGACTCCAGTCCATGTAGTTCCTCTTCTTTCTCCCTGATCCTGTGCTGCTCGGGGAGCTCTGGTAGGGTCGTCTCAGTGTCCTGTCTCAGACGGACTCCTGCCTGCATCATTCTGCTGATCAAATGTGTTCAGAAGTGCAGCTCCTGTAGGGAAACAGTGGAAAAGATTTTGGAACTATTGGGAGGATCTGGTCAGCATGCACAAAAAAATAGATTGAAAGAAAACTACTAAAAATATTACTCAAAGAGATTATGATTTAATAAATTAAGTTGAATGTTGTGATTGAATGTAACAAAATGTTATGAAATGATTAATTGATGTTTAACTTCTGAAATTGGGCCTAAATGTAAATGATACTTAAAATGATCACATGTACAATGCAATGAATGAATGAAATTTTAAAAATATCATGAAGCTGAAAATAATAGGCCTAATTGTGAGTGACATAATAATCTTGGCAAAGTAAGATTATGGACTATTGATTAGTAAGAAACCTGGTTGTAAACAAAGCAGGTTTTACACTATATCGCCTACTTAAAAAGCCTGGAGCACTTCCATTGAGTTGACTGAATATGCAGCGATTTTCTGTTGCATTTGCTGTCAAGAGTTTAACTCACAGAATCGTTCCCAACATCGTCAACTTGTGATTTATCTTTTCACTCATTCCTAAAAGCCAGTGAACGGGCACTTTTTTTGGAACTGGAAGGGTAAGTTGTCATATGTCTTTCATGTAATTTTCCTATGGAAGATATGGCTAACAATATTTATAAAAAAATGCCATCTCAGAAATGCTTTTTATTTTTCATAAAGCCAATTGCATTATCATTTTCATAATTCAGATAATAAATTTGCTTCTCTAAAAAGAAAAATCATTTCCGTGAATGCAATTTCATTTGAAGATTTGCATTTTCATTTTATTTTTGTTAGCAATATGGTGAGGCACTTTTAGAAAATTAAAATGCCAATGGAAAATGCAATTTAATTTTCAATTTGTTATATAAAGTGCATACATGGACTTGAAAGTGAAAAAAGCAATGTGAAGGATTATATTTTCATTACGATACAAATAATGCGTTGGGTCCTTAAATAAAATGCATAAAAAATTAGGCTAAGAATATGTGCAAATGAATCTTTAATTTGCGAGTGACTTCTTGATCAGAATTGCCTCAGGATGCAAAATGAATTTCAGTGTAAACTGTCCAAGTTGTATCAGATTTAGGCAGGTTGCGATACTAAATTTTTTTATCGAAATAGTGCAATCACCAAAAAAAGAAAACAAAACAAACAAAACAAAAAAAAAACCGCCTTAACAGAACTTAAGTTTAAAAAATAATCCAACAATTACTTATTGTTTTTGAACAACAGTACCACAGTTCTTATTGAATAACAAAAGAATGTAAGGCTCTATGAGTTATATGAGAGCAATCTCTGCAAATAAATAATTAAAAACACCAATAACTAACTACAGTTAATGTGCATCCCCTCTAAAGGTAACATTCAGAGCAAACTTGCCAAACTTTATAATTAAAAAACAAAACCATGAAGGGAAAAAAAAAAAATCGCTTGAACATTGTCAGTAGGACTGGGTGATAAATTTATCACGATCATTTTAAGCGCAATAACACCCGCCGTGGGGGCAAACAAATGAGCTTGCTCCTGTTGTTTTCCACATCCTACCTGATGCAGTCTTGGACACATGACAATCAAACAGAAGAGACTATCTGAAATGCTTCTGGGAAGCAGAAAAATTGTGCTTTGAGGTCAGCTAATTGTAGCCCCCAGACGAAGCTGGGGCTACTATGGATTTGGCCTCGTCACACGTTCACATCCACCGCCGTGGAGACTTCCTTGTGGAGGCTCAACAAGCCACAAATTTAAAGCTATTTCTTTTATATTTGAAATGTATATGGACAGTGGTCAGAACACAATGCCTATTGATTTTGGTTGCCAAGGTCACAGAATTCACAATAGACAATTTTGTGTCAAAATAAGCCAGAATTAACACAGGAGATAACCAAACCCCTCCTGCTGAACCCTTCAGTGTGTCTAGAACAGTTGTAGAATTGGTAATATATGGAACTATAACTTATGATGAGCAGCAGCCTTTTGTGATATTGTGATATATTGTGGGTCAAAAACTTACACAAAATGAGCAAAAAAAAAAAGGAACATGTGGGCGATCGGGGGCTACATCCATTGGTCGCAGGCGACCAACCTGTCTGGTTAATAGCGAGGTTGGACAGCCTCCATTAGCTGGGCATGATTAGCTTACCCCAAAATCTATTCCTGTGTTTTCTGCCTAACTACGATGAGGCAATTTATTTAGCCGCCTTACTAATCATGACCAATAAGTCGTCAATAATAATTAAAGTGAAGAAGAGATAACGAGAAGAAGACAGACCTAACTAGGCTTTTATGTTAGATTGAAAGAATGTCAATAACCTGAATTATTAGCAAAAAAAAAAAAACTTCCCCCGAATTCAGTCTCTTATTGCAACATTTTTGTGTATTACTGAGGATTCATTAAAAATAAATTCATATTAAGATGGCCCTGATTTTCAAACATCTAAAAATATAGGCCTACACCCATGTGAAAAACATTTTGTCAGGCCTTTATATTGTGCAGGGCTGGCGATAAACGGTAGCCATCACATCGCAAAATGTGATCCGTTTTTTTTTTTTTTTTTTAAAGCGCCAATCTGCAATGGGCTTTTGATATCCCTATCGCAAATTTTGAGATGCAGTCTTTGGATAATGTGAATAAAAGTTTTCGCGCATTTTTGAACAAAACGGGCCTCTACAGTCTCTTAATATCGTCCTGATCGGCCTCCGCCACCGCACATAGGACTAGTTCTTGTTTACTAACATTGACGTCATATTCAGACATGTGTATTAGCGTGGTTGGCAAGAACAAGCGTAAATCAATGCAACAAAACGGGGAAGTATGGCATCCTGCAGTTGTGGAACCGATTCGGCACTCTCTGAATATGTACAAAACCTTGACAGTACCACGAAGACAAGATATTTCTCTAAGCTTATGTAAAACGAAGGTTTGTGTAGGCTTCCGGACCCTAATGAGCTGAAGGGTTGGAGGAACGACCCTTCTTTGGGTCTGGGTCGGCTGGATCATCACTTGATATTCCTTCATCGAACACAAATACTACATTTGTTGATCATCGTTGAGCAGTGAAGTAATTCACGGTAGTACGAAAAGGGGGCGCCAATATATTTTGGGGGGTTTTATTCGTGATAAGGGGGTTTAGAATTTATCATTAATATTTCATATCGCGAATGCATATATACTGAACAACAAAAGAAACGCAAGTATAGTTTAGTATGCTTTATATGGGAGAATTCTTTTTGGTTGTGTGCGGACGTCTTTTGAAATTGATAGTGATAGTGTGTTTGAGTTTATTAACAGAAATGAAGAGAAATTAGCATTCTGGATCAGGTCAAAGTCAATATCTGGTGTGACCACCATGTGCTGCAATTAATGCAGCCAATCTTCTCTTGATCGAACCCACTAAATGACGGATTTCTTGTTGCGGAATCGCCTGCCATTCCTCCCTCAGAGCATTCTGGAGTTGCCCCACTGTGTTTGGGACCGGGATATGGGCACGGACGTGACGATCCAGAATGTTCCACAAGTGCTCTATGGGCGACATATCCGGAACCAGAGGTTCCGGAACCTCGTCCTCAGCCTACTGATGGTTGATTCGTGAGCATTAAGACGTCTGGCAACGTTGCGACCTGTCATACCAGCATGAAGCATACCAATGGCGCGTTCCCTAAGATTTTGTGTGAGGCGTGGCATCGTGAAAATGCAGTAAATGTCGAATGTTACCGTTTGCTTTTATAGACCCCGGAGACACCAACGAAATCACCACTCCCAATTTTTGGCGACGCTGCGGTATTGCTCAAAACATGCCACACCTCCGTTAATTCATACACGTGCTCGCCATCACACGTGATCGTGTTTGTCTGCAAACTCATGCTCCATTGGGTACAGCTCATCAACTTTACTCTGTATTTTGTTGGAAAACTCAACAAGACACATACCCCCTTGTCTAAACCACACAGAAAAACTTGCGTTTCTTTTGTTGTGCAGTACACTACACATTCCCTAGCCAGCTGGGGTGTCATCAGTAACAGGCTGCCACCGTTACAGCTGCAGTAGACATTAAACTCTAAATTTTCTTGACTGGATGTACGATGGACGTTTTTACACACTCAAATGTTTCTCTGGGTACCCAAAAGTCAAGATAAGCCCAAAGTACTGATCTCACTTCATACTGATGACGGTTGAAAACGGAATTATTTCCAATACTAATATCCAAACTGTCACTTACTCGCTACTGGAAAGCATAAGAAACCGATCGAATTACCCAACACAAAAACCAAGATCATTCCCTTGCTATGACTGAATAATAAAATGCGAAAACTTAGCAAAATATCATGTTAGAAATTATGGAAAATAACTTGCGACTTACCCGACAGGAAGTGAATAGTACAAACACGCGAGTAGGTCGACGGCACCCAGTTCTTTCGTCGAATTGAATTGATCCAAGTGGATTTTTACGTTCTTGTTCAGGATTACAAAGGAAACATATTCCTGAGCCCTTAACGAATCGGTTTGTGCAGTTAATTACGCTGCAACTACCTGGTATTATTACAGAAAGTGGAAGACAACTGTACTTCGCCTATTAAATCAATTGTAATGTTGATGCTTTTTGCCAACCACGCTAGTCAACAAACCCACGTGACCAGGTTCGTGACATCGCGAGAACTACTGCTATGGACAACCTAACTGGGCGACTCTGAAACCGTGTTAGCGAGTGGAATGACTCCATTATTTTCATACCTCCGCGCCAGTCCCGCCCACAGAGCAAAAGAAAACATTAGAGTGGACAACGTTGTTGGCTGAACCAACCGCAAAACGTGAGACGCGTCTGCTATGTTGTGTAAGGAATCGGCGGGGAATTGCGCAATCAAATGCTGTACATGAGCATATGCGACTAGATAAAATGAAATGAAAAACACTAGATTGCTGTCACACATCAGCCAACATCACAACCATTATTTAATAAATTATTTTGTTTATGGGTGTCTGTTGTCAGGAAATGTTTAATAGATAAAATTCAAGAAATCAAATTTAAATTAACTGTACATATATATAAAAGAGTTATATTTATGTATAAGGAATGCTGTTTGCATATTTTGAACACATGTACATTTGTATTTGTACCTTGAATTCCTGTAATGCTCTTTTTTCTAGATTATGACAGTTTTTATTTTAAAAATTATATGTTCATCTTGGTTCATAATTACCTGTATTAACTTCTTTCACAGGAAAACTAGATAACTCGGTCGCCACAGGGACAGAGTCATGTATCTCTCCGATCCCCATCAGAGATCACTTGCAAATTTTTACAGCCGCAATGTTACCGTTTTTACTCTTGCTCTGACATTAATATGCATCCCTGTACATGTACGTGTGTGTGTGTGTATATATATATATATATGTGTGTGTGTGTGTGTGTGTGTGTGTAATTTGGCTCAAAATGAGCAGAAAACACAAAATCTGCAAAAAAAAAAAAAATTGACAAAATGGCCGCGGCAGCCATGTAAGATGTTATTGAATATTATATTGAAATTTCTGAAAATAGATCTTGAGCATTGCCAAACAAACATCTTTGACAATGCAAATTTAGAGAAAAATCCTATAAACTTTGAAGCCTCCAGAGCCTGGAGCAGAAAATCTCTGCGGCGGCGGGCCCAGAACTAAACCATAGTATCTCCCGACTATCGTTGTCGCGGAGATACAAATATTATGTATGATAAAAATCAGTCCTGAATATTCACTCATTCACAGCCTGAGCCAGGTGAGTGGGTTAGGTAGAATCAACTAAAACTTACTAATTCCTATTCAGTTACTCAGTTACTCCATATTAGCAGTAAGTGGGACCCAGTTGGTAAGTCCAAGTAGTTTTAATACTGCAATGCTACTGTAACTCAACTGCTTTGGTCTTCAATAGGCTATTTTGATTAGCCTTAGTACTGTTAGCTAATTGTTCCAAGAGTTGAAAATAAAAAGTTAAAATGTATATATAGACGTTTTTGTTAAGTTTTATTTTTGCTCCACAGTTCTGAAAAATGCTACAAAATGCTACAGCCTTCTAGACACTGCGTAGCGTTTTTTCTACGTAGTTATTTTTGCTTGCCAGCCCTGTTGTGACTTATGACTTACTTTTGCATTCGCGCAAAATCGTTCAAGGTAAATCCAAGAAATAATCTGGAAAACACAGTACGGCAAATCTGCGCCATTTCATGGTCATTTAAATTTCGAAATGAAACAAACAAAAATGCTATTAAAATGAACTAAACTGTCAATTAATTCAAATTAGTAATTGAGAGAATCGACTGTTTGATTGCCAATTGAGCAAAGTAAATGGAACGAGATGAGAGCAACAGCTGGTTAAAAGGTGATGATTCTGCAGACCTTCACGTTACTCCATTAAGCACAATGCTGAGAAATGCTGAAGTCAGTGAAGTTCTTTTCCATAAACATTTCCTGTGGGGTTTGATTTTTGGCAGCCCTTACTTCAAGACCACATCAGGTACGATTCATGGAAAACAGAAGGAGCAAGCTTGTCTGTTTGTTCCATGGCAGGAGTTATTATCATCACACTTAAAATTATTGTCATAAATTCATCGTCCTGCCCTAGTTGTCAGCATAACAATAGAGAAAGGAGAAAACAATTTCAAATAACCAATTAAATACTATAATAAATAAATAAAATAAATTCCATGATGCTTTCAAAGTGTGCACTACTGGCCACTCTGCTGAATAAAAATGTTGCGTTTCCCTTTCGGATACATTCTGCTTATGATCTCATTCAGGCATTTTCCCAATTTATGAGAACATCTGAATTCAAGATTTACTGATTAATATAGATAGAACAGAATAATAGAATATAGGTAGAATAAAATAGAAGCTAATGCAAATAATAATAATGACTCTCTTTGAAGGCCTGAGACAAGAGAACAATGTGGATACAATAAATGGGAACACATAGCAACACCTTCTTAGGAATCTGGCGTAAACAACTGTGCCTATAAGACATAGAAAATATAAAATTTACTTGTAGTCAAACTACAACTAGACGTGCTCTGCAGACTGGCGAACATTCTGTTAAAGTGCAGCTTCATCAATCTTTCTCAAATTAAAAACTAATTTAGTATACGTTTGACCAAACAGTTCATGAACAGTATCCTGCCAATTAAATGCCCTAAATTTGCGGCTTTTTCTCGAAAACAAGCATTTTATTGAGGTTCAAGCAGAGATTTCCAAAGACAAAATGAACACTGACCCAAATTTGCCAATCAGCAGATGTGACATAACGGGAGGTGTTCCAGACGTGGAAGTCACACTTAAAACAATGAAAAAACAAAGGGGGCATCCTTTGAGGGCTGCATTTTTAGGGGTCGTCACTTACATCTATCTGCCAAACTGACATTTAGGGTAAGGGACAAGGTTAGATTTAGGGTTAGATTTCGGGCTAAGTTTAGGCTTAGAGGTTAGAGTTAAGGGTAGGGAAACCAGTTTAAATCAAAGCTGTTTAACGGAGATGAAATGAATTTAGTCAGTTTGGCAGATGGAATTGTGTGTCGAAGTCGACCCCTAAAAATGCAGCCTTCAAAGGATGCAGCCTACGCTTTGAGATGAACCAAAGATGTTGTCAAAGAGTATAATTTCCATCAATTGATTAAAACAAATATTTTCTTCATAAAGGGGGAAAAGGAACAATGTGACAATCAGCCCGTATGCATGGTGCACCGAAACTTACAACTTTCTGAGAGTTTTATTTAGCCATGACGAGGAAAGATGTCCAAAAATAAGTAGCCAACATACAGTTGCTATCAAAATTATTCAACCCCCATTGCAAATTGGGTTTACTAGCAAAATTTACAAACTTTCAGCTGTTTGTGACAAACAGATTAAACAAGAACATTTTAAATAGCTCAACTCAACCAATACAAGTGGTTTCTCTAAGTTTAACGCAAAGTGCCATGACTACTGCAGTCTCAAAATTATTCAACCCCCCAAAAAGAATCCATCATAAGAGCATATTTGCAAATCAGAGGCTGTCTCAAGCTCACCTAATGCAGCTAATCAAGAGCTTAAATCAATTCTTACCTTTCTGGCATTTTTACACTTTTCTTTTGTAATCTTAAAATGCTCCTGATAAGCGTATGGCACACTAAAATGTAAAAGAAATCCACCAGGTGTCGAAACTCTTCAATATTCAATTCTCATATATTTCTGATAAAAGTCTGACCAATTATTTTATTCGGTGTGAATAAAATGATTTGCCGTGATTCCTGGCTGTCATCCGTCGCCGCGCCCCTTCCAGTTGCCTACCGCTGTCACCGCTTGCGAGTCACACGCCTCTCTTGCAGAGCGGCAGAGTGGTCTGTGAGAGATAGCAAGGAACGGCGAAGAACTGGCAATGGCTGACCAGGGCGAGCCGCCCCCTTCCACCCCCAGCTGCTCCCACAGAGAAAACGATCAGCAAAAAGAAGACTATTTCACAAAAAGCTGCACTAAAGAGAACACTTGATGCGACAAGAGGCAAGACGCGAGTCAACATCGGCTCTGCTTTCCAGCGATGGCGGAGCTAATGCAGCCTCATCCGGAGCTAAAAAGAGATGATGGTCGCAGAGTTTCTGCTGGACAGGTACTTTTAGTTTGCCTAATCCTAGAACACAACATTACATGTGATAACGAAGCATCCAGATGCTATCAGTGAATATAGTTCTGTAATATTATGTTATTTGTGCAAGGAAGATTAGCGACGCTGACGTCACCGGTAGTGTAAACAAACCAGGCGTGTGACCATGACCGTTAGCTTCAGCGTTAGCATCAGCCTCACTGTTTATTGTGAAGTTGTCATTACATGTCTAGAGACACAGTAGTTATTATTGGTACGGCAGTCGATTTCAAAGGGATTAGGATAAGGATTGGGGATTATGGTTAGGGGAAGGGTTAGGGTTAGGTTAGGGCAGGGCTTTAAATGGGGACTGCCGTAACTCTCCACATTGAAATGCATTGGAAAACTGCCATACCCGTAGCAGCTGCCTTGTGATTAACCCCGGTCTAGTATTAAAACTCCGGGGTTGTGTTTGACTTTGTTCGCATATGGAGAGAAACCGTGTCTTCAGATGCCAATTACGATAATTGGAAAACGCGTCAATGAAGAAAAATGATTGAGAACTTGCCAGGACTAATTCTTGTCATAAAGGGACGTGTCTGTGACCCCCCCGATTCCCGGTTCTAGCGACGGGCCTGTGCTAAAGTCGTCGATTTGTGAAATGCAAGTTTTTTTTTTTTTTTTTTTTTTTAAATCACAAAGCTGGCACTGGGCCTTTTGGGAATCTTTTTTGCAAACTTTAAAATGATTTCAGACGCTTGACTTCTTCGACATCTTGACCTGCAGCCTAATTAGCCGATGAGAACCAGAGTCAACTAGGTGCGTGCGCACCAAAAAAAAAAAAAAAAAACGATCACGGACTTGATTGTCGATTACCATGGCAACCTATTGAAGCTTCGTTTTTTTGGGTCAGCCCTACTTCTGACTCCACTGACCCGTTTCACTCGCGCTGCTCAGTTTCCCACCGCACGCGTCAGGGGAGGAGGGGAGCCTCAGAGGTCAGGCAGGGGGAAGAGGGTGGGACTTTGGAGGGAGGCGGAGTTGTTCATGTTCAAATTTTTACTAAGTGTTGTGCCGCATGCCAGAGAGGTAAGAATTGCTTTAATCAGTTGCATCAGGTTTGCTTGAGATAAACACATCAAATACTTGCACTCGCTAGAGGTTTGTTGACAGTGACGTTTGATTGCATATTAGAAATATGGCTGTCAAGAGAATTGTCCAAAAAGAAAATGGAGATCTTTACCTGGCACAAACTGGGAAAAGGATACAAAAAAGTGGCACGGGCACTGAATTTTCATAGAGATACAGTTGGAAGCATAGTTTGCAAGTTCAGAGTTAAAGGAAGAGCGGCTACAGTACCAGGATGTGGCAGAAAGAGGAAGCTATCAATGGCTGTCACCAGATTCCTGAGGAGACGGGTGGTCAAAAACCCTCGAGTGACTGCAGGAGACCCGCAGCAAGACTTGGAGACAGGAGGCCCTGAGGTTTTAGTTTGCACAGTAGGGCGCATACTAAACGTTGATGGTCTCCATGCCCAAACTACGAGACATACACCACAATCCAGAAGCACAAGCACCAATATGCTCAAAACCATGTAAATAAGAGACAGAAGTTTGGGGATATTGTTCTGTGGAGTGATGAAACAAAACTGGAATATTTCGGGCTAATGAATCAGTGGTATGTCTGCAGGAGGAATATGCTGAAAAGTACACCCTGCCAACAGTGAAGAATTGTTGGGGCTTTTTGATGCTCTGCGGCTGCCTAGCTTCCTCTGGCACTGGAAATCTGCAAAGTGTGGAGGGCAAGATGGATTCAGTCAAGTAATAGGATGTCCAAGGAGAAAATGTCATGCCGTCTGTCGGGAAGCTGGCGCTTGGGCATCATTGGACCTTCCAAAAGGACAATGATCCTAAGCATACCTCAACATCCACCAGGGCTTGGTTTCAGAAGAAGCCTGGGAAGATTCTAGAGTGCCCGTCACAGTCGCCTCACTTGAACCCCATAAAATAAAAAAAATAAAAAAAATCTGGTAGGATTTGAATAAGACAGTCGCAGCATGTAAACCCTAGAATATTTGTGAACTGGAGGCCATTGTCCATGAGGACTCAGCTAAGATTCCTTGGGAATGCTGCAAAAAGCTGTTGTCTTGCTTATGCATCAAATTTCCAGCAGGTCATAGCGGCAAGAGGGTGCTCTACTAAGAATTAAAGATGCTTGTCATGAAGAGGTTGAATAATTTTGAGTCTGCAGTAGTCATTATAAGTGGCATTTTGTGTTGAATTTGGAGAAGCCACTTGTGATATTTGTTGTGTGGAGTCATTTAAATTGTTCTTGTTTGATTAGTTCATGGCAAACAGCTGAAAGTTTGTAAATTTTGTCAGTAAACCTACAACCCCAATTCTGAAATAGTTGGGACAAAGTGTAAATTGTGAATAAAATCAAAATGCAATGACTTTCAGATCACATGAGCCAATATGTTATTTACAATAGAACATAGATAACATTTCAAATGTTGAAACTGAGACATTTTACATTTTTATCCACAAAATGAGCTTATTTCAAATTTTCTGGCTGCAACAGGTCTCAAAAAAGTTGGGACACAGGCAAAAAAAGGGCTGAAAAAGCAATTAATATATAAGAGAATCAGCTGAAAGAACATTTAGCAAGTAATTACGTTAACTGGCATCAAGTGTGTAACATGAGTGGCTATAAAAGGGATGTCTAAGAGAGGCTGAGTCTCTCAGAAGATGGCCAGAGGCTCTCCAACCTGTGAAGGCTTGCGTGAAAAAATTGTGGAATACTTCAAAAACAATGTTCCTCAACGTCAAATTGCAAAGGCTTTGAGGGTCTCATCATCGACAGTGTATAACATCATCAAAAGATTCAGAGAAACTGGAAAAATCTCTGTGCGTAAGGGACAAGGCCGAAGACCTTTACTGGATGCCCATGATCTTCGGGCCCTCAGACAGCACTGCATCACTCACCGGCATGATTCTGTCATTGACATTACTAAATAGGCCCAGGAACACTTCACAAAACCACTGTTTGTAAACACAGTCCGCCGTGCCATCCACAGATGCCACCTAAAACTCTATCATGCAAAAAGGAAGCCATTGTTGAGCATGACCCAGAAGCACCGCCGTGTTCTGTGGGCCAAGGCTCATTTAAAATGGACTGTAGCAAAGTGGCGAAGTGTCCTGTGGTCAGACAAGTCCAAATTTTACATTCTTGTTGGAAATCATAGGCGTCGTGTCCTCCGGGTTAAAGAGGAGAAAGACCACCCTTCCTGTTATCAGCGTTCATTTCAAAAGCCAGCATCTCTGATGGTATGGGGATGCATCAGGGCATATGGTGTGGGACACCTGCATGTTTTAAAAAGCACCATGAATGCTGAAAGATATATCAAGGTTTTAGAGCAACATATGCTCCTCTCCAGACGACATCTATTCCAGGGAAGCCCTCGTGTATTTCAGCAGGACCACTGGTTGCCTTGATCTGAGAGAATGTTACTATGCTAGTTTTGATTATGACAATGTCGTCATTGTCATGGTCTACCGGGGTAGGTCAAATGGGCTAACGCTTGGATTAAATAGTGGCGCGCCCGTGAGTGACTGACGGGCGTGTTAAATCGCGCCTGTGAGGACGACTTGAAGGGCGTTTACAGGCGCCGGCGCGATTGCACCCGTCTCATGGTATGCACTGCAGGACAATGCAAAACCACATACTGCCGCTAAAAAGTTAAGAGGCTTTTAATCAATAAAAGAATGGTAAAAAATTACATTAAATTGTATCACAGACATTAACGGAGTTAAACTTTCGCATTAAATGAATCCTTTGCTGACCCCTTTTGGTTATAAGTTTTGTGTTTACATCGAACTTAAGCTGTGAATCAAATACAGTGCCAAGAAATTTATAGGAGTCAACAATCTCAAGTTTTATTATGGATGGTGCCTACTCTGTTTTGCTGTTCAGCCCAAATTCAACGATCAGCTCCTTGGTTTTTGAGACATTGAAATCCAGGAAATTATCAACACACCATTTTACAAAAGTGGATAGGGCCCGACCGTGATCCAAATAAGATAGTTACAGTTTAAATGGCTTTGTGTAGGTGTTCCCTTGTGCTTCAAACAACAAAATGGCTAATTTTGTTCATTTGATTTATTTTGGGTTAAAACGGCAAAAAAAAAAAAAAAAAAAAAAAAAATGGTAACGGAGTTAAAAATTTGCCAATTTGAAATCTCTAAAATTTGCGTTCTATTTAATGGCCAGCAGATGGCGATGTCAGTGGTTGCAGAAAGAAGTTCAATCCCGTAAAAGTGCATGAGAAAATGACCCTACTTTCCCACCTGATTTACAACCCCAATTCTGAAATAGTTGGGACAAAGTGTAAATTGTGAATAAAATCAAAATACAATGATCTTCAAATCACACCAGCCAACATTTTATTCACAATAGAATGGAGATAACATAGCAAATGTTGAAATTAATACCATACCTTTCCATGCCTGGAGGGCATAACTTCCTGAGTCCCACAAATAGAATCTGTTTTATGGCCAAAAATGTACCTGTCACACAGGAAACGCAGCGTTACATGTGTGACATTTGACGTTACATGTATGACCAAAGTGCAAAGCCTATGCTATGACAGGACATTAATGACCAGTTTCCTTTATCTTTCGACTAATAAAGGTTTAGTTCACACTTCTGTCACGATGACTAAACATCAACATGAAGGTCAGCCACCCCATCATTTGACGTAAATATTTTGCCAGATTTTTGCAACTATGATGTGTATAACCATGTGCAAAGCAGGAAAGAATTTCGATGTAATATCCTGGAATATGTAATGTTCAGAAAGTGATGTGAAAATGCTGTTAGTTGGATTAAATTAACCCCTTTGCGCAGAAGCCAAATATGGCTATTCATGCATTACCATATTTAATGCTCTATAATTAAAGATTTAAACTTCATAAAGAGGGGGAATATGGCTCAACTGAGATAATACACTTGCAGCATTTAGTATTCCATTGTATTTCAGTTCATTTTCATGATTTTGGTAGAGTGGTGTTTCCCAAGCCTCTCCTGGCGTACCCCTTGTCCTGCATGCTTTAGATCTCTCCCTGTTCCAGCCCAGGTGATTCAAATGATTTGCTTATTATCAAGCAGCTTCTGGGGTTAATTATGACCTGATCATTTGAATCACCAGTGCTGGAGCAGGGAGAGATCTGAAGCATGCAGGACAAGGGGTATGCCAGGAGAGGTTTGGGAAACGCTGTGGTAGAGAAACGGGGCTGCAAACATAAAAAAACCTTCATGAAAATTCTGCATTGAAATGATTTTTTTTTTTAAATACAGAGGATTGAAAAATGGCAGGGGGTTAAAACAATACATTTTTGGGATCTTTAACTCTGAGACCACAAGTATTCTTCATCTGAGCATTAAATCTCATTTGGCTTTGAAAGAGGAAGCCAAATGAGACGGCTCTCCAGGTGGCTCCTTAAACACACAGCCCTAAAAATGGCACACTGTCAAATCATAAAATAATCATATTTTCAACACAAATCAACTTTTGATGCATGAAATTCAATACGAATGAATGATTTTCTGGTTTAAGCAAGGTTTAGCAAGGGTTTATCAATATAGGCGCAGCTGGACATCAATGGTTACCAGTACCCTCTCCAAACCAAAAACATGCCTTTTCTCCATGATCAAGTTCAGAGTTTTGTCCATTTTTCTACAAAGCCACATCAGCAAGCACACTTACTCATTAAAGGAACTGCTTATTTTACAGTCAGAACGTTCACTCAGACGGAAAGCTTGCCGTTTACAATTCCAATTTGAAGGTGACTAAAACTAACCTGTGAAATGTTTATGTTGTTCACTTCTGTCCACCATATTAATACTGCCATACCCAATATTCTTATCATGAACATTGGCTAGTACAAAGGATGTATGTTCAACACCTCCATGCTTACTGACAAGGACCTACAATAGCCAGAGATATGATTTTATTTAAATGAAAAGGACTTAAGCATTGCAGGATTTGCATGCGGTCACACATGTAACAAAGGCGTCACACACGTAACGCATGCAAATGAGGTTGTAGTATGCAAATGAGCAAGGTATTTTTATTAAAGTTTTAATTAATGCAAACAGGAATAACTATTGCTAAATTTAATGAAGCCAAAGTGTCATAATCTTCATTCAAATCACAGAACTTTAGGAATGTAAATTAAACGTAGCGATTGACCCATTTTCTGTGTCACACACGCAACGCAGCCTCTTTCTCGTCCTGTACTTCCAATGTTTTAGGCAAATACCAAGTTGATGTACCACATTGATAGTTAAGCCCACGTATCTTGTGGTTGTGCTATATTGATCCCCATCTGCAACCCAATTAAAGTATAGTGCATTGAAAAATGTCAAGAATACCTTCCAAATGTCACACACGTAACGCAAGAATACTGGGAAATTGCCAATGAACGGCTAAAATCCCCTTCACTTTCCCTACAAGAGCTGCACTCCTCAACAAATTTGATCAGCAGAATGATGCAGACAGAAGTCTGACCTGTACAGGACACTGAGACGACCCTACCAGAGCTCCCCGAGCAGCACAGGATCAGAGAGAAAGAAGAGGAACTACATGGACTGGAGTCTGTACACATGGCAGAGTCAGAGACAAAATGCACTACACCAGGACTCAACGTGCTGGAGCCAGAGTGTGTTACTGCAAACAGCAGGGTCAGTGATTTACATCACACAAAAGCATCACTGATGATAATAGAAATTGATCTGGACCCCACTATCATTGGGTTTCTTAACATAGCGAGCCTAGACTTTACAGATCTGGCCTATGTAATTCCTCTGTATCCTGATCAAGTGAAAACCGAAACTGATGATGGAGATAATATTAAGGCTGAGCCTGTCAGTATCTTGCCTGACATTGAGCGTGTATACATTAAATCTGACATTAAGCCTGAACCCAGCGAAATTTTAGGCAGTGATCACATGAATATTATGCTTAATGGAGCCGATGTTGATGAAAAAGAAGAGTTTGAACAGTATCACGATGCAGGAGAACCAAATCCAAACTGCCAAAAATCAGAGAAAAATCAGTCCAGTTTAATTGTGGGAATCCATATACCGGAGAAGCCTCACCAGTGCTCTCAGTGTGGGAAGCGCTTTCTTAATAAGGATTATTTAAATTACCACCAGAAAATTCATACAGGAGAAAGGCCCTTCAAATGTGATCAATGTGAGAAGTATTTTGCTCGCAAGTCTAATTTAAAAAAATGACCACCAATGACAACATACTGGTGAAAGCCCGACAAATGTGTTCAGTGCAGGAAGAGTTTCAGTAACAAAAGCAATTTACAATACCATGAAAAAATTCATACGGGTGAAAAGCCCTACAAAGGTGATCAGTGTGGGAAGTGTTTCTGTCTGAAAAGCAATTTGCTGCACCATGGTCAAATTCATCTTGATGAAAAGCCCCACAAGTGTTCTCAATGTGGTAAGAGTTTCGGTTACAAAAGCACTTTAAAATCCCATTTAAAAATTCATACTGGTGAAAAACCATATAAATGTGACCTCTGTGAGAAATGCTTTTCTCAAAAATCTAATTTAAATGTCCACCAGAGAAAACATACTGGTGAATAGCCCGACAAATGCAAACAGTGCGGGAAAACTTTCAGTCTGAAAAGCAGTTTACAGTGCCATGAAAAAAATTGATATAGGTGAAAAGCCCTGGTTTGGATGGGCAATGGACTAGTGAGTCGTCTTGAGGACTGGTTACCAAGGTTATTATAGTTTTGAAATTTTCATTAGTTTTTATTTTGATTTAGTTTTTCGGTTTGCTTTTTTATTTCAGTTTAGTTTTAGTTAGCTGAACAAGTGATTAAGCAGTTTTAGTTTAGTTTTTATTTTGAGGAATTGACTAGTTTTAGTTTAGTTTTTATTTAGTTTTAGTCTTAGTTTTAGTTTTTCTGGTATAAAGAGGAAGGCCTTAATTTGTAGAAGCTGACAAGGATAAAAGAATGCATGACTCCAAATATGTTTTTACCAGGTCCTTTTTTAGTCCTGTATTCATAGGGACTATGTGACGTCACTGTTCTTTCGCGCCGCCATATTTGTGTCCGAAATGGTCACAGCTGCATCCCACAGCCATTGACTGCAGTTGGCAGACGAGACATGAAGATGTACGAAATACTCCAATGAAGTGAATTCAATATGCCCGAGATATGTCCCACAGTTTGCTGTAACAGCAGTTGCCAGAGAAACTCCAAACTACAGTTTCATTCCATCGCGATAGACTTCGCTAAACTGGCAGAATAAATGGTTGGCTTCCATCAGAAGGGACCACTGGCAGCCTGCATCTAAATCCCAGACTGTGCTGTCAGCGCTTTGTTTTCGGCAAGTTGCGTTTGTCTTCAACTTGGCTAATAATTATTTTTTATCCTTTAGCACCCCTTGCCAGGAAAACTCTAGGGAAACACTTTAAACGCTCAAATACAGTTAATTAACTTACAGGGAAACTGTCATTGAGTCGTGCTATTAATTGTTCAGTTTGTCAAACCAGTTCTTCATATTTTAGGAGACTAAGCAGTAATTAACATTGTACACTTGCCAGCCAGGTAGCGTAACGTTACAGAACTTGAATGGGTTTGCTACAAACGGTAACTTAGGCATGCTTACCTGCGAGATATAATCGCATCCTGTGTTCCTGTGATAACTTGCCTGCGCGAATATTCCTCGGAGGTTTCGCTTATCTCAATGGTAACGTTGGCAAACTTAGCGAGACTATTATAACTAGTGAAGACATAACTTTTGCTAATATACGTTGCGTTTGACAAACACTAGCTTTGCTAAGCAGTACTTTCATTTAAGGTGGACTGCGAACAGTGGCATATCGCTTTCATTAACATAGCCTATGTTTCTCTTTTTAACGTTTCATTTCAAGCGAACGTTTCTTTGCGTTTGATGGTTTGACACAGAAAGCAACATTTTAAAATAGAGATGAATTAGCTTGGACCTGCCAGTAAAAAATAAACAGCCTGGAGTATTAGCTAGGTTACCTTTTTAAGATTGGGAAACAGAATAGCTACAGAAGAAAACATTAAACTGCCTAAACCTGCAACTGGTAACAACATCGTTCAAATAAATACTGATATGCAAATCGAAAAACGTGTGGTAGTCCGTTGTTTTTAAGATCAGAATAGGCAAATGACCATAATACTCGACATGAGAAGTCGCACCTGTAGCCTGCATAGCCTCAGCCGTAGCCTGCTTTAAAACAAACAAGCTAAAAGTAGCACTTCAGACTTAATCACCGCCAAGATAACACGGCTGCTAATTGTTGCTGGATTACTTAATGTCCTATTATCACGTAGACATTTTTTGTCTCCAGATTCTAGTGTTGCTCGGGAATCCTGCAACTGTATATTGATTGGCATCGTACTCTCAAGGTATATATACATATCAGGAAATGTTAGTTGGGGTGGACACTTCGCAAATGGTAACAGATATCATAAAATAAGGGGTACTAAATATGGATCACAACCGATTATTGATTTTTTTTTTTATGAATAACGCTGACACTCTTCCTGATTTAACCCTTTAAGGCCTAATGCAAAAATCCCAGCAGATAATAACCTGTATTTGGGCTGAAGCACAGCTTCTCAGCTTTCAGGAACAGTTGGAATTTTTTTTTATTGCGCAAAACTTAAAGTAATTATGGTACTTTAAAAATTACGCGCATATCTGTGTCGGCAACGACAAGTTCTTGAAATGCGCACATGCTGTCCAGGTTTAAATGGGTTAAATGTACCGTGTTCGCTGTCATGAGCGAGGGAGAAAAGTGGATCGGGCACAAATATGGCGGTGGGAACATCCGAAGTGACGTTTTTGGTACCTGTGAATTCTCTAATTATAATCTTTTTTAACATATGACACTGATGATACTAATTTAACTGAAAAAAAAATCCAATCCATCTCATTCCATACAGTCATCATGCTTAGTTATTTCACGGGTGGTAAGAAATGGATGCTTCATGCGTCACGACGACAGCTGATATCCGCCTTGCTGCCCCCCTCTGGAAACAACCGGTTAACTCTGACTAAACAGGACAGTAATCGAGGGAGAAAACGAAACGATCAACGAAAACGAAGCTGATTTTATCTGCAATTCAGTTTAGTTTTAGTTAGTTTTGTATTGTTCATTGTAGTTTTTATTTAGTTTTCGTTTTTTAAAAAATTGACATTTTTATTTTTATTTCAGTTAACTAAATTATTTTTTCACTGCTAGTTTTAGTTTTAGTCTTAGTTTTCGTTAACTATAATAACCCTGCTGGTTACGTGATGGTGCCAGTTTGTTGTTCACCATCTTCTTCCTGTGTTGTTTCGCTGTGCCTTTGTGTTTGTTAATATTGTTTATTCTGTGATCGCCACAATGGATGGCTTCTATTGGAGATACGTTTATCATCGTCTGATCTGTGAGCATTAAACAGTCATAAAACTTGCAAATCACAGTTTCTGCCATTTGTTCCATTTGAAATTGACGGCAGTGTGCGCTGCAGTCTGCCCAGCAGAAGCCCTTAAACAGTTGTCGAAGACCAGGGAAAGGAGCGTGTGTGCAGGTGAAACTGAAATCCATCTTCACCACGCATCATTGCAGCTCTCAATGTTACATCACCGCTGCTTTCTCTCCCGCTGGTCCTTGGAGCTGAAACGTCAATTGCTAGTGCCTATGACGCTGGATTACGTCCTCTAACATCAGGCTTTTTCTGTGCCACATATCCACAATGGAGGCGTTGATCACAGGAATCTTCAACCTTTGAGATGCGCCATAACTCCAGCCACTGATCATTCAGTACTGCAGATGACTCTGATTAATGTACCATCAGTCAGTAGCTAGTCATTCGCGTTAGACGACCTCCTCACATTTCGAGATTTGGAATTTTATTTGCTAACGAAACTTTGATGAATGTGGGTGAGCAGTGAAGGGCAGCAGTTTTTAAAAATGGTTCCCTCTGTCAAGGAGGTTATGTTTTAGGTGACATTGGCTTGTTTGTTCGTCTGTCTGTTTGTCTGCCAGCAAATTTACTCAAGAAGTTCTGGAAGGATTGTTATGAAATTTTCCGGAGAAGTCAAATCCCGAGTTTGAGTTTGCATGTCAGCAAATTTGACTAGTCAAAAAAACTACATGTAGTTTCTCGGAAATATAATGCAAAATCTCAAAGTCATCAGAGGCTTGAAAGTAATGGGAAGTACTACAAAAGTGATTTTCTTTTAAAAGTCAACAGCATAAATAGATGGCAACTTTTAATTCTGAGGTGTGGTGCAGTCATATCAATACTCTAGAGCCCTACCACCTCGCCCTACGCCTTAATCCTAACAAATTCAGGACACCTTATCCCTACAACTCACAAAACTAGGGGTAAGGGCAAAGAGGTGTGTATTTGGATAAGCATGTGAAGTAAAATTAATTTGTTGAGATATTATAGCTTTCACAATGCTCATTTTTGTTAGCGTCTTAATGGTTATTTCCATTACATGTTAGCATTGAGCTAATGGATTTTGCGCTAAAAATCTGTTGACTGCCATTATCATTTCCTGTGGCACAGTGTTTACTCTTCAGCTGCAACCAATAAGGAAAGACTATTACCTTCTTAGCTTGTAATAAATTTGGACTGAGCTGCAGTCTGGTCCCTGAGGACACTGACAGAAAACATTACTCGCTGAAGACATTGTACCAAACAATACTTGTCCATAAATTTCGAAACCGTAATGGCCAATGGAGGAAGGCCAACTCAACCGGCAACCAATGGAGGAGCCCAATCTCCCAGCTACTTAGTTAGTAAGAGAGCCACAGACATTTGCGGTAACCCAAAAATTCTGTGGGATACCATGAAGAGCATTCCAGATATGTCATCTTCAATATGTCATATTGGTTTTGGATATGTACACAGGTCATTGAAGATATCTACAATGACATCACTGAGTAGTGGGAATTCCTGAAATTCAATTCTGACTAGTTAAAATGGCAATTGTAGAGATCTCAAATAGAATTGCTCCAAGTAAGGATTTATTTTCAGATATCTATACAATTGCATTTCAGTCAGAATTGAATTTCAATATTGAAAATAAGATGACTGTAACGCAAGAACGATTGTAGAGATTTACAATGAACAGACCAGCAAGAATTGAATAGTTGATAACAACAATTGATATTTCCACCAGTGAGAAATGAATTGTTGATATCACTAATTAACATTTTGACTAGTGAGAATAGCATTGTAGATATCGCTAATTAAAATTTCAACTAGTCAAAATCACATAAAGTATATGTCCACTTGGAATTACAACATGTCAAAACTGAATTACTGATATAGATCTGTAAAGGAGTTTGAATAGAAATCAATGGAAAAGTCGGCAAGGTGTAATTAAGTCACAGATATCAACAATGCACATTTCCACTATAGCAATTGTTGATATCAAGAATGATCATTTTTGACTAGAACCAAATTGTAGATATCTTTCATTAGAATTTCCACTCGTCGAAATGACATGATGGATATGTTGGCTTGAAATTCACACTAGTAGAAAAAAAACTGTTGTTGATGTTTACAACGGTTATTTCTCCTTCTATTTGAATGTTAAAAGGGCTAGTCAAAGCCTACTTGCTCGGATAATCTAAACTACAACCATACGCTCCGAACAATATCGCCTGACGTATAAACACTGCAAATACCCCAAAGAAACCAGTCGATAAATACAAAACGAACGCACGCAATAAGCACCAACTCACCTATTTTCGATCTGATTAATTTGCTCCCCCGGATAGATTTCATCAGTAAAATAATGTTCCGTTTTGAAACGATTTTTTTGCGAGTGTTACGCTGAAAATGTTAGCGAGTAGTGGATCACTCTTTGATGAACGGAAGAAATCTGGCATCGACTCATCTCCGCGCATGTAATTTAGTTATCTGCTGAGACTCAACGTAACTAATCAGCGGGGGTTAGCAAACTGAAAAAGGAATTTTCTCACGATAACGATTTCCTACGACAATACGCCTACAAAGGCAAAAACATACACTCACGTACACGAAAGAACAAGAAACGGCTTCCGTTTCCCTGTTACCAGAATTCCTTTGATAAGTGCTCAGTGGCGCATGAAGCCAGCTCAAGGAGGCTACCATTATTCTCTGAAACTTCTTCTTGTGAGGTTTCTTCTTCTTGTTCTTTGAGTGGGTGGATTAGGTGCAACGAAGGCACATTGCTGCCATCTGCTGTTCAGTTCCGGATCGTTATTACGTACCATAGACTGTATAAAAAGAAGGACGCAGCACCCGGGTCTGAAAAGTGAAGTCCATGCGGAAGTCTCTGAAACTTGCATTCTATTCAATCGCCAGCAGATGGGGACGTCGGTGGTTGCAGAAAGAAGTTCAATGCTATAGAAGTATATGAGAGAATGACCCTACTTTCCCACCAGATATATTATTTCAATAATGATTTTCCACATTATTTTATTGTATCTATCGCAAGTTTCAAGTCTCCTTCGATATATCATGATGTTCATTTTTGTAAATTATGGTCCCATATAGACTAGCATAAAGGATAAAGGCAGATATGCTTTATGGGGCGTGGCTATCCTCTGGTCTTCGTCAGATACGGTCAGATCCACACGGGGGACCACCACTCGCTCCTCCCTGGATCTTCAATTTATGCTCTCGTCCAATAGAAATCAAATCCGATATCAAAATGAAAAAATGGCGCTCTTCAAATTCCGAAAATATAGGCTTCCTAAAAAGTATGCTGAAACCAATGGGTGATGTCACAGTTGCTTCGTCCATCTTTTTATACAGTCTATGTTATGTACTCATAATTAAATTCTTTTATGGAGACCTGTTCGATGTTGATACACCAACAAACTTTTTATTTTAGTAGAACTGTCCAGATTTAATAAGCTGCACACACTGAAGACAGAAACTCCCACACCTAAGTCTCTGAATAATTCCCTCCTATGGTGGGAATGAATTTCGCATTGCAGAAGAACATGCTGCACATTCTCAGAAGAACCACACTCACATTTCCCATCATGGTGTTTGCAGATTAGAGCCAGCCCACTCCTTAACCCACAGTGCCCAAGTCTCAGCCTCGTTACAATAACCGCATCTTTTCTTTTACTACTGACAGGACCCGCTTCCCTTGTTACAGTCCCCTGATGCGCAAAATAAAATCTTCCTTTCCCCTCTCCGTCCCATGATTTTTGCTACTTTTCTTATATTATTCTATTAATAGACTCCATATAATCTAGAACTCCATACATTAACTCAATATCTACATTGTCCTTCTGCAGAGCATCTCTTGCTAGTGTGTCTGCCATCTCATTGCCCTCTATGCCCACATGAGCTGGAACCCAAATAAAACCCACCTCACAGCCGCCCTGTGAATATTATACAGCAACTGACATATTTCTGCAAGCAAATCAGGTCTTGACTTGGACTTCATCTCTCTGATTGTTAATAGAGCTGATAACGAATCGGTGCAAATAACTGATTGACTTGGTTTTTTATTCTCCACCCACCTAAGTGCCCAAACGATTGCCAAATTGGAGGGCACACATTTAAATATTAACATTAAATTCCTCTGCCAAGGACTTCAGCTGCTCAGCAAAATTAGTTTTAATCCTTTTACCCTGACTAGAAAATTCCCAATGTGAGCTCAACAGGCACTCGGCTGGAAATATTTCATTTTGACCTTTTACCTTCATTTAATATTTTAGCACTAATCTAATCCCTCTAAGTTATAGAGGCATCTCACCCATTTCTATTAAAAGAGCTGCCACTGGAGTTGTTCGAAAAGCTCCACTACACACTCTTACAGCCTTAGATTGAATGATGTCCAGCTTCGTAAGAACTGTAGGAGCAGCTGAGCCATATGCCAAGCAACCATAGTCAATGACTGATCTTATCACAGCTATAAATCATCAGCACAGTTTCTTTGTCAGCCCCCCAATCCGATCCCGCCACACATCTAAGTACATTAATTACTTTTTCACATTTTAACCAATTTTCTCTATTTGCTTTTTCCAGATCATTCTCTCATCCAGCCACATTCCAAGAAACTTAAATTGATTAACTTATTAAAGGTCGTTTCCATATATTTCTAACCGTTGGCTTGGCAATTTCCTTTTATATCCAAACACCATACATTTTGTTTTATCAATTGAAATTCTAAAACCCCATTCATTTGTGAGATTTCTGGTGATACAGCCGTATTTAGGCATATTACCGCCTCCCTCGGGATATACGTAGGCTATGATGTACTGATTTGTAGTCTTATAGTGGGGATTCATTGAAAATAAATACCCATAAAATTGGTCAGTATGGAAATTTCATGATATGTTGAAGGTATTCACTCAAATAACAAGAAAGAGAAAAAAAGTTTCACTACTTTTCGCTTTCCAATGTTGCTCCTTTCCACCGTAACCAGTCCGCCGACAGTCTCGTTTTCCGTGACGTCACATACGGGTTGTGTACTCTGAAAGTACCCAGATGTTCCATAGTTATAATACAGTGAACACTGTGAAAATCATTTTCAATTTTGTTTTTAAAGCCTGACGAGTCCACAAATTCAGAACTCTTAATAGATTTCTTCCAGATCTCCCAGTAGTTCATAGTTTTAAATCCCACGTTTCAATCTTTATTTCCTTTTAGGAAGTGACTATTCGCCCCGCAGTGGGGTGAATTGGGGGAAAGAGATCGGCTATCTGCCCCGCAACGAGGCCAACAAGAGAAGCAGTTCTGCTATTCGCTCTGCAGTGGGACGGATAAGAGAAGCACTTCTGCTATTTGCCCGCAGTTGGGCCAATAAAAGGTTTCATTTTAAAATCCGCCCCGCTCTTTGATCTTTCGCGCTGAACCGCCGCGGGGCAAATAGCCTCTTCCTTTTTTTTTAAGCTAATGTCGCATAAGGGTGATTTCTTTCATCGATGCATATTTGTTTTGCTGCTTATTTTGGTTCGTTCAGCGCCTGCAAAAAGTCTGGTCGCCGCGCTGGCTACATAGGCGCTACGTACACGTTGTCTAGTTTAGAGAGAAAATTATGTTTTTTTTTTTTTTGAGTCATGCTACCATTCTGATGGTGGTTGGATAAGCCAATGCTATGGGCTACAAAAAAGATATTATTTTATGAACTCGCCCAGCTGGCTTTTTAACGTTTTTAGCTTACCGGCCCTATGGGCCGATAAGCTATTGTCATGGTGTGGCGTCCGTTGTCCGGAACATTTTTTATCTTTTTTTTGGCCTAATGAATTTTCGTGTAAATTTGCAATAACATACTACTAGACCATATCGCCAGACGTTTTTCTCGGATTTTTGATTGAATCATTTTTGTCCGTTTTATGGGCCCTTGAAATTTGATAGATAGACCTTGATAGTTACTGGGTATGTAACTGCAGTTATACGAGTATGGGCGGAGCCCTCTAACCACTATGGCCCAGCTGTTTTTTCTTCCAGGCTTCAGTTTTTCCATAAACAGGACTCAAATGAAAGGCTAGGGCCATTATATAGCCAGGAGGGGGATGGATATGCTAATTTCTTCAGGCGGGCTGCTGCGCAGCAAGGGATTGGCACTAGCAGAGCTGTTAGAGGGCTCCACCCGTACTTGTATAACTGGAGTTACATACCCAGTAACTATCATTATAGAGGATGGGAACGCTGGCATCAGCTCCACTAGTTTACCCAGGATAATGGGAACCGTAGCACCGGGAAAGCAGTATGTGGCTACATTATAAAATCGGAGGTACCTGGTTATAGAGTCACCCACTATTAAACTGGTCGGGGAGAAAAGGGGACACGGGGAAGATGTTGATGATGTGGCCAACCGGGCAGGCAGGTGTTGAGACGAGGCAGTGACAGCATCACCGGGAGAATGATTTCTCTCCAGTTTGGGGCAGGGGAAACCCCCTGAACATGCTAGCACAGCCTCTTTTAGCATCCTACGCCAGGAGGCGGAGGTCATAGTGCGGGACGATGGTTGCTGACACGGCGATGGGTAGGGCTAATCTGCTGAAAACATTCTGCTGAAAATTCACTAATTCTTCTTTTTTTCATCAACTCAACTAGATATTGATAGATATACATCTCAAGAATAACTGGTGAAAATTTCATCACAATATATTAAGAAATAAAGAAATTATGAAGGAAAGTATAGATGGTTGTAGTTTTTCAGCAGTATGTTTTCAGCAGATTAGCCCTACCCCACGGCAACCCAGTGAGGCGTCGAGTCACCCGGACATTGCTCGCTGCCGGTGGTGAGGAAACCGCAGGGTCAGCAGACGCCACCTCTGGAGCAGAGCCCAGGTCAGGACATGTTGGGGCCGCTGGAGTATCTGCTGGGCCGACCAAAGCATCATTTGGGAAGACCGGGACATCAGCTGGATGGACTGGAGCGTCTTCAGACAGGGCTGTGTATCGTTTGGAGAGGTTCAGACAGGGGGGCAAGGCGGTCCCGTTTGAGACTCACCTGCGGCCACGTACAACCACCTCGGTCCAAGATGACGGGGGGTTCGGTGTTGAGGAGGGCGGCCACGGACTCGGACAGGTGGAAGTGTCCCATGGGACTGTGCCCTGCAAGGCTGCACCAAGGGAGGATACCTGTTTGGATTGCCCACAAGCCAAGTCAATAAAGCCGGCCAGGAGCAAGTCCTTCCTCTGAAGCTCCTCTGAGAGCCGACAAATATCCTCAATTAGGTCAGCGATCTTTTTGTTTGCTTTTTGTAGTTGTAGATCATTGTCCGAGGACATAATTCTTTTGTTTACACAATAAAGCTGCTTTCACACCGGACGCGAAACAAATTTTTCGAAGGACAGATTACATTCAAAGTCAATGCAAAGAAGCGAATACACGCGAAACGTATATTCGCGTCTTTGCATTGACTTTGAACGTAATCTGTCGTGCAAAAAATTCGTTTCGCGTCCGGTGTAAAAGCGGCTTAAGCCTTGCCTTTACATACGCAGTACTGTCAATGTCGTAAGCCTTTTAAGACGCCCAAAATGTAACTTAAGTTCACTAACGAAGTTGCTGCACGTCTGTTTGCATCGAAGTATACTTTGGCTCCGATCCACCAGTTAATAGCAGATCATAGATAAAGACTCAATTCACGGTGAGCATTTTTATATCTCTTCAATACTATACAGTATACTGTCCTTAGTTATTTTACAAGATAGCTGTGACATTCCTCCTCCATCAAGGTATTGGCCAAATCTGTGTGATATGTTTCTTTGCTAAAATTGTCACTGAAATAAATATGGTGGACACTGGGAGAGTTGGGACCACTCGGACTCAATGTCCCCAGTCTCCTGCGGGATATGGGAAAACCTCTTCTGGAGGTGTGAATTGAAATTGAATCTGGAGGTGTGAATTGAAAACGCCGCCGGGTCAATAACAGGTAGAGGCGGAGTAATATAGCCGGCGTCTGGTTCAATTGTCTCAAATGTCCAGTTATTGAGCCGGATGAAGTGGGGACGCTCATTTTAAATTAGAAGTTACGTCCGGGTCAATAACAGGAAAAGCTCGAATAATAGAGCTGGCGTCCGGGTCAATAGGCCCCACCAATTGAAAATCGCCCAGACAGGGTCCTCTACCAAACGTTCCCAGTCAATGCTCACAACACGTTTAGGCTTCCCAGGTCTGTTCGGCAGTCTTCCTCGCCATCTGATCCAACTCACCACCAGGCGGTGATCAGTTGACAGCTCTGCCTCTCTCTTCACCCAAATGTCCAAAACATACAGCCGCAGATCTGATGACACGATTACAAAATCAATCATCGACCAGTGATGGAAACGCTTGCTGCAAACTGTCCTTCAGAGTGAGCCGAGAGCCACCTCTTGTTGCGATACGTAACAACTTGCCATTTTGAACGCGCCCCCAGGACTTAGGTGGCCAACTCGGGTGAAAAATTTACTCATCATACTTGTTAATCTCATTCTTTATTTTCTTTGCATGATGAAGGTCAATAATTGGCCCCATCTGAGGCACTGTAATATCTTTTCCACCATCAAGGGTTACGTCTTCCAAGTTGTAATTTCTTAAGAAAATCTAAGGGTTTCATCTGTTTAGGTTAAAATAATTATTACAAGCTGAAACTCAGTAATTGCTGCAATAATGATCCAACCATAGTATTTGTTGATTTCAATCCAAATGGTGACTTTTGGACAGGCAGTGTATTTTGATTATCAGCAAAGACTGCAGTGTTTTGAGCCTCTCCTTTCAGTGAATGTCATTTGTATGCCAATAATTCATAGCAATTTTCTCATTACTGTTGTTTTCTGGCTCCGTAAACATTCTTTCTCATCATGACCTCTTCCCACAGCCATTTGCCAAACAAAGAAGGGAGACCAGTCTGCATATTTTCCGCTATTTAATAGTGGTGCTCCACCACTGCTAAAATTATGCCTGCCACTTCCGAAAGGGGGATTTCTTTTTTTTTTTTTGAACTCCGCGGAGCAGTAGACTACAGTGGTGGGCTCTGTGGAACGAATAGTCGCCTGCTCTCTCTCCACGAGCACGAGTGCATGGAATACTGCCAGGATGTCAAACACTCATGAGGTCATGACATTAACAGCGCGAGCACTTTCTTAGCATTGCCTAAAATTCTGGAGCGATGCTAGACTACCTAACGTTACTGGAGGAGAACAAGGAAAAAGGTATTTTATGGCTGGCTAATGCTACAATAGGTAAGATTGTAACTGACATTACAGTAGATGAGCATTTGCAATGTATTCACTATTCATGTTTAAGACCAAGTTATGATAGCGAGCTAACTAATAGTAAGAGCAGTGAATCAACGTTACTTCGATAAACGTTGGTAAAATAGTTGCCAATGTTTGTAGCTGTAAGCTAGGAGTTGAAATATCCCTGGTTGAATTTTCAGATGAGCTTAAGATATTTTCCAAAGAAGAGAAAGCACAGGATGAGGATGATGGTCAGGTAATGTTACAGCTGATGTTTTTGGGAAACAAAAAACTCTTCCACTAATGTTAAAGTATGTAGCAAATGTTGGTGGCAACTGCAATATTTTAACGTCCTCCTTGGTTGCGCACTGCGCACTTCGGTAATAATAAACACTGAGTTGTTTTTGATGTGTACATTGATGCTCGACTTGTTCTTTTGGGTGTTCAGGAAAGAATAGAAGGTCCAGAAAATCAACCGGGGGAATTACTCTGGGATCCAAGAATGTTCACAGCAAATTTTACCCAATTCCCCTAAAAACTGTTTGACTTATTGCACTTTTGAAAAAGTGAAGTTTGGCCTAAGGGTGGTGTGATAGGAATGGTCATAGAGTCACCAGAACAATGGAATTGCTCTTTTATGCACCAAACATTCTCAGCAAAGTTGATCTGATTCCCATTGGAGCAGTTTGTCTTTGTTATGATTCTGTCTTGTTCTGTTCATGTTTTGCCTGTGTTCTGATCCATGCCATGTTTTGTTTCTGTTTACTCCTGCATTTTCTGCCGTAGTCCATTTCCCCAATTCTATCCCGGTCATTGTTTTGTATTTTGCCATGCATTGCACTTTGTCTCCCCTGTCTGGTCTTGTGTTATGTGACAGCTTATTTTCCCCAGTATTACGTGCCACGCTTTCAGGTGATTTCATGGTTTCTGGGATTTCAATCATTCCTTCTAATCTCGTTTGCTTCCTTCACCTTGCTGTTCTGTCTTTACTAATAATACTAACAGTTTGTTGTTTTAGTTAAATTTACTAACTCTGAACATTGTATATAGTAGTAACTTACTAATGAGCACTAGGGATTGTATAGCTGCACTTTACTAATTGACTAACAAGCTCTCAGCACTCACCCTATTCTAGTCTCACCCCCTTGTCTTCACTCAATCTACTTTGCTGCGTTTCAGCGGATCCTCCGCACCTGTTTAACTCTGTTCTGCCTCTCATTATCTGTGCATGTTAGAACTCCCTAACCGGAGCCGTATGTCCGTCAATAGGCTGTCTTGTGATCCCTGTCCGTGTTTTGGCTTTTGCCAATTTCGTGTGGTTAGGTTCTCCCTCGTGTCTGTTCCTTCGTAATTAGTCTGATCCACTTCACCTGTTCCCAATCATAGCATGTGACTTCCCTTGCATGTATTTAAGCAGTCTTTTCACAGCAGTTCCCTGTCAGAACGTTTCCCTTGTGCTATGCTTGTTTTCGCCTTGTATTCTGTGAGATTCTCTTCTGACTGGACCGTCCCTAATTTACGATTTTGGCTCTGTTTTGGATTTCTATCTGCATTTGTGTATCATACCCTTTTTTGCCCGACTACGAGTACTGTGTTTGCTGCCCTGGTTACGACTTGGATTTCGCCTTTTGGATTTTGATTTTTGGATTGTGGACTCTGTACCGTTGCCTCCTGCTCTGCGGGGGTTCGCCCCCTTCCTTAATAAAATCCAGTTCTACTGCACTGCTTGTTTCTCGCGACTGGTTCCTGAACACTACCTCACAGTCTTGCTGCATTTGAAAAGTAGTTTCAGCTAATGGTGGCGGTACAGTGAAAATAGAGCCATAAGAATTAAATGGATTCCTCATCAATGCATAGTAATACAACCCCAATTCAGAAAAAGTTGGGACAGCATATTATATTAAAATTAAAACTGAAAATCGGTAATTGTAAATCACCTTTGGTGTGTGTATTCCACTGGCAACACGATTGCCACACATTATTTGATGTTTTTCCCATGAATTTCATTATTTTTGTTCAAAATAGATATATCAAATTTGATTCTTGCAACACATTTAAAAAAAAGAATACAATTGGGACAGTGAAGCATTTACCATGCTGTAACTTTCCCTTTTCTCTTCACAGCACTTAAAAGATGTTTAGATACTGAAGAGACCAAGTGATGAAGTGTTGCAGGTGGAATTTTATCCCTTTTTTCCTGTAAATAAGTCTTAAGGTGTGCAATGGTGCAAGGACTTCGTTGCTGCATCTTGCATTTCAAAATTCGCCACACATGCTCCATTGGGGACAAGTCAGGACTGCAGGCAGGCCAATCCAGCACCCAAACCCTCTTCTTCCTCAACCAAACCTTTGTCATGTGTTTATGTGGTTTTGCATTATCATGTTGAAATATGCATGGTTGCCCCTGGTAGATGCTCCCTTTAGAAGCCATCATATGGTGCTCTAAAATCTCCATGTACTTTTCTGCACTGATGGAGCCATCACAGATGTAAGGGGGAAGCCAGGAGATAACATGGACATGTGACCAGGAGTGCCTGTTGCCCTCTGTTCTTTAACAGTGGAGTAATAAACTCATACTTCCTCCACAGCTGGGATCGTCTCCAGTCAGGCATGGCTGGGAACAGTGGGGTAATAAAGTCATCAGGGTTCAGACGTCCTCTGCAGCTGCCTCCCCAACTCCACCGCTGAGATAAGGGGGCCTGAAACTGGACACTTCAGCATGGGTGGGTGTGTGTGTGTGTGTGTCTTGAGCACATCAAAGGTGGGAAAGGGAGCACACCCTGGCTTGGTTACTGGAAGGAGGTTCCCTCACGGCGGGGTGTGACCTGTGCTCTCCTCCCGATTAGTGGCACAGTGACCTCATGTGGACCCACTGTCACTGCACCAACTGGACACTTACTGCACCCTTTCATTTCCCCACTGAGACCATTCTGATTTGGGGCATTTCAATTTAATCAAAAACCACTATTAAACCATTCTAACTGCACTCATGTTATCACTGAATTACTGTATCATATCTGGGGTAATAGTGATGTGAATTTCATGGGAAATGGTTCTGTTGCACTGTAAAAAATGATTCTGTGGTCCTGCCTATTTTAATTAATGTATTTGGTCAAATATATCCAATATAAATGTGTCCTTGATTTTGTAGTAATTATTTTAATACATTTCAAATAAAAATGTTTGGAATAAAATCCGCTTATTCTGTTTAAATAAAATAAAAGTTTTTTATTCATGTAATTCTAAATAGAGAAAATATTGAGTGAATCCAACTTAATGGAATCAGTTAGTTTTTAATTGACAAGCACTTCCTGTTCCCGGATGTGGATGCGACAGGCAAACGAATTATGCAAATTGCGAGCGCTTCTCTTCCTGCACTTTACTCTCCTGTTTGACCCGGTTGACAAAGGTAAGGAGACTCGTACCAGCCAAGTAACAACACAATATTACACATATGCGCATATTACAATACAAAATATGCAGTAACGTTGTAGCATGATATTTTTCTTACCGTACCGTAGGTGAGTTATTTCTTGGTAATCTCACCTTAAAATATAGGTCATAACATAATTATAAATCTAATATGTTGATTTTATTAAATACATTGAGTAAATTCAAAGAAACGAACCAATAAATGTAGATCATTACTACCCAATGATGTGTCAGTGATGCGTAGAATTTAATTATGTTTTATTAGTACATTTTACTCGTTTTGGCATTTCTAATATTACTCAATACTATTGTTCAGGTTTTAATTAAATCTTTTATATATTGTAGTTAAATTTACTCAGACTAAATGGATAAATCTAAAGGGCCTTAATTAATATTTACTCAATTCCAAATGTAATTATATTTAATTAATATTATTGCATGCAATCTGTTGCCTTAATTTTATTATGGGATATCTTCTCTTACAGTGTGGGAAGGAATTTCATGACAACTACATCATAATAATTCTCTATGTCATCATGTTTGGTATGTATCTCTTCAGCTAAATTCAAGGAGTTGAATGAGATACATTTCATATCCAATGTACTTTAAGCCCTAAAAGTGTTACCTCTCTCAGTGTTGTTTGGGTTTCCTTCCCCCCCCCCTTAATTGCTTTATTACATCCTCCAAATGGTGGGGTCCAAATTCCGGATTTGGCCAATCCTTCAGGTTAATTATGGCATTGCCACCTGGATCAAACTCGCAATTTGGCATAAAGGGAAAGCACGCAAACTCATCGGGGAAGATCGCAAACGACTTCCCACACGTCCGCATGCTGTGTGTAGCTCATATAGTTTAGGAAGCTTCGTAATTCGAACTTCCCGCACGCTTGCTCCATGTGTAGCCTTTTTGCCAGGTATGACTTTACTCTCATTATCTAAATTGATTGTAACTTGTGTTTGATTTGAATTTGATTTGTTTGATTTAAGCTCTTGCCTACCTGGTGAATAAATTATTGTTATTCCTTTAAACTTGCGTGGTCTCTGTGACTCTAATCCTTTTACATTCTTTCTAGCCACGTTACGACGGATACTTAGGGGTTTAATCCTAACCGAGGACTGACTGGCCAGCGGCCCGGTATAGGAGTTGGTTTTATTAAGTTGGAGAGACAACCACGTTCTACTCATATAAAGGGTCTATGTAGCGCCGGTTCTGGGAATTTAGCCATAAGGGAGCCCATGGGTGTCTGCATAGACCTGGGTTCGTAGTCTCTGAGCTAAGATGCTATTGCTACAGTGGTTCCTCCCATCCCCCGGTATTACCAACGAACCTAAGATTCGGCAATAATGCAAAAACCTGGGGGCATATATTGAGTAACGGAGGTATTCATTTAAGAGTCCAAGGTGCAATCACCCCGAGATCCACGCTTGTTTGCTCTAAATTATAAATCCTACTTCTAATTGGAGTCAGAGTGAAACAAGAGTAAATACAGTAACTGTTACGCCTCTTTTGCAGTGATCACTGATATGCCTGATGTCCTGCCTCTTCCTGGTGTAATATTCTAATGCTTACATTGGATTATTCACCGCATGGCGGCAGATTAGATATATCCGTGATTACATCATGGCCCCGTTTGCTAACGGAGAAAGTTTGTTGTTCTTTTTTTTCCTCACAACAGCCTGAGTACACGCGTGAACCCTCGCTCCCAGCTCTTCCGCCATTGGTTTAGCTGTGTGGGTTTTACACAGAAGTGCAAGTTTCCTTTGCCCAGGGCTCTGACCCCCATACCATGACTGACCCTGGTTTCTGGACTCTTTTCCGGTTACATTCTAGATGGTCCTTTTCATCTTTGCTCCGGAGCACACGGCATCCATTTCATCCAATGAAGACCTGAAATACGGACTTGTCTGACCACCGTAAACGTTCCCCACCGAGTCATGGTCCATCCCAGATGCCTCCAAGCCCAGAGAAGTCAATGCTGCTTCTGGACACAGTTAATATATCGTTTCCTTATAGCACGGTAAAGTTTTTAGTGGCATTTATGGATGTAACTCTGTATTGTTGTGCTTGAAAAAGATTTGTCAAAGTAAGTCTGAGCCCATGCAGTTATATCAGCTATGGAGGAATGTCTGTTCTTCATACAGCGCTGCCTCAGGGATGGCAGATCACCAGCAGTCAGTCTGGCTTTGCGCCCTTGCCCTTTACACACTGAAATTGCTCAACATTCCTTGAATCTCTCACATATTATGCACAATAAAGGATGGAATATTCAAATCTCTTCCTATTTTTCTCACACATTTTTTTGCAAACTGGTGATCCTTGGCCCATCTTTGCTGCAGAAGGACTTGGCCTTTCCTGGGTTTTTTGTACCAAATCATGACTACAATCACCAGTTGATACCACCTGATTGAAATCACACTATTATTTAATCCAACGATTCAATATAGTGCCAATTTCCCCTCTGTCCAAACTTTTTTCTCAATGTGTAGATGGCCTGAATGACAGTATTGGTCGTACATTTTAAAAAGGAAATGACACTGACCTCACAAAACATGAAATGTATTGGGCTCAGACCATCTCTGATGAAACATCAGTGAAAAAAAAAATTACAAATCACTGCTTCCTTATTAATTTGGAATTCCAATACTGTCCCAACTCTTTCTGATTTGGGGTTGTATTAACCACAGATTTGATCAGATTCCCATGGAAATGTTTTTTTTTTTAATCGCATTTTTAAAAATAAAGAAATGAGCTACGCTGAAGAAATTTCCAAGTGTTATCTGAGAGCAGGAAATGATATAAAGCAAGTGACAGTAATAAATATCATTATCAGCAACTGTGAATTAGGAACTGGGCTGAAATAAGGCACCTTACAAGGACAGGTTTCTTGCACATTGTGCTTATTGTTTATGCAAAAACAAGATACATGAACGGATCTTGGCGCCCACTAGCAAACATGGGCAACTTTTCTAGACATGGAAAAGTAGCAACCACATCAAAGCTTATAAAAATATTAAAAACACCTGACAGAATACATTATGCTGTTCATGTTTTTCGTACAGTTGGCATACAACAGAAGCCAAAGAGAACAAGTACTGATAACTGTACATGCATTACCTTGATAATTTTTCCTTTTTGCTTCTTTGTGGCCTTATACCTTTAACTGCGCTTTTTCTGACACAGTTTAGAATAAGCTCAATTAAAAATACTGCAGACAAGGAGTACAATCAGATCTGAGAAGGAATAAAAAAAAATAAATAAAAAAAAAAAGAGCTGCCCAGCAGTCATTTTGAATATGCAAATGAGGGGGAAGGAATCACATTGTGCAAAACTGCACTTCTGAGGGCACCTGTGTACAATACTGGTGAAAATTTTGTGGAAATGGCCATAAAATACTTCAGTCACTATTCCCTACAGGGGCTTCACAGAAATTAGCCCAACAAATTAATTCAACATGGCAAACTGACAGCCGTCAATATGTACATAAGGTTAAAAACAACATGGCGCCCTAATACACCAAAAAAAAAAAAAAAAAAAAAAAAGTTCAGAGCGATTATTAGACATGCGACAAGTTTGCATTCAAATGAATGTAAACTAGAGGTTGTTTTTAAGGCAAAAAACAAAAAAAAAAAAAAAAAATGCCCCCTCCCATTCCAACGCAGTCCCCTCCTCATTGATGTTCAGATAGTAAAAGACTCATCTATATACAATGCTGAAAGTGTGTGCTAGGTTTGATGTAAATATCTTAAACGGTTTCCGAGTTACAGCCCAGAAACAGAGGGAGTGCCGACGTCAATGCAAATGCGGAAGTGAAACCATACAAAAAAATGTGTCCTACCCCCCGAGAGGGAAACAATTACATGATTGGATGCTTCTGTAAGTGTGATTTTGAGAGTTTGAAGTTACAGCCATTTTTCGGAGTGTTTCTGATATTTTGTCCATGCCCTCTCTGAGGTAACTTTTTCATCTCGATGGACCACTGGTGGACATTTAAATGTGATTTCTGAGCAAAAGACTTCCCACAATGATCACATTTATAGGGCTTTTCCCCTGTATGATTTCTCTGGTGGATATTTAGGTAAGATTTCTTAGCAAAAGATTTCCCACAATGGTCACATTTATGGGGCTTTTCTCCAGTATGAACTCGATCATGAGATTGTAAAGTACTTTTATGCCTGAAACACTTCCCGCACTGATCACATTTGTAGGGCTTTTCTCCTGTATGAATTCGATCATGACATTGTAAAGCAGTCTTATGCCTGAAACACTTCCCACAATGATCACATTTGTAGGGCTTTTCAGCGGTATGAGTACTTTGATGCAATTTCAAAATGTGTTTGCATGAAAAACTTTTTTTACACTGAACACATTTGTGGACCATTTCACCTGAAAGAATTTTATGGCGGTCCTTTAACTGAAATTTCTGTGTAAAAGACTTCTCACACAGGTTACATTTGAAGGGCCTTTCACCAGTATGAATGACCTCATGGCAAATTAAATGAGGTTTCTGAAAAAAAGACTTCTCACACCAATTGCATTTGAAGGGCCTTTCACCTGAATGACTTCTATAGTTCATAAGTAAATAAGATTTCTGAGCAAAACACTTCGGACACTGGTCACATTTATAAGGCTTTTTTCCCGTATGAATTCGTTCATGGATTTGTAAAGAATGTTTATAACCAAAACGCTTCTCACACTAATCACATTTGTAGGGCTTTTCTCCAGTATGAATTCTCTGGTGGGTATTTAAATGATACCGAGTAAAAAGCATTTCCCACAGTGAGTACATTGGTGGGGCTTTTCCTTTATAAAGATTCCCACATCATGGTTTAAACTGGACTGTTGATTGACAGTCAGTTTCCTTGATTTGCTGCAGTTTGGATTGGGCTCTCCTGCACAGTGATGCAGCTCAGTCTCTCCTTTTTCATCAACACCAGCTCCATTTTGCTCAGTGTTCATGTGATCACTCAGGAAGATTTCACTGGATTCAAGCTTAACATCAGATTTAACATAAACACACTTGGTGTCTGCCGAAAGCCTGGCGTGTTCAGCCTTAATATTGTCACCATCAGTTTCTATTTTGGCCTGATCAGGATACAAAGGGGTTACACAGCCCAGATGTGCAATGTCTAGGCTCTCTGTCTTAAGATCCCCAGAGTTGTTGGGGCTCAGATCAGTTTCTGTTTTTATCAGTGATGCTTCTGTGTGATGTAAATCACTGACCCTGCTGTTTGCAGTAACACACTCTGGCTCCAGTGTGTTGGGTCCTGGTGCAGTACATTTTGTCTCTGACTCTGCCAAGTGTACAGACTCCAGTCCATGTAGTTCCTCTTCTTTCTCACTGATCCTGTGCTGCTCGGGGAGCTCTGGTAGGGTCGTCTCAGTGTCCAGTCTCAGACGGACTCCTGCCTGCATCATTCTGCTGATCATACCTGTTCAGAACTGCAGCTCCTGTAGGGAGACAGCGGAAGGGATTTGTCTAACTGCACAAGTAATTTTCTTAATATGTTTCAGATGCTTCGAACAATCTGACCATTATTGTTTTTCCTTTATTTCCTTAATTTTCCACTATTATTGTACATTAATGTTTTGAGGTCTCTTCTGCATGACAAACTAAATTTAATAAATGTACAGTGCCTGACAAAAGTCTTGTCGCATAAGGACATAGTAACTAAAAATAGCATATAACTTTATTTCTAACCAATCAATTGTTACAATAAATGGTCCATTTTAATGTCAAGGGCTTTCACATTAATAATTTGGTGCAAAATGAAACCGTCAAAAAGTGTTCTCATGTTCACAGCTTGGCTAAGCCCATAACATCTGTTTTTGCTAGGACAAAAGTCTTGTCATCTCTTCAGATAATGCAACAAATCGCAGATTAGAGTTTAACCTATGACAAATACTGTAATTAACACATTACCAGATGTGTATAGGAATAACCCCAGCACACCAGACTTTCATATGAGGTGCGACTAGACCTCTGACAACATACCAAAGATTCAACCACAGACCAAAGTGCTGATCATCAAGAGCCTGAAGACTGAGTCTGCTGCTGAGGTGGCAGACATCTTTAATGTATCCAAATGTCAAGTGGAGGGGATGAGAAAAAGATTTGAAGAAACTGGTGACGTTCATAGCAAGCGCAGGTCAGACAGACCCCGGTATGACAACTGTTTGTAAGGACCTTTGGTGCTTCAACTGTACAAGGCTAGCCCTTCTTCAACTACAGCGAAGCTACATGAGGAAATGTCACCAAAAATCCCGGTATCTACGAGAAGAGTTTGTCAAATTCTCTCTCAAAGTGGTTTTCATTGCCAAATTAGTTCACAGAAGTCTGCATTAAACAGAAAACAAAAAACCTGCATTGCATTTGCCAAGGCCCACAGCTTGCAGAAAGGATTGATACTGGAAAAGTGGCTGAAAGTTTATTTTTCTGGTGAATCATCCATTGAACTGCATGCCAGTCGCCCAGACAAGACCTGTTGGGACCCAAGATTCTCCCAGAAAACAATCATGTTTGGTGGAGGAAAAATCATGGTTTGTTGTTACATCCAGCATGGGGGTGTGAGAAAGATCTGCAGAGTGGATGGCAACATCAACAGCCTGAAATATCAAGAAGTTCTTGCTGCCCTACTTATACTGCTGCTCCTTCTCATTCTTCTGCCTCCATGTCACAGTTCCTGAAAGCGAAGAAGGTGAAGGTACTCCAGGATTGGCCAACTCAGTCACCTGACATGAACATTATTGAGCATTTCAGGGGTGAGATGAAGGAGGAGGCTTGGAAGATGAAACCATAGAATCTTGATGAACTCTGGGAGTCCCGCAAGACTGATTTCTATGCCATTCCAGATGATTTCATCATCAAGTTATCTCAGTCATTGCCAAGACGTATGGATGCAGTCCTCCAAGCTCATGGGAGTCATACGCAATATTAATTCTTTTTTCCAAGGCACCATGGCTTTATGTTCTGATATTATAGTGGCATATTTGTGTATTCAAAAGTGTATGTATAATTTCCACATTTTTTTTCAATGCGACAAGACTTTTGTCCAAGCAAGATCTGACCTTTCTGTACAAATTAAATTATAAAACTCAATCAATGACACAAAAACTCTATTTTGGTATATTTCGTGATAATCTAGAGGGCTTTGCCTTTCATATAAGCCATTTTTGATTCCAATTGATCAACTACAAGTCAGGTTATTATTTGTTGTTCCTACAACTTGGATAAGGGACAAGACTTTTGTCAGGCACTGTAGAATTCCTGTAATGCATCACTAAAATGTCTAAACTTACAGAAACTGTAATAGTCCTGTCCACGTCCCATCATATCAGAGCAGGATAATAACCCCTTTAGGCAGAAAAAATGGGCAATTTATGCCTTACCTAATTTAAGGCTTTATAATGCAAGATTCATGCTTCACAGAGAGCGGAAAAAAAGCAAAGATGAAACAAGACACTTGTAGTATTTGGAATATCATATTTCAGTTTAGGGTCATTCCATATGAAATCACCCAAGTTCCCAGCTTGATGGTCTCAGAATTGCTTCATTTGGTGATATTTTGTTGCCTGTGATGAGCAAATTAAATCGCAGGTGGTTTCAAGCTGATATCTCGCTCCGCTCTCATTTTATGGGCCCCTTTTTTTTTTTTTTTTGGGCCCACGTTAACCCTCTGGTCACAGTTTGTGACCATTTTCAAAGGGTTATAACCGATGAACTAATAAGGAAACAAATTTCATTCTTTCAGGATATGTTTATTCTGTCTAATAGTCTGCAACAAACCTTTTAATATAGTGGTTAACCCTTTGAGTGCTTTGCAATTAACCCCTAAACATTGGAATTTGGTTTAGGCATGTGCTGAACATGTTGATTTCAAATGAAATATTATGCAAGTATCCTTAGAATGTTCCCTTTGCCATTTACATTGTTGATAGTATACCTGATGGAGTTTCAAATGAAGGCAAAAACATCTTTCTATCTTCATCCAATTTGGAGAAACATTAACCCCTTTTCAGCCAATTATCAAACGGTGCACTTTTTTGACTCATTTTGACCAAGTGGGCCTGTTTTGATTTTCAAAAAGTTGGCCTCAAATGAAAGCTTATACAAAGTACCACAAAATGCAACAAAATCAAACTTGGAACAAATACTCCTACTTGGAAAAACAAGTAGACATGTTCAACAACATCCCCCGCCAAAATGTCTTCTTTAAAGATACTATGAACAGAGGCTCCCAGAAGTGCCACAAGGGCAATAAGTGTGGGAAAAATAATAGTGTGCTTCTTATTTTCGAACTCCATCAGGGTCTTTATGGTCTTAAGCTACACACCAAATGTGGTTATCCTATCTGGAATATTTCTTGTGAAAAGTTGTTCTCCTTTATAGACACCGTAGTCAGAGTTCAAAAATGTGAATGAAGGGCAATAACTCTGGAAAAAATAATCGCTGGTCTCATTTTTCGAACTCGATCAAGGCCTTCATGGTCTGAACCTATATGCCAAATTTGGTTATCCTATCTCGAATATTTCTTGTGAAAAGTTGTTCTCCTTTATCCCGGACGGACGCACGCACGCACGGACGGAGGTCAAATCAATATCCCCCGGCCACTTCGTGTGGCGGGGGATAATAAGACCCCTTTAAAGTGCTATTTGCACATCGGCACAATTACTCTCAGTGTACAGGTAAATGTACATAAATGGACAGGGAATACTGAACTCCACTCATTTATTTCTACTTTCAGTTGCATGCCCTTTGATCATTTGCAGCCTGTGTCATTTTCTTGTATTTGTTTTCCCAGTAATTTCAAGATAATTTGATAGACTAGGCAGAATTGTCACTAATGTGGATGAAACCCTTCAAACCGTACCCGCCCCTTCATGCCCTTTTATTTGCGAAAAGGAATTGGGTAACTTTAACTGCTTGAGCCTGGTTTCCTTCTCTCTTGTGCTCAAGATTTCGATCATAAATACTGCCTGTAGATGTCAGCATAAAGGTGGTAGGTGGATACCCTTAGTAGGCCTACATCAGGGGTGTCCAATCTTATCCAGAAAGGGCCGGTGTGGGTGCTGGTTTTTGTTAGAGCCCAACACCAACACACCTGATTCTACCCACCAAGGTCCTGATTGAAACCCCTGATTAGTTAATTAGTGGAATCAGGAGCAGTAGCACTGCTGGCTAGGACAAAAACCTGCACCCATACCGGCCCTTTCTGGATAAGATTGGACACCCCTGACCTACATGGTTTCTGAAAACAGTGGCTGAACCATCATCTTCTTCCAAATCTAATCCCCCATGCATTTTTGGCATTGTGAATGAGTCTGAAAAGGAATGCCATAAAAACACATATGCAAGGTAGGTACTGAACATGACAACAATAACTATGAGGCATGACGTGATTAATGTCTCCAATTTTTAGGTCCAGTATGCTTATGAATGTAGGCAATTCAATTCAATTCAATTTATTACTGATATGACCTCCAATCCAATCTCAGACAAAGCCCCTTTACATTTCAGAAAGAAAGAATTGAAAAGGCTTTTTCTGTTGAAGAATGGGCCTTGCTGGTGACAAGAGCTGTGAAATCGGGGGAGAGACAACGCCAACTCGAGGATCCAGAAGCAAACATTTGCCTTCACCATGAACAGTATTTTCTGAAGAAGTATTCCTTTATTCATCACAAAAACAGATGTGTTAATCCTTCCAACATTCACAAAAAGCCTTGTACCACAAAACTCGAAACCCGTATTTGCACGCGGACGATTATTTGGTCATACACGGTATATAACACTATACAAAGTACACACACCTTTTGGTCTTCTCTTGCCAAGGAAACCCTTATTTAGCTTGTGAATGCTTTGGCTTAGCCTGAAATGATAAAGTTTTGCAAGTCAAACTTTTTTCAAAAATTTCATTTATAGCTGTTTATTGCTGTCAATCATAAAAGAACAATAAAATCATATCCAACTCACCTTGCAATTTTCGAGTACCAACCAAGGTGTCATAAAAATAATGTATCAACACAGGGAGTGTCGAAACAAAACTTAAATTCAAATTTGGAAACATTGAGAAAATTGTCCCTTGTTACCCGGCCATCCCTCATTACCCCATTTTACGGTATTCAATTATTTTTTTTAAAATTGGGAGGTGGGAATGGATCTGGTTCACACCATATAGGAATAAGCTTCTTTTAAATGTCGTTTCCATGAACCTTTTCGAATTCAGTATAAACGGTTCTTCTTGGGCGCTTCAGTAGGTTTAACTCCTCAGCGCAGGAGACAAATCTGGAAATGTATGCGTTGCCTAAATAATTCAAGACTTTAGCTACACAAAGAGGGGAAAATGGCCCAAAAGAACCAAGACACTTGTAGCATTGAGAATACTCTCTTATAAAAGTTTATTTTCATTATTTTAGGACAAAATAAGGGCAGCAAATACAAAAATATCTACATGAAAATTCTGCATTGAAATTGTTCAGCTAATATGTTAGGCTGTTTGCAGATCAGACTTGGACAAGGAGCTTCCTTCATACAATTACCAAACAACAGTGGTGGGACTGGGAAATTCATCTTCACGGCCTGGACTACACGATCTGGATATTTTTTTAAGCGGATATTTTCTTCCTCGTTTTAAAAAAAAACTCTATCCACACCACAGAAATATCTCTGTCCACACGAAGAGGAAAACTGAAAACGATCGCCTCTGAAGCCTGCAATGCCAAGCCCGGCCGATAGGTGGCGATTAGCAACGTGTAAAATACCACAGAAGAAGTACGTTATGAGCATGTGTAGTGAAGCGGCGGCAGCTAAGAAATGGCCAGAGCCGTTATGGCGAAGAAAACCGATTCTTTTGTGTGGACTGACGACGAAGTGGAGTTATTGCTTCTGGCGGATTTTAAAACGTGGACGCTTGGGGCTATCCAGCAATATTGGGCGCAGCAGACGCCACTGCGCACCGGTGGAGTGCAGTTGATGGAACAACGTCACGTTTACGTGTAGAGCTGAGACCTAAAAGTGCAAAGCACAAATAGATAGACCGGTATATGTCCGCCATTGTTGTTGTTGACAACCGTTTTGCGCATGTGTGAACGGCTTGTCGCTAGGCGCTTGACGTCATTGCGTCAACACCAGATCCGTTTAACCTCGCTACACGGATCCACTGAATCGGATATTTTTTATTTCTCCACTTTTTTATCCGTTTAAAAATATATCCGTTTATGTGGGTGAAATCGCCGTGTTCGTGTGGTTGAGAGGCCCAATCGGACAGAAAAATGTACGTTTAGGAATATATCGTATTCGTGTAGTCCAGGCCTTACAGGAGACAACACACATAATGCTGATAAACATTCAATGCAAGACATTCCAAAACATGGCAACACCTGGCAGCAGTGACAAGGCAGCAGCGACAAGGCAGCAGCGAGGGATCCGACAGCAGTGTTCAGCCTGGCCTTTTATTTAGGGCGGCTGTGACTACAGAGATTAGGCTCTTCCCAAAACGAGCCCTTCTAAACTTCATTGTCCTGTACGCAGCACGGTGAGGTGTTGATTGAGCTGGTGTGTAATGTCCTGAGCTACTGAATTTGCAAAATGTGTAATGCACCGGTCATTTAGCTCCGTGAGTTTGGGTGTGTGGAAACCGATCATCTTGGCAGCAGCGTTGGTTATGCCTGTGAGTTTGGACCGGCTACTGACCGATAACGTGGTGAAGAAACATCTGGAACAGTACAGTAAGATGGACTGAATGATGGGAGGAGGAGATGGGGATCAACAAAGAGTCCTTTGAGTTTTCTAATGGCAGATAGTCTTTGGTGGCTTCTTTTTCGGATTTTGTTGACGTGGTGAGTTGAAACTGAGTTTATCATCTAGGGTTACTCCAAGGTATTTGAAACTTTCCTCTCCTTCAACTGTTAAGTCGGATGTGAATGAGGTGTTGAGGGGGGCCGATAATTTCTTTGGTTTTACAGACACCGAGGTGAAGACGATTATCTTCACACCAATGGGTGAAGTGGTGACTGTGTTATGATAGTCTGAACTGCTTGCAGTCTGCCGCTGAGGAAGTTGTGGATGAGGTGAATGAGACACCCATATTCTAAACAGTTCACAGACGCCACTTCCTTGTGAACATTGAATATGTATTTCACGTCTGCCCAACGTCTAGCCGATATTTAGACAGTGGAACAGTTGGGCAGTTCCATCACCGCCAACGTCTACACCCGTGGAAGGGGCTCAAATACCTTAAATCCTTCATCGGCTTTGGATGGGCAGCTAAAAGAATTGGACGTCCTATGAAGAATTAAATGTTGATACTTGCATGACTCCATGGACCTTGCCGTCACCTAATACACTTATTTTAAGTCCTTTTTTTTTTTGTTTATATACCACAGAGGTGCTGCATCTGCATAAATATGGGAAAGCAGATGGTCAAAATCAGAATGTTCTTGGAATGCGTTCTGCCTGGATCCGACTCAAATTAAGCACTGGCAGGCCCACTGAAGAAAAATTTGTGAAACATCAAACCCATTATTCTCTCCAGCACTTTTCAAAAGACAGCTGTGCCCATAGTCATAGTTCCCAGCACTTTTCAGAACATACTGATGCTAATGCTTATCAATATAAACAATTCTGTGATGTAGACAATGTTATATCTTCTTCACAATATAAATTATGTTGCAAAATCAACCCAGCCCAAGTATGGTTGGATAAAAAGAGTACTGGAGAAACGCGTCAGCACAGTACATGCAGCGAGCTCTATCCCGCTAAAGCAGAATAATCTTACCACTGTTCTTACCTTGGAGACAACATTGGGACATTCCATGCCAACTGGTCAAATGGCTCACACTTGACCATCTCAGATTTGACTGAAAAAATTCCAGCGGGTGCATTCACCACCTAATTGGAGAAATCCAAAATTTTAGCTCTCAACTCCTTATAGTTTCATCATAAAAACAATGTTTTTTCAACCAAGTTCCAGCCCTTTTTGAACAGTGATTTCTGAGGAGCCACTTTCACATGGCTATATCTAGAAAAGTATTTCAGCCAAGGCCTTCAAATTTTCAGGGGTGAAAATCTGCGACTATAACTTGATGAATATGGACTTATAAAGGTGTCTCTGCAGTTTATCATATATTTTTGGGTGCTTAAATTTGTTCGAAAAGTTTACTCTGCGCTCTGCGGTAGCATATTTGAAGGACTGTAAAAAGCCTAATTTCAAAAATCGGGGATTTAGTATTGCACATACAGCTTCCCATATATGTTGTGTATTTTGTATTCTAATCTGCCCCTCTCTTACGAATAATCTAGAAAAAATTAAGGCTTGAAAATGAAAAAAAAAAAAAAAAAAAAAAAAAAAAAAATTGTGCCATTTAACATTTTATATCAAAAAAGACACCATCCACCAACATCAAATTGACTGTTTTTGAAAGATTAGATGCTTGTCATTAACATATCCAAAATTTGTGATGGTGCTTTGATTTATTTTCTCAAAATAAATTTTTGAAAATACGGCATTTTTGTGGACACGCAGCATTCAAACATTATTTTATAAAATGCACATGGTTAATGATAGAAAGCTCAAACTCAACAAAATGCTTTTTTGATAAATGTTAAAGCAACATTATGTAGTTTTTTCACTGTCTTACTATATTTCCAAGATCATTCTGGTGATAAATCAACTCGCAATAGGTTGAATGACACCTTTGTCAAGGCTCGATCGCGCCTGCATCGCCTTCACTGGCACTATGTAACTTCGGGTTTCGGATAAGAACCCAGGCCCAACAAAAACTACAAAACTTACTTACTGCTTCACGGTATACGTCACTCGATCCCCCTCCCCCACATCTCTCAAGACCAGTGAGTGAATGTACAATGAAGCAGAGTCAGAAGTGGTTGTAATGGCTGAAGCGGTGAGGAAACCGAAGAGGGCAAAGGTGTTGTCCGAGGAGACAATTAAAAGAAAGCGAGAAAGCGATATGAGCTAGGACTAGGGCCAACATTGGACCGGCTTTCACTCGCTGGCGAGAGCTGAAAGAGGACGAGGGATGTCCTGCCGATGGCGACCTGGCGTTGTTACTTTTGGACAAATTGTTACCTTCATCCTTCATTCTAGATCTAGTTCTAGTGCGTTTGAACTTGCTTTGTGTCAGACTGTGTCATTGAAATCATCTAGTACCCCGTTTATGCTCAGTCAAATAATCGTCTACAGCGATTTATCTCGCTAGCTGGTATCTGACATGCTAGCTAGTTGTCATGTTATCATTAAATTGATGCCGGTTAGGGCTAGGGTTAGTAGCAACTGTGCATGTAAGCGACGGCGGTCAGTTTTTCTACCGTGCATAAAATCGCTCTGAAAATGACCGCAACAATGTCGTTTGCCATTATCATTGTCGTTATAGTTGTAGTGTGGACTTCGCCATCTACGCGAGTAAGACCGATTTTTAAGTCTCCCTTACCTGGTCTAAAGACATGGTTGATCGGATCACACATTACATGTCCTGCTTCAGAAAGTTTGCTGGCGTTGTTGGCTTGTCAAAAAATGCACACGTAGACTGATTTTACGACAGTTGTCACAGACAATACCTTTTATCAACTGTAGGGGGACATCGCGAGGGAATCCGGCGAATACTACATAGTGTTGCTTTAACTTACACTTAAATTATAACCCATATGCAGTTTTCAGATATATATTGAAATACTGTAGTCCCAACATCAGTGGAAGATCAAACTTGTTACAAATCATTACTAAAAGGGGACCTATTATGCTACATTTCCAAGTTTATTTTTTGATCTTGGACTCCCCTAGAATACTCCTGATCGTTCAAAGTCCAAAAAAGGGCCCTTATTTAGCTCATACTGCCATCCTCAAAGAACCCCATTTGTAGTCCATTGCAGTCTCTGCCTGAAACGCCTAGTTTGGGCAGCTCTTCCGCTATGGCCCGCCCTCCCCGTGTGCCCACTTTCTTCTGATTGACCAGCTCTGTGGAGAGCGGAGCTGGGCGGGACTCAGAACAATTTTCCGGGTTCGCCTCCCTAGTATGAAACGTGAGACGCGTCTGCCATATGAATCAAGGAATTGGCAAGGGAATTCCATGATCAAACGCTGTACATGTGTATAGATCTAATGAAATGAACTTGTTATAATAAACACAGCGGCGAAAGTGGAGGACGCAGTGCGAAAGTCTGGCAGCTCAAGCTCGAATTTGCTATCTACCTACGGCTTCTATGGTGAATACACCGGTGTTTCTACTCTATAGCTAGGATTGAGAGAAAGCTAGTATCCACCCCATACAGACACATTTGTAGAACGGGTCGACATACCCAAGTGTAGACCAGAGGCCGTAGAAATCCGGTGAGTCTGAGTTTAGAGGGAAACATGGACAGTGAGGAGCAGCAAAAAGTGGACCAACAACTTATGGACTGCTTAGGTGTGTATTATAAGGACCTGCTGGTTCGTGTGCATAACTGTGGTGTGTCGTTAGCGTGGAGTAACAAACAGCTTCTGCGCTGGTATATGACGGAGGGGCGAAAGCTCCAGGCTAAACAGCCTTTTCGGAAATTGCCCATGGTAATGGTTTATTTATTGCGTCAGAATGACCAGAGTTTGCTTGCTGAAAATGGGCGCGTTAAGCCGCTTTCACACCGGATGCGAAACGAATTTTTTGCGCGACAGATTACATTCAAAGTCAATGCATTGTCTTCGCATTGACTTTGAATGTTACGCGAAAGATTCGTTTCTCGTTCGGTGTGAAAGCGGCTTAACGCACCCATAACGTGTGTATTCGCGTCTTTGCATTGACTCTGAATGTAATCTGTTGCGCAAAAAATTTGTTTCCCGTCCGATGTGAAAGCAACTTTATGGATAGTACGCGACAGCTAGAGGGCGCTCTGGTTATGTTATGAATACAATACAGGTTTTAAAGACCGTAAGTTCTATTAGCGTGGACAGTTGCTTATGTGGAGCTAGCGAATCGATCACTTCTGCAGGAAAGAATTTCCTATTCAATCTCCGCCTTTTTCAGCTTTTTATTAGCCAGAACAATTTCAAAAGGGGGATGAAATTATGGCGTGGCAGTGCAGAGAAATCGTTTTGTTATACCAGACACGTGAGAGCTTGTGCGTTTCGCGATTGCTTTCACAGTAGCATCAGAGAGCTAGCCCAGATATTGGCGAAGAATCCATCTGACCTCGGTCATGGATAAGTGAAGCGATCACAAGCAGCCGTAAACAAACCCAAACACGTATCCCAAGCTCTGCAAAACCTATGTCTGGTCTAACTGCTGCCCTTTCAGCCCAACTTTGCAGACACATACAGCACCTCTCCGATTAGCTTCAACTGTAGTGGCTAGAATCGGGCAATGTTATGATGAAACTGCCACATTGATGCTTACCGAAGTAACACAAGCATACCGATCAGAATTACTGCATACAAGTGAACCAGGAGCATTTTTAAGTTGCACAGAAGCGAACTAACATGCAGTAGCTGGTAACCGAGCATTCATAACCACCACAGAGACAAACTCTTGCAATACAGGTTTTACAGACAGCAAGTTCCGTTACCGTGGACAGTTGTACCAAGCATCCAAATTACAAACAAGTATAAAAAGTTAGCTTCAAATGAGGTTTATGTTCACACACCTTCTGTTGAATTTCCCCTGATATTACTCTTGCATATTACGGACACAAACATTAGCAACAGAAACTTGGCTATGCTAGCCGCAGTGCTACAGCCACATTCAACAGGCTATCATGTTAGGTAGGATTATGCTGTAAAAGCAACTAACAGCTTTCGCTTTTGTGTGTCATGGACAGTCGCGACCGATACAGGCTTTATCATCAGATATTTTACAAAGCCAGCGTTTGAGGCCAGTTATTTGTGCTAACTATCGTTAGTGGTTCTGCTAGCCACCCGTAACATGTTAGCTTCACTTACATTATTTGCTGTTATGTCATTACTTACAGCTTGTAGCTCTGAGCGCTTGCTCGATGCAACTGCTTCAGGTTTGAGAAGCAGCTGAAACGCTTATCCAGCGTTGAATTATCCTTTATTGAAAAAGCGGTCTTTGATGAAATGCTGAGCACAAACAGCTAATGCTCCCTTTGGCCGTGGCTGTTTGCCGCCAGCAAACAAAAAAAGCTACCCACCGATTTCTGGTGGCATCGTGTTTTGGAAGAGAAATAGGTGCTTTTCTTCGCGCCCAAAAATAAACGGACAAGCAGCTTTGGGAGAGATACTGACAAAACTGCACCTCAAATGATCTGCGGTTCTTCTTTTGTATTTCCAAAAGTGTAGACGCTACTAAGGCATAGTATGGTCCGCGGTTGTTTGTGCCTGCTAGAATAGTTTCCGGTGTGGGCAGGTCCAGCGCCGTGATTGGCTCTGGCTAGGTCTGTATTAATTGAATGGCACAACCTGATGTCAGGTTTTGCCCAGATCTCGTGAAGATCTCGGGACGAGCTGTTCAGAGAGGAAATCACGTTCTTGGATTACAGCAAAACCCCTGTATCTTATGTTTATTAACTTTTTAGAGGTTGAGTGTGGACATCCAACATTATAACATTACTTATATGTATTAACAGAAGGATCAGCATAATAGGTCCCCTTTAAAATTATTGTATCAATGAACATTTACATCCAAGAAAAAAAAAAAATTAACCTGTATGCTTCAATTAGTAATAACCCGTCTTAAAAATAGTTTTTGACAGTCCTGCAGAATTGGAAATGAAATATTTTAAATGACCAGTTGATATGACCACACAGATAATACACAAATTATTTAAACTCTTTCATGAAGTTTTCAGCTACTTTGGTGTCCTGCTCCTCGAGTGCATATCTACGTCCAGTTGTAGTGCTTGGAATGTCAATCTTGGCAACATGTTGTACAGGTTCCCAGCATAGGTCTTCCCTCCTGGGCAAGAAAAAACTTTTTGCTGGGCCGTGCGGATGCATCAACTGTTCAGACAAGTTTTAGCTTCTGCATGACCAAACATGATTCTAAACTTACAGCTTAAAAAATGTCATAATTAATTTTTGTTTTATCTTATAGGTCAATAAAAATAATAGTGTATATATACATGATAAATCATCTAATCTGTGATCAAATAAAATGGCATTCTTAACACATCCTCTGTAAGATAGCTGTATTGTATTGTATTAGATTAATTAATTTCAATTCCGAATTCATAAGCATGAATTTTTGGCCCTGTTAAGGTTGTAATATTTCAATATCTAAACACTGCATATGGGTTATTCTTCAAGTGTAAGTTAACATTTACAAAATAAAGCATTTTGTTGAGTTTAAGCTTTCTATCATTAACTATGTACATTTTCTAAAATAAAGTTTGAATATGCCTTCGATACCATTAAATGCTGTGCATCCACAAAAATACCATATTCAAAAATTTATTTTGAGAAAATAAAGCAGAACACCATCACAAATTTTGGATATGTTAATAAAAGGCATCTAATCTTTCTAAAACAGTCAATTTGATGTTGGTGGATGGTGTCTTTTTTTGGTACAAAATGTTAAAAATAAAACTTTTTTTATTTTCAGGCCTTAATATTTTCTAGATTATTCATGAGAGGGGCAGAATTAGAATACAAAATACACAACGTATATGGGAAGCTGTATGTGCAATACCAAATCCCGGTCTTTGAAATTATGCTTTTTAAAGTCCTTCAACTACGCTAACGTAGAGCGCAGAATAAAATTTGAGCAAATTTAAGCACCCAGAAATATATCATAAACTAAAGGGCCACCTTTAAAAGATCATATTCCTTAAGTTATAGTAGCAGATTTTCATCCCTGAAAAGTTTAAGGATTTAGCTGAAATACTTTTCTAGATATAGCCATGTGAAAGTGGCTCCTGTGAAATCGCTGTTCAAAAAGGGCCGGAACTTGGTTGCAAAAATTTTTTTATGACAAAACTATCAGGAGGTGAGAGCTAATATTTTGGATTTATCCTATTAGGACGTGTATGCACTTGCTGGAATTTTTTCAGCCAAATCTGAGATGGTCAAGTGGGAAGTTTCTCTGAAATTTGAACATTTGACGTGGAATGACCCCATTGCTAAGTGCTACTGGTAAAACCTCTAAGTGCATATGCCACTAATTATAAATTGGTTGAATAGAAATCAGTCAAATAGACGCTTCATTAATTGAGGTTTTGAGGCTTCAAACTTTGTCATTTTTCAGAGGTATCCCCGATATTTTGTCCATCCCCTGCATTTCAAAGCGTTCTCTTTCTTTCCTAACTGTTAAACATCTTGAGCAATTTGTCAGCCGAAAAAAAAAAAAAATAGTCACGCGCCATACTCTTAAAGGACCAGTGTGTAGTTTTTAGGGGGACTAAATCCAACACTCTGGTTCTTTAATGTGCACAAAATCAAAGCACATACCATTTATTCATATTCATATTCAATTTAGAGTCTTCAATTGGGCTGGCATGCATGTCGTTAGACTGAGTGAGAAACCCATAGTACGTTGAGTAAACCCACCCAACACCCACAGAAAGAACATGCAAACTCCATCAGAAGGTCCCAGGTCCACATTCAAAGCCAGGACCTTCCTGCAGTGAGTCAACAGCAACATCCGCTGAGCCACCGTGCTGCCTATTCATAAGCCTGGAAAAACTCTCCGGTGGACATCTCAATTAGACTTTTGAGTGAAAGAACTTCACACTATGGTCACATTTATAGGACTTTTCACCTGTATGAATTCTATCACAGTGTTGTGAATTGCTTTTCATTCCAAAACACTTCCCAGTCAAATTACTTTTGTTGAATTTTTCGTGGGTATGTTTTCTCAGGTGGTAATTTAAATGATATTTCCAAGCAAAAGACTTCTGACACTGATCACATTTGTAGGGCTTTTCACCTGTATGAATATTTTCATGGCACTGTAAATTGCTTTTCTGACTGAAACTCTTCCCACACTGAACACATTTAAAGGGCTTTTCACCTGTATGAATTTTTTCATGGCATTGTAAATTGCTTCTCACACTGAAACTCTTCCCACACAAATCACATCTGTAGGGCTTTTCACCAGTATGTTTTCTCTGGTGGTCATTTAAATAAGATTTCCGAACAAAGCACTTCCCACACTGCTCACATTTGTAGGGTTTTTCACCCGTATGAAGTCGTTGGTGGGATTTAAAACAAGATTTCCTTAAAAAACACTTTCCACACTGATCACATTGGTACGACTTTTCTCCAGTATGTCTTCTCTGGTGGATATGTAAATGATATTTCCGAGCAAAGGATGCCCCACAGTGGTCACATACAAATGGCTTTTCACCAGTATGAATTTTTTCATGGCATTGTAAATGGCTTTTCTGACTGAAACTCTTCCCACACTGATCACATTTGTAGGGTTTTTCACCAGTATGTCTTCTCTGGTGGTTATTTAAATAAGATTTCTTCGCAAAATACTTTTCGCACTGATTACATTTAAAGGATTTTTCACTGGAATGTGTTCTCTGGTGGTCATTTAAATAAGATTTCTGAGCAAAACGCTTCTCACACTGATCACATTTGTAGGGCTTTTCTCCAGTATGAATTCTCTGGTGGTAATTTAAATCAGATTTCAAAGAAAACACTTCCCACAAGTCAAGCATTGGTGGGGCTTTTCCCTTTTACAAATTCCCACATCTTGGATTAATTCTGACTGTTTTTCCCCAATTTTTTTGTGGTTTGGATTGGGCTCTCCAGCACAGTTATCCAGTTCAGTCTCTCCTTTTTCATCAACACCAGCTCCATTCAGCACAGTGTTCATAAGATCACTCACTAAAACTTCACTGGATTCAAGCTTAACATCATCAGAAGTAATGTAAAAACACTCACTGTCTGGCAAGACAGTGACACATTCAGCCTTTATATACCCTTCATCAGTTTCAGTTTTGACTTGGTCAGGATGCAGAGGAGTTTCATAGGCCTGGTCTGTAAAGTCTCGGCTTTTCATGTTAAGATCCCCAGTGTTGCTGGGGCCCAGATCAGTCTCTGTTTTTATCAGTGATGCTTCTGTGTGATGTAAATCACTGACCCTGCTGTTTGCAAACACACTCTGGCTCCAGAGTGTTGAGTCCTGCTGTAGTACATTTTGTCTCTGACTCTGCCATGTGGACAGACTCCAGTCCATGTAGTTCCTCTTCTTTCTCTCTGATCCTGTGCTGCTCGGGGAGCTCTGGTTGGGTCGTCTCACTCAGACCCTGATCAAATGCGTCCAGGAGTGGAGCTCCTGGATGGAAACAGTGGAAGGAATTTTTGCTATTAATTGATATTACTGCGCAAAACACGTTCCTCCCTGCACTTTTCAGGCGTTTCTCGCAATTTGGGCCCGTATTCACAAAGCATCTTAGCGCTAAAAGTAGGTCCTAACGGCCGGATTTAGGAGAAACTCCTAAAAAAAAAAAAAAAAAAAAAAAAAAAAAAAAGGGCGTGTCAGTCGTAAATTTAGGACTCCCAATTATTTTTACTAAGTGTTATTCACAAAGCATTTTAGGTCTAAAAGTAGCTCCTAAGTCTGGGAGAGCTTAAAAGTAGTCAAGAGGACTCCTAACTTGCTAAAACCTATTCACAAAGAATCGGAAAATGGCTGCTGCTATTGAAAGACTGAATGACTTGGAAATTCTGAATGATGCGCAGTTGTTGAAAAGATATCGGATCGACCGTGAAGGGATTTTATTTGTTGTTGACTTGGTGGGGGAGAGAATTACGTCTCCAACCATGAGAAACAACCCAATAAGCCCCGAAATAAAATGTTTGACAACACTTCGTTACTTGGTCACCAGAAAAATGCAACTTTGCAACGCGGACAATTTAGGGATTTCACAATCATCTGCCAGTTGCACAATTCAGCAATCAATGCGCTCTGTGAACCCCATATCATCCGACAGTTATCCGGTTTCCAGTGGACATTCGCCAACAACACAGAATCAAACTTAAATTCATGCCCATCTCAGGTCTGCCCGGTATCATCGGTGCCATTGACGAGACCCATATTTGAATTATTTCTCCGACGCAATATGAAGAGGTATTTGTAAATAGAAAAAAAGTTAATTCCATCAACACCCAGATAGTAGGCCTATTTGATGCCGAATACAATATTTTGGACATTTTTGCGAGATGGCCAGGATCCATGCGCGACTCGCATTTTAATGGAAAGCAGCTTATGCCAATTATTTGACAGGCATTATGTGCCTGCGGGATGCCACTTGCTAGGGGACAGGGGCTTTGGTGCTGTACCTCCTCCTGCTATGCATGAATTATTTTATTAGGCTGTTGAGCGAGGTTTACATTTATAGATCATCATAATAATACCAGCCTATGTCATATTTTGTATACATAATTAAATTGTAGGCTATAAATTACAAACAAGCTTTAGTACGCTTTCCTGTTTGAACGATAGCCTGCTTTAGGGTGCAATCTCGGACCTCCCCTGCGATTGCAGCCAATATCACCGCTTCTCGCAGTCGTCTGAATGCAGCATTGATCTGTAGGCTGATATTATCCCACGCATCCCGCTTGGATTTGCTGTTCACCCCTGAGCCAAATTCCCCTTTGGTTACATGCTTTCGCTCCAGCACCAACTGGGCCAGCAGCAGTAACTGGTCCTAGCTCCAGCTGGGCTTTCGCGTCCTTTTTGAACTTTCATCCATGAAAGTTAAGGGCAAACAAACTTGAACGGCTCGACATTTAAATGATCGCAACATATTCTCATTGTGTAATAAGTTGCTAATTATTGGGGCAAATGTTGCGTTTCATTCATAACTCGTTTAGTACTATTAAAGTTTTTACAATTATCTCTTTCCTATATATGTTTATTTGCCAAGAGCGTGATATGCGGGGACCGCGCATTGTGCATTTTCAGAAGTGCTCAACATGTTTTTACTTTGCGCAGAATCAAGAAAAACGATAGCTTCTACTGGTACGACAGTTTGTTTGAAGGAATTAGGACAAGACTTCGAATTATGCATAGGGGAGGAGTTATTTTAATGGTCAGCGTTAAGGTTAAGGTTAGGGTTAGGGCAGTGTTTAAAATTGGGACTGCCGTACCTCTCTACATTGAAATGCATTGGAAAACTGCCATACCCGTAGCAACTGCCATTATTTTATGGGACAAACCAGCCGCTTGGACCATTTCCTCATTTTTTCCACCATGGGTTGTATGTGGGATATTTTTTTCAATGGGCCGCCCTGTCACCAAACAACCAATCACCGTGCTCATTGTCCCAAGACTCATGCATGAGAATTGATGTCATCCATAGCAACGGAGATTTACTCCCACCTATCTCAGAGCGACTCCTATTCTAGGAGTTACCAGTTTTCTTAACTAAAAGTTGCTCTCAGCGGTTTTGTGAATAACTTTTAAGATTTTACTCCTACATAAAATGTTTTAGCGCGACTTAGGAGTACTCCTAGCGGAAAGATAAGATGCTTTGTGAATACGGGCCCTGATCTTTAACATTGATTTTCGCGCTCCTTAGTACGTCAAACTTACTTAATAAACCAGGTTTCAAAAACAGATCACTGAAATGATTATTTCAATTCCACTTGGTTGCGTCACTACATTCAACTAGGAAATAATACGCAAGTAGACAACTGCTGCAGGTGGACGACTGCAGGGTACTTCCCTAAAATGACAGCATTCTTCCCACAGGCATGTTCATAGTTTTAGCCAAGTGGATGAGCAACAGGAAAGGACAAAGGGCCCAGAAAAATCAACAGAACTACTCTGAGCTCCTGGAATATTCACAGCAAACTTTGGTTGTAGGTTGACCAAAATCAATGACACTTCTTCTCTATGCAGAAGAAACAATCACATCAAAGCCTATGCCCAGACCACATATGGTCAAGGTAACGAAACCAAAAATGTCTAACCTCTTGGAGGCTTTATCATCACATCTAAATTGTTAATATAAAACCAACTGTGGAAGATAAATACAATACCATTTTAACATAACATAACATAACATGAATGGCGAGAACAGGCCGTTCAGCCCAACTAGGTTCGCCAGTTTCTTTAAACAATTGTGAATATATCACTTCAGATACTCAATGACTCAATGGTATCTAGCTTTAAGTCAAGCCTGCTCTTGAAAACTCCCAAGGTCTCTGCCTCAACAAAATGGTCAGGCAAGCTGTTCCACATCGAAATTACTCTTTGGGTAAAGAAATATTTCCTAATATCAGTGCTAAATTTACCTTTGGTCAGCTTCCATTTGTGACCCCGAGTTCTACTAACAACACTCGGTTGAAGGAATCCTACATAATTCACTTTGTTGATCCCTTTAACATATTTAAAGACCTCAATCAGATCACCCCTTAGTCTCCTTTTCCGAAGACTGAAGAGATTAAGGATCTTTAGCCTTTTCTCATAGCTTTCATCTTTTATACCCGGAATTAGCTTAGTGGCTCTTCTCTGAACTTTCTCCAGAGCCTCCATGTCTTTCTTAAAGTATGGTCCCCAGAACTGTACACAATACTCTAGATGTGGTCTGACGAATGTGTTGTACAAAAGAAGCATCACCTCCTTGGATTTGAACTCAATACTTTTGGCAATGTATCCCAGCATCTGATTGGCTTTTTTAACTGCTACGGCACAATGGCTAGAGCCTGTGAGGGTTTGGTCAACACTCACTCCCAGATCTTTTTCGTGTGGAACACATTCCAGTTTAAAACCTCCCATGGAGTAATCCCGTCTAATGTTTTTATTACCTAAATGTACAAATTTACATTTCGCTAAATTAAATTTCATTTGCCACATTTCTGCCCAATTCTGGATTCTATCCAAATCATCCTGAATCACTTTAGTGGACTCTAAACTATTTGCCAAACCTCCCAATTTAGTATCATCTGCAAATTTAACTAATCTGCTCTCAATATTCCTATCAAGGTCATTAAAGTAGATGAGGAACAGCAGGGGTCCCAACACCGATCCCTGGGGGACGCCACTCCCCACCATACCTAGCTCAGATGAGATACCACTGACCACCACTCTTTGTGTTCTGTCCTGCAACCAGTTTTGAATCCACTTCAGAATACTCCTGTAACTCCAATAGAGCTCATTTTAAAAATTAGTCTCTTATGCGGTACTGTGTCAAATGCTTTCTGAAAATCCAAATATATGATGTCATAAGCCCTGCTCTGGTCATAAGTCTTGGTGGCCTCTTCAAAAAATTCCAGAGGGTTTGTCAGGCATGACCTTCCCTTACGGAAACCATGTTGGCTATCCCTCAAGATATTGTTGCGTTCAATAAATAAGTCCAGCTCATCTTTTATGATAAGATTCCAATATTTTGCACGCAATGCAAGTTAAACTGACTGGCCTGTAATTTCCTGGCTCAGTACGGTCCCCTTTCTTATATATTGGTATTATATTGCCCTGTTTCCAATCATTTGGTATTTCTCCAGTTTCTAAAGACTGTCTAAAGATGGCAGATAGTGGCTTAAAGATGATCTCACCAACTTCCCTGAGCACTCTAGGATATAAGCCATCAGGACCCGCCGCCTTATCTGCCTTTAATTTATGCAACTTGTCTAATACTTTGTTATCCCTAACCTCAATTTCCGCTAAATAATCTTGAGCATTGGACATGCCCTCTGGCCGAATAAAGACCCGCTCTGAGGTAAAATTCTCAACAAAGTAACTGTTTAAGGTATCCAAAATATCCTTGTTATCATATAGCAGTGATCCATTTTTATTCTTTATGCACTTAACCTGCTCTTTGACTTTCCTTTTTCTGCTACAGTACTGAAAGAAGCGCTTAGGGTTAGTTTTTGCCCCCTTGGCAATTTGTCTTTCATACAGTCTTCTAGCATTCCTCAGCTCTTTTTTGACCACAGCCCGGATTTTACAGTATTCAGCCTTAGTAATCTCATTGTTATCCTTTATGTACATCTTATAAAGATTCCTTTTTTCCCCTCAAACTCCTACGAATAGCTTTGGTCATCCACTGCGGATTCTGCTTTTTCAGCTTACTTTCGGACACCTTTGGAATGAATTTGCATTGTGAATCAAGTAAAACCCCCTTAAATCTTTCCCACATCTCATTTACAGACTCACAGTCCAGGAGTGTCTCCCATTTTATTTCACTTAGATATGAGCGCATCCTGTCAAAGTTTGCTCACCTAAAATTGAAAATTTTTCTTTTTGAAGACACCTTTTTAACTTCCCCTGAAACCTCAAAATTAACAGTAGAGTGATCACTTGTCCCAAGTGGCTCCAGTACCTCAACATTGCTAATTCTATCTGGGTCATTACAGAGCACTTTATTTAACAAATTTTTTTTTTTTTTTTTATGTTATACCCACAGTAGTCAATATCTTCTTCCCTTTGTTTATTTTACCAGGGGTTCATTTTATCTGTGGTTTTTTCAATCATGATCATTTGATGCTGAAAAATGTCAAGGCCAAGAGAAAAATAAGCATAAAATAAACTGATGATTTTATCTGAAATATTTAAATATGTCAAAATGCAGGACTGTCCCGAGCAAACCAGCCTCAAAACAATGTTGTCAGAGATCCCCCATTATGTCACCAAGTGCACAGCCAATTAGTTACAAGCCATTTAAAAATCTTTCACCTCAAGACATATGAGGGAAGTAACCAACCAGAGGCATGAAGAACTGAGAAACTTCAGCCAAGCAGTCAATCAGATTTCATTATTCTGGGAGGTCACTCCCCCTTGTGATGTCAGGAACAGGATGCTTTGAACTCAAGTCGTTCAAAACTCCACAGCCTTCCCTTGCGAAACCTAGGGGTGAGATTCACTTTTTTTTTTTTTTTTTTTTTTTTTATTTGGCATCTCCAATCCCACCCAAATCTGGAATGCCTAATTGGGGAACTATGTACAAGGCTTGCTTGTATGCGACCCCTTGTCGCCAATTCAGGAGAGCGAAGAAAGTTCGCGGCTCTCCTCCGAAGCACGCGCCCATCAGCCACTGCTTCTTTACACCCATTGGTTGAATCCTCGTAAGTTCAGAGCGAGGGTGGAGGATACCCAAACATGAACAAGTTTAGAATATTCCTGACGAGCGCCTGGCTGGCCAACAGGAGGCACTTCAGCAACGAACAGAGCAACAATTTTTTTATATTACCCTTCCCGGCAGCCCCCAAGGAGTATAAAAAGAAGGAGACACAACAAATGGCTCCAGTGAAACTCTGGAGTATGGCACATTCTTAGAGTTAATGGAGCTGCGATGTTGGAGGGTTCCAGCAGCACTAGTTTAAAAAAAAAAAAAAAAAAAAAAAAAAGGCATGTGGTTCGTTCAGGTGCTTATCAAAAGCAAAATCCCCTCTCTCACAATAAGTAAGTCTAGAGTAATTTAATGAAACAATCCCCATTCCTCACATCTTCAGTTATTGCTTGAAATATATTCCCACCCAAGGTTGATTGCGGACTCGTCAGTGAAACGAAATAATCACTCCAGTGCTGCGAGATAGAGCGCCATCTATGGAATGTTTCTGCAAGAGCAGACCAGATTTTACTGCGCATATGCGATACCCTATAGTTTCATTCGAGCCATTTGTCGTGTCTTCTTCTTTTTATACTCCTTGGCAGCCCCTTCCCAATTTGCATCCCTGTAGCGCAACAGCCAATTGTGCGCTACTCTGAAAAAGCTGCTGACCACTGCCGGTTGGTACGACTGGGGCTCGAACCCGCCCCATGATAGTCACTTCTGCTCTGCAATGCGGTGCTTTAACCGAGTGAGCTGTCCGCCAGAAATAGTTTCTTCAATCTTGAACATGCCTCAGAAAGTGCATGGTATTTGTGGATGGGTCGTTGCGACAACACAAATTTCTAGCTAGCTATAGTACAGGGGTGTCCTATCTTTTCCAGAAAGGGCCGGTGTGGGTGCTGGTTTTTGTTAGAGCCCAACACTAACACACCTGATTCTACCCACCAAGGTCCTGATTGAACCCCCTGATTAGTTAATTAGTGGAATCAGGTGCAGTAACATTGCTGGCTAGGACAAAAACCTGCACCCACACCGGCCCTTTACGGATAAGATTGGACACCCCTGCTATAGGAGATCATCTTGATGTTGAAAGTGTTACATTGGTTGAGTTGGCATAAAGTTAGCTTGCCATCATGCATTTTCTTACTTGCTAGCCAGCTATAGTAAATCAGCTATTTATCTTGATGCTGACAGTGTTACGCTGTGTTCAGCCAGCTAGCAAGTAAGAAAATGCGTGATGGCAAGCTAGCTTTATGCCAAATCAACCATGATGATTTTTATAACATAATAACCATATGACCTTGATGGCACATTGCACAAGTGTTCACCATAAACAAGCTCTCTATTTGCTCTTCAACTGTGCCAGTAACAGGCAAGCCTCTTATGTATTGATGAAAATGATTCCATTCCCAAAAAAAAAAAAAAATTCCATTTCACAGATTTGCCATCATTGCTGCATAGTAAAAACCTCAGTGAATTTGCCAACGTGCATTTATTTACTTACGTTGACCTTTGACCTCCTGCACTAGGCCCAATTGCAGTGGAAATGTGAATTTGCTTACTGCGTTGCCAAGTTATTGACTTGTCTGCCTCAGAATGCAGGTTTGGTTCTTTTTTATCAATTTAACTGAGGCTGTTTTTTGGAGCCATGCGTCCATACTTTCAGCGACCATAGGCCAACTACTCCATGTCACACTTAATCAACTCCAGTATTTTTTTTCTTATTTAATGACAGTCTTTTCGATTCATCACAATATGAATCTGAGATGCTTTTCCATTTTAGAAATAACGTTACTTTAGAGGGTAAATACGCCTCGAGTTTAAAATGCTTCAAAATTACAATAAAACAATCTTGCCCAAATTCCGGGACAGCAAACGTTGAGAGAGCAAAAACGACATACACAGCGGTTCCTCAGGACCAACGCCGAGAACCATAATTTTTAAGGGCAGTTACCTCCAGGGCCGTAACTAGGGTTTAGAAATTAGTGAGGTCCAGAATTTGAAAAGGTGGAGGGCTGTTGCCGCCTAGCCATGACATTATTTGACAAAAAACTATGCATTTTTACATCAGTTTGGACCATTATCGCTGGCAGCTACTTTATAGAAGGCTGCACATAGTCCCATACCACTCCTGCATGGTAAACGTATAGGTTTTCTTTGGTAGGCTACTTTGTTGTAAGTTTAAAATTACCAAAATCTTTTAAGAGAGAGGAGGGAGAGAGATTTTCCATTATCAGGACTCTATAAAACCATTTTCGTTCAGATATATTGAGGTAAGAGGTTCAGAGACACCCGAAGTTGTTTTTTGGTAATCAAACTTTGCACATACTGAAAAACACATTAGTGACATGGTGAATTTTAAAAGTAATGTCTTCCTTTATAAGAGATGCACAATTTGATATCCTTATGTAGCCGATCTTATAGTTCTGCGTTGTGTTGCGTGTAATGAATAACAGGGCGGAGACCACTCCTCTCTTGCCAGCCAAAAGATTTATTCTGCGTGCAACACATTAATATCAGTACTGCAACTTCAACTGTCACGTTTCTACATCCACACCTCTCCACAGCAGAGCTTAATACTAGCTGAGTATACAGCATGTAATTACATTTTCCTTTTAACGGGACTGAAAACATAACCTCTTTTTACCTTTGGTGGCGGAGGTAATTAACAAATGGGGAGCTCACGTACCTGCATGCAACGCATTGATGTCAGTACAGCAACTTTGCATGTCACGTTTGGACATGCACACCTTTGAAATAGAGCTGGAAGAAACATCGAACCGCATGAGAAACCACCTAATGCTCCAGCCTGGACTGACAATAAGTAAATTAGCAGGCTACACAAAAGTGCTGTATGTGATTTAAAAAAAAAAAATGTATTAACACTAAAATAGCCATTAACGCAATAATGAATATCTTTGACCTTTACAAAGATGTATCTATGCCTCCGTTTAGCATTTCACTGTGTTTTACACCACTGAAAAGGAGCACTTGTTCTATTTCACCTCTCCACAGCAGAGCTTAAAACTGAGAATACCGCGAATCTGGAGAAAGTTATGTCGCCAAAATGTCAAAGGTCAAACAGCATGAATATAAAAATACTAATAAACAATATAAAACTCCCCAAAACAATATATGCATAGATGAAAGAGGAAAAGAATAATTAAGTAAAATGAGAAATTGATTTTTGGTGAAATGTAACATCGAATGATAAAGACGTCGAATTTTTTTTTTTCTCTCCGAAATTTTTACCGAGGTCCGGACCTCCGTGACCTCATAGCTAGTTACGGCCATGGTTACCTCGTTCTTTTTCCAAGAGCGCTAGAACAGCCGGCTTGCTCAGGTAATTAAACGCTAACCTACACCCAGATTACCATTACCTGTAGTAACAATTAGCAGCAGCAAAAACGTACCCCTAACGCAGTATGTTGGTTTTTGTTCCAACCACAATTGCAACCGGAGAATTTTAAAAAGCTGTCTTAGTTAGCTGCATTCCATGTTTAGAGCAGTTATTAACCATCTTAAGCCAAATTTTCATGAACATATCCATTGAACCATGAAGAATAAAGACCCTTGAACATATACTGCACTTATTTTAGTTTATATTGTGAGCATTTTCAGATAAACATTTTTGAACAGATCCAATCAGACTCGGAGGAAATCAATAAGCTCCAAATTGGGTTGCGGAACACAGGTGTTATGAGGTCTTTCAAAATAATATAACTGAACTTAATAAAATAAACATGAAATAAAACAGGTGACTATTGTTTCCCAAATAAACTGTTAGTTTTTGCGACCATGAGTGAATTAATGTCACCAAAGAGGAATCCATTGATTTTTTACGTTGATTAAATTGTTTCCCTCTGCATTTATTTGTACTTGTGTCTCATATATTTCAATGTGGATATGAAATTTGTAGCCTATTCTTCGTAGCATGTATAGATTTGTCAGATGTGGCTTAAAAGGATAAATAACAACTCTAAACGTAAATGCGTTTTACGACAAATCAACAACTTGTTAAAATCTTAAGATTGCAATTATGGTTATAACAAAAACCAGCACGCACAGTGGGGCGCCAGGACCGTGTTTTACATCTACTGCCCGAACGAAACCTGTCGATATAGCTATGATACGAACACACGAAAAACAAAACTTACCAACTTTGATTCTGATAAATTTGTTCCTCCGGATACATTTCAAAGGTAAAAGCATATTCAATTTTCAAACGAACTATGGCTACTATCAGGGCATAACTTACAGTGAAATGGTTAGCCAGTCATGGCCGAGACGGTGTACAGACGTAGGTCACGGTTTGATAAACGAAGAAATCCGGGATCGACTCCACTCTTCAGCTCTTCCCAAGACTACCGCTTCCAATACGCGGAGGCTGGCCAGCTGAAAACGGAATATTGTCACGATTCCACAATAAAACATCAACAAAGACAAAAGGCATACAGTCGCATATGCGTAATAACAAGAGACTGCTCACATTCGCAGGTTTCATGAATTTCTTTGCGACCTGCTCAGCGGCATATGAAGCCAGTTCAGGGAGGCTTCCATGCCTTCTTCTTCTTCAGTACTTTTTTCGCATCATCCCGCTGCTCTGCTGGTGTATTACCGCCACCAACTAACTTGATGGTATTCAGAAGACTTCCTTTACTATGTACTACGTTTAAAAAACCCTCGTCCTAGCGTCCAGTCTTCGTACTCTACATGTGCTTAAATATTCGGTTACTACACTTCCACAGAAACCTTTCCCTAAAATACCCTGGATTTAATCCCCCTTTACTAAAGTTAAGCGTGCCTTTTTCTAAGATCAGCCCAATGCTGGCAAAAGTGGCCAACTCACCATCTCTAAATCTCTTCATACTTCATAATTATTGAGTTTGGGGCTGAGAGTAGGGACATCAGTCATGACCCTGATAATGAACCCCTCCCCTGCTGAGCGGGCCACGCCCACTTTTCTGTGCCATATTGAGCGATAACAAATTTGACTGCTCCAAATTTCAACAGACATGGAGGTCCCAAGTTTTTATCAATTATTCTTGAAACTAGAGTTGGTGGACTGCAACTTAAAATAGAAAAAATCCTGGGACTTCCATGTAGGTTGACGCTAGTGCCACCTGAAGTCATACGCGATGCCATTTCCGACACATGGAAATTGGGTCCTAGTTCCAACCTACATTGGCCAAGTGTGTTTTCATGCATAAAATTTGACTTGGTCATCAGCTGCTATTAGTAGAACTGTCAAGACCCGGATCAATCAAATTGCAGGATTTCCTGATCCTTGCAGTCTTATTCCTGTAGTACAAACCCCAATTTCAATGAAGTTGGGACATTGTGTAAAACGTGAATAAAAACAGAATACAATGATTTGCAAATCCTTTACGACCTATATTCAATTGAGTACACTACAAAGACGAGATATTTAATGCTCAAACTGATAAACTTAATTCTTTTTTTTGAAAAAAAAGTCGCAGTCATTCACAAAGTGATGAACCTCGTGAATGACCGAGCCTTTCTGGGATGCTGCTTTTATACCCAATCCTGACACTCATCTGTTTCCAATTAACCTGTTCTCCTGTTCCAAACAGGTGTTTTTTGAGCATTCCTCAACTTTCCCAGTCTTTTGTTGCCCCGTCCCAGCTTTTTTGGAACGTGTCACAGGCATCCAATTTAAAATGAGTTAATATTTCCAAAAAAATAAAGTTTATTAGGTTGAACATTAAATATCTTGTCTTTGTAGTGTACTCAATTGAATATAGGTCGAAAAGGATTAGCAAATCAATTTATCTTATGTCAAAATACAGCGGAGGAATGCTAAGTGTTGCATATGGCTATTCAAGGTGCTGCCTAGTGCTACGTTTCCTGCCGCTTGCTGTTCGCACAAACAGTGCACCACAGGTTGATTTCCAGAAAATAAGAATGATCCCACAGTCAAACTCACTGTAGTAATTTGAGGGGAAATTTCGTTTCGCGTTTTGTGGAAACGCACCATAACAAAGCGAAGTGAAGTAGGATTTCAGTTTCACTGGAGTACCCCCTCTTACCCCTCAGCGCCTCCAGTGCTTCCCTTGGGGTACACTGCACAGCAGACCATTGCATATTTCAAATGGAACAAATGACAAAAACAGAGATTTTTAAGAGATATATCCATTTAAATTGCACAGATTCCATGCTGATGAATGTACATCCAGTAGAAGTTGTCAATGATAGACAATCACAGAGATAACAATAAAATAAAAAACAGCAAAATAACACAGGAAGCAGATGGTGAACCACACACATTGGCGCCATCATGTAACCAGTCCTCAGGGAAACTTGCTAGTCCATAGCTCTTCCAAACGAGGGCTTTTCACCTGTATGATTTTTTTCATGGCCTTGCAAATTTCTTTCGTGACTGAAAGTCTTCCCACACTGAACGCATTGGTAGGGCTTTTCACCGGTATGTTCTCTCTGGTGGTCATTTAAAAATAATTTCCGATCGAAGCTCTTCCCACATTGATCACATTTGTAGGGCCTTTCACCGGTATGTCTTCTCTGGTGGTTGTTTAAATAAGATGTCCATGCAAAAGATTTCTCACACTGATCACATTTGTAGGGCCTTTCACCTGTATGACTGCGATAATGGCGTTGTAAAAGGATTTTCTGAATGAATCTCTTTCCACACTGAACACATTTTTAGGGCTTTTCACCGGTATGTTGCCTCTGGTGGTTGTTTAAATAAGATTTCCGAGCAAAAGACTTCTCACACTGATTGCATTTGTAGGGCTTTTCACCTGTATGAATTTGATCATGGCATAGTAAATAGGTTTTCTGACTGAAACTCTTCCCACAGTGAACACATCTGTAGGGCTTTTCACCTGTATGTGTTCTCTGGTGGATATCTAAATGAGATTTTCGAGCAAAAGTCTTCTCACACTGATCACATTTATAGGGCCTTTCACCTGTATGACTTTGATTATGCCGTTGTAAATGGCTCTTGCTACTGAAACTCTTCCCACACTGAGCACATTTGTGGGGCTTTTCACCTGTATGACTTTGAAAATGACGTTTCAAATAGGTTTTCTGACTGAAACTCTTCCCACACAGAGCACATTTGTAGGGCTTTTCACCTGTATGACTTTGATAATGGCGTTGCAAATAGGTTTTCTGACTGAAACTCTTCCCACACAGAGCACATTTGTAGGGCTTTTCACCTGTATGACTTTGATAATGGCGTTGCAAATAGATTTTCTGACTGAAACTCTTCCCACACTGAGCACATTTGTAGGGTCTTTCACCGGTATGTCTTCTCTGGTGGTTGTTTAAATAAGATTTCCACGCAAAAGACTTCTCACACTGATCACATTTGTAGGGCTTTTCACCTGTATGACTTTGATAATGGCGTTGCAAATAGATTTTCTGACTGAAACTCTTCCCACACTGAGCACATTTGTAGGGCTTTTCCCCTGTATGACTTTGATAATGGCGTTGCAAATAGATTTTCTGACTGAAACTCTTTCCACACTGAGCACATTTGTAGGGCTTTTCCCCCGTATGACTTCGATAATGGCGTTGAAAAAGGATTTTCTGACTGAAACTCTTCCCACATTGATCACATTTGTAGGGCTTTTCAACTGTAAGAATTTTTTCATGGCATTGTAAATTGCTTCTCAGACTACAACTTGCCCTACGCTGAGCACATTTGTTGGGCTTTTCACCAGTATGTTTTCTCTGGTGGTTGTCTAAATTACATTTCCAAGCAAAAGACTTCTCACACACACCACATTTGTAGGGCTTTTCACTTGTATGACTTTGATAATGGCGTTGCAAATATGGTTTCTGACTGAAACTCTTCCCACACTGAACACATATGTAGGGCTTTTCACACCTATGTTTTCTCTGGTGGTCATTTAAGGAAGATTTTCGAGTAAAAAACTTCTCACATTGATGACATTTGTAGGGCTTTTCACCTGTATGAATTTTTTCATGGCATTGCAAATTGCTTTTTAGACTGAAACTCTTCCCACACTGAACACATGTGTAGGGCTTTTCACCAGTATGTTGTCTCTTGTGGTTATTTAAGGAAGATTTTCGAGTAAAAAACTTCTCACATTGATGACATTTGTAGGGCTTTTCTCCAGTATGAATTCTCTGGTGATTATTTAAATCAGATTCCGAAAAAAAGCACTTTCCACATTTACAGCATTGGTGCGGCTTTTCCATTGTAAGGATTCCCACATCATGGATTAAATTAGACTGATTTTTCCCTGATGTTTGACAGTTTGGATTGAGCGCTGCTGCTCTAGGATACGTTTCATTCTCTCCTTTTTCATCAACACCAGCTCCGTTAAGCGCAGTATTCATGACATCACTCCCAAAAATTGCACTTGATTCAAGCACATCATCATCAGATTTGATGTAAACACACTTTATGTCAGGCAACGCGCTGCCGTATTCAGTCTTAATAAAGTCTTTCACATCAACTTCCGTTTTGACTTCGTCAGGACATAGATGGGTCACACAGGCCAGTTCTGCCAAGTCAAGGCTCTCCATCTTAAGACCCCCAGAGCAGGTGGGGCTCAGATCAGTCTCTGTTTTTATCAGTGATGCTTCTGTGGGATGTAAATCACTGACCCTGCTGTTTGCAGTAACACACTCTGGCTCCAGTGTGTTGAGTCCTGCTGTAGTACATTTTGTCTCTGACTCTGCCATGTGGACAGACTCCAGTCCATGTAGTTCCTCTTCTTTCTCTCTGATCCTGTGCTGCTCGGGGAGCTCTGGTAGGGTCGTCTCAGTGTCCTGTCTCAGACAGACTCCTGCCTGCATCATTCTGCTGATCAAATGTGTTCAGATGTGCAGCTCCTGTAGGGAAACAGTGGAAAAGATTTTGGAATTATAGGGAGGATCTGGTCAGCATGCACAAACAAATAGATTGAAAGAAAACTACTAAAAATATTACTCAAAGAAATTATGATTTAATAAATTAAGTTGAATGTTGTGATTGAATGTAACAAAATGTTATGAAATGATTAATTGATGTTTAACTTCTTAAATTGGGCCTAAATGTAAATGATACTTAAAATGATTAAATGTACAATGCAATGAATGAATGAAATTTTAAAAATATCATGAAGCTGAAAATAATAGGCCTAATTGTGAGTGACATAACAATAATCTTGGCAAAGTAAGATTATAGACTATTGATTAGTAAGAAACCTGGTTGTAAACAAAGCAGGTTTTACACTATATCGCCTACTTAAGAAGCCTGGAGCACTTCCATTGAGTTGACTGAATATGCAGCGTTTTTCTGTTGCATTTGCTGTCAAGAGTTTAACTCACAGAATCGTTCCCAACATCATCAACTTGTGATTTATCTTTTCACTCATTCCTAAAAGCCAGTGAACGGGCACTTTTTTTGGAACTGGAAGGGTAAGTTGTCATACGTCTTTCATGTAATTTTCCTATGGAAGATATGGCTAACAATATTTATTTAAAAAATGCCATCTCAGAAATGCTTTTTCTTTTTCATAAAGCCAATTGCATTATCATTTTCATGATACAAATAATACATTTGCTTCTCTAAAATGAAAAATCATTTCCGAGAATGCAATTTCATTTGAAGATTTGCATTTTAATTTTATTTTTGTTAGCAATATGGTGAGGCACTTTTAGAAAATTAAAATGGCAATGGAAAATGCAATTTAATTTTCAATTTGTTATATAAAGCGCAGTGATGTTGCTAGGTACGCGTCCTGCGTCCCTGACGCATTAAAATCTGAAAGGACGCAGTGAACTCACTATCCATGCGTCCCAGGGACGCACCTCATTTTTCACATGAAAAACGATACATTGGGCCGATTTCACAAAAGCCTTTTAAGGTTTACACGCGGATAACTTTATTAATCGCGCGTTTAGCATGAATTTAATTTTAATCACCGTTTCACGAGGAGCAAATCGTCCCATGAATAACTAAAGGTCGCAAGTGACATTCCAGATGAAACCTGTTTTTCTGCACCACGACTTCGTGCTGCAGTAAAACAGGTTTCATCAGGAATGTCACTTGCGACCTTTTGTTATTCATGGGACGAACTGTCCGTGTGCGTCTAAATATTTTAAACGGCTGTGGTCAAATAACAAAAGAAAACTTAAACGCTCGTGAGGGTATGTTTAACTCGCGAAAACTACTACCACAGATTGATTTGCACCTAAATAAGTGACGCCGACTTGCCTTCATCTGGTTGCCTGATTGATTTTGAGCAAGACTTGCGCCTTTTCTGGAAAAGAAATGCATAAATAAAGTAAATTAAATGAATGCATAAATTAGTTGCTTTCTTCAGTTTCTTATTCACTTAATAGAGGGGTTTTGCAAGGCCACGTTTTTCGTTTACATCTCCGTTTACATTCTCTAAAAAGGCTACCGTGAGTGAAATCCGCACTGCATTTTTACTCTTCACCGATAATGAAAGCACAAATGAATGTGCGAAATCACCAAGAATGCCGCGGATGAAACCGTTTTGGTGAAGGATGCGTCTGACGTCAGCATCTTGCTCACGTCCACAGGACACGCAAAGAAAGTTTGACATTCTTTGAACCGAAGTGAAATTCTCGCCACGTTTTCTTTGCCGACATCTCTGTGCGAAATGCGTGTCCACAGCGCAACTACCCTTACTTACGGGGTTATTAACTGGTAACGACAATCGGAAATGCCCATTATGCAATGGCAGGTTGTCATATTTTGACCGCACCTGTTTAGTCTGAGGGCTAAACGCAAGGTTATCTGCATGCAACTAAACGTGCGATGATCCCATCTTGTGAAATGGTGGTTAAACGTTCGTTTAGCTGTCCGCGTACAACGGCATTTTAACATGCGTTGAAAATTTAAACGCATGTTCGTTATACGCACGCTAAAATGCTTTTGTGAAATCGGCCCATAGTGAACAACAACTGTTTAAAATCACAGTAACTAGCAAAAGAAACCTTGCTGTCAGCAGACCAGACAAGCCCTGTTTCAGCCCTCTCACCACAACATATCTGCTTCATTTTATTTTTCTCAACAGACTTTCCACTGTGTTAGTTAAGTTTCATTTTTGTGCTAGAAGTTTCACAGTGATTGACTCAATTCATTTGATTTAGTTGATGTTCAAACAAGAGGATTTTGGTGTTATTTTGGTGACAATTTATTTGTTGACTGTCATGGTGATGAGAATGTTCTGTTTATGTGTTAAAATCAGCACTTTCATTGATAATTTATTTTGGTGCTACAGACACCATTTTGTTTTCATTCGAATTTTAGTAATTTATTTTGGTTCTAATTATGTTGCTACAAAAATGCTATTTTATTTGAATTTTGTATGTCATGCCACTGTGACAGTTGTTTTGCAATAAACTTTTCAGATTTGGAATTTTATTTATTTAATTTCAAATACATTTTGAACATACGTGAATATATCCATTAATTATAACCATATCATACCATACCACCATCAACAGAGTTTAACACTACAATTTAAGAAATAGAAGAATATAAGAAATCGAAAGAAATATTTTTTTTCATTGGGGACCCATTAAATTTCCCAGGGACCCACTCAAATCACCACCTGTGGGTCCCGGGGACTCACTAAATTGAAAACCTATCAACATCGCTGAAAGTGCATACATAAACTTGAAAATGAAAAAAGCAATGTGAAGGATTACATTTTCATTACGATACAAATAATGCGTTGGCTTCTTAAATAAAACGCAATTCAAAGAACATATTTTCATTTTAAGAGCCAGAGTCTGTAACTTTGGACCAGCTCATAGAAGGGGGTGATATATCATGTTCCAGTAGGCCACTGACGTTTTTTGTGGGGGTCAATATATTGTCCAAACTGTTAAAAATTACTTTTTTTTAATCAGAAGATCCCTTTGGGGTGGAAATTACAGCCCTTTTTAGGGTAGGGGTGAAAAGGGCCAAAATAGTGACATAGTCTAAAGCTGGACTTTGACCTTCAAATATTATGGTGTGCCCTCAGTGAGCCTCCTTGATCTTATGGTATATGAATGTATGCGTAGAGTTCTTCCATTTAGTGTTATAATTTTCAAGGCTTACTGAGGGAGCCACTTCAAATCATGACTTTTTGCATCTGGGACTACATTTGAGACCCTCCCAGGGCCTGCGCCCTCATGAAACCTTGCTTATTCATGTGTATTTGGATACATTGGGACTAGTTCTTTCCAAATTTGCATAAATTAAATTGCTGTGGTTTAGTTAGGGCGCTTTTGCATAGGTGGCGCTTTTTATGCCAAGTACACAATTTTAGGCGATTTTCATTTGGCCGTATCTCAGTGCGCCCCCTATGGGTTTCAGTGAAACTTTTTTTATTGTGTTTCTCTAGATCTCTGCTATTCATGATGAAAATATCAAGAAGGCTTTTTGTCTCGTTAACCCTCTTTGTGCTAAAACGTTCACACCAGATCACACTCCACTTTAATCAAGAAAGACAAAAGGTTAGTTCTCCAGTGCTCCAGTAGGCGACTCATATGTCAGGTGGCAGCACTGCTGCGACCACCTGTTTTGATGGCATGTTCAGAGTCTGAATAGAGCCGTGGAAATCCTGCTTTATCACGAACATCTTCTGATTTTAAGACCTGCGAGCGGAATGCATCGTTCCATCTTTACCTTGTGGGATATTGTGCTAACGATTAGTTTTGCTCCCAAGATATTAGATCATATATTTTCTGATCACATTTTTGAATGGGTGCAGCCTGTGTGTATGCATAATGCATGCAGCAGTGCAGAATGTAAAGACAAGGTCCTCAACCCCTCTGAAAAGTACTATGGTTACCGCTATGGTTTGAAGTAATGCAGAATACTTTGTTGCATGACTCATTTGATGAATATGAATACCATAAGGACCCCCAAGGACAAAAAAGCTAGCTTTGCCTCTGCTTTGGTGCATACAGAGTTCATTAATATGTCATGTCTCTTCTTTTATTTTAGTGCACACCTCAAATACATGCCATGGATTTCAAACTAAATGATCAAGATGAGTATGGGGAGTGTAAATTTTTTGAAACATTACATGACTGTGGGGAACATCGGAAAAGATGTTAGACTGTTCTTGTAACTGAGAAGGCCTGGGCAAGCATGTCTTTCAGGCAGTCACTAGTTGTTTTGGGTTAAAACTTCTGGACAAGGATGTCCTTCAGTTCGTTTTGAACTATGTTGTGAGATTTTCTGAAAAAATCTGTCCAAAAGTTTTAGTCAGTTGTGAACTATGTGCAATTCAGTTGCTGTCCTGAGAACCTCTTAAGGAGCGTGTCCCTTAGTTAGAATGACAGGCAGTCATTTATTTCAGACTATTTCAGGAATACCAACGCAGAAGCCTCTGTTACTGGTACAATTTTTATATAGTTTTTATCCCATGCTAAACAATTCTAGAATTATTGAGTCATTATTCTGTGGTGGTGGCACCAACAGAAAGATGCCGTCCATTAAGGCCCAAGTATCTTCAGCACCTATGGGTGCCTTGATTGTTGTTTTTCTGACTTTTCAGTTTTAACATTTTAATAAATTGTTGCTTTTTTGAATAAGTTCTCTTGCCTTAATGCTCTGAAAACACTCAAATAATTCTCCCCATTGGTTGGTGGGGACTGAAACAAAAATGGGCATTTTTCGGAGGTGGTGCTTGATTGCGACATGCGCAAAAACTCTGGCATGTAAAGGGTTAATGGGGCAAAAAGCCTTCTTGAAATTTTTATCATGAGTAGCAGAGATATAGACAAACATAATAAAACAAGTTTCACTGAAATCCATAGGGGGCGCACTGAGATATGGCCAAACGAAAATCGCCTAAAATCGCATTCTTGCCATAAAAAGCGCCACCTATGCAAAAGCGCCCTAACTAAACCACCGCCATTTATGCAAAATTGGAAAGGACTAGTCCCAATGTATCCAAAAACACATAAATAAGCAAGGCTTAATGAGGGCGCAGGCCCTGGGAGGGTCTCAAATGTAGCCCAAAATGCAGAAAGTCATGATTTGAAGCGCCACCTATAGGCGGCGCTCTCAGTAAACCTTAAATTATTATGCTAAATGGAAGAACTCTACCCATACATTCATATACCATAAGATCAAGGAGGGTAACAGAGGGCGCGCAAAGATATTAGAAGGACAAAGTCCAGATTTTGACCATGTCACTATTTTGGCCCTTTTGACCCCAACCCTAAAAAGGGCTGTAATCTCCACCCCGAAGGGATCTTCTGATAAAAAGCGTAATTTTTGTCAGTTTGGACGATATATCTACGCCCACAAAAATCTTCAGTGGCCTACTGGAACATGATATATCACCCCCTGGTTCATAGTTACAGACTCTGGCTCTTAATATTGTTAGCTATAGGTTTTTCAGGTTTTCCTGCCAGTACATGTTGTAACAATAGTAATTGTGCATACTTTAGGAATGATGGTCTGATTGAGAATGCTGACATTTTCAGGAAAAGAATAGCAGTAAATGCTACTAGCAATCCCCAAGCATCTAAATTAGAAATTTTGGGGGGGGGGAGACCCCGGACCTCACGCCTTTGGTGCTAAATAACTCGGCTACCGCCTACTCTCAATGTTGGGCCATCTACTTCAAAAAATATTGACACTCCTGATTGTGCAATAAAAATGATTTATATCATCAATACTAATCCGACAGAAAAAAATTATTTTTGGTCTTCTTCCTCATTGTGAGCTCCCTCTAGTGACAATTCACAATATAGACATTAGACAAGTCTCTTCATACAAATACCTGAGTGTTATGACAGATGCCCCTCTATCATGAACTCCCATACCGAACGTATTTTCGAGAAAATACAGCAGTGTGTTTGTTTTCGTCATAGACCTAGATCTTTCTTTAAATCAGTGATTCAGAGTGTCATGCTGCCCAGCAGTATGGCTAGCCTCAGCAGCCTTTCTACTGGGAAACTTATAACTAGACTATACAATAAAATCAAAGTTTGTGCAAAGATTATTAGCCTTGTGGCAAGCAACTCACAACAAGAGCATGGTAAGACTTGCTAACAGTATCTCTTCCGACTCCTTGCAGGTCTTAAATAAAGAAAACCAACTTCCACCCCCCAAAAGGCAATTTAGAGTTCCTCTATTTACATGTAACAGGCTGAAGAATTAATCAAAATATCTGCCAATCCAGTTGCTAAAGTAAAATCACTGTCCTGCGTCCAGAGATCTCTATTTGGAGGATATAATTTGTATAACTGTCATGACGGTTTGATGTTTTCGATATACCAAAGGAAAGTGTCATACCGTTAGCCTCATAACATAATTGCCCATGTCATATTTTTGCCAAATTGAGATTTCGGCTGCCTGTTCTTTCGCATTGGCAAAAAAAAAAAAAAAAAAAGTTTTTTTTCCCTTTTCTCAAAACCTTACAAAAATCCATCCTCTTAAATAATAATAATAATAATAATAATAATAATAATAACCTTTAAAAAATTTGGCTCAGGATATGTGCTAATGAATCTTTAATTTGCGAGTGACTTCTTGATCAGAATTGCCTAAGGATGCAAAATGAATTTCAGTGTAAACTGACAAAGTTGTATCAGATTTAGGCAGGTTGCGATACTAAATTTTTCTATTGCAATATTTGCATGGGATTTTATCACAGTCTATAATATTATCACAATAGTGTAATCGCAAAAAAAAAAAAAAAAAAAACCTTAACAGAACTTTTGTTTAAAAAATAATCAAACAATTACTTCTTGAATCACAATATCACAGTTCTTATTGAATAATAAAAAAAAGTAAGGCAATAAGAGTTATATGAGAGCAATCTCTGCAAATAATCAAAAACACCAATAAATAACTACAGTTAATGTGCAACCCCTCTAAAGGTAACATAAAGTGCAAACTTGCCAAACTTTATGATAAAAAACATGAAGGGAAAAAAATCACTTGAACATTGTCAGTAGGACTGGGTGATAAATTTATCACGATCATTTTAAGCGCAATAACACCTGCCGTGGGGGCAAACAAATGAGCTTGCTCCTGGTGTTTTCCACATCCTACCTGATGCAGTCTTGGACACATGGCAATCAAACGTAAGAGACTATCTGAAATGCTTCTGGGAAGCAGAAAAATTGTGCTTTGAAGTCAGCTAATTGTAGCCCCCAGACGAAGCTGGGTCTACTATGGATTTGGCCTCGTCACACGTCTAATCTGCCGCCATGGAGATTTCCTTGTGCACGCTCAACAAGCCACAAATTTAAAGGCTATTTCTTTTATATGGGCAGTGGTCAGGACACAACGCCTTTTGATTCTGGTTGCCAAGGTAACAGAATTCACGAAGTAATCGACAATTTTCAGTCAAAATAAGCCAGAATTAACACAGGAGATAACCAGGCCCCTCCTGCTGAACCCTTCAGTGTGTCAAGAACAGCCGTAGAATTGGTAATATACGGAACTATACCTTTTGATGACCAGCAGCCTTTTGTGATGTTGTGATATATTGTGGGTCAAAAACTTACACAAAATGAGGAAAACAAAGGAACATGTGGGCGATCGGGGGCTACATCCATTGGTCGCGGGCGACCGACCTGTCTAGTTAATAGCGAGGTTGGACAGCTTCCAACAGCTGGGCATAATTAGCCTACCCCAAAATCTATTACTGCGTTCTATGCCTAACCAAGATGAGGCAATTTATTTAGCCAGCTCACAAATCATGACCAATAAGTAGCCAATAATGATTAAAGTGAAGAAGTGATAATGAGAAGACGACACACCAAACTAGGCTTTTTATGTTATATTAAATGTCAATAACCTGACTTATTAGCAAAAAAAAAAAAAAAAAAAACTTCCAGAGTTTCTCATTGCAACATTTTTGTGTATTATTGAGGATTAATTAAAAATAAATTCTTATCAAGATGGCCCTGATTTTCAAGCATCTAAGAATATAGGCTTACACCATGTGAAAAACATTTTGTCAGGCATATATATTGTGCAGGGCTGGCGATAAGCGGTATCACATCGCAAAATGTGATCAGTTTTTTTTTTTTTAAATGCGCCAATCTGCGACGGGCTTTTGAAATCCCCGTCGCAAATTTTGGGATGCAGTCTTCGCATAATGTGAATAGAAGTTTTCGCGCATTTTTGAACAAAAACGAGCTCCTACAGTCTCTTTATGTCGTCCTGATCGAACCTCCGCTACCGCATTAAGGATAACCTAACGGCACGACTCTGAAACCGTGTTCCTACCTCCGCGCCAGTCCCGCCCACAGAGCTAAATAAAACACTAGATTAGACAACGTCGTTGGCAGAACCTACAACAAAACGTGAGACGCGTCTGCCATCTTGTGTAAGGAATCGGCGGGGAATTGCGCAATCAAACACCGTACGCGACTAGATCAAATGAAATGAACACTGGACTGGTGTCACATCAGCCTACAAGTACGACTATTATTTTATAAATTATTTTGTTTACGGGTGTCTGTTGTCAGGAAATGCTTAATATAGTTAAAATAAAAAAAAATCTAATTTAAATTAATTGTACATATAAATAAAAGAGTTATATTTATATCTAAGGAATGCTGTTTGCATATTTTGAACACATGTACATTTGTATTTGTACCTTGAATTCCTGTAATGCTCTTTATTCTAGATTTTGACCATTTTAATTTTAAAAATTATATGTTCATCTTGGTTCATAATTACCAGTATTAATTTCTTTCACAGTAAAAATATTATGTATGATAAAAATCAGTCCTGAATATTCACTCATTCACAGCCTAAGCCAGGTGAGTGGCTTAGGGCGAATCAACTAAAACTTACTAATTCCTATTCAGTTACTGAGTTACTCCATATTAGCAGTACGTGGGACCCAGTTGGTAAGTCCAAGTAGTTTTAGTACTGCAATGCTACTGTAACTCAACTGCTTTGGTCTTCAACAGGCTATTTTGATTAGCCTTAGTACTGTTAGCCAACTGTTCCAAGAGTTGAACATAAAAAGTTAAAATGCATATACAGACGTTTTTGTTAAGTTTTATTTTTTGCTCCACAGTTCCGAAAAATGCTGCAAAATGCAACAGCCTTATAGAGACTGCGTAGCGTTTTTGTTACGCAGTTATTTTTGCTCAATGCCAGCCCTGTTGTGACTTCTGACTTACTTTCGCATTCGCGCAAAATCGTTCAAGGTAAATCCGAGAAATAATCTGGAAAACACAGTTAGGCAAAACTGCGCCGTTTCATGGTCATTTAAATTTCAAAATGAAACCAACAAAAATGCAATTAAAATGAACTAAACTGTCAATTAATTAAAATTAGTAATTGAAAGAATCAACTGTTTGATTGCCAACTGAACAAAGTAAATGGAACAAGGTGAGAGCAACGGCTGGTTAAAAGGTGATGATTCTGCGGACCTTCACGTTGTGCCATTAAAGGGGTAGTTCAGAATTTTGGACATAGGGCCTCATTTCCAAATTAGCCGGTGTGCTATTTATAAGTGGAGACCATTTTCAACAATTTTCATTCAGTACTTCTATTTGCAGAGTTCGCTGGTGCTAGGCAAGCGCAAGTCTACAGTAACTGCTAGCCTGCCAATAAAAACAGCCTTACCCACTCCACAGTACACCCGAGGCAAATAAATTATAACGCCAGAAACAAAACTACCCTTGCATCGCATTGCATTTTGAGGGACCAGTGTGACTGTCTCAGCAGCAGCGTAGTTTATATTTTGTTCCCAGTAGTTTGAGTGTTTCTTCTTCGTTTCTTATCCATTGTAAGCTGTAAGGGAAAACTTGACGTTGTTTTTCAGATCACAGTGGGGAAAAATAAAACCTCCGCCGGGTGCCTAAAGAGCAAGAGAGCGGCATGTGGAAAATGCACCGTCAATGTGCTGAATGTCTGTTGAGGGCACGTATTATCACATATTCATATTGATAAAAGAGGGGTTTCGTTAACATGCGATTTTGGCCCGCAGGGTTTGGGATCGGAAAAATGAATGATGTTTTAATACGCAAATTCCTGTAAAGGTACCCATACTGTCAAACACTTCCATAAGATTTCACGTGATAGTTTCCTAATTTTGCCATGACTTGTGCTAGAAGTAATGAACACGGACGATTTTGTGCAAAATGTGGCAATACACCTATTCAAACAAGAGGCCCATGGGCCTTAACGGTCACCTGAGTTGTATGAAAACTGATGTTATTGATGTGAAAGAACCAAATATACCCATCATTTTCCTATATAAAGTATAGTAAACTTCACCCCCTCCCCAAGGGCAAACATGAAGCCTGGGGGCCATGAAATGAACAATTTTGATAAAGCACCTGAAGACCCTTCCATCTATGAAGAGTATTGTTTTCCAGCATATCTGGGTCTCGAGAAGAGTTTGAAAATTTCAGCCAATTTGACAACTTTTAGCCCCGCCCCTCAGAGCACCTGGGGGTGGGCACCATGTAACTCACAATTTTGGTGCATATATGACCAAGGAAGGTTCCTGCAGAATTTCATAGAAATCGGATCAGCGGTTTCTGAGAAAAAGTGGAAAATGTATTGATCACTTTTAGCCCCGCCCCTCAAAGTCCCTGGGGGGGGCACCATATAATTCACAATTTTGGTGCATAATTGACCAAGGAAGGTTCCTACAAAATTTTACTGAAATGGGATTAGCGGTTTCTGAGAAGAAGTTGAAAATGTATTGACCACTTTTAGCCCCGCCCCTCAGAGTCCCTGGGGATAGGCACCATGTAATTCACAATTTTGGTGCATAATTCACCAAGGAAGGTTCCTGGCAAATTTAATTGAAATCGGATCAGCGGTTTCTGAGAAGTCGAAAATGTATTGACCAGTTTTAGCTGCGCCCCTCAGAGGCCCTGGGGGTGGGCACCATAGAATTCGCAATTTTAGTGCATAATTGACCAAGGAAGGTCCCTGCAAAATTTTATTGAAATCGGATCAGTGGTTTCTGAGTAGAAGTCGAAAATGTATTGATCACTTTTAGCCCTGCCCCTCAGAGTCCCTGGGGGTTGGCACCATATGATTCACAATTTTGGTGCATATTTGACCAAGGAAAGTTCCAGCAAAAGTTTATTGAAATCGGATCAGTGGTTTCTGAGTAGAAGTCGAAAATGTATTGATCACTTTTAGCCCTGCCCCTCAGAGTCCCTGGGGGTTGGCACCATATGATTCACAATTTTGGTGCATATTTGACCAAGGAAAGTTCCAGCAAAAGTTTATTGAAATCGGATCAGTGGTTTCTGAGAAGAAGTCGAAAATGTATTGACCAGTTTTAGCTGCGCCCCTCAGAGGCCCTGGGGGTGGGCACCATAGAATTCGCAATTTTGGTGCATAATTGACCAAGGAAGGCCCCAGCAAAATTTTATTGAAATCGGATCAGCGGTTTCTGAGTAGAAGTCGAAAATGTATAGACCACTTTTAGCCCTGCCCCTCTGAGTCCCTGGGGGTTGGCACCATATAATTCACAATTTTGGTGCTTTATTTGATCCAAAGAAGGAAAGTTCCAGTTTTAGCAAAATTTTATATATTTGAAAAGGTTCGGATCAGCGGTTTCTGAGAAGAAGTCGAAAATGTTTACGGACGCATGACGGACGACGATGGACCAAGGCCGATTAGAATAGGTCACTTTGAGACTTCGTCTCAGGTGACCTAATAAAAAATCAATACATGAAGGACCATGAAATAAAATATGATCTTTCTAAAATGTCCTTGTGTTGTAGCGAATTTGTATACGATTATGTTATTAAAGTAAAAACGAAGCCGCAGGCCACCTGAAGGACCATGAATTAAGATACAATATGTCTAAAATATCCTGGTGTTGTCGTGAATTAGTATACTATTTTGTTGTTAAAGTAAAAAAAAAAAAGTCGCTGGCTGCCTTCAAGTAAAATGTTTACGCATGTATGGTACAAATCGAGCAGGAATTCTATGCACTTGCGCAGTGCTAGTATTGCGCATGCAGAGAACCGATCGGGCAGGAGGTAGTCTATGACAAGCGAAGAAGGTAACAATGCAAAAAGGCGAAGTGAAACCGGCGCGCTTTGTATTCACAATACATAGCTTAAAGGTACCATCCCAGGCGGCTGGAATTGCAATTTTTTTTTCGAACTGCACAACTGATAAGCACCCACCCCCTCCGTCCAATCAGGAATCACCCAAACCACACCCCCACCACTCAGTTCGTAAGCGTGCTTCGTTCCACCACAAACAGCTGACGGGTGCGGCCGGCGTTCTGACAATTTGTGCTGCCTTGTCAAAAAATGCTACTGTAAGGCAAAGCGAATGAGTTGGATAAGTTTGTTTGAAGATATATGCCAATATACACCATTATCATCCAATCTCTGTGTTTTCAAGAAAACCCACTGTGTACATGCAAATATAAATACGCTAAAAGGTCGAATGGCCCACCGAAAAAAGACGTATTTTTATAATTTTTGAAAATACTTGAGATGTGAGCAAAGAAATAGAGCCCAAGATTTTAGGCTTGCACAAGCGCAGAACCGTGAGGTAGCATATTTTGATAGCACCGGAGACAACATTACAACACAGACAGCATTAGCAGCGGTGGATATCGATGGCGGTTGCACAGGATTTACAGCATAGCCAGGGAATAATAGCCCACACACAAGTAGGCCACTGGCAGTCAGACCTAACGTTACATCACACAAAGCCACCAACAACAACACCTGTATCTTTCAACACTGGATTCACAGCATAACCAGGGCATTATAGCCTACACACAAGTTTCCTAGGCTAGTGCCAGTCTCTAGGCATACAACAACAAGCAAACATTAGCTACCCATTACTAGGCTGTAGCTAACGTTATTTGGCTAACACCAAAAGTAGCCTAGACCTTACTACTCAATGTGCATAGACTACACTTTCTGTCTGTGTACAGCATTCACACAGAAAGAAAAAAGACAAGAAGCTAGCTTACCAGTCTAAGAGAAACTCCGCTCTGAAAAGGTCAGTTTTAAAAACCTTTCAGTGTCTTCAGTTCTCTCCAGCGGTGGAATGCTTCTCTGCCAAGGGATACTCGAGTTGCATTTGCAATTTCTACATATTCTTGTCTCTCTTGCATACTTTCAATGAAGGTTTTTGTCTTTTTAGCTGGTGGTTGACCGCTGGGTGCAGTTGGAGGTCGGAAAACTGGCTGCTCGTTCGGCTGCGCCATGACTCCGTCCGAATGCCTAGCTTTCTAGCTATTGCTGGCTATGTAGATACAGCCAAAGTGCGGCACATTGGAATGCACATGCAGACAGCGTGCATGTTGATTTGGCAGTTTGACTGACAGACAGATAGACTCAGATTTTTATAATTTTGCCAAAACATGAGCCGCCTGGGATGGCACCTTTAAGTGAACCGTATTGTGGCTTAAGGGGTCTAAGGGCGGTTGTTGTGTTCACATACGCACAAAAAATGCTAAGTCATCGATCTGAGTTTGAAAAGGACCAAGTGTGAAAACACCCTTATTTAGCCATGACGAGTAAAGGTGTCCAAAAATAAGAATTTTTCTAATGGCTGTCAAAAGAATTGTCCAACAAATTAATAGAGAAGATCATTGCCTGGCACAAACTATGAAAACGATATAAAAAGGTAGCACAGGCACTGAATTTTCGTGGAGATCTGAAGCATAGTTTGCAAGTTCAGAGTTAAAGGAAGCACGGCTACAGTACCAGGATGTGGCAGAAAGAGGAAGCTATCAATGGCTGTCACTAGATTCCTGAGGAGACCGGTGGTCAAAAACCCTTGAGTGAGACCCGCAGCAAGACTTGGAGACAGGAGGCATTGAAGTTTCAGTTTGCACAGTAGGGCGTATACTAAACGTTGAAGGTCTCCATGCCGAAACTCCAAGACATGCACCACAATCCAAAAGCACAAGCTCCAATATGCTCAAAACCATGTAAATAAGTGAGAACTTTGAGGATATTGTTCTGTGGAGTGATGAAACAAAACTGGAATATTTTGGGCTTGTTAATCTGTGGCATGTCTGCAGGAGGAATATGCTGAAAAGTACACCCTGCCAACAGTGAAGAATTGTGGGGGCTTTTTGATGCTCTGCGGCTGCCTAGCTTCCTCTAGCACTGGAAATCTGCAAAGTGTGGAGGGAAAAATGGATTCAGTCAAGTACCAGGATATCCAAGGAGAAAATGTCATGCCGTCTGTAGGGAAGCTGACGCTTGGGCATCATTGGACCTTCCAAAAGGACAATGATCCTAAGCATACCTCAACATCCACCAGGGCTTGGTTTCAGAAGAAGCCTGGAAAGATTCTAGAGTGCCCATCACAGTCTCCTCACTTGAACCCCATAAAATAAAAAAAATATAAAAAAAAATCTGGCAGGATTTGAATAAGACAGTGCAGCATGTAAACCCTAGAATATTTGTGAACTGGAGGCCATTGTCCATGAGGACTCAGCTAAGATTCCTTGGGAATGCTGCAAAAAGCTGTTGTCTTGCTTATGCATCAAATTTCCAGCAGGTCATAGCGTCAAGAGGGTGCTCTACTAAGAATTAAAGATGCTTGTCATGAAGAGGTTGAATAATTTTGAGTCTGCAGTAGTCATTATAAGTGGCATTTTGTGTTGAATTTGGAAGAGCCACTTGTGATATTTGTTGTGTGGAGTCATTTAAATTGTTCTTGTTTGATTAGTTCATGGCAAACAGCTGAAAGTTTGTAAATTTTGCCAGTAAACCTACAACCCCCAATTCCGAAATAGAGCGGACAAAGCGTAAATTGTGAATGAAATCAAAATGCAATGACATTCAGATCACATGAGCCAATGTCATTTACAATAGAGCACAGAGAACATTTCAAATGTTGAAACTGAGACATTTTACATTTTTATCCACAAAATGAGCTTATTTCAAATTTTCTGGCTGCAACAGGTCTCAAGAAAGTTGGTAAACAGGCAAAAAAAGGGCTGAAAAAGCAATTAATATATAAGAGAATCAGCTGAAAGAACATTCAGCAAGTAATTAAGTTAACTGGCATCAGGTGTGTAACATGATTGGCTATAAAAGGGATGTCTAAGAGAGGCTGAGTCTCTCAGAAGTAAAGATGACCAGAGACTCTCCAACCTGTGAAGGCTTGCATAAAAAAATTGTGGAATACTTTAAAAACAATGTTCCTCAACGTCAAATTGCAGAGGCTTTGAAGGTCTCATCATTGACAGTGCAGAACATCATCAAAAGATTCAGAGAATCTGGAAAAATCTGTGTCCGTAAGGGACAAGGCCGAAGACTTTTATTGAATGCCCGTGATCTTCGGGCGCACAGACACCACTGCATCACTCACCGGCCAGATTCTGTCATTGACATTACTAAATGGGCCCAGGAATACTTCAAAAAACCACTGTCTGTAAACAGTCCGCCGTGCCATCCACAGATGCCACCTAAAACTCTATCATGCAAAAAGGAAGCCATTGTTGAGCATGATCCAGAAGCGCCGCCGTGTTCTGTGGGCCAAGGCTCATTTAAAATGGACTGTAGCAAAGTATCCTGTTGTCAGACAAGTCCAAATTTGACATTCTTGTTGGAAATCATGGGTGTCGTGTCCTCCGGGCTAAAGAGGAGAAAGACCACCCCTCCTGTTACCAGTGGTCAGTTCAAAAGCCAGCATCTCTGATCATATGGGGATGCAATAGTGCATATGGTGTGGGACACTTGCATGTTTTAAAAACCATGAATGCTGAAAGGTATATAAAGGTTATAGAGCAACATATGCTCCCCTCCAGACGACATCTATTCCAGGGAAGGCCCTGTGTATTTCAGCAGGACAATGCAAAACCACATACTGCAGCTACTACAACAGCATGGCTTCATAGTAGAAGAATCCGTGTGCTGAACTGGCCTGCCTGCAGTCCTGATATTTCACCGATTGAGAACATTTAGCGCATAATTAAACGAAAAGTCCATCAAAGGAGACCCAAAACTCTCCAGCAGCTGGAAGCCTGTATTAAATAAGAGTGGGATCAAATTCCAATGGTTGAACTCAAGAAACTTGTCTCCTCAATGCCCAGACACCTCCACTCTGTGTTAAAAATAATAGGGGATGCTACACCATGGTAAACAGGCCCCTGTCTCAACTTTTTTGAGACCTGTAGCAGCCCTTAAATTTGAAATGAGCTCATTTTGTGGATAAAATTGTAAAATTTCTCAGTTTCAACATTTGCTATGTTATCTCTGTTCTATTGTGAATAAAAAACTGGCTGGTGTGATTTGAAAGTCACTGCATTTTGATTTTATTCACAATTTACACTTTGTCCCAACTATTTCCGAATTGGGGTTGTAATTTGCAAAGGGGGTTGAATAATTTTGATTGCAACTGTGTATGATGACAACACGCGACCTTCATTCCACAGTGCAGTGAGCGCACACTCTACAAGCAACACGGCCCATCCAGGTCAAATGAGGCCCCGTTTGCACAGCTGGCTGACAAGCACGTTAAAGCTTTTTGCTATTAAAGCATTAATTTACACATGTAACAGTTGACGTGGAATCTTGAATTTATTAATTTAATGACGAAAATCATTAGTATGCTAGCTAGCAAATAATTCATCCTGCTGACTTGGTAAATGGACTGTATTTATAAAGTGCTTTTGCAGGGTTGCCAACTTTGGTCATTTGCCTGGAGTGAGATTTCTCCCCAAACATGTGCATGCAGCGGCCTACTAGAAATTTTGGGCCGCAGCCGTCACCGCTGCAAACCTCTTACGGTCTAAACCTATAGGCCTACCGACGACCATAATTTCCCAATTATTAAAAAAGGTCATAATCTATGAGGTAAATACATGGGTGAGGGCTATACATTGGAATGCATCTTTTCATCACTCTACCTTGTCATTAAATCATGATCTGATTCTAATTCAATAGCTAATGTTTAGTAAACTGAGGTTAATACACTGGTGAGGTTAATACATGGTTTTGTTTTTTAGTTTGCATAAAACACTGACCTGAGGTTGATACATGGTGCAGCTTATGTTCAGGAAATGACTGTATATTAGGCCCTTAGAATGGTCCAGTATGCTCTTGTCTATCTCAACAATTTTGCTTTTGCTAATTTTACTGGGAAAAAAATTAGTGGGAAAGTTTCTTGAAAAATCTCCAGTTCATTTACTGATTTAACCTTGTTAACAAGTGTCAGTATTTGTGAACTGAAAGAATAATACATGTGCTCACAAAAAGTCCTGTCTTTACAAGTGCCTTCTCTGTAAACTGGAACAACAAATAAACTGGCAATGCAGATTTGCGCGTACTTGCTTACAGGAAGCCGAAGCAATGTCATAAACAAATATTAAAACAGTTATGCAGAGTTCAATGCTTGATCAATATACAATGTGTTCTCCTTTAAATACGCGCTTTTACACCCAAACAAAAAAAGCTGACGTTTATTTTCAGTCTTCTTTCATAATCCGATTAACAAAATGTTAAAACGATATACAGAATAGCCGAGAATTTTACCTAATTGATTTTTCAAATTTCCATCCTTGCAGTCTCGAATTGAAGCGTATACGTGAATTAATCTTTTTGTCATTATCTCCTCTATCAGTATACGGGCTTCCTATAGGCTTGGTCTTAATTGTTTTGATTGTCAATCAGGCATAGTACGTGGGAACAGGTTCACAAAATCCTGTAGTTTGGGTCACTGCATCACCTCACCGCAAGTCTCTGGCTTCCTGTAAGCAAGTACGCGCAAATCTGCAGTTTCGTGAGAATTTCAGGTTCGATATACTGAGTAATAACGCCGCGGAAACTTTAACTGGCCCGTCATTCTGCCGAATAGTCTTACTAAACTAGTTAATCTTCTGATTGCGCCTCACCAAATGAACCACCGACCGCACGTCACTGGTAGTTACCTAGCTGACCTATACAAACATGGGGTGCATCTCAAAGCCTAGGCTGCATCCTGAGTAGGTTGCATTTTTAGGGGTCGTCATTATCTTCACCTGCCAAACAAACATTTAGGGTAAGGGACAAGGTTGAATTAAGGGTTAGTTTTAGAGCTAGGTTTAGGGTTAGGGGTTAGAGTTAAGGTTAATTTTAGGGAAACCAGTAACGAGTCACTTTAACTAAAGCTGTTTAATCGAGATAAAATGATGTTACATCAGTTTGGTGGATGGAATTAAGTGATGACCCCTAAAAATGCAGCCTTCAAAGGATGCAGCCTACACTTTGAGATGCACACTAGCTTTCATTACACCTAAAACTTTACCGTTTCCTTGCTATGCTAAGAGTACATTATGCAACTTTGTCAGACAACGTTGAACTATGAAATACAGGCGAGCAAGTAGGCCTATCTTGTTTTGATAAATCATATTTTTCTTACTTCGATAACCGCTCAGATTTCACACCTCGCCAGTCCCACCTCTGCTTTACTGGCTCTGACCCTCTGACCAACACTGAACTTTTTGCCAATAAATAGGCAGCAGACGGACGTCACTGACGTAATGAAGGCAAATGTTTTCAGTGAATCAACAATCAGAGAAAAGTGTAAATAATGCATTAGACACTGGAGTAGTCTAATTAGGAGTTTAGAGCCCATGTAAAACAAGAGCTTGTTCATAGTCATTCAGAAATGAGTGCACGAGTGGAAAAATTTACAACATAAAATAATGTCAGATTTGGCGTGAGATTTCTTTCTTGAGCGTGAGAGCGCGAGATTGTGGCTGAATGCGTGACTGTCACGCCAGATGCGTGAGAGTTGGCAACCCTGGCTTTTGAAGCCACCTGACATGACCCCAAAGCGCTTAACAACATGCATCACATTCACCCTGATGGCGGAGGCTGCCATCAGGAGCAGCCTGGGGTTCAGTGTCTTGCTCAAGGACACTTCGACACGTTCTCTGGCGGTGCCGGGGATCGAACCAGAAACCTTCTGATTCCTAGGCCGCCCGCTCTGTACCTCCTGAGCCATGCCGCCGACTTGAACAAACTAGAAGCTTACACCATTATCATTCTCCAATTGCAGCTCCTTGTCTTGCTCCGGTTTCGCCATTGGCCGAAGCACTCAGAACTTCTCGGCAGATTCCGTTACTCTTCATCAAGCCTCGGAGGTGTGACAGAAAGTTGATGTGCTGCTCCACCTGACATTTTCTATGCCGGAAGACCTATTTACGCAGTTGTCTAAATCCATGCACTACGTCGCCACTTAAAAATGGACGCAATACTGACCTTCGCAAAACCTATGCGTGGTGAAGCTTCTTCGTCTCTTGACACAGGAGGCAACACGATGTTTTTATCAATTTGATATCGAACTCATCGTTGCTGCCACTGGACGCCGGCATGTCTATCCAGAAAAAAAAAAAAAAAAAAAAAGTTCGGTGTTGTGCAATTTTTCGACTCCCTGCCAAAATTCTACCCCCGCCTCGTGAACGCGCTTTGGCTCTACGCTACAGTGCGCAGCTCTACGCCAGAAACGCTGTTTCGCTGTTGCTGCCATCCGACTTCATTGACGTAAACGGCGCGAAAGACTAATTATTATGGGCTTCAAAACATGATAATCCGGATGATCTTGATCTTCCGTAAAACTAATTAGAAAGCTGTTTCTATCGTTTTAATGCATGCTTTTTTGATGACAGTTCTATAGCTTAACGTTGTTAGTTTTGAGGTGGAATTTACGCATGAAAGAAGGACAGCTAATTTCACTAAAAGTATCCCTTTTTAATTTTTAACCGAATAAACTGAATAAATTGGCAAGCTCCAATCGCGGAGTTTTTGAGGACAGTTCTACCTTTGCTAACATTTAGCCCCATTCGTGCCTCCGAGGGCTTGTTTTAACATTCTGACATTTACTGGCCCAGCGGAGTCACATGCCGTGCCATTGACAAAACCTGCAAAAAAGGAAATCGCCAGACACCACTTGTCCTCTACCGCTGCTAGAATCAAAACTTTCTTTTGTTTTACCTTGTGTCTGGTATCGGCGTAACAACGACATATTAAAGATTCGTTCGGCATCAACCATTCATCGTAACTCCCTCTCGTTCCTGGCAGGTCTCTCTAGCGCCAGCCAATCAGCGCGCGTGTCACAATTTCATGGCTGTGCCGTGAACGATTCTGGGAGGGAAGTTAGATTTCAGGGGTGAAATTTTGCCTTTTCGAGACTTATTTTTTCGGAACGAGAGGGAGTTACGATGAATGGTTAGTGCCGAACGAATCTTTAATATGTCGTTGTTACGCCGATACCAGACACAAGGTAAAACAAAATAAAGTTTTGACGCTAGCAGCGCTAGAAGACAAGTGGTGTCTGGCTGCATTATTTTAGTAAAGGTATTGCTTTTTAATATTTCACCGAATGACCAGAATAAATTGACAAGCGCCAATCACGGCAAGTCATTACAGAGGTAGAATAGCTGACGTCTGTATGCTGCCTCTGTGCATTTTAATTTGATTAAAATTATTCCGCAATTGGATCCTTTTGTGAGTGCTGGTTAACTTTTTACATAAAATAGCAAACGAAATGAATTTATACCAACAAAAAAGGCCATTGGGAAATCATTCGACAGTATACAGGGGTGTACAAAATGTCGGAATCACCTGCATAACGTGATGTCTTGTAATAGTGAGAAGGTCCGCTCTCTGCCTTCAAAATTCTGAGTACGATTTCTGCACTGTGCAAAGTGGGCAAGTGACCCATTCTTCAAGGATAGTCTCCAGATTTTAAGAACGAAAGAGGAGATCTAGTCGGCATTTAGCGCTCCAGAACTTTGCACAGTTTCAATTAAGTTTAGATTCGGTAGTTGTACTGGCCATAGAAATTTGACTTTAACCTTGTGTTCTAAGAATACTTTTTAAAATGTTTTTAGCTGCGTGTCTGGAGTCATTATCATGTTGGAATATGAAACATTATTAGGGGACATAAACCAATCCAGATGAACAAAAAGTAAGGTCCAACCATAAATACCAGTTTTGGTGACGCTCACTACTTACTGTTGGAACAGTGGACTCAAACTATGTGCAATATCAACATTAGAGGTACATGTCAAGACAAACTGAGAGCAGTGAAATTATGTCAGCATGAATATTTCCTCGAGTCATAATTAGGACCCCCCCCCATGTTTTCTCATTAGAAGCACAGATAGATCCAAGATTCCCAAATTAAAATGTGGACAAAAACTGCAACTGCACAAAACTGTGGAGACAATGGTTCCAAAATTGAAAATAATGTAATTATGGCACCATTAATTTTCCCATAATTCCACTCCCCCCAGATGTTATTAATTCAAGACTTAATATTCACTGCAGTAACACATCCCAACATGTAGACCCAACAGATCAGAAATGGAGAGGGGAGTGAAATTACAGCAGCATGAATTTTCCACTCTGCCATCTTATTATTGAATTTGCTGCAGTTACATATCCCAACATGTAGACTGAAACTACAAAAGAACTTGAATGTAGATCCAAAAGATCAGAAATGGAGGGCGGGGGGTAAATTTTTGGCAACATGAATTTTCACCCTTTCCAAAATTCTACTCCCCCCAGATCTTTTTATTGCAAGCACTATTGGACTCCATATTTGCTGCAGTGACATATCCCAACATGGAGACTGAAACTATGAAAGAACTTGACTGTAGATCCAAAAGATCAGAAATGGAGGGCGGGGGGTAAATTTTTGGCAACATGAATTTTCACCCTTTCCAAAATTCTACTCCCCCCAGATCTTTTTATTGCAAGCACTGTTGGACTCCATATTTGCTGCAGTTACATATCCCAACATGTAGACTGAAACTGCAAAAGAACTTGATTGTAGATGCAAAAGATCAGAAATGGAGGGGGGGGTAAAATTTTGGCAACATGAATTTTCACCCTTGCCACAATTCCACTCCCCCTAGATAAGTATTGAGTGCATCTTTTTCTTTGTAAATTTATTCTACTGGGGCCATTGTACTGAAATTTTCTCCAGATTTTCGTAACAACCCAGGTATTCCACAGATACAAAAAAATCAACGCAAGTCAGTCCTTAAATTATGTTTGTTCAAGTGGAATGACACAGGGAGTAAGTATTGAACACATGAAGAAAAGGAGGTTGACACAATTTTTGTGAATATTCCTTTATTCTTACAAATACTGAGGAAATATCAAATCTTTCACATAATCACAAGTATTATACATAACTAGTGTTCAATTTAGTATGGAATAGCTTTTCCATAGGAAAGTCAATCGTCTGGGAAAACAGTTTGAAAGTCGTTTGCAACGTGCTGCATCAATACTGTACCATTCATTCAACAGCTTCCCACAAATGGTCACCATTAACAAATTTTAAAATAACTTGTTTGCCTTGATGTGTGCCCATAAATTCTCTTTAGGGTTGAGATTAGGCGACTGTCCAGGCCAAAACATCACAGATAAGGACTGACACTCAAGCCATGCCTTTGTGGTTTTTGCAGTGTGTGCTGTTACATTATCTTGTTGGAAAATCACCTGTTGCCTTTTGTTTCCATCGTACAACTGCTCCAGGCTGGGAAGCAATCCTATTCTGCCCTAATCATCTTTTGCTCTGCATTTGGTAAAGTTTTTTGTGTTTTCCCAAAAACCTAAAAAACACACAGTATACACACAGTTTAAATGTAATTTGAAAACCATTTAAGTGCAAACAGGTGACTCAGATGGCAAACATGTTTAAAGAACAATATCAAGAAGGTTAAAGGAAGCTGATTTTTCATCAAATCGTGCAAAGAAACCCTTGTTCTGCAAAAAAGAAAATGTTGCAGGCCAGCTCACGGCCTAAGCCTTTATGGTGAACATGATTCGCAGTGGTTCGAGCGTATTCTTTGGCGTGATGAGTCAGGATTTGACCTGTGTACTGATGCTCCCTAATGCTGCCTTCGAAGGTCCGGTGAAAAAAATACATGCCAGAATGCATATCCACCACTGTGAAACATGGTGGAGGTGGAATTATGGTATGGGGAGTCTTTCCTGCATCAGGTTTTGGCATGCTATTGCGATGTGACAACTCAATCAAGGGAGTACCAAAACATTATGAAGAGGATTGCTTCCCAGCCTGGAGCAGTTGCACGATGGAAACAAAAGGCAACAGGTGATTTTCCAACAAGATAATGTAACAGCACACACTGCAAAAACCACAAAGGCATGGTTTGAGCGTCAGTCCTTATCTGTGATGTTTTGGCCTGGACAGTCGCCTGATCTCAACCCTAAAGAGAATTTATGGGCACACATCAAGGCAAAACTAGTTATTTTAAAATTTGTTAATGGTGACCATTTGTGGGAAGCTGTTGAATAAATGGTACAGTATAGGGCTGGGTTTTAAAAAAATCGATTTTCCGATTCAGATCGATTTTTTATTTAAATTTTCGATATCGATTCATTTTATTCAAAGATCGATCTTTTATTAGTGCATTTCCATCTTGCTTGTGAATATTCAATAACTGATCCGGGAGTGCCATCTAGTGATACAATATTGTTCTGCATGCATAAATTTGCAGCTCCATGTCTACTGGCGGACACGTCTGCACAAGGCGCTAAAGATACCCTGCCGAGCACCGTTGTTCTTCTCGAACACGCCAAATCCAGACAATCCTTAAATGATGTATTACATTCATATTTAAATTTGTAACGAGTAGCGAAGTGGCCAGTGGCAAAGTAACGAAGTAAAAGTATACTTTTTATCTTTTAAATGTAGTAGAGTAAAAGCAAAAGTCCCACATAAAAAAACAAAAAAAAAAAAACTCGGGTACAAATCCTCAAAAAAAAAAAAAAAAAAACTACTTAAGTAATGAATTTCCCGACGTAACCGATAATAATGAATAAGTTAATTGCCGGTAGAGGTATTTTGACTTCGTGTCATATAAATGTACATCGAGCAGTGTTTCATTGATAGAAAGCATGCTGCAAATGCGAAACTACCCGTTGACGGTAAAAATGTACTGTGATCCGTACGTAACTGCAGTGGACACGACTGGTTATGCACGGAACGGTAAATTGAGGCCGGATTTTCAAGATACAAGTAATGATGAGAGAACAAAATCAACGTTGGATATAAATTTCGGTATCAGATCTTTATTTTAAGCTCAAATACATGTGTTGGGAGATATATTTTCAATAACAGCGTCAGATGGAAGTTTAGTAATAAAACGTGCCAATTTTCGTCCACCATTTCAACCAGTTTTCGAATAAAAAATCCAATATTATTTTCTTTGTTGAATGTATCGTAATATTTATTTCTGTACAGTCGAACATGTCCATGGGGGGTATTTTGGGCAAGGATACTGGTTTAAATTCAATAACATTTACTGGAAAATGAACTTGCAAAGTGAAGCATGTAAAATTGACCTAGTTTCAGAGAATAATAGTCTACTGACTTAAGTCTATGTTGCACTTTATTATGTTGATTGATCAAATGTGTTGGTCAATAAAAAGTATTTTCAGGAAACAAGTCTGGGGTCATTTTTTAGTGTGAACTTTAATATTTGAAATATTGTGCCTAGTTAGAAGGTTTCTTGTTAATAATTCAACTAAAAGTATAATTTCTGCCATTAGTTCTCTAAAACTCCCTTTCAAATTCAAACAAAACAGGTACTGTAGCTGAAATATCCTTCAATGAATGGATATTGAATCGAATCGGAAATCGAATCGAAACCTTGTGAATCGAAATCCAATCGATTCAGGAAATCAGTGCCAATACCCAGCCCTAGTACAGTATTGATGCAGCATGTTGCAAACGACTTTCAATCTGTTATCCCAGACGACTGACTTTCCTATGGAAAAGCTATTCCATACTAAATTGAACACTAGTTATGTATAATACTTGTGATTATGTGAAAGATTGGATATTTCCTCAGTATTTGTAAGAATAAAGGAATATTCACAAAAATTGTGCATATTCCCCCCCTCCATTTCTGATCCTTTGCATCTACAGTCAAGTTCTTTTGTAGTTTTAGTCTACATGTTGGGATATGTAACTGCAGCAAATATGGAGTCCAACAGTACTTGCAATAAAAAGATCTGGGGGGAGTAGAATTTTGGCAAGGGTGAAAATTCATGTTGCCAAAATTTTACCCCCCTCCTCCATTTCTGATCTTTTGGATCTACAGTCAAGTTCTTCTGCAGTTTCAGTCTACATGTTGGGATATGTAACTGCAGCAAATATGGAGTCCAACAGTGCTTGCATTAATAAGATCTGGGGGGAGTGGAATTACGGCAGAGTGGAAAATTCATGCTGCTGTAATTTCACTCCCCTCTCCATTTCTGATCTGTTGGGTCTATATGTTTGGGTCTACATGTTGGGATGTGTTACTGCAGTGAATATTAAGTCTTGCACTAATAATATCTGGGGGGAGTGGAATTATGGGAAAATTAATGGTGCCATAATTACATTATTTTCAATTTTGGAACCATTGTCTCCACAGTTTAGTGCAGTTGCAGTTTTTGTCCACATTTTAGTTTGGGAATCTTGGATCTATCTGTGCTTCTAATGAGAAAACATGGGGGGTCAGGTCCTAATTATGACTTAAGGAAATATTCATGCTGACATAATTTCACTGCTCTCAGTTTGTCTTGAAATGTACCTCTAATGGTGATATTGCACATAGTTTGAGTCCACTGTTCCAACAGTAAGTAGTGAGCGTCACCAAAACTGGTATTTATGGTTGGACCTTACTTTTTGTTCATCTGGATTGGTTTATGTCCCCTAATAATGTTTCATATTCCAACATGATAATGCCTCCAGCTGCGATACCTTAAAAAGCGATACCTTCACTAAAATAATGCAGCTTATTGTCCCTCAGGGGTTACAATGTTAGCTAAGGTAGAACTGTCCTAAAAACTCCGCGATTGGAGCTTGCCAGTTTATTCGGTTAAAAATTAAAAAGGGATATTTTTAGTGAAATTAGCCGTCCTTCTTTCATGCGAAAAATTCCACCTCAAAACTTACAACGTGAAGAGAACTGTCATCAAAAAAAAAAGCATGCATTAAAACGATAGAAACAGCTTTCTAATTAGTTTTACGGAAGATCAAGATTTAATTATTTGCTTTTTACTTCATGCATTCATCAGGATTATCATGTTTTGAAGCCCATAATAATTAGTCTTTGGCGCCGTTTATGTCAATGAAGTCGGATGGCAGCGAAACAGCGTTTCTGGCGTAGAGCTGCGCACTGTAGCTTAGAGCGAAAGCGCGTTCACGAGACGGGGGGTAGAATTTTGGAAGGGAGTCGAAAAATGACCACCGCAGTCACACATCGAGCTTTGATGATGGAACGAATCGGCCGAGGTTTGCCGAGTGTGGCCGAAGTTGTCTATTTTACTCATAATCTCGTGGTGTCTCGTAGTTTTGTTTTGAGACATTTTTTGCCGACAATTGTTTCTACACTCGTTTTATGATGGACTTATTTGGCGGCGCCCTGGACTTATTTACTGGCTTTTCTGAGTACAGAATAGGTGGGGGAAATTCGGGGTCGGGGCAGTTTGGACGCGGCTAATTAACCGCTTGCTTTTTCCAAGATCTGCAGCTCGGATAACGGTAGAATAGTCTACTCCTTCAGGTAATCAAATTCTAACCTAACGTTACTCTCCAATTAATATATCCAGTAGTTGCAGGTAGCAGTGGCAACACTAAATACCCACACACACAAAAAACAAAAACTTACCTATTTTGATTCTGATGAATTTTCTCTCCCAGATAGATTTCATAAGTAAATGAATATTACATTTTTGAATGATGTGTGGCGAGTTAGGGCCTACAACGAATAGGTTGGTGAATAATTGCCGAGACTTTAAGACACAGCTAAATCAAATTGATGTATGGAAGAAATCCGGCATCGATACATCTCCATACAAGTTACTCAATTCCCACCAAAGACTAAACACGTTACTAATCCGTGAAGGGTTAACAAGCTGAAAAGGGAATCTTCTCGCGATTCCAAAACAAAAATAAAGACAAGAAAGAAGCAAACACTGCTATTTGTGTAGGAAGTAGAGACGGCTTCCGTTCCGTTTACTTCTTCTTCTTCTTCTTCTTCTCTTTCAAGTAGACAGATCAGGTTCCCTTCCGTTTACTTCTTCTTCTTCTTTTTTGTTCATTTGGCGGACATACCGCCACCGACTGTATCGGAGTATTCAAATATATCAAGGTTTATGTATTGACTTGAATTTAAAAAAAAAAAAAAACCCAATCCGCAATTTTCAATTAATGATAACTAAACATAACTATTAATTTGGTATCTGGCTCCCACTCCCACCAAATCCTTTTTCTAGCATCTCCTTAATGTCTTCTCCTTTCACATCAGTTACGCCAAGAAATTCCCTGGCTGCATGCACAACCATTTTAATCCTTTCTGTCTTCAAATCGATTTTGCTCGCACAATTGATAACCATTGCCACAAACACCAAGAACCTCCTTTTATCCACACTAAAATAGTCATAATCACATCTTGGTTCTTTTGCTACCGTCTCCTCAGACTCGGTAATTCTCTCCACCCTCTTAACAGCCTCGGCATATGAACATCCCTCCTCTGCTCTTATGAACTTTTCTTTCCTTAATTCTTTTTGGACATTGTCATGCTCCCATAACATGAGATCCCTCACAATGCAGGCACTTTGCCGCCTCCTGACTAATTTTACAGACCTCAACCCTGCAGTCCTCCTTACCACACCTCCCACACCGTTTGACTCCTCTACAGACCGCAGCAACATGGCCGTATGCCTGACAGCAGTAACAACGTAGGGGGGCTCTCTCATAGGGCCTCACCCTGTAACTGACATAGTTTAGATACAATCTTTTGGGCAAATTTCCTACAAAAGTCAAACAAACAGTTGTACTTTCTTCCTTTAGCCCGTCTCTATATCTGGACAATCTTTTCGCACCACAGATACCTGTGACCCCCTGAAATTCTTCACCCTCAACTGACAAAGGCACGCCACTAACTACTCCCCTCACCTTTACTTCTGAATCAAGTGGAAAGCACTTCACACAGATATAATCCTGAAATTCTTTAATCCGTAGTGCCTTATCTCGCTGACGCTTCGAGATACATTCAATAATAACCATCCCGCTTCTTGGAGTTTTAACCGACCGCACATCTCCAATCTTTTCCCCCACAAACTTTCTGACCACATGCGGGTCTTTAAAAATCCCATCTATTCGGGTTACTGCACCATCCCAACTAGATACGCTTCCACTTTCCTCAATGCATCACTAGATTCGCCCGAAGAACTTAAATAATCTTTCTTCCTTTTCTTTTTATGTTCATTTTCCTTTTTATTCTCATTCTCCAACTCTATTTCCGAATCCATTTTCCCGTCAGAACTTCGTCACTATCCCTCTCTCTCACAACCCCTATCCAAAAACATCCTTCCTCCCTTCCGTTTACAGGTTTCAGCTTTTGGAGCTTCTCAGAGATGCATGAAGCCAGTTCAGAGAGGCTGCCATGTTAGACTTCCTTTACTTCTTTTAGCTTACAAGCGGATTTCAACTTTTGTTTTAGAAGGTGCATACCGCCACCTTCTTTACCGGAGTTTCAAAACATGTCAAGATCAAAATATTGACTTGAATTGAGGAGGCAAAGACAGTCTATCCAGCTAACCTGCATTTAATAGAGATTTAAAGAACGAGAGAGGGAAAAATATATATCATCATATTGACATATCTAAATTCTGTTTCACAACTGTGTATCTCTCAAAAATTGTACAATGGCCTTTGAGCACTGTCCACCCCTTTACCTGTGGTTCCTAATACTCCCTCTAAACTCCATTCTCTCCCTACCGCTACTGTCCTCAGCTTTAGCTACTCCCTCTCTTCTTAGCAAACCTGCTGCAACACATGAGTACATGCTCAACATCCTCTACCACCTTACACTCAGAACATTGATTTGACTGGACCTTCCCCAACATGCACATTGTCTTTTTGAGTTCTGTATGACTGAACCTTAAGCATGTTAGTTTGACTTAATTTCTCTGGTTTCCCAACTTAACACTGTTTACATTTATGGATTTTTGTACTCGGTAATATGTTCACCCTTTATTGAACCAATCCCATCTCTCCTGCCACTTCTTCATCATCTCTATTTTCTTTAGCTTTTCCTTCCCCTTTTCCCAACGGGACACTTAGAATGTGTTCCAAACCTACAGAACGTTTGGCCATTTTATCTGCTGCCTAATTTCCTCTAACTCCGCCTGAACCCAGAAGAAAACAACAGTGCTGTGACAAAGTATTTGCCCCTTCATAATTTCTTATTTTTTGGTATATTCGTCACATTTCAATGTTTCAGATCATCAGAGAAATTTTAATATGAGACAAAGATAACCCAAATAAATATAAAATTCAGTTTTTAAATGATGATTTCACTAATTAAGGGAAAAAAGCTATCCAACCCTACCTGGCCCTATGTGAAAAAGTAATTGCCCCCCATTGTTAAATCATGAATTGACTGTGATTAACCACATTTTTTTAGTTCCATTTCACTAGCCACACCCAGGCCTGATTACTGCCAGACCTGTTGAATAAAGAAATCACTTAAATAGAACCTGTCTGACAAAGTGAAGAGGCTAAAAGATCTAAAAAAGCAACACATCATGCAGCAATCTAAAACAAGAGGCCTGTCGGCCTAGAGAGCTCCGCTGAGGATGACTGAAATATCCATGTCATAAAATAATTTCAGAAATCCTTGAAAACTACTGCAATATTAACCCTATGACACATTAATGAAAGACTGAAAAAATGAGCACAAACACTGATTTTCTAAGTCCAAAATGCTGAATTTCTCAAAAACCGGGACGTAGAATTTTCTAATTTTCACAGTGAGTGTTCAGAATATCATAAGGAAGGATCGCACCAAATTAGAAAAAAAAAGTTATCAGACAGTTTTTGAGGTATTCAAATTTGAAGTGAAAAGTTGACGCCTGTAATGTGGAAAAAAAAAAGCCACTAGATGGCAGTATTGACATTTTTTTTTGTTAAGCCCAGTCTGGAGCTAGGTTTTGGGGCATGTCCTGGGCATGCCTCAGAGGGGAATGTCCCAGAGAATTGGAGAAAAGTCTGGAAGGTGGGAGGGGGCTGGAAAAGAGTATATAAGGAGAAAAATTGAGAGAGTGAAAGGTAGTAGGAGAAATTGCAAGGGGAAATTGAGGAAGGATACATTTGACCAGACCTGTCACTCTTTTCAAGACCTGTGAAGCTCTTTTTGTGGATTTTCGCCTGTGTTGGAGCATTTTCTTGTCCCAGGACATCGCAACATAGCAGCCCCATCTCAATTACCAAGGGACTGCAAATATCTCTTTTTTTTTTATTTCAATCTTGGTCAGTAGAGTAGATTGTAGATTAGTTCAAAGTGTTTGTTTAATTAAATCTGTTAAAGTTTTAAAATTTTGTCTGTCATCCCTTGCTGTCCGCTACGCCATAACAAATTGGGGCCATAACAAATTGATGCCATAACAAATTGGGGCCATAACACGCTGAACAGACAGACAGACAGACGGACGCCGGACGACTCAGCATTAGAAAAGCTCCGCTGACTGCTGACTATCATCACAGCGGAGCTAAAAAATCAAGAACAGATGAAAAACAAAGTCATTGACATCTATCAGTCTGGAGAGGGCTATGAAAGCTATTTCTAGGGCTTTGGGACTCCAGCGAACCACAGTGAAAGCCATTATCCACAAATGGAGAAAACTTGGAACAGTGATGAACCTTACCATAACAAATTGGGGCCATAACAAATTGGGGGCTCGTCCGGGATAGACCATTGTGAGTCATTTATTGAAAATCTAAAATTTCAAATTGTGAAATTGTTTTTTGAATTTTCCTAGACATATATTGACAGATCAACAGCAATGGATGATTTCTTGGCATCACCATCCGTAGAGGTTTTGAAGTCTTTTAAAAAGACAAAACTGCTAGAAATATGCAGACAGTTAGAGCTGACAGATGTAAAACCAGCCATGCGAAAAGCAAGACTGGCTAGGGAGATTGTTGAATATTACATTGATGAAAATGTGTTTGCACCAGGAGATCTGGAACAGTTTCCAGTGGAAAATTCAAATGTAGAAATGGAACTTAAATTAAAAATGCTAGAGATTGAAAGAGAGGAAAGAGCATTCTAGAGAGCAGAAAGAGAGAAAGAAAGGCAGTTTGAGTTAGAAAAATTAGCAAGAAAGAAAGAAAAAAGGGAAAAAAAAAAAGAGGGAGAGAAAAAAGAAAAGGAAAAAAAAAAAAAGAGAATTTGAGAGAGAGAAAGAGGAAAGAGCAGAAAGAGAGAGACAGAGACAGAGAGATTTCAATTTACAGAAGTTAGAAAGAGAAGAAAGGCTCCAAATAGACCAAATAAAAATCAAAATGGAAGCTGAAAACAAATTTCATGCTAGCCAGGAGGTAAATCTGGTGCCTCCATTCTCGGAAAAGGAGGTTGATAAGTATTTCCAGTGCTTCGAGAAGGTACCTAAGAGTTGTCAGTGGCCAAAGGAACACTGGCCTCTGATGTTGCAAACTGTCCTCAAGGGTAAAGCTCAACAAGCCTATTCGGCTTTGTCTGCAGATGATTCCTCTGATTATGAGGTTGTCAAAAAGGTTATTTTGACAGCTTATGAGTTGGTTCCAGAGGCTTACTGACAGAAATTCAGAGGTCTGAAGAAATCCGACAATCAGATTTTGAATTTGCTAACGAGAAGAAGGTTTGCTTTGAGCGCTGGTGTACTTCTATGGAGGTCAAGGATGATTTCAACTCACTAAAAGAGATGGTGTTGGTTGAAGAATTCAAGAACTGTGTCAAGGATGATATTAAGACCTACCTTAATGAGAAGCAAGCACTGAATTTGCAATCAGCTGCCAAGTTTGCAGACGAATATGTTCTCACACCTAAGTCCAAATTTCAGTCTAGCAGTAACAATAGATGGTCCCAATTTCAGAAGAAAGGTAACTGTGATACCCAAGATTCCTCACCCAAAGACAAAGACAAATCTGTTGCTCAGAAATCCAGTCAAAGGTCTGATCAAAGTGTGAAAGCTGACAGTGACAAAAGTGGTCTAGCTTGCAATTATTGCAAAAAATCTGGTCATGTTACAACTAACTGTTGGTTCCTTAAAGCTAAGAAAGAAAAAGAAAAAGATACCAAACCCAATGCCTTTGTGAAGACAAGGTTAGAAACCCCTGTAGTAGATGACCGATCTGCTAAATTGCCTGCTCCTTGTGAGGCTAAGAAGCCTGATACTGCTGACTTTGTGAGGGAGGAATTTCTTCCATTTGTGTCAGAGGGATTTGTGGCTCTGAATGAGCATTCTCCTCCTGTCCCCATATATATCCTAAGGGATACCGGAGCTTCTCAGTCACTTTTGTTGATGGACTCCTTGGAGTTACGTGATGAGACCGCTTCTGGGGATTTCCTACTTGTACAAGGTATTGAAGGGAGGACTGTATCTGTACCCCTGAGCTCTGTATTCTTGAAGTCAGAATTAGTTACAGGACAGGTAAAGGTGGGACTTATGTCAAGTCTACTTATCAAGGGTGTTTCTCTGTTGCTAGGCAATGACCTGGCTGGGGGCATTGTAGTTCCCCCTGTTCATCTTACTTCACAGCCGAGCACTGAAGATGGCAATGAAGACCCATCTCTGTATCCATCCTGTGCAGTGACCCGTGCTATGGCCAAGAAGGCTCAAGAAGAAGATGATGTGGTGCCGTCCAGCACATTGAATAGTCATGACTCAGGTGGTTCGCCTCATGACTCTGTTCAGCCTACTATGGTTTCTCCGTTTGAGGACTTATCAGACACTTTAATCAGTTCTCTGTTCAGCCAGCCAGATGGGTCTGGTGATTCTGATGTGTCTGGAGACTTGTCTCTGTCCAGAAAGCGGTTGATTCAGGAGCAAACCAATGATCCTGAAATTTGTGTACTAAAGAAGAGAGCCCTTCCTGATGAAGAAATAGACGCAGTTCCAGTTGGGTATTATCTCAAGAATGGAGTGTTGATGCGGAAGTGGCGCCCTCCTGATATCCCTGCCAATGCAGATTGGGCAGTGGTCAAGCAAATTGTTGTTCCAAAGGTCTACAGGAATGAGATCTTAACAATGGCTCATAGTTTACCTTTAGGAGGTCATCTTGGTGTTAACAAGACTGTTAACAAGATCATGAAACACTTCTTCTGGCCTGGACTTCGGAAAGGTGTTTCCAACTTTTGCAAAACCTGTCACACTTGTCAGGTAGTTGGAAAACACCAGTTAGACCCACCTGTAGCTCCATTGCAGCCTATCCCAGCATTTGGAGAGCCCTTCTCCAAGGTCATCGTTGATTGTGTTGGTCCATTACCCAAGACTAGATCTGGAAATCAGTACTTGTTGACAATCATATGTGCATCTACCAGATTCCTGAAGCCATACCTCTCGCAACATCAAGGCAACTGCAATCTCGAAGGCTTTGATAAAGTTCTTCACGTTGTTTGGCCTTCCCAGGGAAATTCAGTCAGATCAAGGTGGCAATTTCACTTCCGGATTGTTTCAGCAGGTTGTGTATGAACTAGGTGCGAAGCAGATTCTTTCCAGTGCCTATCATCCAGAGAGTCAGGGCGCCTGACTGCAGGGAGCAGTTTCATTCCACTCTCAAGACAATGATGAGGACTTACTGTTATGACCATGAGAAAGACTGGGATGAAGGTGTTCATTTGCTGTTGTTTGCAGCTAGAGAAGCAGTGCAGGAGTCTACTGGATTCAGTCCGTTTGAGCTAGTGTTTGGCCATGAAGTGAGAGGACCTTTGCTATTGTTGAGTGAACAATGGCAAGAGAAAGAGCCACATATCAGTCTGTTAGACTATGTTAGCAAGTTCAAGGAAAGACTGCGTGCAGCTTGTGACCTAGCCAAAGAGAACTTGAAATTAAGTCAGGGAAAAATGAAAACTTGGTATGATCATAAGGCTAGAAGCCGTGAGTTTAAACCAGGAGACAAGGTCCTTGCGTTGTTTCCCTTGCAGTCCAATCCATTGCAGGCTAGATTTCATGGTCCTTATGAAATTCTGACAAAACTCAATGATCTAAATTACATTGTGAAGACTCCAGATAGGAGAAAGCCAAAACAGTTGTGTCACATTAACATGCTGAAGCCTTATCATGATAGGAATGCTAGGGTTGCAGCTATCACTTCAGATCCTCCTATGGCCGAGAGTTGTGAATATGAGGGGGAGTTTCAAGATGATGAACCTAGAATTAAAGCTGAAGTTCTTTCATGTAAATTGTCAAATTCTGAAGTGTTGCAAAATCTTGATGTAAAACTCCAGCACTTAGAACCCTCACAGAAAGATCAGTTTGAGAGGTTGATCAAGAAATATAAAGATCTATTTCCTGATGTTCCAAAGAGAGTTTCTATAGCCTCTCATGATGTAGATGTTGGTGATGCCGAACCAATAAAACAGCATCCGTACCGGATGAATCCTGAAGAGAAAGATTGCTGAGAAAGAGGTTGGGTACATGTTAGAACATGATATTATCAGACCCTCTAACTCAGATTGGAGTTCACCCTGTGTTCTAGTTCCAAAACCTGATGGAAGTACTAGATTCTGTACAGATTATCGCAAAGTCAATGCTGTAACTAGAACTGATGTGTTTCCAATACTTAGGATTGATGATTGTATCGATAGAGTAGGGCAAGCAAAGTTTCTGACCAAGATTGATTTATTGAAGGGTTATTGGTGTGTGCCTTTAACTGAGAGGGCCAAGAGCATCTCTGCTTTTGCCACACCATCTGGGTTATACCAGTATGAAGTCCTACCCTTTGGCATGAAAAATGCCCCAGCCACGTTCAAAGGATGATACAGTCTACAATCACCGGATTGCCACACACGGGTGCGTCGTCGACGACCTGATCACATGGAGTGACTCCTGGGAAGAACATCTGAAAGATGTAGAGATGTTGTTCAGCGCTTGACCCAGGCTAACCTGACTGTTAACCTGAACAAGAGTGACTTTGGTTGTGCTACTGTCACGTATCTTGGCTCGTCATAGGCCAGGGTAAGGTGGCACCCATAAATGCTAAAGTCCAAGCAATCATGGACTTTCCAGTTCCTGACAACAAAAAAAGCTTTTATGCCGCTTCCTTGGAATGATCGGGTACTACCGCAAAGTTCTGCAAGAACTTTGTTGAGATTGCTCTCAGTCTCACCCACCAACTGAAGAAAGGCGTAAAGTTCACTTGGGATGAAGCATGCCAAAGAGCCTTCGATTGCCTGAAGTCTCTGCTGTGTCACTTCCCCATGCTCAAATCTCCTGACTTCAACAAACCGTTCTCCATGGCGGTCGATGCTAGCGACCAAGCTTGTGGATCTGTGCTCCAACAGAGAAGTGACTCTGATGACATTGAGCATCCCGTGGCAGCTATCGCAGGGTTTGGAGGGCTTCTCGCGCAACTTCGGCGAGATTCTCGTGTAATTTTTCGGGAATCTCGCGCAGCCGGCTGACTTGCAGACGCGCTCGAACGCACCCATTATGTTCAAGTCGTACCGTGTACTAGCTGATGTTTGGGAGTTAAGCTGATATAGCTGGCTAGATAATTGTGGGTATTACGTGCTTTTATAATATAACATCATGAAAATATTTACAGCTGTCTGAAAACCGCTAAAGCCAAGCATTGCGCGAAATTGCTTAATGACAGGCAGGATGGCTAGCTAGTTAGGTCGATGTGCAGACTTTGCCACAATAGCAACCTGAAGCTAACATGGCTACCTATTCTTGGTGTGCACTTGACGTCATGCATAATTTCCAAACAGGAACTCCGCCATGATGGATGATAACAACAACCAAGATATCTGCGCTATACCATTGAGCTCCTGCAACGCTTCGTGATTTTCTTCGGATTTGCGCTTCCTTTTGAAAGAAAACAATGCCCACTTTGTGTGCGGTTTTTAAATTGTGGCAATAATGCTCCACGTGATAAAGACAAGAGTTTCTTCAGAATCCCATCTCATTGAAATCAATGTCGCTTACTAGCAAATACGGCACTGTTTACGTGCACTGGCAACCACTTGCTTTTTACTTCAGTACATGTTCTCGAGTTCCCGATTCTATATCCAGTCTCAAAGAGCAAAGCTCCAAGGGAACAAGCCTCGCTTAATCCAGCTATGCAATCACAATGTGCGAGGATCACATCGCCATTCTTATCGCACGCAAACCTTGGCTTGAGCGGCGTTTCTCGAGATCCTTGAGAATGGTTTACCCTAGCAACCAGCTCTGTTCTCTTTCACTTCTTTAGCGAGAAGAATACCAACCCAGCCAGACAAAAAAAAGTTATAAGCATCTAGACTCTTATAAGCCTTAAAGCCTTCATTTGTGTGTTGGTTGCCCACGAGGTTTGAATGACGAGATGGTTTACGATATCGGGGTATTCAATCACTGGTAATGTTGCCAAATCCTTCATATAATCAGACGGCTTTAACATATGGGTGAAAACCAGAAATTTTCTCTGTATCTTGACTTGGTAGAGGACTCCAGAGAGTCATAATATCAGGGCTGCCAACTTTCACGCATTCGCCGTTTCACGCCGTGAGTTTCATGTTGCCTCTTAGATTATTCAACTGGCATTCATGTTCCCATGAGCATGGAAGTTAACCAGTCAGCAATTATTCAATTATGATTCTGGAATTCGTTTGTCTTTATATTTAAGCAATGGAATCTCATGTGGAATTGAACGATCATGAAACACACACATTGAGCATGGAAGTTAACCAGTTTCACGTGAATTACGGTGGAAATCACCACTAGAGTGAAACTGGAAATCAATTATGATTCTGGAATTCTCATTTGTCTTTACACAGGGTTGGTTGAAATGGAATTGCATAAAGTGAATACGCGTCTGAAAAATGGTCTTATTTCACCATTTAAACGATCATGAAACACACAGGTTGCAACCCCTGTAAAAAGGGCAAAAATTTGGAGTCAGAATCACTGTTATTGAAATCCACACGAGAAGCCATTTTTGAACTGAAATCATCCAACATGGACTTTAATATCGCAAGAATCTCATTTATATTCGTTGGTTGAATAAATTGCTGAGAATGCATTGAAATGTTTTTCACTGTCACCATATCATTGAATTATGTAGAAGGTTAGCAGCCCTGTAATATTTTTAAAATTTGTTTGTATCACTGTTATTGGGAGAGATGCCATTTTTGATTTGTATATCATCCATGGCTTTAACTCCTATTTATCATTTGACACCAAGAATGTTAGATGCATTGAATGTTTTTCAGACTGTTTAAAAATATGTTCATCTTCATTTAATTTAAAATCTTGTTTGTGCAGTTCTTGTTGTGTATTAGTCCTTGCCTTAACTCCTGATTAGCTAACACATCTTAGTTGAATACAGTAATGATAATGTTTATCCAGGATGCTTAAGGTGATACAGAACGTGTATATTACTTTAGCTCACGAGTAATCACTTCTTGACAAAACATAACCAGTCTGCTCAGAGCCTTCATGTAAGTGTATACTGTCACTAAAGAGGATAATTTGCAACGAAAAGCCCCACTGCATCAAAGTTTTATTTCTTCTCTTGGAACTGAATAAATGTTTCTGTTGGACCAGCAACACACACTTGGTTTTTAAAATTCAGTAGTGTAATTGAAAGTCTGCAGTTTGGCTTTACAGAGCTAGCTTGTCGATATTGTTGACTGGACTAATCCAAAAACAATGTGAATTGTTCCATCAATAACAATCAATTGCATTTTGGACAAAAAGGAAGCATGTTTGTTTCATTTCTGTCAACATGAATGATTCTGCTAGAAAATGCAATAATATAGTAAATTTACAGTCATTATCTACTGTTTTGAAGATATTCTTCTTGTTGTTTCTTCTTGCCTTTTTTCCTTTTTTTTTTTTTTTGCATCTGCCTTGGTGTCTGATAAGTTCCCCCTCGAGTCCTGCTCCACCAACAAAGTGAGATCTATTCAGAATGGGGTGACTGGACCCAGTCCACTGCTTGTGAGTATTGATCACATGACTTTTCAAATATGATACTGATTATGTTAATCAAATGTGATCATGATTATACAGCATATTAGTAGTTACAGGGGCATTTACATGTTTCAAACTTTGAAAATCCAGCTTTGTCCAGCCCAGTAATCTACTGGGTCTCAAGCCTGGGAAATATCCACTGGCTGTAAGTTTTCATCACATTATTCTAGTCTCCTTTATGTGTTTGAAAAAAGTTACATTAAATTATTAGAGATTTTGTAAAACAATGACAAATTTAAAACGGCTGGGATAAATAACAGATGGGGTGATAAAACTCAATTCAGCTCAGATGTGACCGATTGTTTTTCCCCTGTGCTCTTCAAGTGTATACTTTGTACCTGGACAAACATGTTTTTTTGTTCTACATTTTTACATTTTAATTGCTCTTCTCTTTCAAATTTAGATGCAGCGACGAAAAGCAGCCGGCCGCAGTATCTGAGATGGAAGCTTTGGTAAAAACGTTACTCTTCAATGAGAGAAGGATAAAATTGCTGTGGTCCATTTTTGCACCACGGGAGATATATTATGGACTACCTGTGTTCTTATAATAGCGATTGTTCTGGATTATGAAAATATATCTATTTTTATGGTCTTTTATTCAGTATTCAATCCACATGAGTTTTGTACTCAATTTTCATATATTTTCTTATTTTTTCTACCTGTCAATAAATGTTTGTATTTGAGGCACATGGCTTCCTGTAACTTTCAACAAGTGCAGTTATTTTTTTGGATTATTGTAAATCTGATCATATAGGACCAAATATTTTTATATCCTGCTGGTTGATGGTCCAGCATGGAACAGCACCAAACACACAACATATGCTGGTCATGCTGTTCACCAGCATAAACCAGCATGTGCTGGTCACCAGCCAGCATAATCATAAACCAGTGTGCTGGTCACAGCATTTCACCAGCATAATCAGCATGTGCTGGTCACCAGCATAAACCAGCATATTTTCTGTGCTTTTAAACCAGCATGTGCTGGTCACCAGCATAAACCAAATGCTGGTCACCAGCATAAACCAGCATGTGCTGGTCACCAGCATAAACCAGCAAGTGCTGGTCACCAGCATAAACCAGCATGTGCTGGTCACCAGCATAAACCAGCAAGTGCTGGTCACCAGCATAAACCAGCATGTGCTGGTCACCAGCATAAACCAGCATGTGCTGGTCAGCATAAACCAGCATGTGCTGGTCACCAGCATTTTTGTGCTGGTCACCAGCATAAACCAGCATGTGCTGGTCACCAGCATAAACCAGCATGTGCTGGTCACCATGTGTGCTGGTCACCAGCATAAACCAGCATGTGCTGGTCACCAGCATAAACCAGCATGTGCTGGTCACCAGCATAAACCAGCAGCAGCATGTGCTGGTCACCAGTAAACCAGCATGTGCTGGTCACCAGCATAAACCAGCATGTGCTGGTCACCAGCATAAACCAGCATGTGATGTTAACCAGCATAAACCAGCATGTGCTGGTCACCAGCATAAACCAGCATGTGCTGGTCACCAGCAAAACCAGCATGTGCTGGTCACCAGCATAAACCAGCATGTGCTGGTCACCAGCAACCAGCATGTGCTGGTCACCAGCATAAACCAGCATGTGCTGGTCACCAGCATAAACCAGCATGTGCTGGTCACCAGCATAAACCAGCATGTGCTGGTCACCAGCATAAACCAGCATGTGCTGGTCACCATAAACCAGCATGCATGTGCTGGTCACCAGCATAAACCAGCATGTGCTGGTCACCAGCATAAACCAGCATGTGCTGGTCACCAGCATAAACCAGCATACCAACCAGCATGTGCTGGTCACCAGCATAAACCAGCATGTGCTAACCAGCATGTGTGCTGGTCACCAGCATAAACCAGCATAAACCAGCATGTGGGTCACCAGCAGCATAAACCAGCATGTGCTGGTCACCAGCATAAACCAGCATGTGATGTTAACCAGCATAAACCAGCATGTGATGTTAACCAGCATAAACCAGCATGTGCTGGTCACCAGCATAAACCAGCATGTGATGTTAACCAGCATAAACCAGCATGTGATGTTAACCAGCATGTGCTGGTCACCAGCATAAACCAGCATGTGCTGGTCACCAGCATAAACCAGCATGTGATGTTAACCAGCATAAACCAGCATGTGATGTTAACCAGAATAAACCAGCATGTGATGTTAACCAGCATAAACCAGCATGTGATGTTAACCAGCATAAACCAGCATGTGATGTTAACCAGCCATATGTTAACATGCATGTCTGGTCAAAAAACATAACATAGGCTGGTCATCAGTAACACCAGCACATGCTGGTCTGTGCTGGTTTTTTCAGCAGGGTTTACTGAGTGTTGCGATGGCGGCAACACTAATCTAAACAGTAATGAAATAACTTTCCATGCTATTCCTTTCTATACTTAAATGTCCTATTTCTAACGCTATGAAATAATTATAGCTATAGTAGAAGTAAACTAAAAGAGACACCACCTTCACTATTCCCAATGTCACTCAGTCAAAACTAATCACACAGAAAAGAATTCAATAACACCTTTAAATTATCCTCTAATCACATAAATTGATTATCAAAATTATGTAAATAAAAGATCGACATCCTCGCTTTCTCTCCGTGGAGCTGTCTCTCCGCAGTCTTCAACCTGCGAATACTAGGCTACAATGTCCCCGAATACCCATTATTTTATGGCGCGAGACAAGATAACGTCTGAAACTGTTAGATTACGCGAACAATTGAATACATCAAGTTTTTCTTTATACCGTTCATAAAAATTTAAAGATTAAGTCGGGTGTATTCATTTTTTAAAATATTTATATATATATATATATATATATATATATATATATTCCTGCTTACTATTATCATCGTCATCGTTCGTGTGTTCATGTGTTTATACGGTTATATCTCTGAGGCTTTCCTATTTTTCCATCAGTCAGTTTGTTTTGAATCTTTATATTTTGTCCTGAAAAATAAGACTATAGCTGATTTATATAAAATTGTGCTGGTCCATCGCTGTCAACCACTGCGTAACATTCTAGGAACGTTCTCTTTTTGTTTTCAGTAATACCAAAATACAACCAAGTGGGAACGTTGTGTGAAGAGCACAATGACACTCTTAGAGAACGTTGGAATTTTTACTTCCCCGAACGTTAGGGGAGTGTTCTGTGAAAACATAACCTTGAGCGAACGTTCTCTAAACGTTAGAGTTTTTGTAAATCTAACCTTAGGAGAACCACACGCTAACGTTACTTGAACATTTTGTGTTTGCTGGGTTGTTGTTTTCATTGGTGTCGGTTACAGTCGCTCTCATAGATACAATCAAAGCGGCCATCACAACTGCTTCTGTTCAAGCGAACCAACTCATGAATTCTTCCGGTATTCTTGAAAATACTGAAACATAATAGTGCCGGCGCCACTTCCACCGTGTATGTAAATAGTCCATCACACGCATCAATGAGTGTGGCACGTTCAATTCCACTTTTTAATTTCCGTTTCTGCGGCAAACTCTCAAATCCAAGATCCAACAACAGCAAAGTATTCAGTTTCTGTTGCAATGTCACACACCCCTTTTCCACCGAGCTGGTGCTGGTGCTGGTTCAGAGCCAGAGCCTGACTTAGCACTGGTTCTTTCATTTTCCACAGCCTAAGCACCAGCTCCTGGCTCTTAAAACCGGTGCTAGAGTAAGCACCAACTACTTGCTGGTCCAGAGCAAGCACCGATTACGTGGGGCGGAGTTTACCAACACGACCAGCGCGGTCGCGGAAGTATTTTGAGCGTTCTGCTCGCAGTAAACGTTGGGATGTATCAGCATATGTCTTATATCTGCATGATGAGTTAATATTTCATTTTACTTTCTGCGCCGCTTATGTCTATAATTAGCATTACGAATATGAGTTAGCTGGCCAGATAGGGCGTTTGCGAATTACTATTATTGCCATTAGCGAGCTTGAATGTCATTTAAAAATGAAACTACATTAGAGCGTTCAAAGTTACGAAGCTGGAATGAAATACGACAGTTGCTCGTTTATTTATTACCTGTCTGCTTTCTTGGGGAAAGTAAAGATGGATAGCGTGTTCCTATTGTTACACCCTATTTCTGCAGGTTTCGGTATTTTTAAAATGCACGGACAATTTCCCCTCTAAGAACGATAAAACCTCAATGACAATAATAGCATTACTGAGCATAGAAACTCAAGCATTATTTCAGTTTTACATTTTTTTCGTGGTTTCCCGCAGTCCATACTGTATATCTGTATTGCCAGATGTTACGTGAGCACTGCTGAGAGAGACACAGATCTCGAACAACATTCATTTTCTCCTGATCTGCTGGTCTAAAATGTGACATAATCGCGTGGCTCTGATTTGGCTCCTCGGCGATGGAAAACCAAACAGGTTCTTAGGAGGTGCGTGGGTTGAACCAACTAAGCACTGGCACCAGCACCAGCACGGCACTAGCACCAGGTTCTTTTTGGTGGAAAAGGGGTATCAAAGCCGAAATTCCGAGACCCATGTATTTATGATGCAAATACACAGACCAGTAAATACGAGTGAAGTCGACGCCCGGCCAGCCAGCCAGCCAATCGTCGGCCAACCAATCGTTGAAGTTCTTCCCCACCGACCAACCAATCGCTGAACAGCCAGCCAGCCAATCGTCGGCCAATCGTTGAAGTGCTTCCCATCCAATCGTTGAACTTGATCACTCAGGCAGCCAGTCACTCACTCACTCACTCACTCACTCACTCAGCGACATTCGCGTTTATAGGGGCCTGGCCGCTGCTCGGCCCAGCCCAAAAACATCAGACCAGCAGTCAAACGTGGTGGTACTGTGATGGTCTGGGGCTGCTTTGCGGCTTCAGGACCTGGATGACTTGCCGTAATTGATAGAACCACAAATTCTGGTTCCATCAAGGAGAATGTCCGACCATCAGTTCGTGACCTCAAGCTCAAGTTCACTTGGATTATGCAGCATGACAATGATCCGAAACACACCAGCAAGTCCACCTCTGAATGGCTTGAAAAAAAAAAAAACGAAATGAAGGTTTTGGAGTGGCCTAGTCAAAGTCGGGACTTAAATCTGATTGGGATGCTGTGGCATGACCTTAAACAGGCCGTTCATGCTCAAACACCTTGCAAAAGGCTGAATTAAAACAATTCTGCAAAGAGTGGGCCAAGCAGTCGGCCAAAATTCCTCCACAGCACTGTGAAAGACTCATTGTAAGTCATCTCAAATGCTTGATTGCAGTTGTTGTCACCGAGGGTGGCACAACCAGTTATTAGGTTTTTCAGATGGGGCCAGGTAGGTTTGAATAGCGTTTTCCCCTCAATAAATGAAATCATCATTTAAAAACTGCATTTTGTATTTACTCGGGTTATCTTTGTCTATATGTGTCGATACAAATATGCAACAAAAAAAGAAAAGAAATCAGGAAGGGGGCCTAATACTTTTTCACAGCACTGTATATTCTTATGAATTCTGTGTTATCTGTAAAGGCTCTAGAGGATTTCCAGAACTAGGTGTGGTCTAACGGAGTCTGAGGTTACCATGTTTGACAGAAGAACTATTTGCTGAAAAAGTGCGAAGTCACTTTCGCTGGGGTCAACACACACTTCATTGACAATGGTTCATGCTCACAGCACAGCCTACCACAATAAAGCATAATTCCATACATAGACACAAGGGCCATGGTGATAAGCACTGTGCAAGCTGTTTGGTTTATTGGACCTGTACTCCAAAGCACAAATAAATGGTCTACAATCTGTTTAATTACCAATAGTTGCAGCTCAAAACAGTTGTAATAAGTAGCAGTTAATAAGCGGCATGTAAAACTAGACAGCACTCAGAGAGTGCAAACTCCACCAAGCACCTCAGGCTCCCCATGTACTGTCCTTTAAAAAAATCTTGGATCCAGATGAGGACCTGAATCACTACCAAAATCTAATCATTTGTTCCTTGGGCCATATCCGACCTCTCCAGAAAATTTCATGACGATCCATCCAGAACTTCTTGAGTAAATTTGCTGGCAGACAGACAGACAAAAAAGCAAGCCAATGTCACCTAAAACATAACCTCCTTGGCGGAGGTAACAATTTTTAAAAACTGCTGCCCTCCACTGCTTACCCGCATTCATCAAAGTTTCGTTAGCAAATAAAATCCAAATCTCGAAATGTGAGGAGGTCATCTAACGCGAATGACTCGCAAGTACTGATTGATGGTACATTAATCAGTCATCTGCAGTGCTAAATGATCAGTGGCTGGAGTTATGGCGCATCTCAAAGGTTGAGGATTCCTGTAATCAATGCCTCCACTGTGGATATGTGGCACAGAAAAAGCCTGATGTTGGAGGATGTAATCCAGCGTCAAAGGTACTAGCAATTGATGTTTCAGCTCCAAGGACCAGCGAGAGAGAAAGCAGCCGTGTTGTAACATTGAGAGCTGCAATGATGCGTGGAAAAGATGGATTTCAGTTTCACCTGCACACATGCTCCTTTCCCTGGTCTTCTACAACTGTTTAAGGGCTTCAGCTGGGCAGACTGCATAGCACACTGCTGTACATTTCAAGTGGAACAAATGGCAGAAACTGATTTGTAAGTTTTATAACTGTTTAATGCTCACAGATCAGACAGTGATAAACGAATATCCAATAGAAGCCATCCACTGTGCCGATCACAGAATAAACAATATTAACAAACACAAAGGCACAGCGAAACAACACAGGAAGAAGATGGCGAACCACAAACTGGCACCATCACGTAACCAGTCCTCGAGGCGACTCACTAGTCCATTGCCCATCCAAACCGGTGCTTTTCACCAGTATGAATTTTTTCATGGCACTGAAAACTGCTTTTCAGACTAAAAGTTTTCTCTCACTGTTTGCATTTGTAGGGCTTTTCACCAGTATGTTTTCTCTGGTGGACATTTAAATTAGATTTTTGAGAAAAGCACTTCTCACAGACGTCACATTTATATGGTTGTTCACCAGTATGAATTTTTAAATGGGATTTTAAAGTGCTTTTGTAACCAAAACTCTTACCACACTGGAAACATTTGTGGGGCTTTTCATCAAGATGAATTTGACCATGGTGTAGCAAATTGCTTTTCTGACGGAAACACTTCCCACACTGAACACTTTTGTAGGGCTTTTCACCTGTGTGAATTTTTTCATGGCATTGTAAATTGCTTCTGTGACTGAAACTCTTCCCACACTGAACACATTTGTTGGGTCTTTCACCTGTATGTTTTGTCTGGTGGTCATTTAGAAATAATTTCCGAGCAAAAGACTTCTCACACTGATCACATTTGTAGGGCTTTTCACCGTTATGAATTTTTTCATGGCATTGTAAATTGCTTTTGTTACTGAAAATCTTCCCACACTGAACACACTTGTAGGGGCTTTCACCAGTATGTTGTCTCTGGTGGTCATTTAAATTCCACTTGCGAGCAAAATACTTCTCACATTGATCACATTTGTAGGGCTTTTCACCAGTATGAATTTGATCATGGCGCAGTAAATGGCTTTTGTAACTGAAACTCTTACCACACTGATCACATTTGAAGGGCTTTTCACCAGTATGTGTTCTCTGGTGGACATTTAAAAAAGATTTCCGAGCAAAAGACTTCCCACATTGATCACAGATGTAGGGCTTTTCACCTGTATGAATTTGATCATGGCGTTGTAAATGGCATTTGTGACTGAAACTCTTACCACACTGATCACATTTGAAGGGCTTTTCACCATGATGTGTTCTCTGATGGACATTTAAAAAAGATTTCTGAGCAAAAGATTTCCCACATTGATCACAGATGTACGACTTTTCACCTGTATGAATTTGATCATGGCGTTGTAAATGGCTTTTGTGACTGAAACTCTTACCACACTGATCACATTTGAAGGGCTTTTCACCAGTATGTGTTCTCTGGTGGACATTTAAAAAAGATTTCCGAGCAAAAGACTTCCCACATTGATCACAGATGTAGGGCTTCTCACCTGTATGAATTTGATCATGCCGTTGTAAAATGCTTTGGTGACTGAAACCTTTACCACACTTGACACATTTGTAGGGCTTTTCACGGGTATGTTCTCGCTGGTGGTATTTTAAACGAGGTTTGTGAGAAAAAGACTTCTCACATTGATCACACTTGTAAGGCTTTTCAGCTGTATAATTTTTTTGATGGCATTGGAAATGGCTTTTTGGACTAAAAGTCTTCCCACACTGAACAGATTTGAAGGCCTTTTCACCAGTATGTCTTCTCTGGTGGTCAATTAAATTAGACCTCCAAGCAAAAGATTTCTTACACTGTTCACATTTGTATGGCTTTTCACCAGTATGTTTTTTCTGGTGGTAATTTAAACGAGATTTGTGAGCAAAAGACTTCTCACATTGATCACATTTGTACGGCTTTTCAGCTGTGTACATTTTTCCATGCCATTGTATATGGCTTTTCTGTCTAAAACTCTTCCCAAATTGAACATATTTGTCACTGGTATGTCGTCTCTCGTGGTCAATTAAATTAGATTTCCAAGCAAAAGACTTCTTACATTGATGACATTTGTAGGGCTTTTCACCGGTATGTTTTCTTTGGTGGTAATTTAAACGAGATTTGTGAGCAAAAGACTTCTCACATTGATCACATTTGAAGGGCTTTTCTCCTGTATGAATTTTCTGGTGGTAATTTAAATAATACTTATTAAGAAAGCACTTCCCACACTGACAGCACTGGTGAGGCTTCTCTGGTATATGGATTCCCACATCATGAATTAAACTGGACTGATTTTTCTCAGATTTTTGGCAGTTTGGATTTGGTTCTCCTGCATCGTGATACAGTTCAGTCTCTTCTTTTTCATCAACATCAGCTCCATTAAGCATAACATTCATGTGATCACTCCCTAAAATTTCACTGGGTTCAGGCTTAATGTCAGATTTAATGTATACACGCTCAATGTCAGGCAAGATACTGACAGGCTCAGCCTTAATATTATCTCCATCATCCATTTCAGTTTTCACTTGATCAGGAAACAGAGGAATTACATAGGTCAGATCTGTAAAGTCTAGGCTCTCTATCTTAAGAACCCCAGAGCTGATGGGGCCCAGATCAGTTTCTGTTTTTATCAGTGGTGCTTCTGTGTGATGGAAATCACTGACCCTGCTGTTTGCAGTAACACACTCTGGCTCCAGTTTGTTGAGTCCTGGTGTAGTACATTTTATCTCTGACTCTGCCATGTGGACAAACTCCAGTCCATGTAGTTCCTCTTCTTTCTCTCCTGTGCTGCTCGGGGAGTTCTGGTAGGGTCGTCTCAGCATTCTATACAGGACGGACTTCTGTCTGCATCATTCTTCTGGTCAAATTTGTTCAGGAGTGCAGCTCCTGTAGGGAAAGTGGAGGGGATCTTAGCCGTTCATTGGTCCAACTGCACAAGACAATTTCACTGTACATTTCAGGAGCTTCTGTATTATTATCATTATTACTGATTTTCCTTCTGCACTGTATGCCAAACTATCTTCATTAACCTAGAATCCCTGCAACAGATCAATGGAATGACAACATCAATTCAAAGTGGTCCCAACACTATATGCAACATGGAAACTACACAAAAGTAGACAAATGCTGTTGGTGGATGACAGCAGGGTATATCCCTGAAACATCAAACACCTAGACTGGGTCAGAACCTAGTATATCGTTGGACCACGTATGATCAAGGTACCTAAACCTCTCAAAGCCTTTATTATCACATATAAGATAAAAGTAGTTGCGCAATATATATTCAGAACCATTTTACACCCCAGTCATCAATTTATATTGTCCCTTTGAAATTTTACCAGCTGTTAAAATTTCACTGTGATTCAATGTTTTGATCATGTTTATTTAATGCTAGCCAATGTCATGGCCAGGAAACAAATTTGACCAAAAGATGAAATGTGATCATTTCATTTTAAACAGAAAAGTTTCAAAATGCAGGACTGACAGCCTTAAAACAATGTGTAACATCAGCAAGTTAGCAAGAGACATCAGTGTCCCAGTGATTTTTTAAGCAATTTTTTGTTATGTTTGTCACATAGAGAAGGTCTGTAGTACAGTGAAATGACCTGAAACTAAGAATATGATGGTTGTCATAATTTTTGAATCTTTATGAACAAGAAAAAAAACGGTTGCATTTGGGGATTTTTTGATGATTTTCAAGGGATTCAGGAAGACTTCCAATAACAATTGCTCTTGAATGACTCTGAAAAATCTGTTTGGAGGGCTTTATAGAGTACCAAGCTGACTACGTCACTCATACGTAACTTCTGGTGCCAGAGATAAAATCCTTCGGAAATTTAAAATGAATTTCAGCCACTTTCCGGCATTAATTGAACGAGAATTTTGAGCCACTTCACCCCAAGATAAATCTATAGGGTATACGGATGCAAGTCATCACATGAAATTTGTGCTGTATTGTCGGTAATGCAGTGCCATTTCATTTGTCATCAATAGTAGTCCACCACACAAACATACTAGTAGCCCGTGCTTTGTTCCCAGCCAATCAGGTTCCTCAGTTTCAGCAAAAGTCTACAACCAAACAGAAACATAAACTTAAGAAATGAAGGCTGATAACCAATGACAAGCAAATGATGTATCTCCAGAAAACAACCTGCTACCAAGTTAACTTATTACACAGCTGGCTCCTAATTCCTAGCTTACAAAAGAGGCATAATAATCAATAGAGAACAATGAATAGTGATTATTTTGCTACTTAGCAACTGTTAGGTCAGCAAGTTATAATTATTTAGCTGACGCCAGTTGCACCTGAGGGAGATCTGCTGGCTAGTTAACTGGCTACTATTGGCAAGCTATATTCAATGCATGTAAATCAACACAGAATAGCGAAAAGTGACTACTTTGCTACTTAAATAGTGTTAGATCAGTGAGTTGTGATTATGTAGCAACATAGCCACTTTGGACTGTGCAGCACTGATGAGATCACTTAGCTGGTTTGAAGGACACCAAGCTTTTATGCGATGACATTGGCCAAAAATACAAGGCTATTAATTTTAATTGGCTCTCGCTACATAACTTTATAACTTCCTACGTTAGCATAACTAAGCAGAGCATACTGTCTCACCAGGCTTGGCTAACGATGGCAAGGTGCCAGAAAATTTCTGATGCAAATCCAAGGTAGTTGTCTTCAGTAATCAGGGGAATCATGAGACATGTTGTTTTTAGACGATAAAGAGGGTTAGCATGTCAGCAAATTTGACAAGTCAAAAAAACTGTAGTTACTCAGAAATAAAAGGCAAAATTTTAAAATCATTGCAGGCTTGTAAGTAATGGGAAGTACTTCAAAAGTGATTTTCTTTTAAAAGTCAACAGCACAAATAGATGGCAACTTTTACTTCTGAGGTGTGGAGCAGTCATGTCAGTACTCTAGAGCCCTACCATCTTGCCCTACGCCTTAATCCAACAAATTCAGGACACCTTATCCCTACACGTGAACTCACAAAACTAGGGGTAAGGGCAAAGAGGTAGGGCCAAGGGGTGTGTATTTGGATAAGCATGTGAAGTAAGATGAATTTGTTGAGATATTATAGCTTTCACAATACTTATTTTTGTTAGCATCTTAATGGTTATTTCCATTACATGTTAGCATTGAGCTAATGGATTTTGTGCTAAAAATCTGTCGACTGCCATTATAATTTCCTGTGGCACAGTGTTTAGTCTTCAGCGGTAACCAAGAAGGAAAGAGTATTACCTTCTTAGCTTGTAATAAATTTGGACTGAGCTGCAGTCTGGTCCCTGAGGACATCGACAGAAAACATTACTCTCTGAAGACGTTGTACCAAACAATACTTGTCCATATATTTCGAAACCGTAATGGCCATTGGGGGAAGGCCAACTCAACCGGCGACCAATGGAGGAGCGCAATTTCCCAACTACTTAGTAAGAGAGCCACAGACATTTGCGGTAACCCAAAAATGCTCTGGGATGCCATGAAAAGCATTTTAGATATGTCATTTTCAATATGTCATATTGGTTTTGGATATGTACACAGGTCATTGAAGATATTTAGAATGACATCATTGAGTAGTGGAAATTCCTGAAATTCAATTCTGACTAGTTAAAATGGCAGTTGTAGAGATCTCAAATAGAATTGCTCCAAGGAAGAATTTATTTTCAGATATCTCTACAATTGCATTTCAGTCAGAATTGAATTTTAGATATCAAATATTGAATATAAGATGACTGTAATGCAAGAACGATTGCAGAGACCTACAATGAACAGACAAGTAAGAATTGAATAGTTGATACCAACAACTGATATTTCCACCAGTGAGATATGAATTGTTGATATCAATAATTAACATTTTGACTCGTGAGAATAGTGTTGCAGATATTGCAAATTAAAATTTCAACTAGTCAAAATTACATTAAGTATACGTCGACTTGGAATTACAAGTCAAAACTGAATTATTGATATGGATCTGTAAAGGAGTTTGAATAGAAGTCAATGGTAAAAGTTGACAGGATGTAATTAAGTCACAGATATCAACAATGCACATTTCCACTACTAAGATAGCAGTTGTTGATATCAAGAATTATCATTTTGACTAGAACCGAATTGTAGACATCTTCGAAACCGATCACAGAGGATACTTGTTAATAACGCCTATTCTGACATCCTTTACACCTCCACTGGCTCCCCGCAGGTCTGTATCCTATCGCCTCTGCTTTACATCCTCTACATCAATGACTGCAGGTCCACTCAGCCGAACTGTCATCTGGGAAAATTTGCAGATGACGCAGTCCTGCTCGCTCTGCTCTCTGCCCCCATACTTCACCACAGCTCTATTCTGCAGGACTTTGTCACCTGGTGTGAGGGTGCCTGTCTCCAGCTGAACTCAGAGAAGACTAAAGAGCTGATTGTGACTTTCTCCAGCAAGCAGAGGCTCCTGGCAGAGGCTCCTACCACCATCCAGGGGGAGCCCGTGGAAGTGGAGGAGGAGTGCAGGTACCTGGGCACAATTTTCGACAGCCTTTTGAGGTTTTCCTCCAACACTGAGGTGATCCTCAAAAAATGTTATCAGAGACTGTACCTGCTCAGGAAGTTGAGTTCTTTTGGAGTGAATAAGGACATTCTGCTGATCTTTTACCAATCCTTCATCGCGAGTGTGCTCACATTCTCATTCACCTGCTGGTTTTATTCAATCAGCCCGCAAAATCGGACACGCTTATCCGCCATCACCAAAGTCTGCTCTAAAATCATTGGACACCCTGTTAGAGCTCTGTCTGCCTTTTGTGGACAACAAACAATGCGCACTGCTCACAGCACCCTACAAGACCCTTCTCGCATTCTACATTCTGTGTTTGAATGGCTCACATCAGGCCGCAGGCTGCGCTGTCCAGGCTGCAGGACACAAAGGAAGAGGGTCACGTTTGTACCCATAGCAGTCCAACTCTTGAACACCGTCCCTACCCTGCTCCAGCATTGTAGTGGTGCTCAGTCCCTTAATAGACGGTAATTTATAGCACTTTGACGCTGAGCACTTTTGCCAGTGGCGGTTGCTGAAAATACGCCCTATGCACTTTGTCTTATGTATGTTGTGATGTCCTGTTTGTCCTCCCACATTGCTGCTCTCTGTGCCTTTTAATTGCCCCTCGGGGACAAATAAAGTGTTTTTGAATTGAATTGAATTTCATTTCATTTGAATTTCCACTCGTCAAAATGACGTGATGGATATGTTGGCTTGAAATTCACATTAGTAGAAAAAAACACAGTTGTTGATGTTTACAACGGTTATTTCTCCTTCTATTTGAATGTTGAAAGGGCTTGTCAAAGCCTTCTTGCTCGGATAATCTGAACTACAACCATACGCTCCGAACAATGTCACCTGACGTATCAACACTGCAAATATCCCAAAGAGACCTGTCGATAAATACAAAACGAACGCACGCAATAAACACAAACTCACCTATTTTCGATCTGATTAATTTGCTCTCCCGGATACTTTCATCAGTGAAATAATGTCCCGTTTTGAAATGATTTTTTTGCGAGTGTTACGCTGAAAATGTTAGCGAGTCATAGTAGATCACTCTTTGTTGAACGGAAGAAATCTGGCAACGACTCATCTCCGCGCATGTAATTTATAATGCTGTTACTCTTGACACCGAGGCTTCGGAGCTTGTATCAAAATGTGAAGCACTTCCTAACGGAGCTCCGTGTCGAGGCTTGTATCGTCTCGGCGAAATGACGTCACTTATTACGTTCAAAGTCTCATTTGGGATGCTGCTTCGAGAAGGGGGTTCACTTTCGGCGAGTGATTCGACTATAAAATGTCCCGATTCTCTTCTGCAGCTCGTGGGTTGTTGTCAGTAGTTTAAAGGTATAACAGAGGATTTTCTCGAAAAGTTCACCCAAACGCCTGTCACTTTTGAAAAAAAAAAAAAAAAAAAAAAAAAGCGCATGCGCAAGACCATCCTACCAGCTTTACTGCTCCTCCACAGGAAACGCCTATCGCCTGAATGTCGGGAGCGAGCATGCGCGAGCTCACGCCCGTGCACGATTCTGCTTACAGTCTCTGCAATCGGCCTTCATTTATAAAAGATTTTCACTTTCACCATTTCAGACTCGCCATCGTTAAGTAAAAAAAAATTTGCTACAGCCAAACAATTGTGAAATAAACAATTAGTAAAGCGTCTGAGTGAAAAGCATATACCATTATGAGCCACTACTGACTGCATTCAGTTCGTTTCTACGTGCGACTCACCTTCTTTCAAGCGCTACTTGGGGTTTAGGTACGTTTCTGCTCTAAATGAGCAGTGTGTGCTTGTTCACTCGCTCGCAGTGTGAGAGAGCTCCCGAGCCCAGAGGGCGAAGGGGCAGGGGGCGGGTAGACTGCTGCTGGCTGGATCTAATCGTATGAGCCAGAATTCTCACAAAAATAAAACTAAGAAAAGTGACCCCGCACAAAGTTTGGATGGGTAAATGTAAAATTCATGACATTTCGAGGAAGACCATCCTCGGTTTTGTTTTTGGGTGTACAAATTAGGAAATGTCCGAGATCGGTGGAGCTACTTTGAATGGTTCAAACGGAAGCTCACGGGACACATGAACACTCGAAGTGCGCATGTGCAGCTAGTGGAAACGAGCAAGGAACGAACACGCATGACGGCGTTACGTAAACATTTCTCCAAAATGACTAACATGTTGGAGGACGAATAGCAGGGTTGCCGACTCTCACGCATCTGGCGTGACAGTCACGCATTCAGCCACAATCTCACGCTCTCACGCTCAAGAAAGAAATCTCACGCCAAATCTGACATTATTTTATGTTGTAAATTTTTCCACTCGTGCACTCATTTCCGAATGACTATAGGTAAGCTCTAGGTTTACACAGGCTCTAAACTCCTAATTAAACCACTCCAGTGTCTAATGCGTTATTTATACTTTTCTCTGATTGTTGATTCGCTGAAAACATTTGCCGTCATTACGTCAGTGACGTCCGTCTGCTGCCTATTTATTGGCAAAAACTTCAGCGTTGGTCAGAGGGTCAGAGCCAGTAAAGCAGAGGTGGGACTGGCGAGGTGTGAAATCCGAGCGGTTATCGAAGTAAGAAAATTATGATTTATCAAAACAAGATAGGCCTACTTGCTCGACTGTATTTCATAGTTCAACGTTGTCTGATGGAAAGTCACATTATGTACTCTTAGCATAGCAAGGAAACGGTTAAGTTTTAGGTGTAATGAAAGCTAGGGTGCATCTCAAAGTGTAGGCTGCATCCTTTGAAGGCTGCATTTTTAGGGATCATCACTTAGTTCCATCCACCAAACTGATGTAACATCATTTCACCTCTATTAAACAGCTTAGGTTAAAGCGACTCGTTACTGGTTTCCCTAAAATTAACCTTAACTCTAACCCCTAACCCTAAACCTAGCTGTAAAACTAACCCTTAATTCAACCTTGTCCCTTACCCTAAATGTTTGTTTGGCGGGTGAAAATAATGATGACCCCTAAAAATGCAACCTACTCAGGATGCAGCCTAGGCTTTGAGATGCACCCCATGTTTGTATGGGTCAGCTAGGTAGCTACTAGTGATGGGTAGATGATGCCTCATAGAGTGTGTGGCACATTTCCCTGTATTGACACTGTATTGGTGTATCGCCCAGTGGCGACATCTGCTGAAATTCAAAAATCATTGCAGGTAACCTGGATATTGAGTAGGTAGTGAGACTGAACGAGATTGATTCATTCTGAGACATGGACACCAAATGAGTGTGAGTGATTAATATGAAGGATAATTTGTGCCATAATTCAATACAATACACACATTGAAATACAATACACTCATTGAAATACAATACACGTGTAACAGTAAATACAATACAAAAATGCTTTGTTTTTCAATGTGAGTCAGGAATATTTGTGCCAAAATTAAAAACATAACGCATTGCTGAATACCCCTCGGCCCGGACAAGATTTCCTGCCTCAAGGTCACAGCGCTAAGGTGAAAGGTTAAATCCAGCAAAAAACATGACATTGCACATCTATGTGTCACAGTGAGTTACCACACCAAATTTGGTGAAGCTGCGATCAGTAGTTGCTGAGTACTGACCCGTACAAGATGTCCTGCCTCAAGGCCACAACGCTAAGGTTAAAGGTGAAATCCAGCAAAAAACATGACGTTGCACATATATATGTCACAGTGAGTTACCATACCAAATTTGGTGAAGCTGCGATAAGTAGTTGCCGAGTACTGACCGGACAAGATTTCCAGGGTCAAGGTCACAGAACTAAGGTCAAAGGTCAAATCAGCAAAAAAAAACCTGACGTGAATCTATGGGTGACAGGTCAAATACAGCAAAAAAATCTGAGTGAAGGTGACAGGTTGCAAAAAAATCATCTATGGGACATAATTAATTAACTTACCAAATTTGGTGAAGCTGCGATAATTAGTTGCCGAGTACTGACCCGGACAAGATTTCTGGGGTCCAGGTCACAGCGCTAAGGTCAAAGGTCAAATCCAGCAAAAAAACGTGACATTGCACATCTTAAGGAACCATACCAAATTTGGTGAAGTTGCGAAAATTATTTGCAGAGTATTGACCCGGACAATATTTCCAGGTTCAAGGTCACAGCGCTAAGGTCAAAGGTGAAATCCAGCAAAAAACCTGACGTTGCACATCCATGGGTCATAGTGAGTTACCATACCAAATTTGGTGAAGCTGCGATCATTAGTTGCTGAGTACTGGCCCGGACAAAGTCATGGACGGACGACGAACGACAGACGACGGACGACAGACAGACACGCAGGTGACGACAATACCCCTCCGGCTGAAGTCGGCCGAGGGATAACAATATGTGTATTGTATTTCAAGATGTTTATTGTATTTTCAATATGTGAATTGTATTTCAATGTGTGTATTGTAGGGTGATATCAGGTAAATTGGCCACTTTTTGGTAAAATGCTTGGGACATTAACAAAAAAAACATATATGCCATTTACATGTGCTTTTAAGATTAATAATGATTGTTTTTGATAATTTTGTGTTGAAATGATGTAATAAAATATAATTGTTTAGGCCCTACAGGTCTTGATACATCAGCCGTGCCAACTTTTTTCATGAGCAGTGTTCAGGTAAAATGGGCAGCTGATTGGGTAAAATGGGCCAGCTGATTGGGTAAAATGGGTCGCTGATTGGGTAAAATGGGCCAGCTGATTGGGTAAAATGGGTCGCTGATCAGGTAAGATGGCCAGCTGATCAGGTAAGATGGGCCAGCTGATTGGGTAAAATGGGCAGCTGATCAGGTAAGATGGGCCAGCTGATTGGGTAAAATGGGTCGCTGATCAGGTAAAATGGGCCAGCTGATTGGGCAAAATGGGCAGCTGATTGGGTAAAATGGGCAGCTGATTGGGTAAAATGGGTCGCTGATCAGGTAAAATGGGCAGCTGATCAGGTAAAATGGGCAGCTGATTGGGTAAAATGGGCAGCTGATTGGGTAAAATGGGCCAGCTGATCAGATAAGATGGGTCAGCTGATTGGGTAAAATGGGTCGCTGATCAGGTAAGATGGGCCAGTCAAACTGCAAAGGGGAGGAGTCATTTATCATCAACTTTAATTTTCAAACACAACTGCTAATACAGCAACATAACATTTACAACCCCAATTCCGAAATAGTTGGGATGAAGTGTAAATTGTGAATAAAATCAAAATGCAATGACTTTCAGATCACATGAGCCAATATGTTATTTACAATAGAACATAGATAACATTTCAAATGTTGAAACTGAGATATTTTACATTTTTATCCACAAAATGAGCTTATTTCAAATTTTCTGGCTGCAACAGGTCTCAAAAAAGTTGGGACACAGGCAAAAAAAAAAGGCTGAAAAAGCAATTAATATATAACAGAATCAGCTGAAAGAACATTTAGCAAGTAATTAAGTTAACTGGCATCAGGTGTGTAACATGATTGGCTATAAAAGGGATGTCTTAGAGAGGCTGAGTCTCTCAGAAGTAAAGATGGCCAGAGGCTCTCCAACCTGTGAAGGCTTGCATAAAAAAATTGTGGAATACTTTAAAAACAATGTTCCTCAATGTCAAATTGCGAAGGCTTTGAAGGTCTCATCATTGACAGTGCATAACACCATCAAAAGATTCAGAGAAACTGGAAAAATCTCTGTGCGTAAGGGACAAGGCCGAAGACCTTTACTGGATGCCCGTGATCTTCGGGCCCTCAGACGCCACTGCATCCCTCACCGGCATGATTCTGTCATTGACATTACTAAATGGGCCCAGGAATACTTCAAAAAACCACAGTCTGTAAACACAGTCCGCTGTGCCATCCACAGATGCCACCTAAAACTCCATCATGCAAAAAGGAAGCCATCGTTGAGCATGATCCAGAAGCGCCGCCGTGTTCGGTGGGCCAAGGCTCATTTAAAATGGACTGTAGCAAAGCAGCAAAGTGTCCTGTGGTCAGACGAGTCCAAATTTGACATTCTTGTTGGAAATCATGGGAGTTCTGTCCTCCGGGCTAAAGAGGAGAAAGACCAACCCTCCTGTAATCAGCGTTCAGTTCAAAAGCCAGCATCTCTAATGGTATGGGGATGCATTAGTGCATATGGTGTGGGACACTTGCATGTTTTAAAAAGCACCATGAATGCTGAAAGGTATATAAAGGTTTTAGAGCAACATATGCTCCCTTGCAGAAGACATATATTCCAGGGAAGGCCTTGTGTATTTCAGCAGGACAATGCAAAACCACATACTGCAGCTATTACAACAGCATGGCTTCGTAGTAGAAGAGTCTGTGTGCTTAACTGGCCGGCCTGCCTGCAGTCCTGATCTTTCACCAATTTAGAACACTTGGCGCACAATTAAATAAAAAGCCCGTCAAAGGAGACCCAAAACTCTCCAGCAGCTGGAAGCCTGTATTAAACAAGAGTGGGATCAAATTCCAATGGCTAAACTTGTCTCCCCAATGCCCAGAGGCCTCCACTTTGTGTTAAAAAGAAGAGGGGATGCTACACCATGGTAAACAGGCCCCTGTCCCAACTTTTTTGAGACCTGTAGCAGCCATCAAATTTGAAATGTGCTTATTTTGTGGATAAAATTGTAAAATTTCTCAGTTTCAACATTTGCTATGTTATTTCTGTTCTATTGTGAATAAAATACTGGCTGGTGTGATTTGAAAGTCATTGCGTTTTGATTTAATTCACAATTTATACTTCGTCCCAACTATTTCGGAATTGGGGTTGTATCTCTTCCCATGGGTCTTTCTTCAACTTCTGATCCTTCCTCTTCCATGATGGTCAAAAAGAAACAAAACCTCGAAAATGTAATAACGTTAAATAGTTACAGTATACGCAATAGAAAGATCTGACGACAGGCAGCTGCAAGTGCATGAACAATATGAATTCCTGCGCAAGTTAAGACAGAGAATACATTCTAAAATCTTCCTTTCTTGTTTTGTTGCCGCTCTTATCAAGTCTAATCATCGAAAAAATATCATAATAAATTAAGGTACCTGTCCTTCCCTGTATTTACACGATTTCCGTCAGATCGTTTATATGTCCATGTTAATCTTCAATGTATTATATCGAAAAATATGAGTTTAATAAAAAAAAATGACAGATGAATGTTTCTCCATCATAATTTATCCATCTCAAGTAAAGTACGACTCAATTTGAACCTTAAATCAGTGGTTCCCAACCCAGTCCTCAAGGACCCCCTGTCCTGCAGGTTTTTGTTGCAGCTTTACTTTTGCACACCTTATCCATTTAAGGCCCAATGCACCTTCATGCGCACCCTGTTCAGGTAGATCTTTTTCCACCAATCAGCATGAAGCCCTTAAATGGATCAGGTGTGAAAGAGTAGATCTGGAGCAAAAACCTGCTGAGCAGGGGGTCCTTGAGGACTGGGTTGGGAACCACTGCCTTAAATAGCAAAATTTTGGGCCAGTTTCGCAGCAATGGATTAATCTTAGTCCTGGACTAATTTGAGTTTTATATGGAGAATCTCCATCATAATTTGAATTCAGTCCAGGATTAAGCTTAATCTGTGTTTGTGAAACTGACCCATAAAGCCTAGAGAGAGTCATAGTATTTCTATTGACATGTACACTGCACGCAAATTCGCAGAGCTTGCAAAATCCATATGTGACATCACTTGAAACGGGCCTCTTTCCTAGCATCACGGAAGTATTCATACTCTGATCAAGTAGGCTACTGTTGTTTCGTACGTGTTTCCATTTTCTCGTTTTGCTAATGTGACGGAATGACATTTCATTGCATTCTTTGCGTTCTTAGCTTTCTATTGATGTCGAAATTGCCATATTTCAGCTTTTCCAATGAATCCCTACTTTAAAAAAAAAAGAAGAAAAAAAGAAGTCCCTAACCCATCGTCTTTATCTCATATCAGCGTAAACTATCACCTTTGCTGCTGACTCCCTCCAAAGCCTTGAGGCAAACTACCTCCGCCAATGGATGCACCTTCAATCTGAGTGCCAAAAATTCAGTCCCTTTGGAATTTATGTCAGATTTTCTCTACCCATGCCCACTGACCCGCACTAATCAGACCCAGACATACCTGAGCTTTGTGTATGGCCCATATCCTCTCTCCATATCACTGGGTTGACTCAGAAAAAGGCAAAGTCTGCGTAGTTTGATGCGATGAGAACGAGCATACATTGTCATGACGTCAAAATTGTGGTACTTTTCACGTCTAGTTCTAATGCCACATCATGCATTTAAAAAAATCCTGACTCCGTGATTCAGCTATGTTGTGCAAAAAAATGCAATTTTATATAATTAGCTTAAGTGTGTCAGAGAACCAGTGACCCAAATGTTTTGCATGAAGCACAGACAAAACGTGCAGAGTGATTGCCAGTGATAACCACAAACTTAAAACTTGCATTCATCATTCAACAAATGCTGTCAAATAGCAATAAGCCAACTTCAGAGACAAAACTGAGAGAAATTAAGTGAAGTATAGGGTCAAGTGAAATGTGTAATCGTTTGTGGTCAAGCCAACTGTTACCTAACTAGTCTACTGTTTTGGTGTAGAAATAGTTATGTTCTTTTGAATTAAAAAAAAGTTCATTTCTGAGCTTTATTAATCGACACTGAGTATGTTTGTAATGTCATTTTTTGTGTTCCATGGGTGTTCCATAAGTATCAGGAAGAAGCTTATCTTCCATGGGTTATACCACTGTACATTGTATGTTCATTTGGACCTGTTCAAGGTGGAGCTCGGCATGGTTGCAGCCGGCTATAGAGCAAGCCCAAGTAATGTGGCGCTGTCTGGGGTAGTGTAATGCAAAGAGGGGTGCGGAGGCGGGAGGATACAAGTGCAAGGAAGGTTGATTTATTAAAGTTGCAGTCTGTATTAACATTAAGAGACAGCACAGGGAGTATCACAATAACAATGTACACGTACAAAAAAAGAGTCTAAGGGAAATGACTCTCTAGAAGAGAGAGAAAAGCTAATGCCTTTAAATAAGCTAAACATTGGGTTTACACAGCAGTGTGGTTACTAAGACTTGGAAAGACTGACTGTGAGAGAAGGGCTCCCAAGTGACCCGCATCTGGTGGGTCCAACCCGCATTTGAAAAGCAAAACTCACGGACCCGCAAGCAAGTGAAAAAAACATGCAATGTGTGCATTGAGAGATTTACGCGTTATTTCTCCACCTCTGCGTAATAATGTATTATGAACAACGAATTTAAACGCAAATTCCACCCCTGGGCAACAAAATGATAAGGAAATGTCTCGTTTCCTTTCCCTCCTTCCCCGGTCAACAAAATGAAACTCTGTGGTTATGGACCAGCATTTCGATTCTTCAAACCTGGGAGGTACAGTGCTATGAAAAATTTGCCCCCTTCCTGATTTCTTATTCTTTTTGCATATTTGTCACACTTAAATGTTTCAGATCATCAAACAAATGTCAATATTGCGTTACCCTTGGTGACAACAACTGCAATCAAGCATTTGCGATAACTTACAATGAGTCTTTCACATTGCTGTGGAGGAATTTTGGGCCACTCTTCTTTGCAGAATTGTTTTGATTCAGCCACATACGTAGGAGGGTTTGCCAGCATGAACGGCCTGTTTAAAGGAATGCCACAGCATCTCAATCGGATTTAAGCCCGGACTTTGACAAGACCACTCTAAAACCTAAATTTTGTTTTTTTTTTTAAAGCCATTCAGAGGTGGAATTGCTACTGTGTTTCAGACTATTGTCCTGCTGCATAACTCAAGTGCGCTTAAGCTTGAGGACACAAACTAATGGTCGGATGAGACGTTAAACCGAGGTCCTGGCTCAATGTGGTCATTAAAGATCCTATGATGCTTATCGACAAGAGTTGGGGGTTCCCCGGCGTCATGGTTAAATTCCCTACCTTGTTCTTTCGACCCGCCACCTAATCATCCCCAGGGCCCGTATTCACAAAGCATCTTAGCGCTAAAAGTAGGTCCTAATTGCCGGACTTAGGAGAAACTCTTAAAAAAAATGGGTGTGTCAGTCGTAAATTTAGGACTCCTAATTATTTTTACTAAGTGTTATTCACAAAGCATTTTAGACCTAAAAGTAGCTCCTAAGTCTGGGAGAGGTTAAAAGTAGTCAAGAGGACTCCTAACTGGCTAAAACCTATTCACAAAGAATCGGAAAATGGCTGCTTCTGTTGAAAGATGGAATGACTTGGAAATTCTGAATGATGCGAAGTTGTTGAATAGATATCGGATCGACCGTGAAGGGATTTTATTTGTTGTTGACTTGGTGAGGGAGAGAATTACGTCTCCAACCATGAGAAACAAGCCAATAAGCCCCGAAATAAAATGTTTGACAACACTTCGTTACTTGGCCACTGGAAAAATGCAACTTTGCAACGCAAACAATTTAGGGATTTCTCAATCATCTGTCAGTCGCTCAATTCAACAAACAATCAATGCCCTCTGTGAACCTCATATCATCCAACAGTTTATCCGGTTTCCAATGGACATTCGCCAACAACACAGAATCAAACTTGAATTCATGCCCATCTCAGGTCTGCCCGGTATCATCGGTGCTATTGACGGGATCCATATTCAAATTATTTCTCTGACCCAAGATGAAGAGGTATTTGTAAACAGAAAAAAAGTTCATTCCATCAACACCCAGATAGTATTTGATGCCGAATACAATATTTTGGACATTGTTGCGAAATGGCCAGGATCCACGCAGGACTCTCACATTTTAATGGAAAGCAGCTTATGCCAATTATTTGACAGGCATTATGTGCCTGTGGGATGCCACTTGCTCAGGGACAGTGGCTTTGGTGCTGTACCTCCTCCTGCTATGCATGAATTATGTTATTACGCTATTGAGTGAGGGCTACATTTAAAAGATCATCATAATAATACCAGCCTATGTCATATTTTGTATACATATTTAAATTGTAAGCTTGGTTTGTAATTTATAGCCAAGTATGCCTTCCTGTTTGAACGATAGCCCGTTTATAGGTTGCAATCTCGGACCTCCCCTGCGACTGCAGCCCATACCACCGCTTCTCGCAGTCGTCTGCTGTCAGAGACACCGAGGGGAATGCAGCATTGATCTGTAGGCAGATTTTATCCCACACATCCCGCTTGGATTTGCTGTTCACCCCCGGGCCAAATTTCCCTTTGATTAGGCTACATGCTTTTGCTCCAGCACCGACTGGGCCAGCAGCAGTAACTGGTCATGGCTCCAGCTGGGTTTTCACGTCCTTTTTGAACTTTCAGCCATAACAGTTTAAGGAAAACGAACTTGAACAGCCCGACATTTAAATGATCGCAACATATTCTCATTTGGTAATAAGTTGCTAATTATTGGGGCAAATGACGTGTTTCATTATTGCTTCGTTTTATGCTACTGGTGTTTTTACAACTATCTCTTTCCTATGTATGTTTATTTGCCTAGTGCGTGATATGTGGGGACTGCGCATAGTGCATTTTCAGGAGTGCTCAATGTGTTATTATTTTATGGGACAGACTTGCTGCTTGAAGTAGCTATTTCCTCATTTTTTCCTCCATGGGTTGTATGTGGGATATTTTTTTTTCAATGGGCCGCCCTGTCACCAAACAACCAATCACTATGCTCATTGTCCCAAGACTCGTGCATGAGAATTGACGTCATCCATAGCAACGGAGATTTACTCTCACCTATCTCAGAGCTACTCCTAGTCTAGGAGTTACCAGTTTTCTTAACGAAAAGTTGCTCTCAGCGGCTTTGTGAATAACTTTTGAGATTTTACTCCGACATAAAATGTTTTAGCGCGACTTAGAAGTACTCCTAGCGATAAGATAAGATGCTTTGTGAATACGGGCCCTGATCTAATTGGCTGAGCAATTTGTCCTCTCCCTCTCCACCGCTACCCCCAGGGCTCCCTTGAAAAAGAGATTCCAATCTCAATGGGACTTCCCTGGTTAAATAAAGGATAACTAAATAAAAATAAACATTCTTCTTTGAGATTTTCTGGTAGAGAGCTGAATTCATGGATCCATCAATAACGGCAAGTCGTCCAGGTCCTGAAGCAGCAAAGCAGCCCCAGACCATCACACTACCACCACGTTTGACTGTTGGTATGATGTTCTTTTTATGAAATGCTGTGTTAGTTTTACGGCAGATGTAACGGGATGCACACTTTCCAAAAAGTTCAACTTTTGTCTCGTCAGGCCACAGAATATTTTCCCAAAAGTCTTGGGAATCATCAAGATGTTTTTTGGCAAATGTGAGATGAGTCTTTGTGTTCTTTTTGGTCAGCAGTGGTTTTCGCCTTGGCACTTTCCCATGGATAGCATTTTTGCCCAGTCTCTTCCTTATTGTTCAATCATGAACACTGACTTTAACTGAGGCAAGTGAGGCCAGTAGTTCTTTAGATGTTGTTCTGGGTTCTTTTGTGACTTCCTGGAGTCGTCGATGCGCGATTGGATTAATTTTGGTCAGCCAGCCACTCCTGGGAAGGTTCGTCACTGTTCCAAGTTTTCTCCATTTGTGTATAATGGCTTTCACCGTGATTCGCTGGAGTCCCAAAGCCTTAGAAATGGCTTTGTAACCCTTTCCAGACTGATAGATGTCAATGACTTTGTTTCTCATTTGTTCTTGAATTTCTTTAGATTGCGGCATGATGTGTTGCTTTTTGAGATCTTTTGGCCTACTTCACTTTGTCAGACAGGTTCTATTTAATTGATTTCTTGATTCAACAGGTCTGGCAGTAATCAGGCCTGGGTGTGGCTAGTGAAATTGAACTCAAAAAATGTGGTTAATCACAGTTAATTCATGATTTAACTAGATAACTCGGTCGCCACAGGGACCGAGTCGTGTATCTCCCCAATCCCCATCAGAGATTACTTGCAAGTTTTTACAGTCGCTATGTTACCGTTTTTACTCTTGGCCGCCGACGGCTATATTGGATGTCGAAAATTGCTGAAAATTGATCTTGAGCATTGTGAAATAAACATCTTTAACCACGCAAATTTAGAAAAAAAAATCCTATTAACATTGAAGCCTCCAGAGCCTGGAACAGAAAATCTGTGCGGGCGCGGCAGCTAACCCTAAGTAACCCTAACCCTAGCATTTTCTAAGTCCAGAGGTGAATTATATCCAAAAGAATTTTTTTTTTTTTGCCCAAAATGGCTCAAAATGCTCAGAAAACACAAAATCTGCAAAAAAAATTTTTCGACAAAATGGCTGCCGGCGGCCATATAGGATGTTGGAAATTGCCAAAAATTGATCTTGAGCATTGTCAAATAAACATTTTTAAGTATTCAAATTTAGAAAAAAATCCTATAAACACTGAAGCCTCCAGAGCCTGGAAGAGAGAATCTCTGCGGTGGCGGTGGCCCCGAAACTAAGCCATAGCATCTCCTGACTATCGTTCGGGGAGATACAACAGGGGGGGCGGAGGAGGTGGAATTACTTTTTCACATAGGGCCAGGTAGGTTTGGATAGCTTTTTCCCCCCCCTCAATAAATGAAATCATCATTTAAAAATAGCATTTTGTATTTACTCGGGTTATTCTTTGTCTAAAATTAAAATTTGTGTGATGATCTGAAACATTTAAGTGTGACAAATATGAAAAAAATAAGAAATCAGGAAGGGGGCAAATGCTTTTTCACAACACTGTATATGGGGCTTAATGAAGGAATTGAATAATAAGGGGCAGGTGCAGGTAATCAGGAGGCCGGGTGCTGGAGCAGACCGGTGAAAAGTACTGCGGTGACAAGGAGCATTGCGGGCGTGGCATAACAGTACCATCCTGCCACGCTATGCCATTCGCCAAGAGGGCGACCACGACGACGAGGGCCAGGCTGGTCCAGATGGGCTTGATGGTACTCAGTGATGAGGTGCGGGTCCAGGATGTCATAAGCAGGAACCTAACTCCTCTCCTCCACACTGTGACCCTCGCAGTCCACCAGGTACTGAATGCGTCCTCCTCGGCGTCTGGAATCGAGAAAGGAGCATATCCGGTACGCTGCTTCGCTGACAACCTCCAGGGAAGGGGGTGGGCCTTCAACCGGGACTACTTCAGGTAAGGGACCCGCGATCACCGGCCTGAAGAGGGAAACATCCCAGGATGGTATTCGGGGGAGTCACTGCGTCTTAGGTCTGCCTGGATCTTTTGGCGGCAGAGGGCTCAACGAATCTGCACGTTCGTACCAGGCCATACTTTCTCCACATGCCTGAACCAGGCATCCGCGGCCGGGTCTTCAGTCTGGCTAGGATCCCATGGGCATAGGGGAGGTTGCAAACAGAGTATACACTGGAATGGGGTAAGTCCAATAGAGAAGCTCTTCAGGGAGTTTTGGGCATATTCAGCCCAGGGCAGGAACTTAGCCCAAACTTGTTGGTTGTGGAGGCAGTGTGCCTGGAGGAGCCACCCAAAGTCCTGAATGGCACCGCTCAGCCTGCCTCTTGGATTCTGGATGGTAACCCAAGGCGAGGCTCACAGAGGTACCCAGCTTCTTGAAGAAGGCTTGCCACACCAGGAACGTGAACTGGAGCCGATGGTCCGTCAGAATGTCCTCTGGGAGGCTAAAGTTCCTGAGGACATGTGAGAATAGGGTTTCTGCTACTTCAAAGGCAGAGGGAAGACTGTCGAAGGGGAAAAACTTGCTAATCATTTTACATGCCGCAAACTAACTCCCACTGATAACAATAGCTTTGAACTGCAGTTTTTGATAATTTAGCAGTCAGAAATCCATTTCTATGTGCTTTGGTTTACAGGCCCCCAAAAGTCAGTAACCGTTTCACAGAGGAGTTTTCTGACATCCTGGGAACTGTCTTCCTGGGATTGTACAGAATTTTAATTGTTAGGGATTTCAACTTTCGTGTCTGTTGCCCAAGTCAACCTTAATTGACAGTTTTAGTTTAGTGCAGTCAGTCACTTCCCCTAATCATGAGTGAGGGCATATTCTTGATTTAGTTTTATCTCAATTTCACCAGGCATTGACTGTATATAGGACCTAAAGATGGACAACAAAACCGCTCCCCTAAATTGAGGACAAAACATCTTGTAACCCACCTTAAAGTTTGGTTACTAGGACCATAAATTTAGTAATGGTCAGTGCCCAATAAATAGATAAATATATAAATATGAATAAATAGAATAAACATGTCTTAAATAGAAATAACAAGAAGCTGAGTTTACATGATGATATTTATTTTCTTTTCATCATCTTCTTGATCTGGTTGAAGATGAATGTACTCTCAAAGACTTCTATTTTGATGTATAGTCATCTCCTAGGTGAGGGGGTTGTTATTTTTAGACTTCACTTGAACGACTTGAAATCACTTGAATGAACGCTATTCATCTCTGTCCTGTACAAATACACGTAAAACTTAAAATCACTTTTCTCTTCAAAGCCCTTTTTATCGAATCATCTTCTTTTTCCATTCTACATCTTTTTTCACCCTTTTCTGAAGCTAGAAGACCCTTGTGTTTGTGTATAATTTGAACTCCGGTGAGTGTACTATTTCACTGGCGAGTGTCGGCACTGTTGGCTTCTAGTTCATTAGTTTGAATGGGATAACTAGCAACCGAGGGTAACTGAGCGAACTATTTAAAAACCAATCGGAGATTGACTTTTAGTGTACTGTTTTCCAAATATTGTTATTGAATTAATATTGTATTTATGTATGTTATTGGAGAAGATAAGTGTTATTAATGAATAAATCGAATTATATTATTTTAACCGTTAATGGTAACGAACTCCTAGTTAGGAGACGTTAAAAATAGAATGTTTTGAGGTGCGCACACAGTAGCCTGTGTGTGTGTGTGTGAGTGAGAACGGCACCCCTTCTCTCTCACTACCAATGACGCCAACGTCGTAGTTTGTGCCAGATCTAATTGACACAGTATTGTTTAACACTAGAAGCGCCGGAATTTTATCACTACTAGAACCGCCATGAACGGTCGTTTGGACCGCTCGGTTCAAAACATTCTAATCCGTCTCTCTGAGCACCTAATTAAGCAATTAATGCATCTAGTATGTTACCATGTATCTCAAAAGAACGAAACAACACCAGCATTACGTTTTAACAAGTTTAATAATACATTTATGAATATTTAGGCAATAGAATTATATATAATTAACATGAATTAACTGTGGTTACAGGTAACCTCCCTTACTTGTATATATTTATTTGGTTACAGTAATTATACTGAACCCCTGTATATATTTTAGAATTGGAACATGATGAGATCTCATAACTTTGATAACTTTGATATTTGATATTAGATATTGATTATTATTCTCAAACTCCTGTATGCAGATTGGTTTTTTATGTACTCTGGATTTTGGATTCCATTGGATGGCGAGTCAGTCCCCTTGGATCCCGATTGAACTGTTCTGCCCATACTGAACTGGATTCCCAACCCCTTGAACTCAACCCCCTTGGACCAACCCTTGTTCTGTTCCCTGGACACAGATAAGCCTTCACACGTACACTGATATTACACCTTACATACCCAGGTAACAGATTATTTCTTTTCTATGAAACATTTTATTTGAAACTTTGCTTTTATTTGATACTTTGGGGTATTTTATTATTAATTTATTTATGTATTTATTTAATTATTGGTATTTATTATTCTTGATATTTATAAATATTGATTGAATATTCTCTGTATCCCGAGAAAGGAAACATTTCCAGAATATTATTATTAATAAATGTCTATTGTCTTCTTCTACACTTAAACAGTGTCTTTGTCAACTTACTCCCCCCTTTAATGCCGAACCTAGAACTGGCCTAAACCTTAACCATAATCGTAGAAACACCTCCTTCTACTTAAAGGTTAATTTTGTCAGGTAGAGCAGAGGGGTGCTACAATCTTCATCGCCATCTAGTGGCTGGCTGCATTAATGGTTATAAACCCACCCCCTCCACCATGAACCTCACCAAAAAAAGTGTGTCAAGTAATTTTTTTCTGAAAATGGTTCCTGTCATATTAAGTAGATCTTACCATGCTGATGTATTTTCAAGTGTTAATTTTTTCTGAATTGTTTGGTTGTATTTAGTCATTTGATACTATTAACCAAGGGTCCTGCAGCTTACTGACAAGCGATCTTAAAGTGATGATACAAGTTATGAAAATTTCATGTGAAGTTTGACCTTCAAATCATTGAAGGTCAATGTCAAGGTCACTAAATAAAAGTTCAGATACATTTATAATACCTCATGTAATACAATCCTAAGCTCTGAAGCAGTTTTGGTGATACAAGTCATTGAAAATTCAATGTCAATTGTGAACAATAAAGGTCACAGAAGGTCAAGTTGAGGTCACCATATGGACTTCATATATGACTTTCTAAATGTCTCCAATACAAACGTTAGCTCTATCTGCTGCCATATTGGTGATACAAGTCATTGTAATTTCATAATGTCGAGTTTGACCTTCGAGGGTCACCGACAGTCAAGTTGAATGTCACCAAATGACAGTTCATATCTGACTTCCTAGATGTCTGTAACACAAACCTAGGCTCCATCTGTGACCATTTTAGTGATAAAAGTCAATGAATTTTCTCTAGGTCACATTTCACCTTCGAAGGTCAATATGAAGGTCACCAAATGAAAGTTCATGCACAGAATGACTTCCTATATGTCTCTAATACAAATGACAATACAAGTCATTGTAATTGTATTATGTCAAGTTTGACCTGCAAAGGTCACCAACAGTCAAGTGGAATGCCACCAAATGAAAGTTAATGTGTGACTTCCTGTAAACCTGTAATACAAAATTAGGTTTTATCTGTGACCTTTTAAGTGATACAAGTCATTGAATTTTCACTAGGTCGTTTCACCTTTGAAGGTCACAGGAGGTCAAGTTCAAGGTCACCAGATGAAAGCTCATATATGACTTCCTAGAAGTGTTCACGACACATATGTTCTCTATCTTCAATATTTTCAAGCCTAGAAGCCTTTGATTCAATCAAAATGGCACTAGCACTGTACCTCAAGTGTACCAAGTTGAGTAAATTGCCAGATTTAGAAAAAAAAAGTTATCAGACAGTTTTTGAGAGATAAGTTTTTTAAATCTCAAGTCCTTCCTTTTAACATTGTGAATATTTCCTTTGACCTTGAGTTTGACCTTTCAAAGTCAACTTTAACATAGACTAAATATAGGTCATATGTGACTTCCTACATGTTGATAATTCAAACTTAATCTCCATCTGCAACCATTTGGCCTCCATAGGCCATTTCGCATAATTCTCGATAAGACTCAATGTTAAAGTACAGCGCCCCCACTAGACCCACTTTCGTCAATTAAATCAAAATGGTGTTGGCATTTTACTTTGAGGGTACCAAGGCAAGTTGTTTGCTGGATTTGGAAAAAAATTTATCCAGCAGTTTTTGAGAAATCATTTTTTAATTTCTATTTCTAAGTCCTTCCTTTTAACATTGGGGCCTAAATTTCAAGGGCCTGCAAAAAGGACAAAAATGATTCAATAAAAAATCTGAAAAAAAAAACAACTGGAGATATGGTCTGGAAGTATGTGATGACAAATTTACAGGAATATTCACCAAGCCAAAAAAAAAAGATAAAAAAATGTTCCGGACAATGGATGCCAAACCACGACAATAGCTAAAAAGTGGGCATAAAGCCATGATTGACAGCTGTGACTGACAGAGTAGTAGTTGTCTGCTGATTTATTTCTGAGAATTGTACAGAGCAAGACTGTGACCATCATAAAGAAATATCACGCGAACAAAACACATGCATTAGATGCCAGGTCCCAGTGTGGCTGAATGTAACCCATAATTATTTAGCTTAATTGGGGGAAGTGAGGTACCACCCTGACTGATAGGGGGGGTCATTTTATTGAAAATTCGTTAGATTTTTGGCGCACTTTTGAAGCTACAGAAAACTACATTCCAATGGGCCTAGACTAATAGAATTTACTGTCAAGCTCGATTCACCAAAGTCTCGGTAACAAATAGAAATTCCAAATCTCGCGATGTGAAGAAGTCATTTATAGTAAATGACTTGTTGCTGATTGATCATACATTAATCACAGCCATCCACAGTCCAGAGTGGTCACTGGTCAGTGGCTGAAGTTATGGTGCGTCTCAAAGGTTGAAGATTCCAGTGATCAAAGCCACGGCTATGTCCAAAGACCACCGCGAGAAAGAGCAGCTGGGATGTGATCCAGGTACAGCGAAAGCTGCACCGATGCAAGGTGAAGATGGATTTCAGTTTCACCCGAGTACGCCCCCTTTTCCCACATCTTCTCCAACGGTTTAAGCGCTTCCTGTGGGGCACACTGCAGAGCAAACTGATGCAAATGGAACCAAAGACAGAAACTAGGATTTGTAAGTTTTATGCCCATTTCAAACTCACAGATTGGACACTGGTGAACGTATATCCAGTAGATGATGTTTATTGTGGCCATCGCAATATTAATAAACACAGTGAAACAAAACAGGAACCAGATGGTGAACCACTCACACTGGTGCCATCAGTCCTCAGGGAAACTCACTAGTCAAGAGTCTATCCAAACAAGTGCTTTTCACCTGTATGAATTTTTTCATGGCACTGTAAACTGCATTTCTCACTAGAGCACTTCCCACGCAGAGTGCATTTGAAGGGCTTTTCAGCAGCATGTATTCTCAGGTGGACATTTAAATGAGATTTTTGTGAAAACCACTTCTCACAGCGGTCACATTTAAATGGCTTTTCACCACTATGATTTTTTAAATGGGATTTTAAAGTACTTGTGCAATGGAAACTCTTACCACATTGAAAACACGTGTGGGGCTTTTCATCAAGATGAATTTTACCATGGTGCAGTAAATTGCTTTTCAGATGGAAACACTTCCCAGACTGATCACATTTTGTAGGGCTTTTCACCTGTATGAATTTTTTCATGGCACTGTAAAGAGCATTTGTGACTGAAACTCTTCCCACACTGATCACATTTGAAGGGCTTTTCACCGGTATGTGTTCTCTGATGAACATTTAAAAAAGATTTCCGAGCAAAAGACTTCTTGCACTGATCACAGTTGTAGGGCTTTTCACCCGTATGAATTTGATAATGGCATTGTAAATGACTTTTGAGACTAAAACTCTTACCACACTGATCACATTTGAATGGCTTTTCACCTGTATGAATTTTTTCATGGGATTTTAAAGTGCTTTTGTGACTGAAACTTTTCCCACACTGATCACATTTGAAGGGCTTTTCACCGGTATGTGTTCTCTGATGGACATTTAAAAACGATTTCTGAGCAAAAGACTTCTCGCACTGATTACATTTGTAGGGCTTTTCACCTGTATGAATTCGATCATGGCACTGTAAATGGCTTTTGTGACTAAAAGTCTTACCACACTGATCACATTTGTAGGGCTTTTCACCTGTATGAATTTGATCGTGGCGTTGTAAAGCACTTTTGTGACTGAAACTTTTCCCACACTGATCACATTTGAAGGGCTTTTCACCGGTATGTTTTCTCTGGTGGACTTTTAAATTAGACTTCCGAGCAAAAGACTTCTCGCACTGATCACATTTGAAGGGCTTTTCACCGGTATGTGTTCTCTGATGGACATTTAAAAAAGATTTCCAACCAAAAGACTTCTCACATTGATCACATTTGTAGGGCTTCTCACCTGTATGAATTTGATCATGGCATTGTAAATGGCTTTTTCGACTAAAACTCTTGCCACACTGATCACAGTTGTACGGCTTTTCACCGGTATGTTTTCTTTGGTGGTAATTTAAATGAGATTTGCGAGCAAAAGACCTCCCACATTGATGACACTTGTAAGGCTTTTCTCCTGCATGAATTCTCTGGTGGATTTTTAAATCAGATTCCCAAAAAGAGGACTTCCCTCTTGTAGAGCGCTGATGGGGCTTTTCCCTTACATAGATTCCCACATCTTGCATTAAATATGATTGTTTTTCCCCTGATTTGCTGCAGTTTGGATTGAGCTCTCCTGCACAGTGATACAGTTCAGTCTCTGCTTTTTCATCAACAGCAGCTCCATAAAACATTTTACTCACAAGACCATCCCCAAAACTTTCACCAGATTCAAGCTTAACGTCATCAGATTCTATGTCGACACACTTAATGTCTGGTGAGACACTGATGAGTTCAGTCTGAATATAATCTCCACCATCAGGTTCTGTTTTGACTTGGCCAGGATGCAGAGGAATTTCATTCCCCAGTTCTGTAAAGTCAAGGCTCCCTGTGTTAAGATCCCCAGTGTTGGTGGGTTCAAGCTTAATGTCAGATTTAATGTATACACGCTCAATGTCAGGCAAGATACTGACAGGCTCAGTCTTAACATTATCTCCATCATCAGTTTCGGGTTTCACTTGATCAGGATACAGAAGAGTTACATAGGCAAGTTCTGTAAAGTCAAGGCTCCCTGTGTTAAGATCCCCAGTGTTGTTGGGGCTCAGATCTGGTTCTGTTTTTATCAGTGGTGCTTCTGTGTGATGTAAATCACTGACCCTGCTGTTTGCAGTAACACACTCTGGCTCCAGTGTGTTGAGTCCTGCTGTAGTACATTTTGTCTCTGACTCTGCCATGTGGACAGACTCCAGTCCATGTAGTTCCTCTTCTTCTCTCTCTGATCCTGTGCTGCTGGGGGAGCTCTGGTTGGGTCGTCTCAGTGTCCTGTCTCAGACGGACTCCTGCCTGCATCATTCTGCTGATCAAATGTGTTCAGAAGTGCAGCTCCTGAGGGGAAACAGTGGAAGGGATTTGGCCTTAATCAAACAGGTCCTACTGCAGCAGCTGTATTCTTTGCACTCTACAGTCTGAATGAGCAAGAAATACTCCAATCCCCCACCATGGGGTGGCTGATATCTGACCTGGAAAAAAATATGGCGGAGGGAAGGACAGGCGGACAGAAAGACAGACAAAAGCATGAAAAAACACATCTGGGCAATTCCGACGTATTAATCTGTCACGGAGGGGACTTTTGCACAAAATTTAAAAGATGCCTGCATGGAAATTCAGGGAGGAGAGGAGCCTTTTCCCCATTTCATCTACTACTGCACTTTTGTGTACATTTACTATAAAAAGTAAGTCTCAGTTTATCAACAGAATTTTTGTTAGGGTATATTTTAGTGTCCGTCACGGAGGGGACATGCACAAAATGTCATTCCATGATCCCAGACATATTTTTGCAGAACTCTGTGAATTGTGCAAAGACACCAACAAATACTTTTAAAGGGATATTTCTATGAACATTGCCTCCACAAAGATGGAGAAATGCAAGGATGACCTTTACTGGTATTGCAGCCATCTACTTTCAAACCTGGCATGTGCCTGTCACGGAGAGGACGGGTTATGCGTCACGGAGGGGAAAAGTGCAAACAGCTTATGTCAAAGAAAGAAAGAAATTCTGAGGCACACAATTACTGAGGGGTCATTCCACATGAAGTCAACCAGAGCTCCCATGGGCATAGTCATGGATTGTCTTCAAATTTTGAATACAATGTTGCTTTGGGTGCCAAATGTAGACATACCAAGTTTTAGCTCAATTGGCGTTCTAGATTTTCTGGGGGGTCAAAAAAAAGTGGGTGTGGCACCCCAGTTGGCAAAATTCACATTTTTTCCATTTTTAACAGGCTGCAAACTCTGAAAGTAATAAAGCAAACCCCATTATTTTTTTCAGGTCTTGTTCCCTAGGCACTGTACTACTATTTATTGCCGACCAAAGTAGTTTCAACCCTTTTATTGTGGTTTTATAGGCTCTCAAGAATGCTACTTTTACAAACCGGTGTCAAAACATGCACATTTTAGGGTACCATTTTCAAACCCATCTGATGAGTATGTGGATTAGAGGTAACATCAGCTATTAGTAATGGTCAAGAGCTTTCTATCGCCACCAATTAATATTCTGTTGCATTTTGGTAATATTGATCCTTATTTTACCCCCGTATGGGGGGTGACTCTTTTTCGGACGCTTCTTTCAAGATGTGGGTATCCTTCCATTTTAATGGAACCTATATTTTTGGAAAGCTCTTGATATGCACTGCCACCAAAATAAATTTCATAATGGAACCAGCGTACCTTAATTAAAAAATGTTGAGTCATTTTCTTCAATTTTCATCCTAAAATTAACCCTCTTTTAGGGTGGTTCACAATTCTCAACATTTTCATAAGTGTACAATGAGTACATTTTTTCACACCCTCCTCCACCAAAAAACATACAGTAAAAATGTTCAGTTAAACATCAATATTTCCTCAAATGTACAAAAACCAAAACCAGTGAAGTTGGCACGTTGTGTAAATCGTAAATAAAAACAAAATACAATGATTTGCAAATCCTTTTCAACCTATATTCAATTGAATACACTGCAAAGACAAGTTACTTAATGTTCGAACAGGTAAACTTTGTAATTTTTTGCAAATATTAGCTCATTTGGAATTTGATGCCTGCAACATGTTTCAAAAAAGCTGGCACAAGTGGCAAAAAAGACTGAGAGAGTTGAGGAATGCTCATCAAACACTTATTTGGAACATCCCACAGGTGAACGGGCTAATTGGGAACAGGTGGGTGCCATGATTGGGTATAAAAGCAGCTTCCTGAAATGCTCAGTCATTCACAAACAAGGATGGGGCGAGGTCACCACTTAGTGAACAAATGCGTGAGCTGATTGTCGAACAGTTTAAAAACAACATTCCTCAACGAGCTATTGCAAGAAATTTAGGGATTTCATCATCTACGGTCCGTAATATCGTCAAAAGGTTCAGAGAATCTGGAGAAATCACTGCACGTAAGCGACAAGGACGAAAACCAACATTGAATGCCCGTGACCTTCGATCCATCAGGCGGTACTGCATCAAAAACCGACATCAGTGTGTAAAGGACATCACCACATGGGCTCAGGAACACTTCAGAAAACCACTGTCAGTAACTACAGTTCGTCGCTACATCTGCAAGTGCAAGTTAAAACTCTACAATGCAAAGCGAAAGCCATTTATCAACAGCACCCAGAACGCCGCCCGCTTCGCTGGGCCCAAGCTCATCTAAGATGGACTGATGCAAAGTGGAAAAGTGTTCTGTGGTCTGACGAGTCCACATTTCAAATTGTTTTTGGAAACTGTGGACGCCGTGTCCTCCGGACCAAAGAGGAAAAGAACCATCCGGACTGTTATAGGCGCAAAGTTCAAAAGCCAGCATCTGTGATGGTATGGGGTGTATTAGTGCCCAAGGCATGGGCAACTTACACATATGTGAAGGCACCATTAATGCTGAAAGGTACATACAGGTTTTGGAGCAACATATGTTGCCATCCAAGCAACGTCTTTTTCATGGACGCCCTGCTTATTTCAGCAAGACAATGCCAAGCCACATTCTGCACGTGTTACAACAGCATGGCTCCGTAGTAAAAGAGTGCGGGTACTAGACTGGCCTGCCTGTAGTCCAGACCTGTCTCCCCATTGAAAATGTGTGGCGATTATGAAGCGTAAAATACGACAACGGAGACCCGGACTGTTGAACAACTTAAGCTGTACATCAAGCAAGAATGGGAAAGAGTTCCGCCTGAAAAGCTTCAAAATTGGTCTCCTCAGTTCCCAAACGTTTACTGAGTGTCGTTAAAAGGAAAGGTGACGTAACACAGTGGTAAAAAGGCCCCTGTACCAACTTTTTTGCAATGTGTTGCTGCCTTTAAATTCTAAGTTAATGATTATTTGCAAAAAAAAAATAAAGTTTCTCAGTTTGAACATTAAACATCTTGTCTTTGCAGTGTATTCAATTGAATATAAGTTGAAAAGGATTTGCAAATCATTGTATTCTGTTTTTATCTACGATTTACATAACGTGCCAACTTCACTGGTTTTGGGTTTTGTAAGAAGTGTACACCCCACCCCCTTGATGTTGAAAATTGTGAATGGCCCCTTAAACTGATTGAGTTCTTCCCATTACCATTATAAGAGTTGCTGGTTTCTAAATTACTTAGGGATTCTGTGAAACTCATAATCAGAAAGAGTTTACTGCCTTCCAGATCCTGCAGTACTCAGTGCAGACATGAATAACAAATGGTTCAGGGGAACATGACAAATGTCATCTTTATTCTGGGGCCAATGAAATAAAGATGGGTTTCGCACTGGGCAGATGATGGATGCTGATTACAAAGAACAGTCAACCCCTCGAACAGTTTACTCCAGGACTTTATGTAGCCTGCCTGTATGATGGCTACTGGTGGCTGGCAGTTGTCTTGAATACATCCGCGGAATATAACAGGACGTCAATGTAAAATTCGTGCATCCTCACAAACTAACGCAGAAGTTTCATTGGCTCCAGAATATCGGTAGCATTTGTCATGTTACCCTGAACCATTTCTTAGTCATCTCTGCACCAAGTACTGCAGGATCTGGAAGGCAGTACATTCTTTCTGATTTTGAGATTAACAGAATCACCAAGTGGTTTAGAAACCAGAGACTCTAGTAAGGTACTGGTAAGAACTAAAGCAGCTTAAGGGGCCACTCACACTTTTCAACATCACGGGGGTGGGGTTGGGGTTATCTGTGTACACTTCTTACATTTAAAAAAGAGGAAATATCAAGGTAAAACTGATGTATTTTTACAGTACATTTTTTGGAGGAAGGAGGATCTGAAAAAAATGTACTGTTTCTACACTTGTGAAAATGTTGAGAATTGTGAACAACCCCTAAAAGGGGGTTTATTTTCGGACAAAAATGGAAGAAAATGACTCAGTATTTTTTATGAAGGTATGCTAGTTCCATAATGAAATTTATTTTGGTGACAGTGCATATCAAGAGCTTTCCAAAAATATAGGTTTCATTTAAATTGAAGGATATCCACATCCTGAAAAAAAGAGGTTGAAAAAGGGTCACCCCCCACAGGGGGGTAAAATAAGGGTCAGTATTACCAAAGAACTATAAATGCTACAGGATATTAATTGGTGGCTCTAGAAAGCTTCAAACCATTACTAATAGCTGATATTAACATAAATCCACGTTCATCATCAGATGGGTGTGAAAATGGAACCTTAAAATGTTTTGATACCAGTTTGGAAAAGTAGCATTTTTGAGAACCTATAAAACTACAATAAAAGGGTTGAAACTTCTTTGATTTACAATATAGGGTAGTACACTGCCTAGAGAACAAGTCCTGAAAAAATCATGGGGTTAGTTTTATTACTTTCAGTGTTACAGCCTGTTAAAAATGAAAAAAAAAAATTGCAAATTTCACCAACCGGGGTGCCCCACCTAATTTTTTGATCCCCCAGAAAACCTAAACTAGCGGGCTGATTGAGCTAAAACTTGGTATCTTTTCTTTGTCACCCAAAGCAACATTCTATTAAAGTTTGAAGACAATCCATGACTATGCCTCTAGAACTTGTCCGAAAATTGGTTGATTTCATATGGAATGACCCTTAGGCAATTTATTATGGTGCAGGTGACTAACTTTTCAACTGAATGTCTACTTCAGAGTCAAACAGAAGGCCATAGGCATGAATAAAAAATTAAATATCTTGCCACGAAGGGGTAACATTTTCTAATTGGATGAGGGAAGTGCGTCCAAATAACACAGCCAATGGCCTCTACACACACATACGCACACACACAGGGATGACTGAAGAAATGAAGAAGCCCCTCCTGCAAAGAAACAACAACATCTCCGATCTTAACCTAAGGGATCTTAAATGAAAACTTGAATTTGTCTTGTTTCCCGTAATTTGCCTTTGACTGTTTTACGTATCTTTGTTAGCAATTGGTTTTGCAATGTATTTTTCTCCCACCAATGAGATGATGTTGTTTCTTTGCTCAGGGTGCATTTACACTGGGGTCATTCAATGTCAAATCACCTAACATTTTGGAAATTTTACACCAATCCCCCTCAGATTTTACTGAGAAAATTACCAAAAATTCTATCAGGTATTTAATGAAGAACTCTGAAATTTTAGGTCTCAACGGTGAACTGTTTTCGAGTTCTCAAGGTTCTCAAATTGGGCTGCGTCCCCCTTTTTGGGACCCACGACGCACAATACGCCTTTTGGAGCATTTCTGGGCGCACGTGACTTTTTATTTACTTGAGATACACATCTGAAATTGGGCACCCTTGGAAATTCTGGCCCAGACTTTAAGAATCTGACATCAAAAGGGAGACAGGAGGTACCCTTTTCAAGAGTCACATCAAAACTGAATATTGAATGGACACCTTTTCTATTTTCCATTTTTCCAGCCTGCCTGACCAAGGATGCTTCAGATAAAGTGCCAGAAGCAGTAAATTCTCTTTCTATGAGACAGGAACTGTAGGTAGACGCAATTTTGGCTCAGTGGATGGTTACATAAATATTTGGTGAAGGCCTGAAAATGGTCACAGGTGAAGAAATGCCATTTCAACACCCCTCTCTAGGTCGATGGTAGACCATGTCTTCAGTTGTGGAATTAAATTAAACTCCTCCTACACAAAGACACACATAATAACTATATTCTGGTTGAAATATTTAAGGCCTTATCATTTTATTTCTATGTGAACTGAATTTTTCAAATTTTGCATATTTTCACGCAAACCTGTACTCAGATTCACTATGCTTTACATACACTATGGCCCATATACACTTTGGAATCCAACGTTTGAGCTGTATTTGACGCTTCCAAATTCAGTTCAGGCTTTTATGTATTTGATCAGTTGTTATGAAGTGTAAAATGTATTCAAATAATAACATTTATAAATAACGATAACTTACCCAATCACCTCATATTTTCACTCATGGTAAGCTGAAGTTGACAATCAACAAAATCCTTAAACATCTTAAGGTTTTATCTCAAAACCCTAGGTCTGTGTTATTTGACATGGACATACTGAATATTTGAGTAACAGTCACTGGCCAACAGGTCAAGTGCTGAACTATAACAGACACAAATTACGTACAGTGCTTTTCAATAATGATCAAAATCATATGCCGGTAGACCCCATCTCCAACCATCAAAACCCAGTCCATTATCCCATAGTCCAAGAACATGAAGTGAAGACCAGTGCTTGGTCTACAAATTATGGCAATTTTGCTTTAATCTGTGCTTCATCCTTTGCAGACAGCTTATAGAATCGGGCAAGGCAAGGATGGAATCAGATTATGACTTGCAGTCAAACAGATTCACTTTCTTAGAATTTAAGTTCTGAGCATGTGCAGTAATTGAGACACAGCTCCTTGAAGTGATGAAAGTAGAGAATGCAGAAGAAAACCTGAATTTATTTGGCCAGACTGGCAGGACTGAAGGAAGGCTGCATAATGTAACAGTATATATTTATCCATATTTCACTCAAAAATTCTGGGATTCAGGACAAACCACAAGACCAAATCAAAGGTCAGTAACATGGGTGACATCAAATGCTTCGAAAATACTCTCCTTCAACAGAGAGGGGTCAAACAGAGAGAATCAACTTTGAAGACGAATGCACCAATGCTGTGGGTGGGTCATTTGGATAACTTTATGCATTTAAGTATGATTTTGATGTGACAACTTCTCACAAGAGAGTAAATTTAGGAAATCGTTTTCATTCTTATTTTTGTCGTGGTTCAAATTACACACGATGAAATGGTTGCTTCGAAATCTACCAGGAGTTTCAACCATTCCATTCGAAAATCAATTCCCAGTCTCGTTTCCGTCAGCAGCCACTGCCAAACGAGCGAACGCGGCAGCATATCGAGCAAACCCGATTTGGATCATTATTTGATACAATGGACATTTCATCTTACGAAGACCATCAAGTTGACACAAAAATCTTACCCCGATATGCTTTTTCCTAAATAGCTTACACTCAGTCTTATCTCAAATCACTGTGGCTTGACGTTATTACTCTATCAAAGAAAACCGCTCGAGTGAAGATAAAGCAAGGAATATTACTCTACGTTGCAGTGGTAGGTGAACGAACTTCCGGTACCGGTTCTCTGAGCTTCAAAATAAAAGCACATATCTTTCTCAAGTTCAGTTTCACGAAACGTGTCTGTACCCAGAACTACAAGTTCATCGAACGCTTAACGAAGAAATGTTTCGAAGTTCGACAACACCAGTTTACTCGAGGAATTTGCAATAGGGGAGAACAGTGCCACAGGGGTCTGGGCTGGATCTGCCTCTGGGAAAAGGGTCAGGAACACAGCCATACCCCTGTGCCACTCTACGGTTAACTACATTAATCCATTATATCCTGATACCTGTCAATTATTTGATTAAGAAAATGAAAACTATTTAAATTATTTTATAGTTGACTTTTAACTTTCACCACCAATGAGGAAAAAATGCATTACATAACAATTAATGCCATTTTTTATTTTGAGTATGAATTAATATACAAGGGCACAACAACAAACAATCAATGAGACAAAGAAAAACACATTGATGAGTAAAAAAATTTACGACACCCCTCAGTTTGTTTATATAAACTAAGTAAAAATGTGAAACACACTATTTATGAAAACAGGAAAAGAGAGTCAATTGTAAGATCCTGAGCTGAAAAACAAACTCTCTGATGTCAAATGATCAGCATTAGCATTAACTGACAAACACATTACAGTCTCAACACCAGCAATTTAAGAATTGATAAGGCCTACGAAGTCAAGTTCACTCACTGTCTGCATAAAAGTTTCCAAAACACATTGCCATTGTTCGATACAACACCCAAACAGTGTTCAAGCCATTTCTTTCCCACAAGTTACATCCGTGTCAGTTTCCTCATTACAAAATATCCAGTTATTTTCAACATGTCACAATGAAAGAATTCAAAATAACATTTTGCAGAAAAAATAACATTTCAACAACACAACTAATAATGAGAAAAAGGTATCCCATTTTTTCGAATGACAGGACAAAGAGGGATTGGCAAAGAACATGAAAAGGAGGACTATGACTTGCATGCCACAAAACGCTGCAAAACCCCCATCCAACTGCATTTCAGTAATACCCTCAGCTCAAATACAATTTTTTCCAGAGTGGATTTTTTAATGCACCATCAAGTTGTTTCTATATTGGAAACACTTCCCAAAAAAAGTTTTACCTCAGCAATGTTACAAAGTTTTGCCTTTATTCGCCAGTACTGAATTTGATGCCTGCAACCCATTCCAAAACAATCAGGATGGGAATGGAATGACAAGAAAAGTTGTGGGATCTTCAGAGAAACACCCATTAGGAACATTCCACAGGTGAAAAGGTAATAGGTGATTCAATTATGATTGGGTGTAAAAAAAGCCCTCACAAAAGGCACAATTGTTTACCAAAAAGGTGATTCAAAGTGGGGCGGAACAGTGGCGCAGTGGGTAGCACTTGCACAGCACAAAGGTTGTGGGTTTCAATCCAGTCTCGGGCCTTTCTGTTAGAGTTTGCATGTTTTCCCTGTGTTCGTGTGGATTTACACCCACAGTCTAATATCAGGCTAATTGGAGACTCTAAATTGTGGCATGTGCGCCCTGCAATGGATTGGCGAGATGTCCAGGGTGGGTCCCTGCCTTTTGCCCATAGTCAGCTGGGATAGGCTCCAGCTCCCCTGCGACCCTAGCGAGGAAGAAGCGGTATAGATAATGGATGGATGAGTGGTTCGAGGTTTACCACTTTGCCAAAAGTTGCATGTAAAAACTCCATCAGAAGGACATTTCTCAACATGCAACTGCATAAAATTTAGGGATGTCACCATGGGCGGTGCGTAATGAAGTTAAATTAATCAGATAATCTTGAAAAACCGAAGTATTCTCCACTCATAACAGAAAACAATGTACCGTAATGATAACATGACCTTCGAACCCTCAGACAGCACTGCATTAAGAACCAAGATGCTTCAGTATTCAACATTTATTTATTTTATTATTCATTAACCTTTATTTAACCAGGTAATAAGCTCATAACCAACTGGGTCTGTAAATACAACCCCAATTCCGAAATAGTTGGGACAAAGTGTAAATTGTGAATAAAATCAAAACACTATGACTTTCAAATCACACCAGCCAGTATTTTATTCACAAGGGAACAGAGATAACATAGCACATGTTAAAACTGATTTTACAATTTTATCCACAAAATGAGCTCATTTCAAATTTGAAGGCTGCTACAGGTCTCAAAAAAGTTGGGACAGGGGCCTGTTACCCAGGGTGTAGAATCCCCTCTTCTTTTGAACACAGAGTGGAGGCATCTGGGCATTGAGGAGACAAGTTTCTTGAGTTCAGCCATTGGAATTTGATCCCACTCTTGTTTAATACAGGCTTCCAGCTGCTGGAGAGTTTTGGGTCCCCTTTGACAGACTTTTCATTTAATTATGCGCCAAATGTTCTCAATCGGTGAAAGATCAGGACTGCAGGCAGGCCAGTTCAGCAGACAGACTCTTCTACTACAAAGCCGTGCTGTCATAATAGCTGCAGTGTGCCGTTTAGCATGGCGGTTCTGCTGAAATACACAAGGCCTTCCCTGGAATGGACGTCGTCTGGAGGGGAGCATATGTTGCTCTAAAACCTTTATATACCTTTCAGCATTCATGGTGCTTTATAAAACATGCAAGTGTCCCACACCATATGCACTAATGCATCCCCATATTATCAGAGATGCTGGCTTTGTAACTGAACACTGCTAACAGGAGGGGTGATCTTTCTCCTCTTTAGTCCGGAGGACACGACGCCCATGATTTCCAACAAGAATGTCAAATTTGGACTCGTCTGACCACAGGACACTTTGCCACTTTGCTGTAGTCCATTTTAAATGAGCCTTGGCCCTCAGAACACGGCGGCGCTTCTGCATCATGCTCAACAATGGCTTCCTTTTTGCGTGATAGAGTTTTAGGTGGCATGGATGGCATGGCAGACTGTGTTTACAGACAGGGGTTTCTTGAAGTATTCCTGGGCCCATTTATTAATGTCAATGACAGAATCATGCTGGTGAGTGATGCAGTGGCGTCTGAGGGCCTGAAGATCACGGGCATCCAGTAAAGGTCTTCGGTCTTGTCCCTTATGCACAGAGATTTTTCCAGTATCTCTGAATATTTTGATGATGTTATGCACTGTCGATGATGAAACCTTCAAAGCCTTTGCAATTTGACATTGAGGAACATTGTTTTTAAAGTATTCCACAATTTTTTTACGCAAGCCTTCGCAGGTTGGAGAGCCACTGGCCATCTTTACTTTTGAGAGACTCAGCCTCTCCAAGACATCCTTTTTATAGCCAATCATGTTACACACCTGATGCCAGTAACTTAGTTACTTGCTAAATGTTCTTTCAGCTGATTCTCTTATATATTAATTGCTTTTTCAGCCCTTTTTTTGCCTGTGTCCCAACTTTTTTGAGACCTGTTGCAGCCAGAAAATTTGAAATAAGCTCATTTTGTGGATAAAAATGTAAAATGCCTCAGTTTCAACATTTGAAATGTTATCTATGTTCTCTTGTAAATAATATTTTGGCTCATGTGATCTGAAAGTCATTGCATTTTGATTTTATTCACAATTAACACTTCGTCCCAACTATTTCAGAATCAGGGATGTACTTCAGTGGTTTTATTGAGACATCATCGAATGCAGGTGAAGACTTTGCAATGCTAAGGGGAAGCCATACATTCACACCATCCAGAAGCAATGCTAACTTCTCCAGGCTCAAGCTAATGCGAAATGGTGTGATGGGGCAGTGGAAAGGAGTGTCATGGTGCGACTAATCAAATTGTTTTTAACAATAATGAATTCCCTGTTTTCAAGGCCAAGCAAAAGGACCATCTGCACTGTTATCAGCAACATGTTCAAAAACCAGCATTTGACCTGGTCTGGAGTAGCATTAGTGCACTTAGCATGAAGAAGTTGCACATTTGTCCAGGCAAAATTTACACAGCAGAGCACGCACACATTTTGGAGCGCCTAACAGACATCATCTTTCTCAGGGATGCCCCCTCTTGTTCCAGCAGGATAATGCCAAACACACTCTGCAGACATCAAAACCCTGACTTTGCAGTTACAGAGTGCAGGTACTGCCACAGCCCGTCTCCAACTGAAAGTGTGTGGCGGATTATGGAGTGCAAAATAAAGCAACAAAGATCCCAGACTGTTGACCAACTGAAGTTCTATACCGGGCAAGAATGGGAACACATTTTTCTTTGAAACCTTCAATAATTAGTGTCCTCAGTCCTAAAATCAGACATTAAAAGAAGTGATATGACCCAAATGCAAACTATTGGATAAAAATTACATTGTCAATCAATCAATTGGGAATTGCTTTAATCAATAAGCTATTAGTATTAATCATTTGTTGTTATTTAGTATCTCATTATCATGTATGCAGCATTTATACACTGAGTTAATATTTCTATAATTTCAATAAATCTATAATATCAGGCCAGGTAGGTTTGGATAGCTTTTTCCCTCAATAAATGAAATCATCTTTTAAAAACTGCATTTTGTACTTACTCAGGTTATCTTTATCTAATATTAAAATTTGTTTGATGATCTGAAACATTTAAGTGTGACAAATACGCAAAAAAATAAAAAGAAAGGAAGGGGGCAAATACTTTTTCACAGCACTGTAGCTTCTGTTTGTGACTTTTAAAGTGATACATTGAATTTTCACAAGGTCAAGTTTGACCTTTGAAGGTCACCAAAGGTCAAGTACAAGGTCACCAAATGAAAGTTCATATATGACTTCCTATAAGTGTTCACTACACATATGTTCTCTGTTTTCAATATTTTCAAGCCTAGAAGCCTTTGAAAATGGGAACATTTTGCTTAACCTCAAGTTTGACCTTTTAAGGTCAACGGAGGTCAACTTTAACATAGCCAAAATATAGGCCATATATGACTTCCTACAAGTTGATAATACAAACTTAATCTGTATCTGCAACCATTTAGCTTCCACAGGCCACTTGGCCCACTCTCCATAAGACCCAATGTTAAAGTACAGCGCCCTCATTAGACCCACTTCCATCGATTCAATCAAAATGGCACTCGCACTGTACATTAAGTGGACCAAGTCGAGAAGATTGCCAGATTTAGAAAAAAAGTTAAAGTTTTTGAGAAATAATTTTTAGAAATTTCAAGTCCAATCTTTTAACACTGCGAATATTTTCCTTGACCTCGAGTTTGACCTTTTAAAGTCATCTGAGGTCAAATTTAACATTGCCAAAATATAGGTCATATGTGACTTCCTATATGTCGATAATACAAACTTAATCTCTATCTGCAACCATTTAGCCTCCATTGGTCATTTTGCATTTCTTCATAAGACTCAATGTTAAAGTATAGCGCCCCCACTAGACCCACTTCCGTTGACTCAATCAAAATGGCACTCACACTGTAGAACTTCAAGTCACTGAGTCCTCCTGAGTCAGTGGAGGCAATCGTTGAAAAATGTCCATAATCCTCTATATTTTTTCCATCAAAGCCTTAGTTTTGGCTTGAACTATTATCTTACAATATTTAAAAAGTGAAATCTGCAACAAAAAGCGACATTTGAGTGTACATTTGTGTGGACCCTGGCTTTGAAAGTAACCAACCACCACCAGGCCTGGCCAAGGCCAAAGGAGCCACCAGCCACCATCTAGGCCAGGCCCAGGCTCCAGGAGCTACCATCCACCATCCAGGAAAGGCCTAGGCTCCAGGAGCTTCCAGCCACCAGCCATCATCCAGGCCCGGCCAAGGCTCAAGGAGCCACCAGCCACCATCTAAGCCAGGCCTAGGCTCCAGGAGCTACCAGCCACCATCCAGGAAAGGCCCAGGCTCCAGGGGTAACCACGCATCATCCAGGAAAGACCCAGGCTTCAGGAGCTACTAGCCACCATCCAGGGAGGCCCAGGCTGCAGGAGCTTCCAGCCACTAGCCACCATCTAGACCCAGCCTAGGCTCAAGGAGCCACTAACCACCATCCAGGCCAGGCCTAGGCTGCAGGGGCTTCCAGCCAACAGCCAGCATCTAGGCCAGGCCCAGGCTCCAGGAGCTACCACCCACCATCCAGGCCCAGCCTAGGTTTAAGGATATACCAGCCACCAGCCACTATCCAGGCCTGGCCTGGGCTTAAGGAGCCACTGGCCACGATCCAGGCCAGGCCCAGTCTCCAGGAGCTTCTAACTACCATCTAGGCCAGGCCTATGCTGCTGGAACTACCATCACCATCAGGAATAGCTAAGTAACAATTGTTTGAGGCAGTGTTATTTAGTCTGTATTTTAGTTCTGTTGAAGGATAACTTTTGACTAAAATGGCAATGAAAGTGGTTCAGAAGGATTTGGAGGATATAAAAGAGGCTATTAACATGTTAACCATGGATATGGCCACCCTCACAAAGCAACAGTCTATAATCAATGAACTGATGGGTGAAATTAAACATCTCATAGGGCTGAATCTGGAACAGGAAAAGAAAATCACATATCTAGAGAACGGAGTGTCAGACCCGGAACAATATTCTAGGATGAATGATGTGATAATCTCTGGTCTAGTGATTAAACCACAGTCCTATATTCATGCTGTGAAAGGTAAATTGGAAACAGCAACAGTTCATGAGGAGACAACAGAGGATCAAGTAATGACTTTCCTTCAGAGCAAAAACATTGAGATGGATAAAACTAACATTGCGGCATGCCATATCCTACCTGCTAGAGAGCAGAAAGGCAAGCAAAAAATACCAGCTATTATTATTCGTTTTGCTAATAGAAAACATAAAGTAGATTTGCTTAGACAGGGGAGGCGTCTGAAGGGCTCTAATGTGTATATTAATGAACATCTCACAAAGAAAAATGCAGATATTGCTTGGAAAGCAAGATGGCTTAGGAAACAGGGGAAAATACTTTCCACCTGGACCTCTAATTGTCAGGTTTTTATTAAACCAAAGGGTGCACTGGAGAACTCAAAGGGAATGTATATTAGAACCTTGGATCAATTGGAGGAACTTGACAAAGACTAGTTGTTAATAATGAGGTATACGTGTGTACTGTTGCTGTATGATTATATAGTGATATTGGGTATATGTTATATATGTGTGTGTATATGTATGCATATGCATGTATACGTATGGGTATATGTATATTTTATACCCACTATTTTTTATAAGGCTATTTCAATGCATCACATAAACTGCTTATTATGGAAACCACAGTTAGCCTGCCAAAGGGCCTAGTCCTTGCACATATTTATATATAGTCTTAAGAACAAAACGCATGACCTTGCTTTATTCTTGCAGTCCAACAAAATTGACATTCTCACAGTCTCAGAAACTCATCTTGACAGTTCATCTAATGATTCTGAGCTGGCGATTTTTGGGTTCTCAATATAAAGGCATGATAGAAACAGATGCGGAGGGGGTGTAGCACTTTATGTTCGGCAACATTTCCCGGTGAAACTTAGACTTCATTTAATGATGAATGAAGTGGAAGCATTATAGCTGCAAGTACAACTACCATACCTCAAACCAATATTAATAGGTTGCTGTTATAGACCTCACAACACAAATGTACAGTGCTTGATCAGTTTGTGTAACATGTTGGATAGAGTCACAGAAGAAAATAGAGTTATATTGCCTTGGTGATTTTAATATCGAGTGGCTTTCCAATAACTGTCCTTTAAAGTATAGGCTAAAATCTATTACTGATACTTGCGGTTTGTTCCAATTAATTTCTGTACCTACGAGAATATCTGTTAATAACAAAGGGGGTAAAACTTTAAAATGCATTGACCACATTTACACTAATACTCCAGATCTGTGCTCCATACCTGTCTCAGTGCCTGTTGGTTTCAGTGACCATAACCTAGTTGCTGATGCAGGAGAACCAAGTTGCCTAAGGCCTGTCCCAAAATACAAAACCCAAAACCAGTGAAGTTGGCACGTTGTGTAAATCGTAAATAAAAACAGAATACAATCATTTGCAAATCCTTTTCAACCTATATTCAATTGAATACACTGCAAAGACAAGTTACTTAATGTTCGAACAGGTAAACTTTGTAATTTTTTGCAAATATTAGCTCATTTGGAATTTGATGCCTGCAACATGTTTCAAAAAAGCTGGCACAAGTGGCAAAAAAGACTGAGAGAGTTGAGGAATGCTCATCAAACACTTATTTGGAACATCCCACGGGTGAACGGGCTAATTGGGAACAGGTGGGTGCCATGATTGGGTATAAAAGCAGCTTCCCTGAAATGCTCAGTCATTCACAAACAAGGATGGGGCAAGGGTCACCACTTAGTGAACAAATGCGTGAGCTGATTGTCGAACAGTTTAAAAACAACATTCCTCAACGAGCTATTGCAAGAAATTTAGGGATTTCATCATCTACGGTCCGTAATATCGTCAAAAGGTTCAGAGAATCTAGAGAAATCACTGCACGTAAGCGACAAGGCCGAAAACCAACATTGAATGCCCGTGACCTTCGATCCCTCAGGCAGTACTGCATCAAAAACCGACATCAGTGTGTAAAGGACATCACCACATGGGCTCAGGAACACTTCAGAAAACCACTGTCAGTAACTACAGTTCGTCGCTACATCTGCAAGTGCAAGTTAAAACTCTACAATGCAAAGCGAAAGCCATTTATCAACAGCACCCAGAAACGCCGCCGGCTTCGCTGGGCCCAAGCTCATCTAAGATGGACTGATGCAAAGTGGAAAAGTGTTCTGTGGTCTGACGAGTCCACATTTCAAATTGTTTTTGGAAACTGTGGACGTCGTGTCCTCCGGACCAAAGAGGAAAAGAACCATCCGGACTATTATAGGCACAAAGTTCAAAAGCCAGCATCTGTGATGGTATGGGGGTGTATTAGTGCCCAAGGCATGGGCAACTTACACATATGTGAAGGCACCATTAATGCTGAAAGGTACATATAGGTTTTGGAGCAACATATGTTGCCATCCAAGCAACGTCTTTTTCATGGACGCCCCTGCTTATTTCAGCAAGACAATGCCAAGCCACATTCTGCACGTGTTACAACAGCATGGCTCCGTAGTAAAAGAGTGCGGGTACTAGACTGGCCTGCCTGTAGTCCAGACCTGTCTCCCATTGAAAATGTGTGGCGCATTATGAAGCGTAAAATACGACAACGGAGACCCCGGACTGTTGAACAACTTAAGCTGTACATCAAGCAAGAATGGGAAAGAGTTCCACCTGAAAAGCTTCAAAAATTGGTCTCCTCAGTTCCCAAACGTTTACTGAGTGTCGTTAAAAGGAAAGGTGATGTAACACAGTGGTAAAAAGGCCCCTGTGCCAACTTTTTTGCAATGTGTTGCTGCCTTTAAATTCTAAGTTAATGATTATTTTCAAAAAAAAAATAAAGTTTCTCAGTTTGAACATTAAACATATTGTCTTTGCAGTGTATTCAATTGAATATAAGTTGAAAAGGATTTGCAAATCATTGTATTCTGTTTTTATCTACGATTTACATAACGTGCCAACTTCACTGGTTTTGGGTTTTGTAGTTGTCACTAGATCTTTTAAGAAATTTAATGAAGATGACTTTCAGAATGATCTCAAGAATACAAAGTGGGATGATGTTATTTCCTCTGATAGTCCAGAGGTCTCGTTGAGTATGTTCATGGGGCATTTTACGAAGAGTGTGAACATTCATGCAACATTAAAGAAATTTACAGCTAAATCCAAATGTGCGCCTTGGATAGATTCTACGTTGAAGGACTTGATGGCCCAAAGAGATGCAGCCAAAAAGTTAGCTGTTTTTTCAGGTTCTCCTGCTGACAGAAAACTCTATTGTACCATTAGAAATAAGGTCACCAAAATGAATAAATTAAATAAAAGATGTTACTAGCAACAAAGAATCTTAGAAAGTAGAAATGATAGTAAAAAACTTTGGAGTGTAATGAAGGATATCATGGGTAAAAAGACAACCTCTTCCTCCTTCGTTGAAACAGATGGGGTTTACTTGACTAAACCACTCCATATAGCAAATTATTTTAATGATTATTTTGTGAAAAAAGTATGTAAACTCAGAGAAAATATGGACAGTATTGTTATCTCCAATCCTGTCGGACTTATAAAAAAGCACATTATGTGTGATAAGGAGTGCACTTTTGATTTCCACCAAGTTGATGATATAACGGCTGAAAGAATGTTGAGAGCTCTGCCTGTGGGTGGGTCTGCTGGTACGGATCTCCTGCACAGCAGGTTGTTAAAAATATCTGCCGAATATATTTCAAAACCAATTTGTCACATATTTAACACATACTTGATTAGTGGAGTTTTTCCAAAATTGTGAAAGGAGGGTAAGACCATTGCCTAAAAGCGGTGGCTCAACTTTCTCTGGTCATAACAGCAGGCCTATCAACATAAACAAATAAACACTGTACATTGAAGGCACTAAGGTAAGTTAATAGCCGGATTTGGAAAAAAATTTATCAGGGGCGCATTTCCAAAAAGCGTAGTAGCTAACTTGCATAGTTGGACCCATTGACTGTGAATAGAGGAACTATGTAAGTTGCTAACTTAGTTAGCAACTACGCTTTTGAGAAACGTACCCCAGGCAGTTTTTGAGAAATAGATTTTAAAAATTAGGCTACTATTTCTTAAGTCCTTTCTTTTAACATTGGGGCCAAAATTTCAAGGGCCCATAAAACGGACAAAAATGATTCAATCAAAAATCCGAAAAAAAAAAAAAAAAAAAAAAAAAAAACAAAAAAAAAAACAAATGGAGATATGGTCGAGTAGTAAGTTTTGGCAAATTTACCGGAAAATTCACCAAGCCAAAAAAAAGATAATAAATGTTCCGGACGGATGCCAAATCACGACAATAGCTAAAAAGTGGGTGTAACGTCATTTTTGACAGATGTGACGGGCAGAGTAGTAGTTGTCTGCTGATTTATTTCTGGGAATTGTACAAAGCCAGACTGTGACCTTCATAAAGAAATATCACCTGAACATTACAGATGAAGACCACAAAGGAAAAACGATCAGCGTCCAAATTTTGCATTTTTGTATATTTTATATATTATTATAATTTTAAGCATTATTACACGAGAGGGCGAGCTTGACCGTCATTCTTGTCACGACAGAGGCGCTTGCGCCGAGTTCCGTTAGCATCTCTGAAGTGACAAGAATGACGGTCAAGCACACCCTCGAGTGTAATAATGCGATTATACAACTATTTCCAACAAAATAAAATGTATAATCAAAATGTATTCATACTGTGGGCATTTCGCTCTCAAAATATAAAAGTTTTTTGCTAGTATTCTCTCCGTTTCCGTGGAAATACATGAGATCTGACGTTAACTAGTAGGCTACTTGTCAGCCAGCCAATTTGGGCTGATGTTTTCTAGACATCGTGATTTCCCAAAACTGAATAAATACCGCACATCGCAACACAAAACTGCTTTGCTTGCTCAATCATGTTGTAACTAGAATATCCGCTGGAAAAAAAAAAATCATTTTCATCGTGGACTGATAGTTATACTTCTGCCGACATCTCAGTCATTTTTAAGCTAACAGGTGCAGTGACGAGTCAGCTGATCTTTATCGAACGAACTTACCGTACATTAACGGTTATATTTAAATATAGGCAACGGCTTTCCAGTGTAGGCGCCAAACAAAAATCTGTCTTTTAAAAAACTCACCAGCAGATATTTCATTTCAGCTGGGGGTGTGTCACTCCAATTCCACATTAGCTCCGATTAATGTAGCCAAGCCACGAAAGTAACAAAAGTAACCTGTAACATTAAGGCTGAACAGAGCTACATAATTTCAACCCCACCTTTCGGGGGCTTTCGCTAATCACCTTTTCAGGCTATTATCAATTTACCTCTGAAATAAAGACGGCAGTTTTCACAGATCTGTTGATTTATTAAATGTTCATCTCAATGTACAAATGCAAACAAATTGACAAATTAATTAAATGGCCTAGGCAACTAAGATATGCGGAGTAATATTTTCAGTGATGAGGTATTTTTCATTTGAGCACAGGCTACCCGTACTGTCTTGCTCATTTGAGAATATTCTAAACGTCTAATTGACCAATCAGATTGCACGGTCGGATCTACATGTTGTATAATTTACAATAATATATAATGATATTTTATTTTTTAATAATTTATATATTTTTTGCATATTTTTTCAGTGTTTTCTCAGATCGTTTTGAATTCTTAATTCATCATTTCTCCACAATGTGAAAATGTGGCTCTGATCATTTTTCCATTGTGGTCTTCACATGTATTAGTTGCTAGGTCCCAGTGCGGCTGAATGTAATCCATAATTATTTTGCTTAATGGAGGGGTGTGAGGTACCACCCCGGCTGAAAGGGGGGTCGTTTTATCGAAAATCCGTTAGATTTTTGGCACACTTTTAAACTACAGAGAACAACATTCCAGGGCCTAGACTAATACAATTTACTGTCAAGCTCGATAAACCCACATTCACCAAAGTCTCGGTAACAAATAGAAATTCCAAATCTCGCGATGCAAAGAAGTCATTTATCGTGAATGACTTGTTGCTGATTGATCATACATTAATCACAGCCATCCAAAGTACAGAGTGATCAGTGGCTGAAGTTATGGTACGTCTCAAAGGTTGAAGATTCCAGTGATCAAAGCCACGGCTATGTCCAAAGACCACCATAGGGTACACTGCAGAGCAAACTGTTGCAAATTTCAAATGGAACAAAAGACAGAAACTAGGATTTGTAAGTTTTATGCCCATTTCAAACTCACAGATTGGACACTGGTGAGCGTATATCCAGTAGATGATGTTTATTGTGGCCATCCCAATATTAATAAACACAGTGAAACAAAACAGGAACCAGATGGTGAACCACTCACACTGGTGCCATCAGTCCTCAGGGAAACTTACTAGTCAAGAGTCTATCCAAACAAGTGCTTTTCACCTGTATGAATTTTTTCATGGCACTGTAAACTGCATTTCTCACGAAAACGTTTCCAACACTGAGTGTATTTGAAGGGCTTTTCAGCAGCATGTATTCTCAGGTGGACATTTAAATGAGATTTTTGAGAAAAGCACTTCTTACAGCGGTCACATTTAAATGGCTTTTCACCACTATGATTTTTTAAATGGGATTTTAAAGTACTTTTGTAACGGAAACTCTTCCCACAATGATAACACTTGTGGGGCTTTTCATCAAGATGAATTTTACCATGGTGTAGCAAATTGCTTTTCAGATGGAAACACTTCCCACACTGATCACATTTGTAGGGCTTTTCACCTGTATGAATTTGATCATGTCGCTGTAAAGTGCATTTGTGACTAAAACTTTTCCCACACTAATCACATTTGAAGGGCTTTTCACCAGTATGCGTTCTCTGATGAACATTTAGAAAAGATTCCCAAGCAAAAGACTTTACGCACTGATCACAGTTGTAAGGCTTTTCTCCTGCATGAATTCTCCGGCGGATTTTAAATCAGATTCCCAAAAAAAGGACTTCCCCCTTGTAGAGCGCTGATGGGGCTTTTCCCTTACATAGATTCCCACATCTTGCATTAAATCTGATTGTGTTTTCCCTGATTTGCTGCAGTTTGGATTGGGCTTTCCTGCACAGTGATACAGTTCAGTCTCTGCTTTCTCATCAACACCAGCTCCATAAAACATTTTACTCACAAGACCATCCCCAAAACTTTCACCAGATTCAAGCTTAACGTCATCAGATTCTATGTCGACACACTTGATGTCTGGTGAGACACTGATGAGTTCAGTCTGAATATAATCTCCACCATCAGGTTCTGTTTTGACTTGGCCAGGATGCAGAGGAGTTTCATTCCCCAGATCTGTAAAGTCAAGGCTCCCTGTGTTAAGATCCCCAGTGTTGGTGGGTTCAAGCTTAATGTCAGATTTAATGTATACACGCTCAATGTCAGGCAAGATACTGACAGGCTCAGTCTTAACATTATCTCCATCATCAGTTCCGGGTTTCACTTGATCAGGATACAGAAGAGTTACATAGGCAAGTTCTGTAAAGTCAAGGCTCCCTGTGTTAAGATCCCCAGTGTTGGTGGGGCTCAGATCAGCTTCTGTTTTTATCAGTGGTGCTTCTGTGTGATGTAAATCACTGACCCTGCTGTTTGCAGTAACACACTCTGGCTCCAGTGTGTTGAGTCCTGCTGTAGTACATTTTGTCTCTGACTCTGCCATGTGGACAGACTCCAGTCCATGTAGTTCCTCTTCTTTCTCTCTGATCCTGTGCTGCTTGGGGAGCCATGGTAGGGTCGTCTCAGTGTCCTGTCTCAGACGATCTCCGGTCTGCATCATTCTGCTGATCAAATGTGTTCAGAAGTGCAGCTCCTGAGGGGAAACAGTGGAAGGGATTTGGCCTTAATCAAACAGGTCCTACTGCAGCAGCTGTATTCTTTGCACTCTACAGTCTGAATGAGCAAGAAATACTCAGATCCCCCACCATGGGGTGGCTGATATCTGACCTGGAAAAAAATAAAGGATGGTGGAGGGAAGGACAGGCGGACAGGAAGACGGACGAAAATATGAAAAGATTGATCTGGGCAATTCAGAGGTATTAATCTGTCACGGAGGGGACATTTGCGCAAATTTAAAAGATGCCTGCATGGAAACGCAGGGACGAGAGGAGTTTTCTCTCTCTAATATACTACTGCACTTTTGTGCCCATTTTCGATAAAAAGTAAGTCTCAGTTTATCAACAGAATTTTTGTTTGGGTATATTTTAGTGTCCGTCACGGAGGGGACATGCACAAAATGTTATTCCATGATCCCAGACATATTGCTGCAGAATTCTGTGAATTGTGCAAAGACACCAACAAATACTTTTAAAGGGATATTTGTATGAACATTGCCTCCACAGAGATGGAGGAAAGCAAGGATGACCTTTACTGGTATTGCAGCCATCTACTTTCAAATCTGGCATGTGCCTGTCACTGAGGGGACAAGTGCAAACAGCTTATGTCAAAGAAAGAAATTATGGAGCACAGGATTACTTAAGCAATTTATTATGGTGCAGTTGACTTACGTTTTGACCGGATGTCCTCTTTAGAGTCAGAGGGCCATAGGCATGAATACAAAATGAAATATCTCGCCACGGAGGGGTAACATTTTCCAATTCGACGAGAGAAATGCTCCAAATAACACAGCCAATGGCCTCTACACCTACAAACACACACACACAGGGATGACTGAACAAACGAAGAAGCCCCTCCTGCAAAGAAACGAGAACATTTCGGGTCTTAACCTAACGGATCTTAAATGAAAACTTGAATTTGTCTTGTTTCCCGTAAATTGCCTTTGACTGTTTCATGTATCTCTGCAAGTAATTGATTTTGCTGCAAGTATTTTTCTCCCACCAATGAAATTTTGCTGTTTCTTTGTTCATGGTGCATTTACACTGGGGTCATTCCATGCCAAAATCACCTAAAATTTTGGAAATTTTACACCAATCCCCCTCAGATTTTGCTGAGAAAATTACCCAAAATTCTATAGGGTATTTAATGAACTCTGAAATTTTCGGTCTTTACGGTGAACTGTTTTCAAGTTATCAAGGTTTTAAAATTGGGCCACGCACCCTTTTTTGGGACCCATGAAGCCCGATATGCCTTTTGGAGCGTTTCTGGGCGCTCGTGACTTTTTATTTACTTGAGATAAAGATCTGAAATTGGGTACACTTGGAAATTTTGGCCCAGACTTTAAGAATCTGCCGGCTCATTCCACGTCAAGTGTACACACCATATTCACATTGATGTCACAGATTTTCTTCATATTTTGCATAGAGGTAGAACCTAGCGAAATATGCAGAAGTCCCACTTTTTGGACCAAATGGATCATTTTGGACCATGTTATGGACTGTCCAATTTTGGGGCCAACTGGCGGTCCTGAAAACTTGGACTGGCTGTATCTCAGCTGCCCAGAGACCGATTTTCACAAACTTGGTATCAAAATAATTAGGAGATCAAGCTCTTTAAAATGACGGGAAGCACGACGTTGCTGGAGCAATATTTCATTAAATGGCAGTTGACCTTAACCTTTGACCTTTGACCTCTACTGCTTCGCCACTTCAGATTGGTCCAAATTTTCCTGTATATGAACCTCGTATCCCAACCAATAATCCTACCCAAAACTGCAGTGGGATCTCTGTGGGATCCAAAATTACAGCCGATCAAACTATGGCGGTACCACTGGGTCAGAACTCAGTAGCCGCTGACATGGGTCGCTTTTGGTGCCATCATAATGGCGGTGATGTCCAACCACAAGCTTGTGACATCACGGAGGATTGTGCACGACTTTGTCATCATTTTCTCAGAGAATTCAGAGATCACACGTCACAGCAGATTGCTATTTCAGTGGGACAAAAATATTAAAAATGACGAACTGACAGTCATACTATGTACGTTTTATTACTTCAAACGTTTTTTTACGTGTTGCTAACAATCAAGGCCTTGTTTGAGTCATTCATTTCCCTCCTAGTTAGTGTGTATGTTCGACCAGTGGCTGTTCTGGGCTCCACTGATATCAAGAGATCGCTACGATGTAATAAACAAGTTTCCGGTATTTCTGGAAAATAAAAACTGTTGAAAGGTCCAGCTGGTAGCAGGAAATTGACGTTGACCTCTTGCGAGTCCATCAGTGTTTCAGTTATGTGCGCTAGCCACCATTTGCCATCGTATTTTTTACGGTAACATATCCGCCAGTTTTAGTTTAAGCTTTTCGCCGTTCTCCCGCTCACTAGCCTGAGGCGTCTGGCCCTCGAGACTGACTGGTCAGTCTACCGCTTACTGAAACGATATGTGACAGTGGGAATTCCAGTTTTAGTCTCGCTTTTCGCCGTTTCACGGCTCTAGTTTTACTCACAGTACTCTATACTGCTTTCACGTGATTGTGACAGATGAAACGTGAACTCTAGGGTCGTTGCTACATTGAAACCATACTGTTTGAAAATGATTTCACGCGAGGCACGCGAAATGTGACATGTGAAAGGTAGAAACGTGAAGTGTATGGCCAGGCAGTCTAATGAGTTCTGATACAGTGGTACACCGCCAAGGTTCGATCGCCCATCACTACGGATCCCATGAAGATCCCACTCCAGTTTTTTGTTTGATTATTGGGTGGGATGCGAGGATCATATACAAGAAAATTTGGACCAATCAGAAGTGGCGAAGCAGTAAAAGTCAAAGGTCAAAGGTCAAGGTCAAATCCCATTTTATGAAATATTGCTCCAGCAACTCAAGGCAAGCATCATTTGAAAGAGCTTGATCTCCTGATTAATTTGATACCAATTTTGTGAAAATTGGTCCATGGGTAGCTGAGATATAGGCTGTTGAAGTTTTTGGGTCAGACTGTTTGTCCAAAAAATGGATCATCCATAAAATGGTCCAGAACGGTCCGACTGGTCCAAAATTTGGTATTTCTGAGTTCTTCATTACGGTCAATCGTTGTGCAAAATATGAAGAACATCGGTGATATCAGTGTCAAATTTGCCTCGAAACTGTGTACACTTGACATGGAATGAGCCTGCCATCAAAAAGGAGATAGGAGGTACCCTTTTCAAGAGTCACATCAAAACTGAATTTTGAATGGACGCCTTTTCGATTTTCCATTTTTCCAGCCTTGCCTGACCAAGGATGCTTCAGAAAAAGTGCCAGAAGCAGTAAATTCCCTTTCTATGAGACAGGAACTGTAGGTAGAAGTAATTTTGGCTCAGTGGGTGGTTAAACAAATATTTGGTGAAGGCCTGAAAATGGTCACAGGTGAAGAAATGCCATTTCTACCGCCCTCCACAGGTGAATGGTGGACCATGTAGGCAGTTGTGGAATTTAATGAAACTCCTCCCACACAAAGACACACATCATATCGAGGGCTGACTGCAAAGAACAGTTATGTCCAGATGTTATATATTGGACAGCAGCTATTGCAACAGCATGGCTTCGTAGTAGAAGAGTCCTTGTGCTGAACTGGCCTGTCCTGATTTTTCACCGATTGCGAACATTTGACGCATAATTAAACAGAAAGTCCATCAAAGGAGACCCAAAACTCTCCAGCAGCTGTAAGCCTCCACTCTGCGTTAAAAAGAAGAGGGGATGCTACACCATGGTAAACAGGCCCCTGTCCCAACCTTTTTGAGACCTGTAGCAGTTATCAAATTTGAAATGAGCTCATTTTGTGGATAAAATTTTAAAATTTCTCAGTTTCAACATTTTCTATGTTATCTCTGTTCTATTGTGAATAAAATACTGGCTGGTGTGATTTGAAAGTCATTGCGTTTTGATTTTATTCACAATTTACACTTTGTCCCAACTATTTCAGAATTGGGGTTGTATAATAAAAAGCTGTGTATTGGTCAGAGAAAAGGCAGAATGTTTGTTCGTCCAAAATATGTCCACTCCGGAATGCACATTTCACCTGATAGCTTGAATAGATATAGCTTGATTCCAATGTTTTTTCATTATTCTTATAATCTAGGACTTCCCCTGGACTGAAGATACTCTTACCTGAAATTTGCTTGATAAATTTCATGTACTTTATACAGATAGTTTATGACTCCGTAAATGTCCTCTCCAGAAACTCTCGTTTTCATGTAATATTAACCTCTGTCGCAATTCCTGTCAGAATATTTGGATGCTGTGTAACTTTCTCATGACCATCACCATGACCCTCATGATTATACATGAATGTATTGATGTTTTGGACTAAATACATATTTTTTTCTGTTTGATTAATGGTCTAGAACAGTGGTCTTCAACGTTGTTCCTGGGGACCCACTGTGTATGCTGTCTTTTGTTCCAACCAAAGTTGCAATCGCAGGATTTTAACAAGCTGTTAATTTGTCTTAATTTAGTGTATTTAATGTTTAAAGCAGAGCGTGTTCACAATACTGGTCATCATATGTGTAACACCAGGAGAGAAAAATAAACCCTTCTATATTCCAAAAACTTCTGATTTTTTTAGAAGTACATAACCTATGCAACTGAGAACAAGAGGTGTGGAAACAATCTTTTCACTGGAACTATCAACTTACGCTTCATGTTTATTGTTTAAATAGGCTTAAAATTGATATTCCTGCCACATTAGTAATCACTGAACCACAAAGCCGAGTGTTCACACAGAGAAATAAGACCAACTTTTTAAGTTAGTTTAGGGTATGGGCAATTCTATCAGAGGTAATCAATTGAAGGATCTTTCTCAACATTGGGTAGTCGGTATTGACAACTCCATAATTTTGTCATTGCAAGAAGCTGCATTATTTCATTTTATGTTCCAACTAACTACTGTGCAGAAAAGGGAAGAAACTTCATTCAGGTTACTATAACTTAGGAGCGCTAAAGCCCCATGGAAAACTTTTTGCCAGGAAGTCTACCTTAAAGCAGGCAAAATGGATTAGATATGTTTGATGGACAGACACTGTGGGACAGTTTTATGATCAGCAGTAAAATCCACAACAGACAAAAACTATTACTGGATGCAATAGATGTTTTATTCAGAAGAACTACAACTTGAACACTGTGCACACATCTGGCACCCTTCAACATGACTGTCTGGCCTCAGGTTCATAGACAGTTACGAGATCACATTATTTTGAATAAACACTGAGAGACAAATGAGGAAATAAACACAACTACTCTGCTAACTTCAACAACCACATTAACAGCAAACAGGTGAAATGGCTCAGGTGGATCAAAGTATATCTGAATACATTACACAGGATTGTTCATGCTACTATTGTGATGGACAGACATTGTGGGACAGTCTCACATTGGGAATTTGCCACATGACGAATTGAAATCCAATCCTGATTGAACATTTGAGAAAAATTATGATATCAGTTTGTACTAGTATCAGTTCATCTTAGTAGCAAACTAAGAACCTCAATTATGTCATCTTGAAATGTAATAAAAATTGTTGAAAGAATTGTTTTTGGCTTCACTCTTGGTTTTGGTCAGCTCATCCAAACCTCTGGGGTGACTGTTGGATTTAGGGTCTGCCACTAACCCCATTGGTTTGGGTGAATGGACCAAGACCTCCATCTTCCTATCAAATTCCTATAAATGCAAAAATATTGTTTCACAGAAACTATCCAAGAATTCAGAGCCATATTCTGAGAGAATGGCACTTTTACTTAGTGGAGTTTTCATCTCAGACTTGCATGAAATTTGGCAGAATAGCGCCCATATACGTATAACAGAAAATCCCTGAGTTTGTGCTACAATTTTTATCGATATGGCTGCAGCGCCACCTAGAAGTGGACAAGTCTGGTACCAAATTGAGCATTTTTGGAAAAAAAGAAAAAAAAAAAAACATTTTTGAAGGAATATTGTGGATAACTGCTTCAATGTGCCAAAGAAGTTATGATTGTATTTGATACTGGGATACCCAAATTTTTTGAATGTGAAAGTGCCACCTGGTGATCATGTTGGTTATACATGCAATGACCAGAAATCTGTGTATAACGGGGAAATTTTTTTTTTTTTTACAAATTCAGGCTTATTTAAATTTTTAAACCAGACCAGTGCCAAATTCATCTTACCTGTTTCCTTTTCAGACATTAAAGATGAGAAAAATTTTGAGGTATTTAGTCCGGCACTTTTTTTGGTGTTTTGAGATATTAACTCCCAAAGTTAGGTGTGGGCTATTTTTTTTCTGTTTGTACAGTGGATTAACATTAATAACCAGACACCTGTGGGGATGGGGAGACCATTAATTTGAACCTTCCTTTGGGCTAAACAAAAGACAGCAGAAACATCTTTGGCACTATACTCCATCTTGGAGCAGCGGCTACAGACATTTTGACAAGATCTCCAATTCACCTATTTGCAGTGATGTTCAGGGGCCCATAAAAATGTTAACCAAGAAGATAGAGCCTCGAAATTATCTGAGTCTCCAGCCCTTTCAGGATATTTTAATATTCTAAAGGAGGTTTTAGGGCACTCTTTGCTAATGTCTGGATATAAGGGGACAAATGTTCAAAAATATAACAGTATAGGGGGTGCTGTTACCAATATGTCAGATCTGACAAAACCAGACATGTGCCATGGAGAAGATTCTTGAAATGGAATATGTGTCTTATGCACATTGAGAAAACACCGATTTTGTTTTGGCACTATGTTGGTTTAACTAGTAAGGCCAATAGGTGGCGCCCCACCGTACCACCTTGTTCTCGCTATGTATACGTTGCACATATTTCATTTCAAGAGATTTCTCCATGGCAAATGTCTGGTTTTGCGAGATCTGAATAAGGTGGTATGGTGGGGAGCCACCTATTGGTTTTTGCAAACTTTCACATTTTAAAAATTTGGGTATCCCAGTATCAAATACAATTGTAACTTCTTTGGCATATTGAAGCATTTATCCACAATATTCCTTCAAAAATGATTATTTTTCCTCAAAAATGCTCAATTTGCTGCCTGACTTTTCCACTTCTAGGTTGTGCTGTAGCCATATCGATAACAATTGTGAGCTCAAACTAGGGGATTTCCTGTTACACATGTATGGGCACCATTCTGCCAAATTTCATACACTTCTGAGATGTCAGCTCCACTGCCAGTGCCACTCTCTCAGAATATGGCTCTTAAAATGAAACTTCAAACTTGAACAAATTTTAAATTGACAGTGGCGTACAAAATTATTTGAACACTTGGCACTAGGTAATTTTATTTGCACGGAATTGGAAAGTGTCACTTTTCTATTATAACCAATGAAACAACTTGAATTTGTAACTTCTATCAGGTCAGCAGTTGCAAACGCTGTTCCATCCTTTCAAAAGAAATTTAATCAATCCCAGCTGTTAAATGGACATCAACACATTTTAAGAAATTGGAAAAACATGCTGCTGGGGTGTTGCCCCAGCCACTTTATCATATTTATCAAGAAATAAGTATAAGTGTTCACATATTTTTGCAATGATTGCACATGTAGATGGATTTGTGATGGATGGACATTGTGGGACCCTTGCATTCCCTGGATCCATCAATCAATTGGCAGCTGATCGATCACAATTACATGGCATTTAAAAGTGAAGAATATCTGATTCTGATTCTTCGACACACTTGAGTTGATCAGTAGGGTAAAGGTTGGAATAATTAGGGCATGAATCACTGCTGATCATCTGATGCAATCGGAGGTGAATGTGATTGTGTGCGCAATGCTCATTTTATTCCAACCATTAATGAATTTATCCTAAAACCTCTTTTAACCATTAGGAAATTGTTGAAATCATATTAGTACCAAGAGACATTGCAAAAAAAAGAAGGTATTTAAGCACAAGTGAAAGTGTCCCACAGCATGGCCGTCCATCACGCATGTGATGGACGGACATTATGTGGAACGGAAAGAGTAAAACTTCTGTGGTTCAGGGGCCAGTCAGAATTTCGGGGGCAAACCTTGTGTACACATTCCTTATTAGTAGATACTTCTCCCACTGTTGTATAATTACAATAGCACTCTCCAATAAGGAGAAATTTGCAGTGTTATGGACAGACACTGTGGGACGGAAAACTTTAGCCGGTAGGTTCAGGCTGGTTGCAAAAAAAAAAAAAAATGGATATTAACTTCTCTAAAGTTTCAAAAAGTTGTAAACTGGAATTGATGACCAGCATTGTGAACACGCTCAGCAGTTATTTGCCCTCTTCACTCACAAGATAACAGAAATAGCTATGTTTGCCATCAAGAATTTAAAAAAAATGCCATACCCACATTTGCGATGCATTGGAAATGGCAGAAAATGAGAGAAAACAATGTAACCAATCAAATTAAAGATGTAGTTGGCTCCTAATTGGTGAAAACTAAATGGCACATCGTGACAAATTTATTCAACATGCAAACGGTAAAGAGTCAAGCCAGTTCTGTGTTATGTTGGTCTAATTAAGTTCACCTGAAGTTTTTTGAAATAACTTGAAACAGTTGAGTGTCAACTGTCAAACTATTCATACATTTTTCTGTTGTCCACCAAATTGTGTCTATACCAGATATCACCCTGATTTTTTCAGGGCAGGCCAGAAATAGATTATTATTCAAAGCAGTGGTATTAAATGTAAGACTATCAAGAACATTCATGCACAGTAATAATTTAATTATAAACTTACCATGATTTGCAGTAAGGTTTTGCATATTAAACAGTATTATTTTTCATTTTTGGCATTTTCAAAATGTTCTAATCAGTACATCTGTTATTACCCGATACTTATCTTGCAACTGGAACAACATTTTGTCAGAAATGGCTCCATTTATTTATGATACAAAATGAATTTTCAGGGTCTATAAAATATTCATCATTTTACAACATTAACTCCAAATATTTTCCAAACTAAATATCCCTATGCTCTGAAATTTTATAAATCTGATCTTGAAATAGTATACAATAAACTCACACAGAAACTTCAGACCCATGTCAAACTTTATTTTTACCCATGTGTGAGAAAATTTGTGTACCCTGACTGTGAAACAGCCCATCTAGGAAACCGCTTTCATTCCTATTTTTGTCACAGTTCAAATGACACACAATGAAATGGTTGCTTTGAAATCGACCAGGAGTGTCAACCTTTCCCCTCGAAAAACAATTCCCAGTCTCGCTTCCCTCAGCAGCTACTGCAAAACGAGCGAACACGGCAGCATATCGAGCTAGCCCGGGGCGCGCTTCCCGAAATCCAGATGCCAACTTATATAGTTGGGCCCATGCAAGGCTGGATTAATACCCCCAGGGGCCCCCGGGTACTGAAGCTCATGGTGCCCCCCTCCCCTCCCTAGCACCCACACCTTCCAAAGAAGGCGATGACAAAGCTACTAACACCCAGAATACAGCAGGCACCTGATGGAGCCTTCGACCCACCACACTGACTCCACAAATACACAGACACACACACGGTGCGAAAGCCCACCTTAATTATATGAACGTCCAACCAAGACATAACACTTTCTCTTTTTTTTTTTTTAAAAAAAAAATCAATAGTTTGTTTATTATGCTGACTGAATGCATTAAACAATCTGAGAACACAACAAACTTATCCTACCGTGGCAGTTAACACATGACGAACCATGCAACAAGATACAATGTGATCTTAACGATATAACTCCAGCACTTGCTTGTGCTGCGTACCGTGACTTTAATATAATATACAGATCAACCAAACAAACATCCACCCACCAACTGAAAGTATATGATCATTTCAGCTGCAAGTTAAGACGGCACAGCAAGTTTGAACTGTTCCCGGCAAACCCAATGTTCAATATGATAGCCGAATTCTGAAGCACATCAACCCATAAAATGACACTCACAAAGTGATGGGCCATGCAATCGTATGTAGTGATCAATAGTATAACTCCGGCATTGGCTTTTCTGGTGAAGTCATTGCAAGTACTCGATAAAGGAGAAATAAAGCAGACAAGTTTCACTTAGACTATCGGACCCAAACGAATTTTGATACGCGTAATACAATCAGGAGGTGAACGAGAACGACGCATAATCAGTGTGCGTCGTCAACCCTGAGCCCAAGCTCTGTTTACTGGCAAGATGCCATTTTTTTTCATATTTTAATTATTGTATGATGACACGCGGTGTAATTCGGGTCTTCAGTGTGCTTCAGTTATTTTTTTTCTGCGAGATTATCCTGACAAAGCACAAATAAAATCAAACTGTTAAAAAGTTAAACTAGATGGCAAAGCAACAACTTAGTAGTATACGGTCTCCGCAGATAACGTTATGTTTTGCAGGAGTCCAGGTAGTTCCATTGCGACTAACGACTAATTTTTGTAAGCGGATAAATACAATTTCTGTGGCGACCGGGATATGAATCTTCGCTTGGAAATGCGTGAAAAGTAATCACGCGACCTGTCTTCAGGTTATGGTTCGTGCACCCCTCAACTTCATACGATTTGGGCATAGTTAAAGGGGGAAAAAATCATGATTATGAGATGTTTCAGCTTCGAGCGTAGATTCAATACGCCGACTTGGAATTGTTTTCAGTGAACTGTGTTCGCTAGCCTCATTACTATGGCGAGTGGCAAAGCAATAACGGCGCGCGTCGCACATTAGAAGGATAAAATAACATGGTTGCTCAATTTGCTTTTGTCGTAATGTCGCAGTATCCTCGCTTAAATGGCTATATCTTCACGCTAATGATAACCGTTTCGGTGCGAATGATATTCCCTCTTCTCGTAATGAACCGCAAAAAGTGTAAAAAAAAAAAAAATAATAATAAAGAAATATAAAATCTCCCATCACGGAAGGCCCCTCCCTGCCCAAGGGCCCCTGGGCACGTGCCCAGATTGCCCATATGGTAGATCCGGCCCAGTGCCCATGGATTAGGAATGAACAAAGTATGTAAGCTGCTAACTTCGTTAGCAACTACGCTTTGGGGAAACGCGCCCCTGATTTGAATCATTCTTTGGTACAATGGACATTTTATCTTACGAAGGTCATCAAGATTACACACACACACACACAAAAAAAAAAACTTACCCCAGTATGCTTTTTCCTCAATTGCTTAAACTCAATCTTCTCTCACATCGCTGTGGCTTGATGTTATTACTCGATCAAAGAAAGGTACTCGCGTGAAAATAAAGGAAAATATTACATTATGTTGCAGTAGTAGGTTAACGAACTTCCGGTACGGGTTCTTTGAGCTTCAAAATAAAAGCGCATATCTTAATCAAGGTCAGTTTCACGAAACGCGTGTACACCCAGAACCAGGGGCGCCGGATTCACTCAAGAAGTGGGGGGGCCAAAAAGTGCCGCGTTGGATGTTCAGCTCATTTACAGTGCCTCCATTCCGTGCAGCTTAGCTATGCCCCTATATTGCAACACTTACGGTATAAAAAATAAAAAGACGTTTGGCTCATTCCCGTTAACCCAGACGCACATGCCCCAAATCCATCACCTCTTCTCTAAAACTAATGCTTTGGAGTTTTCGTTTCAATGTACATCATGAATTAACGCGTAGTGAGGTCCGTGGCTGGGTAGGCAGGATCAGCCAGAGCTTAAATCGCCTGGAACATGCATGCAAAATATACATATTAAGTAGAACTCATTATTAAATTCACTGCAACTCAATTAAGCTTTTGACATCGGCGGCTGGCACATCGCAATCGTACACAGTTACGCATGTTTTTTCCACACAGATCAAAACGTTTTCGATATTACTACTTCATATATCCCAATCAGACAACATAAATTAATTACACGTTCCTCAAAGTGTTATACACCTACGTAAAACACACTAAGGGTTACTACACTATTTCATTCTATAATATGAAGTTTCCTATTTCTTTCTTAACATTATCATCTTAAAATTATTATCTTAATAATGGTCATCATCAAGAACAATAAGGCATAATGAGCAAATGAACGACACATTAACACAACTTTATTGGGATGATCTGAAATTTTGCGAACAGCAAGAAATTGTGGGAACAATAATCAGCGAGCGAGTGGACATCGTAAAAACAGTTGATCTGCGCTCACGCTCATGGCCATTACCCAGAAACACTTGCTGTCTCAATGACGATATCAACAGCAAAATAAAATTATCATTGTTTTATTAAGCATTTTCCAAAAAGAAATCTAAATTATTTAATGTTATAACGACTTATAGTCAATTAAAATTATGCATAGTGTACCGTGATGACATCGACTTGCCAGTACCATGACTGAGAAATGAATGCAATTGTAGTGGTATAAATACCCAGTGTGACACTCCCCCCGCAAGAGTTGCCGTTGCAAATCTAGTTTGGTATGATATAGTCATTTTTGAAATGTACCTATGTTGACAATGGTCAGGACCCGCCACTGCCGCGCGCGTGCCTCTTATGGCCCCCCTTGCCACTGAATCTAAGTGCCGTTGCACTCGCTGCGCCCCCTATTGTTACGCTATTGGGAAGAGAAGCGCTGTGCCTAAATGATGCCCATTGAAGACAGCGTGACAATAGCCTATGCATGCGCAAACCTCCTGAACTGTTTATGCTTAAAAAGAAAGTGGGAGAAGGGTAAAAGTGGGGGGGGGGGGGCAATGGCCCCCTGGCCCCCCCCCTCTCCGGCGCCAGTGCCCAGAACTACAAGTTTATCTAACGGTAAACGAAGAAATGTTGAGAAGTTCGACAACAATTTACTCGAGAAATTTTCAAAAGGGGTGAACAATCCCGTATCCTCCAAGAATTGGAACAACAAATCTTCCTCTCAGTAGTGTAACTGTGCCTGGGCAAATGGGTTACAGTACTAGGTAGATGGGTACATCACAAAAGGAGATGTGGGCATACTCTCCCGTGAATTTCAGTGGCTTCTTGGCTTAGGTGATTATTCTGTAAGTTGACAGAAAAAGAGGTGGATATACTCCATATACCAGCTTATACCCACCGCAACACCACTGCATTCCCTCCACAAAAGGATTCCAAATTCTAAGATGCATGAAATGGAAACATTAAAATATCTAAAATTGGAGTGGGTGTGCAGGCTGCAGTGGTGTAATGGCTGCTGGGGGGTGGGGGCTGGGGCTGGGGCTGGGACAAGGGTCAGGAACACAGCCATACCCCTGTGCCACTCTGGTTAACTACAATAATCCATTATATTCTGATATGTCACAAATTTCATTTGGGTAATGAGAACTATTTTAAATGTTTTCTGGTTGATTTTCAACTTTCACCACCAATAAGGAAAAATGCATCACATCACGATTAATTCTATTTTTTATTTTGAGCATGAATCCATATACAAGGGCATTTCAGCCCAAAAAAAAAAAAAAAAAAAAAAAAAAAAATCAATGAAAGAATCAGGAACATATTTGTGAAAATTTTTACATGACACCTCAGTTTGTGCATATAAACTATGGAAAAGTGTTTAACATACAATTTGTGAAAACTGAAAAAGAGCGTGAATGGTAAGATCCTGAGCAGATATATCTGAAAACAAGCTGTCTGAAGTCAAATGATCAGCATTAACTGACAAACTCATTACAGCCTAAACCAGGGGTCACCAACCCTGTTTCTGGAGAGCTACCATCCTGTAGGTTTCTGCTCTCTCCAATTCGGTACACCTGATTCAACTAATTAGCTACTTAATTGCCAAGCTTGGGATCTAGTTAAGTAGCTAATTAGTTGAATCAGGTGTGCTGAATAGGAGGTAGAGCAGAAACCTACAGGATGGTAGCTCTCCAGGAACAGGATTGGTGACCCCTGGCCTAAACACTAGAAATTTAAGAATTGATAAGGCCTGTGAAGTTAAGTTCACTCACTGCCTGCATAAAAGTTTCCAAAACACATTGCCATTGTTAGACACAACACCCAAACTATGGAGGACCAAAAATGACTTAAGTATAAATAAATAAATAAATAATTGCTGAAATTAATATATAAATAAATAAATGCAAAAATAAATGCTGAAATGAATAAAAATTGTATTTAAACATGACATAAATGAATTAATGCTTTAAATTTATTTCTACATTTTTACATTTATTTATTTATTTATTCATTTATTTCTGTGTCCGTATGCTAATTAAGTGGGAGATCCTACCCTCAGTGTGAAGCTAGATTGGTCAATAAGGAGAGCCAGACAGAAGCAAACGATCCTTTGTGAATCTTCCCTGTAAAGTGGATTGAGTGTATAAAGCTGCTTTCACACCGGACGCGAAACGAATTTTCAGCACGACAGATTACATTCAAAGTCAATTCGCACCTTTGCATTGACTTTGAATGATCTGTCCTGCGGAAAAAATCGTTTAGCGTCCAAAGTGAAAACGGCTGTAGTCACACGATGTTTGCGATCTAGCTCGGGTATAATGGCTTCGACTGGAAAGGCCGTTGGCAGAGCAGCTGCGGGATGTGGCTGACCAGCTCGAAAAACTAGCAGCTAAATGCAGGAATTGCACCGACCTGTGCTTGGAAGATAAATATAGCTAGAGTTAAACCGCGAGCATTTACGATATACTCTATGTAACTGTCACCTTGCTAGGCTAGCGAACTAGCTAGTTAAGCAAGCGAACTAACGTTAGAGAGTTAGCTAGCGAGCAGTTATATTTGGTATAACATAAATGCTCGCGGTTCAACTGTAGCTAAGTGAGATCGCGAAATAATAGATTATTTTTATTCATTTATTTTCTATTGACTTCCGTGCACCAAACTGTTGGTTAGCTAGGCTAGCGAACTTGCTAGCTAAGCAAGCAAACTAACATTAGCTGGCTAGTCTCGCTCAGGACATAAGTAAAAGCTGTTTTAGTTGGCGCTCGCCATAACGACCAAGAGCACTTTCGTTGTGTTGATATCTAAATGCAGCGCTTTTCTCTCTTGCATTTGCCCCTTCTGTGGTTTGCGTGTTTTTGGTTTGCATCATTTCTGTTTTTGCAGCGCGTATCTCCAATTGGAGATGTTTTTGGCCGTTGCAGAGTGTTTTCCCCTGTAGGCCACCGCAGTGCGATTCTTAACTGCGGCTGAAATGCTAGATTTATCTTCCAATCACAGGTCGGTGCAATTCCTGCATTTAGCTGCTAGTAACCCGTGTCAATTGCACAAGTTTCAGCCAACAGTTAGCTCACTGGTTTGGTAGCATCAACTTTCGTGCTCACGAGTCAGCACATTAGCACGCAAGGAAGAAGTAGTAGACCTGAGTCGATCACACTCCTCTAACCAATCCAGATTCTGACTGAAGCTAGGACCTCCCTCCTAATTAGCATATGGACACAGAAATACATAAATAAGTGCAGAAATGTAGAAATACATTTAAAGCATTTATTCATTTATGTCATGTTTAAATATAAATTTTCATTTTGTCATTTCAGCATTTATTTATTTCCATATTAATTTCAGCATTTATTCATGCATATATATATTTATTTTAACATTGATTTCTGCATTTATTTATTTGTTAATTTCAAGAATTATTCATTCATTTATGTATTTATTCCTATATTTATTTATTTAATTAATTGTACTTTAGTCATTTTTGGTCCTCCATACCAAACAGAGTTCAAGCCATTTCTTTCCCACAAGTTACATCCGTGTCAGTTTCCTCATTACAAAATATCCGGTTATTGACATTTCACATGGAATGAATTTAAAATTACATTTTGTAGGAAAAAAAAAAAAAAAATTCAACAACGCCTCTAATGATGAGAAAAAGGTATCCCTGCGAGTCCGTTATTGTGCCATTTTTCAAATGACAGGACAAAGAGGGATCGGCAAAGAACATGAAAAGGGGGGCTATGACTTGCACGCCACAAAAAGCTGCAAAACCCCCATCCAACTGCATTTCAGTAATAACCCCATCTCAAATACAATTTTTGCCAGGGTGGATTTTTTAATGCACCATCAAGTTGTTTCTACATTGGAAACACTTCCCAAACAAAGTTTTACCTCATCAACGGTATAAATTTTTGTCTTTATTCGCCAATACTGAATTTGATGCCTGCAACCCATTCCAAAACAATCAGGATGGGAATGGAATGACTAGAAAAGTTGTGGGATCTTAGGAGAAACACCCATTAGGAACATTCCATAGGTGAATAGGTAATAGGCGATTCGATTATGATTGGGTGTAAAAAAAGCCCTCACAAAAGGCACAATCACTTACTAAAAAGGTGATTCAAGGTGGGGCGGAACAGTGGCGCAGTGGTTAGCACACAGCATGAAGGTTGTGGGTTTCAATCCAGTCTGGGGCCTTTCTGTGTGGAGTTTGCATGTTTTCCCTGTGTTCGTGTGGATTTCTGCCCAGTCTAATATCAGGAGACTCTAAATTGCCCGTAGGTGGGAATGCGTGCATGAGTGGCATGTGCGCCCTGCAATGGATTGGCGAGCTGTCCAGGGTGGGTCCCTGCCTTTCGCCCATAGTCAGCTGGGATAGGCTCCAGCTCCCCCGCGACCCTAGCGAGGAAGAAGCAGTATAGATCATGGATGGATGGATGAGTGGTTCAAGGTTTGCCACTTTGCCAAAAGGTGCATGCAAAAACTGCATCAGTTGAAGGACATTTCTCAACATGCAACTGCATAAAATTTAGGGATGTCAACATGGACGGTGTGTAATGAATCAGATAATCTTGAAAAACCGAAGTATTCTCGACTCATAACACAAAATAAAGTACCATAATAGGATGCACATGACCTTCAAACCCTCAGACAGCACTGCATTAAGAACAAAGATGTTTCCGAATTGGATATTTATTTTATTCATTAACCTTTATTTAACCAGGTAATTAGCCCATAACCAATGGGGTCCGTAAATACTTCAGTGGTTTTATTGTGACATCATCGAATGCAGGTGAAGACTTTGCAATGCTAAGGGGAAGCCATACATCCACACCATCCAGAAGCAATGCTAACTTCTCCAGGCTCAAGCTAATGTGAAATGGTGTGATGGGGCAGTGGAAAGGAGTGCCATGGTATGACAAATCAAATTGTTTTTAGCAAAAATTAATTTCCTGTTTTCAGGGCCAAGCAGAAGGACCATCTGCACTGTTATCATCAACCAGGCCTGAGAATAAAGTTCTGGGGAAAAAAAAAAAAAAACTTTGAAAATTAATTGCGAAGTGATTAATTTCTTGATTTTGCTGACATAAATGGTGCTCAGAGGTGAACTCTAGCCACATGAAACAGTGATAAGTATCTCTCAATTTCAATGATAAAATTGATGAATTAGTCAGGAAATGGCACCACACAGCTGCAAAAAATAACAAATAAAATATTGCCTTGCATGTACTTTCTCTTCAAGGAAATCAATTCATGTACTCACCAACCCCTGCTGACCTGGCAATTCATATAACAGGTAAAGCATCATTTCTCTTATTATCCAGCAATGCCTGTGATACTTTTCCAACAAGACACATTTTGTTTCAGTTCAAATAAAAAAAATCACTATCATCAGGTCAACCAACAGTACTACTATTATTTCAGATGTGACTGTTCATTTCAATGTTAACATTTGTTCTCCAATAATTAGGGATGCACGATATTGGATTTTTGCCGATATCCGATATGCCGATATTTTAATATTCATTTTGGCCGATACCGATACCGATACCGATATTTAATTACATTTTTACCATTCCATACTGTACTAATAATTTTTAGTATTGGTAGTCTATTCTTTAGAAAAAGACAAAGGTGGGGCTGTGCCATACTCAGTTTTCAGTAACCATCCCACAAGGATTCAACACAAACGGCAGGATACCAGTGCTTTATGGAATAGTTGGTCATTACTAAACTCCAATAATAAACATCTGAGTCATTTCTGCACAATAAGAAACAACGAACAAGATGGCGCATAGAGCACAAATGAAAGCTTTCCATTTGAAACTGAACTTAAAAACAATTAATTGACTTGCGTATTTTTATCGATAACATCTGTTGGAAAAATGTATTTTAAGAAAATCAATATAACTAATTCAATTTATCTGTAAGAACGTTTCTCTTCTCTGAGCACATCTCTGTAAGTTTCATTATTTCGCTATTTTTCCTCTTCTTTGGATTATCTTATCCATGGGCAAGCAAGCTACCGAACTTGAATCAAGCTTGCTCAAACCGAACGCAGAAGTTGCCGTGCGCTTTACAGAGAGGGTATTGCGAGGCAATGGCCTGCGCTTCGCGTGTATTTACATCAAAGACCACTTTGTCAGGCTTGGCGCACTCGATGTAAATGCAAATCACGAAGTCTGACGTAGGTACGACCATCCAAGCTGCTTCCACACTGGACGCGAAACAAATTTTTCGCGCAACAGATTGCATTCAAGTCAATGCCAAGACGCGAATAGTATTCGGCTTGTATTCAGAAACGACACTCACACTAATTGAGTGTGAGTAAGTACTAAAACTTCGTGTCAGGTTATACTAAATGAGTCAGAGGTTGCCCTACCACTTATTTCTCAGAGATGCCGTGAGTCTCTCCTCTTGGTGGCATTCACGTTCCTGTGCCGTAGTCAGTAATTATTCTATCAACGCGCACTGAAGAAATTCATTCGCGGAATTTAAGTCATTGTGCATCAGTTAATCAGTTTCACGTGCATTACGGTGGATTTCCCCACTAATGACACGGAAATCGATTAAGACTTCGAATTCTCAGGCTTGTCTTTACTGAGGGACTGCAAGCAATGGAATTGCTTAAAGACGTTTCAAATGGTCTTATTTCATTAAAACTGTTTAAACGATCATAAACACATGCATTGTTTCCAATCCCTGAGTACAGAGAAGCACGGGAAGTCCGGAGTCATAATCGCTTTCCATGTTGCTTGTGGTGAGGTTAACGCAAGTGAAATTGAAACTTCAGTGCACAAGGATTTTAATACCGCATGAGAATCTCATTAAGCGTTCAATGAATAATTACGGACTACGGTAAATAAGCCTAAGAAATGCGTGAGACCCACGCCGAACGCGTGAGACTTGGCGTCTCTGATTTCCTTTCAGAGATCTCACTCACACTGAAAATAGTGTCTCTTTCTGAGTGAAGGTTGAGTGCAGAGAACACCTCCCTTGAGCCGCACTAATTGCGCCGGTATTTCATTGGCATGGCTTTCAGGTGGTTACTGAACATTGGAAACTCTGGATCATTTACAGCCATGTGCTCGACGCCAATCGCAAATACGTGAATTTTAACTGTAATGAGGATAACGATGCCGGTAACTTGCTGGCTGACCACCTGGTTTCAGTGTTTATGAACTGCACTGTGGTGAACTGGAGATCAGCAGTGGCTACTGGTGAACTGGCAATAGGGGAAGCTCAAAACCGTCCCTTAAAAATAATGATTGGACATGACCTGTTTTCAATCATTTAATAAAATTGAGTTTACTTGAACTCCAAAAATCCTAAGAATTATCATAAGTCACCAGTTCTACTTGTTACGTTAGAATGAGCACTAATAATTATTGCCCTGTTTTCAATTATTCTTTTAAATTACCATTGCAGAAACTCCGGAAACTCCCAACATTATCAGGTGTGGCCAGTTTTCATTAATGACGCAAGCCGGTCAACTCTCACGCATTCGGATTTCTTGCGCTTTTCTTTACTTGTGGATTGGAAAATTCTGTGCTCAACTGGCTTGTGGGGCGCCGTGTGGATTGGTCTGCGAGGCTCAGTTAGCTGTAAGTCACGAGAATCCATTCTTTTCTACATTCTTAATTACTTCACCCCACGGATTGGGCGTGAAGCACTGTTTTTAGCGGCTCCGTGTGTTTGTTTGTCTGTTTGTGTCCGCACTTGAGTGAAGTGAAGTCTGCCATCTAGTGGCTCTGCGTGTTTGTTCGCGTTTCCGCACTTGCAAATGTTTGCGTGAATGGAGCGAAGTCTGCCATCTCTGATTGCCTTGTTGCTGAATGTGGAAGGCAGTGTTTGTACGTTTCACTGCTTGTTGCTGAGTGAGCCTCAAGGGCTGTTTTTATGCCTCTCGAGCAGAATTTATGAAGACACGCTGATAATTTACGTCGTCATTTATTTATGTGCGAAAGAATTTTGTGACGCAATGTATAACAACGTTATCAAAAATACATTTGATTGTCGTTCAACCAATTGGTCTGAGAAACTTTCTAATAAAGAAAAGTAAACTGCGACAGGTTTAGGTCATTCAGCACTGAAGGGTGAGGATTGAGCGTCCCTTTGCGGCAGCTGACGCACCGCCTCTGTTACCCACTACTGTCAGTTATGCTCAAGTGGCGTTTGTGAATAGCAACTGGCGAGGATATATTACTATCTTACCCCAGCAACAGTACTTTATTGGTTACTCATCTCTGCGTCACGTGCTAGTTTTCCACAATTCCACTGAACGTATTTTTTTCATATTTCATACAATATACGATATTGTGAAGTTAAAATCAATTAAAATGAATAATTAATATTAGTAATCGTCTGTAATGTTTGATAATTATTTTTTTAAACACAAATAATGAAAAATTAAAACACTCCCCACAAGGGGGGGCGGCGGCGCTCTAGCGCCCTCTACTGGCCAGCCGCCACTGCGTCACACTATCGGCCGTACATATCGGCGTAAATTTTAACATCGGCCGATACCGATAATTAACTTTTTAAGCTATTATCGGCCGATACCGATATACTACCGATAATATCGTGCATCCCTACCAATAATGTCTCTGATAACACATTAAATTATCTGGCAGGTCTCATTTGATGGTGCTGTAAAACTAAACAAGCAGCTAAACGAGGCGTTTGTGCAATTAATTCCCGTGATCTGTGCACGCAGCAGCTGTTCTGCATCGTGTAAACAGAATCATAACGCTTCGTACACTAATGTCACGTACACAACGCGAGCATGTCGTCTCGTACACTGCGACCGCAACGCCTCGTACATTGCGCCTATACTGATATAACCCCATACAAAACGGTCAAAAATTGTTTATTCTGAATAATCAAGAATCATCCTTTAATAATTCAAGCTTTTATTTTGTCAATGCTCAATATTTTACGAACCGTTTTTCACATCATTTGGAAAAATAGACTAAATTTCACTACGCAGAATTGGTTCCACAGTCTACTCAAGAAATGATTCGCCCGTGTTAGCGAAATTCCCACCTGTCTACGACATCTCAATCCTAATTATTAGATCTAGATATCAATCTTTGAAAAACTAATAGAACTAAGAGACAGGCGACTCCGACAACGCAAGTCCAGTAACACTGACAAGAACGGAACTAAATCAGCATAGTGAAAAAACTTTTCAGTTGTAGTGTACGATAGTTGCAGTGTACGAGACGTTGCGGCTACGAGAAGTTGTACTCCACGTGCTAACATGTGATGATGCAGGGTACAGACCGGCGTACGGTGTACATTTTAGGACATCCTCTCAGGTCTCAGAGTGAGGTATCAGGTGTCTGGAAAACCTCTGTCATTTGTCAGACAAAACGGCGTCATGTCTCAGACAAACCTTCGTCAAACCAAACTGTCTCAGGCTTCAAAATCATAGTCATCAGACAAAACGGCGTCAGATAAAACGGCCTCAGATTATACGGCTTCAGACGAAACAGCCCCAGATTAAACGGCTTAAAAATGAAAATCATCAGACAAAACGGCATCAAAAAACAGCCTCACATAAAACGGCCTCAGGCCGTAAAACACGACACAACATTTTATTTTGAAGGAACCGGAAGCATACAGTGGCTACCTAGCTAATGTTAGTTCGCTTGCTTAGCTACCAAGTTTGCTAGCCTAGCTAGCCAACAGTTTGGTGCACGGATGTCAATAGAAAATAAGTGAATAAAAAAAATCTGTTATTTTGCCATCTCACTTAGCTAGAGTTGAACCGCGAGCATTTACGTTATACTTAATATAACTGTCAGCTTGCTAGGCTAGCGAACTAGCTAGCTAAGCAAAAGAACTAACGTTAGCGAGCTAGCTAGCGAGCAGTTATATTTGGTATCGCATAAATGATCACGGTTCAACTCTAGCTCAGTGAGATAAATGAATAAAAATTATTCATTATTTCACTATTTTCTATGGAATTCTGGTATAATTGGTATAACATAAATATTCGCGGTTCAACTCTAGCTGAGTGAGAAAGCAAAATAAAGGATAATTTTTATTCATCTATTTTCTATTGACTTCCGTGCACCAAACTGTTGGCCAGCTAGGCTAGCAAACTTGCTAGCTAAACAAGCAAACTAACGTTAGCGAGCAGTTATATTTGGTATCACATAATTGATCGCGGTTCAACTGTAGCTAGGTGAGATATCGAAATAATGGATAACTTTCATTCATTTATTTTCTATTGAATCCTGTGCACCGAACTGTTGGCTAGCTAGGCTCGCGAACTAGCAAGCTAAGCAAGCGAATTTAGGCTAGAGCAGCAGCTATATTTGGTATAAAATAAATGCTCGCGGTCGCGGTTCAACTCTGCTAAGTGAAATAGCAAAATAATGTTTGTTTTAATTCATTTATTTTCTATTGACATCCATGCACCAAACTGTTGGCTAGCTAGGCTAGCAAACTTGGTAGCTAAGCAAGCGAACTAACATTAGCTAGGTAGCCACCATATACTTCCGGTTCCTTCAAAATAAAATGTTATGTCGTGTTTTACGGCTTGAGGCAGTTTTATTTGAGGCCGTTTTTTGACGCCATTTTGTCTGATGATTTCCATTTTTAAGCCATTTAATCTGAGGCCGTTTCGTCTGAAGCCGTTTAATCTGAGGCCGTTTTATCTGACGCCGTTTCGTCTGATGACTTTTATTTTGAAGCCTGAGACCGTTTGGTTTGACAGAGGTTTGTCTGAGACATGATGCCGTTTTGTCTGACAAATGACAGAGGTTTTCCTGACACCTGATACCTCACTCTGAGACCTGAGGATGTCCTAAAATGTACACCATACTAGCAGTTGATCGGCATGTCGCTAGCCGCACGCAATCGAGTCCACTCAGAGCTCACAGCCGCGCTTCACCTGACGAACACCCTAACCTTATCCCTACTCCACCCTGCCCCCCCCAAAACAAGTTTGGCAGGATGATAGGTGGTAATCCAAGAAGAGTTGATTTAATTTTGGAAGCGATGCAGAACATATTCTGTTACCAAAAGAACAGATATGACATGGTGGAGGTATGTGCTGTACCGAGTGCCCTCTAGTTTAAATGTGTTGCAGACGTCACATTTTGAAACAGCTATTATTCTCAAAGAACAATAAAGTTGAGGAGTTAAACCTCAAGTTATTTTGTCTTCGTACTTTTTTCAATTGAATATAGGTTAAAAAGGATTTGCAAATTTCTGCTTGCTGCCTTTATTTAGTTGAGACGTTGTCCGGTTGTCCCAATGTTGTCCAGGCGTTCTTCTGGAATTTCAGTCCTGTTTCGCTCGCGAAAATATGCGGAGAAAAGGAAAAAAAAAATAAGTAGGCCGAATACTTTCTAATGGTATTGTAAAAACGAAAAATGGAACCAATACAACAGAAACCACCGCAAAATATTCAGTTCACTTAATTTCAGTAATTCCTCAGATCAGAGTTAGCACCCACCAAACAACGAAAACTAAGACAGAGTGGTTTAGCGTAGTGAGTACAAATGGATTTTATTCATATGCACCCAAAATTCAAGTTTTGACTAAGTGAGGCTTCTCCACTGAATGCACCACACTGTCAATATTTAAACCACCTTTACATGCAAAACACTTCTCACGGTAGGACCATTTGCGGGGCTTTCATCTGAATGAGCCAACTCGTGTGAATTTAAAGAACCTCTCCGCGTGAAACCCTTTCCACAGTAAGAACACTTGTAGGGCTTTTCACCTGTATGAGTTCTGTGGTGGCTATCCAAATTACTTCTTGAATAGAAACACTTCCCACACTGAGCGCATTTGTATGGCTTTTCACCCGTATGCCATCGAATATGCCTCACTAAAAGAGGTTGCTGAGCGAAGCCCCTTCCGCAGTGAGAACATTTGTGGGGCTTTTCCCCAGTATGAGTTCTGTTGTGGCGGATAAAATTAGATTTTATAACAAAACATTTCCCACACTGCGTGCATTTGTGTGGCTTCTCACCAGTATGTACCAGCCTATGGACGTTTAAGTTACATTTTCGTGAAAAGCACTTCTCACAATGAGAGCACCTGAAAGGCTTTTCTCCAGTGTGAACTCTGTAGTGGCTCCTTAAATTACAATTTTTTTTAAAGCACTTCCCGCACTGAGTGCAGGTGAAAGGTTTTTCACTCGTATGCACCAGTATGTGCACATTTAAAGTGCTTTTCTGTGCAAAGCACTTCCCACAGTGAGAGCATTTGTAGGGCTTTTCACCTGTGTGGACTCTGCAGTGGCTCGTCAAATGAGATTTTATATAAAAACTCTTTTCACAATGAATGCATTTATACGGCTTTACATGATTGCTCAGGTGTGCACGTAAGGCAGTGTCCGAACAAAAACACTTCTTACACCAGATACACCTGTACAGTTTTGCAACTGCTTGAATTTCACTCTTGCTTCTGGCAACAGGTTTGCCCTTTACCAAATTCAAAGGGCTTTCATTTTTATTTGAATTTATTCTCAATGGCTCAATAACCACAAGTAGTTTTCGTCTATGTATACGTTCCTGAATAAGTTTGCTCAGATTAATTTCACCGTTTTTGTCACAGTGACGATTTAAGTCCCCACAATTGGTCAGATCTTGAATTTCTTCTTTTTTACAGTTTCGGTTTGGATCTGCTGCGAATTGCCACTGTCGGGTCTTGTCCTTATTATCAACAATAGCTCCATTTCTCTCCATACCCATGAGATTATCAACTAAACTTTCACTGAACTTCATTTGATCAGATTTAATATCTTCACATTTAATATTCTGCAAGTCACTGACGGATTCCGATTTAAAGTATCCTCCATCGTCAGCCTCGGCTTTGATTTGGTCGGGATGCAAATAAGTTATATATCCCAGCTCTGTACTGTCAAGGCTTTCAGTCTTAAGATCCCCAGACTGTGTGGAGCCCAGATCAGTTTCTGTTTTAATCAGTGATGTGTGTGTGTGGTGGACATCACTGACCCTGCTGTTTGCAGTAACACACTCTGGTTCCAGTGTGTTGAGTCCTGGTGCAGTACATTTTGTCTCTGACTCTGCCATGTGGACAGACTCCAGTCCATGTAGTTCCTCTTCTTTCTCTCTGATCCTGTGCTGCTCGGGGAGCTCTGGTAGGGGCGTCTCAGTGTCCTGTCTCAGACGGACTCCTGCCTGCATCCTTCTGCTGATCAAATGTGTTCAGAAGTGCAGCTCCTGTAGGGAAACAGTAGAAGGGATTTTGGCCATTAATTGGTCTAACTGCACAAGACAGTTTTGCTGAACATTTCAGGTGTTTCTAGCAATGTGATCTTCAACATTTTTGATTTTCCTTCCCCCTCTTTGCAAAAATAACTTCAATAAACTAAAATTCCTATAACAGATCACTGAAATGATGACTTCAATTCCAGGAGGTCAGAACATTACATGCAACAAGGAAACAACATAAAAGTAGACAAATGCTATCGGTGGACAACAGCAGGGTATATCCCCAAAACAGCAGCATTCTTTCCACAGGCAAGTTCACAGTTTGGCCAGGTGAATGAGCAACAGGAAAACAACTATGGGCTCCAGAACTGTTCATTACAAATTTTGGTCACGGGGTGCTCTATATCAATAACTCCTCTTCTCCATGCACCTGAAATGGCTGGACTGTGTATGGTTAAGGTACTCAAACCAAAAATGTCTAACCTCTCCAAGGCTTTAGCATGCATCACATCTAAATTCTTAATATAAAAGCAACTGTGCAATAGAATACAAAACTGCCTCGTACTGTGGTGGAGATCGTCACCTGAACGACGAAAATGGCTTGTCTGAATGTGCAACATATCCTGTAAAAGCCGAAGCAAAAACTTTTTTTAATCAACCATATATGTTACATTGGAAATAAGTGTTAAGGGAGTATTTGGGGATAAATGAACTACACTACACCATTTATCTAATTGCGTGAGGCATCGTTTCCGTCCTGTTACATTATGTCAGTCTACTACGGTGGCTGACAGGAGCAAACGCACTACAAAGGCCCAAAACATGTCCAATAGGAGAAACGCGCGACAAAAACGGAAACTATGCAAACTCAAAAACACGCAAACCACAAAAGGGTGATTCCATGCCTGTCGTACAGGACATTCAGACACTATTTTACATCCAGAAAATAAAATGACGACTGGCTTTAAAGTAGGCTGTAACCTTTAATTGTGTTACCACACTTCAACATTATTCAGTGATCAAACTGATTCATTTCCATTTTGGTGGGTGAGATAAGAAAAATGTGATCTGTCTTACGGGGCGCAGAGAAATCACTATTTTTTTCTCCCCCCAACAAAGTCTTTTCAAGAACTCTGTGAATTGGCTACCTTTGAAACCTTTTGAAAAATAGTCAAGAAATATTAGAGAGAGTCTGCTGTATTGTATTAACCCTTTCACTACCGCTTACTGGGAATAAGACAACCCTTGCTTACTGTAAATTTTTGTGCTATCGCAGCATGATATTGCATGTGGATTTTCACCCCCTTTTTCGAACTAAAAACGCCAGAAATGGACAATTTTATGTACAGAAAACATGTTCAAAATACATTTACCTTTCCATTGACACATATCTTTGCTTAGTTTTTCCAAGAGTAAAAACAGAAAATGAGGATAAAAACCGTATTTCGGTTTGTCAAGACAAGACGATTTCTCCTCTACGGGATTTATGTACAAACGGAGATACATGCGCATTTCTGTACAAACGGAGATACACGTGCATTTGTGTACAAACGGAGATACACGTGCTGCAGCACGCACTGCCTGCAATAACCTGTATAAAATAAAACTGTGCATAACCGGAAGATTGGGAACTACGGGAAGCCTGATGACGTCACTGACGTGCTGTGCGATACCAGACTCGTCCAAAGGGGTGTTTTGCTGCAGAGCTTTGACAGTTTTTGTGAGGGACTTTCTCTAGGCGCAAAATAGCGACAATGGTAAGTGATGCGGGATCGGTGCTGTCGCGGAAATGCGACAATGGTAATGAAAGGGTTAAAGCAGTTTTATTTAAAAAAAAAAAAACGATGAATTCAACAGGATTTAAAAATTCTAGGGGGTACCTGTCGTACGGGACAGAAAGAAATCTGTCGTACGGGACGTGCTGAAATGAGCTCAAGTTTTTACTGAAGCACTGCCTCCACCTGTTACTGCACTTGAAACTAGAACCACTAAAGCTAAATAAATAACAACTGATTACTTTGCAACAATTCATGTCCCCGCAGTTAGCTCTGGTCCTGTGATTATTCCGTACCTGTTGTATGTGACAAAATATCTGTCGTACGGGACAACTATTATCAGTAAAAACATATCAACCTTTGCTGCCTCATTATTTACCAACTTCTTTTACTCAGAACACAGTTTGAAATTCTACCATAACAAACAATACACAGATCACTAGATAAAGCTCAAAATGATTGAGAAATGACAAGATGTGAACCATGAAACACACCTACTAACTAGTAACACAAATTAATATCGGTTCATCATCTCATTGCCCACTTTGATGCTGCATGTAGCCTTAGGGTGCTTTCACACTAGGGACTCACACTAGGGTGCACATGATTCAATAGAAAATAAATGAATAAAAATTATCCATTATTTCTCCATCTCACTTAGCTAGAGTTGAACCGCGAGCATTTAGGTTATACCAAATATAACTGCTCGCTTACGTTAGTTCCCTTGCTTAGCTAGCTAGTTCGCTAGCCTAGCTAGCGAACAGTTTGGTGCACTGTTGTCAGTCGAAAATAAATGAATAAAAATTATCCATTATTTCGCCATCTCACTTAGCAAGCATTTATGTTATACCACATATAACTGCCCGCAAGCTAGCTCGCCAACATTAGTTTGCTTGCTTAGCTAGCTGGTTTACTAGCCTAGCTAGCCAACAGTTTGGTGCACAGATGTCAGTAGAGAATAAATTAATAAAAGTATCTAATATTTCGCCTTCTCACTTAGCTAGAGTTGAACCGCGACCATGTGTTATACCAAATATAACTGCCCGCTAGCTAGCTCGCTAACGTTAGTTCGCTTGCTTAGCTAGCTAGTTCACTAGCCTAGATAGCCAACAATTTGATGCACAGGTGTCAGTAGAAAATAAATGAATAAAAATTATGCATTATTTCGCCATCTCACTTAGCTAGAGTTGAACTGCGAGCAATTCTGTTACACCAAATATAACTGTCAGCTAACAGCGCACTAACGCTAGCTAGCTAGAAAGCCTTTTTTCTGACTTAGCCATAGCAGCTCGGAGTAGTTCCATTGTGTTGAAGTCTAAATGCAGCGTTTTTCTCTTGCATTTGCTTTTGTGGTTTGTGCGTTTTTGGCTTTGCTTCGTGTGTTTTTGTAGCGCGTTTCTCCAAGTGGAGATGTTTTAGGCCCTTGCAGCACGTTTGTGTCGACGTGGATATGCAGCGTTTTTGTCTTGCATTTGTGGTTTGAATGTTTTTGAATTTGCATCTTTTCTGTTTTGCAGCGCGTTTCTCCAATAGACCACAACAGAGTTAGCTTGCAATACCGATTATCCATTGAGCGTGACGTCACACATTTTCGGCTGGGGGTATAAACTCTGCCGTATCTCATAGATTTTCATTGACAACCACCTACACGACGTTTATTCCCACCATTTACACGCGATATTTACACACTTTTGTCAGAAGTTGCAGAGCAACAACGACATGGAAAGTACGCGATTCGATGGTGTTTGATTTATAAAGTTTTAGGGAGTTTAAAAGGTTGATTTACGTGATGAATGAAGAGGCTGCATACATTCACTTTCATTTTGTAATATGACTATGGGCTGCGAACCATACAGCGGGATGGGAATGAAAATTATAGTGCATGTAACCAGTGGGGTTTATGTTAAAAAGAAATCATTACAACTGTTGGCAGAAAAATGGAAAATAACCACTTCGAAAAGCAAAGAAGAGTTAATTTTAATAGCCCAACAGAAACCACTATCTCTATGAATCAAGCTCGGATCGATCTAAAAATCCAGACACACACCAGTTCTAACATCAACTCTGCTGATGACTGCCTTTACCCAGTCTCTTCTTAGCTCGTTGTCAGCTAGGAAGCATAACATTCGGAATGGTGGAGGGCAATCGCATGCGCCTTGACCGAACAGGCCAGCATGTTTTAGGCAGATCTTCCTTTTCCACTTACGAAGATAGTATGTGACATTTGCAGCCGTTGACAGCACACCATGTAGTTGGCATCTAATTAAGAGAGAAAAGATAAGCTTTCCTGCTATGAATTCATATATGTACTGCCAGCATGGACAGTTTAAAATAAAAGGAAAGAGGAACAAACTTTTTTGCTTTTCGAAGTGGTTATTTTCCATTTTTTTCTGCCTACAGTTGTGACGATTTCTTTTTTACGTAAGCCCCACGGTTTGCATATGCTAAAATTTTAATTCACATCTCGCTATATGGTTCGCAGCCCATAGTCATATTACAAAATGAAAGTGAATGCATGCAGCCTCTTCATTCATCATGTACTTCAACCTTTTGAACTCCCTAAAACTTTATAAATCAAACACCATCAAATCATGTACTTTTCATGTCGTTGTTGCACAGCAACCTCTGACAAAAGGGTGCAAACATCGCGTATAAATGGTAGGGATGAACGCTGTGCAGGTGGTTGTCAATGGAAATCTATATCCGGCGGAGTTTATACCCCCAGCCGAGAATGCGTGACGTCACGGGCAAAGGATAATGGGTATTGCAAGCCAACTCCAATGTGGTCCATTGGAGATGTTTTAGGCCGTTGCAGCGCGGTTTGCCCCTGTCGGCCACTGTAGTCTCCACCATTTTACGAGGCTGTTCAATTTCTGGTCAACTCAAGTCGTACAATCATGTACCTTATGGATTTACTGGCAAAGTTTGGACAATACAAGGAGATGTGTGGCGAGGTACAATCCTAACGAGTTTTTCTTTTTTTTTTTTTTTCCCGGATTTCGGGAGGATCCATGGCATTTTGAGGACGCGTGACGAGATCTTGCAAACTCTCTTAAAGGAGCCAATGAGAACCCCCAGTGCATACGTTAGTTCATGCAAGTACCCGCTTGCAGAAGATAAACTAGTTTCGGCACGCAGGATCTAAGTCAGGGGTGGTCAACCCTGGTCCTGGAGAGCCGCAGTGTCTGCTGATTTTTCGTGTTCCTCAGCACTCAATTGATGGATTAAAGTAGTTGATTACTCACTTAACTGATCTCACCTGGTATCTCAGGTTTAAGTTGGTAATAATGAACCAATCAAGCAATTAGCAGGAACAACCCACAAGACTCCTAGAGCCAGTGGAGCAGACTTGCAGGTTGTGACAGCAATCTACATGTTAACCAAGATTTGTCAATGTGGTTGGATACTTAGCGTAGTTGTAATGCAGGCAAAGTAGAAGTACAGAGTACAGATAAAAGTTTTTAGAGCAGGGTGGATAACGCTGGTCCTGTAGAGCCAGAGGGTGTGCTGAGTTTGGTTTTCTCCACCCGATTTATACCTAAGACACCAGGTGAGATAAGTGAAGTGTGTGATCAACTGCTTTAATTCATCAATCAAGTGCTGAGTAACACTAAAAACCAGCAGACACTGCGGCTCTCCAGGACCAGGTTTGGCCACCCCTGATCAAATTGTTGTGGATTATATTTCAATATTTCTCATCATATTCATCAGTAGATCAATTGCCATGTTGAATAACCATAATCAATAATCATAATCAATAACCAAATTATGTAAGCAGCAGTAACACACACACACACACACACACACACACACACACACACACACACACACACATACATATAACATAACACAACACATACACATATAAGCAGTTCACACACAGACACATGTAGTTCACACATACACAGGGAGCACACGTACACATGCACACACATGCACACCGACACACATACATACAAGCAGTTCAAACACACATACACATAACACAAACACACATACAAGTAGTTCACATACGCATAGGGAGGGGATGAGCAGCGCACACAGACAAATGCACACACACACACACACACACACACATATATATACAAGCAAGTCAATTCACACATGCATAAGCAGCTCACACACATTAGCAGCGGGCTTCTGTAGCTTTGATTAGTGAGCAGGCTTCTGTTTAGTTGATTTGAAAACATAATCAGGCGATGTATTTGATTTCTGTAGCTTTGATCAATGTTTGTTCAGTAAAATCATTAGTGTTACTGAAAAAAAAAAACATAATCAATTGAATCATTCATGTATCTACTTGTATCCTATTCCTTTGGCTGTGTTTTTCCACGCTTGACTGTAATTTTCCAGTCCATTTTAGTATATATTCCTTTTATTTTTTTTAAAAACCTATACTTCTGTATTCCGCCATGGTTTAACAAAACAAAGTTGTAGAGTAAAAAAAAGTTAAAGATAAGATGGTTACAACCCGTGAATTGTGATTGGAGCAAAGTTTGTTAGAGATAAGATGGTTACAACCCATGTATTTTGATTGGAGCAAAGTTGGTTGAGTTTTTCCCATAAATATTGCTCTGTAAAGAATGCCGAGTTAGCACTGCCTGGCCAGGGACTGCTCACCGTGGGAATAAAGATGGCTTCTGAAGATTCTGTCTCTCTCTCCAATTATTCACGAACAAGGCGACCTCAAAAATATGTAAACATCTAGTCTGGAAACCACAACAAAATTTCTGCCAATGCTATATTAGCCCACTCGTTTCGGTAATCAAACGCTAAATTAACCTACACTTCGATTGTTAATGTAACCTGTTACCTGTAGTACTAGCAAGACCGCTAAAACCTAAAAGAAACCTGCCGTTAAATACAAGACCAACACACACACAAAATACAATCTTACCCATTTTTCTCTGATTGATTTGCTCTCCTGGATAGATTTCATAGGAAAAACAATGTTCCATTTTCAAATGATCCATAGCTAGCTAGTGTCACTGTGAGAAGGATTTCGAGTAATGGTCGATCACTCTATGATGAATGGAAGAAATCTGACATCAACTCATCTCCGAGAATGTATTTTAGGTCTCTTCAAACGCTTAACGCGTCAGTAATCCACGGAGGTTAGCTAGCTGAAAAGGGAGTTCTCTCAACACTCCTCGACGAAAAGTCAACAAGACAATAGGCACACGCTCGCACATACAGAACGAAAGATGACTTACTAACGCTGCTGCTGTTTGTGCTTGTGCTGCTTCTTCTTCTTCTAGTTTTATGGCGGGTGGTACCCCTGTCTTTCATTGGTGCATACCGCCACCAACTGTACTGCATTGCGTGCTGTACTTTAATTATGCGCTTTATTTCAAAAAAAAAAAAAAATCACTTAATCCTATCACATATCCTTCTCTCCTTCAAATATTTCACCAAGCTTTCTGTGTCTCCTTACTTTTCTAAAGTCTGACCGCCACCGAATCCTCTTTCCAAAATTCTCTGTATATATTCCCTCTTGATATCCACTACGCCCAAAATCTCTCCTGCTGCATCTACCACCATCTTAATTCTCTCCGTTTTACTTTCTATCTCGCAAGCACAGTTTAGGACCATTGAAATGAAAGCTAAAAAAACTTCTTCTGCTCATCCTAATCTCATCTTCATCGAGCTCCTTTTGTTTCTTGTCCACTGGCTGCACTTTGGTACTACTACATCTTCTTCTTCTTTTAGTTGTATGGCGGGTTGCACTTGTATTTTTCCTTGGTGCAAACCGCCACCACCTGTGCTGAATTACGTACTGTTTCAAATGAGGTGCTTTACTTAATTAAAGAAAAAAAATCTACTCAGTAAATCCATATATGGGTCACTCCATACTAAACTGTACAAATGTGTTACAATTGTGATGAAAATTCAAATACACCTTTTCCAAAGTTTTTCATTGCAGTGGTGAAACCCCCTCCATGGGCATCACAAATAAGCAAGCAAGAAGATAAACTGAGTGATCACTTCATTTCAGTGATCCCATAATGTGCTAAGGTGGCAGGCGTTGTGGGTGTAATGAGGACACAAAACAGATATTGAATTCTTGAAAATCAGATACATTTCAAAGTCAATTCTTTTGTATGATAAATGGCCTCAGTCTATCAGTAACATTTATGGACAATTATGGCCAGTCAATGTTTTTCATGTCTATTGTCCTCAATGTTTGTATTTCGTTCACCTGGCTTCAGTACGAAGCATTGTTAAAATTTTGTAACTGGTTACCTGTTGCTCTAAATCAACAAATGAATATATTATTTTATTCACAAGAAGGCATTCCAAAGAATAAAAATGAAATAATAAATCAGGTGGCAAAGTAGGGTCATTTTCTCATGGACTTCAGTAGCATTGAACTTCTTTCTGCAACCACCGATGTCGCCATCTGCTGGCCATTAAATATAATGCAATTTTTTGAGATTTCCGCATCGGCCTCACTTTTTAGACCCGGGTGCTGCGTCCATCAGTTTATACAGTCTATGCACTGGACACGATCTACGCATATTTCTTTATGTTGTTATGGTCGTAACACGATATTAGGACATGGAAAATTTTTCTTTTTTCAATCATTATTTTTTAAAGCATGGTATATATGATTGTCTGACGCCTTGTGAAATTTTGATGCAGGAAGTGAGTACCTTAGTTTGCCGAGGTCATCTTGACGCAATTTGCATACATTATGCAAATTATCCCACGGGTCTGGACGTAACACGTGAGGACGCGACTGGTTACGCCCAACGACGGTCATTTCAAATTGCATTTCTGATCAGACCAGTTCCGATAATTTTGTGCAGACAATTGAAACCGTTATTATGGGTATTTCTATGCAATATGTCATTTCACTTTCGTTCGAAGTATGAACAGACATGTCAGGAGCATTTCATGAAGTTGGCTGCCAAATTTTGTAACAAAATATGGCTTTCACAATGCCTTGGCTGACATCAGGACACCACTTTTTCTGCTGTGTTGTCCGACCGATGATTCTGTTTTTTTCTCATGTATATCTTCAATCTGGGACAGAATAAATATGAACAATGCCAATCATGTAATTCTCTTAGAAAAATTTGTATTGATGTCATGTATGAGTGTTTAATGTAAAGCACTGTATCTCATTCCTAAATGGAGATTTGTTACATACTATTTGTGCTGCCTTACTGGTCAGCTATTTGTTTATTTTGTTCGTCATTTAGCACCCTCTGGTGGTATGTCTGTAGCAAAACATGATCTGATGCAATACCACTTCTTTGTGATGAAATAGACTAGCACTTTCGAGAGGTTTCTGGCACCTTCTTGCCTGGAGGGGGCCAGATAACTCAGGAATCCTGTAGATCTTTCCAGAATGTACCTAGTCTATATAAATGCTGTGATTTTGTTCAGTGGAGGAGAGTTTTTGTTTTGGCATCAGAGTTACATAGTGGCATTAGAGTGTTATCATCAGATTGCACAGTGGATTATTTGTAGAAATTTTTGGACCAAATTAGTGAAGAATAAATTTGTTTAAGTTGTCATTGCTGGTTTTCTTTGTTGTGATTTTCAAGTCATAACATTGACCATTCTTATACAACACAGTGAATTGTACAGTTTAGCATGGAGTGACCCATATCCTAATCTCCTTCAAATATTTCACCAGAGCTTTCTGCATCTCCTTGCTTCTCCAGAGTCTGACCACCATCGAATCCTCTTTCCAAAATTCTTTGTATATCTTCCCTCTTGACATCTAATACACCCAAAATCTCTATTGCTGCATCCACCACCACCTTTATTGTCTCCGTTTTATTTTCTATCTCTCTAGCACAGTTTAGGACCATTCAAATAAAAGCGAAAAAAACTTCTTCTGGCCATCCTAATCTCATCTTCCTTATATTCCTGTTGTTTCTTTTCCACTGGCTGCGCTCTGGCCTGCTCTTTCCCTGCTATTTCCATCTTGCTCACCACTCTCTTAGTTGCTTCTGTATATGAAATCTTTCCCTGTGCTCTTTTCCTTTCCACTTCTCTTTCCATTTTCTCTCTTTCACTTTGCACTGAGCTCATCTCATGATTTCCCCCACGGTGAAAGCATGCTTTTGCCATTCTGCAATCATCCTCTAAACACCCCACCTGTGCATCTTTCTTCTACAGACAGCCGCTACGTGCCCGTACTTCTGACACTGGAAACAATGCAATGGAGCCCTTCTTCTTCTTCTTCTTCCTCTGAAACTATGGTTGCATAGACACATCTCTGCGTATTACTGCCTGCCTCTGGGTATTACCCTCATTACATCATAGATCATATAAATGAGGGTACAATCCTGCCGTGCAAAGGCATCATACTACTCTGCTTTATTGAGAAGGGAGCGATTGTCTTGCTTGCCAAAAAAAAGGAGAGAAAAACAGCAAACCCCTTAATCAGCTCCAAACATAACAATGTTTTGCTCTCTGTACAGTATTTCTCACGCTTGACCATTACAATTATTACGGTTTCTTCCGTCCCACATTGACATCCTCCAGAAGGGTGTTTCCCTAGATAGTAATTCAACCCACGGGGACCCAGCCTCAATCTGGTTAATATTACGACATCACTTATCCCGTCTGACCCGCAGACACTGGCCCCACACATCACACACTGACTCCTGACTGTATAGAAAAGCAATGTCTCACCTGTGTCTCACTCTGCCACTCCTCCTGCCATACCCATTTAATCAATACCCTGCTTAATTTTTCTCCTATATTCACCTTTACTCAAGGAAATCCCAAATTCTACGCTCTTCCTTCTCACTGTTGTTTTAGCAACTTTATCTGCAATCTCGATTCCCTCAACACCGAGGGACCCAGCGCATCACCACTTCTGATTCCATGTGACAGAGACTGAATAGAACATTCTAGACACCCAGTATTATATCCTCCCTCCCACTTAATCTCCCATTCTCCAGGGCCATTAAGGCTGCAGCAGAATCAGAAAATGTAGTGACTTTTTTACTTCTTCCACCCACCACAAAGGACAAATTATTGCCAAAAGCTCGGTAGCAAAGACCGCAACATCATCTGAGCCACATGCGCCTGCCTAAATATCATGCCTCTCTATAAACCCAAAATCCTGCCCTCCGATTGACTGGATCCTTTGATCCATCACTAAAGATTTTCAAATACATATCAGCTCAGCATGGGATTTTACATCCACCATGAGACTTTCTTTATACTTGATTTAATCCAACATAGATAAATCTATTTCAACCTCAGGAAGTGGCCAAAAGGGAACAGGGGACCTGCGCATTTGGTTAGATGTTACCCTATTATCCAATCCCACCTCCTTTACCCATGTCTCATCTTTCCTCAGAAACTGTATATTCTTTTTTTTATTAGCTCCCGCCGCTCGCGGTACCGGAGCTATGGTATCGGGCACCGTGTGTGCGTGCGTGCGAGCGTGTGTGCGTCCGTCAACACATTTGGCTTTATCTCATCAACTATTTCAGTTACAGGCTCCCAATTTTTACTGGACATGCATCTCATTAAGGCCTACAAATGAAGTGCCTAAAGGTGACCTTGGCCTATTTTTCCAAGGTCACTGGCCTAAAAATATCACCAAAACCATCAACATTTTCCTGTATCTCATCAACTATTTCAGTTACAGCCTCTTAATTTTTACTGGACATGCATCTCATAAAGGCCTACAAATAACGTACCTAAAGGTGACCTTGGCCTGTTTTTTTTCAAGGTCACTGGCGTACAAAATATCACCAAAAACTTCGACAATTTGCATTATCTTATTAACATTTTCAGTTACAGGCTTCTAATTAGCTCCTGCCGCCCGAGTGGCACAGGAGCTATGGTATCAGGCTCCATCCGTGCGTGCGTCCATCCATGCATGAGTCCGTTAAAAAAAAACTTCTACATTTTGTGTTTCTTAATGGCGGGAGCTTCTGGGGCCGCCTGTGCCCTATATTTTTTTTTGCATTGATTGCTCCCGGTTATGATATGAGGCACTTAGCTTGGAAGTTGGACCTCATGCCCAATACTATAGCCTTTATTTAATTCCTCTCATCCATAAGGGGATTCTCCCCACCCCATTTGCCTGTATCAACCAAAGAGAAGAACTAAGGCGATAGCTGAAACTATTACAATTGGGTTAAAGGGCATCTAAAGTTGATTTTCAGACGGGACGTCGAACGTCCAATGTTTACAACCAAATCACTTGCTTTTGTTGACATCTTGCATTGTCACATGACCAATTGCATTCATATAAACCAATGTTTTGTGTACATGCATAGATAATCCTTCTATTTTGGTTCGTTTGCGCAGGTGCGGCTCACTGATTGGCCGATGAACAAAAACAATGGGAATCAACTTTAGATGCCCTTTAAGAACGGTCAAACTCTTTATTAAAACCGGGAAGGATAGTGGTGAACCATCATCTTCGAGGCTGAAATGTAGTCGGAAAAAAATCATGAAGGATCGTGAATGAAGATAACCGTTTGGGGAAATCAAATCATAAAAATTCAACGGCAGAACTCAGAGCTGCATTCAATGGTCAAATTAAGAACATTTCCACTTGCACAATGCAGAGATAACAAAAGGGATTGAGGCTAAACAGCTGTGAAGCTGTGTACCAGGCAGCTACAACACCGGCTGCAAGTACTCTATAAAATAATCCTTGGGAAGACACTGCATTACCTCTCAAATCTCCAGCACATTACTGACAGCAATTATCATTTAAGATCCAGCAATTTTATTATGCTATCCATCCCAAACATCCGTACTGCCTTCGGCCCTGATTTCTTCTGTTTTGCCGCAGCACATGATTGGAATACACTACAAAACACAAACTTACAGCTTTCACATCGCTTAATATGTTCAAGCAAAATCTACAACAGGTCATAGTTGACTGCTGTACCTGCTGACCAGTCCTCCGGTCTCTCTTCTTTTACAAATCCACAAATAATAGGCAGTTACTCGCCATCTTTTGCACATATTGATTTCCAGTCAGTCCTAATTGCCTATACTGTTTTTTGTTGTCTTCGCTGCATGCACTGTATGGTCTATGTAGACTGTATTTATTTTAAATAACTCTTGCTGGTGCCTCTTCGCGATGTCTTCATTGTAAATGAGAACTGGTTCTCAAAGATTCACCTGGTTAAATAAAGATCAAATTTAAAAAAAAAAAAAACACTTCGAATAGGAAAAAAAGGCTTCAGTTTTCTACAGATCATTTGGATTGGACTCAGGAGCAATGGAAAAAGGTCATGTGGTCTGATGAGTCCACATTTACCCCGTTCTAGAGTAATGGGCGCATCAGGGCAAGAAGAGAGGCAGATGAACTGATGCTCCCATCATGCCTAATGCCTACCGGACAAGCCTGTGGGGGCAGTGTTATGATCTGGGGTTGCTTCAGTTGGGCAGGTCCAGGTTCAGCAACAATATGTGTCCAAAAAATTAGGTCAGCTGACTCTGAATATACTGAATAACCAAGTTTTGCTGTCTAAGGATTTTTTTCTTTCCGGATGGCTGAGGCTTATAGAAACAATACCGTGATGAATGCTTGCTGTATGTTAAAGCAAAAGGCGGTCCAAAAAAATATTGGAGTGTGTGACTTTTTTAAGGTCAGGCAGTGTAGATATCATGACAAAACAACCTTTATAAAAATTTACAATAGTAAACTATAGTTTGCTTCAGTAAAATTGATGTAAACCATAGTAAACTACACTTTACTAAAGTAAACTATAATTTGTTGCAAATATACTATAGTAACTGAATATCATTGCTATAGTTTACTGTAGTAGAGTTTGACTTTTGTGATTTACTTTAGCATCACTATAGTAAACTATAGAGTTACTATAGTATATCTATAGTACAACCCCATTCCAAAATAGTTGGGACGAAGTGTAAATTGTGAATAAAATCAAAATGCAATGACTTTCAGATCACATGAGCCAATATGTTATTGACAAAAAAAAAAAAAATGGATAACATTTCAAATGTTGAAACTGAGACATTTTACATTTTTATGCACAAAATGAGCTTACTTCAAATTTTCTGGCTGCAACAGGTCTCAAAAAAGTTGGGACACAGGCAAAAAAGGGCTGAAAAAGCAATTAATACATGAGAGAATCAGCCGAAAGAACATTTAGCAAGTAATTAAGTTAACTGGCATCAGGTGTGTAACATGATTGGCTATAAAAGGGATGTCTTAGAGAGGCTGAGTCTCTCAGAAGTAAAGATGGCCTGAGGCTCTCCAACCTGTGAAGGCTTGCGTAAAAAAAATTGTGGAATACTTTAAAAACAACGTTCCTCAATGTCAAATTGCATAGGCTTTGTAGGTCTCATCATCGACAGTGCATAACATCATCAAAAGATTCAGAGAAACTGGAAATATCTCTGTGCTTACGGGACAAGGCCGAAGACCTTTACTGGATGCCCGTGATCTTCGGGCTCTCAAACGCCACCGCATCACTCACCGGCATGATTCTGTCACTGACATTACTAAATGGGCCCAGGAATACTTCAAGAAATCACTGTCTGTACACACAGCCTGCCATGCCATCCACAGATGCCACCTAAAACTCCATTAGGTGCCATTGTTGAGCATGACCCAGAAGCGCCGTCGTGTTCTGTGGGCAAAGGCTCATTTAAAATGGACTGTAGCAAAGTGGCAAAGTGTCCTGTTGTCAGACAAGTCCAAATTTGACATTCTTGTTGGAAATCATGGGCGTCGTGTCCTCTGGCCTAAAGAGGAGAAAGACCAACCCTCCTGTTATCAGCGTTCAGTTCAAAAGCCAGCATCTCTGATGGTATGGGGATGCAATAGTGCATACGGTGTGGGACACTTGAATGTCTCAAAAAGCACCATGAAGGCTAAAAAGTATATAAAGGTTTTAGAGCAACATATGCTCCCCTCCGGACAACATCGATTCCAGGGAAGGCCTTGTGTATTTCAGCAGGACAATGCAAAACCACATACTGCAGCTATTACAACAGCATGGCTTCGTAGTAGAAGAGTCCGTGTGCTGAACTGGCCTGCCTGCAGTCCTAATCTTTCATCAATTGAGAACACTTGGTGCATAATTAAACGAAAAGTCCGTCAAAGGAGACCCAAAACTCTCCAGCAGATGGAAGCCTGTATTAAACAAGAGTGGGATCCAATTCCAATGGCTAAAGTCAAGAAACTTATCTCCTCAATGCCCAGCCGCCTCCACTCTTTGTTAAAAAGAAGAGGGGATGCTACACCATGGTAAACAGGCCCCTGTCCTAACTTTTTTGAGACCTGTAGCAGCCATCAAATTTGAAAAGAGCTCATTTTGTGGATAAAATTGTAAAATTTCTCAGTTTCAACATTTGCTATGTTATCTCTGTTCTATTGTGAATAAAATACTGGTTGGTGTGATTTGAAATTCATTGCATTTTGATTTTATTCACAATTTATTCACCCTTTGCCCCAACTATTTCAGAATTGGGGTTGTATTTCTATAGTAATTCCGCAAAAATACCACAGTTACTACAAAAAACTATAGTACTTTTACAGTAGTATTTTGTGGTAATTTTTCATAAGGGAAGGAAGACTCATTGTAAAAACAGCAGGGCATGATACATTTCATTACAATAGACTGGTTCCATATGAAAACTGCAGGGAAAGAGCTAGTATCTGAAATTGAGCTCAAATAAGGCACCTTAAGACACATTTTTATGAACAGAATCTTTGACACAGAACTTGTCTTTTATTAAGAGAAAAGTTCATGAACACAGCTACACATTTAATTTGATTTGCACCATACAATTCTTTTGTTTTACTATTAGAAATTCAATCTTTAGTATTTGTATACATGTACTTTATATATTCTAAATACAACGTATTGTGAAGCTTAACTATTCTGTGCCTCTGATTGCTCAGCTGATGTTCAATAAATGTAACCATCCTCCTCGCTTTGTGATAATCTTAGCAATCACCTACTTCATCATCTGACCAAAATCAACATGCCAAGAGGCCAAAGACCTGCACACTGTGGCAGTTTGGGTTCCTCAGTGTATACTACCAGGCCTGATAAGGATCCTGGGAGAAACACTGAAGAGTATTCATCACGTCTTTAAAGGTGCAGAAGGTAACTTTTTTTTAAAAAATAACTTTTTTTTTCATATTTCCTGAAACTGGCACTCCATAATGATAGTTAGGTAACTGGGAGGAGCAGGTTTGGTGACTAACAGACATTAACAATAATAATTAATACTAATAATATAATTCATATCAATAGGATTATTACTATGAATGATTAATAATGGGGTACCACCCTGGGATCAGGAACCAATACGAAATCATGAATTTATTCTCAAAAGGAAGTATTCGAGCCCAAATGTCAATATTTAAGAATATTTTACATTTGTGGCATAAACAATGAAGGATGGAATCCCAGCACTGGACTTCTGAACCAGCTGTTGTCACATTACACATGCACAAACACAAAAAAAAAAGTCACAGAAAGCTGCTTTCAAAATAGAATAATTTATTATAGTGCAAATTCATTGAATTTGCTCAAATAAAAACTAATCTGGTGCATGTTTCACCAAACAATTCATGAACAGTATGTTGCTCATTAAATGCTCCAAATTTGCCACTTTTTTTCTCGAAAATGAGCCTTTTATTGAGGTCCGAGCGAGATTTCTGAAAACAAAATGAAGATTGACCCAAATTTTCCAATTAGCGGATGTGGCGTAATGGGAGGGGTTCCAAACACAGAAGTCAAGCTGAAAGCAATAGGAAAACAAGATGTTGTCAAAGAATATTATTCCATAAATTGATGAAAACAAGTATTTTTCTCTTCAGAAGGGGAAAAGGAACAACATGACAACCAGCCTGTGGGCATGGAGCACTGAAACTCCGTACTTAGAGTTTTATTAGGCCATGATGAGGAAAGGTGTCCGAAAATAGGTAGCCTATGTACATAATGACAACTCGAGAGCTTCAGAGTCTATTAACTCTGATTCCACATAGCACACTCGACAAACAACACAGCCCATGCTGGTCAAATGAGGCCCTGTTTGCACAGCTGAGGTGCATTTCCCGAAATCACAGATGCTAACTAACATAGTTGGAACCATTGACTGAATGGACGAACCATGTAAGTTGCTAACTAAATTAGCAACTATGCTTTTGGGAGACGCACCCCTGGCTGGCAAACATGCTTAAGCTTTTCGCTATTAAAGTATTAAGTTACATGTGTAACAGTTATCACTGAAACTTGAATTTATTAATTTGATGGCAAAAAGCGTAAGCACGCTAGCTAACGAATTATTCATCTGATTGACTTCAACAGATTAGAAGCATATACTTTTTTCATTCTGCAGTTGCAGCTCGTAGTCTCGTTCCGGCTTGGCCATCATGGCCAAAGTTTCGATTTTCAAGGTTTCATGATGGAGGATGGATTTAGTTTTGAGTCATTTTTTGCATAAAATAGTTTCAACAGTCATTTTAGCATGGGCTTATTACGCAGTGCCCTGGGCTTATTAACCCACTTTTCCAAGAGTAGATGAGGAAGATTCGGGACCAGAGCAGTTTTGACTCGGCCAATTGACCCAATGACCCATTAAGCAGCGATTTCAGTCATTCATAAACCACAGTAATATCCAGACTTTTCCTATGACTCAGGATCTGGCTGACAATGCAGTCATCAGAGGGGTGTTTAGAGCAGATCACCGATCCTGTACCAGTGTTGTCTGATTGAGTTCCCCTGTAAGATCGTGTTTCTGCGAACAGCGCAATGCAATGACGTCCCTAAATAGTGTGGAGTGCGAAAGCACATTTTACTCGAGTTTGAAGGCAGAACAGAACGTTAAAGCATAGGGTTATTGTGTGATCACTGCCGAGCAGAAGAGTTCAATATTGCAAAAGGACAAATCACAGATGACTTTATGAGGCATCATCTGTGATAACATTCTTCAGGGCAAGCTGATTCATTAATGCCCGCAATGTTGTTTCTTTCATGATTTCCTTAAAGGTGCACTATACAAGTTTGTTTATTTTCTGCGTAATTATATTTTTGTCTCAATTTGCCGACATCTCCCCACGATCAGGTAGCTGCCTGCCCCTGAATTCACTGTAAAAAAAACCTGGGCTCTGGAGACCGCACAGGCTTCATAAACTGCAGATAAACACAAGGGGCACAGGCTGTGCCCCATAACATAACAAACCGTTCCGGCCAATCAGCAACAAGAGTTGACAGTTACGGAAGCATGGGAGGGAGGGGCAAGCTACCTCTGTTTTGTCTGAATTCGAATGTCAACAGAAGTGATGTCAACAAACTTGCATAGGGCACCTTTAAGTCAGCAACAGCATCACACAACTTCATCGAAGGGGGAACACGATTTGATGAGGGGAGCAGAATCAGACACACCACAGGCCTCCGTGAAATCCGCTCGTTTCTTCACAAAATCCACCCATGCCTTTCGAATTGTGGGTTTTTTTTGGGGGAAATTTATGGACTATGATACCTCTGCTTGTAGCGGCCTTGTTGTTGCAGCCGTAAACAAGGCAGATATTTGATTTTTTCCCCAGGGAATAATCCACAATTACAAATCACTGAGTCCAATACCATTGACAATGTATTCTCTGCCACTGGCTGGGTTCCTCCCGCAACATTATCTCTGAAAATGGCCAAATTCTTTCCGAGATGATCGCGATTTGCAGTGATTGAAATGCGAATAAATTTGTTGCGGCTGATTAGAATTTGAAATGACCAATGCACAAAGGATATATTTATATTAAAGATTCCATGGTCCAAATCTTATTTTTGGATGAACAAGCACTTCAATGGTGATTCTCTTGGTCACACAAACACAGAGCTAGCTAACAGGCATGCTCTCTGACAAATGCTGGGTTATAATTTTACAACTATGAATACTGTGAAGCATTGGCACTGTTCATACAGTGTGAACCTTTTGTGCAGTGTGATTTAGACTGTTCAGAACAAACAGAGAGCGGTATAAAGTTCGTAGCCAACCTTCCTGACATGACCTCTCATTCATTTTTTTGCAGGAGCTTGCCTCTGGGTGTACATATACAAGTCCTATATATCTTCAATACATGTGATCAATTCAGTAAAGTAGTCCCAAGCTACAGAAAAGCCTTTATTCAAGTTCATACCAGTCAGAGTTGAAATAAACCCATTTGCATATCACAATAAAAATATTTGTGATGGAAGAAAATATCCTCACAATACAGCAGGGTATATCATTATATCACCCAGCCCAAGGAGGGTAGGATAAAAAGAATATTGGAGAAACACGTCAAGCGCAGCACACGCAGCGCGGTCAGTCCTGCTGATGGGAGAATGATCTTGGTACCCTCATCTTACTTTGGAGACAACCTTGCTAAGTGCTGCTGGTTAGACCTCTTCTAGATGTGTGACCAATTACCCATCAAATGAATAGAAATCAACGGAGAAGATGGATCTGTTATTGAAGTTTAGAGGCTTCAAAGCTAATGTCATTTTTCAGACATACTTATATTTTGTCTGCTTTCTGTACTGTATTTTTAAGCCTTTGTTTGTCTCTTTGTTAACATTTTCATCTCTTTTGTCACCCAACATACTCCTAACATATAGGAAATCAAAGCACATACCATTCATTTATACCTATGGGCAATGTAGAGTTTCCAATTAGCCTAGCAAGCATTTGGACTGTGGGAGGAATCCAGAGTATGCAGAATAAACTAACACAAACACACAGAGAAGATGCTAACTCCACACAGGAAGGGCCCAGGTCCAGATTCAAACCCACAACCTTCTTGATCTGAGGCAACAGCTCCACCCACTCCCACTGAGCCACAGTACTGCCCATTTATAAGCCTGAATTTCATGATGGTGTGGTAAATTGGTTTTCATCCTGAAACATCCTACAGTGATTACATTAGTAGGGCTTTTCATCGGTATATTTTCACTGGTAGACATTTCCCAATGGGGAAGATGGGTGAAATTGCACCTATTCTGGCAACTGTTACAAAAAGCACCATCTCAAAAATAAGATCCAGACATATGGTTCAATGCTTTTTTAAACTGAGGAACTGCACCTTTGTGACCAAACAGTCACTTTCCACCAAAGTCCAGGTTCTAAAACTTTTCTTCCATTTGTGTTAAGAGAACGTCGAAATATCCAAAAAGTGAAAATCAAATTTAAACTTGGGAGATTTTTTTTTGTTTGTTGATGAGCAACAGTACGTATCAAGAAGTACATGCAGGTTCTCAAAATACTTTAGAAAATAAGTATTTTGAAATCTTGAACCACTAAATTTTTGAGTATATCTAAAATAGAAATGAACCAATTTTGCCTTTTTTTTTTTTTAAAAAATGGTATCATAGGAAAAAAAAAAATAGCATTCCTAAGAGATTGAGCAATCTCTATAACAATGAATGATAATTATTTTAAAAACATTTTATCTCTGTGCTCCAGTGAAGTGATAGTGTGACAAATTATACATTTACTGGTGGCTAAATAAATAGATACCAATTTACAGTTTGAGCCTCTTGACATCATTTTTAAATGTCCCAATTATATCCAGTACTCCTCTGGATTCAAAATGACCCCGAGCTCAAAGCAGTCAATTAAGAACAAATGAAGCGTATTATCGTATAACAGATGGTAACATAACTTACATTTGAAATAAGCGATTGTTCACTTTGTCCGGGCATCTGCCCAGCAAAGCGAGGACCTCACCTTATCATATTACCGGCTGGGTTTCCCAATGCATCAAACTAATGCCAGTGAAACAAGGCTTATGAGACAAAATTTTTTGTGCAAAAGCAAAGGCAAATATAGTGGCAAACAAAGCTGAAAAACGTTCAAAATGAAGACACAATTGTTCGTAATAACAGTCAATTTTGGTGTGTACATGGGCCATTCAAGACATCCTCAAGCACAAAAATAAACCTTAATGGAACACCGATTACTTTGGGGGCAACTTGTAGCGATTTGGCTGTGTTACAAGTGATTAAAAAGGACTGACACATGTTACCATGCAATGACACAAATGGGGAGACACATCCACTACCGTGGATATAATGGGATTGGCTAGAGTCCCAATGAGTCAAGTTAGCACAGCAAATAAGCAGTGGCTCATCAGGAAAATCACCTGTTATGTTCAGCTATCTTTTAAGCGACAAAGTGTAAACAGTGGAGTTCTAGGATGAAGTAAAGTGGATTCATACAATGCAGAGAATAGAAGTGTAATCTTCAGAGCAATTTGCCGTGCTTCCGCTGGTTAAATTCAGAAAATCATACAAAAAAAGGGAAAAATAAATAAAGAAATTCAAACAGTCCTTATTGAAGCCCGATTGGATCAAAACTTAGTGAAACCAAGTTTCGTTGTTTATGATGATCCTGCACTGTTTACAATGTATTAGGGAGAGGCAGTGACCTGCAATATAGATGAGTGAACACCACTGTTGAAATCAGCCCTACAATGGCAAAAGGCAGTACCTCCAATACATGACAATTGGAGTTACTGCCTTTTGCCATTGTAGGGCTGAAATGTTTTGATGAAGGCTGTAACTTGGTATTTTGACTGGAACAACAATTTGATCATAAGGAATGGCTGTCGCAAAAGGATTCTGATTGATAACATTGATGAGTTTTGCTAATTACATATGTGCAAATCCCGACATTTATACAGTAAATGCCATGGCACCAGTGCAACCACAAAGGGGCATTTCAGTTTCAGAAGGTTTAAAGAACATTTTCAAGCAAACAACTTCTCATACCAATCATATTTGTCGGGCTATTCACCAGTATGTTTCCTGTAGTGGTCATTTAAAAAAAATCTCTGAGCTAGGGACTACTCACTCTGATCACATTTATGCAGTCTTTCACCATATTCTTTTTCTGGTTGTCATTTATGTAAGACTTCCATGTAAAAAACTTTGCACACTGTACTCATTTGTAGGGCCTCTGACTTGTATGAATTTTTTTTCACAACATTGTAAATTGCTTTTGTGACTGAAACTATTCAATCACTGCACACATTTGTCGGACTTTTCCGTTCTCACCTGTATGTCGTTTCTGGTGGTCATTTAATTAAGATTTCCAAGCAAAAGACTTCTCACAATTATCACATTTCTAATGCATGTCACCTGTATGAATTTGATAATGGCGTTCTAAATGGCTTTTCTGACTTGATACTCTTCCCACATCGAACACATTTAAAGGGCTTTTCATCGGTGTGTTCCCTGATGGTAATTTAAACAATACTTGTAAGTAACAAACTTCTCACACTGGGCGCACTTGATGGGCTTTTCACCATGAACCATGATTTTTTTTTTTTTATGGCATTGTAAGTGGCTTTTTCGACTAAAACTCGTCCCAGACTGAACACATTTGTAAGGCCTTTCACCAGTACGTTCTCTTTAGTGGCTATTTAAATATGATTTTCGAGCAAAAAACTCCACACACTGATCACATTTGTAGGACTTTTCAACTGTTTGAATTTTTTAATGACATAGTAACATTGCTGTTTTGATAGAAATTCTTCTCACACTGAACACATTAGTAGGGCTATTCAGTATTCACCAGTATGTTGTCTCTGGTGGTCATTTAAATAAGATTTCCGAGCAAAACTCTTCTCACACTGATCACAGTTGTAGGGCTTTTCACCTGTATGAATTTGATCATGGCGTTGTAAATGGCTTTTTCGACTGAAACTCTTCCCACACCGAACACATTTGTAGGGCTTTTCACCAGTATGTTTTCGCAGGTGGTCATTTAAATGATATTTCCAAGCAAACGACTTCTCACACTGATCACACTTGTAAGGCTTGTCACCTGTATGACTTTGATAATGACGTTGTAAATGGCTTTTGTAACTGAAACTCTTCCCACATTGAACACATTTGTAGGGCTTTTCACCAGTATGTGTTCTCAGGTGGTAATTCAAACGACACTTGTACGCAAAAGACTTCTCACATTGATCACAGTTGAAGGGCTTCTCACCTGTATGAATTTTTTCATGGTACAGTAAATCGCTTTTCAGGCTAAAACTAGTCCCACACTCAACGCATCTGTAGGGCTTTTCACCAGTATGTTTTCTCTGATGGTCATCTAAATAACATTTCCAAGCAAAAGACTTCTCACACTGATCACATTTGTAGGGCTTTTGACTGGTATGAATTCTCTGGTGGTTATATAAATAAGATTTCTGAGCAAAAGACTTTTCGCACTGATTACATTTAAAGGACTTTTCACTGGTATGTCTTCTCTGATGGTTATTTAAATAAGATTTCTGAGCAAAGGACTTCTCACACTGATGACATTTGAAGGACTTTTCACTGGTATGTCTTCTCTGGTGGTCACTTAAATAAGACTTCTGAGCAAAAGACTTCTCACAGTGATCACATTTATAGGGCTTTTCTCCTGTATTAATTATCTTTCCACAAGTAGAGCATTGGTGGGGGTTTTCCGTTATGAGAAATCCCACGTCATGGATTACGTCGGGATGATTTTTCTCAAATTTTCTGTGGTTTGGATTGGGCTCTCCAACGCAGTGACAGAGTTCATTCTCTCCTTTTTCATCAACACCAGCTCCATTAAACACAGTATTAATGAGATCACTCACTAAACTTTCACCGGATTCAAGCTTAAGGTCATCAGATTTAATGTAAACGCACTCAGTGTCTGGCAAGACACTGACATGTTCAGCCTCAACATAGCCTCCATCATCAATTTCGGTTTTGATGAGGTCAGGATACATATGGGTTACATAGTCCAGTTCTGTAATGTCAAGTTGCTCCGTGTTAAGATCGCCAGTGTTGGTGGGGCTCCGATCAGTTTCTGTTTTTATCAGTGATGCTTCTGTGTGATGTAAATCACTGAGCCTGCTGTTTGCAGTAACACACACTGGCTCCAGTGTGTTGAGTCCTCGTGCAGTACATTTTGTCTCTGACTCTGCCATGTGGAAAAACTCCAGTCCATGTAGTTCCTCTTCTTTTTCTCTGATCCTGTGCTGCTCGGGGAGCTCTGGTAGGGTCGTCTCAGTGTCCTGTCTCAGACGGACTCCTGCCTGCATCATTCTGCTGATCAAATGTGTTCAGAAGTGCAGCTCCTGTAGGGAAACAGTAGAAGGGATTTTGGCCATTAATTAGTCTAACTGCAAAAGACACCCTCCCTGTACGTTTCAGGTTCTTCTACCAAACTGATCTTCAATCTGATTGATTTTTCTTCTCCCCTATATGCCAAACAAACTTAAACAATCATTTCTACAACAGATCGCAAAAATTATGACTACTATTCCAGGTGGGTACGCCACTACAAGCGACAAAGGAAGTAATACAAAACTAGACAGATGCTGTTGGTGTACGACAGTGGGATACACATACAAAACAACAGCATTATATCCAAAGGCAAAGTAAATAGTTTGGCCCAGTGGATGAGCAACAGCAAAGGGCTGGAGTTTCAGAACCATTTAAGATACAAACCAAATACTTAGGTTTTCATGAGTTTGGTTCTGTAGCACATCTGATTTTTTTCAGAGGAATCTGAGCTGACCTGGGAAATTTCGCTGAAACCGGATGATTTGAGATGGACTGACCCAAGGACTTTTTCCAAACAAACCACCATGGTATTTTGGTATCTGTGGAGTAGTTGGGGGGGGGTATATAGTCCTGTATAAGATGCATACATGGTTGAAAAATTAGAAGCCTGTAACTGAAATAGTTCATTAGAGAAGGCAAAATGTTGAAGTTTTTGGCGATATTTTTAGACCAGTGACCTTGAAAAAATAGGCAAGGTCACCTTTAGGCACGACATTTGTAGGCCTTTATGAGATGCATGTCCAGTAAAAATTAGAAGCCTGTAACTGAAATAGTTGATGAGATAAAGCAAAATGTCTAAGTTTTTGGTGATATTTTTAGGCCAGTGACCTTGAAAAAATAGGCAGAGGTTACCTTTAGGCACGTCATTTGTAGGCCTTTATGAGATGTGTGTCCAGTGAAAATTACGAGCCTGTAACTGAAATAGTTCATAAAATGTCTAAGTTTTTGTTGACGGACGCACGCTCGCTCGCTCGCACGCACGGAGCCTGATACCATAGCTCCCACGACCGCTCGCGGGCGGGAGCTAATATAAAGTGGCATCTTGGTCGTCTTAATTGTCATCACTTGCTTTAGAACTAACGTTAAATATTTTGTGGTTGAGTGCGTGCGCGCCACACGGCCATGACAGCTGCGATGGAAATTCGAGTTTTGTACCCCCACCCCCCACCCCACCCCCCACTTCTCCCAGCATACAGGTGTAGCTGGTATTCGCGCATCTAAAGCTACGGGCAGCAGGGAAAACACAGAACAACAAAATCAATCAATCAACTCAGCTAAATAAAATAGAGTGAAAATCACAAACCTCTGAGGTATTCTGTACAGACTAAAATATTCTTTTGTTTACATGCACTCAAGCGAAAGACAAGGGGAGCCCTACAGGGAAACTCTCGCTCATATGTCACTTCGGCTTTCTTCTATGGCTGGCATTGTTCATCGGGGAATATCGGGCGCTAAAATTTAAAATTATTATCAGTCCTTTAACCTTGCGCTTTCTGTCATTCTTCTTGCCATTTGACAGTCAAGATTGTATAAACTATCATTTTTCTAACAGTTGGAAATACGATGGCAGATTCACTCTAACTGACGCTGGCGAATCTATGAGTAGGATACAGCAGCAGTAAGGGAGGCGACAGTTTCAGGACCGCGCTCCTGAACCCGAGCTTTTCCCGTTCTCATCCCTACGCGTCATTTACAGACACTCTCTGACCAAGCGGAAATAGAGGCTTTTAGCGTCCACATTTGACGCCATTGTTAAAACTAACCCTACCCCGAAACCCTGAAAATCTCGGGTCCAGCGGTCCTGAGACTGCAGCCTCCTCTACTGCAGGAACGTAATACTGGAATCTACAGAGTTTTAATTACGTTTGCTGAGCATGTGACATATCTGCCGCAAAGTGCAGATTTGGTTCGTCGTTCGTCTAGCCGAGAGGCAAATTTTTAGCGGCTACGCTTCCGCACCTTCAGCAATGGGCGGCCAATAGCTCGAATGTTAAAATCAATCTGACCAGTATTTTTTTTTCTCTTTTGATAAGTCTTTCCAATAAATTACAACGTGAACTTCAGAGGGTTTTCAGCAATAATGTGTCTTAAGAGGGTAAGTAAACCCTTTGAGTATTAAATGCTCCAAATTAAAAATAAATAAATAAATAAATAAATAAAATAAAATAACTGCTTGCTCAAATTCCGTCATTGCATATGTAGCTAGAACAAAAAGGAGCATTAACATGAGGTCCATAGGACCAACGTAGAAAAACACTGTTTTGGCGGACAGTTGCCTCAGAGTGCCCAAGGCCAATGCTGTGTTAGATTAGCCACTTGCAGTGGTGATCAAACGCTGACCACACTCCGATTTATAGAACCTGTAGTAGCAGTAGCAAGGCTGTAAGTTCTGTAAAGGAACCTGCCGTAACATACAAAACAAACACACATAAAGTCTTACCTATTCTCATTCTGATTGATTCGCTCTCCCGTACACTTATCACAGGAAAACGAATGTTCCATTTTCAAATGATCCATGGCTAATGCTGTAGTGAAAAGTTAGCGAGTGATGGTAAATCGAAGCTTTGACGTACGGCAGAGCTCAGGCATCGACTCATTCCAGTGCATACAATTCAGTTCTCTCCCAAGAATGAACACGTTACAAATCCGCAGAGTTTAGCCTGCTGAGAAGGGAATTTTCTCGATGAAACATTAACAAGACAACAGGCACGATATGTCAGAACGAGAGACTGCTTCCGTTTACCTGTTTCAGTAATTTCTTTGGGAGCTGCTCAGTGACGCATGAAGCCAGATCAAGGAGGCTGCCATGTTTAACAAAAGAACTATTTATGGCACAGCAGCGCGCGTGCTGGAGGAAAAAAAAAAACAAAACAAAAACTAGAGTACCATCCTCTGTACGGCTGCTTTTCCTGCAGTCACATTGACTTTCAAAGATATCAACGGCTATGTTTTCATGTATAGAATTTGACGAGTCAGTTGCTATTTGTGGAACTGTCAAGACCCAGAAAAACCAAACTGCGGAGTTTTCTTGATGCTTGCTGTCTTATTTCTTGTATTCATTGAATACCCATCATACTCCGCCAACACGCAAAGGCAGTTAATCGTAATTAATTTCAGGCAAATTGATTTGTGCTAGTGTGTTCCATGTGAAGTTGTCTGTCACCAACATAACATGATGTTAGAGGTAAAATAAAGAAGTGAGACAAGCTCATTGTTTTCTATCACTGTACCAACAGCAACAACAAACGTCATTTTTATGATGCTGTTTTTGAGACCGCATAAGAATGTACCGAAAATTGAAGAGTTAAATAATAAAAAAGTGTACATTACACTTGACAATAATTCAGCATGTAGTGACTTGTAATCAAGAGTTTACATCTCTGCAACACAGCCTTGTAGTTGACTGTCTGTTCCAGCCACTCACTGCACGAATATGAAATAGTTCCTTATATAGGTGTAAATGTACTGAATCTCCTGCTGGAGCTGACCAACCTAGATCATTTTCATCACTGCAAAGCACTCACCTTAATAACAAAATAAATGACGTTCTCTTAAATTCAGTAATGTTTTTAAACAGCAATGCTGTCCCAGTTAAGCTCAGTCAGTTGGCCATTTTTGAGCTCATCGCACAAAACACTGTTCACTCGACAAGCACAGTGTAAAATCTCTCCACAGTCCAAAAATGAGCTGTACCATAGAAACTAGACAGTCCGGTCGGCTGCGGCTGCATGGATGTAGCCCCCGAAAGCCCGCTTCTCCTCTTTTTTGTGCATAATTCGGCCAATGCTGTCGCCATGGCAACCAAAATCCACAGGTGTTATAAGTGAAGTATATCACATGTCTATATCAAATATGAAAGTAATCAGTCCAAAATTGCAGCCTGTGCTGCATCCGCAATAAATCTCTATGTTTTGCCACTAATGTGCGTATAATTCAGCCAATACTGTCGCTATGGCAACAAAAATTGGTAGGTGTCATAAGTGAAGTGTAATACATATCCATACCAAATATGAAAGTAATCGGTCAAAAATTACAACCTGTACGGTGTCTACAAAGAAATCTCTGTTTTGTCACTAATTTGCATATTATTCAGCCAATACTGTTACCATGGCAACCAAAATCGATAGGTTTCATAAATGAAGTGTAACACATGTCTGTATCAAATATAAAAGTAATCGGTCAAAACGTGCAGCCTGTACTGCGTCCACGAGGAAATCTGTTTTGCCACTAATTTGCATATTATTCGGCCAATACTGTGGCCATGGCAACCAAAATCGATAGGTGTCATAAGTGAAGGGTAACACATGTCCACACCAAATTTGAAAGTAATCGGTCAAAAATTGCAGCCTGCACTGCGTCCACAAGGAAATCTGTTTTGCCACTAATTTGCATATTATTCGACCAATACTGTCGCCATGGCAACCAAATTCAATAGATGTCATAAATGAAGTGTAACACATGTCCATAGCAAATATGAAAGTAATAATTCGAAAATTGCAACCTGTACTGCGTCCACAATGTCTATGTTTTGCCACTAATTTGCATATTATTCGGCCAATACTGTCGCCATGGCAACCAAAATCACTAGGTGTCATAATTGAAGTACAGCACATCCATACCAAATATGGAAGTAATCGGTCACAAATTACAGTCTGTAGAGCGTCCACAAGAAAGTGTCTATGGTAGCTACTTCTCCACTACATTGTTGTACCCACTACGCCACCGTAACACGACCAGTAGTTTAATCCAGTACAGCAATAGACGGCAATAATCAGGCAAATGTACTGTTAAATTTAAACACATTTTTGTACATATAGAATGTTCACAATGTCCAATTTTTGACGCCCATGAATGTTTCTTGGCGATATTGGTCGCCATTTTTCGAAAAATTAATGCTAATGAACAGCAAAGGTGGATCAAATATTAATTTTGCGGATGCATATGCTGCACTTGCCCTAGCTAGCATCCCTTTGTTTTAAAAAGTTCCATTCGATTTTGTTGCATTATGAGCACAGTCTGACCATTATTAGCCTCATCTTCTTTCACGCTAGATTGGTTCGGTTTCTTTCAGTCCTCCATGCTTGTTTTCTCTGGAACCGGTTGCGAGATTCCATAGAGATAGAGGAATGTAACACATTGTACCAATCTAGCGTGAAAGAATCTTAACAATGGTCGGAATGTGTTTTTAATTTCCCAATTTAATCTCGCAACCGATACGACAGTTAACAAGCATGGAGGACAGCATTGGTTGCGAGATTGAATAGGGAAATTAAAAACACATTCTGACCATTGTTAACATTCTTTCACGCTAGATTGGTACGATGTGTTACATTCCTCTATCTCCCTTTTGAATTTCACAGCCGTTACCAGGATTATTTCCTTAATCTTCCTATTGAATCTCGCAACCGATATGAGAGAAAACAGGTACAATGAAGGGACCTGGGACACATTATCATATTAGCTATGTGACAAAGTGCAATACTCAGTCAGGCTGTAACTGTCACTTATGAAAATCGTTCATGCTTTCTTTCTTGAATTCTTGTATTTTATTTCATTTTTTTAAACATTAATTATATAATTTTTTTGACTGTCTACCATATTTGAGGTAAAAGTGACCTAAATTGCTCACTTCGCAACACTTTTTTTCTTTTTATCTGCAGTGACTGAAATAAATACCAAACAATTCGCTATTTGGGGGCGTGAGCTTTGCCTCATTTGGCACCCTTTTCTTGGGCCCACATTCTCATACAGCACTTGGCAGCCCAGCCATATACTAGGCTGCACCTAATCTTGTTTTATTACTAGAAAGATTCAGGCACACAACTGGACATTGAAATTGATTTACATCATGCATTTCTTTTCATTTACAATTCAACCTACATCATTTTTATACATGTATATTATATATGGTAAATACAATGTACTGTGAAGCTTATTATTCTGTGCCTCTGGCTGCACGGCAGAGTCCCAGTAAGTGTCATCACCAGCATCCTCTTTTCTTGATAACCTTTTCTGCCACCTGCTGCATCACATGACCAAAACCAATACACCAAGAGGCCTATAGGACCTGGGGCATGTTTTAGATCACCTGGTTGAGTGAGAGCCTGCGAGTTGCCTGTTGAATGATTAAACTATGTTTGGTCTTGTGAAGACAAGCAAGAACATCTGCAACAGTCTCACCTTGCATTTCAAGATGGTGTCTAGTTTTATCACATCTTGTTCAATAGAATTTGAAAAATATAGATAGAAATAGAAAACCTTTGTTGGCAGCCTTGTTGGAAAACCTGCAAGAACTCCAGAGTTGTGAGTCCTCCCTCGCAAGACCAAGGTGTCAAACCCTTCGGTTTTGAATGAGCCAGCATACTGTGGCTGTTTGGGTTCCTCATGGTGTGCTACTGGGCCTGAAAAGGATTCTGGGAGAAACATTGATAAGAATTCATTTGTACTTCAAGGAGGTTGTAAAAAAAGTAATTTTGCTGGAGTAGATTTTATTTGTTTAAAATTTACAGGTTTTCTGAAGGAAATACGGGGCATTTACTTCAGAATTTGGGAAAAGAAGAATGCTTCTCACTCCGAGAACACTAAGGAGATCTATGAGGAAAATTTTAAGAACATGGAGCATCTGAGGGGCTTTTGATCTGAGTGTTGAGTTCTCACAAGACATTAAGTATCTTTCATAATTGATTATAGGACTTTACACCTGCATGAGATCTCTGGTAATCATTTGAATTTGCTTAATAATAATAATAATAATTAAAAAAAAATTTCTTATATTGTCTATTTTCAGCCTTCTGACTAGGACTCATTCAGTGGAATATTGAGTAAGATTGATACTGAAAACACATTTTACACACATACACACACACACACACACACACACACACACACACACACACACACACACACACACACACACACATATAGACTTGTAGAACTTACCATCAGTAAAATGTGATCAATTTTAATGAATGGTCTTCAGCAGAATACTTTTGGAGCTGGTTATACCATGTTGCATTTTTGAATTTGGTCATGTTGTTCCAAGCACTCATCAAGTGGTTACTTCACTGGGAAAGGAAAATACAACCACAGCCCACACAGATTGCAATAATTGGAAACGCTTACAAAAATATCAAAAAAAGGTCTTTATGATGCTTGCAACATTTTTTTTGCCTGATTCAGATTTGAATTCATTTAATTCTGTGGTGATTAGCAACCATCCTACTAGGCGTGCTTCTCGCACTGTCGGAGAGCTTTGACTTAATGGCACAGCCCTTTTTTATTGTTGCAGTTTGGCATAGATTGTGATGTTTTTTTTTTTTTTTAAATAAATTTGGCATCCCCAATCCCACCCGAATCTCGAATGCCCAATTGGGGAACTATGTACAAGGCTTGCTCATATGCGACTTCGTGCTGCCAACTCAGGAGAGTGAAGACAGTTCGCGGCTCTCCTCCGAAGCACGTGCCTGTCAGCCACTGCTTCTTATACATTCATTGGTTGAATCCTTGCAAGTTCAGAACGAGGGGGGAGGATACCCGAACATGAACAAGCTTAGAATCTTCCTGACCAGCGCCCGTTTGGCCAATAGGAGGCGCTTAAGCAATGAACAAAGCTACCATTTGTGTATCACCCTTCCTGGCAGACCCTTCCCAATTTGCATCCCTGTAGCGCAATGGCCAATTGTGCGCTACTCTGAAAAAGCTGCCGACCACTGCCGGTTGGTATGATCGGGGCTCGAACCCACGCCATGGTAGTCACTTCTGCTTTGCAGTGCGATGCTTTAACTGAGTGAGCTATTCGGCATCTGATTGTGATGATTTTTGACTCCGTTCCCCCAGGCACATGAAGCAATTCCGCCATTTGGTCACTGATGCACCCGAGGGCAAAGGTTTGGTTTTAACATTGGGGGGGGCATAAATGAAGTGAGGGTCTTGGGAGCCTCCCCCAGAAAATTAAGCGCATCAGACACTTCCTTTCCTGAACTCTGATGAATTTTTTGCACTGATGATGTGTTTATGCATCAATATGTGGAGAAATTGTCTATACTGATGTGAAAATCAAAGTCATCTGCTACTTTCATGCTTTTTTTTTGGGGGGGGAGGAGGATGTCCAAAATAATGAGGGTACGCATCTCGCCCCAGAGACCCACTGCTCTGAATCAACATGCGATTTGGTTACCAAATATTCATCCCCTTCGGAGTTAATGATAACATATTTCCACTACCCACTGGCTCAAACAGAACCGATCCAGACATATCCAATTTTGTTTTCATAAAACTGGGCCGACTCGGGGAGGGAAAAGGCATTGTCTGTGTAGTTGCTGCAGTGAGAATAAGTGCACGTTGCCATGACGTCAAGTGTACGATCATTTTTATGCTTAGCTCTGCAAATAAAGCAATGTCATGCATTTTGAAAAGTCTCATTCACTCTGATTCAGCAATGTCGTGTAAAAAAACCCCCACAATTTTAGATAACCCATTCCCTGCCATTGATGAGGTTTTCTGTCAATTATAGCTTCCCCGTGCTGTTGACAAGATAATCCTGCAATCAACATCAGTATATGGCGGGGCGGCTCGGTGGTGCAGCGATTAGCACTGTTGCCTCGCAAGGTGGTTCTGGGTTTGAGCGCAGGCCGGCCAGGACCTCTCTGCCTGGATTAGAAGGTTCTCCTCGTGTGTGCGTGGTCTGCTGTCCCCCTCCTAAACAAACATGCACTGTAGGAAGACCCCTACCAGTGCCCCTGACCAAGGAAATGGCTTTAGAGCTGGAGTTTGTCCCTGGACGGTGCACTATGGCTGCTCACTGCTGCTAATAAATTAGAATGGGTCAAATCCAGAGGCAAAAATATATATCTTACGGGTCATTCAACAAAAATGAGTATTTAAAGATTGTTGAATATTATAAAAAATGGTGGCAGCTAAAATAAATAAATAAATAAAAAATACACCGGCTTGGAAAATAAAATGATTATATATTCCATAGCCCATCCAAACGAGGGTTTTTCACCTGTATGAATCTTTTAATGGCACTGTAAATTCCATTTCAGACTAAAATTCTTCCCATGCTAAAGACATGCGTAGGGCCTTTCAAGACATGAATTTCTTCATGGCATTGTAAATTTCTTTTGTGACTGAAAGTCTTCCCACACTGAACACATTTGTAGGGCTTTTCACCAGAATGTTGTCTCTGGTGGTCATTTAAATATAATTTCCGATCAAAAGACCTCCCGCATTGATGACATTTATAGGGCCTTTCACCAGTATGTCTTCTCTGGTGGTCATTTAAATAAGATTTACAAGCAAAAGACTTCCCACACTGATCACATTTGTAGGGCCTCTCACCAGTGTGACTTCGATAATGGCATTGTAGAAGGCTTTTCCCGATGAAACCCTTCCCACACTGAACACATTTGTAGGGCTTTTCACTGGTATGTCGTTGCTGGTGGTCATGTAAATGAGATTTCCGAGCAAAACACTTCACACACTGATCACATTTGTAGGGCTTTTCACCAGTATGTGTTCTCAAGTGGATATTTAAATGAGATTTCCCAGCAAAAGACTTCCCACACTGATCACATTTGTACAGCTTCTCACCTGAATGACTTTGATAATGGCGTTGCAAATGGCATTTTTTACTGAAACGTTTCTCACATTGATCACATCTGTAGGGCTTTTCAACTCCATGAACTGTATCAGGGCACTGCAAATCACTTTTCAGACTAAAACTCACACCACCCTGAACACATCTGTAGGGCTTGTCACCGGTATGAATTTTTTCATGACAACGCAAATTGCTTTTCTTACTGAAACTCTTTCCACACTGAACACATTTGTAGGGCTTTTCACCAGTATGTTTTCTCTGGTGGTAATTTAAATGAGATTTATAAGCAAAGGACGTCTCACATTGATCACATTTGTAGGGCTTTTCACCTGTATGAATTTTTTCATGGCATCGTAAATTGCTTTTTAGACTGAAACTCTTCCCACACTGATCACATTTGTAGGGCTTTTCACCGGTATGTTTCCTCTGGTGGTCAATTAAAGAAGATTTCCGAGTAAATGACTTATCACACTGATGACAGTTGTAGGGCTTTTCACCTGTATGCACCTGATCATGGCGTTGTAAATGGCTTTTGTTACTGAAACTCTTTCCACACTGATCACATTTGAAGGGCTTTTCACCTGTGTGCATCTGAACATGGCGTTGTAAACTGCATTTCTGACTGAAACTCTTTCCACACTGATCACATTTGTAGGGATTATCACCAGTATGTTGTCTCTGGTGGTCAATTAAAGAAGATTTCCGAGTAAAAGACTTCTCACACTGATCACAGTTGTAGGGCCTTTCACCTGTGTGCACCTGATCGTGGCGTTGTAAATGGCTTTTGTTACTGAAACTCTTCCCACACTGATTGCATTTGTAGGGCTTGTCACCTGTATGACTGTGATAATGGCGTTGTAAAATGCTTTTCTGACTAAAACTTTTTCCACACTGAACACATTTGTAGGGCTTTTCACCGGTATGTTTCCTCAGGTGATCTTTTAAACGAGATTTGTGAGCAAAACTCTTCTCACACTGATGACACTTGTAGGGCTTGTCTCCTGAAAGAACCCCATGGTGGCTATTTAAATCAGATTTCCAAAAGATGCACTCGCCACTTGTAGAGCATTGGTGTGGCTTTTCGATCACAAGGATTCCTACATCATGCATTAAATCAGACTGATTTTTCTTAGATTTTGTGCAGTTTGGATTAGGCTCTCCTACACAGTGATACAGTTCAGTCTCTCCTTTCTCATCAACACCAGCTCCATTAAGCTCAGTATTCAGGAGATCACTCCCTAACATTTCACTTGAATCAAGCATATCGTCATCAGATTTGATGTAAACGCACTTAATGTCTGGTGAGACACTGACAAGTTCAGCCTTAATATAGTCCTCATCATCATTTTTGGTTTTGACAAGGTCAGGATACAGATCTGTGCAGCCAAGGCTCTCCGTGTTAAGATTCTCAGTGTTAGTGGAGCTCAGATCAGTTTCTGTTTTTATCAGAGATGCTTCTGTGTGATGTAAATCACTGACCCTGCTGTTTGCAGTAACACTCTCTGGCTCCAGTGTGTTGAGTCCTGCTGTAGTACATTTTGTCTCTGACTCTGCCATGTGGACAGACTCCAGTCCATGTAGTTCCTCTTCTTTCTCTCTGATCCTGTGCTGCTGGGGGAGCTCTGGTAGGGTCGTCTCAGTGTCCTGTCTCAGACGGATTCCTGCCTGCATCATTCTGCTGATCAAATGTGTTCAGAAGTGCTGCTCCTGTAGGAAAATAGTGGAAGGGATTTTAGCCTTAACTGGTCTACCTGCACTGGAAACTTTCCCCGTAGTTTTCAGGTGCTTCTAGCAATCTTATCTTTAATATTATTGATTTTACTTCTCTGTATGCCAAACTAACTTCATTAAGCTGGCATTCCTACAACAGATCACTGAAATGATGATTTAAAGTCCAGGTGGGCAATTTCAGTGTTACTCGTGTTACATTTGCTGCATTAGGCTATGGTGTGAAATTGTTTCACCACTGATTCAATGGACAGAACTTTAAAACTTCTACGTTGTGGCAACCTCCGACCATAATTAACTCTACTCTTAAAAACCCGGAATGAACCCCTCAATGCTTATGCTGGCAGACTGGATTTTTCAAGCGTTACTCACGTTACTCAAAAGTAACATGGCTTTTTTTCCACTTTTGTTTGGTTCAATCTTCTTGATCAATGATGCATTACAGGATGAATTGGATTATATATGTTTGAACCTTTGTTACTGAAATTTCTAGCAAAACCAGGATTTCAACTTAATGCAACAGTAATTTTCTGCAACAGGCCCTTAAAACAAAAAAGTCCTGCTACTCACGTTACGTTACTCATGTTACAGCTACTCACGTTACGTTACTCACGTTACAAGTAGATTTTAAGTATCTGGAGGCTCACCGTGCTGCATTTTAGTGATCATTCACAAGGTTTCAGCCACATCAGCCATTTCAATCCAAGAGGCCTTCATGATTTCCAATTTCTAAGGCCCCAATCTGCAAGTCCATCCTCCACCCACGTAGTTTCCCCACCCCTGGATAAATGTCACACTCATGGCCCTTAGTTTCTCAGAACAACCAGTAACATTTTTTTTTTCATAATTCAACCAACCAAGTAGTCTCTTCACAACTTCAGCATGTGAATGATGTCAAACTTTTATTTAATATGCGTACCAAAAAACTTTGGTTTGCCTCAGATCTTGAATTTCTTCTGAACCATACACCTGGATATACAACCCCAATTCTGAAATAGTTGGGACGAAGTGTAAATTGTGAATAAAATCAAAATGCAATGACTTTCAGATCACAAGCCAATATGTTATTTACAATAGAACATAGATAGCATTTCAAATGTTAAAACTGAGACATCTTACATTTTTATCCACAAAATGAGCTTATTTCAAATTTTCTGGCTGCAATAGGTCTCAAAAAAGTTGAGACATGGGCAAGAAAGGGCTGAAAAAGCTATTAATATATGAGAGAATCAGCTGAAAGAACATTTAGCAAGTAATTGAGTTAACTGGCATCAGGTGTGTAACATGATTGGCTATAAAAGGGATGTCTTAGAGAAGCTGAGTCTCTCAGAGGTAAAGATGGCCAGAGGCTCTACAACCTGTGAAGGCTTGCTTAAAAAAATTGTGGAATACTTTAAAAATAATGTTTCTCAACGTAAAAATTGCAAAGGCTTTGAAGGTCTCCTCATCGACAGTGCATAACATCATCAAAAGTTTCTGAGAAACTGGAAAAATCTCTGTGCGTAAGGGACAAGGCCAAAGACCTTTACTGGATGCCCGTGATCTTCAGACTCTCAGACGCCACTGTATCACTCACCGGCATGATTCTGTCATTGACATCACTAAATGGGCCCAGGAATACTTCAAGAAACCGCTGTCTGTAAACACAGTCCGCCGTGCCATCCACAGATGCCACCTAAAACTCTATCATGCAAAAAGGAAGCCATTGTTGAGCATGATCCAGAAGCGCCGCTGTGTTCTGTGGGCCAAGGCTCATTTAAAATGGACTGTAGCAAAGTGGCAAAGTGTCCTGTGGTCAGACAAGTCCAAATTTCTCATTCTTGTTGAAAATCATGGGCGTCGTGTCCTCCGTGCAAAAGAGGAGAAAGACCACCCCTCCTGTTATCAGCGCTCAGTTCAAAAGCCAGCATCTCTGATGGTATGGGGATGCATTAGTGCATATTGTGTGGGACACTTGCATGTTTTAAAAAGCACCATGAATGCTGAAAGGTATATAAAGGTTTTAGAGCAAAATATGCTCCTCCTCAGATGACATCTATTCCAGGGAAGGCCTTGCGTATTTCAGCAGGACAATGCAAAACCACATACTGCAGCAATGACAACAGCATGGGTTCGTAGTAGAAGAGTCCGTGTGCTGAATTGGCCTGCCTGCAGTCCTGATCTTTCACCAATTGACAACATTTGGCACATAATTTAAAGAAATGTCCTATAAAGGAGACCCAAAACTCTCCAGCAGCTGGAAACCTGTATTAAACAAGAGTGGGATCAAATTCCAATGGCTAATCTCAAGAAACTTGTCTCCTCAATGCCTGGACACCTCCACTCTGTGTTAAAAAGAAGAGGGGATGCTACACCATGGTAAACAGGCCCCTGTCCCAACTTTTTTGAGACCTGCAGCAGCCATCAAATTTGAGCTCATTTTGTGGATAAAATTGTAAAATTTCTCAGTTTCAACATTTGCTATGTTATCTCTGTTCTATTGTGAATAAAATACTGGCTGGTGTGACTTGAAAGTCATTGCGTTCTGATTTTATTCACAATTTACACTTTGTCCCAACTATTTCGGAACTGGGGTTGTACCAACAATACAGCCATACATAAATAGTTTTGCCATTTCACGTTTGAATTTTCAGTGGTCATGCTACACTTCTGGAAATGCCCAGGTGGTTACACTACTACATACAGCACAGAAACAATTCAATATTAGGCAAATGCCGTAGGTGAAGGACAGCAGAGTATATCCCTAAAATAACATAATTTTTCCAGTGGCAAAGTTTATAGTTTAGACTAGAGGGTGAGCAACAGGAAATGGCATTGAGTCCATAAAATCAACAGAACTACTCTTGGCTCCTGTCACCCATTGCACCAGCAGGACTAAAGATTCGTCTTAACTTAGGCTGAAAACTCCACTACAAACAATATGATGAAACTATCAACGTCTTAAACTAATATTTTGATGTTCAAGCTTTGTTGATGTTTGGGTACTTCACAAAGACATAAGGTTAATCTTATCTTCTCTGTGTTATGTCCAAGCTAATCAAAATCTTTTCCCAAAAAAAAATAATGTTTTCACTTCCCGCACTGCGAAAAGCATTATGTTTAAAACAGTATTAATAACACTTTTGTAACCGAGCCAAATTGCCTTTTAACATTGTACTACAAAATAGTGAAGAGAGTAATGGCATAAAATAGCTAAGATTAACATCTAAACAACAACAAAATGGAATGTGAGCAAGGACAAAGCATTATGATTAAGTGACAACAACTCAGACATGAAATGACAAAAGAAAGCAAATCCATATTTTGTCAAAATTGTGTTAAATAAATTGTTGGAATCAGGGAAGTAAGTCCTATGTGCCAATAGGTTAATTTCAGCAAAACATATTCTGGTTAAGCCATAAATGACATGGTGGGAGGAAGCAATTCAGCCAAGTAGACTAAGGCTGCTCTGTACCCTTAATAGGAGAGTTGTTTCTGCAAAATAAGTTCTAAAACTAGTGGCAAAGCCACTGCGCCCGCTTGGCCAAACATGGCAAAAATCAAACTTGGCCTAGATTTTCATCCCATATACACGCATAAAAAATATGTAACAGATCCGTGAAAAATTGAAGGCGCTAGAGCACTGACAAGGCAAAAAGTTTATGGATGCACGGCAGACCACCACGAAGGCATCTAACCACAGCATAAGCCCGACTGGCCAAAAGGCCAAGTGAGCTAAAAATTGCTTCAAAATGCTGAACTTTGCAGAGGTTTTCAACCTCTTGGAAGGACAAATTAGTGTGTTTCTATTCCATACAATACATTGAAAAGTACATTTACTGAATTTACTGATCTCACGATCACTTACTTTGGTACCAGTTACCGCTTACTGACCCATTCGACCAGGAAGGGATAACAAAAGCTCAAGTCTCGATAGCTTTGTGTGTATGGAAAGTATGAATTTATCATATTTTATTAAACTATTCAATTGAAGATGTAAGCATACCCAGTTAAGAACACCAAAGAAAAATCAAGCATACCATGGATAAGTGGAGCAGATGCGAAAATGTTACTGATTGCTGAAGATGGGGAAAACAGTACTGAAAGATCCGTGCCCCTCAATCTGGCATTGCGAGCAATAGTAAAATGTACATATTCCTCTCCAGGAAGACTTCAACCCCCCGAGAGAGGTTCAGCTCCCAGAATGCCCAACATGCCCCATATAAAACAACACAATGTTCAATATTTCCTATCTGGAGTAAATGATTCCTTGTCACAACTGTTACATCAGTTGCACAATATTCTAATCCTGACAAAAGGAAGCAAGTCACCGGAGCCACACTCAGGAGTACATATTTAAACTCATGTCATGATGAGATAGGGGCAAATATGAAGTATTTGGCGACCCCAGTGCTAAACTTTCACTTCTAACCATTTTGCCGGGCAATAATGAAATTGTCCCCAGTCCGTTTCTTAAGAGTTTTTTGGACTTGCTTCCTTTTGTAATTTCAGAGCAGTACAGCCCACAACCTTAATCTACAGCTTGTATAAAATGACAACTGTGACAATGAGTTTGGAAACATCAACTACAACAAAGCGTAGCCTAATATCTCTGTTCGTTGAAAATGGAAGCAAGACTGTTGATCAGTTCTGAAAAATGTCCAAGGGGTGTGATCTATAATAAAGAAAGCTTTGCCACCACAGAACAACCAGTATAATTTGGTCCTCATCCTCGAAGATATCCCACCTTTCAAAACAATAAGATAACAACCACTATTTTACAGAGGAATTTACAAGTACCAATGGATAGGTGGGAGATTTAATTTGTACCTTATGCCCATGCAAGAACTTTCAGCTGGTGGGTCATTCCATGTCTGATCATCAAATGGGTCTCACCACCACCTTCTCAATTTTGCTAATTTTTTGTATGCAGCTGTATAAATTGACACCAGCAAAATTTATATTGGTCAAAACACATCAACAATTTTTGGAGTGGTCTTTCTACTACAATAGAGGAATCAGTTAAAAAACATAGAAGAAAATCCAAGGTGTGCCCCTGGAGATACGGGGGTTTGAAAAGGTGGCATTTTAGCGTTTTTCCACATTTGGCAAGATACTGACTGCAGTTGGTGATGAATTCATGGTGAATTCAGGCTGATTTATATTCAGCAGACACAAATGAATGGAAAAAATGGCAGAGAGCCTATGCAAGGGTTTATATTGGGGGTGCTTTGGGGACCTAAACATGGAACTGCCTGAACAAAAGGCACTTTTGGTGTCCTTATAGCTCCACAACCAAGAAAGATAAAGTAATATGGACTGCATTTTCCAATTAAGCAGTATAACATTAGCTTAGATGCAAAGTTTCAAAGCTATAGGTGTAATAATAAAAAAAGTTATGCCATGTTAAATTCAAGAAAAATGTCAATTGACAAAAAAACTGACGGACAGTACCCTTCGAAATTATTCACCAAAAATTCATTTTTGGTCCGAATGAGCTGAAATTTTGGATTTGTTCATCACTAATGTCTATTTATCTAATGTGAAAATATGGAAGCAATCTATGACTACATGGTGACAAATGTTTTGTATATCTGATGATTTGACATGGAATGACCCCGGTGCAAAGCTGGTGCAAGTTGGGACCAGGGCATGTTAAATTATCTTTCCTTTTTACAACACCCTGTAAGCATTTTTGAACTGAGGAGACCAATTATTGTAGTTTTGAAAGCAAAATGTTTTCTCATTCTTGCTTGATATTAGATTTCAGCTTCTCAGCACTTTTGCAGACTCTTTTGTCACATTTGTGCATCAAATTTTTCAATGGGTGACTCGTCTGCACGGCAGGCAGGCCAGTTTCCCACCCGGATTCTTATACTATGGATCTACAATGTTGAAACACGTGCACAATGTAGTTTGGTATTCTCTTGCTTGAAATAAGCAAAGCCTTACCAGAAAAGATGTCTGGATGGCTGTATATGTTGCTCCAAAACATGTATATATTGTTCAGCATTAAAGGTGCACTATGCAAATTTGTTTGATCACTTCTGTTGACATTCAAAGTCAAACAAAACAGAGGTAGCTGCCCCTCCCTCCCATAGTTCCCTCCCTGCCTCCCATGCTTCTGTAACTGTCATGAACTAGCCCCCATCCCCCTCCTCCCAACAATCTTGTCGGTGATTGGCTGGAATGTGGTTTGCTATGTTACCCTTGTGTTTATTTGCAGTTTGTGATGCCTGTGCGGTCCCCAGAGCCCGGGTTTTTACAGCGAATTCAGGGGCAGGCAGCTAGCGGATCGTGGGGAGATGTCAGCGAATTGACACAAAAATATAATCGCGCAGAAAAGAAACAAACTTGCATAGTGCACCTTTAATGCTGTCCTCACAGATGGGCAGGTTACCCATGCCCCGTGAACTGATGCACCCCAATACTATCATGGATTCCGGCTTTTGAACTGAACAAAGATAAAAAGCCAGATATTCCTTCTCTTTCTTAGCCAAGAGGATGTGGCATCCTTTATTTCCAAAAGAATTTTCAGATTTTGATTGGCCAGACCAGGAGATAGTTTTCCACTTTGTCTCAGGCCATCATAAATGAGCTTAGGCCCAGAAAAGTCAGCAGCATTTCTGGATCTTATTTAAGTTTTTTTTCTTTACATAGTAAAGTTCTAATTTGCATTTGTGGACGCAGTAACAAATTGTGCTCACTGAGAGTGGTTTTCAGAAGTGTTCCTGAGCCCACACACTGATTTCCATGACAGAATCCCGTTTGTTTTTCATGCAATGTCACCTGAGGCCAGAAGATCACAGTCATTCAATATTGGTTTTTGGCCTTGTCCCTTGCATACAGAGATTTCGCAGGATTCTATGAATAGTTTTATATTACTACTTACCGTAGATGATTAAATCCCCACTTTCTTTGCCATTTCTTTCTTATGTAGTTGAACAATTTTCCCAAGCAGTTGTCTGTCACAGAGGGCTGAAGCTCTCACCATCTTCTGATAGACTCAGCCTTTTCATACCCATTCATGTCACTGACCCATTGCCAATTAATATAATTAGCTGCGAGATGTTCCACCACGTGCATTTCTGTAGCATTATAAAACATTTCCAATCTTTTATTGCCGCTGTCCCAACGTTTTTGAAACATGTTCCTGGCACCAAATTCAAAAAGAGCAAACATTTTTCTAAATACAATAATAGAGGTTTTGCAGGGTATAGGCAAATTTGCCCACAGCCCAATTTGAACCATCTTCTGGTTATATGTACCTACTTGTGGGACTGTCCAGAAAATAGATTTGAAATGTGAAATTTAAATACAGGAAGTGAACTGTGACCTATTTAGTGATTTCAAGATTTTTGTGGGGCAAGGCCTCGAAAAGTCCATATTTAAACCCATAAATGATTGTTCTGGAAAACCAGATGATTTTTAATGGCTACACAACATGACGGACATTTTGATACCAAACATATGTATATGTGTGATAAACTGAAGAAGTTTCAGACAATTTTCCATTGAAAAATGCATCTGTCTTGACCAAAATTGATGCAAAACATAAAGTTCATCTTGAAAAACAACAATGTTCCTATGAAAACACACCTAAGGTTTTTTTCACAAAAGTTGCCTCATATAGTTGGCTAAATAATGTGCGAGTGTCCTAGTCCTACTTTGTGGCTAGGCGACGACAAGCCACCGGAGAAGCGACGCCGGGTCCTCAAAAGGATTGACAGCACTGCCAGGAGAACATCAGGTACGCTTTCAGGCGTAGGGAGGCCGGAAAATTATGGTATTTGTCCGGTAATGACAGCCAGTGTGACACTACATCCTGTACAGTTTAAAACGTAACAGTGGCCAAAGAAGTGGTAATAGTCTACTTTAATTTGTCAATGCCCTTGCTACTCTGTTACAGATTGCATTCCAAACCACAATTTACTTAAAAGTGGGGGCAGAATGGACTCGCTGTGTTTTTATATGTTATAGCAGGGGTCGGGAACCTTCTCCAGAAAGAGCGACTGTGGGTGCAGGCTTTCATACCAACCAAGGTGCTACACACCTGATTATACTAATCAACCTCTGGAATGTTTGTTAAGGACGTTGATTAGTAGAATCAGGTGTGTAGCAACTTGGTTGGTATGAAAGCCTGCACCCACAGTGGCTCTTTCTGGAGAAAGTTCCCTACCCCTGGCATACAACAATGTTGAATGCTTTGTGGTTCACAAAATCATTGAAGCGTGACTGCAAGCGCAGACTACGCTTTGCTCAGTGGAGTAAAAACAAGGCCTGGGAGATATAGAACCTATACAGTGTTCAACAGTATATGGAAACAAATGGCTTTTCTGAGAATTATGTAATATATAGACCTAATAAAAACGCAGTGTCTAGAGATATGGCAATTTTATGGGTACGGCAGTTGATTTGAAGGGATTAGGATAAGGTTTAGGGATTCTGGTTAGGGGAAGGGTTAGGTTAGGGGTCAGGGTTAAGGTTAGGGTTAGCGTTAGGGTCAGGGTTAGGTTAGGGCAGGGTTTGAAATTGGGACTGCCGTACTTCTCCGCATTGAAAACTGCCGTACCTGTCGCAACTGCCTAATAAAAATGGCTCGAATTAGGGCTGCGCGATTAACCGAATCGGGATTATCTTAAACGCAATAAAAGTAACTGCCACTATGAGGCAGACAGACGTGCTTGCTTATTACCCTTTCTATGACACTTACCTAATGCGGTCATTTGAAATGCTACAGGGAAGAAAGCTGTGATTTGAAGTCCGCTAATTACCAGCGAGGTTGGACAGCCTCCATCGCCCTGGCGTAATTATCTTACCTTAAATCAATTCCCGTGTACTTTGCCTAACCAGCAATCAAGCTATTTATTCAGCCAACTGACAAAATCTAAACCGAAATGTGGCCTATAATGATTAAGAAGAGATAATGAGAAGCAGACAGACCTAACCAGGCTGCCGTGTTAGATTGAAAGAATGTCAATAATCTGAATTAACAGCAGACCTCTGAATTCCACCTCTCGTATAATTTTTACATATCATTAAAAGGATTTCTTAAAAATAAAATAATTTTAAGATGGTCCTGGTTTTTAAGCGTTTCAAAACATACACGAAGTGGAAAACATTTTGTGAAGCATATCAAACGTTAAGTGAGAGAAATGATTGTCGCATTGCACGCGATGGATAAATTCAGCGAAGACTTGGAAAACGCAATGAGCTAAATTACGTGCTGAAGAACACAAAGTTAAGGTCTGCAACATCATCCTCTACCCCAGTGTTTCCCAAACTGTGTGCCGTGAGAGCTTCCTAGGTGTGCCGCGAGAAAACCCACTTGCTGTTTTTTTTTTTTCTGATAGCCTAATAATATAAAACGGCTGAACTTACAGGATATAAAAATAACAATTCATGTCATTATCAATTCATTCAATTCAGTTTATTTAGATTCTTATTTAAAATTCCTTCTCGATATTTCCGCATCATGTTTTCTACTGTAGAATTCCTTCTCGAGATTGGCCAATCACACATCGTCTAACGCGAAAAATTAAACATTCCCCGGTAAAACTCAGCTAAAATAGCAGTGTAGGCAAGTTGAAACGAAACAACAAAAATGGATAAATTCCTGACCAAAACCTCGAAAAGGCCGTCCGACTAAGACCCTGAACCACCTCACTCTTGCTGCGCTGGCCAGAAAAAGAAAATCAAAGTGGTGAGCAGACTTTACAGTGAGGAATATCTGACTTATGGGTTTACATTCACCGGAGATCCAGCTACCCCAACACCACTGTGTCTTGCTTGCGGCGAAAAACTGGCTAACGAAGCTATGGTGCCAAATAAATTAAAAATACACCTTTCAACCAAACACCCTTTCTCTTAAAAAAAAAAAAAAAAAAGACCGTGAATATTTAACGCGGTCGAGAAGCCAGACAAACTATGGAAGCATATAGTTAACAAAATTAAAATGAAAATGCAATGTCAGAAATGCATTTTCATTTTCAAGATACAAGCGCATTATTTGTATCATAATGAAAATTCAAATGTAATCCTCCACTTTGCATTTTCATTATCAAGTCCATGTATGCAATTTTTATAACAATTGGAAAACTAAAATACATTCCTCATTTACATTTGCATTTTAGAAGTGCCCTGCAATATGACTAACAAAAAAAAACGAAAAACGCTAATCGTATAAAGCAAATACATTCTCGGAAATGCTTTTTTTTTTTGTATCATCACGAAAATGAAGCAGGCGATTATTTGTATCATCACGAAAATGCTAAAGTAATCCTCCACTTTATAAAAGCAAATTTGCATTTTTTTTTTTTTTCAAGAGTCCATGTAGGCACTGTTTTTTTCATTTGCAAGAAGCGCCTGACGCAATATCACTAACCAGTGCCTATAAATGAGAAGGCGCCTCTTTACCTTAATAGCTGGCTACATACAATGGTAGCCGCTTAACACGCCGACCTCCAGTTTTTCTTGAGGGTAGACTGAGCTAAGAAAGGGACAGATTCATCTGTTCTCATATCCTGCTGCTGCAGAAGAAAGGCTTCGATAATAAATCCATAGATTTCTTTATACCGTGTCGCTTAAGCTAGGGTAATGAATATGCATGTTCGCTCCTGGCCATAGCCAGATGTCGACACAAAGTGATATGTTTCGCCAATCGATGTGTTTTTCATGAACGGTCACATCGTTAGACTAAAATTGCAGTGATCCTGCTCTCGCACTCAATTAGCCCCTGCGTGCTCCTGGATATACCTGCTTCCACTCAAACCGTGTGCTTACACACGATCAATCAATGGCTGGACAGATTATCGGCACGCTATCTTTTGCGGGTTCATACGGTCCTGCCCACAGGGGCTGCATAAGTAGCTACTTCCGTGGCTTTCTTCACGATTTTGGAATAAAAGGACCGCTCATATATTAATACATCGGTGCCCATACTTTTCTTATACCTTAGTTGCTGCTACATATGAGAGTTGCCGGGTAATCTAACACATCGGGCTTCCAGTTGGTGTGCCTCAATGCAATTTTGTGGATGAATGGCAGGGTGCACTGAACTGCGGCAGAGAGACGATCCTGCTGCAAGCATAGTGTTACCACATAAAAACAGACGTCTGCGAACTGATCGCAATCTGGTCAAGTTAAATGGACTCGAAGCAAAGTTTTTATGCTACAGTTGTTCGTAATGTTCGCCATCTTGCAGGAAAGTAGTTAGCTAGCTAATTAACATCGCTAAGTCTAACGATGTGACTGTTCATGAAAAACACATCGATTGGCGAAACATATCACTGTGTCGACATCTGGCTATGGCCAGCGGCAACATATTATTACAAGTGACTTTACGGTATAATAAGAGAAATCTATGGATTTCGCAAGCCTTTCTTCTGCAGCCGGAGGATACAAGCGAAGAGATGACTCTGTCCTCTCTTAGCTCAGCCTACCTCCGCGATTCATCCACAGACTCGCATAATAGAGAACTGGAGGTCGACGTGTTACACGGGTACCATTGTATGTAGCCAGCTAGTAAGGTAAAGAGACGATAGGCACTGGTGTATTAATACGAACTGTCCTTTTCACTCCAAATTCGTGAAGAAAGCAATGAAAGTACATGAAGCCCAAGAGGGCAGGAGCGTATGAACTTGCATTAAAACCGACTGAACAACTTAACAGATGATGCGCAGATAACCCGTCCGAAGATCGACAGATCTGAGTGTAACCACTCAATTTCAGTGGAAGCAGCGCTAATACAAAGCGCACACTGGGTAATTGAGTGCGAGAGCAGTGTATTTCGGGGAAAACCTTAGCTATACTCTCAATCAAACTCCGATGAATGTCCAGAGGAGCGTCCGTGCACAGTCAGTGGCTCCAACTATGTACATTTGTGCTTTGACATAAAAGTGCGCGCAGCAGGAGTTCCGCTCTGATTGATAACCAACGAGATCGCTTGTATTTGTTAATATCCAATCCGTACCAACTTTTTTGGAGGACGTCCCCGCCTTCTCACCGACAGGCCACACCCAGCTAGGGAGGGTTTTTTTTTTTAATTTTGTTAGGAAAAGCGTGGGACCTCGAAATCGAAAATGCAAAGTCAGGCAGGGCAGTCTGTCGCGAAAATGAACAAGAAAAGTGGCGAACTGCGTTAGCGATTTAATTATGAGACAGATATTGCGTCTGCTTCTTGAAAAAAAAAAAGCATTTCGAGAATGTATTTGCTTTATGAGATTAGCGTTTTTTTTCGTTTTGTTAGTGATATTGCGGGGCACTTCTTGCAAATGAAAACAGTGCCTACATGGACTCGAAAATGCAAACGCAAAGTGGAGGATTACTTTAGCATTTTCGTGATGATACAAATAATGCGCCTGCTTCTCGAAAACGAAAAAGCATTTCCGAGAATGTATTTGCTTTATACGATTAGCGTTTTCGTTTTCGTTTTGTTAGTCATATTGCAGGGCACTTCTCGAAAAGGCAAATGTAAATGAGGAATGTATTTTAATTTTCCAATTGTTATAAAAATTGCATACATGGACTTGAAAATGAAAATGCAAAGTGGAGGATTACATTTGAATTTTCATTATGATACAAATAATGCGCTTGTATCTTGAAAATGAAAATGCATTTCTGACATTGCATTTTCATTTTAATTTTGTTAATTATATGCTTCCATAACAAACAAGCTAGTTTCATGACGAAAACCGCTAGTGTCAGAAAAAAGCATTAGAAGCTATCTGGTCGCAGAAATTGAAGCAAAATCAAAGACGTCTCACACAACTGCCGAATCTCTTATCCTGCCAGCATGCAAAGCTATCGTAGGGACCATGTTGGGTCAAAATGCTGCCAATGAAATATCGAAGGTTCCTCTCTCAAACAATACAATTGGCAGACGAATAGGAGAAATGTCGGCAGATAGAGAGGACGTTGTAATGGAGAAAACAAAAGGGAGTGGGAAATTTGCGCTGCAGGTGGATGAAACAACCGATGTCAGTGGACATGCACAATTACTGGCCATTGTCAGATATGTCGATGGGGAGACAATTAAAGAAAATTACTTTTTAAATCTAATTTTGCAGGAGAAAACTACAGGTGAGGAAGCGTTTCGAGTGACATCTGAGTATCTGGAGAAGTGGGGGCTGAACTGGAAAGACTGCGTAGAGTCATTTTATGATTGCATAAAAGCCTGAAACCTGGTTGGAAAGCTCGAGTGGTTGTCTCGTCACTCGGTCGCTCTGCGGAATAGGTAGCGCGAGCGGAACGCTTTAATATCATAGCGGTGTGCCGTGAGATTTTTTCCGAGTAAACAGTGTGCGGCAAGGGAGAAAAGTTTGGGAAACACTGCTCTACCCGACAATTGTTCTCACCCCCTTCCCAATTACTTTGGTCAATTTGCAATCAAACCGTTGATTCGCTCAGTTAGGCTAACGATTTAAACTGGTAGATAGTCGGATTTATTTAGATATCATTTTTGTTTGCCACATTTTGAAATTTAAATAGCCACGAAACACGAGATTTGCCTGAATGTGTTTGCTAGATTATTTCTAATTTTACATTCTGCCGCGTTGCACGTTCGATACGCATAAACAAAATGTTGTTAAGAAGTAGGCAGGGGAACACCAGATGCAGGAACTGAAGTGTTTATTTAAACACAAAACACTAGGAGAAAATAGGCACACAGGCCAGAAACAAAACACCGTGCACATGCACTGAACGACTGGGAAAACTAAGGTACACTGCCAAAGGCAGGGGGAAACAAAGGTACTCACTCAAAGAGTGGCTAAAACTAGAAAAACAAAAACTGGACTTAACACGTTGACTGCCAACTACCAGATAACTCGTAATGGCGGGTCAGGGCCAGCGCCAGAAAAATTCGGGGGAAATTATCCATCCCTTTATTGACAACAATTGGTCCTGGCTAATTCTAGATGGTTTTCCTTTATAAGCACGTTTTTTCTTCAAGAATAATCAAGTGGCAATTGAAGACCCGGCTTCTCTCCCCCATGCGATCTAACAGCAAATAATGGGCTACATTCAGTGCAGAAAAATAATTTAATTATAATTAGGTCAATGCACTGGCACTCAGCAATGGTAATTTTTTTTTCCAGCGAGAGCGGAATTTCAGAACTCTTCGCGAATGAAGGTAATTCTGGTGACAAGTATACGTGGTTTCCTCCGTTTTCATTTTCCAGTCTAACAGCTGGCTATTTTTTACAGCAAGTTGCGTGACCGTGCTGCAAAAACAGGTGTAGGTACTTGCCGTAATTACCTTCATTCGCAAATGAGTTCTGAAATGCCGCTCTTGCTGGAAAAAAAATTAACGTTGCTGAGTGCCTGTGCATAGACCTAATTATAATTAAATTATTTTTTCTGCACTGAATGTAGCCCATTATTTGCTGTTAGATCGCATGGGGGAGAGAAGCCGTGTCTTCAATTGCCACTTGATTATTCTTGAATTAGAAAACGTGCTTATAAAGGAAAACCATCTAGAATTAGCCAGGACCAATTGTTGTCAATAAACGGATGGATAATTTCCCCCGAATTTTCAAGTCTGGCGCTGGCCCTGACCCGCCATTAGCTGGCAGTCAACGTGTTAACTAGACTGACGGACACACTGGGAGACTTAAACAAGGGGCAGACAAGACGTGGGCGCAGCAAAATACAACACTCGGGAATCATACAAAGGAAATACTCGGAAGGCACAAGGAGCTGAGATTTCACCATGCAGAGTCTAACAAAGTTCCGTCTGATGTCTCCTCCCATCACTGCCACATAAATAGTCACGAGAGGAGGCGGGGACTCGGAACGCAATCTCGACTGGAAACAGAAACACATGGGATTAATAAACAAATTAACGAGGACCGGGTGAACCATAATGACTCGAGACAAGACGCTGAGACCAATCAAACTAGACAGTTTAGATTAAGGTAATCTAAACGTGACGAGTAAAAAGCACCACGAGAAGTAAAGGAAAGCACAGCTTTAAACGCAGTTAGTCAGGGAAAGCTTAGGCAGGAATTACTAAAGCTAGAAACGCTCGCACTCGCTAATGAGTTAATTAAGGTTAATACTACGTGACGAAATATTTACAATCACCCTCAAATGAGTGCTGGTTAGTACGGGTTATTAATTATCCTATCAGAGAACGCATTCACTCAGAGTTTAGCGAGACCCAGAATTAAGCACAGGTGGAAGCAATGAATGAAATACGACAGCCGAAACAGAAAGAGGAAACGTGATTGGACAACGAGACGCAGGCATGCTCAAGGCTGTCACGCGACATCACTGGAGATTGGCAGAGAGGGAATCGATCATCAGACGGCAGAAATGAAAGCTGAAAAATAAAACGAAAGTAAGGCACGGGAGAAAAAGCACAAGCACAATGACAAAACAGCACACATGAGGCAGAACCATAACAAATGTTCTCCACCTTCACTGTTGGTTATTTAGACGCTCAAAAGTAACTAAAATCAAGAGCTATGAGTTACTTTATTTTAAATTAATCTTGTTCAATTATCTAACAAAAAAAGCCACAAATTTGCGGCACTGATTCGCCTGAGCGTGTTTGCCTAATCTTCGGTGCATTTGACTATTGAGTCCAATGCAAACATAGCTAATCTCCCTCGCATTCACGTTCGATATGCTTCACAAAATGTTCTCCACTTAACGTAGCCTATATTTTTAAGCCCTTAAAACCAGGGCCATCTTAAAATAATTTTAATAACAAAAATTAATAATAATAACCTTTAATAACAAAATTCCCCGATGAGAGGTGGAATTCAGAGGTCTGCTATTTATTCAGATTATTGACATTCTTTCAATCTAACACGGCAGCCTGGTTAGGTCTGTTTGCTTCTCATCATCTCTTCTTAATCATTATAGGCCACATTTTGGTTTTGATTAGTCAGTTGGCTGAGTAAATGGCTTGAGTGCAGGTTAGGCAAAGTACGCCTATTAATTTAAATTGATTTAAGAATTTGAGAATTGATTTAAGGTAAGCTAATTATGCCAAGGCGATGGAGGCTGTCCAACCTCGCTGGTAATTAGCGGACTTAAAATCACAGTTTTCTTCCCGGAAGCATTTCAAATGACCGCATTAGGTATGTGTCATAGAAAAGGTAATAAGCAAGCACGTCTGTCTGACTTTTATTACGCTTAAAATAATCCCGATTCGGTTAATGGCGCTGCCCTGGCTTGAATACACCACCGTTATCTGAACTTATCACAGTTACAGGTGATCCTGAAAGTGTTATTAAATCCTAATGTGACAGTTGAAAGGTCCTGTCACTAGAAATGTCTCCTAATAAGTACGCGCCCTGGCTACTTTACCAACGAGCCTGGCTCTTTGGCGATGTGGTCAGCGCGTTTGACTCTTGCCCAGGATTCTGGGGTTCAATTCCCCGCCCAGGCCCTCCATCGGCCTGCTACACTAATAAATTAACATACAATTGTATAGTAACAATCTATAATTGTCAAATCTGAAAAGGACAAATGTGTTTCAGATGTATTATAGTTATGATCCGGAAGGCCAATATCTCGTCAATCATGTACATATACTCTAAGACTCCTAATTTGGATAAGTACCTATAACAAGCATTCCATGTTTACTATTTAGTGACCTATTTTGACACCCAAAGGAGATAGCAATAATTTCTAAATACAGGGATGGTTCCAATTTTCGCAATCCGGATCCATGTCACCGGTCTCGCAATTTAACGACACTCGCGCATTATTTAGCAAACTATATGAGGCAACTTTTGTGAAAATATCCTAGGTTTGTTTTCATAGGAACCTGGTTGTTTTTCCAAGATGAACTTTACGTTTTGCATCAATTTTGGTCAAGACAGATGCATTTTTCAATGGAAAATTGTCTGAGACTTCTTCAGTTTTTCACATATATACTTATGTTTGGTATCAAAATGTCCGCCATGTTGTTGTGTAGCCATTAAAAATCATCTGTTCTTTCAGAACAATCATTTATGGGTTTAAATATGGACTTTGAGGCCTTGCCCCACAAAAATCTTGAAATTACTAAATAGGTCACAGTTCACTTCCTGCATACAAATTTCACATTTCAAAACTAGTTTCTGGACAGTCCCACAAGTAGGTAGCTACATATAACCAGAAGATGGTTCAAATTGGGCTGTGGGCAAATTTGCCTATACCCTGCAAAACCTCCTTTCTCAGTTCCGAATTCGATATATTGCCTTTGAACAATTTTCGATTAAATATAGGTATTAAATGATGTGCAAATCATTACATTGTTTCTATTTACATTTTATACAGTGTTCCAGTTTTTCTGGAAATGGGTTCCTTAATTATCTATCTGAACTGAATGTAGCAGGTTCTCTCTAGGATCTGGTTAAGAAGAAAGCTGTCTTCAATTGCCAATGGATTATTCTTATCATTGGAAAACGAGTAAATAAAGCAAAATTTCCGAGAAAAAGTAAGCACTACTAAGTGCTGCTAAGGGATGTTCTGTGCCAACAGGTATAGTAAAGCAACGCGCCAAGCGCAATCTGGTTATAGTAAGTTTTCTACCTTTCAAGTAAAACTAAATGCCATTGTCTTTTTCGGTTTTCTCCGGTCATGGAACAACAATTTCAATTTTTTTTCGCTTTTCCACCGCATATACAGCGAAGTTTTCATAAAAGGACCTCACTTTACCTCTTGCTTTTTCCAAGTACATTGCTCGGCCAACGCAAGAACAACCTACTTGATCAGGTAATAAAATGCTTGCCTACACTGATTAATAGGCTATAACCTGTACTAGCAAATTGCTGCAGCAAGACTGTACCCAAAAGAACCCTGCCGAAAAATAGGCTACAAAACGAACGCGCATAAAAACACAAACTTACCTATTTCGATTTGATGAATTTGCTTCCCCGGATAGATTTCATAGGTAAAATTATATTCCCCTTTCAAATGATTTACAACGAGTGCCAGGACCCACAGCGAAAAGGTTTGCGAGTAATGGTCGAGACGGTACAAAGACGTAACTCAATGTTTGATGAACGGAGGAAATTCGGCATGGACATATCTCTGTGAATTTTATTCAGGTCTCTCCCAGGATTAAACATGTTACTAATCCAGGGAGGTGAACAAGCTGAAAGGGGAATTATCTCACGATTCCTCGATGGAACACCAAAGAAGACGGAGGCATATGCTCGCACTTGCGTCTCAGGACCAGAGACGATCGACTTCCGTTTACTGGTCTCGGGAATTCCTCTAGGTGCTGCTCAGTGGCGCATGAAGCCAGACCAGGGAGGCTGCCATGTTTGACAAAAGAACTATTACGGGCCGTTCACACTGAGCGCGCAATAAGGCGTGTCTGTCCTGATGTTTTGTAGCCTACAATGTAAAAGTGCGACTTTCATGCGGTTGCTAAGTAACGCTCCTGTCGCTCAGTTTGCGAACATTTTGAGCAATGTTAACGGCTGCGGCGAACTAATTCCACCGCAAAGTTTAATTTTTATTTATTTTTATTTTATTTTTTATTGAAATATACTGATTTACAAACAGTGAGGCACAGTGAAATAACAGTAAAATTACAGTATATTAGCCACAGTAGTCAAGAATAGTGAGACCAAGAAAAATAAATTAAAACAACAACAACAACAACAACAACAACAACAACAACAACAATAATAATAATAATAATAATAATAATAATAATAACAGTGGAGGAAAAGGGAAAGAAATAAAATAACGAAAATAAATAATATTAAAAGGAGCATCTGACTAAAAGTGAACACAGTTGATCTAGGGGTCATCAAATATATTGAGGTTTTCATTGGCTCTGAGCACACATTTAGCATGTTTTCCTTTCATTATTTTTAAGGCACTTTGATAATTGTCCACCAGGGGGTATTCCATCAAGCTAGCTAAAGGAAAATCCAGACTTAAATGGCCAAGTCTGGCTTAAGATGGCGAGAGTTCAGTTCCATCAAAGTGCCTGAGATTAGCCCCACATCGGTAACCATGGAAACTATGGTTCTGGCTAAGTCTGATACATCCAGCTAAGCTCAGATTTCTGTTCCATCAACCTGAGCCACATCTCCGTTCCATCAAGGTGGTTAACGTGAATCCCAGCCTAGTAACCATGGTGATTTAAGACGTAGGGCAATCCTGCCCTGTAGCAGGTTAAAGGTGAGGATTAGCTTCATCTATGTTCAAAGAATGTCCAATAGACTGGAACAGATACCCAAAAGACAGTTCTGCCAGTGCATTTACGCGCTCACAACTGTCATGTAATGATAATAATATGTGAAACATAAATACAATTAATTAAAAAACATTAACTGTTCAAAAATAAATAAAAAAATCCCATTAAAGACAAAATCAAACTTAAATAAAATTCCAGTTAGCAAGCAAATTATCTAAAATTTTCGCAGCAATCAGTTGATAAATGTGGTATCACTTTCGAAAATAAATTCATAAATTTGGTGAATTTCAGTAAGCCTATCTACATTCATTTTGTTCCTTTCATGCGGGATATTTTTCTTACATAATACAACCTATTGAATGATCTTTGTGTCACTTATGCATGTAGCTTGTCGGCGATATTCTGCCAGGCCACCTCCCTCGCCCTGTTGATGGCAGCATTGTTCCCTTTCCTTGTGATAATTTTGCAATAATCCTCATAAACCCCCAGAAAGAGGGTTTGCTCCGTTGAGAAGAGTGCAGAGACAGCGTGCACGGGTAGAGTGGAAGGTGCGAATTTCGAAAGTATATCGTTTTGTTTTATTATTAGATAGTTGTCTTTTGCTTGAAATTTTGAATTTCAAACAAGTGCAGACTGATGAGGTGGAAGGGGGTAAAAAGAAAAGGAATAAAGGAAGTGGCAATGGAACTGATGAAGGGCCGTTTGTTGTAGGGATGAAAGTGGTAGGAAATAGATGGGAAAACAATTGTATATTCAGTGATAATCATTTTGTCAGGAAGTTTGTCAAAAATAGAACTGGGGACGTAAAGGATGGCATATGTAGAAGTGGAATTGCGATAATTGAATGTAGGAGGACGAAACAAGGAAAATCACTTTAAACTAGAAAGCACTCAGAGAGCGCAGCACCTCTGCCACACCAAGGCAACTCTGTGCATTAGTTATTTTCATTGGCGGATGTAGGGTATTGTTACATTCCACCGCCAGGTGGCAGCAAAACCCAAAAGCATGCTGATTGGAAATCCAGCCCATTGGAAAGACTTGAAATCTCTGGCAGCATAGCTGGATTTGTTCTTTGGCCATATCTCAGCTGTCCTTTGGCGTAGATATGCCAAAATCTAAGCACTTGTTCCTCTTGTGCTACTCTAACATCCTGCAAAGTTTGGTTAAAATCTATGTGGCCGTTTTTGAGATATCCTGCTAACAAACAGACAAACGCACGCCGGCGAAAACATACACCTCCTTGGCGTAGGTGAATAAAATAATTTGATCTTTCTCAAATTACATGTCTTAAAATGTTTCAGCGGCCAACTAAAAAGGATGTTATTGGAGGTGTCCCTTATTCTGTTAAAGTTGATTCTTTTTTTTTTGCCAGTAGAGGGAGTTTGCACAGCTCGGCACATATTGAGACGGGAAGGAGCAAGACAGCATGGTAATTTTGCTTCAATTCTAAAAAGGTACCGGACAGAATATTTTTGAACTACGTGAGTTATATGTTAAGGGCTTATGAGAGGGTACCACTACATTGCTTCTGGTGACAAAAATGTTGCCGCAGTTTGTAGGGCGAAGACATTTGGGTACATTTTTGGCTTTCATTGCAATGGTCATTAATTGCGCAAAAGAAACAGAATCTAAGACAAAAATGATTAGGATGGTGGTCCATACAGGGAGGGAATTTCTTGGAATTATGGAAGTGAAGGGAGAAATCCAAGAAATTTTAGAAAAAGTTTTTGGCGAGAGCCAAATGCAAATTAACTAGTTGTGTAGGCTACAGTCATGTTTCGAGGAAGTTAGGCACTAGGAAAATAGAAAAAAAATGTTGAAAAAGAGAACTGTGGATTAGTTAGAGGCCAGGCAGCTGCCGGGAACCCGTTGTTTTTGCCAGTATTCTTCTTCTTCCTAGGAAGTCCTACCTCCCATACATGAAAAATCACCAAACTTTGCACAAGGTCCAGTCCCATGCCAGATTGCCTCAGCTGCAAAAACAGGCCAATAGTCCTGATGGTAGTGGTACAGCAAGCCTCTGAAGTTCAAAATTTTGAAAATTCACAACAAATCAACCATATGTGATACAGATTCGTTTTCCTCAATAAGCATTTAAATTAAAAAACTTTGAAAATTCCAACCAAACCAACTGTACGTGCTACAGTTTTGCAACTTTCACCAAAGTGTAGCCCCAATACTTTTGAAACTTTTGTCAACATAAACCCACTACAAACCTTCAGACCCAGCAACAAGAAAGATTATTTTCGATTGACTGATAGCTCCCTAATTCAAGACAGCTGTATGGATGGACTAAGCAGAAAAAAATTGTGTATTAACCATTATGCAATTAAATAGCTGATTTATTGACAAATCATCGCTGCTTTATTTCTTATTTTAGTCCTAAAATGCGCTAGAAGAAGTTTGAAATGCATGTAACTCTTAAAAGTTAGCTCAGAGAGACAAAGGATACTAGGCTATTTGGTGTGAGATTATTAGTTCAAATGTCAACCAATGCAAAATGTACGATGTAATCCCACCTTTCTTGTTATCCTCCATTTTTTGCCTCTTGTTGCTCAGAATTGCCTAAATTTGCCTGGCCCAGATGTCGCTGCAAAGCAGTTTTAATTTTTTTTTTTTTTTTTGTAGATTGAAGATAGTCACTCTAGTCTAGACCTTACATCGCCATAGTGCATGTCGGTAATGCACTTTAACGTTGGTTCCCACCCTGAAAAAACCAAAAAGAAGAAGAGGAGCACGCCTCCGCTCATTCCTTTCCCTTGCTTTGAGTCATTTTGCGACATTTTCGGCACTTGGCTAGTGTGGGCTTTTTATTTTCTCGGGGGACGTGCACGAAATGCGGCTTAGCAGATGAGGCTCGAATTAGTGTCAGTTGGAGCTAGTTTATTTCACTTGATGGAACAGGTCGAGGCTATATACGGAGTTGGAGCTAATTCAAGCCTCAAGATTACGCCTTAGTCTGGATGTTCTTAGCTACGTTGATGGAATACCCCTCAGGTCCCTTTTGAAGACTGTGAAGAGAGGTTTAACTTTTCTCCATTTAGACATGTGGATGAAGAATTTTGCCAAGAGTATAAGGTTGCTTAATATCAAGTCACAGTTCACGTCCTTTAGGTTGATTCCAAACACAATATTTTCTCTTGTGAGAGGAGTGAGAAATAGGATTTTGGTGGATAGCCAGTCTTGAAGGTCCTCCCAAAAAGCTCTTGAGTACATACAATTAAAAAAAAAGATGATCTGTGATTTCAGTTTCATTGTCACAAAAGCTGCAGTTATTGTAGTCGACATTAAATCTTATTCTCAGCAATTCATTGGATGGATAAATATTGGTCAGAATTTTAAAATGAACTTCTTTTGTTTTAAATTCCACCGCAAAGTATGGTGTATTGCCCCTTTTTTTTTTTTTTGAAATAACAGAGAAGCTGCTGGCATTCGTTTTCAGTCTACAGGAGAGTAAGAAAAAAATTAGGCGGAAAATTTAACAACTTTTGTGAAATCGTTGTTTTAAGGGGTGATCTGGGGTTAAATGAAAAATGACACCAGGAAACAACTCTGAATTAATCTAAAGAGGTATATGTAATAACCACCAAAAAAGATACAAGTTGGCATTTTTCTGTTTACGCGGTTGCCATGGTAACCGAGCAAGCTCATTAAATAAGCAGAAAACTTCTGGCACCAATTCCTCTTTAACTCTATGATAGAATTCAGTTTTTCTTTCATCATTTAAAAGCCATTGCTTATTCAAATGCAATGACATAGCCATTCTTTGCCCAATTTATCAGTTTTGTGATTTTGGGGCATTTTACTCAAATTTTGAAATTATTTTGCGCAGAATCTGACGAATACTCAAAATATTCAAAGTATGTAACAGATAGGCAAAATTTCCCGATGTCACTGCATTTCTAATGAAGTGAAGTACCTGCAGCCCAAATTTCATTGATTTTCAATGATAAATAAAAAAGTTATGGCTGCCACAAAATGAGAAGCGTGGAAAAAGTAATCTCTTTGGAAATCAATGGAAAATGCATTAGACCGCATTGAAAAGTTGAGTTCAGTTTTTAATCCTTGTAGCAATGAGTGATTATTAAAGGTGGGTTATTGTAGAATATTTTTATTCAAAAAATTTTTTTTGGAAAAATAATAAAATTTTGCCCATTTAACCCCAGATCACCCCTTAAGGCCAAGACAGTGCTAACTGTGATCAATTTCTCTGTCATCTTCATTTGCAAGGGAACTGAGAGAGGAACTGATGCTAAACGCATGAGAGTGGTATAATAAGCTTAAGCATGACCAATTCTATTATTAAATTTTCAGTTTTTAGCGAGAAAAAAATCTTAAATTCCCTAAATTAGCGAAAACAAAAATTGCGCGCCAAATAAGCTTATTAGTTTGTGACGTCAATACTACTGTAGATAAAAATGAAGCCCAGATAGCAGGGGATTCGAGCCAAATTGGAGCTGGATCAGCTGGGGTCTGCCCAGATCTGGAGTGCAGGTGCTAGCTATCTGGTAGAGAATAAAATGCCAAATGATACGGTTTCTAGCAGAGAGCAATGTGAATTTTCCAATAAATTGAGCATCATCAGCTCAGATTCATATGATTTCCTGCCAATGGAAGATAGGGATGCTGCTACTGAAGGTGTAAAACCAGTTTTCAGCCTTTGTTCATAACCATATTTTTACCTCAGCATACTTTTGGGAATGATTTTTTTGTTCTCATGGCTGACAATAGTATTTTTCAATACATTTTCACTAAAAACATTATAGAGAACTAATATTTTAGGACCCCCTTTCGACAAAAGTGGTGGAGGATAATCACCAGTGCACACTACTGTATATCTTGATGAAACAAGAAAGATTTTTAGAAACAGCAGGGCACAACAGATTACACTACAATAAACTGGTTCCATTTGAAAATTGCAGGGAAAAGAGCCAGTCTCTGAAACTGAGCTGAAATAAGGTACATCAAGACACATTTTTATGAGGAAAAAAAAAACTCCAACACTGTGCTCATTGTTTTATTAACAGAAAAGTTCATGAACAGAACTGAAAATAACATTTGATAAACACAATAAATTTCTTCTGATTTACTATTTGAAATTCAATCTATACATGTATATTGCTTATTCAAAGTACAATCTACTGTGAAGCTTAATTATTCTGTGCCTCTGACTGCACAGTGGATTCACAAAAAAAGTCGTCATCATCCTCTCTTTGCGATGACCTTTACAGCCACTTACTGCATCATCTGACCAAAACCAACTGGCCAAGAGGCCAAAGACCTACATTGAGGGATGTTTGGGCTCGTCAGGGCGTATACTGGGCCTGAAGAGGATTCTGGGAGAAACTCTGAAGAGTATTTATTGGTTCTTGAAGGAGGCTGTTACAAAGTAATTTTGACGGTGGAGATTTTGTTTGCTGAAAGGTTCGATTGGACAGGTTTTTCTGTACGAAATATCTTACTCGTGGATTATAGAACTACATACCTGTATTAGATCTCTGGTAACTGCAATTTGTCCAAGGAAAAATTTCTCATTGAGTATTTTAGGCCTTTGCTATATGACCCATTTAGCAAAATATTAAACAAGATTGAGATAGAAAACACACTACACACAATGCATTTGTAGGGCTTACTATCAGCAATATGTGATCAGTTTTAAAGGGGGCTTTTCAGCTAAATACTTTTGGTGCTGGTAAAGCTATGTTGTGTTTTTGAATTTAGTCACATTTTTCCAAACACCCATCTGGTCACCTAGTGGTTATTTCATTGGTAAAGGAAAATTCAGTCAGTGTTGTGATTAGAAACACTGACAAAATAAAAAAAAAAACATTTATGCTGTTCATGACATTCGGGGATGAGTCCTTACAAGGATTAATTCTGCGCCAAGAATTGAAGACTTGTGTGCCAGAAGTACTTAAGCCCATTTTTATGGACTTGAGCACTTCTTGCAGAAAATTTTAGTGGATTCCAAAAACCCCATATAACAATAAACAGGGGTGAAGTACTGCTTTTTTCCTAATTTTGGTATCGATTTTGGTACTTTTATTAGTACAGATTCCAGAACTGGCGCCAGCTCGAGTTTTTCAAAAATGTGACTTGGGTACTTCTTGCATGCAGGTCTTCAATTTGAAACAGGTGTATGGGCAACACCAAAATCGCTGGCAGATGTGCCGTTTATCTGCGGAATAACACCAGAAGCCACTGTAGGCCTCATCGTTGGATTAGGCATACAGATATTAAAAACTACTGTCTGAGTGGCTTTTGTCCCTGCAGGTTTTGGAGGTGGGCGCATGGCATGCGCCTGATTTGCCAGTGCTCTTTCAAAGACTCCGGGAGCACAGTTACCTCGTGCTCTCCTCCTGAGACACCCTTTGTTTTTGGTTAAATGTTCATGTTTCTGCATCATACAACATTGCACTAACATATTTTTCCACTCAGGCACTCACCTACGCAGCTGATTTTGCTGATTACATATGTCATTGTTAGTTCAGGTTTATTCTCCTATATTTTCCTCTCAATAATAAATTATTTCATCAGCTTGGTTGAGCACGTCTCCTTCTTTGTCACAGCCTTGCGGCCCAGTTTGTGACACTAAAACTCTTCCCACACTAAAAACATACGTAGGGTCTTTCAAGGTATGAATTTCTTGATAGCATTGCAAATTTCTTTTGTAACTGAAAGTCTTCCCACGCTGAACACATTTGTTGGGCTTTTCACAAGAATGTTGTCTCTGGTGGTCGTTTAAGTATAATTTCCGATCAAAAGACTTCCCACATTGGTAACATTTATACGGCCTTTCATCGGTATGTCTTCTCTGGTGGTCGTTCAAGTAAGACTTACAAGTAAAAGACTTCCCACAACGATCACATGTGTAGGGCTTTTCACCAGAATGTGTTCGCTGGTGGTCGTTTAAATATAAATTCCGATCAAAGGACTTCCCACATTGATAACATTTATACGGCCTCTCACCTGTATGTCTTCTCTGGTGGTCATTTAAGTTAGATTTCCAGGCAAAAGACTTGTCACAATGATCACATTTGTAGGGCTTTTCACCAGTATGTGTTCTCTGATGGTCGTTTAAATAAGATTTCCGAGCAAAAGACTTCCCACACTGATGACATTTGTATAGCTTGTCGCCTGTATGACTTTGATAATGCCGTTGTAAATGGATTTTTTGACTGAAACTCTTTCCACACTGATCACATTTGTAGGGCTTTTCACCTGTGTGAATTTTTTCATGGCATTGTAAACTGCATTTCTGACTGAAACTCTTCCCACACTGATCACATTTGTAGGGCTTTTCACCAGGATGTTTCCTCCGGTGGAAATTTAAACGAGCTTTGTGTGCAAAAGATTTCTCACATAAATCACATTTGTAGGTCTTTTCAACTGCATGAATTTTTTCATGGCATCGTAAGTTGCTCTTCTTTCTGAAATTCTTCCCACATTGATCACATCTGAAGGGCTTCTCACCAGTATGCTTTCTCTGGTGGTAAATTAAAAGAGACTTATAAGCAAAAGACGTCTCACATTGATTGCATTTGTAGGGCTTTTCACCAGTATGAATTTTTACATGGCATCGTAAATTGCTTTTTAGACTGAAACTCTTGCCACACAGAACACATTTATAGGGCTTTTCATCGGTATGTTTCCTCTGGTGGTCATTTAAATAAGATTTCCGAGCAAAAGACTTCTCACACTGATCACATTTGTAGGGCTTGTCACCTGTATGACTTTGATAATGGCGTTGTAAATGGGTTTTGTTCCTGAAACTACTTCCACACTGATCACATTTGTAAGGCTTTTCACCTGTATGAATTTTTTCATGGCATTGTAAACTGAATTTCCGCCTGAAACTCTTGCCACACTGACCACATTTGTAGGGCTTGTCACCTGTATGACTTTGATAATGGCGTTGTAAATGGCTTTTGTTACTGAAACTCTTCCCACACTGATCACATTTGAAGGGCTTTTCACCAGTATGTCTCTTCTGGTGGTAATTTAAACGAGATTTGTTAGCAAAAGACTTCTCACACTGAACACATTTGTAGGGCTTTTCACCAGTATGTTTCTTCTGGTGGTCATTTAAACGAGATTTGTGAGCAAAAGACTTCTCACACTCATTACACTTGTAGGGCTTTTCCGCTGTATGAACTCTCTGGTGGCTATTTAAATCGGATTCCCAGTTAAAGCACTTCCCACACATATAGCATTGGTGGGGCTTTTCCACTTCATGGACTCCCATATCATGGATTACATCAGACTGGTTTTTCCCTGAAGTTTTGGAGTTTGGATTGTCTTCTCCAGTGCAGAGACACAGTTCAGTCTCTCCTTTTTCATCAATAGCAGCTCCATTAAATACAGTAGTCATAAGATCACCCCCTAAAATCTCATGGGATTCAAGCATATCGTCATCAGATTTAATGAAAACACACTTAACGTCCGGCAAGACATTGATTCCTTCAGCCTTAATATAATCTTTATCATCAGTTTCGGACTTGACGTGGTCAGGATACTGAGTTCCATAGGCCAGATCTGTAAAGCCTAGGCCCTCCGTATTAACATCCCCAGTGTTGCTGGGGCTCAGATCAGTTTCTGTTTTTATCAGTGATGCTTCTGTGTAATATAAATCACTGACCCTGCTGTTTGCAGTAACACACTCTGGCTCCAGTGTGTTGAGTCCTGGTGTAGTACATTTTTTCTCTGACTCTGCCATGTGGACAGACTCCAGTCCATGTAGTTCCTCTTCTTTCTCTCTGATCCTGTGCTGCTCGGGGAGCTCTGGTAGGGTCGTCTCAGTGTCCTGTCTCAGACAGACTCCTGCCTGCATCATTCTGCTGATCAAATGTGTTCAGAAGTGCAGCTCCTGTAGGGAAACAGTGGAAGGGATTTTGGTCGTTAATTAGTCTAACTGCACAAAACACTTCTTGGTACGTTTCAGTTGCTTCTTGCAAATTGATCGGTAATATTATTGATTTTCCCTCTCCTCTGTTCGCCAAACTATCTTCATTAAACTAGAATTCCTATAAAAGATCACAGAAATGATGCCTTCAATTCCACTTGGTTACACCACAACATGCAGCAAGGAAACAATACAAAACCAGAAAAACGGTGTGGGTGAACATCAGCAGGGTATATCCCCGAAATGACAGCATTCTTTTCACAAGCAAAGTTTGTAGTTTGGCCAAGTGGATGAGCAACGGAAAAGGGTACTGGGCATAATGTTAGCCAGCCATTTGTCTTCCCGTCTTTGAGATGGGGAATGTTTACCTGAGACACTGGGAAGGGTAAGTCTAATTTCAGACGGGTCTGGCTGTTTCCAGCATTAAATTGCCAATATGTGATACAGGCTACCATTTGTCAAAATAACAATGGTTGTCCCAAAAATCAGCGCAGTCAATTTGACTTTATTTCATTACTGAACTGACGTGCGGTAGGCCGGGCTATATTCCCAACTGCGGGATCACCTCGGATACGGCTTTGCACTGAGCTGGCAACTCTCAAAGACGGACGGACTGGCCATGCTGGGAACCCCAGTTGAGGGAAATCCCATCGCTTCAGTCAGTGACATAATGGCGAAGGACGGCACTACCTCCAACATTGTTGTTTGCCAGCTCTATAAATGTTTTAGAATAACAAGATTTTGTTACCGATGTGCATTCTAATTACTTTACAAAAATATTTGGCGCTGGAACACTGAGAAATGACAGAAAAGATAGATCGGCGGACAAAGCTTCGAACAGCCACTCAATCTCCCAACACGATATAATAACCAACTGAATACTGATGTCGGGGAAATGACCAGTCTGTCCACTAGAGCCCCTTCTGAGAGAATCTCTATTCTGAAAAAGCTAAATAAACTTGTAGCACTGCCGATTGCAATAAGTAAAAGTACTGTCTTCAGGCATGTATTAAGTCAAAGGCATTCGTGGCTAACGTACGATGGGGCAGGAAATTCATGAGCCTGCAAGCTCCGCCGAGAGAGTGGACAGAGAGAGAGAGTGGCTCAGGAATTTCGTTGGATGGTATGCAGAATTTCAAGTGAGTGTAGAGGATCTCCAATGAGTGAGCCCGAGAATCAAATTTATGCAACAAGAGAAGTAATTTTCATTTATTGTGAGCCTTCAGTAAGGTTGGGTACTGAAATCTGATACCATAATGGTACCTGTACCAAAACAGGACTGAATAAAATCAAAGATTTCAGTGCCTATTTTCCGTACCACTCAAAAAATGTTGAACCACAGGATGAACCTTCCCTCTGCCTTCTCTGCTCGATAAACTGTGCATCATTGCTGTCCAGCGTTCCGAAACGGACATTACAGACAACATCAGCACTATCTCTCCGGCCGTGGGTAAATTTCTTTTTCCCACTTGAATTCTGGATGCCAATCTTGGCTCACTTCCATGACAGGCCTACCAAAGCAAACGGCCTAGCTGAAACAAAAGTTTGTCAGATGTCCACCTTTTTCAAAGAACCAGCAACTCATTAGGTTTGTCTCTGGATTTGTTACAGGCCACACAATTTTTTTGAGTTTGATTCTGGTGAAAATGTACCGACTTCAAATGTTGTGGTGTCAAGTTTAGCGAGAATGTGGCATGTTTTCGATTTTGTGTTGCTGGTTATTGGATAAAGGTAGACATCTGACAATCTTTTGTTACAGCTTGGCCATTTTCATTGGTAGGCCTGCATTAGCTCATCAGCGCTATTGTTGTCGACAAGCACGTGGTCACTAATCACAGAAATCGGGTCCTCACTATAGACATATATCCATAGACACTGCATTAGCCGCTGGAGTGCACGTCAACATTGCAGCCATATTACAGAGGGCATCTTCCCATCAGCCCAACACAACCAGTGTGGAGACGGAGACTCAATCATCGAACACTTGAAACCCGATCTCGGGGAATTACCTTTCATGAGTAAGTGTAGCCTGAATATTTGTTTTCAGTTGTATCTGGCCATTATAACTTGATGTTGAGGGTAACTGTTGTCAGAGTCAGACAGTTAATGGAAAGAATTCTGTATTCAACCTCCACCAATATCGAATGAAATCAGTACTTTTTTGGCTTACCTTAAAGTGCCCCAATTGTGGTTTTTCATTACTTTAATGTCGTAGCGTGAATCATATCATTTTTATTTGCATTAAAAAGGTCTGTGTCAGAAAACAACTTGAAGTCACTTCCAGAAGCGCTCTCTGGCGAAAAACTCACGGCTCCAGAACTGACTGAAACGGCCCAATTGCTTCTGGCCATGTTTTTCTCAATTGGTGATGTAACCACTTGAATTTTTGTGCCAAGCAGATAGTTTGGCATGCCCTTGAATCTAGGGGGTTTCGCCCACAAGGCTTAATTGGTATTTGTTTCTAAAGCAGAAATCTATTTATGGAAAGGGGCGTGACAAGGGCCGCAAAAGGTGGACCAATCACAAGTGAGTGATCAAGTTGACCAATCACAGCACACTGGGGTTTTCGGGGGGGGGCAGGACTTTCAATGGAGAGTTTCAGAGACAGGTACTGCAGAATTGGCAAGCATGAAAAAAGTGTTTTGTTTTTTTTTAACAATGACACATTTAAACCTTTTAGTGTAGGGTTCAAGAATACAAGAACGATCAGTGAAAAGTCACATAATAGGGGCACTTTAAAGTTTGGGTACCCAGAGAAGCATTTGGGTGAGTAAAAATGTCAAGCATACATCCAGTCAAGGGAATTTAGAGTTTAATTTCTTGTGCTGCAAGATGCGGTAATGGCATACAATGACAGCGGCCATGTCACTGATGACACACCAAGTCGCCAGGGCACGTGCAGCATACGCATTTGCGATATTAAATATTAATATTAAATTGAAAACCCCCTTCTCACTGACAAAACCCTCCAAACTACACTGGCACCCCCTTTTCAAATGATTCTGCTAAATAAAAATCCGAAAAAAGTGAAGGTTGGATACGGAATTCTTTCCCAGCTAATAGCTAAGCTAATATCATCAATAACAGTAACGTTAGCCAGCAATGAAAGCTGAGACTTTTAACAGGGTCTATAAGTATTAAATGTTGCTAAATAACTATAGCGAAAACAAAGGCTCTTAATGGCATTAAAATGGCCATTTGCGGATACTGGTCCTGGGGCAACGTTAACGTTTAATTTTTTCACGCTCTCCCGCCTTCAGAAGACAGACGCTATATCCATGGTTGAACGAGTTTTTACAATTCCTTTCGACAGTGAATTATTTTCCACCACATGACTACAGTAATTCAGTTCATTTAAGGATTCTAACGTTGATACCATAATCCTCTCATGAGTAGCTAACAGCAATCAAAGCATTACAACAGAGATTCAACGTTACTGATGATCAAAACATTTTCTTCATACGCAACCCTCCACACTAACTTTTGGACCTAGGAGCGCATGCGCTCCCAACCTGAAAAAGTTGGGCATGCAGGCCAAAATTTAGGCGCGCAGGCCAAAACTGTGGTCACACAAAGTACCATGATACTTTTCTGAATATTTACAAGCCCAAATAAAGATAGCTGAACAGACTATCAGTTGTTGCTGCATTTATTTAAGAAACATTATCAGAAATCACTTTGTGAACTGAAAAGTAGATACTGATGTTCACAAGAATGTTTGAAAAATGTATAAATGCAGTTATCATTTTGGAGAGTTATCATACAAGTCTAAATGTATGTACAAGTCTCCATTTCCCCAAGGAACAACTTTTCATCAAACCCCCCCCTGTACATAAACTGAATCATTCATAGAAAAATTATGGCCAAATTTAGATGAGCACCCCCCCTAAAACCAACATATGGGGATAAATCAATGACTAGCTCCCAATTATCACAGTGCTAGTTCTAAAATTTATAACTATTATGGTCGCTGCCATCCCAAGGAACAATTTGACACCAAACATGGCTTAATTGCTTTGAAAATATGAGACCCAGGAGGAATTGAAGCCGTAAAAAGCATAATTTGGCTACATTTTTCTTCACAAATTGAAAGTTTAACATTAAAATTAATATAGTTCCCAGATCCACCCTAAATATTTGGTAAAAAGTAGGTGCAGTATGTCAAGTTCATTTGCACAAAGTTTCAAGAAATTTTTTCACTGGTAACAATGTAGTAGGACGGCTTATTATGATAATAATAATTATTATTTACCATTTCTTTTATTTCGCTATTTAGACTTCGCACATTTCGAAGGGTAGGGGAGACTGGGTCTAGTTGTTACACATCCATGTTGTAACATTCTAAATAATTCTGATAATTAAACACAGACGGCGCTCTAATTTTTCCTGTTGCTCCACGAAGGTGACCCGCGTCTGTTTGTGACAGAAGGACGTACATCGAAAGTCGCAGGTTAGTGTTCCAGAAAAAATGCTCAAAAAAGTAACTTTCTTAGTGTTTGGGAGATTTCGATTAACATCAAGTGTAATTGATACATACCCGAGATTTTCTGAATTATGAGAGAGGAAGACATTATCCACTCTGTCATGACTCACCCATGCAAACATTGCACTGGAACATTTCAAAATGTTGGGACAATGGCGAAGGGTTGCTGATGGACAAGTTGATACACCCAAGTTGTTACAGTAAGAACTTGCCCCAAAACCTGCAGCAACTTGGACAAGATCAAATTACCTCACTGAATGACTTTCTACCTTTTTTATTTCAGAAAGATGCCTCAAAATTACAAACGAATAATGAAACGTGGCAATGCCATTAGAGAATAACTCAAGAGGTTCCTTACTGTAGCTTTGTGGGATAATAGTAGTAAGGCATCCCCCTTAACTTGCCTACGTAAGTGGGAAACACGTCTCACTTAAGCAAATTCTAAGTGTAACAAGATGCCCCAAAACCTATAGCAAACTACCCCTCCTGTAACAAACAACCCCATATATGGGGTAGTTTGTTACAGGTGACGGGAGTCTATTTTTTCCTCACAGCATTACGCATGCGCAGAATATAGGGGTTGCTGCAGATCAGTCATGTAGTCTAATAAACTTTCTATCTTTACAGTGCACATTGATAACAAAAACCTGATAATGTCAATTCTACAGCCGTTAAAAGAAAAAGTGTAACAACTAGACCCGGTCTCCCCTAATGGAAACGCACGCAGACAGTGAGGACGATGTCGGACGTTATTAGCCTCAAAAAAAAAAAAACAAAACAAAAAAAAAAAAAAACAGTCTGCTTCGTGACCGTACACTGTTTGTGACGCAGACTCATATTTGAGGCATTGCGCTGATAAGCCTATGGTCGTCGCTGGAGTACATTGGGCTGGCGTCACCAGTTACTTTTTTAATCAGTTTTGAACATTTGCTGCAATCGACAAAATATTATTCCTCTGACAGCCGGCCAATTATCGGAACCCCAAAGAAAACGGACTATAAATCTATAAGAACCGCAGCTTTTCTCATCTTTATCGTACTCCAATGAAAATAAATAATCTTGCACTCGGACCAACCAGTCACCGATTTCATACATACTGCATGAATAATCATGTACGTGCGGAACTTCAGATCAGAGTGGAAGTGCGCATCCAACCTAATCTATCAGGATAGAAGGTTAGCGATTGATATTGAAACGCTAAATAAACCATTCGCCACTGGACGCAAGCACCCGTAGCTGGTACCAACAAGACTCAAAACTGTGTCACGAACAGCCTACGGTCACGAAGCAAACTGAGTTTTAGGGCTAACGTCGGACATTGTTCTCACTCTCCAGGTGCGTTTCCACCACCCTTAGAAATGCGCAAAATCTAAATAGCGAAATAAAAAACCGGTAATAAAAACACTTTCTGATATCATGAAATTTGCTCTCCGATCTGCAGCATTAGTCACCGAAGCCAAGGCCTAGTACGTAGACCATTGGATTTCTGCAGCAGACCAGCTAGTGTACTTGTAATTTCGCGTAGTGTGGAGCATTTACATCGTTAATGTCTGACAAGGTTTTACATATTTGCCACCCGCACAACTCAGCTGACAGTGACAAGGTCGAATGCTGTGCCATTCTTATCTATGCATGAGTACTGTGATTGGCTGATGGCACCAGCCGATCTGTGATTGGCTGATGTACGTAATGGTACCAACCGACCTGCAGAAAAAAAATTCGCGACCGGCGGCTGATAATTAGGGAGTGAATCGCTGCCCAGGATAGGCGCAGAGTGCATGAAGTGTTGGTCGCGATCGATGTGAGAATGTAAGTCGCAAAACGTAAATCTTGGTCTGGTCGCAGACTGGAGCGCTGATACGCCATGTAGATCATAAATCATATATAATCGGCTCACTGAAATCGGTGGAGAAGTGTAAACGTCATCGATATTGAAAATCCACATCTCCCCCATTTACTTGTATTTGTTTACATGCAGGACTTGCCCGCCTTAATAGGACATGTTGGAGCAACAGGCCAAAGCAGTTCACGCAGTGTCTACGTCAGGGGTCACCAACTCCGTTCCTGGAGGGCTACCATCCTGTAGGTTTCTGCTCTACCTCCTATTCAGCACACCTGATTCAACTAATTAGCCACTCAATTGCCCAGCTTAGTGATCTTGTTAAGTAGCGAATTAGTTGAATCAGTTGTGCTGAATAGGAGGTAGAGTAGAAACCTACAGGATGGTTGCTCTTCAGGAACGGAGTTGGTGACCACTGGTCTACGTATTGCCTACATCTCTATGGTCCTCACAGTTTTTCAGAGGCAGAGATTGAATCCACTACTGCAGATATGACAAGTGGCGAAGTCCCTCCCTTTTCGGTGATCCCCATGGGACCTTATTTTCGAAAAAATCTGTACGGTAGTCAATGGCGATTGGCGAGAGACAAACAATTTTTTGATCCCGTTTGAATTTTACCGTGAATTATACATATATTTGTTGATTTAAAAGATGACTTTGCAAGTCAAGAAATTAGCAGTTTGTTGCAAAGACTGTGAGGTATTTCCATTTTGTGCGAGACTGCTCAGTGAACTACATCTCGTCTAGCCAATATACGTCACCAAAGCCAACAAGGCAGTTTGCTTGGCACACTTCAAATTTTTAGCTAGCCATGTTTGGACATGTTGAAAGCTACATTTATTCAGACACAGAGGTGGCTAGCCAATCCCATTAGAGCTAGCGTACGGGACCGGCTCTGCAAGTTTTTGCAACTGCTGAAGCAATGTAATGCCAGCTGGCTAAAGTTATAATGTAGCTAAGCATCAAAAACTATCGATTATTTTAGCTAACGTTAGTAAGCTAACCAACTTGCGAGTTTAACGGGCAATGGCAAAAAAAAACTGTGTAATTTCATGCTAAAACCGAATGCAGAACATGCAAATCAATTACAGCAGCTGATGATTTGTTAAGAAATAACGTTAATTTTTTTAAATGAAACGGTTAGTTTACAAGGATTTTAATAACGCGCAGAGGCTGTAAATTTACTGATCTCAGGGTTAACTTAGCTAGCTAGTATGTTCACAATGTAGAATGTTGATTCATACTAAAATAGCTGCATTTTAAAAGTGCTCCCAGCGTTAGCAGGCCCAATTTAAATAATGCGAGCAAATATTGGATCATTGTTATTATACCTCTGAATAACTTGAGTGGAGCCCAATTTCAATGTTCTGTCAGTTGACATAGGTCTTATTCATGCTATCCCTGGTGAAAATTCCAGCTAAAACCAATTTAAGCTGGTCAAGCAGCTGCCCAGTCTGTATTGTCAGCCGGTCGTCCAGCTTGCTCAACCAGGTTCACCCACTTTACCCAGACAGATAATAGGTTTAACCAACAGGCTGGATAGAGCCATCACAAACCAGTCTGAGACCCATGTTGGAATTTTAAGTGGGGTTGTCATCAATTTAAATAATCTGTTATGGCTCCTTTTGGTATGTTATGTCTACATAATCCTCTGTAGCTAAAGAGGTGAAGTTTTAGCTATCAGTAGATCTTTCACCCAATTCCAAAGGTGCTTGTCACCAGCATGTGTACTATTCAGGTAGAGCATACTTGAAACCTTACCGACACAAAATGGTAAATATTTCCTGCCTGTCCTTGTATTACTGCTCAATAGGTTATGTAATGTTAACAAACAGTAATTTTAATGGGAGATTGACACGACATCGTTGAGCACTGCCTGAGATTGTGTGCTCGGGCAGTTTAAACATAGCCATGCTGCCATGTTGGCAATTTTTGTCACGAGGGAGATCAGCTTGACAAACTTAAGAGTTCAAGAGGAGGAAGGCTGGCAGTTCCCAGGTCATCCAACTGATGTCTGGACTGTACCCACAGCATGAGAAGACATGGAGCCTCCTGGTCAAAGACACTGCAACAGACTTTTGGACTCCAATTAATTGCTACTTAACTGTATTGGTCATTTACATGACTCAATGAAACACACACAATGCCATGTAATACTTTAAATTCAATTTATTTATAATTATGTATTAATTAAGAGCATTAATCAGCAAGCTGGACATGCAGGAACAGGGCATGCTGATGGAGCTGGGAAAACAGAATAAAGAAAACAGATCAATTTTCAAAATAAAGCACATTGCAGCTCTTACAGTAAGCCTACTGAACTGAGTAAAGATGAGTTCACATGACTTCTGCAAAATGTCACAATCAATACATGTAGCTGTATGTAGGTCGTGGTTTTGGGGTTCATTGCGTCTTTAAGGTTAATTAAATGCATGCACATCAAATACGTGGAGTGTAATCAGGCTTCCAGAGCTGTTTGGTTTTGTGTACAAGTTCCTCAATGTCTCAGCATAATTAGGTGAGGAAAAAAAAGAAAAGACAAAAAGGTCAGCAACTGTACTGTAAACACTTTGCCTGGGTCCTCCCTAGCAAACTCATTCATTCACTCTCCGTAATTATCAAACAACGATCTTGCAAAAAGCAAAGGGCTGACTCACCCCTCTCCATAATGAAAAACAGTATCTGAAACAATGTCATGCAGGGCTGCCTATCTCACATTGCCTGAACTGCCAGAGTAGTTATTATTTTTATTTTTTGTGTGTCAACATTACAAATTACAGGCTCTACGTTACATAAACCTTTTCATTCATTCAAGAATGATAACGTGATAACCGTCGTTTTTCAGCACTTAGCGACGTGTTTCACTTATTATGCATTTAATGAATAACTACGCGCATTTGAGAGGTAAATCACAGGCCTCACGCTACTAGCTAATGTTAACTTGTTAGCTAGGTGACAACTTGCTAGTTGGGTACCTAACTAGTTTGGTAGGTTAGCGATGTTTCATGCACAAATATAATATCATTTTACCTGCTAAGTTTTATCCAGTAACTCCTGGTCATTTGATTCAATAGAGAGCTAAAAAAAACGAGGTTGTTTGCTTGTGTTTGTGTAGGATCATCCCGCTACGAGCCACGCAGGCATTGTAGCGGTCAGTGGCTTGTGAACAGATAAATCAATGACATAATTTACGCGACTTTTTGGGTCTGTAGCCTTTTCACTTCCGTATTTCGCAGTCGATATTTAAACAGTTATACGACAAACAGATAGCTTATTGGCTTGCAAAGTTATCTTTTAAATCAACAAACATAAGTGTAATTCATGGTATAATTCAGACGGGATCAAAAAATAGTTTATTTCAAGCCATCGACTACCATATAATTTTTTTTCGAAATAAGGTCCGATGGTGGTCAACCGGAAGGGGTGCAATGCGCCATTGTTGCGCCTTGCATAAAACCCAAAGAAGAAGAAGAAGAAGATGATGATGAAAAAAAGGCGGGACCAGTCACTCTATGGGTTAAACTTCCGGCGTGATGAAGGAAGTAGCTGTTCGTTAGCGACTGATCAATCATGGGGCGGTTCCTTCGAAAGTACTTTCGTTTGCGATTATAGCTGGTTTCATTAACAAACGCACTTGCTGTTTTGAAAATATCCCTTCGGAGCTCTGGCACGTGTTGTGCTGCTTGAGGCTGTACTAATAACCAGAGAAAGTTAAACTTGTGGCTTGAACGGCTGTGTTTTGACCATGCACCCAGAACAAAACGGGACTGCCCCTGTGTTAAGCTTTACACTTTTCATTGCCTACCTAAGGAAGAGGAAGCCAGAAGAACGTAGCAGAAAAACCTTAATTTGAAAAGACCACCAAAAACATTGTACGTCTGCTCATTTCATTTCGTGGACAAAAAGCCAAGGGAGGAAAACCCTAGACCTACTTTGTGGCTAGGCAACGACAAGCCACCAGAGAAGCGACGCCGGGTCCTCAAAAGGATTGACAGCTCTGCCAGGAGAACATCAGGTATGCGTTCAGGTGTAGGGAGGATGGAAAATTATTGTATTTGTCCAGAAATCACAGCCAGTCTAAGTAACTTGTACAGTACAGTCCTGTACAGTTTAAAACGTAAATTTTAACGTCTCGATAGGTTGTAATTGGAAACGCAAACACAAAAAAAAAAAAAAAAAAAAAACTTTGTGCTGTTCACGACACTTGGGGACGAGTCCTTACAAGGAGTAATTCTGCACCAAGAATTGAAGACTTGCGTGCAAGAAGTGCTTATTACATTTTTATGGACTTGAGCACTTTTTGCAGAAAATTTTAGTGGATTCCAAAAACCCCATATAACAATAAACAGGGGTGAAGTACTTCTTTTTTCCTAATTTTGGTATCAATTTTGGTACTTTTATCAGTACAGATTCCAGAACTGGCGCCAGCTCGAGTTTTTCAAAAATGTGACTTGGGTACTTCTTGCACGCAGGTCTTCAATTTGAAACAGGTGTATGGGCAACACCAAAATCGCTGGCAGTTGTGCCGTTTATCTGCAGAATAACACCAGAAGCCACTGTAGGCCTCATTGTTGGATTAGGCATACAGATATTAAAAACTACTGTCTGAGTGGCTTTTGTCCCTGCAGGATTTGGAGGTGGGCGCATGGCATGCGCCTGATTTGCCAGTGCTCTTTAAAAGACTCCGGGAGCACAGTTACCTCGTGCTCTCCTCCTGAGACACCCTTTGTTTTTGGTTAAATGTTCATGTTTCTGCATCATACAACATTGCACTAACATATTTTTCCACTCAGGCACTCACCTACGCAGCTGATTTTGCTGATTACATATGTCATTGTTAGTTCAGGTTTATTCTCCTATGTTTTCCTCTCCTATGTTTTAGTTCGTGACACTAAAACTCTTCCCGCACTAAAAACTTAAGTAGGGTCTTTCAAGGTATGAATTTCTCGATAGCATTGCAAATTTCTTTTGTAACTGAAAGTTTTCCCACGCTGAACACATTTGTTGAGATTTTCACGAAAATGTTGTCTCTGGTGGTCGTTTAAATATAATTTATGATCAAAAGACTTCCCACATTGGTAACATTTATATGGCCTTTCATCGGTATGTCTTCTCTGGTGGTCGTTCAAGTAAGACTTACAAGTAAAAGACTTCCCACAGAGATCACATGTGTAGGGCTTTTCACCAGAAAGTGTTCTCTGGTGGTCATTTAAATATAAATTCTGAACAAAAGACTTCCCACATCGATAACATTTATACGGCCTCTCACCTGTATGTCTTCTCTGGTGGTCGTTTAAGTTAGATTTCCAGGCAAAAGACTTGTCACAATGATCACATTTGTAGGGCTTTTCACCAGTATGTGTTCTCTGATGGTCGTTTAAATAAGATTTCCGAGCAAAAGACTTCCCACACTGATGACATCTGTATAGCTTGTCACCTGTATGACTTTGATAATGCCGTTGTAAATGGATCTTCTGATTGAAACTCTTTCCACACTGATCACATTTGTAGGGCTTTTCACCGGTATGAATTTTTTCGTGGCATTGTAAACTGCATTTCTGACTGAAACTCTTCCCACACTGATCACATTTGTAGGGCTTTTCACCAGGATGTTTCCTCCGGTGGAAATTTAAACGAGATTTGTGTGCAAAAGATTTCTCACATTGATCATATTTGTAGGTCTTTTCAACTGCATGAATTTTTTCATGGCATCGTAAGTTGCTCTTCTTTCTGAAATTCTTCCCACATTGATCACATCTGAAGGGCTTCTCACCAGTATGCTTTCTCTGGTGGTAAATTAAAAGAGACTTATAAGCAAAAGACGTCTCACATTGATTGCATTTGTAGGGCTTTTCACCAGTATGAATTTTTACATGGCATTGTAAATTGCTTTTTAGACTGAAACTCTTGCCACACAGAACACATTTATAGGGCTTTTCACCGGTATGTCTCCTCTGGTGGTCATTTAAATAACATTTCTGAGCAAAAGACTTTTCACACTGATCACATTTGTAGGGCTTGTCACCTGTATGACTTTGATAATGGCGTTGTAAATGGGTTTTGTTCCTGAAACTACTCTCACACTGATCACATTTGTAAGGCTTTTCACCTGTATGAATTTTTTCATGGCGTTGTAAGCAGGTTCTCTGACTGAAACTCTTCCCACACTGATCACATTTGTAGGGCTTGTCACCTGTATGACTTTGATAATGGCGTTGTAAATGGCTTTTGCTACCGAAACTCTTCCCACACTGATCGCATTTGAAGGGCTTTTCACCAGTATGTCTCTTCCGGTGGTAATTTAAACGAGATTTGTTAGCAAAAGACTTCTCACACTGAACACATTTGTAGGGCTTTTCACCAGTATGTTTCCTCTGGTGGTCATTTAAACGAGATTTGTGAGCAAAAGACTTCTCACACTCATTACACTTGTAGGGCTTTTCCGCTGTATGAACTGTCTGGTGGCTATTTAAATCGGATTCCCAGTTAAAGCACTTCCCAAACATATAGCATTGGTGGGGCTTTTCCACTACATGGACTCCCACATCATGGATTACATCAGACTGGTTTTTCCCTGAAGTTTTGCAGTTTGGATTGTCTTCTCCAGTGCAGAGACACAGTTCAGTCTCTCCTTTTTCATCAATAGCAGCTCCATTAAATACAGTAGTCATAAGATCACCCCCTAAAATCTCACGGGATTCAAGCATATCGTCATCAGATTTAATGAAAACACACTTAACGTCCGGCAAGACACTGATTCCTTCAGCCTTAAAATAATCTCCATCATCAGTTTCAGACTTGACGTGGTCAGGATACAGTGTTACACAGGCCAGATCTGTAAAGTCTCGACTCTCCGTATTAACATCCCCAGTGTTGCTGGGGCTCAGATCAGTTTCTGTTTTAATTAATGAAGCTTCTGTGTAATGTAAATCACTGACCCTGCTGTTTGCAGTAACACACTCTGGCTCCAGTGTGTTGAGTCCTGGTGTAGTACATTTTGTCTCTGACTCTGCCATGTGGACAGACTCCAGTCCTTGTAGTTCCTCTTCTTTCTCTCTGATCCTGTGCTGCTCGGGGAGCTCTGGTTGGGTCGTCTCAGTGTCCTGTCTCAGACAGACTCCTGCCTGCATCATTCTGCTGATCAAATGTGTTCAGCAGTGCAGCACCTGTAGGGAAACAGTGGAAGGGATTTTGGTCGTTAATTAGTCTAACTGCACAAAACACTTTCCTGGTACGTTTCAGTTGCTTCTCGCAAACTGATCGTTAATATTATTGATTTTCCCTCTCCTCTGTTCGCCAAACTATCTTCATTAAACTAGAATTCCTATAAAAGATCACAGAAATGATGCCTTCAATTCCACTTGGCTACACCACAACATGCAGCAAGGAAACAATACAAAACCAGAAAAACGGTGTGGGTGAACATCAGCAGGGTATATCCCCGAAATGACAGCATTCTTTCCACTGGGAAAGTTTGTAGTTTGGCCAAGTGGATGAGCAACAGGAAAGGGTACTGGGCATAGTGTTAGCCAGCCATTTGTCTTCCCGTATTTGAGATGGGGAATGTTTACCTTAGACACTGGGAAGGGTAAGTCTAATTTCAGACGGGTCCGGCCGTTTCCAGCATTAAATTGCCTAAACGTGATACAGGCTACCATTTGTCAAAATAACAATGGTTGTCCCAAAAATCAGCGCAGTCAATTTGACTTTATTTCATTACTGAACTGACGTGCGGTAGCCCGGGCTATATTCCCAACTGCGGGATCGCCTCGGATACAGCTTTGCGCTGAGCTGGCAACTCTTAAAGACGGACGGACTGGCCATGCTGGGAACCCCAGTTGAGGGAAATCCCACCGCTTCAGTCAGTGACATAATGGCGAAGGACGGCACTACCTCCCACACTGTTGTTTGCCAGCTCTATAAATGTTTTAGGATAACAAGATTTTGTTACCGATGTGCATTCTAATTACTTTACAAAAATATTTGGCGCTGGAACACCGAGAAATGACAGAAAAGATAGATTGGCGGATGGAGCTTCGAACAGCCACTCAATCTCCCAACACAATCTAATAACCTACTGAATACTGATGTCGGGGAAATGACCAGTCTTTCCACAAGAGCCCCTTCTTGGAGAATCTCTATTCTAAAAAAGCTAAATAAACTTGCAGCACTGCCGACTGCAATAAGTAAAAGTACTGTCTTCAGGCATGTATTTAGTCAAAGGCATTCGTGGCTAACGTACAATGAGGCAGAAAATTCATAAGCCTGCAAGCTCTGCTGAGAGAGTGGACAGAGAGAGAGAGTGGCTCAGGACTTTGGTTGGATGGCATGCGGAATTTCAGGTGAGTGTAGAGGATCTCCAATGAGTGAGCCCGAGAATCAAATTTTTACAACAAGAGAAGTAATTTTCATTTATTGTGAGCCTTCGGTAGGGTTGGGTACCGAAATCCGATACCATAATGGTACCGGTACCAAAACGGGACCAAAAAAAATCACAGATTTCAGTGCCTATTTTCGGTACCACTCACAAAATGTTGGAGTCACACTTTCCCTCTGCCTTCTCTGCTTGGTAAACTGTGCATCATTGCCGTCCAGCATTCAGAAACGGACTTTACAGACAGCAGAAGCACTATCTCTTTGGCCGTGGGCAAATTTCTTTTTCCCACTTGAATTCCGGACGCCAATCTTAGCTCACTTCCATTACAGGCCTACCAAAGCAAACAGCCTAGCTGTAACAAAAGTTTGTTAGATGTCCACCTTTTTCAAAGAACCAGCAACTCATGAGGTTCGTCTCTGGATTTGTTACAGGCTGCGCATGAGTTTGTTTCTGGTGAAAATGTATCGACTTCAAATGTTGTGGTGCCAAGTTTAGCGAGAATGTGGCATGTTTTCGATTTTGTGTTGCTGGTTATTGGAAAAAGGTAGACATCTGACAATCTTTTGTTACAGCTTGGCCATTTTCATTGGTAGGGCTGCATTAGCTAATCAGTGCTATTGTTGTCGACAAGCACATGGGCACTAATCACAGAAATCGGGTCCTCACTATAGACATATATCCATAGACACTGCATTAGCCGCTGGAGTGCACGTCAACATTGCAGCCATATTACAGAGGGCACCTTCCCATCAGCCCAACACAACCAGTGTGGAGACGGAGACTCAATCATCGAACACTTGAAACCCGATCTCGGGGAATTACCTTTCATGAGTAAGTGTAGCCTGAATATTTGTTTTCAGTTGTATCTGGCCATTATAACTTGATGTTGAGAGGTAACTGTTGTCAGAGTCAGGCAGTTAATGGAAAGAATTCTGTATTCAACCTCCACCAATATCGAATGAAATCAGTACTTTTTTGGCTTACCTTAAAGTGCCCCAATTATGGTTCTTCATTATTTAAATGTTGTAGCGTGAATCATATCATTTTTATACGCATTTAAAAGGTCTGTGTAGGAAAACAACTTGAAGTCACTTCCGGAAGCGCTCTCTGGCGAAAAACTCACGGCTCCAGAACTGACTGAAACGGCCCAATTGCTTCTGGCCATTTTTTTCATCAATTGGTGATGTAACCACTTGAATTTTTGTGCCAAGCAGATAGTTTGGCATGCCCTTGAATCTAGGGGATTTCGCCCACAAGGCTTAATTGGTATTTGTTTCTAAAGCGGAAATCCATTTATGGTAAGGGGCATGACAAGGGGCGCAAAAGGTGGACCAATCACAAGTGAGTGATCAAGTTGACCAATCACAGCACACTGGGGTTTTTGGGGGCGGGGGCAGGACTTTCAATGGAGAGTTTCAGAGACAGGTACTGCAGAATTGGCAAGCATGAAAAAAGTGTTTTTTTTTAACAATGACGCATTTAACCTTTTTGTGTAGGGTTCAAGAATACAAGAATGATCAGTGAAAAGTCACATAATAGGGGCAATTTAAAGTTTGGGTACCCAGAGAGGCATTTGGGTGAGTAAAAATGTCAAGCATACATCCAGTCAAGAAAATTTAGAGTATAATTTCTTGTGCTGCTAGATGCGGTAATGGCATACAATGGCAGCAGCCACGTTACTGATGACACACCAGGTTGCCAGGGCACGTGCAGCATACGCATTTGTGATATTAAATATTAATATTAAATTGAAAACCCCCTTCTCACTGACAAAACCCTCTAAACTATTCTGGCACCCCCTTTTCAAATGATTCTGCTAAATAAAAATCCGAAAAAAGTGGAGGTTGGACACGGAATTCTTTCCCAGCTAATAGCTAAGCTAATGCCATTGATAACAGTAACGTTAGCTAGCAATGAAAGCTGAGATTTTTAACAGGGTCTATAAGTATTAAATGTTGCTAAATAACTATAGCGAAAACAAGGGCTCTTAATGGCATTAAAATGGCCATTTGCAGATATTGGTCCTAGGGTAACGTTAACGATATTATTTTTTTCGCGCTCTCCCGCCTTCAGAAGACAGACTCTAGATCCATGCTTGAACGAGTTTTTACAATTCCTTGCGACAGTGAATTATTTTCCACCACATGACTAATTCAGTTGATTTAAGGATACTAACGTTGATACCATAATCCTCTCTTGAGCAGCTAACAGCTATCATAGCATTACAACCGAGATTCAAAGTTACTGAAGATCAAACCGTTTTCTTCATATGGCATGTAGATCAAAAATCCTGCATAAATGGCTCATTGAAATCGGTGGAGAAGTGTTAGCGTCATCTATTTAGAAAATTCACATCTCTCCCAATTACTTGTATTTGTTTACATGCAGAACTTGCCCTCCTTAATCAGATATATTGGAGCAACGGGCCAAAGCAGTTCATGCAGTGTCTACCTATACATCTCTATGGTCCTCACCATTTTTCAGAGGCAGAGATTGTATCCACCTTATTCCTGGGGGCACTACTGCAGATATGACTAGTGGCGAAGTCCCTCCCTTTCCGGTGATCCCCATAGATACAGTCGGCAACAACGGGAACGCCCACAAACGTCACATCTGGTTAGAGCCGAGGGGGAAAACAATCCTTCCCCCCCATCTGCTATACTGTAAAAACGCGGAATTTAAACTCGTCTTGCTAACGGTAAGAAGTTGTCATGACGTACTTTGAGTCGCGATTGCCTGCTGACAAGGATCGATATATTAAAAAATTTAATATACTGGGGTTGGATTGTTCTCCATACGTTTTAAATGACTGGGCGAATGATCCGACTCAGTGGCCTGCAGACATACACGTACTGTTGTGGGGTCCCGCCATAATCTGCCAAACTTGTCCTCTCTTCTGATAGCTTGAAGCCATTTTGTCCTCCTTTGTGGTTCCATTTTATTGTTCGGTAAAATGTAAAACTTTAATTGGTGATTTTTTTGTTTATTTGCGGTGCAAAAGGGCACACAGCAACTCTTCGGCATTATGGCTAATGGCAGAGACCGGTTTGTTTTCCCCCTCGGCTCTACTTTTGTGGCCTTCCCTTTGTTGCCGACTGTATCCATGAGACCTTATTTTCGAAAAAAAATTTGTACAGTAGTCAATGGCGAGAGACAAACTATTTTTTGATCCCGTTTGAATTTTGACGTGAATTATACAACCCCAATTCCGAAATAGTTGGGACAAAGTGTAAATTGTGAATAAAATCAAAATGCAATGACTTTCAGATCACGAGCCAATATTTTATTTACAATAGAACGTAGATACCATTTCAAATGTTGAAACTGAGACATTTTACATTTTTATCCACAAAATGAGCTTAAAATTTTCTGACCGCAACAGGTCTCAAAAAAGTTGGGACACAGGCAAAAAAAGGGCTGAAAAAGCTATTAATGTATGAGAATAAGCTGAAAGAGCATTTAGCAAGTAATTAAGTTAACTGGCATCAGGTGCGTAACATGACTGGCTATTAAAGGGATGTTTTAAAGGCTGAGTCTCTCAGAAGTAAAGATGGCCAGAGGCTCTCCAACCTGTGAAGGCTTGCGTAAAAAAAAAATTGTGGAATACTTTAACAACAATGTTCCTCAACATCAAATTGCAAAGGCTTTGAAGGTCTCATCATCGACAGAGCATAACATCATCAAAAGATCAAAAGAAACTGGAAAAATCTCTGTGCATAAGGGACAAGGCCGAAGACCTTTACTGGATGCCCGTGATCTTCGGGCCCTCAGACGCCACTGCATCACTCACCGGCATGATTCTGTCACTGACATTACTCAATGGGCCGAGGAATACTTCAAGAAACCGCTGTCTGTAAACACCGTGCCATCCACAGATGCCACCTAAAACTCTATCATGCAAAAAGGAAGCCATTGTTGAGCATGATCCAGAAGCGCCGACGTGTTCTGTGGGCCAAGGCTCATTTAAAATGGATTGTAGCAAAGTGGCAAAGTGTCCTGTGGTCAGACGAGTCCAAATTTGACATTCTTGTTGGAAATCATGGGCGTCGTGTCCTCCAGGCTAAAGAGGAGAAAGACCACCCCTCCTGTTATCAGCGTTCAGTTCAAAAGGCAGCATCTTTGATGGTATGGGGATGCATTAGTGCATATAGTGTGGGACACTTGCATGTTTTAAAAAGCACCATGAATGCTGAAAGGTATATAAAGGTTTTAGAGCAACATATGCTCCCCTCCAGATGACACCTATTCCAGGGAAGGCCTTGTGTATTTCAGCAGGACAATGCAAAACCACATACTGCAGCTATCACAACAGCATAGCTTCCTAGTAGAAGAGTCCGTGTGCTGAATTGGCCCGCCTGCAGTCCTAATCTTTCACCGATTGTGAACGTTTGGCGCATAATTAAATGAAAAGTCTGTCAAAGGAGACCCGAAACTCTCCAGCAGCTGGAAGCCTGTATTAAACAAGAGTGGGATCAAATTCCAATGGCTAAACTCCTCACTGCCCAGACGCCTCCACTCTGTGTTAAAAAGAAGAGGGGATGCTACACCATGGTAACAGGCCCCTGTCCCAACTTTTTTGAGACCTGTAGCAGCCATCAAATTTGAAATGAGCTCATTTTGTGGATAAAATTGTAAAATTTCTCAGTGTCAACATTTGCTATGTTATCTCTGTTCTATTATGAATAAAATATTGGCTGATGTGATTTGAAAGTCATTGCGTTTTGATTTTATTCACAATTTACACTTTGTCCCAACTATTTCGGAATTGGGGTTGTACATATATTTGTTGATTTAAAAGATAACTTTGCAAGTCAAGAAATTAGCAGTTTGTAGTAAAGACTGTGAGGTATTTCCATTTTGTGTGAGACTGCTCAGTGACCTACATCTCCTCTAGCACAGTATACGTCACCAAAACCAACAAGGCGGTTTGCTTGGCACACTTCAAATTTTTAGCTAGTAGCCATGTTTGGACATGTTGAAAGCTACATTTATTCAGACATAGAGGTGGCTAGTCAATCCCGTTAGAGCTAGCATACGGGACCGGCTCTGCAAGTTTTTGGCAACTGTTAAAATAATGTAATGCCAGCTGGCTAACGTTATAACGTAGCTAAGCATCAAAAACTATCGATTATTTTGGCTAACGTTAGTAAGCTAACCAACCTGCGAGTTTAACGGGCAATGGCAAAAAAAAAAACTGCATAATTTCATGCGAACACCGAATGCAGAACAACATGCAAATCAATTCCAGTAGCTGATGATTTGTTAAGAAATAACGTTATTTTTTCAAATGAAATGGTTAGTTTACAAGGATTTTAATAACGCGCAGAGGCTGTAAATTCACTGCTCTCAGGGTTAACTTAGCTAGCTAGTATGTTCACAATGTAGAATGTTGATTCATACTAAAATAGCAGCTGTCCTGTCTCTTTTGTCAGCCGGTCGACCAGCTTGCTCAACCAGGTTCACCCACTTTACCCAGAAAGATAATAGGTTTAACCAACAGGCTGGATAGAGCCATCACAAACCAGTTTGAGACCCTATTTGGAATTTAAAGCGGGGTTGTCATCAATTTAAATAATCTGTTATGACTCCTTTTGGTATGTTATGTCTACATAATCCTCTGTAGCTAAAGAGGTGCAGTTTTAGCTATCAGTAGATCTTTCGCCCAATTCCAAAGGTGTTTGTCACCAGCATGTGTACTATTCAGGTAGAGCATACTTGAAACCTTACCAACACAAAATGGTAAATATTTCCTGCCTGTCCTTGTATTACTGCTCAATCGGTTATGTAATGTTAACAAACAGAAATTTTCTTTTACTGATGTGAATGGGAGATTGACACAACATCGTTGAGCACTGCCTGAGATGGTGTACCCAAGCAGTTTAAGCATAGCCATGCTGCCATGTTGGCAATTTTTGTCACAAGTGAGATCAGCTTGACAAACTTAAGAGTTCCAGAGGAGGAAGGCTGGCACTTCCAAGGTCATACAACAGGTGTCTGGACTGTACCCGGGTCAATGACGTGACATGCAGATTTTCGTGTCCAAGCGCTACTTTGGTTGAAAGTAATTTAAATGATTCACAATAAGCATCATTTAATTCTATAAAACCTGTTTAATTTGAACAAATTTCCAGTTTATCAATCTGGAATTTAAAATATGAATTAGAATAATATTAATAAGGGAGCATAATTTTATAATAATAGTAATAATTTATTCGCACAGAAAAAGTACAGCAAAGGGAGGGGAAGCATTAATCAGGTACAGTAGTTGTAAGCTTTACATACATGCCAGTGAAGTGATCATACATACAATATCATTCATTTCAAAGTCGCATACTCTCAGGGCATCCCTTACATCACAAAGTTCGGCAATACACATGGCAATTTCATCATTACAATCACCTTATATTGAAAACCTTTTAAATAAACAAAGTTTAATAGTTTAATTGTTCTTAAATTGTTTGGAATATTAAAAACAAATTTGTCCGGAAATCTGCGTATCTGAAATGTCAGGCGAGCAACCTGTTCCATACAACTTTTATTTTAAGTTGAAGAGAGAGATGAGTAAACAGGATATTGCATCATCAAAAGGACCCCAAGTGACCTTTACTGATGAGTGAAAGGTATGTAGATCTCTCTCAAATATTGATAAAAAAATAGCTACTTTCTCTTCATAGTTAGACTTGTTCAGTTTGTCAGGTGGTACCCAATATAAAACTAAGAAAAAGTTATTTTATTCTAAAACTCTTTATTTTATTGGAATGAATGAACTAGCTAGCAAAGTCAAAAAAGGTTACATAGGTGTCCAAGTCTGAATTTAAATAAAATCTGTTAAGATAAAAAGACTAAAGCATGGCTGAAAACAAATTAAAAAAGCCGACATTTTAGTTCATCAGGCGACCGTGTAATTAAACACGCGGCTTTTTAAATTTGTTTTCAGCCATGCTTTTAATAAAGGCTTATCATCTTAGGCTTCGCTTTGGACCCTACTATTTCTTCTGAGTGCCTGGAAGACCTTATTTTGGTTGTCCTCTCGTCCCACTTTTCCAAGAGCACCAGATTTATTCTTTTACCTAAAGATTTTTTTATCCCACGTCCTTCTCTCCCTACGCTTAGATGTCTGAATAATTGGGAATTAGTAGCAAATGTCTGGCGGCACAACCGCATCGTCAGGTGGTGAAACCAGGTAAAATACTAATTTAAACCAAGAAATGGGAGACTGACGTGAACAAATGTTTGGAAATTGTGATATAAATAATCATTCTATACAACAATATACTTTTGAAATTTGAAAAGTATTTATTCACATTTTAAATCTAAAGTTGGATGTTGGAAAACCAAAATACTCGCCCCCTACAATAAAGAATTCATAAGTTACTTTTAATACCCAGCTCAACTAAAAAATAGTAATATTTTAGGCAGAGTAGACACTCTCAGGTATACTTACAAAAAAAAATCACTTATAAAAAAAAGAGGGAAGTGTGTTTTTTTCCCCAAGAAACTTTTGGTTGCGCCATCTGACATTTTTTGGCAGGTGAAATTGCAAATACCGTCTAAAACTGTACTAAAACCCTGTAAATGTTGTGCAACCATTAATACTTGTTTAAACACACTCTTCCAACTTCAAATAAATGTATTCTGTACATTTTTAAAGATTTATTAAAAAAAAAACATTTTTAAAAGGTTTATTTGTCATTGACCTACCCACAGCATGAGAAGACATGGAGCCTCCTGGCCAGAGACACCACCGCAGACTTTTGGACTCCAATTCATTACTACTTAACTGTATTGGTCATTTACATGACTCAATGTAACATACACAATGCCATGTAATACTTTCAATTCAATTTATTTATAATTATGTAATAATTAAGAGCATTAATCAGCAAGCTGGACATGCAGGAACAGGGCATGCTGATGGAGCAGGGAAAACAGAATAAAGAAAACATAAAATTTCAAATCAAAGCACATTGCAGCTCTTATATTTAGCCTACTGAACTGTGTAAAGAGGAGTTCACATGACTTCTGCAAAATGTCACAATCATTACATGTAGGTTGTGGTTTTGGGGTTCATTGCGTCTTTAAGGTTAATTAAATGCATGCGCATCAAATACGTGGAGTGTAATCAGGCTTCCAGAGCTGTTTGATTTTGGGTACAAGTTCCTCAATGTCTCAGCATAATTAGGTGAGGTAAAAAACGAAAAGACAAAAGGGTCAGCAACTGTACTGGAAACACTTCGCCTGGGTCCTCCCTAGCAAACTCATTCACTCTCCGCAATTATCAAACAACAATCTAGCAAAAAACAAAGGGCTGACTCACCCCTCTCCATAATGAAAAACAGTATCTGAAATAATGTCATGCAGGGCTCCCTACCTCACATCGCCTGAACTGCCAGAGTAGTTATTATTTTTATTTTTTTGCGTGTCAAAATTACAAATCACAACCTCTACGTTACATAAACCCTTTCATTCATTCAAGAATGATAACCGTCGTTTTTCAGCACTTAGCGATGTGTTTCACTTATTATGCATTTAATGAATAACTACGCACATTTTCGAGGTAAATCACAGCCCTCACGCTACTAGCTAACGTTTACTAGTTAGCTAGGTGACAACTTGCTAGTTGGGTACCTAACTAGTTTGGTAGGTTAGCGATGTTCCACGCACAAATGTAATATCATTTTACCTGCTAAGTTTTATCCAGCAACTCCAGGTCACTTGATTCAATAGAGAGCGAAAAAACGAGGTTGTTTGTTTGCGTGGAATCAGCCCGCTACGAAGCACGCAGGCATTGTAGCGGTCAGTGGCTTGTGAACAGATAAATCAATGACATCATTTACGCGACTTTTGGGGTCTGTAGCCTTTTCACTTCCGTATTTCGCAGTCGATATTTAAACGGTTATACGACAAACAGATAACTTATTGGTTTGCAAAGTTATCTTTTAAATCAACAAACATCATATGTGTAATTCATGGTATAATTCAGACGGGATCAAAAATAGTTTATTTCTAGCCATCGACTACCATATAATTTTTTTTTAATTAAGGTCCGATGGTGGTCAACCGGAAGGGGTGCAATGCGCCATTGTTGCGCCTTGTCATAATACCCGAAGAAGAAGAAGAAGAAGAAGATGATGATGATGATGATGATGATGATGATGATGAAAAAAAAGGCGGGACCAGTCACTCTATGGGTGAAACTTCCCTCGTGATCGCGGAAGTAGCTGTTCGTGAGCGACTGATCAAAACGGGTGGTTAATTCGAAAGTAATTTCGTTTGCGATTATAGCTGGTTTCATTAACAAACGCATTTGCTTTTTTGAAAATGTCTCTTCGGAGCTCTGGCACGTGTTGTGCTGCTCGAGGCTGTACTAATAACCACACAAAGTTAAAGTTGTGGCTTGACCGGCCGTGTTTTGACCATGCACCCAGAACAAAACGGGACTGCCCCTGTGTTAAGCTTTACGCTTTTCATCGCCTACCTAAGGAAGAGGAAGCCAGAAGAATGTGGCTGAAAAACCTTAATTTGAAGAGACCACCGAAAACATTGTACGTCTGCTCATTTCATTTCGTGGACAAAAAGCCAACGGAGGAAAACCCTAGTCCTACTTTGTGGCTAGGCGACGACAGGCCACCGGAGAAGCGACGCCGGGTCCTCAAAAGGATTGACAGCACTGCCAGGAGAACATCAGGTATGCTTTCAGGCTTAGGGAGGCCGGAAAATTATGGTATTTGTCCGGTAATGACAGCCAGTGTGACATTATATCTTGTACAGTTTAAAACGTAACAGTGGCCAAAGAAGTGGTAATAGTCTACTTTAATTTGACAATGCCCTTGCTACTCTGTTACAGATTGCATTCCAAACCACAATTTACTTAAAAGTGGGGCCAGAATGGACTCGCTGTGTTTTTATATGTTATAGCAGGGGTAGGGAACCTTCTCCAGAAAGAGCCACTGTGGGTGCAGGCTTTCATATTAACCAAGCTGCTACACACCTGATTCTATTAATCAACCTCTGGAATGTTTGTTAAGGGCCTTGATCAGTAGAATCAGGTGTGTAGCAACTTGGTTGGTATGAAAGCCTGCACCCACAGTGGCTCTTTCTGGAGAAGGTTCCCTAACCCTGTGTTATAGTATTGGATTAGCAAGCAGCTTTATACTGTATGATGTAGTTGGCTCAAGTACAGCCAATTTGACTCCCTTTCTGTACTGTCGGATGGCTTGATTTACTCTGTATAACAATCTAATATATTTCATTGGATTTTAGTTGGTTTCAGATAAACGTAATCTTAACGATAACGAATGATGCAGTGCAATATTTACCTCTGAAATATAGTGAATCCTTCGGTTGTATTCTCAGAAACTAAATCTTAAATACATGTCATCAAAACTAAATGATCCTAGCAGCACAATGCAACAATTTTAAATGACTATAAAAAACTTTAAAGTAATTTTCAGTTGTTTTAAATAACTTAAAATTGCTGGATTGTGCTGCTAACTCAATTTAGTTTTAAGATCTTTCTATTACACAGATAGCCAGACTTTAACTTTTATTAGTTAAATGTTGTTTTGCAGCTGTGATAATGTCTCACGCCCTAATAATTATGATTTGTATCATCGTCGTTAGATGGACGTGATGAGATGGAGATGGCTGAGGAGCCAAGCTCGACATCAGCGCATTCCTGTGATGCCGGAACACAGTGGGCTGACCCAGGGAAGGAAGACCACACATATTCAAAAGGGCCTATCATCACGTGCAGAATGAGTACACCATCCCCAGAACTGTCACATCCTGTTGCAGATAGTATTTTACAGAGTGATGCAGACTCCCTCTTGTATACCGGAATCCCACTAGGTGAGTTTCACACGCTCGTTTCCTGCCTACAACCATTTGCCCCCGCTATATCATCCATGTCGGTTGTGGATCAAATCCTAATGACCTTAATGAAACTAAGACAAAACTTTGTCATGGCTGATCTAGCACGGCGATTTAAAACATCGCAAAGTCGGGTCAGCAAGATTGTTAGACGGTGGATAGATGTAATGTCTGAACACGTTAAGGACCTTATTCTATGGCTGCCTCGCAAAACCATCAAAGCAACATTGCCACAGGCTTTTCAGGAGCAATTTTCAAACACAACCTGTGTAGTTGACTGCGTGGAGACCGTCTTGCAGAAAGCCAAAAGCCTGGACTCTAGACGTGAATTGTACGGTCACTACTATACCAACAACACTGCAAAATATTTAGTGGCAGTCTCCCCCTCTGGAATTATCATGTTCATTTCAGATGCCTATGGTGGCAAATGCAGTGACAGGTATATAATACAGAACTCTGGGTTTCTGGACTGTTTGTGTGCCGGAGATGAGGTGATGGGGGGCCGTGGTTTCACAGTTAGGGACCTGCTGGCGAGGCGCGGGGCGAACTTGATCGTGCCTGCATTCAAACGTAAAGGAAGTCAGCTGACCAATGAGGAGGTCACTCACACACGACACATCGCTCATGCCCGCATTCGTGTTGAGCGAGCAATAAGGCATCTGAAGGCGTACAAGATTCTCTCTCAAACAGTGCCAATTAACCTGGTCCCATATATACACAAAATACTCAAGATCTGTGCTGGTCTTGTGAATATCAGAGGTGAGCTTTTCAAAAGTGAAAAATGAGAATATATTTGATATTGGAATAAAAGACACTACACGCGAGCACATTTCTCCACTTTAACATTTTTAAGAACTGTAATGAGGGACAGCGACACTTACATCACCTCTACAGAGAGAGGTGGTCAAACTATGCATTCTTTCCTTCAGCAGAAGTAAAACTGATAAAAGTAGACAAATTGATTCAGCTTAGTTCAAGTGAAGGTACAGGGTCTGCAATGAACTCAAAGTATAAAAGTTTAAAGTACTAGTGTTCATCTCCCTGTCATCAACACTGACTAGACACCTCTGTTTTTTCACGACTGTTCTCTGAGATGTGAACTGATCGATACAGCAAAGAACCGTGTTTTCTGTGTTATTGTCTGTTTAGGATGACATTTAGTCTTGATGTTTTGTTGGTGGCGTGACACGAAACAGCAAAAAATAAATAAATTGAAAGTTCTCCTGAAATGCATTAACACTAAAGTAAAGGGCCTCTTTTGAAAATGAAAGGAGGAGAACGAACATTTATTTGTATTGAAATGTAGGAGGTAACCATAGTTGGCAGAGAAATAAATAAATACTTGAAAAATGTACCTAAGGACAGTACCAGAATTTGTACTTGCTATTGCTGCTAGTATAACTTGCCATGCATTTTAACCAATTAGAATTATTGAACACTGAAATTGGGACACTTTGAACCCAAAAAAAGATGAAATAAGTTTTAGGTACAATTATAAAATGTTTTTGTGAAGAAGTGTTTTTCCTCTTGTCCCCACACTTGTATTCTGTAATGTGTGTGGGAGTGATCTTTAAGAATTTGTGCTTTCAATAAATCTACAAGCACAAAGACATCGGTCATACCATTTTCTTTGAATTTTTTTACCGCCTTTATACTGTGCTATTGCTGTTTTTTTTTTTGTGTAACATTACCTGCTCACTGTATTTTCCAAAGATTCAGGTATTTGGGACAGAGCTTCATCTTCTTATTGATGAAGTCATCAACTAATGCTGGAAGCATGTGTGAAAAATAAAAATCCTGTAGGTGTTTCATGTGTGCATCTGCATGGTCTTTGTCAAATGGCATGTCCAACTCCAGATCCTCAGTTGTGGTCCAGATGACCAGCTTGCAGCACAGCAGACCCAGGCACATCATTGTCAGCTGTGTCTTGATGAATAAGCCTATATGCAAAATAAAATGAGTTACAGCTTGTATTATTGAAGGTTCACAAATATGTCACATTAATTCACACGCAAGTAGCAATATTTTTCGCCTACCTGGGGGTAGTACCCATTTGGCCCATTAGGAAGAATGACATCATTCCCATCACTTAAGCATCAGATATCACCATTTGGCTGATGAAGAAACTCTGCAATGGGACACTTCAGCAGACAATTAAAGGTGCACTGTGCAAGTTTGTTTACTTTCTGCGCGATTATATTTTTGTCTCAATTTTCCGACATCGCTCCACGTTCCGCTAGCTGCCCGCCCCTAAATTCTCTGTACAAAAAAAAAAAAAAAAAAACCGGGCTCTGGAGACCGCGCAGGCGTCACAAACTGCAAATAAACACAAGGGGCACAGGCTGTGCCCCATAACACAACAAACCGTCCCGGCCAATCACCGACAAGAGTTGACATTTACGGAAGCATGGGAAGGAGGGAACTATGGGAGGGAGGGGCGGGCTACCTCTGTTTTGTTTGAATTCGAATACCAACAGAAGTGAAAGTAAACAAACTTGCATAGTGCACTTTTGATCTCAAGGAGCTGTGCTGAGTCCAAAATTCCATCTGGGCTGGCTCCAAATCTGACGGTCAGCACACATCACCAGGCCTTTCCTCTCCACAGTGTGCCCTTGTCCCTCCATTAGCTGCCAGAGAAATTGGGCTGTAAGCGTTCGTTCAGGCATTTTTGTGGATTAGAAGTGCTCCGTTTGGGGACTCTCTGCTGTGCTGGCAGTCAGTCGCAACTTTCTTGTATCATGCCGCAGTTGTGATGCACTCAGTACTTAGGTCTCTTCAGTCAACTTCTCCGTCCGGGCAGGGCTAAGCCGAACGTGGGTCTCATAAAAAATGAGGTTCGGGGAGATTAACCCTGAGAAAATTTGAAGCCCTGTGGCGCATTCTGGTGGCTTCTAGAGTCTAGTTCCTTTTCCCTTGGTGATGTGAATTTAACTTTTTTTACTTTTAACTTCTATATTTTTTGTGCACAATTGTCATAATTTGCTCATGTAGAGTTACTGCATATATTCTTTTATAAATTTTGTTTCTCATTTGTTGTTACTTCTGAATGAGATCCATGTACTATAGAGGTTTTAATTTCACCAATGTCCATGCACGCATCCCTCTGGCACGATAATCTTCATGATATCCTGTAGTGTGAAATGCACCATAATTTTCAAATCCTGTAGTGTGTACATGTTTAAGATTAGACAGCAGATTATTATGATGTCAGTCAAGTTCTTTTCCGGAAGCATTTCCCATGCCCTTTGATGTTTCACACTTTCGTTCAACCTGCGTCGGGTTTAATGAAGGAAAAGGGAGAGCTCGGATGTTCGCCCCATGGCAGCAGGTGGTGGTACTATGCCTTAAAAAAACCGCGGTTCATAATTGTTGCAGCCCTAATCGCATCTACTGTCTGCTTGTGTTAATCCCACTAATGCTGTGTTAGTGCAAAAGAGGCTGTGTGAACGGCACAACACCAACACAGGCCTGCAGCAGCTGACCTCACAAACTGAAAGGGCTTTAAACTTGTAGAGGCTCCTGCTATGGAACGAGCAGGAGCCCAATCCCACTTAAGTTCCACCTCGTCCAATCAGTGTGCTAGCCCGTTACTCAACAGCAGAGAATCTGATATTCCTGAGGGCTTAACTGGGGAGTCCTGAGATGGTGTAGCCTGGTTGGATGGGGTTTGGCGCCATTGTCTAATGGACACGGGGTCACAGGTTAGCATTGTATCAAATTCTTTTTATTCTGCTCATCTTTCCCATAGAGAGTTTATCTCGCTCGTTAATCTGCTTCATATTGAAGGGGCTGCAGGCCAAACGGTTCCTTATTTAGGATATATGGAAGTGGAAGTGCAGTTTCCCCAGAATGCCTGTGGCACTGGCCAGCGTTTCAGTACTCTGATGCTAATCAGCCCTGACCAGCCGTACAATAGTAAAGTGCCTTTACTGGTTGGCACCAATATTTTGCGTCAGCTAGTTCAAGAGCGCAAAAAGAAAGGGGGGTCTAAGTTTTTTAATACCCTGCCTATACATGCCAGTTGGGCTGCTGTTTCCTCTGAGCACTGTCAGAAGGCTAAGCCTGACACTGAATCTAAAGCTGCGCAGGTGGAAGTAGTGGAAGAACACCTGCCTGTATAAAACCAGGTGAGTTGAGTGAAGGGTAGGTGCCGCATGAAGCGCAGTTTTGATGGTTCGCTGGTCCTCTTGAGTGGTGTGGAGGATAGACCTGCTCCAGATGGGTCAGTGGTGTACAATGAGATGGCGAATATGAAAAACAGGCCTTTCACTGATTTGAATATTTCTGCGAAAAAAACATATCTAGCTACTACTGAGCTTAATTTTAACTTTTGGTAACAGTATAGTGCGCGCAGGGCCATTTTTTTTGTCCCAGTCCAGCCCTGACTGTCCTCCATCTTGGCTGGGAATTGGCAATCACCAAATGTGCTTGTTGACAACAATAGTGGTGATTGGTAATGCAAATTAGTTAAGATTGGTGTCTGGATTGGTGTCTGGTTGGGGCGCCCCGGTGGCTCATCGGTCTAAGCGTGCATACCATAAAGGCTGTGTCCTTCCCGCAGTGACCTGGGTTCGAATCCGGCTCGGGTCATTTGCTGCATGTCTTCCCCCATTCTTCTCCCCAACCTTCCTGTCTCTCTACACTGTGTAACTATCTAATAAAGGAAAAATTCCCAAAAAAATAATTGGTGTCTGGAGTTCATGTGGGGGGGGAAAAAAAAAATCTTGTGGGGCGCTATAAGAGTAAACATCATTTACGCTTGTATGCCAGCAACAGTTGACCTTTAGTTGAGGGTGAAGCTGTCTGTGGAAGATTTAGTTGAGAGTAGCTGGTTGAGTAGTTTGTAGAGAATTTGATTTATTGTAGTTGGGTTTGGTGTTATTTATTATGTGATTTTGTTAATAGTGTTTTAATTTTAAGAGTTAATATATTCTTAAATTTTTAGTTTAAAGTTAAATTAAAATTACGGTTCTTTTTAATGTCATCAACCAGTCTTTTATCGTCTTCTTTTTTCTCTTCAAAAGTATTGATTCAGGTACCGTTTAGGCACCTCTACCAGGTTAAAAGTATTGATTTTACACCGGAATGGCATAAAACGCAAACAATACCAAACCCTAGCCTTCGGCAATAAGATGAATAAATTTGATATCTTGGGCTCATGAATCTGAGATCCTACTTATCCCATAAATGTCAGCATTGTATTTTTTGGAACATTATGCAATAGTTGTATGGGAGAGGGTTAAAGTCATTACATGTACAAATTTAAGTCATAATTTCAGTACATTTTGAAGGAATAAAGGGAAATAGTGATGACAGTGGATTAATTTTCAAAAAGCGCAGACGTAGGGTTCAGGCTGAAGATCTCACACTTCATAGTTCATCACTCTGCATACTGTGTATATTTACAGTACACAACAGACCTCAGCTGAAAGCAGTTTTTTTTTTACCCAAAAGTATGGCCTTATTTTTCCATGAAGGGCTGCTTATGGGTCATTCAATACCAAGTGGACCAGTTTTCAGAAAGTTTGCACCACACTGTCTCAGAAAAATTTGAAAAAAAATCATGGGTGTTTGCCATCATTTCAAATGGTAAAATCCCAAATCTTAAATTCCAACTCCAATTATTCATGGAATAATTGGCAATTCAAGGAGGGGGTGTCTAATCACTTGCGAATGTAGCAATAACTTATAAGCATTTTTGAAGGGATACAAACACACTTTCCAGTGTTCCTAATTTAATACCAATGGGTGCACATAGGTTAAAAAGTACCTGAAATTTATGAATCTGCTATCAGATTTGGCCTATCTCACTTACTTTTCCTATAATAGGCTGTTGAAAATCACCATTTTTACAGAACCTAAATGTTTATTTGATTTTTAGTTGGTTAGCCAAAGTATATCAGGGGTTCATATTGCAGCCTCATCCTCAGCAGCTGCAGTACACTGGCCCCTTAACCCCAATCCAATCTCCTGTCTCTAGTTTAGGAGTAACTTGCATCTGAAAATGCTTATGATTAAAAAAAAAAAAAAACCGCCCAAAAATGCCAAGATTCAAGGCATGATTTGGTCATGTGGACATGCCAGAAAAAATCTGAGAAAATTTGTGGAGCAGCTTTTATATTAGGGCAATAAACAGTAGAAAATTCATCTTGTGTTTCCGACTCGCTCTAGAAAAATTGTGACATTTTCATTTACCATACTGTGTGGCTTATATCAGCCTAATAATATGACTGAAATTAGTGGGGTTGTCAGTAATTTGGGTATTATGAATTGATTTGCTGAGATTATTTCTCAGGAGTCTACTAGTACATTCTGGTGCTAATAACGCATGGTGTAGTCTTCACTTTTGGGGTAAGGAAGCATGACTTTACGATAAAACGAAAATGGATATTGGAGCAGAAATCTCTGGCTTTCCCATACGTTTTTGCAAGAAAATCAATGTTCTAAACATCCTTGAATCTGTCTTTTCAGACTTCAATACTAATAAAATTTTGAGTTTAATTTAAGAGCCACGAGGACATTAATTCCCTCATGACTGCCTTATCTCTCCTAATTTATGAGCAAATACTTACATACATTGCAATATTACTTGATTATTAAGCATTCCTGAATGAACTGCAGTTTTGGAGCTTTTGCGATCCCTTTGGGCATTATTTTATAATGCATATCATTGGGCTGCGTGAGTAAGTATGTGGGTGCGGGGCGGTTGTGGGGGCAAACAAATTTACTGCGGGTGTGGGTACAAAAAAAAATTTGCGGGTTAAGTGCGGGTTTTAAAAAAAAAAATTGCGGGCCCACGGCAAATTTACAATCCGCGAGACGCGCGTTCATTATATCTCAAGCTCAAGTATGTCGCATTCACAACAATAAATGTCATTCTATTCAATAAGTGAGCACAACAAAATAACCACTATGAGAAGTATATTAGCCCATATTGTGTGTTTAACTATTTTGTTGTCTTACCCACACAAATTAGGAAGGTACTCAACAAAATATGGTTTCTTCTTCTAATAGCCATTATGGCTTCTTTTCAGAGTAGATGTCATAAATGTGTGCTACATACTACTTACATGTATTGTCAATTGTATTTTCATGTATTGTCAGAGTACTTGATATATGTAAATACTATGTAAGTAAATAGGAGATGACTCCTATTTTTGTATCTGAAAGAAGTATCAAAGTGCACTGCTTCCAATGTACATATCATTAGTTATTTATGAATAAACAATTCAAATGAATCTTATTGTTGTCCATTTCAAAAAACTCCTGGCATTCCATTAACTAGGTAATGCATATGTGCGGGTTTAAGTGGGTAAGATTTTGAAACTGCGGGTAACTGCGGGTACAAGAGTCATGGTACATGCGGGTGTGGGTGCGGGTGTGGGCTGGTACTTGCGGGTATGGGGTGGGTGCGGGCTCAAATCTTGAAAAAAATGTGGGTGCGGGTAGACAAGTTGGCCCGCGCAGCCCTATGATGCATATGTTAGCCATTTACAAGCAAGTTGACTAGATTTACTGGATGTTACAGGCTGATATAAGCCACACAGGATGGTAAATAAAAATGCCAGAATTTTTCTAGAACAAGTTGGAAACACAAGATGAATTTTCTACTGTTTATTTCCGTAATCTAAAAGCTGCTCCACAAATTTTCTCAGATTTTTCTGGTGTGTCAACACGACCAAATAATGCCTTCAATTTAGGCATTTTTGGACATTTTTTTTATCATCAATATTTTCAGATGTAAGTTACTCCTGAACTAGAGACAGGAGATTTGATTGGGGTTAAGGGGCCAGTGCTGTAGCTGCTGAGGATGAGGCTGCAATATGAACCCTTGATTATGCATATTTCAGTCAAGCGGATCAACTAAAAATCAAATAAAAATTTTGGTTCTGTAAAAGTTGTCATTTTCAACAGCCTATTACAGGAAAATCAAATGAGATGCCAAATCTGATAGCAGATTCACTCATTTCAAGTAATTTTACCAACGTGCACCCATGAACCTTAATTTAGGAGCACTGGAAAGTGTATTTGTATCGCTTCAAAAATGCAAATAAGTCACTGCAACATTTGCAAGTGACAAGACACCCCCTCCTTAAATTGGCAATTACTCCATGAAAAATTGGAGTTGGAACTCAAAGGGGACATGCAACAGCAGAACATTTTCAGTGCATCAGAAGGATGCGTTCATGAACTAAAGTTCCGATTAATTTTTGATCTCCTAATACCCACCGTTTTGCTGTGGTGATTAATTGAAGTCCACGCAAAAAATTAATGGGAGGCGCCATGACAGCGTCGCTTAGCGAGTGGCATCACTATTTGGTCCAAACATTGAAACAGAATGGCGACGAACGGGAAATCCCAATGGCTCACGCAAAGAAATCTAAACGAAGGTTTCTTTTAGGGGTTCTTGGACAACAGCAGATAATGGCACCGTCTTAATGAATAAAATGTTTTATTTTGACAGTGACAGTACTCCGTGTATTTTACCTGCATGACTGCAGTGCACTGCGCTTTACGCTTGTCAACTGGTCAGGCGCAATGAGTTTCGGATCATTGAATTATTCTGGTCGCTGTGAAGGAGTTCGTCAATCACCCGCACAAACGATTGACGAAACCCCACTCAAAGAAATCGCCGCCCATTGTAAGTTTGCTGAACTGTGATGGGGAACTGAAAATATTACAAGAAATTAAAAGACAGGTTAGAAGAATAGATTGAATGAACCTCTGCGCTGCTTGGCATATTGTAGCCGAACTTGTTGCAAGTGACAGTTCGCTGCAGTTGGCTAATGTCTCTACAGGATATGAATTTATTGGACACGATTGAAACATAACGTTATTTTATAGGTAACGTAATAACTTGTTGCGTGTGACAGTTGGCAATAGTTTGGTTACAGTTGGACTAAAATAATATTAAAGTTATTTTTGTGCAGTCACTCTTGGTTACATTGACACTTGAAAAACGTTACAATACATTTCATAACTCCCCAGGTTATCTGGACAGTACAGGACATTAATTTATCGGGCATGACTGAGCACAGTATAAGTTTATGAGTAATGTTGATAATGCAATCTACATTGTTATAAACTGACTGAATTGAACTAGTGGCGTAACATAATTGCAATTGGCCCCGGTGCAAAAAATTTTTGGCCCCGCCCCCCCCCAAACACAAGCGTACGCAAAATAGCACCATGTCACCATGGAGAGGCTCACCATGCAAATCTCATTCTGCAAACCTGCCTTTAATTAGCGCCTTGGACAGTAGAGGAAACGCCAAAATAATCAACGCTAATCTAACAGCCTGCGTTGGACTCAAAAGAAAAGACGACAGCCTCATTTCTCCAACTACCACACATCCAAAATGGCTTTAGACACCGTATGTCGATAAGCATAGAACAAATAGCCATTGAGAAAAGCATGGTGGCTCATTGCATGGCGATACTACTATATTAATGAGGAAAATATTAATTACATACTCTACATTATGAGCATATTTTACGCTTAAATACTTGCAGCAATCCCCCCAGCAGGTTTCATGGGAAGACACCAGTCCGTGCATAATTACACGCGAGGCACAGTAGTGCGACATTACTGATGATTTAGATCTCCAGACACGCCAACAGGATCGGTCAGGATCTACTGTCAATTAATGTTCTACGTTCATATGAGAGGTAACAATTACATGACTTTACATTTAAGTGATGGTGAGCTTTCGTTGGCCTCCCAGTACACATTGACAATTCAAGCATTTGATGAAGCAGAAGCATGCGTAAAAAAAAAAAACAATCTAATTTATTCACATTAGCACTACACTCATCCTTTTCCCGTTTTTCCTTTCTCTTTTGGCTGCCGCTTTTTTGTTTGGGCTTACTAAACATTATGCTGCTTTGCTAAGTTTATCATTTGCTCAATATAGAACACTTCAGTCTTGCTTTAAAGGCTGTATCAGCGATATGACGTCACTATTGTAGACAGTTGAAACACAACAGAGCTGCTCGCCCCTCCCCTTCAGAAGGTTGGAACATGAACGCGCTTTTCTTAAAGTGAAACTTTGCGTCTTTGCATTGACTTTGAAAGTAATCTGTCGCGCGAAAAATTCGTTTCGCGTCCGGTGTGAAAGCTGCTTAAGCGTGGCTCACTCAGCTGGGTAAATGGCGGTGTACAGCTCGTTGTGATAAACTCCTGGTAGCAACATTGAGGACCATTGCCAGACGATAAATTTACACAATTAGTGCTAGCTTCAACAAGGTATTTGACAAGTATCTTAGCTCGGCATTACATAATGAGTATTAACAACGCACATAGATCACCACTTTTAGCTAAACTTATCACGCGGTTATACCTTCATCGACGAATTAGAACTCTTGAGTACTAACCAGAGAAAAAAATGTTATTACACGAACACAAACTCTGGTTTGATCAGAATTAGCAAACTCACTAGCTTGCCAACCGAGAGTTAGCAAAGGTTGCCAACTCGCTCCAAAGAGGAAATATCGATCTCTCATCTGTTTGATTCATTCTGACCAGCATGATCTATGCAAGCCTTACAAAAACAATACACGAGCTTCCCTCAATTTTGCTTGGGATGACAATTTACAATTCACATCCAACCGAGTTAGCAGCTCTACTCACCTCGAGTAGAAACAAGGTGACCTGGGCGTCAGAATTAAAACCATTCAACTCCCGGAATTCTCTACAACGTTGGTATGCTTTCCCTATGTTTATTCGGGACTTCGCATAGCTGCGATCGCATTCCTTTTTCCTCGACATGCACTCGTTCGAACGTCTCTTTTTCGGTTTAGCTTCCACCATGCTTCACTCTGCCACATCGGGACTGCCAGTTCCTTTCGTTGCTTAGTCCCACCCACTTGATGTGCATGAGCACGGAGCTGGCGCAGAAGACCCACCCCTGCCCTCCGATTGGTTGGAACACTTTTGTTGATGTTTGGGGACGCGGGTAGGTCCCCACGAGTTAGTGTATCTTTCTCAGTGTCTACCTGGCTGTAGGTGGCCTACAGAGACCGGAGTTTTTCACCGCCCACTCATGAGACGAGCTGCGAACAGTTTGTGAGGAAAAATCTCCTGTACGTGACAAATTATGTTTTGGCTCAGAATCGCTGAGACAACCTTTAAGGTTGAGGAGAAATTGACGTCAATGCAAGTTATTACAAATGACAGGGAACAAGGTCATTGGACAAATTAGCATTTCCCAGCAAGCCCTCTTCCATCAAAACTTCAGAAGACAGCAAGCAAATCAATTTAGAGGTGGATACAAATAATATTTATCTTTAATTAAACATATAGTTTCATAAAAATTTCAGGAAGGCAAAAAAAAAAAAAAAACACACAAAAAAAAAAAACCTCAATTCAAAACCGTGATAGAGGCCTACGTCAAGTAAAAAGCAGTATATATACTGAACATACAGAGTGTGGTGTATTGAGATGAATTAAATGTAAACTTTTCAGTATTAAGAATGATCAACATAGAGAATGAAATGCTGTAGTGTTATGTTACATCACACATTTTTGGGCCCCTTACACCTGCTGGGCCCCGGTGCAATGCACCGCTTGCACCGTCGGCAGTTACGCCACTGAATTGAACCGTTAACGGACTATCCTCGTTATTTTAACTGTAGTTGGAGTCCTGCGCGATTTAACTGTGGTTTTCACTTAACATACACTGAACCTCTGTTATGAACTAATGGTACAATTACAGTTAAAATAACTGACAAAAAAGGTGCCAGTTAAACTAACTGGCAGAAAAGGTGCAAGTTTATAACCGTGTACAGAGTAAATGTCGCGGGGGCCATAGGTTTAACTGGCACCATACACTGGCAGGCACAATAGCGGATAGTGCACAAGCAACTAAAGGCGATTAGAGGTGTTTGTGCTCCGAGCGCAGTAGATTGCAGTATTTTCCAAAATGCTTTTTTTTACCGATCCCACAAATTGTATACTTTCTGTATCACAGTATGTTACAAATCATTCATTTTGTGATTGTTGTAGACCGAAAAAAATGCGCAAGTGGGATAGGAATTAGATAGTTGTAAGACCGTTGCATTCATCCAAATTATTTATACTTCACTGCACCAGTTTAGACTTTGAAGATGATCTTGTGAGCGTAGAAAGCATACCAACCTTCTGGTTAATCATTGTTAAATCCAAATCCTGTTGTGATAGATTGTACGGCTATTTAAGATATATAAATGGTTTGTCCTCATGTTACCTTGAGGATGGTTCAGTAAGCTGCAACCAACCATTTTAGGCTACATAATGTTTTATACGTCATTTCAAATGACAGTTATATTATGTATAATAATTACCTGCCCTTATCCACTATGCCAATCATATACTGTTTCTGATGCAGTCTTGATTTTCATGGCATCATCACATGATGAACAAGATGTCTAAAGATAAGGCAGGAGCAGGAAAGAAGAGGGACCTTGTTATATTAACTTTTTTTTATTTTAAAAAGTGCAAATCTGAATGAAAAAACAAGAATTAAAGTGCATTTATTGTATTGTTTCCTGAGTGAATTTTTTAAATTAACTGATGTGCAGAAACTGCCATGCTGAGTCTGGTGTCATGCTCTCTCTCTGTATAGTTTAGATCAGGGGTTCCCAAACTCGGTCCTGGGGCCTCCCTGTGTATGCAGGCTTTTGCTCCACCCTGGTTTGCAATCATAGGATTTTAACAAGCTGTTAATTTGTCTTAATTAGGTGCATTTTTGTTCAGAGCAGCAATTTATCCTCTCTTGACCAACAGTATTTTGACAGATATGCATACAAACAGTGAGGAATAAATTCCGCATCCACATTGCAATATATGAGTAACAACTGCATAAAAAGAGGGAAAAAATCAATGGGTTCCTAATTGGTGAAACTGTGGGCACATGATTGCAAAAACTAACAATTTACTAAACAAGCAAATTACAGAGTCAAACCTGTTTAAATTTATGTTTTTGTTATTGAGTGCAAGCAAATTATTTTGGAAGAATTCTAATCATCTAATGCTGTGTTCAGCAACCTAATTTGGAGGTTACTGATTTTCTCAGTACCTGATTTGATCTCTTTAAAAATGTTATAACCTGAAATTGCTTGCCACATAGAAAAAAATCCAAACAAACAAACAAAAAAAAAAAAAAAAAACTTTATATGCAAGGGTCTTTTATTTGGTCTTTTATTCTTCATGGCACAAATGGATATTTCTATTAAAATTTGGCTTAAAACAGCAAATAACATATTTAAACACAAAATGCACCCAATTTGGACAAATTAACAGCTTGTTAAAGTCCTATGATGGCAATTATGGTTGGGACAAAAACCAGCATACACAGGGAGGCCCCAGAACCGAGTTTGGGAACCCCTGGTTCAGATAATATTGAGAAAAATATTAAGCATGCACACTGTGTACCGGGACAGATACAGGCAGAGCTACGGTAGGACTGAGCCCACCCAAATGTTTGTTTGTTTATTTATTTATTTTTTGTTCTTTCAGTCATTGGAAAATGTCTGCCCCGTGATATTGACGCCAGTTTGAAGACTCACTGCTATTAAAATGCGTTGCACTTGATTATTACCAAATTAAAATTTATACAACTATGTGTTTTAGACACTTCAACAATTCTACATTCCGCTGAAATTTACATTGACGAGGTCTTTAATGTTATTGTTCCTGTCACTGTCATTCAAATGGATTATTTCATGCCTTTTTTCATGCAAGTCTCGGCCATGGTATGAAATCGCGTTGAAACGAGTCCAACCGAAGACGTCATCGCGTGCATCAAAATATTCATGAATTAGCCTCACTTTATATTTAGTGTGTAAACTTGTTTCTTATCCAATGCTTTAATTTTGTAATACCAGTGTCCATACTGACAAGGTGACAACAGCAAAAAAAAAATGGCTCACTCAAAGAATTTGATTCAAAATTCCTTTTAAATAAACTGGTTTCATGGCTGTAACATCAGTCAGAAAAGTTACATTTACATAGCGCTGTAAAAAAAAATCTTTGAATATTCCAAACTATTATCCACACATTTGTTAGAGTTAGTCAGCATTAAGCAAAAACACAATTCATGTGTTGCTTTTCATGTATCAATCTTGGCTGAGAGTCATTCCATGTCAAATCAACAGATTTTCCAGCAAGTTTCCACCACACCATCTCAGAACTGGCAAAAAAAAAAAAAAAAAAAAAAAAGTCAAAATATGCATTAAAACTAGCGTACCTGAAAATTTCAGCTTAATCAGTCAATTATTTAGATTTTGGCAGAGGTTTAAAGTTTCAGAATTTCACCCAATTTCTGTCATTTTTGTGCCATGATATATTCAAATACAATTTTCAGCACCCCATAAAATCATTAACGTGCATTATATACTTTTTAAACTTGGTATTTAGACTAATTGGATCCAGAGGAATCCATTTTTAACATTCTTCTAGGTGAAAAATGAGGAGCAGAGATGGTATCATGCTTCTGAAGCAAAACTGTCAATAATATTTATGCCTGTACATGAAAACTTTTATATCTCCAGGGGTAGAAGTCACACAGCTTTGAAATTTCACATATATGTTCTTTATGTGTGTTTTTGCAACCAGTAAAAAACTGGATATGTGTTATGCTTACTCTAGGTTTTATGAATTTCTTAAATACATTTCATACATAACTGGATCAGAAATTACACTCTCCATCACAAATTCATCACAGTCAGCCAAAGCATGCTACGACAGGTTGAATAATGTGCTTGGTGGTGCACTGCACCATGTAATAGCTTAGTAAACAGTAATAGAGTCTGGCCAAGCGGTTGTGTCACTACAATTTTGATGTTCATTGGGCTATAACTTTTTAACCAGATAACTTTAGAAACATGTATTTCAAGTTTATATAAGGTTTTTACAAGTACTTTAACATGGTATACTCAATGGATTGTTAGAATAATTTTTAAATGTGAAATTAGCAAAAATGTGCTCGGTTACGGTACTACCAAAAGAGGACATCAGATTTGACAAGGTGTATGCAAAGATGCATAACACGCTGTTCTCATTACAAATTGGAGTCAACCTGATTTCAATATTGCAAAAAACCTATTGAACTATATTCTCAGCAAAAATTGTAGCAAAATATGGAATTTCTTAGATTTAATATGGAAAAGAATATGGTAATGTCATTACAAGCTGTATTGGTTACGTCACTACAGAACTAGATGTTCATGAGAAAAGGTAAGGTTTACTTCAAGAAATGAACTAAAATAGGTAACATTCCATACTTTTACTATAAAAGAAACATTCTGTATCACAGATATACATTATTGAAATGTCAAAATTTAAGAGTTAAAAAACTCATTTTTAATTTAAATTTGGTAAAAATGGTTACAGATGCTGAAAAATATTAATAGTAAAAGGTATTAAATGTAGAAACAAGTACATCTTATGTAGTTTTAGATATTTTATTGTTGAGATGAATATTATGTGAAAAATAGATTTCCGAGTGCGCCAATAGTTTTCAAACTTCATGCACTTTAAATGGCTGTAATTTTTTTTCCCCACATCTTGTATTGAAACAAAGTTAGTTCCATAAACTAGACAGATTAAGCTACAAGATCAGCCCATTCACTATGTGTTACAAAGAAATATAATTTTCATCGCACATGTTCACTTTTGCTTGGCCAAACCCCATAGTTTACTAAATGGTACTAATGGTATTTCAATGTTTTCTAGACCATACCAGGTTCAGTGCTGACAATTACCTCTGGCTTTAAGTGAGATGTCAGTATTCTGCATTCATTTTAACTGATCTGTGAAAAAATAGTGACGGTCGGGAAAAGCACTAGCTATCTGAACTGAGTGCTGGTCGGTGGATTCCGAGTGCTGGTCTGCGCATTCCTGCCGACCAGCACTCAGAATGCACTGACCACCACTCAGTTTAGATAGCTAGTGCTTTTCCCGACCGGCACTATTTTTTCAAAGATCAGTTAAAATGAATGCAGAGTATTGACATCTCACTTAAAGCCAGAAGTAATTGTCAGCACTGAACCTGGTATGGTCTAGAAAACATTCAAATACCATTAGTACCATTTAGTAAGCTATTAAAGAAAATGAATATGTAGAATACGACAATTCCTTGTCAAATTATCCTGTTTTATCAACGGAAATCCTTTCTCTGCAACTTTGAGCTCTAAGTGACAAACCGTAACATCAGTCACGTAACATCAGTCACGCATATTATGTAACTATTCTGATGATGCTTTTTATTTGGAACATACCAATAATTTCAAGAATTTCATTCACGTTACCTTATATCTTGGAATGAAAAATGCTGTCAACCCTGTATGGTTTGAAGACAATTTTGCAATAAAGTTAATGAATTTTCTTAAGGCTGTATTTGTGTAACGTCAGTCATGCCCATAATTTCACATCCTACTAACTTATACATCACACCAGCAAAGTTTCCTTCTGCCACCAAGTAGACCTAGTCCTTAATATGCTTGTCACAAAATATGAACGTACAAGGAGCGCAAGTTTTACTACCAGGCCATATCAAAGGGCCTGTTCCCTCTCTGAATGTAACATCACTCACCGTGGAATTGCCCTTTTACACCTTTCAGCATATTCTTGAATACATTTTTTGATATCCATTCTCCCTACCTAAACACTAGTGTTATATTCCCATAGGGCTCATAGTTGGAGCTGAAAAGGCATGGATGAAAAATGTCATACAGCGTGTCAGTCTCTGTGCATCTGGAAGCAAGGACGTAGGACTGAGTTTAACATTGGGGGGGACCAAGGGCGTGGATTTAATGTGAGAACTGGTAGGGACACGCGTGTGATGCGAGCGCGTGAGCTAGAAAATTTTTGTAAATCTGAGTGCAGATACTGCCTTTACTGTTTACAGAGATTATCCGAATGAGTGTTTACCCTCCGTTTTTTTAAATTAAGCTGCGCAAGGTGCCTCCAAAATTTTAATACAAAGATGCCACATACATAAACTTGCCACAACCTTAACTGACAGCTGCAAACCATATCAGCGCACTCATGAAACCCCCTCAGATCTAGTAACCTGGACATTGATACCAAGTGAGTGGATATATAACTACGTTTGCAAGCCAGCTCGCAATCCTCTCTATTAAGCATCTTAATATGCGGTAACGTAATTGCAGCCGTGATAAACACCTCAAAATGGACCACCGACTATGAATAGGGGAACTGCAAAGCAGCCATATTGGATTTGTATGCGCACAATGCATTATAGGAACTGTATGTCAGCGAGTGACTGACAGATACGCTTCAATACGAAAGAAAGCCTCGGTCATTACTTGTTGCGCGCTTGGATGCTACAACCGTCAGATCAGGGATCGACATTTCAGGTTCTATGTTTTTCCCCAAAGACGCTAAGCTTAGAAATAAGGGGATAAACAATTCCGGTCGGGCTAGAAATAACAGAATTCAGCAAGTTCAAGCCCACTTCAGCACTCGGAGTCTGCAGCAGCCGTTTTGAGGCTGGAGGAAAACGTATGGTAAACACATCGACGATTTTTCCAGTCAAACCCAGTTCTTAAAAACTACCAAGGCGAAAAATCCTTAGAGAAGAATGCCCAACAACAGCCTCATATGTCGCCGATTCACACAGTAAGTAAAAGCGTTGTTTTACAATGTCAGTGCTGCTATCCATGCGAACACAATGAGTTGACAGTAGCGGTGCAGGGCAATCGCTGACAGTGCATATCGACTTTTTTTGCGTTTCAATTTTATGAAATTATGTACGTTGTGGTGAAACTACCTACAGAAAGCATTTTTCGAGGATATAACTTCATGAATGGATAATACGACAGCCGCTCTTGAGCTTTTTCACCCACCGTCATCGCAAGGGCTTTTCAAAACTTCACATCGTATAAGAAAACACTGACTGGGTAAACCATACATCGTTTTACAAAGAATGAAATACCCTTTTACGTCCGCCTGAATATGTGTTGTCTTATCGGGAATATCAACCGTGACAATGACTGGGGAGGGGAAAGGGAAAATGTGCTGACGCGAATCGATAAATAACTCAATAGATCCAAATTATGTCAAATAATAATGTTCGGAGTTATATCCCCAAGGATCTGAGCGAAAGAGCTCCATATCCAACCTCTACGTGTCTCGGCTTTTTATTTGCCATAACGATTTTAATAGCGTATACAAATGTATTTTTTTTTTTTGGGGGATGTTCAATATCGCAAAAGCATATGCAGAGCATGTCCTAGCAACCCGGTGTGTCATCAATAACAAGGCTGCCTCCGTTACTTGTTATTACCACGTTGCTACCTTACCTCTGTACCAGGTCCTCCTTCTTGTTGAAACTAGCGAACATGTTTAATGAACATTCGTTGACCCTTATAGTACTGTGGAAAAAGTGAAAAGAGTTTGTCATCAGACCGCCTGTTGTCGACTGCTGCTGTCTCCCGCCTCCCAAATACTCTCAGAGCCGGTGAGGGAGGGGGCGGGCCAGTGACATGACGCTGTGTTGCGCTTTCAAAATAAAAGCACCTAAGTTAAAAATGTCAAAATCAAATATTTTTCTCCTCCGCGGTATAATTTTTGGGTGGGACAAATGCGCCTGTCTCCAATATTGGAGGGGACACGTCCCCCACCGTCCCCCCGGTTCCTACGCCCATGTCTGGAAGGATTCCAGGTGCTAAAAGTTAATTTTTTTTTTTGAGATGGGCCCAAAGTCCAGAAAATGATTGTAAATGGCCTGCGGAAGCATGCATATAATTAAATGTATATGGGTCTGGCCAAGCGGTTACATCACTACAATTTTGATGTTCATTGGGCTATACCTTTTTGACTAGATAACTTATATAAACTTGAAATACATGTTTCTAACGGTTTTTACAAGTACTTTAGCGTGGTCTACTCAATGGATTGTTAGAATAATTTTTAATGTGAAATTAGCAAAAATGTGCTCAGTTACGGCACTACCAAAAGAGGACATCAGATTTGACAAGGTGTAGGCAAAGATGCATAACATGCTGTTCTCATTACAAATACAAGCTGTATTGGTTACGTCACTACAGAACTAGATGTTCATGAGAAAAAGTAAGGTTTACTTCAAGAAAAGAACTAAAATAGGTAACATAACATACTTTTATTATAAAAGAAACATTCTGTATCACAGATATACATTATTATTACTTAAGTCAGTTATGACAGCAATTTATTTGGTCATAATGCAACATCTTTTTAAGAGTTAAAAAAAACATTTTAATTAGAATTTGGCAAAAATTCTTACAGCTGCTGAAAAATATTAATAGTAAAAGGTATTAAATGTAGAAACAAGTAAATTTTATGTAGTTTTAGATATTTTATTGTTGAGATGAAAATTATGTGAAAAATAGATTTCCGAGTGTGTCAGTAGTTTTCAAACTTAATCCACTTTAAATGGCTGTAATTTTTTTTTTTCACATCTTGTATTGAAAAAACAAAGTTAGTTCCATTAACTAGACAGATTAAGCTACAAGATCAGCCCATTCACTATGTGTTACGAAGAAATATAATTTTCATCACACATGTTCACTTTCGCTTGGCCAGACCCACATATATATATATATATATATATATATATATATATATATATATATATATATATATATACACACACACACACACACACACACACACACACACACACACACATTTTATATATATTTATATTATACACGGGGAGTTCAGTTTTGGTACATCCGTGGGCAGGCTGACTCCACGGACGCCGTACCAGAAGATGCGGCTGTGTAAACATGACCGGACTCCCACCTCCAATATCAAAACTGATAGAAGTAGCCAAAACATTAGACATGGCGATCCAAATTGGAGGAACGCAAGGATAATTAATTGTAAAGGCAGTAGATGACAAAATATATGCCCAGTCACCAGCATCAGACAGAGAAGGGAGAAAGAGTGATTTATGATGTCGGTTTATGATATTTTTGTGAGTTAGGTATTTGATTATGATCTGCGCAGATCAGCCCGGTTCTTGCATGTTACTTTTGCGTTATATACAACAAACCCAAATCATATCAGTGTCTTTCTGGTTAGTTTTCCGTTAAAAGTAAATTGTAATTTGGTGTTGGGGAAACCACCAATCAACTGGCCCCGACTGGGCTGAGCAACAACATCAGAAAATATTTTTTCCACAGTTACCGCTTGCTTTTTCCAAGACCTGAAGCTCGACCTACGCAAGAATGTCCTTCTTGATCTGGCAACGTTAATCAAATATTAGTCTCCAATCTGATTAATAATATAACCTATGGGAGCAATAGCAGCAACAAGACGGTTTCCAGAGGAAACCTGCCAATTAATACAAAACACACGCGAACAGAAGACTGAATCTCACCAATTTTTATTCTGATGAATTTGTTCTCCCGGATAAATTTCATTGACAAAAGAATATTGCATTTTCAAATGATCAATGGCGAGTGTTAGGACTGACGGGGAAAGGGTGAGCGATGGTCAAGACGCTATAAACATGTGACTCACTGTTTGGTGAACCGAAGAAATCCGTCTTCGAACATGTAAAGTTGTCTTCAAAAACTTGACACGGAACTAATCTGCGGAGGTTGGCAAGCTGAAAAGGGAATTTTGTCACGACTCTTCGAAAACACCAACAAAGGTGAAGCTTCTTCTTCTCTGGAGTTTCACGGCGATGGCGTTGCCAAACAATGTAGTGTATTACTGCCACCCTCTGTACGTTATTCATTAATTATCTTCTCACCTTAATTACTTCGCAAAAAAACCGACTACCTATCCCAATCCTATTTACAGTAGTTTTCGCTCATCAAACTGCAAGGCTGGATCCCCCCGAACCTTTTCTTCAGAATTTCTAGAATATCCTCTCCCGCTACATCTGTTACGCGCACTATCTTATGAGCTGCATGCACCACCATTCTGATCCTCTCTTTCTGTCGCAATTTCCCTGGCACATTCAATAGCCTGACTCCGCCAGCCTTCGTACTTCCGCTTAATTTCATTTCGCTTCACAGCAGCAAGTCTGATTTTACCAGGCTAACAGTTCAACTCCCTTGCGATGAAAGCTAAAAACTGTCTCCTATCCATAATTAATAAATTGTCACATCTATTTTCTGTTCTCACCATCCCCACCGTGCTCTGTGCTTCAATCACCCTTCCCCTTTCTCCCCTTATTCTCGCAATAGCTTCCACTTACGTTATTTTCTACCTCACACTCGAATTTCCTTCTCTCAAACTCTTTTGCACCCGACTGGAGATTTCCCCGACATTGATAATATGCAGCGCTTGCCATCAGAAATGCACACTTCTCCTCAATGCACCCTCTCTCTGCCACATCCTTTACCTCTGCCCTCTCTTTTCATACACACTGCCGACACGTCCGTATTCTAGACACTGGAGACTTTAAGCAACGGCGGATTTTGCGATGGCTATGGCACCCGGAAAAAAATCTCTCCTGACGCTGGTGCCGTAGCCGTCAAATCCAGTTGGGACTTCAAGCAACGGCGGATTTTGATCAAATTTTGTTAACAAAGTAGTTAGTTCAGTGTGAACTGTAATTGTAACTGTAACCTACTGAGAGCGCTTATTTGTCCCACTCTCACTGGTAAAAGGGGCAGATGATACAGCTTCAGGGGAAATGGGAAACTGTTTATTTTAGATTAGATTATTCAAATTTATTGTCATTCTGCCAAGTACAGGTACGGAGCATAACGAAAAGAAATGTGCATCTTTTTTTATAAACTTTATTTCGAACAATTCAATTTGAAAAAAAATACACAAAATTTGACAATTTAAGCACACATCTAATCAGAGTGTGCGCGAATGGTAAAGTGCACGGGAGTGTGCATATACATACAGCATATGTGTGCTATATATGCACAGCGGTAGAATAAAGATTAATGTAGTACATGGGAGTTAATATAGATATTTATGGTGTATACAGAGAAATTATGTACTGTATGCAATGCAAGAATGAGGGGAGAATATAGCCTACACTCTCAGAAATAGGGGTACAGCAGGAGTCCATTTCTGTTCCCCATGGTACATTCAGCACTTATGTACCCCTAGGGCTAATAATAGGACCTCAAGGTACCTGTGTGAACCTTTTTAGGGTCTAAAAGGTACTTTTACGTTCCAAAACAAATAAGAACCCACTTCTCAGGGTACAACAGCGGTACCTTTGAGGGTACTAACCCAGTGACAAGCCTGGGTTGTCACTGGGGCAGTGTTGAAGTGACTATGTGAGATTGGTTCTTTCCCCGTAGTAGATCAGCCTGCTACGGCAAACAACGCCGGCACAACGGCTTAATGCTGCGTTCCATTTGTACTCGGAAGTCGGAATTTCCGAGTTCCGAGTCGGAAGTTTCAACTGGAACGCCCCCCGAGGTCGGATTTCCAACTCGGAAAGTTGAATAATCTTCACTATCCCGGAGTTAACATTCAAAGATGGCTGCCCCAGGTGTAAACAGTAATTAGAAGCTCCTGTAATATTCCGTTTATTACTTCTGACTCGTGTTTGTCGCACTAAATCAGCCGTATACATTGTTCAACGTTTATATATGGAAATCCACCGTGTTTGAAGGTTGCAGAAGGACCGCATATTTGTCCAGAAGTTGCGTATATTCGGACAAGGCAAACGCGAGAATAGCTTTCGTAGACGTGACCGTCTTGTTTTACTACTCTTCTTCCCGGTTTATGGCGGTTGGCAACTTTTTTCCGACTATGTAACATGCTTTGTAACTGGAACGCTAGCTGTGACGTCATTCCAAGCTCCGACTTCCGACTTCCGAGGTAAATGGAACGCATCATAAGTCTCGATCAGCGGAGCGCAGATCTATTTCTGGGCGCCGTAGCTGTCGCAAAATCCCCCGTTGCTTACGGTCCCTACTAATACCAACAGAACGCTTTCTGGTGGTGGCGAATTCAACCCTCTTTCGATCTGTTTTGAGCACGTTTGACACTTCTAGTACTGAAACAGGTTTGCAATATCATTTCGGAACATGTCATATGACCGAGTTAAGTCATATGCACCGCAGGTTTAAATGCTAATGGAAATTGTTTTTTGGCGATGAAATTTAAGGGGAGTACTCAATTCGTAGGTCAAAAGGATATTTTGAGTACAACATGCAATTAATTTTGTTGAGAACAATTTCAATGCAGTTTTGCTCTTTGAATTTCTTTCGCAAGAGGGGGCGAGGGAAGAATCATTACTCAAAAACTATGACCCTGCGGACAATTTTAGTAAACGCCACGATTAATGACAGACAGGTAGGTCTTTCCCTCAACTTTGTCCCACACTCACAGTGCCAACATAACTTCAAGCATTGTAAAATGACAAAACACAAGCAGAACAGTAACACTTTTAAACTAGAGGGTGTGTCCAGAGGCCACATACCCCGCCCGCGCCCACAACCTTCAAATATGGCCGATATTTTAGAGGTTTTTTATCTGTCAGATCCAGATCCGGATCCGGATCAAACTACTCATGGTTGTTGGCCTCCCTGGTGGACTATAGTGAGTTGATGTTCAAATGATTAATTATGTTTTTGATGGAGTTATTAAAGAAAATGTTGAAATTTGCCCTATCTCTCAATGCTAACGAAATTTTCAAAGTGATGCAGAATCCAATTTGATCTGGATCTGCACCAAAAACTAATAACTTCTCACTTGAGCCATGACCAACCCCTCTGTGAAATATGAAAATGATCCGACCAAAACTGCGGCCTGTAGGCTGTCCACAGACAAACACACACACAGATAAATAAATAAATAAACTGAGACAAATGCATAACCCCTCCCGCACTTCATTTACAGGCAGGGTAATAAAATGCATAACCCATGTTTCAACTGTTTACAAGTGGGTAAAACACTGTTTCTGCTGCTTCACAGATTACCCATAATTCCTTGCAGTTACGTCCACCTGGAACACTGCACAGCCCCCACCTAGCTGGATTAGCTGTCCACAGCAATCCATGAGTCCACTACAAAGTCCTGGAGATGTCGTGGGAGATGCCACCGTCTCCTTGCCGTACATGGTGGGTCCGCACCAGTGGTCAGAGGGGAGTGGGATGGTGTTGACGAATCCTCATCCTCTGACTGCTTCACAGCTGGGGCCAACGGTTGGTTGGGTGCCAGGTGGTTCCAGTGGAGAACTACCACACAATTTCTCTGGAGTAGTTGCACCCTCTAGACCACCTCAGACAGTTTCTCCAGCACGGTGCAGGGTCCCGCCCAGTGGGAGGCCAGCTTCGGGGAATGTCCTTGCTTCCTCGCCAGACCTGGGCGCCAGGTGCAAAGTCCTTCCCCCGGCAGCGGAGGTCGTAGGCTCGCTTCTATTGCACCCCAGTCTCCGTCAAGGATTGCCTGGTGAGCTCGTGTACCTTCCACTGCTGCTCACTGAGATTGTATAAATGGTCCATCCCAGGCTCCCCTCTCACCTCTGGTTCAGGTAGGGCCCTAAACACCAGGTCCACAGAGGTGCGTAGCTCGTGGCCAAACATAAGGGCCGCAGGGGTGCACTTTGTGGACTCTTGGACCGCCGTCCGGTAAGCCCACAGGACCAGGGGCAGGTGGCGGTCCCGATCTTGCTGACGGCGGCTGGTAAGAATGGCAAGTTGAGTGGACAAGGTCTTATTGAACCGCTCCACTAGGCCATCACTTTGTAGATGCAGTGAAGTCTTCCTGGTCTTCCTGACGCCCAGACACCGGGCATACCTCTTGGAAGATCCTGGACTCAAATTTCCGCCCCCGGTCACTGTGGAGCTCTTCTGGCACCCTGAAGCAGCAGAACATTTCACCAGCAGCTTCTCTGTGGCGGTTGCAGCGCTCTGGTAAGGGACCGCGAATGCCTCTGGCCACTTTGTGAAGTAGTCCATGGCTACCAGGATATAGCGATTTCCCTGGTCAGAGACAGGAAATGGGCGCAGGACATCTACACCCACCCTTTCCATGGGTTCCCCCTCCTGGTACTGCTGCAAAGGAGGCACCTGACAGACTTGAGGGGCTCTTGTGTGTGGTGCAAGAGTCACAGAGGTAAACAAACAGCTCCACCTCACCCTAGCATCCAGGCCAGTAGAAACATTCTCTCAGCCTATCTCCAAAGTGCCCTGCTCTCGCTGAGCTGTGAACTAGCTTGAGTACATGGCTTCGCTGGCAGCGGTGAACCAGGAGCTGCAGGATCTCACATGGCCTCCTGGTGACTTCCAGCGATGGTAGAGGCAATGATGTTGGGCCACTGTGCGTACAGGGTCTTTGACTCCAGATCCAGTGCTGACACCGCCGCCCACTCCAGTCGTTGGCTAGCCTCCACCCAGGAACACGAGAAAGGACCGCATCTTGCTGCTGTTCCTGCCAGACCTGCTGGGGTTCAACAGTCTTGCAGTCATCACCATCGTATGCCCCCCTGCACTGCAGTGCAGCCACCCTGGAACCTAGCCTGAGGCAATCCTCAACCCGCTGGCAGAATCTGCACCTCTCCCTCTCACGTGGCCAGCGAGACAGAGCATCAGCATTGTTGTACAGCCGGCCAGCTCGGTGACAGATCTCAAAGTCACAGTCCTGGAGGGTCTCAATCCACCTGGCTAGCTGATCCTCCTGTTCCTTGAAGTTCAGCAGCCAGGTGAGCAATGTGTGGTCACTCTACAAGATGAACTTCTGCCCATAAGGGTGGAAGAGGCAGAGACCAAGGATGACGGCCAGCAGTTCTCGGTGAGTGACACAGTAGTTCTTTTCTGGCTTGCTGAGGGAGTGGCTATAATAGGCAACAACCTGTCCACCATGTTCCCCCTCCTGGCACAGCACAGCACCCAGACTCACATTGTTGGCATCAGTGTCCACAATAAATGTTTTGATGAGGTCTGGATAGACTAACACAGGTGACTCTACCAAGGCAGGGTGGAGCCTCGAGAAGGCTGCAGCACAGTCCTCAGCCCCCTGGAAGGTCTGGCCCTTTTTGGCCAGTTGGGGCTGGATATAGTGGCAAAGTCCTTGATGAACTTGGTGAACCTCCAGTAGTAGGAGGCCTGGCCCAGGAAGCTGTGGAGCTCTGTAATATCATTTGGGGCTGGCCACTCCCGAACTGCAGCCACCTTGGCTGAATTAGTGGACACTCCCTCATCACTGATGACATGCCCCACGAAGGAGACCCTCCGGCAGAACAGCAGGGTTCTAGCCAGCCGCGGCGCTCGTGGGGCTCCGCCGCGCTGAGAAAACTCAAAAATGGGGTCCAGAAGTTTGCTCTCTAGGATCAGTAACTTGTTATGATGGTTACCATTAATATAAACAAACTTTTTTGGCCAAAACACGCTGCCTTTCTCGAACGACCACACGGCATGGAAGCTGCCTTATTGTAGCCATGTGAAAGTCGGCACGCATCAGTTATTTTCCTCCCAAATGCTGTTTCCGCCCTTTTGTCAGGGTATTCCCCGGAACTACTTGAATATAGAGTAGCTGGAAACTGCCTTTTTAGCTTAATCTTTGAATTTCAAAGATCTGCGCACATTATCCGTTTCTCTGAACAGTTGGAAGCATACATTCGTTTTCAAAGTGTGTATATTTTACGCCTAATAGGCTACTGATCAGACACCATTAAAAACTAAATAGACGTGATCTTTAATATTTTAGTTTAAATTCGGTGAAATTTCATCGCATTTTATCAGAAACTTTTTTGACCGACTCAGTTCCAGAGGCTACCGAACCGCGACCGAATCCCGAAACCATTATTTCCGTGGGTAATTTAATGTGGCAAAAATTGCATGAGCTAGCCAGACAATATTTTGAAAAGGACACCTAGGATTGACGATGTCATACAAGACATAAAAACTCACCGTTGGCCTCTTAAATATTCAAAATCCCCGGGATGCTACATGCGAATTGCTTACTTTTTGGCTTAGAAGCAAGTGTTGCCCCGTTTCAACGATAGCACCGATGCGTTCATGTCCCTTTCAGAAGCTTTGTAATCCAACCTTAAACTCAGGTGTCTTAATGGAAATTTCCCATAATAAATCCGCAATGTTATATCTAACATTGTTAGTTACATATTGCAGTATACGGGTGTTTCTACAGAAAAGGGCACAATTACGGTAAAGACGGTCCACCCATTTTTTTGACAATGGAACTTAGCTTTCCTGTTCATTTGGGGGCAAGACATATTGGGCATGATATTTGCAATTGGGGGCAACTTTTAAAGGGACACTCATTCCAATGACCTTGACATCCAAGGTCAGAGTATGATGCAAATGTCCATACCGTAATCATTCAAAATTGAGCCAACAGAAAATTAAGTTGAAAATCAAACCCTTTTCAGTGATGACTCAGACACCAGGAACAAGTCTTCTTTAGTATTTCAAGTTACATTAGAAGTGTTTTGGTTCAGGAAAAAAAGGGATTAACCCTTTCCCCTCGACCAAAAGCAGGTGTCCTTTAAGTTTGGTTTTCCGTGTCTTTACCGTAATCAGTCAGCTATTTTAGTTCTACAGCTGTCCACCAGATGTCAATCCTGCCCTAAAACAAAAACAACAACAACAACAACAAAACTAACAACAACACAAAAGGAGGCCATTTTGCAACCTTTTGGGTGTAGTGGTTGAGTGCCAAGGCTCAGGTAGTATTCGAATTTTTACTTGTCACACAAATTAAATGTCTTTGCCGTAATCATGAAAATATGTTTTTGAAGCTAGTGCTTCTTTATGAGGCTACGCTTGATAAGAAACCTTTTCAGAGAGGTAGGAAATAAGGGAAACTTCAGTCCTCACATTGGTTGCAAATTTCCATGGGGCTGCATTATATGTATTTAACGTAATCAACTGCTCTGCCAAGGTATCCGGTGTTGCGTATATAAGTGGAAAAAAATCCTGGAATGTGGAAATTTCTTATTTTCAGAGTCCAACACGATGTTCTCGTAATTAAAAAAAGGTTTTCAAATTTGAACTCGGCTTCTAAAACTAAAAAAAAAAATCTACTTACAATACATACTGCAGTTACATACATATGACTGTAGTCCTGATGATAGTGCTGTTTTCCATGTTAAAAATGTTTATGTTTCAAGTTCGCATTTATTCAAAATAAACTTTTTATGCAGAATATTTATTCACTTGTATATTCACTATCTTGACACATGCATTGATTGTGAAGGGTGAAATATTCGAGGCTTTGGCAAAACGGACCATTTTGGCACATATAAATTACTGGTACTTTACAGTATAGAAAAATTATGCAAGGGCATGTTGGAATATAGTTAATTTGTCATTTGGGCCCTACTCCCAAAATAACATACTCGTCTGCAAAAATTCCTCACCCTTTACAGCCAGTGCATGTTCGGACTGCAAAGGTGGAGACATGCTTTCTCTGGCAGTCGCCACCGTCAAAGCCGTCTTCTGGGCTGCTCCTCTGAAGTCGCACAGTGCTCTCCCAGACGACTCTTTTGACGAGGGCGACGAGCATGTCCATGTCCTGTAGTGCAGCCATCCCACTTCTGAACTTCTGTAATGAGCAGTGTCAATGCGCCTTCGTTCTTAGAATTGAACTCACAAGAGGGAGTGAGAGAGGAGTTTTTGCCCAAAGGAACTTTTCTTATCGAACGCGGCACATAACGACAGACAGGGAGGTCTTTCCATCAACTTTCCCCTCACACTCACAGTGCCAACATAACTTCAAACACTGTAAAATGACAAAGCACTAAAATAAAATGGAAATAAAAAATAAATGGAAATTAGTTTTATTTCCAAATGATACAAGTGTCCTGCCTGATTAAAAATATTTTTTCCAGTCTCTGTGGCTCTCAAATCCTGAGTTATAAATAGGGGACATGCACAATAGGCAAGGATTAGCTTGATTTGGAATCTGTGTGAAGAGGTTAATAATGGACACTTTATTACTACCAGGGTCATTATATGTCAAATAAGACACAATTTGGGAAATGTGTTGCTCAACAACTCAGATTTTGTTCAAACTTTTTGAAAATGTTAGTTGGGACCAAAAACTATGCTGTACAAAATATTTTTGCTGAATTTTGAATGTCATTTTTTGACCCCTGGGAAATTTGGAATTTTCATACCACTAAAAGTGCCTCAGCTAAGAAGCCATTTTTAAGGTTCAATTTCTCTAGGAATATAATCCCTGGAGTCCAGAAATTTGATGATCACACAGAAAAAAATTGTTTCCTCCAGGAATAAACATTGGTCACAAATAAAGATCATGTTTCAATAATTTGTCCCTGAAAATGGCATAAAATGCAAAATGTTCAAATGAGGGAGGCACTGGGGGCTAAAAATACCCCCTGAGTTTATATATATGCACATTTTGACATTTTTACTAAAATACAATCTTTTATTGATTTTATAACAGCTTTTTGGCACTCTGACATCAATAGAATTACAAATATAGCTAGCAGACTTGTCAAAATTCTCACTATTTTGACATGCCAAAATGGTGATGTGGACTCGTTCATCAGACCATTACATTTTATGTCAAAAGAGGCCTATATGTGGTAATTTTATAAAGTGACAAGTTGCAACCATGTTGTCTTCATATTTTAAAATTTAAAGTTCATATGACTTCCTATATGTCCCTAATACAAGCCATGTCTCCATTTGTGATTGTTTTGGCTATGCAAGTCATTGTAATTGTATCATGTCAAGTTTGATATTCGAAAGTCACCAACAGTTGAATGCCATGAAATGAAAGTTCAGATGTGACTTCCTGTACAGCAGTAATACAAACCTAGGCTCTATCTGTGACCATTTCAGTGATACAAGTCATTGAATTTTCACTAGGTTAAGTTTGACCTTTAAAGGTAAAGCTTGGCCTTTGAAGGTCACCAATGGTACAATTCAAGGCCACCAAATGAAAGTTGACATATGACTTCCTATAAGTCTCTCGTATAAACCTAGGCTCTATCTGAAACGATTTCGGTGATACTCGTCATTTAATTTTCACTATGAAGTTTGGCCTTTGAAGGTCACAGAAGGTCAAATTCAAGGTGACATAATGAAACTTCATATATGACTTCATATATGCCCCTAATGCAAACCTAAGCCTAGAGGTCTTTGAAAATTGTAACATTTGCTTGACCTTGAGTTTGACCTTTCAAGGTCATTTGAGGTCAACTTTAACATTGCCAAAATATAGGTCATGGCCTACATGATTTCCTATATGTCTATGATAAAAACTTCACCTCTATCTGCAAAATGTTGAAATATCGCTTTAACATTGCCAAAATATAGGTCATGGCCTTCGTGATTTCCTGTATGTCTATGATAAAAACTTCACCTCTATCTGCAATCATTCGGCCTTTAAAGGCCATTTTGTATATTCTTCATAAAACCCAATGTTAAAGTACAGTGGCCCATACTAGACCTGCTTCTGTCCATTTAATCAAAATGGCCCTCGCATTATACGTTGAGGGTACCAAGGTGAGTTGATTGCACGATTCAAAAAAAAATATATCAGACAGTTTTTGAGAAATAATTTTTTTAAATTTATTGAGCACAGTGTTAGTTCAGGCAGGCCACGGAGCCTAGCTTGCAAACCTGCCCTAATTAGTGATGGTACACATTGCGAGCCAAGCCCACATCAGCTGGCACTCCAGGCACTCAATCAACAAATCTTAACCCTCCTATTACGTTCAGATTAATAAGCCATTTTTGGTTGAGGTCAGTTTGATCCCCGCGATGAAAAACTATATAAGATGTTTGTAACTGAAAGTTTTACCCAATCTCCTCTCAGCTCATTTATGCCCTTCTACTGACCATTTCAATAGCCAAGTAAATAAAACATGACTCCCCCATCCTCCCCTTATACATCAATCATCGATTTTACATGATTACAGCAAAATGCATGGGACCAAATGTGAAATGAATGAGAAATTAATTTGAACAGGCCCTCAGTCTCTGGCAACACTACAAAAACGAGATCAAAATTATAGTTTTATGTAATAATTGATCCTGGGGTCAAAATGACCCAAACAACACTGATGCTTACAAAATGTGTTCAGAATATGAAATATTTTTTCAGTGAAATTCATGGTCTACCCGCAGAGTTAGGGGGGAAAAAACAAGCAGAAAAAAAGTATGTTAACCATGTTTTTAGAGACGTTGAACATTAAGTCGGGTCAAATTGACCCAGAACATAAAAGGAGGGTTAAACAAGGTGCCCTATTTAAAGATGCTTTGCCTGCTTACTATTGCCACTTTCTCTGCTCATTTGCAACCCACCTCCATCCCCAGCTCCTCCTTTACATGTTTATCTCACTTATTCCATGATGACGCCAGTCACTGATGCTGCTATGATCTGTACCCCGGGGGGTGTTTGCTGCTGCTCTCCACCAGTGGCCTTCACACGCATGCATGGACGGGCAGGTTTTTGGCTCTCCCTGCCAACTAGCTTTTCATGCATGCGCGAGGTAGGGAGAGGAAGCCCCAGAACAGAGCCATTCCGCCAAATTCAAATATTGCAAATAAATTTGCTGCAAATGAAAAAATAATTTAGGGTTTTGACAAAGTGGACCAGACTGAACTATTTTTATATCCTATTTTCTAACATTGGGGCCAAAATTTCAAGGGCCCATAAAACAAAACAAAAACTATTCAATCAAAAATTTGAAAAAAAGGTCTACATGTATGGTCTAGTAGAATCTTACGGCAAATTTATAGGAACATTCATCAGGCCAAATGAGATAAAAAATGTTCCGAAAGACAGACAAAAAAAATCACAACAATAGCTTATGGAGCTGGTAAGCTAAAAACTTCATTAGTGGAGCACTTATTGAGAACAAAAAATAAACAGAAAATTAAAGAGAGTTAAACACAACGTGCATAACACTTGACATGCTATAGCAGGGCTATTCAACATTTTCCGGAAAGAGACGGTGTGGGTGCAGGCTTTCATTCCAACCAAGCACTTACACACCCGTTACCACTAATCAACCCCAAGCTCTAACTATTAATCAAGCTCTTTGCTAAAGAGCTTGATTAGTAGTATCAGGTGTGTAACTGCTTGGTTGGAATGAAAACCTGCACCCACACCGGCCCTTGCAGGATAATGTTGAATACCCCTGAACTATAGCATGTAGGACTGTATCAAGCCTGGTCTTGAATACTTAACCTCTCTGCAACATAACCTGGTGATCTATTCCCTACTTTGGCCACTCACTGCAAGAAAAAAAATCACCTCCTTATATTGTGGAAATGGAATGAGTATTTTGCTTGAACTGACTAATTCACATCATTTTCATCACTGCAAAAAATTCAGCCACTAGAACAAAAATAAATGGCGTGTCATTACAGCAATAACAATGTTTGGCTATAGCAATTAAGACCAGTCAGTTGGCCATTTTTGAGCACATTGCACAAAATTGAGCCAACATTCAGTCCAAAAATGAGCTATGCTTAAGATACTGGAATATCATCTTTGGGCAAGAAACAATGTAAAGCATGTGACAGTAATCAATATTAATATCATTAACTGTAAATACAGTTGTGCTCAAAAGTTTGCATACCTTGGCTGAATTTGCAAAATAGGTAACATTTTTTAAAAGAAAACATGAATGGCCAGGCAAAACACAATTCTTTTGTTTCTTATTGGATTCATATACAACTGCAGGTCATGTAGAATGGCGCAATCATCATCAAATAAAACACAGCCATGAGAGAGAAAAAAAGGGAAATGAACCCTGTTCAAAAGTGTGCGTACCCTGAGTTCCTTAATACTGTCAATTGCCCCCTTCAGCATCAATAACAGCGTGCAGTCTTTTGTAATAGTCGTCAATGACGCCCCTAATTCTTGCAGGTGGCATAGCTGCCCATTCTTCCTTGCAAAATGCCTCCAGCACCTGCAAATTCTTTGATCGTCTTGCATGAACTTGCACGTTTGAGATCTCCCCAAAGCGGCTTGATAATATTGAGGTCAGCAGACTGTGATGGCCACTCGAGAACCTTCACCTTTATCTTCTGTTACCACTGGAGGGTCAACTTGGCCTTGTGCTTTGGATCATTGTCATGCTGCAAAGTCCAAGTGCATCTCATGCGCAGCTTTTGTGCTGAAGAATGCTAATTATCTGCCAGTATTTTCTGATAGCCTGCTGCATTCATCGTTTTTTAATCAATTTTCACAAGATTCCCTGTGCTTTAGAGCTCACACACCCCCAAAACATCAGAGAGTCACCACCATTTTTTTACAGTTGGAATGGTACACTTTTCACCATGGGCCTTGTTGACTGCTCTACAAACATAGCGCTTATGGTTGTGAACATAAGTTCTAATTTGTTCCATTTTGGTTATGAGGTGTGTCAAGGAGTTGTCTGGCATATTTTAGGTAGGCTTTTTGTGGAATTGGTGCAATAATGGCTTCCTTCTATCAACTCGACCAATGTTGAAAAGTACCTCCTTATTGTGCCCGTTGAAACGACCACACCATCTTTTTCCAGAACATCCTGTATTTCTCTTGAGTTAGCTTGTGGATTTTTCTTTGTGTCCCGAACAATTCTCCCGGCAGATTGGGCTGAAATGTTTCTTGGCCTACCGGAACTTGGCTTGGTATCAACATATTCCCTAATTTTCCACCTCTTAATCACGTACTGAACAGTACTGACTGGCATTTTCAAGTCTTTGGATAGCTTTTTATATCCTTTCCCCATCTTTAAAAAGTTGAGCTACCTTGTTACGAAGGTCCGTTCTTTGGTGCTCCCCCTGGCTCAGTGAGTGAACAAACTCAATGACTATACACAGACACGAGCTACAATTTAAAAAGCCGCAAGTGTGGAACCCTTAATAGCTATTTAAACCTGTGTATGTCACGTTGTGTCTACATAACAAGGTCAAACATTCAAGGGTATGTAAACTTATGATCAGGGCCGTTTGGGTGATTTACATTTTCATTAGGATTTAAAAAGGAGCCAAACACTTGATGATAAATGACTTCACATGATCACTATCCTTAAAAACCCTACTGTTCCTCTACATCTACATTGATGACCTTGATAAAAATATTGAGAGCAAATTAGTTAAATTTGCAGATGATACTAAATTGGGAGGTTGGGCAAATAGTTTTGAGTCCACTAAAGTGATTCAGGATGATTTGGGTCAAAGCCAGAATTGGGCAGAAATGTGGCAAATTAAATTTAATGTAGCAAAATGTGAAGTTGTACATGTAGGTAATAAAAACATACGACAGGATTACTTCATGGGAGGTTTAACACTGGAATGTGCTCCACATGAAAAAGATCTGGGAGTGATTGTTGACCAAATCCTCACAGGTTCTAGCCATTGAGCCATAGCAGTTAAAAAAAGTCAATCGGATGCTGGGATACATTGCCAAAAGTGTTGAGTACAAATCCAAGGAGGTCATACTTGTCTTGTACAATACACTCGTCAGACCACATCTGGAGTATTGTGTACAGTTCTGGGGACCATACTTTAAGAAAGATATAGAGGCTCTAGAAAAAGTTCAGAGAAGAGCCACTAAGCTAATTCCAGGTATAAAAGATGAAAGCTATGAGAAGAGGCTAAAGATCCTTAATCTCTTTAGTCTTAGGAAAAGGAGATTTAGGGGTGATCTGATTGAGGTCTTTAAATATGTTAAAGGGATTAACAAAGTGAATTATGCAGGACTCATTCGGCCAAGTTTTGTGAGAAGAACTCGGGGTCACAAATGGAAGTTGACCAAGGGTAAATTTAGCACTGATATTAGGAAATATGTTTTCACCCAAAGAGTAATTTCAATGTGAAGCTTGCCTGACCATATTGCTGAGGCAGAAATCTTGGGAATTTTCAAGAGCAGGCTTGACTTAAAACTAGATACCATTGAGTAATTGAGTATCTGAAGTGGTATATTCATAATGGTAAAAAGAAACTGGCGAGCCTAGTTGGGCTGAACGGCCTGTTCTCGCCATTCATGTTATGATTCATTTTAACCCCTTGTTTCCCATATATTTACATCGTGGCAATCACGCCTTCGAGGTCTCTTTATCAGTGCGCTTCTCGCACTTGCGCGGAAACGTGTGTACTCGTATTACCGCTGACCGGCTCGAGTCCCGGATCCATCTAATCACGATGCTCGCTTAGCATCCTCACATAGACAACGGTTTGAGTGACATTATGATTGGTCTTAGGTGATATAAGCAGTAACCTGCATACATTCCATTACTTTCAGTTTGGAAATTTCATTTTGTTCATTTTCACCGTGATCACATTGTGACAGCCAAACAAACTGATGCTGGTCCTGCTGTGGCAGGACAAAAAGCTTGTGAAGATGCTGTCATCCATACACCAGGCCACCATGTGTGAAACAGTGAAGAGGAACTGTCAGGGTGAGCGAATGGTGAAACCACGTATTGTAGATTAGTTACGGTATGGGCGGTGTTGATCGCAGTGAATAACTGGCTAGTTCGCACCCGCCGACTGCGAAAAAGTTGATACTGTGCAAACTTTGTGTAGTTTGCGCCAAGAACGGTGTATGGAAAGAGTCTACGTGTGTGAGTTATTAGATTCCATTATGCGTTGAACCGTGCTTCCTAATTTACCATACTGTAAAGAATTTTTTAAGTTTTTTTTTTTTCATGTCGCCGTCATTCTGTCACCTCAAATTCTGTTTCTTTGTCAGTGAAAGATTTAAATAGCATAATTGATTGCATCCTTATCCTATATCACATGACCTCAAGTCAGTCTTTGGATGGTTTAGATGCTGAACAGCACAGTTCTTATCACCCATTACACCAACGACTATCCGTGAAAATAATCCGGGCCAGCGCGCACGGCAGCATTCACTGGTGACCTGTTTATATGACCCGCATGAGCGATCGTTCATAGACGGATCCGGGACTCGAGCACGGCGGTTGTTAACGGGCAAACACGGCTCTAAGCGGTAAGCGGTTAAAGGGGGCTTTTCAGTCACATACTTTAACTGCTGGTAATGCTGTGTTCATCGCATAGTTACTTCCCTGGTTAAGGAAAACGTGACCAGTGTCTATGCAGGTTGAAATAATCGGCAATCCTGTCAAAATGACAAAAAATAAATAAATAAAATGGGACCAATGGCCCAGTTACTCACCATTATGACATGAAATTTGACGTACATTTGAATGATGAACAAAAAACAAAAAAATTCACGACAATTGGTTTTAAAAAAACTAGAAACCTGGACACCATGGCAACGATTTATATTCATCACGGCCCCCAACAACAATACACCATAGTGACACTGTCCCAAGGAAATTCCATGCTGAATTTGAAGTGAATCTGGCCAGTAGTTTCAGAGTAGATTTTAAGTTTCAGATGGGGGAGAAATAAAAAAAATCATAAAAATAAAAAAATATACTGAACAGCAAAAGAAACGCAAGTTATTTAAAGGCAGACTGGAAAATACATTTGTGCGTAATTATTTTAGAAAATCAAATTTATTACAACCGCGTGCACATTTACACTCATTTCATTAAACTTTTCTTTGTTTTGCGGTCACTTTGACTGAGTAACCAGAAGAGTACATTGACTAACTAGCTAACTTGCGTTTCTTCTGTTGCTCAGTATATATATAGTTCTCATAACTGTGAACAGACTTAGTTTGCACACATTGTCTGAAGGAAGCTCCATAACAAATTTGAAGTGAATCAGATCAGTAGTTTCAAAAAAGATTTTTCCAGTTTCAAATGGGGGGAAAAAAAAAAAAAAAGTAATAAAAATGTATAAAGTCAGTAAGATTTATGACCCAAAGACGTCTCACATTGATCACAGTTGTAGGGCTGTGTGCACCTGATCATGGCGTTGTAAACGGTATTTGTTACGGAAACTCTCCCCACACTGATCACATTTGTAGGGATTCTCACCAGTATGTTGTCTCTGGTGGTCATTTAACGAAGACTTCCAAACAAAAGACTTCCCACACTGATCGCATTTGTAGGGCTTTTCACCTGTATGAATTTTTTCATGGCATTTTAAACTGAATTTCTGACTGAAACTCTTCCCACACTGAACACATTTGTAGGGCTTTTCACCTGCATGAATGTTTTCATGGCATTTTAAACCAGATTTCTGACTGAAACTCTTCCCACACTGCTCACATTTGTAGGGCTTTTCACCTGAATGAATTTGTTCATGGCATTGTAAGCTGACTTTCTGAATGAAACTCTTCCCACACTGAACACATTTATAGGGCTTTTCACCAGTATGAATTTTTTCATGGCATTGTAATTCAGATTTCATTCGGAAATGCTTCCCACACTGATCACATTTGTAGGGCTTTTCACCTGAATGAATTTTTTCATGGCACTGTAAACCCCATTTCTGACTGAAACCTTTCCCACACTGATCACATTTGTAGGGCTTTTCACCTGTATGAACTTTTTTATGGTGATGTAAACCATATTTCTGACTGAAACTTTTCCCACACTGATCACATTCGTAGGGCTTTTCACCTGTATGAAGTATTTCATGGCATTGTAAATTGGTTTTCTGACTGAATCTTTTCCCACACTGATCACATTTGTAGGGCTTTTCACCTCTATGAATTTTCTCATGGCATTGTAAACTGAATTTCTTACTGAATCTTTTCCCACACTGATCACACGTGTAGGGCTTTTCACCTGTATGCACCCAATCATGGTGTTGTAATTTGCTTTTGTTTCCAAAACTCTTTCCACACTGATCACATTTGTAGGGCTTTTCACCTGTATGAATTTTTTCATGGCATTGTAAACCCCATTTCTGACGGAAAACTTTCCCACACTGATCACATTTGTAGGGCTTTTCACCTGTATGAATTTTCTGATGGCATTGCAAATTGAATTTCTGACTGAAACTCTTCCCACACTGCTCACACTTGTAGGGCTTTTCTCCGGTATGTCTCCTCTGGTGGTAATTTAATTGAGATTTGTGAGCAAAAGACTTCTCACACTGATGACACTTGTAGGGCTTGTCTCCAGTATGAACTCCCTGGTGGCTATTTGAATCAGATTTCCAAAAAAAACACTTCCCACTTGTTAAACATTGGTGAGGCTTTTCCACAATAGGGATTCCCACATCAGGCATAAAATCAAACAGATTGTTCCCTAATATTTTATGGTTTGGATTGGGCTCTCCTGCATTAGAATATGTTTCAGGCTCAGCCTTTACATCAACACCAGCTCCATTAAGGTCAGTATTCATGAGATCACTCCCTAACATTTCACTTGATTCAAACATATCCTCATCAGATTTAAAGTAAACACACTTAATGTCTGGCAAGACACTGACGCATTCAGTCTTAATATAATCGCCATCATCAGTTTCAGTTTTGACTTTGTCAGGATACAGATGGGTAGCGTAGGCCAGATCTGTAAAGTCTTGGCCCTCTGTCTTAAGACCCCCAGAGCTGGTGGAGCAGAGATCAGTTTCTGTTTTTATCAGTGATGCTTCTGTGTGATGTAAATCACTGACCCTGCTGTTTGCAGTAACACACTCTGGCTCCAGTGTGGTGAGTCCTGGTGTAGTACATTTTATCTCTGACTCTGCCATGTGTACAGACTCCAGTCCATGTAGTTCCTCTTCTTTCTCTCTGATCCTGCGCTGCTCGGGGAGCTCTGGTAGGGTCGTCTCAGCGTCCTGTCTCAGACGGACTCCTGCCTGCATCATTCCACTGATCAAATGTGTTCAGAAGTGCAGCTCCTGTAGGGAAACAGTAGAAGGGATTTTAGCCTTTAACTGGTCTACCTGCACAAGACATTTTCCCCATACATTTCAGGTGCTTCTAGAAATCTGTGGTGTGTTTCCCAAAAGAGTAGTTGCCAAGTTGATTTAACTTCTTCTCTGTAAGCCAAACTAACTTCATTAAACTATAATTACTATAACAGATCACTGAAATGATGACTTACTGTAAATTCCAGATGAGTTGCACTACTGCATACAGCAAGGAAACAATACAAAACTTGACAAATGCTGTGAGTTCATAACAGCGGAGTATATCCCCAAAATGACAGTATTCTTTCCTTAGACAGGTTCATAGTTTGGCGGGGTGGATGAGCAACAGGAAATGGTATCGGTTCCAGAAAAATCAACAGAACTACTCTGGGTTTCAGCAGCCTGTTGCAACAGCTAGACACTGCATTAATTATGTTTATTTGTGCTCATTCTGTTTCAATTGTACTCTCAATATCATTGACAATGAGGGCATGGCTTTAATGATTTCTCAAGATAAAACAAAGGTTGAATGAATAACATTAAAGGAGCGGAGTCACGATTGCTGTGCATGCTCGCACTGTACAACCCCAATTCCAAAATAGTTGGGACAGAGTGCAAATTGTGAATGAAATCTAAACGCAATGACTTTCAAATCACACCAGCCAATATTTTATTCGCAATAGAACAGATAACATTGTAAATGTTGAAACTGAGAAATTGTACAATTTTATCCACAAAATGAGCTCACTTCAAATTTGATGGCTGCTACAGGTCTCAAAAAAGTTGGGACAGGGGCCTGTTTACCATGGTGTAGCATCCCCTCTTCTTTTTAACACAGAGTGGAGGCGTCTGGGCATTGAGGAGACAAGTTTCTTGAGTTTAGCCATTGGAATTTTATCCCACTCTTGTTTAATACAAGCTTCCAGCTGCTGGAGAGTTTTGGGTCTCCTTTGACGGACTTTTTGTTTAATTATGTGCCAAATATTCTCAATCGGTGAAAGATCAGGACTGCAGGCAGGCCAGTTCAGCACACGGACCCCTCTACTACAAAGCCATGCTGTTGTAATAGCTGCAGTATGTGGTTTTGCATTGTCCTGCTGAAATACACAAGGCCTTCCCTGGAATAGATGTCATCTGGAGAGGAGCATATGTTGCTCTAAAACCTTTATACACCTTTCAGTATTCATAGTGCTTTTTAAAACATGCAAGTGTCCCACACCATATGCACTAATGCATCCCCATACCACCAGAGATGCTGGCTTTTGAACTGAACGCTGATAACAGGAGGGGTGATCTTTCTCCTCTTTAGCCCGGTGGACACGACGCCCATGATTTCCAACAAGAATGTCAAATTTGGACTCGTCTGACCACAGGACACTTTGCCACAGTCCATTTTAAATGAGCCTTGGCCCACAGAACACAGCGGCGCTTCTGGGTCATGCTCAACAATGGCTTCCTTTTTGCATGATAGTTTTCGGTGGCATCTGTGGATGGCATGGCGGACTGTGTTTACAGACAGTGGTTTCTTGAAGTATTCCTGGCCCATTTAGTAATGTCGATGACAGAATCATGCCAATGAGTGATGCAGTGGCGTCTGAGGGCCCGAAGATCACGGGCATCCAGTAAAAGGTCTTCGGCCTTGACCCTTACGCAGAGATTTTTCCAGTTTCTCTGAATCTTTTGATGATGTTATGCACTGTCGATGATGAGACCTTCAAAGCCTTTGCAATTTGATGTTGAAGAACATTGTTTTTAAAGCATTCCTCAATTTTCTTACGCAAGCCTTCACAGGTTGGAGAGCCTCTGGCCATCTTTACTTCTGAGAGACTCAGCCTCTCTAAGACATCCCTTTTATAGCCAATCATGTTAAATACCTGATGCCAGTTAACTTCATAACTTGCTAAATGTTCGTTCAGCTGATTCTCTTATATATTAATTGCTGTTTTAAGTCCTTTTTTGCCTATGTCCCAACTTCTTTGAGACCTGTTGCAGCCAGAAAATTTGAAATAAGCTCATTTTGTGGATAAAAATATAAAATGTCTCAGTTTCAACATTTGAAATGTCATCTATGTTCTATTGTATACAACATATTGGCTCATGTGATCTGAAAGTCATTGCACTTTGATTTTATTCACAATTTACACTTCGTCCTAACTATTTCGGAATTGGGGTTGTACATCCCAAGAAACTGAATCTGTTTGACTTCGTCATCCTTGCCAATCCATCTGTGTGTTGCATTGTGTAGTGGTACCTCCTCCAGCATTTTCGCTCACCCTAGTTTTTTCACTAAAAGTTAGGGGCTTTGATCCCCAAGATTTTGCTTTTATTACAGAATGACCAGCTCCCGTATCTATAGAAGAGTCTGATGAGCAAGGTCATTAACTTTAAATGACCAGACTGGTAAAGAATGTGGAATTGTTTGATCAGAAAAACCGTAGACTCACCACCCTTTTCCTGCATAAATCTGTCGAGGGCACATGGGGATATTTCACCCCAAAGTTAGGCAAAAACTGTGGTGTGACCATAAAGAGCGCCCTCTATCCATGTGCCCCAAACAGCCAAACCTGAATTTATGTTAATTAGGAAGACACGTAACTAAGATACACTTTATTGAATGCCATAGGGCAATTTGTCCTCCGCATGTGACCCCATCCTATTGTTAGGAGCAGTGAGCAGCCACAGAGCAGCGCCCGGGGACCAACTCCAGTTCCCAAGCTAGTACTTTGGTCAGGGGTGCAGGCAGGAGTGTTCCTATAATGCATGTTTTTGTGGGTGGGGGAAACCGGAGTACCCGGAGGAAACCCACGCGAACACGGGGAGAACATGCAAACTCCACACAGATTTGAACCCAAAGACCTTCTTGCTGTGAGGCGACAATGCTAACCAACGTGCCACCGTGCCGCCCATAAACTGTCATATGATGTGTAAAACGTGTTGGGCTGCTGAGGGCGCAGCCTGTAAATCCCTGATGAAAAATGGGTTGTGTTGGCTTTGGTAGCTGATTGAAGCGCCCCCTTTCAGCTGCGCCCTTAACTCCCCATGGAAATTTTTACATTTTCTGAAAAACCTTTAATGGTAGATACACATCCATGAAAATGAGTCTGGGCTGACGCAGGCACACTGGGATATAGGCTCCTTAAAGCCAGTTGTCTTTCAAGGGCTGATTAACCCCCAAATTTTCTGGGGTCCAAGAAAAAAAAAGTAACCGGTCTTGAGACCTAAAAATTTGGATTTTGCCATTTGAGATATGTACCTACAACATACTGAAGAATCAAAAAATCAGCGACTATCATATATCATGAACTGGGTCAATCCTAGAAGAACTGGTTCTTAAGGGGAAGTGGTGAAACGAGCGGGCTTGGGTCAAAACCTTGCGTGATCAGGTAGGGGGCGGTCAGAAAACCTGCAGGACCGGCTGTACGAGTAGCGTGAGTGGGTAGGTATTAATGAATCATTCAAGCCTGTGCAGAGGTCTGCGTGGCCATAAAATGACCATCCACAGCTGATCCACAACCGCCAGTTGATGTCCACATCCACACCTCAGCTGCAAGGGTTAAATCGACAGCTGCACTGCATCCGCATGTATTGTAACGAATAAGATCTGCAGCTGCACCGCACCCGGGGCATTCCGTGCCATCTTCGACATGGCTCCAGAAATGGGTTTTTTTCCAGAATTTTCAAGAAATACCTGGAGGTGGAGGATGTGTTAGTTGACATCCAAAAGTTTCTGAAAAATGTATTTTGGCTTCATGGATCATTGTACTCATGGCAATTGACCTATGGCTAAGGCCCGCCCCCTCCACTGACTCGGACAAACAATCAACATTTTTGAACAGGCGCTAATGGATGGTATCACAGTCGGAGATATTTTTCAGGATGCTATCCATGATTTTTGGCGGGGTTCTACGAGCATACAAATGAATTGTTTCTCAAATCAAGAGCATTGAAATTTTCGGATCTTGTGGATTGTAAAACTGCGCAAATTTTGTATAAAGCAAAGCACAACCTACTTCCAAGAAATATACAAAAAATGTTCGGTGAAAGAGAGGGAGGCTATAACTTAAGAGGGAGAGGGAAGTTAAAACAGCCATTTGCTCGTACCACACTGAAAAGTATGTGTATATCTGTTTGTGGGATGAAGCTCTGGAATAGCTTACCCAATGATATCAAAGAGAGCAAAAATGTTGCCCATTTAAAAACAATGTTTAAAAATAAGATATTTGATAAAAACAAAATAGAAAATGCTGATAACAGCAAATGATCAAAATCATAAAAAACTACAGATGCATTATAATTTATTCTTTGAAAAAACTGAGTTTTTTGGCTTTTTCTTTAGTGAATGTTTTAGATTCTGGTTGTGTAACAAAAAAAAGGAAAAAAAAGAGTTTGTATGTATGTCGGTAGGTATGCTTTTTGTAGGGTGTAACAGTTGGCATGTACTATATGTATATATGTGCACTCAGGTACACACTTATGTACGTATGTATATGTAAACAGTATAATTAATATTTTATCTGTGTTTTGTTTGCTCATTGTTATAAAGATTCTCGGAATGAATCAGAAATTAAATTGATTACAAGGGTTCGGCAGCCATAAGCTTTTGCTTCAGCCGAAACCCCTTTTCGACCAGCCATATTTATTCTCTTTAATTCTTTAATTATGTTTAATATGTTGTGCTGCTGTGATCGAAATAAACATATTCATTCATTCATTCATTAAAAGCTCAAATATCATCAGCAAAAAAGGATTACACTATGCATTGGAGGGATACATTAATGAATTTAGAGTGGAGAAGGTCGGCAAAGTTTAAAATTGGCAGCTAAAATTTTCAGGTCTCAGTGCAAACATGATCAACCGCATCTCGTTTCCGTCACCTTCTCACACAACAAGATAAAGATAATTGTCTGTGCACTGCAGGGTAAGAACTTTAATTTATGTAATATTATTGCTTCCAAATTTAAGAAAACTAACCTGACGTGACTGAACTCCTAAGTAAACAAGGTGACATGGTGAACAACGCAGCCAGGAGCTAACGTTAAGCCACCATCCGTCAGCACTGAAGTTAGCCATACAGTTTACTGACTTTAGCCAACTTAGCAATGTAAAAGATAACTTTTCATTTATCTCCAGCGAAGGGACAAGATGTCATCTTAAACACGATGTTGACTTAGCTAGGAAGAAATGTAGACATCCTTGTTGACCTTTGTTAGCTGCGTTAAACTGATCGCGGGGTCTTCCACAAAGCTTTATCCAGAGGAGACACTTCTCTTGGTTATGATGTGGCTTTGGGAAGGGTATAAAATACACCCCATCGCCCAGCCTCTCGGGATCCATTGTATCGGAGTTACATTTACCCCAAGCACAGCGGTTGACCATTTTTTTTTACTTAGAAACATTTTAAAACCCCATTAAAGTGAACGATTTGGAGTATCCGTAATGCATTTCAATGGAAGTTCAGGCGCAGAATGTCCGAGTATATGGGGAGAGAATACGCACTGTGATTGGCTCATCGCATTTGAGGGCGGGGCTTAGCCATAGGGCAGTTAGGTACCGTTGTCGATTTCATGACTGTGACCGGCATCAACATAAGGAATTTTGTTTAAATTTACATTTTTCAAGTTAGTCATGCCAGGCATTAGACTGAGATGTGTGCATTTACGTTGCATAACAACTTTGCACATGCTCATAGATATGAGGCTGTATGTCTTGATATTTGAAATTAAAATGACATATTTCTTATTCAAAGATATTTAGCTGTCTTTCTCATAAGGCAAATGTATCTATCCATAATATTGATCAATAGAAGTTTCAGTGGTAATTCATTGATATTTATATAGAGTGACATAAGTGTCCTGTCTGAAACATTTTGTCCTGTCTTGTCCATAAGGAACATTGACATCCCTGTCTAATTCATCTGTTCAGATATTTTTTTTGAAAATTGCTGAATGATATTCCTTTGATATAAGAGTACATCATTAGATGGCTGAATTTGAAAAAATATCACCTAAATGAGAAGAACTTTTGATTTAACCACTTTACAAAAAAAACCCATGTCACAATCTGTCTTGTCTGTAACAGTTTTTCTTTTATGTAATTAAGTGCATTAATTACCATCGATGACATTCATTTTTATTTCACCTGAAGTACTCCCAAAGTACTTCAAATTTAGTCATTCAAACAATTCAGAGGACCAACACATTAGTAGCAATTCAATGGACCTTTCTGTCCTGTCAATCACATGTAGCAAAACAACCAATCAGACTGCCTTATCTTACAAAGATCCAGCCCACTCTGATAGCACTGCTATATTGTCCCATACTCACTGCAATCTTTAGATGTTCGCAATAGGTCAGGTGTCAGACTTTTTCTGAAAATGGTTCTTAGATGCGCTTGGGGAACATGTAATTCTGACAAATAAGGTGCCCTGCCCAGCTACAGGGAGCTCAATTAATCGTTTTCGAAAGCCAAAAAAGCAGTTGGAGAAGTGTTTGCGATGGATTAAGACATATGGGAGACCTCACACCCAACTCAAAGTGAATAGGATCAACAAACACAGTAAACTTCTGCATGCAGCAAACCATAAGTTATTCTGCTGAGAGCACGATTCCTTCGTGCCACCCAGCACAGGCATTCGCAACACTAGATAATATAACATGTGTAGCCAGATGGTGAGGGATTTTGAAATAACATGAAGTAATCTGCTTAGAAACTTCAGCGTGGGAAAAGTTGGCTAGGTAGCAAACCAGCTGACTCAGAATGTCAGTCCCTCAGCCTAAATGAGTCAAGTTAGCTTGTCACAGAAATTGGTTTGGAGGAAAATGCCGATATAACGAAAGTTAGATTATTAACTTGATTATGTCTAATGTAGCTAGTTAAAGGGTGAGATGCATTACGTAATATGATTTATTACAAAGTCTAGCTCGTGTATTGCCTGACTCATGGCCAACTGACGTTAGACAGCATACTGGATCCAGTGTTACTTTTAGCTCAGTGATGGCAAAAAACGAATAAAAACTACTTACCCTACTTTACACGTTCAGGAAAATTCCTCGATTTTGCCTGGTTTGATCTAAATGTGCAGTTTATTGGGTGCTCGGCTTTTCTGCATTGATTGCCAGCACTTTGCGGTTGCTCTTGTATCTCCACCCATCCCATTAAAAAAATTGATGTCATGGGTATATCCTTGCATTACGGCCTCTCTGCAAGACTTCACTGGACAAGTTGGACATATTCGGTATGAAATACACAGCAATATTTTTGGAACTATGCATGCGGGGGTTCTGCTCAAACTTCTGCTGGGCTGTGGGAACTGAGCAGCAAAGATGTGGGCCTCAGCAACAGCAACTAAGGGGAGCGGAGCTGGTCGGAGCTAGTCGGAAAGGTCCATGATTTTAACAAGCCATACATTTTAAAAACTAGTTGCTTTTCATGCAAGATTACGTGCGTGAATTTACATCATATTACATCTGAAGTGGCATTTTATGCAGTGATCAGATTAGGCGGATTCGCATAGCAAAATGCGAATCAAATTTCAGCAGTTTCGATGAAATGCTAATTATCCCTTCGCAAAAAAATGTGATTCAAAAAATCTTAATGATATTTCGTTGATCCTGACTCACTGGCCTGCGAACTTCCGAGTTCCCGAGCCACATAGCAATAGGAGAAGTTTTAATGACTTTGCTTGGCTGGAAAATGATGTTCATTTGCATCCCAACCAATCAGCTTCTGGGGAGCGCATGCATGCACTAGGGAGGTTTTCCGGAATAGGCATGTCTAGACTGCAGCATGAGCCATAGCATATTAAATTACGTTGCTCTTTGGATATAGCCTCCTAGTTTTCTAGTCAGCTAACCAACATTAACTCAGGAAAATCTTTGTAAATGATCATCATATTCAGGTGATACGAGTTGTTTCTTGCCCCAACTTTACGAACTTTACCAGCTGTCATAGGCATGAACTTATCTGAGGTTTCGCGGCAGTTTTGTGCGACCCAGCTGAACTTTCACATTTTTGGAACGTTAGCTAGTTTGGTAGCTAGTTCAAAAGAAATTGCTTAGGTACAGCAAGATGGCTAGTGAACCTATTGTAGCTCTATGATGCCCATTGGAGAAGCTTTTATAGCTCTGATTTGTCACATTCAACACCATCGCACGCAGAGGAGCTCTTTCAACATTGATGACCTGCTTATTTTACCAAAAGAGCAAACGGACAGTTCGGGCCCGAGACGTGTAATTTCTTGGCTAGCTCTAGTTTTCGCCTGCACGGCGATCTCTAGTCATAGTTTTCAAAACATGCTGTAGAAAAAGTGTTATATCTGATTCTATGACAGATACAGATCTGGAAGGTGGCTTGATCCTTGACATGCACCTTGCTCTAGGCCAGGGGTCTCCAACCCTGTTCCTGGGGAGCTACCATCCTGAAGGTTATCACTCCAACCAAAGCAAACCACACCTGCTTTCCCAGTTAGAGATCTTGACGAGCTGCTAATGAGCTGAATCAGATGTGTTGAATTGGGGTTGGAGTAGAAACCTACAGGATGGTAGCTCTCCAGGAACAGGGTTGGAGACCCCTGTTCTAGGCTGACAATCTTGAAGGTTGCTTGTATCAATGGTGAATGCCATGGAAATTAAGGTCAAAGAGCCCAAGTTTAAGGGCCTGGCTCGCCCCTGGGGGAAAGTTGCACTGACACCACTTCGCACCTGAGCAGTGTCTAATGACCAGGGCCCGTATTCACAAGGCATCCTAGCACTAAAAGTAGGTCCTAATTGCCGGATTTAAGAGAAACTCCCAAAAAAAATGGGCATGTCAGTCGTAAATTTAGGACTCCTAATTATTTTTAAGTGTTATTTTATGCGTTATTCACAGAGCATTTTAAGCCTAAAAGTAGCTCCTAAGTCTGGAAGAGCTTAAAAGTAGTCAAGAGGACTCCTAACTCGCTCAAACCTATTCAAAGAATCAGAAAATGGCTGCTGCTGTTGAAAGACGGAATGACTTGGAAATTCTGAATGTTGCGCAGTTGTTGAAAAGATATCGGATCAATCGTGAAGGGATTTTATTTGTTGTTGACTTGGTGAGGGAGAGAATTACGTCTCCAACCATGAGAAACAACCCAATAAGCCCCGAAATAGAAAATGTTTGACAACACTTCGTTACTTGGCCACCGGAAAAATGCAACTTTGCAATGCGGACAATTTAGGGATTTCATAATCATCTGTCAGTCGCTCAATTCAACAAACACTCCATATCATCCGACAGTTTATCCGGTTTCCAATGGACATTCACCGACATTCATGAATTCATGCACATCTCAAATATGCCCGGTATCATCGGTGCTATTGACGGGACCCATATTTGAATTATTTCTCCGACCCAAGATGAAGATGATTTGTCAACAGAAAAAAAGTTCATTCCATCAACACCCAGATAGTATTTGATGCCGAATACAATATTTTGGACAATGTTGCGAAATGGCCAGGATCCACGCACGACTCTCGCATTTTAATGGAAAGCGGCTTATGCCAATCATTTGACAGGCATTATGTGCCTGCGTGATGCCGCTTGCTAGGGGACAGTGGCTACCCCTGCAAACATTGGCTCTTGACCCCTTACTTAAATCCACAACCGGAACCGCAACAAAATTATAACAGGTAGGTCATTGTTGCTATAGCCCACATTGGCATAGCCAATTACATGTGAAGATGGCATAATACTGTAAATTACAAATGTACTGAACAACAAAAGAAACACAAGGTAATTAAAGACAGACCGGAAAATAAGTCGACGCGCAATTATTAGCTATAGAAACTCAAATTTATTACCACCATGTGCGCATTTACACTCATTTCATCAAACTTTTCTTTGTTTTACAGTCACTTTGTCTGAGTTACCATAAGAGTACATTAACTAACTAGCAAACTTGCGTTTCTTTTGTTGCTCAGTATATTTAGTCTGCTGTTATCTTTTTCATGGTGCATGTTAGAGCACACAAGACGACGCGCAGTGCGGTGGAGCGTGGTATTGGACAGCTGAAGCGCCAGTCTCGTGCTGCATGGGGAGGTGCGTCTCAGCCCAGAGAGAACCAGCAAAGTAATTACAACATGTGCCATCCTTCACAATTTATGCCAACAAAGAAACATACCTCAACCGGATGATGATGGTGCTGCCTACGGCGGTGATGATGATGGTGATGATGTCGAGGAGGATGACGATATTTGCAATGTTGCTGAACAAAGTGGACTGGCATACAGAGACCACTATGTCAATTTGCAATGGTATAAAAAAAAAAAAAAAAAAAAAACAAAAACACCCAGCCAATTGATTGCGTCGTGGCTCCAGTTGGGCTTTCGCGTCCTTTTTGAACTTTCATATCGAGGGCTGACTGCAATAAACAGTTATGTCCAATATATAACATCTGGACATAACTGTTTATTGCAGTCAGCCCTCGATATAACAGTTGAGGGCAAACAAACTTGAACAGCCTGACATTTAAATGATCACAACATATTCTCACTGGGTAATAAGTTGCCAATTATCGGGGCAAATTACGCGTTTCATTATTGCCTTGTTTTCTGCTATTGGCGTTTTTACAACTCTCTCTTTCCTATGTATGTTTATTTGCCTCGAGCGTGATATGTGGGGACTGCGCACAGTGCATTTTCAGGAGTGCTCAATGTGTTTTTATCATTTCATGGGACAGACCAGCCGCTTGGACTATTTCCCCATTTTTTCCTCCATGGGTTGTATGGTTGTTTGGTGACAGGGCAGCCTATTCCACAATCACCGTGCTCATTGTCCCAAGGCTCGTGCATAAGAATTGACGTCATCCATAGCAACGGAGATTTACTCCCGCCTATCTCAGAGCTACTCCTAGTCTAGGAGTTACCAGTTTTCTTAACTAAAAGTTGCTCTCAGCAGCTTTGTGAATAATTTTTAAGATTTCACACCTACATAAAAGGTTTTAGCGCGACTTAGGGGTCATTCCATATGAAATCACCCAAAATGGGGTACCTCCCAGTTTGATGATCTCAGAATTGCTTGTTTCTTTGACAGTTTGTAGTGTCTAGTGGTAGAAGAAGATGGCAATTTGTTTTAGTTAAATATCTGTCTGCGTTCAGATTTTATAGGGGTTTGAAAAAGGGGGCGTGTCAGCATTAACCCCCTGTTAGCAGTTTGTAAGCATTTTCACCTGCCTATAAATCAAAAACTATCAACTTAATTTCTTCAGAATATGTTTATTGTGTCTCAAAGTCTTAATAGAGAGCATTTTTCACAACAATAACCCTTTGGGGGTTATGCAATTAACAATCAAAAATTGAAATTTGAAACTAAGTGTCACTGAAACTGACATTTGAGGGTCAAATTTCCCTGACAACTCATAGGATATGGGTTTAGGAGTTGGTTTTCAAGTAAAGTATACATGTAGAGCTTTACAAAATTGCTGAGATGAACTTCATACTATCTCCCAATTTCGGGCAAGATTAACCCTTTCCTGTCCAATAATCTGGGCATGGCCCTTTTCGACCCTGTGGGTACCTTTCGATTTCCAAAAAGTTGGTGTCATTTTAAAGCCCTTGGTGTGTAGTAGTAAGTAAATGTGAAGCAAACATTAAACAAACAATGTATCATTGGTAAACAATGTCCCTTTTAGAGATAAAACCCTCGTTTTAGCAACATTCATTATGTACAGTAATATGCACCCAAATGTACAGGAAACATATGGTGGAAACACACCTCAGCCATCATGGTCTTGGATTTTACTGTAACTTTGTCTGTTTGTTCATTTTGGCCCAAATAATGGATTTTTTTTTGCAAACTGCCCTCTGGTATTGGTTTTATGGACCTCTGAAGAAATGGCCTGTAGGGGGCCCTTTTCAAAACATGCTGTGGAAAAACCCTTACATCTCTGGCCCCATTACTGATACAGGTCTGGGGTTTGGATGGATTTGTAATATGAGGCTTCCTCTAGCACCACTATCATTTACAATGGTTGTATCTGTTCTTTTTTCCATGCAAACTGTGATTGCGCAAATTTGAGATTTTTTCACTTTTTGTGTCTGATTTTGTGGTGAAAAAAACCTATATACTGGACCGATGGTGCTTTCCAGTATAAGGTCACCTGACATGCAACAGGTGCAAATTCATAATGATGCAACTTTTCCCCGGGGATGGACAGACCCCTTGAACTTGTGACTTCCAGGAATTTCCCAGTGTCATGGTCATGGATTTCTTTTAAATTTTAATAAAATGTTGAATATGGGGCCAAATGAGGAAATACCAAGTTTTAGCCCAATATCCCCAGCGGTTTTCATTTCCTGGAGGGTCGAAAAAGTGGGTGTGGCACCGTCAGATGCGGCAAAATGAATTTTAGCCATTTTCATGGGGCCATAACTCAAAAACTAATACAGATATGGACTTCATTTATTCAGGAATTATTAACCTTCCATAATTAAACAATTTACAAGTAAAAGGAACAAAATTAACCCATTCATGTCTATGCTGTTGTCGTTCAAAAACAGGCAGAACCCAAAATTTGGCACATTTCAGGTGGCCCTTTCACCCGAACAGAATGAGATATCTCAAAATGTTATGTCTCTTAGTGTAAGTGCACATACTCAGGTCTCCATTGGAACATTGAAATCTTGTATATATTTTGCAGTTGTTCTGTGGTGGGGGCAATTATAATCCCCTGTCTTGGGGGTAACCCATTTTCGGGCCGTTTTTTCTCAATGGGAGTATCCTCCGATTTTTACAGGACCTATATCATTAGAAAGCTCTTTGTCTGTACTTTCACCACAAACAAGTTTTAAAGTGGTCTCTCTATTGGTTCATTATTAAAATTGTATCCAAAAGTTTTCTTTTGATTTTTTGATAGAAATGGCAAGAATCTACCTGAAATAAAAGGTTCCTGGCATCAGTTGATCACTCCCTCCAACTATTAGCGAGTAATTAGGATTGAAAAAGTGGAAAATTTTTTTGTGAACCCCAAATTTGACCTTAATTTCCATGGCATTCACCATTGATACAAGCAACCTTTAAGATTGTCATCCTAGAGCAAGGTTCATATCAAGGATCAAGCCACATCCAGATCTGTATCTGTTATAGAATCAAAGATATAAGACTTTTTCTACAGCATGTTTTGAAAAGCGTCCTACATGCCATTTTTTCAGAGGCCCATAAAATCCATACCAGTGGGCCGTTTGTGAAAAAATTGGAGATACCCATCATTTGAGTTCAAATGAACAAATATACAAAGTTAGAGACCATGATATCCCAAAAGCTACCTTAAGCGTTTTCACTTGGCATGGAATGACCCTTTTACGTTATATGGGTGTTTCTACAGAAAAGGGCACGATTACGGTTAAGACAGTCCACCCATTTTTTTCACAATGGAACTTAGCTTTCCTATTCATTTGGGGGCTAGAAATATTGGGCATGATATTTGCAATTAGGGGCAGCTTTAAAAGGGACACTCATTCCAATGACCTGACATCCAAGGTCAGATTATGACGCAAATGTCAATACCGTAATCATTCAAAATTGAGCCAACAGAAAATTAAACTGAAAATTCAACACTTTTCACTGATGACTCAGACTTGCCACCAGGAACAAATCTTCTTTAGTATTTCAAGTTACATTAGAATTGGTTCAGGAAAAAAGGGACTAACCCTTTCCCCCCCGACCAAAAGCAGGTGTCCGTTAAGTTTGGTTTTCCCTGTCTTTACCGTAATCAGTCAGTTCTATTTTAGTTCTACAGCTGTCAATCCTGCCCTGAAACAAAAACAACAACAAAAACACCAACAACAACACAAAAGGAGACCATTTTGAAACCTTTTGGGTGTGGTGGCTGAGTGCCAAGGCTCAGGTAGTATTCGAATTTTTACTTGTCGCACAAATTAAATGTCTTTGCCGTAATCATGAAAATATGTTTTTGTAGCTAGTGCTTCTTTATGAGGTGATGCTTGATTAGAAACCTTTTCAGAGAGGTAGGAAATAAGGGAAACTTCAGCCCTCACATTGGTTGCAAATACCCATGGGGCTGCATTATATGTCTTTACCGGCGTCTTTACAGTTATCTTTTGGAATTACGGTAAAGACACCAAAATTACGGTAAAGACAAGATCACATTAAAATCTAATTTTGATGCCTGAGGCCTACCTAGCTGGCCTTTTTGCCCTTTTAATTCTTTCATCACACCAGGCCTAGTGCACTGCCACCCTCTTCACTAGGCCTACTTCATCTGGCCTTAAAATCTGGCCCTTTTAAAATCCAGACCCGGAAGGGGTTATGGAATAAAATTAGGGCCAAAGGTTTTGTGCGCGTGCAAAAAAGTTTTGAGCTTGTACAATAGTTTTGTGTGTGTAAAAAAAAAAGTTTTGAACTTGGAGAAATATTTGGTGCGTGAGTAAAAAAAGCTTTGAGCTAGTAAAATAGGTTTGTGCGTGAGCAAAAAAGTTTTGAACTTGAAAAATAGTTTAGTCTGTGTGTAAAAGAATTTTGTGCCTGCGCAAAAGTTTTGAGCTTGTGAAACAGTTTTGTGCGTGTGTGAAAATTTCCTACCTTCCTGTGTGACAGAGTAGTTGCGGATACGCTCAAATTTCCTACCTTCGCATGGAACTAGGGCTGGTCGGTATGGCCTAAAATTTATATTGCAGTATATTTTGAAGTACAGACGTAACGATATATATTGCAATATATTCTTCGGTGTATATATATTTCAATATAACCGTTTCTGAACATACTCCCACAGCAGATGCATTGCAGCAGAAAGCTGCATTGTTAACTACAAAACCCAAAACCAGTGAAGTTGGCACGTTATGTAAATCGTAGATAAAAACAGAATACAATGATTTGCAAATCCTTTTCAACTTATATTCAATTGAATACACTGCAAAGACAAGATGTTTAATGTTCAAACTGAGAAACTTTATTTTTTTTTTTTTGCAAATAATCATTAACTTAGAATTTAAAGGCAGCAACACATTGCAAAAAAAGTTGGCACAGGGGCCTTTTTTACCACTGTGTTACATCACCTTTCCTTTTAACGACACTCAGTAAACGTTTGGGAACTGAGGAGACCAATTTTTGAAGCTTTTCAGGTGGAACTCTTTCCCATTCTTGCTTGATGTACAGCTTAAGTTGTTCAACAGTCCGGGGTCTCCGTTGTCGTATTTTACGCTTCATAATGCGCCACACATTTTCAATGGGAGACAGGTCTGGACTACAGGCAGGCCAGTCTAGTACCCGCACTCTTTTACTACGGAGCCATGCTGTTGTAACACGTGCAGAATGTGGCTTGGCATTGTCTTGCTGAAATAAGCAGGGGCGTCCATGAAAAAGACGTTGCTTGGATGGCAACACATGTTGCTCCAAAACCTGTATGTACCTTTCAGCATTAATGGTGCCTTCACATATGTGTAAGTTGCCCATGCCTTGGGCACTAATACACCCCCATACCATCACAGATGCTGGCTTTTGAACTTTGCGCCTATAACAGTCCGGATGGTTCTTTTCCTCTTTGGTCCGGAGGACACGACGTCCACAGTTTCCAAAAACAATTTGAAATGTGGACTCGTCAGACCACAGAACACTTTTCCACTTTGCATCAGTCCATCTTAGATGAGCTTGGGCCCAGCGAAGCCGGGCGGCGTTCTGGGTGCTGTTGATAAATGGCTTTAAGCTTTGCATTGTAGAGTTTTAACTTGCACTTGCAGATATAGCAACGAACTGTAGTTACTGACAGTGGTTTTCTGAAGTGTTCCTGAGCCCATGTGGTGATGTCCTTTACACACTGATGTCGGTTTTTGATGCAGTACCGCCTGAGGGATCGAAGGTCACGGGTATTCAATGTTGGTTTTCGGCCTTGTCGCTTACTTGCAGTGATTTCTCCAGATTCTCTGAACCTTTTGACGATATTACGGACCGTAGATGATGAAATCCCTAAATTTCTTGCAATAGCTCGTTGAGGAATGTTGTTTTTAAACTGTTCGACAATCAGCTCACGATTTGTTCACTAAGTGGTGACCCTCGCCCCATCCTTGTTTGTGAATGACTGAGCATTTCAGGAAGCTGCTTTTTATACCCAATCATGGCACCCACCTGTTCCCAATTAGCCCGTTCACCTGTGGGATGTTCCAAATAAGTGTTTGATGAGCATTCCTCAACTCTCTCAGTCTTTTTTGCCACTTGTGCCAGCTTTTTTGAAACATGTTGCAGGCATCAAATTCCAAATGAGCTAATATTTGCAAATAATTACAAAGTTTACCTGTTCGAACATTAAGTAACTTGTCTTTGCAGTGTATTCAATTGAATATAGGTTGAAAAGGATTTGCAAATCATTGTATTCTGTTTTTATTTACGATTTACACAACGTGCCAACTTCACTGGTTTTGGGTTTTGTATAAACTCACTTCAAAATAGTATAGAATACCATTTTAAGAACACTTATTGTGCAAAACTTATTTTAAAAAATGCAAAACCTTTCAAGTAACTTGAAAGTGTAACTGGAGATTACATTGTTTCTCCATGACAATGTAACGCAAATTTCGAAATGAAACATCACTCTGTTGTGCGCAAGATACCAGAGACCACTTTTTCCTGAGCTTTCTCACATAAAAGTAAAGATGGAAATATTTTAAATTAATAAAATTAAAGAAAAAAGATTTATTTTACACAAAGAAGTAAAGCAAAAAAATTGGGAGCACCCCTTTCCAGTTCACAGATACAGTTTATAGGCCTATGTGCATGCCTTATCAAAATAAGAGTGCCCGCGGACCAACCAGCTTACTACCCAAGTAACAGCTCGGGTCAAGACTGGCTTCACATCATATCAGTTTGGTGATTTAAAGCCACTAATCTCCATTGTTCAAGCTAAATATAACTTACTTCTGAAAAGTTATGTCGTCCACTATCCCTCTCTCGTGACTGCAATTGACAGTGACACATTTCCAGAAAAAATCGTGGATAGAGACATACACCTTGCTGTCAAGGACGCCCATCCTAAGGTAACAGCCAGACTTGCATATTGAAATCATAATGTTGCACCTCTAGTTCATTTAGCGTGTTGGTTGAATGTATCGTTAATTAAGAAAAATGATTGAGAACAAGTCAGGACTAATTATAGTTGTAAAGGGATTTTTAAGTTCTGGCTATGCCACTGCATAGTATTAAATTTGAAATCCAACATGTTTGTATGGCAAACGTAAGGCACTAAAATATAATGTTGAACTAAGACTAAAAAAAAATTGTTTTAAAGGGGACCTCGGATGCTATATTTCCAAGGTTATATTTTGATCTTGGACTCCCCTAGAGTACTCCTGATCGTTCAAAGCCCAAACAGGGTCCTTATTTAGCTCATACTGCCATCCTCAAAAAACCCCATTTGTAGTCCATTGTAGTCTCTGCCTGAAATGCCTCATTGGGGTGGCTCTTCCACTATGGCCCCCACTCCCCGTGTGCCCACTTTCTTCTGACTGGCCAGCTCTGTGGAGGGCGGAGTTGGGCGGGACGAGGCTGCAGAACGCAGTTTTCCAGGTCTGGCTTGCCAGAGTGAAACGCGAGACACATCCGCAATCTGATAAGGAAGCGGCGGGAAAATTCCGCAATCTAACCTGATACTTGAATATAGATCTAATGAAATGAACTTGTTCTAACAAACGCAGCGGCGAAAGTGGAGAACGCAGAGCGAAAATCTGGCAGCTCAAGCTCAAATTTGCTATCGGCTACAGTTTGCTACAGCGACAGTGGTGAGTTACAGCGGTTTTTTTTACTTTAAAGCTAGGATGCAGGGAAAGCTAGAATCCACCCCATATAGACACATTTGTAGAACGGGTCCACATGCCCAAGTGTAGACCGGAGACCGTAGAAATCCGGTGGGTCTGAGTTTAGAGGGAAACATGGACAGTGAGGAGCAGCTAAAAGTGGACCAACAGCTTATGGACTGCTTCGGTGTGTATAAGGACCTGCTGGTTCGTGTGCATCGCTATGGTGTGTTGTTAGCGTGGAGAAACGAACAGCTTCCGCGCTGGTATATGACGGAGGGGCAAAAGCTTCAAGCTAAACGGCCTTTTCGGAAATTGCCCGTGGTAATGGTTTACTTATTGCTTCGGAATGACCAGCTTTTCCTTGCGGAAAATGGGCGATTATGGATAGCGTCAGAGCTAGATAGAGCTCGGTTATGTCATGAACATAATACAGGTTTTACAGACCGTAAGTTCCGTCTGCGTGAACCGTTGCTTATGTGGAGCTAGCGAATCGATCACTTTTACAGGAAAGAATTTAATAGTCAATCGATGGCAATGCAAAAGAAATCGTTTGTTATACCAGACACGTTTATAGCCTGTGCGCTTCCTATTGCTTTCACCGGTAGCATCAGAGAGCTTGCCCAGACATTGGAGATGTATCAGGCTGACCCGGTCATGGATAAGTAAAGCGATCGTTTCATAAGCACCCAAAAACGCACCCCAAGCTCTGCAAAATCTACGTCTGGTCTAACTGTAGCCCAACTCGGCAGAAACATACAGCACCTCTCCGTTTAGCTTCAACTGTAGTGGCTACAATCAGGCAACGTTATGATGAAACTGTCACATTGATGCTTACCGAAGTAACACAAGCATACCGATCATAATTGCTGCATATAAGTTAACCAGAAGCATTTTTAATTTGCAGAGCACGCAAACTAACATGCAGTAGCTGATAAGCGGTCATGACTTAGAATGTAACCTGTCGCGCGAAAAATTCATTTGGTGTCTGATGTGAAAGCAGCTTTATGGATAGTACGCGACAGCCAGAGAGAGCTCGGTTATGTTATGAACATAATACAGGTTTTGCAGACCGTAAGTTCCGTTAGCGCGGACAAGTTGCTTATGTGGAGCTAGCGAACTGATCACTTCTACAGGAAAGAATGACCTATTTAATCTCCAGTAAAAGCAACTTACAGCTTCTGTGTCTGTGAGTCATGGACAGTCGCGACCGATACAAGCTTTATCTTCAAATATTTTACAAAGCCTGTGTTTGAGGCCAGTTGTTAGTGCTAACTATCGCTAGCGGTCCTGCTAGCCACCCGTACCACGTTAGCTTCACTTACATTATTTGCTGTTATATGGTTACTTACAGCTTGTGGCTCCGAGCGCTTGATCGATGCAGCTGCTTCAGGTTTGAGAAGCAGCTGAAACACTTATCCTGTGTCGAATTATCCTTTATTGACAAAGCTGTCTTTGGTGAAATGCTGAGCACAAACAGCTAACGCTCCATTTGGCCGTAGCTGTTTGCTGCCAGCAAACAAAAAAAGCTACCCACTGATTTCTGGTGGCATCGTCTTTTCGAAGAAAAATATTTGTTTTTCTTCGCGTCCAAAAGTAAACGGACAAGTAGCTTTGGGAGAGATACTAACAAAATTGCGCCTCAAATGATCTGCCGTTCTTCTTTTGTATTTCCAAAAGTGTCGACGCTATTCAGGCATAGTATGATCTGCCGTTGTTTGTGCCTGCTAGAATAGTTTCCGGTGTGGGCAGGTCCAGCGCAGTGGCTGGCTCTGGCTAGATCTGTACTAATTGGACGGCACAATCTGACGTCAGGTTTTGCCCAGATCTCGTGAAGATCTCGGGAGGAGCTGTTCAGAGAAGAAATCACGCTCACAAAATCACGTTCTTGGATTACGGGAAAACCCCTGTATCTTATGTTTAGAAACTTTTCAGAGGTTGAGCATGGACAACCAGCATTATAACATTACTAATATGTATTAAAAGAAGGATCAGCATCCGAGGTCCCCTTTAACCTACCAATGGTGGAGTCTGTAACCGAAGCATTGAAGCCTTGTCCTGTCATTTAGTTCCACTGCTACCACAATATTCGCGCCATTGTCGGTGGTTATGCATACTTGCGACTCTTTAAGGCCGCTTTCACACTAGGCACGATTGTCCCCCTTCCCACTGCTGGTCAGCTGGCCCACTAGTCATATATAACAGCGCCCGAGTACAGTTGCAGAGTACAGTTGTTGAGAATTTTTAATGAATGAAATTTAATGAATTTGTCTCCATTGTTTTAGAGCCAGTTTTTATAAGAGTCAGGCAGATTTCTATTAGAGGGTGATTCATGACCCCTTTGGATTTGTCTGAAATTTTTTTTTTTTTTTGGTAGATATATATTAGAAACGAACAAAAATCACATTTTCTATCCTAATAGGGTCTGCTTTTTTTTGGGGGGTCTGGAATATCGGGGTCAAAATCAGCCAAAATGGCAAAATCACTAAGATTAGGTTTTTGAATGCTTGTATTTCTGTGCGCCCTGAGTGAGCCAAATTGATTTCCATCTGTGCAAGTCTATCGGGGTATGGACTCTCCAAAACTGAAAATTTTGGCAGCTGACTTAGGGCGCAGCCCATAGGTGGCGCTGCAAATCACTACTTTTTGTAATTATGCACACTTTCCCAGGGGTTGTGTGGCTTGCGCCCAAAGTCAGCCAAGGTATTTTATGCATGTCATGATAGATCAGCACCTCTTATTTGGATTTTGATGAAAATTAAGGCGGCTGACTTAGGGCGCACAAGTATAGGGGGCACCGCCGAAAGGTGAAATTACCACATTTTCGCACAGCGATTTCTCCATGTGCCCCAAGTCAAAATTAATGAAATATGGCTCACGTTGTCAGTCAGCATCTCTAGTGTCAGTGGCAAAGAGAGTTCCGTGGCTGGTTTCGGTATTAATCCTTTTTGCACCATTTTTGTTAGGCCACTTCGCGAAAAAGCCAAATATGGTAAACTGGGAAACCGACTCGCGCCGGTCAAAGGACACATATTGGTGACCGCTTACACCAATATTGATTTCGTCATACAAATCTTAGAACTGACTTTTGATTTGATTGGAAAACCCCTTGAACACATAGCAAAAAAAAACTAAAGCCAGGTTTAGCTTCATGGGTTCTTGTGAAAAATGTACAACAAATTTGATGAAAATCAAATAAACGGTTTCTGAGATATAAGGTTATTTGAAAGTGCTACCTTTTTGCAGTTTAGTTCCAATTTTGCCACCAAGTGGCGGCCTATAAACAAAGTGGCTTGCCACACTGCACTCAAACTTACAGAACACTTCTCCCAGTTAAGGAAGCAAATCCTGCAAGTTTCATGAAAATTGGAGAAAGTTCCCAGTTTACCATATTCGGCTTGTTTGTGAAGTGGCCCAAGAAAAACGGTGCAAAAAGGGTTAATACCAAAACCAGCCACGAAACTCTCTTTTCCACTGACACTAGAGATGCTGAGTGTCAACAGGAGCCATATTTCATCACTTTTGACTTAGGGCGCATGGAGAAATCGCAGTGTTCAAATGTGGCAATTTCTCCTTTTGGCGGCAAAAAGCGCCCCCTATACTTGTGCACCTTAAGTCAGCCGCCGTAATTTTCATCCAAATCAAAGTAACCTATAATGACATGCATAGAATACCTAGGCTGACTTCGGGCGCAAGCCACACAACCCCTGGGAAAGTGTGCATAATTACAAAAAGTAGTGACTTGCAGTGCCACCTATGGGCTGCGCCCAAAGTCAGCCGCCAAAATTTTCACAATTTTGGAGCGTCCATACCCGATGAACTTGCAAAAATGAAAATCAATTTGGCTCACTCAGGGCGCACAGAAAAAGAACCATTCAAAAACCTAATTTTGGTGATTTTGCCATTTTGGCTGATTTTGACCCCAATATTCCAGGACCCCCAAAAAAAAAAAAAAAAAACGGTCCCTATTAAGGATAGAAAATGTGATTTTGTTTGTTTCTAACATACATCTATCAATAAAAAAAATTTCGGACAAATCCGAAGAGCCTGCCTGACTCTTATAAAAACTGGCTCTTTAAGGTACTGTACCCTGACTCTCTGACATGAAAAGTACTCAGAATTTTTTAGGCCTATGTAATAATCAACTGCTCTGCCAAGGTATCCAGTGTTTTCCATGTTGAAAATTTTTATGTTTCAAGCTTGCATTTATTCAAAATAAACTTTTTATGCAGAATATTGACTCACTTGTATATTCACTGTCTTGACGCATGCATTGATTGTGAAGGGTGAAAAATTTGAGGGTCTGGCAAAACGGACCATTTTGGAACATATAAATTACTGGTACTTTACAGTACAGAAAAATTATGCAGGGGCATGTTGGAACATGGTTAATTTGGCATTAGGGCCCTTCCCCCAAAATAACAGTCTGCAAAAATTCCTCACCCTTCACAGCTAGTGCATGTTCATACAGCAAAGGTGGAGACATGCCTTCTCACACTCAGACTAGAGTTAACAATGAACCTTTCAATGCCTTTGACATGTTTGAATGACCAAAAGATTCATACGGGAAGTATGATACTCCTTTCTTCAGTGCAATTTGCCAAAAACACTGATTACGGTAAAGAGGTATGTCACTTCGTCTTTAGCGTAATTGATGATTACGGTAAAGACACCTGACCATCTTCAAGTTTGTTGAAAAAACTGAAACCAGCCACAACCCAACTTTGCCATTTTAATACTGACTAGTACTTTGGAAGGCCTATTTGAAGAATTTAAAAAAAGTGGAATCCCAGAGAAAATTTTTGAGGACGTGTCTTTACCGTAATCGTGTCCTTTTCTGTAGAAACGCCGATATACAAGTTACAACAAACCCAAATCATATTCAGTGCCTTTTTGATTAGTTTTCCATTATCAAGGTAAATAGTAATTTGGAGCGGGGGAAACCCTCAATCGACTGGACCGAGCAACAACATCAGAGAAAATATTTTTTCCACAGTTACCTCTTGTTTTTTCCAAGACCTTAAGCTCGATCGGCGCAAGAATAACCTACTTGTTCAGGTAACGTTAATCATATGTTAGCCTCCACTCTGATTAATATAACCTGGGGTAGCAAGTAGCAGCAACAAGACGGTTTCCGGAGGAAACCTGCCGAAAAGTACAAAACCAACACACACAGAAGACAGAATCTCACCAATTTGATTCTGATGAATTAGCTCTGATTTCCCGTGAAACTTTCATTGACAAAAGAAAAGATCTATGGCGAGTGTTAGGATTGGCAAGGAAAGGCTTCGCGATGGTCGAGACGGTAAAACCACGTAACTCACTGTCTGATGAGCAGAAGAAATCCGGCATCGACTCATCTTCGTGCATCTAATTCAGTTCTCTCCAAAAACTTGACACGGTACTCATCCGCCGAGGTTAGCAAGCTGAAAAGTGAATTTTCTCACGACTCCTCGATAAAACAACAACAAAGGTAAAGCTTCTTCTTCTTTGGAATTTCACAGCAGTTCGCAAACAGTGTAGTGTATTACCGCCACCCTCTGTACGTTATTCAATAATTATCTTCTCATTATAATAACTTAGCTAAAAACCGACTACGGTATCCCAATCCTATTTTATTTTTATCTCATCAGACTGCAAGGCGCCTGGAACCCTCCGAACCTTTTCTCCAGAATTTCTAGAACATCCAAGCGGCAACCTGCGGGGCTGAAACGTGAAGCAAATACGGAAGTGCCAAAAGCTGCAGTTCCTCGAATGGTCACTTGAGACTGACTGCAGGAAGGAGTCAATCCCCATTGACCCCCATGTTAAAAAGCCCAATTTTACAGCAAAAAAACATGTTTACAGCCTGGTTCAAAATACGATTTTGGTCGCTATGGCTAATTTTCCCCTCCTTGAAAACTGTGGGGGGAGTGAATTTTTTTTTTTTTTTTTTTTTTGGCCACTCTACTATGTACATTATATAAAGGCTTAAATTTCTGCAATAATTAAGGGCGTGACCACTTTGAGTGACAGAACCTTGAATTACACAGCCTGGGCAGGAATTGCCTCATCTGGTTATGTTGTGGCTAGGCCAGAGCAGGCCTACACGGCCCTGGGCTGTAGAGTAGGAACGCTAAGCCCCGCCGCTAACCACGGGCCTAGCCTGGCTGTCTGAGGGAGGGGGTTAACTACAGCTCGGCTAGCCTAGCCGCTAACCCTTGGCCTCTTCTAGTCGTCTGTAGACCGCTATCCTATAATCCTACCTAGGCTCATTCGAATCGCGGAACTTGATCCATTGGCCGCGTTTCTGACTGGAGATTTTTAATCGAAAACTCAGGATGATAATGTCTTGCTGTGTGGTTAGGAATCTGTGGTCTATTTTCTAAGGTGATGAAATTCTAATATTTCATGTAACATTATATGTCTACACGAAGTAGCGTTAGTTCGTTCACTAGCCAACTAGCCAGAGAATGAATACAGCAACCCCCCCAGTAAGTTTTTGCCCAAGATGTCCAGCTGTGCCAGCGGGAGTGTACGCCTGCCACAGTAATTATACTGGCATGCAGCGAAATAATAGCGTAACAAGAAAGTGTCTGAATTTAGGGTTAATATACTTTTGAACAAAAACTGCCTGTCAGGGGTAGGAAAACCGTCACGAATTCCCCAACAGGTTACCAACGTAACTGGCTAGTCAGCTACAACATTAAAACCACGATAACACGCTACCAAATGACGGGGTCCCTTAGCTGATTCCCAGGAGTATTTGGAGGGCTTGACCGGAGATTGCCGTGGTTGTACACTCAGTAGATTCACACAGCAGTATCTTATAGAACTGCATTTGCCACCAATGGATTCATTCCATTTTCAGTGCGATGACTGATGCGGTATGTAAATAGAAATGCTAGCTACATAGCTAATTTAACATATCCCACATTATCTAGCAAGCTAGCTAGCTGTCGCTAAATGTGTTTCTACGTTTAAGTCCATTATCCACAAGCTAGCTAACTACATTAACGTAACTAATAAGCCAGACAGAAACTGAAAAGTGTCACTAACTAGCCACGTTCGGCTATAATTGCTGTGGCTAGGAGTGTAGGTTTTTTTTTCCCTCGTAACATCAATTTTACGCCGCGATAAAAAAAAAAGTTGCATGTCGTAGCGGTATCGTTTGCTAATATAAAGGTCAGAGATAAGCTGGGCAGCTGATGAAATAACCATGGAGCCTAGGAGCCTGACGCCCAGATGTGTGAGCATTGATGAGCCCACGAATGCTGGCTACAGTGACCAATTAACTCAGCATTCACCGAAGTCAAAATGTAGGGTAATAGTACTTCATACACGTGCGAGTGTGATGTAGGAAAATAAAGATCCGACAGGTTTGCTTGTGAGCTTACGTAATGCAGTGTTATAGTTTGGCTGGTCATACTATCGTAAAAGGGACCTGGTTAAGGTGCGTACAAGAACTAAGCCGAGCAAACGCACGCACTCTGGGGGGATACTGATATTCACTGAGCCAACCGCCGCAGCTTCACAATGATTTACAGCGCTATTGCCTCACGGATACGAACAACGTTCTTCCATAGACAGTAGAGAGTTTTTTCGCAAACCACGACGGTGCTAGATCTACACCGATGAGCAATCAACTGTGACCATCCCCGCACCCGTGCCACCGCCTGACTTATTTGCAGTTTCGCAAAAGGAGCACGAGGACGGTGCGTGACGTCAGCTGCAGATGCACTCCCTCTATTGTGCGCGCGTGTAAAGTTAGTTGGTGTCTCTCCAAAATATTCATATAGTACGGTGCCGTAGTACGGTGGCCCTGAAGGGTCACAACACCTGCAAACTCAGAAAACATCTGCAAATTCAGAAAACACTTTCATCGATTTCACAACACATGAACTGCAAATGCCAAAACACCTGCCTATTCAGAAAACATCTGCAAATTCAGAAAACACTTTCATCAATTTCACAACACATGAACTGCAAATGCCAAAACACCTGCATATTCAGAAAACATCTGCAAATTCAGAAAACACTTTCATCGATTTCACAACACATGAACTGCAAATGCCAAAACACCTGCATATTCAGAAAACATCTGCAAATTCAGGAAACACTTTCATCGATTTCACAACACATGAACTGCAAATGCCAAAACACCTGCATATTCAGAAAACACATGCAAACTCACAAAACACATGCAAACTCTGTAATGACAACGGAAATGTTTCCCGGGGGGACCATAATCAGAGTTCACGTGTTCTTTTAACGGACTTAGCGATGTCGGATACCCCAGTGGTTTTGTTTAATTTAAACATATTAAGGCAGTGTCCCCAAAAACGTATTGGTCCACTTAGATAACTGTTAAACGTTCTGCAAACTTTGTTAGCTGTAAACTAGCTGGCTAGCGTTTCTACATTGCTGTCCCAAGACGAGCGCACCGCACCACTATTTTTGAAAGTTATCACTGTCACATATTATGTATGTCAATTCTGATTTCACAGTGCAATTTCGTGCAGATACGAACACTTTGCCCATTCTTTAGCACTATTCCCTCTCCTGCTACGGACTTTACTACCATTTTTTTTTTTTAAATCGCTCATGTATCAGCTTAGCGCCATGACCACAGAGAGACCTGCGGCATTTCAGAACTCTTCAGCGAATGAAGGTAATTCTGGTGACAAGTATACGTGGTTTCCTCCGTTTACATTTTCCAGTCTGACAGATGTCTATTTTTTATAGCTAGTTGCGTGACCATGCTGCAAAAACAGGTGTAGGTACTTGCCGAAATTACCTTCATTCGCAAATGAGTTCTGAAATGCCGCTCTCACTGGAAAAAAAAAAAAAAAAAAAAAATTATGTTGCTAAGTGCCAGTGCATAGACCTAATTATAATTAAATTATTTTCTCTACTGAATGTAGCCCATTATTTGCTGTTAGATCGCATGGGGGAGAGAAGCCGTGTCTTCAATTGCCACTTGATTATTCTTGAATTGGAAAATGTGTTTATAAAGGAAAACCATCTAGAATTAGCCAGGATTAATTGTTGTCAATAAAGGGATTGATAATTTCCCCCAAATTTTCAAGTCTAGCTGGACTGGACCATATATTTACGAGTTATCTCGTAGTTGGCAGTCAACGTGTTAAAAGAACTCGTAGCTACCTCTTCGAAACAGTTTTTTTGCATGGATCGCTCTGGACCGGCAACCGCATGTGGGTCCGTCACTGATTTTGGTCCCCCCGCGAAACATTTCCGTTGTCATTACAGAGTTTGCATGTGTTTTGTGAGTTTGCATGTGTTTTCTGAATATGCAGGTGTTTTGGCATTTGCAGTTCATGTGTTGTGAAATCGATGAAAGTGTTTCCTGAATTTGCAGATGTTTTCTGAATATGCTGGTGTTTTGGCATTTGCAGTTCATGTGTTGTGAAATCGATGAAAGTGTTTTCTGAATTTGCAGATGTTTTCTGAATATGCTGGTGTTTTGGCATTTTCAGTTCATGTGTTGTGAAATCGATGAAAGTGTTTTCTGAATTTGCAGTTGTTTTCTGAATATGCAGGTGTTTTGGCATTTGCAGTTCATGTGTTGTGAAATCGATGAAAGTGTTTTCTGAATTTACAGATGTTTTCTGAGTTTGCAGGTGTTGTGACCCTTCAGGGCCACCGTAATATAGTAATATTTAACTGGGTAGATGCCGAAAGTGATCACCTAATTTTCAGATTTTAAGAGAGCCGCTTTCAATTGACACAGCCATTCCTGAACAATAACAAACTCGTATTTAAGTTTCAATAATGGGATCTAAAGTTCTAAATTATTATGCAGTTTCGCACTGGCCGACTTGGACGAGGAAATAAACCTGACTGCGCGATGTGCGTACAGTCGCCGCATACTCTCAGGAAAAGCATTACTACTAGTAGTAGCCCTAGTTGTTGAATCCATGATGCATCGCAAAAGCCAGAGGTGCGAGCGAATATTTGCATACACCACGCTCTGAGTGCTGATGACGCGGTCAAGTGCTGATTGGCTGGTTGCACTCCACCACGCTCCATCGTAGAAGATCCATGACGAACGAGAAATCGGCCTACTGCTGTAGCAGATTTGGAGAATACGGAAGAAGTTTCAGGGTTCCGCATACGCAAATCGACTTTGGCATCAGCTTACCGTCCCAGACGTCTGCCGTCGTAGTTGCGAAAACTCCCTAATAAAAGAAGTGGACGGCGGGATGGCGCTATTTTCAACGGGAGAGTGTGAAACTCAATTCAACGAGTTTTCAGTTTGGCACCACGGCTACTGCGCAGGCTCGAAGTCAGCTCGCTGACGTAAACCAACGTCCTGAGAAGCGGTAACTCGTCTGGTAGATGTATCCCACACATAATTCCAGCGAGCAAGCGATTGCGTCTGTCAGTATAGTCTGATTCCGTTCGATGTTATTATGTTTTGCGAATTATTACTTCATAGGTACTTCACTTCGTTAGCGATGTGGCTCAATCGTCTTCTGTCTATGATTCGTTATGGACTTCTGGTCTGAACAGTACGGTTATTTACGTCCTGTGCGACAGAAAGTCGCCGGCATTTCACGTCACTTTTAGCCTAGCCTGGTGCCATCGGCTAAAAATGCTTACTATTAGACCATAACGCTACATACTAAGTAAAGACGTCTGCTACAAAATGTAGTTCCTCTGTAGAAAGTATCATCGCTGACATGAAGGCTCATAATGTTTTTAGTGTAAAGTTATTTGATGTCAAAAGTCAGGCAAAATGAATGGGGGTGAATGGAGAAGCTACCGCTAGTTGATCATCTGCTATCTTCTAGAGCGTTCAATTGAGCTTCAACTTCCGGGTGTATTCCTACCCCTTGCGTTCGTCTCGCAACAGCTTCATGAATATAAACAACAAGATGGCGACCAAATTTGCTTCAAACTGGATATTCAGAAACCTATGGGTGACGTCACGGAGGCTACATCCATGTTTTATACAGTCAATGAGAATATCCTCTCCCTCTACATCGGTTATACCCACTATCTCCCGGACTGCATTTGTAACCCATAGTTAAAATAAAGTAATAAATAATTTATTTAAATATTACCCTAATGAGTAAAGTTTTAAAAGTTGATGTTTCCCCTTCATTTAATATACTACTGTCTCTCTAAGACTCCTTAGTCGCAAGCTACTTTGTAAACAGTAGATGCGAACTAGCTTAGCTAAGAACACCAACGAAAAAGACAGAAAGGACACAAAATCAATCAGCACAAGATCGAACATAAATACAAACATCTTTAAGAAAAATTAACTATACCAAACCGAGAATCTACCCTTCTACACGGAAGTGGCGATTCATGAAAGTGCTGAAGACGGTTTTTGTGAGTTTTCACATTTTTAGCTCCGCTGTGATGATAGTCAACAGTCAGCGGAGCTTTTCTAATGTCCGTCCGTCCGGCCTCAACTTTTCACTTCACATTTGAATATCTCAAAAACTGTTAGATAACTTTTTGTCTGATTTGTTCTGAGCTTTCCTTATGATGTTCTGATGATCCCCTGCAAAAATTAGAAAATTCTACATCCTGGTTTTTGAGGAATTCCGCATTTTGGACTGAGAAAATCAGTGTTTGTGCTCATTTTTTCAGTCTTTCATGAATATCTCAAAAACTGTCTGTCAACTTTTTGTCTAATTTGTTGTGAGCCTTCCTTATGATGTTCTTATGATTCCCTGCAAAAATTAGAAAATTCTGCTTCCCAGTGTTTGAGAAATTCAGCATTTTGGACTTAGAAAATCAATGTTTGAGCTCATTTTTTCAGTCTTTCATTCATTAATATCTCAAAAACTGTCTGATAACTTTTTGTCTAATTTGTTGGGAACCTTCCTTATGATGTTACAAATATCTCCTGCAAAAATTGAAAAATTCTACATCCCGGTTTTTGACAAATTCGGCATTTTGGACTTAGAAAATCAGTGCTTGTGCTAATTTTTTCAGTCTTTCTTAAATATCTCAACAAGAGGCCTGGTGGGTATTTGTTGGTTGTTAGTATTGCTTGCTGGTAAGATGATTGAAATAAATGATTGCAGTTTGCAGTGTGGTTCTATTGTTATACTACATAAAATGAGACATCAAACTGGTTCACAGCATATTCTGGTTACCAGATTTGTCATATGTGTTAATATTGAAATAGTTTTCAAGGATTTCTGAAATTAAGTTATGACATGAACATTTCACTCATCCTCAGCGGAGCTCTCTAGGCCGACAGGCCTCTTGTTCTTCTGTCTTTTAAGTTTGAATGAACAGTGTTACACTGTAGCAAGCCAGCGATGTAAATGGTCAACCAAACCCATTGCAACACGATCTATATGTATTTCCGATATGTTTTGTTTGTTTTGTTGTCAGAAAGTGTAGCCTTTATCTGAGTAATCCCTGTAGTTTTACATTTTGTTTGATCATTTTATGTTGAATGATCGGTTATATTATGTTGAGTGATTGTAACGTCTTGTCAGACTTTATCAAGTAACCATGGCAACACACTCAGTGGCGAGTGAAATAGTTATTCCCCTGCCATTGCTACGTAGCCTATATCGAGAGTAACCCATTTCTTTCGGTTGAAAAGATGTTTTATTTATTTTCTGTATTGTTTATTAACGTTATGCAGGCCAGGTTTGTTACCCCGGTCGGATCTGATGGCGAGCCTACCCAAGGAACTGTAACCCGAACGAAGTGGGACAGCACAACTGGACCCTAACCCGGACGGTTTGAACAGAACGCACTGAGCTGAATTAAATTGGATCGGATTGAACAACTGAACTGAACTGAGTGATATTATATTTAAGATGTATAAATTATTGAAATCTCATTGGTGAAATTGAACTGATTATTAATGTGCACATTCTGAACATTGAACATCTTGAGTATTTTGAACATTTTGAATGTTTGTACTGTATTTGTATTTCACTTTCTTTTAATGGTTACCTGTAAAGAAAACCTGTTCCGTGAAATAATCACCTGTTAAAAATACTTACCTGTTCACCTGAAAGAAGGAGTTAACTCAAAGAATCAAACGGATACAAAATAGAATTAAATAGCTAGAAATTAAATTAAACAATTTATTCCAAATAAACTATTAATAAGAACATAAAAGACCAGTCTAACATCTAATATATTATACATATTATACTATATGTGTATATATATGTATATATATATAAACCCTATAATATCTAACATCTAATACATACATACATACATACATATATATATATATACATACATATATATATATGTATATATAAAACCCTATAATATATAATATCTAAAATAATAGAGCAATCAAACCAGAACACATCAATTACATATTTTAACTTTTTAACATAAGAAAAAATTTTACAGAAAGAGTATTTAAGAATATTTATAGTTTATATTTATTGTACATATTTATTTCATTTATTTTTCTACCTATTTATTGATCTATTGAATATTTATTCTTCTTTAGTAAACTGCCGGCTTATTTTATACAAAACCCCTGTCTCTAGTCTTGTCATTTCTAGTTTATTTCACCACTCTCCTCGAACCTAGATACTGGTCCAGTAACCGCATAATTGTATTGTTGTATTAAAAGTGACAAGAGTGCTACACATGCACCACCCTTCTGATCCTCTCTTTCTGTCACAATTTCCCTGGTACAGTTCAACACCACTGCCATGAAAGCAACTGCCTCCTATCCACAATTAAAGGTCCCCTATTATGCTGATCCTTCTTTTAATGCATACAAGTAATGTTATAAGGTTGGATGTCCATACTCAACTTCTGCAAAGTTTCTAAACATAAGATACAGGGGTTTTGCCATAATGTGAATTTCCTGAACGTGATTTCCTTTCTGAACAGCTCGTCCTGAGATCTTCACGAGATCTGGGCAAAACCTGACATCAGGTTTTTGCATCCAATTAGCACAGACCTGGCCAGAGCCAATCACGGCGCTGGACCCGCCCACCCCGGAATTTAATCTATTAGACACAAACAAGCCCAAATCATTTAGCATGTAGATTTATCAGTATGTTTCCCAAAGCTGGACATACGTGTTTTTTTTTTTTTTTTTTTGGATGCGAAAAAAAAGCACAACTATTTTCTCTTCCAAAAGACGATGCCACCAGAAATCAGTGGGTAGCTTTTTTGTTTGCTGGCGGCAAACAGCCACACTCAAAGGGAACGTTAGCCGGTTGTGCTCAGCATTTCACAGAAGACAGCTTTGTCAATAAAGGATAATTCAACACTGGATGTGCATCTCAGCTGCTTCTCAAACCTGGAGCAGTTGCATCAATCAAGCACTCGGAGCCACAAGCTGTAAGTAACGATATAATGGCAAATAATGTAAATGAAGCGTATATGTTATGTTGGCTAGCGGGACCGCTAACGATAGTTAACACCAACAACTGGTCTCAAACGCAGGCTTTGTAAAATATCTGAAGATAAAGCCTGGATCAGTTCCAACTGTCCGTGACCCACATATGCGGAAGCAGTACGTTTTAACATTTTGTGTTGCTTTACTGCATAAGCCTACTTAACGTGATAGCCTGTTGAATGTGGCTGTAGCACTGCGGCTAACATAGCTAAGTTACTGTTGCTACTGTTCGTGTCCTAAATATACAAGAGTAAATAATATCAAGGAGACATTCGACAGAAGGTGTGTGAACATAAACCTCATTTGAAGCTAACTTTTTATACTTGTTTGTAATTTGGATGCTTGGTACAACTGCTCACGGTAACGGAACTTACGGTCTGTAAAACTTGTATTGCGGGGTAACGTTTGTCTCTGTCGTTATGACTGCTCGGTTACTACCATATGTTAGTTCGCGTTCTGTGCTACTTAAAAAATGCTCCTGGTTAATTTATATGCAGTAATTCAGATTGGTACGCTTGTGTTACTTTGGTTAGCATCAAGGTGGTAGTTTCATCATAACGTTTCCTGACCGTAGCCGCTACATTTGAAGCTAACCGGAGAGGTGTTGTGCATGTCTGCAAAGTTGAGCTGATAAGGCTGCAGTTAGACCAGACGAAGGCTTTGCGGAGCTTAGGGTACGTTTTTGGGTTTGTTTACTGCTTGTTTTACTTATCCATGACCGGGGTCAGCCGGGTACTTTGCCGTGGTGTGGGCTAGCTCTCTGATCCTACTGCGGTGAAAGCAATTGCTAAACGCACTATAACGTGTCTGGTATAACAAATGATTTCTCTGCATTGCCTTGGCGTAATTTTATCCACCTTTGAAAATTGTTCTGGTGAATAAAAAGCCAAAAATTTGGAGATCAGATACAGATTTCCGGTAGAAGTTATTGATTCGCTAACTTTACATAAGCAACGCTTACATTGTTTGTGTGTTTTTGCTATGAACTCATTTAGTAGCTTGGTATCGGAATTGTGTTTACGTTTTGGTGGAAATGGTTGACAGGAGCTTTTAGCAAAGTTTCCTTCATATAGCTAAGTGGGTATATAACACGACTATATAACAGTACAGCTATAATCGCATGCATCAAGGCAAGACAGTACGAGCAAAACACAAAAATGTCAACTTGCCACTCATTGACATCCTGCTGTAAACGTTGCTGCAATACTTCAATGGCTTCCTCCTCCCGTTCAAGGTCGGATTTGGGATGAAACAAGTACGGTCTTACAGCAATAGATGCCGCAGAGAGCTCTCCTGAAACACCTGCCATCTTGATTTCCTGGTTTTTTTGGGTCTGCACCAGTGGCGGTTCTAGAACCGGGAACTGGGGGGGGTGCAGACACGTCCCTTTGTGACAATTAGTCCTGGCTAGTTCTCAATCATTTTCCTTTACTGACGCGTTTTCCAATTATCGTAATTGGCAACTGAAGACACGGTTTCTCTCCATATGCGATCGAACAGCGATGAAATCATGGGCGAAATTCAGTACAGAAAAATAATTTACTTATTAATAGGCCAGTGCTTCGCGTTGATTGATCAGGTCCACGTTCCAAAGAAATACCGCCTTTCACTCTCGGTATTGCATGGGTTGATTTAAAAAAAAAAAAAAAGTTAAATAGTTAGCATGCTGCTCAAGCTATTTGCGTGAGAGTCGACAGGTATGCAAATTTGAATAACGTCGATTTAAATACAGCAAATACGCGTCCAGATGAATGATTGTCTTCTTACGTAATCAAGGAGAACAAGCAGCACCTGTTAACTGTGGGGTGCTCTCAGAGTGAACCTTTTGTTAATCATGAAAATGACTGAGAACAGGTCAGGACTAATAACTGTTTTAAACGGATGTTTTGTCACAATTCTCAGTTCTGGTTCCGCCACTGTACTGAATTTAGCCCATGATTTCATCGCTGTTCCATCGCATATGGAGAGAAACCGTGTCTTCAGTTGCCAATTACAATAATTGGAAAACGCGTCAGTAAAGGAAAATGATTGAGAACTAGCCAGGACTAATTGTCATAAAGGGACGTGTCTGCGCCCCCCCCTCCCGGTTCTAGAACCGCCACATGTCTGCACCCTCCTCCGGAACCGAAGTGGCCAGGCAGCCAATCAGAGCAGCACTTCATTAGCATAGCCTCCCTGCCCACTCAAAACAGCTCGTGTTTCAGGCGGGCACAGACGGGGTGAGAGAAGAGGTCTCACTAGGCCTGGATGTGTGTGGTTTTTCTTTGTAACTGAATTCTTAACATTATATTAAAGACCCATTGGACATATTTTACATATTAAATGGATATTTTGATAAGAATATGCAGAAAGTTTTGTAATGAGTAATGTGAATGCAGTTTAGCTCTTAGGATTTACGTCACAAGAGGGCGTGAGAGAGGAATTTAAACTTTGAGCCAGAGCTTGAGCACAAGAAACTTACAAATGCAAAATATGAGTGTGCTATCCGCTTCATACATAAGAATGAGCAGATGATGAGAGCCAATTCTTTGGCCAAGAAATTGTTATGTAAGAATGTTACTGATTTTTGGAAGGAAGTTAGAAGTCTTAGCCAATGTAAAACATCTCTAACATGTACTGTGGATGGCATCTCGGGTACAGATAACATTGTAGACTTATGGCAACAGCATTATTACTCATTATTTAATTGGATCAATAATGTAGTCTTTAAAGTTGGGAGTGTAGAGAGGGATGACTCTTTTGTGATCAACTCACATTCAGTGATTGAGGCTATTAAAAAACTGTCAAATAACAAAGCGTGTGGGCTGGACCATATCTCTGCTGCGCATCTTAAATATGCTAGTCCAAGGATTGCTCCTCTTCTTGCTATCTGTTCCACTGGCTTCATGATTCATGGGCTACTACCAGACTCCATTTTGTCCGTCTTGTTGGTGAAAGACAAAGCTGGCAAGCTGTCTAATCTAGATAACTATAGGCCCATAGCAGTAGCCAGCATAATATCTGAAGTCCTGGAAAGAATTTTGCTTGACAAACAAACTGAGTTCATTAAGTCTACTGACAATCAATTTGGTTTCAAATCTTATCATGGCACAGATATGTGCATATATGCATCAAAGAAAATCGTAAATAAATATAGAAGTCAAAATTCACCAGTTTTCTTGTGTTTTATTGACGCCTCTAAAGCTTTTGAGAGAGTTAATCACAGAAAGTTATTTCTTAAAATGATTGAGAGAGGAGTTCCGAAACACTTACTAAGAATTTTGGCTTATTGGTATGCCCATCAGAAGATGCAGGTGAAATGGGGCGGAGTGTGTCCTCCCCGTTTGGTGGGAGCAATGGAGTTAGTCAGACAAGGTGGGATAGAGTCCCGTTCTTTTGAATCTTTATATTGATGATTTGTCTAATCAATTGAATGCCTGTAACACTGGATGCATGATTGGGACTTTAGTTATTGAAGTTATTGAACCATCTTATGTACGCAGATGACTTTGTTGTTCTCAGCCCTAGTAGTGCTGGTCTCCAGCAGTTGTTAAGGGTTTGTTCTGTGTATGAGATTGATAATGACATCAAATATAATGCTGACAAGAGTGTTGTGATGATCTGTCGCACCAAAGATGATCAGACACTGAAATTTCCAGTTTTCAATTAGGCTGGCAATGTTCTGGATGTCAGCAATAAGGGAAAATATCTAGGACACTTTACTACTGATAAAATGACTGATGACGATGATATTTACAGGCAATGCTGCAAGATCTACGTTCAAGCAAATATTCTTGCACGTAGGTTCAGTTTCTGTTCTGAGGCGGTGAAGTTATCTTTGTTCAAAGCATACTGCACACCTCTATATACTGTACACTTGTGGTCAAACTACAGGAAAGGAAGCATGCAGAGATTACAGGTGGTGTGTAATGATGCCTTGGGAATTCTACTTTAAAGGCCGAGATGGTGTAGTGCCAGTGAATTATGTCAGCGCGCATTAACACACTTAGGCTGTAATAAGAAACCTGGGCCCGTATTCACAAAGCATTTTATCTTACCGCTAGGAGTACTCCTAAGTCGTGCTAAAACATTTTATGTTGGAATAAAATCTTAAAAGTTATTCACAAAGCCGCTGAGAGCAACTTTTAGTTAAGAAAACTGGTAACTCCTAGATTCGGAGTAGCTCTGAGATAAGTGGGAGCAAATCTCCGTTGTTATCGATGACATCAATTCTCATGCACGAGCCCTGGGACAATGAGCACGGTGATTGGTTGTTTGGTGACAGGGCGGCCCATTGAAAAAATATCCCACATACAACCATCGACTGTGTAAAAAGATGGACGCAGCACCCTGGTCTGAAAAATGAAGTCCATGCGGAAGTACCGTAAAATGGAATTCTATTTAATGGCCACCAGATGGCGACGTCGGTGGTTGCAGAAAGAAGTTCAATCCAATAGAAGTCTATGAGAAAATGGCCCTACTTTCCCACCTGATTTTTCATTTAATTAATGATTTTTCACATTATTTTATGGTAGCTATAGCAAGTTTCAAGTCTCCTTTGATAGATCATGAAGTTAATTTTTGTAAATTATGGTCCCATATAGACTAGAATAAAGGATAAAGCCAGAATATGCTTTTGGGGCGCGGCTATCCTCTGGTCCTCGTCCAATACGGTCAGATCCAGGGCCACGGTCCTCCCTAGATCTTCAATACACGCCCTCGTCCAATAGAAATCACATCCGGTTTCAAAATGACAACATGGCGCAATTCAAATTGCCAAAATCGAGGCTTCTTTCATGGTATGCTGAAACCAATGGGTGACGTCACGGTAGCTTCGTCCATCTTTTTATACAGTCTGTGCATACAACTCATGGAGGAAAGAAATGAGGAAATAGTCCGAGTGGCTGGTCTGTCCCATGAAATAATAACACTTTGAGCACTCCTGAAAATGCACTATGCGCAGTACCCACATATCACGCTCTAGGCAAATAAACAAACACAGGAAAGAGATAGTTGTAAAAACGCCCATAGCATAAAACGAGGCAATAATTTAACGCGTCATTTGCCCCAATAATTGCCGTCTTGTTACCCAATGGGAATATGTTGCGAGTATTTAAATGTCGGGCCGTCCAAGTTTGTTTTCGCTAAACTGTCAGTCCAATTTGTTCAGCAACATTGCAAATATCGTCATCCTCCTCGACATCATCATCATCACCGCTGTCTGCAGCACCATCATCATCCAGTTGAGGTGTTGCAATTACTATGCTGGCTCTCTCTGGGCTGAGACGCACCTCCCCATGTAGCACATGAGACCGGCATTTAAGCTGCCCAATACCACGCTCCACCGCACTGCGTGTCGTCTTGTGTGCTCTAATATGCACCATGAAAAAGAAAACAGACTAAATATACTGAGCAACAAAAGAAATGCAATAATGTACTCTTATGGTTACTCAAAGTGACCGCAAAACAAAGAAAAGTTTGATGAAATTAGTGTAAATGTGCACACGCTGGTAATAAATTTGAGTTTCTATAATAATTGCGCGTCTACTTATTTTCCGGTCTGTCTTTAAATAACTTGCGTTTCTTTTCTTGTTCAGTATATTTGTAATTTACGGTATTATGCCACCTTCACATGTAATAGGCTATGCCAATGTAGGCTTGAGCAACAATGACCCACCCGTTATAATTTTGTTGTGGTCCCGGTTGTGGATTCAGGTAAGGGGTCAAGAGCGAACGTTTGCAGGGGTAGCCACTGTCCCCTAGCAAGTGGCATCCTGCAGGCACATAATGCCTGTCAAATAATTGGCATAAGCCGCTTTCCATTAAAATGCAAGGGTCGTGTGTGGATCCTGACCATTTCGCGACAATGTCCAAAATATTTTCGGCATCAAATACTATCTGGGTGTTGATGGAATTAACTTTTTTTCTGTTTATAAATACCTCTTCATCTTGGGTCGGAGAAATAATTCAAATATGGGTCCCGTCAATAGCACTGATGATACCGGGCATACCTGAGATGAGCATGAATTCAAGTTTGATTCTGTGTTGTTGGCGAATGTCCATTGGAAACCAGATAGACTGTCGGATGATATGGGGTTCATAGAGCGCTTGTTTGTTTGTTGAATTGAGTGACTGACAGATGATTGTGAAATCCCTAAATTGTCCGCGTTGCAAAGTTGCATTTTTCCGGTGGCCAAGTAACGAAGTGCATACCTGTCAACCCTCCCGTTTTTCCTGGGATTCTCCCGTATTTTACCCTTCTTTCCTGCTGTCTTCCCGTTCCAATATTTTCCCGTAAATCTCCCGTATTTTTAACCTTAAAAAAGAAAGCTGTTGACTTGGACGGTGGTAGGCGTAAGACCGCTGATGTAATGTTTTTGATACATTCCCCTTCGGTAAAGCAGGTGGCAGTATGCAGCCTAACATCTAGAAACAGAAGTCATTCAATAAAGAGGACGAAGAAGAGACGCATTGGAGCGGCAAAATTTTTTTCTCCACCTGAGTTCCGGACACCAACAGAAACTCATTTGCGTACAGCCAATCAGCGGTCTTGTCCCGGACCACTGAAGGTGTGTCTTGAGACAGAGACAGTTTTCTGTCTTTACTGGCCTTGCACCGACGCACGGTCTCGGAACCACTGACTGCACAGTCCATACCCAGAATACTGCAATTACATCGTAGATGCCTGCCTTGCTCTCAGCAAAACTGTTCGCCAAATCATTCGTCTAGCCTGCCATTTAGATAATGAATTGTTATGAATGTATTTTTTTCAAATATCTGAAGTTGGTAAAATGAGCTGATTACAATCAATGTAGTCTAGCAATACCCAACTCGCCGCTTTTTTATCCTGCACTGATCATATTAATAATAAACTAGTTAGTGACACTGAACAAAATCCAATGAATATAAAGTAGAAATTACCGAGATTGCTACAGCTTATTCTCGAAAATATGAATGCTCTGTAGGCCTACAGATTATTTTTTATCTAGCCTCGCTACTGAGCGTTATAAACATATCGGCAGGTTTGGTAAGTGCTGTTAATGAATTGTATTCGCACTTTGCTGTCGGCTGTTAATATAGGTTTTCGCGATTAAGGTGCTTTCTTTCTGCATCATGGAAACAAAATCTTAAGTAGACGGCCATAGCTATACTCAGGCGGAGGGGTGTGATACGGCCTAATGATTTTATACTACAAAAGAGGTTTTGAATAAATCTTTGTGTCCTTGAAAATGCGGTGGCCGTTTCCACTGCCAACCATTTTTAATGTTTCCAGCTAGGATTGATAAAAATCATCTGTTCAGAGCATTCATTTTTTCTAGAATAAGCTGACGCGATCTCACTTATTTTTACATTATTAGTGCAAGGCCAGTGAAGAGAGAAAAAATGTAACTGTCTCGAGACACTCCTTCAGAGGTCCGGCACAAGGTTACTGATTGGCTGTACGCAAATGAGTTTCTGTTGGTGTCCAGAACTCAAGTGGGGCAAAAAAATTTCGCAGGCGGGACCATAGATATAATAGACTGTATAAAAAGATGGACGCAGCACCCGGGTCTGAAAAGTGAAGCCAATGCGGAGATCTTTAAAAATTGCATTCTATTTAGTGGCCAGCAGATGGCAATGTTGGTAGTTGCAGAAAGAAGTTCAATGCTATAGAAGTCTATGAGAAAACAACCCAACTTTCCCACCTGATTTATTATTTCAATAATGATTTTCCACATTATGGCATCGATTGCAAGTTTCAAGTTTCCTTCGCTATATCATGATGTTCATATGGTCCAAAGTAAACTAGAATAAAGGAAAAAGCCAGATATACATTGGGGGCGTGGCTATCCTCTGGTCCTCATCAGATCCACCCATAGACAAGTTCAAAATGTATTTTACTGAATTGGCTTAATATTTTCTAATACTTGAGAACCCAGTATTATGATTTTAATAAACTTGATGGGGGGGGGGAGATATGTGAACAGTGGTAGGGATAGTGGGACAGCCTGGAGCAGGGTGCTGGAAATTTTCCCTTATTTTCAAATCCCAATGTTGACAGGTATGGAATTGTTGTGCAAGCATTTTATTTCGGGGCTTATTGGGTTGTTTCTCATGGTTGGAGACGTAATTCTCTCCCTCACCAAGTCAACAACGTATAAAATCCCCTCACGGTCGATCCGATATCTTTTCAACAACTGCGCATCATTCAGAATCTCCAAGTCATTCCATCTTTCAACAGCAGGCATTTTCCGATTCTTTGTGAATGGGTTTTAGCGAGTCCTCTTGACTACTTTTCAGCTCTCCCAGACTTAGGAGCTACTTTTAGGCCTAAAATGCTTTGTGAATAACGCTCAGTAAAAATAATTAGGAATCCTAAATTTATGACTGACACACCCATTTTTTTAGGAGTTTCTCCTAAATCCGGCAGTTAGGACCTACTTTTAGCACCAAGATGCTGTGTGAATACGGGTCCAGGTATATAAATTTATTTGCCGTCTTGATGTTTCTGAAAATAAGATCATTCAGGTCTTGTCCAATATCAGGTTCAGCACTGTAAGGTGTCAGCCTCAGTAAAGGGGACAATGGCACAGTTGTCTCTTTTTAAGAGCAGAAACATATGCATTACTTCTTTAGTTGCCTTTTTATTTTATTTTTATTTTTATCTTTTTTAATGTTTAGTGTTGTTTATTGTGTCTTGTTCTTTCTGTTTTTTATTCTATTGGGCCGTAAGTCCGGAATAATGATTGAATTGAATTTGCTTACAACACATAATGACAGACAGGGAGGTCTTTCCCTCAACTTCCCCCCACTCTCATGGTGCCAACATAACTTCAAACATCGTAAAATAACAAAACAGCAGAACAGCAACACCCTTAAATAAAATGCATAACCCATGTTTCAACTATTTACAAGTGGGTAAAATGGTCAGTTTCTGCTGCTTCATGCATTAACTGTAAGTCCTTGTGGCTGTGTCCACCTGGAGCGCTACACAGCCTCCCAGCAATCCATGAGTCCACTACAAAGCCCTGGAGATGTTGTGGGAGATGGTGCCGTTTCCTTGCCTTATGTGGTGGGGGCGCACCAGTGGTCGGAGGGGAGTGGGATGGTGTTAATGGATCCTTATCCTCGTCCTGCTTGGGTTGGTAGGGCGCCAGGCGGTTCTGATGCAGACCTAACACCCAATTTCTCTTGAGTAGTTGCACCCTGTAGACCACCTCAGACAGTTTATCTAGAGTGGGGAAAGGTCCCACCCAGTGGCAGGCCAGCTTCGGGGAATGTCCTTTCTTCCTCACTGGGCTGTAAACCCAGACCTGGGCACCAGGTGCAAAGTCCTCTCCCTGGTACCAGAGGTTGTAGGCCCGCTTCTGTTGCACCCGAACCTCGATCAAGGATTGCCTGGCGAGCTCGGGGATCTCCCGCAGCTGCTTGCAGATATTGAAGAAATAGAACATTCCAGGCTCCCCTCTCACCTCTGGTTCAGGTGGGGCCCCAAACACCAGGTCCACGGGGGTGTGTAGCTCATGGCCAAACATAAGGGCTGCAGGGGTGCACTTTGTGGACTCTTGCACTGCCGTCCGATAAGCCCACAGGACCAGGGGTAGGTGGCGATCCCAGTCTTGCTGACAGTGCCGGGTAAGAATGGCGAGTTGAGTGGACAGGGTCTTATTGAACCACTCCACCAGGCCATCACTTTGTGGATGTAGCGGAGTAGTTCTGGTCTTCCTGACACCCAGACACCGGCATACCTCTTGGAAGACCCTGGATTCAAAGTTCTGCCCCTGGTCACAGTAGAGCTCTTCCGGCACCCTGAAGCAGCAGAACATTTCATCCACCAGCTTCTCTGTGGTGGTTGCCGCACCCTGGTCAGGGGCTGCAAACGCCTCTGGCCACTTTGTTAAGTAGTCCATGGCTACCAGGATGTAGCGATTCCCCTGGTCAGAGACAGGAAATGGACGTAGGATGTTTACACCCACCATTTCCATGGGTTCCCCCTCCTGGTACTGCTGCAAGGGGGCACGTGACAGTCTTGAGGGGCCCTTGTGTGTGGTGCTAGAGTCACAGCAGGGAACAAACAGGTTCACCTCACCCCATTATCTAGTAGAAGCGTCCTCTCAGTCCATGCAAGGTCTTTGTCACTCCAGAGTGCCCTGCTCTCACTGAGCCATGAACTAGCTTGAGTACACGGCTTCGCAGGCAGCAGGGAACCAGGAGCTGCATGATCTCACATGGCCTCCTGGCGACTTTCAGCGATGGTAGAGGAGACCCCCTGAGGCAATGATGTTGGGCCACTGTGAGTAAAGGGCCTTTGACTCAGATCCAGCGCTGACACCGCAGCCCACTGAAGTCATTAGCCAGCCTTCACCCAGGCGTGAACCCAGGAAAGGACCGCATCTTCCTGCTGTTCCTGCTAGACCTGCTGGGGTTCAAGAGTCTTGCAGTCATCATCATCAGATGCCCCCCTGCACTGCAGTGCAGCCACCCTAGGACCTGGCCTGAGGCAATCCTCAACCCGCTGACAGAATCTGCACCTCTCCCTCTCACATGACCTGCGAGACAGAGCATCAGCATTGTTGTGCAGCCGGCCAGCTTGGTGGCAGATCTCAAAGTCACACTCCTGGAGGGTCCTCCTGTTCCTTGAAGTTCAGCAGCCAGGTCAGCAATGTGTGGCCCATACCTGTAGCAGCCCTCGGTGGACCTCCTTCTGAAAATGTGATGTTGTTGCGGGGAGGAGGTGGCCTGTCACACGATTTCCGCCTCATCACTTCCCTCGTAGGAGGCCTGGTTCACCCGGTGGTCATCACTGTGGCGACCATCAGAACACAGCATGTGTTCCACCTGTTCTGCCTCTGCTAGGGCTGTTGCCAAGGTGGTGGGTGCATACAGGCGGAGATGCTCTCATAGGCAATCTGGTTGGTGCCCACAAACGAAGGACTGGGCAGCAAGCTCCTCCTGCACCTCCTCGGGGAAGTTGGGAAAACCCCATTGGGTGTAGGCATGCAGGTCAGCAGCATAGGCTCCCAGGCTCTTGGTAGTCTTTCTCTGGCATCTGAAAAGAAACTGGATAGAACCTCTAAGCATTGTCCAGTCTCTCAGCTCTTCTGGTTGAAGACCGGCGAGTACTTACAAGGCCCTTCCCTCCAGGGAGAGGGCATCACGACAAGCTGTTTTGTACTTTGTCCAGGCATCGAGTTGGGAAACCAGTTGGACTTGGACCAGTTAGTTATCTGCTGTGTCTTCCTCATTGTAACGTGCCAGATTGACAACCCCTTGTTGGGCCTTGCCATGCGGCGCAGCAGCACTTTCCATCCCTGCTAGACTGGCGGCTGCTGCTGCGGGTGTGGCAGCATCAGCCAGCCTGTCTGTTGCAGAGGTGTTGGGCACGCGGAGATCCTCTGGCTGTGGCAACAGTCATTGGGTTGCTGCAGTTGGCTCACTCAATGCTGCCTGCGGCATTGGGACACAGTGGGGCAGAGCTCGCTTGCTCCCTCCTGCGCAATACAGCTGCCGTCTTCTGGGCTGCTCCTTTGAAGTCACACAGTGCTCTCCTGGACGACTCTATTGACGATGAGCATGTCCATGTCCTGTAGTGCTGCCATCCCACTTCTGAACCAATTAAAAGAGCAGTGTCAATGCGCCTTTGTTCTTAGAATTGAACTCACAAGAGGGAGTCAGAGAGGAGTTTTGCCCAAAGGAACTTTTTTATCGAACACCGCACGTAACGACAGACAGGGAGGTCTTTCCATCGACTTTCCCTCACACTCACGGTGCCAACATAACTTCAAACACTGTAAAATGACAAAGCACTAAAATAAAATGGAAATTAAAAATGGAAATTAGTTTTATTTCCAAATGATACAAGTGTCCTGCCTCATTAAAAATAATTTTTCCAGTCTCTGTGGCTCTCAAATCCTGAGTTATAAATAGGGGACATGCACAATAGGCAAGGATTAGCTTGATTTGGTATCTGTGTGAAGAGATTAATAATGGACACTTTATTAGTACCAGGGTCATTATATGTCAAATCAGACACAATTTGGGAAATGTGTTGCTCAACAACTCAGATTTTGTTCAAACTGTTTGAAAATGTTATTTGGGACCAAAAACTATGCTGTACAAAATATTTTGGCTGAATTTTGAAAATGTCATATTTTTTTTACCCCTGGGAAATTTGGAATTTTCATACCACGAAAAGCACCTCAGCTGAGAAGCCATTTTTGAGGTTCAATATCTCTAGGAATATAATCCTGAGTCCCGAAATTTGATGATCACACAGAAATTAAAATGTTTCCTCCAGGAACAAACATTGAGCATAAATAAAGATCATGTTTTCAATAATTTGTTCCTGACATTGGTATAAAATGCAAAATGTTCAAATGAGGGAGGCACAGGCAGTTCATAATACCCCCTGAGTTAATATATTTGCAAATTTTGACGTTTTTACTATAATACAATCTTTCATTGATTTTATAACAGTTTTTTGGCACTCTAACAGATATAGCAAGCAGACTTGTCAAAATTTTCACTTTTTTTACGTGCCAAAATGGTGATGTGGACTCGTTCGTCAGACCATTAAATTTTATGTCAAGAGGCCTATATGTGGTAATTTAATAAAGTCAGAAGTTGCAGCCATGTGGTCCTCATATTTAAAAATTTGAACTTCATAGATGACTTCCTATATGTCATCAATACAAACCTTGGCCCCATCTGTGATTGTTTTGGCAATACAAGTCATTGTAATTGTATCATGTCAAGTTTGACCTTCGAAAGTCACCGACAGTCAAGTTGAATGTCATGAAATTATAGTTCAGATATGACTTCCTGTACAGCAGAAATACAAACATACGCTCTATCTGTGACCATTTTAGTGATACAAGTCATTGAATTTTCACTAGGTTAAGTTTGACCTTCAAAGCTAAAGTTTGGCCTTTGAGGATCATATAAGGTCAAATTCTAGGCCACCAAATGAAAGTTTATATATGACTTATATACACTTATATATATGAATATGAAATTGCCCAGGTAGTTTATTAAAAAAGACTGTTTATGCAGACAGTACCTTGAGGTAGTTTCCTGTCGCCGCCATCTTGAAAGTCACGATAAGTCGATTGACGAGCATGAACAAATAGGTAGGATAGGGGAACAGATTGCTACCTATTCGTTCGTGCTCGTCAATCGACTTATCGTGAAGTTCTCAGTCCCTCGTTTTAAATGTCAGGGCCCTCGGAATTCTACCAATGAAGTGTGGAGCTACTTTGAGCCTTTCTGCAGATGTAGACGCCTGCAGACATAGAGCAGCTCTTTTTATGGACGCAGTTGCACTACTGTATCACTAGATGGCACCCCCGGATCAGTTATTGAATATTCACAAGCAAGCAGAGCTGGAACACAGTATAGAATATTGACAGGTACACTCCTATCCCTGTTTTCAGGAGCTACATGAATTAAACTCCTCAGCTAAGCCTGATGTGCAAACTGCTCAATATCCTTGCCCACAGTATCTATCTAGCAGTTTAAAAAAAATGATCTCTTGTGAAAAAAAAAATTTGTTGTCCTCTGTAGCAACCACTTCAGTTACAATGGCCCAATGGTATTCCAAGTAATTTAAAAAAAAAAAATCAGTTTCCTGAGGCAAAAATTCGCCATGGTATTGATACTATGTCATTCTACTATCAATTTCAGTCATCACATATTAAAAATGCGCAATTTTCTATCGTGGATTAATGCGTAGATATGTCGGTTGAAGAATTTAGCTGCCTTTTAGAGCCTCATACAAGCTCTCAGGGAAATCCAATCACTTTAATGGTGATTCAATGGTATATGCGTGAAAGCCCAGCTGTAGTTCACGCCCACGTGAAATTCTCCTGGTAATTACCAGTTGGTTGACACGATTTTTATCCAATTGCAGACAGTATAAGCTTTCCTCAGTAAGTGAAAGACATTGATTGGACCTTAAAAAACATATTAAAATACTTGCGTAATAGGGTTACGTTGTATTCAATAAACTTTACGCAGCTCAGACTGACGTGGTTGCATGGGAACAAAAAACCTCCAGAACTGAGCCTGGAGAGCTGAGCTTATTTGCGGGATGGAAATGTGATTCTGAGATGGAAAATAGCAGTTATTCTGAATGGAACAGACAGGAGGGCTGACAGCATTGATACTTTTGAGGAACAGCTCAATAATTCTTTTGAAAAGTGAGTAAAGCTGTCTTTGTATGGTGTAGCTCTATCTTACTTTTAGTCTACTCGCTAACAAGCCAGCTATTTCTTATTTTTGGTTTAGCACCGTGATCACAGAGCTAGTTTGTCACATTGGGTAACAAAGAGTAGTCGATACTGCAGTGTGCTGGCATTTTTCTTAACTAGGCGATCAGTTTTAGAATTTATACCACATTCAATGAAACAGAATGCCTTGCATTTTCGCTCTTTTAAAGTGCGAACAGCTATTACTGTGACCTGAGTTATACTTGTTCCATAGAGGGTGTGAAAAGCGCTGTTACAAGCTTGCTTTCGCTGGGATGATCAGAATTATAAACAGCAAGCTTTCCATCTGAGTGAACGATCTGACCGTAAAATAAGCAGTTCCTCTAATGCAGAGGTGGGCTATGAGGGCCGTATCTGTCCCTGGTTTTCACACCAACTTCTGGCTTTTAATAAGTTAATAATCTTAATTAGCCAAACCACTTGTGAAATCAGACATTTCTACTGCATTTCTTAAAATTATCATGAATGACCACCAAAGACTGTTCTTGTCTCCCCTAAATGTAACATTCTGCTTTGGTCTAATCTATGTGCAAATATATGTTTGTGTGCACAACCAATCAGCTAAATTAATCAGGGTAATTGATAGAAATAAAAACCTGCATACACACCGGCCCTCCAGGACTGGAATTGCCCACCCCTGCTCTAACAAGTAACTGTGCTTGCTGACGCGGCTTTGTAGATTTGTAGATGTTTTTGGTTTGGAGAGGTCACTGGTGACCATTGATGTCCAGCTGCGCCTATATTGATAAACTCATGCTAAATTCAACCAGAAAATCATCCATTCATATTGAACTTCATGAGCACAAAGTTGATTTGCGTTAAAAATATGATTATTTTATGAATAGAAAGTGCGCCATTTTCAAGGCTCTGGGAGTATGGGGAGCCACCTGGATAGCTATCTTATTTGGCTTATAAAAAGTGGATAATTTAATATTTCATGTTCAGATGAGGAGTACTTGTGGTCTAGGAGTTTATTATCCCAGAAATGTATTGTTTTAACCCCCAGCCATTTTTCAATCCTCAGAATTATTTTTTTTACAGTTTCAATGGTGAATTCTCATCAAGATTTTTTATGTTTGCAGCCCATTTTCTCTACCAAAATCATAAAAATTAACTGAAATATGATGTAATTCTAAATGCTGTAAGTGTCTTTTCTGAGTTGAGCCACACTTGTCCTCTTTATGAAGCTTAAATCTTGAATTACAAAGCATCAAATTGGGTAACCCATAAATAGCCAAATTAGGCTTCCGCGCAAAGGGGTTAATGATGTAAAAATAGCAATTTCTTTGCATGGCAACGCTATGCCCCATTCACTACCATTGTAAGCCTGTTGGGAGCTTCAGCTAAAAAACCCTGTATTTTGAAATGTCGGGTGTGTACGGAGGTGGGGTAATCGACAAAAGTTAGTACTCGTTACCATGTTTCAATACACCCCAAGTCAATTTCACATCAGAATTCCCCTTTAATGTAGCGAAATGTAAAGTTGTACATGTATGTAATAAAAACATTAGACAGGATTACTTCATGGGAGGTTTAAAACTGGAATGTGCGCCACATGAAAAAGATCTGGGAGTGATTGTTGACCAAACTCCCACAGGTTCTAGCCATTGTGCCACAGCAGTTAAAAAAGCCAATCGGATGCTGGGATACATTGCCAAATGTGTACAAATCCAAGGAGGTCATACTTCTCTTGTACAATGCATTCGTCAGACCACATCTGGAGTATTGTGTACAGTTCTGGGGACCATACTTTAAGAACGATATAGAGGCTCTAGAAAAAGTTCAGAGAAGAGCCACAAAGCTAATTCCAGGTATAAAAGATGAAAGCTGTGAGAAGAGGCTAAAGATCCTTAATCTCTTTAGTCTTAAGAAAAGGAGATTTAGGGTTGATCTGATCGAGGTTTTTAAATACGTTAAACAAAGTGAATTATGAAGGATTCTTTCGGCCAAGTTTTGTTGGTAGAACTCGGGGTCACAAATGGAAGTTGACCAAGGGTAAATTTAGCAGTGATATTAGGAAACATTTTTTCACTCAAAGAGTAATTTTGATGTGGAATAGCTTGCCTGACCATATTGTTGAGGCAGAAACCTTAAGAATTTTCAGGAGCAGGCTTGACTTAAAGCTAGATACCATTGAGTATCTGAAGTGATATATTCACAATAGTAAAAAGAAACTGGCGAGCCTAGTTGGGCTGAACGGCCTATTCTCGTCTGTTATGTTATGATAAATTTTAAAGGGGGCTTTTCAGCCGAACACTTTAACTGGTGGTAATGCTGTGTTCATCGCATAGTTACTTCCTTGGTTAAGGAAAACGTGACCAGTGTCTATGCAGGTTGTAATAATCGGCAATCCTGACAAAATGACAAAAAATAAATAAATAAAATGGGATCAATAGCCCAGTAGCTCACCGTTATGACATGAAATTAGACGTACATTTGAATGATGAACAAAAAAAAAAAAAAAAATTCATGAAAATTGGTTTGAAAATCCAAGAACTTGTACACCATTGCAATGATTTATATTCATCACGGCCCCCGACAACCACGCACCCAAGTGACACAGTCCCAAGGAAAATCCATGCTGAATTTGAAGTGAATCTGGCCACTGGTTACAGAGTAGATTTTAAAAGTTTCAGAGAAAGAAAAAAAAAAAATTAAAATAAAAAAAAATATATGTATAGTTCTCAAAACTGTGAAATGTCTTTGCACACATTGTCTGAAGGAAGCTCTATAACAAATTTGAAGTGAATCAGATCAGTATTTTCGAAAAAGGTTTTTCCAGTTTCAAATGGAAAAAAAAAAAAGTCATAAAAATTTATAAAGTCAGTAAGATTTATGACCAAAAGACGTCTCACGTTGATCACAGTTGTAGGGCTGTGTGCACCTGATCATGGCGTTGTAAACGGTATTTGTTACGGAAACTCTCCCCACACTGATCACATTTGTAGGGATTCTCACTAGTATGTTGTCTCTGGTGGTCATTTAACGAAGATTTCCAAACAAAAGACTTCCCACACTGATCACATTTGTAGGGCTTTTCACCTGAATGAATTTTTTCATGGCATTTCAAACTGAATTTCTGACTGAAACTCTTCCCACACTGAGCACATTTGTAGGGCTTTTCACCTGCATGAATGTTTTCATGGCATTTTAAACCGGATTTCTGACTGAAACTCTTCCCACACTGATCACATTTGTAGGGCTTTTCACCTGTATGAATTTGTTCATGGCATTGTAAGCTCACTTTCCGAATGAAACTCTTCCCACACTGATCACATTTGTAGGGCTTTTCACCAGTATGAATTTTTTTATGGCATTGTAAATCAGGTTTCTTTCGGAAACTCTTCCCACACTGATCACATTTGTAGGGCTTTTCATTTGTATGAATTTTTTCATGGCACAGTAAACCGCATTTCTGACTGAAACCTTTCCCACACTGATCACATTTGTAGGGCTTTTCACCTGTATGAACTTTTTTATGGTACTGTAAACCGCATTTCTGACTGAATCTTTTCCCACACTGATCACATTCGTAGGGCTTTTCACCTGTATGAAGTTTTTCATGGCCCTGTAAATTGGTTTTCTGACTGAATCTTTTCCCACACTGATAACATTTGTAGGGCTTTTCACCTCTATGAATTTTTTCATGGCATTGTAAACTGAATTTCTGACTGAAACTCTTCCCACACTGATCACATGTGTAGGGCTTTTCACCTGTATGCACCCGATCATGGTGTTGTAATTTGCTTTTGTTACTGAAACTCTTCCCACACTGATCACATTTGTAGGGCCTTTCACCTGTATGAATTTTCTCATGGCATTGTAAATTGATTTTCTGACTGAATCTTTTCTCACAGTGATCACATTTGTAGGGCTTTTCACCTGTATGAATTTTCTCATGGCATTGCAAATTGAATTTCTGACTGAAACTCTTCCCACACTGATCACATTTATAGGGCTTTTCTCCAGTATGTTTCCTCTGGTGGTAATTTAATTGAGATTTGTGAGCAAAAGACTTCTCACACTGATGACACTTGTAGGGCTTGTCTCCAGTATGAACTCCCCGGTGGCTGTTTGAATCAGATTTCCAAAAACTGCACTTCCCACTTGTTAAACATTGGTGAGGCTTTTCCACTATAGGGATTCCCACATCAGGCATTAAATCAAACAGATTGTTCCCTAATATTTTGCAGTTTGGATTGGGCTCTCCTGCATTAGAATACGTTTCAGTCTCTGCCTTTTCACCAACACCAGCTGCATTAAGCGCAGTACTCATGAGATCACTCCCTAACATTTCACTTGATTCAAACATATCCTCATCAGTTTTAAAGTAAACACACTTAATGTCTGGCAAGACACTGACGCGCTCAGTCTTAATATAATCACCGTCATCAGTTTCATTTTTGACTTTGTCAGGATACAGATGGGTTACATAGGCCAGATCTGTAAAGTCTTGGCTCTCTGTCTTAAGACCCCCAGAGCTGGTGGAGCAGAGATCAGTTTCTGTTTTTATCAGTGATGCTTCTGTGTGATGTAAATCACCGACCCTGCTGTTTGCAGTAACACACTCTGGCTCCAGTGTGTTGAGTCCTGGTGCAGTACATTTTATCTCTGACTCTGCCATGTGGACAGACTCCAGTCCATGTAGTTCCTCTTCTTTCTCTCTGGTCCTGTGCTGCTCATGGAGCTCTGGTAGGGTCGTCTCAGTGTCCTGTCTCAGACAGACTCCTGGTAGCATCATTCGGCCAATCAATTGTTTTCAGAAGGGCAGCTCCTGTCAGGAAACAGTAGAAGGGATTTTAGCCTTTAACTGGTCTACCTGCACAAGACATTTTCCTCGTACATTTCAGGTGCTTCTAGAAATCTGTGGTGTGCTTCCCTAAAGCGTAGTTGCCAAGTTGATTTAACTTCCTCTCTGTAAGCCAAACCAACTTCATTAAACTATAATTCCTATCACAGATCACTGAAATGATGACTTACTGTAAATTCCAGATGAGTTACACTACTACATACAGCAAGGAAACAATACAAAACTTGACAAATGCTGTGAGTTCATAACAGCGGAGTATATCCCCAAAATGACAGTATTCTTTCCTTAGACAGGTTCATAGTTTGGCTGGGTGGATGAGCAACAGGAAATGGTATCGGGTCCAGAAAAATCAACAGAACTACTCTGGGTTTCAGCAGCCTGTTGCAACAGCTAGACACTGCATTAATTATGTTTATTTGTGCTCATTCTGTTTCAATTGTACTCTCAATATCATTGAAAATGAGGGCATGGCTTCAATGATTTCTCAAGATTAAATAAAGGTTGAATGAATAAGATCAGTCTGAAAGGAGCGGAGTCACGATTGCTGTGCATGCTCGCAATGTACATCCCAAGAAAGTGAATCTGTTTGACTACAAGTCATAATCTGATTCCATCCTTGCCAATCCATCTTTGTGTTGCATTGTGTAGTGGTACCTCCTCCAGCATTTTCACTTACCCTAGTTTTTTCAGTAAAAGTTAAGGGCTTTGATCCCCAAGATTTTGCTTTTATTGCAGAATGACCAGCTCCCGTATCTATAAAAGAGTCTGATGCGCAAGGTCATTAACTTTAAATGACCAGACTGGTAAAGAATGTGGGATTGTTTGATATAGAAAAACCATAGACTCACCACCCTTTTCCTGCATAAATCTGTCGAGGGCACACGGAAATATTTCAAAGTTGGGCAAAAACTGTGGAGTGACCATACAGAGCGCCCTCTATCCATGCGCCCCAAACAGCCCAACCTGAATTTATGTTAATTAGGAAGGCGTGTAACAAAACTGTTATATGATTTATAAAACATGTTGGGCTGCTGAGGGCGCAGCCTGTAAATCCCTGATGAAAAATGGGTTGTGTTGGCTTTGGTAGCTGATTGAAGCGCCCCCTTTCAGCTGCGCCCTTAACTCCCCATGGAAATTTTTACATTTTCTGAAAAACCTTTAATGGTAGATACACATCCATGAAAATGAGTCTGGGCTGACGCAGGCACACTGGGATATAGGCTCCTTAAAGCCAGTTTTCTTTCAAGAGCTGATTAACCCCCAAATTTTCTGGGGTCCAAGAAAAAAAAAAAAAAAAATAATGGGTCTTGAGGCATAAAATTTTGCCATTTGAGACATGTACCTACAACATACTGAAGAATCAAAAAAATCCATGAGTAAGGTGTATCATGAACCGGGTGAATCTTTGAAGAACTGGTTCTTAAGGGAAAGTGGTGAAACGAGCGGGCTTGGGTCAAAACCTTGTGTGATCGGGTAGGGGGCGGCCAGAAAACCTGCAGGACCGGCTGTACGAGTAGCGTGAGTGGGTAGGTATTAATGAATCATTCAAGCCTGTGCAGAGGTCTGCGTGGCCATAAAATGACCATCCACAGCTGATCCACAACCGCCAGTTGATGTCCACATCCACACCTCAGCTGCAAGGGTTAAATCGACAGCTGCACTGCATCCGCATGTATTGTAACGAATGAGATCTGCAGCTGCACCGCACCCGGGGCATTCCGTGCCATCTTCGACATGGCTCCAGAAATGGGTTTTTTTCCAGAATTTTCATGAAATACCTGGAGGTGGAGGATGTGTTAGTTGACATCCAAAAGTTTCTGAAAAATGTATTTTGGCTTCATGGATCATTGTACTCGTGACAATTCTGTACCGTTGCCGATTTCATGACTGTGACCAGCATCAACATAAGGAATTTTGTTTAAATTTACATTTTTCAAGTTAGTCATGCCCAGTGTTGGGTAAAGTTACTTTTGAAAGTAAATTGTTCAGTTACAAAGTTACTGCCATTAAAAACTAATCAGTTACATGACTGGATTACCTGCTAAGAAAGGTAACGCGTTAGATTACTTCTCGATTACTTTGGGGTTGCGTTAAAACTCCTTTTCAATTCCTGTGCAAATAATTGAATGAACCTTTTAATGTATTGACTCGGCCATCATTGCATAGCCTTTTCATTATTTCTGCAGGCTAATACAGGAATGACATGCACAGTATCCCCTTACAGCTCTTTATTAACAATTGTTTCAAAACAATTAAACACTGCTGCGCAGCTTTGGCTTCTAGCAATCAAACAGCAAGCTGCACAGATTCAGAGGTACGGTATGAAAAAAATACACGGGTACGGGCTTGTAGTAGCCAACAGTGGCCCATATAATTCATCGTGCAACTAATAACCACCAAACTGAGTCAATTTTAAGGCTTACAAAAATAATAATAACAAAAATACAGGCTTCTCAACATCGCCTACAGCACAAACTAGAAGTGCATAGGCTTTTCAAAACATATGCCTATAGTATCAGCCTACACATAGGCTACATACAGCATAAACTATTAAAGTGCATAGGTAATTCAAATCACTCACCCAACCAGCCTACAGTTTACTCTTTTACTCCACCAAAGTAGTGATTGTAACGCAGGAGAATAAGTCTTTCAAAACATTTGTCGCCTAATCTATTCCTCATTGGAGTAAGGACGACACTCCCGACGCTAAAAGGCCTCTCCACAGGTGCACTGGATGGTGTTGGGGTATTGACTCGAAGAAACCTCTTCTTGATCATAGGAAATTTGTTCGATACATCCATTTCGAAACCCGACTTGAGAGTCTGCGATTTTAGTGTCCGCTGACACTGTCACAGTGTCTGACTCCTCTGCAAATGCAAAAAAGTCACCCTCAGCCTCGGAGCGTCCTCCAGTGACAGGTGCAGGCGGCGGTGGCTCTTGCAGTTCCTCAGCAGCAAGAGCACGGTACTCGGCAGAGAGCAGCAGCTTGGCATTGTCCTTCTTCGCCTCCTCTTTGATCCAACGCAGTTTGAATTTAGGAATGGTCACCGCAGCAAGCAAGGCCTCTTTACTGTCCAGTGTGGATGCAAACCGTGTCTTTACAGCCTGCAAGATTTAATCAAATACATTAGAAAATTTCTTAAAAAACATACGCCCTGACGTTGTCCATATTAATCTTATTATTCCAGAGTGACATTCTCAGTATTAATGTTACAATACTAAAATAAACCTTGTGTACAGTATAAACATTAGCATTATTATTCAATGTGCTAGGCTGCTGAGCATAAACAACAATAATTTACCTGGACTATGATATCGGGCAGACCAGCTGTCATACGGGAGAGGCTGTCCTTTACTCCCAGTGTCCTCATCATCAGGGCCTTGAGAGTTGGCAGGATGGTTCCATAAAAGCAGGTTTCCTCCCCTTCAAGGAGATCCAAGGCTACTGTAAGGGGCTTCAAAACCATACAGTACTCTTTTAGAAACTGGTACTCTTTCTCTGTGATGCACCTGACGCCTAGTTGAGAGCAAAGCCTGTTCAGGTCTGCATTGGGAATGTCAATGACCCTGCATAAGGCATCATAGAAGGAGTTCCGCCTTATTTTGCATGGATCCAGAAGTTTCCTGATGCTATGAGCCTCCACGCTCTCTGATGCCACAGTTGATCTACAAGCTTTGGTCCACAGCCCTGAACATTTGGCCGTAGCACTCCTGTACATCGCTTTGGTTTCACTGTTCGAAAACAACCATCTTTCTATGTCCGTGGTGGACATGAGATTAAAGCCTAATTTATATTCGTCCAACTCCGTCAATGCGCAGATATGCAGAGCCCCTCTCTGACGTCGCAAACCCTCTCCGACATGCTCTCGGATGCATGACGGACACCTCCCAAATTTTCTAACTATCCGTCAAAACGACAGAGAGCCCACGGATAGCGCAAGTCTGTGATTGGTCAGCTAACTACATCATTCCCGGAATGCCGCTCAGACGTCATGAAATAGTAGGCGGGTCTCCGAAAAAAAACGCTACGCTCCGTATTGTCCTTGCGGTGAATTGCTTTGCAACACCCATTAAGCAACGGAGAAGTCTGAAAGGTCCACATCTCCGTCGATACAACCGCGCGTTTGCGCATTGATGGAGTTGGACGACTATAAATTAGGCTAAAGCGTGTGCGACACACATCTGTGATGAGGAGGGAGAACAAATGTACTGAGGTCGTCCTCGTCACCGGTGGAAAGCATTGCGTGTGGGTCTGCAAAGGCGACTTCATCATCTCTACTTTCCTGTTCGTCTGCTTCAGAGTCAGAGCTAGCTGCCTGATCCTGATACATCTGAAACGCCTTGATAAAGTTGGAACCATTGTGGCAGTCACTTTCCCACTTAGAACTTAGTTTGTGTGTATCTGCTCGATCTCCGTGGCAACCGTGTTTTAAGTGTACCGTCCTCTCACTCGCCTGCATGCAATCTCAGCTTTCTTGTGCTGCAATGTGGAGGGATGGATCCAGTGTGCCGTCATTCCCATGAAACTCTTATTTTGTTTTGTCCACAAATCAGCTGCGGTGGAAACATATTCCAAGCTCTCAAATGCTCTTTTCAGTTCTTTCTCCATATCAGAGTAAGCTTTGTTGAGGTAGCTAGCAAATGTTTTCCTGTCAGACACTGTTCCCTCCTTGTTGCCGGTCACAGGGATTTTGCTAATTATCTTACGGAAAGATGGTGATGCTACTGTTGATATTGGTAGCATCTCCTCCGCCACGTATTCAGCTATTAGTTCATTCATTTCCCTTCATGTGACAGCTTTACTCGACATTAACTCCAGTCGTTGTTGTTTCGGGGCTGTAGGGCCATCGTCCCCCTGCTGTTCAGTCGTCCTCGTCACAAGCTTTGTGGTACTGTGGCACAAGTAGAGATGCTTCTTTAAGTTTGAGGCTGAGTTCCTTGCAGTTGACAGACGCTTGTCACCTGGGCACAACTTGCATTTCACTGAAATGTTCTTGTCCTTTTGGCCCACAAATTCAAAATAATGTGAATATTTCCTCACGTTAAAGGCTGTAATGTGAATATTTCCACACGTTAAAGGCTGTAATGTGAATATTTCCACACGTTAAAGGCTGACCTCTCTACCATCATTTCACTTGCTGACTGAGCTGCGTACGCGCACCGTTACACCCCAGACACCGGCTTACGCACCAGCTGGAGAGAAGTAGCAGGAAATATACTGAGTACAAATGCATTGGAAATTTTATTCTTTTCATTTTCTTTTTTTTTTAATTGTTGCAACAAAAAGAGGATGGACATCACTTTTAAAGTAAAAAGTAACGTGAGGCTCATTTGAAAACGTAGCTCAGTTAGGGACTACTTGAATTGCAAACTAACGCGTTAGGTTACTCATAACCCGGAAATAATACTCTGAGTACCCTAACGCATTACTTTATAACGCGTTACCCCCAACGCTGGTCATGTCAGGCATTGGACTTAGTTGCGTGCATTTATGTTGTACAACAACTTTGCACATGCTCATAGATATGAGGCTGTGAGTCTTGATATTTGAAATTAAAATGACACATTTCTTATTGAAAGATATGTAGCCGTCTTTCACACAAAGCAAATGTATCCATAATATTGATCAATAGAAGTTTTAATGATAATTCATTGATATTTACATAGAGTGACAGAAGTGTTCTGTCCGTAACATTTTGCCCTGTCCTGTCCATAACGCAAATTGACACCCTTGTCTAATTCATCTGTTCAGATATTTTTTGAAAATTGCTGAATGATATTCCTTTGATATAAGAGTACATCATTGGATGGCTGAATTTGAAAAATATCACCTAAATGAGAAGAACTTTTGATTTAACCACTTTACAAAAAAACACATGTCACAATCTGTCCTGTCCGTAAACAGTTTTTCTTTTATGTAATTAAGGGCATTAATTACCATCGATGACATTCATTTTTATTTCACCTGAAGTACTCCCATAGTACTTCAAATTCAGCCATTCAAACAATTCAGAGGACCAACACATTAGTACCTGCAATGGAATTACTTCTGTAAATGCCCTGTCCGTAACAAAATGAATACCAAGGAATGCGGCTTGCCCCGACCACAAATTCTTAATACACAACCATACGTCATGCACATTACATCTAACTCAGATTTAAATATTTTAGATGCATAACAATTCTATGTATTTGTGCATGTGTTGTTTAATGTGTAATATCTAGAGCAGGGCTATTCAACATTATCCTGCAAGGGCAGGTGTGGGTGAAGGCTTTCATTCCAACCAAGCACTTGCGCACCTGATTCTACTAATCAAGCTCTTCAGCAAAGACTCTAGGGGTTGATTAGTGGTGTCAGGCATGTAACTGCTTGGTTGGAATGAAAGCCTGCACCCACACCGGCCCTCGCAGGATAATGCTGAATAGCCCTGATCCAGAGCGAGGTTGTCAAACTGGTCCACAGAAGAGCTGAGGGGCTGCAGGTTCTCATTCCAACTGAGCCGAGGTACACCTGATACAACAAATCAACTGCACACGCTGAGATCAGCTGATTAAATTAGTTGTGCCAGGTGTGCTTCTGCTTGGCTGGATTGAAAACCTGCAGCCTCCCAGCCCTTTTATGGACCAGTTCGACACCCCTGATCTAGACTGTGCTTTGCAAATATAAAATAAGTCAGTAGTTCCCACGGTCCTGGAGGCCCCGCCGCATATTCTAGTTTTTGCTCCAATTTCAATTGCAATTCAATGGACCTTTCCATCCTGTCAATCACATGTAGCAAAACAACTAATCATACTGCCTTATCTTGCAAAGATCCAGCCTACCCTGATAGCACCGCTGTATTGTCCCTGTTACAGCCGGCTCGTAGGCCGCAGCAAGTAAGGGAGATTTAGACAAGGCGGCTCCAAAAGTTAACAAAAGTTTATTCTTGTTACGTTATACAACAAATACTAAATGGGGTGTGGAAGTAAGTATCAGTAGTGTGTGAGGGTGCATGGATGTAATGAAGGGTATGTGGTGCGTGTTGTAAATGCAAAATAAAAGACACAAAAAGAAAAGACAGCATGGCTTGAGGAGGGGACCGACAGCAACGCAGCAGCAACCACGACCGCTCCAACTGCTACTGCGATTACGAAGCCAAATGATGACTGGGCAGGCGGGGTTAAGTAACCTGGGAACACTGGCCAGGTGTTCCCAGTTACTTGATGCCAACTCAGCCCCACCTGCAAAACAGAGCACACACCAAGACCACAGAAGGACCAAGGCCCTGGGGCCGTCACATCCCTCATTCACTGCAATCTTTAGCTGTTCGCAATAGGCCAGGTGTCAGACTTTTTCCGAAAATGGTTCTTAGATGCGCTTGGGGAATGTGTAATACTGACAAAAGGTACCGTGCCCAGCTACAGGGAGCTCAATTAATCCATTTTCCAAAGCCAAAAATGCAGTTAGAGAAGTGTTTGCGATGGATTAAGACATTTGGGAGACTTCGCACGCAACTCAAAGTGAATAGGATCAACAAACACAGTGGACTTCTACATGCAACAAACCAGTAGTAATTCTGCTGAGAGCACGATTCCTTCGTGCCACCAAGCACAGGCATTCGCAAAACTAGATAATATAACACTTGTAGCCAGATGGTGAAGGATTTTGTAATAACATGAAGTAATCTGCTTAGAAACTTTAGCGAGGGAAAAGTTGGCTAGGTAGCAAGCCAGCTGACTCAGAATGTCAGTCCCTTAGCCTAAATGAGTCAAGTTAGCTCGTCACAGAAAGGTTTGGAGGAAAATGCCGATATAACGAAAATTAGATTATGAACTTGATTATGTCTAATGTAGCTAGTTAAAGGGTGAGATGCACTGTGTAATATGATTAATTACATAGTCTAGCTCAAGAATTGCCTGACTCATGGCCAACTGACATTAGACAGCATACTGGATCCAGTGTTACTTTTAGCTCAGTGATGGCAACAAACAACTACTTACCCTGCTTTACACGTGCAGTACTATTCCTCGATTTTGGCTGGTTAGATCTAAATGTGCCGTTTATTGGGTGCTCGGCTTTTCTGCATTGATTGCCAGCACTTTGCGGTTGCTCTTGAATCTCCACCTGTCCCATTAAAAAAAAAATGATGTCATGGGTATCTCCTTGTGTTAAATAGTTATGGCCTCTTTGGAGGACTTCACCGGACAAGTTGGACGCATTTGGTATGAAATAAACTGTCATATTTTTGGAACTACGCATGCAGGGGTTCTGCTCAAACTTCTGCTGTGGGAACTGACATAGCAACAGTAACTAAGGGGGGAGGAGTTGGTCGGAGCTAGTCGGAAAGGTCCATGATTTTAACAAGCCATAAATTTTAAAAACTAGTTGCTTTTCATGCAAGATTACACTACCGCTCAAAAGTTTGGGATCACTTGGAAATTTTCTTGTTTTCCATGGTAACACACATGAAATTAGTCTGAATAGGAAATATAGCAAATGAACAGAACATGCTGGCATTGTCTGAGTTAGAAATAATGATTTTAATGGAAAATGATGAATATGTACTTCAAACTTTGCCTTCATAAAAAAAACCACCTTCACTGTTGATACTGAAACTGGTGTTTCACGGGAACTATTTAGCGCAGCTGCTAGTTGACAACCTGTGAGGCGTCTTTGTCTGAAACTACACACTCTCAGATATTTGTTCTCTTGCACAGTTGTGCATCGGGGCCTCCCACTCCTTTTTTCTGTCCTTGTTAGTGCCAGTTTGTGCTGCTCTCTGAAGGGAGTAGTTGACAGCATGGTAAGAGATTTTAAGTTTTCAATTTCTCGCATTGAATAGCCTTCTTTTCTAAGCACAAAAATAGACTGACGGGTCTCTAAAGGAAGTTCTTTCTTTCTGGCCATTTTGAGCCTGTAAACAAACAAACAACTGCTGATGCTTCAGGCACTAAACCAACCTCAAGAATGCCATGCTCCCTTTTGCGCTCCCTTATTAGTTCAACGGTTTTCAGCTGTGCAACACATTTGCAGAAGGGTTTTCTAATAATCAATTAGCCTTATAAAATGCTTAACTTGGATTAGCAGCCATACCAGGAGATTGATGCAGAGGACTGAAAGTTGCTGATAATAGGCCTCTATGCAAAAATGTAGATCATTCTTTGAAAATCATCTGATTAATACTAATCGTTTGTGAAATGGATAAAAATGTTTGTGAAACGGGAAAAAAATGTTTGTGAAATGCATGAAAATGCATTTTTCTTTGGAAAACAAAGAAATTTGCAAGTGATCCCAAACTTTTGAGCGGTAGTGTACGTGTATGAATTTTCATCATATTACAACTTGTACATCAGAAATAGGATTTTATGCAGTGATCAGATTAGGCGGATTCGCATCGCAAAATGCAATCAAATTTCAGCAGTTTTGATGAAATGCTAATCATCATAACAATCCCTTCGCAAAAAAATGCGATTCAAAAAATCTCAATGATTTTTCATCGATCCCGACTCACTGGCCTGCGAACTTCTGAGTTCCCGAGCCACATAGCAATACGAGAAGTTTTAACGACTTTGCTTGGCTGGAAAATGATGTTCATTTGCATATCAACCAATCAGCTTCTGGGGCGCGCATGCATGCACTAGGGAGGTTTTCTGGAATAGTCATGATGTCTAGACTGCAGTGTGAGCCATAGCGTATTTAATTACCTTGCTCTTTGGATATAGCCACGTAGTTGGCTAGTAAGCCAACTAACGTTAACTGAGGAAAATCTTTGTAAATGATCGTCATATTCAGGTGATTTGAGTTATTTCTTGCCCCATCTTTATGAACTTTGCCAGCTGTCATAGGTATGAACTTATCTGATGTTTCGTGGCAGTTTCGTGCAACCCAACTGAACTTTCACATTTTTGGGTCGTTAGCTAGTTTGGTAGCTAGTTCAAAAGCAATCGCTTAGGTACAGCAAGCTGGCTAGTGAACCTTTTGTAGCTACAATGCCTATTGGAGAAGCTTTTATCGGTCTAATTTGTCACTTTCAACACCATCGCACAAAGAGGAGCTCTTTCAACATTGATGACCCGCTTATTTTACCAAAAGAGCAAATGGACAGTTCGGGCCTGAGATGTATAATTTCATGGCTAGTTTTAGTTGCATTATCATGTTATGCACGCTATCACATATTATGTTATTTTTCAGATTATAAAGCTAGCCATCTTCCTACCTAGCAGATGTTAGTTAAGGGGAATCTTTGTAATCATTGTTATACTAAAGCGATGCGATTTGGTTTTTGCCCTAATGGAAAGAATTCCGTGTCCGAACTCCATTTTTTTACGGCTTTAACTCTGAATACTCTTGACTGGATGTACGCTTTATGTTTTTACACACCCGAATGTTCCTCTAGCTACCCAAGCATCACGGTAAGCCGATCAAAGTAATCAAAACTTCTCTCATTGCTACGTGGTTTAGGGAATTGCAGGTTTGCCACCGGCGTCTCCCGGAACATGCACAATGATCTCTGATCATTCAAATACATGATGTTGTGATGTCAAAATGCGACCGAGTTGGAGAGTGCCTTGTGTGACTGGATTTTATTGGGTATGGATCCTTTCACATCTCTGATCAGGTTTTAAACAACATCATATGCTTCAGTAAGGTATAGATAAGACAGCTGTACTACAGGTTACAAGTAGTTTACAGAAATTTCACAGGTAAACGGAAGTTTGCTGTATTAAATGAAGATTGTTCAGGGTAAAATTGATGCCTTTTGGAAATAATTTGTTTTGCTTTCAAAGTGGAGTTGTATTTCTCTTGTAATTGTAATTTATCAATAGGAAAGAATAAAAAAGCCCTTGTGCATTTTTTCATTTAAAATCTGATTTACTGTTTTCTAATTTTTGCTAATCATTTTTCAGATGTGCTAAACAATTGCTGATCAATTGATATAATGACTAGCAAAAAGTGCTAATGAATTTTTTCCCTTAATCTGATCACTGTTATGATATGTTCAATTACATTTCTGTGGACATATATTGCTTATATATGGAAGTCCAGACACCCGGCCAGTGGCTACCAATCACAGCCATCTGGGCCTGGTTGTTCAAAACTCTGCTAATTTTCACAGCTGGTTAGCGCCAACCACCTGTAGTCCTGGGGCTGAGGGGGGTCCTGTGTGCATTTCGATGTCCCCTCAGTTTGACTCCTGAACCTTGCTGGGGACCCATAGGGGATTGAAAAAAACTTGGGTAGACATTTTGAATCAGGTGCCAAAATGGTGAAATTCAAGATTCGTCACTGTCAGCTGAGTTGTGCGCGCGGCAAAATTGTAAAAACCTTGTCTGACAATAACGATGCAAATGCTCCACAATACGCGAAATTATAAGTACACTAGCTGGTCTGCTGCAGAAGTCCAATAGTCTACGTAGTAGGCCTTGGCTTCGGTGACTAATCCTGCAGATCGGAGAGCAAATTTCATGAAATCAGAAAATGTTTTCATTACCGGTTTTTTATTTCGCTGTTTATATTTTGTGCATTTCTAAGGGTAATGGAAACGCACCTGGAGAGTGAGAACGATGTCCGACGTTATTAGCCCGAAAACACAGTCTGCTTCGTGACCATAGACTGCTCATGACACAGTTTTGAGTCCTGTTGATACCAGCTATGGGTGCTTGCCTCCAGTGGCAAATGGTTTTATTTAGCGTTTCAATATCAATCGCTAACCTTCTATCCTGATGGATTAGGTTGGATGCGCACTTCCACTCTGATCTGAAGTTCCGCATGTACTTGATTATTCATGCAGTATGTATGAAATCGGAGACTGGTTAGTCCGAGTGCAAGATTATTTATTTTCATTAGAGTACGATAAAGATGAGAAAAGCTGCGGTTCTTATAGATTTGTAGTCCGTTTTCTTTGGGGTTCCGATAATTGGCCAGCTGTCGGAAGAACAGTATTTTGTCGATTGCAACAAATGTTCAAAACTGATTCAAAAACTAACCGGTGACGCCTGTCCAATGTACTCCAGCGACGACCATAGGCTTATCAGCGCAATGCAAGCCGTCCTACTACATTGTTACTGGTGAAAGATTTCTTGAAACTTTGTGCTAACGAACTTGGCATACTGCACCTACTTTTTACCAAATATTTAGGGTGGATCACTTTGGGAACTATATTCATTTTAATGTTAAACTTTCAATTTGTGATGAAAAAATTATGCCAAATTATGCTTTTTACAGCTTCAATTCCACCTGGGTCTCATATTTTCAAAGCAATTAAGCCATGTTTGGTGTCAAATTGTTCCTTGGGATGGCAGCAACAATAACAGTTATAAATTTTAGAACTAGCACTGTGATAATTGAGAGTTATTCATTGATTTATCCCCATATGTTGGTTTTAGGGGGGTGCTCATCAAAATTTGGCCATAATTTTTCTGTGAATGATTCAGTTTATGTACTGGGGAGGGTTTGATGAAAAGTTGTCCCTTGGAGAAATGGAGAGTTGTACATACATTTAGACTTGTATGATAACTCCAAAATGATAACTGCATTTATACATTTTTCAAACATTCTTGTGAACATCAATATCTACTTTTCAGTTCACAAAGTGCTTTCTGATAATGTTTCTTAAATAAATGCAGCAACAACTGATAGTCTGTTCAGGTATCTTTATTTGGGCTTGTAAATATTCAGAAAAGTATCATAGTACTATGCGTGACCACAGTTTTGGCCTGCGCGCCCAACTTTTTCAGGTTGGGACCGCATGCGCTCTTAGGTCCAAAAGTTAGTCTGGAGGCTTGCAATGCCTCTTTCAAAGCCCCGCCAAGTAGTTTTTATTCGTATCGGTGTAAGGATGTCAAGGCAATAAAAACTTGTATACCAGAAATCGGGAATTTGAGTAAATGTAGCCTGAAAGAAATACATGTACAAGTATTACGGTAATCGTAGCCCCGCTTATTTATTTTAGAATCACGTTGCCAGCTTTCCGCTCTTAGAAGTTCAACAGTCGGCAGATTTCATTCCCAGCTGATCCACTTGTTATGGCGCAAGACTCATCATTTCCTTCTTGGCTCTCTTGAAATCCGAGCCCACAGGACATAAAATACAATTCTAATGGAGACACGTTTCATACAAGTGGTAGAATTTGGTGAATATTCCTCTTAATAATTTAAATGAAATGACAATCTTAAATTGAGATGATATTCCATCTACTGCAGCTGATGATATGAACTACGTGTAAAAGCTAACAGTTCTGCCACTTCGAAACTGGTTGTCTCTTGCCCACGTAGATGGCGATTCGCAACAAGTCATTTTAATCATGTGAATGGTGTTCTGAAATTGCGAGGCAAGCTACGAAACACAGATTCCTGCGATGGAAGCCTTTTTGATGTAAGGGCTGTAAGTGCGAGTTTCGTTATTCCAAGTCTTAATACATGCCTAATGACGCCCAAGTGCTAGCTTCGTTATTCTACGTTTTTATGTATGCGGCTCTGACACAAGAAATGATTGGTCATATGTTGTATGTTATATTTGAGCTCAGAACCGGAGTGGGGGAAAAAAATTTTGCAGGACGGGCTATATTCTCAACTGAGAGATCACCCCGGACACAGCTTCGCGCTGAGCTGGCGACCCCAGCTGAGAGAAATCCCATCACTTCGGTAAGTGACATAATGTCAAATAATGGCACTACTTCCAGCACTGTTGTTTGCCCCCTGAAAGCTCTAAAAATACTGAAGAATAACAAGATCTTGTAACTGATGTGCATTCCAGTACTCATTTAGTTACTTTATAAAAATATTTGGCGCTCTTACACCGAGAATTGACAGAAACCCGATAAGGTAGATCGGCGGATGGAGTGCCGAACTTGATCTCCCTACACAATCTAATCGCCTACTGAATAGTGATGTCGGGGAAATGGCCAGTCTTTCCACTAGCGCCCATTCTTGGAGAATCTCCGTTCAAAACAAACTAAACAAGAGGACTCAGAGAGCGCAGCACCTCCGGCACGCCAAGGCAACTCTGTGCATTAGTTATTTTCGTTGGCTGAGGTAGGGTACTGTTGCATTCCACCGCCAGGTGGCAGCAAAACCCAAAAGCACGCCAATTGGAAATCTGGCCCATTGGAAAGCCTTCAAATCTCTGCCAGCATAGCTGGATTTGAACTTTGGCCTAGATCTCAGCTGTACTTTGGCCTAGATATGCCAAAATTTAATCACTTGTTCCACTTGCGACCCTGCGAAGTTTGGTTAAAATCTATGCGGCTGTTTTTGAGATATCCAGCTAACAGACAAACAGACAGACAAACAGATAAACGCCGGCAAAAACATACACCTCCTTGGCGGAGGTGAATAAACTTGTGGCATTGTCGGTTGTAATAGATAAAGGTACTTGTATTGTGTCTAAGGCATTCGGCATTTGAGACGTCCTTCGGCTATTCCCAGCATTCTTCGGAATAGTTCAAATTGAGGCTGTCCGCACTTAGCGCATGCGTATCGTCCAAGATTACTTTCGGTTTTCCCTGCGACATAGTACAACACTGAATTCATTTAGGTTAGAGGTTCCACTTATGCCATGATTTTCTTTTATATACAGTTCCCTTAAGTGAACCAAAGACGTTAAAGCTCTCAATGTTTTGATGCAAATACAGCTGTATATTTAAGATGAGTTTCTTGTACAATTAAACGTGGTGTTTTGAATTGAAGTGGTTTCTTTGACTCCTTTTGTGTCAACAGCACAAAATACCCATCAGTTATTTATTTTGTTTGCAACGAGCTGATTCTTTGGGATGAACCACTACCGTAAATGGTTTCGTCTTAGCCAGGTTGGCTTGGTCGCAAGGGTGAGACACCGCGAGATTCCATTCTGGCTAACACTATGTCTGGGAGGCCCCAATGGTATGTGTCAGGCACTAGACTTCCATCCTGTAGAGAGAATCCGCACTCAGTGGGGTCTAAGGAGAGATCGTCCAAGCAGTTGCACTGTATGTATGCCGCATAAAAGGCACGTAAGGTATGTCCAGCAGTTGCATGGCTCATTGGAGGTAGATCAAGAATGGTCATCGCCTTCCTTTGGTAAAATAGTGCAACCCTGAGCTGGTCCATCTGATCCATTCCACGATCATCTCGACTCATCACTTGCACCAAAAACTCCTCTGCACTGGACATGCAGTCAACAATGTCAACCTCTAACTTCCCAAACTTGTCCAGATAGACAACAGGATCTGCTTTGATTGCGGCAGGTTTTGTACCAAATTTCGTCTCCCTATTAAAATAATGGCCTAAGTCATTTTCTTCTAGTTTTTGGGAAAACACAAAAAACATTATCAAAGCATTATCAAGAGATGATTTAGGCCTAAAACTCATTTTTGTCAAAAAGTGACTTAGGCCATTATTTTAATAGGGTGACGATTTGCTGGTTACGTCGCAGCCAGTGAGGGTGTGTGCTGCAGGTAAGACGTCACACATCCGTTTGCCTAATTTACTAGCAAGCACATGACCTGAGATGTATCGTGTTTTATCCCCAACTCTGAATCTCATCCAGAGTTCACCAAGTCCATTCGCCTGGAAATGATGGTAGAAATACAAACCAAGTACAGCAACATCCGTGTCATTGAAGGACATGGGGGAAGATACGCACATCGGCCTCTTCTAGGCTTGAATGCAAGTCTGGGTGATCACAGATTTCTCCATCCTTGACTGACGGTGTGTTCAAGCAGATGCCATCCCCTACTAGCTTGCTGAGTAAGACGTGCACAGCAGTCACATTCGTGGAGAAATGATCAATCAGTCTCCCTCTAAGGAATGCCTGTAGCTTCGCCTTGTTACTAGAGGATGGCCAGAACCTCTCCATATTCGTGGAAGCTTGGTATTACCTGTGATACTGCCGACCAAGATAGGGGTTTTAGAGGAACACCTTAGTCGTTCAATTTCCTTCACCGAATTGGCACAGTATAAATTGAAAATGAAGTTGATTCGGTCGGCATTGCGGCACAGTGCAAGGATTGTACTCAGGAACATTTCATAGAGCTCACCAAAAAGTTAAAACCAGTGAAGAGTTTGAGTGCAAAAACATATGTTTAGTCTGCAAAAGTGTCACTTTGTTAAAGATAGGTGCCTAGTAGTTCCTGCTTAAAATAGGTGTTGGCAGCCATCTTGGTGGCCATTTTGAATATTCTGATGACCCAATTACACTCAAAATTGCTGGAAGTGATAGTCTGTACCACGAAACCCCAAGTATGGCAAAAAAATCACGATCCTATCAACTGCATAAAGATGTATGGAAAAATGGAACTCACGGCAGCCATCTTAGTGGCCATTTTGAATTTTCTGACGACCCAATTATATTCAAAATTGCTGGAAGTGATAGCCTGACCCATAAAACCCCGAGTTTGTCTCAAAAATCATGATCCTATCTCAACTGAGTAAAAAGTTCGGGACAAATGAAACTTGCGGCAGCCATATTGCCGGCCATCTTGGAAATACCATGACTTAGTCACCATAAACGGGTTTCTTGTGTACGAACAACACTAGGTGCGCGCGCAACCAGGGGGCAAAAGATTGCTTCGGAGTGAACTGATATCAATGTAGATGCCGTATTGTTTGCAAGTTCTCGCTGACTCAATTGCAATAAAATGTCATTTCATAGAAAAATCTGTTTTTCATTGCATCACAAATCAGAAAAACACTTGCTGAAATGTCCATGAATTTCACTCAACTTATCAGGTTGTGATGGTTGTTTTGGATGTCTACAATATCAGGAGCATGGTGGTTACGTTAGTGAACGCTAACAAAGTCAAAGTGTTTACGACGAGGCTACTTTACGGCCTGCCAACATTTAGAAGAAAAAAAAATAACCGCCAATGTCACTGTAAATATACGTTACACTACACGTCTGACAGCTCGTTAGCTAGGTCTGGGACAGAGATGGCTCAGGCCAATTATATCAACAGCCTAAGCAGCTCTGACTGCACTGATTACCTCAAGAAACTGGTCCTCAGTAATGGTGAGACATTACCAGACTCTTATAATATTCACATGGCCCGACATATACAGTTATCTCATAGAGAAGCCTAGTGTGTACACAAAGGACAATTTGCGTGCATATAAATCTTTAGACGCATATAATTACGTACTTTGTAGTCACGTGCAAAACTTAAATGGTAAATAGACTGCATTTACACTTCCTAGTCACATAATATGACCCCAAAGCGATTTACAACTATGCCGCACATTCACCCTGATGGCGGAAGCTGCCATGCAAGGCATCAGGAGCAGTGCGGGGTTCAGTGTCTTGCTCAAGGACACTTCGACATGTTCTCTGGAGGAGCCAAGGATCGAACCGGAAACCCTCTCATTCCTGGGCCGCCTGCTCCACCTCCTGAGCCATGCCACCCCTCAGTTTTATGACACGGGTTCAGGGCTTTGCGCTTTGAGGGCAGGTGTCCTGCCCAGCCAGAGACAGGGATTAAAGACAAAACCTCATGATGCCTAGGTGTACGTGCACAGGGATCTTGGGTGCATCCTAACCGCTAACTGCACATGCATGGCAGGGTAAGTCTCACAGAAGATATTGTGAGCTCATGATTTCACTTACTTTTGCTAATAGATCTATGCATCGCACCAGTCTCGCTTCTGGTTGCAGTCATGCTGCAGCTATCATGTGCCAAGTTGAACTGTCAGGGCGCAGACGCACTGAGGAGGAGGTTGCCTGCAGGTCCCAACCAAATCGTTGGAAGGACATGTCCCGAAAAAAGGTTGAGCCACAAAAGCTGAAAAACATCAACTTCAGCCGACCAAAACGACAACTGACAGAGTTGCCTCAAGTCCATCACACACCAACACCCCAAAATATACCTAATATAATCTTCTTCGTCTTTTAGCAAAAGGATGAGATCCCCTCGGGATATTATAAAATTTCCATCCATCCTTTTGCCAGTTTGTGCAGATAACAGCAGAAGATAACTCCTCGTCATCTTCTTTTTGCTGCTTGACTCCGCTTGAAAACAATGAAAAATGTCCCGCTTTCTGCCCCCTGGCTGCGCGCACATATCTGCGATGACGTTGCACAGAAACCCATCTATATGATCTTGTCTTGGGTCCCATTGGCTAGCTTGACCCCAAAACCTATGGTTAGACACCAAAATTTTCCTTCCATCATAAATAACTGGGAAGTTATTCAGGGTAAAAGCTATTGGCGGCCATCTTGTCCGCCATCTTGAATTTCACCATTTTGGCACCTGATTCAAAATGTCTGAGTTTTTTTCAATCCCCTATGGGTCCCCTACAAGCTTCAAGAGTCAAACTGAGGGGACACTGAAATGCACACAGGACCCCCCTCAGCCCCAGGACAACTGACATTATGACCACTCTCTGAATAAGATTCTTGAAAATGCTCTTCAGTACTTAAACTAATCAGGGAGAAGCCAACAAAATGCACCAAAAACATCTGTGCTTTAATTCAAAGATATAGAAGCAGTCAGTGGTTTAGACTTAGGCAAACGCAAAGTGTGTCCCGAGCGTAGTGGCTCATCAGGCTGGTGCTTAACTCTAGTTTCCACAGCATAAAGCGACAAGAGACATCTTCATCAGAACAAAGCTTAAAATCATTTAGCTATTTTACACTTTTGAAATTAGTCCTAAGTTAAATTTGCTGGCTGTTTTGTTTTGAAGATGCAAATAGCCCACTAATTTTATCAGAAAATCTTCCCAATAAATCTTGGTCTAGTTGCGAAATAGCCAGCTTGTTGCGTCTTCATTTCTCGAGCGCAGGGCTTTCAGGCTAATGGAGACGCAAAGTTGTACTATCGGGCTAATTTCCCAACGGCAAAATAGCTGGCTTGTTTAACTTCGTTCTGATGAAGACATCGCAGTTTATCCCCCTGCTCTTAGTCAGGCTTCCCTGACAATTTGCTGGTACCCAATTAAACACCTGGGTAGAGTGAGGCACCGTTGGAGCAAAATGTTTCTGTCCAAGAACACACCATAAAAGCTGTGGCAAGGGCTTGAACTCAGGACTTTTCAATCCCAGGTCAAGCACACTTACCCACTACGCCACCCCCAGTGCCAGCAATTAACCAAGACAGAGGGCTCTTTTTGAAATGTGTTTGAGACATGTAAATCACAGTGTCCAGTAGGGGTGGGAAGCTCTACCTAACCTCACAATTTGATTCGATTCTGATTCAGAGGCTTACTTTTCGATTATAAAACGATTATCGTTTTAAATCAGCCAGTTTACTTATGTGGACATTCTCCTGTCACTTAAATGGCTTCCATGTCTCACCAATCTGTCTGGTGTCCCTTGTCATCAGGTGTTCTTGTACAGCATCTTAATGTTTTTGAATGCATACTGCAGCCAATATTCATCATTGAGCAATAGCTGTATGGGAGAGGGTAAAGGCATTACATGTACATATTTATGTGACAATTACAGTATAGTTCAAAGGAATAAAAGGAAATAGTGATGACAGCGCATACATTTTCAAAAAGCATGCAGACATTAAAGTTCAGGCTGAAGATTTCACGCTTCATAGTTCATCACAGTATATTTTGTGTATATTTACTGTACACAATAGACCTCAGCTGAAAGCAATTTTTTTACCCAAAAGTATGACCTTATTTTTTCATGAAGGGCTGCTTATTCCAAGTTGGTTTTGATATTATTTTCACTACCCATAAAGGACATTAAACTTATTCCAAGTTGGTTTTGATATTATTTTCACTACCCATAAAGGACATTAAACTGACACATTTGTTTTTGAAATCAAAGGGTAGCCACATGGTCAATTTTGGGGTCATAAAGGACCGTGCCCATTTGACTGGCCAGCAAGGGGTTAATTTAACTCAAAATGTATGCATGGCATTTAAATTCTCTCTACACTTTTAGACAGACCTTCATGTGTACTTCAAGTTCTGGCAGTCTTTGAGAAGTATGAGAAAATCCACTTTCAAACAAGATCATTTTCAGTATGCTTCGTTCAAATTTTACTTTTTGGTTGTCGACTGCACAGCCCGTAAAGGGTTAATTTGAGTTTAAGTACTATGTAGCAAGTGTCTGATATAGAATAAAGATGGGTCATTCCATGTCAAATCATCAGATATACAAAACATTTGTCACCATGTAGTCATAGATTGCTTCCATATTTTCACATTAGATAAATATGTATTAATGATGAACAAATCCGAAATTTCAGCTCATTCGGACCAAAAATAAATTTTTGGTGAATTATTTTCTGAAGGTACTGTCCGTCAGTTTTTTTTTGTCAATTGACATTTTTCTTGTATTTAACATGGCTAACTTTTTTATTATTACACCTATAGCTTTGAAACTTTGCATCTAAGCTAATGTTATACTGCTTAATCAGAAAATGCAGTCCATTTTACTTTATCTTTCTTGGTTGTGGAGCTATGAGGACACCAAAAGTGCCTTTTGTTCAGAAGCTGAAAATGCCAAGCGATTCTTGAGATTACCCCACCCCTGTTCCCTTTGTTGTAAATTCTCAATTCATCAATGCATGACACATTGGAAGGATTCCAGGGGCCTATTGCACAAAGGCAGGATAAGGGATTAGCCCAGGATCGGCACGGGATTAGCCTCATCTCAAACCCCATTTCGGTTGCACAGAGTGTGTGAGCTAAGCCATGGCACTAGTTACTATGGAAACAAAGTCTGTGGAGCTAGCCAGCACCGGAGCAAGCTTACGAACTAGCTAAGCTCCTGTCTGCAGCCAATTTCACCTCTCCTCATTCAGCAGTCGCCCAAATTGAAAATCAACGTCCTTAACAGTCGTTCTGAATTGTCCACTACACGTTGCTATTTCAATTATAATAGGCCCAGAGTAATTATTTTAGAAACTTGTGACCATTGATGTCAGTAAAATAGCCAATATTCGATCATTATATTCAAGTAGGCCTATCCATGTGACAGTGACCATCACAGTTAAATCAGTCCCCCTTCCATGTCACATTTTAACCATATTTAGAATCCGTCATTATCGGATTTGTCCTTATTCCCCAAGTTGAGACTTCCATCAGAGTAGAAAATGAGCAGTGCTGAATTAAGTAGGTTACCGTGTTTCAGCGCGGTCTTAAATCGCTGCGGTAACCCCCTACCTACAGCACTGCTACTACTTTTCTCCGTCTTAATTCAGACTGCGACGGGTAAGGTAGAGTCATTGCCTTAATGCTGGACACGAGTGCAATGTCGCTCGCTTCGCGATACTGGAATCAAACATTTTCAGGAGGCTCCTTGACGTAATTTTCTGACGCTAACATTCTACTTTTAAATTTGAGTATGTCTTCATCAGAGGTGATTAATAGCAGCAAATAAACTCAACTAATCTGACAACATCTTTTAGATCGGACTTTTATTCATTTCTTACAGGACAAAAAAGGCCTATAAGGTACTTGTGAGACCCAGTTCACACATGCATATATTTCCATGGATCTGTTTGGCGTAATTCTACCGTAAAAAACTTCTTATCCTTGTCACACACAAACTCAAAAGTAACAATGATTTGCAAGACTTTAAATCTGTCTGACTACGACGGCTTATCTCGTTCACGGTATCGCTGAAATACATCAGCAACTCCTTTTTGAAGGCGCTGAAACACCTCCCGAGTTTACTCTCATTTGAGTTTAGCTAACTTTAATACTCCTCTCAAACGTCTCGCATCATTCAGACAGAAACTAAAGGAATAGCAAGCAGAAGCATTTCAGCGATCCCATCGTCCCTCTGTTTGAACGTGGTCTTTGAGTGTTGCTGGCGCATGCGTTTGGTGCAACTACTTAGTGTCCATGGTGATGATCAGCGATTCTGTGATCGATCTCGGGGTCTATTTGAGGTAGCCGAGTGCGCGCACTCAGCAGGATCAGCGGCAACGGGCTTCACTTAGTCAATTCTCCTCCACCCGCTGTTGGCTTTGTGCAATCACTTAAGCCAGCGACGCGCTGTTTGGGATATGGCTATCCTCGCTTTGGCGTTGATCCAGGATCTCAGGATCCGACTTTTGTGCAATAGGCCCCAGGTGCCTAAAGTTAATTTGTTTGGAAATGGACCCAAAGTTTAGAAAATAATTGTACATAACCCGTGGAAGCTCGCAGATAATTGTATTTATCGCCTCGATGGCGATCTCTAGTCACACAGATCATATAGTTTTCATGTGGAGTTCAGTTTTGGTACATCCGTGGGCAGGCTGACTCCACGGACGCCGCACCAGAAGATGCGGCTGTGTAAACATGACCGGACTCCCACCTCTAGTATCAAAACTGATAGAAGCAGCCGGAACATTAGACATGGCGATCCAAATTGGAGGAACGCAAGGATAATTAACTGTAAAGGCAGTAGATGACAAAATATATGCCCAGTCACCAGCATCAGACAGAGAAGGGAGAAAGAGTGATTTATGATGTCGGTTTATGATATTTTTGTGAGTTAGGTATTTGATTATGATCTGCGCAGATCAGCCCGGGTTCTTGCATGTTGCTTTTGCGTTATATACAACAAACCCAAATCATATCGGTGTCTTTTTGGTTAGTTTTCCGTTATCAAGGTAAATTGTGATTTGGTGTAGGGGAAACCACCAATCAACTGGCCCCGACTGGGCTGAGCAACAACAACGGAAAATATTTTTTCCACAGTTACCTCTTGCTTTTTCCAAGACCTGAAGTTCGACCTACGCAAGAATAACCTACTTGTTCAGGTAACGTTAATCAAATGTTAGCTTCCACTCTGATATAATATAATAATATAATATAATATAACCAATGGCAGCAAATAGCAGCAATAAGACGGTTTCCAGATGAAATCTGCCGATGAATACAAAAACAAAAAAGAAAGCAGAATCTCACCCATTTTGATTCTGATGAATTAGCTCTGATTTCCCGTGTAAATTTCATTGACAAAAGTAGATTGCATTTCCAAATGATCTATGGCGAATGTTAGGATTGACAGGGAAAGGCTAAGCGATGGTCGAGACGCAAAAACATGTAACTCACTGCCTGATGAGCAGAAGTCGTCCGGCATCGGCTCATCTTTGAACATCTAATTTAGTTCTCTTCAAAAACTTGACAAGGTACTCATCCGCCGAGGTTGGCAAGCTGAAAAGGAAAATGTTCTCACGACTCCTCGAAAAAACCATTGAGTGTCAATGGATAAAACACCAACAAAGGTAAAACTTCTTCTTCTTTGGAGTTTCATGGTGGTACACAAACAGTGTAGTGTATTACCGCCACCCTCTGTACGTTATTCAATTATCTTCTCATCATATTTACTTAGCTAAAAACCGACTACGGAATCCCAATCCTATTTATTTTTCGCTCATCAGACTGCAAGGCGTCTGGAACCCTCCGAACCCTTCATCCAGAATTTCTAGAATATCCTCTCCCTCTACATCTGTTATGCCCACTATCTCCCGAACTGCATGCACCACCATTCTGATCCTCTCTTTCTGTCGCAATTTCCTTGGCACAGTTCAACACCATTGCCATGAAAGCTAAAAACTGTCTCCTATCCACAATTAAAGGTCCCCTATTATGCTGATCCTTCTTTTAATACATACAAGTAATGCTATAAGGTTGGATGTCCATACTCAATCTCTGCAAAGTTTCTAAACAAAAGATACAGGGGTTTTGCCGTAATGTGATTTTCCTGAACGTGATTTCCTCTCTGAACAGCTCGTCCTGAGATCTTCACAAGATCTGGGCAAGGCCTGACGTCAGGTTGTTGCATCCAATCAGCACAGACCTGGCCAGAGCCAATCACGGCGCTGGACCTGCCCACCCCGGAATTTAATCTATCAGACACAAACAAGCCCAAACCATTTAATGTGTGGATTTATCAGTATGTCTCCCAAAGCTCTTCGTACGTGTTTTTTTGGATGCGAAAAAAAAAGCAAAACTATTTTCTCTTCCAAAAGAGGATGCCACCAGAAATCAGTGGGTAGCTTTTTTGTTTGCTGGCGGCGAACAGCCACACTCAAAGGGAACGTTAGCTGTTGGTGCTCGGCATTCTACCGAAGATAGCCTTGTCAATAAAGGATAATTCGACACAGGATAAGCGTCTCAGCCGATTCTCAGACCTGGAGCAGTTGCATCAATCAAGCACTTGGAGCCACAAGCTGTAAGTAACAATATAATAGCAAATAATGTAAATGAAGCTAACATGTTACGGGGGGCTAGCAGGACAACTAACGATAGTTAACACTAAGAACTGGCCTCAAACGCAGGCTTTGTAAAATATCTGAAGATAAAGCCTGGATCAGTTCCAACTGTCCGTGACTCACAGACGCGGAAGCATTAAGTTTTACCATTTTGTTTTGCTTTACTGCATTAGCCTACCTAAAGTGATAGCTTGTTGAATGTGGCTGTAGCACTGCGGCTAATATTGCTAAGTTACTGTTGCTAATGTTGGAGTCCTAAATATGCAAGAGTAAACAATATCAAGGAGACATTCAACAGGTATGTGAACAAAAACCTCATTTGAAGCAAACTTTTTATACTTGTTTGTAATTTGGATGCTTGGTACCACTGTTCAAGGTAACGGAATTTACTGTCTGTGAAACTTGTATTGCAGGGTAAGGTTTTTTTTTTTTTGGTTATGATGACCGCTCGGTTACTACCGTATGTTAGTTCGTGTTTTGTGCTAATAAAAAATGCTCCTAGTTAATTTATATGCAGTAATTCAGATTAGTACACTTGTGTTACTTTGGTTAGCATCAAGGTGGTAATTTCATCATAACGTTACCTGACCGTAGCCGCTACATTTGAAGTTAACCGGAGAGGTGTTGTGCATGTCTGCAAAGTTGGGCTGATAAGGCTGCAGTTAGACCAGACGAAGGCTTTGCAGAGCTTGGGGTACGTTTTTGGGTTTGTTTACTGCTCATTTTACTTATCCATGACTGGGGTCAGCCAGGTACTTTGCCATGGTGTGGGCTAGCTCTCTGATCCTACCGCGGTGAAAGCAATCACAAAACGCACTATAATGTGTCTGGTATAACAAACGAATTTTCTGCATTGCCTTGGCGGAATTTTATCCAACTTTGAAAATTGTTCTGGCGAATAAAAAGCCAAAAAAATGTGGAGATCGGATATGGATTTCCGGTAGAAGCTATCGATTCGCTAGCTCCACATAAGCAACGCTTACACCATTTGTGTGTTTCTGCAACAAACTCATTTAGCAGCTTGGTGTCAGAATTGTGTTTCGTTTGGTGGAAATGGTTAACAGGAGCTTTTAGCAAAGTTTCCTCCATATAGCTAAGTGGGTATATAACATGACTGTATAACAGTACAGCTACAATCACATGCACGCAAGGCGAGACAGTGCAAGCAAAACACTAAAATGTCAACTTGCCATTCATTGACATCCTGCTGTAAACGTTGCTGCAATACTTCAATTGCTTCCTCCTCCTGTTCGGGGTCAGATTCGGGATCAAACAAGTATGGTCTTAAAGCAATAGATGCCGCAGAGAGCTGTCCTGAAATACCTGCCATCTTGGTTTTCTTGTTTTTCAGGTCTGCACCCTCCCCCGGAATTGAAGCAGCCAGGCAGCCAATCACATCAGTGCTTCATTCAAAAAATTGCATTTGAACACTGTTTTTCTTTGATTGAAAAGGTTTTATTTTGATTGAAGTGAGTTATTATTTGATTGAAAATATTTTTTTTGGTTGAAGCAACTTTTTTTTGTTCCATATTATGGGTAGGACATTTGTGTCTTTATTATTCAATCCCAAAAAATATCACTTCAATCAAAAAACATGTTTTCAATCAAAGAAAATAAGTGTTCAAATGAATTTTTTTGGGTCTCAATTTAATTTTTGCATTCAAACACTTTTTTTCTTTGAAGTGAAAAAAGTTTCGAAGTCGTTTTTTTCCTCGATTGAAGTTAAAAAGTTTTGAAGTTGTTTTTTTTTTTTTCGATTGAAGTGAAAAAAAGTTTTGAAGTCGGTTTTTCCCGCAGTGGACGGATGCTTCCCCATTGGTCAGACATGTTTGAGTGACAAGTGTCTACACCAATGACGTTTGAAATGGGAATCTCTTTCTAGAACAAGGAAGTTGCCATTTGCAATGTACAGGGAGAAGCTAGATCCGGAGTAGTTCAAGTACGCTGTGCGACTGAAATCTCGTAAAATCTCGTTTCCGCGATCCTCGGTAATTACTAGTCAATAAATAGCATCATGGTTTTAGTGCCTTCGAGTTATTAAAATAATTAAAATGACTAAAACGAGTTTTAGTCATTTTAAAGAGCGTGTTCCTGTTGTCGATGGCTTTGAATTCTTGGTTTGTTTTTGCTTTTGACAACAATGCTTGTTTAATCCCATCCTACTGTTTATTATGCAGAGGGAGGGGAAGGAACGCGTCAGTTTAATTTTCTACCATTTCTTTATTTGTTTGGGGTTTTAATAATCCCATGAAAATGGAGAATCTACATTATCAATTCAATAATGACTAATGTACACTTCATGACTTTCAGAAAGGATGGAGGACTAACAGATGACTATCAATGAGTATTAACTGACAGCACAATTAGTCCCAATTAGTAAACAATGCGCAACCAGTGGGAATTCAAATACACGAATTTGTTTCATTTGGCCATTTGTGGCCATTTGTTTCAAAGCACATTGCACAAAACTGAGCCCAACCTCAGTCCAAAAATGGGCTATGCTTAAGACATTGGAATATCATCTTTGGGAAAGAAACAATGTAATGCATGTGACAGTAAAGAATATTAATATCATTAATTATATATACAGTCAGGCTCAAAAGTTTGCATACCCTGGTTGAATTTGTAAAATAGTCACCCATTTTTAAAAGAAAACATGAATGGCCAGGCAAAAACATTTCTTTTGTTGCTATTATCTTTGCAGAAGTCTTTTAATTCAGCCACATTGGAAGGTTTTCGAGCATGAACGGCCTGTTTAAGGTCTGTTGTAGGAATTTTGGTATAATACCCCTGGTATTAACCCCACAATAGAACTCAGACGACTCCAAAAGAAATGAGACAGGCAGAGAGGGCAATATCCAAATCAAGGTCAGTTTACTTCATCTGCAGAGGAAGGATCCTTGCACACAATAAGTCCAGTCAAACAAGGATAAAGACAGTTTCTGATTCTGTGGCTTTTGTAGGAAAAGATTGTGACTTTCTTCTCCCCCCGTGCTGATTTACACATCATGATGTAATCTGGAAGACTCTTGCAGTCGCACGCAACCCACGTCAAGCCGCCCCTGAGGTATGCGCACATCTCGCAGAGAAGACAGGTGATTCCTCCTTATCATATCTGCAGGTCGTCTTGTTCGCATTCCGGGGCTCTCCCTTGCACTCCTTCTTCTGTAAACACATTAACTAAGAGAGAGAGAAAGAACATCTTGCCCTTGTTATGGGCTCATCAGGTCCACATGGCTCCAGATAAGCTATATGCCATGACGCACTGGTCAGATTTATGGAAACTACAGTTATGCAGGCCCAGAAACATGCAAGAGTACACACTGAGGCCTAAGAAAAGCTAAATAAGAGCAAGCAAGGATAAACAATTAATAATAATTAAATGGATTGAATAATAATTAAATGAATCAATATAAAAATGATTCCACAATGATGCCACAGCATCTCAATCAGATTTAAGTCCGGACTATGACTAATCCACTCCAAAACGTTCATTTTTATTTATTTTTTTAAGCCATTCAGAGGTGGACTTGCTGGTGTGTGATCATTGTCCTGCTGCATAATCCAAGTGTGCTTAAGCTTGAGATCACGAACTGATGGTCGGACATTCTCCTTCAGGATTTTCTGGTAGAGAGGAGAATTCATGGTTCCATCAATTATGGCAAGTCGTCCAGGTCCTGAAGCAGCTAAGCAGCCCCAGACCATCACACTACCACCACCATCTTTAACTGTTGAAGATGTTCTTTTTATGAAATGCTGTGTTAGTTTTACGCCAGATGCAACGGGACGAACACCTTCCAAAATGTTCAACTTTTGTATCCTCAGTCCACAGAATATTTTCCCAAAAGTCTTGGGGATCATCAAGATGTTTTTTGGAAAATGTGAGATAAGCCTTTGTGTTCTTTTTGGTCATCAGTGGTTTTCGCCTTGGAACTCTCCCATCTTCCACTTCCGCCTTTCAGGGAGAGCAGTCGTACTTTTTTCTGCTCCTGCCTACGTTTCCTTTCTTTGTCCTGTATCGTCTCGTTACCCCCCTCTTTCTTTTTTTTTTTTTTTTGGACCCTCCATCTGCTTCTGAGACTCTTCGAGTAAAAATGGAATTAGTTAGCTGGTCCCTGAATGCAATTGACAGTATTTTTTCATCGAGAAGCGGAGCACCTGGTGAACTGCGCTGCTCTGATGGGACTTTTGCTGCTGGCTACGCCAGGGACGCATGGTCGAGATGGCAAGTTCTTTGTCTGGCAGCGCTATCCCTTGAAGACGTGGAGGATATTTATCTATTTGGATTTATGGTGACGGGATTTCTCCTAATTGGCATGGGAGTTGCTCTGATCTACCGCAAAGTGTGCGAGCTGGGAGCGAGGAAAACGCCCAATGCGCTGCCTTGCACCGAAGTTATGGAACGTTTCAGTGGAGTAATGAGCGAACGGGTGATGGATTTACTTTTGTACATCGACGGGCATCACTGAATGAAGAGCTGCTCAAAAGACCCTGGGAACATCTGCAGAAACACATAGGAAGATGGACGCTGTTTTGAGTCAGTGTGGGGAGCTATTGCGTTTGACTGTGAATTTGAGCAAAAGACTAGATGAGGCGACAGGAGAACTTGCGGCCCTGAAGCGCGAAGTACACGAAAAACTAGAATTATAACATGGATACGGATCAATCGAAACTGCTTGTTCCACCCGAAATTGAATAGAATCGGCACCCCCCCCCCCCCAACTCCGCGTCCCCCCTCTGTCTCTGTCTCAGTCTCTCACGGACCGGTCCTTATCAACAACACTCCCTCATCCCTCCTCTGGCTTCAAGGACAGAACATCTTGTCCTTGATAAGAACTTGGACCTTGTACTGACTCTGGTGCATTCCCCGCCCACCTCCCCCTCCCTCCGCAACAGGCTGCCTCCTCACTCATTTCTTCTCAATTTAACCCCTTCTTGCCCCCCCCCCATTCCTTGAAAAAATTCCTCGCGCGTTTCCAGCGTGTCATGTTATAAACCTGTTGTGTATTATGTCTGATGTCTTCAATATATGTTATATATGTTTGTTCTGTGTTCTGCATCTGTAACCTTCATTTTCGAAGGAAGAGTTTCCGGGGCGCTTCTCAGTGTGCGACCCGCTGCAGTCTACCTTCCCCGGTAGACTGGAGAAACTGAATTGCCTTTTTTAGGACAAATAAAGTCGTCTGATTCGGATTCTGATGCCATTTTTGCCCAGTCTCTTTCTTATTGTTGAATCATGAGCACTGACTTTAATTGAGGCAAGTGTGGTCTGCAGTTCTTTAGATATTGTTCTGGGTTCTTTTGTGACCTCCTGGATGAGTCGTTGATGAGCTCTTGGTAATTTTGGTAGGCCAGCCACTCCTGGGAAGGTTCACCACTGTTCCAAGTTTTCTCCATTTGTGGATAATGGCTCTCACAGTGGTTCACTGGAGTCCCAAAGCCTTGGAAATGGCTTTCCAGACTGATAGATGTCAAGGACTTTGTTTCTCATTGGTTCTTGAATTTCTTCAGATCGCGGCATGATGTGCTGCTTTTGGAGATCTTTTTGCCAACTTCACTTTGTCAGAAAGGTTCTTTTAAAGTGACATCTTGATTCAATGGGTCTGCCAGCAATCAAGCCTGGGTGTGGCTAGTGAAATTGAACTCAAAAAATGTGGTTACTCACAGTAAATTCATGATTTAATAAGGGGGGTGGGGGGGTGGGGGGGAGGAATTACTTTTTCACAAAGGACCAGGTAGGTTTGGATTGCTTTTTCCCCCAAATAAATAAAATCATAATTTAAAAACAGCATTTTATATTTACTCGGGTTATCTTTTTCTAATATTTAAATTTGTTTGATGATCTGAAACATTTGAGTGTGACAAATATACAAACAAATGAGAAATCAGGATGGGGACAAATACTTTTTCACAGCACTGTATGTGATGATGAATTACTTCACATGGTAACTAACCTTATACAACCCCAATTCTGAAATAGTTGGGACAAAGTGTAAATTGTGAATAAAATCAAAATGCACTGACTTTCAGATCACATGAGCCAATATGTTATTTACAATCGAACATAGATAACATTTCAAATGTTGAAACTGATACATTTTACATTTTTATCCACAAAATAAGCTTATTTCAAATTTTCTGGCTGCAACAAGTCTCAAAAAAGTTGGGACACAGGCAAAAAAAGGGCTGAAAAAGCAATTAAAATATAAGAGAATCAGCTGAAAGAACATTTAGCAAGTAAAGTAAGTTAATTGGCATCAGGTGTGTAACATGATTGGCTATAAAAGGGATGTCTTAGAGAGACTGAGTCCCTCAGAAGTAAAGATGGCCAGAGGCTCTCCAACCTGTGAAGGCTTGCGTAAAGAAATTGTGGAATACTTTAAAAACAATGTTGCTCAACGTCAAATTGCCAAGGCTTTGAAGGTCTCATCATCGACTGAGCATAACATCATCAAAAGATTCAGAGAAACTGGAAAAATCTTGTGCGTAAGGGACAAGGCCGAAGATCTTTATTGGATGCCCGTGATCTTCAGGCCCTCAGATGCCACTGCATCACTCACCGGCATGATTCTGTCATTGACATTACTAAATGGGCCCAGGAATACTTCAAGAAACCACTGTCTGTAAACACAGTCCCCCGTGCCATCCACAGATGCCAGCGAAAACTCTATCATGCAAAAAGGAAGCCATTGTTGAGCATGATCCAGAAGCGCTGCCGTGTTCAGTGGGCTAAGGCTCATTTAAAATGGACTGTAGCAAAGTGGCAAAGTGTCCTGTGGTCAGACGAGTCCAAATTTGACATTCTTGTTGGAAATCATGGGCATCGTGTCCTCCGGGCTAAAGAGGAGAGAGACCACTCCTCCTGTTACCAGCGTTCAGTTCAAAAGCCAGCATCTCTGATGGTATAGGGATGCATTAGTGCATATGGTGTGGGACACTTGCATGTTTTAAAAAGCACCATGAATGCTGAAAGGTATATAAAGGTTTTGGAGCAACATATGATCCCCTCCAGATGAGATCTATTCCAGGGAAGGCCTAGTGTATTTCAGCAGGACAATGCAAAACCACATGCTGCAGCTATTACAACAGCATGGCTTCATAGTAGAAGAGTCCGTGTGCTGAACTGCCCTGCCTGCAGTCCTGATCTTTCACCGATTGAGAACATTTGGTGCCTATTTAAACGAAAAGTCCATCAAAGGAGACCCAAAACTCTCCAGCGCCTGGAAGCCTGTATTAAACAAGAGTGGGATCAAATTCCAATGGCTAAACTCACAAAACTTGTCTCCTCAATGCCCAGACGCCTCCACTCTGTGTTAAAAAGAAGAGGGGATGTTACACCATGGTAAACAGGCCCCTGTCGCAACTTTTTTGAAACCTGTAGCGGCCATCAAATTTGAAATGAGCTCATTTTGGGGATAAAACTGAAGCCCTCCATGCAAGAACCAGTTATGTCACTTTTTGGTGTCAAATTGCAAGGAGGTCAGTGACCCTACCACCATTTTCAATGCTGAATAAAATAATTACCAGTCCCAGGAATATGTGTAAACAATCATTTGTCCTCAAGATTGGTAACTAAGAAGTTCTGAGTTGAAATGCTGAACTTCATTTTTCTCAAAACATGAAAAAGTGACATAACTGGTTCTTGCATGGAGGGCCTAAATTGTAAAATTTCTCAGTTTCAACATTTGCCATGTTAACTCTGTTCTATTGTGAATAAAATACTGGCTGGTGTGATTTGAAAGTCATTGCATTTTGATTTTATTCACAATTTACCCTTTGTCCCAACTATTTCAGAATTGGAGTTGTATAAAAGGCAACCTTTTTGCATGATGAGTCTTATTTTTAAAATAAATGGCAACATTTCACAAATTCAGCTAGGGTATGCAAACTTTAAAGCACAACTGTACATATATATCTTGGCAAAACAAAAAAGATTCGGTGAAAATAAGCGGGCGTGATACATTACATTACAATAGATTGGTTCCATATAACAACTGCAGGGAGAAGAGCCAATCTCTGAAATTGAGCTCCAATAAGGCACCTTAGGACACATTTTTATAAACAGAATCTCCAACACTGCGCTCATTGGTTTTTTATTAATAAAAAAATGTTAAAGAGCACAACTGAACATTACACTTGATAGACTTAATACATTTCTTTGATTGACTATTTGAAATTCAATCTATAAATGCATATTGTATGTTCAAAGTACAATGTACTGTGAAGCTTAATTATTCCATAGCTCTGACTGCACAGCAGATCTTCAATAAATGTTATCATCATCATCCTCCCTTTGTGGTGACCTTTACAGTCACATGCTGTGTCATGTGACCAAAACGAACACGATGCCAGAGACCAACACACTGTGGATGTTTGGATTCCTCAGGGTGGACCACTGGCCCTGAAATGGATTCTGGGAGAAGCACTGAAGAGTATTTATTAGTTCTTCAAGGAGGTGGTAATGAAGTAATTTTGCCGACGGAGATTTTGTGTAAAGGTTCCATGAGACAGTTTTCTTCAGTATTAAGGATCAAGTAGCTACTTAAGAATTTAATAAATGAGATTAAAGGAGAAAATTCAAAAACTAGGCACACTGGTGAGGCTTTTGAGCTGGGTGTCAAGTTCTCACAAGACATGAAGTATCCATCCTCCTGTATATACACTGATGACAGAACTGCGCACCTATGATAATTATGGTAGTTTGCTTTAGAAAACATGACTCCTTGAGTATTTTAGGCCTTTGTTGTTTGACCCATTTAGCAGAATATTCAGGAAGACTGATCAAGAAAACACATCACACACAACACATTTGTAGGGCTTCCCATTGTGGAATAATACAAAACATCCTTTGCATTCTTATCATCTTATTATCATCAGTATAATTATCAAAACATCTTTTGTATTATTATTATCTTTTACTGCTTAAAACATCTTTTATGTCAATACCCCAAAGCTTATAAACCTTTTTACCCAGAATGTGTGTCTGTGTGTGAGAGGAACTGTACAGAGGACCAAGGTCAAGTGTGGCACAGGAATGCAGAGTTTCTGCCAAGAAAGAAAACGCCCTAAGCGCAGTCCAAAGTGGCATCAGGTATCCCGTAACCGCCTCACAGTGACCTGTCCAAAGTAGACTGGACAATAGTATGTAGAAAGGCGGGAGTTGATTAGACTACGGTTATAGACAGATCTACAGCCAACTGATGTACAGCTAAAGGACTGTGGATTATAAGAACTGATGCCCGGGCAACGCCCTGGCCGAGCGCTCTCCAAACTGTGATAGAACATCCTACTGTTGCAGTTTGTACTCTTACTCTTTGTCTGTTATAAATTTACTATATTTCAATCACAATCTGGTCAAGTCTTTATTTCAATTGTCTTCCACCCTTAACGAACACCACCGGGTAACAAGAGGTAATTTCCACACACCATCCATAAGATGGGATTAATTTAAATGGGGGCTTTTCAGCAGAGTACTTTTGCTGCTGGTAATGCTGTGTTCAATTTTTGAATTTGGTTACATCGTTCAAAACATTCATCCCGTAGTTACTTCACTGATTAAGGAAACCGCGACCAGTGTCCGTGCAGGTTGTAATAATCGGCAATCCTGACAAAACTACAAAAACAACAAAAAAATTTAATAAATAAAATAGGACCAATGGCCCTGTAGCTCACCGGTATGACATGAAATTAGATATACATTTAAATGATGAACAAAAAAAAAATTATGAAAATTGATTTGAAAAACTAGAAACTTGGACACCACTGCAATGATTTGTTCACCACTGTCCCTGACAACAATGCACCATAGAGACACTGTCCCAAGGAAGCTCCACATTGAATTTGATATGAATCTGGCCAGTAGTTTCTGAGTAGATTTTTAAAGTTTCAGATGAGGGGAGAAAAAAAAAAGAGAAAAAAATCATAAAAATTTGAAAAAACAATGTTTTTCAACACCGCGACAAATCTTTGCACACAAAGTCCTAAGGAAGCTCCATACCAAATTTGAAACAAATCAGATCAGTAGTTTAGAAAAAGATTTTTTAAAGTTTCAAATGGAAAAAAAAAATCATAAAAACTTAAAAAGTAAGCAAGATTTATGAGCAAAAGACTTCTCATATTGATCACCGTTGTAGGGCTGTGTGCACCTGATCATGGCGTTGTAAATGGGTTTTGTTACGTCCCATACTGATCAAATTTGTAGGGATTCTCACCAGTACGTTGTCTTTGGTGGTCAGTCAATGAAGATTTCCAAAGAAAACTCTTCCCACACTAATCACATTTGTAGGGCTTTTCACCTGCATGAATGTTTTCATGGCATTTTAAACTGGATTTCTGACTGAAACTCTTCCCACACTGATCACATTTGTAGGGCTTTTCACCTGAATGAATTTGTTCATGGCATTTTAAACTGGATTTCTGACTGAAACTTTTCCCACACTGATCACATCTGTAGGGTTTTTCACCTGCATGAATTTGTTCATGGCATTGTAAATTGGGTTTCTTTCGGAAACTCTTCCCACACTGATCACATTTGTAGGGCTTTTCACCTGCATGAATGTTTTCATGGCATTTTAAACCAGATTTCTGACTGAAACTCTTCCCACACTGATCACATTTGTAGGGCTTTTCACCTGAATGAATTTGTTCATGGCATTTTAAACCAGATTTCTGACTGAAACTCTTCCCACACTGATCACATATGTAAGGCTTTTCACCTGTATGAATTTTTTTATGGCATTTTAAATTGAATTTCTGACTGAAACTCTTCCCACACTGATCACATCTGTGGGGTTTTTCACCTGTATGAATTTGTTCATGGCATTGTAAATTGGGTTTCTTTCGGAAACTCTTCCCACACTGATGACATCTGTAGGGCTTTTCACCGGTATGAATTTGTTCATGGCATTGTAGGCTGATTTTCTGAATGAAACTCTTCCCACACTGACCACATTTGTAGGGCTTTTCACCGGTATGAATTTTTTCATGGCATTTTAAACTGGATTTCCAACTGAAACTCTTCTCACACTGATCACAATTGTAGGGCTTCTCACCTGTATGAATTTGTTTATGGTATTGCAAGCTGACTTTCCGGATAAAACTCTTCCCACACTGACCACATTTGTAGGGCTTTTCACCAGTATGAATTTTTTCATGGCATTGTAAATTGGGTTTCTTTAGGAAACTCTTCCCACACTGATCACATCTGTAGGGCTTTTCACCTGTATGAATTTTTTCATGGCATTGTAAGCTGGCTTTCTGGATGAAACTCTTCCCACACTGACAACATTTGTAGGGCTTTTCACCAGTATGAATTTTTTCATGGTATTGTAAACTGGATTTCTGACTGAAACTCTTCCCACATTGATCACATCTGTAGGGCTTTTCATCTGTATGCACCTTTTCATGGTATTGTAAACAGTATTTCTGCCTGAAACTTTTCCCACACTGACCACATTTGTATGGCTTTTCACCAGTATGAATTTTTTCATGGTATTGTAAACTGGATTTCAGACTGAAACTCTTCCCACACTGACAACATGTGTAGGACTTCTCACCTGTATGCACCTGATCATGGCGTTGTAAATGACTTTTGTTACTGAAACTCTTCCCACACTGATCACATTTGTAGGGCTTTTCACCTGTATGAATTCTTTCATGACATTGTAAACTGTTTTTGTGACTGAATCTTTTCCCACACTGATCACATTTGTAGGGCTTTTCTCCTGTATGAATCTTCTCATGGCTTTGTAAATTGATTTTCTGACTGAAACTTTTCCCACAGTGATCACATTTGTAGGGCTTTTCACCTGTATGAATTCTTTCATGACATTGTAAACTGATTTTCTGACTGAATCTTTTCCCACACTGATCACATGTGAAGGACTTCTCACCTGTATGCACCCGATCATGGCGTTGTAAATGACTTTTGTTACCGAAACACTTCCCACACTGATCACATTTGTAGGGCTTTTCACCTGTATGAATTCTTTCATGACATTGTAAACTGATTTTCTGACTGAATCTTTTCCCACACTGATCACATTTGTAGGGCTTGTCTCTAGTATGAACTCCTTGGTGGCTATTTGAATCAGATTTCCAAAAAAAGCACTTCCCGCTTGTAAAGCATTGGTGTGGCTTTTTCATTATAGGGATTCCCTCATCAGGCATTAAATCAAACTGATTTTTGCCAGATAGTTTGCAGTTTGGATTGAGCTCTCCTGCATTAGGATACATTACAGTCTCTGCCTTTTCATTAACCTCAGCTTCATTAAGTGCAGTATTCATGAGATCACTCCCTACAATTTCACTTGATTCAAGCATATCGTCATCAGATTTGATGTAAGCACACTTAATGTCTGGCAAGACACTGACGTGTTCAGTCTTAATATAATCTCCATCATCAGTTTCAGTTTTGACTTTGTCAGAATACAGAGTTACACAGGCCAGATCTGTAAAGTCTAGGCTCTCTGTCTTAAGATTCTCAGTGTTGGTGGGGCTCAGATCAGTTTCTGTTTTTATCAGTGATGCTTCTGTGTGATATAAATCACTGACCCTGCTGTTTGCAGTAACACACTCTGGCTCCAGTGTGTTGAGTCCTGGTGCAGTACATTTTGTCTCTGACTCTGCCATGTGGACAGACTCCAGTCCATGTAGTTCCTCTTCTTTCTCTCTGATCCTGTGCTGCTCGGGGAGCTCTGGTAGGGTCGTCTCAGTGTCCTGTCTCAGACGGACTCCTGCCTGCATCATTCTGCTGTTCAAATGTGTTCAGAAGTGCAGCTCCTGTAGGGAAACAGTGGAAGGGATTTTAGCCATTAACTGGTCTACCAGCAAAAGAAACTTAGTTTTCAGGTGCTTCTGACAATCTGATCTTTAATATTATCAACTTTACGACTTCTCTGTATGCCGCACTAACTTCATTTAACTAGAATTCCTATAACAGATCACTGAAATGATGAGTCAAATTCCAGGTGTTAACACTACTACATACAGCAAGGAAACAATACAAAACTTGACAAATGCTGTAGGTGAACAACAGCGGAGTATATCCCCAAAATGACAGCATTCTTTCCATAGGCAAGTTCATAGTTTGGCCAGGTGGATGAGCAACAGGAAATGGTATCGGGCCAAGAAAATCAACAGGACTACTCTGGGTTTCAGCGGCCTTTTGCAACAGCTAGACATTGCATTTTTTACTTTTTATTTGTGCCTATTCCGTTTCAGTTATACTCTCAATATCATTGAAAATGAGGACATGGCTTCACTGATTTCTCGAGAATAAACAAAGGTTGAATGAATAAGATCCGTCTGAAAGGAGCTGAGTCGCAATTACTGCACATGCTCACAATGTACTTCCCAAGAAAGTGAATCTGTAATAATTTGATTCCATCCTTGCCAATACATCTTTGTGTTGCGTTTTATTGATATATTTTAGTCACACCAGCATTATGCCTGTCAAATTGAGATGCTTTCTATGGAGATTCGAGAATTCAAAGTGCTATTCTAAGTTTTAGCCAAGGGATGCGAAGAATGTAAGCTGGTTGCAATTGCCAATTATCATAACAGAAGAAAAATACCCTCTAGATTTTGACTTGCAGTTGAGATTTTACTTCGTACAAAATTGAGAGCATGTGCAGTAATCGTGACACAGCTCATTTAAGTTAGGTTGCAAACTCCACACTAAACAATATGTTGAAACTAGTTAGTTTGATGCTAAAGCTGTATCGATGTTTGGTTGCACCTCGGAGACACAAGGTTCATCTAAACTACTGTGTGTAATATCCAAACCATTGAGTGTATATAGGAATTGGAGAGGCTGTCAGAGTGAAAAGTCGCAGAAAACAATACAACAAAAAATATATCCGGGTTCGCATCGCAAAATGCGAGCATTTTTCGGTACACAATGTATAGCAACTGCGAATCGAGAATACCGCTTCAAGCAAGAATCCCGCCGGAAATCTCGAGTCGCATTTGATTTGAGCAGTATATGAGCTTATTGATGTGCAATACAGTCTGACAGAAGTGTACAAGCGAGAGTACCACATTACCAAATCTAGTGTATCCGTCACTGTCATGTGGATGCTTTTGAAAGTTACTGGTCGCTCGCTTGCCATAACCGCCATTCCCTCGGTATGTACTTGTACAAGTACATTGATTGTATCAATCAATAACCCCAGTATTAAAAAGAGACCTAAATCTTGCACTGTCAAGTTGTGGAACTTATCATGGCTCAAATTTGAAGAGGAGGAGGGTCATGCAAACTTTATTTACTGTGATGTGTGCAGGCAATTCTCAGATAAATGGTCTCTGAAGAATTATAGCAAAGGTTTTATAGATGGGATAACTGGCAGTAGCGTCAAGAAAGACAAAGTCATGAAATATGGGCCCTCATGAAGACTGTATGAAATCACTGTCTTAAATAGAAGAACAAATACCAGAATTTTCAGATTAATATTGGTTGGAGTATTCAGCTGATTTTGCCATAAGCAAGTCACATGACATCAATCATTGATGTAACACACAGTCTAATTTATTAGTACATAACATGTTAGAACAAATTAAAGAACCCAAAGCTTCTAGAGGGCCTAAATTTCACAAACAGGCTCTCTTTATGTAATGTTTCATCAAGAAAAAAAAATATGCCAGTCATTTCCCAAAAGATCAAACCATTGTAGAGCAATAAGTAACTTTCCACTTGCCCTGGGAACGCCCCTTTTAAATCACCAGAATCGATTATGCCGCCCTTTTAGTGTGACGTCATCAAAAGAACTCAAGACCAATTCGCTGCATAGCCGGTGGGTACAACGTAATGAAAAAAAATATCATTTTGATGATTTTATTACATGTTTTTGTCGCCCAGTGCTTAGTTACTTCAAATCTGATATGACTTACATTATGAGCAAAAAAAAAAAAAAATACAGTTGTAATCAAAATTATTCAACCCCCGCTGCAAATTAGGTTTACTAGAAAAATTTACAAACTTTCAGCTGTTTGCAATGAACAAATCAAACAAGAACAATTTAAATAGCTCAACACAACAAATGTTACAAATGTTGTCTTCTCCAAATTCAACACAAAATACCACTTTTAATGACTACTGCAGGCTCAAAATTATTCAACCCCTTCATGACAAGCATCTTTAATACTTCATAGAGCACCCTTTTGCCGCTATGACCTGCTGGAGATGTTATGCATAGACAGACAACAGCTTCTGGCAGCATTCCCAAGGAATCTTAGCCCAGTCCTCAAGGACAATGGCCTCCAGTTCACCAATATTCTAGGGTTTGCAAGCTGCAACGGTCTTCTTCAAATCCTACCAGAGATTTTTTATGGGGTTCAAGTGAGGCGACTGTGATGGGCACTCTAGAATCTTCCCAGACTTCTTCTGAAACCAAGCCTTGGTGGATGTTGAGGTGTGCTTAGGATCATTGTCCTGTTGGAGAGTCCAATGATGCCCAAGCGTCAGCTTCCCTACAGACGGCATGACATCTTCTCCTTGGACATCCTATTACTTGACTGAATCCATCTTGCCCTCCACACTGTGCAGATATACAATGTCCGAGGAAGCTACGCAGCCGCAGAGCATCAAAAAGCCCCAACAATTCTTCACTGTAGGCAGGGTGTACTTTTCAGCATATGCTTCTTTTTTCCTCCTGAAGACACTGATTCATAAGCCCGAAAAGTTCCAGTTTTGTTTCAGCACTCCACAGCACAATGGCTTATTTATATGGTTTTGAGCATATTGGAGTTTGTGGTTTTGGATCAGTTGTGGTGTGTATCTTGGAGACCTTCAACGTTTAGTATGCGCCCTACTGTGCAAACTGAAACCTCAGTGCCTCCTGCCTCCAAGCCTGCGGGTCTGCTGTATTCACCCGAGGGTTTTTGACCACCCATCTCCTCAGGAATCTGGTGACAGCCATTGATAGCTTCCTCTTTCTGCCACATCCTGGTACTATAGCCGCTCTTCTTTTAACTCTGAGCTTGCGAACTATGCTTCCAACTGTATCTCTACGAACATTCAGTGCCTGTGCTACCTTTTTGTATCCTTCTCCTTGTTTGTGCCAGGCAATGATCTCCTCTATTAGCTTTTTGGACAATTCTCTTGACAGCCATATTTCTAATATGCAATCAAATGTAACTGTCAACAAACCCCTAGCGAGTGCAAGTATTTGATGTGTTCTATCTCAAGCAAACCTAATGCAACTAATTAAGCTCTTGATTAGCTGCATTAGGTGTGCTTGAGACAATACCTGACTTCATAAGATGCGCTTATGACAGACAAATATGCTCTTATGACGGATTCTATTCAGGGGGTTGAATAAATTTGAGACTGCAGTAATCATTAGAAGTGGCATTTTGAGTTAAATTAGGAAAAACCCCTTTTCATTAGTTGTGTTGAGCTATTTAAAATGTTCTTGTTTCATCTGTTCATCACAAACAGCTGAAAGTTTGTAAATTTTGCCAGTAAACCCAGTTTGCATAGGGGGTTGAATAATTTTGATTGCAACTATATATATATATTTTTTTTATTTTAATCTTACACTGGTTTTCTTAACGGGCCAATCAGAGACGCGCTAAATGGGCTAGAGATCAGTGGTTCGCTCGCGTTCGCCGTCTGCGAAAGCTACTGCTAGATGTATTATCCAGGTGTTTGGTTCTCCATTTGTAACGACATACGTACTGCGTTTTTAAAGCGTATGACACAGATTTCTGGTATGAAAATCACTATGACCTCAAAGCTTACATGCTCGCTCTTTTATTCCGGTTGCTGCCTACAAATAATTTTTTCTCTCTGGGAATAACTCACGATATTATTAATGAATAAATAAGAAATGACTCTCAAATGGACTCTGACCATGGAAGCACCAGATTACGTTTGGCACTCAGAAGCTGCCTTAGAGCGCAATGAATCAAATGCAAAGATCACCGATCAAGTTATTTTCTTTCCATACAACTGCTTACGGTTGTAGCTATTCATATGAAACCGAACGCACAATACACATTAAACAACTAAGCCAATGCTGGTGAAATGAACACTGATAAAATACTTTAAATGCTCTTGAGGAAAGTTCAGGAATATATTGTCCTACCTGTGCTCCATTACATCTTAGGGCAGGTTTAACTGAAGTTATTATACTGAATGCACCGATGCGAGTACGCTTCATCTTTCCATTTAAATCAAATTAACTTTATGAGCAATTCTTTGCATTTTATTTATGGAAGAGGCTATTCGCCCCACAGGTGTTCAGCGCGAAAGATCAGGGAGTGGGGTGGACTAAATAGTCTACTGATGGAGAGATTAGGTTAGAGCTGTCCTTTTACGCAAGGCACGTGAGTGAGCAGCAGGAGCCAGGTACAAAGAAAGCCAGATGGTTTATTGTGGTGTTCTCGCCCTATTTTGGGGACACTGCCACTTTCATATGAATGCAGTCTCTCTAGCCAGCCGCTCAAACTGTATATTTCGCCTACGTCCGTTAGAACTCTGGATAAATGTAAATAATAGAATACAGTGATGATTCTTGTAGCTGCTGTCAGAGGCAGTTATACATTAAATTAAGTTGATAAAATTTAAGTTAAAATTAATTTGAAGGGTTTGAATTAAATATACTAATACATTTGATAAATTATTTTTCTGTTAAAGGCATAAATAGAATTTAAAACACGTTCTAAAGTGTTCGGTATTTGCAAGGCGGAACCTATTTTGGGGTGCTGCAGGAGGGTCCGACTTTAATTATCGTAGCATTGTTGCACGCCTTCGGGGGGCAGACTGTGTACATATTAGCAAAGCCAGGGAGGAAGACGTTTACGTTTTGTTGCTGTATAAGAGTTATTTCTATGAAGTCGTGCAGTGTGGGTGACTTGTGAAGTTAATAGTGAGCTGTGTAGCTGAACTTTTCACTCCCCGTGAGTTAATGCGGCCAATGAGGTACGTTAATTGTATCTGTTTGTGAAATGTTTTAATGCTTGTTTTCTACGAGAACACTTTGTATTGAACTGATTGTATTTGTATTTATTTATTTTTTTCAGTTCGCACGGCACGGCATGGCATGACAGACATGAGAAGGATTGTATGCAATTAAATGCCCATTAAAATCGAATGCCTTGTGTCCGTGATTTAACTCCGAGGGAGTCACAATTCTAGAAAATTTCAAAAGTGGGCCAACTCCCCCTCTGATTTAAAAAAAAGTGGGCCAATGGGAAAAGAAGTGGGCCAACTGGGTATACCTGGTAAAATGCCATTTACATCAAGTTTTTAAACCGTACCTTGACTGGCTCACTTATTTATATGTACACACATTCAGTACACACCTTATTGACAAAATTAAGACATGAATGACAGTTTGAGTTTAAAGTTTTAATAGAAAACCTTCACAGTCTCTGCCAATCATAACAATTTTAAAGTCAATGACAAAATAGCGCATAAAATAATAGTTCCAAACGCCTGATTTGGTGCATTGCTTTAAGCCCGCCTCCAAACTGAAGTCCTACTGCTAAAGTTGTAAGTATGGAAGTTTGTTATAGACGATGTTTTCATATCAATCTACGCACTAGAACAAAGGATTTGCGCCAAATCATAATGTAATGCGTAGTTGCTGGCGCTTAGCGCCAAGTCTGTCAAACTTGTGGGATCCCGCAAATTACGCGTCCTAGAATCATCACTGGAATACATATCTTTGACATGCACCAAGGAGGTTTCAAAAAGCTTGCGTCGTTCTATCGATGACGTCAGCAGGTTGATGTGTCAATCACGCTGATTTTGGACCTAACTGTGGGCGGGGCAAAAACTGGCGCATTATTCGCACGAAAAAAAGGCCTCCGGTGTGTTAAGACTAGGGATGCACCTATCCACTTTTTTCACTTCTGATACTGATACTGATATCTGAGGTTTAGTATTAGCCGATACCGATCCGATACCGATACAGAAAAACAGCGCTGAATTACCTAACAAACGGTTTGTCTAATTGTGTGGAAAAGACTGGGATCATTCTTTTGTGCAAGGCAACATCAGACCTGACTTAAACATTTCTTTCTTAAATTTTTTTTTAAACAAATAAACAGATATAAATGTACTGAATTACTTATGTAGGTAATTACTGTGCACCAGCACAGCAAACTTAAATAAACCAATGGCTTCACAAGCTTGGTCAAACATGTAAAAAATATAACAAAACCTCTCCTGGTTCAGTCAGTGCAATTAGGAGCATAACGCCCAATGTAAAATAACTAATAAAGGAGCTATTATTGAGAAAAAAAACAATAGCTTCACTAGCTTGATTGGTAAAGATTCAAAATAAACAGCAGTCAGCTCTTTACAATGGTTTTGTGCAAATAGGAATTAAACTTCCATTACAAAAGCAGCTGAATAAAACAATAGCTTCACTAGCTTGGTAAAAAGAAAAAAGAACAAAACTATACAAAAATACTCTCTTCTAATCTGGAGTTGCCCGCGGTGAGAGGCAGCGGGCTGGTGTGGGTTTGCTTATAGCCCCCCCAGCTCAGCCACCATGTGTTGGAGTTTTCCCCAGTGAACGAGAGGGTCGCTGCCCTGCGCCTTCGGGTCGGGGACAGGTGCCTCACTGTCGTTTCAGCTTATGGGCCAAATGGCAGTGCAGAGTACCCGGCCTTCCTGGAGTCCGAAGGATGGGTACTGGAAAGTGCTCCGACTGGGGACTCCATCGTTCTGCTGGGGGACTTCAACGCTCACGTGGGCAGCGACAGTGTTACCTGGAGGGGTGTGATTGGGAGGAACGGCCTCCCCGATCTGAACCCGAGTGGTGTTCTGTTATTGGACTTCTGTGCTAGTCACAGTTTGTCCATAACAAACACCATGTTCAAACATAAGGGCGTCCATCAGTGCACATGGCACAAGGACGCCCGAGGTCGGAGGTCAATGATCGACTTTGTGGTCGTGTCATCTGACCTTCGGCCGTATGTCTTCGAGTGAAGAGAGAGGCTGAGCTGTCCACTGATCACCACCTGGTGGTGAGTTGGATCCGCTGGCGGAGGAGGAAGCTGGACAGACTTGGCAGGCCCAAACGTGTCGTGAGGGTCTGTTGGGAACGTCTGGCGGAACCCTCTGTCAGAGGGGTTTTCAACTCTCACCTCTGGGAGAGCTTTGACCAGATCCCAAGGGAGGCTGGAGACATTGAGGCTGAATGGACCATGTTCTCCACCTCCATTGTTGACGCGGCCGTTCGGAGCTGTGGCTGTAAGGTTTCTGGCGCCTATCGTAGCGGCAATCCCCGAACCCGGTGGTGGACACCGGAAGTAAGGGATGCCGTGAAGCTGAAGAAGGAGTCTTATCGAGCTTGGTTGACTCATGGGACTCCAGAGGCAGCTGACAGGTACCGGCAGGCTAAGCGTGCTGCGGCCCTGGTGGTGGCAGAAGCAAAAACTTGGGTACGGGAAAGCTTTGGGGAGGCCATGGAGGAGGATTATCGGTCGGCCCCGAAGAGATTCTGGCAAACCGTCCGGTGCCTCAGAAGGGGGAAGCAGTGCCCTGCCAACACTGTTTACAGTGGAGGTGGGGAGCTGTTGACTTCGACTGGGGATATTGTCAGCCGGTGGAAGGAATACTTTGAGGATCTCTTCAATCCCACTGACACGCCTTCCGTAGAGGAAGCAGAGGCTGGGGACCCAGAGGCTGATTCATCCATCACTCGGGCTGAAGTCACTGAGGTAGTTCGGAAGCTCCTCGGAGGCAAGGCACCGGGGGTGGATGAGATCCGCCCCGAGTACTTCAAGTCCCTGGATGTTGTGGGGCTGTCTTGGTTGACATGCCTCTGCAACATCACGTGGCAGTCGGGGACAGTGCCTCTGGACTGGCAGACCGGGGTGGTGGTCCCTCTATTTAAGAAGGGGGACCGGAGGGTGTGCTCCAACTATAGGGGGATCACACTCCTCAGCCTCCCTGGTAAAGTCTATTCTAGGGTGCTGGAGAGGAGAATTCAGCCGAAAGTCGAACCTCGGATTCAGGAGGAACAATGCGGTTTTCGTCCTGGTCGTGGAGCACTGGACCAGCTCTATACCCTCCGCGGGGTGCTTGAGGTTTTCATGGGAGTTTGCCCAACCAGATCACATGTGTTTTGTGGACTTGGAGAAGGTATTCGACCGTGTCCCTCGTGGCATTCTGTGGGAGAAGCTTCGGGAGTATGGAGTCCAGGACCCTCTACTAAGGGCGTGCGATCTCTGTATGACCGGAGCAGGAGCTTGGTTCGCATTGCCGGCAGTAAGTCAAACCTGTTCCCGGTGCATGTTGGATTCCGGCAGGGCTGCCCTTTGTCACCGGTTTTGTTCATTATTTTTATGGACAGAATTTCTAGGCGCAGCCAGGGGCCGGAGGGAGTCCGGTTTGGGGACCACAGAATTTCATCTCTGCTTTTTGCAGATGATGTTGGCCTGTTGGCTCCTTCGAACCAGGACCTTCAGCATGTACTGGGGCGGTTTGCAGCCAAGTGCAAAGCGGCTGGGATGAGAATCAGCACCTCCAAGTCCAAGGCCTTGGTTCTCGACCGGAAAAAGGTGGCTAGCCCCCTCTGGGTTGGAGGAGAGCTCCTGCCTTAAGTGGAGGAGTTTAAGTATCTGAGGGTCTTGTTCACGAGTGAGGGAAGGATGAAGCGTGAGATTGACAGATGGATTGGTGCAGCGGCAGCAGTACTGCGGTCATTGTACCGATCTGTTGTGGTGAGGAAGGAGCTGAGCTAAAAGGCGAAGCTCTCAATTTACCAGTCAATCTACGTACGCGCACTTTGGGTCATGACCGAAAGAACGAGATCTCTGATACAAGCAGCTGAAATGGGTTTCCAACGCAGGGTGGCGGGGCGCTCCCTTAGAGATAGGGTGAGGAGCTCTGTCACCCAGGAGGAGCTCAGAGTAGAGCCGCTGCTCCTCCACGTCGAGAGGAGCCAGCTGAGATGGCTCGGGCATCTATATCAGATGCCCCCTGGACGCCTTCCTGGGAAGGTGTTCCGGGCATGCCCCACTGGGAGGAGGCCCCAGGGAAGACCCAGGACACGCTGGAGGGACTATATCGCTCGGCTTGCCTGGGAACGCCTTAGGATACCCCTGGAAGAACTGGAGGAAGTGTCCAGGGAGAGGGAAGTCAGGGCATCCTTGCTTTGACTGCTGCCCCCGCGACCTGGCCCCAGATAAGCGAAAGAAGATGGATGGATGGACTATACAAAAATATGATTTATAATATGTAATAAAATATCCTGAGGAATAACCATAACCCTCATAGTCAATTAAAATTTTAATTATTAATCTCTCTAAATATATTATCAAATTTTATGGCCTTCTGAAAAATCAAAAATTACTAGATGGCCTACTATGCTAAAGTAATATCAATGAGCTTATTTACGCCAGTGAAACGTCTCGCCTACAAAGTCCCGTACACAAATAAAACTAATTTCTTTATACTCGAGACGAACTATGACCCTTCTAGTCAATTAAATATTTAATTATGTAACTATTTAAATGTATACTTATGAAATATTATACACTATCACTATCTGTTAGTTCTTGCAGATGATCGCTGAACACTGCTTTCTTTTATTCCACTTGGACAGCTTCTCCGAGCTTTCTCTGCGGTTCTGTATTTCGGTCGGTGTTGCCCGATCTCAGGAGAGAAACAAGCATCGTCTTTGCATTGACTTTGAATGTAATCTGTCGCGCAAAAAATTTGCTTCGCGTCCGGTGTGAAAGCGGCTTAACGCGCCCATAACGCGTGTATTCGCGTCTTAGCATTGACTCTGAATGTAATCTGCCACGCGAAAAATTCGTTTTGCGTCCGATGTGAAGGCAGCTTTATGGATAGTATACGACAGCTAGAAAGAGCTCCGATTATGTAATGAACATAATACAGGTTTTACAGACCGTAAGTTCTGTTAGCGTGGACAGTTGCTTATGTGGAGCTAGCAAATCGATAACTTCTACAGGAAAGAATTCCCTATTCACTCTCCGCCTTTTTCAGCTGTTTATTAGCGAGAACAATTTCTAAAGGGGGATGAAAATATGGCAATGCAGAGAAATCGTTTGTTATACCAGACACGTTAGAGCTTGTCTGTTTCGCGATTGCTTTCATGGTAGAATCAGAGAGCTAGCCCAGATATTGGCGAAGTATTCGGCTGATCCCGGTCATGGATAAGTCACAAGCAACTGTAAACAAACCCAAACACGTATCCCAAGCTCTGCAAAACCTACATCTGATCTAACTGCAGCCTTTTCAGCCCAACTTTGCAGACACATACAGCACCTCTCCGATTAGCTTCAACTGTAGTGGCTACAATCGGGCAACGTTATGATTAAACTGCCACATTGATGCTTACCGAAATAACACAAGCATACCGATCAGAATTACTGCATACAAGATACCAAGGAGCATTTTTTAATTAGCACGGCGGCACGCAAACTAACATGCAGTAGCTGGTAACCGAGCGGTCATAACCACAGAGACAAACCCCTGCAATACAGGTTTTACAGACAGCAAGTTCTGTTACTGTGAACAGTTGTACCAAACATCCAAATTACAAACAAGTATAAAAAGTTAGCTTCAAATGAGGTTTATGTTCACACACCTTCTGTAGAATTTCCCGATATCACTCTTGCATATTAAGGACACAAACATTAGCAACAGGAACTTGGCTACGTTAGCCGCTGTGCTACAGCCACAATCAACTGGCTATTACATCAGGTTGGCTTATACAGTAAAAGCAACTTGCAGCTTCTGCGTCTGATAGTCGCGGACAGTTGCGACCGATACAGGCTTTATCTTCAGATATTTTACAAAGCCTGCATTTGAGGCCAGTTGTTAGTGCTAACTATCGTTAGCGGTCCTGCTAGCCACCCATAACACGTTAGCTTCACTTACATTATTTGCTATTATATGGTTACTTACAGCTTGTGGCTCCGAGTGCTTGATTGATGCAACTGCTTCAGGTTTGAGAAGCAGCTGAAACGCTTATCCAGCGTTGAATTATCCTTTATTGACAAAGCTGTCTTTGGTGAAATGCTGAGCACAAACAGCTAATGTTCCCTTTGGCTGTGGCTGTTTACTGCCAGCAAACAAAAAAAGCTACCCAGTGCTTTCTGGTGGCATTATCTTTTGGAAGAGAAATAGGTGCTTTTCTTTGCGTCCAAAAATAAACGGACAAGAGGCTTTCGGAGAGATACTGACAAAACTGCTCCTCAAATGATCTGCAGTTCTTCTTTTGTATTTCCAAAAGTGTAGACGCTACTAAGGCATAGTATGATCCCCGGTTGTTTGTGCCTGCTAGAATAGTTTCCGGTGTAGCAGGTCCAGCGCCGTGATTGGCTCTGGTTAGGTCTGTGTTAATTGGACGGCATAACCTGACATCAGGTTTTGCCCAGATCTCGTGAAGATCTCGGGAGGAGCTGTTCAGAGAGGAAATCACGTTCACGAAATCACGTTCTTGGAATACGGCAAAACCCCTGTATGTTATGTTTAGAAACTTTTCAGAGATTGAGTATGGACATCCACATTGTAACATTACTTATATGTATTAAAAGAAGGATCAGCATAATGGGTCCCCTAAAATCCTTGTGCATTGAAGTTTCAGTTTCACTCGCGTAAAGTGGACCTCATCAACTTTATGAAGTCCCTGGCTGGACAGAATCGTTTTGTATGGCCCGCAAAGCTTGAAAGGGACACACTCCCTGTTCAGGAGATCCTAGCTATCCTTCACTCATTTCAGAAATTGCAGCACAAATTTGACCTTCCAAGCTCTTCATTTTTTTTTGTATTTAAGATTGAGGTCATCATTGAAGGCATGTGGTGTCCCGTCTGCGACATTTTTTTTCCCACGAACTTTCTGCCATCATTTGCATAATTTATATTCGCGCATGCGCGCACATTGCTTATTATCGTAGCGCGCACGTGGACTTTGTTACTATCGTTTGTTGACATTGCCAACCAACCTCGGACGAACACTGCATGTAGTACAGTGTGTCTCATAAGACTAAAAGTAGACACCTCACAGTGCAGTTTATTGGGACTTAGGATATCATTTTTTTTATCGTCTCCAAGGGGAATTTAATCTCTTTTTGGGGGACTAAAGGCGTAGGCTAGTGTTGCACTTAGGGACCACATGTCTCTTTTCTTCCACTGTTGAATTTTGATCCACTCTTCCTCTTGAAACAGCACATAAATGACATGGCATAAGCTCTGCTTCGTCAAGCAACTGACGAAGCAGGACGGAACCAAATAAAGGACTACAGAATCGTCTCCTTTTATGCAATTAGGTTACTCTAATCTTGTCCCTGTTTACTTTGCTCAATTAGCAATCAAACCGGCGATTCTCTTTTTTACTTTGCTGAATGAGTAGAGCTGTTTATTAAGTCAGCATGTTTGATTGCCGGATTCTGAAAGTTAAATGGGCATAGATTTGCAAGAGCGCGTATTTGGCCATTTCGTGTGATTGTGATCATTTATAGCTCACATTCACGTTTCATCTGCTTTAATGTTTTCCACCTTGAGTATATTTTAGACGCCTGAAATCCAGGGCGATCTGAAAATAAATCTCTTTATTTTTATTTTATCATTATAGATCTCCTAAAAATACCACAATGAGAGATGAAATGCTGAGTTGGGATGTGGTGATGTTGAACGAGGATTTTTTAAAGTGTGATGAGACAACTTGTCATTCATGGGGTGTGTGGGCAGTCGTGTGTAATTTCTTGAAACATACACACCTGAAGCGGCTTAAAACGATTTAAAATGCCGTCGGGAAGAAGCCTGAGTTTAGACTTCGCTAATTGCAGGTGCTCCGCCCTTCCTTAAATCTGCTCCCATGTACTTGGCCTAAATAACAATCAAGAAATTTAGCCAGTAGCCTATAACGATTAAGATGTGATGGTGAAAAGCAGACAAACCTAACTGGGGTACGGTGTTAGATTGAAAGAACGCCAATTTGAATAATTAGAAAAAATCTTCCTCTGAATTACATCTCTCATTGTAGCATTTTAGGACATTATTCAAGATTAATTTAAAACAGATTTGGGACAAGATCGACCTGGAGTTTAAGCGTCTAATACACAAGGTGGAAAACATTCTGAAAAGCGGATGAAACGTGAATGTGAGATATAAATTATCACAGTCGCACGAAATGCCGTGGCAATGGCAATCGTGTTCAAGCAGTGCTGTTCTGTGCCCATTTAAATTTCAAAATGCAGCAATCAAACACGTTGTCTTAATAAACAGCTCGGTAACTCATTCAACTTAAAGAGTAAACGAATCCACCATTTGATTGCTAATCAGGCAAAGTAAACAGGAACAGGTATACGTTTCTTAGAGTTGCCTAATTGGTTAATAGGATGACGATTTTGTTTTCATTTGCTTGGCTCACCTCAGCACGTAGCCGAAAAATACTGATGTCAGTCAAGTTTTTTCCAGAAGCATTTCCCATGCCCTTTGATGTTAAGCACTTTCGTTTAGGACAGCACGGGGGTTAATAAAGGAAAAGGGAAAGCTCGGATGTTCGCCCCATGGTAGCAGGTGGTGTTACTACGCTTTAAAAAAACATCGATTCAGAATCGTTACACCCCTATAAACAATGCTTTGAACAAGTACGCATGAACAGAACAACGGTATATCCAATATACTTACCGATAGATGAAGGTCATCTGCAGAGTCGAATGTATGCGATCGACAATGTTCGCAAGCGCTAATGTACGTTTGGTCCTCTGGAGGCCCCTCCATTTCGAAGCGCACAAGTCTATGAGTTGACGCATGCGCATTAGGTAAATATGCAAATGAAGGCCGAAAGTTCGTGGGAAAAAAAATGTCGCGTCCCGTCTGATGCACAAATACGAGCGCACCATATGTCCGATTGGACAAAAAGCAACCAATGTTCTCGGGGGCTGGTCACAAAAATATATAATTCCCTTACAAGCGCAGTGTGTCAAGCACTGCCAGTTGAAAGTGTTTGGGACTGGGAGTTAAGTAAAGTTGGCTTTCACCCAGACTGGCATAAAATCTGGTTAAATATAAATAACACATCTCGAAATCTGAGCCACCAGTTGATCAATTTTAAAATACTCCACAGAGCTTATGCCACTCCTTGTAAACTTTACAAAATGGGACTGATTTCAAGTCCTAATTGCACTTTGTGTCCAAACTGTTCCACTGGGACAGTATTACACGTTTTGAGAATGTGCTGAAGTGAATATGTTATGGAATTACGTGTGTAATATTATGGGCAAACTATGTGGGACTGCAATTACTCCAAACCCCTGTTGAATGATGACACTGCTTTCAACAATGCATTGATAAATAAACAAATCCTTTTTTGTGGTTTTACAGCAGCAAAGAAAACAATTTTGGAATACTGGGTTAATCAGGAGATCAATATATTTAGATTATGGTTGATAAATCTTCAATATATGATGAATATGGAATATTCAACGGCCAGGGTTAACAGAGCGAAGGCCAAAACAGTGGCTATTTGGGCAAAAACAGCGGTAGATATTCGGGACATTCTCAGACAGCAATGAGGTATATATTGTATTTGTGAATTATTGTTTTTATTTTTATTTCTCTACTTATTTTTCTTTCCTGTTGTTTTTTCATGAGTTGTGAATTTTCCCCTTGGTACTTATTTTTGTTTGTATGATGATGACGGTCAATGTTCATGTGTTCTTGTTTTATGTTTGTCAGCAAAAATTTACAATAAAAAGTCAATCACAAAAAAAAAAAAGTGATCCTAGCTATGTAGCCTGGATGATCCGGCTGCTCCAACTCCCAGACGACATTTTAGTCTCCCAGATAAAACATACATGGTTGCTGAAGCCACTATGGCCAGCTTAATGAAATCATTGTATCCCCGGACAAGGTTGGAGATACCATGGATGATCTCCACATGTTTGTCCACTCCGACACATATGGAGCATGTTCAAATATTCCGTGTTAATGACATTTAAAAGGCTTAGTTCAGGGTTCTGATGTTAGAGATAATACTAGTAACTTTAAGGAGATTCAAGAGAACTGCCTTTGCAGTATTATTTTGCCTGTTTTGGAAGAATAACTTTAGTTCCTGTACATATTTTTTGACATTTGGCAAGTAAGCAAAATTCTTTCTCTAAATTTTAATTAGCAGTACTTGGCATTTGCATAAAATATGATTTGGTGAACCTACTCTGCAATATAGATGACCCAACGCATGGTTAAAAGGTTTATTATATGGGCCAGGCTCACAAAATGTGCGCCACCCCCCCGGTACTGAAAAATAATGAAAGTACCCATAAAGCTTAGCTGTGAGTGGTTTTTTCATATATAGGTGTTGTGGGATCATATTCCAAAGCCGTCGGCGGCGGCGTTTTTCATTTTTTCGTGGTACCTGGTCAAAGTTGGGTCCCTCAACTCATTTTTTGGGCCGGGATTCTGCCTTAGTTTCAAGACATGCATATCTTCTAAAGCCTCATACATGCATAGATGTAGCTATATCTTCTCAAAATGCCCTGATATGTATAGAAGGATAGTATAGCTGATGGAAAAATGGTATATAGGTAATATGCTGTTGGGATTGTCAACCCTGCCATGGCCCTGAAGTCGGGTACGCTTTTTTGCGTCTTGCTGCAAAATTGCAGCGTGAGTGCAAACTGCTCTCTAACACAATGTGTAAAATTAATTCAGGCAACCCTATGCTCTCAGTGGTAATTGTATGTGATAAAGGTATATGTCTACTCACTGAATACCAAATATCATGGTCATTGGTGGAATAATTGATGAGTTATATGCATTTCCCTATACCCTTGCTCGTCTAAGTCAGAAACACGAACAGCAACATTCTTGTTGAGGCAATTGATTCCAAACAATTTTGTCTATGACAAAAGTAGGAGCACCTACAGATGGATCAGGGGTTTGACTTTGGACATGACTATGCAATTTATTGTGTAATTTGCATACTCTAACAAACAGTTTACATGAGCATTTTAAAAATTTGCAGATACATATAGACATGGAAGTATTTTTGTATCAAATTTTGGTGTTCAGGTGCAGGTGTTCAGATCAGCAAACCACAACATTTGGGCGCGTACCGTATACTCAGGTGCTCAGTTTTTTAGTCGTTGAACACTCCAACCAGTACCCATGACCATAGAACTGGCTTTAGAACTGGAGTTGGTCCCCGGGCGCTGCTCAGTGGCTGCCCACTGCTCCTAACTATAGGATGGGTCAAATGCAGAGGACAAAATTACCCCATGGGGTTCAATAAAGTGCATCTTATCTGTATCTTATCTTGAATAAATAATTTTTCGCAAGTAACTCAACTTTTTGTTGTTATTGCAACAACTGTCATTACATCTGTAGCTTCCTAACATTAATTTTCCATAAATATAAGATCTGTTGTTCTAATATCCACTGGAAGTACCATAACAAAATGCATTTCAAATTTTGACCCCAGGTGACATGGATGGCCTAAGTTAGAGTGAAATTGCCCATAAATAGGCTTGTAACCAATTGCTTTAATATATAATTGTACTTGTAATCACTTATCTATCATGCAAATGTTCTAATTAGAATATTACATGGCCAAAACATGTATCAGGCAGTGTTCCTGGTCTAGGAGGAATACAAAGGAGTAATGGTCATTTTAAGGACCTGACGGCCGCCATTTTGAAAATGGGGCCTTTCTTGGAGTCAAACTTTGGTAAACTTTTAGTATGTTTTCAAGTACATCTGATACTACTGTAAACCACTGAGAAACCTTTTGTTACAATTTTTTTGGGGTAAAGCCATATTTGCAGCTGACTACAAGTAACATGGAAAGCGATAATGACTCCGGACTTCTCGTGCTTCTCTTTACTCAGGGATTGGAAACAATGCATGTGTTTCACGATCGTTTAAATAGTTTTAATGAAATAAGGCCATTTGAAACGTCTTTATGCAATTCCATTGCTTTCAATCCCTCAGTAAAGACAAGCATGAGAATTCCCGAGTCATAATCGATTTCCGTGTCACTAGTGGGGAAATCCACCGTAATGCAAGTGAAACTGATCAACTTAATGCACAACGCCTTAAATTCCGTGAGCGAATTTCTTCAGTGCACGTTGATAGAATAATTGCTGACTACGGCACAGGAACATGAATGCCAGGCGAGAGACTCATGCCGAAAGCGTGAGATTTGCCATCTCTGCTTTGGCAACAAGCCCAAATGAGCGACTACACTTTAGAAACAAGCCCAAAAAACCGCAACCCGACAACCAATATTTATAAGCGACTTTACGAAAAGCGAAGCCCAAAGTCGCTAAAAACAAGCGGATTTGGCTACACTGGCCAGTGCGAGGCACCTGGCTTTTCTCTGGCCTGGCCTCCACGCGGCATGTTGCTAGCGCATGATGTCACTCACAGCGCACAGCAAAGAATTAGACTGAATAGATCAGCCCCTATGGATTGGGCCCACTGTCAACGATACCCAATCTAGAATTTTCTTCAATATCGAGACCGATACAGATACCAATATCAGATCAGAGCATCCCTAGTTAAGACCCTCACTGTTAATATTATTATTATTTTGTACATAGATCTGTGCTTGTCTTGGGGGGGGTCATAAGTGAAGTGTAACACATGTCCATACCACATATGAAAGTAATCAGTGGAAAATTGTAGCCTGTATTGCATCCACAAGAAACGTTTTGCCACTAATTTGCATATTTTCTGGCCAGTACTGTTGCCATGGCAACCAAAATCGATATTTGTCATAAGTGAAGTGTAACACATGTTCATACCAACATGGACCACTGTCCATGTAAGTTTTCGTTCCAACCACAAATGCAACCTGAGAATTTTAATGAATTGGTAATTTCTCTTCAATATCCTTTCAAGCAACATTGCCAAAAATTGCTATGCTTGTTTTGAACAAAAAAAACATATACTTGCAAAGATAAGCCAGTGGTTCCAAAACTCGGTCCTGGAGGCCCCCCTGCGTATTCTGGTTTTTGCTCCAAGTTGAATTGTAATTCAATTATTTTTACAAGCCATAAATTTTAAAAACTAGTTGCTTTTCATGCAAGATTACTTTTTATGATGATTCAGCAGTATTTTATGATATGTTAAATTACAACCCCAATTCCAAAATAGTTGGGACAAAGTGTAAATTGTGAATAAAATAAAAATGCAATGACTTTCAGATCACGAGCCAATATGTTAGTTACAATGGAACACAAATAACATTTCAAATGTTGAAACTGAGAAATGTTACATTTTTATCCACAAAATTAGCTTATTTCAAATTTTCTGGCTGCAACGGGTCTCAAAAAAGTTGGGACACAGGCAAAAAAGGGCTGTAAAAGCTATTAATATATGAGAATAAGCTGAAAGAACATTTAGAAAGTAATTAAGTTAACTGGCATCAGGTGTGTAACATGATTGGCTATAAAAGGGATGTCTTAGAAAGGCTGAGTGTCTCAAAAGTAAAGATAGCCAAAGGCTCTCCAACCTGTGAAGGCTGGCATAAAGAAATTGTGGAATACTTTAAAAAATGTTCCCCAACATCAAATTGTAGAGGCTTTGAAGGTCCCATCATTGACAGTGCATAACATCAAAAGATTTAGAGAAACTGGAAAAATCTCTGTGCATAAGGGACAAGGCCGAAGACCTTTACTGGATGCCCGTGAGCTTCGGGCCCTCCGACGCCGCTGCATCACTCACCGGCATGATTCTGTCATTGACATTACTAAATGGGCCCAGGAATACTTCAAGAAACCCCTGTCTGTAAACACAGCCCGCCATGCCATCCACAGATGCCACCTAAAACTCTATCATGCAAAAAGGAAGCCAATGTTGAGCATGATCTAGAAACGCCACCGTGTTTTGTGGGCCAAGGTTCATTTAAAATGGACTGTAGCAAAGTGGCAAAGTGTCCTGTGGTCAGACGAGTCCAAATTTGACATTCTCGATGGAAATCATGGGCGTCGTGTCCTCTGGGCTAAAGAGGAGAAATACACCCCTCTTGTTATCAGTGTTCAGATCAAAAGCCAGCATCTCTGATGGTATGGGGATGCATTAGTGTATATGGTGTGGGACACTTGCATGTTTTAAAAAGCACCATGAATGCTGAAAGGTATGTAAAGGTTTTAGAGCAACATATGCTCCCCTCCAGAGGACATCTATTCCATGGAAGGCCTTGTGTATTGCAGCAAGACAATGCAAAACCACATACTGCAGCTATTAAAACAGCATGGCTTCGTTGTAGAAGAGTCCGTGTGCTGAACTGGCCTGCCTGCAGTCCTGATCTTTCATCGATTGAGAATATTTGGCGCATAATTAAACAAAAGGTCCGTCAAAGAAGACCCAAATCTCTCCGGCAGCTGGAAGCCTGTATTAACCCATTAAGACCCAGGGCACCTCACAATGCACTTCATTCACATTTCTTAAAAATGATATATTAAACGCACTCCTATCCCTTCCATTTTAAAAGCGAGTGCGACGCAGATGTCGCATCAGGTCTTAATGGGCTAAACAGGAGTGGGATCAAATTCCAATGGCTAAACTCAAGAAACTTGTCTCCTCAGTGCCCAGACGCCTCCACACTGTGTTAAAAAGAAGAGGGGATGTTACACCATGGTAAACAGGCCCCTGTCCCAACTTTTTTGAGAGCTGTAGCAGCCATCAAATTTGAAATGAGTTCATTTTGTGGATAAAATTGTAAAATTTTTCAGTTTCAACATTTGCCATGTTATCTCTGTTCTATTGTGAATAAAATACTGGCTGGTGTGATTTGAAAGTCATTCCATTTTGATTTTATTCACAATTTACACTTTGTCCCAACTATTTTGGAATTGAGGTTGTACATGTATTGCTTTTTATGCTATATTGCAAAGATATTCTTACATAAAAGGAGGCAAATAATCTCTGATCAAATTGAGACAGATCTGAATCAACTGGTAATTCTGGTAGGCCGGCCACTCCTGGGAAGGTTCACCACTGTTCCAAGTTTTCCCCATTTGTGGATAATGGCTCTCACCGTGATTCGCCGGAGTCCCAAAGCCTCCAGACTGATAGATGTCAATTTCTTTGTTTCTCATCTGTTCTTGAATTTCTTTAGTTCCCAGCATGACATAATGCTTTTTGAAATCTTTTAGCCTACTTCACTTTGTCAAACAGGTTCTATTTAAGTGATTTCTTGATTCAACAGTTCTGGCAGTAATCAGGCCTGGGTGTGGCTAGTGAAATTGGACTCAAAAAATGTGGTTAATCACAGTTAATTAATGATTTAACAAGGGGGGAGGCACTTCTTTTTCACATAGGGCCAGGTAGGTTTGGATAGCCTTTTCCCCTTAATAAATGAAATCATCATTTCAAAACTGCATTTTGTATTTACTCGGGTTATTTGTTTTATATTAAAATTTGTTTGATGATCTGAAACATTTAAGTGTGAAAAATGTGCAAAAAAGTAAGAAATCAGGAAGGGGGCAAATACTTTTTCACGGCACGGTACATGATGGAGTACTTGTTTGAACATAGTATTGTTGTTGTCTGTATTAGTCTTTATACTGCACAGTCAAAAATGTTCTCTGAATGTCCCGTACAGCACCACGGAATCGCCCTTTCACACTGGACGCGAATACACGCGTCTTTGCATTGACTTTGAATGTAATCTGTCATGCGAAAAATTCTTTTCGCGTCCGGTGTGAAAGCAGCTTTACCCCTTGCTTTTCCCAAGATCTGAAGCAACGTTAATCAAATGCCAGCCTCCGCTCTGATTAATATATCCTGTAGTAGCAATATCAGCAACAAGACGGTTTCCAGAATAAACCTGCCGATAAATACAAACAAATACACAGAAAACAGAATCCGACCAATTTTGATTCAGATGAATTTGCTCTCCCGAATAAATTTCATTGACAAAAGAATTCCATTTGCAAATGATCTATGGCGTGTGTTAATAATATGGAAAGGGTTAGCGATGGTCGAGACGATGTAAACACGTAAACTCACTGTTTGATGAACTGAAGAAATCCGTCATCGACTCATCTTCATAGGCCTACGTGTAATCATTTGGTGCATCTTAAAGCCTAGGCTGCATCCTACGTAGGCTGCATTTTTAGGGGTCGTCACTTAATTCCATCCGCCAAACTCACGTAACATCATTTCATCTTCGTTAAACAGCGTTGGTTTAAGCGAGTTGTAACTGGTTTCCCTAACCTTAACCTTAACTCTAACCCCAAACCCTAAACCTAGCCACCTAACCCTAAATGTAACCTTGTCCCTTACCCTAAATGTTAGTTTGGCGGATGGAAGTAAGCGATGACCCCTAAAAATGCAGCCTTTGAAGACTGCAGCCTAGGCTTTGAGATGCACCTTAGTTCCCTCAAAAAACTTGACACGGAACTAATCCGCGCTTCTTCTTCTTTTAGTTTAATGGCGGTTTATATACCTCATTTATAGGTGCATACCGCCACCAACTGTAGGGAAGTGTGCATTATATTTTATTGAGCCACTTCATTTCATAATTATACTGGTATAAATAAAAAAAAAAAATCTACTAATTAAATTATACTATATAGCTGTATCTCCCTTAGATACTCTACCAGAGCTTTCTGTGTGTCCTTCACCCCCTTTCCTGTTGTTGCCAGCATGTCCTTAAGGTTCAATTTTCTTCCTACCTTTTCTGTCTATTGAGACTTACTCTCTCCTCCCCGTATTTCCAACAATGTAACAGAATATGCTCCACATTCTGAGTAATTTTACATTCAGTACATTCATTTGAGTCTCTTTTACCTTTCAAAAATAATGTTTTATTTAATCCTATGTGAACTAACCAAATGCCCAGATATTTGAGTTGATCTACCTTTTCCAAATTTTGTCCATATAATTTCAGGCTTGGTTTATCGATCCCTGTCTTTTTGGTAAATATCATATAAGAAGCCTTACTTGTGGAAAGCTCAAATCCCCAGTTATGAGACAATTTCTCTACTTCTGTAATTGCCTCTTTAATTTTACCTATTACATTTGAGGCATCTCATCCCCTTGTCCTTTTGGCCCCGTCATCTGTATCTAGCGTTGATCCAATCCTTCTGCTCAGGTTCATAAATATATCATTGATCATGATGTTAGACAACATTGGACAAATAACACTCACTTGTGGAATTCTACTATCAACTTCATAATCATCCAAAAGTTTTGATCCAACTTTAACTCTAAATCTTCTTTCATAAAGAGAGTATAGAAACAAAGTATAAAATCGTCCTCTAATTCTGTAACGTTTCGTCCAAGGGACGGGAAGCGTAGGACTAGACCCAGGCGCAGGATGTATACATGATGATTTATTAAAGACTGCACATCAGTACAACATGCAAAGTTGCAGTAGAAAAACAAGAAAAGGAACAGAGATTCCTATATTCTACCTACAAGTCTAATATAAGACTTACACAGTACGTAAAAAACAAAGAGGAATCAAGTTTACTTAAATATAACAGTGCAAGCAGTGCATGAGTAGAATTAAATAGAAATGTACGCGAAAATAAGCCTAAAGGGTCATTCCGTGTCAATTCACCAAATTTCAGAAAATCTTCCCGCATGACCACCTCAGATTTTCTTGAAAAAATTCATGTTGGTTGGATTCACTTCTTAATAGAATAATCCCAAAATTGTAGGTCTCTACTGCCAATAGTTTGGCCACAAAAATTGTTAAAAGGACTTGAGCTAGGACCTCCAAAGTTTGTATGTCAAATATCTGTTGCTACATCTGTACATAATTTAAATTTCAGCAGTCTGGCTCATGTGTAACATGCAGTAATAGGCCCCTAGATTCTGTCGAAAATTTCTATTTGCGAACTGTGGCAGCACTTTTAAGGGCCTGTAAACTCATCAGTTTTGATGACAAGGGGCTGATATTTTGTAGGGGGTGTCTTCCGGACTAGATACATGGTTTTCTGAAAAGTTACCAATGTGAAGTAAATAGCATCTGAGATATTGCCAATCAAAAATGAGAAAAAACACATTTTCCTGAAAATTTGAAGCTATATTCCCGTTGAATGACACCATGCATCAAATCCAAATCAAGTTCACCTTAAAGAGCAGGTTTTTGTTAATGATATATCCAAAAATTGTGATGGTGTCCTTTCTTTTTCTCAAAACTGACATTTTGCCAGTCAATGTGAGATGAAGTTGCCCGCCATGCCAAAGTCAATCACGGCCTCTGATGGACAGGAGATGGACAGCTCTCTGAGGCCGTGGACCACCTCTTCCAATGCAGTCCAGTGACGGGCGATCTCCCTCTGCTGCATAGCCACCAGCTGGTAGAGGTCGGTGGAGGTGAGGCAAATTCACCAACTTCTTGTGGAAGTTCAATTCCTGCTGGATCCATGGTTGGTGTAGTCTTCTCTAACTTTTTGTCCAAAGGATGGGAAGTGAAGGACTAGACCCAGGTGCATGATGTATAAATGATGATTTATTAAAGACTGCACGTGAGTACAACACGCAACGTTGCAGTAAAAACAAGAAAAGGAACAGAGATTCCTATATTCTACCTATAAGTCTAATATAAGACTTACACAGTAGGTTAAAAACAAAGTGGAATCAAGGTTACTTAAATCTAACAGTGCAAGCAGTGTACGAGTAGAATTAAATAGAAATGTACGCAAAAATAAGCCAAAACAGACTTCAAGTCTAAAAGGCATGAGGTTACCAGACTACACAAAGGACAGAGCTACCTCTGTCCTTAAATAAGGCTGCAAACTAATCAGCTTGAGAGTGAACACGGACGTGGGGTGGTAATTGGAAGATAGAATGGAATGTGATAAGTTGATGAGCTGGGCTGCTGCAGGGTCCTAATAGACCGGCGAGTTGCAGGCGTGACCTTACAAATTACCATCTTATTCAATTTCATTAACAACCCTTCCTTCTACTTGGTATCATGAGCCTTTTCAATATCAAAGAACACAATAGTCATCAATTCCTTCATTTTAAAAGTTTTCTCCATCTCATTACTAACTTTCACCACAGTGTCCATTGTTGAATGCCCTTTCCTAAAGCTACTTTGATATGTGGCAAAAAAGGTCTCTGTGTTCAAGGAAGTAATTTAGTCTTCTTACTAATATACTGGACAAAGAAAGTTAGGGATCATTCTGATTGTTAATATTGAAATATGATATGGAACATAATTTGAACTATCAAATATTTCAAATTTGAAAATTGGGGTGATCCCTAATTTTCTTTGTCCAGTATATTTTCTGAAAAGAGAATTCTCTCATGATTCCTTGATGAAACGAATGATTCTGAAGAGCATCACCGAGGAGTAGTTTCCTGTATCAGTCACGTGGGTGCCCCGCCCCTTTAGATAGACTAGCGGCGAGTCCTGACTGTATTAATTCCTATGGGAGAAGTGAACGTGAGCACAGATTATCACTGAATGTTTCCCCATTGTCACAGAAGTAAATATTGGACTTTTCACAGGCCACGTATCTTTCGAACAATCTGACGCTGGAATGACATTTTTCAGACTAACAGATCAGGAGAAAATGAACTTTGTTTGAGACCTGTGTCTCTCTTGGTAGCACGCACGCAACATCTAGCAATACAGAAATACAGGATGGACTGCGGGAAACCATGAATGAAAATTTTAAACTGAAATAATGCTTGTGTTTCTATGCTCAGTAATACTATTATTGTCATTGAGGTTTTATTATTTTTAGAGGGGAAAAGGAATATAGCTGATTAGATTGCTATGATCTTGCACTGGGTTGATATCAGATTTTTCAAAAGCGGCAAATTTAAGGTGCAAACATTAAATGTATCCTGCATTGTTGTTCATGCATGTTAAAAATGCCGAAACCTTGTGCAGAGATAGAGTGTATGAATAGGAAGATGCTATCCATCTTTTCTTTTCCCAAGAATGCGGACAGGTAAAAAAAAAATAAACAAATGAGCAACTGTCGTATTTCCTTCCAGCATCATAAGTTTGAATGAACTAACCTGATGTCGTTTTGTTTTGCAATATCCTTCAAGCTTGCTAATGGTGATTATAGTAAAATACATTATGTTATTGTGAGTATTATTGTTTCATTAAACCTTAATTATACCAGGAAGTCCAACAAAAAAAAAAAAAAAAAAAAATAAGAAAAATCTAGACCTGGCCAAATTATTGTGGAGGTTCCGCGATGAACATGTACAACCATAGACTGTACAAAAAGATGGGCGCAGCACCCGGGTCTGAAAAGTGAAGCCAATGTGGAAATCACTTAAAATTGCATTCTATTTGATGGCCAGCAGATGGCGACGTTGGTTGCAGAAAGAAGTTCAGTGCTATAGAATTCCATGAGAAAATGGCCCTACTTTCCCACCTATGATATGATTTTAATGATGAGTTTCCACATTATTTATGGTATCTATCACAAGTTTCAAGTCTCCTTTGGTATATCATGATGTTCAGTTTTGTAAATTATGGTTCTAAATAGAGTAGAATAAAGGACAAAGCCAGATATGCATTAGGGGTGTGGCAATCCTCTGGTCCTCATCAGATATGGTCAGATCCATCCCTTGCTCCTCCCTGGATGTTCAATTCATGCTCTCATCCAATAGGAATCACAACTGGTTTCAAAATGACAAAATGGCACTGTTCAAATTGCTAAAATTGAGGCTTCCTAAATGGTATGTTGAACCCAATTGGTGACTTCATGGTTGCTTTGTCCATCTTTATATACAGTCTATGGCTGGCCCCCACCCGCTGCAGTCTTTTTCCTTTTTTTCGAGAATAGTATCTTTATGTAGCTTTGGTAGGACTGTAGACAGGAGATTTACGCTCAGTGAAAAAATTCAGAGGGCTGGCTAACCATGATTGCATGTTTCAAGCCCTACAGATAGATTAAAGAAAAAAAAAACGGCATGAGTTGTCCTGAAGTGAACTGTACTCGCCGATCTGACTGATCGAATAGATCTCTGTGGTTTTTTTGCGGGTAAGTCAGATTAATATTTTGTTGGCTAACGTTGAACAGTTAGCCAAGTTAAGTTATCATCTAGCTAGCTGTCTAATTATCTAATGTTATGACAGCAATCAGCGTAACGTTAAGAGCCATTCCATGAGAGATTGACAATCGGTGCGCAGTTGACCCCCCTGGAATTGAACGGAACTTGGCACATAGGTGGATATGAGTGTCTCACAGAAAAAGCCGAATTTTTAGGTCCGTATTTCACTGTGCCTGCCGATAGTGTTATCTGGAATCCACTTAAGTGGCTCAGTTTTGCTGTTGACACCACATTTTACATCAACTATCATGACTTAAGGGTACACAGTACCAAATATGTTATACTTTTATCATGACCTGTGACACTTCAAGTCCGGTTAGACTTTAGCACCACATCAGCGCCAAGCTGGGTTACTACGTTATCGAGCCAGAATTATTTGAGAAATAACAATAAAAATTAAAAATGGGAATGGGAATAAAATAATACCCCAGACATATACCAAACTAGAATGCTTTATTATGTGTTTAATCACAACAAGACTATCATTTTTAGGGAATAGCACCTTGGTATCTTGCTGTGTTTGTGCAATGGACGGCCAGAAAGATGGTCAAAATTCATTTCTGGTGCATGTTTGCGGTATGTTTTCTCTGTAACCCAGATTTGTACTGTGAGGGTAAACGCTGTTTGCTGTGCTTTTGGAACTCTATTTTCAGGAATACTAAGCATTTCTTTGGTAGTATCCACGCTTTCAAGCTAGACCATTTAGCTTGGTCTAATGGACCATTTCATGGCAGATTGTGCTTATGTTTAGGTGGCATTATTTTGTTTACCCAGCAAGATCGAGATCTGAAATTCTCTGGATACATAGTCCCTTTGGGGTACATTACAGCATTAGTAAAATCTCAATGGTAGTATTTTCAGTATAGATGATTTTAAACATCAAAAGTTGGAAAATTCGCCTCCAGGGGGCACTGTATGCTGGATGCAAGTACTGCCCATCCCCAGCGAAGTACCAAAGAAATTGTTTTTGAATTGTGATGCACACAGCTAGTTTTCTCTGAAAATTAAAAGTTTAGCTTGGTACTATTCTGGGGCGCGTTTCCCAAAAGTGTAGTTGCTAACTAAGTTAGCAACCTACATAGTTCGTCCATTCACCGTCAATGGGCCCAACTATGTAAATTAGCATCTGTGATTTTGGGAAATGCACCCCAGGGTGGATAGCTATCTGACCAAAAGTGGTGCTCTAAAGACTTAATATTTTACTGACCTAATAATCCATATTCCCAGATATATACCAAAGTTCTGTCTTTTCACATATATAAAACATGTGCACAGTTAAACATAAAATTTGTAATCTCTTTGGTATAAAGCTGGGTTGGTTGTATATTGGAAAAGAATACTGGTGGTGATTGTAGCATTGTGTCAACATGCAAGACTTTTACCCGTAGTCAGTACAGTGTGCAGTTTTGTAGTGTTGGAGAGTTTCAGAAGATAACAAATTCTCTGCATTATTGCATTACTATTAGAATCAGAAAGCAGGCTTCAGTGTTAATTATAGGATTTCCCTAAGGTGTGGTGCTTGGGTATGAAAAAGGGCACAGCAGTCACATCTAGCGAGTGGTTATCCTGATAAAGGGCAAAGAGGTCCTAGCAAGCAAGTAGCTGCCTGCCAAGAAAAGGGCAGTTCATTTGTAGTGGTAACTTGCATGCCTTCATTCCTAACACCTGCCCATGATGTCTAGCCTACGGGATGCCCGCTGGGTGGGAGGGTGGGGTTTCTTTTACAGACTTCCCATTTCCGTGCATACCAAGCCATGGGTGTTGACGCAACTATTGTGCCATATAGGCAGCAGCCCTCTATTTAATTCAGAGACAGACATGCTCACTATCAACGGCCTGCAAGCAGCCCTGTAGAGACCCAGGATGCAGTGTAGTAGGGCTTGCCCCAGGCTCGACTGGCTCCGTGGGTAACATCGACCCGGATGGCTGCTCAAGGCTAAGGCCAAAGAGCACCTCTGGTGCGCACCACCAGCTGCCGCCAACCCAGGGCCGGCTGCAGCCTGCTTAGACTGGTGGTGCAATGAATTCTCTACCTGGGGGCGGTAGACAATTTTTCATTTTGTTGAACGGGGGGCGGGGGAGGCGAGATCGCGTTTCATTTTGTTGACCGGGGGGATGAGATCATGTTTCATTTTGTTGACCGGGAGGGGGAGATCGCATTTCATTTTGTTGATCGGGGATCGCGTTTCATTTTGTTGACGTCGCTCATTGAATTCGCATTGCGCACTCCTTTTAGTTGGCCTAAAATATACGTTAGTAAGTCAGGAGTTGGTGGGGGGGGCACGGTAAAAATCCCACCCCTGCACCCCCCTAGATCCAGCCATACGCCAACCCACAATCCAATCCCAAAAACAGACTGACGGATAGAGCTAGTCACATGCTGTGTTGACATAATTTTGTTTTGGATGAACATGAAAAGTAAAAAACAGTTTTGACTTTTGTACTACACATTCTGCCTTCATGTGCACGGTTGTGTGACAAAGACTTTTTTCAGAGTTCAAATTATGGACTGTTATTTCATGTAAGTGTACGTGTACTGTTGACGCATGTCTGCATACGTACTTACAGTGGTACGCCTTTTACATTAGTTCTTTTTTGGCATTTAAAAATTTTGGACTGGTCATGTTTTATAACGTGCTGTACATTTCTGACTGCGCTGTATCTGTACATGGTAATAACTAGTGTTGCACCGATACCGATACCAGTATCGGGTATCGCCCGATATCACAAGCATATGCTCGTACTTCGTATTTCGTCCACATTTGCCGATACCACGCACCGATACCACTTAATGTAAGACGCAAGGTAACTGCCTGCTCACGGTCGCATAGGCTACAGTATGTTGTACCATCTGACTTCTATGTCTAGGGGGAGACAGCGAGTTAGAAAAAATACGAGAAAGAGAGCTTTATAGTCATCACATCACATGCAGGCATACGCGCATACACACAAGAGGTGTATAGTAAAAAAGTACATGTAGGCAACTTCGTTACAGTACTTAAGTAGTTTTTTGAGGATTTGTACTTGAGTTTTTTTTTTTTTTTTTTGCCGACTTCCACTCTACTACATTTAAAAAGATAAAAAGTATACTTTTTCTTCGTTACTTTGACACTGGCCACTTCACTACACGTTACAAATTAAAATATGTATATAATACATTTAAGGATTATCTGGATGCGGCGTGTTCAAGAAGAACAACGGTGTTCGGCAGGGTATCTTAAGCGTTTTGTGCAGATGTTTCTGCCAGTGGACATGGAGCTGCAAATTTATGCACGCAATTACAATATTCTATCACTAGATGGCACACCCGGATCAGTTATTGAATATTTACAAGCAAGCCGAGCTCGCACAAGCACACACCCACAGTCACACACACAGAGACTTAGAATTGTGAATCTTCTTGTTTTACTACAAATATATTAGTAACATTCGGTTACCTTAAACATTTTAGTTGTGGTTAAGTTAAATCTTTTTCATTTGTCATTTGCGTAATTGAAATATGGTGATACCACACACTTTAAGTGATGCCTTGTTTGCTTGGAAAGCTATTATTGACTTTAGTTGGATTGAGAATGCCTATGAATGTGTGTAGAAACTATCTGTGCCAATTAATAGTTCTACTGACTTTTTATGAAGTTGGGTGTGTTACCTTGCCTATGCAGCTAGTTTACTTTTCATTTGTCAAGCTTTAGTAATGTTTTGCCGCATTTGATGGCAGTGCTAGTTCAAAGGCTTCTTGTCAGGCCTAAATACAGAAAGATTTATAGCAGTTAGGCCTACTTTTTTTTTTTTTTTTTGGAAATAGCCATGTGTGAATTGTTTGATATTGGCCTCTTTTTGGCTTGTTATAAGAAGAAAATAAAACCTGTACTCCGAAATTGTCATGGTATTTTCCTGGAAAACATTTCAGAAATATCGGTATCGGTACTCGGTATCGGCAAGTACACAAAATAAAATACTCATACTCGTATCGGTTTTTAAAAAAGTGGTATCGGTGCATCCCTAGTAATAACCCATGTATTGTGCATTTGTAATGCTCACAGTCACCACCAGTTTACAAACAAACAAGCTTTATACCAAAGGGATTACAAATTTTATGTATAACTGAGTATGTGCTTCATATATTTCAAAAGACAGAACTTTGGTATATGTCTGGGAATAAGGAATGTTAGGTCGGTAGAACATTAGCTCTTTAGAGCGCCACCTTTAGTCAGAAAGCTATGTACCCAGCATAGTACCAAACCAAGCTCTTCACTTTCTGAGAAAACTAGCTGTGTGTATCACAATTCAAAAAAATGTCTTTGGTACATTGCTGGGGATGGCCAGAACTTCCATCCAGTCTACAGTGCTCCCTGGAGGCGAATTTTTCCGAGTTTTGATGTTTAAAATCATCTACACTGAAAATACTACCATTGGGATTTTACTAATGCTGTAATGTACCCCAAAGGACTATGTATCCAGAGAATTTCAGATCTCCTTCATGCTGGGTAAATACGGAGCCCGGGAAGTGCAATGACACGAAAAAAATATAAGGCGTGGGCACGAGATATAAGTCGTTCCCTCGATTTAATTATCTCGTTCCCACAACTTTGTCATTTCGTGGCCACAAAATACAAGTCGTTCCCACAAAGTAGCTATTTTGTGGCCACGACATACAAGTCGCTCCCACAATTTAGCTATTTCGTGGGTTACACGAGTTAAAGTCATTCCCACGATTTAGTTTTCGCATGGCCACGAATACAAGTCGTTCCTCAATTTAAATTAACGAAATTGAGGAACGAGTTATATGTCGTGGGCCACGAAGTTAACTAAATTGTGGAACGATTTTGTATTTCGCGGGCCACAAAATAGCTACGCCGTGGGGAACGATTTTGTATTTTGTGGCCACGAAATAACTAAGTTGTGGGAACGACTTGTATTTTGTGGCCACGAAATAATTGTTGGGAACGAGATAATTAAATCGAGGAACGACTTATATCTCGTGGCCACGTCTTATATTTTTTTCGCGTCATTGCACTTCCCGGGCTCCGTAGGTAAACAAAATAATGCCACCGAAACATAAGCACAATCTGCTAAGAAATGGTTCATTTTGAGTTTTCCACCAACTTTAGCTCCGTCTAGCTTGAAAGTGTAGATGCTACCAAAGAAATTCTTAATATTCCTGAAAACAGAGCTAAAAAAGCACAACAAAAAGCTTTTTTCATCATGGAACATATCTGGGTTACTGAGAAAATATTCTGCAAACATGCACCAAAATCAATTTCGACCATATTTCCAGCTATCCATTGCACGAACCCAGCAAGATACCAAGGGGAATATTAACTGAAAATGATAGTTTTCTAGTGAGTAAACATAAAAAAGCATTCTAGTTAGGTATATGTCTAGGATATTTTATTTTATTCCTATTCCCATTTTCAATTTTTACCGTGATTTCTCAAATAATTCCGCCTCAATAACATAGTTACCCAGCTTGGCGCTGATGTGGTGCTAATGTCAATCCAGACTTGAAGTGTGACAGGTCATGATAAAAGTATAACACATCCGGTACTGCGTATCCTTAAGTCATAATAATTGATGTAAAATAATTGATGTGGTGTCAAAAGCAAAACTGAGCCACTTTAGTGGCTTTCCGGTGGCGCCACTGGCAGATTTCTTGAGATACGAACCTAAAAATTTGGCCTTTTCTGTGAGACTACCATATCTACCTATCTGCCAAGTTTCATTCAATTTCAGGGGGGTCAACTCCTCAACTTCTTGAAAAAGTGTCATTTTCTCACGGAATGGCTCTTAATGTTAATTGTTGGGATAATGGTGATAGGTTGCCAGTCATATATATATATCATCTGCCTAAGGACTAGGAATATATCAGAAATGTTTTGTTTTTCAAAGTTCATTTTCCTCGATGGCAGTAAATAAAACCTCTTATAATGTATAATAAAGGTCTTTACTTGTACTGTTGCAATCAAAATTATTCAACCCCTGTTGAAAATTAGGTTTACTGGCAAAATTTACACTGTACAAACTTTCAGGTGTTTGCAATGAACAAATCAAACAAGAACAATTTAAATAGCTCAACACAACAAATATTAACAAGTGGCTTCTCCTTTATCCTCTGTCATGTGCTAAGTAAAGCATTCTCTCTTATGTAGAGTTGGCTTGTTGTCAGATCTGATATGCATGTAGGAACAATTGTCCCTGTCTTAAAAAAGCCCACCTTGAATTTGAATATGCCAAACTGCTGAAGCTTTAGATTATGTGAGCTCGTGAAAATGACAATAGTAGCAGTTGTCAGTTTGGTTTTAGAGATCGTCTTGGTACTGATATGGCCTGCTCCTTTTTAAATGATGTGATACAGTATTTTACCTCCAAAAACAGCTTGATCTATGTGTGTAGCCTAGATGCGGAAAAATGTTTTGACTGTGTCCGGCATGACGGCCTTTTTTTCTTTTATAAACTTATGAAAATAATTAATTTTAACCATTTGTTACTATTGTATGAGTGGTATTTGAAGCTTAAGGCCAGTGTCCGCTGGATGGGAACCTACGGTGATCTTTTTGAAATTACTAGAGGCATTAGACAGGGTAGCTTATTATCTCCTATCCTTTTCACTTATTTTCTGGATGACATTTTCCTGGAATTGGGTAACTCTGATGGTGGTCTGAGACTTGGTCATCTGTTGATTAATAATTTAGCATATGTAGACGATGTGAATCTTCTTGCTTCAAGTGTTCTTGGCTTACAATACCTTTTTAAACATTTGTACTCAGTACACTGAGGGATGGAGATTTGTATTTGGTTTTTCTAAGTCCAAATGCGCCATATTTGGTGATTCGAATCTTATTTCTGCCCCAGTCTGGCTTATGAATGAAAATGTGATCAAAACCTCTACCAATATTGAAATATTGAGTGTCACTTTTTCAGGTAACTATAAAGCATCATTGCATGTGGAGAACCATATGTCTGTTGCCAGATGTAGGGTTTTTAGTTTGTTCAAGGCTGGTGTTTCCTATCCTAGTTTGAATACTAGTGCCAAAGTTCAAGTATGGAAAACTGCAGTCTGTCCTCGTCTATTATACGGTGCTAATTGTATACCTGTAAAAGGGGCTGACCTTAAATTTTTGGAGCTTCTTCAAGCGGATCATGTTAAGCGTGTCCTTGCCTTCCCAAAGCGTGTTCACCACTCTAAGCTGATGAATGCATTGTACATCCGTAGTATTGGCACTAAGATTGAAACTGTCTTTATTTAATTGCATTTTCAAGGTGTCTGCTATCGCCAGAGAGTTGAATGTATTTTTCCCTCTCTAAATTTGTCTCTGATGGTGCTGCAGAGATGGGGACCCTCCTGGAGTCGGTGTACTCCTGTGGATTTTCACTGCTTCTGTTGGCCCAGGGCCGGATGGTCCCGCGGACTTCCCGTATCCCTGGGCGCAGTGGGGATGGCGTCACTGATTCGCTGAGGGACCTTGTTCACCATAGTAATTTTAACCAGAGGGACTTCTGTGAACATAGGCTAGCAGAACTCCTGCTTTGGGCATTTTCATTCATTATTTTTATCCTTGTGATCTATGTTTTAAATTATGTCGTTTTTATGTATGCATTAGTTACCGTTTACTCCTTTTATTTTTCTCCCTCTGTGGAGGTTTGAATAAATAAATAAACTTCAGTACAAGTGAACAATAGTATAACATCTACTAACGTGACTTCCGTACTAATTGTTGTGTTTATGCTAGGTTCACATTATGTTCCCGGCGGCCACGGCAATCACGTTTCAGGCCACCGTGGACAAAACGGGATGGATGTGAGTCAACGCTGGGGCACGGGATGGGCAAACGTGACAGGCCGTGATTGCCGGTCGGGGATGCCAGGCCAGATATTTAAACGGTCAAAGAATTTGTCACGGCAGTCACGGTGCGGATGAGACACCTAGCAGGCCATAGTAAAACGGGGTGAACGCAACAAAACATGACAGTATGTAATAGGCCGTAACAAAACTTGGAGGCGGTCCGTAGTGGGACGGGAAGCATATGTATTTCCTTGCATCTCATGGTCCTTTCAAGTTTTGTCATGTTCTGCCGCGTTTAGTGCGCGTTTTGTCACGGCTCTCACGGCAAGCCATGGTGTACGGTAGCCATTTTGTTGCGTTCAAACACGGCGCGTCCCGGCGTGTCTGTTAGGAACGGTTCTGGAACCAGACGCGAGAGTCGAGCAGTGAAGGTAAAATGGGATTTTATTGGAAAGGGGGCGAACCCCCGCAGAGCAGGAGGCGACAGTACAAAGTCCACAATCCAAAGAACACAATCCCAGGGACAAAATCCAAAAGTCGAAAAACCAGGGCAGCAATCACAGTAATCGTGGTCGGGCAAAAACAGGTTCGGTACACAGGCACAGGATTGACAGAGAAGCAAAAGCCAAAATCCAGAGGGCGAAATCCAAACCGTTACCAGGGCAGCAAACACAAAAACTCGTAGTCGGGCAAAAAGGGTTCGAAAACAGATGCAGACAAAAGGACAAAAGAGCAGAGCCAAAAATCGTAAGTCGGGCGGTCCAGTCAGAAGATAAACACTATGAGTACAAGGCGAATGATAGCAGCACAGGTAAACAAGAGGAAACGTTCTGACGGGGAACTGCAGTGAGAAGAGAGCTTAAATACACTCAAGGGAAGTGACATGCTATGATTAGGATCAGGTGATGAGGATCAGACTAATTACAAAGGAGGGAACATGAGGGAGAACCTAATCACATGAAATTGGCAAAAGCCAAAACGCGGACAGGGAACACGAGACAACCTATGACAAAACACACAGCTCCGGTTAGGGAGTTCTAATGTGCACAGATAATGAGAGGTAGGACAGAGTGGAGCAGGTGCAGAGGATCTGCTGAATTGCAGCAAAGACTAAGTGCAGGCAAGAGGCGGAGACTAGAACAGGGCGAGTGCTGAGAGCTTCTTAATCAATTAGTAAGTGCAGCTATACAATCCCTAGTGCTCGTTAGTAAGTTAGTATTATATACAATGTTAGTTTGGGTTAGTAACTTTAACGAAAACAACAAACTGTTAGTATTGGTTAGTAATATAGAAAAGAGAGGCGAAGGAAGCAAACGAGATTGAAGGAATGTTTGAAACCCAGAAACCATGAAATCACCTAAGCATGTGACACGAGGACTGGGGAGAAGCTGTAACTTAACAAGAGACCAGACAGGGGAGACAAAGTGCAATGAAGGGCATGAACAAAGACATGGACCGGAATCTAACAGAATAGTGGATTGGGAATGGCAAAAACGAAAACATGGCAGAATCATGACAGAACAGATTAGAATCATAACAGTACCCCCCCTCCTACGAAACGCCTCCAGGCGTTTCAACTTGCTGGTCTGGGGTGCGAAGCATGAAAGTCTGTGATTAGGCTTTTGTCGAGGATGTGGCGGGCAGGGACCCAGCTACGGTGTTCAGGACTGTAGCCCTCCCAGTCGACGAGGTACTGGTATCCGCGACCTCGTCGACGACAGTCCAACAAAGTTCGCACAGTATAGGCCTCGCCTCCGTCGATGATACGGGTGGGTGGTGGGGGATCAGGACCAGAAGACAGGGGGTGGGTTACAGCAGGCTTGATCTGGGCGACGTGAAAAGTGGGGTGGATGCGGCGCATGGAAAGGGGCAGACGGAGGCGAACAGCAGTGGGGCTAAACACTTTCTCTATGGTGAAGGGGCCAAGGAACTTAGGGAAAAGTTTACCCCCACTCCCCCTTAAGGGAATGTCCTTGGAGGACAGCCATACGCGCTGCCCAGGTCGGTAGGATGGAGCGGCAATGCGTCTTTTGTCCGCTTGGGCCTTCATGCGTGCCACCGACCTGAGCAGCGCCTCCCGTGTAGTCCTCCAAGTACGCCTGCAGCGGCGCACAAACTCACGGGCAGATGGTACTGCAACCTCCTCCTCCTGGCAGGGAAACAATGGCGGTTGGTAGCCAAGGCAAGCTTTAAACGGGGAAAGTCCAGAGGCAGCGGAGGTGTGACTGTTAATTGCATATTCGGCCCAGGGAAGTTGATGGCTCCAGGAGGAGGGGTTTTTGAGGCAAAGACATCTTAACACAGTTTCTATGCATTGGTTGGCCCGCTCAGTCTGGCCATTAGTTTGGGGGTGAAATCCGGAGGACAAACTGACAGATGTGCCAAGTGACTACAAAAAGATTTCCAAAATTTAGCTGTGAACTGGGGACTGTGGAATCATTTTTATATTGATTCATTTAATTATTATTAATTGTTTATCCTTGCTTGCTCTGGCTCAATTTTTCTTAGGCTATGGTAGTGTACTCTTGCCTGTTTCTGATTAGCCTAGGCCTTCATAGCTGTAGCTTCCACAAATTTGAACAATGCGTAATTGCTTATAGTTTATCTGGAGCCATGCAGTTCTGACAGGGCCAAGATGTTCTCTTTCTCTGTCAAGTTTATGTGTTCTCAGGAAGAACAGTACAAGTTGAGCCTGGGATGCCGAACGATACGATGTATGCATGCTCGGGCCGGGCTTTTACGTGGGTTGTGTGCGCCTGCAACATTCCTGTTGATACCATGATGCGAAATCAGCTCGAGGGGGGAGGAGGATGTCAAGATGGACTCTTACTTAAACCACAGCAAAATCCTTGTTGGTTATCCTTGTTTGACTGGACTTGTTGTGTGCAAGGATCCTTCTCTGCAGATGAAGTAAACTGACTTTTACTTGGACATTAATTCCTCTGTCTCTGTTTGAGTTCTTTTTGAGAAGGTAACACCAGGAATATAAAATCAAAATTCCTACAACAGGGACCACGATCTGAAGTGATGTCTGTGGGTATACCGTGTAGTCTGATAACATGTTGAATAATGAGGGTGGCAGTTTCTTGGGCGGAAGGGAGCTTAGTGAGGGGAACAAAATGGACGGCTTTAGAAAATCTATCGACAATTGTGAGGATGGTAGTGAAATGATTGGATGGGGGAAGGCCAGTGATGAAATCTAGAGCTATGTGTGACCAAGGGCGGTGCGGAGTGGGCAAGGGTTGTAACAGGCCGTGAGGGGGTTGGTGAGATACCTTTCCTTGGGCACAGACCGAGCAGGCAGACATATAATTCTGGACATCCTGGTTGATTCCCGGCCACCAGAAGCGACGTGTTATGAAATCCAGGGTGCGACGAATTCCTGGGTGGCACGAGAGGTTAGAAGCATGCCCCCAGTCAAGGACTCGGGGGCGCAGATTGGCAGGAACAAACAGACAATGATCGGGACAGGCACTGGGAGTGGCAGAACCGTCTTGGGCATTTCTCACCTCAGTCTCGATGTCCATGTCGATGGCATTGATGAACGCCTCTTTAGGGAGAATAGTATCAGAGCTTGGCTGTTCATCATCCGTCTCAAAGCAGCGGACAGTGCGCCAGGTTTTATATTCTTGCTGCCGGGACGATAAGCAAGGTGAAAGTTAAAGCGAGAGAAAAACAATGCCCACCTGGCTTGTCGAGGATTCAGTCTCTTGGCGGATTGGAGGTACTCCAGATTTTTATGGTCCGTCCACACCAGGAATGGAAGTTCGCACCCTCCAGCCATTGTCTCCACTCCTCCAAAGCCAGCTTCACAGCTAACAGTTCCCGATTGCCGATGTCGTAGTTTCGCTCAGAGGAGCTCAGGCGACGGGAAAAGTAGGCACACGGGTGAATCTTGCAGTCTTCGGGTGATCGCTGAGAAAGGACAGCCCCTACTCCCACGTTGAGGCGCGCAACCTCCACCACAAACTGGAGCTTGGGATCGGGAATGGTTAGAATAGGGCAGATGTAAACCGGGTCTTGAGATCATGGAATGCTTGCTCAGCTTTCTCGGACCATTGAAATTTGATCTTGTTAGAAGTGAGAGCAGTGAGTGGGGCAGCAACAGAACTGTAATTGCGAATGAATCGCCTGTAGAAATTGGCAAAACCCAGAAAGCGCTGAAGTGACTTACGATCAGGAGGTTTGGGCCAGTTGGTGACAGCCTCAATCTTAACAGGATCCATCTGGATGGTGTCGGGTGAGATGATGTACCCCAGGAAGGAAGTAGTCTGGACGAAAAACTCACATTTCTCAGCCTTGACGAACAGGCGATTCTCCAGCAGGCGCTTGAGGACTTGGCGAACATGGTGAACGGATCATCCTGTGATTTAGAAAAGATCAGAATATCATCAAGGTACACAAACACAAACTTGTTGATCATGTGTCGAGAACGCCAATTAACGAGGTTTTGGAAGACTGCTGGGGCGTTGGTAAGGCGAAAGGTAAGACCAAATATTCCCAGTGTCCAGTAGGGGTGTTGAAGGCAGTCTTCCACTCGTCTCCCTCACGGATTCGAACCAGATGGTATGCATTTGGCGCAGGTCCAGCTTTAGGTAAATCTTCGCCCCTGGAGGAGGTCGAAGGCAGTATTCATGAGTGGCAGGGGGTATCTGTTCTTGATAGTGATGTCATTGAGGCCCCTGTAGTCGATACAGGGCCGAAAGACCCGTCTTTTCTTGCCCACAAAGAAAAACCCCGCTCCAGCAGGAGATGAGGAGGGGCGAATGATGCCCGCTGCCAGTGACTCACTGAGGTATTTTTCCATGGCAAGGGTTTCAGGGCGTGACAGGGAGAACAGACGACCTCTGGGTGGCATAGTTCCAGGCTTGAGTTCAATCGCGCAGTCATATGGTCTGTGCGGGGGCAGGCTGGTAGCACGAGCTTTCGAGAACACTTCTTTGAGATCATGGAATTCAGGGGGAACCTTCTCCAGGTTCGGGATAACTTCTGGGGAGGAAAAAGGAACATGGTCAAGTGCATCATTTAAGCAGGTAAGAGAACAATTGGGGCTCCAGCCCTTAATCTCGTGTTTCCCCCAATCGACCTCAGGCAGGTGTTTGGCCATCCAGGGGTGCCCAAGGACGATGGGAGCATGTGGAGACTGGATGAGGTATAGCTTGATCGACTCCTGATGGTTTCCAGAGATGCGTAGTTTGATTGGCCCAGTGACGTGGGTGATGTGGCCAATCCTCTGGCCGTTGAGGGAATTAGCAACACGATCTGGGAAGATCTTTTCAACAGGGATGCCCCACTCTTGGGCTACTTCCAGATCGATAAAATTCTCCTCAGCTCCTGAGTCGATCAGGGTGGTGGTCTTCCTCCCTCCTCCAGTCCACTCCAGGGAAACAGGAAAGCAGGTACGATTTTTTGAAGAGTGATCCACAGGGATGACGCCCACTACAGCTCCTCTCCTTTTTACTGGGCACCGTGAGATATAATGTCCATCTGTGCCACAGTAAAAACAGACCCGATCCCTCCGCCTGCAGTCCCTCTCCTCGCTAGAGAGCTTGGGACGGCCCAACTGCATGGGTTCCGATTTCAGGGGAGGTTTGGTCTTGTCAGGCTGAGGTAGGGGTGGCGTCATCAGAGGCTTGGAGGTACTGGCTCTGTGGGCAGACCGTCTTCACTCCTCCAAACGAGAATCTATGCGGATGGCCATTTCAATAATCCGGTCTAGACTTTCAGGCAGGTCACGTGGTAACAGCTCATCCTTGATTCGTTCCGATAGTCCATTGATGAATGTGTCATAAAGGGCTCTCTCATGCCATCTGCTGTTGGTAGCTAGAGTTTGGAACTCTATAGCGTAATCAGAGACTGAGCGACCCCCCTGGCGAATCCGGAGAATCTCCCTTCCGGCCTCATGCCCGTGTCTGGAACGGTCAAACACCAGCTTCATCTCCTCCCCCAGAAGATCGGACGACTGGACACAGGGTAGTCCCGCTTCCCAAGCTGATGTTGCCCACTGTTTTGCTCTCCCGGTTAGCTGCGTGATGATGTATGCAACGCGAGCTTGCTCAGAGGGGAAGGTGGTAGGCTGTAGGCTGAAGATCAGCTTGCACTGGGTCAGGAAGCCACGGCAGGATCCAGGGTCGCCATCATATTTCTCAGGAGGGGGCAGGTGTGGTTCGTGAACCGGAGCGGGTGGGGCAGTGGTTGGTGGAGGAACGGAGGCAGAGGTAGTAGTGACGGGCTGCTGGGGAGCGCGGAAGGGCTGTGCGGCTTGTAGGGACCGGGTGAGGTCGGCCATCTGGTAAGACATGGTCTGAAGGTGCTGCATCATGGCCCGGAGCTGCTGTTGCTGGCACTCCAACTGCTCGCCCTGTTCCTTCACTGCAGCCTGCAGAGGCTTGATGCTCGCTGGTTCCATGATGGTCAGAACGTACTGTTAGGTACGGTTCTGGAACCAGACGCGAGAGTCGAGCAGTGAAGGTAAAATGGGATTTTATTGGAAAGGGGGGGAACCCCCGCAGAGCAGGAGGCGACAGTACAAAGTCCACAATCCAAAGAACACAATCCCAGGGACAAAATCCAAAAGTTGAAAAACCAGGGCAGCAATCACAGTAATCGTGGTCGGGCAAAAACAGGTTCGGTACACAGGCACAGGATTGACAGAGAAGCAAAAGCCAAAATCCAGAGGGCGAAATCCAAACCGTTACCAGGGCAGCAAACACAAAAACTCGTAGTCGGGGCAAAAAGGGTTTGAAAAACAGATGCAGACAAAAGGACAAAAGAGCAGAGCCAAAAATCGTAAGTCGGGCGGTCCAGTCAGAAGATAAACACTATGAGTACAAGGCGAATGATAGCAGCACAGGTAAACAAGAGGAAACGTTCTGACGGGGAACTGCAGTGAGAAGACAGCTTAAATACACTCAAGGGAAGTGACATGCTATGATTAGGATCAGGTGATGAGGATCAGACTAATTACAAAGGAGGGAACATGAGGGAGAACCTAATCACATGAAATTGGCAAAAGCCAAAACGCGGACAGGGAACACTAGACAACCTATGACAAAACATACAGCTCCGGTTAGGGAGTTCTAATGTGCACAGATAATGAGAGGTAGGACAGAGTGGAGCAGGTGCAGAGGATCTGCTGAATTGCAGCAAAGACTAAGTGCAGGCAAGAGGCGGAGACTAGAACAGGGCGAGTGCTGAGAGCTTCTTAATCAATTAGTAAGTGCAGCTATACAATCCCTAGTGCTCGTTTGTAAGTTAGTATTATATACAATGTTAGTTTGGGTTAGTAACTTTAACGAAAACAACAAACTGTTAGTATTGGTTAGTAAAACAGAAAAGAGAGGCGAAGGAAGCAAACGAGATTGGAAGGAATGTTTGAAACCCAGAAACCATGAAATCACCTAAGCATGTGACACGCAGGACTGGGGAGAAGCTGTAACTTAACAAGAGACCAGACAGGGGAGACAAAGTGCAATGAAGGGCATGAACAAAGACATGGACCGGAATCTAACAGAATAGTGGATTGGGAATGGCAAAAATGAAAACATGGCAGAATCATGACAGAACAGATTAGAATCATAACAGTGTCACTGTTTGCGGGCCCGGCAGGCTGCGGCGCGTCGCGTTCTACTACGGTCTGACACATCGCGCATGGTCTGGGAGACAGTATATAAAAGCCGGGCCCGGCAGGGGAGCTTCATTAGAGTCTGAGCATTCGCGACACAATGGAGTTGATGGAGTTCACGTACCGTTTCATCATAAAATTCGCTTTTGATCTTTTTTTTTTTTTTTAAAAAGAATTAAATTTGGCATCTCCAATCCCACCCAAATCTGGAATGTCCAACTGGGGAAATATGTACAAGGCTTTCGCATATGCAACCCCCTGTTGCCAATTCAGGAGAGTGAAGACAGTTTGCGGCTCTCCTCCGAAGCACGCGCCTGTCAGCCACCGCTTCTTATACACTCATTGGTTGAATCCTGGCAAGTTCAGAATGAGGGCGGAGGATATCCGAACATGAACGAGCTTAGAATCTTCCTGACGAGCGCCCGTCTGGCGCTTATGATCATTTTTGAGGCGAGAAATTGACTGCATAGATTACGAATAACGGCTCTTTTGTGGGGAAGAATGTTGAATTAAAAACTTGCACCAACATTTTTGAAGCGCTGAAGCTCCATGAACTAGGCTGACAAAAAGCCAACGTTTACATTTCCCATGGAAACCGCTGTCCCCGTGCTGCAACATAAACCGCACAAGTTAAGCTGGATTTATGTTTCTTTGCTTCGACTCCACGCAAAGGGCACGCAGTTGCCTCAATGCCGTCGTGGACCTTTCGAAGTTCTGCATTGAGGTCGTTTGCGTCGTGCTGTGCCGCGAAGCAATTCATTGACAAAACGCTAGGTCGCGTCAGGTTTCCGAGGGACCTGTCGTGAAATCACCTGAGACTCGAGTAGAGTGGACCAATCAGTGCCCTTGCGGTCTGCGTCGCTTTGATGTGCAGTTAGAAAATTTTCGAGGTGCATGGCAGGCGACTCAGAGGCTCTGCGGTGGGGGCTCATGTTGCCGCAGAGGCTCTGCATAGCGACGGCGTCGGTTCGACGCAGAACCATAAATCCAGCTTTACATGATGCTTCCTCGTTAGAGTGTTTCTATTCATGTAACCTTTTTAACGAACGGGTCCTAATAAGGCGGAGTCCAAACTAGGCACCAAGGTTGTAGGAAGCCTCCTTGCAAATAAGACACAGCCAATAACTAAAATGATGCAATCTTACACAAATTGACACACAATATGTGATGAACATCACTTGCAAAGGGTGCATTCAAAGCAAAGGCTGCATTTTTGGGGTTGTCACTTACTTCCATCCGCCAAACTAACATTTAGGATAAGGCATAAGGATAAATTTAGGGTTAGGCTTAGGTTTAGATTTAGGGTTAGGGGTAAGAGTTGTGGTTACGACTTGCTTAAAACAGTGACGACTTGCTGAAACCAAAGCTGTTTAACGGAAATGAAATAACGTCATGTCAGTTTGGTGGACTGAATTAAATGACAACCCTAAAAATGCAGCCTTTGAAGGCTGCAGCCTACGCTTTGAGATACACCCACAGACTGCGCGGTCTCTATGGGTGCATCTCAAAGCGTAGGCTGCATCCTACGTAGGCTGCATTTTTAGGGGTCATCATTTAATTCCATCTGCCAAACTGACGTAATGTCATTTCATCTCCATTAAACAGCATTTGTTTAAGTGAGTCATCACTGGTTTCCCTAAACTTAACCTTGACTCTAACACCTTACCCTAATCCTAGCCCTAAACCTAAATTTAACCTTGTCCCGTTGTCCGTTGTCCCTTGTCCCTAAATGTCAGTTTGGCAGATGGAAATAAGTGAAGTCCCCTAAATATGCAGCCTTCAAGGTTGCAGCCTACGCTTTGAGATGCACCCTATGAATTAGTTATTACAGGCACTTCCGTTAATAGCGTAGCAGATGGGCCAGGTCAAAAATTTTGGGGGGGGGGTGTTCGGGTGGGTGTATGGGCGGGATCTCAATACCGCGGCTCGGCCTCCGATCGCTACTGCGCAGACACTGGCTCTGCGCCCGTTGGCCAGCAGATGGCAGTGCCCGCGTCCGGGATATTTTGGCTCCATTTTTGATCAATGAGAGTAAATGGAGACGCGTCGTCCATCTTTATATACAATCAATGCTTGAGACAATGGGAACACTAGCTACCTAGCTGTGTCAATAACCTATGGATCTCAGTTTCACTACAAAATAGTGGTCTAGCTCAACATTGGATATAACAACATCATCAGCTTTGTAAATATTTTACACAATGTTCATAAAGTAAAATGTTTGTGACATTAGCATAGCAACATGAGCATCGCCATCTTGCTGATGATTTTTGGAGATTGCAGGAAGTACCGCCCCTTTAGTGAAAACAAGGCTCAACTAGCATTGTTATTGGTCGGCGGTGTGAATTCGCGTGTCAGTCCTTTGCTAGTTTGTTCTCCCATAAAATGGGATCTTTGCAGGAACTGGGTGGAAAACCTTCAAAGCAAAAAAAAGAAAAATAATCACACAGTCAAAGTCCCGAGAATAAAACAAAGAGAAATTTAGTTTCATGTTCAGTGGAAACACAGCATAATAGAAAGCCAGCCCCCACTGTGACTGTCCTACACTGTTAGAAGACAGTTCCAGAGGCCGGGCAGCAAACGTGAGCTGTAAAGTATGTTAGCTACAGTTTAAAAAGGCGGCAAGTTAGCGGCGCAAAAGCAGACCTTCTCGTTGACTTTGCTGTGGAAGTTAAAAAAACGAAATATCTACGACCAGGACTGTTATAGCTCTATGACTAACAGCATGTAAGTTAACTAATCAATTAGAGAAACCGAGACATAACTGTTCAGTGTTAGCAACCTAGCTAATTTGAACCAGTGTTATGTCCCAACTAGTTTCCAGGCTAACTGTGATGGGTAGACTTTCAGCCTATCAAGGCACAATCTGCTTTCCCTCTTCAGGGGAGCCCCACCCACTGCCTCTCTCACTGGCAGATACACACACCTGGAGACTATTGTCTCATTAAGAGCTTATTTAGAGGTAGCAAAGAGAATCCCATTCTGCATGCAGTTTTGTTCAGTGGGGCTAGGAAGCAGGTAGTCTCCTGGAAGCCACTTTAAGCCACCTGTTGCCCAGGCTCTGGTCGCCAACTTGTGGACAACCTGTTTTCCTTTATGCTGGAACTTCACAACATGAATGGCATGGGAAGTTGATATCCTGAGTTGCCTTGGAATGTCCTCTGGTTGTGAGGTAGCAGTGACTGTGGAGTCAGATCTGGGTGTTTCAGACACTGCATTGTTTGAGGGTCTTAAAGTCACTGCTGTTTTGCCTGCCTTATATTGTATGGAAATCTGTCCGTGGGTGTTGCACATGGATGTATAGCAACCCAGCTATAGGTGGATGAGGACAGAGAAAAATGAGTAAATCCTACCATAGACTAAAAGCAAATACATCGGGGCCCCTATTCACAAAGCATCTTAGCGCTAAAAGTAGGTCCTAATTGCCAGATTTAGGAGAAACTCCTAAAAAAAAAAATGGGCATGTCAGTCGTAAATTGAGGACTCCTAATTATTTTTTCTAAGTGTTATTCACAAAGCATTTTAGGCCTAAAAGTAGCTCCTAAGTCTGGGAGAGCTTAAAAGTAGTCAAGAGGACTCCTAACTCGCTAAAACCTATTCACAAAGAATCGGAAAATGGCTCCTGCTGTTGAAAGACGGAATGACTTGGAAATTCAGAATGATGCGCAGTTGTTGAAAAGATATCAGATCGACCGTGAAGGGATTTTATTTGTTGTTGACTTGGTGAGGGAGAGAATTACATCTCCAACCATGAGAAACAACCCAATAAGCCCCAAAATAAAATGTTTGACAACACTTTGTAATTTGACCACCAGAAAAATGCAACTTTGCAACGCGGACAATTTAGGGATTTCATCTGTCAGTCGCTCAATTCACAAACAATCATTGCGCTCAGTGAACCCCATATCATCCGACAGTTTATCCGGTTTCCAATGGACATTCGCCAACAACACAGAATCAAACTTGAATTCATGCACATCTCAGGTATGCCCGGTATCATCAGTGCTAATGATGAGACTCATATTTGAATTATTTCTCCGACCCAAGATGGAGAGGTATTTGTAAATAGAAAAAAAGTTCATTCCATCAACACCCAGATAGTATTTGATGCCGAATACAATATTTTGGACATTGTTGCGAAATGGCCAGGATCCACACACGACTCGCATTTTAATGGAAAGCAGCTTATGCCAATTATTTGACAGGCATTATGTGCCTGTGGGATGCCACTTGCTCGGGGACAGTGGCTTTGGTGCTGTACCTCCTCCTGCTATGCATGAACAATTTTATTAGGCTGTTGAGCGAGGGTTACATTTAATAGATATTCATAATAATACCAGCCTATGTCATATTTTGTATACATATTTAAACTGTAGGCTATAAATTACAAACCAAGCTTAGTATGCTTTTCTGTTTAAACGATATCCCGTTTATAGGCTGCAATCTCGGACCTCCCCTGCGATTGCAGCCCATACCACTGCTTCTCTCAGTCGTCTGTCGTCCGAGGATTTTCTGTTCACCCCGAGCCAAATTTCCCTTTGATTACATGCTTTCGCTCCAGCACCAACTGGGCCAGCAGCAGTAACTGGTCGTAGCTCCAGTTGGGCTTTTGCGTCCCCTTTGATCCTTCATCCATGACAGTTTAGGGCAAACAAACTTGAACGGCTCAACATTAAAAATGATTGCAACATATTCTCGTTGGGCAATCAGCTGCCAATTATTGGGGAAAATGACGCGTTTTATAATTGACTCGTTTTATGCTATTGGCGTTTTTACAACTATCTCTTTCCTATGTATGTTTATTTACCTAGAGCGTGATATGTGTAGACTGCGCATTGTGCATTTTCAGGAGTGCTCAACATGTTATTATTTTATGGGACAAACCAGCCGCTTGGACTATTTCTTCATTTTTTCCTCCATAGGTTGTATGTGGGATATTTTTTTCAATGGGCCGCCCTGTCACCAAACAACCAATCACCGTGCTCATTGTCCCAAGACTCGCGCATGAGAATTGACGTCATCCATAGCAACGGAGATTTACTCCCACCTATCTCAGAGCGACTCCTATTCTAGGAGTTAGCAGTTTTATTAACTAAAAGTTGCTCTCAGCGGCTTTGTGAACAACTTTTAAGATTTTACTCCAACATAAAATGTTTTAGTGCGACTTAGGAGTACTCCTAGCGGTAAGATAAGATGCTTTGTGAATACGGGCCCTGGCCTCCAGAAGCAATATATCCAACACTAATTTCTTGAAGGACATGAAGGGGATAAGGCTGTCTAGCTTCAAGGTATCCTGGAAATTATTCCACATACAAAGTGTAAACGCACTAAAAGAGGTATCGCCCAAATTTGTTCTAGTCCTGGGAGCCTCTAACAAAAACCATTCTTGTGATCTGGTATGCCGACTTCTGATTTTGCTGGATAAGAGCTTAGTGAGATATGAGGGAAGTTTGCCTAGCAAAGCTTTATAAACAAATAAAATACAATGTAGATTCCTTCTAAAATGAAGGGAAAACCACCCTACAGAATTATATAAAGCACAGTGATGGGTTTGGAAACCATGACCTGTGATGAAGCGCAATGCGCTGTGATAGATTGCATCCAAGGATCTTAACGTACTAATAGAGGCATGCCTGTAATCTCCGTAATCAAGTATGGGTAATATTTTTGCCTCGACAATCCTCTTCTTATTGTCCAAAGAAAAACAGGACCTGTTTCTGTAAACCTGATTTTCATTCTAAGTTTCTTGGACAGGTTGGACAGATGGGTCTTAAAAGAGAAGTCACGATCCAACCAGATACCCAGATATTTGTAAGACTGAGCCCGCTCAATTTGAGCACCAGTCACTGAGAAAATGGAGTCACCTGGCATAACTGCATTCTGTGAAGAAAAGACCATGAACTTTGTTCAGTATTTAAAACCAGTTTAAGATCAGCTACAGCATGCTGTATAACGTTAAAAGCAGATTGTAAATATGTGAGGGCCTGTAAGCATGTTGGAGCAGAGTAATAAAGCACTGTGTCATCAGCATAAAAATGAACCTTGCAATTTGTTACATTACGAGCAATATCATTTATATAAATTGTGAATAAAATTGGACCAAGAATGGAACCTTAAAGTACACCTTTTGTGCCCCTGACTAACGTGTGCACACATTTTGTGCTCGTCTAACAGCAGCAGCTGTGGTGTGCCATTGTCGCAGATTCGTCACACATTCACAAACATATTACTGGTGATCTTAAGTCACATCTTCATATCTCCTGCGGCAAATGCGATTGTATGGGTGAGTGTTGCTGCAATGAGCAACAAGCATGCAACTGCCTTGCTCCAACACTGGTGTGCATTCTCGCTCCTAATTGGGAAAAGTAAATTAGAACCAGTTTGTTGATATCATGCATTTTATTGGGAGATTACTGAAGGGCATTTATAGCACCAGTTCCATGTCACTGAAGATCCTGGGCAAAAGAGGTAGATTAGTACAGTCAAAAGTAATATCTAGATCAAGATAATAGTCATTCAGCCAAGTTTCGGTTTTGGTAAAGAAATCGATATTTTGCGATGCAAGTAACTGAAAAATATGCATTATTATTTCTTCAGGCTTGGGGAAGACAGTAGAACCATGAGGTCAATGAAAAGGTCTTAAAATATAAAGAATTTCCTCTTCGTGAACAAGATGAAAGTAGCAACAGGAAGCAGTGAAGATGAAGGGTATGTCAGGGATGGGAGAAATGAGCAGCAGGCTGTACTGTCCAGAGTTTTCTGTGAATCGAGGTATGTGCATCAGTTACATGCAAGAATCCAGGTAGAGGCTGAAAAGGATAGCATTAAGTGGTTTAACTGTACTGCACTATATCTCCACAATGATAGTCAGTTTTTATTCAGTATTATTGAATATATGTGGTCATTAAACTTGGATGAATGCAGTTTTTGAAGTTTTTACCTGGTATATTTCCAGTGCACTTGTCCAAACTCATTTTATGTAGGTTATAATCATTAATTTCCTTATGGATTGATCGGAATATTGACACTTGTCACCAGTGACATTTCGTCTCAGTAGTGAAATTTTCTGCCCTGGCATTACAATGGATGTCAATGATAACATACTTTGCAAAGCTGCCTAATGTACAACACTGAATGATTTTTATAAGTGTATATTGATAACTGAGAGTCTGTGATGATTTTCCATTTCTTTTCATTTTGGGGTATATATTACATAAAAAGGGAGGATATTGCTAAATTTCTTTGACAAAATAATTTTCTGGTAGTTTTTTGTTTAGGTTGAAGACCAAATGGATCTAGGTACTATACGAGCCCCCTCATTTTGACTGACAAAAAGATAACAAAATAAGAATATTCTCTTGTATTTCATGCTAAAGTTTGCACCATGAGTCAAAACAGTTGGAAGTAACACATTGCATTATTTAAAATGCACACCAAAGCAAAAATCATCACACAATCATTTGCAATGAACTTCATTCTCAGATTTGGCGCACTTCTGGTCAATGAGTTAATGACCCAGGAAATTAATTGTTTTACCTCCAAGTTATTCATTTTGTCTCCATCTCATTGCAAAACAACTTTATTGTTGAATTTTCAAGACGTTCCCTTGTGTTTCCAGTTTTTTTTTGTCCCAAAATTATACAACCCTAATTCTGAAACAGTTGGGACAAAGTGTAAATTGTGAATAAAATCAAAATGCAATGACTTTCAGATCACATGAGCCAATATGTTATTTACAATAGAACATAGATAACATTTCAAATGTTGAAACTGAGACATGTTACATTTTAATCCACAAAATTAGCTTATTTCAAATTTTCTGGCTGCAAAAGGTCTCAAAAAAGTTGGGACACAGGCAAAAAAAGGCTGAAAAAGCAATTAATATATAAGAGAATCAGCTGAAAGAACATTTAGCAAGTAATTAAGTTAACTGGCATCAGGTGTGTAACATGATTGGCTATAAAAGGGATGTCTAAGAGGGGCTGAGTCCCTCAGAAGTAAAGATGGCCAGAGGCTCTCCAACCTGTGAAGGCTTGCGTAAAAAAATTGTGGAATACTTTAAAAACAATGTTCCTCAACGTCAAATTGCAAAGGCTTTGAAGGTCTCATCATCGACAGTGCATAACATCATCAAAAGATTCAGAGAAACGGGAAGAATCTCTGTGCATAAGGGACAAGGCCAAAGACCTTTACTGGATGCCCGTGATCTTCAGGCCCTCAGACGCCACTGCATCACTCACCAGCATGATTCTGTCATTGACATTACAAAATGGGCCCAGGAATACTTCAAGAAAAATGAACTGTAGCAAAGTGGCAAAGTGTCCTGTGGTCAGACAAGTCCAAATTTGACATTCTATTTGGAAATCATGGGTGTTGTGTCCTCTGGGCTAAAGAGGAGAAAGACCACCCCTCCTGTTATCAGTGTTCAGTTCAAAAGCCAGCATCTCTGATGGTATGGGAATGCATTAGTGCATATGGTGTGGGACACTTGCATGTTTTAAAAAGCACCATGAATGCTGAAAGGTAATAAAGGTTTTAGAGCAGCACATGCTCCCCTCCAGACAACATCTATTCCAGGGAAGGCCTTGTGTATTTCAGCAGGACAATGCAAAACCACATGCTGCAGCTATTATAACAGCATGGCTTCATAGTAGAAGAGTCCGTGTGCTGAACTGGCCTGCCTGCAGTCCTGATCTTTCACCGATTGAGAACATTTGGCGCATAATTAAACGAAAAGTCCGTAAAAGGAGACCCAAAACTCTCCAGCAGCTGGAAGTCTGTATTAAACGAGAGTGGGATCAAATTCCAATCGCTAAACTCAATAAACTTGTCTCCTCAATACCCAGATGCCTCCACTCTGTGTTAAAAAGAAGAGGGGATGCTACACATGGTAAACAGGCCCCTGTCCCAACTTTTTTGGGATCTGTAGCAGCCATCAAATTTGAAATGAGCTCATTTTGTGGATAAAATTGTAAAATTTCTCAGTTTCAACATTTGCTGTTATGTCTGTTCAATTGTGAATAAAATATTGGTTGGTGTGATTTGCAAGTCATTGTGTTTTGATTTTGTTCACAATTTACACTTTGTCCCAACTATTTCGAAATTGGGGTTGAAAAATAAGTGGAAATTAGTTTTATTTGCAAATGATACAAGTCTCTTGCCTCATTAAAATTATTTTTCCAGACTCTGTGGCACTCAAATCCTGAGTTAAAAATAGGGGTCATGCACATTAGTCAAAGATTAACTTGCCTTGGAATCTGTGTGAAGAGCTTAATAATGTACACTTCATTATTACCGGGGTCATTATGTGTCAAATCAGACAGAATTTGGGAAATTTGTTGCTCTCCAACTCAGATATTGTTCAAACTTTTTGAACATTTTAGTTGGAACCAAAACTATGCTGTACAAAATATTTTGGCTTAATTTTAAAAATGCCATTTTTTTACCCCTGGGAAATGTGGATTTTTCATACTGCAAAATGCGCTTTGGTTTAGAAGCCATTTTTAAGGTCAATATCTCTATGAATATAATCCCTGGAGTCCTGAAATTTGATGTACACACAGACAAAACATTTCATGGAATCACAAATAAAATGGCATAAAATGCAAAATTTTCAAATAAGGGAGGCATTGGGGGCTCGAAATTTCCCCTGAGTTATAATATATACAAATTTTGATGTTTTTCCTAAAACTACAATCTTTCATTGATTTCATAACAAATTTTGGGGTCTCTAACACCAGTAGAATTGTAGATATGGCGAGTATCACAGCACTGTAAATTAGGGTTTTGACAAAGTGGACCTAAATGAACTATTTTTATGTCCTATCTTCTAACATTGGGGCCAAAATTTCAAGGGCCCATAAAACGAACAAAAACTATTCCATCAAAAATCAGAGAAAAAGTCTGGAGATATGGTCTAGTAGTATGTTATGGCGAATTTACAGGAACATTCATCAGGCTACATAAAAGGTAAAAAATGTTCTGGACAACGGACAAAAAAAATCACAACAATAGCGATAAGCTAAAAACTTCATTAGAGAAGCACTTATTGAGAAACAAAAGTTAAACAGAGTTAAAAGAGAGTTAAACACAACGTGTACGTAACACTTGATGACAATACTATAGCATGTGGGACTGTATCAAGCCTGGTCTTGAAAACTTCCAGAGTTTGTGTCTCTGCAACATAACCTAATGATCTATTCCCAACTTTGTCCACTCATTGCAAGAGAAAACACTTCCTTACATCGTGGAAATGAATTAAATATTTTGCTTGAGCTGATTCATCAAGATGATTTATTACTTCAAAAAATTCAGCCTTTAGAAGAAAATAAATGGCGTGTCATTACAGCAATAACAACGTTTGGCTGTACCAATTAAGACCAGACAGTTTGCCGTTTTTGAGAACAATGCACAAAACTGAGCCAACCCTCAGACCAAAAATGAACTATGCTGTAGCAATTGAAATGATAGCTTTGGGTAAGAAACAATGTAATGCATGTGACAGTAATCAATATTCATATCATTAACTGTATAAAAATATATATCCAGACAAAACAAAAAACGATTCACAGTGAAAATAGCAGGGCATGATACATTACATTACAATAGACTGGTTCCACATGAAAACTGCAGGGAAACGAGCCAGTCTCAGAAATTGAGCTCAAATAAGTAGGGGTGGGGTAAATAATCTATTCTACGATGCATCGCGATGCTTTGTTGAACGATTCAGCATCGATGCAGGAAAGTCTATAATCGGGATGATCAACGCAGTTTTCAATGGACTGCCTCTCCCGGAATTTGGGAGTTTGGAGTTACGCGTTATTACTCGAGGTGTAACGATACGGTGGGGTCACGATACGATGCGTATCCCGATACAGGGGACGTGATATGATACATATCCCGATACACTACAAATTATTTTACTGCTCATTTTCTTTATACTTACAAGTAAGCAGGAACACTGAAAGATTTCCCAAGACAAGCCTTTTGAAGTTTATTAAAACAAAGGAATACAGTTAGTTTACCTTTAGGTACCACTGTGTGTTTACTGTTCAGGTCAAGGTCTTCAACTTAAAAAACTGATAAAAGCTGAATAGGTCTATACTACTCTTCACTAGAAGAAACAGCCATAATGCAAACTACTCATCATCAGTCTGGAAACTTCACCTCAAACAAGTTGAAACAGCAAATTGCACTTGGAGCGATGCAACCATGTGGAATATGAGGCAGGTCACTACGTTTTCATTTAAAGCGATAGAAAATGTTGCAATTTCTGGGTTTAAGAAAATTTGTGGACTATTTTAAAAAGCCTTGTGTATCCCGATACATCCTCTCCGAATCGATGTATCGTATCGGAGGCTTTGTATCGCGATACGATACTGTATCGGCATATCGTTACACCACTAATTATTATGGCATCCAAAGACATGCCCCTCCAGAGCATTCAAGTGGTATGATTGGCCAGTCAACCTAGCACCAGGATTAGCCAGCCATTCAGCTCGAGGATTGGAATCCTACCGCTTGAACAGCTGGCCAATCCTACCGTTTGAATGCCCTAGAGGGGCGTGTCTTAGAACATGTGCGCCGTGTTTACAATTCGGATCGCGCGAAAGAGGTGCGGGTGTGAGAGGGAAAAGAGGTACAAGCACCACCGGCTTTTTCAAAAGCTGCTGTTTTGGAACACTTTGGATTTCCTGAGATCGATGGTAAAACAACAGAGCTAGACAAGACTTATGCAATTTGCAAGATGTATAACGCAAAGATCAAGTGCGTAGGCAATACGACAAATATGAGAAATGATCTTGCCCATTACCACTCCGAGCTTACTTTAGCAGGGAAAAAAAAAACGTTGCTGTATCCAACCAGAAAACTCTTGAACAGACACTTGTATCAAAGCTGGCACCCAACTGACAGGGCCAAAAAGACTGCAAAGGCTGTCGCAGTTTTATTGCTAAAGATCTGCGCCCTTAAGCTGCTTGCACACCGGACGCGGAAAGAATTTTTCGCATGACAGATTACATTCAAAGTCAATGCAAAGACGTGAATACACGCGTTTCACGTCTTTGCATTGACTTTGAATGTAATCTGTCGTGCGAAAAATTTGTTTCGCGTCCGGTGTGCAAGCAGCTTTACTCTGTCATGGAAAGCGAAAGCTTTTGTTTTCTCCTGCATACCCTGGAATCGCGGAACAACGTCCTGTGCAGGCGATACTTCACAGACCCGGCTATGCCAATGCTTTACCGTGGCACCAAAGCTCGGGTCATGAAGTCATTGAGAAGTGCAAGTCAAAGAGAGCGAAAGTGGAAGAGGAGCTGTTGCCATGTTTACTGAATGTTAGAAATGCGCATTACATAATACAGCCACTAAATAATTATTTCCTCAATGTAAATCAGTTTTATTTTGCTGTATGAAAATGTAATGCACAATGAAAGAGGTTTATTTTTGTGAACTATTTTTGAACACTATGTTCAGTCTTATCCGGTGGATTGGAAGATAAATATTTTATTTATTTGAAAAGGGGCAGCTGTTCATGTTAAGTTATTTGTTACAACAATGTATAAATAAAAGGGTTTTGATTTCACCTGATAGTTTGTATTGATGGGGAAAAATAAACCATGTACAGAAATCTGAAATTGAGATTCATTGAGAATCGTTTATTAAACGAATCGCGACCCTTCGAATCGTAATCGAATCGAATCGTGAGATGACTGAAGATTCCCACCCCTACAAATAAGGCAGCTTAACCCCTTTGTGCAGATGTAGACGTCAACGTCTATAGAACTGCAAATTTAAGCACGCAGTTACAGTACTAGATGGCACCCCCGGATCAGTTATTGAATATTCACAAGCAAGTAGAGTTCAAACTCGGTTTAGAATATGGAGAAGTTCACTCCAATCCATGTTTTTTCAACAGTTGCATGAATTAAACTCCACAGCTAAGCCTGATGTGCAAACTGGTCAATATCCTTGCCCATAGTATCGACCCAGCAGTTTAAAAAAATGATCTCTTGTGACAGAAAAAAATCGTTGTGCTCCGTAGCAACCACTTTAGCTACAGTGAGCCAACGATATTCCAATTAGTGGTTTAGAAAAGTCAGTTTTCTGAAGCAAAAAATTCAACGTGGTATTGATTCTCTCACATTCTACTGTCAATTACAGTCATCACATACAAAAAATGCGCAGTTCCCTACCGTGGATTTATGTGTAGATTCCTTCGTTGACAAATTCAGCGCTTCCTTATATCCACCCAAGTACTGGTGTTGATAGCCAATCACTCAATTATACACTCAGGCTCTTCAGCGTAACTGCACAGTTATAGCAAAGACAATAAAGAAAGGGAAGACTCCTCATCACCCGTAGACCCCCACTGTAAGAAATTGGTCACACTTCCTGTCTCCTAAGTGGGCGCGGTCGCGGAAGTGTAGTGCGCATTGTTGGCTATTTGCAGAACGAATGCTGACCGGGTTATCCGTCGCATCTCGTTGTCAGAAGTGGTAGCTAAGTAGACAAGCAATTACACGTTGGGATATACAAGTATCTGTTTTATATCTGCGTGTTGCGTGTATATTTCCTTTTACTTTGCTACATGAAGCATTGTACAATACAGCTAACAGCTGTACTCAGCATTATGAATATGAGTTAGCTAGCCAGCTGCGGCATTCGTGAACGTTATTTGACATGAGTTTAAAAAATTAGATTATGGCTTGCTCGCGTTTACTCTTGGAGTGTTTGTTAGGTTTTCAACAAGATAATGTTTAGCCATATCTGTACTTTTTTAGTTTCAGTAGGACTCCCCAGTATAATAAAGGCTAAATTAAATCATTCTCAAATTACGTAACGTATTTCACTGTAATTGGCATTAGCTATAGCTTGAAGGGCATGATTGCATCAGCTAGTTTAAGCCTATGAAGCAGGTATGTAATACGACAGTTGCTAATTTTTTCCTTACCTGTCTGCATCCTTCAGAAAAGAAGAGATGTATAGCTTGTTCCTATTATTGCCGCACAATGTTTCAGCATTTTTAATGTGGATGGCCAACGCAAGATACGCTTCACATTTAATTTGTAGCACCGTATTTTGCCGCTTTTCCCCACTGTTATGACTTGAACATCACAACAAAGAAAACCAGCAATGACAACTTAAACAAATTTATTCTTCACTGATTAGGTAAAAAAAACTAAAAATAGTCCACTGTTTAATCTTATAATAACACTCTAATGCCACTATGTAACTCAGATGCCAAAACAAAACCCTGCCCCTCTATTGACCAAAATCACAGCATTTATTTAGACTAGCAACATTCTGGAAAGATCTACTGGATTCCTGGGTGATCCGGCCCCCTCCAGGCAAGAAGATGCCAGAAGCTTCTAGAAAGCACTTGTCTATTTCATCACAAACAAGTGGTATCGCATCAGACCATGCAAAATAGACTGTTACACAGACATACCATCAGAGGGTGCTAAATGATAACCAAAATAAACAAATCGCTGACCAGTCATAATGGGCATTTAAATAGTGTCTAACAAATCTCCATTTACAAATGATATACAGTGCTGTACACAAAATACTCATACATAACACCGCTTGTTTAATATCTGGTATCAATCCAGTACAAGATCATAGCAATCAAATATATTCCTTTTCCCTTAAAAAACAATTAAACATTGATGGCAATAACAGTATCACTGAACATATAAACACAAGCATTTCAGTTTGAAACTTTAATTTGTAGTTTGCCGCAGTCCATACTGTATTTCTGTATTGCCAGATGTTACGTGACCGCTGCTGAGAGAGACACAGGTCTCGAACAAAGTTCATTTTCTCCTGATCTGTTGGTCTTAAAATGCCATTGCAGCACCAGTATGTTTGGAAATTATGTGGCCTGAGAAAAATAAGTCCAATATTTAATTCTGTGACAATGGGGCAAAATAATCTGTGATAATCTCTGCTCACATTCACTTCTCCCCATTGGAATCAATTCATTCAGGACCCGCCGCAAGTCTATCTAAAGGGGTGGGGCACCCACGTGACTGATACCAAAAATTACTCCTCGGTGAGGAGCCCTCCTTTTCTCTATGGTCTTTGGTTATAGTTCACGCCCTTGTGAAACTTCCCCGGTAACAATGTATTGATTGGCTCGTTTCTTATTCAGTTCCCGAGAGTTTAAACTTTCCATAGTAACTGAAAGACATTGATTGGACAAACATAAGAGCATACAAGCCTATGCATATCAGCAAGGTAGGTTGTATCTGTTCAACGTTGAGCACGATTGCGCAGCTGAAAATGACGCAATTTATAGAGTCCCTTAAATGTAAAGTGTTCAGTTACATTTACAGGATTTAAATGAGGCAAGGACATGGTCAAAGGGAATTATTCCGAATGAAACAGGACCGGAGGGTTCCTTCTACTGGATACATCGGTCTCTGGAGGAGGGATTCACTGAAAAAGGTTAGGCTGCTACTTTTGCTTTTTGTTTTGGAATGTATACCGTATTGAACAAAATCGAATGCCAAGGTTTTTTTTCCATGTTTAAAACGTGAACTGGTCATGCATTTCGGTGGATCCCCTGGTACGTTCATTGCACCTTTCTGTTGAATCTAGGGAGGCAAATATGGTTTGATTTTCCCTGATAGTGGAATGTCTGTTCTGTTAAAATAAGGTATATTTCAGAAATCAGATATCACTGAGTTAGTGAGTTGTACTTGTTCCTTATAAGTGTTGAAAGAAGGTTGTGAGCTCAGAAGTCAGAACTGCTTGCTTTCATTGCAGGGTGAATGTTCTGACCGTTTAATCAGCAGTTTATTTCATGAGTATGTGTGCTGGCTTGGGGGACTTTGAAGAAAAATGGCCAAAACTCTAAACTTTATTATGGAGAAAAGGCATGTTTTGTGTTTGGAGAGGTTACTGGTGACCACTGATGTTCAACTGCACTGATATTGATAAATTCATGCTAAACTCAACCAGAGAATCATAAGTTCGTATTAAATTTCATGCCTCAAAACTTTGTGTTAAATACATGATTATTTTATGATCTGACAGTGCACCATTTTGAGGGATCTCAGACTTTGGGGAGCCACCTGGATAGCTGTCCAATTTGGCTCATAGCAAGTAGGTAATCTAGAATGCAATGTTCAAGATAAATTATACTTGTGGTCAAGGAGTTTATGATCCCAGAAATGTATAGATTTAAGCCCCAGCAGTTTTTCAATTCTCAGTATTATTTTTTTTGCAATTTCAATGTTGAATTTTCATGAAGATGTTTTGTGTTTGCAGCCCCTTTTCTCAACCAAAATCATGAAAATAAACTGAAATATGATGGGAGTCTAAATGCTTCAAGTGTCTAGACTCAGTTCAGCCATTCCTTTCCTGTCTGTGAAGCTGCAATCTTGAATTATAAAGCCTTAAATAAGGTAACCCCCCAAATCGCCAGATTTAGCTTCTTCGCAAAGGGGTTTGAGGGCATCTATAGTCGATTCTCAGACGGCACGTTGAACGTCCAATGTTTACAAACAAATCACTTGCTTTTGTTGACATCTTGCATTGTTACATGACCATTTTCATTTATAAACCAATGTTTTGTGTACATGCGTCAATAATCCTTCTATTTCGGTTCGTTTGCGCAGGTGCGGCTCGCTGATTGGCCGATAAACAAAAACAATGGGAATCGACTTTAGATGTCCTTTAAGACATTTTTATGAACAGAATCTTCAACACTGTGCTCATTTTTTATTGATGGAAAAGTTCAAAATCACAACTGAACATTACCTTTGATATATGTACATAATAAATTTCTTTTGATTTACCTTTGGAAATTCAATCTATACATGTATGTTGTATATTCAAAGTACAATGTACTGTGAAGCTTAATTATTCTGTGGCTCTGACTGCACAGCAGATCTTCAATAAATGTTATCACCATCATCCTCCCTTTGTGGTGACCTTTACAGTCACCTGCTGCATCATGTGACCAAACTGAACATGTCAAGAGGCCAAAGACCTACACACCGTGAATGTTTGGATTCCTCAGGGTGGACCACTGGCCCTGAAATGGATTCTGGGTGAAGCACTGACGAGTATTTTTTAGTTCTTCAAGGAAGCTGAAACAAAAGTAATTTTGCCGAGGGATATTTTGCTTGTGTAAAGGTTCCATTAGACAGTTTTTTCAGTATGAAGTATCTGGTAGTTACTTAAGAATTTATGAACGAGATCAATGGAGAAAATTCAAAAAGTAGGCGAACTGGTGAGGCTTTTGACCTGTGTGTCAAATTCTCACAAGACTTAAAGTATGTATCCACCACATTGATTACAACACCCTGCATCATTTTTGCTGAATAAAATCCAATTCTTGTTTTTTTTTACCAACTTTAGGGTGCCATTTCCAAAAATAGTGTCAGTTTTGCTCTAGCATGTCACATTTTCTCACAATGTATGATGAGCATTTCATAGTATTGTCACTTTCGACAACCACTTGTACGATTAAGAAGTGCTTAACCACCGGAACAAGTGCCCCAAAGAATGATTTCTATTTTCCTCTGAGCCAGGTGAGAACTATTTGTTCAATTCTTGCCTGATTTTCACATATAGAATGATTCTAAGGACATTATTTTGAGCTTAATCCTGATGTCAGGCGTAGTAATATGGCTACTGACAGAGGAAAATGCAGACATGCTACAGATGTTTTCTGCTACATCTGTTGGTGTTTCACTACACCCAAATAGCATTTGTTACTGTTTTGATTGGTGCATAAAAGTCGATTTATATAATAAGGAATATCTTAATTTTTATTTTGTGAAAAAACTGTGAAAGAAACTTTTTGCTCGCATTTCTTAATTCAGCATCCTCAAATTAGGTAATATGAGGCCTTTTTCGGAAATCAGCAGAAAATTTTTTTCAACACGCAGGGTGGTGTTACTGTTGGTGCCTATAGAGAGACTGCCCCAAACGAAATTATTCCCGTAAATCAAAGAAAAGAAAATTTAATCTTTAGGTAAACTGCATTTTGTTTTATTACATCTTGCAGAATGCTTAAAATCTAACTGTCATTTTGCTTTCATTTATCATTGTGTATTCTAAGATATATCAATATGAAAAAAAGAATTCACTATTTGTCAAAAACCCTGACGTGATACACAAATTTTTGGAGCAAATTCGAAATCAACGCCTTCGAATTATACAAAATCGACAGTTTATCAAATCACCTGAGAAAAAGTTTCAAAATGCAGGGCGGTTAGAACTAGGCACCTATATTAAATCGATGGTAATTATTGTAAACATTGAGTATTTTAGGCCTGTGCTGTATGACCCATTTAACAGAATACTCCGCGAGACTGAGACAGAAAACGCACACACAACACATTTGTAGAACCTACAATCCATAAAATGGGATTTATTTTAAAGGAGGAGACCTCACCTCGGCATATTATATTTCAGGGGAAAGCAGAATTCTTGAAGTGTCTAAAATGCATAATTTTATAAATTTTTACTTGGGAATAATCCAGTGCAACCCATGTTAAACCAGGAAGTCTTCAAATAGGCTTCAATATCAGATCGCAAACATTTTTACTTGGGGAATCGAATTTTATCCAATCCAACGCCTTCATGAAAGGAATGAAAATAACTGAGGTCAGAAGAACCGCAACACAGTCGAGTGAAGTGGCGTTTGATTGGATAAAATTAGATTCCCCAAGTAAAAATGTCTGCCCCCTGATATTGAAGCTAATTTAAAGACTTGCTGGCTTTAAAATGCGTCGCACTGGATTATTACCAAATTAAAATAAGCCTTTTAGACACTTCAAGAATTCTACTTTCCGCTGAAATATACTTTGCCAAGGTGAAATCTCCTCCTTTAAAGGGGGCTTTTCAGGCAAATACTTTTGCGGCTGATAATGCTGTTCTGTTTTTGAAAGTGGTCACATTATTCCAAACACTCATCTCCTAGTTACCTCCATGGAAAATGGAAAACGCGACCAGTGTCTCTGCAGATTTTAATAATCGGCAATCCTGACAAAACGACAAATAAATAAATAAATAAATAAATACTCACTCGCATGATATGAAATTAGAAGTACATTTGAATGATGACCCAAAAAAATTCATGAAAACTGGTTTGAAAAACTAGAAACCTGGACACCGATGCAATGATTTATATTCACCACAGCCCCCAACAAACATGAACCACAGTGACATAGTCCAAAGGAACTTCCAAACTGAATTTAAAGTGAATCTGTCTAGAAGTTTCAGAGTAGATTTTTAAAGTTTCAGATGGGGAAAAAAATCATAAAAAGTAGGAAAAAAGTAATATTTTTCAAAACTGTGAACAATCTTTGCACACATTGTCCTCAGGAAGCTCCATACCAAATTTCAAGTGAATCAGGTCAGTAGTTTCCAATAAGATTTTTAAGGTTTTAAATGAAAAAAAAAAAATTAAAGATTTACGAGCGAAAGACGTCTCACATTGATCACAGTTGTAGGGCTCTGGGCACCTGATCATGGCATTGTAAACGGTATTTGTAACTGAAACTCTCCCCACACTGATCACATTTGTAGAGCTTTTCACCTGTATGAATTTTTTCATGGTATTTTTCACTGCATTTCTGACTGAAACTTTTCCCACAGATCACATTTCTTAGACTTTTCACCTGTATAATTTTTTTAATGGTATTGTAAACTGCATTTCTAACTGAACCTTTTCCCACATTGATCTCAGCTGTAGGGCTTTCATCCTGTATGAATTTTTTCATGGCACAGTAAACTGTATTTCCGAATTAAACTCTTCCCACACTGAACACATTTATAGGGATTCTCACCAGTATGTTAAATGACCACGAGAGAAAACTAAGATTTCCAAGCAAAAGACTTCCCACACTGATCACAGCTTTAAGGCTTTTCACCTGTATGAATTTTCTCATGGCGTTTTAAACTGGATTTCCGACTGAAACTTTTCCCACACTGATCACATTTGTAGGGCTTTTCACCTGTATGATTTTTTTCATGGTATTGCAAACTGCATTTCTGACCGAAACTTTTCCCACACTGAGCACATCTGTAGGGATTTTCACCTGTATGAATTTTTTCATGGCACAGAAAACTGTATTTCCGAATGAAACTCTTCCCACACTGAATGCACTTGTAGGGATTCTCACCAGTATGTTGTCTCTCGTGGTCATTTAACAAAGATTTCCAAGCAAAGGACTTCCCACAGTGATCACAGCTGTAAGGCTTTTCACCTGTATGAATTTTCTCATGGCTTTTTAAATTGGATTTCCGACTGAAAATTTTCCCACACTGATCACATTTGTAGGGCTTTTCACCTGTATGATTTATTTCATGGTCTTGTAAACAGCATTTCTGGCCAAAACTTTTCCCACACTGATCACATTTGTAGGGCTTTTCACCTGTGTGAATTCTTTCATGGCATTTTAAACTGGATTTCTGAATGAAACTCTTCCCACACTTTTCGCATTTGTAGGGCTTTTCACCAGTATGAATTTTTTCATGGCATTGTAAATTGGTTTTCTGACAGAAACTCTTCCCACACTGAACACATTTGTAGGGCTTTTCACCTGTATGAATTTTTTCATGGCATTCTAAATCGCATTTCCGACTGAAACATTTCCCACACTGATAACATTTGTAGGGCTTTTCACCAGTATGAACTTTCTCATGGTAATGTAAACCGCATTTCTGACTGTAACTTTTCCCACACTGGTCACATCTGTAGGGCTTTTCACCTGAATGACTCTTTTTATGGCATTGTAAACTGTATTTCTGACTGAAACATTTCTCACATTGATCACAACTGTAGGGCTTTTCACCAGCATGAATTTTTTCATGGCATAGTAAAATGTATTTCCGAATGAAACTCTTCCCACATTGAACGCATTTGTAGGGATTCTCACCAGTATGTTGTCTCAGGTGGTCATTTAACAAAGACTTCCAAGCAAAAGGCTTCCCACACTGATCACAACTGTAAGGCTTTTCACCGGTATGAATTTTCTTATGGCATTTTAAACTGGATTTCCGACTGAAACTTTTCCCACATTGATCACATTTGTAGGGCTTTTCTCCTGTGTGATTTTTTTCATGGTATTGTAAGCTGCATTTCTGACCAAAACTTTTCCCACACTGATCACATTTGTAGGGATTTTCACCTGTATGAATTCTTTCATGGCATTGCAAACTGTATTTCTGAATGAAACTCTTCCCACACTTTTCGCATTTGTAGGGCTTTTCACCGGTATGAATTTTTTCATGGCATTTTAAACTGGATCTCTGAATGAAACTCTTCCCACACTGATCACATTTGTAGGGCTTTTCACCGGCATGAATCTTTTCATGGTATTGTAAGCTGACTTTCTGAATGAAACTCTTCCCACACTGATCACATTTGTAGGGCTTTTCACCAGTATGAATTTTTTCATGGCATTGTAAATCAGGTTTCTTTCGGAAACTCTTCCCACACTGAACACATTTGTAGGGCTTTTCACCAGTATGAATTTTTTCATGGCATTGTAAATCGCATTTCTGACTGAAACTTTTCCCACACTGCTCACACTTGTAGGGCTTTTCACCAGTATGTTTCCTTAGGTGGTAATTTAGATGAGATTTGTGAGCAAAACACTTCTCACACTGATGACACTTAAAGGGCTTGTCTCCAGTATGAACTCCCAGTTGGCTATTTAAATCTGATTTCCAAAAAAAGCACTTCCCACTTGTAAAGCATTGGTGTGGCCTTTCCATTATAGGGATTACCTCATCAGGCATTAAATCAACCTGATTTTTGCCTGATAGTTTGCAGTTTGGATTGAGCTCTCCTGCATTAGGATACATTACAGTCTCTGCCTTTTCATCAACACCAGCTCCATTAAGCGCAGTACTCAGGAGATCACTCCCAAACATTTCACTTGATTCAAGCATATCATCATCAGATTTGATGTAAGCACACTTAATGTCCGGCAAGACACTGACATGTTCAGTCTTAATATAATCTCCATCATCAGGTTCAGTTTTGACTTTGTCAGAATACGGAGTTACACAGGCCAGATCTAGACTCTCCGTCTTAAGATCCCCAGTGTTGGTGGAGCTCAGATCAGTTTCTGTTTTTATCAGTGATGCTTCTGTGTGATGTAAATCACTGACCCTGCTGTTTGCAGTAACACACACTGGCTCCAGTGTGTTGAGTCCTGGTGTAGTACATTTTGTCTCTGACTCTGCCATGTGGACAGACTCCAGTCCATGTAGTTCCTCTTCTTTCTCTCTGATCCTGTGCTGCTCGGGGAGCTCTGGTAGGGTCGTCTCAGTGTCCTGTCTCAGACGGACTCCTGCCTGCATCATTCTGCTGATCAAATGTGTTCAGAAGTGCAGCTCCTGTAGGGAAACAGTGGAAGGGATTTTAGCCTTTATCTGTTCTACCTGCACTAGAAACTTGGTTTTCAGGTGCTTCTGACAATCTGATGTTTAATATTATTGATTTTACTACTTCTCTGTATGCAAAACTAACTTCATTTAACTAGAATTCCTCCAACAGATCACTGAAATGATTATTAAATTCCAGCAGTGGCAGCTGGTGAACTGGCAACAGGGGAGGCTCAAATCCATCCCTTTAAAATGATGATTGGCCATGACCTCTTTTCAATCATTCATTTAAACTGCCATTTCAGAAACTCCAAAAACTCTCAGCATTATCAAGTGTGGCCAGTTTTCATTAATAATGTATGCATGCCAACTCTCACGCATTCGGCGTGAGTTTTAGTAACATATTTATGTGCCCCTGCTGTGGTCAGCAATTATTCAATCAACGCACGTGTAAGAGATTCTTGCACGGAATCGAAGTCCTTGTGCATGGAGGTTTATCAGTTTCACCTGCGTTATGACTCCCGGCTTCTCATGCTTTTTTCTATTCAGGGGTTGGAAGCAATGCATGTGTTTCATTATCGTTAAAATTGTTTGAAATTTATGAATGAATGAAAAAAAAATAGGCTTCTACACCTCTCAGCATATTTTTAAACACATTCTTTGATAATTATTAATTATTATTATTCTCCCTACCCAAACATGTGTGTTACATTCCCATAGGGCTCATAGTTAGAGCTGAATAAGCATAGATGTAAAATGTCATACAGCAGGACAGTCTCTAGGTGCATCTGGAAGGAATCCAGGTGCAAAAAGTTAATTTGCTTGGAGATGGGCCCAAAGTCCAGAAAATCATTGTAAATAACATGTGGAAGCTCTCATATACTTGTATTTATCACCTGCATGGCGATCTCTAGTCACTTAGATCACGCGGAGTTCAGTTTTGGTACATCCGTAGGCAGGCTGACTCCACGGACACCTTCCCAGAGGATGCAGCAGTGTAAACCTGACCCGACTCTGACTTCCAATATGAAAACTGAGAGAAGTAACCAGAACGAGACACAGCGAGCCAAATTGGGCGAACTCACAAGGATAATTGTAGAAGCAGTAGATAAAAAAAGATTATGCCCCTTCATAAATTTCAGACAGCGGGGAGAAGAGGTGTTTAATGATGTCAGGTAATGCTTTTGTGAGTTGGGTGTTCGATTATTTTATGGTCTGCGCAGTTCAGCCCAGGTTCTGTATGTTACTTTTGCGTTATATATACTAAGCAACAAAAGAAACGCAAGTTAGCTAGTTAGTGAATGTACTCTCATGATTACTCAGTCAAAGTGACCGCAAAACAAAGATAAGTCTGATGAAACGAGTGTAAATGTGCACGCGATAGTAATAAATTTGATTTTCTATAATAATCACGCGCAGTTAATTTCCGGTTTGTCTTTAAGTGTTTCTTTTGTTGCTCAGTATATAATTAACCCAAATAATATTAGTGTCTCTTTGGTTTGTTTTCTGTTATTAAGGTAAATTGTAATTTGATGCGGGAGAAACCCACAATGAACTGGCCAAGAAACAACAGAAAACATATTTTTACCTCCTGCTTTTTCCAAGATCTGACGCTCGGCCAACGCAAGAATGGGCTACTTAATCAAGCAACGTTAATCAAATGTTAGCCTCCGCTCTGATTAATATAACCTGTAGTAGCAAATAACAGCGACACGACTGATCCCCGAAGAAACCTGCCGATAAACACAAAACAAACACACACACAGGTACTGAATCTTACTAATACTGATTCTGATGAATTTGCTCTACCAGATAAATTTCATCGGCAAAAGAATATTACATTTTGAAATTATCCATGGCGAGTGTTCGGACAGACAGGGAACGGGTAAGTGATGGTCGAGACGGTGTGAAGACGTAACTCACTGTCTGATGAACAGAAGAAATCCGGCATCGAGCCATCTTCGCGCATTTAATTAAGTTCTCTCCAAAAACTTGAAACGTTGCAGATCTGCGGAGGTTTGCCAGCTGAAAAGGGAGTTCTCCCACAACTGTTTGATAAAACCCAACAACGGTAAGCCTTCTTCTTCTTTTGAGATTTTTGTCGGTATGGACGCTACTAGGCGTGTTACTGCCCTCCGCAGATACAAAATTTACCTAAACGTACAAAGAAAATTCAAGAAAAAAACCCCCCAAATACCCATCCTACCCCCATCCTGAAATCCCCTCTCCTAAACTTTACTTTCCTGTCACCTGACCCCCGCCAAACCCTCTCTCCAAAATCCTTTGAATTTCGTCCCCTTTGACACCCATAATTCCTAAAAACTCCCGTGCTGCATCAATCACCATTCTGATTCTCTCTGTTCTGCTTTCAAGGTCTCCAAAACAACTCACCACCATTGCGATAAAAGCCGACGGTAAGGCTTCTTCTTCGTTGGAGTTTCCTGGTGTGTACTGAACAATGTACTGTATTACCGCCACCCTCAGTACGTTATTCAATAACTAGAAAAGGCTAAATTTTCTGAATAAAATTTGTGTGCTTGCTTCAGCCAGAAAAGTTAAGGAGGTTGGCTTATAAAATGAAGGTGCTTGGAAATTGAGAGGCGAAGGACATTGCTGAGGAAATGTTGAAAAACTGCTGAAATGTAAACAGAAGACTTTAAAGCTGAAAGTAATAGTTTAAGGAATTCTGACTTTTCAGCTGCATCATGACCGAGTCTACTCCGCTTCAACCCGGCTGTTAAAAAAAAAAAAAAAAAGGTGAAATGGAGTCAATGAGGTTGATGCATCTCTCTCTATGGCTCTGTGTGTATCTAGGTCAACGCAGTGCATGCTGAGAAATTAGCTTTATGGCGGAGCAAACATGGAGAACTGTACAACGCTGACCTCGCCAAGTAGTGAAATGCTACATGCGCGGCTCTGTTAATTTCTGTGCACTGTGTCTTCGCTAGTTAAATAGCTAATAATAGCAGGCTGCAAGATATCGTTAACACATGTTGTGATATTATTCACGGCTCCCTTTTTATTTCTGTGCCATTATTAGCTAGTTAGCTCACGCACACACAGTGCACAGTACGTGTTCAAAACGGGTAAAACTTGAGTTTTGAAATTGCCATCACTGCAGATGACAAAATCAATAGCTAGCTGACGTTAACTATTTAACTACTCAATGAGTATGGAAAAGTTACGTCTGCTGGGTTAGCAATGATGGCAGTTACGGTCATTTTGATACCGATGATGATGATGATTTTTATTTTTCTCAAGAGTGTCATGCACCACAAAGGTGCCCAGCCCACATGGGCTTTCAAGACACTGCCAAATAAACAATAAAGCAGTAACCAATAAACAATAAGCTGTAACAAATACACAATAAACAATGGCAGACATGAAATGCGAAAAAGAAAAAATTTATACGTTCCACATTACACAAAAAGAGTCCTCTTACACTGTTGGTATGCATTTAACAAGAACTGAGCTAGGGGAAAAACTTGTTCTGCAAACAGATATTGAAGTCTTAGTTCATCAGACATGGAAACCATATCAAGACAATCGGTTATTGTACAAAAGACATTATATCTAAGAGCACTGTATAATGGACAGTAGAACAGAAAGTGCATTTCATTTTCTATTTCATTTAGGTCACATAGAAGACACTTTCTATCCTCCTCAGGGATAGAATGAAAGAGTCCAGTTTCTAGTGCCAGAGGCAGGATACCACTTCTCAGCTGTGCACATACAGACCTCTGTGCTCTAGGCAGGTTAAGGGTGACATATGGTTCTGGAAGATAAATAGTCTTAATCAAACAATATATTCTTAATTTAGGTTTATGCAACACTTCCTCAGCCCATTTTAGTTAATAATTTTCCAACATCATTATTTTAATTAACTTAACATTACACAATAATTTGTTCATATATATATATATATATATAATATATATATATTTATAGTGGAAACCTACCTCGTCAAAAATTTTTGAAAGCTCCCTTGCCCATGATCGACCATTTGAAATATCCCAATTAAAAATCTGTTTAGTGAGTCTGCTGTCAGACATATTGATCAATCTGTTCCACAGTCGCACTATGTCACCTTTATGTCATATTTCACATGGCTCCCAACCCATATCGCCACATACTGCAAGTTTAAGAAAGCAACACTTAGCTCTATTGTGTACCACTTCCCCTTTTGTGTTTTTACAGTACCCCCAGACCCCAGCGGCATAATCCAAGATGGGACAAACACAAGAATTGTGAAGCTGTGTGTAAGTTTTGTAATCAAGATCCATACAAAATTTAACTTTGTTAAGGACAGCTCCAAGAGCCCTCCCTGCAGAATCCGAGTTCCTTTTATAAAATCAAGATGTTTAACCAGCGTAAGACCTAAATATTTATAACTCTCTGCATATGACAAAAAAGTTGAGCCAAACTGAAAATTAAAAAAAGTCTGTAACTCCCCCTTTTTTCTAAAGTACATAATCTGAGTTTTAGCAGCATTAATCTCCATTCTCCATTTATTACACCAACCATGGACAATATTCAACAAACTCTGGAGATTGTGTTCAGTTTCCGCAAGGAGGACTATATCACCTGCATAACAAAGAATACAGACCGTAATATTACCCAGCCTGATGCCGATATCGGCTTGCTTGATCTCAGTAATTAGATCGTTTAAAAATAAGGCGAAAAGCATGGGAGAAAGAGTGTCACCCTGTTTCACTCCAAATGGAGTTGGAAACCAACCAGTCTTAAAGTCATTAACCTGAACACATGCTGTTGGTTTTGGTAAAATGCTTCTATGGTTTTATAGTATTTACCATCTACCCCAGCCTTTAATGTATTGTAGACAATATGTAGGCTGTTTTTAAATGCTCTGATGTAATTTTTTACATATTTGTACCTTACGGATAGGGCTTTTGTTTAGGTTTCAGAATATGAGACGTGGGTTTTATTTCTATAGTTTTATTATGTCATTATGGGGTGGGTTTTTTTTTTTTCTTTCATTGTTCCATCTACCTGCCCTGGGACTACAGGTGGAAAATAGCAGCTTTGCTAAACCTGGCACAATGCATCTCTCCTGGTTTTATACAAGGTTAATGTTTTTAATTGTGCACAGTCCCTGTTTAAATAAATAAATTACAAATTACAAATAACTTAAATCAGAGAAGGTCGTGGTTTATACAATCAAAGGCTTTTTGAAAGTCTATAAAACAACGGAAAGTAGGACTCTTCTCCAGAATTCTTGCATAAATTATAGTGGACAAAGAATATATGTGGTCAATACAGGATCTATTTTTTCGATAGCCATTTTGTTCGTCTGCCAACAAACCAAAAGTTTCCAAATAATAAAGTAGCCGCCAATTAGGAATACTGGAGTAAAGTTTATAGACACAGCTGAGTAGGCTTATCCCTCTATAATTCAGGGGAACTCTAGGATCATTATTTTTAGATTTGGGAATGGGTTTTATTATAGAGCTAAGCCAGACAGTAGGGACCACACTGGACTCAAAGCAAATAAAAATAAGTTTGCTAAAAATTTGAAACAACTGGGGCACTTTTAATAATTCAATGGTCAGATTATCACAGCCAGAGGCTTTTTTCAATTTAAGATTCCGAATTGCCCAGCTGACTTCCTCATCTGTGATACTAGTATTTAGGAACTGATTAACAAAATAACCTGGCCGCTCCATATTTTCTTCCATATCATTTTTTTGACCAACAATCATTTCAAGAAAACAGTTATCCCAGCCATCTGAACAGATACTTGCCGAAAAAAGAGAGCCAAACTCTGCTGCCCATTTTTCAAATACTAACTCAATATCAACGGTAGAACTTCCGTTCTCAAGCATCACTTCCAGTGGAATAGTTGTAACTCTTTTAGGACCCAAGTTATTAATCAAATTCCAAAACATCTGAGGATTATTCGTTCGCAAATCTTCAATTTTTAAAGCCTGCCCCCTCTCATATTTCCTTTTGCGGGCCCGCAACTGTTTATCAAAATTATATTGTCTTAACTTAAGCTCATTTCCTAGTAGTCATTTTCCCCTTAAATCCTTATAATACCACTTTAAAAATCTTTTTTCCGCAGCCCTCATGTCCATCCACATTCCTTGAAGCTCATTGTCCCAATGGGGTTTAAATTTCCTTGAGGGACCACCTTTCTGGGCAGAGTATGACTTTTCACAAGGCTCAAGCTTTTTATAAATAAACTGACAAAACTCATCGTACCAATTATCCATTTCACTCTGATACTGAACTTGACATAAATTATCTTTAAGATCATTAAGCATACACTGACATTCATTGGATGAGAAAAAATAAGGAGGAATTTTCCCAATATGTTTTGGTGAGAGTGGACAAGTGGCCGTTACTTCAGGGGAATCCAAAATATCTGTAACAGAGCCCCCACCTGCTTGAAAGGATAGGACCAAAACAGAATGATTGGGTACTTTACAGCGATCTCCTAGCAGGTTAAGACAGCTGGAACCTCCCCACTCTAACAGCTCATTGGGGCTGTCAACACTCAACTCCAAACAGTTACTTAGACATTCGTGCAGACTGATTATAAGTCATTCCATGCCAAGTGGAAACACACCTGGGCCATCATGGTCTTGGATTTTACTTTGACTTTGTCTATTTTTTCATTTTGGCCCAAATAATGGATATCTCTGATTTTTTTTTTTTTTTTTTTTTTGCAAACTGCCCTCTGGTATTGGTTTTATGGACCTTTGAAGAAATGCCCTGTAGGGGGCGCTTCTTAAAACATGATGTAGAAAAACTCTTATATCTCTGGCTCCATTACTGATACAAGTACGGGGTTTGGATGGATTTCAAACAGTTTGAAGTTGGGCAAATTTGAGATTTTTTCCACTTTTTTGAGCCTTATTACTCACCAATTACCGGTCATACTGAAGAAGCGACAAAAGAAACTTTTTATTTCAGATGGATCATTGACACTTTTATTAAAAAATTAAATCAGAACATAATAGTTTATCAGATTAACCCTTTCAAAGTTGCTTACAACAGAAAAAGTCACAAGTTCAAGGAGTCTGTCCATCCCCGGGAAAAAGTTGCATCATAATGAATTTGCATCTGTTGCATGTCAGGTGACCTGAATTATACTGGAAAGCACCATCGGTCCAGTATATAGGCTTTTTTCACCACAAAAACAGACAGAAAAAGTGAAAAATCTCCAACTTGCCCAATCACAGTTTGCATGGAAAAAAGAACAGATACAACCATTGTAAATGATGGTGGTGCTAGAGGAAGCCTCATATTACAAATCCATCCAAACCCCAGACCTGTATCAGTAATAGGGCCAGAGATATAAGGGTTTTTCCACAGCATGTTTGGAATAGCGCCCCCTACAGGCCATTTCTTCAGAGGTCCATAAAACCAATACCAGAGGGCAGTTTGCAAAAAAAAAAAAATCAAAAAAAAAATCAGAGATATCCATTATTTGGGCCAAAATGAACAAACAGACAAAGTTAAAGTAAAATCCAAGACCATGATGGCTGAGGTGTGTTCCCACTTGGGATGGAATGACCCTAATAAGGTCACTACAATTGCAAAGAATATCAATATCAGGTTTTCAGCTCAAATAAAGTAACCCACACAATGTTCAAGCGGGTTTCTTTATTTCCAGCACATAATAGTACATTGCCATGTACATTTCAATGCAAAGAAAAACAATGATTTTTACAACTTTTTAGGCCAGCATTTTTGGCGGGAAACAGGCCTATATACTGGATTTTTGGGCCATAGCAGTGTAATTCAGGTCATTAGACACTGCTCAGGTGCAAAGTGGTGTCAGTGCAACTTTCCCCCGGGGGCGACCCAGGCCCTTAAACTTGGGCACTATGATCTTAATTTCCATGGCATTCATCATTGATATAAGCAACCTTTAAGATTGTCAGCCAAGAGCAAGGTCAAGGATCAAGCCAACTTCCAGATCTGTATCTGTCATAGAATCAAAGATATAAGACTTTTTCTACAGCATGTTTTGAAAAGCGCCCCCTACAGTCCATTTTTTCAGAGGCCCATTTGTGGAAAAAAATTGGAGATACCCATCATTTGAGTTCAAATGAACAAATATATAAAGTTAGAGACAAATCTGAGACCATGATGACCCAAAAGGTACCTTAAGCATTTTCCACTTGGCATGGACTGTGGACTGTCACATATATATTTTAAATATAAAAATTGTGTACTGTTTATGAATATACACACACACGCGCGCGCGCGCGCACGTAATATCTATATCTAATATCTCTCCCATTCATTGAACCACCACACAAATGTTAGTCAAGTTAGCTAGTCTTCGATAAAGTTAAATATACTAACAATCCCCTGCTATTACAGCTCATGATAACTTATATTCTAATTTCACTTACCTTGTTACATTACAGTAACTTTATCATCGGGCTCCTTCTTTGTATTGTATTGACCGATCCCAAGCCCCGCCTCGCATTGTTACTGTTGCTAGGTCGGACAACTAACCAGGAAACTTCAGCCTTGCCTGAGTTCAAAACAACAAGCACCGCAGCGCCGGTTCCGTTCACTGATGTGTTGCATGCGAGCCGGTGTTATTTTGGCATCTACATTTTGTCTCCCTAAATATGTGCTTTTTGGAGGATGAAAAGCGGCACACTTACTAATGGGAAGATCGAAATGTGACTCGGTGTCAACGTTTAAGTGCGAGCAGAAAAGTTAAGTTAACGTGACTGAGGCTTTTAATGACCCTCTAATAAGATATGTGCTTGGAAGTTTTCCCCGTTATAAGTAACGTCGATGAATGTCCGTGTACGTTATCAAATTACTCTCTGGTTTCCTCACTTCATTGTACCCTGGTTGAGCATATTTGCCGTCAACCGAATTGTATTGAATCATATGACTAATGCCAATGTTGCTAAAAGGAAGCGCTAGTTAACACGGGATACTCTTTTCCTCAGCTTCATCTTTGCCCCTGTCCCATTAAAACATTGCTTTCAGAAATGATAACTGCACAGCACGGATCGAGGAAACAGAACTTTTTCTCCTGATTTCTAACAGCCAAGCCTTTCTCCCCTCCTTGTCTTTTTGAACTCTGTATAAACAGACAAAGCGACTTGTCCACTGTTTTAAATATTATTCAGGTAAGAAGTATTGTTGTTGAATGTCAGTTAAAACCAGCTAGCTTGTTCGCCACCTTGTTCATTTTATTAACTGCTCAGTTAATGCAGTCCCCGCGACAGTAAGGGTACCAAAGTAGCTCGCTGGTGACCGTAATCAGTCGCTTGCGTTTGTTGTTAGTCAGCGGTCTATTCAAGTCAATGGGACGGCTAATTAGCTTGCTAGCATGAAACGTTTTATTACAGACCTTTAGATGAATATTGCAGCAAAAAGCATGAGAATACAACTGCGTAGGTTTACTTGATAAAAGCGCCTTCTGTAATATTCTTGTGTCGTACATTGTAATTATCTTGTGAGATTTGTCGCCAATGAAAAAGACACTAATTTCACAACTGTTTCAGATCTTTTCTTAACTTAGTTTAGGAATACATTAAAAAGCTTATTATGATTTTGGAAATGGAATAAAAAAACACGCCTTTAACACGGTTGGCATATCGAGCGTCTGTAACATGTTACATCGTTTTACCATCGTCATAAACCCAAAATGCCTGGTTTGACGGCTGCTTGAGGTGAAAGTTGTCCGAAGTTCGGTCAGACCACTGCTTGCCCCATTGTGACGTAGCCGAAAGTGGGCGGGGCTTGGGATCGGTCAATTGGAAAGCCTCAGCCTGCAACGTTAGTTTCTCCAACCTGTCTGTCATCTTTTTGAGCCGCAGTGTCACTCGAACCGGTGTTCTGACAATTTGTGCTGCCTCGTCAAAAAGTGCTACCGTAATGCAAATCGATCGTAAAGTATTTGTTTTCGCCTTAATATTGCAATATGAATCAGTCTACAGTAGTAACTTTGTTATTTGCTAGCATGTTATAACATAACAGATGTTACAATGTGTTGGACAAGTTTGTTCAAAAAGATACATGCCGCATGCCATTATCATCTAATTTCTGCATTTTCAAGAAACCCCAGCCAGTACATGCAAATATATATACGCTTACAAGTCGAAAGGCGCACTGAAAAAAAAATGTGCTTTCATGATTTTCGAAGATATTTAAAGAGGAACTATGTAAGTTGGTCGGAAATTGCTTGCTTTTTCGTTGGTTTGGTAATTTTTTTCACTCTCCAGCTCCCCCTATAGTTCCGGTGTGCAAATTTCACACAACGGTCGTAAAAATCTCAGCGCAACCACCTCCTCCACCCCCCAGTCCATGTGCATTGGGTCAATGACGTGACATCGTCCGAGTGCACTACTTTGGTTTAAAATAATTTACAAGATTCATAATAACCATCATTTTATTCTATAAAACCTGTTTAATTTGAACATATTTCCAGTTTATCATAAAAATGATATATATTTTATGTTTTGCCATCTCAAACCCTCAAAATGTCAGGTGGTGCAACCCTCCGAGCGAGTTAACACTATGTGAAATGTATTAAATATGAATTAATATAATATTAATATGGGGGCATAACTTTATATTGAAAACCTTTCAAATAAACAAAGTTTATTAGTTGAATTGTTCTTAAATTGTTTGGAAAACCAAAATACCCGCCCCTTACAATAAAGAATCCATAAGTAACTTTTAATACCCAGCTCAATTACAAAATAGTAATGTTTTAGGCAGAGTAGACACTCTCAGGTATAAAAAAAAAAAAAAAAAAAAATCACTTCGAAAAGAAGAGGAAAGTGTGTTTTTTTTTTTTTTTTTCCAAGAAACTTTGGTTGAGCCACCTCACATTTTTTGGCTGGTGAAATTGCAAATACAGTCTAAAATTGTGCTAAAACCCTGTAAATGTTGTGCAACCATTAAGACTTCTTTAATTCTTGTTAATATCTAAATGCCCTGTGATAGTAGTAATGGTTCGCTGGACGTTTTATTTGATGACGTCCAGCATGAAATCAAAAGCGTTTTAAATGGTCACTCATGTAAAGCACATCATTATTGGTGGGGATTTTAACACAGATATGAGGCGACGTAATTCTCCACATACTGTATCTCTCATTGATTTTTGTCGACGTGAATTTTTGTCTATATGTACCGATCTTGATGTTGCCGAATCTATTGATTATACACTTGAATCCTCGCTTGGTCATAGATCTGTTATCAATCATTTCCTTGTGTCACAGAATCTAACTGATTGCGTGACTAGTTATGGCGTAGCTACGACACGATTGCGACAACCTGTCTGACCATTGTGCTATCTGTCTGAGCCTAGATATACCCATAGAGTATATACCAAACAAAGTCAAGCCGGCTAATCGTCCTCATGTTGTATGGCGCAAAGCGACTGATGAGCACATCTTAAATTACAAGTTTGTACTCCATAATAGACTGAGAAATATCAATGTTCCACAAAGCTCTGTTGGCTGTACTGTCTCGATGTGTCAAGCATCGTCATGATATTGATATGTACTAAAATGCCATTGTTAAATCTTGTCTGTTGGCCAGCTCTGAAACTATACCCATTTCATCTAATTGTAAACCAGTCGCGGGCTGGTCGGAATATGTGAAACCCTATAAAGAGAGGTCTGTGTTTTGGCATTGGCTATGGAAAGAAAACGGTTGTGCTCGTCATGGTATGCCATATGACATTATGCTGAGAACTCGCGTTGATTACAAACGCATGTTTCGTAGAGGTATTAGGTCGCAAAACAAACTTAAAATGGAACTCATGGCTTCAGCTCTGTTGTCAAATAACGCGCCTGATTTCCGGCTAGAGGTGAAAAATGCGTCTAAGTCTGTGAACAGTGTCGCTAATATCGTAGATGGTGCCCATGGTGATGGGGATATAGGCTCTGTTTTTCTAACGAATTACAAATCTTTGTATAGTAGTGTGCCCTATGACAGAAATGAAATGTCACGATTGAATAATAAGGTGAATGATGGTATTATGTCTACATGTAACTGTGATTCCTGTGATGAGTCTCATGTCATACTGACTACTGATGTTCAGGAATACTATTCAGAAACTGAAACTGTTTAAAGGTGACGCCAACTTCGCACTTTGTTCGAATAATTTGATTTATGGCTGTGATGGATTACATGTGTATCTTGCTTCATTGTTCACTGCCATGTTGCATCATGGTTATGTACCCCCGGATATGAACCTGTCTACCTTAGTTCCGATACCTAAGAGTAACAAGAAATCTGTGAGTAACAGTGATAATTACCGTGCTATCGCGATTGGTAGTGTTATTGGAAAAGTTCTTGATAATATTATTCTGTTTAGGAATCTTGACAAGCTTTGTACCTCTGAATTACAATTCGGCTTCAAGGCTAAGAGTTCCACTACTAATTGCACCTTTGTTTTAAATGAAATAGTTGATATGTATGTTAGGAATCACTCAGCTGTGTACCTTGTACTATTAGATGCCTCTAAAGCATTCAACAGGGTCCACTATTGTAAACTTTTTGAGGAACTGATTGGTAGGAATCTGTGTAATAAAACTATGTTATTATTGAATATGTATTCTACCCAGCGCCTCCGAGTTAAGTGGGGCCGCCATGTCAGTGATGCCTTCCTCTGTTTAAATGGTGTAAAACAAGGAGGGGTACTATCACCAATTTTATTCTGTATTTACATGGATGTTTTGCTATGTAAACTTGCCCAGTCTGGTTATGGTTGTCATATAGGACGCCATTTCTGTGGTGCTTTGAGTTACGCCGATGACTTGACTTTGATTTCTCCATCTAGATGTGGTATGAAAGGATTGTTAAATATTTGTGATGAATTTGCCAAGGAATATTGTGTCATTTTTAATCCCTCAAAGAGTGCCAGTGTATCATTTAATTGTAATCCTGGTACTTCATTCAAAATTTGTGATGTTCCCATCAAGCAAGATGACTCCGCTGTACATCTCGGTCATATTATGGGTCATGATTGCAACATCAGGAACATTAATCAAGGGATCAATCACCTCATCTCCAGCTCTAATACTATGTTGGCTAAATTTAATATGTGTGCCTCGAGTACAAAGGCCAGGTTATTCCAAACATATTGTACCTCTTTTTATGGCTCGGTGCTGTGGAATTTCAATAGCAATCATATTCAGCGTTTCTATGTTTCATGGCATAAGGTGTCGCAGCGTATTTGGCGTGTCCCTTATAATACACACTGCAGTATACTTCCCTCTCTTATGTCTGCTCCTAGCATTGAAAATCAGTTACTGTGTCGGTTTGCCATGTTTATGTGCAATATTGCTAATGGTGTTAACAATTTAGTTAATCTGTTTTACAAGGGGCTTATGTTTAGAAAATCATCACCAGCTGTCAACATGAGACATCTTATGTTCAGATTAAGGGCTCTAATTTCTTGGCGCAGTGCAGGGTGGCGCAGCGTGGCGTAGCCCACGCAGTGGTAATTTTGTCCGGTGCAGCCCGCGCAGTGGTAATTTCACGCGGTGCAACACCGTGCACTGCCACTTTGGCAATTTGGTGGACGGCCGTGCCCCGAGATGGGTGTGGCGGCTTCGTAGGGGGAGGTGTCACATATTCATCATGATGCAGTGACAATTTCGTGGATAAAGGTTCCGCCGAAAGTGCGCAGAGCTCGCCAGCTCCAACCTGGTTTACTTTCTGTGCAGTGGTAATTTGGCTGACCGGCACACAGTGCGCACACGTCACTGAAACCTCACAGGCAGGTTTCCAGAAGTCAGGCACATTTCAATGCAATAAATAATTACAGCAACCACCATTTAATGTAACTATCTGAATCAGCACGGTATCTATATCGATTGTCCTGATGTCAGATCAAAAGAGAGAGAGAGAGAGAGAGAGAGAGAGAGAGAATGTGTGCATGTGGGCGCGTGAGTGCGTGTGTAGGCTATGTGGGTATGTGTCCTTCAGCTGCTTTCACACCGGACTCGAAACTAATTTCTCGCGCGACTGATTACATTCAAAGTCAATGCAAAGACTTTGCATTGACTTTGAATGTAACCTGTCGTGCGAAAAATTTGTTTCGCGTCCAGTGTGCAAGCGGCTTAATACTATTATTGTCGCTTAGGTTTTATCGTTTTTAGTGGGGGAAAGGAATATAGCCTGATTGCTATGATCTCGTACTGAGATAAGATCACATATTGAAAATAAATGTGTAACGTACCTTGCATTGTTGTCCATGCATGTTAATCCCAAAACTTTAAGCAGCAACAGGGTGTAATAATAGGAACACGCTATCCATGGTTTCTCTTCCCAATGATGCAGGCAGAAGAGATAAATGAGCAACTGTCGTATTTCATTCCAACTTCATAAGTTTGAATGATCTGACGTAGTTTCGTTTTGAAATTCCATTCAAGTTCGCTAATGGTAATATTTCGCGAATGCCCTAGCTAGCCAGCTAACTCATATTTCTAATGCTTAATATAGACGTAAGCGGTGCAGAAAACATGCCTGAAGCAGCAAAGTAAAATAGAACATTCACGCATCATGCAGATATAGGACAGAGGCTTCTTTATTCCAATTTTAAAGGTGAGGAGAGGAGCCCATTTGATTGGTGAAGATTTGACTCGGCTGTGTTAAACCCACTCAAGGCTTCTCTCCTCCCTCTTTGCCACTTTCGCCGGCAGGAGGGACAGAGGCAGGACAGAGAAGTACTTGCGCCGGGCTGAACCGGGCACGAAATTGCAAAACATGCCTGGATACACCCCGTTGGCGTGGCGCTCCCCCCATTCGCCGCGCCTGCGCCTGGTCAATGAATTTATAGCCCTAATTGTCAATACTCTGTGCTGTGACCGTTCTGCTTTGAAATGCAGTTTAAAAGGTGATTGTAATGATGAAATTGCCATGTGTATTGGCAAACTTTGTGATATAAGGGATGGCCTGCGAGTATGCAACTTTGAAATGAATGATATTGTATGTATGATCACTTCACGGGCATGTATGTAAAGCTTACAACTATTGTACTTAATTAATGCTTCCCCTCCCTTTGCTGTACTTCTTCTGTGCGAATAAATTATTATTATTATTATTTAAACATACTCTTCCAACTTCAAATAAATGTATTCTGTTCACTTTTAAAGATTTATTAAAAAAAACATTTTTAAAAGGCTTATTTGTCATTGACCCATTTGTTTACAACGAAGCCGGCGAGAAGGCAGTCCTGAAACGATGTCTACCGAGGTCTGTAACCATATATATCACAAGTTTTATGTTGTATATCTGTCATAAACAAAACAATTACGGGAAAAAGAAAAAGACTAAGGATAACTGCGGCTTTTTTGTTTATGTTTTCTGAGTTTTTTTTTTCCTCAGCACCGTTACTTACCAGACGTAATGTTTTCGTAACACGCTGTCATTCTTTCCTTTATAATATTGACTAGGTTAGGCTATGAGAGTGAGTGTATTTTACATTTCATTCAATGTCAGAGAAGATGAGTCAACATAATATAAGCCTACACATTTTGCACTGTCTTTGCTCACTGACGACTTGTAGCTAATGCAAACAGAAAATGCAGACTTTTTATGGCATCGGGCTCTAAATTCGTTGACCAGGCGCAGGTGCGGCGAATGGGCGGAGCGCCACGCCAACGGGGTGTATCCAGGCGTATTTTGCAATTTCGTGCCCGGCGCAAGTAATCCTCTGTCCCGCCTCTGTCCCTCCTGCCGGTGCAAGTGGCAAAGAGGGAGGAGAGAAGGCCTGAGTGGGTTTAACACAGCCGAGTCAAATCTTCACCAATCAAATGAGCTCCTCTACTCACCTTTAAATGTTGGAATAAAGAAGCCTCTGTCCTATATCTGCATGACGCGTTAATGTTGCATTTTACTTTGCTGCTTCAGGCATGTTTACTGCACCGCTTACGTCTATATTAAGCATTATGAATATGAGTTAGCTGGCTAGCTAGGGCATTCGCGAATTATTACCATTAGCGAACTTGAATGGAATTTCAAAACGAAATTACGTCAGATCCCAGCAAACATGAGATGTCTGCCCGACGTGCAGATCATGTCTATATCACGTTATATACGTCATGTGCAAGTCGGGCAGACGTCTCATGTTTGCTGGGATCATTCAAACTTATGAAGCTGGAATGAAATACGACGGTTGCTCATTTATTTCTTCTGCCTGCATCATTGGGAAGAGAAACCATGGATAGTGTGTTCCTATTATTACACCCTGTTGCCGCTTAAAATTTTGGGATTAACATGCATGGACAACAATGCAAGGTACGTTACACATTTATTTTCAATATGTGATCTTAACTCAGTACGAGATCATAGCAATCAGGCTGTATTCTTTTCCCCCACTAAAAACGATAAAACGTAAGTTACAATAATAGTATTAAGCGCTTGCACACTGGACGCCAAAACAAATTTTTTTGCACAGATTACATTCAAAGTCAATGCAAAAGCGCGAATACATGCGTCGACGCGTGTATTGACGTCTTTGCATTGACTTTGAATGTAATCAGTCGTGCGAAAAATTTGTTTCGCGTCCGGTGTGAAAGCAGCTGAAGGACACATACCCACATAGCCTGCACACGCACTCACCCGCCCACATGCACACACATTTCTCTCTCTCTCTCTCTCTCTCTCTCTCTTTGATCTGACATCAGGACAGTCGATTATAGATTATATATATATATATAGATTATAGATTATTATAGTCGATTATAGACAGTCGATTATAGATACTATAATTTCTGTGCTGATTCAGATTGTTATATTAAATAGTGGTTGCTGTAATTATTTATTTCATTGAAATGTGCCTGACTTCTGGAAACCTGCCTGTGAGGTTTCGGTGACGTGTGCGCACTGAGCGCCAGTCAGCCAAATTACCACTGCACAGAAAGTAAACCAGGTTGGAGCTGGCAAGCTCTCTGCACACTTTCGGCAGAGGCTTTATCCATGAAATTGTCACTGCTTCATGATGAATATGTGACACCTCCCCCTACTACGCCGCCACACCCATCTCGGTGCACGTCGTCTACCAAATTGCCAAAGTGGCTGCGCACGGTGTTGCACCGCATGAAATTACCACTGCACGGGCTGCACCGGACGAAATTACCACTGCGTGGGCTTCGCCACGCTGTGTCACCCTGCGCTGCGCCAAGAAATTAAAGCCCATCGTGTCTTCATATTATAGTGTGCTTTATTATGTAGCGTGTCTGCAATGCAAAAGTCTGGTGAGGGTGAGAATAATGAATACTCTGGTTATGGAAATAGTGAAGCCCAGGTGAATACAAAGCGTTTTTACATGGCGTTTTTACACGGCTTGGAGATACAGGAAAGCTACTAATGTTACTCGAGGCATTCCCACATCGAGGCATGTTGTAACACGCTCTTCTAGTTGCTCTGCTAACGAATCTTGAACTACACAATGTAAATAGCGAACTGCACAAAACTCGCAAAACCTAGATTCGGATGACAAAGTTATGTGGCTCATAGTAAATTTGCACTCCTGGGGCAGAAACAGGATGATGTAGTAAAATAAATAAACGTACAGCTCCGTGACAAACAAACATGTTTACCGGTAACTATGCAAACATCTCTGCTAGCTAACAAGCATCAAGCACCACTCATACAATAATCGCGCAAAGGCCTTTACAAACAACTGCAAACATGAAGAGTGGGCAACGACATATGAATACAAGGAATACATACATTTTTTCGCAACGATACTTACAAGTGCAATAGCAACAACGCCAGGTCGGCATCTAATTTGCATGCTTCATTCTCCTTGAGCTCTCTCCATTCTGAAAAAGCTTGACCAAGATTGACTCGTGTCTGACTTCTCGCTCGGTCAGACACTTGTTTTCTCTTCCTCGCCTCCTCTGACAATGGCCACCTCTTCTTTTTCGCCGGCTCCGCCATCATAGCACCAGTGAAGCGAAGCTATCTTCCTTTTATTACTAGCCGGGGAGTGTGTTTGTCTCGTACTGTAAAGCAGTTTGTTTCTCGCGATAGCTCCATCTAGCGATGAGATTTGGGACACTGGGGCGGTGGACCTGATCTTGCAAGGTCGGTTTTTCAGCCCGGATACGCTAGAGAGCAGGCAGATAAGCCCCATTCTGCCCATAACAAGTCGCTTAACCATCACAGTGACTCCGAGGCACAATAATTACGGCCGAAATCCTGCATAGTTCCCCTTTAAGATGTGAGTGGAGAAACAGAGCCCAAGATTTTCGGTCTGCGCAAGCGCAGAACCGCGAAGTAGCATATTTTGATAGGTAGCGAAAATTGACAGAACACCGGCAGTAGTTTCAGGGGCAAGTCGGGCAACTTTATGAAAACACTGAAAGAGTGTAGTCTACCGTTGATTTCGTTTCATACTTTATCTCCTTAGGTTATTCATTCACATTTGAGCAGAGAATGCCCGCCAAGCAAGTTTGTCGCTGTAGCCTGGCAACGGATCACAGACTCACTGGCGACGGAAGTCCCAGAGGTCCAAAAGTCGGTGCTTCAATCCAAACACAGACAGGGTCCGGGCTGAATTTAATTAATAAACGCGTTAAAGCTCAGTTACAACTGGGGCGCCCCGGTGGCTCATCGGTCTGGGCGCGCGTGCCGTGGGGGCTGTGTCCTTCCCGCAGCGGCCTGGGTTCGATTCTGGCTTGGGTCGTTTGCTGCATGTCTTCCCCCCATTCTTCTCCCCGGCCTTCCTGTCTCTCTGCACTGTGTGGCTATCAAATAAAGGAAAAATTCCCAAAAAATAATCTAAAAAAAAAAAAAAAAAGCTCAGTTACAAAATGATGTTGCTACGTATCCTCGCACATTTTTAAGAGGGTATGCGCAAATCATTGACATTTTCCAGTGGGTATACAGCGTATACCTGCGTATCACATAGACTACACCACTGCATAGAACTGCTGCCCGGCAGGAATCTCATTAAGCTAGGTGCGGAAGTTTAGTTCGATCAGTCTTTCAACGTGGGTTTTGGCAGATTTAATAAAAATATTTTTAAACTTGTCGCTGTTCTTCAGCTCTCGTTTCATGCGCAACACATCAACCTTTTCTCGTACCGAGGAAAACTCAACCTTAATCACACCGGGCCGCCCCCCCCCGATCTCTCAAACTCTCTGCGGCCACCACACCTGGTTGAATCTCTCGGCCCAGGCCATGGGAGAGCAACTCCGCAACCACGCCCAGCACGTTTTCCTCCTCCTCGTATTTTATACCTGAAATGATGACCGATACATCGGGATCAAAGTGAGAGTTCGCTTTTGTTTGCACCCGGTCAAGTTTAGCTTCCATTTGGTCTATTCGGGCCACCACATGACCAATCTCCATATCCAGGTTGCCTTGCATTTCCTTTATTTTTTGGGCGAGTTTAGCTTTCAAGCAGTCAATATTTTTATTAACTAAATTTGTCATAGAATCGCGCAGGCCATCCACCTTGGTATTCAATTGTTTCTCAAAAGACGCTTTTAAATTATCCATCTTGGAATTAAGCTGCCTCAACTCCTGCAGCACGCTTGACATGTTGCCATCACCAGCGTTTCTTGTAGTCGCACCTTCGGTCAGCATTTTGAGCGCTCTGCACTCTTTGCCCAGATTTTCTTTTGTTAAGAGTTCTTTTTAAACTCTGTTCTTTTGTTAATTAGTCCAAAATTCGAAATAAAGTCCAAATTCTAAATAAATTACACCAAACCATCAGAGCACACCAGCAGCAGCTGTCGACATGTCCGCCATCTTCTCCAGTATTTCGCCTGTTTCAGATACAATTGTTAATATAACTAGGTAGTGCGAACAGTTGCTTGTATATACAGGAATAGGAGATCAAGCAATTTTTTTCTGCTTTGCAATTTTTTAATGTAACGTGTTCTCATGGACCTGCCCTGCGAAAAGAACGGTCTTTGCTGCCCTAAATGTGCTCTCTTGGAGCTGGTTTAAGCGACTGTAAAAACGACAATACCGAAAATTCTTTCACTGAGTTTGACGTAGAAGAATGAGATTTGTCTAACAGTCATATCAATCTTAAGCCGAACGTTGATAATGCTGAGGCCAGGAAAAGTCCAGCAGAAGGCAGAATTGAACCGCAATACCGCTATGCCACAATTTCGCTGAGCCATTTGAGTTAATGCTTAAAGCATTTGGTCCAACAGAGATTTTAGCTAAGGCATCTCTTACATACTACTGCGTCTACCTCAAAGATAGTAATTCCAATCTACAAAATGGAGATGCCATACTAAAGAGAAGAGCCTGCAGAGCAAAATATGTCAAAATTGAGTATGTAGTGCCAAAAATGTGGGAGCAAGAGCAAGTCACAATGGCAAGTGTTTTTCAACTTTCCAACCGGAATTTTCTGTCTAATTTAATAAAGGAATTAATGGAGTTTTGGTTTGTGCTCCCATTGCTTTTGGGCTCATACTGTCAAAACCGTCTGTCCGATTGCTTGCATAGTTACATTTTCGTGACCAGCACAACTTTTGCTACAACTTGGATATAAAAATATTTATGTGGAGTGAAAACTGTGGGAGTTGGAGCAAGTTGAAGGGAAGACTTCTTGACGATTTTACAGCTGTTCGCCACTCTAGCAGTGACGTCACCACGCTGTAAGTTCCCAGAATGTATTGTAACAGAAATTATTTTAAAAAAATTATAACTAAAAAATTATAAAAGTTATGGAAAATTTGAACAGTGAAGAAGTTATACAAGCTTAACTTAACATTTTGCAGTTTGAAAGACATTTCTAGCTAAAAGTATGACAGAGTAAAAAATTAGCAGAAAATAGCTGAATCTACTGAATCAGCACAAAAGTGGCTTGATTTAATAGGACTCCAAAAAATTACTTTTAAATTTAAATATCTAATAAAAAACTAAAAAGAAAATCAAAAATCTGTACAGATGCAACGTAATTCAGAACAAGCTGATTTTTTTAAAGTTTGAATGGAATCAACAGCTTAAATGGTGTAGGAGGAGTTCGTTGGCTAAAATTAGGCAGAAGCAGAAAAAGAAGAAGTAAGAGAATAGTGTGCTGCTTCTGCTGAAGCAAGCACACAATTATCTTCTCATCTTAATTACTTCGCTAAAAACCGACTACCTGTCCCGATCCGATTCATTTTCTCTCTAAACTGACAGCAAGACATCCGGAACTCTCTGAAGCCTTTCTCCAGATTTTCTTGAATATTCTCTCCCTCTACATCTGTTATGCCCGGTATCTCCCGAGCTGCATACACCACAACTCTGATACCTGCTTTTTGTTGCCATTTCGCTGGCACAGTTCAACACCATTGCTATGAAAGATAAAAACGGTCTCCTTTCCGTAAGTAATTCTTTGTCACGTCCGTTTTCTGTAATCACCATCCCCACCGTGCTCTGTGCTTCTGTCAACCTGTCCCCTTTTCCACCCTTATGCTCTTAATAAGCTTCTGCTTATGGTATTTTACTTTGTGACCGTGCCTGTTCTACCTCACACTCGAATTTCCTTCTTTCACACTCCTTTGCACCTGTCTCGTGATTTCACAGACAGTGATGGCATACGGCTTTTTCTTTTGACAATGCTCACTCCTCCTCAATGCAACCCCTCTCTGCCACATCCTCTACATCTGAACTCTCTTATCATGCACTCTGCCACCAGATTCACGTTTTCTAAGCTCCAATAACACCATAACAGGACCCTTTCTACTGGTGGAGATTTCAACTCTGAAGTTCGATCTGTTTAAAACACGTTTTACGCTTCCAGTATTGAAACAGGTTTGTAACGCCATCTTGGAACTTCAGTCACATGCACCACAGAAGGTGTTGAGTGCTAGTGGAGATTGTTTTTGGCAATGACGTTTGAGAGATGTACTGTTAAACTAGTAAGCTAAATGGATATTTGGAAATTCGAGGATTCAGAGCGCTATTGTAGTGCTTTAGCCAAAGGATACAAATAATGCAAGCTGGTTTGTCATTGCTCATGATCATAGAAGACAAATGCCTTCTATGATAATAGGCGATAGGCAAACCACTTTACATTATGCATATCTTTCAGGTAAAGCGCTAAAATATTGCTTTGAATCCTCAAATTTCCATAGAAAACCCTTTAGTACAGAAAGCATGATGCCTGAGTGACAAAAATATATTGAAGCATACTGTTCATGAGTTGTCAAGTTATAGTATTGCCTTCATGTTATTAAATAGCTAAGCAAGGGGGACGGTTGCTCATGTTCTGTCATTGTGCTGTTGTGTACCTGGAGAAGAAGTTTTTTTCCCCCTGTTTAGTGAGTGGTAGTTCAGTAGGAGTACTGCTGCATGTGGCAGAGTCTTTAGCGTGACAGGTGTTCCCAACAGCTGACAAATCATTGTACAGCGTAGTCTCCGCCTACAATGACTAAGTTTGCTTGGATTAAACATACCGTTTGCACGAGCATCCCCTCTCCTGCGTTCTCCCAACCGGTCAGTCCTGGGCGAAATTCTATAAATGCAAAACAACAACCGATTTTCAAGGACTGAAGTTGACTGACTTGCATTCGAGCGGATTTACTTCCTTCAAAGTTGTTAGTAAGCATGCGTAGCAATAGTGACACAGCTTCTTTATCCATCATTGCCCCTTCTCGTTGCTTCCGTTTTACATTCAATTATCAATCCACTCCTACACACCCTTACTACCTTTACATTTCCAAATTCTTGTTTTATGAATTTACTGATGAAGTCCAGAGTTGCCAACTTTCATGTATTTGGTTATAGTTTTTGTGGCATATTCACTCTCCCAAGCTGTTGTCAACAATTATTCAATTAGCGCATATGCGTAATGACGGTGAAAGTAGGAGCTCAAATGCAACGATTTAGCAGGGCAAAAAGCTGGCGAAAGAGAGAAACCTAGCCACTTAGATTTCCAGAAGGGAAATAGGAAAATTAAACTCTCGCAGCAGAGTAATGCAGCTCAGCCAACAAGAGGCGGGTACTGAGTGAGGCGAGAGTCTGCAGACAGGGAGAAGGAAACCAGCTCTGCACGAAGCAAGGAAGCTTAAAAAAAAACCATCCAGAAGGATGAGAAAAACCTCCTAAGGCACCAAATACCGGTGCTAGAGCAGGAGAATAACTAGGAAGAAACTTCTGAAAAATCTTTCTCAGAATACTCTAACAATAACCGCGAAACAGTTAGCTAAATACTAGAGTAGTTCTTTCCTGGCTCTCGTGAAGATCAAAAGATAAGACACTCAAGTAAAGAGGCGTGGCGAACCTCCAGGTTATATAGAGTCAGAGACAGGTGCCGCCCATTGCCAATCAACCAGCCAGTGAAAAGAATTCGATGTCGTCCCTGACGAGAGACACAGAGAACCCTACACAAAAGTTTCCATAAACCATAACAGTATGTAAGAGATTCTAAGGCGGAATTGAAGTCCTAGTGCGTGGAGGTTTATCAGTTTAACATGCGTTACGGTGGGTTTCACCTCTAGTAACATGGAAATCAATTATGACTCCGGACTTCTCGCGCTTTTCTTTACTCAGGGGTTGGAAGCAATGGAATGGAACATTTCAAATGGTCTTATTTCAGTTTAACAATTTGAACGATTGTGAAACACATGCATTGCGTTGATTGAATAATAGCTGACTACAGCACGGGAACGTGAATATGCGAGTAAAACTCACGCCGAATGCGTGAGAGTTTGCAGCCCTGGAAGTCTCTGTCACTAAATACGCAATTCATTTCTTGACTTTTTCCAGCTAGTTTCATCCTTACTAAGAGCATTTCCTCCTACACTTCATTTTCATTTCTACCCTCCATCTGTCCCTTCAAACTCCATTTTTACGCAGCTTTCCAGCCCAACAACAACTCCTTGTGAGAATCATACCCATCGTACTCTGCCAATATGCTAAGACAGTTGTTTATAATTCATTGCAGGAAAATTGATTTGTGTCAGTGTTTTCACTGCAATGTTTTCTGTCATTAACATAATATGACAGAATAGATAAAAGGTCAGTCAAGGCTCATTGTTTTCAATCTCTATTGCAAAAGCAACAACAAAAAAATAAGAACAAGGGTCCTATGGCTTACTGGTAAGCAATTATATAGAGATGATACAAGTTATGAAAATTTGATGTGAAGTTTTTACCTTCAAAGCATCTGTGGTCAAGTTCAAGATCACTAAATGAAAGTTCACATACATGCATATGACCTCTGATATGCCTGTAATACAATCCTAAGCTCAGAAGAAGTCAGATGTTTACAGGTATCTGTAAACCAAGGCTCTATCTGAAACAATTTTGGTGATAAAAGTAATTGAATTTTCACAATAAAGTTTGGCCTATAAAAGTCACCGAGTTAAAGGTCACAAAATGAAAGTTCATATAAGACTTCCTATTAGTGTTCAATACAAATCATATTAACTTTATCTTCAATATTTTCAAGCCAAGAAGCCTTTGAAAATTGTAACATTGTGCTTGACCACAAGTTTGACCTTTCATGGTCATCTGAGGTTAACTTTAACATTGCCAAAATGTGGCTGTAATTCAAACTTAAGCTCTATCTGTAACCATTTGGCCTCCACAGGCTATTTTGCATATTCTCCATAAGACCCAAAGTTAAAGTACAGCGCCCCCACAAGACCTATTTCTGTCAAAATGGCACTTGGTTTATACATTGAGGGTACCAAGGTAAGTTGATTGCGTGATTTAAAAATACAGAATGTATTTGACAGTTTTTGAGCATTAATTTTTTGAAATTTTTATTTTTATGACTTATCTTTCAACATTGGGGCCAAAATTTCAGGGGCCCATAAAACTGGCAAAAATGATTCAATCAAAAATCTGAGGAAGAAAAAAGTCAAGAGATATGGTCTAGAAGTATGTAATGACACATTTACGGGAAAACTCATCTGGCCAAAAGGATACTAGCTTGGTGAATCCAGAGCACAGCTCTAAGAACATATTTCCGTTCATCCATTCACTTGGCATTAGCGAGAATGTTACTGTTGAAATGCTAGCAGACAAGAGAGACTATCGGTCATTTAAAGTCGGTGTACCTCAATCTGTGATAAAGTTTGTGCTTGACAAGGACATGTGGCCGAATGGAGTGGTTGTATGGCCCTTTCATGGAGCGAGCGTCTCATTGCGTGCTGCGGTTCATGAGTCTGGGCGAAGGGACTGGCATCGGCCGAGATCGAATGACTTTCACTCACGCCGTCAACTCGAGTTCAACACGAGAGGACGAGACTGTCATACCAGAAGGAATTTCGGAACGTGCACGATGTATATCAGGGGCAGCAGTCACCGGTACAATTATAAAACATTTTCCGGAGACGATTATACCTGTAGGGACTACTAAATGTCCAAGGGGTTTTTCTGGGAAGTCATCCATTTCCCTATGTGTGATAAATGCCAGGAGTTTAAAATCAGTTTCAAGTGTAAAAAATAAGTTGGTAGACTTGCGGCAAATGGTGTTAAGTGAAAATTTTGATATTGTGGGTGTGTCTGAAACCTGGCTCTCTAGTGACGTTGGAGATCAAGAAATCCTGCCTTTGGATTAATTTAGCATCCACCGTAGGGACAGGGTTACTGGTCGGGGTGGAGGTGTTCTTTTGGCAGTGAGTAAGGGTCTGTCTTCTGTCCGCAGACGGGACCTTGAGACTGATGGAAATAAAATTCTTGTGTGCGAACTTCAGGTTAATAATGCAAGTGAAAAAATTGGTTAAGTCATGTGTTACAGACCCCCCAAAAGATAAAGAGTTTGTAAATACGTTGAGGGTTGTCCTTAATGGTTGCAGAGCACAATTTGGTACACTGTGTGTGATAGGGGATTTTAACTACCCTGACATAGCCTGGGAGACGGTTTCTTCCCCCACAGGCGGTGCAGCAGGTGATTTTTGCAATTTGATTAGTCAGACGATGTTGTGGTTAACTTGTCAGTAATCCGACTCATAGAGAAGGAAATATTCTTGACCTTATACTGACGGATCGTCTGGAATTATTTTCTTCAGCAGTAGTATGGCCCTATGATTTTGATTCAGATCATTTTCCTGTTATTAATTTAAGGTTACATCTCAGCCCTGGTGCAGGAGTGTCCTGTGTGGTATAAAGTTATAAATCTGGAGATTACAATGAGTTATGTTCTTTTTTTAGATCAGAAGCTTGGAGTAAATTCGGTATTTTGTAATAGAATTGGGTCAAATAATGTCAATTTACTTTGGGAAGAGTGGGTGAGTATTTTGAAGGAAGGTATTGATCTGTATATTCCCAAGTTCACTATTCGTGACACCCATAGACCAAAATTGATAGATTCTGATGTTAAGCACCTGTCAAATCATGTGAAGTCCATTAGGCGTAAGGCAAAGAGGGTAAATACGCCCTCAGCCTGGAGTAAATTTAAGGCTCTTCAGCAAAGCTGAGAAATTTAAGCAGGTTAAAGTACAAGACTTATGTGGAGTCATTAGGTGAAAAGGTGAAAGTTAACCCTAAAAAACTATGGTCCTTCTATCGTTCAAAAACCAAGACTAACACAATTCCGCAGAATGTCAAAGTGGGTGATGAATGTAGTGCTGATGGTCAGGAAAATGCCAGAATGTTCAATGAACATTTTTATTCAGTGTTTTCCCATGACTCGTCTACTGTACTGCCTGATATTCCTCTAATTTCAAACCCTGATCTGGAATGTTTATATTTTCAGTTTGAAGATATTTTTGATGTGTTACGGAATTTGGATACCTCTAAGGCATGTGGTCCAAAAATGTTTCACCAAGGATACTGAAATTGTGTGCAGGGGTGCTGTGTCATTCTCTATGCAGGCATGTACCCTACCTGATAACTGGAAAATTGCCAATGTCGTGCCTATATTTAAAAAGGTCGACCGTGAAATGGTGTCAAATTACCGTCCAGTGTCACTGTTGTCCATGGTATCCAAGGTTATGGAGAGGCGTATATTTAACCAGATATCTTCTATTCTTCAACCCTTGACGCACCCATCTCAACATGGCTTCAGTAGGGGGCGGTCTACCAGTACCAGCTTCTAGAAGTTTTGCATAAAATAGGCCAGGTTTTGGATAACGGTGGTCAGGTTGATGTCCTTTATTTAGATTTTGCCAAGGCCTTTGATAGTGTGCCGCACAATTTACTGATTCGTAAACTTCAGATATTTGGTATTAATGGTAGACTTCTAGAGTGGTTCAGGTCTTATCTGACAGAGAGGAAACAAAGAGTAGTCCTAGAAGGTTATGCTTCATCATACCTACCTGTGGTCTCGGGGGTTCCCCAGGGATCTATATTGGGACCTCTTTTGTTCACGTTGTATGTAAATGACAAGCCTAATGTCCTGTATGTGGGTACTCGGTGGGCACTGTATGCTGATGATGCCAAGTGTTATAGAAGTATTGAGAAATTGTCAGACTGTCACAAGCTTCAGGATGACTTGGATAGGTTAAAACAGTGGAGTGCCAAGTGGGGCCTCAAATTCAGCCCCTCCAAGTGCCAGTTGACTTCTATTTCAAGGAAATTAAATCCTGTTGTTTTTCATTATAATCTGAATGGAGTGGTAATTAAAAGGGTTAATGAAATTCGGGACCTTGGAGTAATTGTTCAAGATAAATTGACCTGGAATAACCATGTTGACAATATTGTACATAAAGCAAAGAGATCATGGTACTTGATTAGGAGAATCACTGGGTTTAGTAAAAATATTGAATTGCTCAAGACTTTGTATACAAGTGTTGTCCGCAGTAGAGTTGAATATTGCAGTTTGCTTTATCCTCGCAGAGATGATGATTTATTATTAAGATGTGCTAAAGTCAATACAGAAACATGTCAAGCGTCATGCTTTAACCGTGTTGTTAAATTGTGGATTTACCCTATAATACTCGTTCTGATGCCAACCCGTTTCCTTTTAAAAGGAGTCTAGTCAAACATTTTAGTGATATTTTAAATTTTGACGTGAGTAACACATGTTCCTAGGTGACGTGTTGTAGATGTTCACTCTGTAGAACAACTGCCTGAATGTTTACGGGCACCTTCGTGTGGGGGTCGGTCCTTTCAGAGTGGGCTGCGCGCGGAACCAGCCTCAAACACATAATTTGGACCTGTCCAGCTGGGGATTGTGGTGCTGGGGTGACCGGTGTCTGCGGTCTCCGGTATGGGAGTGTATGATTAAGGTACTTTTTGGTGACGACACTTTAAGAGGCTATGGCCTAACTGTCGCCACCTTGTTGTGCTATACATCTATTTTGTTTTAGTGTATTGTGACTTCTTTGTATGCTTTACAAATTGTTGTATATGCATGACAGAAGATTTTATAAATAAAAAAAATAAATAAAAAGCTTATCAGCCCATAGAGCCGGTAAGCTAAAAACTTCATTTTGTGCGGCACTTATTGAGAAACAAAAAATATACAGAAAATTAAAGAGGGTTAAACACAACAATGTGCACGTAACACTTGACAACAATACTATAGCATGAAGCACTATATCAAGCCTGGTCTTGAACATTTCCAGAGTTTCTGCCACCGCAACATAACCTGGTGATCTATTCCCTACTTTGGCCACTCACTGCATTAAAAAAAAAACTTCCTTATATTGTGGAAATGGATTAAATATTTTGCTTGAGCTGACTAATCCAGATCATTTTCATCACAGAAAAAAATTTTCATCCTTCATAACAAAATAAAAGGCATGTCATTACAGCAATAACGTTTAAACAGCAATGCTGTACCAATTAAGACCAGTCAATTGGCCATTTCTGAGCACATTGCACAAAACTGAGCCAACCCTCAGTCCAAAAATGAGCGATGCTGTAGATATTGGAATGATATCTTTGGGTAAGAAACAATGTAATGCATGTGACAGTAATCAATATTAATACCATTAACTGTATAAAGATATATACAGTATCTAAACAAAGCAAGAAAGATTCACAGTGAAAATAGCAGGGCATGATACATTACATTACAATAGACTGGTTCCATACAACAACTGCAGGGAGAAGAGCCAGAAACTGAGCTCAAATTAGGCACATTAAAACACATTTCTTATGAGCAGAATCTTTCCCACTGTGCTCATTGTTTTTTATTTATAAAAAAGTTAATGAACACAACTGAATGTGACATTTGATGTACATAATTAATTTATGTTTTTACTATTTTAAATTCTATGTATTCATGTATATTATTTTTTCAAATGTACTGTGGAGCTTAATTATTCTGTGGCTCTCACTGCACATCAGATCTTCAATACATGTTATCACCATCATCCTCCCTTTGTGGCGACCATTACAGTCACGTGCTACATCATGTGACCAAAACCTACATGTCAAAAGGCGAAAGACCAACACTGTGTGGATGTTTGGGTTCCTGAAATAGATTCTGAGAGAAACACGAAGAGTATTTATTACTTCTTCAAGGAGGCTGAAAAAAAAAAGCTATTTTGCTGGGGGACATTTTGTTTGTTTAAAGGTTCAATTTGACAGTTTTTTTTCCTGTATGACATATCAGAATTTCATAAATGAGATCAAGGGAGAAAATAAAAAAAACTAGTAGCACTGGTGAGGCTTCTGACCTGGGTGCAGAGTTCTCAAAAGACTTGAAGTATGCATTTTCTACAGCTATAAGAGAACCACGCACCTGTATTAAATCTATAGTAATTATTGCAATTTACTTAAGAAAACATTTCTCATTGAGTATTTTAGGCCTTTCTTGTATGACCTGTTTCGCGGAATATTCAGTAAGACTGACACAGAAAACGCATCACATGCAACGCATTTGTAGGGCTTACCGTCCATAAGATGTGATTAAGAGCCATATTCTGAGAGAATGGCGCTTATGAGATACTTAGTGGAGTTGACATCTCAGAATTGCATGAAATTTGGCAGATGGTGCCCATACATGTGGAACAGAAAATCCTGGAGTTAGAGCTCACAATTTTTATCGATTTGGCTACAGCGCCACCTAGAAGTGGACAAATTAGGTACCAAATTGAGCATTTTTGAGGAAAAATACCCATTTTTGAAGGAATATTGTGGAAAACTGCGTCAATGTGCCAAACAAGTTATGATCGTATTTGATATTGCAATACCCAAGTTTTTTAAATGTGAAAGTGCCACCTGGTGGTCATGTTGGTTATATGTGCAATGACAAGAAATCTGTGTACAATGGGACAAATATTTTTACAAATTCAGGCTTATTTTAATTTTTAAACCAGACCAGTGCCAAATTCATCTTACCTGTTTCATTTTCAGACATTAGAGGTGAGAAAAATTTTGAGGTATTTAGTCTGGCACTTTTTTGGGTTTTCAAGATATTTGCTCCCAAAGTTGGGTGCAGGCTAATTTTTTCCTGTTTGTACAGTGGATTAACATTAATAACCAGACACCTGAGGAGATGGGTAGACCATTAATTTGAAACTACCTATGGGCTAAATAAAGGACATCAGAAACATCTTTGGCACTATGCTCCATCTTGGAGCAGCAACAGACACTTTGACAAAATCTCCTATGTTGCATACCTCTGAAACCTAAAAATTTATCTTGCATCAGTACCTCTATGAGCACCACATCTCTCTGTAACTAGTTAAACCAGCCAACTGCCAAAGCAAAATCAGTGTTTTCGCTATGTATACATTGCACAGACATATTTCATTTACGGTGGGGCGCCACCTATTGGCATTTCTAGTTAAACCAACATAGTGGCAAAACAGAATCAGTGTTTTCACAATGTACATAAGACGCATATTCCATTTCAAGAAACTTCTCCATGGCACATGTCTAATTTTGTCAGATCTGACATATTGGTAACAGTGCCCCCTATACTGATATATTTTTGAAAATTTGTCCCCTTATATCCAGACATTGGCAAATAGTGCTATAAAACTTCCTTTGGCAAGTTAAAACATTCTGAAAGGGCTGGAGACTCAGCTAATTTCAAGGCTTTGTCTTCTTAGTTAACATTTTTATGGGCCCCTGAACATCACTGCAAATAGGCGAATTGGAGATCTTGTCAAAATGTCTGTAGCCGCAGCTCCAAGATGGAGCATAGTGCCAAAGATGTTTCTGGTGTCCTTTGTTTAGCCCATAGGAAGTTTCAAATTAATGATCTACCCATCCCCACAGGTGTCTGGTTATTAATTTTAAAAATATTTTTTCCCGTTGTACACAGATTTCTTGTCATTGCTCGTATAGCCAACATGATCACCAGGAGGCACTTTCACATTTTAAAAATATGGATATCCCAGTATCAAATACAATCATAACTTCTTTGGCATATTGAAGCAGATATCCGCAATATTCCTTCTAAAATGGGCATATTTCCTCAAAAATGCTCAGTTTGGTACCGGACTTGTCCACTTCTAGGTGGTGCCATAGCCATATTGATAAAAATTGTGAGCTGAAACTCTGGGATTTCCCGTTACACATATATGGGCACTATTGTGTCAAATTACATGCAATTCTGAGATATAAACTCCACTACCAGTGTCACTCTCTCAGAATAAGGCTCTTAAATTAAGTAACTCATTTTAAAGCGGCCTTTTCAGCGAAATACTTTTACTGCTGATAACGCTGTATTCTATCTTTGAATTTGGTCACACTGTTCCAAACACTCATATCGTAGTTGCTTCTTAAGTAAAGGAAATCGCGACTAGTGTCGATACAGATTGTAATAATCGGCAACACTGACAAAACCACAAAAAAAGGACTAATCACCCTGCAGCTCACTATGAGATGAAATTAGATGTACATCTGAGAGGTGACCAAAAAAAAAAAAAAAAATTCAAGAAAACTAGTTTGAAAAAAACTTTAAATTTGGACACAATTGCAATGATTTAGCCCCTGACAATCGTGCACCATATTGACATTGTCTGAAGGAAGCTCCATACCAAATTTGATGTGAATCTGGTCAGAAGTTACAAAGCTTTTTAAAGTTTCAGGTGGAAAAAAAAGGAAAAAAATTAATAAAAACAGCATTGTTCAATACTGTGAACAATCTTTGCACACACTGTCCCAAGGAAGCTCCACACCAAATTTGAATTGAATTAGGCTGGTATTTTCAAAAATTTCAAAAGTTAAGTTTTTTTTCCTCAAAAAAAAAAAAAAATCATAAAAATTTGAGAAACGTGGACCCGGAGACAGACGACATGGGATGCTGTGCCACGACAATAGCTCATGACGGCCAGTCAATAGCTCAATCGGCCAGTGAGCTTAAAAAAATAAATAAATAACCGTTATGTTGCTTGCAACATTTTTTTTTCTTGAGACTAATTCTGGTATGGATTAATTGAATTCTGTGGTGATCAGCAAGTATCCTACCTAGAGTTTGTCTTGCTCTGTGGGAAAGCTTTTACCTTTTTACTTTACTGCCTCAGTTGCTGAAGCTGTTTGGCTTACGTTGTCATGATTGATACAGTCTCCCCCACCACCAGATGTAATTTAGCTGTTTTTGGGACCACTGCACTAGTTATAGTTTTTGCAAAATGTTCATTTTTCCTGGTTTTACAGCATTCTAATACAGTGGGCTCCAAAATTTCTCAGAGCAGTTGTGTAGAATTTCATAAGATGCCCGCGATTGGTCTGCTTTCCATTACTGCTCAGCTCGCCTCCTCATTTTTCTCAGTGGGTAATTCCATCAGAATCACCAGAGGCCTCTTGACCAACAACCTCAGAATTGCTTCAAATCTACAAAATATAATGTTCTTGTATTCAGTGTGTGTTATGTGTAAAATTTTAGACCCATATTTAAATTAGCTTTGGAGATACTGAGACTTGTGTAAAAATGAGTGTTCATATACAATAGACTTCCCACACAGATCAAATTTATTGGGCTTTTCACCAGTATGTTTCCTCTGGCGATCATGAAAGGAAGATTTCCAAGTAAAAAATTTCTCATGCTGATCAGAGTTGTAGGGCTTTTTGTGCATGTGCACCTGATCATGGTGTTACACATGGTCTTTCCCACTGATCACATTGGTGTGGCTTTTCACATGTGCATCTGAACATGGCATTGTTAACTGTATTTCTGACTGAAACCCTTCCTACACTGAACACATTTCGGGCTTTTCACCACCATGTTACCTCTGGTGGTCATTTCAGGAGGATTTCAGAGTAAAAGACTTCTCACGCTGATCAGAGTTACAGGGCTTTTCACGTGTGTGCACCTGATCATGACGTTGCAAATGGTCTTTCCGAATAAAGCTCTTCCCACACTGATCACATTGATATGGCTTTTCACCAGTATGTTGTCTCTGGTGGTCATTTAAAGAAGATTTCCGCGCAAAAGACTTCCCACACTGGTCACAGCTGTAGGGTCTTTCACCTGTGTGCACCTGATTATGGCGTTGTAAATGGCTTTTGTCAATGAAACTCTTTCCACACTGGTCACATTTGTAGGGTTTTTCACCTGTGTGCATCTGATCATGACGTTGTAAACTGCATTTCGAATTGAAACACTTCTCACACTGATCACATTTGTAGGGATCATCACTGGTATTTCGTCTCCGGTGGTCAATTAACGAAGATTTCTGAGTAAAAGACTTCTCACACTGATCACAGTTGTAGGGCTTTTTACCTTTGTGTACCTGAGCATGGCGTTGGAACTGGCTTTTGTTACAGAAGCTCTTCCCACACTGATCACATTTGTAGGGCTTTTCACCTGTATGTTGTCTCTGGTGATCAAGTAACGAAGATTTCCGAGCAAAAGACTTCCCACACTGATCACAGCTGTGGGGTCTTTCACCAGTGTGTACCTGATTATGGCATTGTAAATGTCTTTTGTCACTGAAACTCTTTCCACACTGATCACATTTGTAGGGCTTTTCACCTGTATGAATTTTTTCATGGCAAAGTAAACTGTATTTCTTAATGAAACTCTTCCCACACAGAACACATTTGAAGGGCTTTTCACCTGTATGAATTTTTTCGTGGCACTGTAAACTGAATTTCAGACTGAAACTCTTCCCACACTGATCACATTTGTAGGGCTTTTCACCAGTATGAATTTTTTCATGGCATTGTAAATTGGTTTTCTGACGGAAACTCTTCCCACACTGAACACATTTGTATGGCTTTTCACCTGTATGAATTTTTTCATGACATTGTAAACTGAATTTCTGACTGAAACTCTTCCCACACTGACCACATTTGTAGGGCTTTTCACCTGTATGAATTTTTTCATGGTATTGTAAACCACATTTCTGACTGAAACTTTTCCCACACTGACCACATTTGTAGGGCTTTTCACCTGTATGAATTTTTTCATGGCATTGTAAACTGCACTTTTGACTGAAACTCTTCCCACACTGATAACATGTATAGGGCTTTTCACCTGTGTGCACCTGGTTATGGCATTTTAAATTGGTTTTCAGACGGAAACTCTTCCCACACTGAACACATTTGTAGGGCTTTTCACCTGAATGAATTTTTTCATGGCATTGCAAACTGTACTTCTGACTGAAACTCCTCCCACACTGACAACATGTATAGGGCTTTTCACCTGTGTGCACCTGATCATGGCGTTGTAAATGGGTTTTCTGACTGAAACTCTTCCCACACTGATCACATTTGTAGGGCTTTTCACTCGTAGGTTTCCTGCTTCTGTAATTTGAATGAGATTTGTGAGCAAAAGTCTTCTCACACTGATGGAACTTGGAGGGCTTTTCACCCACATGAACCTCCTGTTGACTTTTTAAATCAGATTTCCAAAAAAAGCACTTCTCACTTCTAAAGCATTGATGAGGCTTTTCCATTATAGGGATTCCCACATCAAGCATTAAATCAAACTGATTATTCCCCGATTTTTTGCTATTTGGATAGAGCTCTCCTGCACTAGAATATGTTTCATTCTTCCCTTTTTCATCAAAACCAGCTCCATTAAGCTCAGTACTCAGGAGATCACTCCCTAGAATTTCACTTGATTGAACCATAACATCATCACATTTAATGCAGACACACTTAATGTCTGGCAAGACACTGACATGTTCAGTCTTAATATAATCTCCATCATCAGTTTCAGTTTTGACCTGGTCAGGATACAGAGTTACACAAGCCAGATCTGTAAAGTCTCGACTCTCCGTGTTAAGATCCCCAGTGTTGCTGGGGCTCAGATCAGTTTCTGTTTTTATCAATGATGCTTCTGTGTGATATAAATCACTGACCCTGCTATTTGCAGTAACACACTCTGGCTCCAGTGTGTTGTGTCCTGGTGCAGTACATTTTGTCTCTGATTCTACCATGACGACAGACTCCAGTCCATGTAGTTCCTCTTCTTTCTCTCTGATCCTGTGCTGCTCGGGGAGCTCTGGTAGGGTCGTCTCAGTGTCCTGTCTCAGACGGACTCCTGCCTGCATCATTCTGCTGATCAAATGTGTTCAGAAGTGCAGCTCCTGTAGGGAAACAGCCGCAGGGATTTTAGCCTTTAACTGGTCTACCTGCACAAGACATTTTCCTCGTATGTTTTAGGTGCTTCTAGGAATCTGGGGCCATATTCATGTCGGGACATTTTCCGCCTATCGGGACGATAGATCATGACGGTCCTATTGGTGCAATTCATGAACGGCCGTTTGGCCTAATCTGCCGAGCCTATAGGCAGACAACTTAGAGCGCCGAATTCAGGCTGATAGACGGCATTTACGGCAGTCCTTCTTGTCACACCGAAAGACGACGTGATTTTTTCAGCTATAGTTTCCCAAGTGTCTCCTTTTTTTCTTGTTCGTGATCCGAGCAACAGACTTGGGGAGTAACGGAACGGCGACACGTAATTAGGATAGGCCTACCAAAAAATGTAACCGTATTCCGTTAGGGCTACACACAAAAAGATGTAGCCTAATTAAATTACAGTTACATTCTGTAAAACAGGGGGATTACTGGATTACAGTTGTAAATTAGTCTGTAATCAAGAAGAACAAGACAGACAATCCTGCTAGCTTAGCTAACTGACCCAATTTACCCGACCTGTAACCATTTTTTCCCAAATGAAAATAGTTTTGGTTTGAAGTGTGATGCTGGTGAATGGGACGGTGTTTGGGTAAAACAAGCTCCAGCCGGCTATAAATAGCTGTAGTTGACTTGAAGTTTGATTATGAAGTGTTTTTACCATTAGCTACGTAGCGTAAGCCTCATGAGCATCACTACTTCTACCGGAGAGTGCCCACTTTTCCGACAGCCCAGTAGTTCGTGATATGCCCTCCGTCAGTGTGTAAGTAGAAAATAAGGAAATAAAGAGGCAACAAACCAATTTAGTTATGTTCTGCAGATAAAGCAGTTTTTGTTTCATCTTTCCGAAACCTTTAATCAGTAATTGTTTTCAGATGAAGATAATAGTAATATTTTCTGTACTGGCCGCTTTTTCTTTTCAGTTTTTTTTACTTCCTTCACATGAAAAATTGTGACTCAGTCTTTGATATTTCGTGCATCCAAGATATACGACGGTACATGTAGTTAGACTGCTATCTATTGGAATTAAAGTGTAAGACCATAAATAATGATGCTGTGGTTCTGTAGGTTCTTTAACGCCGATAGTTGCTATTTTTTCGGATATGGTATACATGGCACGTCTTAACATCAGTCTACACATCAATACAATGATGCTCTATTTCGTTAGACGTCCTATTTATATATTCTATCAGGGCCAACGCCAGAACTGAAAATTCGGGAGCAAAGATACATCCTTTTATAACAATTAGTCCTGGGTAGTTCTCAGTCTTTATTTTCAACGTGAATTTCCTTGAGAAGTAAAATCATCTCTCCATGCTGCCAATTGGGATCCCTCACTCTGCTTACCTCATTTTCTGGCGCTTTTCGTTTTTTCTTGAAAGGCATATTGTATAACAAGAGAGAAAAACTCGCTCAACCTGCCAAGAGACAAACGAATCACTCATCAACACAACAACGGACAACACGAACTCTCCGCTTTGAAAACGAGAAAGGTAGATAGCCGTGTCACTGCGCATGCGCCCCTCATCAACACGTCATATTCCAAAATTAGGCGGGCCATCAGCTGGTGGCCCGCCTAACTAACATTCACGAATACCGCTTGGCGCCGCGGACTTGTGGTCCGTTAGCTATTGGGAAGGTAAGCTTTATCAGCCCAATAGGTAAAACTCCCGACATGAATACGACCCCTGATCTTTAATTTTAATGATTTTACTTCTTCTCTGTATGCCAAACAAACTTAATCAAACCAAAATTCCTACGATAGATCACTGAAAAGAGTTAATTCCAGGTGGTAGCACTACTACTTACAGCACGGAATCAATACGAAACTTGATAAATGCTGTAGGTCAGTGTTTCCCAAACCTCTCCTGGTGTACCCCTTGTCCTGCATGTTTTAGATCTCTCCCTACTCCAGCACAGGTGATTCAAATGATCAGGTCGTTATTAATCCCTGAAGCTGCTTGATAATAAGCTAATCATTTGAATCACCTAAGCTGGAGTAGGGAGAGATCTAAAGCATGCAGAACAAGGGGTACGCCAGGAGAGGTTTGGAAAACACTGCTGTAGGTGAACAACAGCAGAGCATGGAGTAGTAAAGTGATGACGTCACACTGGTGTTGGAATTAAAATTTCCCATTCACTTTATCCATACTTTTTCTTTTTTTTTTTTAAAATTTGTCATCTCCAATCCCATCCGAATCTGGAATGCCCAATTTGAGACTTATGTACAAGGCTTGCTCGTATGCAACCCCCTATTGCCAGCTCAGGAGAGACAGTAAGTTCACGGCTTTCCTCCGAAACGCGGGTCTGTCAGTCTCTGCATCTTTACACTCATTGGTCAAAACTTTCGCAAGTTCAGAACAAGGGTGGAGGATACCCGAACATGAGACAAGTTGCATAAACTAAAGGCAGATAAGGAGGCGGGTCCAGATGGCTTATATCCTAGAGTGCTCAGGGAAGTTAGTGAGATCATTTTTAAACCGCTCTCAGTTATCTTCAGACGGTCTTTAGAAACTGGAGAAATATCAAATGATTGGATGCAGGGCAATACACCAATATATAAGAAAGGGAACCGTACTGAGCCAGAAAATACAGGCCAGTCAGTTTAACTTGCATTGCATGCAAAATACATATCATGCCTGACAAACCTTCTGGAATTTTTTGAAGAAGCCACCAAGACTTATGATCAGAGCAGGGCTTATGACATCATGAGCTTGGATTTTCAGAAAAAAATTTTCAGAAAAATTCGATAGGTTCCTTACTTTCCGATAGCGAGTATTTATGTGACAGTTCGGATATTAGTATTGGAAAGAATTCCGTTTTCAACCTTCATCAATATTGACTAAGATCAGTACTTTTTCCGCTTGAATTTTGGGTACCCAGAGAAACATTCGAGTGTGGAAAAACGTCCATCGTACATCCAGTCAAGAAAATTTAGAGTTAAATGTCTACTGCAGCTGTAACGGCGGCAGCCTTGTTACTGATGACACACCAGGTGGCTAGGGACTGCGCAGTATAAGCATTCGCGATATTAAATATGAATCATACATTCTAAACCCCCTTATCATGAATAAAACCCCCCAAAATATGTTGGCGCCCCTTTTTAAAATCGTCCTGGTAAACGTACGAATGTGAATTACTTTCACTGATCAATGATGATCAACAAATGTTGAATTTCTGTTCGATGTAGGAAAATCAAGTGATGATCCAGCCGACCCAGACCCAAAGAGGGGTCGTTCCTCCAACCTTTCGGCTCGTAAGGATCCGGAAGCCTACACAGACCTTCATTGTACTTTAGCTGAGAAATATCTTGCCTTCGCGGTATTGTCAAGGTTTTGTACATATTTACAGACCGCTGAATTGGTTCCACAACTGCAGGATGCCATACTTCCCCTGTTTTGTTGTATTGATTTACACTTGTTCTTGCCAACCATGCTAATGCGTATGGCTGAATATGAGGCTAAAAATTTCATTCCGTTTCCCCTGTAAAGTTAATTTGGGTAAAAGCATCGTGCTGTATTACCGGTTAATCTATTTCACCATCTCAGCAATGCCGTATTATTTTTTCCCAGATAAATTTTGTAACATACACAAAACACTGGCAGCGACGGCAAAAATACAAAAATCACTAAACACAGAGCCCTATAAATAACTTACCATTTCATGGTCATTTAATTGCCTTTTTCACCCGCTCAGAGAGTCCAGTTTTGGCCCAGGACCCAATCCCAGCATTACAGATTTTCTTCCTTCATCCATGGGCATTGCGCATAATTGCTGGTGTTGAAATGCCTCTCAAAAGCCTTGGTTTTTTGCATCAAATTAAGGTCTGGTGTAGGTTTTCCCATGCTGATCAACTTAAACTTCTCATTGAATATTAGTCTACAAAAATAGAAAACGTTCTTCAAACTCGAAACGATATTCACAGCTATCACGAACCAACAACTCAGGTTAACTCGCTAGGTTGTTTACCGCCGATTTTTTTATTTTATTTCGCTAGCTTGTGATTCACCTGAGGGACAGTGGGCGATAACAAAGCCCTCCCATTCATAAGGGAAATATGATTGGACAATTTTATTGTCATTTGAAATTACTATTGCTCGAAGCTGAGCCCTCTGTAAAAGCACAGTGGACCCGCAGCATTTCATTCGCAGCAGCTGCAGAGGGAGACAATTCAAAGTATTTAGGCGTATGAGACACAAATTAGTTCGACCATGCACAAAGACGAGCAAGAACTATTAGCGAACGGTATACCCACATTCCAAATTTGCTAGCTATGTCATGGCAAGGTCGCTAAACACACATTACAAAGGTCTGCACATACTGATTTGGCAGCAAGTTTAGCTGGGAAATGTTAATTGATATTGGAAAGATACCCATGGCTAAAATGATGAGCTAGCAATAATATTACATTATTTTTTCATCTGTGTGTGACGTGCTTGTCAATATATAGTCAACATAAGTAAGGCAATTGGCATGAATTTACAATGTAGCCTGCTGCCAGTAATCAAGCTACTGGACTGTTAAGTCACAATATGAATGTCAATTCCAGTAACCAATCTAACTTTATAGTCAATGACAATGCAGTATTTTATATCTGATAGGAAGTGTTGTGCGAGAACGTCTGATGCTTCTCGTGAAGATATCTTTGTCCAATTACTTGTGGCTAATTTGACGCCAGCGAAATGATCAATTTGCAATATCAGTATCTCCGAAGTATATAGCTACCTAGTTTCCGTGATTATTTTAAACTGTGCCAATTGCGCATGTTAAACGGAAGAGACTGCAATGTGGCAGAAAAGATCGGGATCCATCGGACAGTTAAATAGACATTTCCTAGAGCTAATTCTAATTCTAGCTGGCTATATTCACTCGCTCAAGCAAGATCCGCCGTCGTTGATGGCTTTCGCTTGCTACTAGGCTCTACTCTGACGATTGCATCATCGTCTTCCGAACTTTCAGATGTTGAGACATTCGCGGCACTGGTTTCATTTTGGAAACTAGTCCCAGGAGGTGGACGAACCAGTCAAGCGTCCATGATCGGCTGTTCGAGCGCCTACTGGTACTGAGCCTAATGTGCTATGCCTTTTCAGGTAGGCTACTTGCGACAGCCGCGGCTATACGGGCCTATCTTCAGATAATTGATAAAACTAGGTTGATCGGTACAGTCTGAAGCCATCCGTGTTGTTGCTGATACTGGTACTGGTGACCTATCTGTAACATACCGGCAGCAATTTTTTGTGTAGCTGCGGATTTTTCCAGCGTACCGGCATGCGACTTTTGCGTTCGTCAACGTACCGGCCCGGTACGCTAAAATGGCCTGGATAGAACTATGCATCTGAACTAGGTATGGTGGGGAGTGACGTCCCTCAGGGATTGGTGTTGGGACCCCTGCTGTTCCACATCTACATTAATGACCTTGATCGGAATATTGAGAGCAAATTAGTTAAATTTGCAGATGATACTAAATTGGGAGATTTGGCAAATAGTTTAGAGTCCACTAAAGTGATTCAGGATGATTTGGATAAAATCCAGAATTGGGCAGAAATGTGGCAAATGACATTTAATGTAGCAAAATGTAAAGTTGTACATGTAGGTAATAAAAACATTAGACAGGATTACTTCATGGGAGGTTTAAAACTGGAATGTGCTCCACATGAAAAAGATCTGGGAGTGATTGTTGACCAAACCCTCACAGGTTCTAGCCATTGTGCCGTAGCAGTTAAAAAAAGCCAATCGGATGCTGGTATACATTGCCAAAAGTATTGAGTACAAATCCAAGGAGGTCATACTTCTCTTGTACAACACATTCGTCAGACCAAATCTGGAGTATTGTGTACAGTTCTGGGGACCATACTTTAAGAAAGATATAGAGGCTCTAGAAAAAGTTCAGAGAAGAAGCTAATTCCAGGTATGAAAGATGAAAGCTAAGAGAAGAGGCTGAAGATCCTTAATCTCTTTAGTCTTAAGAAAAAGAGATTTAGGGATGATCTGATTGAGGTCTTTAAATATGTTAAAGGGATTAACAAAATGAATTATGTAGGATTCCTTCGGCCAAGTTTTGTTAGTAGAACTCGGGGTCACAAATGGAAGTTGACCAAGGGTAAACTTAGCACTGATATTAGGAAATATTTTTTCACCCAAAGAGTAATCTCGATGTGGAACAGCTTGCCTGACCATATTATTGAGGCAGAAACCTTGGGAATTTTCAAGAGCAGGCTTGACTTAAAGCTAGATATCATTGAGTCATTGAGTATCTGAAGTGATATATTCACAATAGTAAAAAGAAACTGGCAAGCCTAGTTGGGCTGAACAGCCTGTTCTAGCCACTCATGTTATGTTATGTTATGAGCAAGCTTAGAATCTCACTGATAAGCGCCCGGTTGGCCAACAGGTGGTGCCTGAGCAAGGAATAAGGCAACCGTTTTTAATATCCCTTCCCGGCAGTCCCTTCCCAATTTGCATATCTGCAGCGCTTTAGCCAATCGTGCGCTGCCCTGAAAAAGCTGCCGACCACTGCTGGTTGGTACGACCGGGGATCGAACCCGCGCCATGGTAGTCACTACTGCTCCGCGAATGCGGCACCTTCACCGAGTGAGCTAAGCCGGCAGCTTTAGCCATAGACCCTTTGGTAGGTCATTTTGTGTCTCACGTCTGCCTCTGACTGTTCAAACGCGTAGTCCTGGTGAATAGCCCACAAGGAAACAGTTTGAATGCCCATGGTTACTGTACTTCTCTGATGTCAGTACGCTATACTATCTAGGTACATGGGTATCTGACAGGGAAATCCCTGGTACAACTTTTCAACTGACTAAAATACTTCTACAGCATTTTCCAGCATTTGCGGCATGGCACAAGATCATTCTGATCATAGTCATACTTCTCCTTATCACCAGTTTTGCAAAGACAGTATTTATCATTGTGATAAATATTCAAGGTTCAAGTTTTAGGCATCATCATAGGTAACATTATTCTGTAGGTGATAAGTAAAACCACTTAGTGGGTGCCCTCATTGATTATCAGTTGAGTAATCCTAAACCAACATTAGTAATCAATGATAATGCATGTGTTCATTGAGGACCTGGTCATTAGTGGCTCTTTGTATTGTCTGTGTTTGAAGTCTCATTTCCACATTCTCATACATCATTTTCTATCATTTATGGCACTGCTTTTTGTCATCCCTATCATATTTTCATTCTTCCCATTATCCCCATTTAGAAATCATTAATTACATCAACTCAGTTGGTAAAGTATGCCTTAGAGAAGCTTTCTTGTTTATGATATTTAAGATGCGAGGGAAGAAATAGAGCCCAAGATTGCGGGTTTATAAGTGTGCAGAACCGCAAGGTAGCATATCTTGACAGGTAGCAGAAATTGACAGAACACCGGCCCAGACGGAATGACAAGCAAGCTCAGGTTTGCAGCAGACTGGAGTGCGTTTTCCGAAAGCACAGATGCTAACTTACATAGCTGGAATCATTGACTGAACGGACAAACTATGTTGGTTGGTAATGTAGTGAGCAAATGTGCTCTAGGCAAACACAACCCATGAGAGAGCTTCTCTTAGGGATACTTTTCAGATATTCAACCAGCATTGTATTATTTCAATGTGGTCAGTGTATGCTAATGAGCCATAATTAACTTTCGTCAACATTGACTGGACCTTTTCTGTTTATTAGCCAAAAACTGTCTGCTGATGCATTTTAGATCATCTGGTGCAAAGTTTCTGACTCTCAGAAAGTACCACATTCTTAGCATACTGCTGGATCCTGAATAGAAACTAGGGAAAAAAAAAAAAAAAATCAAAGTCAGCAGGGCAAAAATGACGTCTCTTGTAGTGTAAGTGAAATAGCGACAGTATTTTGGGACTAATATGGCAGTGTTACAATATGAAATCATGCAATACTCGTTTGGATTTACTGCAATCCGAACAGTTAAGCCATACATTTGTCGCCATGCCCAGTTGTTTACAGCACTGTTGGTGTCACTTCGTTTTGTGGCATCATGTGACTTGGCAAGAATGCCGGCGCTCATCATAAACGCAATAAAAATCGATTTAAAATGGTAAACAACTACATAAATAAATGAAAATTTCAGGATTGGCAGAGATGATAATCTAGAGAATAACTGTGCCTTTTAAAATATGATAAATGAGTGGAGTATTCCTTTAAACAACAATGAGCTGCATGGTCAAATTGCTAGAAGGAAGTCATTATTGCGCCAAACCCACAAAAAGCCTGCCTAAAATGTGCCAGACAACACCTTGACACACCTCACAACTTCTGGAATATTGTCATTTATAGTGACGAGACCAAAATAGAACTTTATGGTCACAACCATAAGCACTGGGTTTGAAGAACAGTCAACAAGGCCCATGGTGAAAAATGTACCATTCCCTTTGTAAAAAATGATGGTGGCTCTCTGATGTTTTGGGGGTGTGTGAGCTCTAAAGGCACAGGAAATCTCATGAAAATTGAATGAAAAGAGATTAATGCAGCAGGCTATCAGAAAATAATGGCAGACAATTTGCATTCTTCAGCACAAAAGCTGCGCATGCAACACACTTGGACTTCGCAGCATGACAATGATCCAAAGCACAAGGCCAAGTTGACCCTCCAGTGGTTACAGAAGATAAAGGTGAAGGTTCTCGAGTGGCTATCACAGTCTCCTGGCCTCAATATTATCGAGCCGCTTTGGGGAGATCTCAAACGTGCAAGTTCATGCAAGACGATCAAAGAATTTGCAGGTGCTGGAGGCATTTTGCACGGAAGAATGGGCAGCTATACCACCTGAGAGAACTGGGGGCCTCATTGACAACTATGACAACAAACTGCAAGCTGTTATTGATGCTAAACGAGGCAATACATGGTATTAAGAACCAAGAGTGTGCACACTTTAGAACAGGGTTCATTTCATTTTCTCCTTTATTGCCCCGTTTTATTTGATGATTGTGCCATTCTACACGACCCACAGTTGGTTATGAATCCAATAAGAAATAAAAGAAATGCGTTTTGCCTGGCCATTCATATTTTTTTTTAAATGTTACCCATTTTACAAAATCAGCCAGGGTATGCAAACTTTTGAGCACAACTGTATGTTGGTTTTAAATGAAATGCATACATCTCTTTAGTATTGCCTACAACATGAAACACTGTAATTTGGCTGTTAGAGCCATAATGTAAATGACAAGAAATTGATTTACAACCCCAATTCCGAAATAGTTGGGACAAAGTGTAAATTGTGAATAAAATCAAAACGCAATGACTTTCAAATCACACCAGCCAGTATTTTATTCGCAATAGAACAGAGATAACATAGCAAATGTTGAAACTGAGAAATTTTACAATTTTATTCACAAAATGAGTTCATTTCAAATTTGATGGCTGCTACAGGTCTCAAAAAAGTTGGGACAGGGGCCTGTTTACCAGGGAGTAACATCCCCTCTTCTTTTTAACACAGAGGTGTCCGGGCATTGAGGAGACAAGTTTCTTGAGTTTAGCCATTGGAATTTGATCTCACTCTTGTTTAATACAGGCTTCCAGCTGCTGAAGAGTTTTGGGTCTCCTTTGACGGACTTTTCGTTTAATTATCCGCCAAATGTTCTCAATCGGTGAAAGATCAGGACTCCAGGCAGGCTAGTTCAGCACACGGACTCTTCTACTACAAAACCATGCTGTTGTAATAGCTGCAGTATGTGGTTTTGCATTGTCCTGCTGAAATACACAAGGCCTTCCCTGGAATAGATGTCGTCTGTAGGGGAGCATATGTTGCTCTAAAACCTTTATATACCTTTCAGCATTCATGGTGCTTTTTAAAACATGCTAGTGTCCCACACCATATGCACCAATGCATCCCCATACCATCAGAGATGCTGGCTTTTGAACTGAACGCTGATACCAGGAGGGGTGGTCTTTCTCCTCTTTTGCACGGAGGACACGACGCCCATGATTTCCAACAAGAATGTCAAATTTGGGCTCGTCTGACCACAGGACACTTTGCCACTTTGCTACAATCCATTTTAAATGAGCCTTGGCCCACAGAACACAGCGGCGCCTCTGGATCATGCTCAACAATGGCTTCCTTTTTGCATGATAGAGTTTTCGCTGGCATCTGTGGATGGCACGACAGACTGTGTTCACAGACAGTGGTTTCTTGAAGTATTCCTGAGCCCATTTAGTAATGTCAATGACTGAATCATGCCAGTGAGTGATGCAGTGGCTCACGGGCATCCAGTAAAGTTATGCACTGTCGATGATGAGACCTTCAAAGCCTCTGCAATTTGACGGTGAGGAACATTGTTTTTAAAGTATTCCACAATTTTTTTTTACGCAAGCCTTCACAGGTTGGAGACCCTCTGGCCATCTTTACTTCTGAGAGACTCAGCCTCTCTAAGACATCCCTTTTATAGCCAATCATGTTACACACCTGATGCCAGTTAACCTAATTACTTGCTAAATGTTCTTTCAGCTGATTCTTTTATATATTAATTGCTTTTTCAGCCCTTTTTTGCCTGTGTCCCAACTTTTTTGAGAACTGTTGCAACCAGAAAATTACAAGTATGCTCATTTTGTGGATAAAAATGTAAAATGTCTCAGTTTCAACATTTGAAATGTTATCTGTGTTCTATTGTAAATAACATATTGGCTCATGTGATCTGAAAATCATTGCATTTTGATTTTATTCACAATTTACACTTCATCCCAACTATTTCGGAATTGGGGTTGTATTTTGAATATCTGTGATATTATTTGTAATTTAGTGTTACCTTTGGTGATTGGCTCCTTTATGACGTCATGTGCAAGAACGATAAATAGTGACATTGATGGATGATTATTCAGTGCGCAACGGTCTTTGACCACGACCAGACGGATTTTCTGTTGCTCCGTGACTATACAGAGTTCCTGTTACTCCTGTAAGAATCCTACGTTATCATTTTGATTATCTGTCAAATTTTGATCTATATTCTACCATCTACTTGGGGGGAAAGCCCCCACATGATCGATGACGTCGCCACAAGATATGGGTCATGCTCGTCAGACCGGTTGATTTTCCATCCAACTTGATTAAAAAGATAAAATTCTTCAAGTCAGCGTGAATTCTTATCAAATTGGCAATATAATATTATGAATCCTTTATTTGAATACTGAGGAATAAAACGATAGTGGTGCCAAGGAAAATTCGGTTCATGACTTAAATGAAAAAAAAATTTAAGGCCGTCTCACGACAGAGAGCTCACTCCATTTTTTATTTATTTATTTTTAGAGAGCTCACTCCATAGTTAGGGGCCAGATGAAAATCTTATTTGGCCAAAGTGCAGAGCAACTATCTGGCTAAAATGAAAGTGAGTTATCATTTTCAAAGTTTCTTTTCCTGAACAGGATTCTTCAAATTCCCAGAAGCTCCATAAATCCATGCAGGGCGTCCCGTACGCAATGCTGATACTTTGACTTATTTTGTAAAATTGAGCCATGCAATGCAAAAATGTTGTTACCAACTGGATACAGGTTTCATAGGCCTACCCAGCTGACAGAAACTTTTTGTTCACTTATTTGCTGCTTTTCCACTGCAACATGAATTTGTTATTTTGTCCCGTACACAAGGATTTCACTACCATGAAATGGTCCAAAAACAAAAACCCTATGTAAAAAAAAACCCACTGAAAATCTGGCAAGGAAGCCCATAGCTGAAAAATGGCAACTTGCTTCCTTGTTTATGAATTATGAAGACTAACAGTATGCAGCAGGCTATTTGGATGACATAAGATGAAGCCATTTCTGCGGTCCTTCCTGTTACCAGCTGTTGTTGCTGCATTTTATATTTGCCCCTTGTAAGTTGGTCATTCCATATAAAAATAAAATGCACTCTCTTGAGAGCATACCTCCACCACACCATATCTGTTCTTTTGGTTACAGAATATGTTCCAGATCACTTGCAAGATTGATTCAACTCTTCCTGGGACTACCACCCATTATCCAGCCAAATTTTGTGCTGAACCATTCATAACTTTTCAGTTATCTGGTCAGAAATATCACACTGACATGCAAAATGTATTGTAATTCTTCCAGATCCAGAATCTATTACAGCTGACTTCCAAATTTCAATTAACTCATCCTTGAACTACCAGCTATCATCCTACCAAATTTCGTGCAAAACCGTTCATAAATTTTTGAGTTCTCTCGTTGACAGACAAACTGGGTAAAACGTCATCTTTGATGGAGGTAATCAAACAATCCTAAAAAAGTTCCCACCTAACCCCCTCAATCACAATTTTTTTACGATAACTTTTGTATATAATTCCAAGCAAAGTTTTACCTTCATAATATAAATATTTTTGGAGTTAGAGGCCCACGAAGTACCTAAGGGTGGGGCGAAATTTTGCCCTTTTAAATTTGCGTTATTTTTTCCAGCATTTTTCAACCCCCCTAATGTCATAAGTATAGCAGACGGGGGTCATTCCACGTGATATCAACTGGGGCTCCCAGGTTCATGGTCATGGATTTCTTTCAAATTTTAATAAAATGTTGTGTGTGGTGCCAAATGAAAATATCCCAAGTTTTCTAGGCAAACACAACAAGGGTCGAAAAAGTGGGCGTGGCACCCCCGAGGCGGCCACAACAGCTTTTGCCATTTTTGAAGGGCTATAATTCAAAAACTAAACAAGATATTCATTTCATTTTTTTCTGTGTGCCTTTACATGGCAAACAACTATCATTTACAAGAAAAAGAAATAGAATTAACCCATTCATGGCTGTGCCATTACCAGTCAAATGTTTTTTTTCCAGCAACTTCAAAAGTTGCCAATTATGGCATGGCCATCTCACCCCTACTTATGTTGTATTCTGACAATGTTTTATTTCCAACAATTAGTGCATATCTGAGACTTACAATTTCAACAGATAAGAACCAAGGATTTAGAGGACCGTTAGATATGCCAGGGGGAAAAAAAGGCTTTACACTTTTCATCATAATCTTGAACACATTCTTTGATCAGTATTCCGCCCACCCGAACACTTATGTTATATTCATATAGTGCTCATAGTTCGAGCTGAAAAAGCAAAGATGAAAAATGTCATACAACATGTCAGTCTCTGTGCATCTGGAAGGCTTCCAAGTGCCAAAAAAGTTAATTTGTTTGTAGATGGGTCCAAAGTCTAGAAAACAACTGTCCATAACCTGTGGAAGTTTACATATAATTATACTTATCACCTGCGTTCCGAACTGGTCTCTTCGATCAGATTTTGTGTACACACCAGGACTTCAGTTTTGGTACATCAGTGGGCAGGCGGTCTCCACAGAAGCCGTCCCAGAGGATGCAGCAGTGTAAACCTGACCCGACTCTGACTTCCAGTATCAAAACAGATAGAAGTAGCCGGAACATTAGACATGGCGAGCCAAATTGGACGGATTCACAAGACGCAAGGATAATCAATTGTAACAGTAGATGACAAAATTTATGCCCTTTCATGAATTTCAGACAGAGAGGGGAGAAGGTGTGATTAATGATGTCTGGTCATGACGGCTTTTGTGAGTTGGGTATTTGATTATTTTATGATCTGCGCATATCAGCCCGGGTTCAACATGTTGCTTTTCCGTTATATATAATTAACCTAAATAATATCAGCGTCTTCTTGGTTTGTTTTCTGTTGTGAAGGTAAATTGTAATTTGATGTGGGGGAAACCCTCGATTACCTGGCCCCGACAGGACCAAGAAACAACAACTAAAATAATATATATATACACACATTTTTTTTTTTTTTTTACCTCCTGCTTTTTCCAAGATCTGAAGCTCGGCCAACGTAAGAACAGGCCACTTGATAAGGCAACGTTAATCAAGCCTCTACTCTGATTAATATAACCTGTAGTGGCAAATAGCAGCGACAAGACTGATCCCCGAAGAAAACAGCCGATAAATGCAAAACAAACTCACACAGATTATGAATCTTACCAACATTGATTCAGATGAATTTGCTCGGCCGGATAAATTTCATTGGCAAAAGAATATTACATTTCCAAATGATTTAGCTACAGCGAGTGTTAGGACTGACTGGGAAAGAGTAGCGATGGTCGAGACGGTATAAAGACGTAACTCACTGTCTGATGAACAGAAGAATTCCGGGATCGACTCATCTTCGTACATTTAGTTAATTCAGTTCTCGCCAAAAACTTGACAGGTTACATATCTGCGGAGGTTAGCTAGCAGAATAGGGAGTTTTCTCACAATTCCTTGATGAAACACCAACAAAGGCAAGGTTTCTTCTTCGTTGGAGTTTCATGGGTACTTTTCGACAGCGTAGTGTCGTACCGCCACCCACTGAACAAAATGTAATAATTATCCCCTCACTTTAATTACTTGGCTAAAAACCGACAACCTGTCCCAATCCGATTAATTTTTTTCTCTAAACTGACTGCATGACGTCCGGAACCCTCCGAACCCTATCTCCAGAATTCCTTGAATATCCTCCTTCTCTACATCTGTTATGCCCAGTATCTCCCGAGCTGCATACACCACCACTCTGAGCCTCTCTTTTTGTCACCATTTTGCTGGCACAGTTCAACACCATTGCTTTGAAAGATAAAAAACTGTCTCCTATCCAAAAGTAATTTTTTGTCACATCCGTTTTCTGTTATCACCATCCCCACCGAGCTCTGTACTTCCGTCAACCTGTCCTCTTTTCCGCCCTTATGCTCAAAATAGCGTCCACTTACGGTATTTTATTTCGGGACCGTGTCCGTTTTACCTCACACTTGAATTTCCTTCTTTCACACTCCTTTGCACCCGTCTTGTGATTTCACCGACAGTGATGGCAAATGGCTCTTTATTTTGACGATGTGCACTCCTCCTCATTGCCCCCCTCTACATCTTAACTCTCTTTTCCTACACACTGCTGCCACATGTGCATTTTCTGAATTCCAATGAGACCTTTCTTGTGGTGGCGATTTCAACTCTAAAGTTAGATCCATTTTGAACATGCTCAATGCTTCCAGTATTGAAACAGGTTTGCAACACCGTCTCGGCAGAGGCGGGCTTTGCCATTAGGCAAGGTAGGCAATTGCGTGGGGCCCCCAACATCCGAGGGGCCCCCTGTAGACCTAAAAAAGATAATATAAATATATATGGTTTCGCTTATTGGTTTCTTTATTAATCACGTCATTTTAATATCTATACGCTAAAATTGCGTCAGAGAATTTCAATTATTCACGAATTGCTGGGCTAAACTCCCCCCGTCTTATTACAATGGACTATTCCAAGAGCGCGTCTCGGGAATTACACTGGTGAAAACCATGGGCTGTAGGCCATACATAACGACCGATAGTAGAGGAGCCAATCCTTGAAAATGTGCTTATTGAAGGTTTGAGGTCACAATGTCTGCTATACTTTTTTGTTGTTTTATTTGATCGATATTATGATTCTCCACATGTAATGACTTGTTTATGAGGGGTGGAAGTAACAAAAACTAATTGATAAAAATGGAGGTGATGAAAACGCATGTGAATTGAAAAATAGAGACATAAATTATCAAGTGAATTGAAAATAGAGTAATATATTGTCAACTGATTTGATAAACTTCATTCTACTATTCATCATTTACCACACCTAGCTGACAATTATCGTTTACAGCGAGCAATTTTTGTTACTTCCGCCCACACCTAACTGACATTTACCATTTACAGCAAGCAATTTTTGTTACTTGTACGCGAAAACGCATGTATTCACGTCTTTGCATTGACTTTGAATGTAATCTGTCGTGCGAAAAATTTGTTTCGCGTCCGGTGTGAAAGCGACTTTAGGATGTTAAATACATTGGCAAGCTAGCTATAACATTATAGATATCGATGTCTCTTTATCTTGCTAGCTAGGTAGCCAAATGGCTCGCTCGCGAGTATTCCATTGTAAGTGAACTGTAGCCTTTTTAGCTCGCTAGCCAGTTGGCCATGTAGCTAAATACATTGGCGTACTAGCTATGACACACAGTTCAATATCACTTTGGCTTGCTAGCTAGGAAGCCAACTAGCTCGCTAACGAGTATGACAGTGTACGCATTGAAAGCGAACTGCAGCCTTTTTAGCTCGCTAGCCAGTTGGCTATGTAGCTAAATATATTGGCGTGCTAGCTATACTATTGCTAGCTAGGTGGCCAACTAGCTCGCTAGCGAGTAAGACTGTATGCAAACTGTAGCCTTATTTTGTCGGCGTAATCATGACGCAAATTGACGCGCATTAAGGCCTGTAAGTTGAGAGCCAAAAACATCAGCTAGTCAGTGGGCGTGGTTTTTGATTCGTCATTTGGGCGGAAGTAACAAAAATTGCTTGCGGTAAACGATAAATGTCAGTTAGGTGTGGTAAATGATGAATAATAGAATGAAGTTTATCAAATCAATTGACAATATATCACTCTATTTTTCAATTCACTTAGTAATTTATGACTCTATTTTTCAATTCACATGCATTTTCAGCACCTCCATTTTTATCACTCAATTTTTGTTACTTCCACCCCTCATACTTGTTAAGATGTCTGCTTTCACTGTGAATTGGCTCTATGGCCTCAAATCTGAAATATGCACCCCTGAATTTTCAAGCCGAAATTTAGGGGCAGGGGAAAAAGAAATGCAATGAAAGACCATTTATGATCACTCAAATTATATGCATGAGGTATCATTGGAAAGGTCTATGAACAAGCTTTCGATTGGTACTATGCAAATTGTGATGACATCACTGATGACGTCACTCGAGGTCAAAAGGTCGTCAATTTTATGGCCAAGTGAAAATTTGGGGGTGCCTGCAAGAAAAAGGGTTAATCTACCATATGCAGAGACAGAACAAGAAATAATGCAAGGCACATTTTAGAGGACATCCCTCGAAAGTTTTTAATACCGCTAAATGTTGATTACATCTAAAAAATATGACATTAACCCCATCTGTTCCACCATCGTTTTTTTCAATTTCAGGCAAAAACATGAAAATCGGTACATATTTGTACTGTCACAGAAATGTGATTTTTTTGTCACAAAACATTTACACAGCCAGCTGCATTCATGATCTAATTGATATACTTAGTGATAGAATCCATTATTAACCCATTTCTGTCCATTAACCCCTTCACACGTCGAGTTGGGTTCCCAACCGAGTTTCATCTTCCAAGGATGATAATGATCCCAACGGGCCACTTTACTTAGAACTCTTCAGATCTGAAGGGGCTATAATTAGCTATCAATAGCTTCTCTTGAAACAAAGAAAACACAATCTACGAAGTTCTTCAAACCTGATGTTTGACAAATATAATTTTATGACACAGTCCAGCACATATTTCAAAGAATTATACAGGTAGGTTCATCACTGTAGTATAGCAATGAAAAAAAGGATACTTTATCAAAATACAGGGACTAATGTTTGAAGACCTTTGCACTGCCCCAGGCCTAGGCTACATTTTTTATACTAGCAACAGTATATGATGCAGTGTATTGTGAATAATGTGAAGTAAAATGTATACGCCATATTCTGCACTATACTGTTTCACACATAAGACCACTCACTTGAAATAGGCCTGGTCACCAGTTTCAACTTTATTTTTAGCTTACATCCCTCACATGTGCCCCACCTTTTTGCCTGGAAATCTACGGTGGCCTGTGAGGGTTATACTGTTGTCAAAGATGCTGGGCTGTTGTTTACCTCTTTCAACATTCCTTTCTTTTGATCAGAGGGTTACCTTCAGTTGTTTCTCTTATATGTAGCCTAGATACTATTTAGCTCACATGAGATAAGCTGGTTGAATTTGTAGATACCGTTTAGTCACTAGAAATTCATGCTTTGCGCTGAATTTTAACACTGAGGCCCTTTTCTAAATCATTTTAATGTTCCTTATACAAGATATTTGTATAAGGAACATTAGATAGAGGACAGCAAACTGGGATCCACACATCTCTACCTGTGAACAGATGTTGCCTTACTTGGTTACTGCTGGCCACCATAAGTATGTATCCTATCTGCCACATTATATCCAAGCAATGAAAAACCTGCCAAACAGTGTAGAGACCGAGTTCAGGAAGGGAAACTTTGTGGTGAGACAAAGGGTAGGCAAATCGAACGGGGTTTGGACTTTGGACAGACATGGCTTTAGAGCAAACTTACAATCGTGATGCAAAGACAAAGTTGTTTTCGGGAATTTTGCAAAACTAATTCACTACCAACAAGTAGTTGAAGGCCTTACCAGCTCTAACCTCGATCTCGCAGCAGACGCTTGAGATGGCACACCTGATGAGAGAAAAAGCCATCACAGGAAAGATATCTCCAGCAAAAGAAAGGAATGTTGTTCCAAGGATTGTCAGTGTACTGGAGAAGAAGATTCACCCCTTCCAAAGTGATGTAGGTGAGGACCTAGTGAATATTTGTACTGGCGAAGTAGCACCTTCATTTGATCTAGTAGCAGCCAAAGAGAAAGGACTTGAAGCTCTGAAACTCGCCGAGGAGAATAATGCATCAAAGATTGATCCAATTTGCTTGAAAACATTTACAGATAAAGCAAAGCGTAGCACAGCAACGTCAAAACTCAAGAGACTGCATGATGATGAAAGGTCAGTCAGCCGATCCTTTTGCTTTGCAAGCAAATTAGACGAGGAATAAAAAATTGACTCCTCTGCCCATGAATGGACAAGCTGACAAAGTTCTTTATTTGACCAAGATGACACCAACCCAAGTGGTCATTCCATGCGCAAGGGCAACAAAGCTGACTTCATTAGTGCCCTCAAGGACTCCATGGGCAAAGATTGGCTTGAGGTAGAGGACCTACCTTCTCCGGAATTGGATGAGGAGGGAAATACATGGATGATAGTGGACATGATGGCATTCGTCCAACGTTATCAGGCCATGGGTTGCACTGACTTCTCTCAGCTTCAGAAAAAGTATCTTGAAAAAATATTACACTTGAAACCAAGAGAATGAACCATTGTGCATGTGGTTGGAGATAGATACAACATCGTCCCAAACAGTGCTTGAAGCATGAAGAAAGATGTCTACGGTAAACATAGACCCAGTCTTTGAAGACTTTCACACCTCATCCATCATTACCCATTCCAAAATGGAAGGACTACATAGCAAAGCGAGAAAACAAGGAGAACCTATTGAAGTTCTTGTTCCAAGCATGGTGTGCAGAAACAAGTCTGATTCCAGAGGGTTGCCAGGTTATCATTGGTGGATTTAATGAAAGCACAGTCATGTTTATGTAACCAGGTTAAAATTATATTTGTATTTTTATTTTTGAAATTCCCCAAAATCCTGATAAATACTGAACACGTTTTATGTTCCAGGTAGGTCTTTTAACCTATATACGGTTAAGTGTTAATACCCGTACTGTCACTTTAAGAGGTCGCAGATGGTGACGTCAGTGCGGCGCCACTCTCACTTCGCGCTATGCTTTCTGAGAGGAGGTATGTATTATTTTCCCGGTCTGAGTTGGGCAATTATTTGCTTTAACCCAGTTAAACCGGGACAGCATGTGTGCATTTTAAGAACGTGTCGTTGCCGACACAGATATGCGCGTAATTTTGAAAGTACCGTAATTACTGTAAGTTTTGCGCAATAGAAAAAAATTCCAACTGTTCCTGAAAGCTGAGAAGCTGTGCTTCAGCCCAAATACAGGTTACTATGGTAAACTTGGCAGCATGATTCTTTGCTGGGATTTTTGCATTAGGCCTTAAAGGGTTAAAAAACGATGCAAATGTAATAAAATGATGTTCAAATGATAGCTATGTAATTGGCAATATGCAGCTTTTTGTCATTCGAATATTCACTTTATTCCATGCGTCAAAAAGGGCGGCGCCATGTTGTTCCGTTTTGTCTTTGAACTTCCAGTTGAGCAACTCTGTCCATTGCGATTGCAGTACTTTGGCAGGCACATTAGCAAATCAAGGTGTCGAGCATTACTTGTTCGGTGAGGGGCTGCCATAACAACTGGAAGAAAAGACGGCTGTTCTTGGAACAATCCTGTGTTGTCCACGGGAACCAGGGCAGAATGTTGTGGGGCACCTTACAACCTCCATCCTCCGCCATCCAGCGATGAGGTCCGGTGTATGTGGCTAAAGGCGCTACACCTAAGGAATCCGCTGAAAAAGCCTTATGTCTGTTCATTTCATTTTGTGGATGGCAGATCATCAGAACATCACCCATAACCCCAGAAATGGTTGGGATATGGTACCCCTCCCACGAAAAAGGCTTGTCGGATGCTTGTTAGGCTCCTAGGTAAGATAACATTTTGCAAGCGATAACAGCTATCAATATCACTAGCCGTTAGCCAGCTAACGTCTAATGAGTATGATCAGCATTATCACACTAGTACCTTTTTTCACAAGTATGTTCAGTTATGCTGTCTAACAGATGAGTAACTACATTTATAGAGTCAGACGATTCTTGCTTGTCTGCGTGTGAACTCCATTATCTTCTCCGGATTCAAGACGATAAACCGAACAGACAACGCACTGCACGTGCCTTATAAATCGATATGCTTTAAAGCCTATTCTGGCAAGCTAATTTACTTTAAGCTAACGTAACTTAGCTTTGCGCTAGACTCATAACCATTCTGTGGAGTATAGTAAAATGTGGGCCTACCCTGAAATGTTACACACATTGTACTGCGTTATTTTTACCTTTTTTTTAACGCTTGTTTCTGTCCTTCCCCTGTTATTTCATAATCACCACCTCTGTTCTAAAATGTACATCTAATCAATCTATGTCTCATGCTCAACTGTTGCATTCTCTTTTAGGACTCGTATTATCTTCGTTCAGATGAAATTCAGCCACACCTTCAACCTGCATCACTGCTGTTGATCTCAGATGCTGCTAACAAACAGATGCTCGGATTTCACATACTCTGACGTTTCCACCTACCCAAATCTTTGATCTAATAAAGGCTGTACCACAAATAATGTGTATGTGTGTTCAGTGCTTTTCATGGAAGTTCAGATCATGCACAAACAATAGTTATCATTTTGGATCTCATCTGTCAAGTTGCTGAAAAGTTTCGTCATCAAGTATGACGGTCTGTCGGCAAACTAATTAAGAATGAAGAATGGTTAATAAATGGTTTGCTAAGCAGTGTTCAAACTGAATTTATGTAGTGCTATAAATGCACTCATATGGACATTACGTTAGATGCTACTCAGCTGACTCATTATGCATAACGCATCAAAATACAGTAATGTGAATTGGTGCTTTTCAAAGTAATGGAAATATACAACTTAGTTTATGTATGTATCCATATCATTTTAATATGAAAAAGTAAGGTGAGTGTTGGCTGCGTACATGGTTCTAGGATGTCTCAACAGTGGCCTTCGCTTACTGTACATTTTGCCGTGCTACATAATGAAGTGCGGCAATCGAGTATATTACGGCCATTCATCAATTAAAATAAAATGGCTAAAATATACTGAGCAACAAAAGAAAAGCAAGTTAGCTAGTTAGTTAATGTTATGGTTACTCAGTCAAAGTGACCGCAAAACAAAGAAAAGTTTGATGAAACGAGTGTAAATGTGCATACGCTTGTAATTAATTTGATTTTCTATAATAATTACGCGCAAACTTATGTTCCGGTTTGTCTTTAATTTAGACTGCCAATACTACGAGATAACTTGTAATGGCGGGTCAGGGCTGGCGCTAGACTTGAAAATTTGGGGGAAAATATCCATCCATCTATTGACAACAATTAGTCTTGGCTAATTTTTGATGGTTTTCCTTTATAACACGTTTTCCAATTCAAGAATAATCAAGTGGCAATTGAAGACATGGCTTCTCTCCCCCATGCGATCTAACAGCGACAAAATAATGGGCTACATTCAGTATAGAAAAATAATTCAATTATAAATGGATCTATGCACTGGCACTCAGCAACGGTATTTTTTTTTTTTCCCAGCGAGAGCGGCATTTCAGAACTCATCTGGAAAAACTTTGGCATACATTGTGTTATTTTGGATTTCTTTTGGCAGAGACTAATCCTATTTAGGCATGGGTTGAGATTTTATAGGCTATGGGCTGACGCACGAGACCCTCCTCCCTAAGGGGGATTTTTGGAGACAGGTATTTTTGGAAACCTTACCCACTGAAGTGTTGAAGTCAGGTTGTCTGCAAATTGGCCAGCGGTGGGTAAGCCAGTGAGGGCACTTTGTTCAAAATGGCCGCCAAAATCACTTAAAATCATCATACCTTGGTCTGTGAAGCTCCTAGCAGCACAATTCTGATGTCTATACCCATGTTTTCAGAACATCTTAGAACATCACATGGCCTAAATAAATGGCCGCCACTGAAAATGAATATTACTTATATCTCGGTGCCTGAAGCTCCTAGAAGCATGGTTCTGATGCCTATACCTGTGTTTTTTGAGTCAATGAATCCAATAATTCATGAAGGAGATCCTCTAGAAGATTCCTTGATCATTCATTTTAAGATGGAGACCAACATTTCAAAATGGCTACCAAGGGAGGTCTACATTTTTGCCATATATATGAATATCTAAGATTCATTGGAGACTGGTTCGAATTTAGGGTCAATTTTGATTGGTTTCGAGTCGAGTGTGAGCCCATTAGCCTTATAGTACCCAATTCTAGTTGTGTTTCAAAATTCATAACAAGAACAATTCCTATACCAATTAACAGTTACCCTTACCATAAAACAATTGTCAGTCTTTTTGATATCGTCATGTGCTGCTATTTGAAACAAATCATTAAGTCATTCAAACACAATGTCATGATGCTCACATCAATATCATCGAAGCTTGAAAGCAGCTCCCCTGTTGATACATCACGCTGTTCAAGAAATTTACTGTAGCGTAGGTCGTTGATGTCTGTTACTGGGTATAACATCAGGGTATAAACATGGGTATAGACATCAGAATTGTGCTGCTAGGAGCTTCACAGACCAAGTTATGATGATTTTCAGTGATTTTGGCGGCCATTTTAAACAAAGCGCCCTCACAGGCTCACCCACCGCTGGCCAATTTGCAGACAACGGTCTCGAGCGTCAGCCCATAGCCTATTAGGGTTACCTTTGGCATTGTTATGGCCTGCCATAATAAATAAAAGGGCACCATGTATATTAGGCTGAGATTTGGCAAACGTTTGGTTAACCAGACGATAAGGTGAGCAGCGGGACAGCATCTTGCGGGGCGGGATATTGTTATGGGCGCGCTTTGGCATCTTTCTGGCTTGCCAAAGGCTGCCCGAAGAGCGGGAATTTTAAGCATTCTTAACCAGAGAAGAGCCCCTCCTCCTATCAGACGCCCAGGCGTGATCATCGCTTAAGGTACGTACAATTTTTGCTCTGAAAATATATTAATATTACTGCTAACAATACATGTATGAAGATCACTTCCTCTATGAAACACTGCAGCCGATTGAGGTACACTTTATATAGTAGTAGAATCTTTTAAACTGGAGCCACAATTGCATTTGCGATTTCCTTGGATAGCGCTATATTGTATTGTCTGGATATAAGGAAGGGTGTATTGCATTTAATATTCAGGAAGGTGTATGCTCTTTAAGTCAATATAATTCCCGATTATATCCGAACTGCAACCTTCAGAGAAGCTAGCACCCAGGGGTTGGCTAGCTCCCAGCCATCAGTGGGAAAGAAATGCTCTCTACGTGTTGCAGATCGCCTACCCTTCCCCACGCACATGTATCGCGCTCGCTGCTTCTTCAATTTTTGGATTTTTTTTTTCGTCTTGGGCACAAGCCAAATAATCTATCATAGACATCTCTTACATTTGATCATTTAAATCCGCTAGTCCGATTTGCAGCAAACACTTTTGCAGGGGTGCGTTTCCCAAAATCACAGATGCTAACTTAAGCCGGGGACACACTACAAGATTTTTGGCCAGATTTTACCCAGAATTTGCAGTTGGGGCTAGTCTGCGCCAGTCAGCTCTAGTTGGGGACAGTCTGGGGACAGAATCTGTTAGTGTGTGATGTGGTGCAGACTGGAATCTGCAAGTGTGTGACGAGAACAGACTCCGCCCGACTTCAGTCGTCGAAATTCAAACATGTTTGAATTTTTTGAGCCGACTCTGGACGCAGTTGTGTAGTGTGTGCTGGTGACAGACCCAATTGCAAACACGTCGCTAACAGCTAATGAAAAAGAGGAGGTAGGACACAGTTTTCGCGAGAGTTTGGTGCGTTCAGTTGGCCTCTCTTGGTTTGACAAATCGTGTAGTGTGTGATCCCTCATCTGCTGCAGTCCTTAAATGTGTGATCCCCAGTCTTTACTAGAATCTGCTGAAGCCAGTCGTGTAGTGTGTGCTCCAAGTCTTTTCAAAATCTGCAAGGACTGTGAAAATCTTGTAGTGTGTCCCCAGCTTTACATAGTTGGGCCCATTGACTGTGAATGGACGAACTACGTAAGTTGCTAACTTAGTTAGCAACTACACTTTTGGGAAATGCGCCCCAGGTTGATTTGACTTTCTTAGCAGTCCTAGAATCCGAATTTCTGTTTTTGCAATGTGCATGTCGAACAGATAGCTCACAGCCTACTGCATAGAGAAAGTTGCTAGACTCAAGTCACAGTTTGCTACGCTCCGCTCTCATGCTCTATCTGCTCTAATGTTCCTGGCTACTGCATAGCAATAGCAAGTAGGCGCTAGGCAGAGACGGGTGTTTAGACAGTCTTATTCCGAATATGACGATGGCGCTGTCATTTGCATAAGCCTATGGGAGGATCCAGAATTCCTGTTAAGCATGCTTATTTGCGCTACATTTTTATGAACTGAAATAAAATTTGAAGGGGGTATGTAGTGGAGCAATAGAAATTATGTCATTTATCAATTTATTACACATTGATATTGTCCCAGTAGAATTAGGCTAACTGTATTTTTTTTCATCTTCTCTTTTGGTTTCAGCGCTCAATGGCATACAGTCAGTGGAGTAACATTCGCAGAAGAGCTCGCAATAGGGAGCCAGCCAGAGCGTCCAAAGATAGGGACTGAGGCCCCATCCCATCCTCGTAGAGGATGTGACCAATCATGTGGAAGTAAGACTTTGAATTGCACAGCACTTGTTAAGATACAAAAAGATGCCATGTATGGACCCTTTTCCTTTGTCTGTTGTGTTCTTAGTTTCTATTCATTTATACCAGTGGACAAACATTTAGATCTTGTATAATATATTGTTCTAATGAACAGCTTTGGCAATGCAAATCTCTTTTGGCAATTCAACTCCATTGAATTGAATGGATGAATAGATAGATAGATAAATAGACAAATAAATAAATGCATAAATGAATAAATGTCCTATTGGTCAAAATCATAAACATTTGTTTGTTATCATTATTATTTTTCAGTTCTTCAACGTGAGGTGCTGGTAAACCAGCAGATTTTGCTGGACCAGCAGAAAGCTTAGTGCGCATGATTCAGGACCTCCACAAGCAAATCCAGGGAGGAACCAGCCTATCCGTCATGCATCCAGCATACTTCCCCCTGAGAGACAGGCAGGCTCTGGAGGCCCTGGAGGCTGACCTAGCAAGCCAGCCAGACCTTCGCCGGGAACTGTGAGCTGCTTATAATTTCTACACTGAGGGTAATGCTGAATGGGTGATAAAAACACTGATGGATTCTATCTAGTTTATCAGTCCTTCATATAATCTGTGATATCCTTTAATATCACGTCCTGGTACAACTTCTTAACAAGTAAAAGCAAGAGAAAGCTGACCCGGATAGTCAAGCAGGCAGCCAAAGTCATCAGCATCCTCCAGAGAGAGCTATCAGAACTCTACCCCCAAGCAATAGAAGAGAAGTCAAGCTCCACCGTCAAGGACCTCCCCGCTACCATCAGGCAGATCACACAGAATGCCTCTGTCCGGCAGATCATTATAAACAAGGTCCTTTATACCCAAGGCAACGCAGACACGCAACGTACATCACACACACAAAATCAGGACTGAACTGCCTTCAAAGTTTTCTAACATGGCAACATGATGGATAATACAGCTTTTTATATCAATGTATCCTTTGTATCCTTGTAATTTTAAAAAGCTTCTCTTTCTTTACTAGGTCATCACACTTGGATTGGCGGGGGGGTGGGGCTGATATCAGGGACACCGTATGAAGAGTCATGAAGATGGCAATACAGAATTAAATGGCCAAGAGCATGTCCTGGCGTGGGAGGAATAGTAAAATCGCCTTCCAGGACCTGCAACTCAAGACTGTGGTGATGGGTAAGCATAATACCGTTCACCAACCGTTTTCACTGCTGTCTCAGGCTCCTGCACCCATGTGAAAACCATCAGTCACCACCAGTCAAGTCAGGCAATGTTTCTTGTACACAACACTCAAACCCACAGACACCCATACACGAATCTCCCACATAATGAATAACTGGCCATGTTGAGTTAGAACTGTGCATAGTGAAGAAGACTGTTGCATGTATTAATGCTTTTTAAACTGTTAAATTGCCTGTATGTTAAAATCACTGAAATAAACTGATTGATCATAAACAATTTGTCATGGGTACTTATTCCATGTCAAATGTCCGAATTTCAGAGAAACTTCCCACTTGACCATCTCAGATTTGGCTGAAAATATTCCAGTGGGTGCATTCACCTCCTTATAGGAGAAATCCAAAATTTTAGCTCTCAACTCCTAATAGTTTTGTCATTAAAAAATATTTTTGCCCTTTTTGAACAGCAATTTCTGAGGAGCCACTTTCACGTGGCTGTATCTAAAAAAGCATTTCAGCTAAGTCCTTCAAATTTTGAGGGGTGAAAATCTGCTACTATTATTTGAGGAATATGGACTTATTCAGGTGTCCTTTTAGTTTATCGTATATTTCTGTGTGCTTAAAGTTGCTCAAATTTTACTCAGCACTCTGCGGTAGCATATTTGAAAGACTGTAAAAAGCTTAATTTCAAAGACAGGGATTTAGTATTGCACATACATCTTCTCATATATGCTGTGTATTTTGTATTCTAATTCTGTCCCTCTCTTATGAATAATCTAGAAAATATTAAGACTTGAAAATGAAAAAAATTAAATTGGCGCTATTTTTAACATTTTATACCAAAAAAAATGACACCATCCACCAACATCAAATTGACTGTTTTCGAAAGATTAGACACCTGTTATTAACATATCCAAAATTTGTGATGGTGTTCTGCTTTATTTTCTCAATTTTTGAAAATATGGTATTTTTGTGGACACACAGCATTTAATGGCATATTCAAACATTATTTTATAAAATTTACAGAGCTAATGATTGAAAGCTCAAACTCAACAAAATGCTTTATTTCATAAATGTTAATTTACACTTGAAGAATAACCCATATGCAGTGTTTCGATATTGAAATATTACAACCTTAACAGGGGCAAAAATTCAAGATTTTTATGAATTCGGAAGTGTTTCACCTAATCATCCCCTGATCTAATTGGCTGTGCAACCTCTCCTCTCCCTCTCCACCCCAACCCCCAGGGCTCCCTTAAAAAAGAGATTTCAATCTCAAAGGGACTTTCCAGGTCAAATAAAGGTTAAATGAAATTAATTATCTAACACAATATAGCTAGCTTACAGAGGATGTACTAAGAATGCCACTTTATTTGATTACAGATTAAATGATTATATATATATAATGTACACATTGTATTAATTAATCTATTAATAAATCAACCTATTACATAAAACAAAAATTAATGACATTGTTTTTTAAGCTGTAAGTTTAGAAACATGTTTGGTTATGCAGAAGCTATAACTTGTCTGAGCAGTTCATGCATCCACACGGCCCCACAAAAAGTTTTTTTCTGGCCCAGGAGGGAATACCTCTGCTGGGTACCTGTGCAACATATCATTGCAAAGATTGAAGTTCCAATCACTAAAACTGGACAAAGATATGCACTCAAGGAGCAGGACACCAAAGTAGCTGAAAACTTCATGAAAGAGATCAAATAATTTGTGTATTATCTGTGCTAACTGCTATCAACTGGTCATTTAAAAAATTTCAGTATTTCCAATTTTGCAGGACAGTCAAAAACTCTTTAACACAGGTTATTACTAATTGAAGCATACAGGTTAATTTTTTCTACTTGTAAATATAAATGTTCATTGATACAATAATTTTAAGTAATGATTTGTAACAATATGATCTTCCACTGATGTTTGGACTAGAGTATTTCAATACATATCTGAAAACTGTATTTGGGCTCTAATTCAAGTGTAAGTTAACATTTATGAAATATAGCATTTCATTGAGTTTGAGCTTTCCATCGTTAACTATGTGCATTTTGTAAAATAATTTTTGAATATGCCTTCGATGTCATTAAATGCTGTGTCCACAAAAATACCATATTTTCAAAAATTTATTTTGAGAAAATAAAGCAAAACACCACCACAAATTTTGAATATGTTAATAAGAGGAATCTAATCTTTCGAAAACGGTCAATTAGACGTGGTGGATGGTGTCATTTTTTTGTTATAAAATGTTAAAAATAGCGCAATTTTTTTTTTTTTTTCATTTTCAAGCCATAATATTTTCTAGATTATTCATAAGAGCGGGGCAGAATTAGAATACAAAATATACAACATATATGGGAAGCTGTATGTGCAATACTAAATCCTTGTCTTTGAAATTAGGCTTTTTACAGTCTTTCAAATATGCTACCGCAGAGCGCAGAGTAAAATTTTCGAGCAACTTTCAGCACTGAGAAATATATGATAAACAAAAGGGACACCTGAATAAGTCTATATTCCTCAAGTAATCGTAGCAGATTTTCACCACTGAATATTTGAAGGACTTAGCTGAAATACTTTTTTAGATATAGCCATATGAAAGTGGCTCCTCAGAAATTGCTGTTCAAAAAGGGCTGGAACTTAGTTGCAAAAATATTTTTTTATTACAAAACTATTAGGAGTTGAGAGCTAAAATTTTGGATTTCTCCTATTAGGAGGTGAATGCACCCCACAGACTGCATAAAAAGATGGATGCAGCACTCGGGTCTGGAAACTGAGGCCAATGCAGAAATCTCCAAAATTTGCATTCTATTTAATGACCAGCAGATGGCGATGTCGGTGGTTGCAGAAAGAAGTTCAATCCTATAAAAGTCTATGAGAAAATGACCCTACTTTCCCACCTGATTTATTATTTAAATAATGATTTTCCACATAATTTTATGGTATCTATCGCAAGTTTCAAGTCTCCTTCGATATATCATGATGTTCATTTTTGTAAATTATGGTCCCAAATAGACTAGAATAAAGGATAAAGCCAGAATATGCTTTATGGAGCGTGGCTATCCTCTGGTTCTTATCAAATATGGTCAGATCCACCCGTAGATCCACCCCTCGCTCCTCCCTGGATATTCAATTCACACTCTCATCCATTAAGAATCACATCCGGTTTCAAAATGACAAAATGGCGCAATTTAAATTGCCAAAATCGAGGCTTCCTAAATGGTATGCTGAAACTAATCGGTGACGTCATGTTTGCTCTGTCCATCTTTTTATACAGTCTATGATGCACCCGCTGGAATTTTTTCAGCCAAATCTGAGATGGTCAAGTGGGAGCCATTCGGATATTTGACATGGAATGACCCAGTAGTTTTTCTCTGTGTCTCATCCCTTTCAGATGCAGTGAGGCGCAACCCAGCCTGTTCCGATGCCACAGAATCTCAGATGGCTGATGCTATAAAGCGTTGGTTTTACTGGGCTGGGGATATGGAGGGTGGCAGAAGAAATCGCCAGGGGCAGCGACCTCAGCAAAATCTATAAAATCATGAATAAAATCACTTTTTCAAAGTATTTAATCTCCGTTGGTTTTTGCACACAATACACACATAATTTAACCATGTAATTTATGAGCCTAGGACACTAGGATAGAGCAGTTTCTTGCCTAACTAATCCAAATGAATGAATCAAAATATAAATAAATAAAAGCCCTTTTGGCATCATTTTGGGTGAGGTATGGCATAACTTTGGGTCAGCTGTGGCTTCTTTTTGGCAGGGTTTTGGAGACTTTTGGCACTCTTTGGGATAGTTATGGCTACATCCTGGGGTTCCGGAATTGGTTTTGGCTGATCTGTGGCTGGGCTATGGCCTCCTTTTGTTTTCCCTTTGGCATGCCAAATTTGGCCCAATTATGGGCCGTACATCATTACAAACGTTTGCCAAAATGTGTAGCCATATTTGGGCCAAACTTGGGCCAAAAGCATTTTGCTATCAGGGATGTCAATGTTTGCTAACAGCATTAAATAATAAAAAAAAAATTCGATTCAAACATGCTTATAAAGTCGTTATCACAAAGACGTCAACTGCAATTTCTCACCTTTCAACAATCGCTCCCTAGATGGGAGAAACACGGCTTCCCCATAGAGATCCAATCGCCCATGTTGCATTGTTTGGAACTATTGCAGGCTTCCGCGATCCGCCATTGCTTAAAATAATAGGCCCACAGGAGTCTATGGAGTTGTGGCAACTCTCTGGCTGCGTCAGAATAGTAAAAAAAAAAAAATTACGTCCTATCCGCTAATTCCTAAACTCTTTTCTTTAACCTTCGTGGGAAACGTCATAAGATAAAGGAAAGGTTTAAAAGGGAATTTCTAAAGGCTTAGGAGGGCAACAGCACTAATTAGAGAGTCTAAATGCATTCATACTGGGCAACATAATCATGAGTCCCCTGCCCATCATTTAGGTTCCTTTATGCGATTGGCTGGATGAGTGGTTGCTGCTGCGCAGAATTGTGGGATAGTGTTAGCTCCTTTCTTTTCGAAAAGGATTGTGTAGGCTACCCTTCGCTAAAGGAGGTAAATTAGGAAGCATTGAGACACCTTTCCTTAACATACAAAGAATTCGAATGCACTTATCATGGCCGCCATGTAATTATTTCCGGATCATTTTTTGGAGTTGGGAACTTTCCTTGGCAAAAAAAAAAAAAAGACTATTCGGACGCAGCCACACCGTCTCTCTCTATTTCAAAAAGATTTTTCCCCCACCCAAATCTCCAAAGTTTGCATGAACTTAGTGAAAGTAATATTTAAATGTTGTTAAAATGCAGATAAGTGGAGGTCTTTGTTTTAGGATAATACCATTATTAAAATATGCAGAAATGCCGATTTCAGCACAACTGCAGATTTCAAAAGTCCTCTGTCTTCAAACTCTCATAACTTTTCAAAAGAAAAAAAAAATTCATAATAAAAGTAAAAAGTGATCTGGAAGCAAGAAGGCAAATTCTATCAAATGGCATCAAGAATAAAATCTGATTGCACATTCGAATTTTCATTGCTGATGTACCTGGCCTTTACCTGGCCCCTTGATATTTTTCAAAAGGTCTGTGACTGGGTCAAAGCGCTCCAAATATCGCTTGCAGCATCCATGTTGAGGGAGTGGCAGGCACATTGCTGATGAGATGGGAGACTGTGGTCTTCCTCTGTTTCATTTAAGATGTATGTCTGACATTTAAGAAGATGGGGGTTCCTCCTCCTCCTCTCGGTCTTGAATGGTTCTTGGAGCTTATATTAGTGGCCCAATACATGTGACACCCATTAACAAAAAGAAACAACAGAGGAACAACTACAACTATGCCCTGCTATGCATTTTCAAGCTAGGAAGCTTGGTAGCTCAGTAAGTTCTTTTAATGTCAGCAGGGTCATTCCATGTCAATTTATACTCTCTCCCCAGAGACATCTGTCAGATTTGACTGAAAAAAAATCTAAAATTAGTTTTTGACCCTAAATGAAGGAATCCCAAATTTCAGCTTCATACCTTTAATCATTTTTGCATTATGGCCCAAGGAAATTCGGGTGCCACGCCCACTTTTCCCCTGCACTTAATTTGTAACCATATCTAGAGACTCATAACTTCTCTTTTATATGAGCTGCAAGGCTAAAAATTGATACAGGGGTCAGTGATTGCCTCCTCTCTTGGAAGCAGTGCTCACAAATGGGATACTGGTTCCATTGTATACAATATTAACCCTTTAAAACTGGATTTTGTTTCATGCGATAATGATTTTTAGGATATTGGAAGGTCCAGGTAATTGAGATTTGTGTGTTTGAAGGCTTTTTGACAACTTGTTCATCAAATAGGATGACATTACTGTAACTTATATTTTCAGGGATATCAAATCATTAGTGGGCTTATTAGGGGGGGCGTCCTAAAAATGGTCACAGGACAAACAGACCCTTCAGAACCCTCATTTTAGGCAATGATCTCACCATGTCTCCATTTGAGATAGACAATTTGCTTTTAATACAACCAACTTTAGGGACAATAAAAAGGCTGCTTATCCAGCTCCTTCTGTGTGAACTGATTTTTTTTATGAAAAATGGACCCTTTGGCCCACATTTCTTAAAAAATGACCAAGTCCGGAAAATAGGTCAACTCTGATGAGCTCAGTATTGATGGTTTTGGTGGTTGAAATCACACTCTAATACCAAATAATGATTCACAGAATAACTTATTCATCATATCAGGGCAAAAAATGAATAATCGCTACCCTCTCCTGTGGCTATGACCCGATTCTTCTGGCAAAGATGCAGTACAGTCACTACTGGCTAATCAGGGTCTGAGCCTAATGAGATCCACATATGAAATGGTAAATATGGCCCAAATATTGTTGAACAGTATTGGGCCAGGTTTGGCAAAGATACAGCACAGTGAGCAGTGCCAGCACCAGAACTGGAAATCTGGGGGCTACAGAAATCCCTTTATAACAACAATTAGTCCTGGTTAGTTCTCAATTATTTGCATAATTAACAATAAATTCACTCCGAGAGTACTGCACACTATCAGGTCCTGCTAATTCTCCCCCTTTAGGCATGATGTCAGTCATTCATTTGGACGCGTCATTTGGTGCATTTAAATCAGCGTTATTCAAAATTGCATACCTGTGAACTCTCACGTAAATGGCATGAGTCCAATGCTTTTTGGTGGCATAGCACATTCTCACCCGTAATCTGCAATCTTACACTTAGAAACAAAAGTGAAGATTGAAACATTTTAATTCGCCAAACAGTATTAAAGTGCTGAGTCCCTCTTTTTAATCAACCCACGCTGTACCGAGAGTCAGAGGCGATATTTCATTGGAACTCAGATCAGTCTTTATTCAACCAACACTTTTCTTTTCTCAGGAGTTGGAAGGTAAGAAATTGCAAAAGACGTTTCAGATGGTCTTTCAATTTAAATAATTAAAATGATCATGAAACTCAAGTTAAATCGCCTGATGTGCAGGAAAGGTAGCGCGGAAGTTTCAGAGCAGTTTGTCAAAGCATAGGCCTATTTATAAGAAAATTATTTTTTCTTGACTGAATTTATCCCATTATTTTGTCGCTGTTAGATCGTATGGGGAGAGAAACCGTGTCTTCAATCACCAATTGATTATTACTATAATTGGAAAACATGTCATTAAAGGAAAATGATAGAGAACTAGCCAGGATTAATTGTTGTTATAAAGGGATGTTCTGTAGCCCCCAAATTTCCAGTTCTGGCACGATCACTGACAGTGAGCACTGGCTAATCAGGGTGTGAGCCTATTGTGGCCCACATTTGAAATGGTAAATATGGTCCAACTATTGTTGAACAATACTGGGCTACTTCAGGTAAAGATGTGGCACAGTGAACACTGGCTAATTAAGGTGTGAGCCTAATGTGGCCTTCATCTGAAATGGCAAATATGACCCAAACAATTTTCACCAAATTTGGACCATGTTTTGCAAATGTACAGCACAGTCAGCACTGGATAATCAGAATGAGAGCCTAAGGTGACCAACATTTGACATGGCAAATATTGTCATCCAGTATTGAGCCACTTTGAATAAAGATGAGGTACAATCGGTAGTGGCTAATCTGGATGTGAGCTTAGAGTGGTTCACATTTGAAGCAGCAAATATGGCCTGGTTATCTTAAAATATGGACCAATTTTGGAAAAGATATGGCACAGTCAGTACTGGGGAACTGTACTCAAAGATCACCTCAAACCCACCTGTCTTTGGGGCCACGTTGCTCAGCCGTACTTTAAAGTCCGGGTGACACAAAAAAAAAAACAAGAATGTGTTCTGACTTGAACTGACCACAAAGATTTGCGTTATTCAGTACCTAGCCAAATTGTAATGATTAAAAAAAATGGATAAGTAAATGAAATTACGTGTCAAAAAATTGCGAGAAAAAAAAGAAGCCTTATTCTTCACTCAAAACCGCTGTGGGTGCGTCTGCTAAAGCCACAAAAACCATGCCCAATTGCAAGGGGCAGCCTGCCTCAAGTACAGAACGGCCAGAGAAATGGTGCTTCATCTGAAAATTTATTGAAATGCTAATGTACAGCCATCATATATTTGAGTAACCGGTGCCAGAATCCAGCCCGAAGCAAGAGGACACTGACCTAATCATCAATCAGTCTCAATTCCGTTTGCCAACTTTGTAATTATATTATTCTTCCATTTATGCAAGTAAGCTGTAGAAACTAACAACCAAGGCAAATAAAGTCAGTCTATCAACGAATAACATTGCTAGTCCAAAACATATTTTGCCTCGTTACCAGATAGTTGTATCTGTTGGTACAATGTTCCTCACGTAATTATTCTGTTTGTGGTGGTAGCTGACCGGAGGGTTGGGGGATTCACCCAATGAAAACCCTGGCTGTTACTAAAGGTCCATCTCCAGAGCTCCGGTGGGGAGGCGGTGGGTCTGCAGGGTGCGCTAGCTTGCTAGGAAATTGCAAACAGAACGCCACTTCAAACAAACGTAAAGTTTGATTCATAGACTGTATAAAGAGATGGACACAGCACCCGCGTCTGAAAAGTGAAGCCAATGCGGAATTGTCTCAAAATTGCATTCTATTTAATGGCCAGCTGATGGCGACATCAGTGGTTGCAGAAAGAAGTTCAATGCTATAGAAGTCAATGGGAAAATGACCCTACTTTCCCACCTGATTTTTTTTTTTTTTTTTTTTTTATTTCAATAATGATTTTCCACATTATTTTATGGTATCTCCCGCAAGTTTCAAGAGACCTTCGATATATCATGATGTTAATCTTTGTAAATTATGGTCCCATATTGATTAGAATAAAGGATAAAGCCAGATTTGCTCTGGGGGCGTGGCTATCCTCTGGTCCTCGTCAGATGCAGTCAGTTCCACCCATAGATCCACGGCTCACTCCTCCCCGGATCTTCAATTCACGGTCCCGTCCAATAGGAATCACATCCGGTTTCAAAATTACAAATTGGCACTATTCAAATTGCCAAAATCGAGAAAATTGAGGCTTCCAAAATGGTATACAGAGGTCAATAGGTGAGGTCAAGAATGCTTCGTCCCAATTTTTATACAGTCTATGGGTTGATTCCGAAATAAGTATGCTACCACTTTAATTCTTCTCATTTCTGTTTTGATGAGCAGTAACTTCATCAAATACAAACATATGGGTATTTTTCAAGCTATGGTGGCCTCAGTAACTATCAAGATTCTTCCTAATCAACTAGTGACAAAACTTTATTTCTGCACCACAGATACCCTACCAGTTGACTATAAAAGAAATTCATTGAAATCGATCAAGAACTGGAAACGTTTAGAGCATTTTTTTTTTACCCAAAAAACCAGCAGCACCCATGTTTACAAGCTCGCAAGCCGGTATTTTTTACAGGTCAGCATAGCTCAGGGCTGCAAGGCAATAAACACCGCAGCACCAGGCTGAGTCTGTCAATGCAGCTAAGTCTACATGACTAAGCACACTTTTCCACTTTGCGTCAGTCCATCTCAGATGAGCTCGAGCCCAGAGAAGCCGGTGGTGTTTCTGGGTGCTGTTGATATATGGCTTTCGCTTTGCATGGTGGAGTTTTAACTTGCAATTGTAGATGTAGTGACGAACTGTTAACTGACAATGATTTTCCAAAGTGTTCCTGAGCCCACATAGTAATATCCTTCACAGAATGATGGTGGTTTTTAATTTCGTGCCGCCAGAGGACCGTCGATCACAGGCATTCAATGATGGTTTTCGGCCTTGCCGCTTACGTGTAGAGACTTCTCCGGACTCTCTGAATCTTTTGATGATATTATGGACTGTAGATGACGAAATCCCTCAATTCCTTGCAACTGCACATTGAAAAACCTTATTCTTAAACTGTTGGACTATACTCAGCAACAAAAGTTCCTGTGACACCAATTTACACGAGTTGTTCAGCAGAAAAAAATGTCTGGTGTTCAAATCTGTTATGAAAGTATGAAAATAAGTAACACAAACATACCCACTGCAGAAAAGCATGCCTTGAATGCAAAAGGTGACTTTTATGCAAACATCACGCATTTTATGACCTAAACTTGGGTATAAAAGCATTATGTTGCAGGGATTCGATATGCATTGTTCCTGCTAGTGTTGACAACTGCCACACGGAAAAACAGCACGTTTCTATCCTTACTCGAAGTTTGAAGATGCCACGCTTATCTGAAAATGAACATCTCAGAGCCATTGGTATGCTTGAAGCTTGATCATCTCAAAGGGATGTCACAAGACAATTCAACGTCCATAGAAACACCATTTGGACTGAATGGCAGCGTTGGCAACAAACAAATGCTGTCAGAGACCGTTCTCAATGTGGTAGGCCATCCGTTACTAGCGTCAGACAAGATCATTGGATTCAAACCACACACCTGCGAAATCAGTTCCAACCTGCAACAGTCACTGCCAGAACCATCCCAGGACTTCGGCGAATATCGGCACAAACTGCACATCGCCGCCTCTGACGTTTCGGGATTGTCGCCAGAAGATCCGCTAGATGTCCGATTTTGACCCACAACCACTGACGATTACGTCTACAGTGGTGCAGGCAGCGTATACGTTGGACAGCAATTCAGTGGAGACAGGTACTATCCACTGACGAGTCTCGTTTCAACCTCAGCCACAATGACGGACGCAGACGTGTTTACCGACGTCAAGGTGAACATTAGGCTGAACACTGCGTCATAGAGCAAGACCGTTTCGGAGGTGGCAGTGTTATGGTGTGGGGTGGGATCACAGCTAGACAGAGAACCCGTTTGTTACTGGTTGATGGCAAACTCACTGGTCTGTGTTACCGTAACGAGATCATCCATCCCGTTGCTCTGCCGTTTTTGCGTCGACATGGCCCTGGAGTTCTCTTTCAACATGACAACGCCTGACTGCATGTGGCTTGAGTTGTGCAACAAACACTTCAACAAAACAACGTGAATGTGATCCCTTTGCCTGCTCGCTCTCCAGATCCCTCTCCAATTGAGCACATGTGGGATGAGATCCAACGACGTCTCCAAAGTTTACCACGTGTCCCAGAGACACTCCAGGAACTTAGTGACAGGCTCATACAGATATGGAATGGTATTCCACAGGACTTTGTGAGACCTCTGATTCATTCCATGCGAAGAAAACTGGTTGCTTGCATCGAAGCCAGAGGGGGACAGACGCGTTACTGAGGTGGGAATTGTAATTTGTCCATGTTTCCCATGTCATGATGTCATAACTGTAACCGATATGGCTTATTAAACCTGTGAACTTGTAACAGGAGTCTGTTATCTATTGGAACCACAAATTATTTTTATATTTAGGGATGTACCTCATTTAAGATTCAGTTTTATGTAGCATCACAGGAACTTTTGTTGCTTAGTATATTTGCTCACGCAGTTGTTCAGAAAGTGGTGAACCTCGCCCCATCCTTGCTTTGTGAACGACTGAGCCTTTTGGGAATGCTCCTTTTATGCCTAATCATGACACCTACCCATTTCCAATTAACCTGTTAATCTGTGGAATGTTCCAAACAGGTATTTTTTGCGCATTCCTCAACTTCCCCAGTCCTTTCTTTCCCCTCTCCCAGCCTTTTTGGAATGTGTTGCAGGCATCAAATTGAAAATGAAAGAATATTTCCAAAAAAACAACAGTTGCAGTTTGAACATTAAAGGTGACATAGACAAGGTAAAAACGGTTTTTGATTCAATGTTGAATAACGGTAGTCTACCTACATTCAAGAACATACGAAAAGTGCTAGACATTCTGAACATCTCCGGTTCATAGAAATTCATCTTTTAAAAATGACCGCCAGAAAACGGGCCAATCTGAACAACAGATACATATGATGTCGCATGTATCTCACTGTCCCCCCACTCTCATTCCGTTTCCTCCCCTTCAAAATAATTTGCATACACGCCTATATGCAATTCCATTGCTTCCAATCCCTCAGTAAAGACAAGCGTGAGATTTCCGTGTCACTAGTGGGGAAATCCACCGTAATGCACGTGAAACAGATTAACTTATTGCACAAGGACTTATATTCCGCAAATGAGTTTCTTCAGTGCGCTTTGATTGAATACTTGCTGACTAAGGCATAGGAACGTCTATGCGAGAGACTCACTCCAAATGCGTAAGCCTGGGCAGCTCTGGTTATTACGTTTGAAAAAAAAAAAAAAAACATTCAAAAATACTTACCATTCAGAAACGTTTAAATCCAGCCTTTGCTGGACTGGTTCATCCTCCAATTCAGTGTCCTCATCCGATTCAGGCTCAAACATTAAAGGCTGAATCTCTGAATATGCTATAGCTGCATATTGGTCTGTCCGTGTTCCGAAGCCGGTGAGTGTTTTCCATTTTCCCTACCGCTCTGGGCGAAGTTACATTCTTTTGAGTGGCAGCAAAGCCAGCCAATCAGCGTCAAGTGCATGCATTTCATAATGAGGTTGCCAGTTAAGCCCGAAAGGTCGCAAAATAGGTGCAAAACAATACGTTCAAAATCCCGCACCCAAACATAGCTTTTTGAGAGAGGTTTTTAGGAAGCTTCTGAGGCATTACAGACCCAACCAAAATTTTGTTGTCGATATGTCACATCACAGAACAAGGATAAATACCCCATCCAACCATTCTATGTCACCTTTAAATATGTTGTCTTTGCAGTGTACTCAATTGAATAAAGGCTGAAAATGATTTGCAAATCATTGTATTTGCTTTTTATTCACGTTTTACACAATGTCCCAACTTCATTGGAATTGGAGTTTGTACTATTTGAAATTCATTCTAGACATGTATATTGTACAACCTCAATTCCAAAATAGGTGAGACGAAGTGTAAATTGTGAATAAAATCAAAATGCACTGATTTTCAGATCACATGAGCCAATATGTTATTTACAATAGAACATAGATAACATTTCAAATGTTGAAACTGAGACATTTTACATTTTTATCCACAAAATGAGCTTATTTCAAATTTTCTGGCTGCAACAGGTCTCAAAAAAGTTGGGACACAGGCAAAAAAGGGCTGAAAAAGCAATTAATATATTAGAGAATCAGCTGAAAGAACATTTAGCAAGAAATTACATTAACTGGCATCAGGTGTATAACATGATTGGCTATAAAGGGATGTCTTAGAGAGGCTGAGTCTCTCAGAAGTAAAGATGGCCAGAGGCTCTCCAACCCGTGAGGCTTGCGTAAAAAAAAAATTGTGGAATACTTTAAAAACAATGTTCCTCAATGTCAAATTGCAAAGGCTTTGAAGGTCTCATCATCGACACTGCATAACATCATCAAAAGATTCAGAGAAACTGGAAAATTCCATGCGTAAGGGACAAGGCCAAAGATCTTTACTGGATGCCCGTGATCTTCGGGCCCTCAGACGCCACTGCATCACTCACCGGCATGATTCTGTCATTGACATTACTAAATGGGCCAAAGAATACTTCAAGAAACCACTGTCTGTAAACACAGTCCGCTGTGCATTCCACAGATGCCACCAAAAACTCTATCATGCAAAAAGGAAGCCATTGTTGAGCATGATCGAGAAGCACCCCCGTGTTCTGTGAGCTAAGCCTCATTTAAAATGGACTGTAGCAAAGTGGCAAAGTGTCCTGTGGTCAGACGAGTCCAAATTTGACATTTTTGTTGCAAATCATGGGCGTTGTGTCCTCCGGGCTAAAGAGGAGAAAGACCACCCCTCCTGTTATCAGCGTTCAGTTCAAAAGCCAGCATCTCTGATGGTATGGGGATGAATTAGTGCATATGGTGTGGGACACTTGCATGTTTTAAAAAGCACCATGAATGCTGAAAGGTATATAAAGGTTTTAGAGCAACGTATGCTCCCCTCCAGATGACATCTATTCCAAGGAAGGCCTTGTGTATTTCAGCAGGACAATGCAAAACCACATACTGCAGCTATTATAACAGCATGGCTTTGTAGTAGAAGAGTCCGCGTGCTGAAGTGGCCTGCCTGCAGTTCTAATCTTTCACTGATTGAGAACATTTAATTAAACGAAAAGTCCGTCAAAGGAGACCCAAAACTCTCCAGCAGCTGGAAGCCTGTATTAAACAAGAGTGGGATCAAATTCCAGTGGCTACACTCAAGAAACTTGTCTCCTCAATGCCCAGACACCTCCACTCTGTTGTTAAAAAGTACACCATGGTAAACAGGCCCCTGTCCCAACTTCTTTGAGACCTGCAGCAGCCATCAAATTTGAATGAGCTCATTTTGTGGATAGAATTGAAAAATTTCTCAGTTTAAACATTTGCTATGTTATCTCTGTTCTATTGTGAATAAAATACTGGCTGGTGTGATTTGAAAGTCATTGCGTTTTGATTTTATTCCCATTTACACTTTCTCCCAACTATTTCGGAATTGAGGTTGTATATTCAAAGTACAATGTACCACGAAGCTTAATTATTCTGTGGCTCAGACTGCACAGCAGATCATCAATGAATATTATCACTATCATCCTCCATTTGTGGTGACCTTTACAGTCACCTGCTGCATCATGTGACCAAAACGAACACGTCAAGAGGCCAAAGACCTGCACACTGTGGATGTTCCTCAGGGTGTACCACTGGCCCTGAAATGGATTCAGGGAGAAGGTTTTTTATTTGTGAAGTATCAGGCAGTTACTTAACAATTTCATAAATGAGATCAATGGAGATAATTCAAAAGCTAGGCGCATTGGTGAGGCTTTTGACCAGCGTGTCAAGTTCTCACAAGATATGAAGTATGTATCCTCCACAATGATTACAGATCTACGCACCTGTATTAAATCTATGATCATTATTGTAATTTGCTTCAGAAAACATGATTCCTTTCACTGCTGATAATGCTGTGTTCTGTTTTTGAATTTGGTCACATCATTCCAGACACTCATCTCCTAGTTACCTCCTTGGTTAAGGAAAATCAAGTGTCTATACAGGTTGTAATCATCGGCAATCCTCACCAAACAACAATAAATAAATAAAATCGGACCACTGGTCCAGTAGCTCACCGGTATGACATGAAATTAGATGTACGTTTGAATGATGACCCAAAAAAATTCATGAAAATTGGTTTAAAAAAACTAGAAATTTGGACCCCATCACAATAATTTATATTCACGATGGCCTCCAACAACCATGTATCAGAGTGACATTATCCCGAGGAACCGCCACACTGAATTTGAAGTGAATCTGGGTGGGAGTTTCAGAGTAGATTTTGAAAGTTTCAGATGCGGAAAAAAAGAAAAAATAATAATCAAAAAAATTTGAAAAAAAAAAAATTTTCAAAACTGTGAATGATCTTTGCACACATTGTCCGAAGGAAGCCCCATACCAAATTTGAAGTGAAATCAGGTCAGTAGTTTCAGAGATTTTTAAAATTTCAAATGGAAAAAAAAAATCATAATTTTAAAAGCAAGTAAGATTTATGAGCAAAAGATGTCTCACACAGATCACAATTGTTGGGTCGTGTGAACCTGGTCATGGCGTTGTAAACGCCTTTTGTTTTGGAAATTCTTTCCACACTGATCACATTTGTAGGGATTCTCACCAGTATGTTGTCTCTGGTGGTCATTTAACAAAGATTTCCTGGCAAAAGACTTTCCACACTGATCACAGCTGTAGGGCTTTTCACCTGTATGAATTTTTTCATGGCATTGTAAACTGTATTTCCGAATGAAACTCTTCCCACACTGATCACATTTGTAGGGCTTTTCACCTGCATGAATTTTTTCATGGCATTGTAAATTGAATTTCTGACTGAAACTCTTCCCACACTGATCACATTTATAGGGCTTTTCACCAGTATGAATTTTTTCATGGCATTGTAATTCGGGTTTCTTTCGGAAACTCTTCCCACACTGAACACATTTATAAGGCTTTTCATCTGTATGAATTTTTTCATGGCATTGTAAATAGGATTTCTGACTGAAGCTTTTCCCACACTGATCACAGCTGAAGGACTTTTCAGCTGTATGAATTTTTTCATGGCATTGTAAACTGTATTTCCGGCTGAAACTCATCCCACACTGATCACACTTGTAGGGCTTTTCACCTGTATGAATTTTTTCATGGCATTGTAAACTGTATTTCCGAATGAAACTCTTCCCACACTGATCACATTTGTAGGGCTTTTCACCAGTATGAATTTTTTCATGGCATTGTAAATCAGGGTTTCTTTCGAAAACTCTTCCCACACTGAACACATTTGTAGGGCTTTTCACCAGTATGAATTTTTTCATGGCATTGTAAACTGCATTTCTGACTGAAACCTCTCCCACACTGATCACATTTGTAGGGCTTTTCACCAGTATGAACTTTTGCATGGTATTGCAAACTGCATTTCTGATTGTAACTTTTCCCACACTGATCACATTTGTTGGGCTTTTCACCTGTGTGAATTTTTTCATGGCACCGTAACTTGGCTTTCTCTCGGAAACTCTTCCCACACTGATCACATTTGTAGGGCTTCTCACCTGTATGAATTTTTTCATGGCATTGTAAATTGAATTTCTGACTGAAACTCTTCCCACACTGATCACATATGTAGGGCTTTTCACCTGTATGAACTTTTTCATGGCGTTGTAAGCAGGTTCTCTGACTGAAACTCTTCCCACACTGATCACACTTGAAGGGCTTTTCACCAGTATGTGTTCTCTGGTGGTCATTTAACAAAGATTTCCGAGCAAAAGACTTTCCACAGTGATCACAGATGTGGGGTCTTTCACCCGTGTGTACCTGATTATGTCGCTGTAAATGGCTTTTGTCACTGAAACTCTTTCCACACTGATCACATTTATAGGGCTTTTCACCGGTATGTTTCGTCTGGTGGTAATTTAAACGAGATTGGTGGGCAAAACGCTTTTCACACTGTTGACACTTGTAGGGTTTGTCTCCAGTATGAACTCCCTGGTGGCTATTTGAATCAGATTTCCAAAAAAAGCACGTTCCACTTCTAAAGCATTGGTGAGGCTTTTCCATTATTGGGATTCCCTCATCAGGCATTAAATCAAACTGATTCTTGCCTGATAGTTTGCAGTTTGGATTGGGCTCTCCTGCACAGTGATAAAGTTCTGTCTCTGCCTTTTCATCAACACCAGCTCCATTAAGCTCAGTATTCATGAGATCACTCACCAAAATTTCACGGTATTCAAGCTTGACGTCACCAGATTTAATGTCAACACATTTAATATCTGGTGAGATACTGACGTGTTCAGCCTTAATATAGTCTCCATCAGTTTCAGTTTTGACTTGGTCAGGATACAGATGGGTTACACAGGGCAGATCTGCAAAGTCTCGGCTCTCTGTCTTAAGATCCCCAGCTTTGGTGGGGCTCAGATCAGTTTCTGTTTTTATCAGTGATGCTTCTGTGTGATGTAAATCACTGACCCTGCTGTTTGCAGTAACACACTCTGGCTCCAGTGTGTTGAGTCCTGGTGCAGTACATTTTGTCTCTGACTCTGCCATGTGGACAGACTCCAGTCCATGTAGTTCCTCTTCTTTCTCTCTGATCCTGTGCTGCTCGGGGAGCTCTGGTAGGGTCGTCTCAGTGTCCTGTCTCAGATGGACTCCTGCCTGCATCATTCTGCTGATCAAATGTGTTCAGAAGTGCAGCTCCTGTAGGGAAACAGTGGAAGGGATTTTAGCCTTTATCTGGTCTACCTGCACTAGAAACTTGGTTTTCAGGTGCTTCAAACAATCTGATCTTTAATGTTATTGATTTTTCGACTTCTCTGTATGCCAAACTAACTTAATTTAACTAGAATTCCTATTACAGATCACTGAAATGATTAGTTAAATTCCAGACGAGTTACACAACTAATACAGCAAGGATACAATACAAAACTAGACAAATGCTGTGAGTTCATGTAAGGGGAAGCTCATAGCAGCCAAGATTAAAATCCAAATATGGAGCCAGCCAAACCAAAATGCATGAAGGTGGGTGTTTATTACTCCAAAGCATTAAGGTGAGGGCTATTTACAGTGCAGGTGATTGGACAGACAAAATAATAATAATAATAATAATAATAAACTTTTTGGAAAAAAAGAAAAACTTCTCCAAATGGAGAACAAAACAAATAATTATAAATATATTTACAGTTGGTTCCAAAAATACCAATACACGCCTTAAGCTAGTGCTAGCCTTCTGTCTTACCAACCCCAAATGAATGAGGGGCAGTCCTTTAAATAGTTTTTCCCTTATTGGGAGAAACCACCATATTGCCTGTACGGAGTAGAGTAAAACACAATATTCCAATAGTCTACATCAGGTGCATACACAACAATAATATTTCAATCATCAAAGTGCATTTAGGTAATTATTCAACTCCATACACAAGTATTCGAAGCATTTTGTCCACAGTCCACGAACCGGAATAATCCACCCCACAGTTTGTCATTTACAAATTTACTTGCAAAACCAGAACTCTGTTTCGCTTCCCGTTTACCCGGAACGCAATTTTCCTGCCGTATCCACCTTATTCCCATGTCCCATGATCCCTTGTGCGAATTCTGGGCGTAACTTCCGCTGCATTGTGTCACTGAACTGTTTACCATGGAAGCGGCTCACGCAAATCCTCTTTTTTTAAGCAATTGGAAAATAATATGTGAGGGAACATCACCTTTTAGCCCTTAGACGGGATAAAGTTACGGTACCGCTGCCTTCTACTATCGAAGAATGGGAGAACGACCTGAAGCAGTGGTCACACACGCACATTTGGCTACATTAGCGACTCCGTTGCCACAGACTGCGAAGCTATGAACAATCTACAAAGCTCTGAAGCGTATGCAGTACTTCCACAGCAACAAGGTCAGTCGCGTTTTGTTAAAGGAGGTAGTATACGACCTTATGTACCTTAAAACAGATATCAAAGTACTTTCTGAGAATATTAATGAAGGAAACGCTATATTTCAGCGGTAAATATTGCTCTACATAGCCATCCGACAGTACGAGTCAAATTAGCTCTACTCCAGCCAACTACATTATATGGTATTAAGTTGCTAGCTAATCCAATACTATACCATGTAAAACACAGTGAATCCATTTTTCCCATACTTTCAATTTTAGTGAAATGAGGTTTGGAGTGCAAGACTATTGTTTGGAACAGAGTAGGCTATTTTCAAAATGTAGTAGACTATTGCTACTTCTACAGCCTCATCTTAAACTGTACAGAATGAAACGTTAGTTACACTGACTGGCATTACCGGACGAGTACAACAATTTTCTGTCCTCCTTACACGTGAAATCATACCTTGTGCTCTCCTGGCACTGCTGTCAAAATGCTTCTGAGGACCTGGCGTCTCCTCTGCAGCGGTCTGTTTGAGCCTAGCCATAAAGTAGGAATCGTTGTTTGTCGACATAATGAAATGATCACCTAATGTTTTCGGGGGTTTTTTCAAATACAGGTTTTCAGCCAAATTCTGGCTTCCTCTTCTGTAGGTAGGCGATGGAAACCGTTTCGCTGAACACAAGGACAATCCGCTATGTTCTGGGTGCATGTTCAAAACACTGTTGATCAAACCATAAATTTAGCTTCCTCTGGTTGTTAGTTCAGCCTCGAACAGCACAATAGGTGCCGTAGCTCTGAAGGGACATTTTAAGAAAAGCAAGTTAATTTGTTAAAAAAAAAAACGAGCTGTAATCGCTAAGTTAACTGAAAGAAACGCCACTGGTCTTGACTAGCCACTCGCTAAAAACTACTTCCGCCGGAAGTTGCACCCATGGTCATATCTACAGTAGCGCCCTCAGGAATAAGGTGGATATGTGAACAAACAAGCAGTGAGAGTATGTTGCTCCTGACTCTTATAGCACAGCCTTAAAACATGTGAAACAAAGTTAAACTGCTTGGCTAGGTTGCTGCTGGTCAGAGCTTCACCCTCCCCCATTAGTTGGCCCACTAACAGTGAGTGTAAAGTTAAAACAGTTCATTTAAAACTTTCGCGTGCTTCTTCCTAAATCTCAGTACTCTTACTCAGCTTTTACTGACTACAGCAGCAGTGATTCAGAGCATCGCCTCCATATAACCACTGGAGGGAGGCATTCATTGTCCATATACAATTCAATCACTGGGGCAACGTCAGTAACGGGCCAGTAGCTCCGTTACAGTTCGCAACAGCGGAGTATATCACCAAAATTACAGCATTCTTTCCAAAGGCAAATTCATAGTTTGGCTAGATGGATGAGCAACAGGAAATGGTACTTGGTCCAGAAAATCAACAGAACTACTTGAGGTTTCAGTGACCTGTTGCAACAGCTGAACATTCAATTAATTACGTTATATTTAAAACGTAATTAAAAAGAACAATGAGCCATTTGAGCCGGCTCCCATCAGAGGTCTGCAATTCCCAACACAGCAAGGTTGCTAACTTGAGGAGAGGAAGTCGCCTTTCCATGGTCGAGCCATTTAATGACACCCTCACCTCATGGCTAAAATCGAAAATTTCCCACAGAATTGCATAGCTTGCTTACTGAGGCATTGCATAGGTCCTCTCTGTTTATTTCAGTGATGTTTTCTACGATTTACATGGGGGCGGGGGGAGGGGATTCAGCGATCATATTACAGGAGTCGACATGAATCCTTACGAACAATTATTGTTTTTTTCCAACCCACCCCTAATGCATACTCAATTTGCATATCATTTGTTGTAAATTATTACCAGCTTTCATTGACAAAAATGGCAAGAATAATGGCAAAAAAATCATGAATTTAAACTTCCTTCAAATCCCCGCCCTGCCCATCCCCCCGGGAACCCAGTTAGCACCCCTAAGACCTCAGAAAACCCAGGGAAACCCTGCCACCTTATATTATCTTGTGCACCCAGTGTTCCCCATGTCTTCAAAATCTGAGGGTGATCATAACCCTCATGTAAAAATTTTTGGGGGCGATTTTCAACATCTTAAAGGTGATATACTCAGGGCTCGCAAAATTACCTGCCCAACGTCCTGGGGCAACGAGAATTTTTGGTCAGGCAACTGCAATTTCTTTACTTATGTCCCAGCGGGCAACCACGGTCTATCGCTGATCACAAAGGCCCTGGGTGCCAATAATGGGAGATCAGGGCCAGGCCTACATCAATGAGTGTATATAGGAATGGGAGAAGCTGTCGGAGTAAGAATAACTATAGCCTATATGGGTATTTTTCTCAATACGGGCACTTTCTGGATGTCATTTAAAAAAAAAAGTTGTCTGATTCGAATTCTTTTTTCCCCCAGGGGTAGGGTTGCTCCGAAGGTATTCAAAAAACCACGAGGTAGAGCTTAAACCAGGGCAGAATTTTTTGGGCGGGCCATTTTAATTTTGCTGTGTCCTCAGATCCACTGAACTCCGTTCCTTTTTCAAGTGAGTCTCTCTCCTGGTACATTGCGTTCTGAAACTGAGTGAATATCACGCTTTTCAGTGATTAAAACTGATAAATTCAACTTTGCATTTGGCCAATTTGTCTTGTTCCTGGGAATTTTGGCTTAAACAGTAACGAAGTTGAGAAAATGTTATGGAGTTGAAATAAGGTAATGGAGTTGAAAAAATAAAGCAACTCAAGCTAAAAAAAAAAAATGAAGAGATTGCTAGAAAAAAATACGACAACTTCATTCAAATCTATTTCTTGAACTCTTAAACACTGTAAATGAACACTTTAGGTAAAACAAACTCTAAAAAAGAATGGATCTCTGCAGTCTGTTTACCAATATTGGTAACGGAGTTGAGGTTATGGAGTTGAGTGTTTTTCAGAAAAGTGGAATTTTCCATGCACTAGTGCAGTAACTTTTGATGCTTCCTACTACACCATGGAGGGTTTTGCATGAGTATTATCAAAAGCATGATTAAAAATTTGTCCTACTGTTACTGTGGATTTTAATGAAGGTAACAGAGTGGAGTTTAAAAAGTATACTCACCATAGCATCCCAAAATTTTGAGGAATATTGAAATAATCATTGAGCCATTTTGAAAAAAGTCCACATGGCTGCTACGGGGCTCACACAAAGGTTCTGTTTGCATGGGCCATATGCGGCGATTTCAGCTTCTGTCTCCAGGGGGAGTCTGTGTAGTGATGGTTATGGAGTTGAGTGGGTTTTTTCGGACACCCCTATTTTCAGTGATTTTCCTCAGAAAACCACCACCTTTGATTTTTTTTTTTTTTTACTTAGGATTTTTATCTCACAGTGTCTTTTAATGTATGTACAGTTTCCAGCCAAAGGAAATTGAAATCATTGGAGTATTGCAAGTTTCAAAAATATCATCCAGATTTGCGACACTCCCAAAATGCCCCAAAATCCACTTTTTTGAAGCCAAAAATGATGGATAGAATGAAAATACACCCATGATACTTTATTTCCAAATAGTAAGGACACACACCTATAGTTTAATTGGTAAAAAACTAACCCTGTGGGATTATTTCAAAAATAAGGGACCCGGACTCTGCATTTCACTAATAGTGCCCATATTGAGAAAAATACCCACATAGTGGGGATGTTTTAGTCATTGTCAGCCAACGATTAGACCACTGATAGGTCAATATAGTATGGCTCATCTGACTGAATGGTTGAACGTGTAGTACCAGTGAATAGTCGACAAGGAACACAGTTGTAAAACAGTTTAAACACCCATGGTTTCAATACCTCTCCTTTGCAAGTACGTTACCTTAGCCAGCTAAATATACAGTGGGGTGCAAAAAAATGGGCACCCCTGGTTTAAATGTCTGTTACAATGAATCTCAGATTGACAGAAAACCTGAACACTAAATGCTACAAAGTTAAACATGACACATTTCATCATATTTTAAAGCAAGAATAACCCTGACGGGTGCAGTTGTGCACTCACAAACATTGGACAGGTCAAGTACAGGCCCCAATCTATGATAAAGTTTCGAGCGAATCGAACAAAGCACGAAGAAGTTATGAAAAGTTGATAGTTAATCCACCAGGGGGCGCTCAGAGAGTAACCAAACATGGGCAGGTGCATTCAGGGGCAGACCCTCAGCACAAATGTGAAGTTTCGAGCAAATTTGCCAATGTCAATGTAAAATATGGCATTTCCCTTTTCCACAAGGGGGCACCATGAGCAAGATTGCCTATGAGCATATGGAGGCGTTCAGGGCGTGGCTCTTATGTTGTATAGGAATTTTGAAGCCGTTTGGATGAAGTATGAGGGAGAGAGAGCTGCTCGAATATGCATGGCGAGGCATCAGAAATGGGGACGGCATCAAGGCCACGCCCATTGACCTACAGACATGCCGAGCACAACTTTTGATTAGCATGGTCTATTGATGATCTGTAATAAATCTGAGGTTGATTGGATAAAATGTCCAGGAGGAGTTTGTTAAAATACAACATGTGGAAACAGGCCAAAATGACACATTAAAATCAAAATGGCCGACTTCCTCTTTGGAGTAGACCAATGGTGCCAGTGACTTTTTTGTGCGTCTTGGCAACATACACGTGTACCAATTTTCATCTTCCTACTCCAAAAAAACCCCTATGGCGAGGGGTTTTTGAACACTTCAAGGGTGCGCTAGAGAGAAATTTGGCACCCTCCCAATGGGCGACGCTCAGTCAAATGCAAGTGGTTGTCATCCTTGACCTGTGTATAAATTTTCATGAGGATATGAGTTTGATAAAGACATCAAAAACCCAAACGTATTTTCATAGCGAGGGATCCATAGTCGCCGTGTCGCCAAACGGACGCCATTACTCGTAGCTTCACAGCATTCATAATGTAGCCTCAGCAACTGGTTCTGCATGTTTTTGAAGTGGAATGAAGTTGATGGGTTCAACTTTGTGTCATCAGTACAAGTCAAAGTAAAAACTGGTCACTTCCCATTACCACCGGGGGGCGCCATTAGTGAAGTGGGAAGTCAATATATCGAGACGTTCAGGGTGGAGCCATCATCATGTCCATAAAGTTTGAAGCTGCTACAAACAAGTATGTTGGCCTGAAAGCCGTTGGAAAATGGATGGCGAAATCAAAAAAAGTCGCCAAAGTTTGTCACGCCCTAGCAGCCATGCCCTTTGACCTACAGACATGCAGAGAACAATTTTAGATCAGCATGGGGTCCTGATGATCTGTACCAAATGTGAAGTCGTTTGGGCAAAAACTCTAGGAGTTCGTTAAAATACGAGGTGAGGAAATCGCCGGTAATCAAAAATTCAAATCAAAATGGCTGACTTCCTGTTGCTGCGGAACCATGACGTCAAGAGACTTTTTTGTGCGTCTGGCTATGATACATGTGTGTACCAAATTTTTTCCGCTTACGACAAAGTAACCCCAATGCGGAGGGTAATTTGAAAATTTGTAGGGGGCGCCATTTAGCGTTGACCATGTGCGAGCGCCCAAAAAGATTGAATTTCGGATCCGGCCGGACGAATGTTGAAAGTTAGAAGTGTTTTCAAATTTGGGAAAGAGGTGAAATTGAGGCATGAAAAGTCGCAAGAATAATAATAAATAAAGCTGCAAGCAGCATTGAACGGGCCCTCGCACCCTTGAGCACATTGGGGGTAGTGGTGAGATCCTGACGGGTGCAGCTGTGCACTCACCACCATTGGACAGGTCAAGTGCAGGCCCCAACCTGTGAGAAAGTGTCGAGTGAATCGGACAAAGCTGAAGGAGTTATGACAAGTTGATCCTTCATCCACCAGGGGGCGCTCAGAGCGTAACCAAACGTGGGCAGGTGCATTCAGGGGCAGACCCTCAGCACAAATATGAAGTTTCGAGCAAATCGGCCAATTTCAATGTAAAATATGGCATTTCCTGTTTCCACAAGGGGGCGCCATGAGCAAGATTGCCTACGAGCATATGGAGGGTTCAGGGCAGGGCTCTTATCATGTACAGGAATTTGAATACATTTGGATGAAGTATGAGGGAGAGAGAGCTGCTCGAATGTACATGGCGAGGCATCAGAAATGGGGACGCCATAGCGGCCACGCCCATTGAGCTATAGACATGCAGAGCACAACTTTTGATCAGCATGGTCTATTGATGACCTGTAATAAATATGAAGTTGATTGGACGGAATCGCTGGGAGGAGTTCGTTAAAATACGACATATGGAAATCGGGCCAAAATGACACGTTAAAATCAAAATGGCTGACTTCCTGCTTGGAGTTGACCAATGGTGCCAGAGACTTTTTTGTTCGTCTTGGCAACATACACATGTGTACCAATTTTCATATTCCTATTCCAAAAAAACCCCTATGGGGAGGGGTTTTTGAGAATTTCAAGGGGGCGCTATCGAGGCATTTTGCTGCCCCCATGGGCAACGTCCCTATCATATGTTAGAGCTCACCACCCTTGACCAGCATATCAATTTCCATGACGATACGAGTTCATTAAAGACATCAAAAACCCAAACGTACACATGCCATTACTTGTAGCTTCACAGCATTCATAAGGTAGCTTCAACAACTTGTTCTACATGTTGTAGAAGTGGAATGAAGTTGATGGGTTCAACTATGTGTCATCAGTACAAGTGAAAGTAAAAACCGGTCACTTCCTGTTAGCAGCCACGCCCACTGATCTACAGACATGCAGAGCACAATTTTTGATCAGCTTGGTCTCTCGATGTTTACTAATAAATCTGGTGTTGATTGGGGAAAATCTCTAGGAGGAGTTTGTTAAAATACAATGTGTGGAAATCAGGCTAAAATGACACGTTAAAATCAAAATGGCCGACTTCCTATTTGGAGTAAACCAATGGTGCCAGAGACTTTTTTGTGCGTCTTGGCCAAATACACGTGTACCAATTTTCATTTTCCTACTCCAAAAAACCCCTATGGGGAGGGGTTTTTAAAATTTCAAGGGGGCGCTATCGAGGCATTTTGCTGCCCTCATGGGCAACGCCCCAATCAGATGTAAGAGCTCGCCACCCTTGACCTGTGTATCAATTTTTATGACGATACGAGTTCATTAAAGACATCAAAAACCCAAACGTATTTTCATGGCGAGGGATCCATAGTCGCAACGTCGCCACACGGACGCCATTACTTGTAGCTTCACAGCATTCATGATGTAGCTTCACCAACTTGTTCTGCATGTTTTAGAAGTGGAATGAAGTTGATAGGTTCAACTATGTGTCATCAGTACAAGTGAAAGTAAAAACTGGTAACTTCCTGTTACCACAGGGGGGCGCTATTAGCAAAGTGGGAAGTTAATACATCTGGACGTTCAGGGCGGAGCAGTCATGTCCAGCAAGTTTGAAGTTGCTACAATCAAGTATGTGGGCATGAGTGCATTGTGAACCCCAAACGTATTTTCATGCCGAGGGATCCATAGTCGCCACACGGACGCCATTACTCTTAGCTTCACAACATTCATCCAACTTGTTCTGCATGTTTTAGAAGTTGAATGAAGTTGATAGGTTCAACTATGTGTCATCAGTACAAGTGAAAGTAAAAACTGGTAACTTCCTGTTACCACAGGGAGGCGCTATTAGTAAAGTGGGAATTAAATATATGCGGACATTCAGGGCAGAGCCCTAATCATGTCCAGCAAGTTTGAAGCTGCTATGATCAAGTATGTGGGCGTGAGAGCATTTTGACATTTTTTTGGCAAGTTGCCAAATTTTGTCATGCCCCAGCAGCCACGCCCTTTGACCTACAGACATGCAGAGCCTAATTTTTGATCAGCTTTGTCTCTAGATGATCTGTACCAAATTTGAAGTCGATCGGGCGAAATCCCGAGGAGGAGTTAGTTTTAAAATGCAAAAATTCAAATCAAAATGGCTGACTTCCTTTTGGGTTTAGGGCGTGGCTCCAATTAAATTTTTTGTATGTCTGGGTATGATACATATGTGTATTGAATTTCGTCTGCCTACGACAAAGTAACCGAATTTCCCTATGGGAATTTTCAAAAGTATTTAGGGGGCGCTATTTCGGCATTTCGCGTTGACCATGTGCCAACGCCCAAAAATATTGAATTTCAGATGTGGCCGGACAAATGTGGAAAGTTACAAGCGTTTTCACATTTAGGAAAGGGCCAAAATTGGGCATTGAAGTGGCGCAATAATAATAACAACAACAAACAGTACGATTTCAATAGGGTCCTCCGCTGACGACTTGCAGTCGGCTCGGGCCCTAATAATAATAATAATAATAATAATAATAAACAGCGCGATTTCAATAGGGTCCTCCGCGGACGACTTACAGTTGTCACTCGGGCCCTAATAATAAAAATAAAAAGCGCAATTTCAATCGGGTCCTCCACTGACAACTTGCAGTCGGCTCGGGCCCTAAAAAAACAAGGAAAAAGGCCTTGTGCAAAAGTTTGGGAGCCCTGTCAGCTAGTACTTTGTGACTCCTCCTCGGGCAGCTATAACAGCTTGCAAACGCTTCCTGTAGCCAGCTAAGAGTCTTTCAATTCTTTTCTTTGGAATTTTTCCCCATTCTTCCTGACAGAACACCTCTAGCTCAGAAATATTCTTTGGATGCATGGCATGTTTGAGGTCTCTCCACAGATTTTCAATAATATTGAAGTCTGGGGACTGATGGCTATTCCAAAACCTTCATGCGTCTTCCCTGAAGGTACTTCATGGTGGATATTGAGGTATGCTTCAGGTCATTGTCTCGCTGGAAAACCCAACGTCTCTTCAACTTCAATTTCTGGACTGAGCTTTGAACATTAGTCTCAAAATGTCTTGATATTTGGTGTAATCTATTCTTCCTTCCATCTGCACAATATTGCCTGTGCCCCCAGCTGCTACACAACCCCAAAGCATAATGGATTCACCTCCATGCTTAACAGTTGGCAACGTGTTCTTCTCTAAATGCTTCACCCTTTTTTCTCCAAACATACCTTGTTTGGTTGTGGCCAAAAAGTTACATTTTGGTTTTGTCAGTCCAAAGCACATTGTTCCAATAGGCTTGAGGTTTCTCAAGGTTCTCTTTTGCATACTTCAGACGCTCAATTTTGTGCTGAGGTCATAGGAAAGGCTCCTTTCTTGCAACTCTGCCATGTAGGTCTTTATTGTTTAAGGTATGCTGTATTGTTGTCCTGTGAACAACTAGACCTGTATCTGCTACTCTTTTTTAGTGATGTGTGGGTTCTTCTGAGCATTTCTCACCAGATCTTGGGCCATTCTATCAGAAATATTTCTTAGTCTTCCAGATCCTGCCTTGCCTTCAATTGTTCCATTTATTTTCCATTTTCTTACGATGTTTCTGACAGTAGAAATGGGTAGTTTGAAACATTGCAGGAGTTTTTTGTAGCCCTCTCCTTGTTGGTAGAAGTGAACCATCTTGATTTTGACATCCTTGGACAACTGTTTAGAGGAACACATGGTTTTTAACACCAGACACAACAGCCACCACAGTCAGATACTTTAGAAGGCATGGAGTTACTTCAGAATATTTAGTTCAACCCTGGAATTACATTCACCTGACTCATTGAAGCCCTAACGAGTAAATAACCTGGGTCTGGGCCTTAGTAATCATCTTCCTAAAAGGTAACAAAGAATAATCATAAAGGGTTCCCAAATTTTTGCACAGGGCCCTTTTTCCTTTCTTATCATTTAAAAACTCAGAAAAATTAAAATAAAAAGAGACCTTGCTTTTAAATTTGCAGAAAGGTGTCATGTTTAACTTTGTTGCATTTAGTGTTCAGGTTTGCTTTCAATCACTTGGAGATTAATCGTAACAGGCATTTAAACCAGGGGTGCCCAAAGTTTTGCACCCCGCTGTATACTTGACAAGGGAATCCCTGGTACAACTTTTCAAACGCCTGGAATTAGGGTCAAAACATGAACGCATTTGCTTGGTCATTTAATAGCTAATGTATGGCTTTGTATGTGGCTAGCTAAGTATTCCCTTATTATATAGCAAAGTGTAGACCAAAATAAAAATGTTTAGTCCAGTTATCTACAGCCAACTCGTAACATTCCATTCACCAAAAGTAAGCTAGCTAGCTTTACATCTCACTGGTAGTTTCTCACTCAGTTTCTCTTCCAGGCAGTAGTCATTGTTGGGTTTACTTTTTTTTTTTTTTTTAAATGGAAGTTAAACTTGAAATAGAACATGCTCAAATCAGGGATGCGCATTGCTCCTAACCAACGTTTTGGCACTGGACTTGTGCAAATGCAAATGGTAACGTATTTTCTGTTTGGTTGCTAGCTGTTTCCCGAGTTCATGTTTCAGCAAACAATGGCTACGTTCACTTGCTAGCTGGCTTCGCTTTCAAGCAAGCTTTGAACTAGTGATTGATACGAAAAGAAATGGACTTCGCCAATTACGAGCAGGCATAACAGAAAAGTAACCTGGAATATATTCCCAAAAGCACTGTTGCTTACTTGCGTAGCTGGAACCGACAGTCTATGGTTCAAACTAGGGGTGGAATGGCTCACAAAATTCATGGTTCGGTTTGTATCACGGTTTTGGTATCACAGTTTTCGGTTCGGTTTTTCTTTTTGTTCAGCAGGAGGATAGGCATCGTCAATTTCAACAGACTTTTCATTTCTTTGGAAAAAAAAGTTCACAACAAACAAAATTCTTGCTGAGAACAAAAGGAACATAAACGCTAGACCAGGGGTTCCCAAACTCGGTCCTGGGGCCTCCCTGTGTATGCTGGTTTTTGCTCCACCCTGGTGTGCAATCATAGGATTTTAGCAAGCTGTTAATTTGTCTTAATTAGGTGCATTTTTGTTCAGAGCAGCAATTTATCCTCTCTTGACAAACAGTATTTTGACAGATATGGATACAAACAGTGAGGAATAAATTCCGCATCCACATTGCAATATATGAGTAACAACTGCATAAAAAGAGGGAAAAAATGCACCCAATCAAAGGAAAAATCATGGTTGCAAAAACTAACAATTTACTAAACAAGCAAATTACAGAGTCAAACCTGTTTAAATTTATGTTTTTGTTATTGAGTGCAAGCAAATTATTTTGGAAGAATTCTAATCATCTAATGCTGTGTTCAGCAACCTAATTTGGAGGTTACTGATTTTCTCAGTACCTGATTTGATCTCTTTAAAAATGTTATTACCTGAAATTGCTTGCCACATAGAAAAAAATCCAAACAAACAAACAAAAAAAAAAAAACTTTATATGCAAGGGTCTTTTATTTGGTCTTTTATTCTTCATGGCACAAATGGATATTTCTATTAAAATTTGGCTTAAAACAGCAAATAACATATTTAAACACAAAATGCACCCAATTTGGACAAATTAACAGCTTGTTAAAGTCCAATTATGATTGGGACAATAGCCAGCACACACAGAGGCCCCAGAACCAAGTTTGAGAACCCCTGCGCTACACAAGACACACATTGGATTTCCATATGTTTTGCTTTTTTGGAGTAATTTCCCGCAGTCTCTATGACACAAATACTGAGGTATACAGCCTTAACTAGGCTCATGCACAACAGGAAAAATTGGTGTTATTTGTAATCTGCGCAAAGGAGGAAAGAAAAGGAGTCTCTGTGCTTCTTAATTTTCCTCCTTTAGCATAGGGTACAGAGAACCATTCTTTTCGAAAAGAAAGGAGGTAATGCTATCCCACAGTTCCGAGTGGCAGCAATATTTAAAGCGACTGCCATTCATCCGGCTAATCACAAAAACAAATGAACATGACAGGCGAGAGACGCATGATCACGTTGCCTAGTGTAAGTGCATTCGGATTCTCTTATTAGCGTGCTTGTCTTCCTGAACTCTTATGAATTACTCTTTACTCATTTCCTTTACCTTATGGCGTTTTCTTCAAAGGTGAAAGAAAAGAGGTTCAGTGGCGGCGCCAGGGGGGAAGCAGAGAAAATCCCTTTAAAACAATTATTTGTTCTGACCTGATCTCAATCAATTTCAGAATAAACATTAGATTCACTCCGAGAACACTCCACACTGTCAGGTGCTGCTAGTTCTCCGTGTTCAGGTAAGACGACAATCATTCATCTGGACGAGTATTTGCTGCATTTAAATTAGCGTGATTCAAAATCGCATACCTGTCAGCTCTCACACATATGGCTTGAGTCTCACGCTATTTATATTTAATTGCCGAGTCTCACTTTTAAATCAACCCACGCCGTACCGAGAATGAAAGGCGATATTTCATTGGAACGCGGATCATTGTTCAATCAACGCGAATTTCAGAGATTCTCACGAGGAATTTAAGTCTTTATGTATGGAAATTTTTCCGTTTTTAAACGAGGAATTTAAACGATCGCGAAGCGCAAGTTAAATCGCCTGATGTGAAGTTTCAGAGCAGTTCGTCCTTTGTGAAGCATAGGCCTATGATAAGTAAATTATTTTTCTGTATTTAATTTAGCCAATCGCCATTAGATCGAATGGTGACAGAAGCCGTGTCTTCAATTGCCAATGGATTATTACTGTAATTGGAAAACGCGTCAATGAGGGAAAATGATTGAGAACTAGCTAGGACTAATTGTTGTCATGAAGGCATGCATCTTTGCGCGCCTCAGCAGGGATTCCCTTCTGTGCCTCCTTTAGAGCAGAGTCTAGCCACCATCCTGCTCCCGAAGACTTCGTTCTTTGGATGACGCAAGCCTACGCCTCCATCGCCGAGGGATCAGGTGACCGCGCATCTAAATGCCCGGTCCCACCAGTGCACTGCCCAATCTGCTGCAGCCATGAATAACATTGTGTTGCTCGCTTCTAACTTGGCAACACAACCTAAGTCCTTGCCACCGGAGTTAGCAGTGGACATCGGGAAGACAACAGCTGCGATTCTGACCCTGTGCACGGCCACTGCTGTAGCGCAGGGGAGGATTATGGCCTGGCAGACGGTTTTGCAGCGCAACATATGGCTGAATATCTCTAATCTGCCGGAACAGATTAGGAAGGGGTTGCTGGCCGGCCCCATCAGCTCTGATGGGCTGTTTGGGCCACTGCTTCAAGAGGCTACCACCCATCTGCAGGAGGCCACGAAGGAAGCCGAGAGGGTCAAGAAGCACACACGGTGAGGGCGTGCTGAGTCTCGCCCACAGCAAGACCACAGCTCTTGGCAGGATCGGAGGGACATTCGAAGCCAGCACATGCGCCCAGCAGCCACTGCTGCTCCTGTGCCTCAGGCTGCTCCCCTCCAACCCGCCACTGCACGTCCTCCACCACTACGACTCGTCGCCCCTTCCCTCGCGCAGCTTGCACATGGACGAATCCTCCACCTGAGCCACCGCGGAAGCAGAGAAGACGATGACTGTCAGCCGGGGTTATGTGTCCGCCATATTAAAACGGCCCTTTTCAGGGCCACCTCCCTGTTCATGAGAAGCAATTCCATTTTAACCAGTTTGCCTTTGTCTCTTCTGAGCTTTTTGCAACTGATTGGACACAATCCCCAAACGCAAATATTCTCTGCCGCAAATTTATACAATGCGGAATCCGCCAGTTTGCATATAAATGGCAGTCTTGGCTCAGTGGAAAGTGCAGTGCCTCATTCACTCAAGACCACAAGTTCGGGCTTCAGTGACAGTGGCTTATTTTCGAGAGCTAAAGAAGGCGAGCTCAACCCACTCGCTGTCGCATCATTAGCCGCAAATTCTACGCCCATCCCCACTGTCCACTTAGAAGTGCAGGCTAGTGAGGGCTCCTCCAGATGGCATGATACTGCTTCCAACCGCAGTTATGACAGCAACTCTGCCCGTCTCTCCTATATGCTGTGCTTCATGCACAGCGGCACAGAAGGCCCTACTTTGGCTGTCAGAAATTTCCAAGAAATCCCCTCAGACGTTTGAGAAATGCTCAGAGATCGGGCGAGCAGTGTGGCAAAGCTTGTTTTCCTTGAATGGATGGCTGAGGAGAACAATAGAAAGGACTATACTCTTTAGTTTGCGTCTCCGCCTCCGCCGTTTAGCAGAGTGATTGAATCTGTCATGCCATCTCGATCGGAGATGGTGGATCTGATGTCAGAGCTAAGCGAACTATTAAGGAAAGGAGTAATATCCACAGTTTCCCCGGGTGAGGAGAACGAGGGATTTTACTCTCGCTACTTCCTAGTGCCCAACAAGTCAGGCGGAATGAGACCGATTCTCGACCTGTCTTTTTTCAACAAAACAATTGCGAGAAAACCTTTTCACATGCTCACAGTAAAGCATATACTGGAGTGTGCGTCAAGACGATTGGTTCACATCCATTGACTTAAAAGATGCCTATTTTCATGTCCCCATCATTCCTAAACACAGAAAATTTTTGCGTTTCTCCTTCAAAGGGTTCGTTTCCAATACAATCGCCTAGCCTTTGGTTATTCGCTGGCGCCACGCACTTTTTCTAAATGCGTGGAGGCAGCGTTAGAACCACTACGCAGGAAGGGCATTAGAGTCCTTTTTTACTTGGACGATTTGATACTCATAGAATCTGGGGTTACAATACATAACCAATGGTTTCAAGAGTCACTTAAATAACAATGCACCGTTTCTGGCACCTATTGCACATTTTGTCATTTTCGGCGCAAAAAGACTGAACTGAACTCATGAATACTGCACTCGATACTCATCATTTGATGATCCGATCCTCATCATCAAAGTTTCTCTTTAATTTCCGTGGATGCCTTGAACCGAAAAATACTGTAGCGATTTCCAAAGGCGGCGGACACAGAAGTGGGACAGGGGTTCCACGAATCGCTCCCAGGGAGCTTTGGGTTATTGGATCTTCGGGCGTTCTCTGCATTTTCCAGCACAACATGGCTCAACACGGCAAAACCCCGGAAAACCCCACTCCCGCGCGCATAACACACACAAACTGACTACTGCCTTCCCTTATAAACCCACTGGTCCGCAGTGATTGGCTCCCTCGATGCAGATGTAACCAGCCAATCACAGCGGCTGGGAGGAGTTCCAAGCGCCGTGATTGGCTCCTTCAATGTAACCGCAGCCAGCCAATCACAGTGGGTCAGGAATGTGAAGCAACAATGTTGGCACGAACGCCACACAGCCCCCACCTAAAGGGTCAGTAGTCCCCGACGACCCTGCAAAATTTACGAACCTAACCAGTGCATTCAACAACATTAAACATTAGCAACTCAATCAGTACACTCAACGACAATAAACTTAAGAACGCTGACACACAGGAACTATTCACGAACAAAGTCTGTCAGGTATCTGGGTGCCTGACGCTGCCGAGATGGGCGATGAGGCTGGTGGTTGAGGAGGCGGACTTGTTAGGTCGGCTGTGGTGTCGGCGGTCAGGAAGGGTCGATACAGGGCTAGCCTGTCCCTGTGCAGCACAACCAGTTGCCCCTTGTTTGGCATGCGCACCCAGTACATTACCTCTCCTAAGCGACCCACGACTACGCCAGGCCCGCGCCAGTGGTGTTGCAGTTTCAGGGACAGGCCCTTCTTCCTAACCGGGCAATGAATCCATACCTGGTCTCCCGCGACAAAGGCCTGCCCCCTACACCGTAGATCATAGTGCCGCTTCTGTCACATTCCAGCAGTGTCCTGAGCCCGCCGCACAAAGTCGTGGGCCACCCGCAGCCGCTCCAGCAACTGCTGATAGTCGCCTGCCTCCTCCCTGCTGGCTCCTCTGGCTCAGGCGAAGCCCCGAACACCAAGTCCACAGGCGTCCGGAGCTCTCGCCCAAACATTAAGGCCGCAGGGGTACAGAGACTGGACTCCTGCACAGCTGAGCGGTACGCCCACAGGACCAGGGGCAAGTGGTGGTCCCAGTCTCGCTGATGCTGACTGCCAAGGATGGAAAGCTGGGTAGTCAGGGTGCGGTTAAAGCATTCAACCAGACCGTTGCTCTGCAGATGGAGGGGGGTCGTCCGAGTTTTCACCACCCCAAGTCGCTTGCAGATCGCCGCCAGCACCTGTGCTTCAAAATCCTTCCCTGGTCACTGTGCAACTCCTCCAGGACCCCAAACCGAGTGAACATCTCCTCGACCAAACAGCTAGCCGTCGTCTCTGCGCTTTGATCGGGCACAGGCTATGCCTCGGGCCACTTAGTGAAGTAGTCCATTGCCACGATTATGTTGCGGTTCCAAGCATCGGTAGTGGGAAATGGCCCAAGGACGTCCACCCCCACCCGCTCCATTGGCACGCCAGCAACGTACCGCTGCATGGGGGCATGCGATGTTTGGCTGGGTCCCTTCTGAGCCATGCAGGTATCACAACAGTGTACTTGAAACTCCACATCATGGCGGCAACCTGGCCAGTAGAACCGCCCTCTCAGAGGACACAATTTTTTTTGTTACCCCAAAGTGGCCCACCATGCAGTAGCTCGAGAGTCATGGGGGGCAACTTGCAGAGTACCAGGAGCTGGAGTATGTCACGACTCTGGCTGGGTGCCCGCCACCGCCGATATGCCAGCCCGTCCTGCAGCTCTAAGTGCTGAAACTGGCTCCGGTAGACCTTTAGTTCCAGACCCTCTGCCGTGACTTCAGCCCATGCTGGTGGTGTCCCTGCCTCCAGCCAGCTCCTCACCTTCCTCAGTGTGCTGTCCGCCTCCTGTGCCTCTCGCAGCTGCTGGCATTCCATCGGCAATCACCCCTCATCCGCACCTGAAGCCAGGGCAACCGCCACCTCATGAACTGGCTGGTCCCACTCCTCTTGGCGCTGACAATGCCTGCACTCCTGTGCAGCACATGGGCAGCGCGATAGGACAACAGCATTTCCGTGGCAGCACCCCGGGTGGTGTTCGATGGTGAATTTGTAGCTCTGCAAGACCTCCAGCCAGCGTGCTACTTAGCCCTCAGGATTCCAAAAGTTCAAGAGCCAGGTGAGTGTGGCATGATCAGTGCGCAGCCGGAAGGTGGCGCCTTGCAGGTAAGGCCGGAAATGGTGGAGCGCCTTGACAGCTGCAAGCAGTTCCCTCCGAGTGGTACAATAATTGCGCTCCGCCCGACTAAGGGCATGACTGAAGTTGGCAACTACTTTTTCCCCCTCATCACCCTGCTGGGAGAGCACAGCCCCCACCCCTGTGTTGCTAGCATCGGTGTCTGCAATGAAAGGCCGCTGCACATTGGGATAAGCCAGCACTGGAGCCTGGGTGAGATCCGCCTTGAGCTGCGCAAACGTGGCGGCACACTCCTCGGTCCATTCAAATGGCTGGTGTTTGTCTTTGGGGCGATGCATTGGGCTGGCAATGGAGGCGAAGTTCCACACAAACCGCCGATAGTAGCTCGCCAACCCCAGAAAGCTGTGCAGTTCACCCACATCTGCTGGTATTGGCCAGTCACGCACGGCAGCAACCTTGGCTGGGTCTGTGGTCACCCCTTGCCCACTCACAACATGCCCCAGGAACGCAGTCTCACGACGGAACAGCTGGAACTTTTTGGGGTTGAATCAAAGTCCAGCTCACCAGATTGCAGCAAACACATCTTCCAGATTAGCGAGAGCACCCTCGAAACTGCTGGCGTGGACCAGTATGTCATCAAGGTACACGACTCAGCGGTTCCGGGAGACAGCTGACAGGACCCTCTCCACAAGCCGCTCAAAGGTTGCGGGGGCGTTACACAAACCAAACGGCATGACCCTGAACTGCCACAACCTCTGCCCAATGATGAATGCAGTCTTCGGTTCAGCTTCATCAGACATGTGCACCTGCCAGTACCCGCTGTGGAGGTCCAATGAGCAGAACCAGCTGAAGCCCTCAATGTGGTCGAGCGCCTCATCAATGCGCAGAAGGGGGTATGCATCTTTCCGATTCACTGCGTTCAGGTGCCGGTAGTCGACACAGAACCTCAACTCACCGTTCTTCGGCACCAGGACAGCAGGGGCTGCCCACAGACTTTCTAAGGGCTCGATGATGCCAACATGTCAAACTGGTGCCATGGAGGGCCAAGAGGCTGCAGGTTTTCATTCCAACTAAAAACCTCCTCCAGGTGATTTCACTGATTAACTCACCTTCAAGCAGAGAGAAGGGACTTTATTAGTGAAATCACCTGGTGGAGTTTCTGGTCAGAATGGAAACCTGCAGCCTCTTGGCCCTCCATGGCACCAGTTTGACACCCCTGGTTTAGAAAGAGATAAGCGATGAGGCCGTAGATGGATGGGCGCAGCATCACTGGTGTCGATGGAGTGCTGCACCAGGTCTGTTTGAGTGCATTCTTCGTCGCGGGCAGCAAAGAGGTCCGTGTTATCCGCCAACAAATTTTTCAGCTGCTGGCTCTGGAAGGGGCTGAGGCCGCTGCAGCTGTGTTGCCACAGCTCGTGGATGACACGCCCTACCTTTGCCGAGGGCAAGTGAGGCTGTGATGGAGAGGCTGGGCAGACGGGGGCTGTGCCACAGCTTATGTCAGGAGGCTGGGCCAGTGTACTGGCTGTTTGGGCTGTGGCCACGGCATGCCGGCGGGCTCTCCTCGCTGTCCGCCCCCCCACCGCTGGCTGTAGGCCATAGGTGGCTGCACCAATGATGAGGGCCGAGTGAGTGCCCCAGTGCTCTAACAGGTCCAGGCCCACAATGCAGTCATCTTTGATCTCAGCCAACCAGAACTGATGGTCGAACCGATTATCGCCCATGGTCATGCTCACCATCTTCCAACCGCTCATGCCTATCTTCTGACCAGTTACTGCCTGCAGCTGTGTGCTGTTGGGCTCCCAGTGAGCATCATTGAGAGTCCCTGGTCGCACCAGGGAAATAGTGGCGCCAGCGTCGACCAACACCTTAAAGAGTTGCCCATCCAGCCAACAATGCAGGTACAGCCCACCACCCCTACCCAACTGGCCTACCCGATGGAGGAATTTGCTCTTACTTGCCCTAGAAAGGACAGAGGAAATTTTGCTCAGGGTGGGCGAAGCCGGCTTAGGTTCAGGGCGGCCAGCACAAATCTGATTGTGGAGGATGTTACCCTGGGGCGGCGGTCTCCTCACTGCGCCACCCCCAGCCTTTGGTGCTTGGGCGCATGGGGCAGGGCAATAGCGGGCAATGTGCCCCACTTCATCGCAGCAGTAACAGCGCAGCCGGTCCTCACCCGCTCGTTCAGTCGGGGTGTGCCACCGGTTCGGCTGAGCGCGCACCCAGCGCACTTCTCCCTCCTCCTTATCAAGGTCCACCACACAGACTTAGTGATGAGGCCTGCTCCGTTCGGCAGCTGGGGCCTGCCCCATGACATCCGCCGCTCATTCGGCCTCCCCCAGAGCTTCATCTAGGAGCTAGACGCCGTCAGGAAGACATGGTGCCGGAGTCCCTCAGGTGTGAGGGACTGCAGAAATGCATGGAGAGCCAGCTCGTCTTGCCCCCTTGACCCAAGGTTTGGGAACCCCAGGTGGGCGTGGTGCTTCAGGTCAGCAGCGGTGATTCGTCAGCCTCTTCCTGTGCAGCTTGGTGGATTCACGGTGACCACATCGCCGTTCAAGTGCTGCAACCAGCGCCTGCAGGCTGCCCTGCTCATTGGTGTCAAGGTCCAGCAGAGTCTGTTGCACTGGTCCCTCTCGGCTGCCACCAGACACATTGCTGTCTCCGCCTCGGTCCACCCGCTGTGCCGTGCAATCAGCCTCATCTGTGCATGGTAAAGCTCCCAAGGCGATGAGCTATCGAATCTCGGCAGCTTGACTCCCCGTGGTATGACCGATGATGCCGGCACATCCGTCACTGGTGACCGCGCCTCCTTCATCAGCAGGCCCCACACTGGAGTGCGGCTTCCGGCACCTGTGGCCACGTTTGCACTTCCTCGCCAGCCCCGGCTCACCGACTCCCTCTCCAATCGCTGGGTCTCCCACTGTAGTTCTTTGGATCCCACTTCTGACACCACTGTAGCGATTTCCAAAGAAGGCAGACGCAGAGGCGGGACAGGGCTTCCACGAATCGCTCCCAGGGAGCTTCGGTTTATTGGATCTTTCGGCGCTCTCTGCATTTTCCAGCACAACACAGCTCAACTAGGTAAAACCCGGGAAAACCCTGCTCCCGCGCACATAAACCACACACGCAAACTGAATACTGCCTCCCCTTATAAGCCCACTGGTCTGCAGTGATTGGCTCCCTTGATGCAGATGTAACCAGCCAATCACAGCGGCTTGGAGGAATTCCGAGCACCGTGATTGGCTCCTTCAATGTAACTGCAGCCAGCCAATCACAGCGGCTCAGGAATGCAAAGCAACAATGTTGGCATGAATGCCACAATTCATACATGCCCCGAACCGTGACTAGTGAACCGAACGGTTCAGATTTTTTACTTGAACCGTTCCATCCCTAATTCAAACTATGGCAGTTAAGTTGCTGACGTGGTTAGCGACTCAGCATTAAGGAAACACACCCCAGGCTAGTGCGTTTAATTAAAGCTTATTGTGCTTTCCCAACTCCCAACGATAAAGCTGTAGTTAGCCAACGTATAACGCTAGCTTGTTCCTGGTTCTGCTTCGTGCCGTAGCCAGAATTCAGTACCTTTGCTGGAGGATTTGAAACTCTGCCCTCTGCCCAGTTCCCTTTCTAATGAGAATTTTCAAATACACTTTCATGTTTGATGGACTTACCATTCTCTGTAAACCATAGAGATGGTTTTGAGTGAAAATCCCAGTAGATCAGCAGTTGATGAAATACTAAGACCAGCCCGTCTAGCACCAACAAACATGCCATGTTCAGAAGTCATTTAAATCACCTTTCTTCCCCATTCTGATTCTCGGTTTGAATGTCAGCAGATCGACTTGACCATGTCTACATACCTAATTGCACCAAGTTGCTGCTATGCGACTGGCTGATTAGATATTTTCGTTAATGAGCTGTTGAACAGGTGTACCTAATGAAGTGGCCGGTGAGTGTACACTCAGTAGTCTATATGCATGAGATGTTGAGCATGCCTGATATAATATGGATAAATCCTAACCCTAATAGTACCACAATGTGAACTGGTCACTTTAAATCAACAACGTAATTTAATTCTGGCAGAGTTCAGAGCTACAGCCTCAAAATTACTTTTAACCCTAGTCGCTGCAGGGTCAGTCCATGCCAAGTGAGTCAATGGCTCCCAGGTGACTGACGGGGATTTTTTCGAAAAAAATCTTAAAAATTGCTTATCATGTATAATGAACACCTGCAAAATTTTAGGGCCTGATTCCTACCGGTTTTGGTTTTACATGGGTTCAAAGTGCGGGACCCACAAACCCGCAAATGGCAACTTGCAATTTCTGTGGTTTTTGGAGGTCAATATCTCCTAGAAGGGAAGTCCCAGGAAGCTGAAAACTTGTACAACCCCTGGCAAAAATTATGGAATCACCAGTCTCGAAGGATGTTCATTCAGTTGTTTAATTTTGTCGAAAAAAAGCAGATCACAGACATGGCACAAAACTAAAGTCACTTCAAATGGCAACTTTCTGGCTTTAAGAAACACTAAAAGAAATCAAGAAAAAAAAATTTGGTAGTCAGTAACAGTTACTTTTTTAGGCCAAGCAGCTAGAAAAAATTATGGAATCATGAAAATAAAACCACAACAAAAGAACACTTCAGCACCACTAGTACTTTGTTGCACCACCTCTGGCTTCTATAACAGCTCGCAGTCTCAGAGGTATGGACTTAATGAGTGACAAACAGTACTCTTCATCAATCTGGCTCCAACTTTCTCTGATTGCTTTTGCCAGATCAGCTTTGCAGGTTGGAGCCTTGTCATGGACCATTTTCTTCAACTTCCACCAGATTTTCAATTGGATTGAGATAGACTATTTGCAGGCCATGACATTGACATTATGTGTCTTTCTTCAAGGAATGTTTTCACAGTTTTTGCTCTATGGCAAGATGCATGATCATCTTGAAAAATGATTTCATCATCCCCAAACGTCCTTTCAATTGATGGGATAAGAAAAGTGTACAAAATGTCAACGTAAACTTGTGCATTTATTGAAGATGTAATGACAGCCATCTCCCAAGTGCCTTTACCTGACATGCAGCCCCATATCATCAATGACTGTGGAAATTTGCATGTTTTCTTCAGGCAGTCGTCTTCATAAATCTCACTGGAACGGCACCAAACAAAAGTTCCAGCATCATCACCTTGCCCAATGCAGATTCGCGATTCATCTCTGAATATGACTTTCATCCAGTCATCCACAGTCCACGATTGCTTTTCCTTAGCCCATTGTAACCTTGTTTTTTTCTGTTTAGGTGTTAATGATGGCTTTTGTTTAGCTTTTCTGCATGTAAATCCCATTTCCTTTAGGCGATTTCTCACAGTTCGGTCACAGACGTTGACTCCAGTTTCCTCCCATTTGTTCCTCATTTGTTTTGCTGTGCATTTTCTGTTTTCAAGACATACTGCTTTAAGTTTTGTCTTGACGCTTTGATGTCTTCCTTGTTCTACCTGTATGCTTGCCTTCAACAACCTTCCCATGTTGTTTGTACTTGGTCTAGATTTTAGACACAGTTGACTGTGAACAACCAACATCTTTTGCAACATTGCGTGATGATTTACCTTCTTTAAGAACTTTGATAATCCTCTCCTTTGTTTCAATTGACATCTCTCGTGTTGGAGCCATGATTCATGTCAGTCCACTTAGTGTAACAGCCCTCCAAGGTGTGATCACTCCTGTTTAACTGCAGACTAACGAGCAGATCTAATCTGATGCAGGTGTTAGTTTTTGGAACGGAAATTCACAGGGCGATTCCATAATTTTTTCCCGCTGCTTGGTCTATAAAAGTAACTGTTACTGACTACCACATTTTTTTTTCTTGATTCCTTTTAGTGTTTCTTAAAGCCAGTAAGTTGCCATTTGAAATGACTTTAGTTTTGTGTCATGTCTGTGATCTGCTTTTTTTCTGAATGAACTGAATGAACATCCTCTGAGACTGGTGATTCCATAATTTTTGCCAGGGGTTGTAGTCTGGGTAATTCTGGACCAGAGATTCAGAATTTGGCATCGAATGAGTCCTATCTTTAACCACTTGGGTGTTGTGGATGTCACAAAATGGTCATTTTTAAGGCGCTGTCATGAGGGCTTCTGGTATCCGGCAAGCCCCCAGACCTCAGGAGAAAAGCCCTAACTGGAATTTGCCATTCATTCAAATGTCTGGCACTGGTAGTATGCCTACAAGTAATTGCAGACCTCTGAGTGTTTATATGAGTGAATGGTGGGGGTCTGAAAAGTGTTCCGTGGAACAAAACCCCCAAAATGGCCCCTATTGAGGGGGGTAAAAAGTCATGTGGGACTATAGCCAGGGTTACCAAACTTTTTCCCCTTGTACGTACACGTTATCTTCATTCTCTCCAAGTTTCATCTTTGGCATCAGTCTCTTTCTAATTTCAGACTCTTACAAATCTGCAATTTTTGGAAATTTCGTGTACATTGCATATACCTGCAATGTACACAAAGTATAGGGAACCCTTGTTTTTTTTAAAGAATAAACATGAGAATGGTTTGTGTCTCATAACAATGTAATCTCATAGTCTTAAAACAATACATTCAATGCAAACTTTTTAAACCCTTTTACTCTGTCCAGGTTGAGTTAACCGACTGTACGTACAGGTGAGTCTGACGCTCAAAATAATACTTCACTGAAATCTAGGAAGAGGGGTTTGAATTTTTTTAAGATCATCCTTGGCCAATTTGTAATGACGGGCGCCCCATACCCATAACATCAGGAACTTGTACAGGACAAATAAGATGCACATATGGCACCCAACATTCTTCTTTTCTCCTATCAGGTGGCCAGGACAAAGTCAGGTCTGACCGCCTCATGAACCTTACATACACATCCCTGTTTTCCTCTGAGCATTCAAAAATATTGCCAATGTACCACTTGCCATCGTACATGCATGCTGTATACATTCCTGGCTTATAAACAGCTACATCTATTTCATTTTCTGGCCTAGACCTTTCTGAGACTACAACAAAAACTGTGCTAAATTGCTCATCTTCAGAGACCCGTCACATCTCAACTTCAAAATGTGCCTATCATCATCTGTCAGGTCAGACACTATTTTTAGTCCAATTTTTTGACAATATGTGGTCTTGTGACACTCACAGTCCCCTTCTAACGCTATTCCAATACTACAAGGAGCCAATTCAGAATTGGAAGCCATTTTGGACACGAATGCTGACTCTGTGGTGCTGAGCTTTGAGATGAGCCAAGTGACAGCGTACCAGATCACGGAGACAAGGTGTGGCATGTAGGGCCTTTTATGCAGGAAAGTTGATGACTCATCCAAGAAAGTTCTAGATTCCTCTATCAGGGTCATAGGCCTACAGATTTTCCAAAACCTCACTGGAGTCTGAAATGTAGGCCTAAACCTTAAAAGAGACTTAAAGTATGAATGAAAGATTACATTGTAAGGCACAAACCATTCTCATGTTTATTCTTAAAAAAAAAAAAAAAAACAAGGGTTCCCTATACTTTGTGTACATTTTGTGTGCATTGCATATACCTGCAATTTCCAAAAATTGCAGATTTGTAAGAGTCTGAAAAAAATAGAAAGAGACTGATGCCATTTTGGGGGGTTTTTGTCCTCGGAACACTTTTCAGACCCCCACCATTCACTCATATAAACACTCAGAGGTCTGCAATTACTTGTAGGCATACTACTAGTGCCAGACATTTGAATGAATGGCAAATTCCAGTTATGGCTTGTCTGCTGAGGTCTGGGGGCTTGCCCGATACCAGAAGCCCTCATGACAGCGCCATAAAAATGACCATTTTGTGACGTCTACAACACCCAAGTGGTTAAAGATAGGACTCATTCGATGCCAAATTCTGAATCTCTGGTCCAGAATTACCCAGACTACAAGTTTTCAGCTTCCTGGGACTTTCCTTCTAGGAGACACTGACCTCCAAAAACCACAGAAATTGCAAATTGCCATTTGCGGGTTTGTGGGTCCCACACTTTGAACCCATGTAAAACTAAAACCGGTAGGAATTAGGCCCTAAAATTTGGCAGGTGTTCATTATACATGATGAGCAATTTTAAAGAATTTTTCCAGCAAAATCCGAGTCGGTCACCTGGGAAATTTTCTGAAAATTGTCCCACTTGGCATGGAATGACCCTGCAAAGAAGCTTCTCAATCTGACAGGTAAATGTCAATCAGACCGGGCACCATTTTTGTTTGAAAATGTGTGCTGTGGGGCTAAAAATTCTGAAAATTGGATTTGAGGTGGACAGGTAGGCAGCTGTAGAGGGCAACCAAAATTCTAGAGTGACTTGGCTGTAGGACAACCACTTTTGAAAACTTTGCGAGCCCTGGTACATTAGGCTTTTTTAAATATACCGTGTATAATAGGGTGGTCCAATAATGTGCCGAATTTTTTTTATATACAGTAGAAGTCAAGACACCTTTTCAAAATGTTCCAATTATCACTTTAAGAGCCAGTTCTTATAAGAGTCAGGCAGGTGGTGATTCGTGACCCCTTCGGATTTGTCAGAAATTTTTTTTATTGATAGATGTTTGTTAGAAACGAACAAAAATCACATTTTCTATCCTTATTAGGGACCGCTTTTTTTTTTTAGGGGGTCCTGGAATATTGGGGTCAAAATCAGCCAAAATGGCAAAATCACCAAAATTAGGTTTTTGAATGCTTGTATTTCTGTGCGCCCTGAGTGAGCCAAATTGATTTTCATTTATGCAAGTCTATTGGGTATGGACGCTCCAAAAATGTGAAAATTTTGGCGGCTGACTTAGGGTGCAGCCCATAGGTGGCGCTGCAAATCACTACTTTTTGTAATTATGCACACTTTCCCAGGGGTTGTGTGGCTTGCGCCCTAAGTCAGCCAAGGTATTTTATGTATGTCATTATAGGTTAGGACCTATTGCTTTGATTTGGATGAAAATTAAGTTTGAGTGCAGTATGGCAAGCCACTTTGTTTATAGGCCGCCACTTGGTGGAAAAATTGGAACTAAACTGCAAAAAGTAGCACTTTCAAATAACCTTATATCTCATAAACCGTTCATTTGATTTCACACTGCACACACTATCCACACTGCACTCAAACTTACAGAACACCTTTCTCGCAGTAAAGGAAGCAAATCCTGCAAGTTTCATGAAAATCGGAGAAAGTTCCCAGTTTACCATATTTGGCTTTTTCGTGAAATGGCCTAAAAAAATGGTGCAAAAAGGGTTAATACCGAAACCAGCCACGGAACTCTCTTTACCACTGACACCAGAGTTGCTGAGTGACAACGTGAGCCATATTTCATTAATTTTGACTTAGGGTGCATGGAGAAATCGCTGTGCAAAAATGTGGTAATTTCACCTTTCGGCGGCAAAAAGCGCCCCCTTTACTTGTGCGCCCTAAGTCAGCTGCCGTAATTTTCATCCAAATCCAAATAAGAGGTGCTGATCTATCATGACATGCACCTTGGCTGACATAGGGCGCAAGACACACAACCCCTGGGAAAGTGTGCATAATTACAAAAAGTAGTGATTTGCAGCGCCACCAATGGGCTGCGCCCTAAGTCAGCCGCCAAAATTTTCACATTTTTGGAGAGTCTATACCCGATAGACTTGCACAAATAGAAATCAATTTGGCTCACTCAGGGCGCACAGAAATACAAGCATTCAAAAACTTAATTTTAGTGATTTTGCCATTTTGGCTGGTTTTGACCCCGATATTCCAGGACCCCCTAAAAAAAAGCAGACCTTATTAAGGACAGAAAATGTAATTTTTGTTCGTTTCTAACATATATCAATAAAAAAAAATTCGGACAAATCCGAAAGGGTCATGAATCACCCTCTAATAGAAATCTGCCTGACTCTTATAAAAACTGGCTCTTAATCTAACATGCACAATTTCAAGTTGATATATGAACGTAAAGGCAGTGCGCTTACGATGGGTCAATTTCGCAAGCTATTTGCTATCATTGTGCCGTATTAGAGAACCTGCAAACTTTCGAGTGCATACATCATTCCATCCAGCAAATAACAAAGAGCTGTATTCAACTAAAACTAGATCATTTACTACAGTTTTAACAAATCATAAACAAAAGTAGGTCACTCACTTCTGATTTAAACAACATAAATTTCAAAAAGACAGCAACAACCACAATGCATGTGTTCCACGATCGTTCAAATTGTTTAAATGAAATAAGACCATTTGAAACGTTTTTATGCAATTCCGTTGCTTTCAACCCGAGTAAAGAAAAGCGTGAGAAGTCCGGAGTCATAATTGATTTCCATGTTACTAGTGGTGAAATCCACCATGACGCATGTGAAACTGATAAAACTCCGTGCACATAGACTTCAATTATTACATTGCCTACGTGCTGATTAATGAAAACTGGCCACACCTGATGATGCCGAGTTTTGACCCGACGCTGAAGCCCTCCGCCACAGTTTCAAAAAATCCTGGAGGAAACCCTGGATATAGATGACCCCATGAGCACTGCTTTCTATGAACAATATCACTAAGATATTTGGCATAATTGCATAGTTTAGTAAAACAAACAAAGTGAGGAGATGCCTTGGTAAATACCATGAAGCAAATTTTTTTTGAACCACCCTAGTGTATATATCATGTTGCCACACTAAACATTCAAAAAAACTGAGATGAGGCAACTAGCTTCAGGCACATACGCACCTGAAAACATTGATTTGGCAACACTATTTTAATGTTTGTAAGCTCTTCACACTATTTTCCAGTGGGCAATTTGTCCAAGTTTGCATCTAAAAAATGCAATTCCAAACAAATGAAGATCACTGATCTTATTTCATTTCATCATGTGCAAATAACAGAGACAAAGGTATAAACAATATCAATGAAAACACAAATATGATCGAAAAAAATGAAGTCTCAAACAGCATGACTGGATGTGCAAAAAGTAAATTACTAAATTAAATTACAACCACAACCTCAGCCTCTTCAAATGCCAAGAAGTTGAACCTCTGTGAGTGACTGAATACATTATTTAAATTAACGCTGTTAAGAGCCATTGTTGAAGATTATATTTCAATATTTCTCATTATATTCATCAGTAAATCAATGACCATAATAACCATAATCAACAAGCAGACAGAGTCGGCTATATCCCCCGCCTACTGGTATTACTTTGAAGGGGTATTATGCAAAAATGATATATAAAAAATTGATTATTATGTACGTAATGTCCTCCTGAATGCCTGAATTGTGCCAAGACAGAATGTTACCATTGAGTATTCAATACAAAAATGTATTTGATGAATGGTCTGGCCAAAAATAAAAATCTGAGAAAGGTGAAAACCCTAAAAGGCACATCTAAGCATGTTGATTGTTGCACACATGAAGTTTTGTTCTGAGCTAGGTTCAGTAGTTTTTGAAAAATTCTGATGAAAACCCTAAACAATTTCTGTTGATTGTTGCATGATTTTGCAGAGCTAAGTTGAGTTTCCATGGAAACGGGCAAAAATAAAAATCTGAGAAATCATATTATATGAGCAGCAGTAACATACACACACACACAAGCACACATGCGCACGCACGCACACACACAAGCAGTTCACACACGCATGAGCAGCTCACACACACGAGCAGCACACACACACACACACACACACAAGCAGTTCACACACACACACACACACACACACACACACACACACACACACACACACAAGCAGTGGGCTTCTGTAGCTTTGATTAGTATCCATTCTGTTCAGCTGATTCGAAAGCATAATCAGGTGAGACACTTAAATGTGTTTGATTCCTGTAGTTTTGATCAATATTTGTTCAGTAAAATCATTAGTTATTGCTGAAAACACAATCAGTTCAATCATTCATGGATCGATTTGTATCCTATTCCTTTGACTGTATTTTCCCTCTACTTTTTAAAGTGTTTAATTTCTTTTTTTTTTATGAGACCAATACTTCTGTGCGCCACCAATATTTTCCAGAGAATCCCATAGAGAGCTGCCAACCAATAGGGGAATGAAAAAACTAAAGAGATAATCAGTGTAATGTTATTGGAGTAAAAATTTGATACGGTTTTTTTCACAAGATAACCCATGCATTGTGATTGGAACAAAGTTTGATATGGTTTTTTCATAAATATGGCTATTTGGGAACATTGGGGTAGTAGTCCTCGCACAAGGACTACTCACCGGGTTTGGATTGTCCGAATTAGGGCTGGAATAAAATTTGATAACTTCTGAAATTTTGTTTCTCTCCAATTATTTACGGACAAGGCAACCTCAAAAATACAAAAAACACCTGGTTGGGAAGACACAACACCAAATTCTGAGAGACTGGTACTGGCAGGAGTTGACTTCTCAGAATTGCATGAAATTTGGCAGGATGGTGCCCATAGATGTGTAACAGGAAAACCCGGATTTTGAGCTCACAATTTTTATCGATATGGCTACAGTTCCAGCTAGAAGTAGAAAAGTCAGGTACTAAATTGAGCATTTTTGAGGAAAAATAACCATTTTTGAAGAAATATTGTGGATAACTGCTTCAATGTGCCAAACAAGTTATGATTGTATCTAATACTGGGATACCCAAATTTTTTAAATGTGCAAGTTCCACCCAGTGATCATGTTGGTTATACGTGCAATGACAAGAAATCTGTGTACAGTGGGAACATTTTTTTTTACAAATTCAGGCTTATTTTAATTTTCAAACCAGACCAGTGCCAAATTCATCTTACCCGTTTCCTTTTCAGACATTAAAGGTGGGAGAATTGAGGTACTTAATCCAGCACTTTTTGGTTTTTCAAGATATTTACTCCCAAAGTTGGGTGCGGGCTAATTTTTCCCCCTTTTGTACAGTGGATTAACATTAATAACCAGACACCTGTGGGGATGGGTAGACCATTAATTTGAATCTTCCTTTGGGCTAAACAAAGGACACCAGAAACATCTTTGGCACTATGCTCCATATTGGAGCAGCAGCTTCAGACATTTTGACAAAATCTCCAATTCGCCTATTTGGAGTAATGTTCAGGGGCCCATAAAAATGTTAACCAAGAAGGTAGAGCCTTGAAATTAGCTGAGTCTCCAGCCCTTTCAGGACATTTCAACATGCCAAGGGGAGTTTTATGGCACTCTCTGCCAATGCCTGGATATAAGGGGACGAGTGTTCAAAAATATATCGGAATAGGGGGCGCTGTTACCAAGATCTGTCAGATCTGACAAAACCAGACATGTGCCATGGAGAAGTTTCTTGAAATGGAATATGTCTCACATGTACATTGTGAAAACACTGATTTTGTTTTGGCACCATGTTGGTTGAACTAGTAATGCCAATAGGTGGCGCCCCACCTGACCACCTTATTCAGATCTCGCAAAACGAGACGTGCCACAGAGAAATCTCTTGAAATGAAATATGCGCAATGTATACATAGCTAAAACACTGCTCTTGCTTTGGCAGTTGGCTGGTTTAACTAGTTACAGAGATAGGTGGTGCCCATAGAGATACTGGTGCAAGACAATTTTTAATGTTTCAAAAGGGAAGCAACATATTATTTTGGTACATTTGGATAGTATATTGGAACAATAACTATGACAGAGAAATTCAAGTTGGTTGAAAAAATCAGTCAATTCTAGACACCAGTAGGGGTAACAATTAACACTGTACATTCACTTAATTCTTCTGAATACAAGTAAAAAGTTGAAACCTCAAGGGATAGCAGGGAATTGTATTCAGAGGTATTAAGTGACTATACAATGTTAATTGTTACCCCTACATCTAGACTTGACTGATTTTTTACATATACCACAACCAACAAACTCAACTCTCATAAATTTCTGTCATAGTTATTGTTTCAACACTGATAAAAAAAAAAAAAAAAATACTGCTTGATCTACTGAATAATCTGATGCAAAAAGTTGCAAAAAATTTAAGTAGAGCAAACAAAACTGAGCTTTGTATAAAGTACTTATTTGTTTGCTACAAATACATTTGCAAGAAAAGTCAACTTGATTTTATTAGGAAGATCAAACAAGACTAATCTTATATACACACCATTTAATTTTTTGTAACAAATGGATTGCGTCATTTTGTTATGTACTCCTCAAAGCTGGTAGGATAGTAGTAAATATTGATCAGCAGTTAAAATCTCTCTTCACTATTGCTAATAGGTCTTCTGTGGTGTCATATTATGAGCTGTCCTGCTTCAGCTTTGTTAGGAGGGTCGCATTAAGAGCACTAAGGGGCAGATCATTATGAAAGTATTATGGGAGGGTGTTACGTGACTAGATGTTTCACCATTTTCAACACGTGGATGGGTATGGAACTTTTCTAGTCGAAATATTACTTTCAGCATAGACAATTAGCAACAGTCTTGAAATAATCCTGGTTCATTATAGCCTATAAGGTACAGCATCATTGGAAAATTATGCATATTCATGTTGATGCTGCTGCCGTCTAATGACAATAAGCAACACTCATCGTTTCTTTTAAAGAAAGCTTGTCTGAGACAAGCACTTTGCAGCACAACTTTGTTGTTGCTTGTTGTGTTGAATCGTGACTGATGTTACAGACCTGAATCTACTTGTGATTGACGTTACATGTGACTGACGTGACCAACTTTATTGCATTCTCAAGCAAAGTTTGATACATAATAAGCAACAAATTGACTGTGTTTTAGGTTAATGCTGACTAACTCTAACAAATGTGTGAATAATGGTTTGGAATAATCAAAGATTCTTTTACAGCACAATGCACAACCCCCAATTCCGAAATAGTTGGGACAAAGTGTAAATTGTGAATAAAATCAAAACGCAATGACTTACAAATCCGCCAGCCAGTCTTTTATTCACAATAGAACAGAGAGAACATAGAAAATGTTGAAACTGAGAAATTTTACAATTTTATCCTGAAAATGAGCTCATTTCAAATTTGATGGCTGCTACAGGTCTCAAAAAAGTTGGGACAGGGGCCTGTTTACCATGGTGTAACATCCCTTCTTCTTTTTAACACAGAGTGGAGGCATCTGGGAATTGAAGAGACAAGTTTCTTGAGTTTAGCCATTGGAATTTGATCCCACTCTTGTTTAATACAGGCTTCCAGCTGCTGGAGAGTTTTGGGTCTCCTTTGACAGACTTCTTGTTTCATTATGCACCAAAGTTTCTCAATCAGTGAAAGAACAGGACTGCAAGAAGGCCAGTTCAGCACACGGACTGTTCTACTGCGAAGCCATGCTGTTGTGATAGCTGCTGTATGTGGTTTTGCATTGTCCTGCTGAAATACACAAGGCCTTTCCTGGAATAGATGTCGTCTGGAGGGGAGCATATGTTGCTCTAAAACCTTTATATACCTTTCAGCATTCATGGTGCTTTTTAAAACATGCAAGTGTCCCACACCATATGCACTAATGCATCCCCATACCATCAGAGATGCTGGCTTTTGAACTGAACGCTGATAACAGGAGAGGTGGTCTTTCTCCTCTTTAGCCCGGAGGACACGACGCCCATGATTTCCAACAAGAATGTCAAATTTGGGCTCGTCTGACCACAGGACACTTTGCTGCAGTCCATTTTAAATGAGCCTTGGCCCACAGAACACGGCGGCGCTTCTGGATCATGCTCAACAATGGCTTCGTTTTTGCATGATAGAGTTTTAGGTGGCATCTGCGGACGGCACGGCGGACTGTGTTTACAGACAGTGGTTTCTTGAAGTATTCCTTGGCCCATTTAGTAATGTCAATGACAGAATCATGCCCGTGAGTGATGCAGTGGCGTCTGAGGGCCCGAAGATCATGGGCATCTAGTAAAGGTCTTCGGCCTTGTCCCTCACGCACAGAGATTTTTCAAGTTTCTCTGAATCTTTTGATGATGTTACGCACTGTCAATGTCAACCTTCAAAGCCTTTGCAATTCGACGTTGAGGAACATTGTTTTTAAAGTATTCCACAATTTTTTTACGCAAGCCTTCGCAGGTTGGAGAGCCTCTGGCCATCTTCACTTCTGAGAGACTCAGCCTCTCTAAGACACCCCTTTAATAGTCAATCACGTGATGAAGTTTATTCAGGTATGTAGGCCATTGGCCCATGTACAAAAAAAAAAACATGTATACAATGTTAGAACATGAACAGGACCTGAGAATACATACATTGTTGTTGAGTATGAATTCATATTGACATTACATAGAATAGCAATTTAACAGAGGACAGGAACAGAATTAATCCAAGGAGTCTTTTCTAAGGTGTAGGGTTTCTTTAACAAACTTAGCACAGTGAAGTATAACATGGTAGTTTTTACTCTTAAGTAGATTTTGGTAATTAGCCATAGCTGATAAAGTGTTATTATAAACAGGCAGGTATTTTATCCTTATAGAACTATAGACTGGACACAAAAATAAAAAAATGAATTTCATCTTCATCTGCATTAAAATTACACACTCGGCAAGTTTTTCTTGCATCTGCATTTTTATATGTTACATTGTACAATAAAGGTAGTTTATGTAGTATTAACAAACAAGTAGATTTTGGTAATTAGCCATAGCTGATAAAGTGTTATTATAAACAGGCAGGTATTTTATCCTTATAGAACCATAGACTGGACACAAAAATAAAAAAATGAATTTCACCTTCATCTGCATTAAAATTACACACTCGGCAAGTTTTTCTTGCATCTGCATTTTTATATGTTACATTGCACAATAAAGGTAGTTTATGTAGTCTTAACAAACAAACAAACATATTTCTTATACTCCTTTGGGCCATTCCATCTCAAATGGACCAGTAGCCTGGGCATTTGTAACCACCATCTCTCAGATTGTCCTGATTTTTCCACCAGCAGTTGCTATATGCACGTGGACAAAAATCCCAAAATTTTGGCTGCCAGCTCCAACTGGTTACAAAATGGCAGCCATTTAAAAAAAAATTGCCTTTTACGCGCGTCGCAACGTGCCCTCCCACTTTTTTCAAAAACTTTTTTTGCAATAAATCGAAATCTATAGCACCTATTGGCACCAAAATTGGCAGTCTTATGTAATTTTTCATGCAGATTCTGAATCTGCAGTCAAATAAATGATAGCTCCTATGCTTCGGAAACTATTGGATGAAAACCCTTTTTGAGGGTACCGAACTTTGGACCCCCTTATCTCAATGCTGCCATCTGATATCAAAATGGAACTTGTTTGATGCTCATCATCATCACTTCAAGTCTATAATATCAAAAAAAAATATAAAGGTGTTCTGCTTTGTTTTGATGTAAACCTCCAAAACGTAAAATAGATATTTTTTGAAAACAATATCACCATGTAAACACACATGCACAGAGTATATAGTAGTATCTATAGGGATATTGCAAAACTATGGCAAAAGGTCAGCAGTTTGTAGCCTAGTAATCTAGCATGGATTTGATCTGCACAATCTGTACCCAGGTACCTTGCTGACTCTGTAAGAGGTCACATAAATAGCACTTTTTTACTGCCTTGAAACAAAAACACAGTTGAAGTGGGCTCTCTCATTCATTAAGCCAGTGGTCTTCAATGTCGTTCCTGGGGACCCACTGTGTATGCTGGTTTTTGTTCCAACCGCAATTGTAATTGCGGATTTTTAACAAGCTGTTAATCTCTTAAGTGTTTTTCATGTTTAGAGTTGTTAATTACTCTTTTTAGCCAAATGTTACATAGAAACATCCACACATGCCATGAAGAATACGATACCCTAGAAGATAGTGTGATTATATCTATACTGCAAGAAATTTCAAGTAATATAACATTTCAAACAGATCAAATTAGACACTGAGGAAATCCATAAACCCCCAATTAGGCTGCTGGGCACAAATGTTTCAAGTTATTTCAAAAAACTTCAGGTGAACTCAATTAGATTAACATAACACAAAACTCGTTTGACTTTTTACCATTTGCTTGTCGAAAAAATTTGTCATGATGTGCCAATCAGTTTTCAAAAATAGGGAGCCAACTACATCTATAATTTGATTAGTTACATTGTTTTCTCTCATTTTATGCTGTTATTTCCAATACATTGCAATGTGGGTATGGTTTTTTTTTTTATTCTTGATGGCAAACATAGATATTTCTGTTAACTTGTGAGTTAACAGGGCACATAACTACTCTAAACATTAAATGCACTTAAAGACAAATTAACAGCTCGTTAAAAATCTGCAATTACAATTGCAGTTGGAACAAAAACCAGCATACACAGTGGGTCCCGAGGAATGACGTTGAAGACCACTGGCTTAATGAATGAGAGAGCCCACTTCAACTGATGCTAAGTTTTTGTTTCAAGGCAGTAGAAAAAGTGCTATTTATGTGACCTCTTACAGAGTCAGCAAGGTACCTGGGTACAGATTGTGCAGATCAAATTCATGCTAGATTACTAGGCTACGAACTGCTGACCTTTTGCCATAGTTTTGCAATATCCCTATAGATACTACTACATACTCTGTACATGTGTGTATACATGGCGCTATTGTTTTCAAAAAATATCTATTTTACGTTTTGGAGGTTTACATCAAAACAAAGTAGAACACCTCTCTAATTTTTAGATATTATAGAGTTGAAGTGATGTTGATGAGCATAAAACAAGTTTCATTTTGATATCAGGAGGCAGAATTGAGATAAGGGGGGCCAAAGTTCGGTACCCTCAAAAAGGGTTTTCATCCAATAGTTTCCGAAGCATAGGAGCTATCACTTATTTGACTGCATATTCAGAATCAGCATGAAACATTACATGTGAGTGCCAATTTTGGTGCCAATAGGTGCTGTAGTTTTTGATTTATTGCGAAAAAAGGGTTTAAAAAAGTGGGAGGGCACATCGCGACGCGCGTAAAAGGCAATTTTTGAAAATGGCTGCCATTTTGTAACCAGTGGAGTTGGCAGCCAAAATTTTGGGATTTTTGTCCATATACACACAGCAACTATTGGAGCAAAAATCAACTAAATCTGTGATGGGGTGGTGTCACTCCCGGTCCATTTGAGCTGGAATGGCTCCTTTATATGTATATTAGATAGATAATATTCGGCATCTAAGAGTGATTTAATCAATTTAAAGTACGGCATATGAGATGAGTTGCTGATTTTACTTATAGTATTTTGTTTGTCACAATCGATGAGCCTAAGTTTAACATCATGTAAGAACTTATTTACGTTTCCAATTTCTTGATAAAACCAAACAAAGCCAAAGCCAAGAGGATATGGAATGGATCTTATGAAAGTGGCCCATGTTGTGCGCCCAGCACAGTCAAGGTTGTACGTTAAATTGTAGCACTGTTTAGGGTATCTACATTCTGACATCAGCAATAGTTTGCACCAGTAGGATATACATCTGACATTATAATCCACCGAAATACTGTATCTGCCACATTCGGCTAACACTGCTTTGTTCGGTACATGTTTACCAACATTCAAAACATACTTACAGAAATTTGTATGGAACTTGTTAAAGACTAAGTAGCCAATTATGTTACGCACCTGATGCCAGTTAACTTAATTACTTGCCAAATGTTCTTTCAGCTGATTCTTTTATATATCAAGAGCTTTTTCAGCCCTTTTTTGCCTGCGTCCCAACTTTCTTGAGACCTGTTGCAGCCAGAATATTTGAAATGAGATCATTTTGCAGATAAAAATGTAAAATGACTCAGTTTCAACATTTGAAATGTTATCTATGTTCTATTGTAAATAACATATTGGCTCATGTGATCTGAAATTCATTGCATTTTGATTTTATTCATAATTTACACTTCGTCCCAACTATTTCGGAATTGGGGTTGTACATTAGTTTTTTCTGACTGATGTTACAGCCCTGAAACTAGTTTCTTTGAAAGGAATTATCAACCTAATGCTTTGAACAAGCCATTTTCTGCTGTTGTCACCTTGTCAAACTAAAGCATTGGATAAGAAACAAGTTTATACACTAGAATTCATGCATATTTTGATGGTGGAAAAACATGAAAAGCATGTCCTCTTTGATGCACCATGACTACCTTCACCACATCATCCCGACCAAAACAACTTTGGTTCTACAAAGTTGAACACCTGTTCTGTTCATTTTAAGCACCGTTTTCCCCCATTTCTAGAAAAAAAAAATTTGGCCTCTGAGCCTCTGCAAAATGGAATTGCCCAGAGCTGAAAAGGCACAGATGAAAAATGTCATACAGCATGTCAGCCTCTGTGCATCTGGAAGGATTCCAGGTGCCAAAAGTTAATTTGTTTGGAGATGGGCCCAAAGTCTCAAAAACAATTGTACATAACTCCGCATATAATTATAATTATCACCTACATGCCGAACTGGTCACTTCGATCAGATTTTGTGTACACACCAGGACTTCAGTTTTGGTACGTCCGTGGGCAGGCGGACTCCACGGAAGCCGTCCCAGAGGATGCAGCTGTGAAAACTTGATCCGACTCTGACTTTCAATATCAAAACTGAGAGAAGTAACCAGAACATGAGATATGGCGAGCAAAATTGGGCGGACTCATAAGACGCAAGGATAATTCACTGTAGAAGCAGTAGATGAAAAAAAAATTATGCCCTTTCGTAAATTCGGACAGACTGGGGAGAAGAGGTGATTAATTATGTTTGTTCATGACTGCTTTAGTGAGTGGGGTGCTTGATTATTTTATGGTCTGCGCAGATCAGCACGGGTCCTGTACGTTACTTTTGCGTTATATATAACTAACCCAAATAATATCAGTGTCTTTTTGGTTTGTTTTCTGTTATTAAGGTAAATTGTAATTTGGTGCGGGGGAAACCCTCAATTAACTGATCCCAACTGGGCCAAGAAACGGCAACATCTATCTATCTATCTATCTATCTATTATTATGGAGTTGGCGATTTGCGTAATTTCATAGATCTCCTCCGAAACAACCATGAATAATGAATGAGTCTGTTTTCTGCATACATCGGTTTCACTGTGGGACAAAGACGATATGCCAGGTTTCGAACTTAGTTATGAAGTGAAAACTGCATTTTGAAGCAGTTTTGCAAGTAAAACCGGCTAATTCAATCAGTTGTTATCGTGCCCGCGCATATAGCCCGTGCATAGCGCGGGTATCGGCTAGTAAAATATATATATATATTCTTTTATACCTCTTGCTTTTTCCAAGATCTGAAGCTCGGCGAAGAATGGTCTGCTTGATCAGGCAACGTTATTAAGTGTTAGCCTTCACTCTGATTAATATAACCTGCAGAAGCAAATAACAGCGACAAGATTGTTCCCAGAAGAAACCTGCCAATAAATACAAAACAAACACACGGAAACTGAATCTTACCCATTTTGATTCTGATGAATTTGCTCTGCCGGATAAATTTAATTGGCAAAAGAATATTAATGATCTCTGGCGAGTGACTGAAAGGGAAAGGTTTAGTGATGGTCGAGACGGTATAAAGACGTAACTCGCCGTTTGATGAACAGAAAAAATCCGGCATCAACTCATCTTCGCACATTTAATTTAGTTCTCTCCAAAAACTTGACACGTTACAGATCCCGGGAGGTGAGCAAGCTGAAAGGGGAATTTTCTCATGATTCCTTAATGAAACTCCACCACTAGTAAAACTTCTTCTTCGCTGGACTTCCACGGTTTTAAACAAACAATGTAGTGTATTACCGCCACCCTCTGTATGTTACTCAATAATCATCGGCTGAATCCAAATCTCCACCCTTTGGATTTGCAGACTGAGCCCTCACGGACTTCAGGGGTACGTACTGTGACGTCTTCACCATCATCACGTAAAATCTGCAAGAGCGGTAGTCTGCTGCATTTTATAAAGAGCTGATAGACGGGCTTCGAATCTGTTTCAGTCGTTTCCGTGCAAATGCACACTGATTACCTCTATAGCCTATATTTCTGTATCATGATGCTGAATTTTATATCTGGCCTACGTTATTCAAGCAACGTTTTAATATTATAAATTTATTATAAGTTTATGTGGTTTTGTGTGTGTGTGAATGTGCTTTTTTTCTGTCAGTAATTTGGAAAAATTAAAACGTCACGTCCGTATTGTAATGAATTGTGGTTAATTACACTAGTGAAGTCTGCACTCCAAGCGGACTCTCTGGAAGTCCGCAGAAAGTCCGCTTGAGGCCCCTTGTGGATTTGCTCAATAGTGTATTTGGACAGCCCTCAGCACTCCCGGACTTCCTGTGAACGCGCCCGCAAAGTCCGCGAGTCTGCAAGTGCGGTGAAATGCGGTTATTTGGATGCAGCCATCTTCTCACCTTCATTACTTTGACAAAAATCGACTACCTGTCCCAATCCGATTCATTTTTACTTGCCGAAATCCGAGGAATCTCGGATTGGCAAATATATCACTGTTCGTTTGTGTGTTTGTTTGTTTGTTTGCACTGTGGCGTCCACAGTTTTAGCTCAATTTAGGGCCATTCTATGAGCCTGGAAGGGCAAATTTTCAAAATAAGCTCCATCAAATAACTGGTGAATGTGTTTCTAACTACTACAATTCTAGTTTAGGATTGCAAATGCCAACTAGAATGAGAGTTTATTAAGAAACTCTGAGTTTGCATGTGATAGCACAATTCTCTGTATAATGTGGTATTTATTTTTGCATTGTCCTGCACTGTGCTGTATGACAAGGTGCAAAGTGTCTTCCTTACCGGTAGGCAAGTATGGTAAACTATGACGACCGTCCATTGCATGGTCAAAGTGATCAGGGCATATGTATGGTAAGGGTTCATTTAGTTGTCAAGCTACATCTTTGGTATGTAGTATAATAAATGTTATTTTGATGATAATGATCTTCTTTATTGTTGTTGGTAATGGTTCAGATATATATACAGCGCCCTCCATAATTATTGGCACCCCTGGTTAAGATGTGTTCTTTAACTTCTAATAAATTCAGTTTTTTCTAAATAATATTGGACCACAATGAAAAAAAGAGGAAAATCCAACCTTTAATTCAAGTGCATTTATTCAGTGGGAAAAAAATCCCACATTAAGAAATAATTCTTTTACATCAAATCATGTGTGCCACACTTATTAGCACCCCTGATGTTATTACTTTGTACAACCCCCTTTTGCCAACAAAACAGCACCTAATCTTCTCCTATAATGTTTCACAAGATGGGAGAATACAGAAAGAGGGATCTTCGACCATTCCTCTTTGCACAATCTCTCTAAATCATCCAGCGACCTGGGTGGGTCCTCTCCTCTGCACTCTCCTCTTCAGCTCACTCCACAGGTTTTCAATGGGGTTGAGGGCTGGGGACTGAGATGGCCATGGGAGGAGCTTGATTCTGTGTCTGGTGAACCATTTCTGTGTAGATTTGGCCACATGTTTAGGGTCATTATCTTGCTGAAAGACCCAGTGATGACCCATCTTCAGCTTTCGGACAGAGGCCACCAGATTTTGATTTAAAATGTCCTGGTATTTCAAAGCGTTCATGATGCCATGCACCCTAACAAGGTTCCCAGGGCCTTTGGAAGAGAAACAGGCCCACAGCATCACCGATCCTCCCCCATACTTCACAGTGGGCATGAGGTGCTTTTCTGCATACTCATCTTTTGTGTTCTGCCAGACACACTGAGAGTGTTTGTTGCCAAAAAGCTCTATCTTGGTCTCATCTGACCAAAGCACACGGTCCCAGTTGAAGTCCCAGTACCGCTTAGCGAACTCCAGACGTTTGCGTTTATGATTGTGAGTGAGAAAAGGTTTTTCCGTGCATGCCTCCCAAACAGCTTGTTGGCATGTAGATAGCGCCTGATGGTTGTTTTGGAGACTTTGTGACCCCAAGATGCTACCATTTGTTGCAATTCTTTAACAGTGAGCTTTGGAGAACTTTTTATTTCTCTTACCATCCTCCTCACTGCGCTGCGTGGTGGCAAAATAACCTTAAGGCCTCGTCCAGGCTTGTTTACCACTGTTCCAGTTGTTTTAAACTTCTTAATGATTCCTCTGACAGTAGATATGGGCAGGTGCAGGCAAGTGGCTACTTTCTTATAGCCATTGCCTGTCTTGTGAAGGTCGACACACATCTGCCTTACTTGAATGGTGTGTTCCTTTGTCTTTCCCATGTTGAAGAGTGGATAAGAGAAATGGCCTCTGTGTCACGTCATATTTATACCCCAGGGAAACAGGAAGTGATGAATTACTAATTAAATGTTCCTAGATACTCTGATCAACTTTGTAAACTACTGTAGAAATGAGAGAAATACTTCAATTACATTTATTTCCTAGGAATTGTTAGGGGTGCCAATAATTATGGAACAGGTGATTTTATGAAAAATAATTATTTCTTAGTCAGGGATTTTTTTTTTCCCTTAAAATTCACTTGAGTTGAAGGTTACATTTTTCTACAATTTTCAGTGTGAGAGTATGCTTCTGCAATAAAAATTGAATTTATTTTAAGACTTTTAACACATCTTAACCAGGGGTGCCAATAATTATGGATGGTGCTGTATTTTTATTATCTATATACCGGTATTACATGGCTATTGATGCACTATCATCGTTATTGACATGCTAGTATTCACAGCATATGATTGTAATACAACAATTGTTCATCAAAGTCCAACTAGTTGTGCTGGACAATATATGTCTGACATTTATGATCATTCTTTTGCTTTTATCAATATAATGGAACAGACATTGCTAAAAGATATATTATTACTTTTTAATTACTATTATTATAATTTTTTATTGGTAACAGTAATTTCTGGACTGACAGCATCACCACCTTGCAAAGCAGCCGTAGTAATTGAGAGGCACAGGGTTCGAAGGGTGGTGCAGTCAGCCCAGCGTGTTTTTGGTGCTGTATTGCCTAACCTGATGGACTTACACAATATGAGGTGAGGACCCCAGTCACCCAAACCATGGCCTCTTCTTGAAGAAGCTGTCCAGTCGGAAGCCAGGCTATGTGAACATTGCAGCCAATGACCAATTACCAAAGCCACAGCTTCTACCCCTTTACTATCTGTAAGACCAATAAGAAGTGCGCTGCTCTCAGTATGAATTACTGAGCTGCTTCCCTCATCTTTTTGCTCATTGCTATTGCCTTTATAATATCTTGTAAATACAGAATGTTCATTTATTTGAGCCTACTTTGTCTTCTATTGTTATTTTTACTGTATGATGATGACATTTTTATTATTTTTCTTCCAATTATTGTCATTGGTTTTGGATTTTGTAAACTGATAGAGATGCATATTAATCTCCTTAATAATAAAACTTGAACAATTTGAATTGATCATATTTATGATGCGCTTTCATAAAGATGTGTAATCATACACACCAGTGCATAATATACTTGTAGGTTGTGTAATGTGGTAAATAGCCATTAGATGGCAGTATTGACTTTTTGTTGTGAAGCCCAGTCTGAAGCTAGGTTGGGCATGTCCAGGGCATGCCCAGAGGGGAAAGTCCCAGAATGGGAGGGGGCTGGACAAGAGTATATAAGGAGAAAAATTGAGAGTAGCAGTAGTAGAAGAAATTGCAAGAAGGATACATTTGACCAGACCTGTCACTCTTTTCAAGACCTGTTAAGCTTTTTGTGGATTTTTGCCTGTGTTGGAGCATTTTCCTGTCCCAGGACATCACAACATAGCAGCCCATCTCCATTACCGGAATTGTAAATATCTCATTTTTTATTTTCTTTTTCAATCTTGGTCAGTAGTGTAGGGTGTAGATTAGTTCTATGTGTTTGTTTAATTAAATCTGTTGAACTTCAAGGATTTTGTCTGTCATCCCTTGCTGTCCGTGACGCCATAACAAATTGGGGGCTCGTCCGGGATAGACCATTGTGTGAGTCATTTATTGAAAATCTAAAATTTCAAATAGTGAAATTGTTTTTTGAATTTTCCTAGATAGATATTGGCAGATCAACAGCAATGGATGATTTCTTGGCATCACCAACCGTAGAGGTTTTGAAGTCTTTTAAAAAGACAGAACTGCTAGAAATATGCAGACAGTTAGAGCTGACAGATGTAAAACCAGCCATGCGAAAAAAACAAGACTGGCTAGAGAGATTGTTGAATATTACATTGATGAAAATGTGTTTGCACCAGGAGATCTGGAACAGTTTCCGTGGAAAATCCAAATGCAGAATTGGAACTTAAATTAAAAAATGCTAGAAATTGAAGAAAAAGAAAAACAAAGGCAGTTTGAGTTAGAAAAATTAGCAAAACAAAGAGAGTTCGAGAGAGCAGAAAGAGAGAAAGAAAGGCAGTTTGAGTTAGAAAAATTAGCAAGAGAAGAGGAAAGAGCAGAAAGAGAGAGACAGAGACAGAGAAATTTCGATTTAGAAAAATTAGACAGAGAAGAAAGGCTCCAAATGGAGCAACTAAAAATTAAAATAGAAGAGTTGTCAGTGGCCAAAGGAACACTGGCCTCTGATGTTGCAAACTGTCCTCAAGGGTAAAGCTCAACAAGCCTATTCGGCTTTGCCTGCAGATGATTTCTCTGATTATGAGGTTGTCAAAAAGGTTATTTTGACATCTTATGAGTTGGTTCCAGAGGCTTACCGACAGAAATTCAGAGGTCTGAAGAAATCTGACAATCAGACTTATGTTGAATTTGCTAATGAGAAGAAGGTTTGCTTTGAGCGCTGGTGTACTTCTATGGAGGTCAAGGATGATTTCAACTCACTAAAAGAGATGGTGTTAGTTGAAGAATTCAAGAACTGTGTCAAGGATGATATTAAGACCTACCTTAATGAGAAGCAAGCACTGAATTTGCAATCAGCTGCCAAGTTTGCAGACGAATATGTTCTCACACATAAGTCCAAATTTCAGTCTAGCAGTAAAAATAGATGGTCCCAATTTCAGAAGAAAGGTAACGGTGATACCCAAGATTCCTCACCCAAAGACAAAGACAAATCTGGTGATGGTGCTCAGAAAGCCAGTCAAAGGTCTGATCAAAGTGTGAAAGCTGACAGTGACAAAAGTGGTCTAGTTTGCAATTATTGCAAGAAATCTGGTCATGTTACAACTAACTGTTGGTTCCTTAAAGCTAAGAAAAAAAAAAGAAAAGGATACCAAACCCAATGCCTTTGTGAAGACAAGGTTAGAAACCCCTGTAGTAGATGACCGATCTGCTAAATTGCCGGCTCCTTGAGAGGCTAAGAAGCCTGATACTGCTGACTTTGTGAGGGAGGAATTCCTTCCATTTGTGTCAGAGGGATTTGTGGCTCTGAATGAGCATTCTCCTCCTGTCCCCATATATATCCTAAGGGATACCGGAGCTTCTCAGTCACTTTTGTTGATGGACTCCTTGGAGTTACGTGATGAGACCGCTTCTGGGGATTTCATACTTGTACAAGGTATTGAAGGGAGGACTGTATCTGTACCCCTGCGCTCTGTATTCTTGAAGTCAGATTTTGTTACAGGACAGGTAAAGGTGGGACTTATGTCAAGTCTACCTATCAAGGGTGTTTCTCTGTTGCTAGGCAATGACCTGGCTGGGGGCAATGTAGTTCCCCTGTTCATCTTACTTCACAGCCGAGCACTGAAGATGGCGATGAAGACCCATCTCTGTATCCTTCCTGTGCAGTGACTCGTGCTATGGCCAAGAAGGCTCAAGAAGAAGATGATGTAGTGCCGTCCAGCACCTTGAATAGTCATGACTCAGGTGGTTCGCCTCATGACTCTGTTCAGCCTACTATGGTTTCTCCGTTTGAGGACTTATCAGACACTTTTATCAGTTCTCTATTCAGCCAGCCAGATGGGTCTGGTGATTCTGATGTGTCTGGAGACTTGTCTCTGTCCAGAAAGCGGTTGATTCAGGAGCAAAACAATGATCCTGAAATTTGTGTACTAAAGAAGAGAGCCCTTTCTGATGAAGAAATAGACGCAGTTCCAGTTGGGTATTATCTCAAGGATGGAGTGTTGATGCGAAGTGGCGCCCTCCTGATATCCCTGCCAATGCAGATTGGGCAGTGGTCAAGCAAATTGTTGTTCCGAAGGTCTACAGGAATGAGATCTTAACAATGACTCATAGTTTGCCTTTAGGAGGTCATCTTAGTGTTAACAAGACTGTTGACAAGATCATGAAACACTTCTTCTGGCCTGGACTTCGGAAAGATGTTTCCAACTTTTGCAAAACCTGTCACACTTGTCAGGTAGTTGGAAAACACCAGTTAGACCCACCTGTAGCTCCATTGCAGCCTATCCCAGCATTTGGGGAGTCCTTCTCCAAGGTCATTGTTGATTGTGTTGGTCCATTACCCAAGACTAGATCTGGAAATCAGTACTTGTTGACAATCATGTGTGCAGCTACCAGATTCCCTGAAGCCATACCTCTACGCAACATCAAGGCAACTGCAATCTCGAAGGCTTTGATGAAGTTCTTCACGTTGTTTGGCCTTCCCAGGGAAATTCAGTCAGATCAAGGTAGTAATTTCACTTCCGGATTGTTTCAGCAGGTTGGGTATGAACTCGGTGCGAAGCAGATTCTTTCCAGTGCCTATCATCCAGAGAGTCAGGGTGCCTTAGAGCGGTTTCATTCCACTCTCAAGACAATGATGAGGACTTATTGTTATGACCATGAGAAAGACTGGGATGAAGGTGTTCATCTGCTGTTGTTTGCAGCTAGAGAAGCAGTGCAGGAGTTTAATGGATTCAGTCCGTTTGAGCTAGTTTTTGGCCATGAAGCGAGAGGACCTTTGCTATTGTTGAGTGAACAATGGCAAGAGAAAGAGCCGCATATCAGTCTGTTAGACTATGTTCGCAAGTTCAAGGAAAGACTGCGTGCAGCTTGTGACCTAGCCAAAGAGAACTTGAAATCAAGTCAGGGAAAAATGAAAACTTGGTATGATCATAAGGCTAGAAGCCGTGAGTTTAAACCAGGAGACAAGGTCCTTGTGTTGTTTCCCTTGCAGTCCAATCCATTGCAGGCTAGATTTCATGGTCCTTATGAAATTCTGACAAAACTCAATGATCTCAATTACATTGTGAAGACTCCAGATAGGAGAAAAGCCAAAACAGTTGTGTCACATTAACATGCTGAAGCCTTATCATGATAGGAATGCTAGGGTTGCAGCTGTCACTTCAGATCCTCCTATGGTCGAGACTTGTGAAGATGAGGGGAGTTTCAAGATGATGAACCTAGAATTAAAGCTGAAGTTCTTTCATGTAAATTGTCAAATTCTGAAGTGTTGCATAATCTTGATGTAAAACTCCAGCACTTAGAACCCTCACAGAAAGATCAGTTTGAGAGGTTGATCAAGAAATATAAAGATCTATTTCCTGATGTTCCAAAGAGAGTTTCTATAGCCTCTCATGATGTAGATGTTGGTGATGCCAAACCAATAAAACAGCATCCATACCGGATGAATCCTGAAAAGAGAAAGATTGCTGAGAAAGAGGTTGAGTACATGTTAGAACATGATATTATCAGACCCTCTAACTCAGATTGGAGTTCACCCTGTGTTCTAGTTCCAAAACCTGATGGAAGCACTAGATTCTGTACAGATTATCGCAAAGTCAATGCTGTAACTAGAAGTGATGTGTTTCCAATACCTAGGATTGATGATTGTATCGATAGAGTAGGGCAAGCAAAGTTTCTGACCAAGATTGATTTATTGAAGGGTTATTGGTGTGTGCCTTTAACTGAGAGGGCCAAGAGCATCTCTGCTTTTGCCACACCATTTGGGTTATACCAGTATGAAGTCCTACCCTTTGGCATGAAAAATGCCCCAGCCACGTTCCAAAGGATGATACAGTCTACAATCCCCGGATTGCCACACACGGGTGCGTACATCGACGACCTGATCACATGGAGTGACTCCTGGGAAGAACATCTGAAAGATGTAGAGACGTTGTTCCAGCGCTTGACCCAGGCTAACCTGACTGTTAACCTGAACAAGAGTGACTTTGGTTGTGCTACTGTCACGTATCTTCGCCACGCCATAGGCCAGGGTAAGGTGGCACCCATAAATGCTAAAGTCCAAGCCATCATGGACTTTCCAGTTCCTGACAACAAAAAAGCTTTGCGCCGCTTCCTTGGAATGATCGGTACTACCGCAAGTTCTGCAAGAACTTTGCTGAGATTGCTCTCAGTCTCACCAACCAACTGAAGAAAGGCGTAAAGTTCACTTGGGATGAAGCATGCCAAAGAGCCTTCGATCGCCTGAAGTCTCTGCTGTGTCACTTCCCCGTGCTCAAATCTCCTGACTTCAACAAGCCGTTCTCCATGGCGGTCGATGCTAGCGACCAAGCTTGTGGATCTGTGCTCCTACAGAGAAGTGACTCTGATGACATTGAGCATCCCGTGGCATACTTCTCCAGGAAGTTCAATCCCCACCAAAAGAACTATTCCACAATTGAGAAGGAGCTGTTGGCTCTGGTTCTATCCTTACAACACTTTGAGGTTTATGTTTGTACAGGGCAAAAGCCAATGACTGTATATACTGACCACAATCCGTTAATGTTTTTGAGTAAGATGAAAAACAAGAATCGGAGATTGTTGAATTGGAGTTTGATTTTACAAGAGTTTGACTTGGAAATTAAGCATGTAAAGGGTGCTGACAATGTAATTGCCGATTGCTTATCCCGTGTTTGAATATGTGTATATATATCACCTGTGTTTATTAGCATATTGTATTATATATATATATATATATATATATATATATATATATATATATATATACATACAAGTGTCTACTTAACCATTTTTTTGAGTTGACAAGAAAAATTTTGCCTTTATGAGTCAAAATTTTCCCCTTTTGGAATGGAGGTGTAATGTGGTAAATAGCTACTAGATGGCAGTATTGACTTTTTTTTGTGAAGCCCAGTTTGAAGCTAGGTTGGGCATGTCCAGGGCATGCCTAGAGGGGAAAGTCCCAGAATGGGAGGGGGCTGGACAAGAGTATATAAGGAGAAGAATTGAGAGAGTAGTAGTAGGAGAAATTGAAAGAAGGATACATTTGACCAGACCTGTCACTCTTTTCAAGACCTGTTAAGCTTTTTGTGGATTTTTGCCTGTGTTGGAGCATTTTCCTGTCCCAGGACATCACAACATAGCAGCCCATCTCCATTACCGGGAATTGTAAATATCTCATTTTTTTATTTTCTTTTCAATCTTGGTCAGTAGTGTAGGGTGTAGATTAGTTCTATGTGTTTGTTTAATTAAATCTGTTGAACTTAAAGGATTTTGTCTGTCATCCCTTGCTGTCCGTGACGCCATAACAAATTGGGGCCATAACAGTTGTACTGCAAAAATCATTTTGTATATTCACAGTGTTTGTTTATTTAAAGCCTACTTTGTCTTAAATTATTGTTATTTGTTTTTTTTTAATCATAATTTTGTATAAGTATTTTAATTGGGATTGAATTTTGTATACTATGAGAGATTCATTTTCTACTCCAAATTCCTATCCCAGCATACCTTTTGGGCGAGAGGCAGGAATATGCCCTGGACAGGTAGCCAGTCCATCGCAGGGTATACGCCATACGCTCAATCATACCTTTGGGCAATTTAGAGTCTCCAATTAACCTGATATGCATGTCTTTGGACTGTGGGAGGAAACCAGAGCACCTAGAGAAAACCCACGCCGGCATGGGGTGAACATGTAAACTCCACCCAGAAACGCCGCGGATGGATTCAAACCCACAACCTTCTTGCTGGGAGGCCGATCACCGTGCTGCCCTACTGACTAGATGAATAAGAGAAACCCAAATCTGACTGCTTTGAACAGCATGTGGATATGATGAATCACAAAACTTGGAGCAATTTGATTATGAATGTAGGCTATGTATTATTATAGATGTTTGATTTTTGTTTTTATTATCATTGGTGCCATTATTATTATTATCATCATTTTTGATAATGATAATATAATAGTTATATTAATATTAATAGTGCTATGATATCAATATAATACAGAACTCTCCCCAGGAATGCACAGCGTCTTTTATAGTCCCTATGACGATAATGATATTTTCAATATTACAGGAATTGTCATCACCAAATAAAAATAATCAAGCATGGTTGACTGTTCAGTTTTCGTGTCAGCACAGATTTCGTGCTAAAGTAAATAATGCGTTACTCTCGCCTACGGGCTCTCACGTTGTTTTCATTAGCAACAGTGTTTTTCCTAGCATTTGTGAAGAATTACCGCGTGAAAATGAGCTAAAGGCCAACAAAAACACTTAACTCTATGAAATGTAAAATTCCGCATGGCACACGAAAAAATTATTCAGCAGGAAAACTGGTGACGGAACAGCACTTCTTAAACATTCGGACATGCTGTTTACTTTTGCTCACATTTTCCCACACCTGACTATTTTACGTTGAACCTGTGTGTGTTAACGAAGGACAAGTCAATGATTGTTAAAACATTTACGTTATTTCCGACTTTGCTTCAATCCATCCCTTGCTTTGCAGCATGAAAAGAGAACGCACCAGCGTAACACACTAAACTCACCTGCGATCGTTTTCTCATTGACTTCCTTGATGAAAGCAGATTGCATCTGTCGTTTAGGACAGATTTCTTAAAAAATCGCACCCCCCTTAGCTCGCAACATTATACAATCTTTGGCGGAGATGTTTTCATCAAACTGTCAGCTACTGTTTGCTGCGGAATGTTTACATCTACCACGTGTACCGAGGGAAGTTCGCAGTGGGGTGAGCACTGGCAAACCAGGTGATTGTCTTTAAAGTGGCTAAATGGACAAGTGATAACGCAAATCTATAATATTTTTTGATCGACATAAAATGATATCGAGGGCTGACTGCAATAAATAGTTATGTCCAGACGTTTTATATTGGACATGACTGTTTATTGCAGTCAGCCGTCGATATGTGGACATTTACTGAGGAGAAAACATCGATTGTCTAACATCGATTTCATGACCTTCGGAAGCAAGAATTCATGTCACCTAATTTTAGAATGAGCAGATTCTTGAGTCCCTGTAACCTTACGCTGTCAGGCGGCTCTGGGTGCTGAATGTTTATGTGAAATAATATGCGTTTAAAAAGGGCTTTTACCGGCCAATTTGTTTGTACCAGAATATTACATCTTGGCCGATAAAAGCCCGTTTTAAATGCATATTATTCCACGTAAACGTAAATAGATCGCTAGCACCAGGAAGTTAGTTATCTCGCTAGCTAGCTAACCAGCCTGCGATTTAGGCTATCAATACTGGGACGGATTATTTCAAATTAAATCGAGTATTATATTGTTGTATTTGTGTGCTTTGCTGTTTATTGCATTATTATACCTAACTGGACATAGTTAAGCGTTTTGGGGTCATTTGTGCAGTATGTATGAATTCTATTAATATTACGTGGCTAGCTAGCTAGCTTCCCGGAAAAACTAAGCCATGCTTACGGGACAATCGCATTGTTCGTCGGTCTTCGTATTAACATGGAGACCGCTGCGGCTCGTAGTCCTATTTACTTGCTGCCTGCGGAGCCTGGATTGTACTGTATTATATTGTTTTCTTTGTCTGCTTAGGTTATCTTTGTATAATTTTAGCGAAATGAACATGACGAAGAATTTTTGTGAACGTTTGTGCTGTATCTAATTATTTTGTTGTAAGTGTGTAGCTAGCTAGCTACATGGAACTCTGTGCTGTGACACTGAGCCCTGGAAACCATAATCGCAATGCATTTTCATAAAACTATGCTATTTTGTATAAAATTATTATGTGTCATAATTGTATGACATTTGTCTGTTGTGATGTTATGATTAAATTTGTGCTTTGATTGCTATTTACGTTGTATTATTCGGCATATTTTCGCTGCATACTGCCCGGGATAAGCGCATTTTTCATAGGTCTTCGTATTAAAGTCGAGACCGCTGTGGCTCGTAGACCTATTTGTTTGATGCCTGAGGTGCCTGGATTGTACTGTATTATATTGTGTTCTTTGTCTGCTTAGGTGATCTTTGTATTATTTTAGCGAGATGAACATAACGAAAAATTATTTTGAACGTTTGTGCTGTAATTATTTTAATATAAGTATTGTTATGACTTGAAAATCACAACAAAGAAAACCAGCAATGACAACTTAAATAAATTTAAATTGATAAAAAAAACTTCTACAAATAATCCACTGTACAATCTTATAGTAACACTCTAATGCCACTATGTAACTCTGTTGCCAAAACAAAAACTCTGCCTCTACCGACCAAAATCACAGCATTTATATAGACTAGCAACATTCTGGAAAGATCTACAGGATTCCTGGGTAATCCCGCCTCCTCCAGGCAGGAAGATGCCAGAAGCTTCTAGAAAGCCCTAGTCTATTACAAAGAAGTGATATTGGGAGGGTCCGCTCAAGATGACGGCCGAGACAGACGCAAGTTTCCGTGGCTAAGCAGTGTTTTACATCTCTATCCCTTGAGATCACTTTTTGTCTTCACATATGATGCTTTAAATACATGCAAATTGTGTGTTAACAATCTCGCAGCACTTCAAACTCCGGTTCTCCAGCTAATATCAAGTTAATTGCCTTTTTTTTAACCGACCAGATAGCCGCTACACAGCTGAGCTAAAATAGCTACGCTGCTACTGCGTTTGTGAAGCGTCTCTTTCCATCAGCAACATGAAGCCAAACGAACAAGGAAAGAAACGGAAAGAGAAGGAAATTCCAGTCCACAAAGAAGGTATGATATTTGGAGTACCTCTAGATGTTCACAAAATACAAGCGAGCTCTTCAGCTGCTATTTCCTCAGTCGATGTTGACCACAAATATGCAGCTTCTAAAAATAATGCCGAGCTTACTCCTCTACCAGAGTCTGCTCCTGATACGCCAGTGAAACCAAAAGAAAAAAGGCCGAAGGCTGAACTATCTTTAGCAGATTTACAGAATAACATTGTTGCCGCAATTAATGATCGAGCTGATAATCTGGAGGGCATGATCACCAAGAACGCAGTGAGCATTGAGGCCCTAAAGAAGCCTATCGATTTTGTCTTTGCAGAAGTTGAGTCATTAAAGTCTGACATGAGAGTGGTCAAAATTACCAATGAAAAGCATGATCAACAAATAGCAGACCTGCAACTTAAGCTCAATGAAGCTGAAAGGTACGGACGGAGATGGAACCTCAGACTCCATGGTGTCCCTGAGGGAAACCCAGAAGATATCAAAGCTAAGGTTGTCAACATCTGCTGTGCTGTGGTACCTGGCTCTCAGCAGAAAATCAAAGATGACATCGACATTGTCCATCGCCTAGGAAGATACCAGGTTACTTCAAACAGGCCCAGGACAACCATGATCCGCTTTACAAACAGATCCACAAGAGACTTACTATGGAGAATGGCAAAAGAGAGTGAATACCTTAAAAATAACAAAATGAGGCTCGCTGAAGATTTGACCTCTGATGACAAAGCAACGCAAAACAAGCTGTGGCCCATGATTGACGCTGCAAAGAGAGAAGGGAAGAAGGCACATTTTGCAGGTACCCGTGTCATCATTGATGGAAAGGAGGTGCGTCCAGAGCATCTTAATTTGACCCAGATGGACACATCATCTACTGGTGCTCCTTCCCACTCTTGAAACTCCCAGGGTCCTCATTCAAGATGACAGGCTGTTGGCTAACTGAAAATATTACTTTCGAGCCCAAGGTGACATGATGCGATCTTTGACTGTAAATTGTAGCTGGGATGAAGATGGAGTCTTTTGGAGGAACTCTTTTTTTTTTTTTTTTTTTTTTTTTCGCAGACGCATTCCGTTATTTTTGCACTCCGCATTTAAAACTTCATGTCTTCCTCTGTGAGGACAACTAAGGTTGTTAAAGACATTGAGTTCAGGACATTAGGATATAGACTGTGGCTTATGATGACGTGATGGGTGAAAAAGAAGAGTGAATTTTTTTTTTTTTTATAAGTAATTGAAAGGTACTTTGAATTGCTTACTTTTCTCCCCGTTTTCTTTTTCTCTTAAAATCTTACGTCTTATTTTTCAATTTAGTAGCTAAGTCTGTGAAGCCACGTTGTGCTGGTGATATCTACCTCATAAGGAGATTGTTTAACACCGATTGATACACTATAATATTATTATTGCTTTCTATCGGTAAGGGATAGAGATGGTGCCTTATATTCTTTAAGTACTTTACATTTTCTACTGTTTATAGTATCTGTTCTTAGTACTTCTTTTTTACATTGTCTTTTTCTGTTTTTTCTCTTAATGCCAGGGGGTTGAGACAGAATATCAAACGAAAAGCTTTATTTTTATTTGCAAAGCAACAAAAAACAGATTTTTCTTTTTTTCAGGAGACACATTCAGTTAAAAACGATACACAGTTATGGAAAGCACAATGGGGCAATGACATTTGGTTATCACATGGCTCAGAAAGAGCAGCAGGTATTGCTACTTTGAGGAACTCTTTCAATGGGGACATTTTGCAGTCTGAAGGTGATCCTAAAGGACATTACTTTATTTTGATCATCAACACTAACGATACAGTTGTTTTGTTAGTTAATCTGTATGGGTACAACTCAAAGTGTGAAAATGATGTGCTATTTGATGTTTTAGAATCTCGTCTTTTACATTGACTTTCTAAATACCCAAACAAAATGATTGTAATGGGAGGGGACTTTAACATCGCCTTAGATGGTCTTCGTGATAGGTGGCCTCCACGAGCCAATAATTATATGGCCTCCAATCTGATAAGGTTCATGCATAAATTTAATTTAGCAGATATATGGAGGGAAAAAAAAAAATCAGATGCGAGTTCATATACTTGGAGCAATAAAGCACAAACTAGTTTGTCACGCTTAGATTTTTGGTTGGTTTCCAATTGTTTTGATAGCAATGTTATTAATGTCAATATCCTCACGACCCCATTAACGGATCACAAAGCAATCTCAATACAAATATTTTTAAATCCTAATACTCACCGTAGAGGTTCATACTGGAAACTAAACAGCGCTCTCCTAAAACATGATGTTGTGATTAAAATTGTTCAATCTTTATTGGATCGTTTTTGGCATAAATCCTTATTAGAAAAGAAATTTTGCTGTAACTGGGAACTTTTTAAATTCGAATTATCTAAGTTTTTGAGAGCATATGGAAGTTTGATTACTAAGGCTAAAAAGGCTGAAGAAGAAAACTTAATCACAGAAATAACATCAATAACACAAAAAACACCTGGAAATTTATCAGAAAATGAATTACAACATTTAATGAATCTACATAATAGATTGGATGATATTTACAAATTGAAGGCTGATGGGGCTTTTGTTAGAAGTAGGAGAAGATGGTTAGAGGAAGGGGAGCAGAACACTGCTTATTTTTTTCAGCTTGAAAAATTTTATGCTAAACATAATGCAATACAAAAATTAAATATTGATGGAGACATTACAGATGACCCTCAGAAAATAGCTAAATATTGTTCAGATTTTTATACCAAATTATATGAATCAAAATATGATGAGGAATCTGCATGTCAATTTTTGGGATCTTTAACAGAAACTACATCAATTGGCCTTGATTTAAAAGACTTATGTGACAAACCGATAACACTTCAAGAAGTTACATCTGCTATAGAACACCTTAAGTTTAATAAGTCTCCGGGTACAGATGGTATCACCTCAGAATTTTATAAGGCATTTTATAAACAGCTTGTACCCTTCCTTCTGGAGGTCTTCTTAGAATGTATAAACATTGAATTTCTTCCTCCCACCCTAACCCAAGGCCTCATAACTTTAATTCCAAAACCAAAGAAAGATTTACTTCTTATTGACAATTGGCGTCCAATCTGCCTACTAAATAATGATTACAAAATATTTGCATTGATATTCGCTAAAAGATTAAAAAACGCTTTAGATTTCATAATTGACGAGACTCAATCCGGCTTTATGAGAAATAGACATATTTCCAACAATATCAGATTAGTACTTGACTTAATTGATTATTCAGATTTATGCCCTGACGAAAGTTTCATTCTTTTTTTAGATTTTTACAAGGCTTTCGACACAATAGAACATAAATTCATTTATCATGCCTTGGAAAAATTTGGTTTTGGTTCATATTTTAGCAGTGCCATCAAAACAATGTATACAAATGGAAACTGTTCAATCAAGCTGCATACTGGTACTTCTCCTCGATTCTTCCTTAAACGTGGGGTTCGGCAAGGTTGTCCAATATCGCCTTATCTTTTTTTGCTTTGTACTCAGTTACTCACTGACTTTATTAAGCTTAGTCCACTAAAAGGTATCTCAATTGCAGACAACGAAGTTATCATCAGCCAACTGGCTGATGATACGACATTGTTTTTAAAAAATCTTTCTCAGATACCTTTATCTATTGATTTGATTAATACTTTCTCTGCTGCCTCAGGACTTTGCTTAAACATAAGGAAATGTGAACTGCTTGCTCTCAAATATTGTGACACCCCTTTTATTTGTAATATACCTGTAAAAGACCTTATTACTTACCTTGGTATCATTATTACCAAAGATGGAAGGGCCAGAAGCAACTTGAATTTTGATTTAATTATTGACAAAACACAGAAAAAATTGAACCAATGGTTGCAGCGAGACTTATCACTAAGAGGAAGAATTCTACTAACTAAAGCTGAGGGAATATCCCGTCTTACACACGCTGCTTTATCCCTTGATGTAAACAAAAAGATTTCAAACGATATTGACAAGATGCTATTCAACTTTGTTTGGAGGAACAAAAATCATTATGTTAAAAAATCAGTAATAACGAACTCGTATGATAAGGGTGGCCTTAACTTTTTAGACTTTGATACTTTAAATAATACATTCAAAATAAATTGGCTTAAACAATTCATCAAGAACCCATTTTCAATTTGGAACTTCATACCAAATTTTATTTTTTCTAAATTAGGAGGCCTAAATTTCCTTTTATTTTATAATTACAATACGGAAAAACTCCCCACAAAATTATCTAACTTTCATAAACAGATGCTTCTCTCATGGTCACTGATTTATAAACATAATTTTTCCCCGCATAGATAGTACTTATGGAACAACAAAGACATTATATACAGAAACAAATCTTTATTTTACCCTCATTGGTTTACAAATAACATTCTTTTGGTTGGTCAGCTCTTTAATTAAAATGGATCATTTTTGACATATCAAGACTTTATGTTGAAATACAGTATCAATATTCCTGTCAGAGAATTCAATACTGTTATAAATGCAATCCCTGCTGGAGTTGTTATGCTATTCAAAAGTACAGCAGGACAGATCCCAACTTTATTATCTATTGATCCAACCGAACTTGAAATTGGTCAAATTTGTTTCTCCTCAAAACGCAATAATCGTCATATACGTGCTTTATTTCAGAAAGATGTTGTATCAATTCCATATGTGGTAGCTTATTGGAACAATTTTGTTGATAATCTTGACTGGAAAAAAAAATTTGGACTTTACCTGCAAAATACTTGATTACTAACAAAATGAAAGAAGTGTCTTTTAAAATAATTCACAGATTCTATCCATGTAAAGTTTTTTTACGACGGTTCAAAAAAGATATAGATATTAACTGTGGTTTTTGTGAAGGATCCCCTGAAGATGTTTTTCATTTATTCTGGAATTGCCCTTGCTCTACCAAACTATGGAAAGATATCTGTAATTTGATTTCTAATTGTATTGTGCCACAATTTTCTTTTTGTTTTGAACATATATTGTTTGGCTTCTTTAATTATGCATCTGTAAAAAAAAAAAGCAATTTGATACTATTAATCTTATCATACTATTAGCTAAATGGTATATTCACAAATGTCGTTACACTAATCAGAACCCACTCTTCTGCATTTTTGAAAATGAAGTCAAGCAATATATTAGGACCATTAGACATTCGACAAATGCGAAAGCTTGTAAAACTTTGAATTTATTTGCTCTTTTTAATATATTTATGTAAAATGATATTCTGAAAATTTGTCCCTGAAAGTATGTCACCCCCTGGCGATTTTCTCTGTACGATTTGTGTGTTTGAATTAAAAAAAAAAAAAAAAAAAAAGAAGTGATATTACATCAGATCATGTTTTGTTACAGACACACCACCAGAGGGTGCTGAAGAACAAAATAAATAGCTGACCAGCAAGGCAGCAAAAACAGCATCTACCAAATCTCCATTTACCAATGATATACAGTGCTTTACATAAAATACTCATACATAACAATATTTACATACATGCCTACATACATATATGCACTAATTAAATTAATTTCCAAATAATTGAGCTTTCTGTTCCATCTCTTGAGTTTGTCTGTCCATTCATCAATGACTGCAAAATGAGGGGCCAGCTTATTCCTAACATCCAGAGAGCCTAACTGAAGCATTGGCATTAAGTTTTCCAAAGGCTAGCTATAATGTAAAGCAGGGGTGGGGAACCTTTTCCAGAAAGGGCCAGTGTGGCTGCAGGCTTTCATTTCAACTAGGTAATGGGCTTTATGCACAGCTCCACTTCTTCCTGAACTTAAGCCAGCTCCTTTATTTCCTGTCTTTCATTATTGGACAAACTGATTAATCCAGGTGTGCCTGACCCCACAACAACAATGGTCATGCACACCTGGATTAATCAGTTTGTCCAATAATGAAAGACAGGAAATAAAGGAGCTGGCTTAAGTTCAGGAAGTAGTGGAGCTGTGCATAAAGCCTATTACACACCTGATTCTACTAATCAAGGTCCTTAGCAAAGATTCCAGAGGTTGATTAGTAGAATCAGGTGTGTAGCTGCTTGGTTGAAATGAAAGCCTGCACCCACACCAGCCCTTTCTGGATGAGGTTCCCCACCCCTGGGTTAGGGGAATGTTACTACAACCAAAATATAATGTTCTGTAAAGGTAGCCCAAAGGTTCCCTCTGTATAAAAGTTAGGAGAACATTTGGAGAGTGTTAGGGGAACCTAAATATGCAACCAAAAACTAACATTGTGTTTCCGTCAGGAAAACTTTCCTGGGGAACCGCAGAATAACCAAAGTTGTGACCAAGTCATCATGTCAAGTCAAATGCAGTCACTGGTCATTAGCTCAAACTCAAAGCAGACGAGGGAGAGAAATAAGGAGTGAAAGGGGGCAGGGGAACAAATTAGACAATGAGCTAACTAATTAACAAGCGGAGTGGGGAAAGCTGAGAGCGTTAAAAGCTTAGATACATTTAGGATCAGAAAGGGGTCAATGTCAACATGAAATGCAGCTCATGGCTCTCTCAGCTTTCCCCACTCTGCTTGTTAATTAGTTGCCTCATTGTCCAATTTGTTCCCCTGCCCCCTTTCATTGCTCTCCCGTGTCTGCTTTGAGTTGGAGCTAATGACCAGTGACTTGATTTGACTTGGACATGATGACTTGGTCACAACTCTGAGAATAACCAAACAAACCTTCAGGGAATGTTCCCACAACCAAAAAAATAATGTTGCCAGAACATTCAGACAACCAGAATTTGTTAGCTTTAAGGTTAGGGGAACGTTCCCACAACCAAAATAGAATGTTCTGTAAAGGTTGCCCAAAGGTTCCCACATTATGAAAGTTAGGAGAACGTTTGGAGAACGTTAGGGGAACCAAAATATGTTGTATTTACATCAGGAAAACTTTCGTGGGGAACCATAGGACAACCAAAACAAACCTTCAGGGAATGTTCCCACAACCAAAAAATAACATTGCCAGAACGTTCTGGGAACCAAAATTTGTTAGCTGGGTAGGAATTCTGCTTACCCAGGGGATCAACGTATGAACCTTGCAAATGGCTGGCTAATTCCTTCAACTTTTCTCGTAGCTGATTGAAGTCGCTTAGGCTATTAAAGTAGGGTAAACGATGTAGCAAGCTTGCTATCTAACGTTCAGTGGACGAACCCCAAGGTTCGAGTGTTTCCATAAGCATCAGCAAGCCAACTTCTCGTTTTTCAGCAGGTAACACAACAAAAGTCCAATCTTATGTTGCAACCTTACGGACAGCAGCTAAAACTGCAAGAGAAACTAATTGGATCGAGGCGGTACAGATTATTTTACCAACGGGGGTAATATGACAAAATGAAACATACCGAAAGCGGATTCAATTAATAATTTAAATGTAGATTCGGCAGGTTTCGGATGAAATTACGGCTGGAATCAATTCACATCTACCTCAGTGGAATTGGCTGGGTAACGGGGTAACTCTTAAAAGATTGATCAGACGAAGTATAGGGGAAAAGCTGACATTTTGAGTTTGGCCTGTAAGGAGAGGGGCACAAACTGTAAATGAGGGAGTGATGTAAACTGGGAAGAATATCATTTAAAAATGTTTATAGCATGATGGTTGTTGCGCTGGCCGATGTTATTCGCACTTGTACTTGTGGCCAATGCTTAATTTTTTTCTTTGCCACACTTACAAGCGCGCCAGTTGATGACCATTCCAGTGCCGCTTAGAAAGTACCACTTAAAATAAGTTTGACCAAGAAAAAAAATTTAGCTTTGGACACACTTAAAATAAGTGTGGGCAATGGAGCAATGTGCATCTTGGCCACAGTTACAAGTGCGTCTAAAGCGAATTTCGATCAATTTTTGTGCTTGGACGCACTTAAATAGTTAATTATTGCTGCGTTTGGTATCGAGTGACCTTAACGTTAACTAGCAAGCTAGCTGACTTCAATTAATGTTAACTCACATATTATCATGGACACGGCAATTAATGATTAATTCAGCCACTGAAACATAACTGTTAAGGTAATACTTTCAGTATCTTAATTTAGAGGGTCAGAGCTGAGTTTGGGCGTTGTACAATGACAAATTAATATTTTCCTTGATCAGCTTTAACATTTCTTGAAAATTATAGGAAGTTATTTTGAAATTTGATGTCTCTTCATATACAGTCTATGTCTGAAACACGTTTCAAGTAAGTCAGAATAGGTGCATGTGACCCCACATAAAAAGGAATGTAAATTGGTAGCAGGAAGAATTTAGTTTCGATATATATAAAGCTGCATATATCTCCATTCTAGTTTTTCTTCTTTTTTATGTCAAACCTGCCGTTTGAAAAATTGCCAGTTGTGTGGGTTGGAACGTGCAAGTCAGTTTTACCGCTGTCATGTTAGGGCAGACTGCACTTCAGGTTTCAGAAATAAAAAAAAAGAAAACATAATTATCATGTGATTACAGAAGCCGCCAAACCACTGGGTAACACTGAGGTTACCCAGGTCCAGTGAAGACTTGGAGGAAGCTTCAAGCAATTATTTTGTTTTATTGCTGGAGACTACCTCTTAAGTAATTTGGAAATGAAAAACTGATGAAAATTCTTGTCAAAACTGCTCAACTATGCATTGTCACTGAAACTTGCAATGGTTCTGTTAGACAGTAATTTTCACTTGGAGGTAGACAAGTCCATGTTGATTGAATAATAATGGACATGTAACTGGCTTCGCTTATGTAGGCTTGTTCCGTCCATGTCATCTTCCTTATGTCGTCTTCAAATATTGGCATAAACTGTTATTCTTTTTTTTTTGTTTTTAATAATACATTCAAAAGCCGTTCATCTTGACTTCTAAGCCTTCGGTTTTCCAACAAAGACTCCAGTCATCTGTCCTAGGACTGGGAGTACATGAGAAATGTTTTGTAATTCAATGTTCATTTTCTGTGATGGTGGTAAATTAAACCTTTAATGTACAATAAAGGTCTTTACATTTACGTTGAGCAAAAAACTTCACTCTGGAATTCTTTCACATATATTATGTCCTCTGCTGCAGTAAATCAGAGGTATGCGAATGAGTTAAATAAAAAATATTTAAACAAAAACTACACACAGCATAGAGTTCTGTGTGGCCCATAGACAACCCACTGGCTACATTTGCCGTGGGGAAATATTAAGGAAGTCCATCAGGTGGAAAGGCTGGGGGAAAGCAAATGGTTTGGAAAAAAAGATTGAAGAGGAAGAGAGACAGGAAGGTGGATGGAGAGGAAGAGCTAGGAAAACAATAAGTATGATGGCTACCACCCTAGTATAAAAATAAATGAATGAAAAGCGCATCAAACATCACATAAAGCAAACAAACTATGACTTTTGCGCCCATAGCTGATGTTGAAAATCCAAATCCAGCATCACCCTACTGGATTTGGTCTTTCAGACACAGCCGCAATGTTATTTAAAAATATATAATTTCCCACAGGGGTGAAATGAACTCCATCATGCAAAAATTGGCCAGGATCTCTGCTTTATTTGAGGATGATGCAAGATGTCTCCACCAATAGACAAAACAAAGGTAGCCATCACACTGTTGACATATTGCCGGGCTTTGTCAATCTTTGGACAGGAAGACCTCCACCGGTATCGCTTGGTGATGGCAGAGAAGATGATCTTCAGCCCAGGGAACTGCCGATGGAGAAATTCCAAGTCCTGCTTGATCCCTGCGACAAGCTTCACACTCTTGATTTTTCCGAGGTCATTCCCGCCACAGTGGATCAGGAGGACCTCCGTCACAGCTCTTCCTCTCAGGCACTGGTGGATAAAGGGGAGGAGGTTTCCCCAAACCATGCCACCCCAGCCAAACCAGTGGACCTGGGCATCCAGACCAAGGTTGGTCCCGGTGGTTTCCCTTGCTCGTTTTTCCCCACGACGAATGTAGCTGTCCCCAGTAATGTAAACTTTTGACCATGTTGGTTGTAAAATGCAAATGTCACCTTTAAATGTCACTTCTGCTGGCTCTTTATGCAATTTAACATGTTTCATGTTTATATCCTATTTTTCCATATTTTATCAGGTGGTAATGTGCTTTTTATGCATGAAATAGATATGACTTAATGTTATAAACTTCAGTTTTTTATGACATTTTTTATGAAGTCTTATGCTTAAATAACCACAGGCCTCGGTTTCCGGATATTCCCATGAGATTTAGGCATACTCTTGGCCACTGTGGAGGATGCAAGAATTGCCGAGTCCATATCATCGTCTAAAAATGAGGATACCAAAACTCAAACAATTACTATCTTTGCATTCAAAGACATCGAGTCCACATAACAGAAAGTGTAGGGGTGTTGCATTGCTAAGTTAACTATCACGTAGAATGAACTGCCGGTCCCCCAAGCTATGATGGTTATCTTCCATTGCGATTATGTTACATTTTTAATAAATACAACATTAGCTAACGGTAAGATACGCGACTTACTAAACACAGCAAGCTAACTTTGGTGAGAAGGACAGTTTATTTTAATTAAAAATTCGATCTACCATTCTAACGTGTTGAAAAATTAAAAGTTTGACCCATTACTCATCTAGTACATGCACATAGGAAATGACACTTTCCCGGCGGAACGTGATTTAGAAAATACAATGAAAGTCGGCGTTAATATGCTCGCCAACTCGCAACTTTGGGTAAGTGACAGTTGAGAACATTGACTGGAGCTAGCTATGTGGCGGAGAAGTGGCAAAAATCTGACACCTGCGTTACATAATGTAATTAGCTACATACCTAGCTTGTTAAGCAAGATTCAGTGACAAGATATCATAGATAGCCAGTTAGGTACTTTCACTAATTTCGAAACAGATGACTGTGGGGTGGGGTCTGATTAACCATAAAGACCATTTACCTTATTAACGACCGAATAGTTACGCTGCCGGCAGTTGGGTCCTTTCACTTCACCATGGTAAACTGTACCGTCTCCGCGTGAGAGCTAGCTATTACGGGCACCTACGTTAATCCCGTAGCTGCCAGACCAGGTTAGAAGTTCAGGGGGCTGGTCGGGTGGGTGTGTGTGGGTGGGATTCGATAGCGCGGCTCTACCATGGAGGTAATATAATAGAATTGGAAAGAGCGAGGAAGTCCCACCCTTATTACTTTCAATGGGAGATGCTAGGCTAGCAACTTCAGCCAAGAAAGTATGGAATTGACCGACGCCATCTATAAAAATGGCGTTCCATGGGTGCTTATTTCCGGCACCATTTCATAAGATTGCCAATCTGATTACACAGTACAAATGGCCAAGAAAATGTGTTGTCTGTGCGGATTGGCGAATGTGTTCAAGGGGAAATGACGAGTAACGCTGTTGATCTGCGGCGCGCACGCACTATACACTCACTGGCTGAAGTGCTGCAGTCAGAGCAACAGCTGGACAACCAAACTCGTGCACGAGCCGCATCAAGCTCCAAGTAGCAGTTCTTATTTTACAGGCCCTCTTAAAAACATCGAACAGTTGCGTCAGACAAAGAGCAAAATAATGAAGGATTACCAAATACATTTTCTTTTGTTTTCGCTTTATTTAGCAAGAAAAAAATGTGCACTTTTGAATTGGTGTCTATGGAGCTCGCGCATGTTTGTCCACAAAATTGCATCCTTGGGAATCGCGGAAGCAGGAAGCCAACATAACAGGGGCTCCGGATTCACTACAGAAGTGGGGGGGCCATAAAGTGCCGTGTTGTGTGTTCAGCTCATTCACAGTGCCTCTATTCCGTGCACCTCATCCGTGCCCCTATATTGCAACACTTGCGGTATGAAAAATAAAAAGACGTTTGGCTCATTCTAGTTAACCCAGACACACATGCCCCAAATCCATCACCTCTTCTTTAAAACTAATGCTTTGGACTTTTCGTTTCAATGTACATCATGCATTAACGCGTAGTGAGGTCCGTGGCTGGGTAGGCAGAATCAGCCAGAGCTTAAATCGCATAGTACATGCATGAAAAAATATATATTAAGTAGAACTCATTATTAAAACCACTGCAAAATCAATCAAGCTTTTGACACCACCGAATTATAGCGCGCACATTATTACTTGTAAATTGTAATCGCACAGAGATACGCTTGTGTTCTTTCCACGCGGATAAGGGTGTTCACGATGCTGCTACCTCATACATTGCAATGTAGCGGGAGAAGAGAGTTGCACGCTCCTCAAAGTGTTATAGACCTACGTAAAACACACTAAGGGTTACTACACTATTTCATTCTATAATATAAAGTTTCCCATTTCTTTCTTAACATTATCAGTTTAAAATTATTATCTTAATAATGGTCATCATCAAGAACAATACGGCAAAATGAGAAAATGAACGACACATTAACATAACTTTATTGGGATGATCTGAAATTTTGTGAACAGCAAGAAGTTGTGGGAACAACAAATAATAAGCGAGCGAGTGGACATCGTTAAAACAGCTGATCTGCGCTCACGCTCATGGCCATTGCCCAGAAGCACTTGCTGTCTCAATGACGATATCAACAGCAAAATAAAATTATCATTGTTTTATTAAGCGTTAACCAAAAAAGAAATCTAAATTGTTTTATGTTATAACGACTTATGTTCAATTAAAATGATGAATAATGTACCATGATGACATCGATTTGCCAGCACCATGACTGAGAAATGAATGCAGTTACGGTGGTATAAATACCCAGGAGCACGCCCCCCCTCCACAAGTAAGCCATTTGCAGGTCTTAGTTGGCATGTAAATGTCACGTTTTAGATTTACTTATACTGATAACTGTCGAGGCCCGCCACCGTTACGACTGAGCCCATCATGGCCCCCCCGCCCCTGGAGAACCGCTATGCCTAAATGATGCCCATTGAAGAGAGCGTGACAATAGACTATGCACGCGCAAACCTCCTAAACTGTTTGTGCTTAAAAAGAAAGTGGGAGGAGGGTAAAAGTAAAAGTTATCATGTTGCACTGGCGCCGGAAAGGGGGGGGGGCCAGGGGGCCATTGGCCCCCTGCTTTCCGGCGCCAGTGCAACATGATAACTGGCTGAAGCAAAGGTACTTCCTCGTTCTCTCTGGTTCTATTATATATATCAATGGGCTCTACCCCCAATCAATACTGTGCCGACTCAGGCTCCAAATGTGCAACATGGCAGCGCCCCTATCGAGGATATTTTGGCTCCATTTTTGTTGAATGGGAGTGAATGGAGACGCATCGTCCATGTTTTATACAGTCCTTGGCCTTGGCCCACAGAACACGGCGGCGCTTCTGGATCATGCTCAACAATGGCTTCCTTTTTGCATGATGGAGTTTTAGGTGGCATCTGTGGATGGCACGGCGGACTGTGTTTACAGACTGGTTTCTTAAAGTATTCCTGAGCCCATTTAGTAATGTCAATGACAGAATCATGCCGGTGAGTGATGCAGTGGCATCTGAGGGCCCTGAAGATCACGGGCATCCAGTAAAGGTCTTCGGCCTTGTCCCTTATGCACAGAGATTTTTGCAGTTTCTCTGAATCTTTTGATGATGTTATGCACTGTCGATGATGAGACCTTAAAAGCCTTTGCAATTTGACATTGACGAACATTGTTTTTAAAGTGCCCCTTTCAGACATGTCCAGACATTTTGTGTTAATCCCCAATGCCCTGCCATCGTATTCATACCATTATTTGTGGGAAAAGTGCCTTGGATCGCTTATTTGATGACCTTCTAACCATCACTGAAAGGCAGTCTGAGAAGACGGGCGAGTTCCCTCATGAATATCTGGCATTTAAATGAGCTTCGCGCTGATTGGATAGTTCAGCTGCATTCGTGAATATTCAATATGTATACAGCCCAAGCGCCCTACCGGCCCAGAGCCAAGCTAACTACAACCATAGACGGTGAAAGACAACAGATTTTACAGGTAGCATGGTAAGACTTTCTGCGAAGCAATGGCTACACAAAGTTCACAAATATTGCTATATTATATATGTATATAATTTTACAGGTAGCATAGTAAGACTTTCTGTGAAGCAATGGCTACACACACACACACACACACATATGTATATATGACCCCGAATCTGAAGAGGCCGCCGATGCAATGCTGGAAATGCCATCAATACGTATAACAATGGATGTTTAATAGTGGTAATTTTACTAGCCTATCTAACAAATTAGACGAAATGTCTCGCAGCCCTCTTGATTGCAGAGCTGCCAACTCCAACGCGTTCGGCTCAAGTCTCACGCTTCTTAGTGGCATTCGCGTTCCTGTGCTGTAGTCAGCAATTATTCAATTAATCCGCATTTAAGAGATTCGCTTGCAGAATTACAGTCATTGTGCATCAAAATTTATCAGTTTCACGTACATCACGGTTCATTTCCCCACAAGTGACATGGAAATTGATTGACTCTGGAATTCTCACGCTTTTCTTTACTCAGGAATTGGAAGCAATGGAATGGCGTAAAGACATTTCAAATTGTCTTATTCCATTCAAACAATCGAAACGATCATGAAACGCATTCATTGCTTTCAATCCCCAAGTTAAAAAAAAAAAAAAAAAAAAAAAGCGCAAGAGGTCCAGAGTCATAATCGCTTTCCGTGTTACTAGTGGCAAAATCCACCGCTTCGCTAGTGAAACTGAAACTGCCCTGCACAAGGACTTCAATTACGCGTAAGAATCTCATTAATATACTCGCTGATTGAACAATTGCTGACTTCCGTGAATATGTCTCGAAAATACGTGAGACCTACGCCGTATGCGTGAGAGTGCGAAGAAATTTGGCGGCCCTGCGATTGGGCCGTTGATTTTTTAAACCATTCTAAAAGGTGGCCAAGCTCTCGGAATAGCCTATCTGGATGGGCTTTCGTGTTAGTAGCCTATGCATCGAGCCCCAATGCATGATCCCACCTTGCCAAAATGAAAATGCAACGAGACAGATGTCTCGTCATTTGCAATAAGCGAGCTCACGGTTCCGCTGTTTTGGGGGCGTGTGCAAAAGGTCAGAGGTCAAGGCACATAAACAAAACCACGTTGACGCACTCGTTCCTGGGGTTTACAATGCAGGAACAGCGGCAAAGCAGTCCTACACCCAGATTTGTCTGTGGAAAAGGGATCGCCTGCAGCAGTACTTTCGTGACAGGGGCTTGCCTGTTACTGGCAGAGTGGAGGAGCTTCGAGCTCTTGTTTATGGAGCTCAAGTATTCAATGTGGCACCGAAGTCATATTGTGGTGATGATCATGTTGTGCCTAATATAATGAAATCAGCTTACTTGAGTTTGCATAGAGCTAGCCAGCCACATCATGCATTTTTGCACCGGCTAGCTAGGCGAGTGCTTTGTCACATGGCTACTTCTATATCAAGATAAATATCTGATTTACTATAGCTAGCTAGTGATTAGTGTTGTCTCAACTGGCGGCAAACCTTTAACAAGTGGCCTGCGGTCATCTACGTTGCCGTTACGTCACTGGCTTGGGGTTGCTTGCTTTCTACAGTGTGAAGTTGTTTCCAGTTTTAGTTTCACAAAACTGATTTGTACAAAATAATGCCGCTATATTACTTTGGTTGACGGCCTTATCTTCAAATATTCGAACTATGGTGCGTTAGCTTTATGTTGCTAAATTGAAACTAGCCTTTTCAAGGCAAAAAATGTTTTTTTTTTTTTTTGCCTTTGAGTAATCAAACTGATACCTAGTCGACTGGGATAGCTGACTCAGTAATAGGCCTATTAATGCTCCGTTCGATTTGGCTCGGAAGTTGGAAGTCGGTACAGGGAATGACATCATACCCGAGCTGACTGTGTTCTGTTGAGTAAGTCGGAAAACTGACTTGGGGCCAGTAGTGTGTCCTCTGTCCAGGATAGCCTTTATTAGCTATTGTCAGCCATAGTATTTGATAGCAACGCATTACTCGGTATTGTTCGCGTGCAAACACAGTATCAACAATTCCGCTGATATACTCAATTCAGTACTGTGTGTACGAATGATTTAATGAAACACAAATGACACAGAATTGCAAATATAGTTTATTATTACAGCTTTCGGTTACTATTGATTTACGATGCAGCAATCTTGAACTCGGAACTTGGGGTAGGTGTGAGGAATCCATGACTTTCCGAGTTGGAAAATCCGACTTCAGGGGGCGTTCAAATGGAAATATCTGACTGGGAGCTTGGAAATTCCGATTTCCCAGGACAAATCGAACGCAGCATAAGCCTAAATGTGATCTTAGCACCTGTAACTGTCCCTCCTAGCTGTTGCTGAATTCACAGCAAATCAAAAGCATGGTGGCACTGGTTTGTTTATGTGCCTTGACATTTGACCCGGTAGAAAAGACAGGCTTCCCTGATATGCGCACTCCAAACCGTGAGCTCGCTTACTGCCAATAGGTCACCCATATCCCTGCCTGTGATAAACCAGCTAAAGTCATTTTCTGGTGATGAACAGTTTTTTTTTTTTTTTTTTTTTTAAAAACACAAGGTCATTCTACATCATGTAAGGAATATTCCGTGAAAAAATCTAACTGATATCTCTGAAATGACCTCCACTCAGTCAATATTAAAGTTTTGGCAGGCATGACATGTCCTCAAACTAGGCTGGTTAGCTTCACAAGACGTTAAACTACAAATGCAAACGCTTCATTTCTGAAATTTCCGTGGTGATACGACGCAATCCGTGGAGAAATCCGCACCCGGCTTAAATTGCAACTCTTTTGCCTTACCTTCGACTGACCTGCTTTACATGGTGCGCATTATCGTCTACATTCATTTTCAATGGTAGAAAAGAAGTTCCTAAACTGAATGACACCCAAACTATCATGCGTTCATCCGCCAAAGGTAAACTAAAAGCCGATTGAAAACATAATAGACCAGGCTTGTGGAAAGCAACTTCCGCGTAAACGAAGTGAAAATAAATTCATTAATTTTAATATGTTGTTAGAAATTAATTTTTGAACTTTATTTCGAAACCCCAATATGTAACCTATCATTTACAGCCATAAACTCACATCTCATATTTTTGTCACTTTCCATCACAGGGACTACTAGACGGTCTTTCTCAAGAATTAGATCAGGCGAGTTTTGCCGTGTTTTCACGGCCGGGGTCACAAATATTAAATGCTTTTTTTCAGTGTCACAGTATCACCCCGATCTCCAAAATAAGCGATATTTTGTTTGAAAGAAAATAAATTTAAATAGCCGTTATTAATTTTTTTCAAAGCTGCAGGGAGCCACCGTAGAAGAGCTGAAGAGCCGCACGTGGCTCCACAGCTGCAGGTTGCCGACCCCTGCCGTAGACTGTGGATGACAGTTGGCACGTTGCTCAAATCTTTGTGTGGGCGGTTACACTCCAGAGTGGGCGAGAACCGGCGAGAATATGAATATTCAATTTGCGGTGTTTTGTAACACTGCAACACGTTTTTTACTGGCGTAAATTCTCCGCCCATTTCCTTTTATTCGCAAAAACCAATACTTCAAGTGGTGTAAGAACCACGACATGTCACAAACTGATTATGGACCTACCATATTCAAATACGAACAGATAAGTCCATTTTCTCGCGGAAGGGGCACCTTAAATCCACAATTTTTTTTTTTTTGCAAACCTTCTCAGGTTGGAGAGCCTCTGGCAATCTTTACTTCTGAGAGACTCAGCCTCTCTAAGACATCCCTTTTATAGCCAATCATGTTACACACCTGATGCCAGTTAACTTAGTTACTTGTGAAATGTTCTTTCAGCTGATTCTCATATATAAATTGCTTTTTCAGTCCTTTTGCCTGTGTCCCAACTTTGAGACCAGTTGCAGCCAGAAAATTTGAAATAAGCTCATTTTGTGGATAAAAATTTAAAATGTCTCAGTTTCAACATTTGAAATGTTATCAATGTTCTATTGTAAATAACATTGGCTCATGTGATCTGAAAGTCATTGCATTTTGATTTTATTCACAATTTACACTTTGTCCCAACTATTTCGGAACTGGGGTTGTATAATACACTTGGCACCATGCGCACACATGCCATTAGTTCTTTTCCCTGCAGGGCATGTGCAATAATAGTCTGTACCAGGGTCATTAACTAGAGTAACATCAAACTAAATCCATATGTTAGTTTGACTCCTGTGACTTGAATGTATCTGACAACGTACAAGGTTATTAAGGTGTTTGTACACCAAAACTTCATAGTCTCCCTCATCATTACAGTGTTCAGCAATGTATCCTGGTGCCTGTTTGATCTGATAACATCCACATGCCGAAGTCTGTAAGTATTCCAGAGAAAGTTCAGGAAACTCAACATCAGCACTTTCCGAGGATGGTAATAATAATAATAATAATAATAATACTTCATTTTATTTAAAAGCGACTTTCTCAGCACTCAAGGACACTTTACAGAGTGATTAAAAACACAACACAGTAGAGAGAGAGAAAAAAAAATGGTGTACATTCAGCTGTCCTGCTACATTGTTACCGGTGAAAGAATTTCTTGAAATTTTGTGCAAACGAACTTGGCATGCTGCACCTACTTTTTACTCAATATTTTGGGTGGATCACTTTGGGAACTATAATAATTTTAATGTTAAACTTTCAATTTGTGATGAAAAATTTTTACAGCTTCAATTCCTCCTGGGTCTCATATTTTCAAAGCAATTAAGCCATGTTTGGTGTCAAATTGTTCCTTGGGATGGCAGCAACAATAACAGTCATAAATTTTAGAACTAGCACTGAGATAATTGGGAGTTATTCATTGATTTATCCCCATGTGTTGGTTTTAGGGGGGTGTTCATCTAAATTTGGCCCTCATCTGTCCTAACACATATGATACAAAAAACAAATGCATTTTACAGGCCCACATACATCTCTCCACACAGTCAATATGGTAAGGAATCAAAAGCTTTCATGGGCAATTTTCCCAAACTGACGCAACACCACCTTTGGACACCATCGGAATAATTTATATTCATGATGGCCTCCGACAACCATGCATCATAGTGACATTATCCCAAGGAACCACCACACTGAATTTGAAGTGAATCTGGGTGGGAGTTTCAGAGTAGATTTGGAAAGTTTCAGATGTGTGTGGGGGGGATTGTAAAAATTCAAAACTGTGAACGATCCTTGCACACATTGTCCGAAGGAAGCTCCATACCAAATTTGAAAGTGAATCAGGTCAGTAGTTTGACAGATTTTTGAAGTTTCAAATGGAAAAAAAAATTCATAAAAATTTTAAAAGCAAATAAGATTTATAAGCAAAAGATGTCGCACATTGATCACAGTTGTTGGGCTGTGTGAACCCGGTCATGGCGTTGTAAAAGGCTTTTGAAACTGAAAGTCTTTCCACATTGATAACATTTGTAGGGATTCTCACCAGTATGTTGTCTCTGGTGGTCATTTAACGAAGATTTCCTGGCAAAAGACTTTCCACACTGATCACAGCTGTAGGGCTTTTCACCTGTATGATTTTTTTTTTGTGGCAATGTAAACTGTATTTCCAAATGAAACTCTTCCCACACTGATCACATTCGTATGGCTTTTTGCCTGCATGAATTTATTCATGGCATTGTAAATTGAATTTCTGACAGAAACTCTTCCCACACCGATCACATTTGTAAGGCGTTTTACCAGTATAAATTTTTTCATGGCACTGTAAATGGGATTTCTGACTGAAACTTTTCCCACACTGATCACAGCTGTAGGACTTTTTTCATGGCATTGTAAACTGTATTTCCGGCTGAAACTCATCCCACACTGATCATTTTTAAGGCTTTTCACCTGTATGAATTTTTTCGTGGCACCGTAACTTTGCTTTCTCTCGGAAACTCTTCCCACACTGATCACATTTGTAGGGCTTTTCACCTGTATGAATTTTTTTATGGCATTGTAAACTGTATTTCCGGCTGAAACTCATCCCACACTGATCACATTTGTAAGGCTTTTCACCTGTATGAATTTTTTCGTGGCGCCGTAACTTTGCTTTCTCTCGGAAACTCTTCCCACACTGATCACATATGTAGGGCTTTTCACCTGTATGAACTCTTTCATGGCGTTGTAAGCAGGTTCTCCGACTGAAACTCCTCCCACACTGATCACACTTGAAGGGCTTTTCACCAATATGTTGTCTCTGGTGGTTATTTAACAAAGATTTCCGAGCAAAAGACTTCCCACACTGATCACAAATGTGGGGTCTTTCACCAGTGAGCACCAGATTATGTTGCTGTAAATGGCTTTTGTCACTGAAACTCTTCCCACACTGATCACATTTATAGGGCTTTTCACCGGTATGTTTCTTCTGGTGGTAATTTAAACAAGATTGGTGAGCAGAACGCTTTTCACACTGTTGACGCTTGAAGGGCTTGTCTCCAGTATGAACTCCCAAGTGGCCATTTGAATCAGATTTCCAAAAAAAGCACTTCCCACTTGTAAAGCATTGGTCAGGCTTTTCCATTATTGGGATTCCCTCATCAGGCATTAAATCAACCTGATTCTTGCCTGATATTTTGCAGTTTGGATTGGGCTCTCCTGCACAGTGATGCAGTTCAGTCTCTCCTTTTTCATCAACACCAGCTCCAGTTAAAACAGTACTCATGAGATCACTCCCTGATACTTCACTGGATTCAAACATGTCTTCATCAGATTTGGTGTAAACACACTTAATGTCTGGCAAGATACTGACGAGTTCAGTCTTAATATAGTCTCCATCAACAGTTTCAGTTTTGACTTTGTCAGGATATGGATGGGTAGCGTAGGCCAGATCTGTAAAGTCTAGTCTCTCTGTCTTGAGAACCCCAGAGCTGATGGGGCACAGATCAGTTTCAGTTTTTATCAGTGATGCGTCTGTGTGATGTAAATCACTGACCCTGCTGTTTGCAGTAACACACTCTGGCTCCAGTGTGTTGAGTCCTGGTGCAGTACATTTTATCTCTGACTCTGCCATGACGACAGACTCCAGTCCATGTAGTTCCTCTTCTTTCTCTCTGATCCTGTGCTGCTCGAGGAGCTCTGGTAGGGTCGTCTCAGTGTCCTGTCTCAGACGGACTCCTGCCTGCATCATTCCGCTGATCAAATGTGTTCAGAAGTGCAGCTCCTGTAGGGAAACAGTGGAAGGGATTTTAGCCATCATCTGTTCTACCTGCACTAAAAATTTGGTTTTCAGGTGCTTCTAACGATCTGATCTTAAATGTTATCAATTTTACTACTTCTCTGTATGCCAAACTAACTTCATTGAACAAGAATTCCTCTTTCAGATGACTGAAATGATTAGGTAAATTCCAGATGATTTACACTACCACATACAGCAAGGAAGCAATACAAAACTAGACAAATGCTGTGAGTTCATAACAGTGGAGTATATCCCCAAAATGACAGTATTCTTTCGAAAGGCAACTTCATAGTTTGGCTAGATGGATGAGCAACAGGAAATGGTACTTGGTCCAGAAAATCAAGAGAACTACGTACTTGAGGTCTCAATGACCTATTGCAACAGCTGGACATTAATTACATTATATTAAAAACGTAATTAAAAAGAACAATGAGCCATTCGAGCCGGCTCCCATCAGAGGTCCGTAATTCCCAACACAGCAAGGTTGCCAACTTGAGGGAGTCGCCTCTCCGTGGTAATGACATTTAATGACACCCTCACCTAGTGGCTAAAACTGAAAATTTCCCACAGAATTACATAGCTTGATTACTGAGGCACTGCATAGTTCCTCTCCGTTTTTTTCAGTGATGTTTTCAATTATTTACATGGGGGCGGGGGAGGGGATTCAGCGATCATATTACAGGAGTCGACGTTGATCCTTACGAACAATTATTGTTTTATCCGACCCACCCCTCTGCATACTCAATTTGCATATCATTTGTTGTAAAATATTACCAGCTTTCTTCTACAAATATGGCAAGAATAAAAGGCAAAGAAATTATGAATTTAAACTTCCTTCAATTCCCCGCCCCGCCAATCTCCCCCCCGGAACCCAGTTAGCACCCCTAAGACCTCAGAAAACCCTGCCACCTTATATTATCTTGTGCACCCAGTGTTCCCCAAGTCTTCAAAATCTGAGGGTGATCATAACCCGCAGGTAAAAATTTTTGGGGGCGATTTTCAACATCTTGAGGGCGATATACTCAGGGCTCATAAAATCACCTGCCCAACGTCCTGGGGCAATGAGAATTTTCGGTCAGGTAAATGCAATTTTGTTACTTATGTCCCGGCCGGCAACCACGGTCTATTGCTGATCACAAAGGCCCTGGGTGCCAATAATGGGAGATCCTGGCCTAAGTCAATGAGTGTATATAGGAATGGGAGAGGCTGTCGGAGTAAGAATAACTATAGCCTATATAGTGGGGTTGTTTTAGTCATTGTCAGCCAACGTTTAAACCATTGATGGGTCAATATAGTTATAGTATGCCCTGTCTGACTGAATGGTTGAACGTGTAGTACTAGTGAATAGTCTACAAGGAACACAGTGGTAAAACAGTTTAAACACTCATGGTTTCAATACCTCTCTTATGCAAGTACGTTAGCCTAGCCAGCTAAATATACGCTTGACAAGGGAATCCCTGGTACAACTTTTCAAATGCCTGGAATTAGGGTCACAACATGAACGCATTTTCTTGGTCATTTAATATAGCTAATGTATGGCTTTGTATCTGGCTAGCCATGTATTCCCTTATTATATAGCTAAGTGTAGACCAAAATAAAAATGTTTAGTCCAGTTACCTACAGCTAACTCGTAACGTTCCATTCACCAAAAGTAAGCTAGCTAGCTTTACATCTCAGTGGTAGATTTTCACTTGGTTAGTTCCTCTTCCACGCAGTAGTCATTGTCGGGTTTACTTTTTTTTTTTTTTTTTTTTTTAAATGGAAGTTAAGCTTGAAATTGAACCTGCTCAAATCAGGGACGTGCATTGCTGACAAGCAACGTTTTTGCATTGGAGTTGAGCAAATGCAAATGGTAACTTGTATTTCCTGTTTGGTTGCTAGCTGTTTTCCTGAGTTTACGTTTCAGCCAACAATGGCTATGTTCAGTTGCTAGCTGGCTTTGCTTTCATGTAAGCTTTGAACTAGTGATTGATACAAAAAGAAATAGACTTCGCTAATTACGAGTAGGCATAACCAGGGTTTTTCCTGCATAGAGAATTTGGTGGTGGCCGCCACCGCCTAATTTCTTATTGCTCCCAGCTCCCAACGCGATTTTCTGTATTGCATTCTCATTTGCATGTGCGAAAAAACAAAAAAAAAAAAAAAAAAAAAAACGGGGAATTTTAGTGCCATGCTCCCACGGTCAAAAAAAAAAAAGCATGTGCAGCCCTCTGTCCCGGTAAACTAAATAAGAGGTATGTAATACGCCCCCCAACAAAAAAAAAAGCATCTAACCCCCCCATCCCCGCCCCCAAGAAAATGAGAAGCATCTAACCCCCCTGCTCAACAAAATAAGTAAAATGAGAAGCATTTACAGCCCCCCCACTCAACAAAATAAAAAGCATCATTATAATGCGTTACAAATTACCTGCACCTTGCCAATTGCCATAGCTATTTGTTTGCTTAGTTTGGTGAGACTGTGAATTCGTCAGGTACTATTACACTCTACTTAGTTATTTTTACTTGCTAGATATCAAGTTTTGCAACTAGCGCCAATTCACTTTAATAGCCAAGCATCTTTGGCCATCATTTGTTTTCTTTAAAAACTCGCTAGCTAGCGAACGAGCTAATCAGCTTTGTCAACGCATAACTGACCGAGCTACGTAGCGAATTCAGGTCTGCTTGCTCATCTAATGCTAGTTAAGTGCCGAAATAATCGTAATTCATTATTTTTAGCGGTTAATTTTCTAACTTAGCCAGCGAGCTAGTTTACCGACTTCGGTGGCTGACTACAGTCATATTAGGTGGCAATATGTAAATGCTAACTCGCGAAATGTTCCCGGCTCGACGCTAAGTAGCCAAATAATGGCTATTCACCATTTTTATTGACTTAACTAGCTCGCTAGCTAGGCTAGCGAACTAGCGATTTCAGTAGCTTAGCCATTTAAAGTTGGTGTATTTTAATGCTAGCTAGCTTGCTAAATGACAGTGACATTAGAATAACCATTTACTGTTTCTATTGATTTAGCAATGTGCACAAGATGTAATGAGCTCACTAACTGGCTAGCTAGGTGGTTCGCTAGCATAGCTAAATGCTAGCTAGCTAAATGGCGAAATAACTCATTTTGATCTATTCATTTCTAGGCATGTAGTTAGCCAATGGTGGCCCCTATGTGGTAAAGGATGCACAGACATAAGACAACAGCAATTTAAGGCACTGATCGGCTACCGTACCGTCGTTGTACATTGTGAACGTTTGCAGAAACTGAGGTACCCCATTGGCTGGTAACAAATCACGGGGTACTCGCCAGCTTATGTAACGGATATGTAGTCTGCAGAAGTGGACTACAAACTGGACTACAAGTGCAAAAGAATGTAATTTTTGGCAATAAACAATGAATTTGATGTGATCATTTGTATCTGTATACCCCATTAGCTAATCTCGGAGCGAGGCGGCTCATAAAATTGCTACGACTTCGAGCAATGCCAGAAAGTGTCCAAACCCCAGTAAAAATTCCCATAGGGATTTTACTTCGGACACCAGAAGCCAAGTAGCTGTGACGTCATCACTTTAGTACTCGATTGCCCTTATTCCGAAAACTTAAAAAAAAAAAAAATTACAGTTGTTAATTTTCCATTTTGGATCTTGTATTTCTGAGCATGGATATCAGGAAATGGTTTAAAACAAAAAAATGTACCTGGTCAAATTAATGAAAGTACGTCCTCAGAAGACCCCGCGCCAGCAGTAGCTAGCAAAGATGTTCATGGTCTTAGGTTCGCTCCGGACGCGCTGGATTAGCATGCCCACTAGCACAGCTGGAGCCACCAGCGCAACCACCACCAGATCCCACCGAAGCTTCACTTCATGTCTCGCTGTCACCTCCACCGGCACCACCACACAACTACCCACCTCCTCCTCCTTTCGTTCTCCACAGCCGCTTCCCTGCTTATTACCATCCGATACTGCAGACCCCACGCACTCCCCGAGAGCCATATCCCCAGATGATCTTGGGGTGGATAAAACTAACCAGGTAAAATTAAGTAAATATCCAGTGTGATTCTTCTCCGGCGAGAAGCGCACTTTTGCCAGTGCTTGGTTTAATAATAGACCCTGGCTTGAATATTCAGTAAAAGCAGATGCAGCTTTGTTTCCCGTGTCGAAAATTTTGAGCCAGTCAATCTTCAGCTGATGCTGCTTTTACTTCCGTGCTGTGTTGCGTTGCATTGCGTGCTGTCAACAGGTAGATGTTTTTTTTTTTTTCCCCAGAGCTGTTGGACAAGTGTAGGACATTAACCAAGCTGTTATTGTATTTACGAGACCGCATTGACACGACTATATGCAATACCTTTGGTTATGTTGCTGTTAAAGCGTGCGGCTTCATTCGCTGCTGCTGTGGTCATGTTGAGCAGCTGTTGTTTATTTGTGAATATTGCGTTTTTTTATGCTATAGGTCATGCTGTTTAGCTGTTGTTTATTAGTGAATATTTCTGCACTTTTTTTTTTTTTTTTTTTTTTACAGTGCTACTGGTCAAGCTGTTGTGTTGATATGAGCATAATTGCACGCGGCGTGCATCTTTAAAAGATGCGGATGGTCATCTTCAGACGTAGTGTACTGCCATGCGTAGTTATTGTATGAGTACACGGTTGCTGCTGCCTCATGATTTTGTGGGCCCTCCCATGTCAATCACATGCCGCCTGTACAGAGATGCCCTGGCGCCAGGGCTGCCCCAGGCTAGTGCATTTACTTAAAGCTCATCGTGCTTTCCCGACTCCCAACTATAAAGCTGTACTTAGCTAACGTATAACGCTAGCTTGTTCCTGGTTCTGCTTTGTGCCGTAACCAGAATTCAATATGTTTGCAGGAGGATTTGAAACTCTGCCCCCGACCCAGTTCCCTTTCCAATGAGAGTTTTCAAAATACAACTTTCATGTTCAATGGAATTACCATTCTCTGTAAACCAGAGATGGTTTTGAGTGAAAATCCCAGTAGATCAGCAGTTGCTGAAATACCAAGACCAGCCCGTCTAGCACCAACACTCATGCCATGTTCAAAGTCATTTAAATCACCTTTCTTCCCCATTCTGATTCTCGGTTTGAATGTCAGCAGTTCGACTTGACCATGTCTATGGCCGTTAATTCAAGCTATTCTATCCCTGTACAACCAAAGCCGGAGTTATGTCCGCATTCTCGGCACTAAGTCGGACTCGTTTCCAGTTGGTGTTGGACTCCGCCAAGGGTGTGCCTTGTCACCTATTCTGTTCATGATTTTCATAGACAGGATATCAAGGCGCAGCTGAGGTTTGGAGAGTGTCCAGTTTGGTGGCCTCAGGATTTAATCTCTGCTGTTTGCAGATGATGTGGTCCTGTTGGCATCATCTCGCTGTGACCTCTAATGCACACTGGAGTGGTTCGCAGCTGAGTGTGAAGCGGTCGGAATGAGGATCAGCACCTCCAAATCTGAGGCCATGGTTCTCTCCCGGAAAAAGGTGGATTGTCCCCTTCAAGTGGGGGGGTCAGTTATTACCCCAAGTGGAGGAGTTCAAGTATCTCAGGGTCTTGTTCACGAGTGAGGGTAGGATGGAGCGTGAGATTGACAGACGGATCGCTGCAGCGTCTGCTGTGAAGCAGGCATTGTACCAGTGGCCAGATTGTTGTGGTGAAGAAGGAGCTGAGCATAAAAGCGAAGTTCTCGATTTACAATCTACGTACCAATCCTCAACTATGGTCATGAGCTTTGGGTAGTGACCGAAAGAATAAGATCGCGAATACAAGCGGCTGAAATGAGCTTTCTCCGCAGGGTGGCTGGGCTGACCCTTAGAGATAAGGTGAGGAGCTCAGACATCCGGGGGCGGCTCAGAGTAGCACCGCCGCTCCTCTGCGTCGAGAGGAGTCAGTTCAGGTGGTTTGGGCATCTAGTCCAGATGCCTCCTGGACGCCTCCCTTTAGAGGTTTTCTGGGCATGTCCAACTGGGAGGAGGCCCCGAGGCAGACCCAGGACACGCTGGAGGGACAGTGTTCGACCTCAACGCCGGTCCGTCAGCCATTGGCCGACGATTTTCATTTTGGGCCGACAATTTTCTGGGTGAGTCGGTCAGTTGGGCCGACAGCATTTTTTTGCCGCGAAATTGGCTCCACTGAACTGGAACACTCTGTCTGCCTGTCATTATGGCCAAAGACGCCACCCCGAGTAAAGCCAGGCAGCGTATTTTGTATTTAAACCACAGCGAAGGGTTCGCTCAGGATTGTAACCTACTGAGCATGCGCAAAGGGTTCTCATGTGACTAAGGCTTTAACATGGCAGACATAGGAAGCAATGGATAGCGATCAATAGTTTTAGCTCACGTTAGTTCGCTTACTCAGCTAGAAAGTTCGCTAGCTTAGCTAGCCAACAGTTCTATTTCACGCATGAAAGTCAACAGGAAAAAGTGAATGGCCATTATTTTGCGAAGTAACTTAGCTAGAGTTGAATCGCAAGCATTTAGCTTGCTAGCTGCCATTAAAATGCACCAAATAAAAAAAAAAAAAATTGCCGTCGGACGCTGACTAAAGAAACCTAGATTAAAGGTTAGAAATTATGCCTTGAGGTAACTAACTTGACAGTAGATAGCCAGGTGAGACTATGCTAATTTGTTATCTACTGCAAGGTCTAACATACTTAGTCCGACTTACCTTGCTAGATAAAGTTTTGCGACAAGTACCAATTTACATGAATAGCCAAGTATCTTTGGCAAACATTCGTTCGCATAAAAACTCTGCAGCCAGCGAACGAGCTGATCAGTCTCCTCAATGTGTAACAGACCTAGCAACACAGCTAATTCATGACTACTTACTAATCTGACACGAGCCTGAACTTGGCTCCTTATTCGCAATTCTCATCGTTAATCATACTTATTAAGTAGTGGAATAATTGCAATTCACTGTTTTTATTTACTTATATGCACCGAAAATAGCTAGCTGAGCAGGCTAACTAGCTTGCTAGCCTTGCAAGCAAGTTTGTTGTTTTATGTACTGTTGGAAAGCTAGAAAGCCTTTTACCGACTTTGCTTCGGTGCATGTAAATGCTGGGTTGCGAACTAAATGGCGAAGTAATTATTCACCGTTATCCATTGATTTTGCATCACATATACGGCCATAGCCGCGAGAAACCTTTGCGGAGGTTCACAAGGTTGCAATTCTGTGTGAACCTGTCGCTGTGCTGTAAATACTAAATATGCTGCCAGCAATCTATTCACACGATTTAGCGAGTATTCGAACTTCGCATCAATTTATGCGACTGATTTGGATTCAATACATTTGCTAAATATTGGCCAGTGAAAATACACTTCGAAGGTTCGAGTTCGTCTTTTCGTGTATGAAAGTGAAATTCAATGCATTTTCCATTAAAAAGGGCCTAGGGGGCGCTGCTGTACTTCAGAAAAGGGGTTGATGACTTTAGCATCAATTATTTCTGTTAGGGTACCCTAATGGATAATTTGGCCAGGTTTATTTCTGAGTAGACTGCATTTTCGAAAACGCCCTCAGGCTTCACCCCCCAATTTTCACAATGGGTTTCGTTGATAAATGCCGAAATCAGCCATTTTTGGGACCCTGTGGCTCTGAGACCCTTTCCTGTAAAGGCGTTGGACTTGTGGCAAACTCTTCGTCCGTGTCTTCTGTACTTACCTGCAAAAAATCATTAGAAAATAATAAAACTTTTTTCTCAGCAACTCAAGAAATGTTGTCATTTTATTCACTTGTATTGCCCATGCCTTTTTTTTTTTTTTTTTTTTTTTTTAAACCAGTCACTCTTTCGCTGCATGGTTCAGAAGTATATTGAACACCCAAGTTTTCATGGGAGTGTAACTGCAAATTCATGGTCAAAATTGCCAAAAATGGACATGTCACCTCAGTGCTCCAAGAATTCTAGCACATGATGTGACATGGTGATTGGTTGAAGGTAAGTTTGTTTACAATGGAAGACAGACTATTCTGTAATAAAATTCATGTTTATTCATCAAAATGTCAGTGTTTAATTCATTTAAGCAGATTTTGTCGGACATCACAAAAGGTCACGTCATGTCACATGGTCACAAAAGGTCGCATGTCATGAGGTGGGCCACAAAAGTGTGGCAGGGTCAAAATGGTCCATTTTTCAATACTCCTACTGCATATTACATACCTTCAGCCCAATCAAAAACAGCAAACAGAAATTTATTATCTCATTCCGTTCTAATGTTATTGAGAGTAACATGTATTTAATTAACAGGTAAATGCATTGAAAGCCACTACTAAAAGTCAGTTTTTCTCGGAATGGACCCTTTTTACAAAAATTAGTGTTATTTGGTTAATATTAATTCAAATTCACCCAGGTTTGTTTTATTTTGTAGATAACATCCAGTTCATAAAAGATACACTGCCTTACCCTGGAGTAATAGAACATTATAACCATAATCTAGCTGCTCCTCTGCCGCCACCGCTCCACCGCCGCTCCGATCCACCCCGTTATTGCTTTTCTAAAAAGGCCGCTGAACCAAAAGTATCCCACCAAATCAAACAAAGTTGGTGGCAAACGAAAGAGAACTTCAACAGCTACAATTTGATACCAAAATTACAATAAAAGACCTATGAATCTTACATTTTGAATAAGCAGTTTCTTGGCGGAGTGTCACAGATCCACCCTTTTTGAGTGCCCACCTCATGACATGCGACCAAAATGAAAATGTGAATTCTGATTAAAAATGAATGCAGATGGACATATAGTTATTGTGCTCCAAGGATTACCTGATAGAAAGCTGTGACAGGGGGTAAAAATCTCAAAACCACAAATTTTGGACATATAACCATTGTGCTCTAAACCCTCTATATCTTAAAAACTATTGGTTCGATTTATGTAAAACTTTCACTGCAGAAAGGTCCTACCCATGGCTTGGCCCTCCTCTAACGTCAGACTGCTTGGTCAAAAATCAAAGTCACAAACAAATGTCAAAGGGGTGAGGGTTTGCAATCTGGTTCTCTTGTTATCTGTTCAGAAGACAGCCTGCTAGCTGCCTCAGCATTTAACTTTTAAAAATCCTGTCTTATTATATGATACACAAGACCTCGTTGTTGCTATATTCTGAGAAATAAATGTTTTGTTCATAAAAAAGGTGTCTTTTTTGGGTTTTGCATTTGAAAAAAAGATCAGGGCTGACAAAAACTCAGCCAGGCTGACAGATTTTGGGGTCTGTCAGTAAAGTCGAACCCTGAGGGATTATATCTCCCGGCTGGCCGGGGAACAGCTTGGGTTCCCCAGGTAGAGTTGGAGGAAGTGGCTGGGGAGGGGGGCGCCTGGGCCTCTCTGCTTAGTCTGTTACCCCCACGACCCGACCCCGCATAAGCGGAAGACAGTGGATGGATATTTTTGGTTTTTCGAAATATTTGCTCTCAAAGTTGGGCGCGGGGTAATTTTTCTCTGTTTGTACAGTGGATTAACATTAATAATCAGACACCTGTGCGGATGGGTAGACCATTAATTTGAACCTTCCTTTGGGCTAAACAAAGGACACCAGAACCATCTTCGGCACTATGCTCCATCTTGGGAGCATTGGCTCCAGACATTTTGACAGAATCTCCAATTTGCCCATTTGCAGTGATGTTCAGGGGCCCATAAAAATGTTAACCAAGAAGATACAGTCTTGAATTAGCTGAGTATCCAGCCCTTTCGGGATATTTTAATATGCCAAAAGAAGTTTTATGGCACTCTTTGCCAATGTCCGGATATAAGGGGAAGAATGTTCAAAAATATATCAGTATGGGGGTGCTGCTAGCAAGATCTGTCAGATCTGACAAAACCAGACGTGCCATTTAGAAGTTTCTTGAAATGGAATATGCGTCTGATGTACATTGTGAAAACATTGATTTTGTTTTGGCACCATGTTGGTTGAACTAGTAATGCCAATAGGTGGCGCCCCACCGGACCACCTTATTCAGATCTCGCACAACCAGACATGTGCCACAGAGAAATCTCTTGAAATGAAATATGCGCAATGCATACATAGCTAAAACACTGCTCTTGCTTTGGCAGTTGGCTGGTTTAACTAGTTACAGAGATACGTGGAGCCCATAAAAGGTACTGGTGCAAGATAAATTTTAAGGTTTCAAACAGAGGGAAACATTATTTTGGTACATTTGGATAGTATATTGGAACAATAACTACGACAGAGAAATTCATGAGAGTTGAGTTTGTTGGTTGTGGTATATGTAAAAAGATCAGTCAATTCTAGACACCAGTTGGGGTAAAAATTAACATTGTGCAGTCACTTAATTCTTCTGAATACGAGTAGAAAGTTGAAACCTCAAGGGATAGCAGGGAAAAGGCTTGTATTCAGAGGTATTAAGTGACTGCACAATGTTAATTGTTATCCCTCCGTCTAGAATTGACATTTTTTTTTTTTTTTTTTTTTACATATACCACAACCAACAAACTTAACTCCCATAAATTTCTGTCGTAGTTATTGTTTGAACACTGATTAAAAAAAATCCTGCTTGATCTACTGAATAATCTGATGCAAAACGTTGCTAAAAATTTAAGTAAAGCAAACAAGATTGAGCTTTGTATAAAGTACTTAATTATTTGCTTGCTACAAATACATTTGCAAGAAAAGTCAACTTGATTTTATTATGTAGATCGAGCAAGACTAATCTTATATACACACCATTTAATTTTTTGTGACAAATGGATTGCGTCATTTTGTTATGTATTCCTCAATGCTGGTTGTATAGCTAGTAGTAAATATTGATCAGCAGTTAAAATCTCTCTTCACTATTGCTAATAGGTCTTCTGTGGTATCATATTATGAGCTGTCCTGCTTCAGCTTTGTTAGGAGGGTCGCATTAAGAGCACTAAGGGGCAGATCATTATGAAAGTATTATGGGAGGGCTGTTACGTGACAAGATGTTTCACCATTTTCAACACGATGGGTATGGAACTTTTCTAGTTGAAATATTACTTTGAGCATAGACAATTAGCAACAGTCTTGAAATAATCCAGGTTCATTATCGCCTATAAAGTACAGCATCATTGGAAAATCATGAATATTCAGGTTGATGCTGCTGCCATCTAATGAGAATAAGCAACACTCATCGTTTCTTTCAAAGAAAGCTTGTCTGAGACAAGCATTTTGCAGCACAACTTTGTTGTTGCTTGTTGTGTTGAATCGTGACTGATGTTACAGACCTGAATCTACTTGTGATTGACGTTACATGTGACTGACGTTTCTTTGACAGGAATTAAAAACCTAATGGTTTGAACAAGTCATTTTCTGCTGTTGTCACCTTCTCAAACTATAGCACTGGATAACAAACAAGTTCACACACTAGATGCAAAGTGAGGCTGATTCATGCATATTTTGATGGTGGAAAAACATGAAAAGCATGTCCTCTTTGATGCACCATAACTAACTTCACCACATCATTCCGACCAAAACTACAAAGCTGTTCTACAAAGCTGAACATCTGTTCTGTTCATTTCAAGCACTGTTTTCCCCAATTTCTGGGAAAAAAAAAATGCTGGCCTCTGAGCCTCTGCAAAATGGAATTGCCCAGAGCTGAAAACGCATAGATGAAAAATGTCATTCAGCATGTTGGTCTCTGTGCATCTGGAAGGATCCAGGTGCCAAAAGTTAGTTTGGAGATGGGCCCAAAGTCTCAAAAACAATTGTACATAACCCGTGTAACTCCGCATATAATTATCACCAGCATGCCGAACTCGTCACTGAGATCAAATTTTTGGGCTGGGCCGCGAATAGCGGCCAGGCCCCTATAAACGCGAATGTCGCCGAGTGACTGACTGACTGACTGACTGATCGATCAAGTTCAACGATTGGCTGGCTGGCAGTTCAGCCATTGGTCGGCCGGCGGGGAAGAACTTCAACGCTTCGTTGGCCGATGACTGACTTCAGCGATTGGTCGCCCAGCAGGCAAGAACTTCAGTGATTGGTTGGCCAATGATTAGCTGGCTGGCTGGCCGGGCGTTTGTCACTCGTATCTCCTGGGGGGAGTATGCTACATAGCAAGTTCGACATAGGCTATATTTGAGTGAGCCGGCTCAACAAACCCTGAACTCGCGATCAGAGATAATTGGTACCACAACGGCGGTTGTAATCTTTCTTTGTTAATGTCGGTTTTGTGCCATCAACACTAAACGCGCTCTCAACAAAAGGGCGTTTCATGCGGCAATTGACCCTATTTCCGTTCATAAAATGACCGATCGCGTTCTGTATGTTTCTCCGAGGTAACTATCCCTGATCCAGGATCAGTAACACTGCGGGTTGTCTTCCCCCGCGCCACCAGGGGGCGCCGCCAGCGGCTTAATGGGAGGCCCATATGAAGTTTTACACTCATTGGTTGGACACTTGAAAGACTGCATGATTATGCATGCGCATACGCAGGTGGACACTTGGGAAATTAAAACTGAGATTTATGTTAGTGCATTCAGCACTTGTTCGTTGGATGTAATATAAGTGGTTGCTGGGTGATTAATAAAATCTTTAAAAAAAAGAAAAGAAAATCTCCTCGGATGAATGGGTCGTCATTATGGACAGTTATGAAGAATGTAAAAATTAAAAAAAAAATAAATAAAAAAAAAAAAAAAAAAAAAAACAGCAAAAAGCAACACTGTTGCTGCTAATAAGGCCAGAGAGGAATTCTGGCGGAAAATTGCTGACCGTAAGTCCTCTGATGAAGGACTAGTGGAAATCACATCAGTTTCTCAGCCAAATCAAACAAAATGAAATTAAATTATAAATGAACTTTCTTATTTCTCAGCCAATTCTCATGATCTTGCCGTTAACGACAAGGCCTTTTCGAGAGCTTTCAATAGGTCATAAATTCATTAAAATTAATTGCATTTCAATTTTTTTGTCACATAGTTAACCATATTCATTCATCACCAATATCAAATAAAGCTTTATGTAAACACATGGCAGCTCCTTCACTCGAACATGTTTATTGAGCGGTTTTACTCAAAACTGTGGATTCTTCGTCCATAACATGCCCAAAGAAGAAACATGGGGAAAAAAAGGAATCTTTGAAGTTCGTTCTTACACCCTCACTATATAGGAACTGCCATGTGTTCACAAAAGTGATGTCACGTTCCCGGTTAGCACAACTGTAACAATAACTTTGTTTCATTACCATTCAGGAACACACTTTATCAGCCGTTTACATCTGTTGCTGCTGTCTCTCTCAAATTCACAAAATCAATAACTGCTACCCTTACTCTAGCTCTTGGTCTATTCAAATGTATAACTTGCTTTTGATATGTTTTCCTTACTCAAGACCCCCCCACTCCCACTACCTCACATACTCTCACTCCGACTCCCTCACTCAGTCTCACTCACGCTCTCACTCTTTCACACTCTCACTCTCCCCACCCATTTTGTAAATAATTTATCATCTCCAGCTTATAACTAAACTTGCACTTGATATAATTGCGTGAGCTTTGGCCCATTTAGCACCCTTTTCTTGGGCCCACATTCTCATACAGCACTTGGCGGCCCAGCCATATACTAGGTTGCACCTAGTCTTGTTTGTGTACCTCAGGACTTCAGTTTTGGTACATCAGTGGGCAGGTGGACTCCACGGAAGCTGTCCCAGAGCATGCAGCTGTGTAAACGTGCCCAGACGCTGACTTTCAATATCAAAACTGAGAGAAGTCACCAGCACGTGAGACATGGCGAGCCAAATTGGGCGGACTCACAAGACGCAAGGATAATCAAATGTAGCAGTAGATGAAAAAAATTATGCCCTTTCGTAAATTTCAGACAGATAGGGGAGAAGAGGTGATTAATGATGTCTGGTCATGACTGCTTTTGTGAGTTGGGTGTTTGATTATCTGCGCAGATCAGCCCGGGTTCACGTTACTTTTGCGTTAAACTAACCCAAATAATATCAGTGTCTTTTTGGTTTGTTTTCTGTTAAGGTAAATTGTAATTTGGTGTGAGGGAAACCCTAAATTGACTGGTCCCGACTGGGCCAAGAAACGGCAACATAAAAATATAGGGTCATTCCATGTCAATTCAACAAATGCCTCCCACCTGACCACCTCAGATTTGTCTAAAAAAAATTATCACAGAAAGGTAATATACTTAATAGGATGCGTGCCAAATTTCAGTTAAATATGTCTATTAGTTTTGGCAGAAAAAAAATAAAGATGGTAGTGGCTAAGATTCTGGAGTCCTTAGTTAATTCTCAGTTACAATCTTTTTTAACTGAAAATTGTATTTTGAATACTCACCAATCTGGTTTCAGGTCTGGGCATAGCACTGTTACTGCTACTTGTTTAGTTATAAATGATATTGTAAAAGCACTAGATAACAGACATCATTGTGCAGCCCTTTTCATTGACCTGTCTAAGGCATTTGATACGGTTGATCATGCCCTTCTTTTGAAAAGATTATCAAACGTTGGCCTTGACAAATCTGCTTGTAATTGGTTTAAAAACTATCTTGAGGATAGGACTCAATATTTCATTTGAAAACATTCAGTCTCGAAGTGCTCAAATCAGCAGAGGAGTTCCACAAGGTTCAATTCTTGGCCCTTTGTTATTCACTATCTATATTAATAATATTGGCTTGTCTTTGGATCATTGTAAACTGCATTTATATGCTGATGATACCATAATTTACTCGACTGCCTCTTCAGTTCAGAAGGCCATATCTAATCTGCAGCATGATTTTAGCTCTATTCAAAGATCTCTAATTGATTTGAAGCTTGTCTTAAATGAGGACAAAACCAAGTTCATGGTATTCACCAAAGCTAAGAAAAAAGACCCCCTTGATTTTCAAATTTGTACCCTGCAGGGTAGCCAAATTGAGCATGTCCCCCATTATAAATACTTGGGCATTTGGCTGATGACAAGCTGACTTTTTACATGCATATTGAAAATTTAACAAAAAAAGATAAGGAGTAAAATTGGCTTTTATACAGGAATAGGGCTTGTTTCAATTTCGAAAATAAAATAAAGATTGTGCACTCAGTAATACTCCCCATGCTTGATTATGGTGATGTGATTTATAGAAATGCATCTACTTCTGTTTTAAAACCTTTAGACTGTGTTTATCATTCCGCTTATTCGATTTATCACTGGTCTTGATTTCCACTCACCATTGTGTTTTATACAAGTCAGTAGGGTGGGGGTCATTGAAAAGCTAGATGAGACTACCACTGGTTTTTATTTGTTTATAAATGTGTTTTAATGAAAATCCTCCTTATCTAGCTAGTCTACTTATGCAGCGAGTGGGTTGCCATGGGACACGGTCACAGGACTTATTGTGTCTCAATGTTCCTCGTGTAAGAACAGAGCTTGGTAAGACAGCTTTTTATTATAATGTCCCACATACCTGGAACCAGTTGCAAGCTGAACTGAAATTGAAAGAACTGGTTCCTTTTGGACATTTTAAAACTCTGATCAAATTATTTTGTCAAGAGAATTGTTGTTGTTTTAGTTAATGTTTTCCCTTTAATAATGGCATTGTTTTTTTTTTTTTTTTTTGTACAAATGTCCTTGAAAACTGTTATTTTAATTGTCTGTAATGCAGGGCCCTGCTGAAAAGGAGACATGGTCTCAGTCAGGCCCCCTGCTTAAATAAATCTAAATAATAATAATAATAAATAATAATAATAATAATAATAATAATAATAATAATAATAGTGTTGTGCGAATTTTCACACTTGTTTTTGCAACGTCAAATAAAAGGGAGTTTTTAGGAGGCAATATCTCCTGTTATACTTATGCCATTGCCTCAAAATCGTCCACAGTGTAGCATCTAGGCCCAGCAAACTAGGCAAGCACATTTTCAATGGCTTTTCTCTTTTTCTTAGGGAGCTATGGCACTTTGAAAATGCTAGTTTATCTGACGAAGTTGTCTGTGACACCAAATTTGAAGGCCATTTATGACCAAAGTTATGCAGGTAGAGAGCTGATTTTTTTCTGGGCAAGCTCTCCTCACATAGTGCTATTGGTACAACAAACAGCAAGCATGTCAATTTCATGGTTGTCCAGAAAATACACAGCAAAATCCTAAAAGAGACAAAATTTCCTGAAATTTGACATCAAATTGCTGAGGTGTGAGAACCTGTAAATTCTTGAAATCTTCACCATCTTAAAGCTTACATTCTTGGCTATCTTTGGTTCAAAGGTGGTTGTGGTGCAACTCTTCATTAAATATACTGGACAAAGAAAATTAGGGATCACCCCAATTTTCAAATTTGAAATATTTGATAGTTCAAATTATGTTCCATATCATATTTCAATATTAAAAATCAGAGTGATCCCTAACTTTCTTTGTCCAGTATAGTTATGAATTTTTTAGTAACACCTTATAAACGCTCGTTTTTCAACTGTTTAATGTTAATACAAATTTGAGATCTGATCCCAACAACCATTGGTGTCTGAAAGTCCACACCAAGGTGTTCCTTTGGGGTTTCTCTGTCTTTTTCCAGTGTAGAACACTGGATACAATGTGCCTCAATTTCATGTCCCATGGGATAACAAAAATGGCAGAGGGGATTCAAACCTGCATATGTATTTGTCTGTCAAAAGATATATTGAGCACAAACATGAATTTTCCTATATAATAATTATGTGAATCTGGCAGAGAGATGGGTACTTACAAGTATCAACCTTTTTACATCCTGGGCTATTTCTATTATACAGCAGGTCATTTATCAAAACTAGGAACACTTTAATTAAACTGCTATTGTATGCACAATTATAAATGTGAATTTGGGGAAATAAACAATTTGTAAGTCCTCCAATGCCATCCAATGGTTGAGATTATATCATCATTCATCAGTTTTGCTAAATAAATTTCATATATACAAGTTTGATATGGCATTTCCTGACCTATATATGGTACTATAACCAATGTATCTAAATATTGCAAATCTTTAAAGTGACTTTCTGTTATCTGATGTTATGATTACAGCCTCAGAAACTCCTGCAATATGCAAGGAATCACATAGAAACAATGAAAAACGAGTATTTACAAGGCGTTACTAAACAAGACTAGGTGCAACCTAGTATATGGCTGGGCCGCCTAGTGCTGTATGAGAATGTGGGCCCAAGAAAAGGGTGCTAAATGAGGCAACGCTCACACAATTATATGAAGTGCAAGTTTAGTAATGAGCTGGAGCTGATAAATTATTTACAAAGTGGGTGAGAAGAGTGGGAGAGTGAGTGTGAAAGTGTGTTTACATAAAGTGTTATTTGATATTGGAGATGGCTGAATATGGTTAACTGTGACAAAAAAAATTGAAATGCAGTTAATTTTAATGAATTGATTACCTATTGAAAGCTCTCGAAAAGGCCTTGTAGTTGACACCAAGATCATGAGAATTGGCCGAGAAATAAGAAAGTTTAGAAATTTTATAGTGCCCCAAATAGCGAATTGTTTGGCATTTATTTCAGTCGCTCCTGATAAAGAAAAGTTTGTTGAGAAGTGAGCAATTTAGGTCTATTTTACCTCAAATATGGTAGACAGCCAAAAGAATGATATAAGCAATGTTAAAAAAAAAAAAAATGCAGTAAAATACAAGAATTCAGGAAAGAAAGCATGAACGATTTTCATAAGTGACAGTTACAACCTGACCAAGTATTGCACTTTGTCACATAGCTAATATGATAACAAAGGTGTATAAAGTACTGGGAAAAAAAGTTACGAAAAAGTAAAAGTACCATGGGGGCAAGTCACGGTATTGGCGACATGGCTGTTGAAAAAATAATTTCTGAATCTTCATAAAAAAAGTGTGACATCTTGATCTAGGATACCTATAGCTCCCGATAATGTATGATTCAATTTCGTGACTCACGTTTTTCATATGCACATGAGGTCATTAATGAGAAAATCAGGGAAAATATTGTTAGGGTCATTTAATTATTGGACATCAGTTTTTGGCTCTGTATATTTAATTATTGCATATTTTTCTGTGTTTCAAAAATGGACTTAAATCAAGGAATGTTTACAAATTACAAAAAAAAAAAAATCTACTCAAAGTTTCCCCTATTGTTTTGATATGAATCAGAGAACGTTGCAATTAATTTTCCTCTTCCTCGGGATCATAAGTAATGGTAGTAAACACATTCCAGGCCAAAAAAAAATATTCAATCCGGAAAACAAAGGGTTCAAATTTTGTCCCGTCCGAATTAAGACGGTCGCGAGAGTCCGGATTTGGTAGGAACCATGATTAAATGTGCTAATTTAGAGTTCTGAGCAGTGGCGGGTGGTGGACGGAAAACTGGTGGGGCGGAAAACATCCCTTGAAACGGATGAGATTAGTGACCCGATTTCAATCATTGTTCTGGGTCAACATGTTAGTTTTCCTTATAATGAAATGTTTAGGCGAGTGAATAATAAATTCTATAGAATGTTTAGTTCACTTGCCTTAATAGGCAATTCTTAACGAAAAATCCACTGTGGATTGTCCACGTTAAATTTTGTCACATCCTAAGCAAGTCGTCAAACCTGCGGAGCAAGGATGCAAAGAAGACTGCCTTTGCTTTCCTGCAATCGGACACTTGTTGGGTTCAGCTCAGCGACGTTTTTGGAGATTGTAGAAACTCCGATGTTGGACAATAGGAACCGGTACATTTTTTCAAGAACTCTGAATGTTGCTGAATAAATTTTGATATTGATGAACTATTGATCAATCTATCGATTTTATTGATTTATTGATCTGCCTACACCGTATTGTACATATTGGAATTTGCATGGATGGCTTGAATCACTTTTTGTGCCACATTTTCGGGCTTGTGAAACTGTATACTACTTTTCATTGCTGGTGCAGGGTGCTATTCATTTGATGTTGCAAATCTTGATCATTTGTATAAAATCAATAATCTGTTTGATTGGTGGCAATTGGTTATCACTAGTAAGGTGCTCTTGAATTGATGAGAAATGATTATCAATTTAGAAAAACTAGAAACTTGCTCTTTTCCACATGTATTGATTATTGATTTGTGTATTGATTCCCAATAAAACTGTTCTATCTATGTACCAAATGTATTTGTCAGTCCTACTAGAAAATGTTAGGCGCATAGACTCCATAAAACCCTGTCAAATAGCCCGGAAAACAAAGGGCGACAAAAGCGTCCCGTCCGTAACGGATGCTTAATGAGCCTATTGCCTAAAAAAAAAAAAAAAAAAAAAAACCATTTTGTTCGAAATTTTCATTTGACGTTCTAAAGAAACTCTCTCGCTATCATGTGAATGAGGAAATGGTTTGGAATTCTGCATGAATGAAGAGAATTTTTCATTTCCCCAAAGCAACTAGAAAGTCATGTCGCCAGCTGTCCCGTCCGAAACGGAAATTCGATGCAATTTTTTAAGCCACTGGAAATAGTCAGACTGAAATTCTTCTTGTCATCTCACACAGCCCCTTAGGGTCAATACTGTGACCCCAAAAGTTTTTTCTCTTCAATGCCCATAGACAGTAAGTGAGACAAAAGGCCTTCTTAATGTCCCGTCCGTAACGATTCAAATACTGTGACTTGCCCCCATTACTGAAAGTTACTTTGGCAAAAGTTGAAGTCACCCATAAGAAAATGATAAGTATCAAAAGTGCAAGTACAAAGTATTTTTCATAGCAAGCATAGAAAGAAGCAAAGCAACCACACATTGTTCTCTCCTTGTGCTCTTTAATTTTCAGGTGAATGAAAGATAGAGTATTTAAAAAACAAACTGGCAGTCTCTCCTTTATATATTTCTTCTTCGAGTTTACTGGCGGATTAAAAAAACCACAATAATTGACTAATTAATAGAATTACATGGTATCGATACCACGTTGAATTTTTGCTTCAGAAAACTGCTTTTTCTGAACTTCTAATTGGGATACCATTGGCTCACTGTAGCTGAAGTGGTTGCTACATAGGACAATTTTTTCTGTAGCAAGATTTTATACATATATATTATATATAAATAAAATCATTTTTATTAGGATTTTATGAACTGCTATGGGCAAGTATATTGCGCAGTTTGCACATCAGGCTTAGCTGAGGAGTTAAATTAAGGCAAGTCCTGAAACATAACGCGTTGTTGAATACCCCTCGGCCCAGCATGATTTCCTGCCTCAAGTCACAGCGCTAAGTTCAAAGGTGAAATCCAGCAAAAAAACGTGACGTTGCACATCCATGTGGCACAGTGAGTTACCATACCAAATTTGGTGAAGCTGCGATAATTAGTTGCCGAGTACTGACCCGGACAAGATTTCCAGGTTCAAGGTCACAGCGCTAAGGTCAAAGGTCAAATCCGGCCAAAAACCTGACGTTGCACATCTTTGGGTCATAGTGAGTTACCATACCAAATTTGGTGAAGCTGCGATCATTGGTTGCTGACTACTGGCCCGGACAAAATCATGGACGGACGACGGACGACGGACAGACACGCAGGTGACAACAATACCCCTCCGGCCAGAGTCGGCCGAGGGGTAAAACAGGGATTGGAGTGAACTCCTCCATATTCTAAGAGCTCGGCTTGCTTGTGAATATTCAACAACTGATCCGGGAGTGCCATCTAGTGGTATAATATTGTAACTGCGTGCATAAATTTGGAGCTCCATGTCCATTGGCAAACACGCGCACAAAGCGGCTAAGATACCCTGCCGAGCACCGTTGTTCTTCTCGAACACGCCAAATCCAGGTAATCCTTAAATGATGAATTGCATTCATATTTTAATGTGTAACGAGTAACGAAGTGGCCAATGTCATAGTAACGAAGTGAAAGTATATACTTTTAATCTTTTAAATGAGGTAGAGAGAAAGTAAAAGTCCCGGTTAAAAAAAAAAAAAAAAACCTCAAGTACAAATAGGCCTACTCCAAAAAAAAAAAAAAAAAAAAAAAAAGACTTCAGTATTGTAACGAAGTACATGCACACGTCTGTATGATAATGTATCCCAAATCCCTTCATTGTACCCGTTTTCTCTTGTATCGGTTGCGAGATTCAATAGGAAGATTAAGGAAATGATTCTGGTACCGGCTGCGAAATTCAAAAGGGAGATGGAGGAATGTAACACATCGTACCAATCTAGCGTGATAGAATCTTAACAATGGTCGGAATGCGTTTTTAATTTCCCTATTCAACCTCGCAACCGATACTGTCCTCCATGCTTGTTAACTATCGTATCGGTAGCGAGATTGAATAGGGAAATTAAAAACACATTCCGACCATTGTTATGATTCTTGCACGCTAGATTGGTAGGATGTGTTACGTCCCTCTATCTCTATGGAATCTCCTAACCGGTACCAGAGAAAACAAGCATGGAGGACTAAAACAAACTGAAGCAATCTTGCGTGAAAGAAGATTAGCCCAATAATGGTCGGATTGTGCTCGTAATGCAACAAAATAGAATGGAACATTTTAAAAACCGGTCTAGCTAGGGCAAACGCAGCATACGCATCCGCTATATTAAGATTTATATTGAAACCACCAGACTGTCCGACACGGAGTAATATTAATACCCTGTCCGAACTTTCGGACACATAAACACTGCTTCGAAGTGTCTCCGTGTCCAACAGTCGGATGGTTTTCAATAATTCATAATCACTTTTTAACTTTTTTCAAGCCATGAACCTCATGCAAGAGAATAAAACTGGGTAGGCCTAGCTAACTTAATTTGAGCAACACCGATTTCGGACACGTAGACACTGCGAACAAACAAACACCGTAGCCTACTGTAACTTAACTCATGATGAAATGCCCATGCAAGAGAATAAAACTGGGTGCATTACTTAATTTTCGAGCAACATCGCGGACCCGCAAAAGCCATGCAAGAGAATAAAACTGAGTGGCTAACTTAATTTGAGCAACTACGATGTGGACACGTGGACACTGCGAACAGACAAACACCGTAGCCTACTGTAACTTAACTCATGATGAAATGCCCATGTAAGAGAATAAAACTGGGTGCATTACTTAATTTTCGAGCAACATCGCGGACCCGCAAAAGCCCTAAATAAATAAACAAACACTACTGTGACTTAGCTAGCTGAATTTTCGAGCAACATCGCGGACCCGCAAAAGCCCTGAACAAACAAACAAACAAACAAACACTACTGTGACTTAACTCATGAAATGCCCCCGTTTTTAAATGGGTGAAGTTTTTTCAAGCCATGAATTTCGAATGGTCTGACTTCACCTAGGCACAAATTCGTAAGTCAGCAAAGTGAAAATTTCACTTACCTTCCGGAGACAAATCCGAATCCACCAAGCGAAGAACAAAGCGCCATTGCCTAAAACGCGAGGCCCATGTAGCCTATTTATAATGCACAGGCCGGTAGTCGGCCAACCAATCGTTGAAGTTCTTCCCCGGCGAGTAGTCGGCCAACCAATCGTTAAAGTTCTTCCCCGGCGGCCGACCAATCACTGAACTCCTTCCCCGCCAGCCAGCCAATCGTCAGCGAACCAATCGTTTAAGTTCTTCCCCGCCGGCCGACCAATCGCTGAACTTCTTCCCCGCCGGCCAGCCAATCGTTGAACTTAATCACGCACTCACTCACTCAGGTACTCAGCGACATTCGCGTTTGTAGGGGCCTGGCCGCTGCTCGGCCCAGCCCAAAAATTCATAACTATTTAATGAAGAGTTGCGCCACAACCACCTTTTAAACAAAGATTGCCAAGAATGTAAGCTTTAAGATGGTGAAGATTTCAAGAATTTACAGGTTGTCACACCTCGGCAATTTGATGTCAAATTTCAGGAAATTTTGGCTTTTTTAGGATTTTGCTGTGTATTTTCTGGACAACCATAAAATTGACATGCTTGCTGTTTATTGTACCAATAGCACTACGTGAGGAGAGCTTGCCCAGAAAAAATCAGCTCTCTACCTGCATAACTTTGGTCACAATTGGCCTTCAAAGTTGGTGTCACAGACAACTTCGTCAAATAAATTAGCAATTTCAAACAGCCACAGCTCCCTAATAAAAACATATTTGCCATTGAAAATGTGTTTCACAAGTGCACTGGGCATAGATGCTACACTGTGGAAATTTTTGAGCCCATGGCATTGATATAACTAGAGATGTTGCGTCCTAAAAATCCACTTTTATTTGACGTTGCAAAAAGGAGTGCGAAAATCAGCAAAACCTTGCCATCTTTATTAATTTTTTTTGTCAAAACTAAAGAAGATATTTAACTGAAACGTTGCACATATCCTATTAAGTACATGGCCTTGGTGTGAGAATTTTTTTAAATAAATCTGAGATGGTCAGGTGGGGAAATTTTCTGAAATTTGTTGAATTGACATGGAATGACCCTATATTCTTTTTTACCTCCTGCTTTTTCCAAGATCTGACGCTCGGCCAACGCGAGAGTGGGCTACTTGATCAAGCAACGTTAACAAATGTTAGCCTCCACTCTGATTAATATAACCTGTAGTGGCAAATAGCACCGACAAGACTGTTCCCCGAAGGAATCTGCCGATAAATACAAAACAAATATTGAAACTGAATCTTACCCATTTTGATTCTGATGAATTTGCTCTGCCGGATAAATTTCATTGGCAAAAGAATATTACCACTCATGGTTTGAACAGAAAAAAAATCCGGCATCGACTCATCTTCGCACATTTAATTTAGGTCTCTCCAAAAACTTGACACGTTACAGATCCCGGGAGGTGAGCAAGCTGAAAGGGGAATTTTCTCATGATTCCTCGATGAAACTCCACCACAGGTAAAACAACTTCTTCGCTGGACTTTCAAGGCTATTCACAAACAATGTAGTGTATTACCGCCACCCTCTGTATGTTACTCAATAATCATCCTCTCACCTTAATTACTTTGCTAAAAATCGACTATCTGTCCCAATCCGATTCATTTTTTTCTTATCTGACTGCAAGACGTCCGGAATCCTCCAAACCATAGATATATAAAATCCTTTTTTTAATATATCTATGCTCCAAACCCCCTCTCCAGAATTCCTTGGCGAAGTGACGTCGCTCATTACGTTCAAAGCCTCATCTGGGATTCTGCTTGCCACTGGCCGTGTTCGAAACCGCGCTCTACGGTCTACATACACTATTCTCACTACACACTAGGGTGCACCTCAAAGCATAGGCTGCATCCTTTGAAGGCTGCATTTTTAGGGGTCGTCACGTAATTCCATCTGCCGAACTGACGTCATTTCATTTCTGTTAAACGGCTTTGGTTTCAGTGAGTTGTCACTGGTTTCCCTTAACCTTAACCTTAACTCTAACCCTTAACCCAAAACCAAGCTCTAAATTTAACCTTGTCCCTTACCCTAAATGTCAGTTTAGTGGATGGAAGTAAGTGATGACCCCTAAAAATGCAGCCTTCAAAGGATGCAGCCTATGCTTTGAGATGCACCCTAGTAGTCACACTCACTACGAACCATAGACGCTACGAACGGACCCTTCCTTCTTCTTCTTCTTTCGAGTTTTATACACCAATTTGTGTATTACCACCACCCTCTGTGCAGTATAAAATAATGATTTACGAACGAACCCGTTTGAGAAATGAATATTTCCGAATGTTTTCTCCGAAATAAAACCCCATTAACCTAACAATACGCAGAAGACCAAAAAGGGAAAAATCGAACCATTTTTTTTGAAGGGATTTAAACAGGATGTTAATCTATAGCCTCACTTTAGCCGACCTGAAATAGCAGTTTTGGACCCCCGACCGGCATTTCGCCGTTATGTCTTACCTGGTGAAGATGCAGTCAGCGAGGAGACGACGGAGACAATCGGCCCCCCGTCTGCGTTTCATCTGTACGCTTATGAATTTTGAATTTTCCTCAGAGGTAAGATACCATTTTGTACAACTTTCTACTTTCACTCATCTTACTTAATCCCAGTGGATGATGTGAACAGATGAGAGCGAAATGTTAGCTTGGCTTCAACCAAAGAACAATTGTAAGTATCAGAATACTGAATGACCATGAATATTCTTTAACTTATCATCTAATGTTAATTCTCATGCATAATGTTTTCATCATCCTGTTTCTACTTAAACCCAAACAGCCACGGGTATGGAGCAGAACTCGCCAAATGCTCTACAAATGAAATTGGCGGGAAAAAGTAGCCTACATTCACAATTCATATTAACCTTTTGCGCAGGTATAGACACCTGCGTCCATGAATACCGAAATGTAATGGCTAAATTAGTTCTGTAATTCAATTTTCGAATGTTTTACTTAAATGGAACAATTTTGGCCAGTATCTGCGATACAAATAGTGAGTGATGAAGCATTAAATAAGCTCTTGCACAACAGGGAAAAAATTTGCTTTATTTGTATTATGCATAAAGGGAAACATTTGAGCTCATAGATATATTGAAATTAAAAAAAAAACAATAAGATGGCAAATGTGAATTTAATCTTTAAAAAACAGTCATTATGCAATAATTTCATAGAAATATTCCAATGAAAAATTTAATAAAATACTTCAATCACTTTAAAGAAAAGTTCAATAAATAATTTAATGATCATATCATTTAAGAAAATGGTTCTATAAATAATTGCATGAAATAGTTAAATAATTTCATATATATTGTTAACAACAGTTAAAACATTCAATACGTAGTCCAATAAATCATTTAAAATATTTTCCTTTACAGGTGGGTTCGAGAGGGCCATACTGCAGGATGAATTCCCATGTTCCCCTGTTGCGCCTCTGTTTTGAGGGAGGTGACCAGTGGAAGGCAGGGTGCTCGCTACCCGCTCGCCACGTCGCTAATGGCGAAGTGGTGTAGCATGTGGCGACCGAAAATTGGCTTCAAAGCGCCACAATGGCAAAAGCCTAATGGAGAGAGTGGCGAAGTAATAACCTCAGGATTGGCGCCACGTCTGCCCGATGCCTACATCAAGTCCAATCGCCCACTCGCCGCCGCGGTTGGCCCTTTCGTATACGGTCGTCGTGTTCCCAAAAGGTCGTCATGCTCTCAGAGATATAAAAAAAAACTAGAGTGGACAACGTTATGGAAGCCCATAGTGGACAATATTCAAATGAAAATGTAATCCCACTATTGCATTATAATTTTCCACTTATGAATGAGTTATTTGAGACAATTTTAAATTGAAAATGCATTAATCCAATTATCACTTTCATTTTCACATACACATCTGGGAAATCCATGACTAGATTCAAATGATAATGAAAAGCTGATTGACATTTAATTTTCAAAGTCATGCTCCGCAATACAGAGGACAATATTCAAATGCAATCAGCAAAACAGCACCCCCAGCCTATTGCATTTACATTTACATGTCATCACGCTCTTTTAGGGTCAACATGATAATGAAAATGCTGTTTTCTAATCACTTGGAAATAATAATGATATAATAATGATGACAACATTTGGCATTTCATTTTCAAAGACTTATCCTGCAATACATGGGACAATATTCAAACGCAGTAAGGGAAACAGCGCCTCCCAGTCCATTGCATTTTCAAATACATAGCACCACGCTCTTTTTGGGACACAATGAAAATTAAAATGCAATCTGTCAGCGTCTCATCAAGGCGGGTTTTCCGCTAGGACGTCACTCATTAGGGGCGCGAGCGGAAACCATGTTCCTTGTTTGCATACCAACCAATCAGCTTCTGGGTAGCGCTTGTACACACGGAGGCTTACTGATAATGTCATGATGGCTAGGCTGCTATGTATTGTGTGCCATCGCGCATTAGGCTATGTTGCGCATTGGGTGTAGCCATCTTGGCAGCTAGTATGCTAGCTAACGTTAACTAAGGAAAATATTGTAAATGATCATCACATTAAAACGATATGATTTGATTTTTGCCCCAACACCATTAACTGAGCTAGCCGTAATATGCATGAACTTATTCGAGGCTTCGCGGCAGTGTTTTGCAACTGCAACCCAAGTGTGCTTGCAGATTTCAGAGACGTTAGCTGGCTTGCTAGTGAGTCTAAAAGCAATCGCTTAGGTACAGCTAGCTAGCTATCATGCCTACTGGAGAAGCTCTTACAGCCCTGATTTGTCACTGTAAACGCCATCTCGCACACACGACCTCTTTCACCATTGATTAGCAGTTTCTTTTCCCTAAAGAACGAACTGACAGTTCAGCCTGAGACATGTTATCTCATAGCTAGTTAAAGCAGCATTATCCTTCCATGCGTGCTATAGCGTATTACATTACTCCAGATAAAACGCTGTTCGTCTTCCCACCCTGCTGACGCTAGTTAGGGGAAATGTTTGTAATTATATTTTTATACTTAATCGCTGTGATTCGGTTTTTGCCCTAGCTTCACAAGCTAGCTAGCCGACAGCGATTGCTCTTGTGCTTGCAGATTGTTCTTGAGCTAGCCAGGTAATGAGCTATCCATTTAAATCTCCCAGAAATCTGATAGTATTCTTGGTGATAGTACAAAAGTGCTGCCAAACATATCAAAGAAGGTCATATTTCAGCAGGTTAAGTTAGCAAGTGAGGAACATTGTTTTCAGCCAGTCATCAAAACTTCTCCCATTGCTACGTGGCTTGGGAATCGCGATTAAACTAGGAACAGCGGCAGCCTGACTGCTGGCCGTTTATCGGACCGTTCTGCATGATGTATACACTGTGCATGTTTCAGGAGTGGCGAATTTGCAACTCGGCAAGCACAAGAGCAGTCGTCAGCTAGCAAAAACCGAATCACAGCGATTTAGTATAAAAATGATAACAAACATTTCCGCTAACTAGCGTCAGCAGGGTCGGAAGACGGATAGCGTTTTATCTGGAGTAATGTAATACGCTATCGCACGCACGGAAGGATAATGCTGCTTTAACTAGCAATGAAATAGCATGTCTCAGGCTGAACTGTCAGTTTGTTCTTTAGGTAAAAGAAGCTGCTAATCAATGGTGAAAGAGGTCGTGGTGTGAGTAGATGGCGTTTAAAGTGACAAATCAGGGCTGTAAGAGTTTCTCCAGTAGGCATCATAGCTAGCTAGCTGTACCTAAGCGATTGCTTTTAGACTCACTAGCAAGCTAGCTAACGTCTCTGAAATCGGCAAGCACACTTGGGTTGCAGTTGCACAACACTGCCGCGAAGCCTCGAATAAGTTCATGCATATTACAGCTAGCTCAGTTAATAGAGTTGGGGCAAAAATCAAATCATATCGTTTTAATGTGATGATCATTTACAAATATTTTCCTTAGTTATCGTTAGCTAGCATACTAGCTGCCAAGATGGCTACATCCAAAGCGCAACATAGCCTAATGCGCGATGGCACACAATACATAGCAGCCTAGCCATCATGACATTATCAGTAAGCCTCCGTGTGTACAAGCGCTACCCAGAAGCTGATTTGTTGGTATGCAAACAAGGAACATGGTTTCGCCGCGCCCCTAATGAGTGACGCCCTAGCGGAAGACCCGCCTTTGATGAGACGCTGACAGATTGCATTTAATTTTCATTGTGTCCCAAAAAGAGCGTGGTGCCATGTATTTGAAAATGCAATGGACTGGGAGGCGCTGTTTCCCTCACTGCGTTTGAATATTGTCCCATGTATTGCAGGATAAGTCTTTGAAAATGAAATGTCAAATGTTGTCATCATTATTATATCATTATTATTTCCAAGTGATTAGAAAACAGCATTTTCATTATCATGTTGACCCTAAAAGAGCGTGATGACATGTAAATGTAAATGCAATAGGCTGGGGGTGCTGTTTTGCTGATTGCATTTGAATATTGTCCACTGTATTGCGGAGCATGACTTTGAAAATTAAATGTCAATCAGCTTTTCATTATCATTTGAATATAGTCATAGATTTCCCAGATGTGTATGTGAAAATGAAAGTGATAATTGGATTAATGCATTTTCAATTTAATATTGTCTCAAATAACTCATTCATAAGTGGAAAATTATAATGCAATAGTGGGATGACATTTTCATTTGAATATTGTCCACTATGGGCTTCCATACAACGTCATTGGCTGGACCAAAGTGTACACGGCAGAATTGCTCTGCCATCTTGTCCAATGAGGCACATGTAGCCTAAACAGTACGCATGGGTGTTGACAAATTATTATTTTTTGGGTGGGGGACTTGTTTTCCGTGTTCTTTTTTATCTTTTCACACTTAAAAAAAGACACGAATAAAGAATTGTAAATCAACAATATTTACGCCCCATTATTTGGCAAAGAAAGAATAAGCTCTCGATTGCCTTACCTTTTTATATTATCGCTCAGTTACCTACGTTTTCGTTTCGTTCAAAGAAAAAGCGTTCGCATCCAGCTGAGCCTGTGAGTCTGACTCAGCTCTATACCTGGAAGAAACTAGTCGTTACGTGGATATATGAATTTATGCTTTGTGTATTACGATCGGAACAACCTCATTCTGAAGTGTTCATAGCCTACCTACTTGTTGTCTTCATTTAATCCGTCTTTGCCCAGACACAATGGATAACAGGATGATTTTGCGAGTTAATAAATAAACGAATAAACTGAAGCCTTTTTTGCCAGGTAATTTAACTGGCACCTTTTTGCCAGTAATTTTAACTGTAATTTTACAATAAGTTTACCACAGAGTTCAGTGCATGTTCAGTGTAAACCACGGTTAAATGCGCGAAGTACTCCTCTTACAGTTAAAATGACAAGGAGACAATGCGTTAATTTAACGGTTAAGTTCAGACAGTTTATAACTGTGTAGGAAAGCTGAACTTCATTTCGTTGCTCTTTTGCGACTGCGTATGTGCATGGTGCGAACCAGCTTGACTGGGATACACGAGTGCTTTTGAATGGAAATGCATTGTGATGGGACTAGACATTTTGTCCGATGTAAGCGAAAATCCGTCATATAAAATCCGATATATTCGATGTTTATTTAATGGAAAAACATTACAGAATTTTTTTATTATTATTTTTTAATTTATTTATCAGGGACAATGTGGAAAAAACATTAAGCTCAGCAGAGTAGATGTTCCAGAATCTATCTTCTTTAGCTAATTTCTATATGTTGTCCACGATACTCATTCAATAACAGCTTCCATCACATGCATTCATTATTGTTGCCTACATTCAGAAATTAAGTGCTACACATACACACACACACACACACACACACACAAATAAACCCCCCAATTCCGAAATAGTTATGACAAAGTGTAAATTGTGAATAAAATCAAAATGCAATGACTTTCAGATCACATGAGCCAATATATAATTTACAATAGAACATAGATAACATTTCAAATGTTGAATCTGAGACAGTTTACATTTTTATCCACAAAATTAGCTTATTTCAAATTTTCTGGCTGCAACAGGTCTCAAAAAAGTTGGGACACAGGCAAAAAGGGGCTGAAAAAGCAATTAATATATTAGAGAATCAGCAGAAAGAACATTTAGCAAGTAATTAAGTTAACTGGCATCAGGTGTGTAACATGATTGGCTATAAAAGGGATGTCTTAGAGAGGCTGAGTCTCTCAGAAGTAAAGATGGCCAGAAGCTCTCCGACCTGTGAAGGCTTGCGTAAAAAAAAATTGTGGAATACTTTAAAAACAATGTTCCTCAACGTCAAATTGCAAAGGCTTTGAAGGTCTCATCATCGACAGTGCATAAAATCATTAAAAGATTCAGAGAAACTGGAAACATCTCTGTGCGTAAGGGACAAGGCTGAAGACCTTTACTGGATGCCCGTGATCTTCAGGCCCTCAGACGCCACTGCATCACTCACCGGCATGATTCCGTCATTGACATTACTAGATGGGCCCAGGAATACTTCAAGAAACCACTGTCTGTAAACACAGTCCGCCTTGCCATCCACAGATGCCACCTAAAACGCTATCATGCAAAAAGGAAGCCATTGTTGAGCATGATCCAGAAGTGCCGCCATGTTCTGTGGGCCAAGGCTCATTTAAAATGGACTGTATCAAAGTGGCAAAGTGTCCTGTGGTCAGACGAGTCCAAATGTGACATTCTTGTTGGAGATCATGGGCCTTGTGTCCTCCGGGCTAAAGAGGAGAAAGACCACCCCCCTGTTATCAGCGTTCAGTTCAAAAGCCAGCATCTCTGATGGTATGGGGATGCATTAGTGCATATGGTGTGGGACACTTGCATGTTTTAAAAAGCACCATGAATGCTGAAAGGTATACAAAGGTTTTAGAGTAACATATGCTCCCCTCCATATGACATCTCTTCCAGGGAAGGACTTGTGTATTTCAGCAGGACAATGCAAAAACACATACTGCAGCTATTTCAACAGCATGGCTTTGTAGTAGAAGAGTCTGTGTGCTGAACTGGCCTGCCTGCAGTCCTGATCTTTCACTGATTGAGAACATTTGGCGCATAATTAAATGAAAAGACCGTCAAAGGAGACCCAAAACTCTCCAGCAGCTGGAAGCTGGTATTAAACAAGAGTGGGATCAAATTCCAGGCTAAACTCAAGAAACTTGTCTCCTCAATGCCCAGACGCCTCCACTCTGTGTTAAAAAGAAGAGGGGATGCTACACCATGGTAAACAGGCCCCTGTCCCAACTTTTTTTTGAGACCTGTAGCAGCCATCAAATTTGAAATGAGCTCATTTTATGAATAAAATTGTAAAATTTCTCAGTTTCAACATTTGCTATGTTATTTCTGTTTTATTGTGAATAAAATGCTGTCTGGTGTGATTTGAAAGTCATTGCGTTTTGATTTTATTCACAATTTACACTCTGTCCCAACTATTCCGGAATTGGGGTTGTTCCTGAGCAGTTGCAGTGATTTCCAGCGCAGTATTTTATCTGTTTTTAATGCAGTGCCACCTGGGGGCCTGAAGATCACCAGCATCCAATCTTGACCTTCAGCCTTGTCCCTTGCGCACAGAGATTTCTCCAGATTCTCTACATCTTTTGATGATATTATGTACTGTTGATTGTGGGATATTCAAAATCTTCACAAATTTACATTGAGGAACATTTTTCTGAAATTGTTCCACAATTTTTAGACTGTTTTTCGCAGATTGGGGAGCCTCCGCCTATCTTTACTTCTGAGAGACTCTGCCTCTCTAAAATGCTCTTTCTATACCCAGTCATGTAAATGACCTGTTGCCAAGTAACCTAATTAGTAGTAAAATGCTACTCCAGCTGTTTTTTATTGCTACCTTTTACTTTTCCAGCCTTTTGTTGCCCCATCCCAACTTTTTTGAGATGTGTTGCTGCCTCAAATTCAAAACGAGCGAATATTTTCATGAGATGGTAAAATGTCTCACTTTCAATATCAGATATGTTGTCTATGTTCTATTGTGAATAAAATGTGGGTTTATCAGATTTGCCAATCATTGCATTCTGTTTTTATTCACATTTTACACAACATCCCAACATTTTTTGGAATTGGAGTTGTACATTTAAAAATGAAGAGCAGTTTTACTCTACATTTCTTGAGAAAAAAGTGAAAGTTATAGCAGGCTTGTTTTTGTCCTCGTAAATGAACTATGAACTCATTGGTAGATCATTACATGCCTCAGACCTGACTCTAAATGGTCAAACGCATAGCACTGATGAATAGTCTACAAGGAACATGTTCGTAAAGCAGTTTAAACACCCATGGTTTCAGTACTTCTCTTATGTCAGTGCGCTATCCCAGCCAGCCAAATTAGTACCTTTTTTTTTTTTTTTTTTTTTTTTTTTATTTCGGCATGATTGTACAGTCATTCCATGACAATTTCAACACAACATGTATCATGACCGAAAGGGTCGGGAGAAGCGAAATCGCTTGTCAAAGTCCGCCCCCTAACTCCCAGAAAAACAGTTTGATTATGGTTAAGATATCATAAAGATTTATAAATCACAACAGAGCTGAGTGTCTATTTACACTACGATTTAAACGTCACAACATAAAATCATCGAGATTTATGACAGTCATGAAGAGTTTTAATCACAATATAGCTGAGTGTCTATAAACAACCCCTATTGTTTATGCCCGTTATGGTTCTGTTTAATTTATCCAATGCCATTTTGTTGGATAAGTTCATAGTTATTCAAACATGCACATTTCAGAAGATACTTAAAGTCTTTCAAATTGTCTGCCCTTCTGATGTTGTGTCCAAGTATGTTCCATGCACTGACTCCAGCCACCGATAAGGAGTGCTCACTCCGAGTCGATCTGACCCTTCTAGTTTGCAACAACATTCTGCCTCTTAGGTCATGAAGGCATTCACGGTGGAGAAATAGGCATTGTATATTTCTAGGCAATTCTTTGTGGTATCCTAAATATACAATTTGCAAGGAGTTGAATTTTATTATATCCTGCAATTTAAGAAACTTTGCCTTCATAAACAAATCGTTTGTATGAGTTCCATAGGGAACGTTACGAATAATTCTAAGGGCCTTTTTTTGGAGTTTAAACAATGATTCTATTGTATTATTATAAGTGTGTCCCCATACTTCAGCGCAGTAGTGTAAGTGGGGTGCTATGAGTGCTGAATAGATTATTTTAAGAGACTTGTATTTTAATAATTTTTGCATTTTCCAAAGAATAGACACGCTTTTAGCTAACTTTCTTTGAACCAAGTTTACATGTGGTTTCCAGCTTAAGAGATTATCTAACATAACTCCCATGACTTTATATTCGTTTTACCCTTTCAATGCTGGTACCTTTAAGTCTATGTCGCCCTTTAGGCCTTTTTTTCCCAAATATCATAAATTTGGTCTTTGTAAGATTTAATGATAATTTGTTTACATTAAACCACGTGTGAAGTTTAGACATTTCTTTATTAACCACTTTTGCCAATTGCTTGAGATCGACACCTGAGCAAAAAATAGTCGTAATGCTCATGAATAAAATTAGTTTTAGGATATCGGACACCTTAACAATGTCATTTATGTAAATTATGAACAACTTGGGACCTATGACCGAGCCCTGAGGAATTCCACAGGTAATGTCCAAGCATTTCGATTTGCTATTGCCCATCTGCACAAATTAAGTCCAACTTGTTAAGTAATTTTTGATCCATTTTAATGCGGTCCCTCTTAATCCATATTTGTAAAGTTTTTCAATCAATATATCGTGATTTATAGTGTCGAATGCTTTCTTCAGATCAATAAATATGCCTATAGAATATAAGTTTGAATCTAGTGAATCTTTAATCATTTCAATAAATTCTGTTAGGGCTAGTGCTGTCGAATGCTTTTTCCTGAACCCATACTGGCTGTCACACAGTAGTTTGTGTTTATCAATGTACTTGTCCAATCTGTCATTGAAGAGCTTTTCTAGGACCTTCGAGCATTGAGGTAAAAATCGAGACAGGACGATAGTTTGAGAAATCATATTTATCCCTTTTTGTAGAGAGGATAACTTTCGCTATCTTCATTTTATCTGGAAACACTCCGCAGGAGAAGGATAGATTGCATATATGCGTAAGTGGAGTTACAATTGCGTTAGTTAGAGTTTTCAGTAATTTCATATCTAATTGGTTTACATCAACAGATGTCTTAGCTGTACAATTTTTCAGAATTGATCTAATTTCAGATTCAGTAACAGGAGTTAGTGACATTGTGTCTTGGATTTCCTCATCCTTGTCAAGGTAGTCCCATCTTAGGTGTGAGGATTTAATACCCTTTGCTAGTTCTGGCCCAACATTCACAAAATAACTGTTAAAATTCTCCACAACAAATTCCTTGTCCTCTACCTTTTTTGCCATTTATATTAAAGAATGCAGGGTACTCCCTCCTCGTGTGTCCCCCCAGAGACGTTCTTTATTATATTCCAGAGATTTCTGGTGTAATGTTTATTTTCTAATAGAAGCTTTTCATAATACTCTTTTTTATGTTTCCTTAGTAAATTTGTCATTTTGTTTCTGTAATTTTTGTACCTAATTTCTGCTTTCTCAGTTCTTTCTCTCAGAAACTGTTTATACAATATATTTTTCTTCTTACAGGCATTTGCCAGTACTTTTTGAAACCCAAGGTTTCCTCTCTTTTGTTTTGCTTCAGTTTGTTCGTTATTTTGACTAGACAGTGTTTATCATACAGGAGTTTACTGTCCATAGAAAAGCCTCATAGGCTCTATTTGGATCTTTCTCTGTTAATACATGATCCCAATTCTGGTTCAACATATCTGATTCTAGTTTCTTTAGCCTTTTTTCGCTTTTAATTCTGATTTCTGTGTGTTCCAGGGTTTTCAATCTAGCCTGTTCCCTTATATCTAATTTGCAGTTACAAATAGCAAAAACTGGTAGATGATCAGTAATATCACTTATCATAATGCCACTAAATATTTCAGAATCTAATACATTAGTATACACATTATCTATCAAGGTGGCACTGTGTCTAGTAATCCTGCTTGGTTTTGTGATTAATGGTTGCATACCCATGGCATACATGGTGTCAATATACTCCTCTATTATAGAGCTATTATTTGGATTTATCAAGTCAATATTAAAGTCCCCACACATAAAAACATTTTTCTGGTTCATATTGACAAGTAATTCACCCATACATTTACTAAAAACATCAATTTGCGAATCCGTGCTCTGTACACACAACAAATAACCGTATTTTTACCTTTCAACCTAGGAATCTCAATTGTAAGGCATTCCATTACATTTTCCACAACAATTGATTTGCATTCTAGTACCTGGAAGTTTATGGCCTCATCAATAAATAGTCCAACACCCCCACCAGCTTTATTCAGTCTGCTCTTACACACGAAGTTGTAACCCTCCATGTAGAAGTCCTTGCCCTTTTCTTCTTTAATCCAAGTTTCCGATAGTGCGATGATGTTGAACGGATTAGCAAATGACAGAAGGTATTCCTTTATTTGGTCAAAGTTTGCATATAGACTCCTACTATTGAAGTGGATAATGGACAAACTCTCTTCCATTTTAATGTTCTTGTTAAATTTGTCTAAAGTAAAGTATCCGCATGCTTTGCTTCGTTGTAAAAAAATGGTTGTCCGGATCAATTTCTTCATTAGGGTCTATTCCTGAGTTTTGGTGACTTGTTGTTGAAAAGCCAGTTTCCTGATCTACAGTTTGGTTTATCAGATAACTGCTCATAGAGATTTGTCAGGATTTTAACCTGCCTCAGTGGTCAAAATTCTCCAAATCCCGCAGATCATCTTGATCAGCACCGGTCTGGTAGTTTCTGGTGACCCATTTGGTTTGATGAAAATTCTGCAGTTAGCCGTCCAAGTGCTGTGTATCTTCCCCGCTTTCTTTAGTTGATTTAGCCATGCGATGGTTGCATTGTACCTGGTGAGGTTTTCATTTATGAAAACATTGGATCCTTTTGAGATTTTTCCCTTGCTTCAACAGAGAGATTTTGTGCTTGTTGCTTGTAAGTCGAGTAACACGGCCCTTGCTGCATTCGGTCTCCGCTTCCACTCCTTTTCGGTAGCAGATAACATGAATCCACATTGCTGGGGTCCAGAGAAATACTTTTGGTCTGAAGGAATTCCATCACCTGCATTTCCACAGATTTATTATCCTCCTTGCCTCCATCGTCGTCCTTTGCTGCTGCCCTGGCATAACTCCTGGGTTTGATTTTGAGCCCTGTCAGGATTACATCATTCCGTTTCTCTTGTTGCTCCAGCTCCTCCAGTTTGCTTGATAAAGATTGAATCTGTGCGTCTTTCTTGGCAATCTCCTTTTTGAGATCACCGTTTTCCTTCAAAAGCTGGTCCAGCTTCTCCCTCATTTCATCTCTCAATTCTTCGAGGGTCTCCACAATTGTTGTAAGATCCGACTGGCTTGGTTTGTCGCTTTTTCCCATTCTAACCGTTTTCTTAGTTCAGAAAAAAAAAAAAAAAAAAAAGGCTCTATTACAGAGTTTGTGAGAAAGTTTATCACTCAGCTTTTCTCCTGACTCTGTTGTTTTCCTGTATTGCCTGTATTGCGTGCAGTCGCTGTTCGGAGTTGTTGCTCCTTCAGTGACCATGACTAAGAATTTACCTTACAGGGAAATTCCTGGTGCAACTTTTCAACTGCCTGGAATGAGGATCACAACACAAGTGGATTTGCTTGGTCATTTAATATAGCTTAATTATAGTGCATTTAACTTTAACGTTAGCTAGCTGTGTTTTCCCTTGTTATGCAAGTGCCGACCACAATGGAATATAATGTTTTGATCTCTGGAACTTGCTCATGTCGTACCATTCTCTAAAAGCTAGCTAGCTTTAAATCCCACTGGTAGTTTCTCACTCAGCTAGTTTTGATTCCAGGCTGTTGTCACTGTCTGGATTACATGTTTTCTCAAAGTTATTTTTGAAATATGACATGCGCATTTCAGGGAGGTCTACCAATGAAAGTTTCAGCCTTAGACCTCAGCGAATGCAAATGCTGACTTGTGTTTTCTGCTTGATGGTTAGCCATTTTCTTGAGTTAACGCTTGGGGTAATGATACCCACATTTCCTCGATAGATTGCTTTATACTCATGTGAGCTTTGAACAAGTGAATGAACTGAAAGAAAATTACTTTGCCAATTATGTTACGTGTAACCATAACTTTGAAACTTAGAAATGTGACCGAGGTACGTTTTCCACAAGCACTGTTGCCATCTTGCATTGCTGGAACCTACAGCCCATGGTTCAAACTATGCAAGTTGCTAACATAGTTAGCAACTCAGCTTCTGGGAAACATACCCCAGGCTAGCCAGGTAGGCAGTTAAACGTCATTGTGCATTCCTGACTTGCAACATCTAATGCTGTCACTATTTTATAGTGCAAGCTTGTTATTGGACTTGCTTCATGGCACAGAATAGCCCTAACTCAGAAATTACTTCACCAGCTGTTTACCGCAATGCATTATGGGCGAAATCTGGGGTCAGGTCCACAATATAGCTTTGTACGCTGGTTCTCGACTGTGTATGTTGGTTTTCATTCCAACCACAAATGTTACCCAAGAATTTAAATGAATTGGTCATTTCTCCTCATTATCCTTTCTAGCAACATTGTCAAAAATTGCTATGCTTGCTATGAACAACAAAAGTTCCGTATTCACAAGCTATACAGTAAACAGCAGAATAAAAAGAAATTAAAACAATAATGTACCAATGACTTTAAAAAAAATCAACACACTTAATTTCAATAATTGATAAATTGTCAGTAAATCTACTCAATTACTAGATAATTTAGATGTTTGAAGGCAAAGCAACTATGTTGTAGGAATTTTGATTTTATATTCCTGGTGTTACCTTCTCAAAAAGAACTCAAACAGAGACAAAGGAGTTAATTTTGAAGCCAAAGTCAGTTTACTTCTTCTGCAGAAAAAGGATCCCCGCCACATGCGAGAACTCTCGTTACAGGCAAAAGCAAGGATAACCAAAAAGGATTTTGCTGTGGTTTAAGTAAGAGTCCATCTTGACATCCTCCTCCCCCTCGAGCTGATTTACGCATCATGGTATCAACAGGAATGTTGCAGACGCACACAGCCCACGTAAAGCCAGCCCCGGAGTATGCATACATCGTATCATTCGGCATCCCAGGCTCAACTTGTACTGTTTTTCCTGAGAACACATAAACTTGAGAGGGAAAGAGAACATCTTGGCCCTGTCAGCACTGCATGGCTCCAGATAAACTATAAGCAATTACGCATTGTTCAAATTTGTGGAAGCTACAGCTATGAAGGCCTAGGCTAATCAGAAACAGGCAAGAGTACACTACCATAGCCTAAGAAAAATTGGGCCAGAGCAAGCAAGGATAAACAATTAATAATAATTGAATGAATCAATATAAAAATGATTCCACATTTCCCCCCTGTTTATAATTGATTATCCGCCAGCATGCCACTTCTCTCGATTTTCGCCTTGTGCTTCATTCACGGGGAGAGTATACACTTCATTGGTGTCCTGAAACAGAAACATCTGATATTGTGGATTAGCACTCAACATTTTTGATATCAATCCTTTAATTATGGGAACCCACAGCAACTGCAGAAGAACAGTACAGCAGCCCCAGCTGCTACAAGACTTAATACAGACGTAACTCCTGCTTCCCATCCTCCAGACAGGAGCCAGTCCCACCAGGAGTCTGCCGATGCTGGTGCGAGGTCTCGCTGTTGTGCATCTGATATATCCTTCAAATGTTACAAGGCTTGATCAATCACCCCTCCTGCCTCATCATTAGCGGGTATATAGGTACAGTGTGGGCCCTATAAGCTGGCAGACCCTCCCTGTGCTGCTGTCAACAAATACAATGAGCAGTAGTAGCATCCTGCAATTACAACTTGGGCACATATTTTTTGACCACTTAGATCCTTCGAACCTCCCGTTCAGGGCGCACTCCGAGGCTAGATCCCTTTCCACAGAGATCTCCGCCTGGGCTCCCCAGGTTGAGAACTCTGCCTTCTGCTTCCTGGTGTCTCCCACCGATCACAGAAGCACCACTTGCCGACTGACGCATTCGCTTTGACCGTTTCACCAGCCTCGCCTGTTCACATAGGTTGTCTCCAACGCCCCTCTGCTAGGTGTGGGCTGTCACCCACGTACCACGTGTTGCCCACAACCTTACATGCGACAAACACACCGACTAGACAGTACCACGGCAGTATGTCAATTCATCCCACTTCTGACACCACTTCACCAGACACGGGGGCCTTCTGTCCTCTCCCCAGCACTATTTGCAACATTTCTGTAGCAATTCCCTCATCAGGATCCTCAAATTTGAGTTCCTCTGTTGCTAGGCTGGTCCATTTCCCCATTCGCAGCACAAGTTTGTATCATATCAGTGCTGAGCCGATGTGGAAAAAATTACACTTACTTTTCTGATAACAGCTCGACATGCCCCCGTGTGACACAGAAAAGTAATTGGTGTGTCATTTACAATCAGGGTTCTCCAAGCACTCGTTGGTGCAGCCATTAATCCAAACAATTTAATTTCATCATAGGGCAATGGCTCCCCAGATGCTAACCCTTCCCCCAGGGCGGTTAGTCATTCCGAATTGTTCTAATCACTTATTTGTGGATACCCACAGAAAATCAATAGTTTCCCCTGGCACCCCTGGGGTACCCCCACAAACACTGTGCCATTTCCTTTGACATATCGCCAAAACTTCTGCTCCGAACTGTAATGGACTATCATGAGTGGGACATTAGAACTCATATTTCCCAACTTCAGATATCCATCCCTATCGGTGCGGTATTTCAACACAGTACTATATTAAGCGGGGGTAGACTGGGGTCTATTGAAACTAATCCACTACGAGCAGTAGACACTGCCATGGCGCATTTAACGATACTGTTCAAATTCATTGTAGGCGCTACATATGTTTAAAATGAACAGACACGGGGAGAGGTAAGCCATTTTATTAGACCCCTCTTTTTTTTTTTTTTTTTTTTTTTTTTAATGAATAAGTCCGGAGTCTCTACTGACTTGGAGTGTAAATAAGTTCTTCACCGAGGTTGAGACGGACGAGCTCTATATGCCACGCCCCCCTTTGTAATCGGACTCCCTCCAACTCTATCCTGACTTATTCAGATGTACCTACACATCAGCTGGAGGGGGAGATACCACCTTACAATGTGACTGATGAATCCACGTCTCTCTCTCCTGGATTGTTACTGCAGTCGGTGTGGTCAGGAGCACTTGATATGGACCCTTCCACGCCGGGTCACTCCAGTTCTGCTTTTTACTGACACTCTGCACCAGGATCCAATCTCCAGGTTTTGTCTCTCCGGGTGGCAGCTCCGCTACTGATCTGGGAGGAAGCACATTTCGAATCTCACTTTTGTTAGTCAACATTCTATTCATATACTCTGCCAGAGTTGCCTCTTCTACTTGTGTTCTCTGTAATAAATGTGGTAATTCAAAAGGTTTCCCATGTACTACTTAATAAGGTGACAACCCTATCCCCGCTGTGGCGTTATTCTCATGCTAGTTAATGCCAGCGGCAGACATGCAACCCAGTTCCATTTAGTCTCAGCCATGGCTTTGCGCAGTTTTGCTTTTAAGGTCCCATTAGTCCTTTCTGCCAGTCCTGCTGATTGTGTATGATATGCACAATGTTTTTTTAATTCTATTCCCAATTTTACTCCCAAACGGGCCAGTACTTCATTTCTAAATTCTGGCCCATTATCACTATATAATGCTTTTGGAATCCCCCACCTAGGAATAATTTCCCTACTCAAAACTTTAGCCACTGTAATTGCATCAATAGCTGTGGCTGGGAAGGCCTCTATCCACCTAGAAAAGAGTCATACCAATACCAACACGTAAGTGTATAAAATCCATCATCCATGTATGGAATGGCTCAGCGGGCACAGGAATTGCCCCCATCTGTGGTACTACCCCTCCCCGTGTGTCCTGTGTGTTATATAACTTCATCATGTTGGACATTTCTTTAAAAAAAAATTTTAGTAAAGAAGTGATAGTACTTTGATCTATTAACCCCTTGGTCCCCCCTCTTGGTACATGGCACTGCTCATGCACCAAATCTACAGCAATATGGAACAGGGATTTTGGTAATATAGGCTTACCATTGGGTCCTACCCACCCGTCATCAGTGTGTTGTGTTCCATGTGATGTCCATTGACATTTTTCTTGTGGGGGAGCAGCATCATGCTCTGCTCGCTGCAGGTCACATGAAATTGAGTCTTCAGATTGGTGTAATAGCCCCACAAGAGTGTGTTTGGCTGTCCCTTGCTTCTCTGTCTGCAAAGGCGTCAGCCAAACTGATTGGGTCAACATTTTTTTGATGTGAGCCACCAGCTCTGCTGCTTCTGTAGAGTGAGTAGGTTGCAGAGGGCCACTATCAACACAGCTATCACGAGTACAGACAGCATATCCAACACATAGGTTGCCTTTATCGACTCTTGACGCCGAACCATTAACAAAGTATTCAATATTAGGATTTTATAGTGGGGTGTCCTTAAGTCCAGAACATGCAGTATTATTAGATAGGACTTCTTTTACACAATGGAGAATACATTTTTATTTTTTATTTTTTCCTCTCAATTAATTATGATTAAGCAATCCACCTCAGTCTAGGGTTCTGCTAAAAGCATGGAGGAAATGTACAGTCAGGGCTTATTAGCCCCAACCATTCTTACATTTTCCCACATCATCAGCAGAACCGGGTGGAGTTACTTTAGACCATGTTACAATTTGCAAAAAAAAACAATTTTTTTTTTTTTTATTCTCAAAAATTGCTACATATTTAATATTCAACTAATAGTTTTCACGTTGGGCTCCTAGCACATAAAGGTCCCCTCAGTCAGTACCTTTTATTTGACTGTCCTCTTAATCAAAAATAAATTTTAGAAATGGCAAAGTAATATGTGATCACGTTACTAGTGGACTTTTTCAATTATATGGTAGTCCACCTTTTGAATTTAGTCTTGTGTTAATACTTCTAATTGGATTTCCCCAAATCTATTTTAGAAGGTAAACTTTTAAGCTGAAACCCCACAGTTGAATCCCCAGCTGGCCAGCTCATCACTTATCTTCGGCAGTGCTCTCTGTGTAAAAGTTCCAAGAGGAGTTAGAGACAAACAATGATGAACAATTTTGTTTTAATTCAACTCGTTCTGATCCTTTCCTGTAAAAGTTAAATAACAGATTAAGGTTCTCAGCCTCTCAGTTCCTTTGCCATGAAGACACTCGTTGACAGTTCCGGTTCAAAGTGGAGAAAAGATCTTTAATTGCATTTCTTTGATCAGGAAAGCTTTCAGTCACATTTGTTCATCATCCTTCTGTTCTGACTTCTGTATGTCGACCCTTCACCTATCTGTGCCACTTATCTGCTTTGGTCAATAAGGCTCCATTCGCTCTATTGTTTTGACTCTGGCGCCTTTGTTTAAGAACCCATGCAGTCTCTAATCCCACAATAGTTCACTTGATTTTTTTAATATTAATTTAATATGTATCATTAAATTTCATATTATATTTTATATTTACTGGCACTTTTCTGATCATTTTACCTTAATTTTTTACCTTCAGATAGCAATTGAAATTTTTCAATGCTTGATAGAAAAACCTCTGCATCAACTGAATTTGGCACACAGTCTCATTGTATACAGTGTTAAACAGTACTTTGGCAAATTTTGAACATGCTGTGTTATTCTTGTTTCTACTTTTCCTTCATTTTCTTTACAGAGATATGCTTCTAACACACCAATCTCACACAGCCTAATTATTTACAGAAAACTGCTTAGATTTTCTAGCTCTTTACAATTTTAGAAACACTTGTCCAAGTTTGTATAATTTACATTCAATTGTTACTTCATCTAAATTTCCCTCTGTTTATAGTTGCTGATCGTTTAAGAGGGGTTATCATTTATTTTATCAAGAAATAGGGACTTTTGCTCGGTTTCATAAGGAATAATTATTCTGTTTACTTCTGCTACTTTGTCCTTTTACAACTCCACAGTCATTAAAATGGCTTAACTCCTACAAATTTGCACTGCTAATATACACGTTTTTTTTATAAATTTCACTTTTTACCAATCCTGCAATTACAGTAAGGATTCCATAAAATACTGTAAATATTGGCTAATCAACGGGCACCTTAAATTATTCTTGAATAAATACTAATTTTATTGTAGACCGCTATATGAGCACTTCATGGAATAGAATGACACCTGTATTCAATCTAACAAAGACAGAACTAACAATGCCAGCAATGCAGTTGTTTACAGACACTCACAGAGTTCGGTTCATTCACATTGATTTCCACACACACACACACACACACACACACACACACGCACAATCTGAGCTCAGAGGACATACACACACATACACATACACAAACACACACACATGCACACATACCTCAGTACACTTTCCTCTCTCACATTCATTCACATTGGAAAAGATCCAAGGCTCTAATTTTCTTATGATCCGACACCATTGTTGCTTCAATAACATACAGACAACGCTCTATTTCAACTAAACCCAAATGCCTTTACCCACAATGATTCCCAGAACCATAATGTCAGCGTTCTACACACTCCTCAGTCACAGACCCACAATGATTCCCTGAACCATTATGTCAACTTTCAACAAATTGCCCAGTCTCAGTCAAAGTCCGTCATCATTTGTCCCAGAACAGCAGTCCTTACAACAAGAACAACAACAACAACCCCTTACTGTTCGTCCGTCCCATAATTGGCAATATTAATTCCTCCGTCTCACACAGCAACTAAGCCGCATTCAGTAAGAATTCCGTCACTCATCCTCCACCACAAACTTTGGAGAACCTCCCTCCTGGCCTCACTACACACCCAAAGAGCCTTGCCAGTCGCTCCGGGTTTGAGGACTTTCCCCTTTTACGTGTCTCAAGACGACGTGCACGGTTTTGCATTCGGCGCCGATTCTCTAGGGAGTGCAGGTGAGATATTGGAATTCCGGACGTAGCCCCCAATGTTGTGGGAATTTTAATTTTATATTCCTGGTGTTACCTTCTCAAAAAGAACTCAAACAGAGACAAAGGAGTTAATTTTGAAGCCAAAGTCAGTTTACTTTTTCGGCAGAAAAAGGATCCCCGCCACATGCGAGAACTCTCATTACAGGCAAAAGCAAGGATAACCAACAAGGATTTTGCTGTGGTTTAAGTAAGAGTCCATCTTGACATCCTCCTCCCCCTCGAGCTGATTTACGCATCATGGTATCAACAGGAATGTTGCAGACGCACACAGCCCACGTAAAGCCGGCCCCGGAGTATGCATACATCGTATCATTCGGCATCCCAGGCTCAACTTGTACTGTTTTTCCTGAGAACACATAAACTTGAGAGAGGAAGAGAACATCTTGGCCCTGTCAGGACTGCATGGCTCCAGATAAACTATAAGCAATTACGCATTGTTCAAATTTGTGGAAGCTACAGCTATGAAGGCCTAGGCTAATCAGAAACAGGCAAGAGTACACTACCATAACCAAAGAAAAATTGAGCCAGAGCAAGCAAGGATAAACAATCAATAATAATTGGATGAATCAATATAAAAATGATTCCACAACTAACAATGATTCACCTGTTTTGTGTTAATATTGTGGGGAAAAAAGGATGGTTCTGTGTACCCTATGCTAAAGGAGATAAATTAGTAAGTAGTGAGACACCTTTCCTTAACATTTAAAGAATTTGAATCCACTTATCACGGTTGCCACGTAATTATTTCCGGATCATTTTTTAGGAGTAAGCAACTTTCCCAGGCAAAAAGGAATATCCAGACGCAGCCTAAATATCTCTTGCAGCATCCATGTTGAGGGAGTGGCAGGCACATTGCTGATGAGATGGGAGACTGTGTTCTTCCTCGGTTTCATTTAAGATGTATGTCTGTGACATTTAAGAAGACAGGGGTTCCTCCTCCTCCTCTCTGTCTTGAATGGTTGAGCTTCCGCGAAGATATGAAGCTATTTAAAATTCAAACCATTATCTGTGATTGTAACAGTCACCTCGCCTTTTATCTTGAAATCCCGGTGCACGTCTTCCAACGTCAGCCAAAACATCATGTGTGTGGCACCCTATGATCCTATAACAGGCTAATGCCCTAGAGCAGATGCTTATGATTTACTAGTCTATCCAGTGGACAGTCACCGCAAGGAAGCTCCTGTTTATTTAGAGACCATTCATCTGTTGTGGTGCATACATGGCTCTCTGCGCCCACCATGATCAGGCTATTGAAGGGGTGTTATCAGCGTACATTTCTCCCATACATATAGGCTAGTTGGAGCCCACTAGACGTACCAGTAGGCTCAGGAGGCAGTTATCACCAATTTATATAAGTGACCCAATACAAGTGACACCCATTAACAAAAAGAAACAACAGAAGAAGAACTACAACTATGCACTGCTATGCATTTTCAAGCCAAGAAGCTTGGTAGCTAGGTAAGTTCTTCTGATGTCAGCGGGGTCATTCCATATCAATTCACACATCATAAAAACACACAAAACATTATCCAACGAAATGTACCTATTTACAGGTGTGTGTGTGTGTGTGTGTGTATATATATGCGTGTGTGAGAATTTCAAAAAGTGAAAGATGAAACACATTGGCGCACAAAGGAAAAACAGGAAGCAAGACTGCAGAATCAAAGATGGCCACTGGGACCTCACGGCACGTGAGAGGACAAAGGGAGCAGACAAAGAAAAAATGGCTGACCAGATGGGAAGATTACAAAATTTAGCCTGAGTCCAGAATGAAGCCATTGTGTGGCACACAGTGTGGTTCTTTTATTTGAAGTCTGTGTTTGTGAGTTTGTGTCGTAGAGGGATGCCAGGTGAGAAACGTGAATAATTAGCTTGCATGAAAGACCCTGCGTCAGCGTGAAGTATAGTCACTCCCATCACTTAGCAAAGTGGCTAGCCAATAGCCAAACAATTAAACACATTACGACAATCAGGCTCAAGGAATAACATTAAAGCAAGTCAATAGATGTACATTGATTTCAGTTCAGCAGTTCTGTGCTTAGCCATGTGCACCATTACGCTCTGCTGGCTAGGTATACCCAGTTCAGGATGATGCTACCAGTCTTTTGGAGGGAAAGGCCGCCTTGCTGAATAGCTTGGTTTGCTAGCAAATCCGTTGATGAGCCAGGCAGGAAAAGGCTGACCTTGCATAGCAGTGTTCTAAATGTGCAGTCCGGAGGAAACCTAGTTGCTCCTTTGGGGCTCTGTGGAGTTAGCAGCTTAGCACTAACTTGTTTTGAGCTGCTGTTTGTAAAGTCAGCAGGCAGGCTGCCTGCTCCTGCAGCTGGCACTGTAATAAAATGTCTCAAGCAGGCCCTCGTGTCACTGCCGTAAGAAGAGTTTGGTCTGTGGCTGCGAGTGCAGGCTTCACGACGGATGCAACTTCCGCGCAGAGGTCATGAAATGAGAGCCGGTGAGAGTCTGAGGCAAGTTCGAGATTGAGGGGTCTCATGCCTAGGTCTTGCACGGGAAGACTCCAAAATATTGAATGACTCTTGAGTTCTTATGCGTTTTCCAACATGGCTGCCAACTACGGTTTGCATCAAGTTCCATTGAACAAGCTGTGGCATTACTAGACGCCATCTTGAGGAGCAAGGAGAGACTGTTAGCAAATATTCTTGCTCGTCTCTGCAACACAAAAGGTAGTTTATTCGCTCAAGACGCTTGACTGACCCCGCAATCCTGGACATGAGAGCCAGAGAGAATCGGTGAGACATGCCCCTCGTTTAACATGACCTGATGACATCATGGGTCATATGCCACATTGACTAATGGCAGCTGAAAGCTGGGAGTCGGGGAAATGGAGTTCATTCATGAGCAAATGAGCTACAGCCTATTGGAAATGTCTGGATCACGCGAGTCAGAATCAATCTAGCGCACCCACCACTGGAACCTAATTTGACTGAGAAGTATAATACTGATGATATTAGAATAGCCTAAGCTTTGTCTGCAACTGTGCAGAAATACCATATTCGGTTAAGTCTTCAGAATAGATTTTTTTCAGAATAGATTTATATACAGCACCTTAAACAACAGCCTAATGCTGCCCACATCCCACAGTGATCCCAGTGCACAACTTGTTGAAAAAAACATGCACACACACACACACAAAGAAACAAAGCAGTTATTTGAGTGCTCTTTAAACCAATGGGATGAGTATTCAGTTAGAGAAACTGTTGAAGTTCTGCACCCCTAGTTCAGAAAAAGACCACTTTTACAGTCAATTTCCGTTGGTCTTTCAAAATCATTGTGGGAGCTTGTAACTTATGCATATGTAATGTCAAGGTTATATCTGTTCTTGAAGTCGCACTTAAGCTCCAAGCAAGTCTTTAAAATGAGTCAAAAGGTGGTTTCTTCTCTTAAAATAGCTGTCAAGCACTGCTGTCCATCATGATTTTACACCCCCTTTTGAAAGAACCTAATAACTAAATAATACCAAACTTATCAAATGAACACTTGAACATACATCTGCATGGCAAGAACTCCTTAAAATGACTGAGATCATTTTTGGAGAAAAAATTTTTTTCACATGTTGTCGGCTTTTCTTATTAAAAGCCATGGCGTTGCAGGGGTGGTCCGCTTTACTCACGTTCAATAAACTTTCGGTAGCCACGCTTTAAAAAAATCATAACTTTTATTTTTTAACTTAAATCTACTCCAAATGGTTTGCTAAATTATTAGAACATCCACGAGAAACGAAAAGGTCTTTTATGGCAACGAAAAACTTAAATAACGTGGTCAAAAAACTGTTTTCCACCACCGCCTCTTAACCAAACATTTAGAGTTTTTCAATGCTCCACCGCGCAGTCACCTGACCCATATATCCTCTTGTTACAGACAACACGCCCTCCCGGAAACATGAAAAACAAAACAAAAAAAAAAAAAAAAACAATAATATAAACAATCTTAGCAATATCATAGGCCATAATAAGCAAGTAAACAATTCATTTCCATTGTAAAACTAAGTTACCAAATACAAAAGTAAAGACTTCAATTTAACGGCTGCAACATACCGGCCCCTAATTGTAATACTCAATTACCAATTATCAAACAATTACTAGAAACCGTTATTATACAGTAACAAAAGACACACTTTTTTTTTTTTTTTTTGAACATGTCATAAACATTCTTTGTCCAGAATAGACTTAATAGCAAAAGTCTGTAAGGCTCAAAAACTAGCAAGCCCAAGAGCTTACTAGCATGAAAAGTCTCAAAAAAGGTAAAAAAAAATGTGGGAAAATTTTTTTTCAAGTTTTCAACCTGCCGCATGGCACTGTTGCAATGTCTTGTGTGTGCATGTGTGTGTGTGCCATGTCAGTGTAAGTGTAGAGCTGGGGCAGACTCCAGAACAGGGAACTGTGGAAGCCTCACTCTGCCTCCAACAAAAGACAGAGTTTGGTGACAGGTCGCTCCAAAACTGACGTCTTGGTCCTAAGACGAACACAGCGAACATGTCCTTTGGAGTCCTTCATTGTCTCCATGATTCATCCCTTGAGCCATGAGTTTCTTGGGGAGGTGTCCTCAACCACAAGTACAAGGTCTCCGACAGCGAAGTTTCTGCGGGGCTTGTGCCATTTTTGGCGCTCCTGCATCATAGCAAGATACTCCCTGACCCACCTTTTCCAAAACAGGTCAGAGATGTACTGCACTTGCCTCCAACGTCTACGTATGTACAAGTCCTCCCTTTTGAACAAGCCAGGTGGTAGTGTTGGTTTGCCTTTAAGCTGGAGGATGTGGTTGGGTGTTAGAGCTTCGATGTCATTGGGGTCATCACTGGATGGGGTGATGGGACGATCGTTGAGTATAGCCTCTGCCTCGCACATAGCTGTTTGCAGGGTCTCATCGTCCAAAGTCTGCTGCTTCAGCACTGAGTAGAGAGCTCTCTTGACCTGCTGTATAAGGCGCTCCCATATTCCCCCATGATGAGCTCCATGGGGATGATTAAAGGTCCACTTTATCCCTTCTTGCAAAAGTGCTTTTTGGATCTTGTCCTGGTTGAGCCCCTGAAGGGCCTCTTTTAGCTCCCGATTTGAACCCAGAAAGTTCCGTTATCGGATCTTATTTCCTTTACTTGCCCTCTTCGGCATATGAATCTCCTGAGGGCGTTTATACATGCATCGGTGTCGAGAGCGTGTGCCACCTCTAGGTGGACTGCACGACATGCCAAACAAGTAAATATGACTCCATATCTTTTAACTGTACCCCTACCCGTTTCACATCAAAGGGCCCGAAGTAGTCCATTCCAACATGTGTGAATGGGGGAAGATCTGCCGAGACAAGGTCAATAGGAAGATCCGCCAGCACTTTGTCACCAAAGTTTGCAGATCATGCACTTCCTGATGACTGCTCTGGCTGCTGCATTGGCATGGAGTATCCAATATTTACGACGCAGAGTGGAAAGCATGTGACTTCGCCCACTGTGGCCAATCTTTTCGTGGATATGGCGAAGAATAAGCTGTGAGATGTGGCTGGCTTTGGGCAATATTGCACGGTGCTTTGCTTCCTCTGGAAGAGCTGCTCTGCTCAGCCTCCCACCCACTCTCAAGACACCATCCACTACAACTGGGTCGAGCTTGACTAAGGGACTTGTCCTCCTCACTGTGCCTTTTTCCAACGAAGCCATTTCTTCCTGGAAGCTTTGTCTTTGCACAAAGCAGATGATGGCCTTCTCTGCGTTAGCTATGTCTTCAGTATTGAGCCTTTGCACTGTTAGGCTGGCCTTAAACTGCTGCAGGTGCTTTGCTACAGCGTCACCTTGCTGGCTGGAGGCCTGGTGCTTGGCAATGGCTTTAACTCTTTCCTGGTGCAGTTGAGTAAGCAGCTCTTTATACTTGAGGATCCATCTGACTGCTCTCTTTAAGTCCATCCAGTTGGAGAAGTGACTTAGAAGTGTAGCAGAGGGAGATTCATTGGGCTGTAACACTGCAGCACTGACTGAGACCACATTCCTCACCTCTGGATCATCCAAAGAGATCATGTCAGACTCCTGATCATGTCCAGGCCATTCAGACTGAGGTTTCCTAAGAAACTCAGGGCCATGGATCCAAGTTTTGGACTGAAGAAAGGCATCTGTCTGCAGGCCAGGTGATGCTATGTCTGCAGGATTGAGCTTTGAGCTGATGTAGTTCCATTGTGCGACTTCAGACAATGTCCGTATCATGGAGACTCTGTTCGCGACAAAGGTTTTAAACCTTGCTGTTGTGCTTGCGATGTACTTCAAGACAGATTGGCTATCGGTCCAGTACGCCGACTCGTCCGGCTGAATCTGCAGCTCTGTTTTCAGCATTCGGTCCATACGTACTGCAAGGACTGCGGCTGCCAGCTCCAATCTGGGAATGGTGGTCTGCTTGAGGGGTGCTACCTTTGCTTTGCCCATGATGAAAGCAACATGCACATCATCTCTGCAATTAGCAAGTCTGAGATATGACACTGTTCCAATGCCAACCTCACTAGCATCGCAAAAGTGATGTAGCTGTGCAGATGAAATTTTGCCAAACCCATGGGGTGTGATACATCTGCTCACAGAGAATCCATCCAACAGGACCAGTTGACTCAACCATCTTTGCCATCTGTAAGCATGTTGTCGGAATATTCTCATCCCACCCCAGCTTGGCCTGCACAACTCCTGCAGGATCTGCTTGGCGAATAGCACGACTGGTGCCAAGAACCCTAGGGGGTCATCGATTGAACTTACAACCGACAAAATGCCACGTCTTGTTGTTGCTTGAGGTTTTAGAACTACGCTGAAGGTAAAGGTGTCACACTCGACGTCCCACTGAGTTCCGAGGGCCCTTTCCATGGGAAGTTTATCCCTGTCAAGATTTAATGTCCTGACCTCTTTGGCTCTTTCTTCCTCGGGAATTATGGCAAGGACCGAGCGATGGTTACTTAACCATTTGTTCAGATGGAACCCTCCTTTGCTGCACATCCCTTTGAGGTTCCTATACAGCTGCGCTGCTTGCTCCACAGAACTCACTGACTTAAGACAGTCGTCCACGTAGAAGTTCTGTCTTACGGTGTCCACAACTTCAGCTGGGTATTCGTTCTGGTTGTCTTCTGCCGTCTTCAGCAAGGCGAATGTGGCACAGCTGGGTAAGGATACAGCTCCGAAAACGTGAACCATCATCCTATGCTCCACACATTCTTTAGTGATGTCTCCATCTGGCCACCAGAGAAAGCGCAAGAAATCTACGTCTTCTCTCGCAACCCTCACCTGTTGGAACATGCCTTCAATGTCGGTCATCAGAGCAACAGGACCCAGACGAAATCTTAGCATTACGCCAATAAGCTTATTAGTCAAGTCTGGACCCTGCAGCAATTCTCCATTCAGAGAAGTTCCATGAAACGCGGCTCCACAGTCAAACACCACATGCAATTTCTTTTTGCGTGGGTGGTAGACCCCATGATGCGGTATATACCACTCTTTGCCACTTTCAGTTACCAACTGCTCTTGTGGTACAACCTCAGCATATCCATTTGCCAGAACATCCTGCATAAATGCTTGGTATTCCTCCAGGAATGTTTGGTCTCGTTTGAACCTTTTCAGCAGCAGCTGTGCTCTTTGCAGGGCCATATGCCTGTTGTTGGGCATGGTCACATCTGGTTCGCGAAAAGACAGCTTGAGGTAGTAGTGTCCATCTTTAAGCACTGCTGAGTCTGAGACGATGTTCATGAGCTTCTTGTCCTCCACTGACATTTCTTTTTGTTCGTAATGCTGTTCAGCAAAGTCTTGGTTGTACTGCTGGGATAGGAGCTCTTCCAAATTGGCAATGGCTATCCTATTGACCCGTGCAGGATGACAATTGCACATGTCAGTGTCCTCCTTGTGCCCAAGTGGGCCATTAATTACCCACCCTAAAAGGGTTTTTACAGCAAACGGTCCATTACCTTCGCTGTTAATAACTTTCCACGGCTCCAAGACTCTTGGAGCATTTGCACCAATCAGTAGCCCAATACTTGCGTTGATTGGTTCCAGTTCAACCTCCTTCAGATAAGGCCACTCTCTGAGGTCCTCCTCTGTAGGGATGTTGTCTTTTGTAACAGGGATAGACATTTGGGAGAACACGTCAGGTAACTTCAAAAATGCGCTTCCTTTGAGCGCGGCCACTTCCATTCCATAAATCCTGTAACTGGGCACCGGCTTCTCCTGCCCCATAGTTTTAAGGAGAACTTTCACCTTTTTTCCACTTGTGTTCAGCTCCTTCATCAGCCCCTCTGTACAAAAGGTTGCAGTGCTTCCTGGGTCAAGAAAAGCATAAGTCTGCACAATCTTGGTAGCTTTGCAAAGCTTTATTTGAACTGGCACGATAGACAACTTAAATTCACTATTACGAGCCCCAGTATGGCTGCCAGCATCCAGGGACACAAGGCTTGATGTGACCTTTGCTGCATCTCCAGCTTCTTTTTTGCTGCAATTTTGCTCCACTCTCTCTTTCCTGTCAATGTGCAGTAAGCTTGGGTGGTTTTGATGGCAAATCTGACAAGTCATTGGTTTTTACAGTACTTGCTCATGTGCCCTTTTCCAAAACATCCATGTATATCCCCAAAAAAGGGATCCAGCACAACTCGTGACTGTCTTTCCACAAACCCGACGAGGTCTTAGAGCCTTGTTCGTCTTTTGCTCTTATCTAGAATGTCACAACTGATTGTTCTCCATCTGTCTCGGAGCTTAAAAGGTAACTTGGATATAATTGTCCTCGTGAGATGGTATTTCCAGTTCTTCCATAAAATTCACCTCTTTCATGATATTGAAGCAGCTTCGCAGATACAACGCATAAGACCTCCTCCGCTTTTATTGGAGGCCAATGCAGGACCTTGTCCATGTGTGCTGATGTCAGTTTCATTTCGTTGCCAAAGTGCCATTCAAGTTGCTCCATTGCTTCTCTGAACCCTGTGTCTGGGTCCATGTGGAGAAAACTACGAACCAGTTGGTTGGGTGCTCCCTTTGAGTATTGCTCCAAATAGAACAATTTGTCTTGCACATCATCCACCTTGCGTTCTATGCCTTGCTCAAAGGCCTTAATAAATGATCGGTACTGCAAAGCATCACCGTCAAATGTAGGAATCTCTCTGGCGGGGAGAAGAGCTGCTTGTTGTTGTTTTACAAGCAGTCCAGTTATTTCATTTTGTCTCTTAAATACATCAGTGAGACAATTTTCATCCATCATATTTTTATTTGAAACTGAGGATCCATCCTCATCCTCTTGGTCATAACTCATATGTTTGCTTTTAGCTTTTGCTTTACATGGTGTAACTTGATGGGAAATATTTGGTTGCCGGAAGCTTTGAAGGTTTTGAGATTTTTGAGATGTTACTGGAACTTTGTACTCTGTAGATGTTCCAGTAACCTCGAACTGGTGCATTGGGGTTACAATTTCCGATTTTGGTTGCTTTGATGTTAATGGTTGTAAAGCTTTTAATGCAACACATGTTCTTTAATTATTTAGGGTGGCCGAAATCCCATCCACTAACATGAAGGGGGCGGGTTTATAACCTACTGCAGCCAGCCACTAGAGGGGGATCAAGATATTTCCCCTCACTTTTACGGAGCTGTTAGTTCATCCATCTTGGTACAGTCAGTGGTCCCAAATGGCAACAGAAAAGCCAGTCAGAGATCAAATGAACACATTTGTTCATCATAATATGTAATTTTGGGGAGGCAGAAAATGTTATATGGTCCTCATGATATACAGCAGTGGTTCTCAAACGTGGTCCTGGTGCCACACTCTGTGTGCTGTTTTTTGTTCCAACCACAATTGCAATCTTAGGATTTAAACAAGCTGTTGATTTCTCTTAATTAGGTGCATTTATGTTTACAGCAGTTCTTTATCCTCTTCAGCCACATTTGACAAATCTATACATGCCATAAATAAAGAAAATTCATATCCAAAATGAGATATATTAGAAACTAATAAAAATAACTGCAGAGGGAAACCAAACATTTAATCAACGTGAACAATCAATAGGTTCTTCATTGGTGAAACTGTTGACAAATGGTTGCAAAAACTAACAATTTATTTGGCATACAATATAGGCATGGGCAACGCTCTGCATAAACTCTAATGGAATGCATAACAGCTGAACTGGGGCGGTAAACAAGCCTCAGAAAACATAAAAAAATGATGTAAATACCATTTTCATACAAAAAGAACACCATGGTTTGATTAAAAGCAACCTTTTCAATAGGATACCCGCATTTCATACATGAACTCTCTGACATTACGCCAATAACGCGATTTGAACAGAGCTATTATTCGCCCGTTGGATGAATGCGTGACCTCAATTTGCGCTGTGTTTACAAACTGTCAAGTGCACGGCGTGGCAAAAATATCCATTTTGGAGGTAGATTTCAAATAGCCCGCGATGACGTGATATCCCAGCTACAGCCATCTAATTTGAGAAATTACGAGTCTGTTAGTCCAGTCTAGACCTCCAGGGATGTGAAATTAGTTCGACAGAAGTTGTTGAAGTTAAATCACGAAGTTCGCCGTGACTTCTTCTCAACAATAGCAAGAAAGATGAGTGTATTTTTACTGTAAACCTACATAGTTAGTTGACAGAATATCCTGTGACCCTATTTGTGAAGTTTCAGTAAAACAGACCAAGGAATAAACCAGCGCCAGGCGTTCAAAACCTACCAGTGTTCTGACAAATTTTGCTACCTATGCCACCTCGCGAACACCGGTCACAAGATTCATTCACTTATACCCTTCAATTCGAGACTGCGAGGATGGAAATCTGAATAATCAATTAGGAAAAATTCTCGGCTCTCGGTAATTCTGTATATCGTTTAAACATTTTGTTAATCGGATTATGAAAGAAGACTGAAAATAAGCGCCCGCTTTTTGTTTGGGAGTAAAAGCGCGTATTTAAAGGAGAATAACATTGTATATTGATTCAGCATTGAACTCTGCATAAGTGGAACTGTTTTAATATTTGTTGATGACATTGCTTCGCTTCCTGGAAGCAAGCACGCGCAAATCTGCTGTCCTGTGAGCATTTCAGGTTCGATATACTGAGTAATAACGCCATGAAACCTAAACTGGCCCATCATTCTGCCGAATAGTCTTACTAAACTAGTTAATCGTCTGATTGCTAATCAAGCAAAGGGGAGGTTTCTGCCTCGCCAACCTAACCTCCGACTGCACGTCACTGTGTTTTACTATTAATTATTCACAGTAGCTCATTGAAATTATCATGGGAGGAGGGTATATGGACATTATAAAAACAGTGTAAAGTTTTTTTTTTTTTTTTAAATCACCACGGGTTATTGAAGGGGAACGTTTAAGTAGCAGTGGGAGGGCAAACAACTGCCGGCATCAGCGACTTCACTGCATTTTATACAGTAATGGGCGAGTAGCGTTAATGTTTGCCCTCCCACCGATAATTTTGACATTTTGCAGGCCATTGATCCAAAAAAAAAACTCACAGGCAACCCATTCATACCATTTTTTAATATCAATGCAAAACCCTAATGTTTGTTGAACATAATTGGGTGAAATTCAAAGCATTTTCCATTAAAAAGGGCCTAGGGGGCGCTGCTGTACTTCAGAAAAGGGGTTGATGACTTTAGCATCAATTATTTCTGTAAGGGTACCCTGATGGATAATTTGGCCAGGTTTATTTCTGAGTAGACTGCATTTTCGAAAATGCCCTCAGGCTTCACCCCCCAATTTTCACAATGGGTTTTGTTGATAAATGCCGAAATCAGCCATTTTTGGGACCCTGTGGCTCTGAGACCCTTTCCTGTAAAGGCGTTGGACTTGTGGCAAACTCTTCGTCTGTGCCTTCTGTACTTACCTGCAAAAAATCATTAGAAAATAATAAAAACTTTTTTCTCAGCAACTCAAGAAATGTTGTCATTTTATTCATTTGTATTGCCCATGCCTATACAATAGAGTCACACCTGTCTTGTGTCATGTTTATTTTATTAAATTCAGGCAAATTATTTTGAAAGACCTCAAAAAACCTGTGTTCAGCCATCTAATTTGGAGCTTGCTGATTTTCCCAGAGTCTAATCTGATCTGTTCAAAAATGTTTTTACCTGAAAATCCTCACAGTATAGAAAATTAAGCATAAGATATTCAGGAGTCTTTATTCTTCATGGCACAATGGGTATATTCATCAATATGTGGCTTCAGATGGTTAATAACTGCTCTAAACATGGAATGCAGCTAATTAAGACAAACTAACAGGTTGTTGAAATCCTAACATTGCAATTGTGGTTGGAACAAAAACCAGCACACACAGTGGGGAGCCGGGACAGAGCTTGAGAACCACTGGTATACAGTATATCATTGTAACTCCTGGTCCAAGTCAGGGAGGAAAAAAGAATATTGGAGAAACACGTCAGGCACAGCAGGCCTTCACTGTAAGAGGTGCTTCTGACGTTTTGTCCACCCCTTGGATTTTTAACCCTTTGATGCATACGCCTCACATACCTGAGGATTTTTTAATCCCCCCTCCAAGCTTTCACAAGGCATCCACCCCTGGATGGATGAACACCCCCTAATGACCAAGGGGTCATTCCGTGCCAACTCAACCAGAGCCCCCACATCAAAATTTTGATTTTAATGAAACTTTGCACATTTCAAGAGATATGCATTGGCAGTACTGAGGTCAAATATTTCAGCTCAATTATTGCTAGTTCCTGAAATTTACCCTATTTTAGGGAAGGGGGGTCAATTTTAACAAAATCGCCTTAATTTTGGAGGGAGTTTGAGGGCCTCAGATATGGATTTTCAGAGCTGACAGACCCACAAGTTTCATTTTTCATCAGGAAAGTTGCTGAACTCCTGGCTTAAACTACTTTTCTTTACTCAGTATGTTTAGTCTACCTGTACTGTGGCCTGGAAAAAGCAAAAAACACCAATCATACTAATTTTTTCAAAATTAAATGCATTTATAATTCTGTAACTAATTAAGACCGAGCCCTGAGACTTGGTATGCAAACTGTCGGTCAACTTTCTGAAGACCACAAAATATACCTCAAAATATTGAGATATATACCCACTATAATGACCCAAAATATGCACTTTTCATTCTGAAGCCAACTTCCAAGGTCATTAAAACATTTAATACAACCATTGTGACTTTGATATTTTTTGTGGTCTTCAGAAAGTTGACCCAGAGTTTGCATACCAAGTCTCGGGGCTCTATCTTAATCAGTTACAGAATAAAAAAATACATTAAATTTTGAAAAAATCTGTATGATTGGTGTTTTTTGCTTTTTCCAGGCCACAGTACAGGTAAACTCAACATACTGAGTAAAGAAAAGTAGCTTAAGCCAAGAGGTCAGCAACTTTTCTGATGACAAAATAAAACTCATGGGTCTGTTTGCTCTGCAAATGCATATCTCAGGCCTTCAAACTTACTCCAAAATTACGGCGATTTCCTAAAAACTGACCCCCCTCCCTAAAAGAAGCTATTATTTCACCGTTTCACACCAGATATATAAATCTTCCACTGTGGGGAATATAATAAAAATTATTTTTTGGTGGGAAAGTTCCCAAAATTTGGTTGATTTGATAGAGAATGACCCCAAGGAGAAAGGTCTCATTCATGAAAGGGTTAAGCCTTTGTAATTTTCCTCACTGTTAAATAATATTTTCAGCACTGATGTCACCTGCCGTTCTCCTAACAAGTAGAAAGTGAAAACACAAACCATTTATTCATACTAACGGGCAATTTGGAGTCTCCAATGAGCCCAGCATGCATGTCTTAGGAATATGGGAGGAAACTGGAGTGCCCAGAGAACACTGAGAGAACACACAAACTCCACACAGAAAGGACCCAGGCCTAGATTCAAACCCGCAACCTTCTGTCTGTGAGGTATCGGCACCACCCACTGAGCCACTGTGCTGCCTAATTAGAAGCCTTTTTGTCTGTATGAACTCTGGGGTGGACATTTATCATAAAAACACATCGCACAATTGTCACAATTATAAGGCTCATCCGCAAGTATAAATTTGATTATGGTGTAGTCAATCACTTTTCAGACTGAATTGCTTCCCACAGTGATCACATTTATGGTTTTTCACCAGAAATGTTTTCTCTGGTGATTATTCCAATGTTCTTTCCAAGCGAAAACACTCCTCGCTCTGATCACAGTTGTGGGGCTTTTCACGGGCGTGAATTTGCTCATGGCATTGTAAATGGCTTTTTTTACTGAAACTCTTCCCGCAATGGCTCATCACCGGTGTGTTTTCTCTGGTGTTCATTGAATTGAGATTCATAAGAAAAACACATGTCACAGTGGTCACAATCATAAGGCTTTTCACCAGTATGAAGTTGATTATGGTAAAGTAAATTCCTTTTCAGACTGAATCGCTTCCCACAGTAATCACAACTGTAGGGCTTTTCAGCGGCATGTTTTCTCTGGTGATCATTTAAATTATATTTCCGGGTAAAAGATTTCTCACACTGATCACATTTGTAGGGCTTCTCGACTGCATGTATCTGTTCATGACGTTGCAAACTGCTTTTGTTACTGAAACTCTTCCCACACAAGACACATATGTAGGGCTCATCACTGGCATGTTCTCTCTGATGGTCATATAAATGAGATTTCCAAGCAAAAGACTTCTCACACTGATCACAGTTGTAGGGCTTCTCACGTGTGTGAATTTGTTCATGACGTTGTAAATGGTTTTTTTTACCAAAACACTTCCCACAATGTTCACATATAAAAGGCTTATCACCGGTATGTTTTCTCTGATGGTCATTCAAATTATGTTTCCAAAGAAAAGACTTCTCACACTGATCACATTTGTAGGGCTTGTCACCTGTATGAATTTGTTCATGGCGTTGTAACTGCCTTTTGTAACTGAAACACTTCTCACACTGCTTACATTCGTAGGGCTTTTCACTAGCATGTATTCTCTGGTGGTCATTTAAATCACATTTCCTCGCAAAAGACTTCTCACATTGTTCACATTTGTAGGGTTTTTCTCCAGTATGAATTGCCAGGTGGTAAATTAAATGAGATTTTCTAAAAAAACACCTCCCACATGAATAGCATTGGTGGGGCTTTTCTCTTTCAAGGATTCCCACATCATGGATTAAATCAGACCGATTTTCCCCTGAATTCTTGCCATCTGGACTGGGCTCTCCTACGCAGTGATACAGTTCAGCCTCTCCTTTTTCATCAACACCAGCTCCATTTAATACAGTATTCATGAAATCGCTCCCTGATACTTCACTGGATTCAAGCATGTCTTCATCAGATTTGATGTAAACACACTTAATGTCTGGCAAGATACTGACGAGTTCAGTCTTAATATAGTCTCCATCGACAGTTTCAGTTTTGATTTGGTCAGGATACAGATGGGTAGCATAGGCCAGATCTGTAAAGTCTAGGCTCTCTGTCTTAAGAACCCCAGAGCTGATGGGGCACAGATCAGTTTCGGTTTTTATCAGTGGTGCTTCTGTGTAATGTAAATCACTGACCCTGCTGTTTGCAGTAACACACTCTGGCTCCAGTGTGTTCAGTCCTGCTGTAGTACATTTTGTCTCTGACTCTGCCATGTGGACAGACTCCAGTCCATGTAGTTCCTCCTTTTTCTCTCTGATCCTGTGCTGCTCGGGGAGCTCTGGTAGGGTCGTCTCAGTGTCCTGTCTCAGACGGACTCCTGCCTGCATCATTCTGCTGATCAAATGTGTTCAAAAGTGCAGCTCCTGTAAGGAAGCAGTGGAAGGGATTTTAGCCATGAAATGGTGTAACAGCACAAGAAACTTTCCCTGTACGTCTCAGATGCTGCTAACAATATGATCTTTGGCATTATTATCCCTCCGACATCTATCTGACCATCTATTCGTTCGTCTGGATAAGTGAGGACAAGTTTTCTAAGAAATTACTCAACTAAATTAAAGAAAGTTTGTGTATGGGACTCGCGGGGCTGCCCCCTGAAAGACGATGTTTCGAATCCTCGCTTGATGTATGGCTGCTAGCAAAATTGTCCCATCGCCATTTTTTATATCATCATACGAGAGTCATCTCACTTAGGGAGCATTTAAAGCAGAGTGCAGATATCAGGAATTGTTTTTGTAGTCATCTCATTTCAACAGAAATGTAATCGCTGGCTGAACCTCTGCCCGACATCGATGCTGGTAATATTTATGTTTGTGTTGGTTCCTGCCTAGCAGCTAGCGATGTTGGCTAGCTTGTCACTGGAGTTTACTACACTTTGTGCCAAAGGAATGCAAGTTTTCCAAGTTTAATTTTGTTGACAAGCTGTTCTGTGTCCATTAGCATGCCCCAACATTCCTGTATGTTATTGCCTGGTTTGGCAGCTTCGTGAAAAACAATGACAATCCAAGAGCAGACTGTAGATTCCTGTCAGTGTTACGAAAGATTGCAATGTTGGCTGTAACTTCATTGATGTCATCCCCGCCTTGCGGAGATCTGCTTCGATGCTGAAAGTTAGCCATCTAATAGTTCCTTCTTATTCTGGCAAGCAAATAAATATATTGTAAAGGCAATCTCACGCTGAGTAAGCCTTGAAAGTATGCAGCCTTGCAAACCTACCTCTGCTAATTTGTGTTAAATTACACTTTCCAATGCGCAATGTAGCCTATATATTGAAGCAAATAAGTGACATATTTCAATTTAAACAGCCAATAAATTCTTAATATTGAAATATTGTAACGTTTTTGTGCTTTGTGCACAGTGCAGATGCACAGAGGACAGGAAGCTGAGGACTGGACTCAAGTGCAAGGATGGACTTCGTAGCATTTATTAAGCCAACTGCATGGCAGATGGCACAAACGTAGAAATGTAAAACAATAAGGAACTTAGGTTCCTAAAAATAAACACTATGAGTAATACAAAGTCTGGGCTATGGCTTCAGGAACATTGTATTTCAAATAGGAAACGAAAAAGGAAGCAAGGTTCCTGAAACAATAATGTGAAGGAAAAAATACAAACAGCACAAGTTTCTAGGTTTTAGTATAAATTTGCAAATTTGGAGAATAAGCCTATACAAGACTTCTATGTCAAACAGGCATGTGATTACACAGACTTAACAATATCCTTGTCTTCATTAGAATAAAGTCTCAAATTAGCTAGCTATTTTGCGGTTTTTAAAATTAGCCCGATGTCAAATTAGCTGGCTATATTGCAGTGAAGATGCAAATAGCCTGCCAATTTGATTGGGAATTTTTTCCGATAAATCTTGGTCTAGATTGCAAAATAGCCAGCTAATTTGAGAATTGGTCTGCTATTTTGTTGCATCTTCATTAGACCAAAATTGAACCACGCACTCTATCTGGAAATGATGCAAAGTGTGCATGCATCAACTATGGGCTAATTTCCAGAGCGGAGGGCTTTCAGGCTAATTGAGACACAAATTCATACTATCGGGCTAATTTCCCTAACTAGGCATGGGCAACGCTCTGCATAAACTCTAATGGAATGCGTAACAGCTGAACTGGGGCGGTAAACAAGCCTCAGAAAACGTATAAAAAAAATGATGTAAATACCATTTTCATACAAAAAGAACACCATGGTTTGATTAAACGCAACCTTTTCAATAGGATTCCCGCATTTCATACATGAACTCTGCGTATTACAGCCAATAACGCGATTTGAACAGAGCTATTATTCGCCCGTTGGATGAATGCGTGACCTCAATGTGCGCCGTGTTTACAAACTGTCAAGTGCACGGCGTGGCAAAAATATCCATTTTGGAGGTAGATTTCAAATAGCCCGCGATGACGTGATATCCCAGCTACGGCCCTGATTGACTTACAGCCATCTAATTTGAGAAATTACGAGTCTATTCGTCCAAGCTAGACCTCCAGGGGATGTGAAATAAGTTCGACAGAAGTTGTTGAAGTTCGTCGCGAGTTCGCCGTGACTTTTTCTCAACAATAGCAAGAAAGGTGAGTGTATTTTTACTGTAACCTACATGGTTAGTTGACAGAATATCCTGTGACCCTATTTGTGAAGTTTCAGTAAAATATACCAAGGATTAAACCAGCGCTAGGTGTTCAAAACCAACCAGTGTTCTGACAAATTTTGCTAGCTATCAAAATATGCCACCTCGCGAACACCGGTCACAAGATTCATTCACTTATACCCTTCAATTCGAGACTGCGAGGATGGAAATCTGATAATCAATTACGAAAAATTCTCGGCTCTCGGTAATTCTGTATATCGTTTAAACATTTTGTTAGTCGGATTATGAAAGAAGACTGAAAATAAGCGCCCGCTTTTTGTTTGAGTGTAAAAGCGCGTATTTAAAGGAGAATACATTGTATATTGATTGAGCATTGAACTCTGCATAAGTGGAACTGTTTTAATATTTGTTGATGACATTGCTTCGGCTTCCTGGAAGCAAATGCGCAAAAATCTGCTGTCTAGTGAGCATTTCAGGTTCGATGTACTGAGTAATAACGCCATGAAAATTTAAACTGGCCCGTCATTCTGCGAATAGTCTTACTAAACTAGTTAATCGTCTGATTGCTAATCAAGCAAGGGGAGGTTTCTGCCTCACCAACCTAACCTCCGACTGCACGTCACTGTGTTTTACTATGAATTATTCACAGTAGCTCATTGAAACTATCATGGGAGGAGGGTATATGGACATTGCAAAAAACAGTGCAAAGGCTTTTTTTTTTTTTTAATCATCACCACGGGTTATTGAAGGGGGAACGTTTAAGTAGCAGTGGGAGGGCAAACAACTGCCGGCATCAGCGACTTCACTGCATTTTATATAGTAATGGACGAGTAGCGTTAATGTTTGCCCTCCCACCGATAATTTTGACATTTTTGCAGGCCATTGATCCAAAAAAAACTTCACAGGCAACCCATTCATACCATTTTTCAATATCAATGCAAAACCTAATGTTTGAACATAATTGGGTGAAATTCAATGCATTTTCCATTAAAAAGGGCCTAGGGGGCGCTGCTGTACTTCAGAAAAGGGGTTGATGACTTTAGCATCAATTATTTCTGTTCGGGTACCCTAATGGATAATTTGGCCAGGTTTATTTCTGAGTAGACTGCATTTTCGAATATGCCCTCAGGCGTCACCCCCCAATTTTTGCAATGGGTTTTGTTGATAAATGCCGAAATCAGCCATTTTTGGGACCCTGTGGCTCTGAGACCCTTTCCTGTAAAGGCGTTGGACTTGTGGCAAACTCGTCGTCTGTGTCTTCTGTACTTACCTGCAAAAAATCATTAGAAAATAATGAAAACTTTTTTCTCAGCAACTCAAGAAATGTTGTCATTTTATTCATTTGTATTGCCCATGCCTACCCTAACCACAAAATAGCATGCTAGTTTAAGTTCTTTCTGATGAAGGCAAACCTAGTGAGACTGAAGGACGTTCAGTCTTAAATGCACCCTGCTACCACCCAGTGGTAATGAGAAACAGGTGTGGATGATGGAGCGTGATCTGGGATTTAGTAGACCGTTGAGCTGGATGGCTGGAGACATGTCCTCACAAATATAAAGACCATTGAATTCATAGCGTTGAGATATTTTACTCTGAAAACCACCCATCTGAATTTATCTGCTCTGAATTCATGCCTTTGAAATTAAAATATGAACTGTTTTACATACAATTTCAAAGGCTGAAATTTAATGCTTCTTTTTTGCAATGTTGTCAAATTCAGATCCAAAAATTCAAGCTTTAGTATATTGAAAAAAAATAGTGGCAAAGCCACTGCGCCCGCTTGGCCAAACGTGGCCAAAATGGAATGCCCCCTATTGGCCAAAGTATCGGTCCGATAGGGCTGAAAATGGAAGCTGGTCTAGACCTTATGACGCTATACACATATGAAGTATGAAAAGGATTGGTGAAAAACTGAAGACGCTAGATTGCAGACAAGCCAAAAGTTTACGCACGCACGCAAGCACAGACGCACGACAGACCACCACTAAAGACCCCGAGCATAGCATAAGCCCCTTGGGCATTTTGGCCAAGTGGGCTAAAAATTTGAGCATCTTAGCTCGTAATAAAAGGGAGCAAGAGCTGTTTGACGTTTCGCAGAAAAAGCCGCCTGGTGGCCAAACCAACAATCGCAGCATGACCAAAATCGAAGTGGAGCTAGATCTTGGGCCCATATACATGCATATAAAATAGGGAAAAGGATCTGTTGAGAACTGAGGGCGCTATGGCGCTGAAACGAAATCGGCACATTTTATGACCTTTGACCTATATAACACTTAAAATTAGGTCAAATCAAAAACCCATTAGATATATGATGAACCCTTGGCAGAACAACCAACAGTAAAAAGTTGAGCATCTTCGCTAGTAGAATAAGGGAGCTAGAGCTGCTTAAAATTTTGCAGAAAAAGCCACCTGGTGGCCAAACCAAGAATGGCAGCACACCCAAAATTGAACTCAGGCTAGATCTTGGGCCCATATATATGCACATAAAATAGGAAAAGGATCCGTTGAGAAATGAGGGTGCTATGGCACTGAAACAAAATCGGCACATTTTTGACCTTTGACCTATATAACCTTTAAAGTGAGGTCAAATCAAAAACCCATGACATATATGATGAACCCTTGGAGGAACAACCTACAGGAGGAATTTGAGCATCTTAGCTTGTAGAATAAGGGAGCTAGCGCTGTTTGAAGTTTTGCAGTAAAAGCCGCCTAGTGGCCAAACCAAGAACGGCAGCACACCCAAAATGGAACTCTTGCTAGATCTTGGGCCCATATACATGCCAATGAAATAGGAAAAGGATCAGTTGAGAACTGAGGGCACTATGGCGCTGAAACAAAATTGGCACATTATATGACCTTTGACCTATATAACCTTTAAAATTAGCTCAAATCAAAAACCCATTAGATATATGACGAACCCTTGGCTGAACAACCTACAGTAGAAATTTGAGCACCTTAGCTCCTAGAATAAGGGAGCTAGAGCTGTATGAAGTTTTACAGAAAAAGCCGCCTGGTGGCCAAACCAAGAATGGCAGCACACCCAAAATCGAACTCGGGCGAGATCTTGGGCCCATATACATGTATATGAAATATGAAAAGGATCCGTGGAAAACTGAAAGCTGTATCATGCTGAAACGACAATCGTGGACGCACTAATGCACGCACATACGCACGCACGCACAACAGACCACCACTAATGCCTGTTATGGCCCCAATTTGTTATGACGCCACGGACAGCAAGGGATGACAGACAAAATTTTAAAACTTCAACAGATTTAATCACACAAACACTTTGAACTACTCTACAATCTACTCTACTGACCAAGATTGAAATTAAAAAAAAAAATGAGATATTTACAGTCCCTTGGTAATTGAGATGGGCTGCTATGTTGTGATGTCCTGGGACAGGAAAATGCTCCAACACAGGCAAAAATCCACAAAAAGCTTCACAGGTCTTGAAAAGAGTGACAGGTCTGGTCAAATGTATCCTTCCACAACTTCTCCTTGCAATTTCTCCTACTACCTCTCACTCTCTCAGTTTTTCTCCTTATATACTCTTTTCCAGCCCCCTCCCATTCTCTGGGACATTCCCCTCTGAGGCATGCCCAGGACATGCCCCCAACCTAGCTCCAGACTGGGCTTAACAAAAAAAAATGTCAATACTGCCATCTAGTGGCTATTTTTTTTTTTTTTTTTTCCCACATTACATGCCCTAATCACAGCATAAGCCCCTTGGGCCTGTCGGCCAAGCGGGCTAAAAAAATTGGTGGCTCAAATTCAATTGGTCAAATTCATACTGGAAAATTCAAGTTGGAAAAAAAAAACCTTACTCAAATTACTACATTACTCAAATTCTATTGGTCAAATTCGGATAGTAAAAGTCATATTAAAAATTTTCTGATAAAAACATCCGAGCTACTCAGGACAAGATGGGCAATCGACCCTGAATGGAATCGAACCGACTTCTGGCCTATCAGAGCACGGTCTGTCAGAGATATGATCCAAAAAAAGCGGCTTGGAATTCAAATTTGCCCGTCGCATGTTAGTAAGGCCACCAGTATCTTTGACCGAGCCAGTCTGCAAAATGGAAGTCGTTGGATTTTCCCGTTCTTTTCTCAGAAGGGAAATGTATAAATTTTGGGGCGAAAAGAATGAACCATATAGCAATGGTATCAACAGGCATAACAGCGGAAAATGTTCGGACAGCAGTCAAGATAGAAGGGAAAAATGGCGAGCAGGAGTGGTGTAACATATTTCACTCCTCTTAATAAGCAAATGTATTTTAGAGTTTCTCTCCATGTGAAACAAGGATCCTTTTCAGTGGTTTTCTATGGTTGAGAAGAACTTTTGTTCGAAAGTAGACCTATTGCGTTGTCTCTTTGCAAGGTAAAGCGGTCAAAATATTCTTTATACACCGTAGGCCTACACTTTAACTGATATTGATCTTTTAGGTTGGTGATTTTGGGTGGTTAAAATCCAATTTTGCTGCTGGCCCACCAACAGAGAAACTCTTCGGATTCTATTACATTACTAGCTTCCGATCCTGGGGGGCGTTCCGATCATGGGTAATACACTGACTATGGATAAGTAATTCATACACACTCACGAAAAAAAGAAAAACCATCCGAACTAACCTTTTAACACTAGAACGGCCGACAATGCAGTACCTCCTAGAACGGCCGTGAGGTCATTTTGACCTCCCACCACTGCGGGCCTTATGATTGCAAATAAGAAGTCTGTTACTGGAACAGTTGTTAATTATTTTAAAATAGCATGTAAAAATAAATGAAAAAAAATCTATTTTTATTAATTTTGCCACATTAGGCTTTATTTTATTTTTGTAATAAAACAATGTAAATTCATTTCTGTATTGTTTCATGAGTGTATCATTAGACAATGGAAAAAAATACAATTTGATGAAGCTGCCAAACATAAAAAAGACCATTGCACATAAACATTGAACATTAAAATAACAATACACCTGTGCTCTCATAAAAAATGAACATGAACACAGAGCACATGAGAGAGAGCCTTGGTCACAATGTTTGGGAACCACAACCTGCTCCTCTGCACTGTTTTGATGCGCAGGCTACTCGCAACCAGCACAAACACTGAACACCTTGATGGTGCACTGATCACACACAAGTAACCGGCACTTGATGCAGGATTTACCGTTATGTTTTTATTGCAGTGAATTTTCACTGTACACTGCCCTCTCTTGTCTTGAGGCTGCTCTGCCTCTGAGAGGCAGCAGCACAGACTCGGCTGCCTGTTTCATCTGCATGTGATCGCTGCGGAGGCCCTCGCACAGCTGTAGAAGGAAATTGCGTTGAGTTATTTCCTCCATTGTGCATCGTTTATATACGCATCTGCACACTATTCAAACCGTAACAAAATGCATTGCTAGGCAAGCAAGATGCAGTTAACTGCCTTGCATAGCTGTCAGTGTATGAATGTGTTGTATAAATGGGCATATGTGAGGTATTGGGTTACTGTCAAGTGCTTTGAGCTGTCTGTCTGACTAGCTATAAAGTCAGCCTAGCCAGGCTGACTATATAGCCTGGCTATACAGCCGGGCTATATGGTCCATTTACAGTTTTTTGCATTAGGAGTAATGGAGGTCAAAATGACCTTGTGGCCGTTCTAAGTAAAATCTGTTTTTTTTCTTCTCTTTTATTCCAGAATCCCCATAACTCACAAGTTGATGAATAACACCATTTCAGGAAAAGTCACTGACTTGGAGACATAGGGTTGTTATTAAAACAGAGTTATGTGCAGTTTAATAGGCGAGAGAGGTCAAAATGACCTCACGGCCGTTCTAGTGTTAAGGTGCGAGCTAGTTAAACTAATTGCTTCTTAGTTTCGGTATGCATAATTTTTCGAGCGAAATGGGAGCGAAATATGTGGACAAATAAATGTGAGCCGCCGTCACCAGGGCCCCCTTAACCTCACGTTAGGCCCCGGGGCTGAGAGGTTTTGTAGGCCTCCCCATCTGTCCGATTTATAATGCCTCCCCCCCCATCCGTCCGATCCACAGAGTGTCATTATAAAACAAAAGTGTATATGTAGGTCGTCTATGTCATAAAATGCGTAAGTTTCTTTCGGGACATACAACAGTGATTTTTCCCTCTTTGAGTCAGAAAACACGATCATACTAGCCTGCTTTACATGCAGGCTTTTTTTCATTCTGATTGAAATCATTCTGATTGAAGATTTCAGGTCAACTGTTTACATGAGACAGATCTATTCCGATCTGGTGTTTATACGGGCCACCTTATTTAATCAGAACAGACGTCTTACAGCTGAGTGACATGCGCAGATTGATGAAAAAAAGTATTCGATTTCGTTATTGCGCTGTTTATGCTTATACAATAGTAGGTGTTCTATCAATTTCTGCCACCTATCAAGATATGCTGCCTCGCGGTTCTGCGCATGCACAAACCCACGATCTTGGGCTCTATTTCTTCCCTCACATCTTAAATATCATAAAATATCTTACAAATTGAGTTTTTTTTTTTTCCCCCAGTGCGCTTTTAGACCTATAGGCAAATAATTGCATGTACAAGCTGGCTTTTCCAGAAAATGCCGAAATCGGACGACAACGGCATGCGGCATGTTACCTTTAAAAAAAAAAAGAAAAAATATACAACTCATTTTACCATCTGCGTAAGTTATAATGAGCATACAAATAACAAAGTTGCCACTGTTGGTTGATTTATATTGTAATATTAAAGGCTAAAACAAAGCCTTTAGGATCACCCTGCATTGATAGCATTTTTTTAAACAAGGCAGCACAATTTGTCAGAACTCCGGTCTTCAGAGTTTTCCAGCAGTTCTAATTTGTTTGACGTTGCGGTCTATCCCGGCTTCGTGTTTTCGAGTTTTTCGTGGACTTTTTTTTTTTTTAACCGTTCACTATTGTTTTTACTACCATCTAAGTATGCAAAAATGTTCCATTCTTCGAGAGTTTTTATTAAAATCAACCACTCCGCGTTGACCCGTTCTGAATTCTGCGCTTGAAAGCCACCTTATTTGCAAGTGAAGAAACGTCACTCTGCGCATTCACCTCAAGACAGAGCGAGCGCAGACAGAACGCAGCCAGACAACTTCCCTTTTCACCGTTTACATGATACAATTTTGCTTTTAATCGGTTTGGGAAAAGGAATATTCTACCCCTCTGCAACCGAATGAAATTCCATTCGGTTTCGCCCTGTTTATTCTGAATGACGTGTTTATATGGAGCATTTTTATTCGGTTTGGCCTTATAAATCGATTCTAATCGGAATATTAGGCTGTTACTAACATATCACTGAGCCTGCTTGAGCATAAACACAAAAGGTATTTTTTATAACAACCACACACAGCAATTTATGGTGATGGTGAAATTCAATTTGTATTTATTTAGCGCCAAATCAATTCAATTTTCTTCAAGTTATCCCAAGGAACTTTACACAAACAGACCATTCTCATTCAATTTAAAGAGCCAACAATAACCGTTTAACCGTAATATTCCGTTTGTCATTCCGATTGAAAGAATCTTTCGTACATGTAGACACTCATTCCTCTTTAAGTTCATTCCGTTTTTTCTGCGCATGCTTGCTACCTTTCCTTTCCGGTATTCTACCTCCCTTCTGCTCCATAACAGACGAATGATAATAATTAAAATGATGTGGTCATACTGCTGCTTCAAAAATAAAAGCAAAATCAGTCCGAAAAAGGCACTGCTAACGTCATTCATGTTGTCGCAATTAGGAACGAAGACAAGCCTAATATTTTTCTTCCGGCAGGCTAAACAGAAACACGTATACACGTATCTGACCCGCTCCCTATTCAATCAGAAGCCTTCCCAGCACCAAACCTTACGGGAAAGCGATTAAATGCGTCTTCCATGCAAACCCCCATTCGGAATGACTATTTCCCATGTAAACTCGCAGGACATAAAATTCATTCCGAATGGTTTCATTCGGATGAATACATTTCGAATGAAAAGTCGTCATATAACCGCGGCAGTTACTTTTTCAGCTCATCATTTCCCCGAAATGATAGGCCCCTAAACTCGATAGGCCCCTGGGCTTCAGCCCAGGTAAGCCCGTGCATTAAAGCGGCCATGGCTGTCACTGAGCTCACACTGAGGCTTTATGACAGATGGATGATTACATGCATTTCGCGATTCGCGCCTCTTAGGACAACCCGTCGAATATCACCAGTCTTGGCGAGCTAAATCCATCAATCCACTGCCAAGTAGCCTATATTAAATGTATTTATTTATTTAGTCAATAGCAGGGACTTGCCTAACAATTAAACGATGACAAGGTTGGTTTCCATCATGTACGTAGTTAATGACATACAGTTCATTCTGATCAGCAAAACCCCGTATTTTCGGTAACCTTTCTCCGACCTCTTGCAGCACTCCAGGTGCAGCGTCCCGTCATATTAACGAATTTTTAATGCGCGTCTTCAAATTTTTGAGCTCACTCACTTTGAGACTGCACCCAATAACGCGATGAAATCAACATGGTTTCAAGTACCAGATTGCCTAGAGTCCTCTTGTCGCAACACTGTGTGTAAAAACTCTGACCTGTAGTAGCAGGTAAATTTAGCTGGTAGAAGCGTCAGAAATAGGCTACTGTAAATACCCAAAATAAACCTCCTAATAAATACAAAACGAACGCAAAAATACATTCTTACCTATTTTCATTATCCTCCCAGATAAATTTTATTGGTGAATGAGTATTCCAGTTTCAAATGATCCCTGGCGAAAGTTTCAGTGAAAACATTTGCGAATAGCTAATGGTAATAAGACTGGTAAATCACTCTCTGATGAAAAGAAGAAATCTGACATCGGCTCATCTCCGAGCGCGTAATTCCCTTTTCTCCCAAGACTTAACAAGCTTCTTATCTGCGGGCGTTAGCTGGCTGAAAAGGGAATTTTCTCACGATTCCTCGATAAAACATCAACAGAGACTAAAGGCTGACTGTTATGCTACACATACGCTCACAAATATGTATAACTGCCGGCTTCCGTTTTCCGGGTTCAGGAATTCCTGCTCTGCGGTCCATGAAGCCAAATCGAGGAGGCCGCCATGTTGGCTGGACAGCTTCTTATTCTGCGGTCATCACTGACCTCCTAAAATAATTTCAGATTCAAAACCAAACGTTATTTGCCAAGCATGTTCAATGAATAGGATCTGACTCGCTAAATAGGTTGCTAGCCCATATTTGTGGAAATATCAAGAATCAGATGAACCAAACTGCTGAGTTTCATTTTGCTTCCTGTCATACAGTTGAGCTTCGAAACACTGGAGCGGACACGCCATTGGCCGATTGCGGTAAAAGTGGAAGACGCACCGCGCGGCTGCCATCTTAGGAAGGTAGCTAATCGTGCCGAGCTCCAAGAAAACAAAAAACATTGACTGGGTTTGCATCTCGATTCTAAATCTGCATTTTCATTAAAAATTTGTTGATTGCTACATCGCAAAATACATGCTTACATACATCCAGAGTAGACCTAATAGTTTTCATCCCCTGTGCAGAATTTCTTTTATTTTATTCATTTAATTAATTAATTAATTAATTTTGCGGAATTATGAATAATCAAAAGCTTCGTGGAAAACGGATCAGTTCAAAAACTGACAGTAATAATCTACCCTAAAAACATTCACTCCTTGTTGACTTTGGTGTAAGAGGTAAATTAACACTTAAGTGCGGTATTCACTGACAATTTTGTACCCATCCCCAGACAGAAACCGAAAACTGGATAAGCATGTATTTGGGCTGGAATTTTAAATTTATGCAAAAATAGCAAACTATTTTGGCATAAATTTAGGTCCTACAGAAAACAAATCAAGAATGCTCTTTCTTTTTGCACATTTCTTGAGGGTCTTTTTCCACAATAATTGACATTGTATTGCTAAACCTTACGCCTGCCGATGACGGTCAGTTGTTCAGGGGCATGTTTCCCAAAAGCGTAGTTGCTAACTAAGTTAGCAACTTACATAGTTCGTCCATGCGCAGTCAATGGGCCCAACTATGCAAGTTAGCATCTGTGATTTTGGGAAACGCACCCCAGGTCAGTCCAAGCTTATTATCTATGCTGTAGCTGAATTCCTATCAGTGGATTTTGAACTTGAATTCTTCGTGATATGAATTCATATGAGAAAAACTGCTAACTGGAATCCACTTTAAAGTTAGTCATATTAGAGGTGTAATAAAACATGAACTGAAGGCGATTCACACCAGTATTAGTACAAAGGTACATAATGTATGGAAAATACAGTTTAAAATGCACTACCATACCATTAATATTTACAAACAATATATACATCATGGTGGTATATCCTGCATATAGACTGCAGTGGATCTTCAGATTGTGATGACGGATAGCGGAATTTTAAAATATGGCTGAAGGGCAATCCTGCAGTCAGAACGAAGGCGCTTCAAAAGTAAACCTTCCGAGGCTGATTATTATTATACTTGTTCAATATTTTCATTTATTTTTAAAGCAAACAAATAAAATTAAAATTAAAGGATATTCACAGACAACACAAAAAGAAAAATGAAAGAAAAAGTAGAAAAAAATCTTTCCCTGGTGACAAACCCAAGATCTACATGCTAGGAAATATGTGTCAGCCAGCACTTCATCCAAAAGAAAAAAATGCCGTTTCATCTAAAGTTTTGTCTGTGTTGCATCAGATGAATCAACACCACACTGTTTTGAATCTCAACTGTTGTCCCTGTATGACAGTAAAACTGCCCACTTTCCTGCTTCTGACTTATGGGACAGTAAGGGGGCCATAAGACCAAGGTCTCTATCTTACAACCAGCGCAGAAGGGCGCAAAAACGTAACCCAAGTGTCTTTGCTATTTTGTGACCGACGAAAATACCAATTTCCCGTCCAGCATCCTCACTGCATAAATAGCCAATTCATTTGGGCCAAATTGAGCGCCCATTGGCATGCTGGTCATAAAATGACGTGTGGTCAGGCGCATTGCTATCTTGAGACCAAAAAAAGCAATCGCGCAATAGACCAACAAAAACCTGGTCTAAAGTCAATGGTCAGTTTTTAACTGCTCATTTCAGGGCGCATAGTCAGATAGCATTATGCATCTTTGCTGAGTGCACAACCCATGTACACTCTGCTTGTTATACAACCCCAATTCCGAAATAGTTGGGACAAAGTGTAAATTGTGAATAAAATCAAAACGCAATGACTTTCAAATCACACCAGCCAGTATTTTATTCACAATAGAACAGAGATGACAAAGTAAATTTTGAAACTGAGAAATTACACAATTTTATCCACAAAATGAGCTCATTTCAAATTTTATGGCTGCTGCAGGTCTCAAAGAAGTTGGGACAGGGGCCTGTTTACCATGGTATAGCATCCCCTTGTCTTTTTAACACAGAGTGGAGGCGTCTGGGCATTGAGGACACAAGTTTCATGAGTTTGATCCCGCTCTTGTTCAATATAGGCTTCCAGCTGCTGGAGAGTTTTGGGTCCCCTTTGACAGACTTTTTGTTTAATTATGCACCAAATGTTCTCAATCGGTGAAAGATCAGGACTGCAGGCAGGCCAGTTCAGCACACGGACTCTTCTACTACGAAGGCCTCGTGATCAGGAGTCGAGAAAACTTCAGAGGTCTCCGAGCGGGCTCCCTCCGAATATGTGAGTGCGACACACAGATGGAGCAGACCCCTGTGATACCCCCGATTTAGCTAAATTTTAGAAATGCGCTGTTGCTAGAAAAATTTGTTTGGAGCCCTGTGAATATGTGACTGAAGCCTTAACAAGATGTGACAATGTGCAAGTACAATAGATGAAACTCCAGGGTTTCAAGTGTGTGAATGAAATGTGGGGGCAGATTCAATGGGGTTATATTTGATGCACGGGGTCAGTTCATTCTAAAGGTGTGAAAGGAAGTAGAAAAAGCAGACTCCACAGCGGAGGACTAGATCTATTTACGAGAGAAAGCGAAAAGGATAGAATTCATAATATGTACAAAAATGAGTTAAGAGTAATGAGGCTAGATTTTGTAAAATGCCAAAGGTAAAAATAGAGCTGAGGGTTGCTAAAAGACTGAAAGGCAAACTGGGGAAGATGTTAAAATGTGTTTTCCCAACACTGTGTTATTAGCATTGGCATTACATCGTGATGCGGTAAGCGTGTAGGACGTACACTGGAGTAAAGGCTGCTGAAACAGGGCTTTGTTATCCAACCAAAATTAAAAACAATCACTTCAAGCAGCAACCATAATTTCTAAAATTATCAAACAGCTTTGCTAATTGCAACCTCAGAAGCAACCTTGAGGAACCGAGGTGTACATTTCTTTCAAAAACAAATTTGCCATGTGAATGGAATGAAAATTGTAATGCATGCGCAACAGGATTTAAACTATTTTTTACAAATGATACAAGCGAAGCCATAAAGATTAGAAAGAGAGTTTAAACATTGGTATATTTACATCCACAGAGGTAAATGTTTTTATTGCTAATTAACACATGAAATTGAAAAGTACAATGAGAAACAAGATCCTTAACCCATATCGTAGCTGAAATATGCTCTCGTAGGGTCATCTTGACTGTTCCAGCCAATGTACACATTACAGCCTCTTCTTGGGAAGAAAAGTAAGTGAAAGGACCATTACCATCAAACTCATAACCATGTGTGCAATGCACATTACCATGTTTCTTCAAAGGGAACAGAAAACAGTTTTCAAGTGGTCTTCCAAACAAGTTACAGCAGGGCCAAATTTATCATCATAATACATCAGCCTTGGGCCAACAAGGAGGTTCTCTTCTCAAAATAACAAACCATCATTCATGAAAATAGGCCTGTTTCGCAGTTATTGTTCAATTTTCTCCGACTGCCTGGTTAAACTGACAGGCAAAACCTCAGGGGAAGTTTCCACAGTACAACAAATTCAGCGGAATTCATTACTTGGGCTCATCACTTATATGTACCATCAACATACCAAGTGAATGAAAATAGGACCAAGGGTCCTGTAGCTTACCAGCAAGCAGTCTTACAGCGATGATACAAGTTCTGAAAATTTCATGTGAAGTTTGACATTGGAATTAATGAAAATCAACGTCAAGGTCACTAAATAAAAGTTCATATACATTTATAAGACCTTCTGTCATACAATCCTAAGCTCTGAAGCAGTTTTGGTGATACAAGTCATTGAAATATGTCAATATATATTCAATATGTCAATTGTGAACTTTAAAGGTCACAGAATGTCAAGTTGTGGTCAGCAAATGGACTTCATATATGACTTTAAACAAAGTAAATGTCATCCAAACCTTGGCTCAATCTGTGACCATTTTGGTGATACAAGTCATTGTAATTTCACTGTCGAGTTTGACCCTCAAAGGTCACTGACAGTCAAGTTGAATGTCACCAAATGAAAGTTCTTATGTGACTTCCTAGAAGTCAGTAACACAAACCTGGGCTCCATCTGTGACCATTTTAGTGATACAAGTCATTGAATTTTCACTAGGTCACATTTGACCTTTGAAGGTCAATATGAAGGTCACCAAATGAAAGTTCATACATGACTTCCTATATGTCTCTAATACAAACCTAGACTCCATCTGTGACCGATTTGGCAATACAAGTCATTGTAATTGTATTATATCAAGTTTGACCTTCAAATGTCACCAACAGTCAAGTTGAATGTCACCAAATGAAAGTTCATATGTGACTTCCTAGAAATCAGTAACACAAACCTAGGCTCCATCTGTGACCTTTTCAGTGACAGAAGTCATTGAATTTTCTCTTAGTCAAGTTTGACCTTCGAAGGTCAATATGAAGGTCACCATGTGAAAGTTCATACATGACTTCCTATATGTCTCCAATACAAACCTACACTCAATCTGTAACGATTTTGCTGATATACGTCATTGAAATTTCACTGTATAGTTTGGCCATTGAAGGTCACTGAAGGTCAAGTTCAAGGCCACCCAATGAAAGTTCATACATGACTTCCTATATGCCCAGAATACAAACCTAACCTCGATCTCTAATAGTTTAGGTGATAGAAGTCATTGAAATTTCACTATGTGAAGTTTGACCTTCAAAGGGCACCAAAGGTCAATTTCAAGGTCACCAAATGAAAGTTCATGAATGACTTCCTATAAATCTCCAATACAAACTGAAACTATCTGTAACCATTTTGCTGACATAAGTCATTGAAATTTCATTACGAAGTTTGGGCATTCAAGGTCACTTAAGGTCAAGTTCAGTGTCACCAAATAAAACTTCGTACATGACTTCCTAGAAGCCCACAATACAAACCTAAGCTCTATCTGTAATCGTTTTGGTGATAGAGTCATTGAAAGTTCACTATGCGAAGTTTGACCTTCGAAGGTCACTGAAGGTTAAGTTCAAGCACCAAATGAAACTTCATACATGGCTGCATATAAGTGTTTAATGCACATATGTTCCCAATCTTCAATATTTTCAAGCCTAGAAGCCTTTGAAAATTTTAACATTTTGCTTGACCTCAAGTTTGACCTTTCAAGGTCATCTGAGGTCAATTTCAACACAGCCAAAATATAGGTCATATATAACTTCCTATATGTCTCTAATACAAACTTAATCTCTATCTGCAACCATTTAGCTTCCAGGCGATTTGGCCCATTCTCCATAAGACCCAATGTTAAAGTACAGCGCCCCCACTAGACCCACTTCTGTCGATTCAATCAAAATGGCACTCGCACTGTACATAAAGTGTATCAAGGTGAGTTGATTACCAGATTTAGAAAAAAAAAGTTATCGGACAGTTTTTGAGAAATAATTTTTTGAAATTTCGAGTCATATCTTTTCACATTGTTAATATATTCCCTGACCTCGAGTTTGACCTTTCAAGGTCATCTGTGGTCAAATTTAATATTGCCAAAATATAGGTCATATATGACTTCCCATATGTCGATAATACAAACTTAATCTCTATCTGCAACCATTTGGCCTCCACAGGCCATCTTGCATATTCATTAAGTACAGCGCCCCCAATAGACCCACTCCAGTCAATTCAATCAAAATGGCGCTCGTACTGTACATTGATGGTACCAAGGGAAGTTGATTGCCTGATTTAGAAATAAATTTATCACGCAGCTTTTGAGAAATAATTTTTTTTAAATTTCTCAGTCCTATCTTTAACATTGGGGCCAAAATTTCAACGGCCCATAAAACCGACAAAAATGATTCAATCAAAAATCCGAGAAAAACGTCTGGAGACATGGTCTAGGAGTATGTTATTGCGAATTTACACGAAAATTCATCAAGCCAAAAAAAAGATAAAAAATGTTCCGGACAATGGACAATAGCTTATCAGCCCATAGGGCCGGTAAGCTAAAAACAATTGGTGCACTCAGTGCATTTGAGGATTTTTCACTTTTTTTATTTTATTATTTTTATTATTTTTTTTTTTTATATTTCACCTGTATGAACTTTCTGGTGGCGATTTAAATGAGATTTTGCCCCAAAGCACTTTCCACACTGACATCTGAAAGGCTTCAGACCTGTATGGACTCTCTGATGTACATTTAAAGCATGTTTTGTTATTTAACACTTCACACACTGGTAACATTTGTGAGGCTTTTCACCCATATGAATTACCTGGTGGTGCTTTAAAAAAGATCTGGTGACAAATTCTTTCTCACATTGAGAACATTTGTAGGGCTTTTCACCTGTATGAACTGCCTGGTGGCCATTTAAACCCCTCCTAGTGGAAAAGGTTTGTCCACAATAGCTGCATTTGTAAGGCTTTCCCCCGTGTGAATTCTCTGGTGGCGATTTAAGTAAGATTTGAAGACAAAATCCCTCCCACACCAAGAACATTTGTGAGGCTTGTCACCCAAATGAACTCTCATGTGGGCATATAAAGAAGTTCTGTAGGAAAGGTACCGTCCACAGAGCTCACATTTGTAAGGCTTTTCCTTTGTATGAGTTCTCTGGTGGCGATTTACACCAGAAACGGTGGAAAACTCCCTACCACACTTAGAACATCTGTAAGGCTTTTCACCTGTATGAATTCGCTGGTGGGGAATTAAGTGAGCTTTATGCCTAGAACACTTTCCACACTCCACACATTGTTTTGGTGCCTGAACTGCCGGAATTTCACCGTTACTTTTATGAAGTGGACTGTTCTGAGTGAAACTCAAAAGGCTCGTGTCTTTTCCTGAATTAACTACCTTGTGCACAGTTCTCAGATTCCTCCTCTGGCGAAGTAAAGGCTTGTTCTTCCTGTTTATACCTTCATGGACATTTCTGGTCTGATTATTCTGAAATTGATGACTGTAATCCCCACAGTAGGTCGGCAGATCACCAGTGTCTTCAGTTTTATAGTTTGACTCTCCAGCAGATTTCCATGGCTCAGTCGGTTCTTTAAGACCACCACCAGTTTCAGTCTTAACAGTACTCATGAGGTCATTCGCTATAGTTACACCAGATTCATATTTCACTTGAACAGATTTCATATAAACACACTGAATATACTGCAGGTCACTGATTTGTTCTGCTTTAATATATCCTCCATCATCAGTCTTCGTTCTGATTTGGTCAGGATGCAGATGTCTTCCATATCCCAGCACTACACTGTCAAGGCTCTCTGTCTTAATACGATCCCCAGAGTGTGTGGAGCTCAGATCAGTTTCTGTTTTAATCAGTGATGAGTGTGTGGGGTGTACATCACTGACCCTGCTGTTTGCAGTAACACACTCTGGCTCCAGTGTGTTGAGTCCTGGTGCAGTACATTTTGTCACTGACTCTGCCATGTGGACAGACTCCAGTCCATGTAGTTCCTCTTCTTTCTCTCTGATCCTGTGCTGCTCGGGGAGCTCTGGTAGGGTCGTCTCAGTGTCCTGTCTCAGACAGACTCCTGCCTGTGAGCATAAGTGCAGGTCCTGGAGGGGAAACAGGTGAAGGGATTATAAATCTGGTCTTATAACAGTGTCTGTAACATTCTTTACACTGCACAGTCCTCCAGACATCAGAATGACCACAGGCAGCGCTCTCTCATTGTGAGGTCAGGGACACTTCCTTCTCATTTTGGTGATATAAAGCCTCGGCCAAATATTGGCTTACTTACATATTGCTAATGCAAATTGAGTACACTGGATGAGATAGTTGTGAAATATGTAATATGTATGCATATTCACCAAACTCAATCCTGGAGTGTCATTCTGTCCACTGGTTTTCACAACACAACTGCAATCCCAGAATTTTAATGAGTAGCTAATTTTGCTTAATTACTTTAGTCATGGTTATTTGGATTACTTACCCTTTTGAGGAAGATTATATTGAGCGCTTAGAACCAGATGGGGTTATGTCCAAAATCCTACCATAGCCACATAGCCACTTCTAGTTCTAAGCCCTCGATATCAGAAATAGCTATGCATGCCCTGAAGAGCACCATATTCAAACTGCACCAAATGACTAATGATTTTCTCTAGCAAAAAGAGGAAAAATGGGTGACTTTTGAAAACTGAAGAATCAACTGGCTTATAATTATTCAAATTGTGGACACATGGTCACTAAAACTAACCATTCGTTAGGAAATTAAGAATTCAAAGACAAAGTAGTTTACAGTGAGTGACACCTATTGGGATTATTTTTGTGTTTGGTTTTAAGAAACACACGAGGAAAGAACACCTGCATTCGGAATTAGAAGCTTATGGATTCATCACAGTCCTGGAATTTGATCAGTCAAACTCCCACTTGTTTTGAGCCATTCTGTCAACTTAAATTGATTAATACCCCCCTCCCCCCCATTCTGTAATTGTTGTCTTGTCTTTTTTTAATCGGTTCTTGATTATGGTGACCTTTTATACATGCATGCATCTCTGCACATTGCTTGCAAAAGTTAGTGTTTATCACTGTGCATTGAGATTTGTGATCAATCGTAAAGCCCTTACTCACCATTTTACTCTTTATTCTAGGGCTGGGTGGCCATCTTTGATCATGCGTCGGCTGAGTCATTGGTATTTATTTATAAAGCTATTTTAGGTAAACTCTCTTCTTATATTTGTTTCTTGATTGCACTGAGATCTGACTGTAGTTATAGTTTGAGATCTAAAGATGTGATTTTATTGTTTGTCCCAAGTACACAGACCAATTTAGGAATAAAAGCTTTTAAGTGCTCTGATCCCCTCACCTGCAATAACCTTCAAAAAGATTTGAAACTAAGGGAATTAGTTTCCGTGTCTGAATTTAAATTTCTTATTAGTACAATGGTGAATAAATCGGTTGGTACTTATTAATGCCCATAGTTATTGGGCTGGGCCGAGCAGTGGCCAGGCCCCTATAAACGTGAATGTCGCTGAGTGAGTGAGTGAGTGCCTGAGTGATCAAGTTCAACAATTGGCTGGCCGGCAGGGAAGAAGTTCAGCGATTGGTCGGCCGGCGGGGAAGAACTTCAACGATTGGTTGGCCGGCGATTGGCTGGCTGGCTGTCCAGCGATTGGTCGGCCGGCAGGGAAGAACTTCAACGATTGGCTGGCTGGCTGGTCATGGAATTGAACGCCACACACATTTATGCTTGTGAGTATCCCGTCCTACGTTAAACATCCAGTGTTTCCCACAGCGGAGGGAAACACAGTTTTTCCCACAGCGGTTTTCCACAGTTGTTGAGCGGAGGAGGGGGATGATTCCCATTTTGTTGAGCGGGGGGGTTATTATTTTCATTTTGTTTGGGGGGGGGGGTATTATTCTCATTTTGTTGAGTGGGGGATGATTCTCATTTTGTTAGCGGGGAGGGGGGATTGCGCAAATTCCGCGTCTTCCGGTACCTTCCCTATTTTTCCGTTTTTTCTTTTTTTTTAAAGTGCGCATGTACTCTCAACACGCGGCAGTTGCGCATATTGAGACTATGGCAGGTGAAATTACACTATGGCGGGTCGCCATAGTCTCGTCAATGTGTGGGAAACACTGACATCCTTCAGTCCAACATGGAAACTAACTTACATGATGTTAGAAAAAGTTGATATATACTGTTACACAGACTATAGCTGGACTATTTATGTACACTAAAGTGGCGCCGGCACTATTATGTTTCAGTATTTCAAAGAATACCAGTATGATGCCCCGACTGGTTTCCAAATTACCTTCTACCCTTGTGCGTTCATGAGTTGGTTCGCTTGAACGGAAGCGGTTGCGGTGGCCACTTTAATTGTAGCCTATATAACAGCGACTGTAACCGACACCAATGAAAACATTACATTTAAGAAAATATTAAGTGTAAAAGATCGCGCCAAGCTGGATTCGACACCCCGTCACTGAGATAGCTACTTCTTCACTATCTTGTTGTACTACGGCAATGTAATATGACCAGTAGCCTACTTGAATCTAGTCTAGCAACAGGCTGCAATAATCAGACAAATACACTGTTAAATTAAAACACTTTTATGTACATATAGAATGTTCACAATGTGCAATTTTTGACGCCAGTGAATATCTGTTGGTGGTATTGGTCGTCATTTCACAAAAATTTATGCATACTTTTTTCTAATGGACAGCAAAAGGTGGATTAAATATTAATATAGCAGATGCACATGCTGCCCTTGCCCTAGCTAGCATCCAGGTTGTTTAAAAAGTTCTATTCGATTTTGTTGCATTACGAGCACAATCCGACCATTATTAGGCTAATCTTCTTTCACGCTAGATTGGTTCAGTTTGTTTCAGTCCTCCATGCTTGTTTTCTCTGGTACCGCTTGCGATTTCCATAGAGATAGAGGAATGTTACACATCGTACCTATCTAGCGTGAGAGAATCATAACAATGGTCGGAATGTGTTTTTCAATTTCCCTTTTCAATCTACAAACCCGTCGACAGTTAACAAGCTCGGAGGACAGTATCGGTTGCGAGATTGAATAGGGAAATTAAAAACACGTTCCGACCATTGTTAAGATTCTTTCACGATAGATTGGTCCAATGTGTTACATTCCCCCATCTCCCTTTTGAATTTCGCAGCCGGTACCAGGATTATTTCCTTAATCTTCCTATACGAGAGAAATCTGGTACAATGAAGGGACTTGGGATACAATATCATACAGAGGTGTACATGTACTTCATTACATCACTTTAGTTTTTTTTTTTTTTGAGGATGTGTACTTCACTTGAGTTTTTTTTTTTTTTTCGGGACTTTTACTTTTACTGCACTACATTTAAAAGATAAAAAGTCTACTTTCACACCATTACTTTCACACTGGCCACTTCGTTACAAATTAAAATATGAATGTAATTCATCATTTAAGGATTATCTGGATTTGGCGTGTTCGAGAAGAACAACGGCGCTCGGCAGGGTATCTTTGTGCAGATGTGTCCGCCAGCGGACATGGAGCTGCAAATCTGTGCGCGGTTACAATATTCTATCAGTAGATGGCACACCAGGATCAGTTACTGAATATTCACAAGCAAGCTGAGCTCGCGGTTTAGAATATGGACGAGTTTACTCCAATCCCTGTTTTTCAGGAGTTATCTGAATAAAACTCCTCAGCCAAGCCTAATGTGCAAACTGCTCAATATACTAGACCATGGTGTCTATCCAACAGTTAAAACAAAATTATCTCTTGCAACAGAAATAATCGTTGTCCTCTGTAGCAACCACTTCAGCTACAGAGAGCCAATGGTATCCCAATTAGTAGTAAAGAAAATCAGTTTTCTGAAGCAAAAATTCGACATGGTATTGATACGATGTAATTCCACTATTATTTATAGGAAATTATGGTGGTTTTTAAACCGCCAGTAAACTATTCAAATGTATAGCATGCTTTTCATATGTTTTCCTTACTCAAGACCCCCTCCACCCCCCACCTCCCACTCCCTCACATACTCACTCCCTCACTCACGTACTCTCACTCACACTCTCACTCTTGCACACTCTCACACGGTCACTCTCCCCACCCACTTTGTAAATAATTTATCCAGTTCATTACTAAACTTGCACTTCATATAATTGCGTGAGCTTTGCCTCACTTACCACCCTTTTCTAGGGCCCAAATTCTCATACAGCACTTGGCGGCCCAGCCATACACTAGGTTGCACCTAGTCTTGTTTGTTAACTATGTTAACTTAACAGTTGAATATCTTTTCACAACCATCGGTGCTTGAAGTTGTCTACATCTAAGTGTGCACATTGTATGTTTTCTTGTTAGTGTCATGTTGTCTGCAACACCTTATGCTGCCATTTTAGCCAGATCTCCCTTGAAAAAGAGATCACTAATCTCAATGGGACTCCCTGGTAAAACATGGGTTAAATAAAATAAAAATAAATATCATGTCTGTTACAAAACTTACATGAAAGCACCGTTTGAATTTGAAGTGGATTTGCTGATTAATGTCAATGAATGTTGGCTAGCCTACCTCCTGATGCCGCCTCTTTTTATACGCAGACCTGGGCGCCCTTTCTATGTTCTCCATGGTTTTTGGAGAAATACTGCTGCTGCCAGTGCTGGAGCTGTAATCGAACAGTGTTGGAAAGGCATCGGACTTCAAATGAATGTTCATCCCGATTACTCTGCACAGTTCTGGGTCCCGCAAATAGGCATCCTGCTTGAAATGCAGCGAGCACAATCGAGATGTTTTGGAAGGTCGCCATGACTCGGCACGTCGGCATTTCGCGATCCAAACTTTCCGTCGAGCCACGTCCTTCGTCTCGGATGGAAAACGGAAAAAATGCACACCATCCGAGGCCTTGTGTACAGTAGAATCACTAGAGCAATTTGGTGCCACACAATAAACCATAGCCACGCAGACAGGGTGATGATTGTTTACATACAATACTTGGTTTCCTTGCAATTCAATGGCTATGCGTCTCAATGGCCGATTCCAATAACACGCATGACATCATGTCCAGGAGAAATTACCGAAGCTCTCCAATTGTTTTGCGGACGTTGCTGAATGAAAAAGTCGTCTGCAGGAGGTTTTTGGGCAAAATATTCCATGTTAGGATGAGGGTCTGTACAGAAAATAAAAAAAAAATAATTTTATGTTTGTTCATATCAAACCAACATTCCGAACCATAAATGGGTAAATGTTTGCTGGACCTTTGCATGTGCCCTTTAAATATCATTAATATTTGAAAACAATTTTTTTATAGCACCTTTTGACCTGTTAGCATGTACTTGCATGTACTCATTGGCGTTGCTTGGAAACTGAAACCATAAGGAAACTAGCCTGTAATGGCATGCACCATGTTATCTTAAAACAGCCGTCGCTTTCTCGGTATGACGCGTGCACGAGTTATTGTAATATAACTATTTTCAAAGTTGCTCATCTAAACAGATTCACATGGGTATTTTTATCAATATGGGCACGATTAATGAAATGCAGAGTCCGAGTCCCTTATTTTTGAAAGAATCCCACAGGGTTAGTTTTTCACCTATTAAACTATAGGTGTGTGTCCTTAATAATTAAAAATAAAGAATCATGGGTGTATTTTCATTCTTTCCATCATTTCTGGGGTCAATCAAGTGGATTTTGGGGCATTTTGGGAGTGTCCCAAGTCTGGATGACATTTTTGAAACTCGTAATACTTCAATGATTTCAATTTCCTTTGGTTGGAAACTGTATGCATACATTTAAAGACACTGTGAGATAAATGTCCTAAGCAAAAAAAAAATCAAAGCTGGTGGTTTTCCAAGAAAAATCACAGGAGACTGAAGCTGAAATCACAGTATATGGCCCATGCGAACAGAACCATTATGTGACCCCCGTAGCGGCCATGTGGACTTTTTTCAAAATGGCTCTATGATTAATTCAATATTTCTCAAAATTTTGGTATCCTATGGTGAGTATACTTTTTAAACTCCACTCCGTTACCTTCATTAAAATCCATGGTAACGGTGGGACAAATTTTTAATCATGCTTTTGATAATACTTGGGCAAAACCCTCCATGGTATGGTAGGAAGCATCAAAAGTTACTGCACTGGCGCATGGAAAATTCCACTTTTCTAAAAACTTTCAACTCCATAACCACAACTCCGTTACCAATATTGGTTCTGGAGGTGAGTAAAATGGTACTGGTAAATGGTAATAGTTTATCAGTTTCAATCAGAGGCACTGAAAGGGGTGATATTCACTCAGTTTCAGAACTCTGGTATATCACAGTGTACCAGGAGAGCGCCTCACTTGAAAAAGTAACGGAGTTGAGTGGATCCGAGGACACGGCAAAATTAAAATGGCCTGCCCAAAAAAAATCTGCCTTGTTTAAGCTCTGCCTCGTGGTTTTTTGAGTACCTTAGGGGCAACCCTACCCCTGGAGGGAAAAAAGAATCAGAATTAGGCAACTTTTTTTTTTTTTTTTTAAATGACATCCAAAAAGCGCCCGTAATGAGAAAAATACCCACATAGCAATATTAAGGGGAAAACAAAGACCCAGCATTCGATTAGCGCTATGTAAACGTTTCTCGAAACGCAGTGGATATTTTGCCGTGAACCGGTTATACATCTCTACGGCTATTTGGCAGTGACTTCCGGTACACATGCGCAGTTGTATTAATTTTGGACTTGCTCACAGAAATCAACGGATAATAGTGAATAGTTGTGACTTCGCCATTTAGTTCGCTAGCTCGCATTTACATACATGAAATATTGCTGGCTAAGTCGGCATAAAGGCTCTCTTATTAGCTTGCTGACGTTATATTTCATGCACTTAAGTCAATATGAAATATGTATAGCCATTATTACGCGAACTAAGCTGGAGTCGCACCGCGAACATTTAGCTCGCTAGCTGGTATTAATATGCACCGAATATAAAGGTTGCCAGCTAACATTGACTAAGAAACCAACAAACTAGCTCGCACGCTTGGCTAGCAAGCTAGTTCGCTTGCTCAGCTACCTATTTGCGGTGCATATAAATCAATAAAAAACAGTGAATCGCAATTATTTCGCATTAGCAGCGTAGCTAGGTCAGTTATGCATTGACGAGGCTGCGATGGGTTTCCCGAAATCACCGATGATAACTTACTTAGTTGGACCCATTGACTGTGAATGGACCAACTAGCCTATGTAAGTTGCTAACGTAGTTACCAACTACGCTTTTGGGAAACGCACCCCTGATTTGTTGTTCGCAAGCTACCGAGTTCTTACACTAACGTTGGCCAAACATACTCCATAGATTTATGTGTTTCAAGTCCAAAAATATTACAACTGCGCATGTGTACCGGAGGTCACGGCCAAATAGCCGAAGTAATGTAAAACCGGTTCACGGCAAAATATCCACTGCCTTCTCGAAAGGGCAGCACAATTCGGTGGAGCTGCACGCGGAGTTTCATGAATGGAACGAATGCCGATTTGTAACGACCAGTACGGTCAAAAAAAACGAGATGACGAAAATGGAAGACTTACTCCGCTTGGATGACGAATGCATTACTCAGCTAAAATCAAGCATTTGCTGAGCTGGATGCAACGTAATCCAAGTTTACAAATTCGACGTTGATGCAGTCCGCTTTCCGTAATGCATTGACACTAGACAGTCAGACCAACCAGTTGGGCTGGAATCTTCTTCTTCTTCTTTCTTTAGGTTTATGGTGGTCAGAACTTCTGTCTTTCATTGGTGCATGCCGCCACCAACTGTACTAAATTACGTGCTGTATTTTAATTACGTGCTTTACTTAAAAAAAACTCAATCCTATCACATGTCCTTCTCTCCTTAAAATATTTCACCAAGCTTTCTGTGTCTCGTTACTTTTCCAACGTCTGACCGCCACCGAATCCTCTTTCCAAAATTCTCTGTATGTTTTCCCTCTTGACATCTACTACGTATGCCCAAAATTTCTGTTGCTGCATCTACCACCATCTTTATTCTCTCCGTTTTACTTTCTATCTCGCAAGCACAGTTTAAGAACATTGAAATGAAAGTTAAAAAAATTTCTGCTCATCCAAATTTCATCTTCCTCAAACTCCTTTTGTTTCTTATCCACTGGCTGCACACTGACCTGCTCTTTCCCCACCGTTTCTTTCTTACTCACGACTCTTTTAGTTGCTTCTGCATATGATATTTTTCCCTGTGGTCTTGTCCTTTCCACCTCTCTTTCCATTTTCCTTTTTTCACACTGCACTGACCCCAACTCATTATTTCCCCCACAGTGAAAACATGCTTTTGCCAGTATGCTGGGCGGGAATTGACGGAAGCTCGTCTGGAAAAATTACACCACCCTGCATCATTTTTTGCTGAATAAAATCCAATTCTTGTCTCTTACTAACTTTAGGGTGCCGATTCCAAAAATAGTGTCAGTTTTGCTCTAGCACGTCACATTTTTTTCACAATGTATGATGAGCACTTCATAGTATTGTCACTTTCGACAATCGCTTGTATGATTAAGAAGTGCTTAACCACCGGAAAAACTGCCACAATGAATGATTTCTATTTTCCTCTGAGCCAGGGGAGAACTATTTGTTCAATTCTTGCCTGATTTTCACATATAGAATGATTCTAAGGACATTATTTTGTGCTTAATCCTGATGTCAGGCATAGTAATATGGCTACTGACAGAGGAAAATGCAGACATGATGCAGATGTTTCCTGCTACTTCGGTTGGTGTGTCACTACACCCAAATAGCATTTGTTGCTGATTTGATCGGTGCATAAAAGTCGATTTATATGATGTAATAAGGAATATCTTCATTTTTATTTTGTGAAAAAACTGTGAAAGAAACTTTTTACTCGCATTTTTTCATTCAGCATCCTCAAATTAGGTAATATGAGGCCTTTTTGGGAAATCAGCAGAAAATTTTTTTCAACATGCAGGGTGGTGTTACTGTTGGTGCCTACAAAGAGACTGCCCCGAACGAAATTATTCTTGTAAATCAAAGCAAATATTTTATCCTGAGGTAAGCTGCATTTTGTTTTATAACATCTTGCAGAATGCTTAAAATCTAACTGTGTCATTTTGCTTTCATTTATCATTGTGTATTCTTAGATATATCAGTATGAAAAAAAGAATTTGCGATTTGTCAACAAACCTGACATGATACACAAATTTTTAGGGCACATTTGAAATCAGCGCCTTCGAATTATATAAAATCAACACAGTTTATCAAATCAGCTGAGAAAAAGTTTCAAAATGCAGGGCGGTGTTATCGAACTTCCGGAACTGGTTACACGGAGTATCAAAATAAAATAACGTTGTACATTCCCAAACATACCCCGGATTGATGCTCCAAATCAAGACTACCTTTAAGGGATAGTTCACCCAATAATTAAAATTCACTCATCATCTACTCACCCCAAGGCTAATCGAAGGATCCTTGAATTATTTTCGTCCTCAAAACACTTTGGGAGTGACAAAGAAAAACAGCATTGAAGAAAAATCCAAATCAACTGAAGTCATTGGTGACCACTCTTTCAAATGTAAAAAACAACATTTTAAAAACACAAAATGCCTCCATACTGCTCGTGCAACGTAATCTAAGTGTCCATTAGCCCTGACATTCAAATTTGACTCAAAAAGACATCTTTTCACCATGTTTTTAGGCTAAATGTCCAATGTAGCCACTTAGGTGCCCTGTTCATTTTCGCAGAAGAAGTTGACCTCACTACGGTGGCCAACGAGGGTAAATACTAACTACTATGGTGAATACTAACATTCAAAACTGCGGCGCTTTTCTCTAATTGAAGATGCTTAGGGTCATTGCAGCGTTATTTACCCTAGTTAGCCACCGTAGTGAGGTCAACTTCTTCAGTGAAAATGAACAGGACTCCTAGCTAAGTGGCTATTGTTGTGGTAAAATACTTTGTCCGAGCAAGTGGACAAAGTGTTCCACTGACTCATGTAAATCTATCTCCAAAAAATAGATCCATTCTCCAGAGTCTGATGTAATTGGGTTTATTGTAAATCCACCCAGAAGAAGCACAAAGAAACCCAGGCTGGTCTGCGCAAACCACGTAGCATTCATTCTTCATCAATCACCCCACGCCGACTGCCCTTCAGCTGTCCAACCCCTCATTTTTATTTACCTTTTTTCACGTTTCTTTAGGTGGGATTAAACGTGACTCTCTCCACCTCCCCTAATATTACTAATTCTGATTGGTAAACTATCCCATGGCGACCCTCCTCCCTTAGCAACAGGTTTGCCATTACATCATAGTGTACCTTCATTTTCGGCTGCGAGGGACGCTCGAAGACCACACCTAAGTCCCCCAAACCTTGGGTTCTCCTAAAGTTTAGCAAGTTATCTGAGGACATGGATGGTTCCAGAACACTCAGGTGCGCATGCTCAGGTAGTGGGACCAGGCTGACCAATATGGTCATTCCGGAGGGTTAGCTCACTAGGCCGGCCTTGAGGGTTCTGCAGAAGCGTCTTTATCAGGTTTTTTGACAGATTTATGAGTTTTTTGCCTCTTTCTCAGCTCCAAACTCCCTCTCAGTATTTTTAAAGGGCCATATGAACCTGGCTACATTCTGTTGAACTGTGATTATAGTAATACTTTCATTTTTACAGTATTTAAGATTGTTTTCCCACCACACTAAATTGGACATTTAAGATAAAAACATGGTGAAAAGACGTCTTTTTGAGTCAAATTTGAATGTCGGGTCTTACAGACACTTGTATTACGCTGCACGGGCAGTATGGAGACATTTTAACATAACATAACATAACATAACATGAATGGCGAGAACAGGCCGTTCAGCCCAACTAGGCTTGCCAGTTTCTTTATACTATTGTGAATATATCCCTTCAGATACTCCATGACTCAATGGTATCTAGCTTTAAGTCAAGCCTGCTCTTGAAAACCCCCAAGGTCTCTGCCTCAACAATATGGTCAGGCAAGCTATTCCACATTGAAATTACTCTTTGGGTGAAGAAGTATTTCCTAATATCAGTGCTAAATTTACCTTTGGTCAACTTCCATTTGTGACCCCGAGTTCTACTAACAACACTTGGTCGAAGGAATCCTAGATAATTCACTTTGTTAATCCCTTTAACATATTTAAAGACCTCAATCAAATCACCCCTTAGTCTCCTTTTCCTAAGACTAAAGAGATTAAGGATCTTCAGCCTCTTCTCATAGCTTTCATCTTTTATACCTGGAACTAGCTTAGTGGCTCTTCTCTGAACTTTCTCTAGAGCCTCTATATCTTTCTTAAAGTATGGTCCCCAGAACTGTACACAATACTCCAGATGTGGTCTGACGAATGTGTTGTACAAAAGAAGCATCACCTCCTTAGATTTGTACTCAATACTTTTGGCAATGTATCCCAGCATCCGATTGGCTTTTTTAACTGCTACGGCACAATGGCTAGAGCCTGTGAGGGTTTGGTCAACAATCACTCCCAGATCTTTCTCGTGTGGAGCACATTCCAGTTTTAAACCTCCCATGAAGTAATCCCGTCTAATGTTTTTATTACCTACATGTACAACTTCACCTTTCGTTACATTAAATTTCATTTGCCACATTTCTGCCCAATTCTGGATTCTATCCAAATCATCCTGAATCACTTTAGTGGACTCTAAACTATTTGCCAAACCCCCCAATTTAGTATCATCTGCAAATTTAACTAATCTGCTCTCAATATTCCTATCAAGGTCATTGATGTAGATGAGGAACAGCAGGGGTCCCAACACCGATCCCTGGGGGATGCCACTCCCCACCATACCTACCTCAGATGAGATACCATTGACCACCACTCTTTGTGTTCTGTCCTGTAACCAGTTTTGAATTCACTCCAGAATACCTCCTGCAACTCCAATGGAGCTCATTTTAAAAATTAGTCTCTTATGCGGTACTGTATCAAATGCTTTCTGAAAATCCAAGTATATAATGTCATAAGCCCTGCTCTGGTCATAAGTCTTGGTGGCCTCTTCAAAAAATTCCAGAAGGTTTGTCAGGCATGACCTTCCCTTATGGAAACCATGTTGGCTATCCCTCAAGATACTGTTACGTTCAAGAAATAAGTCCAGCTCATCTTTTATGATAGATTCCAATATTTTGCACGCAATGCAAGTTAAACTGACTGGCCTGTAATTTCCTGGTTCAGTACGGTCCCCTTTCTTATATTTTGGTATTATATTGCCCTGTTTCCAATCATTTGGTATTTCTCCAGTTTCTAAAGACCATCTGAAGATGGCGGATAGCGGCTTACAGATGATCTCACCAGCTTCCCTGAGCACTCTAGGATATAAGCCATCAGGACCCGCCGCCTTATCTGCCTTTAGTTTATGCAACTTGTCTAATACTTTGTTATCCCTAAGCTCAATTTCCACTAAATAATCTTGAGCATTTAACATGCCCTCTGGCCGAATAAAGACCCACTCTGAGGTAAAATTCTCAACAAAGTAACTGTTTAAGGCATCCGCAATATCCTTGTTATCATATAGCAGCGATCTATTTTTATTCTTTATGCACTTAACCTGCTCTTTGACTTTCCTTTTTCTGCTACAGTACTGAAAGAAGTGCTTAGGGTTAGTTTTGGCCCCCTCTGCAATTTGTCTTTCATACAGTCTTCTAGCATTCCTCAGCTCCTTTTTGACCACAGCCCGCATTTTACAGTATTCAGCCTTAGTGTTCTCATTGTTATCCTCTATGTACATCTTATAAAGATTCCTCTTTTCCCTCAAAATCCTCCGAATACTTGTGGTCATCCACTGAGGATTCTGCTTTTTCAGCTTAGTTTTGGACACCTTTGGAATGAATTTGCTTTGTGAATCAAGTAAAACCCCCTTAAATCTTTCCCACATCTCGTTTACAGACTCACAGTCCAGGAGTGTCTCCCATTTTATTTCACTTAGATATGAGCGCATCCTGTCAAAGTTTGCTCGCCTAAAATTGAAAATTTTTGTTTTTGAATACACCTTTTTAACTTCCCATGAAACATCTAAATTAACAGCAGAGTGATCACTTGTCCCAAGTGGCTCCAGTACCTCAACATTGCTAATTCTATCTGGGTCATTACAGAGCAATAAGTCTAAAATTGCCTTCTCTCTTGTAGGTTTATTAAAATACTGCACCAAAAAATTATCATTTATAACATCTAGAAATTCTTTCTCCCCCCTACCCTGTCCTTTCACCATTTCCCAATCGATACCAGGATAATTTAAGTCTCCCATAATAATAGTCCCTCCACTTCTACAAGCTTGCGTAATCCTTTTAAAAAGCATTTCATTGACTGTACTGTCCAAAGCTGGTGGTCGATAGCATACTCCTTTGTTTAAACCTGTCTCGTGTTTGCCAATGAGCCTGACCCAGATATCTTCACAGGGCAAGGAATGTTCAATTTCGGGAATTTCCTGTACATTTATGTTTTCGTTCACATAGATTGCTACGCCCCCTCCTCGCCTATTACATCTATCCTTCCTAAAGAGCTTATAACCTTCTATATTATATTCATCTCCATCCTCTTCACTAAGCCATGTCTCTGTAATCCCAACTATGTCATAGCCCTCACTAATCATAACGGCCTCAAGCTCTGGAAATTAATTTTTTATGCTTCTTGCATTTCAATAAAAACATTTCAGGTTATTACTAATGCTCTTCCCCCTTGATTTCCCATGCGGCCGCTGCTTCAAGCCCCCCACTACGCTTTGTTGCTTTAAATGTATATCATCAATAGTGCATGTAACGCCGTCAGCTTCCATCAGCTTCCATTTTGTGTTTTTTAAATGTTGTTTTTTATGCTGGAAAGATTGGTCACCAATGACTTCAGTTGATTTGGATGTGTCGTCAATGCTGTTTTTTTTTTTTTTGAACTCCAAAAGTGTTTTGAAGGCGAATTAAATTCACGGACCCTTCGATTAGCCTTGTTGTGAGTAGATGATGAGAGAATTTTCATTTCTGGGTGAACTATGCCTTTAAACACAACAACCACTGGGCACATTTCAAGAACTGATTTTTCTCTATTTTTTTTCTTGCGCTGGATCCAGAAGGCAATCAAGATCTGCCATAATTACAATGTCCATCCATCAACTGCGTGAGGGGAAGGTTTCCCACAGAAGATCACGGTCACGGAATAATGAGCCAGCCCTTTGTCAAATTAACCTACCACATTCATATGGGAAATGATGGAATAAGATGGAGTTTATGATGGGATAAAGGCCTGTTTCACAGAAAAGCTACTTTTGACACGACCAAATAAGAAAATGTTAAAATGAGCAGAAGAACACAAACAGATGTGGGGGTGGGGGCTGGAGAGCGTTAGGGGTAAAAGGAATAGGGAGGTACAGATTGCACTGGTGGAAGCTGGAAGGGCTACATCCACTAGAGAGAATATTATCCTCATCTTTATAAAACAAAGGGAAGGGGGGGGGGTGACAGTGGCTTCGAGCAGCAGGTGACGGGGGAACGTAAGGAATGTGCAGAGGTAATCGGCTGAAATGTCTTGGTTTCAATGCAACAAGTATAAAAATGAAATTCCTGGAACTCAAGGCTGCTTCGATAACTAGGGGGCATGATAGTAGGGATAAATGCACTATACACATTTATAAGCTTATAAGGGAGGAAAAGTTCAGTAAGAAAGGTGGGGGTGTAGCTCTCTTTGTTAGGGAACATCTTAATACGCAAGACATTCCAAAATCTAATGCCTTGAGAGGATACGTATTTGAGTTCAGCTCATTGAGAAACATAATGCAAAGGTCTCTGGCAAAACTAAAAAAGACTATTCGGGATTGAGAATATTTTTACAAACGACTTCCATAACCCTGCTATTAACTGGGAAATGGTAAAAGAACATTGAAAAAGTGAGGATAAATTTGTAAGACAAAATAAATGAAATTTTTTGGAGCAGAGCATCAGTCTACCTATGACTCCATTTCCACCAATTCGCGATAAGGTGCCAGTATGGGCCCAAATTTCTGGGAAAATTGGCAAAATCTCACCATGGCCGCAAAGATGCCGTGGCTATCCTTTGGGCTGCTTGGCTTTCAGCGTGGAATTAAAAGTTACGGATGTGTCATAGAAATTTTAAATGGCTGTTAGCCCGTAGACATGACCAGGACAGTGTCACAAGGTCCCTGTATGACCCTCGCAGCATTCCTACAGATGGCGTACGATTCGGGAACCGAATTTTACGGCTCGTATCATACGGGCACCCCAAGGACGTAGTGCAGCATCCGCAGGGTTATCCTACAGTACCCCTGCGGCTTAGACACGGAGGCCTCGCGATCAGGAGTCGAGAAAACTTCAGAGGTCTCCGAGCGGGCTCCCTCTGAATATGTGAGTACTATACACGGATGCAGCAGACCCCTGTGATACCCCCGATTTAGCTAAATTTTAGAAATGCGCTGTTGCTAGAAAAATTTGTTTGAAGTCCTTTGAATATGTATTTACTCTTTGCGGTAGATATTTTAAACCCCCATGTTCTCCCCCATTCCTCTACAGCCACTAAGGCTTTCTGAACTTTTTTTAGCGCAAACTGTACATTCCTCCCTCTTTTCCAGAAGGCTCCATCATCTGCAAACAAAGATGTACCAAATTCTTTCCCAATACTACTAAATATGTCATTTATCATAATATTAAATAGAACTGGGCTAATAACACTTCCCTGCGGGGTACCATTTTCAATCTCTACTTTCTTAGAGCTGATGCCACCCACCTGTGCCTCAATTGTCCTATTCATTAGAAAATCCTTTATCCAATTGTACATTCGCCCTCTCACTCCTAGGTCATACATTTTTATCATCAAACCTTCCTTCCACAAGGAGTCGTAAGCTTTTTCAATATCTAAAAATACTGCTACTAATACTTCTTTGTTTGTAAAAGCTTTCTTAATATCCTGATCCAAGATTGCTACTGATTCCATTGTTGACCTTCCAATCCTAAAACCATTTTGAAAATCAACAAAAAAGTCCCTTACTTTCTATAAAATATACCAACCTATTTGTGACCATTCTTTCCATAATTTTATTAAGTACAGCTGTTAACGCTATTGGACAATATGAATTAGGATCAGTTGCATCTTTACCTGGCTTCAGGATGGGAATCACAATGGCATGTTTCCATTCCTTTGGTAAAACACCCTCTTCCCATACTGTATTAATCAAAGTTAGAGTTTCATCAAAAGCACTGTCGTCCAAATGCTTAAACAACTCATAGGACAGTCTATCTTTCCCAGGAGCGGTATTTGCTCCAGAATTTATGGCATCCCTAAACTCCTTCATTGTGAAAAACAAATTCTGGCCGGAAGAATTAGGAGGCCAAGTGCAACAACCAGAAAGAAAGTGAGCAGCCCGGACAAAGTACAAACACAGAGAATAATGCAGACCAAAAAAAAGTACTTGCGCTTCCAAAGGACGTATAATAGTCCGAACCACGGAATCAAAGCGAGATAGAAAAAGGGAGAAGAAACTCCATTAATCAGAAGATAGAAAGTCATACAAAACCTGACTACAGATGTCTTCGGCTATAGTGCGAAGCTAAAAACAGACACTCTAGCAAAGGGGGCGTGCCGGACTTCCTGCTTATATAGAGTCTGGGAAAGCGCCGCCCCAGCTCAATCAGCCAGCTGGGTAAAGAATTCGATAGCCCAGGAATTCGATATCGTCCCGGGACGAGAGCCACAAAGAAAAGTCCAAACAACACGCACACCTCATGTAAATGACCTTTAACATGAGTAGAATATTATTTTATTCGTTGTTTTTATGTGTACTTAATTTAGTTTCAGAAAATGAGTAAAAGCCACGCTTTTATTTTATATATTGAGCAGACGTTGTGTTTTGGTGCTTTTATTTTGAAGGCGTCTTGCCGAGAGCAAACACATCCGGTGCTTCGGACTTTACCGACAGCAGGAAATGTGTGTCTGCAGGCTAAAAGTACGTTGCAGGCTGAAAGTGTGTCTTCAATGCTAAAAACGTAAACGAAACGCCCTCGCACCTGGCTAATAAGGGGCACAAGGTTGGTTTTCTGTTATTTTTTTCATGCCATGTTACATGTCCGGCGCGAGTTTAAATGCCGCTGATATTTCATATACCGAGCGTGTTGTTGTTAGCGGTAGCTACTGTTAGCGTCGGCCAAGCTGCCGTTTCGGTCCTATATTGAAGTGATGTGGAGCTGAGCTAACTCGTTGGTTGTCTCGTTAATACAACAGAACATATGATGTATATTTTATGTGTGGTTTGCTAAGGTTAAAAACTGTTTATAGGATTAAAAGGAGACAGTTAAAATGTTTATTTCATGGCAATACAGCACTCCATTAGAGATTGTCTCATTAAAAATAGTATTAAAAAGAGGTACATTTACATGATTGTTTACATAATAAAAATAGTTAAAAAGGGTCATTTCTAGTGATTAAAAGTGAAGGTAACTGTATGTTTTCTTCTGTTTCTGTAAAGCTCTTACGGTGAATTCATACTGCACATGGTTCAAATAAAAGAGTATGGACCATCAGTTTGAGAGTTCGACCATCATTTAGCCGGGATGCTACACCTCACAAACCATAACAAATTCATAAGATTGTCATTTTCCAAGTTCCGCTGCAACTTCCACCAATTGACTGATATAAACTCCTTTCTCTTCCTACTTTCCTCAATTCCCAGGCGTTCTGAGTTGTGCACGCGACAATAAGATTCAACACACGTCTGCTTTTTCCTTATTAGAGACTGCCTCCTCCTCTCCCTTTTTCAGTACGGGCATAGGTCTTCTTCTGCTCACTCCTGACATTCTATGTACAGCTGCCCACAAGTGCCTCACTGATGTATCAGGGCCCAGCGTTTCACAATATCTCCTCCAACTGTTCCTGTTTGCATCTTTTATAATTCTTCTTGCTACTGCCCTCAGTCATTTATACGCCACAGCGTGCTTCAAAGTAGGATACTTCCTTAACTTTCTATATGCTAAACTCCTCCGTTTTATTGCCTCATTGCATTCTTTATTCCACCAGGGAACCAACGTGCGGGACCTGGGTTCCTTCCTCATAGGCATAGAACTTTTCGCTGCCTCATGGATCCTCCAGTTAAGAGAGTAGTTCCAGCTGTCCACAGAACTTTCACTATCAATCTTTTCAATGAGATTTCCTGTCTTTTCCTGAAACTCCTCCCAATTAGCCCTAGAAAAGTTATATCTAGGAACCCTCTTCTCAACTTCCATTCTCAGATCCTTACCAAACCTCAGCAAAATTGGATAATGATCACTACCCGTAGTGTATACCTCCATTGCATCCCATTCACCAATTCTAGCCAAATTAGATGAAGCAACTGATAAATCTATGTGACTGCACGCATTCTTTAAAATATTATACCTAGTTGGCCTCCCATCATTTATCAATACTAACCCATACTTATCTAGAAATTCTTCTACTACCTCACCATTGCCATCTCTGTGATCACTGCCCCATAAAGGGTTATGTGCATTAAAATCCCCAATCCATATAACAGGACATTTCACCTGCTTCATAATCTGATCAAAATCCGTTAATACTAGGCGCTTACAAGGATTGTAATAATTCAACACAGTGATAGGCCCATGGCTACTCTAATTCTCCACAGCCAAACATTCAAGATTAGTATTAATATCATTTAACCTATATCGAATACCTGTTTTAACAAAAGTTGCACATCCCCCACCTTGTCTCTCTGTCCTATCTAACTTCAAACACTTATATCCTGGTATTACAAAATCCAGACATGGCTTTAACCATGTTTCTTGTATACAAATCAACTGTGGTGCATCTTTAAATTCATCAACAAATCTCTTTAACTCCTGACCATTCCAAATCAAACTCCTGGCATTTCACTGTAGAATATAGAACATTACAATATTAATCAGTAAGAAAATCATCATCATCATCATCATCATCATCTTCATCACCTCCTTCACTGTGTCCCTCCTCCATCCTGACAACAGGCTGTGAGCTAATCAATTGCTGTTTTGTTTTCATTAGTGGTGCAACGGATCATCGTTGATCCGTGATCCGTACGGATCCCTCTTCACGGTTCGGTGCGCGCATGATCCGCGGATTGGTTGATGAAAAAAAAAAGGTTGTGCTACGGGTGTGACGTTATCGAATCGCTATGATCTTAGAGCGAAATGAGACAACTTGCCGCTATGGGGTGTGTGTACACAGTTGGTCCCATTTCTTCTTGAAACAGACAAGCAGTTTGAAATAAACGACAATCATTTGAAGTGCTTCCGGGGAGATAATTCAGATTTGAACTCCTCTAATTGTCGGCGAGGTTGAGCAGCTTCCATCACCTTTTAAGGCTCAACTGGCCAACCCTCAATCTGCTCCTGTATAATGTGCTCCATATGACAATCAAGCAATTTAGCCTGTTGCCAATGACGATTATGAAATGATAGAGAATAGCTGACAGACGTAACTGCGCTACAATGTTAAATTGGAGGAATGCTAATAATCTAAAGATTTACAAAAAAACCTTGTCCAAACTCCATCTCTCATCATAGCGTTTTAGTTGATCTTTAAACTCTTGCACCCTGGTCTTGCCATCGGAGGATTACCTAGCCCTGCTTTCACCATGCCTTTTCCAAACCTGTTCCCATTTACGTTTTCCAATTAGCAACTTGGTGTTAATTCGTTTAGATGCGAGAATCAGTCGGTAGAATTACTGTCCCGCTCCCCTCATCTTGCATTGTTCATTGCAATTATCAAGCATTTCCCCATCCACGTTAATTGTGACAGAAAACGGCAACGTCTTTAGAAGCTTCTGAATTCATGTAGCTCACAAAATGGCATATATATTTTTTCTGTATATGTCCTACTTGATACGCCTAAGAAAAATTTCTATTAAATGCGGTTTTGCCGACTGAGGTCCGAGTGTTAATTTTGCTTTCGTAAAAATAAATCTGTCTACTGCCAGTGACATTACCATCGTGCAGGTTAACCCTCAACCTGTTTCTAATTTAGAATGGGACAGTTAGTTGAATTCAATAACTGAGCACGTAGGCTACTGATAAGATACTTTACCAATTACCATTGATGATTAAGACATAAAGCTTTGCGTCAGTGGAGGGCTAACATGAGATTGCATAAACGGCAATTAACAGAATTTTCTTGAAATTCTACAGAGATGCCAAGTCTCACGCATTCGGCGTAGGTCTCACGCATTTTTTAGGCTTATTCACCGTGGTCCGCAATTATTCAATGAACGCTTATTAATGAGATTCTCACGCGGAGTTAAAGTCCTTGTGCATTGAAGTTTCAGTTTCACTTGCGTAAAGGTGGACCTCACCACAAGTAACGTGGAAGTTGGAAATTGCGTAAATGAATTAAGTCCATTTGAAAACGTCTTTACGCAATTCCATTGCTTTCAATCCCGCAGTAAAGACAAGCGTGAGAATTCCCAAGTCATAATCGATTTCCGTGTCACAAGTGGGGAAATCCACCGTAATGCAAGTGATACTGATTAACTTAATGCACAATGACTTAAATTCCGCTAGTGAGTATCTTCAGTGCGCGCTGATAGAATAATTGCTGACTACGGCACAGAAATGTGAATGCCTCTATGAGACGAAAGACGGCATCTCTGATTCTAGTTGAATATTAAGTAGCAAATGCTGCTGAGGATGTTGGTTAGATAAGGTTTAGATTTTGTTTTTGATTAAATGGATAATTGCTGTTCATACAATCTCATATTGTAGCCTCCGTACAACTTTCCCAGAAGCCGGACTATAAAGACTCCATAAATGATTTTGACAACATGAAAGTTTGATGCATAGCTTGCATTTGAATTGATTTTAAATGCATGCCGTGAGGTGAACTTTCACAATGCACTAATAACCAATTTACTAAATTATTCAATTACCAACGCTTTGACGCAAGAGCGTTAGTAATTTAAAAGCCTACATTATTATCCCTTTGCGGCATAGTGTGCAGCTGCGCTTCCCTGCAAAAGTAGCCTATTCTTTGGAAACATTTTGATGAAGTGCAATCTTAAAATAAATTAAGTTGCACTGCTGGAAAAAAAAAAAAGGTTGAATTGAATTCATGCAAATATGTGCTGTTCAATGGCTATTTAAGTTTATAAATGCGGCATTCCAGTGGATAGTGATCCACTGACATTGTGGAAAAGCAATGAGTGTAAATACCCCCACATTGCCAAGATGGCAAGATGCTATCTCGCTGTGCCTGGCACTTCAGGGCCTAGCGAGAGGGTATTCTCTACTGCAGGGGGCATAGTGACTGCAAAGAGGTCTACACTCTCCCCAGATAATGTCGACATCCTTATCTTTTTGAGAAAGAATTTAATATTATAAGCAGAGGTATGCTATGCTTTCTTTCTTTTCTTCTTTTTTGATGATGTGGACATAGGCTAGTTTTTAAATCACTGCCCATGTTTAAAGAGAAGGTATCATGAAGTATCATGGCTTAGTGCACTTGAAGTTATTTTTCATTCATGGTCCATGTTTAAAAGAAGAAGGTATCATGCCTTAAATTGCATTTTAATTTGTTTTTATATAATTTAAAGTTTTTATTTTTTATTTAATGGGCAGAAGTGTTTTACAAAATAAATGGAGGACAAAGTTATATATGTCGTGTCTTTTTTTTTTTTTTTTTGTTTTTGATCCAAAAAGTGATCCGATCCGGGACTCAAATCTGGATATGATCCGAACTGTGAGTTTTTTGATCCGTTGCACCCCTAGTTATCATATACTCATGTAACTTTTCTGGCTGAATCTTTTGGTCAAGAAACCTTTCTGAAGCCCCCACCACTAACCTAATGACGTCTGATCTATTACTTGCTGTTCTAACTCCCAGTAACACATCGGTCATGAAAGCTAGGAATGACTCCCTGCTGAAAACAAGCATATCAGGGGGAATCGCAGGCATGGCTGGCACAGCGCGGTGTCTCACTTCCACGGCACTAGCAGTATCCCTAACGCCGGCTTGGCGTTCTCTCGCTACCCTTCGAACTGCCTCCGCATATGACACTTTTTCCCGATCCCTCATTTTCTGAACTTACCTTGCTTGAACAGACTGCGTGCATCCCCAAAATGCTGCCGTATAATATTCTATATAATTCAATATAATTATATTAAAACTAGTTATTACTATTAACTCTTAAAATGGAAAAGCTAACACAGATTCAATTGTAAAGCAATGCTCAATTAATATTACTACAAATGATAATACCAAATAAGTCCCCCCCGGCTGATCAGTACCTGCTCGCTCTCTGTGGGAGGAGGGGTGAATTTATTGATGTGACGAGAACTTTGTAAACATGTCAAAACGACCTAAACTGTCCGGAGCACAGGGCAGAAAAAAAGAAAAGAAGAAGAGGAAAAACGGGAGAAAGAAAGAGGTAAAGATACAGTCATGAAATGAAGCATTAGTTGTACCGCGTCAGTTATTTAGAACAGTGTACTGTTAAGTGATAACTTGCCTCTGAGCGAATCCATATTCAGCAAGTCACGAATAATGGCTTTTTGCTGAATAAACTATTCGTCCGAACATTTTGTTAAAAGTTCGGCTTTATATAATATGTATAAAATATATATATATTTTTTTTTTACCCGAGTTGACTAAGGGAAACATCTCCTACAAGTGGTTGGTTCTGAACTTCTCTAATACAAACTAGATTGGCTGCCATCGTCCTCACCAGTCAATCAGAATCGACGACATCAGCAGCCGTTAGAATGGGTTTCTTAAACCTGTGTTGCTTGTCCTTTTAGCGCGAGTCTGTATATTTAGTTATGAACAGGCTACAGTATGGTCTTTAGTGGGAGCCTGAGAGGCTAACGTATCGTCTTTAGCCTGTTAGTGTAGTTTGCTTTGTTCTACTGTCAGGTTGTTGCCGCCAGAAAGTTTTAAAACACTGACTGTATTTCTTTTGATTCGCAGAGTAGATAGACGTTAGAGAGGGTTTTTAAACCTGCGTTGCAGGTCTGTGTCTGTGTGCGGGCCCTCTGAAGAAAAATACCTGTGACTGCCCAGCAAGCTGTGCAGATCATGTTTAAGGTCTTTGATTCGATGGTAACCCCTATCCTGTGCTATGGGTCTGAGGTCTGGGGTACCTCTTATTGTAAAACCATTGAATCGGTTCAACTTAATTTTTGTAAATATTTTCTAAAGGTCAGTAAATCAACATGTTCTGATATGGTCCTGGGTGAGAGCGGTAGGTTTCCTTTACAGCTGATCTATATGACCAGGGTTATTAAATACTGGTGCAGAGTTCTACAGCTTCCATCATGTAGATTGCCGTATCAGTGTTACTGTATGCTCAAATCTCTAGATGACAGTGAGCGGATCACATGGGTCACAAAAGTAAAAAATATTCTTTTTCAATATGGTTTTGGATATGTTTGGCTTTGTCAGGATGTTGGTGATGTTGGTGTTTTCATCTCTCTTTTTAAACAGAGGCTTAGTGATAATTTACAACAAATGTGGCATTCTTCTATTGAATCTTCACCCAAATGTCAGTTTTACAAACAGTTTAAATCTTTGTTAAATGTTGAAAGGTACTTATGCTGTGATTTGCCACTTCATGTGAGAATATCCATTTCCAGATTTAGATGTAGTAACTTCAAAATTGCTGTGGAAACAGGTAGATTTAACAATACTGAATACCATCTTAGAAATTGTAATTATTGTAAACAGAGAGGTATACAAGTTGTTGAAGATGAACTGCATGTTTTTCTTGTTTGTGACTTGTATTCAGACATTAGAGAGAAATACTTGAGAAAGCTTGTAGTCAATCCATATACATTTGTATGTCTTATTAATGCTCTACAGGAAAAGAGTAAACAAACACTGAAAGAAATTGGCAACTTTTTATTTCATGCTCAAAAAATAATCAATCAGAAATATTGCGCCCTGATGTATTAACTGAAATCGAATGTATGTATTTTGGGGCAGTGGCCCTATTACTAATAAAAGTCTATATATGATTGTGCTTTCACATCAGACACGAAACGAATTTTTCGCAGGACAGATTAGCCTACATTCAAAGTCAATGCAAAGACGCGAATACACTTTTTGGGCAGTCAAGCCGCTTTCACACGGACCTTAAAACGAATTTTTTAGCGCGACAGATTAGCTACATTCAAAGTCAATGCAAAGACACGAATACAGGCGTTATGGAGCGTTAAGCAGCTTTCACACCGGACGCGAAACGAATCTTTCGCGCGACAGATTACATTCAAAGTCATGACCGCTTATCAGCTACTGCATGTTAGTTCGCGTGCTCTGCTAATTAAAAATGCTCCTAGTTAACTTATATGCAGCAATTATGATCGATATGCTTGTGTTACTTCGGTAAGCATCAATGTGGCAGTTTCACCATAACGTTGCCTGATTGTAGCCACTACCGTTGAAGCTAACCGGAGAGGTGCTGTATGTGTCTGCCGAGTTGGGCTGCAGTTAGACCAGATGTAGATCTTGCAGAGCTTGGGGTGCGTTTTTAGGTGCTTATGAAATGATCGCTTTACTTATCCATGACCGGGGTCAGCCTGATACATCTCCAATGTCTGGGCAAGCTCTCTGATACTACCGGTGAAAGCAATAGGGAAGCGCACAGCTTATAACGTGTCCGGTATAACAAACGATTTCTCTGCATTCCCATCGATTGAATATTAAATTCTTTCCTGTAAAAGTGATCGATTCGCTAGCTCCACATAAGCAACGGTTCACGCAGACGGAACTTATGGTCTGTAAAACCTGTATTATGTTCATGACATAACCGGAGCTCTGTCTAGCTCTCGCACGCTAACGTTATACATAATGCGCCCATTTTCCGTGAGGAAAAGCTGGTCATTCCGAAGCAATAAGTAAACCATTACCACAGGCAATTTCCGAAAAGGCCGTTTAGCTTGGAGCTTTTGCCCCTCCGTCATATACCAGCGCGGAAGCTGTTCGTTTCTCCACGCTAACAACACACCACAGCTATGCACACGAACCAGCAGGTCCTAATACACACCGAAGCAGTCCATAAGCTATTGGTCCACTTTTAGCTGCCCCACACTGTCCATGTTTCCCTCTAAACTCAGACCCACCGGATTTCTACGGTCTCCGGTCTACACTTGGGCATGTCGGCCCGTTCTACAAATGTGTCTTTATGGGGTGGATTCTAGCTTCCCCTGCATCCTAGCTAGGAATAGAAAAACCGCGGTACTCACCAACTGTTGCCCTAGCAAACTGTTGCCGATAGCAAATTCGTGCTTGAGCTGCCAGACTTTCGCACTGCGTCCTCCACTTTCGCCGTTGCGTTTATTAGAACAAGTTAATTTCATTAGATCTATACACAATTATTGCGTTTGATTGCAGAATTTCCCCGCTGATTTCTTAGCTCAGATGGCAGACGCGTCTCACGTTTCACTCTGAGACCCGGAAACTGCGTTCAGCTGCCTCGTCCCGCCTAGATCCGCCCTCCACAGAGCTGGCCAGTCAGAAGAAAGTGGGCACACGGGGAGTGGGGGCCATAGCGGAAGAGCCACCCCAATGAGGCGTTTCAGGCAGAGACTACTATGGACTACAAATGGGGTTTTTTGAGCAGTACGAGCGAAATAAGTACCCTTTTTTTTTTACTTTGCGCGATCAGGAGTACTCTAGGGTAGTCAAAGACCAAAATATAAACTTGGAAAAATAGCATATTAGGTCTCCTTTAACGAAAATTCGCTTAAGATTTGCGATACAAGTTGGATGGAAACACAGCTTCAGATCAAGGCAACCAGTGCCAGCTGTGAGGAAGCATCTCATATTCAGTTCGGCATGTCCGACCCATCATCATAGCCGTAACCAGCAATCTCAGACCTCGGTAAAATATTCAGAGAAAAAAAATAAATTTCAACGTCTTTATCATTCAGGTTTTGTTCTTGGTATCTTAAGTGTAACCCACGTGAACATGCAGTGTTACATTTCACCGACATCGATGATTCCAGGCGTTCAAAAACCACTTTCGCAACATTATTGTCCGTTGAAACTTCACCAATATTGAGATTAAACATTGTTTTTAAGGTCCACTTTCCTTAGAATGACTCCTATAGGCTGGTCTTGGTTTTGACGGATGTCGAACAGGGCACTTTTTTTTCAGGCGGGCATAAAATCAAAACAAAACGTCCAATTGGAAAAAATCGAAAACGAGGTGACAGAGGGGCTTTTCCTCTACGTGATAGGAAGGATTCCCCAGGAATTTCCCCAATGCGAGCCCATGAAAACCGAGCATTTCGAGGGAGTCTCCTTGCACACTGAGCACAGTGCTCAGCAGGTGGCAGCGGAATGCCTGGCAGCCAGTAATGGCCGTGATTGTCACATACTTACTAATAGCACTTCCCTGGGTTGTCAACAGGAGACCACACAATGTGGAAAAAGCCGGAATACTTGTACATAATTCCCTGATTGGATGTCCCAGATTCAAGCGCGATTGGAAATGCTAAAAGGGAAATACTAAATTTTAGTTTTAATGTAAGGCCACCTATAGGTTTCGCATATATGTGACATATAGGTACATATATGTACCTATAATATATGAAAACGGCCAATTTTATGTATGTCGCATATATGCGAAACCTATATTTGGCCCTATATTAAAACCTATATGTTTATATAGGTTCTTTCCGTGTGGGGTAACAGAATCATAACAAATGTTTTGTCTTTTAACATTGTTATTTTTACTGTACTTTGATTTTACCCCTATGCTGTACTCAGGTCTCACTTACAAATGAGATCTTGATTTCAATGTGATCTCCTGATTAAATAAAGTGTGTGTGTGTGTGTATATATATATATATATATATATTTTGAAGGAGACTTGACACTTGCGATAGATGCCATAAAATACTGTGGAAAATCATTATTGAAATACAATCCCAATTCCGAAATAGTTGGGACAAAGTGTAAATTGTGAATAAAATTAAAAACGCAATGACTTTCAAATCACACCAGCCAATATTTTATTCACAATAGAACAGAGATAACATAGCAAATGTTGAAACTGAGAAATTTTACAATTTTATCCACAAAATGAGCTCATTTCAAATTTGATGGCTGCTACAGGTCTCAAAAAAGTTGGGACAGAGGCCTGTTTACCATGGTGTAGCATCCCCTCTTTTTTTAACACAGAGTGGAGGTGTCTGGGCATTGAGGAAACAAGTTTCTGGAGTTTAGCCATTGGAATTTGATCCCACTCTTCTTTAATACAAGCTTCCAGCTGCTGGAGAGTTTTGGGTCTCCTTTGACGGACTTTTCATTTAATTATGCGCCAAATGTTCTCAATCGGTGAAAGATCAGGACTGCAGGCAGGCCAGTTCAGCACACGGACTCTTCTACTATGAAGCCATGCTGTTATAATAGCTGCAGTATGTGGTTTTGCATTGTCCTGCTGAAATACACAAGGCCTTCCCTGGAATAGATGTCATCTGGAGGGGAGCATATGTTGCTCTAAAACCTTTACATACCTTTCAGAATTTCATGGTGCTTTTTAAAACATGCAAGTGTCCCACACCATATGCAGTAATGCATCCCCATATCATCAGAGATGCTGGCTTTTGAACTGAACGCTGATAACAGGGGGGGTGGTCTTTCTCCTCTTTAGCCCGGAGGACACAACGCCCATGATTTCCAACAAGAATGTCAAATTTGGACTCGTCTGACCACAGGACACCTTGCCACTTTGCTACAGTCCATTTTGAATGAGCCTTGGCCCACAGAACATGGCAGCGCTTCTGGATCGTGCTCAACAATGGCTTCCTTTTTGCATGATAGAGTTTTAGGTGGCATCTGTGGATGGCACAGCGAATTGTGTTAACTGACAGTGGTTTCTTGAACTATTCACGGGTCCATTTAGTAATGTCAATGACAGAATCATGCCGGTGAATGATGCAGCCGCGTGATGGGCGGCACGGTGGCACAGTGGTTAGCACTACTGCCTCACAGCAAGAAGGTTGTGGGTTTGAATCTGGCTTGGGGCCTTTCTGTGTGGAGTTTGCTTGTTCTCCCCGCGTTCACGTGGGCTTCCTCCGGGTACTCTGGTTTCCACCACCCACAAAAACATGCATTGTAGGAATGCTCCTACCAGTGCCCCTGACAAAGGTACTGGCTTTAAAACTGGAGTTGGTCCCCGGGTGCCGCTCTGTGGCTGCCCACTGCTCCTAACAATAGGATGGGTCAAATGCAGAGGATGTATTACCCCTACGGGGGTTCAATAAAGTATATACTACTCAAAATTTGATAGGGATCATAGGAATTTTTTTGTGAAATGACATGCAAATTTGGTAACTGCCACTGATGAACAATATATTGGATAAATGACACGCAGTCAGACACAAAACACATTTGCACGCGCATTTCAGGACATTAAATGAGTGTGCAGCCTCACATTTTGGCTTTGACTAACACTTCACCATTTCAACTCAGACGTGTGTGTTGCTTGTTGGTGAAAATTTGGAAGTTCCCAAATTTTTTGCATTACATTTAGCAATAACAATGTCTCCTCAACGTCTTAGACGTCGATTGACTTCAGAGCAATTGGGAAGATGCATTGGAATGCTCGACTCTGGCTTCTCACAACGTCACGTTGCTAATGCACTTAACGTCAGCCAAAGCGTTGTGAACAGAGCGTGGAACCAGCATCAAACGTTTGGTACAGCAGCACACCGTCATGGGGGTGGTCGTCAGAGATCGACTACACAACGACAAGACCACTTTCTCACACTTCAGGCACGATGTCATCCTTTCTGGACAGCCACCACCCTACTAAATGACCTTCATAACGCCTCGGGGGTCAGGGTATCCACTCAGACGATACGGAATTGTATTCATACTGCCGGCCTCAACTCAAGAAGGCCATGTGTTCAAATCCCACTGACCGTGCGTCATAGGCGTGACCGTTTGTATTGGGCTCACGATCATGTCACATGGACACACAACGATTGGGCGCCAGTTCTCTTTACTGATGAGTCCCGATATTGCTTGGACTTTACTGACAGGAGGCAACGGGTGTGGCAAAGACAACGTGAGCAATTTAATGATGCCTACATCAACGAACACGACCGTTATGGTGGCGGATCAATTATGGTCTGGGGAGGAATAAGCAGGAACGGCAGAACGGACCTGCATGTCATGGGGAGAGGGACGATGACAGGGGTACGGTACAGGGATGAGATCCTCAATGTGTATGTAAGACCATACGCTGGTGCTGTTGGCCCTGATTTCATCTTGATGGATGATAACGCCCGTCCCCATCGTGCTAGGGTGGTGAATCAATTCCTAGAGCAGGAGACAATTGTCCATGGACTGGCCCGCCGTTCGCCGGACCTAAACCCTATCGAGCATGTGTGGAACATGCTGCAGGTCGCCATTTCGGTCGTAGGGCACAACCCACAACTCTAGAAGAGCTCGGAAATGCCCTTGTTGAAGAATGGAACAACATTCCAATTGCAAGCATCCGGGTTCTGATTGACAGTATGACCCGACGTTGTCAAGCCGTCATTCAAGCTAGGGGAGGCCATACCCGTTATTGACGTTAACTGTGGTTATGAAACATCAAACGAACACTGTCTGTTTTCACTTTACATGTCAGAGGTGAAACCATGAAGTGTTCGTGAAAATAAAAGTGTGAGGCTGCACGCTCATTTAATGTCATTAAATGCACTTGCAAATGTGTTTTGTATCTGACTGCATGTCATTTATCCAATATATTGTTCATCAGTGGCAGTTACCAAATTTGCATGTCATTTCTCAAAAAAATTCCTATGATCCCTATCAAATTTTGAGTAGTATATATCTTCTTCTTCTGAGGGCCCGAAGATCACGGGCATCCAGTAAAGGTCTTCGGCCTTGTCCCTTACGCACAGAGATTTTTCCAGTTTCTCTGAATCTTTTGATGATGTTATGCAGTGTCGATGATGAGACCTTCAAAGCCTTTGCAATTTGACGTTGAGGAACATTGTTTTTAAAGTATTCCACACTTTTTTTTTACGCAAGGCTTCACAGGTTGGAGAGCCTCTGGCCATCTTTACTTCTGAGAGATTCAGCCTCTCTAAGACATCCCTTTTATAGCCAATCATGTCACACACCTGATGCCAGTTATTGTAATTACTTGCTAAATGTTCTTTCAGCTGATTCTCTTATTTATTAATTGCTTTTTCAGCCCTTTTTTGCCTGTGTCCCAACTTTTTTGAGACCTGTTGCAGCTGGAAAATTTGAAATAAGCTTATTTTGTGAATAAAAATGTAAAATATCTCAGTTTCAACATTTGAAATGTTATCTATGTTCTACTGTAAATAACATATTGGCTCATGTGATCTGAAAGTCATTGCATTTTGATTTTATTCACAATTTACACTTCGTTCCAACTATTTCAGAATTGGGGTTGTAATAAATCAGGTGGGAAAGTAGGGTCATTTTCTCATAGTCTTCTATAGAATTGAATTTCTTTCTGCTACCACCGACATCGCTATCTACTGGCGATTAAATAGAATGCAATTTTCAGAGATTACCGCATGGGCTTCACTTTTCAGACCCCGGTGCTGAGTATATCTTTTTTATACAGTCTATGGTACACAACATTCATGGTATTTCTGCGACCAAGCCCACTAAGAAGACGGGAAGTGTGACCAATTTCTTACAATGGGGGTATTTTGGGCGTGCAAGGTCTTCCTTCCTCGAGCGTCTTTGAGTACTGTTTCATGTGGGAGAGTCTTTAGCGTGACCGGTGTTCCAAGTTGACAAATCATTGTAAGGCGTGGTCTCGGCCTAAAATGACCAAGTGTGCTTGGATTAAACATATGGTTTGCATGAGCATCCTCTCTCCTGTGTTCTTCCAACCTGTCAGTCCCAGGCGAAATGCGATACTATAAATACAATGCAAAACGACGACAAATTTTCAAGGACTGAAGTAGACTTACTTGCATTTGAGTGGATTTATTTCATTCGAAGTTGTGAGCAAGCATGCACAGTAATCGTGACACAGCCCCTTTATATTTCAATGCCCTGTAATGAACATACGAGGACTCCAATCGCGGATCAAGCTCAGAAGAGCGTCTTTTATTTGACTGGGAATGTTCAATGCTCATGGTCAGAAAAAACAGAAACAAGTCAGAAGCCAGAATCAGGAATATCACAGGTAATCAGAATCGTAAACCAGGGACAGGCAAGGGATCTATTAACCAGAAAATCCGTCAGCACAAAATACAGAAACAAAGGGGTATCTAAACTAAGGGAAATAGGGGAAAAGGGGAAAGGGTAATTGGATAGGGGAAAGGGAGACAAAGAAATTTACTAAACGAAGGGAATGCAAGGGAATATGGGAAAATGAAAGACTAGCAATCAAAATTCACAATCACTCGACGCAAATACAAAATATCAACTGGTAACAATGAAACACGCAGACAAATCTTACAACAATCGCAGAAGCTCACTAGAAAGAAAGGCAGAGACGAGACAACCAAGACTGAGCAAAGGAACGCAAGCGAATCGACACTGACAAGAGGAAAAGTGGGGTTTTTATAAACAAACTAATCAGAGTGTTTAGCCCAAGTAATAAAGGACAGCTGGAGAGGAGGCGGAATCTAGAACAGCAAAGGATGGTGATAGGACAGATTGGGGAAGTAGGTGTGCCCTGCTTCTTCAAACTAACTAATCACCGTGCCTAACTACTCTGCTCTAATGTGTAGTCCTACCCATTTCTAATCACCCGTGCCTCAGCTAAACTATTCTCAGGTGCAGACAGTTAACAAGCACAGGAAGAAGGAAGCAGGAAGTACCCAACCAGAAAAAACAGGGGAAAAGATTGTGAATGGAAACAAGACACCACACTTGGGAAACACAAAAGGGAGCTCAGTACAAGGAAGACAAGAGCATTCAAAAAACATGAACAGTCACACTAGAAAACATTAACTAAACACAATGAAACTAATAAATCTAAGCAAAAACATACAACATCAAACATAAAATCCTTAATTCACAACATGCCCTTTCTGATTGCCTCCTGGTTTTACGTTCAGTGATCACCAATCCACTTCTACACACCCTTACTGCCTTTACATTTCCAACTTCTTGTTTTATTAATTTTATGATAAAGTCTCTGTCACTAAATACGCAATTCGTTTCTTGACTTGTTCCAGCTAGTTTCATCCCTACTATGAATATTTCCTCCTACAGTTCATTTTCTTTTTCCCCCCTCCATCTGTCCCTGAAAACTCAATTTTTGCGCAGCTTTCTAGCCCAACAACGACTCTTTGCCAGAATCTCACCCATCGTACTCTGCCAATACACTAAGACAGTTGTTCATAATTCATTGCAGGCAAATAAATTTGTGTCAATGTTTTCAATGCAAAGTTTTATTCCATTTACATAACACGACATAAGAGATAAAAGGCCAGTCAAGGCTCATGGTTATCAATCACTATGGCAAAAACAACAACAAAACAAATAAAAAAGTGAGCACAGCTTACTAATACCCCCGACCCCTTGTGCACTGAAGAAATTATGGCGTATTTTCATATAAATTGGCAGTGCACCTCTGCATGAAGTATAGAATGTTTTCAAATTTCAGTCCTGCAATCTGACAAGCAGTTTTCGAGAAATCAGTCGGACAACATTTGTTGTGGTAAATTATCTAAGTTCAAAATATGGAAGCAAAACAAATTTTTAAAAAAAATCAAATTTTCATGAAACTTGGCACTGCACCTCTCCATGAAGGGTAAAATGCACGGCTGCAATTTGAAACTAATCTGATGAGCGATTTATGAGACATTGGTCAGACAAACTGGTGCGGATGGACGGAATCTTTGGTATATACTATATATGGGTCAGGGGTATAAAAAATGGCACCAAGGGTCCTGTTGCTTACCGGCAAGCAATCTTGCAGTGATGATACAAGTAATGAAAATTTCATGTGAAGTTTTGACCTTCAAAGCATTGAAGGTCAAGTTTGAGGTCACTAAATGAAAGTTCACATACAGTACATACAGTACATACACATGACAATAGTTATACCAGTAATACTATCTTAAGCTTCGAAGAAGTTTTGGTGATGCAAGTAATTGAAAATGTAATATGTCAATTTTGAACCTCTGAGGTCACTGAAGGTCAAGTTGAGGTCACCAAATGGACTTCATATTTATGGGTCTCAAATACAAACCTTTGGCTCCATCTGTGCCCATTTTGGTGATACAAGTCATTATAATTCCACTCTGTCAAGTTTGATCTTCAAAGGTCTCTGACAGTTGAGTTGAATGCCGCCAAATGAATGTTAAGATGTGACTTCCTACATGTCTGTAATACAAACCTAGGCTCTATCAGTGATACAAGTCATTGAATTTTTGCAAGGTCAAGATTGACCATTGAAGGTCAATATGCTGGTCACCAAATGAAAGTTCATATATGACTTCCTGCATCTCTCTCATACAAACCTAGGCCCCCAGCTGTGACCATTTTGGTGAGACAAGTCATCGCAGTAGTACTATATCAAGTTTGATCTGTGATGGTCACCAACAGTCAAGCTGAATGTCATGAAATTAAAGCTCAAACGTGGCTTCCCATACATCTGCAGTATAAACCTAGGCTTGATCTGTGACCATTTTAGTGATACAAGTCACTGAATTTTCAATAGGTCACATTTGAATCTCGACGGTCACTATGAAGGTCACCAAATGAAAGTTCATACATGTCTTTAATACAAACCTAGGCTCCAACTGTGATTGTTGTGGTAATACAAGTCATTGTAATTGTATCAAATTTGACCTAGGAAGGTCACCAACAGTCATGTTGAATGTCCCCAAATGAAAGTATATATGTCTTTCCTGTATGTCTGTAAATCTAGGCTCTATCTGAAATGATTTTGGAGATAAAAGACATTGAATTCACGCAATAAACTCTATCTTCAATATTTTCAAGCCGAGAAGCCTTCGAAAATTGCATTGTGCTTGACCTCATTTGACCTTTCAAGGTCAACTTCAATATTGCCAAAATATACACTACCGGTCAAAAGTTTGAGGACAGCCCAATTTTTCCAGTTTTTTAATTGAAAATTATGCAGTTTCATGTCTCATTGTACTCTGGAATGAAAGCATAAACATGATCGAACAAATTAGCTAGAGAATGTAATTCCAGGGAATTAGAAGTGCATGAAAATGCAAGTTGTAGTTGCTTAAGTTGCTTTAAGATATTGGTAGCTAGGTTGTTAGTCGGATAAATAAAAAAATCCGGTAGAAATTTTCAATGTGCCTGATGTTCTACACATACAGTATTCGGGGTGCTTGGAGGGCTCTGGGAACCAGTTGCTATGGAGTTCCGGGTGGTTTCTAGGGCGTTGCTAGGCGGTTGCTATGGTGTTCCAGGTGGTTGCCAGGGTGTTGCTAGGCAGTTGCTATGGTGTTCTGGGTGGTTGCTAGGGCATTGCTAGATGGTTGCTATAGGGTACTGGGTGGTTGCTAGGTCATTGCTAGTCGGTTGCTATGGTGTTCTGGATGGTTGCTAGGCAGTTGCTATGGTGTTCCGGGTGGTTGCTTGGGTGTTACTTGGCGGTTGCTTGTCGGAATGGCTGAACAGTTAAATAGTTGAGTAGTTTAAATAGTTAAATTATTTAACAGTGAATTATTTCAGTAAGGACTTTTATTATGAAACAGTTTTGGACAGAGGAAACAGTTGGCGGGAATCATAGTTGATGACAACTGGCAGTTGGAATGGCTGAATGGTTTAAAAGCTGAGTAGTTTAAATAGTTAAATTATTTAACTGTGATTTATCGCAATGAGGACTTTTATTTTGAAACAGTTGTAGACAGAGGAAACAGTTGGCAGGAGTCAAAGTTGATGACAACTGACAGTTGGAATGGCTGAACAGTTAAATAGGTGAGTTGTTTAAATAGTTAAATTATTAAACAATGAATTATTTCAGTAAGGACTTTTATTATGAAACTGTTTTGGACAGAGGAAACAGTTGGCGGGAGTCATAGTTGCTGACAACGGGCAGTTGGAATGGCTGAACAGTTAAATAGTTGAGTTGTTTACACAGTTAAATTATTTAACAGTGAATTATTGTAGTGAGGCAGTTGGAATGGCAGTTGGAATGGTTGAACATTTGAAAAGTTGAGTAGTTTAAATAGTTAAATTATTTAATTGTGATTTATTGTTATGAGGACTTTTATTTTGAAAGGGCAGTGGACAGAGGAAACAGTTGGCAGGAGTCATAGTTGATGACAGCGGGCAGTTGGAATGGCTGAACGGTTGAATAATTGAGTAGTTTAAATAGTTAAATTATTTAATTGTGATTTATTGTAAAGAGGACTTTTATTTTGAAACAATTGTGGACAGAGGAAACAGTTGGCAGGAGTCATAGTTGATGACAACTGACAGTTGGAATGGCTGAACAGTTCCATAGTTGAGTTGTTTAAATAGTTAAATTATTTAACAGTGAATTATTTCAGTTAGGACTTTTATTTTGAAACAGTTTTGGACAGAGGAAACAGTTGGCGGGAGTCATAGTTGATGACAACGGGCAGTTGAAATGGCTGAACGGTTGAAAAGTTGAGTAGTTTAAATAGTTGAATTATTTAATTGTGATTTATTGTCATGAGGACTTTTATTTTGAAACAGTTTTGGACGGAGGAAACAGTTGGCAGGAGTCATAGTTGATGACAACTGACAGTTGGAATGGCTGAACAGTAAAATATTTGAGTAGTTTAAATAGTTAAATTATTTAATAGTGAATTATTGTCGTGAGGACTTTTATTTTGAAACAGTTTTAGGCAGAGGAAACAGTTGAACAGGATCTTGAAGTCTTAAAGCCTGAGAAACTGACAGTTGCTGCAGGTGGTCAGAACACCTGGCTCAAGATTCTAATTGCTTAATGACCCTGCTGTGATGTCATCAGCCCAATGTTAAGTCTATGGGGAAAAAATTAATAGTTTTTTATTCATAGTTTAAAAAGTATAAAAGTTACAAAGATGAAAAATACATTGCACAGGTGTCATAAGTAAGACCTATGCAACGCAGTTTGAATGAAGTTTCTACATTAAACGGTTGAAGCCACATTAAGTGTGTTAGAAGAATAATAATAAGAAGAAGACCAGAATAACAATAGAGCGCATTTTCATGCACTCGAATAATCGAAGTTAAAAAAGAAATCATGGAATCAATTTATGAACCAAAATGTATTTTAAACTTTTGACTCAAAGTACCCACGTTTGGCAGATATAACTGCTGAGCACACTGGTGGCATTCTTTTTTCAATGGAAATCAAATATTCTTAAGAAAGTTCTTCCCAACTCTGTTGCAGAAGCTCCCATAAATGTGTGGCACTTGTAGATTGTTTTGCTTTCACTCTCCTGTCCAGTTCATCCCAAACCATCTCGATGGGGTTTAAGTCTGGAGACTGTGCTGGCTACTCCATGTTTTCAAGCTTACCATCTTGTTCTTTTTTCCTAAGGTAGTTCTGGCAGAGCTTGGACTTATGTTTTGGGTCATTATCTTGCTGTAGGATGAACCCCTGATGAACTAGGCGCATACCAGAGGGTACTGCATGGCGCTGCAGAATGCTGTGGAAGCCGTTCTGTTTCAGGGTGCCTTTCACTCTGTAAGTCACTGAACCTGGATCGAGCAAAACAGCCCCAGACCATCACGCTTCGTCCTCCATGTTTGACAGTTGATGTCACACACTGAGGAACCATCCTTTCACCAACTCGACAACGTACAAAAAACCTTGGTAACTTTATCTTTTGTCTAAAACTTATGGCAGTTCACCACTTACCCTTGGACCATTTCAAGCAATCCATTGGACTGGAACTGCACAATTTTTAATAAAAAACTGGAAAAATTGGGGTGTCCTAAAACTTATGACCAGTAGTGTAGGTCATATGATTACCTATATCTCTGTAATACAAACTTAACTCATTTGGCGCCACACTTTCAATGGTCCAGCTGGCCATTTTTGTGCACCGAATACATGGAGGAAAGATAAACATAAGAACATTCTGAGCGACCACGAGCGTGGTGATGAAATTGCAGTGCCATCTGGCGGAAATAGATGGTACTGAAATCTAACGGAGATATGGTCTAGAAGTATGTTATGGCATATTTACAGAAAAATTCATCCGGCAAAAATGACAATAGCTTATCAGCACATAAGGCCAGTAAGTTAAAAACTTCATTTGTGTAACACTTATTGAGAAACATATAGAGAATATACAGAAATATATGCAGAAAATTAAAGAGGGTTAAACACAACAATGTGTACATAACACTTGACAACAATACTACAGCATGTAGCACTGTATCAAGCCTGGTCTTGAACATTTCCAGAGTTTCTGCCACCGCAACATAACCTCGTGATCTATTCCCTACTTTGGCCACTTACTGCATAAAAAAAAATACTTCCTCATATTGTGGAAATGGATGAAATATTTTTCTTGAGCTGACTAATCCAGATCATTTACATCACAGCAAAAAAATTCAGCCTTTAATAACAAAATAAAAGGCATGTCTTTACAGCAATAATGTTTCAACAGCAATGCCGTACCAATAAAGCCCAGTCATTTGGCCATTTTTGACAACATCGCACAAAACTGAGCCAACCCTCAGTCCAAAAATGAGCGATGCTGTAGATATTGGAATGATATCTTTGGGTAAGAAACAAGGTAATGCATGTGACAGTAATCAGTATTAATATCATTAACTGTATAGAGATATACAGCGCCGTGGAAAAAGTACTTGCCCCCTTCCTGATTTTTTTTTTTTTTTTTTTTTTTGCATAGTTGTATTTGTCACCCTTTCATGTTTCAAATCATCATACAAATTTTAATATTAGACAAAGATAACCCCAGTAAATACAAAATGCAGTTTTTAAATGATGATTTCATTTATTAAGGGGAAAAAGCTATCTAAACCCACCTGTCCCTGTATGAAAAAGTAATTGCCGCCCCCCCTTATTACCTCCGCCAACGAAGTTGGGGCGGAGGTTATGTTCTTGCCCCTGTTTGTTTGTTTGTCTGTCTATCTGTTTGTGAACAACATAACTCAAAAAGTACAGCACGGATTTGTCTGAAATTTTGGGGGTGGATTGCTATTACATCAAGGATGGACCCGATTGATTTTCACCACCATCAGTGACACAATATGGCCGCCACGGCAGCCATCTTGAAATCGTATGACACGTGACAACTGAACTTTGCTCCCACTCATGAAGATTTGGATTGTGCTGCCTTGGCGGAGGTTTGCACTCTACGAGTGCCTCTAGTTAAATTATGAATTCACTGTAATTAACCACATTTTTTTAGTTCAATTTCACTAGCCACACCCAGGCTTGATTACTGGCAGACCTGTTGAATCAAGAAATCAATTAAATTGAACCTGTCTGACAAAGTGCAGAAGGTTAAAAGATCTCAAAAAGTAAGACATCATGTCGCGAACTAAAGAAATTCAAGAATAGATGGAAAAACAAAGTTATTGACATCTATCAGTCTGGAAAGGGTTACAAAGCCATTTCTAAGGCTTTTGGACTCCAGCGAATCATCGTGAGAGCCATTCTCCACAAATGGAGAAAACTTGGAACAGTGGTGAACCTTCCCAGGATTGGCCGGCCGACCAAAATTACTCCAAGAGCGCATTGACGACTCATCAAGGAGGTCACAAAAGAACCCAGAACAATATTTAAAGAACAGGAGGCCTCACTTGCCTCAGTTACATAACATAACATAACATAACATTACATGAATGGCGAGAACAGGCCGTTCAGCCCAACTAAGCTCGCCAGTTTCTTTATACCATCGTGAATATATCACTTCAGATACTCAATGACTCAATGGTATCTAGCTTTAAGTCAAGCCTGCTCTTGAAAACTCCCAAGGTCTCTGCCTCAACAATATGGTCAGGCAAGCTGTTCCACAGCGAAATTACTCTTTGGGTGAAGAAATATTTCGGAATATCAGTGCTAAATTTACCTTTGGTCAGCTTCCATTTGTGACCCCGAGTTCTACTAACAACACTTGGTTGAAGGAATCCTACATCATTCACTTTGTTAATCCCTTTAACATTTTTAAAGACCTCAATCAGATCACCCCTTAGTCTCCTTTTCCTAAGACTAAAGAGATTAAGGATCTTCAACCTTTTCTCATAGCTTTCATCTTTTATACCCGGAATTAGCTTTGTGGCTCTTCTCTGAACTTTCTCTAGAGCCTATATGTCTTTCTTAAAGTATGGTCCCCAGAACTGTGCACAATACTCTAGATGTGGTCTGACGAATGTATTGTACAAAAGAAGCATCACCTCCTTGGATTTGAACTCAATACTTTTGGCAATGTATCCCAGCATCCGATTGGCTTTTTTAACTGCTACGGCACAATGGCTAGAGCCTGTGAGGGTTTGGTCAACAATCACTCCCAGATCTTTCTCGTGTGGAGCACATTCCAGTTTTAAACCTCCCATGAAGTAATCCCATCTAATGTTTTTATTACCTACATTAAATTTCATTTGCCACATTTTCTGCCCAATTCTGGATTCTATCCAAATCATCCTGAATCACTTTAGTGGACTCTAAACTATTTGCCAAACCTCCCAATTTAGTATCATCTGCAAATTTCACTAATCTGCTCTCAATATTCCTATCAAGGTCATTGATGTAGATGAGGAACAGCAGGGGTCCCAACGCCGATCCCTGGGGGACGCCACTCCCCACCATACCTAGCTCAGATGAGATACCACTGACCACCACTCTTTGTGTTCTGTCCTGCAACCAGTTTTGAATCCACTTCAGAATACCTCCTGTAACTCCAATGGAGCTCATTTTAAAAATTAGTCTCTTATGCGGTACTGTGTCAAATGCTTTCTGAAAATCCAAATATATGATGTCATAAGCCCTGCTCTGGTCATAAGTCTTGGTGGCCTCTTCAAAAAATTCCAGAAGGTTTGTCAGGCATGACCTTCCTTTACGGAAACCATGTTGGCTATCCCTCAAAATATTGTTACGTTCAAGAAATAAGTCCAGCTCATCTTTTATGATAGATTCCAATATTTTGCACACAATGCAAGTTAAACTGACTGGCCTGTAATTACCTGGCTCAGTACGGTCCCCTTTCTTATATATTGGTATTATATTGCCCTGTTTCCAATCATTTGGTATTTCTCCAGTTTCTAAAGACCGTCTGAAGATGGCGGATAGCGGTTTAAAGATGATCTCACTAACTTCCCTGAGCACTCTAGGATATAAGCCATCAGGACCCGCCACCTTATCTGCCTTTAGTTTATGCAACTTGTCTAATACTTCGTTATCCCTAACCTCAACTTCCGCTAAATAATCTTGAACATTGGACATGCCCTCTGGCCGAAAAAAGACCCACTCTAAGGTAAAATTCTCAACAAAGTAACTGTTTAAGGTATCCGCAATATTCTTGTTATCATATAGCAGCGATCCATTTTTATTCTTTATGCACTTTACCTGCTCTTTGACTTTCCTTTTTCTGCTACAGTACTGAAAGAAGCGCTTAGGGTTAGTTTTTGCCCCCTCTGCAATTTGCCTTTCATACAGTCTTCTAGCATTCCTCAGCTCTTTTTTGACCACAGCCCACATTTTACAGTATTCAGCCTTAGTATTCTCATTGTTATCCTCTATGTACATCTTATGAAGATTCCTCTTTTCCCTCAAACTCCTACGAATAGCTGCGGTCATCCACTGGGGATTCTGCTTTTTCAGCTTACTTTTGGACACCTTTGGAATGAATTTGCATTGTGAATTAAAGTCGCTGTTCATGATTCAACAATAAGAAAGAGACTGGGCAAAAATGGCATCCATGGGAGAGTTCCAAGGCAAAACCACTGCTGACCAAATAAAACACAAAGGCTCGTTTCACATTTGCCAAAATACATCTTGATGATCCCAAGACTTTTGGGAAAATATTCTGTGGACAGACGAGACAAAAATTAAACTTTTTGGAAGGTGTGCATCCCTTTACATCTGGTGCAAAACTAACAAAGTATTTCATAAAAAGAACATCATACCAAAAGTCAAACATTGTGGTGGTAATGTGATGCTGTGGGGCTGCTTCTCTGCTTCAGGACCAGGACGACTTGCCATAATTGATGGAAACCATGAATTCTGCCCTCAACCGGAAGATCCTGAAGGAGAATATCCAACCATCAGTTCATGACCTCAAGCTCAAGTGCACTTGGATTATTCAGCAGGACACACACCAGCAAATCCACCTCTGAATGGCTTAAAAAAAGGAAAAAAAGCAAAATGAAGATTTTGGAGTGGGCTAGTCAAAGTCCGAACTTAAATCCGATTGAGATGCTGTGGCATGAACTTAAACAGGCAGTTCATGCTCAAAAACCCTCCAATGTGGCTGAATTAAAACAATTCTGCAAAGGGGAGTGGGCCAAAATTCTTCCACAGTGATGTGAAAGACTCATTGCCAGTTATCGCAAATTTTTGATTGCAGTTGTTGTCGCCAAGGGTGGCACAACCAGTTATTAGGTTTAGGGGGCAATAAAAACTGCATTTTGTATTTACTGAGGTTATCTTGGGTTATTATGAAAATTTGTTTGATGATCTGAAACATTTAAGTGTGACAAATATGCAAAAAAAAAAAAAAAAATGAGGAGGGGCAAATGCTTTTTCATTGTTTTTATTAAAAAAAAAAGTTCATTCACACAACTGAACATTACATTTGATATACGTACATAATAAATTTCTTTTGATTTACTATTTGAAGTTCAATCTATGCATCTATATTGTAAATTCAAAGTACAATGTACTGTGAAGCTTAATTATTCTGTGGCTCTGACTGCACAGCAGATCTTCAATAAATGTTATCACCATCATCCTCCCTTTGTGGTGACCTTTACAGTCACATGCTGTGTCATGTGACCAAAACCTACATGTCAAGAGGCCTAAGACGCTGTGGATGTTTGGGTTCCTCAGGTGTATCACTGGGCCTGAAAAGGATTCTGGGAAAAACACTGAAGAGTACTTATTAGTTCGTCAAGGACGCTGTAATGAAGCAATTTTGCTGAGGGAGATTTTGTTTGTTTGAAGTTAGTTAGTTTAGTTTATTGTCCCCGAGGGGAAATTTGTTTTCACAGAAACTGTACAGATTAACAGGATAAACATTTAACATATATAAAAAAAAGGACATTCAGTGAATACAAAGCATACAATGGAGACTGTACAAAAGACATAGTACAGGGTAGTAGTGGGTTCAATGGCCGGTTTGGGCAGTGGGTGATATGATGGATACTTCAGTGCTTTCTTCTGTTAAGGGTGGCTATGACAGACGGTATCAGGGTCCTGCTGAAACGTGCTCTTCTGTATTTCAGAGTCCTGTATCTCCTTCCAGAGGGCAGAATAGTGAGGTGACAGTGTAATGGGTGGGTGCAGTCCTGTGCTATTGTGTTTGCCATGCGTTCAATTAGAAGGTTTTTTCTCTATATGAAGCATCAGGCAGTTACCTAAGAATTTTGTTAATTAGATCAATGGACAACATTCATAAACTAGGAGCACTAGCGAGGCTTTTGACCTGGGTGTCGAATTCTCAAAAGACATAAAGTATGCATCTTCTACAATGACTATAGAATCATGCACCCGTATTAATTTTTTTTTTTTTTAAAGATTATTGTTTTGGGAATTTCTCCATTTGATAGCCATACAGTGAAGAGAGACAGGAAAGTTGGGGAGAAGAATGGGAATGACATGCAGCAAATGACCTGAGCCGGAATCAAACCCAGGTTGCCGCAGGAAGGACACAGCCTTTATGGTGAGCGCGCTTAGACTGATGTGCCACCGGGGCGCCCACCTGTATTAAATCTATGCTACTTATTGCAATTCGCTTAAAAAAACATTTCTCATTGAGTATTTTAGGCCTTTGCCGCATGAATCATTTAGTGGAATATTCAGGAAGATACAGACAACACATTACACACAACGCATTTGTAGGGCTTACCATCCATGAGATGTGATTCATTTTAAAGGGGGCGTCTCCGCTAAATACTACTGCTGCTGGTAGTGCTGTGTTCCATTTTTGAATTTGGTCTCATTGTTCCAAATACTCATCTCATAGTTACTTCATTGGTTAAGGAAAATGCGACCAGTGTCTCTACTGATTGTAATAATCGGCAATGCTGACAAAACTTCAAAAAATATATAATAATAATAGTAATAATAAATAAATAAATAAACAAACAACAGGACCAATATGACATAAAATTTGATGTACATTTGATAGATGACCAAAAAAAAAAAAACATGAGAATTGGTTTGAACAACGAGAAATTTGGACACCGCTGCAATGATTAATATTCACCACAGGCCCAGACAATCATGCACGATAGTGACATTGCCCAAAGGAAGCTCCATACTGAATTTTATGTGAATTTGGCCAGTAGTTTCAGAAATTTTTGGAGTTTCAGGTGAAAAAAAAAAGAAAAAATTCATAAAATTCAAAGAAACAATATTTTTTCAAAACTGTGAACAATCTTTGCACACATTGCCGCAGGGAAGCGCCATTAAAAATTTGAAGCGAATTAGGTAAGTAGTTTCAAAGAAGATTTTCAAAATTTCAAATGGGGAAAGAAAAAAACAAAAATTAATAAAAAGTTTAAAATAATTTTTTTTTTAAACTGAACAATTTATGCAGACATTTCCCAAGGAAGCTTCATGCCAAATTTGAAGTGAATCAGGCCAGTAGTTTCAGTGAACACATTTGAAGAATTAGCTTACGGACGTAGATGTGGACGCAGATACGAACAAATTGGGACGCCCCACGACAATAGCTAATGAACTATAGCTAATGAAAAAAAAACTTATACTGATCACATTTTTTTTTGAGCTAAAAATGGATTAATTTAATTCTGCAGTGATTAGCATCTATCCTAACGAGTCAGTCTCGCTTTGTCGGACTGACTGGCAATGCACAAACAATGCAAAAACAAGTATATAAAAAATATAATTTTGGAGAAACTGAATATACCAACTTGTGAAATATTTTACTTCATTAATGTCTCAATGGAAAAAACCAAAATCAAAGCAATGATTTAGAATGAAATAAAAATCAACAAAATCAAGTTTACATAATAATTGGCACCCTCCATTTAGGACTTCGTTCAATCACCTCTGGCAAGGATGGCAGCATGAAGTCTTTTCCTGTTATTTCAAACAAGGTTAAGGCATGCATTTGGGAGGGATTTTGGACCACTCATCTATGCAGGTCCTTTCAAGATCCTTCACATTCTTAGGTTGGTGTTTATCAATTGCCCTCTTCAACTCAGCCCGAAAGTATTCCATTGGACTGAGATCCGGCGACTGAGGTGACCATTGCAGTGTGTTGATTTTGTTGGCTCAGAACTATTTCTGTGCGGATCTTGAGGCATGCTTTGGGTCATTGTCTTGTTGGAAAGGCCACCTAAGGCCAAGTCCTCGCCATCTGGCAGAGGGAACCAGATTGTCAGCCAAAATATCCTGATATTTGGTGGAATTCATTAAGTCAATAATCTGAACCAGTGCCCAAGGACCTTTTGAATTAAAACAGCTCTAAAACATAACTGACTCACCATCATATTTTATCGTGGGTATGAGATGCTTCTCATTGTATGCATCTCTGTTTTGATGCCAAACATGCTGATGCTGTATCTGACCGAAATGTACAATTTTGGTGTCATTTCACCAAAGCACCTTATTCCAGTCATACTGTAAATGATTTTTGGCAAACTACAAGTGCTTGCATTTGTGTCTTCTGATCAGAAAAGGCTTTCTTCTGGCAACCCTTCTCAAGAGCCTGTGGTTGTGGAGGTGGCGTCTGATGGTGCTTTTTGAAACCTGCTGACCCCAAGATGCCAGAGGCTTGCAATTCCTTCACAGTGATTCTTGGGGATTAAGGTGCTTCTCTCACCATCCTCCTCTGTATCCTGGGGGGTAAAATGCAGTTGCGTCCTCTACCCTTAACGTTTTCAACAGTTCCATGCCGTCGGAATTTTTTAAATAATTGTCCTGACAGTGCTCAGTGGCATATTTGATAGTTTCTGAATCTTCTTCAAGTCATTACCAGATTTATGGTCTATGACCACCTGCCTGTTTTAAAATGAAATGTTTTGTTTTCTTCATGGTGTTTGAAGACAAAGGGATGCATGTGTGTGACCTTATTTTTATACCCTAGTGAAACAGGAAGTGATGTAATGGCTCATTATAGTTCCTTAACCCTTAGATTAAACTTAAAGATGTGGAATTTAATGCCAGGTTTAATTTTGGCAGATGTTATTTACAATGATGTTTAAGGGCGCCATTGATGTGAAAACCTTGATTTGGAAGAAATGGATTTTCAATTAAATCAGTAAATGATTTTGGTTGGTGCTATTGGAACACTAATAACATACAATATTTCATAGTTATTTCTCCATTGATGTATTTTCTAGAATTTTTTGAAGTATTGTCAGTGCATTGCCAGTCAGGCGTGCCAGTAATTTTGGAGCCCACTGCATTTTTCAGGGCAGTCGCACAGAATTTCATAAGATATCTGCAATTTGTCTCCTTTCCATTAATGTTAAGCTCTTCTCCATTTTTTTGTCAATGGGTAATTCCATCAGAATCACCAGAGGCCTCTTCACTAACAACCTCAGAATTGCTTCAAATCTACAAAACAATATTCTTGTATCCAGTATAGGCTATGCGTAAAATTTTAGACCCATATTTTAATTTGCATTTATGATATTGAGACTTGTGTAAAAATGAGTGTTACTATACAAAAAACTTCCCACACAGATCAAATTTGTAGGGTTTTTCACCAGTATAATTTTTTTTCATGGCTTCGTAAATTGTTTTTTAGACTGAAAATCTCCCCACATTGAATGCAGTTTTATGACTCTTCACCAGTATGTTTCCTCTGGTGGTCATTCAAGGAGAATTTCCCAGCAAAAGACTTCTCACCCTGATCAGAGTTGTGGGGCCTTTCACGTGTGTGCACTCGATCATGGCGTCGTAAATGGTATTCCCTACTGAAGCTCATCCCACACCGATCACATTTGTAGGGCTTTTCACCAGTATGTCTTCTTTGGTGTTTATTTAAATGAGATTTCCAAGCAAAAGACTTCCCACACTGATCACAGCTGTGAGGTCTTTCACCTGTGTGTACCCGATTATGGCGTTGTAAATGGCTTTTGCAAGTGAAACTCTTCCCACACTGATCACATTTGTAGGGCTTTTCACCTGCGTGCATCTGATCATGACGTTGTAAACTGCATTTCGAAGCGAACCACTTCCCACACTGATCACATTTGTAGGGATCATCTCCAGTATTTTGTCTCTGATGCTCAATTAACGAAGGTTTCTGAGCAAAAAACTTCCCACACTGATCACAGTAGTAGGGCTTTTCACCTCTGTGTGCCTGATGATGACGTTGTAAACTGGTTTTGTAACTGAAACTCTTCTCACACTGGTCACATTTGTAGGGATTACCACCGGTGTGTTGTCTCTGGTGGTCATTTAATGAAGATTTCCAAGCAAAAGACTTCCCACACTGGTCACAACTGTGGGGCTTTTCACCTCTGTGCACCTGATTATGGCGTTGTAAATTGCCTTTGCTACTGAAACTATACCCACACTCATCACATTTGTAGGGCTTTTCACCTGTATGAATTTTTTCATGGCATAGTAAACTGCATTTCGTACTGAAACTCTTCCCACACTGCACACATTTGAAGGGCTTTTCACCTGTGTGAGTTTTTCCATGGCATCGTAAACTGTTCTTATATCTGAAACTCTTCCCACATTGATCACATTTATAGGGCTTTTCACCTGTGTGCACCTGATCATGGCGCTGTAAATTGGTTTTCTGACGGAAACTCTTCCCACACTGATCACAGTTGAAGGGCTTTTCACCAGTATGTCTCCGCTGGTGGTAATTTAAACGAGATTTCAGAGCAAAAGTCTTCTCACACTGATCACATTTGTAGGGCTTTTCACCTGTGTGCACTTGCTCATGACGTCGTAAATGGCTTTTGTTACCGAAACTCTTCCCACACTGACCACAGTTAAAGGGCTTTTCACCAGTATGTCTCCTCTGGTGGTAATTTAAACTAGATTTGTGAGCAAAAGACTTTTCACATTGATGACATTTGTAGGGCTTTTCTCCAGTATGAATTCTCTGGTGATTATTTAAATCAGATTCCCAAAAAAAGCACTTTCCACATGTATAGCATTGGTGCGGCTTCTCCGCTATAGGGATTCCCGAATCAGGCATTACATCAAAATGATATTTGCCTGATGTTTTGCAGTTTGGATTGAGCCCTCCTGCCCTATAATATGCTTCATTTTCTCCTTTTTCATCAACACCAGCTCCATTAAGCACAGTATTCATGACATCACTCCCAAAAATTGCACTTGATTCAAACACATCGTCATCAGATTTGATGTAAACACACTTATTGTGTGGCCAGACGCTGACGTATTCAGTTTTAATATAGTCTCCATCATCATTGTCAGTTTTGACCCGATCAGGATACAGATGGGTAGCGTCGGCCAGTTCTGTAAAGTCTCGGCTCTCCTTGTTAAGATCCTCAGAGCTGATGGGGCACAGATCAGTTTCTGTTTTTATCAGTGATGCTTCTGTGTGATGTAAATCACTGATCCTGCTGTTTGCAGTAACACACTCTGGCTCCAGTGTGTTGGGTCCTGGTGCAGTACATTTTGTCTCTGACTCTGCCATGTGGACAGACTCCAGTCCATGTAGTTCCTCTTCTTTCTCTCTGATCCTATGCTGCTGGGGGAGCTCTGGTAGGGTCGTCTCAGTGTCCTGTCTCAGATGGACTCCTGCCTGCATCATTCATGTGTTCAGATGTGCAGCTCCTGTAGGGAAACCAAGGAAGGGATTTTAGCCTTTAACTGGTCCACCTGCACAAGACATTTTCCCCATACGTTTCAGGTGCTTCTAGCAATCTGATCTTTAATATTATTGATTCTTCTTCATCTCTGTATGCAAAACTAACTTCATTAAACTATAATTCCTATAACAGATCAAAGGCAAAAAATCTTCAGTGACACTGTCTGAACTACTACCATTTTCTGGCAGACCGTAGATCCTATGGTGAAAACAAAAACATTGTGAGACTCTGCTGAGCGTCCCCATGTATTTTTTTTTTCTTCTAGTGTCAAGTATGTGGTCAGGATGGTGATTTAAAAAAAGGTGTTTTTCAACTTTCTTCCCAAACAATTCTGCTCCTGTTATTATGGCTACCTATGGGGCAGTTTGTCAGTGGTCCTGTCGCTTGGGGGCGCCTAGAGTCTCACCCTTTGTCTGTTTTCTTCCAAAGTGACATTTTTCAGGCCTGCACAAATTTTCCTACGTTTTGATGTAGAATTTGTGTGTGTACATTGGATACTGTAGCCTGAGAAGCGATTTCAAAATTTTTTTTCAAGTAATTTTTTTTTGCCTCTCTGCACTCTAATCCTAGAGTGAGTGAACATTCCACCCATTTACTTGTATGGGAGAAAAAAATGGGATGAAAAACAGGGATTGCGAAAGAATGAAAAGGGGCTATGCAACTGTTTATACAAGGCCCAGAGACATGGTCGGGCTGGACGTTTCGGCGTTTGAACCTTGTCTCTATCGCAAACACTCGGGCAGTTGATATGGGACAAAAAAAATTTTGAAATTGAAAAATAATAAAGGTATAAGCCCCGAGAAGCAGTGGGTTACAGTGATTTTATAAAGGCGGAGGGGCGTTCTAAGGCACGATGCACAGCGGAGTGCCTTAGTGCCTCTCCGCCGTTATAAAATCACTGTAACCCACTGCTTCAAGGGGCTTATTGCTTTTATAAAACGGTTACCCTACATATAGCCCATTAAATAAACACACAAGAAAAAAATCTACGATTTATTGGCAATAATGCAGCAATAAAATTGAGAACTATTCGTTCCTCCACCAAGCAAGATCGAGAGGACAGAATGGTTGGCAAGCAACACAGACGCTAAGATTGCTTTTTCCTCTAGTGCCATTATCATGTCACATCAGGCTATTTAGCCTCGCTAATGTAGATATACTATGAGAGCAGGCTATTTGGAATGTCTCCTTCGGTCTCCCGAAGGCCCCGTTAAATAATTTTACGTTCATTTCGGTTTCGTCTTTCGAGTTTCCTTGTTCTCAACTCGCGTCGATCGGCCATATCATTACAACCAGCAGCGAGAGTAGGGAACAAGATTGACTTTTGTCCTCCACACTTTCCGGTGTCCAGGAAAATAAGTTGAATTGTGCATTAGTTTGCTAGCTAGCTAGCTAGCGTTCACTACAATAGATGTGGTTACCCTACACATAGCCCATAAAATAAACACACAAGAAAAAAAAATCAACAATTTATCGCTGATACTGAAATAGCGAGCTAGTTAGCAACGTAGCTAGCAAGCTTAAAGTGACATCGAACTCTATAATGCTATAGCTAGCTAGGTAGATAGCCAACTGGTTAGCGGGTTAAAAGGCTAAACTTCGCAAACACTGAAATAGCGAGCTAAAAGTCTTGAAACAAACGTAACCGAATGAGTCAGTTGAGCACAGAGCAGTTGATTGCTAGGCCAGGCGCGCAGGGATATTTTGTGCTGCAGTCTGCCTCAGAACACAGTGGGTTACACTAATTTTATATCGGCATGGAACGCGTGGCTCAGCCAATCACATTTAAGGATGGGAAGCACCCGTTTAATAATAGTAAATAAACGGACTTTAGAAGAACAATGTGTTGCCTCTGCTTGCCAGAAGCACACAATAAGCTCCACTTATGAACTCGTGCATTTGTTTCTAACAAATATTATTCTATTTAAGGATAACAAATTCCAAGTTCAGAAAAATGGCATTTTGGGGCAAAATTTCCCAATTTTGAAGTCCTTTACTTTTTCACCATTTTTTGATGCTATGGGTCATTGTTGAAATTTAAGTCAGCTTTTTGTGATTTGGATGAGTGTCAAACTCAGCAGCAGAAATGATCTATTGTTGAGGTTGTTATTTTTTAGCTTTTGCAGCAGAAGTCCCTGCAGACTTAAAAGTTTCCCTTTTTAAGGGGTCAAAATATATTATGGTGAATGACGTCACACATGTGACACATGGCAACAAAAGTTTTTATTAAATTAATAAATCCAAGGGAAGATATGAAAAACTGGATATTATAAATTAATACTATACCTTCCATGCTTGGAGGGCATAACTTCCTCAGTCCCACAAATAGAACCTGTTTTCTAGCCAAAAATGCACCTGTCATACTCGTAACATGGCGTTATGTGTGTGACATTTATGATGTTACTTGTGCGACCAATGTACAAAGCCTATGCCCATTATGACATTAATGACCTGAATCCTTTATCTTTAGACTAATGAAGGTTTAGTTCACGAACTGTCAAAAGGTGGTCTTGGTTATCACGATCCAGAACAGCAACAACAATGACTAAAGCCTTCAACATGACGGTCAGCCACCCCATCACTTGTCTTAAATATTTTGTCAGATTTTTGCAACATTGATGTGTATACCCACGTACAAAGCAGGTAAGAATTTAGATGTAATGTTGCAGAATATGTAAAGTTAAGGAAGTAATGTGAAAATACTGTTAGTTGGATTAAATTAAACCTTAGGCACAAAAGCCAAATATAGCTATTTATGCATTACCCTATGTAATGTTTTATAATTCAAGATTTAAGCTTCATAGAGAGACTGAATATGGCTCAACTGAGACAATACACTTGGAGCATTTAGTATTCCATCTTAATTCATTTTATTTTAAAGATTTTGGTCGAGAAAAGGGTCTGCAAATAGCTTTGCTGTTACGCAGATACCATTGAATCACCACTGAAGTGATTGTATTTCCGTGAGGGCTTGTATGAGGCTCCAAAAGACATCTTAATTATTCGACAGATTAATCTACGCGTAAATCCACGGTAGGAAATTACGCATTTTTAATATGACTATAATTGATAGTAGAATGACATGGTATCAATACTATGGTGGATTTTTGCTTCAGTAAACTGATTTTTTTTTAACTACTTAATTGAGAAATCATTGGCTCACTATAGCTGAAGTAGTTGTTCCAAAGGACAACGATTTTTTTCTGTCACAAGGGATAGTTTTTTTAAACTGCTGGATAGATACTGTGGGCAAGCATATTGAGCAGTTTGCACAACAGGCTTAGCTGAGGAGTTTTATTCAAGCACCTCCTGGGAAACAGGGATGGAACACAACTCCTCCATATTCTAAACCGTGTTTGAGCTCGGCTTGCAAGTGAATATTCAATAACTGATTCGGAAGTGCCATCAAGTAATAGAATAGTGTAACTGCATGCATAAATAGAGCAGCTCCATGACCCCAAGCGCCTACATCTGCACAATGGGGTTAATTCAAGTGGGTCAGGCACCTGTAACCTTGGCCGCGGTCATGAAGGTAATTTCATCAGTTCACTGTATTTTCAAAAAAAAAAAAACTCCAGTAATATGTTGTAACTACAAACATGAGCTCAGTCTTTCACAATATAAGGTATTTTTGCATATTTTAATATAAATCCACATTGGGAAACTGCCAAACCCAATATTCTTATCAAAACCATTGGATAGTACAAAGGATGCATGTTAAACACCTCCAAGGTAACTTACAAGGACCTACAACAGCCACAGATACAATTTTATTTAAATGAAATGAACTTATGCATTGCAGGATTTGCACGCGGTCACACATGTAGCAAAGGTGTCACACACGTAACACATGCAAATGAGGCCATGGTATGCAAATGAGCTTGGTATTTTTTATTAAAGTTGGAATGAAGTTGATGAAGCCAAAGTGTTATAATCTTCATTCAAATCACAGAACCTTTGAAATCTAAATTAAATGTAGCAATTGATCAATTTTCTGTCACACACGTAACGCAGCCTCTTTCTGGTCCTGTACTTCCAATGTGTTAGGCAAAGATCAAGTTGATGTACCAGATTGATAGGAAAGCCCAGGTATCTTGTGGTTGTCCTATATTGATCCCCATGTGCAACCCAGTTAAAGTATAGTACATTGAAAATGTCAAGAATACCTTCCAAATGTCACACACGGAACGCAAGAATCACCCAAAACGAGAATAAAAACAGAATGCAATGATTTGCAAATCTCATAAAGCCACATTTTATTCACAATAGAACATATACAGCATATCTGATGTTTAAAGTGAAACATTTTATTGCTTCATTAAAAATATTAGCTCATTTTGAATTTGATGGCAGCAACACATCCCAAAAAAGTTGGGACAGGGCCATGTTTACCATTGTGTAGCATCCCCACTTCTTTCAACAACAGTCTGTAAACATCTGGGAGATGAAAAGACCAATTGCTGGAGTTTTGGAAGAGGGATGTTGTCCCACTCTTATCTGATGTAGGATTCTAGCTGCTCAACAATCCTGGGTCTTCTTTGCCAGATTTTTTGTTTTATGATGCGCCAAATGTTTTCTGTTGTTGGAAGGTCTGGACTGCACGCAGACCATTTCAGCACCCGGGCTCTTCTACTGCAAAGCCATGCTGTTGTGATGGATGGGGTATGTGGGTTAGCGTTGTCTTGCTGAAATATGCAAGGCCTTCCCTGAAAGAGATATTGTTGTAAAACCTCCATATACTTTTCAGCATTGATAATGCCTATCCAGATGTGTAAGCTGCCCACGCCATAGGCACTAACCTGATACCATCAGAGGTGCAAGCTTTTGAACTGAGCGCTGATAACAAGCTGGATGGTCCCTCTCTTCTTTAGTCTGCATGACACGGCGTCCGTGGTTTCCAAAAAGAATTTCAAATTTTGATTCATCTGACCACAGAACAGTTTTCCATTTTGCCTCAGTCCATTTTAAATGAGTTTTGGCCCAGAGAAGATGGCGGCATTTCTGGATCGTGTTCACATATGGCTTCTTCTTTGCATGATACAGCTTTAACTTGCATTTGTACAACCCCAAGTCCGAAATAGTTGGGACGAAGGGTAAATTGTGAATAAAATCAAAATGCAATGACTTTCAGATCACATGAGCCAATATGTTATTTACAATAGAACATCGATAACATTTCAAATGTTGAAACTGAGACATTTTACATTTTTATCCACAAAATTAGCTTATTTCAAATTTTCTGGCTGCAACAGGTCTCAAAAAAGTTGGGACACAGGCAAAAAAGGGCTGAAAAAGCAATTAATATATAAGAGAATCAGCTGAAAGAACATTTAGCGAGTAATTAAGTTAACTGGCATCAGGTGTGTAACAAGATTGGCTATAAAAGGGATGTCTTAGAGAGGCTGAGTTTCTCAGAGGTAAAGATGGCCAGAGGCTCTCCAACTCGTGAAAGCTTGTGTAAAAAAATTGTGGAATACTTTAAAAACAATGTTCCTCAATGTCAAATTGCAAAGGCTTTGAAGGTCTCATCATCGACAGTGCATAGCATCATCAAAAGATTCAGAGAAACTGGAAAAATCTCTGTGCGTAAGCGACAAGGCCGTAGACCTTTACTGGATGCCTGTGATCTTCGGGCCCTCAGATGCCACTGCATCACTCACTGGCATAATTCTGTCATTGACATTACTAAATGGGACCAGGAATACTTCAAGAAACCACTGTCTGTAAACACAGTCCGTCGTGCCATCCACAGATGCCAGCAAAAACTCTATCATGCAAAAAGGAAGCCATTATTGAGCATGATCCAGAAGCGCCGCTGTGTTCTGTGGGCCAAGGCTCCTTTAAAATGGACTGTAGCAAAGTGGCAAAGTGTCCTGTGATCAGAGGAGTCCAAATTTGACATTCTTTTTGGAAATCATGGGCGTCGTGTCCTCCGGGCTAAAGAGGAGAAAGACCACCCCTCCTGTTATCAGCGTTCAGTTCAAAAGCCAGCATCTCTGATGGTATGGAGATGCATTAGTGCATATGGTGTGGGACACTTACATGTTTTATAAAGCACCATGAATGCTGAAAGGTATATAAAGGTTTTAGACCAACATATGCTCCCCTCCAGATGACATCTATTCCAGGGAGGGCCTTGTGTATTTCAGCAGGACAATGCAAAACCACATACTGCAGCTATTATAACAGCATGGCTTTGTAGTAGAAGAGTCTGTGTGCTGAACTGGCCTGCCTGCAGTCCTGATCTTTCACCGATTGAGAACATTTGGTGCATAATTAAACGAAAAGTCCGTCAAAGGAGACCCAAAACTCTCCAGCAGCTGGAAGCTTGTATTAAACGAGAGTGGGATCAAATTCCAGGCTAAACTCAAGAAACTTGTCTCCTCAATGCCCAGACGCCTCCACTCTGTGTTAAAAAGAAGAGGGGATGCTACACCATGGTAAACAGGCCCCTGTCCCAACTTTTTTTGAGACCTGTAGCAGCCATCAAATTTGAAATGAGCTCATTTTGTGAATAAAATTGTAAAATTTCTCTGTTTCAACATTTGCTGTGTTATTTCTGTTTTATTGTGAATAAAATACTGGCTGGTGTGATTTGAAAGTCATTGCGTTTTGATTTTATTCACAATTTACACTCTGTCCCAACTATTCCGGAATTGGGGTTGTAGATTGCACAGCAAATTGTGTTCACAGATAATGATTTCTGGAAGTGTTCCTGAGCACTTGCAGTGATTATATATGATTATATGATTATATAATGCAGTATTATATCCGTTTTTAATGCAGTGCCACCTGGGGGCCCGAAGATCACGAGCATCCAATATTGACCTTCAGCCTTGTCCCTTGCGCACAGAGATTTCTCCAGATTCTCTACATCTTTTGATGATATTATGTACTGTAGATGGTGCGATATTCAAAATCTTCACAAATTTACATTGAGGAACATTCTTCTGAAATTGTTCCACAATTTTTAGACTGTTTTTTGCAGATTGGGGAGCCTCCGCCTATCTTTACTTCTTAGAGACTCTGCCTCTCTAAAATGCTCTTTCTATACCCAGTCATGTAAATGACCTGTTGCCAATTAACCTAATTAGTAGTAAAATGCTACTCCAGCTGTTTTTTATTGCTACCTTTTACTTTTCCAGCCTTTTGTTGCCCCATCCCAAGTTTTTTGAGATGTGTTGCTGCCTCAAATTCAAAACGAGCGAATATTTTCATGAGATGGTAAAATGTCTCACTTTCAATATCAGATATGTTGTCTGTGTTCTATTGAGAATAAAATGTGGGTTTATCAGATTTGCCAATCATTGCATTCTGTTTTTATTCACATTTTACACAACGTCCCAACTTTTTTGGAATTGGAGTTGTACATTTAAAAATGAAGAGCAGTTTTACTCTACATTTCTTGAGAAAAAAGTGAAAGTTATAGCAGGCTTGTTTTTGTCCTCGTAAATGAACTATGAACTCATTGGTAGATCATTACATGCCTCAGACCTGACTCTAAATGGTCAAACGCATAGCACTGATGAATTGTCTACAAGGAACATGTTCGTAAAGCAGTTTAAACACCCATGGTTTCAGTACTTCTCTTATGTCAGTGCGCTATCCCAGCCAGCCAAATTGGTACCTTACAGGGAAATTCCTGGTACAACTTTTCAACTGCCTGGAATGAGGATCACAACACAAGTGGATTTGCTTGGTCATTTAATATAGCTTAATTATAGTGCATTTAACTTTAACGTTAGCTAGCTGTGTTTTCCCTTGTTATGCAAGTGCCGACCACAATGGAATATAATGTTTTGATCTCTGGAACTTGCTCATGGCGTACCATTCTCTAAAAGCTAGCTAGCTAGCTGTAAATCCCACTGGTAGTTTCTCACTCAGTTAGTTTTGATTCCAGGCTGTTGTCACTGTCTGGATTACATGTTTTCTCAAAGTTATTTTTGAAATATGACATACGCATATCAGGGAGGTCTGCCAACAAAAGTTTCAGCCTTAGACTTCAGCGAATGCAAATGTTGACTTGTGTTTTCTGCTTGATGGTTAGCCATTTTCTTGAGTTAACGCTTGGGGTAATGATACCCACATTTCCTCGATAGATTGCTTTATTCTCATGTGAGCTTCAAACAAGTGTATGAACTGAAAGAAAATTACTTTGCCAATTATGTTACGTGTAACCATAACTTTGAAACTTAAAAATGTGACCGAGGTACGTTTCCACAAGCACTGTTGCCATCTGCCATTCAAACTATGCTTATGTTGGCAACAAAGCTTCTGGGAAACATACCCCAGGCTAGCCAGGTAGGCAGTTAAACGTCATTGTGTATTCCTGACTCGCAACATCTAATGCTGTCACTATTGTATAGTGCAAGCTTGTTATTGGACTTGCTTCATGGCACAGAATAGCCCTAACTCCGAAATTACTTCACTGGCTGTTTACCGCAGTGCATTATGGGCGAAATCTGGGGTCAGGTCCACAATATAGCTTTGTACGCTGGTTCTCAACTGTGTATGTTGCTTTTCATTCCAACCACAAATGTAACCCAAGAATTTAAATGAATTGGTCATTTCTCCTCATTATCCTTTCTAGCAACATTGTCAAAAATTGCTATGCTTGCTATGAACAACAAAAGTTCAGTATTCACAAGCTATACGGTAAACAGCAGAATAAAAAGAAATTAAAACAATAATGTACCAATGACTTTAAAAAAAATCAACACTCTTAATTTCTATAATTGATAAATTGTCAGTAAATCTACTCAATTACAAGACAATTTAGATGTTTGAAGGCAAAGCAACTAACAATGATTCACCTGTTTTGTGTTAATATTGTGGGGAAAAAAGGATGGTTCTGTGTACCCTATGCTAAAGGAGATAAATTAGTAAGTAGTGAGACACCTTTCCTTAACATTTAAAGAATTTGAATCCACTTATCATGGTTGCCACGTAATTATTTCTGGATCATTTTTTAGGAGTAAGCAACTTTCCCAGGCAAAAAGGAATATGCAGACGCAGCCTAAATATCTCTTGCAGCATCCATGTTCAGGGAGTGGCAGGCACATCGCTGATGAGATGGGAGACTGTGGTCTTCCTCTGTTTCATTTAAGATGTATGTCTGTGACATTTAAGAAGACAGGGGTTCCTCCTCCTCCTCTCTGTCTTGAATGGTTGAGCTTCCGTGAAGATATGAAGCTGTTTAAAATTCAAACCATTATCTGTGATTGTAACAGTCACCTCGCCTTTTATCTTGAAATCCTGGTGCACGTCTTCCAACGTCAGCCAAAACATCATGTGTGTGGCGCCCTACGATCCTATAACAGGCTAATGCCCTAGAGCAGATGCTTATGATTTATTGGTCTATCCAGTGGACAGTCACCGCAAGGATGCTCCTGTTTATTTAGAGACCATGCATTCTGTTGTGATGCATACATGGCTCTCTGCGCCCACTGTGATCAGGCTATTGAAGGGGTGTTATCAGCGTACATTTCTCCCATACATATAGGCTAGTTGGAGCCCACTAGACGTACCAGTAGGCTCAGGAGGCAGTTATCACCAATTTATATCAGTGATCCAATACAGGTGACACCCATTAACAAAAAGAAACAACAGAAGAAGAACTACAACTATGCACTGCTATGCATTTTCAAGCCAAGAAGCTTGGTAGCTAGGTAAGTTCTTCTGATGTCAGCGGGGTCATTCCATATCAATTCACACATCATAAAACCACACAAAACATTATCCAACGAAATGTACCTATTTACAGGTGTGTGTGTGTGTATATGCGTGTGTGAGAATTTCAAAAAGTGAAAGACGAAACACATTGGCGCACAAAGGAAAAACAGGAAGCAAGACTGTAGAATCAAAGATGGCCACTAGGACCTCACGGCACGTGAGAGGACAAAGGGAGCAGACAAAGAAAAAATGGCTGACCAGATGGGAGGATTACAAAATTTAGCCTGAGTCCAGAATGAAGCCATTGTGTGGCACACAGTGTGGTTCTTTTATTTGAAGTCTGTGTTTGTGAGTTTGTGTCGTAGAGGGATGCCAGGTGAGAAACATGAATAATTAGCTTGCATGAAAGACCCTGCGTCAGCGTGAAGTATAGTCACTCCCATCACTTTGCAAAGTGGCTAGCCAATAGCCAAACAATTAAACACATTACAACAATCAGGCTCAAGGAATAACATTAAAGCAAGTCAATAGATGTACATTGATTTCAGTTCAGCAGTTCTGTGCTTAGCCATGTGCACCATTACGCTCTGCTGGCTAGGTATACCCAGTTCAGGATGATGCTACCAGTCTTTTGGAGGGAAAGGCTGCCTTGCTGAGTAGCTTGGTTTGCTAGCAAATCCGTTGATGAGCCAGGCAGGAAAAGGCTGACCTTGCATAGCAGTGTTCTAAATGTGCAGTCCGGAGGAAACCTATTCGCTCCTTTGGGGCTCTGTGGAGTTAGCAGCTTAGCACTAACTTGTTTTGAGCTGCTGTTTGTAAAGTCAGCAGGCAGGCTGCCTGCTCCTGCAGCTGGCACTGAAATAAAATGTCTCAAGCAGGCCCTCGTGTCGCTGCCGTAAGAAGAGTTTGATCTGTGGCTGCGAGTGCAGGCTTCACGACGGACGCGACTTCTGCGCAGAGGTCATGAAATGAGAGCCGGTGAGAGTCCGAGGCAAGTTCGAGATTGAGGGGTCTCACGCCTAGGTCTTGCAAGGGAAGACTCCGAAATATTGAATGACTCTTGAGTTCTTATGCGTTTTCCAACATGGCTGCCAACTACGGTTTGCATCAAGTTCCATTGAACAAGCTGTGGCATTACTAGACGCTATCTTGAAGAGCAAGGAGAGACTGTTAGCAAATATTCTTGCTCGTCTCTGCAACACAAAAGGTAGTTTATTCGCTCAAGACGCTTGATTGACCCCGCAATCCTGGACATGAGAGCCGGAGAGAATCGGTGAGACATGCCCCTCGTTTAACATGACCTGATGACATCATGGGTCATATGCCACATTGACTAATGGCAGCTGAAAGCTGGGAGTCGGGGAAATGGAGTTCATTCATGAGCAAATGAGCTACAGCCTATTGGAAATGTCTGGATCACGCGAGTCGGAATCAATCTAGCGCACCCACCACTGGAACCTAATTTGACTGAGAAGTATAATACTGATGATATTAGTGTAGCCTAAGCTTTGTCCGCAACTGTGCAGAAATACCATTTCGGTTAAGTCTTCATTTCAGAATAGATTTATATATAGCGCCTTAAACAACAGCCTAATGCTGCCCACATCCCACAGTGATCCCAGTGCACAACTTGTTAAAAAAAAACATGCACACACACACACACACAAAGAAACAAAGCAGTTATTTGAGTGCTCTTTAAACCAATGGGATGAGTATTCAGTTAGAGAAACTGTTGAAGTTCTGCACCCCTAGTTCGGAAAAAGACCACTTTTACAGTCAATTTCCGTTGGTCTTTCAAAATCATTGTGGGAGCTTGTAACTTATGCATATGTAATGTCAAGGTTATATCTGTTCTTGAAGTCGCATTTAAGCTCCGAGCAAGTCTTTAAAATGAGTCAAAAGGTGGTTTCTTCTCTTAAAATAGCTGTCAAGCACTGCTGTCCATCATGATTTTAAACCCCCTTCTGAAAGAACCTAATAACTAAATAATACCAAACTTATCAAATGAACACTTGAACACACATCTGCATGGCAAGAACTCCTTCAAATGACTGAGATCATTTTTGGAGAAATAATTTTTTTTCACGTTCTTTAATTATTTAGGGTGGCCGAAATCCCATCCACTAACATGAAGGGGGCGGGTTTATAACCTACTGCAGCCAGCCACTAGAGGGGGATCAAGATATTTCCCCTCACTTTTACGGAGCTGTTAGTTCAACCATCTTTGTACAGTCAGTTGTCCCAAATGGCAACAGAAAAGCCAGTCAGAGATCAAATGAACACATTTGTTCATCATAATAGGAAATTTTGGGGAGGCAGAAAATGTTATATGGTCCTCATGATATACAGCAGTGGTTCTCAAACGTGGTCCTGGTGCCACACTCTGTGTGCTGTTTTTTGTTCCAACCACAATTGCAATCTTAGGATTTAAACAAGCTGTTGATTTGTCTTAATTAGGTGCATTTATGTTTACAGCAGTTCTTTATCCTCTTCAGCCACATTTGACAAATCTATACATGCCATAAATAAAGAAAATTCATATCCACATTGAGATATATTAGAAACTAATAAAAATAACTGCAGAGGGAAACCAAACATTTAATCAACGTGAACAATCAATAGGTTCTTCATTGGTGAAACTGTTGACAAATGTTTGCAAAAACTAACAATTTATTTGGCATACAATAGAGTCACACCTGTCTTGTGTCATGTTTATTTTATTAAATTCAGGCAAATTATTTTGAAAGACCTCAAAACACCTGTGTTCAGCCATCTAATTTGGAGCTTACTGATTTTCCCAGAGTCTAATCTGATCTGTTCAAAAATGTTTTTACCTGAAAATCCTCACAGTTTAGAAAATTAAGCATAAGATATTCAGGAGTCTTATTCTTCATGGCACAATGGGTGTATTCATCAATATGTGGCTTCAGATGGTTAATAACTGCTCTAAACATGGAATGCAGCTAATTAAGACAAACTAACAGGTTGTTGAAATCCTAACATTGCAATTGTGGTTGGAACAAAAACCAGCACACACAGTGGGGAGCCGGGACAGAGCTTGAGAACCACTGGTATACAGTATATCATTGTAACTCCTGGTCCAAGTCAGGGAGGAAAAAAGAATATTGGAGAAACACGTCAGGCACAGCAGGCCTTCACTGTAAGAGGTGCTTCTGACGTTTTGTCCACCCCTTGGATTTTTAACCCTTTGATGCATACGCCTCACATACCTGAGGATTTTTTAATCCCCCCTCCAAGCTTTCACAAGGCATCCACCCCTGGATGGATGAACACCCCCTATTGACCAAGGGGTCATTCCGTGCCAACTAAACCAAAGCCCCCCACATCAAAATTTTGATTTTAATAAAACTTTGCACATTTCAAGAGATATGCATTGGCAGTACTGAGGTCAAATATTTCAGCTCAATTATTGCTAGTTCCTGAAATTTACCCTATTTTAGGGAAGGGGGGTCAATTTTAACAAAATCGCCTTAATTTTGGAGGGAGTTTGAGGGCCTCAGATATAGATTTTCAGAGCTGACAGACCCACAAGTTTCATTTTGTCATCAGAATAGTTGCTGAACTCCTGGCTTAAACTACTTTTCTTTACTCAGTGTGTTTAGTTTACCTGTACTGTGGCCTGGAAAAAGCAAAAAACACCAATCATACAAATTTTTTCAAAATTAAATGCATTTATAATTCTGTAACTAATTAAGACCGAGCCCTGAGACTTGGTATGCAAACTGTCGGTCAACTTTCTGAAGACCACAAAAAATATCAAAGTCACAATGGTTGTATTAAATGTTTTAATGACCTTGGAAGTTGGCTTCAGAATGAAAAGTGCATATTTTGGGTCATTATAGTGGGTATATATCTCAAAACAGACACAAGTGATCAATGTCATATTTTTAGTGCTTGAAGGCATGGGTCTTGGGTCTAACATATTAAAAAACTGGAGATGTAAAACTTTTCCTTTAGACTGTACAGCATGCCAATCACATTATATGTCTAACTTAATTTTCAGAGCACCTTAGCCATGGTGTAAGTGAAAAGATGAATGTGACACATACACTTGTTCACCTCCACCAAGGAGGTGTATGTTTTCGCCGGCTTTGGTTGGCTGGTATGTTTGATTGTCTGTCTGTCTGTCTGTTAGCAGGATATCTCAAAAACGGCCAAACAGATTTTAACCAAACTTTGCCGGATGTTAGAGTAGCACAAGAGGAACAAGTGATTAAATTTCGGCATATCTAGGCCAAAGTACAGCTGAGATATAGGCCTAAATTCAAATCCAGCTATGCTGGCAGAGATTTCAAGTCTTTCCAATGGGCCGGATTACCAATCAGCGTGCTTTTGGGTTTTGCTGCCACCTGGTGAAGGAATGCAACAATACCCTACATCATTCAACGAAAATAACTGATGCACAGAGTTGCCTTGGCGTGGCGCAGGTGCTGCGCTCTCTCAGTGCTCGTTTCATAATGAAATGGGTACATAGGCATTGTTATGAGACATATTGGTCACATTACAAATATGTTCACATATAAAATAAAACATCAAAATAGCTACTGAATGATTGAAAACAGGTCGTGACCAATCATTAATTTTAAGGGATTGTTTTCAGCCTCCCCAGTAGCCAGTTCACGAGCTGCCACTGCTATCTATATATCGGGCCATGGGGCGGAAAAACCCAAAATTTCAGAAATGGGATTATCGGAGGTTTCACTTTATATGTTGCTAAATATAGAAGTGGGGAATTCCAAAGTGCCATTTATAACCCTGGAAAGGTCTTGTGTGTTAAAATCATTGGGAAATTCTTTTTACACAGTACGTAATTATTACCATGGTTACACCGTCGTCTTTTCCGAAAATATTTTTTCCAGCTTCCCTTTATTACACTATTATAAATCTGATAGCAGCACTGGTATATAATGACAATTCTTTTGCATGTCAAATACTGTGCTGGTAAGAGTAGATAATGATGCAACTGTGCCCTGTGAATGAAACAGTGTGATTATTAAAATTTATTGGTGTGGTCTTCAGTCACAAATCATGGTATCTAGGCTTAAACGAATGCCAAACCACTATTATGATGGGCGTGATGTAAAATCAAAAAGAAAAGTTTTACATCTCCAGTTTTTTAATATGTTAGACCCAAGACCCGATTTGCCTGATGAAGACCCTGCGAGTAGTCGAAACGTTGCGTGTCATCAATACAGGTTTGGGAGCTTTAATCCAGTGTATGGATTTTTTTATTTTTTTTTGCTTGAATTACATGAGAATCCAGCACTGGGCCTAATTTGGATGAGATGTGCTCACAACTACTCCACTGAACAGACCCAAGACCCATGCCTTCAAGCACTAAAAATATGACATTGATCACTTGTGTCTGTTTTGAGATATATACCCACTATAATGACCCAAAATATGCACTTTTCATTCTGAAGCCAACTTCCAAGATCATTAAAACATTTAATACAACCATTGTGACTTTGATATTTTTTGTGGTCTTCAGAAAGTTGACCGATAGTTTGCATACCAAGTCTTGAGGCTCTATCTTAATTAGTTACAGAATAAAAAAATACATAAAATTTTGAAAAAATCTGTATGATTGGTGTTTTTTGCTTTTTCCAGGCCACAGTACAGGTAAACTCAACATACTGAGTAAAGAAAAGTAGCTGAAGCCAAGAGTTCAGCAACTTTTCTGAAGACAAAATAAAACTTATGGGTCTGTTTGCTCTGCAAATGCATATCTCAGGCCCTCAAACTTACTATAAAATTATGGCGATTTCCTCAGAACTGACCCCCCTCCCTAAAAGAAGCTATTATTTCACCGTTTCACACCAGATATATAAATCTTCCACTGTGGGGAATATAATAAAAATTATTTTTTGGTGGGAAAGTTCCTAAAATTTGGTTGATTTGATATGGAATGACTCCAAGGGGAAAGGTCTCATTCATGAAAGGGTTAAGCCTTTGTAATTTTCCTCACTGTTAAATAATATTTTCAGCACTCACCTCACCTGCCGTTCTCCTAACAAGTAGAAAGTGAAAACACAAACCATTTATTCACACTAACGGGCAATCTGGAGTCTCCAATGAGCCCAGCATGCATGTCTTAGGAATATGGGAGGAAACTGGAGCGCCCAGAGAACACTGAGAGAACACACAAACTCCACACAGAAAGGACCCAGGCCTAGATTCAAACCCGCAACCTTCTGTCTGTGAGGTATCGGCACCACCCACTGAGCCACTGCGCTGCCTAATTAGAAGCCTTTTTGCCTGTATGAACTCTGGGGTGGACATTTATCATAAAAACACATCTCACAATTGTCACAATTATAAGGCTCATCAGCAGTATAAATTTGATTATGGTGTAGTCAATTACTTTTCAGACTGAATTGCTTCCCACAGTGATCACATTTGTGGTTTTTCACCAGAAATGTTTTCTCTGGTGATTATTCCAATGATCTTTCCAAGCGAAAACACTCCTCGCTCTGATCACAGTTGTGGGGCTTTTCACGCGCGTGAATTTGCTCATGGCGTTGTAAATGGCTTTTTTTACTGAAACTCTTCCCGCAATGGTCGCATTTGTAGGGCTTATCACCCGTATGTTTTCTCTGGTGTTCATTTAATTGAGATTTATAAGAAAAACACATCTCACAGTGGTCACAATTATAAGGCTTTTCACCAGTATGAATTTGATTATGGTGAAGTAAATTCCTTTTCAGACTGAATCGCTTCCCGCAGTAATCACAACTGTACGGCTTTTCACCGGTATGTTTTCTCTGGTGATCATTTAAATTATATTTCCGGGCAAAAGATTTCTCACACTGATCACATTTGTAGGGCTTTTCACCGGTATGTTTTCTCTGATGGTCATTTAAATGATGTTTCCAAGCAAAAGACTTCTCACACTGATCACAGTTGTAGGGCTTCTCACGTGTGTGAATTTGATCATGACGTTGTAAATGGCTTTTTTTACCAAAACGCTTCCCACAATGTTCACATATAAAAGGCTTATCGCCGGTATGTTTTCTCTGATGGTCATTTAAATGATGTTTCCAACCAAAAGACTTCTCACACTGATCACATTTGTAGGGCTTGTCACCTGTATGAATTTGTTCATGGCGTTGTAACTGCCTTTTGTGACTGAAACACTTCTCACACTCCTTACATTTGTAGGGCTTTTCTCCTGTATGTATTCTCTGGTGGTCATTTAAATCAGGTTTCCTCGCAAAAGATTTCTCACATTGATCGCACTTGTAAGGCTTTTCACCAGTATGAATTCGATCATGGCACTGTAAGTGGCTTTTGTGACCGAAGCTCTTTCCACAATGGTCACATTTGTAGGGTTTATCACCAGTATGTTTTTTCTGATGGTCATTCAAATAATATTTCTGCGCAAAAGACTTCTCACACTGATCGCATTTGTAGGGCTTTTCACCTGTATGTATCCTCTGGTGGTATTTTAAATGAGTTTTGTGACCAAAACACTTCTCACAGTGATCACATTTGTAGGGCTTTTCACCTGCATGTCTTCTCTGATGATCATTTAAATAACACTTCCTCGCAAAAGACTTCTCACATTGATCACATTTGTAGGGCTTTTCTCCAGTATGAATTGTCAGGTGGTAAATTAAATGAGATTTTCTAAAAAAACACCTCCCACATATATAGCATTGGTGGGGCTTTTCTCTTTCAAGGATTCCCACATCATGGATTAAATCAGACCGATTTTCCCCTGAATTCTTGCCATCTGGACTGGGCTCTCCTACGCAGTGATACAGTTCAGCCTCTCCTTTTTCATCAACACCAGCTCCATTTAATACAGTATTCATGAAATCGCTCCCTGATACTTCACTGGATTCAAGCATATCTTCATCAGATTTGATGTAAACACACTTAATGTCTGGCAAGATACTGACGAGTTCAGTCTTAATATAGTCTCCATCGACAGTTTCAGTTTTGATTTGGTCAGGATACAGATGGGTAGCGTAAGCCAGATCTGTAAAGTCTAGGCTCTCTGTCTTAAGAACCCCAGAGCTGATGGGGCTCAGATCAGTTTCTGTTTTTATCAGTGATGCTTCTGTGTGATGTAAATCACTGACCCTGCTGTTTGCAGTAACACACTCTGGCTCCAGTGTGTTGAGTCCTGCTGTAGTATATTTTGTCTCTGACTCTGCCATGTGGACAGACTCCAGTCCATGTAGCTCCTCTTCTTTCTCTCTGATCCTGTGCTGCTCGGGGAGCTCTGGTTGGGTCGTCTCAGTGTCCTGTCTCAGACGGACTCCTGCCTGCATCATTCTGCTGATCATATGTGTTCAAAAGTGCAGCTCCTGTAAGGAAGCAGTGGAAGGGATTTTAGCCATGAAATGGTGTAACAGCACAAGAAACTTTCTCTGTACGTTTCAGATGCTGCCAACAATATGATCTTTGGCATTATTATCCCTCCAACATCTGTCTGACCATCTATCCGTTCGTCTGGATAAGTGAGGACAAGTTTTCTAAGAAATTACTCAACTAGATTAAAGAAAGTTTGTGTCTGGGACTCGCGGGGCTGCCCCCTGAAAGATGATGTTTCGAATCCTCGCTTGATGTATGGCTGCTAGCAAAATTGTCCCATCGCCATTTTTTATATAATCATAAGAGAGTCATCTCACTTTGAGAGCATTTAAAGCAGAGTGCAGATATCAGGAATTGTTTTTGTAGTCATCTCATTTCAACAGAAATGTAATTGCTGGCTGAACCTCTGCCCGACATCGATACTGGTAATATTTATGTTTGTGTTGGTTCCTGCCTAGCAGCTAGTGATGTTGGCTAGCTTGTCACTGGAGTTTACTACACTTTGTGCCAAAGGAATGCAAGTTTTCCAAGTTTAATTTTGTTGACAAGCTGTTCTGTGTCCATTAGCATGCCCCAACATTCCTGTATGTTATTGCCTGGTGTTGGCATCTTGGTGAAAAACAATGACAATCCAAGAGCAGACTGTAGACTCCTGTCAGTGTTACGAAAGATTGCAATGTTGGCTGTAACTTCATTGATGTCATCCCCGCCTTGCGGAGATCTGCTTGGATGCTGAAAGTTAGCCATCTAATAGTTCCTTCTTATGCTGGCAAACAAATAAATATATTGTAAAGGCAATCTCACGCTGAGTAAGCCTTGAAAGTATGCAGCCTTGCAAAACTACCTCTGCTAATTTGTATTAAATTACACTTTCCAATGCGCAATGTAGCCTATATATTGAAGCAAAAAAGTGACATATTTCAATTTAAACAGCCATTAAATTCTAAATATTGAAATATTGTAATGTTTTTGTGCTTTGTGCACAGTGCAGATGCACAGAGGACAGGAAGCTGAGGACTGGACTCAAGTGCAAGGATGGACTTCGTAGCATTTATTAAGCCAACTGCATGGCAGATGGCACAAACTTAGAAATGTCAAACAATAAGGAACTGAGGTTCCTAAAAATAAACACTATGAGTAATACAAAGTCTGGGCTATGGCTTCAGGAACATTGTATTACAAATAGGAAACGAAAAAGGAAGCAAGGTTCCTGAAGCAATAATGTGAAGGAAAAAATATAAACAGCACAAGTTTCTAGGTTTTAGTATAAATTTGCAAAGTTGGAGAATAAGCCTATACAAGACTTCTATGTCAAACAGGCATGTGATAACACAGACTTAACAATGTCCTTGTCTTCAGTAGAATAAAGTCTCAAATTAGCTAGCTATTTTGCGGTTTTTAAATTTAGCCTGATGTCAAATTAGCTGGCTATATTGCAGTGAAGATGCAAATAGCCTGCCAATTTGATTGGGAATTTTTTACTGATAAATCTTGGTCTAGTTTGCAAAATAGCCAGCTAATTTGAGAATTGGTCCGCTATTTGTGTTGCGTCTTCATTAGACCAAAATTGAACCACGCACTCTATCTGGAAATGATGCAAAGTGTGCATGCATCAACTTCGGGCTAATTTCCCGAGCGGAGGGCTTTCAGGTTAATTGAGACACAAATTCATACTATCGGGCTAATTTCCCTAACCACAAAATAGCAAGCTAGTTTAAGTTCGTTCTGATGAAGGCAAACCTAGTGAGACTGAAGGACGTTCAGTCTTAAATGCACACTGCTACCACCCAGTGGTAATGAGAAACAGGTGTGGATGATGGAGCGTGATCTGGGATTTAGTAGACCGTTGAGCTGGATGGCTGGAGACATGTCCTCACAAATATAAACACCATTGAATTCATAGCGTTGAAATATTTTGCTCTGAAAACCACCCATCTGAATTTATTTGCTCTGAATTCATGACTTTGAAATTAAAATATGAATTGTTTTACATACAATTTCAAAGGCTGAAATTTAATGCTTCTTTTTCAATGTTGTCAAATTCAGATCCAAAAATTCAAGCTTTAGTATATTGAAAAAAAATAGTGGCAAAGCCACTGCGCCCGCTTGGCCAAACGTGGCCAAAATGGAACGCCCCCTATTGGCCAAAGTATCGGTCCAATAGGGCTGAAAATGGAAGCTGGTCTAGACCTTATGACGCTATACACATGTGAAATATGAAAAGGATCGGTGAAAAACTGAAGACGCTAAATCGCAGACAAGCCAAAAGTTTACGCACGCACGCAAGCACAGATGCACGACAGACCACCACTAAAGACCCCGAGCATAGCCTAAGCCCCTTGGGCCTTTTGGCCAAGTGGGCTAAAAATTTGAGCACCTTAGCTCGTAATATAAGGGAGCAAGAGCTGTTTGAAGTTTTGCAGAAAAAGCCGCCTGGTGGCCAAACCAACAATCGCAGCATGACCAAAATCGAAGTGGAGCTAGATCTTGGGCCCATATACATGCATATAAAATAGGGAAAAGGATCTGTTGAGAACTGAGGGCGCTATGGCGCTGAAACGAAATCGGCACATTTTATGACCTTTGACCTATATAACATTTAAAATTAGGTCAAATCAAAAACCCATTACATGTACGATGGACCCTTGGCAGAACAACCTACAGTAAAAAGTTGAGCATCTTAGCTCATAGAATAAGGGAGCTAGAGCTGTTTAAAATTTTGCAGAAAACCAAGAATGGCAGTACACCCAAAATCGAACTCAGGCTAGATCTTGGGCCCATATATATGCACATAAAATAGGAAAAGGATCCGTTGAGAAATGAGGGTGCTATGGCACTGAAACAAAATCGGCACATTTTATGACCTTTGACCTATATAACCTTTAAAATTAGGTCAAATCAAAAACCCATTACATATATGATGAATCCTTGGAGGAACAACCTACATTAGGAATTTGAGCATCTTAGCTTGTAGAATAAAGGAGCTAGAGCTGTTTGAATTTTGCAGTAAAAGCCGCCTGGTGGCCAAACCAAGAATGGCAGCACACCCAAAATGGAAGTCGTGCTAGATCTTGGGCCCATATACATGCCTATAAAGTAGGAAAAGGATTTGTAGAGAACTGAGGGCGCTATGGCGCTGAAACAAAATTGGCACATTTTATGACCTTTGACCTATATAACCTTTAAAATTAGGTCAAATCAAAAACCCCTGACATATATAATGAACCCTTGGCAGATCATCCTAGAGTAAAAATTTGAGCATCTTAGCTTGAAGAATAAGGGAGCTAGAGCTGTTAGAAGTTTTGCAGTAAAAGCCGCCTGGTGGCCAAACCAAGAATGGCAGCATGCCTAAAATAGAACTCGTGCTAGATCTTGGGCCCATTTACATGCATATGAAATAGGAAAAGGATCCGTTGAGAACTGAGGGCACCATGGCGCTGAAACAAAATTGGCACATTTTATGACCTTTGACCTATATAACCTTTAAAATTAGGTCAAATCAAAAACCCATTACAATATGATGAACCCTTGGCAGAACATCCTACAGTAGAAATTTGAGCATCTTAGCTCGTAGAATAAGGGAGCTAGAGCTGTATGAAGTTTTGCAGAAAAAGCCGCCTGGTGGCCAAACCAAGAATGGCAGCATACCCAAAATCAAACTCGGGCTGGATCTTGGGCCCATATACATGTATATGAAATATGGAAAGGATCCGTGGAAAACTGAAAGCTGTATCATGCTGAAACGACAATTGTGGACGCACGAACGCACGCACGCACAACAGACCACCACTAACGCCCTAATCACAGAATAACCCCCTTGGGCCTGTCGGCCCAGCGGGCTAAAAAAATTGGTGGCTCAAATTCAATTGGTCAAATTCATACTGGAAAATTCAAGTTGGGAAAAAAAAACCTTACTCAAATTACTACATTACTCAAATTCTATTGGTCAAATTCGGATAGTAAAAGTCATATTAAAAATTTTCTGATAAAAACATCCGAGCTACTCAGGACAAGATGGGCAATCGACCCTGAATGGAATCGAACCAACTTCTGGCCTATCAGAGCGCGGTCTGTCAGAGATATGATCCAAAAAAAGCAGCTTGGAATTCAAATTTGCCCGTCGCATGTTAGTAAGGCCACCAGTATCTTTGACCGAGCCAGTCTACAAAATGGAAGTCGTTGGATTTTCCCGTTCTTTTCTCGGAAGGGAAATGTATAAATTTTGGGGCGAAAAGAATGAACCATATAGCAATAGTATCAACAGGCATAACAGCGGAAAATGTTCGGACAGCAGTCAAGATAGAAGGGAAAAATGGCGAGCAGGAGTGGTGTAACATATTTCACTCCTCTTAATAAGCAAATGTACTTTAGAGTTTCTCTCCATGTGAAACAAGGATCCTTTTCAGTGGTTTTCTATGGTTGAGAAGAACTTTTGTTCGAAAGTAGACCTATTGCGTTGTCTCTTTGCAAGGTAAAGCGGTCAAAATATTCTTTATACACCGTAGGCCTACACTTTAACTGATATTGATATTTTAGGTTGGTGATTTTGGGTGGTTAAAATCCAATTTTGCTGCTGGCCCACCAACAGAGAAACTCTTCGGATTCTATTACATTACTGGCTTCCGATCCTGGGGGGCGTTCCGATCATGGGTAATACACTGACTATGGATAAATAATTCATACACACTCACGAAAAAAGAAAAACCATCCAAACTAACCTTTTAACACTAGAACGGCCGACAATGCAGTACCTCCTAGAACGGCCGTGAGGTCATTTTGACCTCCCACCACTGCGGGCCTTATGATTGCAAATAAGAAGTCTGTTACTGGAACAGTTGTTAATTATTTTAAAATAGCATGTAAAAATAAATGAAAAAAAAATCTATTTTTATTAATTTTGCCACATTAGGCTTTATTTTATTTTTGTAATAAAACAATGTAAATTCATTTCTGTATTGTTTCATAAGTGTTTCATTAAACAATGGAAAAAAATACAATTTGATGAAGCTGCCAAACATAAAAAAGACCATTGCACATAAACATTGAACATTAAAATAACAATACACCTGTGCTCTCATAAAAAATGAACATGAACACAGAGCACATGAGAGAGAGCCTTGGTCACAATGTTTGGGAACCACAACCTGCTCCTCTGCACTGTTTTGATGCACAGGCTACTCGCAACCAGCACAAACGGTGAACACCTTGATGGTGCACTGATCACACACAAGTCACCGGCACTTGATGCAGGATTTAACGGTTATGTTTTTATTGCAGTGAATTTTCACTGTACACTGCCCTCTCTTGTCTTGAGGCTGCTCTGCCTCTGAGAGGCAGCAGCACAGACTCGGCTGCCTGTTTCATCTGCATGTGATCGCTGCGGAGGCCCTCGCACAGCTGTAGAAGGAAATTGCGTTGAGTTATTTCCTCCATCGTGCATCGTTTATATACGCATCTGCACACTATTTAAACAGTAACAAAATGCATTGCTAGGCAAGCAAGATGCAGTTAACTGCCTTGCATAGCTGTCAGTGTATGAATGTGTTGTATAAATGGGCATATGTGAGGTATTGGGTTACTGTCAAGTGCTTTGAGCTGTCTGTCTGACTAGCTATAAAGTCAGCCTAGCCAGGCTGACTATATAGCCTGGCTATACAGCTGGGCTATATGGTCCATTTACAGTTTTTTGCATTAGGAGTAATGGAGGTCAAAATGACCTTGTGGCCGTTCTAAGTAAAATCTGTGTTTTTTTTTCTTTCTTTCTCTTTTATTCCAGAATCCCCATAACTCATAAGTTGATGAATAACACCATTTTAGGAAAAGTCACTGACTTGGAGACATAGGGTTGTTATTAAAACAGAGTTATGTGCAGTTTAATAGGCGAGAGAGGTCAAAATGACCTCACGGCCGTTCTAGTGTTAAGGTGCGAGCTAGTTAAACTAATTGCTTCTTAGTTTCGGTATGCATAATTTTTCGAGCGAAATGGGAGAGAAATATATGGACAAACGATGAAAATAGCTTCATCGCAGCTTATCACAATAAATGTGAGCCGCTGTCACTGAGCTCACACTGAGGCTTTATGACAGATGGATGATTACATGCATTTCGCGATTCGCTCCTCTTAGGACAACCCGTCGAATATCACCAGTCTTGGCGAGCTAATTCCATCAATCCACTGCCAAGTAGCCTATATTAAATGTATTTATTTATTTAGTCAATAGCAGGGACTTGCCTAAAAATTAAACGATGATAAGGTTGGTTTCCATCATGTACGTAGTTAATGACACACAGTGTATTCTGATCAGCAAAACCCCGTATTTTCGGTAGCCTTTCTCCGACCTCTTGCAGCACTCCAGGTGCAGCGTCCCGTCATATTAACGAATTTTTAGTGCGCGTCTTCAAATTTTTGAGCTCACTCACTTTGAGACTGCACCCAATAACGCGATGAAATCAACATGGTTTCAAGTACCAGATTTCCTAGAGTCCTCTTGTCGCAACACTGTGTGTAAAAACTCTGACCTATAGTTGCAGGTAAATTTAGCTGGTAGAAGCGTCAGAAATAGGCTACTGTAAATACCCAAAATAAACCTCCTAATAAATACAAAACGAACGCAAAAATACATTCTTACCTATTTTCATTATCCTCCCAGATAAATTTTATTGGTGAATGAGTATTCCAGTTTCAAATGATCCCTGGCGAATGTTTCAGTGAAAACATTTGCGAATATCTAATGGTAATAAGACTGGTAAATCACTCTCTGATGAAAAGAAGAAATCTGACATCGGCTCATCTCCGAGCACGTAATTCCCTTTTCTCCCAAGACTTAACAAGCTTCTTATCTGCGGGCGTTAGCTGGCTGAAAAGGGAATTTTCTCACGATTCCTCGATAAAACAACAGAGACAAAAGGCTGACTGTTACGATACACATACGCTCACAAATATGTATAACAGCCGGCTTCCGTTTACCGGCTTCAGGAATTCCTGCTCTGCGGTCCATGAAGCCAAATCGAGGAGGCCGCCATGTTGGCTGGACAGCATCTTATTCTGCGGTCATCACTGACCTCCTAAAAAAATTTCAGATTCAAAACCAAACGTTATTTGCCAAGTATGTTCAATGAATACGATCTGACTCGCTAAATAGGTTGCTAGCCCATATTTGTGGAAATGTCAAGAATCAGATGAACCAGACTGCTGAGTTTCATTTTGCTTCCTGTCATATAGTTGAGCTTCGAAACACTGGAGCGGACACGCCATTGGCCGATTGCGGTAAAAGTGGAAGACGCACCGCGCGGCTGCCATCTTAGGAAGGTAATCGTGCCGAGCTCCAAGAAAACAAAAAACATTGACTGGGTTTGTATCTCGATTCTAAATCTGCATTTTCATCCAAATTTGTTGATTGCTACATCGCAAAATACATGCTTACATACATCCAGAGTAGACCTAATAGTTTTCATCCCCTGTGCAGAATTTCTATTATTTTATTCATTTAATTAATTAATTAATTTTGCGGAATTATGAATAATCAAAAGCTTAGTGGAAAACGGATCAATTCAAAAACTGACAGTAATAATCTACCCTAAAAACAGTCACTCCTTCTTGACTTTGGTGTAAGAGGTAAATTAACACTTAAGTGCGGTATTCACTGACAGTTTTGTACCCATCCCCAGACAGAAACCGAAAACTGGATAAGCATGTATTTGGGCTGGAATTTTAAATTTATGCAAATACAGCAAACTATGTTGGCATAAATTTAGGTCCTATAGAAAAAAAATCAAGAATGCTCTGTCTATTTGCACATTTCTTGAAGGTCTTTTTCGACAATAATTGACATTGTATTGATAAACCTTACGCCTGCCGATGACGGTCAGTCGTTCAGGGGCGCGTTTCCCAAAAGCGTAGTTGCTAACTAAGTTAGCAACTTACGTAGTTCGTCCATGCACAGTCAATGGGCCCAACTATGTAAGTTAGCATCTGTGATTTTGGGAAACGCACCCCAGGTCAGTCCAAGCTTATTATCTATGCTGTAGCTGAATTCCTATCAGTGGATTTTGATCTTGAATTCTTCATGATATGAATTCATATGAGAAAAACAGCTAACTGGAATCTACTTAAAAGTTAGTCATATTAGAGGTGTAATAAAACATGAACTGAAGGCAATTCACACCGGTATTAGTACAAAGGTACATAATGTATGGAAAATACAGTTTAAAATGCACTACCATACCATTAATATTTACAAACATTATTCACAATATATACATCATGGTGGTATATCCTGCATATAGACTGTAGCGGATCTTCAGATTGTGATGACGGATAGTGGAATTTTTAAATATGGCTGAAGGGCAATCCTGCAGTCATTACCAAGGCGCTTCAAAAGTAAACCTTCCGAGGCTGATTATTATTATACTTGTTCAATATTTTCATTTATTTTTAAAGCAAACAAATAAAATTAAAATTAAAGGATATTCCCAGACAACACAAAAAGAAAAATGAAAGAAAGAGTAGAAAAAAATCTTTCCCTGGTGACAAACCCAAGATTTACATGCTAGGAAATATGTGTCAGGCAGCACTAAATCCAAAAGAAAAAATGCCGTTTCATCTAAAGTTTTGTCTGTGTTGCATCAGATGAATCAACACCACACTGTTTTGAATCTCAACTGTTGTCCCTGTATGACAATAAAAATGTCCACTTTCCTGCTTCTAACTTATGGGACAGTAAGGGGGCCATAAGACCAAGGTCTCTATCTTACAACCAGCGCAGAAGGGAAGGGCAAAAACGTAACAAAGTGTCTTTGCTATTTTGTGACCGACGAAAATACCAATTTCCCGTCCAGCATCCTCACTGCATAATTAGCCAATTCATTTGGGCCAAATTGAGCGCCCATTGGCATGCCGGTCATAAAATGACGTGTGGTCAGGCGCATTGCTATCTTGAGACCAAAAAAAGCAATCGCGCAATAGACCAACAAAAACCTGGTCTAAAGTCAATGGTCAGTTTTTGACTGCTCATTTCAGGGCGCATAGTCAGATAGCATTATGCATCTTTGCTGAGTGCACAACCCATGTACACTCTGCTTGTTATACAACCCCAATTCCGAAATAGTTGGGACAAAGTGTAAATTATGAATAAAATCAAAACGCAATGACTTTCAAATCACAACAGCCAGTATTTTATTCACAATAGAACAGAGATGACATAGTAAATTTTGAAACTGAGAAATTATACAATTTTATCCACAAAATGAGCTCATTTCAAATTTTATGGCTGCTACAGGTCTCAAAGAAGTTGGGACAGGGGCCTGTTTAGCATGGTGTAGCATCCCCTTGTCTTTTTAACACAGAGTGGAGGCGTCTGGGCATTGAGGACACAAGTTTCTTGAGTTTGATCCCGCTCTTGTTCAATACAGGCTTCCAGCTGCTGGAGAGTTTTGGGTCTCCTTTGACAGACTTTTTGTTCAATTATGCACCAAATGTTCTCAATCGGAGAAAGATCAGGACTGCAGGCAGGCCAGTTCAGCACACAGACTCTTCTATTACAAAGCCATGCAGTTGTAATAGCTGCAGTATGTGGTTTTGCATTGTCCTGCTGAAATACACAAGGCCCTCCCTGGAATAGATGTCATCTGGAGGGGAGCATATGTTGCTCTAAATCCTTTATATACCTTTCAGCATTCATGGTGCTTTTTAAAACATGCAAGTGTCCCACACAATTTGCACTAATGCATCCCCATACCATCAGAGATGCTGGCATTTGAACTGAACGCTGATAACAGGAGGGGTGGTCTTTCTCCTCTTTAGCCCGGAGGACACGACGCCCATGATTTCCAACAAGAATGTCAAATTTGGATTGTCTGACCACAGGACACTTTGCCCCTTTGCTACAGTCCATTTTAAATGAGCCTTGGCCCACAGAACACGGTGGATCTGGATCATGCTCAACAATGGCTTCCTTTTTGCATGATAGAGTTTTAGGTGGCATCTGTGGATGGCACGATGGACTGGGTTTACAAACAGTGGTTTCTTGAAGTATTCCTGGGCCCATTTAGTAATATCAATGACAGAATCATGCCGGTGAGTGATGCAGTGGCGTCTGGGGGCCTGATGATCACGGGCATCCAGTAAAGGTCTTTGGCCTTGTCCCTTACGCACAGAGATTTTTCCAGTCTCACCCTCTTTAAGACATCCCTTTTATAGCCAATCATGTTACACACCTGATGCCAGTTAACGTAATTACTTGCTTAATGTTCTTTCAGCTGATTCTCTTATATATTAATTGCTTTTTCAGCCCTCTTTTGCCTGTGTCCCGACTTCTTTGAGACCTGTTGCAGCCATAAAATTTGAAATAAGCTCATTCTGTGGAAAAAAAATGTAAAATGCCTCAGTTTCAACATTTGAAATGTTATCTATGTCCTATTGTAAATAACATATTGGCTCATGTGATCTAAAAGTCATTGCATTTTAATTTTATTCAGAATTTTCACTTCGTCCCAACTATTTCAGAATTGGGGTTGTACACTACCCATGCAGGAACAAGCAGCAGCGCATGCAACCGATTAAAATGAAAGAGATTACTATGTGAAAGATTTTTGTTAAGATATTTTAAAAATGCATGTCAGAATGGTTTGTGCAACCAATGTTTGCACATCAGGGTATGCTGTGATACAGGCCATTTAATTCATAAGTGAACCTGTTCCATCAGGTAATATGCATTCAACATGTGTGGTTATGCATGTCAGTGTTTGCAAATTCTTCTGGATGAAGCCACGACTTCTCGATATTGGCAAAATATATATATATATATATATATATATATATATACACACACACACACACAACCCCAATTCCAAAATAGTCGGGAAAAAATGCAAATTGTGAATAAAATCAAAATGCAATGACTTTCAGATCACTGAGCCAATATGTTATTTAGATAACATTTCAAATGTTGAAACTGAGACATTTTACATTTTTATCCCCAAAATAAGCTTATTTCAAATTTTCTGGCTTCGACAGGTTTCAGAAAAGTTGGGACACAGGCAAAAAAGGGCTGAAAAAGCAATTAATATAGAAGAGAATCAGCTGAAAGAACATTTAGCAAGTAATGAGGTTAACTGGCATCAGGTGTGTAACATGATTGGCTATAAAAGGGATGTCTTAGAGAGGCTGAGTCTCTCAGAAGTAAAGATGGCCAGAGGCTCTCCAACCTGTGAAGGTTTGCGTAAAAAAATTGTGGAATACTTTAAAAACAATGTTCCTCAACGTCAAATTGCAAAGGCTTTGAAGGTCTCATCATCGACAGTGCATAACATCATCAAAAGATTCAGAGAAACTGGAAAAATCTTTGTGCGTAAGGGACAAGGCCGAAGACCTTTACTGGATGCCCATGATCTTCGGGCTCTCAAACGCCACCGCATCACTCACCGGCATGATTCTGTCACTGACATTACTAAATGCGCCCAGGAATACTTCAAGAAATCACTGTCTGTAAACACAGTCTGCCATGCCATCCACAGATGCCACCTAAAACTCCATCATGCAAAAAGGAAGCCATTGTTGAGCATGATCCAGAAGCGCTGCCATGTTCTGTGGGCCAAGGCTCATTTAAAATGGACTACAGCAAAGTGGCAAAGTGTTCTGTGCTCAGACGAGTCCAAATTTGACATTCTTGTTGGAAATCATGGGCGTCGTGTCCTCCGGGCTAAAGAGGAGAAAGACCACCCCTCCTGTTAGCAGCGTTCAGTTCAAAAGCCAGCATCTCTGATGGTATGGGGATGCATTACTGCATATGGTGTGGGACACTTGCATGTTTTAAAAAGCACCATGAATACTGAAAGGTATATAAAAGGTTTTAGAGCAACATATGCTCCCCTCCAAATTACATCTATCCCAGGGAAGGCCTTGTGTATTTCAGCTGGACAATGCAAAACCACATATTGCAGCTATTACAACAACATGGCTTCGTAGTAGAAGAGTCCGTGTGCTGAACTGGCCTGCCTGCAGTCCTATTCGTTCATCGATTGAGAACATTTGGCGCATAATTAAATGAAAAGTCCATCAAAGGAGACCCAAAACTCTCCAGCAGCTGGAAGCCTGTATTAAACAAGAGTGGGATCAAATTCCAATGGCTAAACTCAAGAAACTTGTCTCCTCAATGCCCAGACGCCTCCACTCGGTGTTAAAAAGAAGAGGGGATTCTACACCATGGTAAACAGGCCCCTGTCCCAACTTTTTTGAGACCTGTAGCCGCCATCAAATTTGAAATGAGCTCATTTTGTGGATAAAATTGTATAATTTCTCAGTTTCAACATTTGCTATGTTATCTCGGTTCTATTGTGAATAAAATAGTGGCTGGTGTGATTTGAAAGTCATTGCGTTTTGATTTTATTCACAATTTACACTTTGTCCCAACTATTTCGGAATTGGGGTTGTATATATATTCCGTCATTCCTGCTGTTCTCCAGAAGATCCCTCCTGGAGGGGCGGCCGTTCGGGGACAATGATTAGGCTACATTACGTGTCATTACGTGACACATCGTCTAAAACAGTGTGTGGATTTTCCTTCCATCACACAAAACTCAAACAGTAACAGAATGAATGTCTGAAGTTCCGAAAATGCACTTCAGATCTTTGGATAAGTCATACATGGGACGACCTTTTATCCGCAATTATCTGAAAAATCATTTTTGAATCTGACCCAATTCATTAATACATCTGTCCCACTTCTATTATCAAAAATACATTTCCCTGCATTTCATTTGAAATGTCTTCATTATTGTTTACAGTTTGGCTGAAAAATGAAGTGCCCACAAAAATCGACCCTTTTGGGGGCAGCAAAAGCAATGGAGACATCGTCATCATCCATAATTATCCAAATTTCTTCCATGCATCTGACTTGACCTTCAATCGTCAGCCAATCGGAAGCAAGTTTTTTTCACTCTTGTCGGATATTATTCAAGGGGATACGGTAGCGTAATCTAATTTATCATAATTTTTGTCTCTTTTTCGCATGCGGTTTTTCTCACTTGTTTTAATTTCAGTCGGTCGTTCCCCACAAGCGCATAATGATTGTTTTACCTGCAACCCTTAATTAATGTAGTATTTTTTTGTTTGCTTGTTGTATCCACAAGTTAATGTAATATAAAGTTCAAATGCCACCCCAGAAATTCACTATGATGATTTTTAACATCAAGGTGTGAATAAAACAATTTTGTACATTACTTTGTTCCGGTTTCCATACTTTAAGTAATGGTTTACTCTCGTACTTCAAAGATTCTTTCATCCGTAGCCTACTTTTTTTCCCCCCTGCTACCAGGCAAGTGCGCCCTTATAATAGCAGTTTGCCAAGGTGCAAGGGCATCTGGTTTTTAGAGGACATAGGAGATGACACTCTGATTTGGGTGAATCATGAAATAAGGCAAACACGCCTATGATTAATTAAGAGATTAATCACAGCCCCTTTGGACCTTGCACCTTGCATTGCGCCCTGTTAACCTGCCATTTAACTTGCAAAAATGGATTTGGATACACGTTAAATGCACTTGTGCCTCACGCCTCAGACTGTGCGCTTAGATAACTAAAATAGGATCCCAAATGTCCCTTCACGAATAGCCTTTTCTGGGAGTCAACAGCCAAGAGACTTTAGTGGCCTTCAACAACAATACTGTCCCTGTGTAAACAGGAGCCCAGATCTCCAATCTCCTGTCTCATGGTCAAGTCAGACTCAACAGGAACCGAGCATGAACCGGCAATGCAGGATGAAATGCAAGCTGAGCAGCAGATGTCCCAACAAAGATTTTAGGAGTAATCATGATGGAGTTGATTAAATTTTTGTGTGAATCCAACTGAAGCTGTCAGGTCTCTAGAGCTAAAGCAGACATGGAACCAAAACAACACTGAAAAATTAAAACAGATAAGAGTTTACCTCCAGCCTGGCCAGCTGGTGTGCACTTTAAGATAGATACCCCTCTTTCAAATTGTGACTACACAGGTTTTTTTTTTTTTTTTTTTAGCATCTCCAATCCCACTTGAATTTGGAAGGCCCAGTTTGAGAACCATGTACACAAGCTTGCTCGTATGCGACCCCATGTTGCCATCTCAGGAGAGCGAAGACACTTCGCGGCTCTCCTCTGAAGCACGCGCCTGTCAGCCACTGCTTCTTTACACTCACAGCTCGGAACTTCGCAAGTTCAGAATGAGGGTGCAGGATACCCGAACATGAGCAAGCTCAGAATCTTACTGATGAGCGCCCGGCTGGCCAACAGGAGGCGCTGAAGCAACAAACAAAGCTAAGATTCTCATATCCCAACCCGGCAGTCCCTTCCCAATTTATTTCCCTGCAGCGTGAAGCCAATTGTGCGCTGCTCTCAAAAGGCTACCGACCACTGCTGGGCCTAAAACCTGTGTCATGGTGGTTGCTACTGCGCCGTAACGCAGCGCCTTAACCAAGTGAGCCAACCCAACAGCCATCTTACACAGGGGTAAGTTACAGCACACAAAAGGGGAGGGTTGCAGATGAGGCCGGGAAGGGATATGGAGCAGAGAACCCGAACACCTTTCCAAGGCGGAAATAAAACACAGGCAAGAGGAGGCTTGGGCCTTCTAGAAACTTGCTGCTTTAATATTCACAGTGTTTATTTTATTTGAACACCTGTTTCAAAATGGCATTGTTGCAAACACATTTCCGTCATCTTCATCACTGCAAACCTTTCAGCCTTTATAACAAAATTAATTACACGTCCTTTCCAAAAACAGCAGTGTTTTTAAACAGCAGCACCATCTCATTTAATCCCAGTCAGTTTTTGAGCTTGAAACACATAACGCTGTTCACACGAACAGCACAGTGTTGAGCCAACTCTCCGTCCCAAAATGAGCCATGCTGAAGAAATGGGAATGCTATACCTTGCCAGGAACAATATAAAGTGAACCCTAATCAATATTCATACCAGCAAATGTGAGGGAAAAATACATTGATGACAAAATAAGAAAGATACACAATAAAAACGGCAAGGCACTGTACATTTCATCACATTAGAGTGTTGTGAAAACTGCAGGGAGAAGAGCCAGTCTCTGGAATTTGGCTGAATTAAGGTACCATCGGACACATTTTAAAGAACAGTCTACCACACGTTGCTCATTGTCCTTTTTTTGAGTTTATGGAGCAGTTCATGAACACAAATGAACAATAATTTAAATTTGATTTACATTTAAAAGCTTTCGGATTTTGTTTTCGAGATCCAATAATCTTTATCGCACGTGCATATCATATATTCTAAATACAAGGTACTCCAAAGCTTTATTATCCTGTGTCCCTGATTGCACAAGTGACTTTCAATAAATGTTCTCATCTTCCTCTCTTCGTGATGACCTTTACAACTAACCGCCTGCTGCATCGTCTTACCAAAATCAACACGCCAAGAAGCCAAAGACCTGCACACTGTGGCAGTTTGGGTTCCTCAGGCTGTATTACTGGGCCTAAAAAAACATTCTGGGGGAAACACTGGAGAGTATTAGTTCTTTAAGGAGCCTCCAACAATAATTTTGCTGGTGGAGATTTTTGTTTGTTTAAAGACTGAATTGGCCAGTTTTTTTCCGTAATAAATATCAGTTACTTCAGAGTTTGGGAAAAGAAGAATGCATCTCACACTGAAAACATAAATGAAATCTATGGGGAAAATTCAAAATTTAGGTGTTCTGCCAGGCTTTTGATCTGAATGTTGAATTCTCTCAAGTGGTGAAGCACCCTCAAAATTAATCACATTTATAGGATTTAGTACCTTTATGAAATCTCTGGTGGTCATTAAAACTTACGTAAAAAATGCTTCTCATATTTATAGTATTTTCCGCCTTTCTTCTGGGACTCATTTATTGGATTATTGAATAAGAAAACACATCACAAACTTAACACTTTTCTCTAGCTTACTGTCAGTAAAATCTGAACAATTTTCAAGATTGCTTCAGCCAAATACTTAATGCCGCTGGTAATGCCTTGTTATACATTTGAATTTGGTCATGATGTACCAGGGGCGGAGTGGCCATCGGGCCGGCCAATAAGCTCCACAAAATCGAACCCCAACTGGCCCTGCGCGGCCGTATGACACTCATAGTCGAACTACTGCGTTAAAGCTTTTCCAGATTTAACATAATCCCTTGAAAGTCGTCAAACTGACCAAATCTAAATTAGTCCATGACTTCGCTAAATTGGTATCTCTCTACATCTCACTCATGGTTGCTCGAGTGGCAGACTCACTCTCATCAATCCAGCCTACTGATTTTTGTTTAGCCTCCTATCTTGATCTAATTCTTTTTATTCAGACGTTACATAACTTTCATGACCACAAATATAAAATTTACTGTTATAGAATTAGTTTGTTTGTTCAAAAATTAATGTAGAATGGTTGGAGCAAAGCCTCATGGGAAATGGAAACTGCGTATCACTCTGCATTTATCCAATGAACGTAGGGGGATGAATGAGCGGCCGTCAGACAGAGAGAAAGCGGGCAGGTTGAAGTAGCGGATTTTTTTACACTCGAAGATGGAAGGCAAGAAGAGAAATTCCATATGAAATCACCCAAAATGGGGGGTGCTCCCAGCTTGATGGTTTCAGAATTGCTTCATTTTGGTGATATTTTGTTGCATGTGATGAGCAAATCAAATCGCAGGTGGTTTCAAGCTGATATCTCGTTCCGTTCTCATTTTATGGGCCCCGAAAAGGGCGTGGCCCACGTTAACCCTCTGGTCACAGTTTGTGACCATTTTCAAAGGGTTATAACCGATGAACTAATAAGGATACACATTTCATTCTTTCAGGATATGTTTATTCTGTCTAATAGTCTGCAACAAAGCTTTAACAATCGTGTTTAACCCTTTGTGTGCTTTGTAATTAACCCCTAAACATTGAAATTTGGTTTACACATGTGCCAAACATGTCTATTTCAAATGAAATATTATGCAAGTATCCTTAGAATGTTCCCTTTGCCATTTACATTGTTGATAGTATACCGGATGGAGTTTCAAAAACATCTTTCTATCTTCATCCAATTTGGAGAAACATTAACCCCTTTTCAGCTAATTATCGAAATGGTGCACTTTTTGACCCTCATTTTGACCATGTGGGCCTGTTTTGATTTTCAAAAAGTTGGCCTCAAATGAAAGCTTATTCAAAGAACTTCAAAAAGCAACACAATCAAACTTGGAACAAATACTCCTACTTGGAAAAATAAGACCTCTTTTAAGGGCTATTTGCACATCGGCACAACTACTCTCAGTGTACAGGTAAATGTACAATAATGTACTGGGAATACTGAACTCCACTCATTTATTTCTACTTTCAGTTGCATGCTCTTTGATCATTTGCAGCCTGTGTCATTTTCTTGTATTTGTTTTCCCAGTAATTTCAAGATAATTTGAGGTACTGAACATGACAGTACCTACCTTGCATATGTGTTTTTATGGCATTCCTTTTCAGACTCATTCACAATGCCAACAGTGCATGGGGGATTAGATTCGGAAGAAGATGATGGTTCAGCCATTGTTTTCAGAAACCATGTAGGCCTACTAAGGGGATCCACCTACCACCTTTATGCTGACATCTACAGGAAGTATTTATAGTCGAAATCTGGAGCACAAGAGAGAAGGAAACCAGGCTCAAGCAGTTAAAGTTACCCAGTTCCCTTTTCGCATGAAGGGGCATGAAGGGGCAGGTATGGTTTGAAGGGTTTCATCCACATTAGTAACAATTCTGCCTAGTCTATCAGATTATCTTGAGATTACTGGGAAAACAAATACAAGAAAATGACATTCATACATATCAATTTATCTGCATACATCAATAAATGCAATAAATCAAGCTATATTGTTGGTCCTGTTTTTATCCCGGTACTACTCCAGGCACATATTCCACAATACAAGATGGCTAAAGTAAACAATTTTTCATCCATGGCAGCAGTGACCTCTCTCTATCCATACGCAAAGAAATACATTTCCTTGCATTGAACACTGGGGGCCAGAATTACAATATCATCGGTAATCAAGCACACAAGACAAACTTGCTTGGAAACGAGGCCTCAGGTGTGCAATTATTTTTGAATAATGGCCAGCATGTCATTATTTATTGCGCTTATACCACAGTTACTACACACATATACTTAGGTAAACACTTAATTTTTGTGTTTGTCAGAAAAGTACATTTCTATTTGGACAATTTCCTTCCGCCACTATTAACTTGGCTACGTTGCATCGTCACAGCTGCGGTAGTTAGTCCTGTTTCTTTTTGTAGTAATATAAAAGCTGTGGTTACTAATTCCATAGCGTCATAGCACAACGCAAAAATTACTGTGCAAGTGGAACTCTCTCTTATTAGTCATAATCACAGACTCTTCAAAGATTTAAGTAGCCCAGTTATATTGAGAAACTCAAGAAATATTGTCTGTGTCTACTTTAGCCCTCACTTCAGAGGTTTTTAACTTTGTGACTGAAAGTGTCAGTTATACATCACAAGAAATTAAAACTTGGCAAATTAGTATTAAGAGTCAAAAGGTGAGCATGTTAGTTTCCATTGAGCCAAGCATGCATGCCTTTGGACTGTGGAAAGAAACCAAAGTATTTGGAGTAAGCCCACATGAAGACAGGTAGAACATGCAAGTCCACACAGAAGGTCTCAGCCTCAGACTTGAACCCACAACCTTCCTGCTGTGAGGCAATAGCACCACCCACTGAGCCACCATGCTGCCTGATTATGAGCATTTTCATCAGGAAGAACTCACTGGTGGACATTTAAATGAAATCTCTCAGTGAAAGACTGCACCATATTTTAAGGACTTTTCACCAATATGAATTCGTTCATGGCGTTGTAAAGTAATCTTATGCCCAAAATGCTTCTCACACTGACCACATTTGTAGGGCTTTTCGCCAGTATGCTGACTCCAGTGGAGTTTTAAATTCCATTTCTGAGTGAAAGACTTCTTGCACAGATCACACTGGTAGGGCTTTTCACCTAAATGAATTCTTAGGTGGGATTTCAAAAGAGATTTCCTTAAAAAACTCTTTGCACACTGATCACATTTGTGATGTCTTTCACCAGAATGAATTTTATGGTGATAGTTTAAATGAGATTTCTGACCGAAAGACTTCTCACACTGGTCACACTTATAGGGCTTTTCACCAGTATGAATTCGAACATGGCGTTGTAAAGAACTTTCATGCCTGAAACATTTACCACACTGATGACACTGAGAGGGCTTTTCATCGCTATGAATTCTTTGGTGGGATATCAAATGAGATTTCTGATCAAAAGACTTCTTGCACTGATCACATTTGTGTGGTCTTTCACCAGCGTGAATTTTATGGTGGTCATTTAAATCAGATTTCTGAGCAAAAGACGTCTCACAGCGATCACATTTATAGGGCTTTTCACCTGTATGAATTCGATTATGGAAGTGTAAACTGCTCTTATGCCAAAAATGCATCTCACATTGATCACATTTGTAGGGCTTCTCACCAGTATGTTTTCTCTGATGCTCTTTTAAATTAGATTTATGAGCAAAAGACTTCTCGCACAGGTCACACTTGTAGGGCTTTTCACCAGTATGAATTCTTTGGTGGGATTTCAAGAGAGTTTTCCTTGAAAAACTCTTCTCACACTGATCACATTTGTGTGGTCTTTCACCTGTATGAATTTTACAGTGGTCTTTTAAATGAGATTTCTGAGTAAAAGACTTCTCACAAAGGTCACATTTATAGGGCTTTTCACCTCTGTGAATTCGAACATGGCATTGCAAAGCACTCTTATGCCTGAAACATTTCCCACACTGATCACACTGGGAGGGTTTTTCATTTCTATGAATTCTTTGGTGGCATATCAAAATAGATTTCCGAGTAAAAGACTTCTCACACTGATCAGATTTGTGTGGCCTTTCACTTGCATGAATTTTATGGTGGTCATTTAAATCGGATTTCTGAGCAAAAGATGTTGCACCGTGATCACATTTATAGGGCGTTTCACCAGTATGAACTCCATCATGGAATTGTAGAGTGCTCTTAAGCCCAAAATGCCCAGCATTTTGATCACATTTATAGGGCTTCTCACCAGTATGTTTTCTCTGGTGGTCCTTTAAATGAGTTTTCCGAGTAAAAGACTTCTCACACTGATCACACTTGTAGGGCTTTTCTCCTGTATGAATTCTTTGGTGGGATTTCAAGAGAGTTTTCCTTGAAAAACTCTTCTCACACTGATCACATTTGTGTGGTCTTTCACCTGTATGAATTTTACAGTGGTCTTTTAAATGAGATTTCTGAGAAAAATACTTCTCACAAAGGTCACATTTATAGGGCTTTTCACCTCTGTGAATTTGAACGTGGCGTTGCAAAGCACTCTTATGCCTGAAACACTTCCCACACTGATCACACTGGGAGGGCTTTTCATTTCTATGAATTCTTTGGTGGCATATCAAAATAGATTTCCGAGTAAAAGACTTCTCACACTGATCAGATTTGTGTGGCCTTTCACTTGCATGAATTTTATGGTGGTCATTTAAATCGGATTTCTGAGCAAAAGATGTTGCACAGTGATCACATTTATAGGGCGTTTCACCAGTATGAACTCCATCATGGAATTGTAGAGTGCTCTTAAGCCCAAAATGACCAGCATTTTGATCACATTTGTATGGCTTTTCACCGGTATGTTTTCTCTGGTGGTCCTTTAAATGAGTTTTCCGAGTAAAAGACTTCTCACACTGATCACACTTGTAGGGCTTTTCTCCTGTATGAATTCTTTGGTGGAAATTCAAATGAGATTTCCTTGAAAACCTCTTGTCACACTGATCACATTTGTGGGGTCTTTCACCTGTATGAATTTTATGGTGGTCATTTAAATGAGATTTCTGAGAAAAATACTTCCCACAAAGGTCACATTTATAGGGCTTTTCACCCGTATGAATTCGACCATGGCGTTGTAAAGTATTCTCATGCCTAAAACACTTTCCGCACTGATCACATATGTAGGGTTTTTCTTCTCTATGAATTCTATGGTGGATATTTAAATGAGATTTCTTTGCAAAAGACTTCTCACACTGATCGCATTTGTAGGGCTTTCCTCCTGTATGAATTATCTGGTGGTTATTTAAATCAGATTCCCAAAAAATGCACTTTCTATTCTGAGAGCATCGGTTGGGTTTTTCCATTATATGGATACCCACATCATGGATTAAATCTGGCTGACTTTTTCCTGATTTTTCACAGTTTGGATTGGGCTCTCCTGCCCAGTGATACAGCACAGTGTCACCTTTTTCATCAACACCAGCTCCATTAAGCACAGTATTCATGAGATCACTCACCAAAATTTTGCCAGATTCAAGTATGACATTATCAGATTTAATGAAAACATACTTAATGTCTGGCAAGATACTGAAGAGTTCACCCTTAATATAGTCTCCATCATCAGTTTTGGATTGGATGAGGTCAGGATACAGATAAGTTACATCGGCTAGATCTGAGAAGTGCAGGCTCTCGGTCTTATGATCCTCAGTGATGGTGGAGTTCAGATCAGTTTCTGTTTTTATCAGTGATGCTTCTGTGTGATGTAAATCACTGACCCTGCTGTTTGCAGCTACACACTCTGGCTCCAGTGTGTTGAGTCCTGGTGCAGTACATTTTGTCTCTGACTCTGCCATGTGGACAGACTCCAGTCCATGTAGTTCCTCTTCTTTCTCTCTGATCCTGTGCTGCTCGGGGAGCTCTGGTAGGGTCGTCTCAGTGTCCTGTCTCAGACGGACTCCTGCCTGCATCATTCTGCTGATCAAATGTGATCAGAAGTGCAGCTTCTGTAGGGAAACAGCGGAAGGGATTTTAGTCTTGAACTGTTCAAACTGTTCTGTAGCCTTTAACTGTTCTAACTTTATTTTTTGTTGTTCTTATTTTATTTTAGTTTTTTTTTGTACCCCTGAATACCACCCAAGATTTGGCCATATTGCTTCTGTTTTCAGGAGCAGTAAAAACCCAGTGGAAGGGATTTTAGTCTTGAACCTGTTCTGTAGCCTTTAACTGTTCTAACTTTATTATTTTTTATGTTATTTTATTTTTGTTTTTTTAAGGTTTTTTTGGGCCGAGCAGCGGCCAGGCCCCTATAAACGCAAACGTCGCTGCATGAGTGACTGACTGCCTGAGCGATCAAGTTCAACGATTGGCTGGCCGGCGGGGAAGAAGTTCAGCGATTGGTCGGACGGCGGGGAAGAACTTCAACGATTGGTTGGCCGACGATTCCGGGCGTTGACGTCGCTCGTATTTACTGGTCTGTGTATTTGCATTATAAATACATGGGTCTCGGAATTTCGGCTTTGACACATTGCAACAGAAACTGAATACTTTGCTGTTATTGGATCTTGGATTTGAGAGATTGCAGCAGAAACGGAAATTAAAAAGTGGAATTGAACGCGCCACAACATTTACACGTGTGATTATCCTGTCCTTTCTTGTTTTGTTCTTTCAGGTCGGTTGGTAACGTTAACGTTAAACATCCCTCAGTCCAACATAGGAACTTACACGATGTTAGGAAAAATTGATAAATACTGTTACAATGACTATAGCTGGACCATTTAAGTTTTACGTACACCGTGGAAGTGGCGCAGGCACTTATGTTTCAGTATTTTCAAGAATACTGGTATGATGCCCCGACTGGTTTCCAAATTAACTTATACCCTTGCGCGTTCATGAGTTGGTTCACTTAAATGGAAGCAGTTGTGGTGGCCGCTTGATTGTATCTGTGAGAGTGACTTTAACTGACACCAGTGAAAACAATAAATTTAAGAAAATATTAAGTTTAAAAGATCGCGCCAAGCTGGATTCGACACCCCGTGACTGAGGTACCTACTTCTCCGCTATGTTGCTGTACCCACTCCGTCACCATAATATGACCAGTATTTCAATCCAGTCTAGCAATAGTCTGCAATAATCAGGCAAACGTACTGTTAAATTAAAACACATTTTTGTACATATAGAATGTTCAAAATGTCCAATTTTTGACGCCAATGAATGTTTCTTGGCGATATTGGTCGCCATTTTACAAAAATTTAATGCGTACCACCAAGAGATGGATTAAATATTAATATAGCGGATGCGTATGCTGCGCTTGCCCTAGCTGGCATCCCAGTCTTTGAAAAAGTTCTATTCGATTTTGTTGCATTATGAACACAATCTGACCATTATTAGGTTAATCTTCTTTCACGCTAGATTGGTTCAGTTTGTTTCAGTCCTCCGTGCTTATTTTCTCTGGTACCGGTTGCGAGATTCCATGGAAATAGAGGAATGGAACATATCGTACCAATCTAGGGTGAAAGAATCTTAACAATGGTCGGAATGTGTTTTTCATTTCCCAATTCAATCTCACAACCGATACGACAGTTAACAAGCATGGAGGACAGGGCCGGGCGGGACTTGAACCTCCAATAGGGAAATTAATCTAACACATTCCAACCATTGTTAGCCAGGCTTCTTCAGGCTAGATTGGTTAGGAGGCATTCACGTGACAGGACCCATCAACTCCATCTCCCTTTTGAATTTTGCAGCTGGTACCAGGATTATTTCCTTAACTCTTTCAACCCCAGATATTCTAGCATCACTATACCCTTCAACCCCACAGCCCTCTGTAGAGGGCTGGTCATTATCTGGACATTGTATCTTACTGTTATCTCTGGAATCCCATTAAATGTAACCTGATATGTCACACCAATCAATTAGTCAGATTGTTTGAATTTTCCCTACAACCATTTTAAGGTTGAAGGGAATATGTTTACATTCAGCCCTCTGTTTTAGGGCTGGTACCAGGATTGAAGGAGTTAATCTTCCTATTGAATCTCACAACCGATATGAGAGAAAACGGGTACAATGAAGGAACTTGGGATACATTATCATATTAGCTATGCGACAAAGTGCAATACTCGGTCAGGCTGTAACTGTCGCTTATGAAAATCGTTCATGCTTTCTTTCCTGAATTCTTGTATTTTATTTCATTTTTTAAAACGTTGATTATATCATTTTTTGGACTGTCTACCATATTTGAGGTAAATTTGACCTAAATTGCTCACTTTGCAACACACTTTTTTAATCCGCAGCGACTGAAATAAATACCAACCTATTTGGGGGCACTATAAAATTTCAAAACTTTCTTATTTCTCGGCGAATTCTCTTGATCTTGGTGTCAACTACAAGGCCTTTTCGAGAGCTTTCAATAGGTCATAAATTAAATTAATTGCATTTCAATTTCTTTGTCACATAGCTAACCATATTCAACCATCAACGATATCGAATAACACTTTATGTAAACACATGGCAATTCCTTCACTCAAACATATTTATTAAGGTGGTTTTACTCGAAACTGTGGATTCTTTGTCCATAACATGACCAAAGACAAAACATGGGGGGAGGAAACTTTGAAGTTCGTCCTCACATCCCACTATATAGGAACTGCCATGTGTTCACGAAAGTGACGTCACATCCCCGGTTAGCACAACTGTAACGATAACTTAATTGTTTCATTTCGATTCATGAAATATAGCTAACTGTTTCCTTTTAACTGGCTTTCTTAAGACTTCGATTGTTAACATGTAGTGTGTAAACTCCTCTGAATCTACATAAGCTAAAGCATAAGCTTTCTTCCCACTGCCAAAACAGTTGCTGATGAAAAGAAATAAATCCACATTTCCTAGTTTTTCATGCTGCACTGAATTCTCCACAAGATGGCAGTATTAGCTAGGTAATGAGAGAAACTGTACCGTCATTAGGATTCGGGTCTTATAACTGCTCCCGCCTAGCTTAGCAAGCTGAACTCGTTCAGCCCCCTTGCACGTGTGTGTATACCCCTGCTGGGGGTGGTGCCACATTACTACCAAGCGCCGCACAAATAAGGGAAATACGTTTTTCAAGATTTGCTTTTTTTACCCCTCGGCCGGCGGTCGATCGAGGGGTATTTTCGTCCCCTTCGGCCCGTTTGTCTGTCCGTTTGTCTGTCCATCAACGATGTTCCCACTCTAGTGCCTTCAGGTTTGCTTCTAGCTTTCTTATTTTTGGGTGGGTGGTACATCTATGGATGCTTCATGAACCTCTCGAATTCCAGCCAATTCCGAGTCTTAGTTTGGCCACCAGGGGGCTTATTGTGAAAAATGAAAAATTGCCATAACTTCCTTATTATTTCCGCTAGGATGTTCACATTTTAACTGAAGGTACATGGGATCATCCTTCATCACATATCAGACGCATTTTTTATTTCACCTATTTTTAACAGTTTTCTACATCAAATAATGAAAATGCTGCCAATCTTTAAATTCAACTATGTTACCGCTCTAGCGCCTTCAGGTTTGCTTCTAGGTTTCTTATTTTTGGGTGGGTGAAACATCTATGGATCCTTCACTTACCTATCAAATTCCAGCCAATTTCGACTCTTAGTTTAGCCACCAGGGGGGCGTATTTTGAAAAATGCCCGCGCCAAGGTTATTTATATCAGCGCTTGGCTTCATTACATATATTATTTCTGCAATCAGAATCCAACTAACACCCAATTCAACTTAAATATGCAGCCGAAGGGTCTTAAGTGTGTTTAGCATGGTATTTTCTTAACTAAAAGTTGCTCTCAGCAGGCTTTGTGAATAACTTGTAAGATTTTACACCTACATAAAATGTTTTAGCGCGATTTAGGAGTACTCCTAGTGGTAAGATAAGATGCTTTGTGAATACGGGCCCTGAAGGACTCGGATATACCATCACACTCTACAGCACCACAACTTTTAACACTGCATTAGAGTCACAAACCGCATCCTGCATTAAAGGGATGGTTCACTTTTTTTGAAGTGGGGTTGTATGAGCTACAAATTGCCACTACTTATATTAGATGCAGTAGAAATCTCTCTGATCTCCTCCAGGTAGCCGCACCAGGGCATAGTAGTGCTGGGTGGAAATTTAGGTGATACACTGTTGTGAACGGGACCAGGGAAACAGCGTATTTTTGCGGCCTAAAAGAAGTCCTACCTGAAAATAATACACCATTTCAATTGTACGCTATATTTTAAAAAAATTACAGCGCTTTACCTGTTCGGAAAAAAAAAAAAAAAAACACAGTTGCTCTTGAACTAAACAACTGACATATTCCATCGGAGTAAACTGTGCGCTGTAGCGATCAGCTGTTTGGGTCAGACTCTGAGCGGTTTGAGGCAGAGACAGCATTTCAATGGCATAGAATTACGTCTCAAATGAAAAAAAAATCCCAATAACAACCAGCACAGCAGATACACAGTATGTGGCTGCGTAGACCTATGCGATATCAGTTTGTGCTGCAATGTTACATTAGACTTTTTCACAGGAGTTTCACTCTTTTACCTGATGCGTGGGTACAGCAGTGCTCTTCAGCGTGCACCGTTGAGATTTCCCTGAATGTAGCCTCACAAAATCCTCTTTGGAAAAATTAATACTGCAAACACGGAGCTCTTTTAGAGATACGGATGGCGTATCAATAACCATGTTGAGCGCAGCTAGCCACAGCTGCCGAAGTCCATCCCGCAGAGGAATGCAGTGGAAGCTGTAAGTGCACCAGGATACAGCTTTGCTTTCACGCCCAGGAAAGCAACACACAACACACAGACCATCTTCGAAATATTTGCACAAGCTTAACGACCGTCCGACCTCGCAACCACAGTTAAGCCGCTTGCAGACTGGATGCAAAATGAATTTTTCGCAAGACAGATTACGTTCAAAGTCAATGCAAAGACGCGAAAACACGCATTTCGCGTGTATTCGGGTCTTCGCATTGACTTTGAATGCAATCTGTCGTACGAAAAATTCGTTTCACGTCCAGTGTGCAAGCAGCTTTACTGGGACCCAAACAGCTGATCGCTACAGCGCGCAGTTAACTACGATGCGCCGCGCGGAGGACTACGTCAGTTGGTAAGTTCAAAAGCAACTGTGTTTTTTTTCTGAGCAGGTAAAGTGCTGTAATTTTTTTTTAATATTGCGTACAATTGAAATGGTGTATTATTTTCAGGTAGGACCTCTTTTAGGCCGCAAAAATACGCTGTTTCCCTGGTCCCGTTCACAACAGTGTATCACCTAAATTTCCACCCAGCACTATATGCTGGTGCGGCTACCTGGAGGAGATCAGAGAGTTTTCTACTGCATCTAATGTAAGTAGTGGCAATTTGTAGCTCATACAACCCCACTTCAAAAAAAGTGAACTATCCTTTTAAGGACAAGGATACAAAGACTGTTCTTCAAGTCACTGCCACCAAATGCCAGGCATCAGGACCCACACCTGATCCCAATCCTGCTCTGAGTGCAGAGCTATCTTCACACAACAGTTATTGTACCTACCGGTGTATAAAGTGTCCAAATATTACAAACTGTATAACATTCTCAATCTGAGTTAATGCATTAGAGACTTGAATGTATGGTACAGCTCCACAATATATCATTTCAATATCAAAACAGCGTGTGCAAGCGCAATAGTCACATCACAATAATAAACTTAATCATGTTCAAGTTTAATTTAACTTATTTCAACTTATTTGTTTTATAAGCAATTGAATTAGAGTTATTTTAATTATTTTATTTGTACATTATTTTGCATTGTTGGTGCTGGTGTATAGCTGCCCTTTTCATTTTTCTAATTTCTTCAAAAGATGTTTACGACATTGCTATTTGCTAAAAATACATTTGAAATTGTTGAATAAAATGTTATGTAAGCTCCTTTAATGTTATGGATCCTACCTAATGTCATAACCCCCCCCCCCCAAACCACAATACATCCCAAAATATATCACAGAACACCAAAATATCGCTATGCCAGTTTTTTCCAATAGCATGCAGCCCATGTGTATAGATCTTCCTTTAAGTATCTGCCGCCCAATACCAGGCAATAGGGACCACATAGATGACACCCCCAGTCTCACCCGAACCTAAATTGCTTCAAGTAATACTATAATTACTAAAGACCCCCTGGCAAACATAACTTGTTCACCACATTCAAAAATATATATGCGCAGTCGTTGCACATGGAAACAAAATACTTTTGCATTTATATACTATTAACTTAGATTTGTTGTTTTCTTTTGATATAAATGACAAACTTGTTCTTTATTTAATGAACCATTAGTAATGATACATAGGAAATATTTTTCTTACATATTTTAACTGCTATCTACATCTGCTGCTGCTGTCTCTCTCAAACTGACATTCTCAAAATCAATAACTGCTACCCTTACTCTTGTTCTTTGATATTCAAATATATAACTTGCTTTTGGTATGTTTTCCTTACTCAAGACGCCCCCCTCCACCTCCCCCTCCCACTCCCTCACATACTCTCACTCCCTCACTCACTCACACTCTCACTTTTCCACACTCTCCCCACCCACTTTCTAAATAATTTATCAGCTCCTGCTCATTACTAAACTTGCACTTCATATAATTGCGAGAACTTTGCCTCATTTAGCACCCTTTTCTTGGGCCTACATTCTCATACAGCACTTGGCGGCCCAGCCATATACTAGATTTGCACCTAGTCTTCTTTGAAAGACACTAGCCGATACATTCATATACCATGAAATCACAGAGGCTGCATGAGGGCGCACAGATATAATCAAAGTCAAAAACCCATTTTTTTTGTTTTTTGGAATTTTGGCCCTCGGGACCCCTTCCCTTAATAGGGCCGTAAATCTTTTTTCCAAAGGATTTCAGAGATAAAAAATATGATTTCTGTCAGTTTTTACAATATATCTACTCCCACAAAAAATTTTGGGTCGCAAGTCATGAGGTGGGCACTCAAAAAGGGTGGATCTGTGACACTCCGCCAAAAAACTGCTTATTCAAAATGTATTTTCTCTAAGATTCATAGGTCATTTATTGTAATTTTGGTATCAAATTGTAGCTGTTGAAGTTCTCTTTCATTTGCCACCAACTTTGTTTGATTTGGTGGAATACTTTTGGTTCAGCTGCCTTTTTAGAAAAGCAATAACGGGGTGGATCGGAGCGGTGGTGGAGCGGTGGCGGCGGAGAAGAGCAGCTAGATTATGGTTATAATGTTCTTTTAAAGTAAAATCTTTTGGCCTTATTACACAGCCCTGGATGTTATCTACAAAATAAAACAAACCTGGGTGAATTTGAATGAATATTAACCAAATAACACTAGTTTTTGTAAAAAGAGTCCATTCCGAGAAAAACGGACTTTTAGTAGCGGCTTTCAATGCATTTACCTGTTAATTAAATACATGTTACTCTCAATAACATTAGAACAGAATGATAATAAATTTCTGTTTGCTGTTTTTGATTGGGCTGAAGGTATGTAATATGCAGTAGGAGTATTGAAAAATGGACCATTTTGACCCTGTCACACTTTTGTGGCCCACCTCATGACATGTGACCTTTGTTAGAATGTTTTACTGTTTCATTCTTATAAAAATACCGTGCTAATTGCACTTAAGACCCCTCCGCTGCATATGTAAGTTGAATTGGGAGTTAGTTGGATTCTGATTGCAGAAATAATATATGTAATGAAGCCAAGCGCTGATATAAACAACCTTGGCGTGGGCATTTTCATTTTTTAACTAACAGTCAAATTTGGCTGGAATTCCCCATAGACGTACCACCCACCCAAAAATGAGAAACCCAGAAGCAAACCTGAAGGCTAGAGCGTAATGTCGTTGAATTTAAAGATCGACAGCATTTACGCTATTCGACGTAGAAAACGGTCAAAAATACGTGAAATCAAAAATGTGTCTGATAGGATCCCATGTACCTTCAGTAAAATTTGAGCATCCGAACTGAAAAAATAAGTTATGGCAATTTTTCATTTTTCAGAATACAAACTAAGAGTCAAAAATTCGATGGCAAGAGAAGAATCCATGGACGTACCACGATCCAGGAATGAAAACCTAGAAGCAAACCTGAAGGTGCTAGAGTGGTAACGTCGTTGAATTTAAAGATCGGCAGCATTTACGCTAGGGTCATTCCATGTCAAATCATCAGATATACAAAACATTTGTCACCATGTAAAGATTGCTTCCAAATTTTCACATTAGATAAACAGGCAATAGTGATGAACAAATCCAAATTTCAAACATTCGGACCAAAAATGAATTTTTGGTGAATTATCCTAAGGGTACTGTCTGTCAGTTTTTTGTCAATTGACATTTTTCTTGTATTTAACATGGCATAACTTTTTTATTATTACACCTATAGCTTTGAAACTGTGCGTCTAAGCTAATGTTGTACTGCTTAATCAGAAAATGCAGTCATTTTTACTTTATCTTTCTTGGTTGTGGAGCTATGAGGACACCAAAAGTGCCTTTTGTTCAGGCAGTTCCATGTTTAGGTCCCCAAAGCACCCCCAATATACACCCTAGCATAGGCTCTCTGGCATTTTTTCCATTCATTTGTGTTTGCTGAATATAAATCAGGCTGAATTCACCATGAATTCGTCACCAACTGTAGTCAGTACCTTGCCAAATGTAGAAAAACACTAAAATGCCACCTGTTCAAACCCCCGTATCTCCAGGAGCACACCTTGGATTTTCTTCTATTTTTTTAACTGATTCCTCTATTATAGTAGAAAGACCACTCCAAAAATTGTTGATGTGTTTTGACCAATATAAATTTTGCAGGTGTCTGAACAGGGGTAATCTCAAGAATAACTTGGCATTTTCAGCTTCTTACACAATATTAATGATTATTGAATCATAATAATTTCTAAGTTCTCAATTCATCAATGTATGACACATTCACAGAAAGGTTAGTATATGCAGGTCAGTAGATCATGTTGGCAAGAAGAAACCTGAACCAGTTATTGATCAATAATTTCTGATTATTGCTATTGTTTTTCATGAAGCGTAACAAGAGGACACAACCATTAACATGGACTTCTTCTGAAAAATGCTGGGTGCCATTCAATAACATTCTCCGAACTGTTACACCTCCGGATGTCACTGGACGCACAGCCCGGCTGTATAAGTTGGACAAAACTGGGACAGACAACATTGTTGTGCTCTTTGCTGCACTTAGAAAGCAATAACACTGTTAACATAGCATGGAATACCGAGTTTTAATTTGACAGTTTACAAGAGTGACGCAAAGAAGTGTGATTTTCAAAAATTGCCTGACCCCAATTTGGACAGTTCTGAAATGGATGTCGTTCAAGTCACATCAACAATTTTTGTTTTGTGATGTCTACTATAATGCAGGAATTAGTACAATTTAGTATGTGATTGCCTAATGATTGAAAACACTTAAAATGTTTCATAGTTAAATGTTTAAGAAGCTTAAAGTGCCACGTGATTCTCGAGATTACCTCACCCCTGTTCAGACACCTGCAAAATTTATATTGGTCAAAACATATCAACAATTTTTGGAGTGGACTTTCTTCTATAATAGAGGAATCAGTTAAAAAAATAGAAGAAAATCCAAGGTGTGCCCCTGGAGATACAGGGGTTTGAACAGGTGGCATTTTAGCGTTTGTTTCACATTTGGCAAGGTACTGACTGCAGTTGGTGATGAATTCATGGTGAATTCAGGCTGATTTATATTCAGCAGACACAAATGAATGGAAAAAATGCCAGAGAGCCTGTGCTAGGGTTTATATTGGGGGTGCTATGGGGACCTAGAAATTGAACTGCCTGGACAAAAGGCACTTTTGGTGTCCTCATAGCCCCACAACCAAGAAATATAAAGTAAAAAGGACTGCATTTTGTGATTAAGCAGTATAACATTAGCTTAGATGCAAAGCTTCAAAGCTATAGGCGTAATAATAAAAAGGTTATGCCATGTTAAATACAAGAAAAATGTCAATTGACAAAAAAACTGACAGACAGTACCCTTAGAAAATAATTCACCAAAAATTCATTTTTGGTCCGAATGAGCTGAAATTTCGGATTTGTCAGTGAAATATATTTATACAGCTGCATACAAAAAATTCGCAAAATTGAGTAGGTGGTGGTGAGACCCATTTGATGATCTGACAAGGAATGACCCCTATTCGACCTAGAAAACGATTAAAAATTGGTCAAATCAAAAACCCATCTGATATGTGATGAAGGGTGATCCCTTGTACCTTCAGTTAAAATGTGAGCGTCCTAGCGGAAATAATAAGGAAGTTATGGCAATTTTTCATTTTTCACAAGAAGCGCCCTGGAGGCCAAACTAAGAGTCAAAATTGGTTGGAATTCAATAGGTCAGTGAAGGACCCATAGACGTACCACCCATCCAAAAATGATAAACCTAGAAGCAAACCTGAAGGTGCTAGAGCGGTCCGTCGTTGAATTTAAAGATCGGCAGCATTTACGCTATTCGACCTAGAAAACTATAAAAAATAGGTCAAATCAAAAACGCGTCTGATATGTGATGAAGGGTGATCCCATGTACCTTCAGTTAAAATGTGAGCGTCCTACCGGAAATAATAAGGAAGTTATGGCAATTTTTTTTTTCACAAGAAGCCCCCTGGAGGCCAAACTAAGAGTCAAAATTGGCTGGAATTTGATAGGTAAGTGAAGCATCCATAGACGTACCACCCATCCAAAAAATGAGAAACCTAGAAGCAAACTTGATGGTGCTGGAGTGGCAACGTCGTTGAATTTAAAGATCGGCAGCATTTACGCCATTCGACCAAGAAAACGATTAAATATAGGTCAAATCAAAAACGATCTGACATGTGATAAAGGGTGATCCCATGTACTTTCAGTAAATATTTGAGCGTCCAAGCTCTAATAAGGAAGTTACGGCAATTTTCCCAATTTTCACAATAAGCCCCCTGGTGGCAAATCCAAGGCTCGAAATTGGCCAGAATTCGATAGGTTCATGAAGCATCCGTAGATGTACCACCCATCCAAAAATGAGAAAGCTAGAAGCAAACCTGAAGGCATTAGAGTGGGAACGTCGTTGATGGACAGACAGACGGACGGAGAAGGGGACGACAATACTCCTCCGTCGACCACTAACAGAGGGGTAAAAATTAGCTCTTAAGGATGCAAGTGAATCAGTTGGTTCCTAATTTTGTTGCCGAATATGTGTATTCCTTTTTAAACATTATTAAAACATTATTATACTCAAATCACCACAAAATAGACATAGACCACCCAGTGGCCTTTTACCATTACAGAGATTACTAAAAGAACGGACAGGGGATTCATACCTAGAACTCCAAAGAACAGTCTAAAACTGCCAATCAACACCAGTATTGTCAGCACAAGAGACTGCTCCTTCCACCAGGAGGGTCAAGAATCAAACGGGGGGAAAAACACACACACATGGGTGGGGGACAATCAGCCAATATACAGAATAAAGCAAAACTTGCACATAATACTGCACATCATAAAGATTACCATTGCAGCAGAACTCATAAATTTTGCAGTTAGGTCTTGGAAAGAATTCCATATACAACCTCAACCAATATCGAATGAAATCAGTACTTATTCTGCTTACCTTGATGTTTGGGTACAAAGAGAAACATTGCGAGTGTGCATAAACGTCAAGCGTACATCCAGTCAAGAAAATTTCTAGTGTTGCTATACCTGGTGATGGCAGATAACGGCGGCAGCCATGTTACTGAGACACACCAAGTTGCTAGGGCATGCGAAGCATAGCTACATATATGCATCTACGATAGTAAATATTAATATTAAATTATATACCCCCTTCTCACTAATAAACCCCCCAAAATATATTTTAAAATTGTTCTGGCAAAGAAAAAGCCAAAAAAGAGGAGGATACGGAATCCTTTCCCAAAGGGGCAATTTTTGAGAACTAGTTAAATTCTCCGAATTAAGAAAAACATGACAGATTGACAAAATGCCGCGACTGCTCATGTGTTAAGCGCAAAAGGCAGGCGCAGGGGGTACCCAGGACCAACATTGAGAAACGCCGTTTTAAAGGACAATTGCCTCTTTTCCAATATCTGTAGCTCACCCAACTTTAGATTTACCTACTTGCTCGGTTTCCCTCAGCTTAGTCGCGAATTAAGAAACTAGCATAGTTCGATCATATACAGTATGGTAAGCGGTTCCAACTACGCAAATTGGCAGCTTTTGGGAAACGTAACCCTAGTAATTAAATGCTCACCGACACTGATAAACGTCACCTGCACATATAGTTGTCGGACTTTAAGTGGCCGAAAGAAACCTGCCGATTCATGCAAAATTTGCACACACACAAAATTGCATTCTTACCTACTTTAATTCCGATTAAATTGCTCTCCGGTGTATATCATCGGTAAAATATAATCAATTTTAAATGATGTCAGCGAGTATTAAGAGTAAAGAGTAGGCTATTGGTAGATCACGTGATCCGTTGAAGAAATCCGGCATCAACTCATCTCTGCGCGTGTAATTCTGTTCTCTCCTAGACTTCAGACGGCACTGATCCGTGGACGTTGGTGAGATTTAAAAAAAGGAATTTTCACAAGATTCCTCGATAAAACAAAGGGCTTGCAATAGCTATTCACACATGCTCGCTTACATGAAGTACTAAAGATGACTTCCGTTCTTCTTCTTCTCTTGAGTTTGGAAATTTTGAAAACAATTTTGGTTAATTGCCGCCACCTACTGAGCGTATTGTTTCATAATTATGTGCTCATTTTGCTTTTTAGCCTATTAATATTAATATTGAGGGGCAGATTCATAATAGATTTGTTAGTTTTTGCAATGGTATCCTTCGGTCAAGTAATGAATGTCTCCAGGTTATTGGGGAAGCATATTAAACAAGGTAGCGGTTCAGCCACAAGTAATAGTCTTAACCCCTAATACTCAAATCACAGTCCTGGAGGTCCGAGAACTGTTGGCTTTCCACCCTCCCTTTACCTGGGAGTCAGGTGTAATGACAGTCCGGCCAATCAGGGGCGCTAAATGTTCATTTACGTTCCTGGGATAAAAAAAAACCTGTACTGAATTTGAGGTCCAGATTTGAAGATCCCTGGTCTAAACTATATATGCTGGAAATTTGGCATGAGCAAACATAAGGGATTTCTATCTATACCAAATACTGGTAAGTCTACAGATCATAACGCCAGCGAAGCGGAAATATGCACCGCAGCAGCTATTCGTGAATTTTTAAGTATGAAGTGGGACATAACAACAGAATCCCAGACCAGAAGGGACATTAATTGTATTGTTAATATATTATGTACAGGATAGATGCATTGTGAATGTATTGTTTTATTTGTATATACAACCCCAATTCCAAAATAGTTGGGACAAAGTGTAAATTGTGAATAAAATCAAAACGCAATGACTTTCAAATCACACCATCCAGTATTTTATTCACAATAGAACAGAGATAGCATAACAAATGTTGAAACTGAGAAGTTTTACAATTTTATCCACAAAATGAGCTCATTTCAAATTTGATGGCTGCTACAGGTCTCAAAAAAGTTGGGACAGGGGCCTGTTTACCATGATGTAGCATCTCCTCTTCTTTTTAACAGGGAGTGCAGGCGTCTGGGCATTGATGAGACAAGTTTCTTGAGTTTAGCCATTGGAATTTGATCCCACTCTTGTTTAATACAGGCTTCCAGCACCTGGAGAGTTTTGGGTCTTCTTTGACAGACTTTTTGTTTAATTATGCACCAAATGTTCTCAATCGGTGAAAGTGTCTTCAGTTGCCAATTGCGATAATTGGAAAACGCGTCAATGAAGGAAAATGATTGAGAACTAGCCAGGACTAATTGTTGTCATAAAGGAGGTGTCTGTGTCCCCCCCTCCAATTCCCAGTTCTATCTGCGCCTCTGGTTATCACTGAAATCTCCCAAGCAGCATCTACTACCATCCTTATCAATCTGGTCTTTGTTTTAATTTAACTGGCACAATTTATCACTATGACCCTTGTTACTAAAAACCATCTTTTGTCCATAGTTATTCATCCTTTCACTGCTCTACCTTGTTTCCGTTATTGCGAGTTCATTTAACTTCCTTGGCTAGTGTAGGGCAGAGGGAGAAAGGTGTTTTCTGAATCCTTACCATCTTCAGACATCCACCAAACCAGGTAGAGTTGCTTCTGCCTCTCAACACATTACAGTGCGCAGCAAAGCTTGTACTGTGCAGAGTCAAAGGATCACATGACCCCGAGAGACAAACAGGAAATCCAGTTGCCCGATGATGGTACTGGCTGAAATCTTCACGGACCTGTTTGCAAATTCCTCTTTGTATGTGAGTTGCGGTCAAATCAGGTCAATCACTGCGACCCAAAACACCACCTTCTTGTCAAGCTGCCTGATTCATGAACAACAGTGTTAAAGGTAATAAATTATGAACATATCACAATAATTTTTTTTTTTGACTTTCATGAGTAACCAGTTAATTTACCAAGTTACTAATTTACCTAATCAATTTTGATGCCCAGCCAGATGCAAACCAGGACCAAGGACACTGCAAAGACGAATCATTTCCTTGAATCGAAAATGAGCCAATATGTTATTCACAAAAGAACATAGATAACATTTCAAATGTTGAAACTGAGACATTTTACATTTTTACCCACAAAATGAGCTTATTTCAAATTTTCTGGCTGCAACAGGTTTAAAAAAAGTTGGGACACAGGCAAAAAAGGGCTGAAAAAGCAATTAATATTTAAGAGAATCAGCTGAAAGAACATTTAGCAAGTGTTATGACTTGAAAATCACAACAAAGAAAACCAGCAATGACAACTTAAACAAATTTATTCTTCACTGAATAAATAAAAACTTCTGCAAGTAATCCACTGTTCAATCGTATAATATAGGCATGGGCAACGCTCTGCATAAACTCTAATGGAATGCGTAACAGCTGAACTGGGGCGATAAACAAGCCTCAGAAAACTTATTAAAAAAATGATGTAAATACCATTTTCATACAAAAAGAACACCATGGTTTGATTAAAAGCAACCTTTTCAATAGGATACCCGCATTTCATATATGAACTCTACGTATTACGGCCAATAACGCGATTTGAAAAGAGCTATTATTCGCCCGTTGGATGAATGCGTGACCTCAATTTGCGCCGTGTTTACAAACTTTCAAGTGCACGGCGTGGCAAAAATATCCATTTTGGAGGTAGATTTCAAACAGCCCGCGCTAACGTGATATCCCAGCTACGGCCCTTATTGCCTTACAGCCATCTAATTTGAGAAATTACGAGTCTGTTCGTCAGTCTAGACCTCCAGGGGATGTGAAATAAATTCGACAGAAGTTGTTGAAGTTCGTCGCCAGTTCGCCGTGACTTCCTCTCAACAATAGCAAGAAAGGTGAGTGTATTTTTACTGCAATCATACATAGTTAGTTGACAGAATATCCTGTGACCCTATTTGTGAAGTTTCAGTAAAATATACCAAGGAATAAACCTGCGCCAGGCGTTCAAAACCTACCAGTGTTCTGACAAATTTTGCTACCTATGCCACCTCGCGAACACCGGTCACAAGATTCATTCACTTATACCCTTCAATTCGAGACTGCGAGGATGGAAATCTGAATAATCAATTAGGAAAAATTCTCGGCTCTCGGTAATTCTGTATATCGTTTAAACATTTTGTTAATCGGATTATGAAAGAAGACTGAAAGTAAACGCCTGCTTTTTGTTTGGGTGTAAAAGCGCGTATTTAAAGGAGAATACATTGTATATTGATTAAGCATTGAACTCTGCATAAGTCGAACTGTTTTAATTTTTGTTGATGACATTGCTTCAGCTTCCTGGAAGCAAGTACGCGCAAATCTGCTGTCTAGTGAGCATTTCAGGTTCGATGTACTGAGTAATAACGCCGCGGAAACTTAAACTGGCCCGTCATTCTGCGAATAGTCTTACTAAACTAGTTAATCGTCTGATTGCTAATCAAGCAAAGGGAGGTTTCTGCCTCGCCAAACTAACCTCCGACTGCGTCACTGTGTTTTACTATGAATTATTCACAGTAGCTCATTGAAACTATCATGGGAGGAGGTATATGGACATTGTAAAAAACAGTGCAAAGGTTTTTTTTTTTTTTTAATCACCACGGGTTATTGAAGGGGAACGTTTGATTCATTTAAAAGCAGTGGGAGGGCAAACAACTGCGGCATCAGCGACTTCACTGCATTTTATACAGTAATGGGCGAGTAGCGTTAATGTTTGCCCTCCCACCGATAATTTTGACATTTTTGCAGGCCATTGATCCAAAAAAAAAAAAAAAAAAACTTCACAGGCAACCCATTCATACTATTTTTTTTAATATCAATGCAAAACCTAGTTTGTTGAACATAATTGGGTGAAATTCAATGCATTTTCCATTAAAAAGGGCCTAGAGGGCGCTGCTGTACTTCAGAAAAGGGGTTGATGACTTTAGCATCAATTATTTCTGTTAGGGTACCCCTAATGAATAATTTGGCCAGGTTTATTTCTGAGTAGACTGCATTTTTTTCGAAAATGCCCTCAGGCTTCACCCCCAATTTTCACAGTGGGTTTTGTTGATAAATGCCGAAATCAGCCATTTTTGGGACCCTGTGGCTCTGAGACCCTTTCCTGTAAAAGGCGTTGGACTTAGTGGCAAACTCTTCGTCTGTGTCTTCTGTACTTACCTGCAAAAAATCATTAGAAAATAATAAAAACTTTTTTCTCAGCAACTCAAGAAATGTTGTCATTTTATTCATTTGTATTGCCCATGCCTATATAATAACACTCAAATGCCACTATGTAACTCTGTTGCCAAAACAAAAACCCTGCCTCTGGTGACCAAATTCACAGCATTTATATAGACTAGCAACATTCTGGAAAGATCTACAGGATTCCTGGGTAATCCTGCCCCCTCCAGGCAGGAAGATGCCAGAAGCTTCTAGAAAGCACTAGTCTATTACAAAGAAGTGAGATTACATCAGATCATGTTTTGCTACAGACACACCACCAGAGGGTGCTGAAGAACAAAATAAATAGCTGACCAGCAAGGCAGCAAAAACAGCATGTCACAAATCTCCATTTACAAATGATATACAGTGCTTTACATAAAATACTCATACATAACACAAGTAATTGAGTTAACTGGCATCAGGGCCCAGTATTTCAAAACTTGTAATCTGGATCAGGATAATCCGGATAATGAAATCCACCTTTTCTCAATCATGGATCAAGGTGATCCTGCTGACTTTATCTGAGTATTTCAAAACACTGGCAGATTGGATCACCGTGATCCTTACCTGGCGGATAAGGATTTCCAAATCCGTGTCTCCGCCTCCGGATTTGAAACATGGCGGACTACTTCGCAAAAAAGGAGCAGCTGGGAGCACAACTGTCACGTCAAAAGTGTAAGTTTCCTGTCGTCTAATGTGTAGCGGTTTTAAAAGCAATCTGACGCCAACCAACATATCAAACTAGCCAACTACTTGAATTGTCAGCTACTTAAAACCAGGCATAGCGATCTCTAATTTAGCCGCGTTTGTGCTAACGATAGCTAACTTCGCTCCATTGACTTGTGTTAAGTAGCTAGCGGCTAGCAAGGTAGCTGGCTTTGTTGATGAATTTTGCGGCCTATGGTTTAACTTAAAATGGAACTAATCGGACGTACATCATACCTTAACTCTTTAAACTAACACCAACCCGTTCAGAGTTTATTAGCATTACGTCATTGGCAACACAGCAGGCTACACGTGTACAGACCAGACTGCTGCAGTACTTTTGAAACGTAACGTTACCGCGGTACGAAAGTATCAATAATGCAGTTCATTTAGAAGTGCTACGGTAATGCTGGTGATGTCATGCTTCCTGGCGATGACAAAGATATACTCATACACTTCTTTCTTCTGCTTTCAGAGTGCACTCACAGCCACGGACCACTCAGCTATTAAGGACAACGGGGTTGTCATGAGTGCTAAAATCCTTGAAACGCTTTTAATTGTAGTGATACGTTCAAGGTTCAAGTTATTGGATTTTGAATAAAGTGCTTGAAACCGCTTGAAATTGTAATTGCATTACTTGGATGGTATATAGCTTGTCAGCGACACAATTTCAAAACATTTTTTCCATCCTAATTTGTCACCATTATGTAGAAGGCTTCCACTAAACATGATTATGGTCATTTATAGTAAAATGGCATCTGATTTGATAAGCAAAATAATCTGTTTGTACACAAACACTTACTGAAATACATTGCTGTGTGTTTTAAAATCATATTCAAGCCATTTCCAAACATTTTAAAAGTGCATTTTTAAGCTTCTGACTGAAGTCAAATTTGTCTTCGTTAAATCAGAAGCAAGAAAATATACCTTGAAAATTCTTGGAAAGTGTTTCAATGTGCAGCATGATATAAACTGTGACAATGAAAAATGCAAGTGCACACATCTCATAGTTTAACCCATTTGATTGGAGAAATAAAGATTAACCACTGCATTTCGCACAGCTCTTCCAAATGTGTGGTGAATGTTTTTGTACACACAAGTTACAAAGTTTGGTGAAATTAGAATTTGAGAAATGGGTTGTATTTGTTATCTTATTTACAGCAGTTTCAGAAGGTATTTCCAAAAACTATTTTATTATGCTTTAATTTTCTTAAATTACTCCAATTTGTTAAATGTAAAACACTGACAATTTAAATTAAGTGTAATGAACATCTTGAGTAACAATATCTAGGAGAAGTGGAGCTAAGGCTTTGTCAATCCAAGTCAAATCCACCTCTGAGGTGGGATCCAAATGATCCTGAAATTTTGGTATCAAGTTGATCCAGATCTCTGCCTTAACTTTTGAAATACCCAAGTCCAGCCTTTTATCTGGATTAAAGGGAGATTGGATTACCAGAGCAAATCCTGATCTTCAGGATCAGGATTCTCTGGATCTGTGTTGAAATACACAGTTTTCAGATCAGATCAAGATTTAATCCAATCCGACTAGGATAATCCTGTCAGATCACTTTTGAAATACTGGGCCCTGGTGTGTAACATGATTGGCTATAAAAGGGATGTCTTCGAGATGCTGAGTCTCTCAGAAGTAAAGATGGCCAGAGGCTCTCCAACCTGTGAAGGTTAGCTTAAAAAAATTGTGGAATACTTTAAAAACAATGTTCCTCAACTTCAAATTGCAAAGGCTTTGAAGGTCTCATCATCCACAGTGCATAACATCATCAAAAGATTGAAACTGGAAAAATCTCTGCGTCAGAGACAAGGCCGAAGACCTTTACTGGATGCCCGTGATCTTCGGGCCCTCAGACGCCACTGCATCACTCACCGGCATGATTCTGTCATTGACATTACTAAATGGGCCCAGGAATACTTCAAGAAACCATTGTCTGTAAACACAGTCCACCGTGCCATCCACAAATGCCACCTAAAACTCTATCATGCAAAAAGTAAGCCATTGTTGAGCATGATCCAGAAGCATCGCCGTGTTCTGTGGGCCAAAGCTCATTTAAAGTGGACCGTAGCAAAGTGGCAAAGTGTCCTGTGGTCAGACGAGTCCAAATTTGACATTCTTGTTGGAAATCATGGGCGTCGTGTCCTCCGGGCTCAAGAGGAGAAAGACCACCCCTCCTGTTATCCGCGTTCAGTTCAAAAGCCAGCATCTCTGATGGTATGGGGATGCATTAGTGTATATGGTGTGGGACAATTGCATGTTTTAAAAAGCACCATGAATGCTGAAAGGCATATAAAGGTTTTAGAGCAACATATGCTCCCCTCCAGACAACATCTATTCCAGGGAAGACCTTGTGTATTTCAGCTGGACAATGCAAAACCACATACAGCAGCTATTACAACAGCATGGCTTTGTAGCAGGAGAGTCCATGTGCTGAACTGGCCTGCCTGCAGTCCGGATCTTTCACCGATTAATTATGCACCAAATGTTCTCAAACGAAAAGTCCGTCAAAGGAGACCCAAAACTCTCCAGCAGCTGGAAGCCTATATTAAACAAGAGTGGGATCATATTCCAGTGGCTAAACTCAAGACACTCTGTATTAAAAAGAAGAGGGGATGCTACACCATGGTAAACAGGCCCCTGTCCCAACTTTTTTGAGACCTGTAGCAGCCATCAAATTTGAAATGAGCTCACTTAGTGGATAAAATTGTAAAATTTTTCAGTTTCAACATTTGCTATGTTATCTCTGTTCTATTGTGAATACTGGCTGGTGTGATTTGAAAGTCATTGCGTTTTGATTTTATTCACAATTTACACTTTATCCAAACTATTTTGGAATTGGAGTTTTATATATATATATATATATATATATATATATATATTTTGCACTGTTTGTGCTTTGCCAGTCAGGGGTGCCAGTAATTTCTGAGCCCACTGTAGCTAGACATTAGCAAACAATTGCACATAGCTCCAAAAACAAAATAAGTAAATTAGACTCCTGAATGTAAACTGACGTCCCCGAAGATGTATCCCATTTTTAATCAGAATTTCTGCATGGGTTGGAATACCACTCACCCATTGCGTTTCCATATTCCGAACAACAATTTTGCGGTCTAGAAAAAGAAGGAAGGCATGAACTGGATTCCTCAGAATGTGTTTGAAGAGCCAGTTTCCTTTCTAATCTGCCCATGGTTCCATTACTAGCTTAATCTGAGACATAGATATATATTCATAATTTAAAAACTATTATGAGCAACATGGATTAAATGTCATCCACAAGCAGTGAGAGCAAAGGAGAAAACACATGCAAAGTGAAGCACAAGGGTTTATTTACACATTTACATCACCTAGATAAGTATACATTCCCAATGTACAATAATTTCATTCGCAATTCACTGAACAATGAGATCACATATCAGTATATTACACAGGAAGGAAAAGACCTGATAAAGGCCAGTAGTGTCGAGATCATTTCCAGATAACAAGTATGCATTACGCACCACAAATGCACAGTAGTGTGTGGTCATAATCATAAACTTAACAAATTGAAGATAAATCAGAAACTAAGTTCTTTTCAAGTAGTTATAGTAGCCCCTGGACGAAGTCGGGCAGCTACTATGGCTTTATGCTTGTCATCTCTGCAGCATCCGTGTCCATAGACACTTCCTCGTGGACGCTGTACAGGCTGTAATTTTAGACCGATTACTTTCATATTTGGTGTGGACATGTGTTATACTTAAGTTATATCACCTATCAATTTTGGTTACCATGGCAACAGTATTGGCCGAATAATGCAAAAATTTGTGCTGAAACAGATTTTCTTGTGGACGCAGTACAGGCTGGAAAAGCGGGCATTCAGGGGGCTATACCAATTAGTAGCAGGCGACCGGACTGTTTCATGTATATTGGATCACGTAAACGAAAATAAGTAAACAGATACCAATATCTAGTAAAAACAAAATAATGTCTTTTTGAGAGAAAAACCACCATCTTGTGTTGCCGCCCTTTGCTTTGATTGAAACATTTAATCTTTCAGGCGTAGTGTTCACATTTTTCTTTATTTACTAACCCATTCAAAAGAGATTCTTTCAATTTTACAACAGATTTATCTTAATATTAAGCAAATCCCAGATTTGCTCAATCGGATTTAGCTCTGGATTTTGAGCAGGCCAAGTCACAATTTTATGTCATCAGATGATTCTTCCCAACTCAGATAATTCTTGAACTCAGAAGTGTGTTTAGGACTATTATCTTCTTGAAAATAAAATGCCCAACCAATCAGTCTCTTTCCAGATGGCAATGCGTGCCTCGCAAGGATGCTGCGATACTTTGTTTTTTTTTAATTATTATTTTTATGAGAATCACCAGCTCGTTTCAAGCAGATTGGATTCCAAACCATATTATTACCACCTCCATGTTTTACTAAAGGGGTTAAACAGTCATTTTTGAAACGTCTGCAATAGCGGTTTACTTCTTACATTATTCCATTTAAACTAATAGGTGAATCACCAATTTTCTGACATCAAATACTTCATAGGTGCATACAACAAAGCAAAAAGTCAAACAAGCTAAAGTGTCACGAAATGTCAATTTCCACAATGTGTTCACGTATTTCTTCAGGATATGGAAAGAAACCGTTTTTAAATTATACCTTCAAAAAATTAATTTTAGGAAATGTACGAGTGTAGTGTCAAAGTCATCGAAAAATGTCACCAAATAATATGGCTGAAGTCAGAATCATCTGGAGCGAACATCCCAATCTATCCTCAGCAGTCCCTACGAAAGCCTGTTTCGATTCCAGCCACAAGTGCAACAGAAGAACTTTGTAAAGATGATATTTCTTGACTTTCAAATTCTGTTGCAATAATAATGACGTACATCATGGATTTTAACTGCGTATTTTCATGTGGTCGTATGATTAATTTCACTAAGTGGAATTGCAAAATCATTTGACTAATGAAAGACCAAAGTGGATCAAGCTTTTTCCAAAAAACTTTCAACATTAAGTTCAAGTATAGGATTTTTCCACTTGGAATGAAATCCCAGGTGTCTCAAACTAGATTTTCTGGTAAAGCACTTTCCACAGTGAATGCAGTTAAAGGGCTTTTTACTCAAGTGAAATCTGAGATGTTTGCTGAGTTTACTTTACACAGAAGCACTTTTCACATTCTGTACACTTTTAGGGCTTTTAAACTGTATGAAACTTCTGGTGTAGTTTTAAATGACTTAATTGTGCAAAGCACTTTCCACAATGACTACATTTGTTTGGCTTTTCTATTCTGAGGTGGAAATTTAAAGCGCATTTAGCTGAGAAGCACTTCCCACAATGAGTACACCTGTATGGTTTCTCAGCCGTTTGATTTCGACGGTGGTGCTTAAAACTAGTCGGATAAGAAAAGCTCTTCCCACAATCGCTACATTTGTAGAGATTTTCGTCTGTATGCATTCTCAGGTGGTATTCTAGAAAGGTTGGATTCGAAAAGCCCTTCCCACACTCATTGCATTTGTAGGAATTTCCACCAGTATGAATTCTCATGTGTTTATTTAAACAAGCTTGGCACCGATAACACTTCAGACACACTGTGCACTTGTACGGCCTTTCATGTGTATGAACTGTCTGGTGGTGCTTTAATTGAGATTGCTGCGCAAAGGCCTTCCCACAATGATTGCATTTGAAAGGCTTTTCACCTGTATGAGTTCTCAAGTGCTTACTTAAATAAGATTGCCAACGAAAACACTTCTCACACCAAGTGCACCTGAATGGCTTTTCTGTTGAGTGAATACTTCGATGGGCATGCAAATCAGATTCAGCTGGAAAGCACTTACCACAGAGTGTGCATAAAGATGGATTTTCAGCTGCATGAGTTCGCAAGTGATTACGTAACCCAGGCTTGGAATCAAAACACCGCTCACACAATGTACACTTGAAAGCTCTTTCGCTCATTTTACGGTCATCTATAGGAACAGTCTTTTGAGGGACAATCAAAATGATTGGAGCTTTGTTCAAAGGATTTATGATTGGTTCAACGGTCTTACTCTCCCTTTGACTGGTTATATTTTTGTTAACACTCTTTGTACTTTCCTGGATAATTTGGTTTCTATTCTTCGCATTGTTTAAAAACTGACAAGGATTCAAGTTCCCATGTTGGGAAGAGGGATCACGGATTTCTTCATTACAGCTTACATTTACATGTACTGCACTTTGCCATGGGTCAACTGGGTCTTTGTAATCAAGACTAACATCACTCATCTCCATTTTCATGGGATCAGTTCCTTTGTTTTCACTCAATTCGCACATCACTTGGTCACATTTAATATCCTGCCAGTCACCGATTTGCTCTGCCTTAAGGTATCCTCCATCATCAGTCTCGGTTTTGATTTGGCCAGGATGCAAGTATCCCAGCTCTGTACTGTCAGGGCTCTCCATCTTAAGAACCCCAGAGTGTGTGGGGCTCAGATCAGTTTCTGTTTTTATCAGTGATGCTTCTGTGTGATGTAAATCACTGACCCTGCTGTTTGCAGTAACACACTCTGGCTCCACTGTGTTGAGTCCTGCTTTAGTACATTTTGTCTCTGACTCTGCCATGTGGACAGACTCCAGTCCATGTAGTTCCTCTTCTTTCTCTCTGATCCTGTGCTGCTCGGGGAGCTCTGGTAGGGTCGTCTCAGTGTCCTGTCTCAGACGGACTCCTGCCTGCATCATTCTTCTGATCGAATGTGTGTAGAAATGGAGCTTCTATAGGGAAACAAAAAATGGAATTTAGCCAAAAATCACACAGGTCTCACTGCCCTGCAGATGCCTCACAGACCACAGGGGGCACTCTTGATTCATGAATTGCAGGAAGCAATTCCTCCCAAGTCTCGGGTCAGTTTTAAAAACAGTTTTAATTTCAACTACCGTTAATTCCAGGGTTGTATCGTAGCTATGGAAAAAACGCCTTTCCAATGTTTATCTGAACAAGCTGACTGCCTGTAACACAAGGGGACCAGAACACCATCTTCGTCAGATTTATGGTGAAATCAGGGTGCACCAGCTGTATCACTGAAGGCCCTGGACACTTGATGTGGTTCTAGAGGCCACTGCTCTGGGGGCTTCCTGCTGAAGATTGTGGGGCACTGCTATTAGCCAAAGTCATTTTAGTTGCTGAACAACAGCAATGAGGCCCAAATGCCGCATCCAGGAACTTGGATTAAAATTGTGGTTATATTTCCCAGTAGAGATGGTCAGCTATGTGCTTGGTGTTTCTGAATAAATGTATTTATCCATACATATTTCCTTCGAGCCCAGTCTCATCCCAACGCATCATATATTGACGCTATCTGACCAAGCGTCGATATACGAGGCAAAAGGTCGCGTTTAGCGTCCTTTATTGACGCCAGTTTAAAACAAACCCTACACCCTAACCCCTAACCCCTACCCCCTAACCCTTAAAACGAACCCTAACCCTAACCTTAACCCTCAAATAATGACACCAAAAGCTTCCTTCTGCCTCGTATATCGACGCTTGGTCAGGTAGCATCAATATATGCCGAGTCCGGATGAGAATGTGCTGATCCTTCCTTTATTTTTTATTACCTCTGCCAGGAGGTTATGTTTTTGCTTCTGTTTGTTACCTCCGCCAAGGAGCTTATGTTTTTGCTTGCGTTTATTTATTTATTGGTTGTCGAAATTGACAACCATGCCACTTCGTTCCGTTAGTCGTCTGTCTGTCTGTTTGTTAGCAGGATATCTCAAAAACGGCTGCATAGATTTCAACCAAACTTTGCCAGGTGTTACAGTAGCACAAAAGGAACAAGTGTTTAAATTTAGGCACATCTAGACCAAAGTACAGCTGAGATATAGGCCAAAGTACAAATCCAGCCATGCTGGCGGAGATTTGAAGTCTTTCCAATGGGCCGAATTTCCAATCGGTGCGCTTTGGGCTTTGCTGCCACCTGGCGGTAGAATGCAACAATACCCTACATCAGCCAACGAAAATAACTAATGCACACAGTTGCCTAGGCGTGGAGGAGTTATGTGCTCTACCGAGTGCCCTTAATCAATATCATATTATCCAGTTGTCCAAGGGCACACATTTAAAGTTTTGAGGCAAAGGTCAAAGTACCAAGTAACTGTTGACCACGTTACGAAATTGACCCCAGTCTTGAGTCAAGACACCAGACGATTTCAACAACGGTCCCGCGAGGCGAGAATCATGCCGGTGAGGGATGCCGTAGCGTCTGAGGGCCCGAAGATCACGGGCATGCAGTAAAGGTCTTCGGCCTTGTCCCTTACGCACAGAGATTTTTCCAGTTTCTCTGAATCTTTTGCTGATGTTATGCACTGTCGATGATGAGACCTTCAAAGCCTTTGCAATTTGACGTTGAGGAACATTCTTTTTCAAGTATTACACAAATTTTACACGCAAGCCTTCACAGGTTGGAGAGCCTCTGGCCATCTTTACTTCTGAGAGACTCAGCCTCTCAAAGACATATCTTTTATAGCCAATCATGTTACACACCTGATGCCAGTTAATGTAATTAGCTACTTGCTAAATATTCTTTCAGCTGATTCTCCTATATATTAATTGCTTTTTCAGCCCTTTTTTGCCTTTGTCCCAACTTTTTTGAGACCTGTTGCAGCCATAAAATTTGAAATGAGCTCATTTTGTGGATAAAAATGTAAAATGTCTCAGTTTCAACATTTGAAATGTTAGCTATGTTCTATTGTAAATAACTTCTTGGCTCGTGATCTGAAAGTCATTGCATTTTGATTTTATTCACAATTTACACTTCGTCGCAACTATTTCGGAATTGGGGTTGTACTTGTTATTAAGTCAAGTTAGAACATTTTCAAATGTCTCATCCTTCTGAATTGTAAATTCTGAAATAATTAATAAATTTGTGTAATGATTTTCATTCAAGAAGACATATATTCTCCAAACATTATAGTAATGAAGATTATACATTTATTTTTTTCCCAACTATTTCAGAATTGGGGTTGTACTTCGGCTTCTTTGCTCGGCATTCATTGTGGACAGCAAAGAAAGAATTTCATTGTACAGGGAAACATGTTTTCTTACTGTGCATATGACAAACACACTTGTAACTTGTAACTTGAAATCCCCCGGGATGGCCACTGACGTAACAGCCTACGTGAAAAGCGCTCGCTTGCTCAGAAAGAAAATGGGGAAATAAATGCAGGCAAAACCACCCAATTCCTTGAGTCTTGCAGAATTCCTGAAGCAACTTGGGTCCACACAATAAACCACGGCCAAGGAGATAGCGAAGGTGATTGTTCAAGGTCAATGACTATAATTGCAATACAATGACAGTACTAACAACCGACTTGGCTTAAATAACACCCTCAACATAATTTCCATAATAAATAACAGAGGCCCTCTGATCGTTTTCTGTACATTGCTGAATGAAAAGGTCATCCAAAAACAATTTATTTTAGCTAAATTTCATTGTATATCAAGTGTCAGTCCAAAATAATTACCATCTCAAGTTTACTGATACTAGGACCAACATGTCTAATCAAACATGGTCGAATGTTAGGAGAAAATATTGTTTAAAGGCAAGACAACAACATGGTTTATCTATAACTCTGCAAAGACACACAAAGCTCTGAAAGTCATAGTCCCACCTAAAAATAGTGGCAAAGCCACTGCGCCCGCTTGGCCAAACGTGGCCAAAATGAAATGGCCCTTAATGGCCAAAGTATCAGTCCGATTGGGCTGAAAATCGAACTTGGTCTGGAACTTAAGACACTATATACACATATGAAATATGAAAAGGATCGGTGAAAAACTGAAGACGCTAGAGCGCAGACAAGCCAAAGGTTTACGCACGCACGTACGGACGCACGACAGACCACCACTAAAGACCCCAGGCATAACGTAAGCCCCTTGGGCCTTTTGGCCAAGCGGGCAAAAAATTTTAGCATCTTAGCTCGTAGAATAAGGGAGCTAGAGCTGTTCGAATTTTTGCAGAAAAAGCCCCCTGGTGGCCAAGCCAAGAATCGCAGCAAGCCCAAAATCGAACTGGGGTTTGATCTTGGACCCATATATATGCATATGAAATATGAAAAGGATTCGTTGAAAACTGAAGGCACTATTGCAGTGAAACAAAATCTGTGCATTTTACAACCTTTGACCTACATAAACTTTAAATTTAGATCAAATCAAAAACCCATTATATATATATGATGAACCCTTGGCAGAACAACCTACAGTGAGAATTTGAGCATCTTATCTTGCAGAATAAGGCAGCAAGAGCTGTTTGAAGTTTTGCAGAAAAAGCCGCCTGGTGGCCAAACCAAGAATCGCAGCATGACCAAAATCGAACTGGGGCTAGATCTTGGGCCCATATACCTGCATATAAAATAGGAAAAGGATCCGTTGAGAACTGAGGGTGCTATGGCGCTGAAACGAAATCAGCACATTTTATGACCTTTGACCTATATAACCTTTAAAATGATGTCAAATCAAAAACCCATTACATTTATGATGAATCCTTGGCAGAACCACCTAACCAAAAAAATTGAGCATCTTAGCTCGTAGAATAAGGGAGCTAGAGTTGTTTGAAGTTTTGCAGAAAAAGCCACCTGGTGGCCAAACCAAGAATCGCAGCACACCCAAAATCGAACTCGGGCTAGATCTTTGGCCCATTTACATTCATCTAAAATAGGAAAAGGATCCATTTGGAACTGAGGGCGCTATGGCGCTGAAACAAAATCGGCATATTTTATGACCTTTGACCTATATAACCAACCTTTAGCGTGCTCCCGGCGACCGTACTCGCCCATATATTCCTTATTCTGTGCAACTGCCGGCGACCGCAGTCGCCACGTTTGTTTATATCTGTTCCGATTGCTGGCGAGATCGCTCGACAAGAAGAAGTGCGTTTAGGAATGCTAAGATCCAAATATCATTTCAGCGGCAAGTGCTAATATAACTTCATTTTAAAGTGAGTACATGACGCAGTATGAGTCTTGATCGCTGATAGCGAGCAATGGAGAGTCAATGGCTATGCATGCGACCATTGCCAAATGTGACAGATTATTAAATGCTGATATTATGGATTTTGTGTCCCACATCTGTCTTGCATTGTTCTTGCTAGCTATGCAGACAATTCTTGTTGGACAGGTATTGCAAATCTAGCCATTTTTCATCATACATGCGAATGTAAAATGACTGTTGTGATCGCTGTACAGTACCAGTACATACTACATCAAATAGTTCCCTTTTTGTTCTTTTTTTTTTTTTTTAAACGAACCAAATAAATCTATGTGAAATGTTGAATTAGAACTTATTTTGTCTCACCAATGTAAACAAAAAATGGCGCATATAAAACATAGTTTACCGTGTTCGTGTTTGTTGCGTCTGGGGAATTTCGGAACTCGTTGGGCCGCGGAGGGATGTAAAAATCCCTCCACGGCCCAACTCGTTCCGAAATTCCAATCCGCTACAAACACTTGCGCTGTAACCTATATTTATAATGAACCAACGATCACGTGGCCAATATTAGCCATATGAATACGGGAGACTCCATTGCGTCATCGTAATGGCTTGTTTTGAGTGGTTGAGGTCTGTAATTCTGGGTTATTTCCGAGGAAACGACCCAATTTTTTAGTATCAGTAGGTGTGATATCTGGATCAGTCTTGAAAATAAGCCAGTTGCAGGCTATATTACACTGATCCAGAACTCTGCTGCCAGCATGCAACAGGCTTAAATTAACTTAGCATGCTAAAGGCTAAAATTAGGTCAAATCAAAAACCCATTATATTTATGATGAACCCTTGGCAGAACAACCTACAGTAAAAATTTGAGCATCTTAGGTTCGTAGAATAAGGGAGCTAGAGCAGTTTGAAGTTTTGCAGAAAAAGCCGCCTGGTGGCCAAACCAAGAATCGCAGCACGCCCAAAATCGAACTCAGGCTAGATCTGGGGCCCATATACATGCATATAAAATATGAAAAGGATCCGTGGAAAACTGAAAGCTGTATGGCGCTGAAACTACAATTGTGAACGCACGCACGGACGCACGGGTGCACAGACGGCCATTAATGACCCTATGCACAACCTAAGCCCAACTGGGCCTGTCGACCAAGCGGGCTAGAAAGGAAAATCAATACCTCACTGGGGACCACCTTAACTCCAGACATTAGTTGTGAAAATTACTGGAGCAATTTAAATCCACATAATAAACTACGGGCAAGTATGGGGTACCAGTACTCCAAAACCAAGGGGTTCTATTTCTATCATGTCTGTAACAAAACATACATAAAAGCACCATTTGAAGTGAATTTGCTGATCAATGTCAATGAACGTTGGCTAGCGTACCTCTCGATGCCGCCTCTTTTTAGAGGCAGATCTGGGCGCCCTGTCGATGTTCTTCATGGTTTTCAGAGAAATACTGCTGCTGCCAGTGCTGGAGCTGTAATCGAACACTGTTGGAAGGGCATCGGACTTCAAAAGGATGCTCAATCCAATTACTCTGCACAGTTCTGGGTCCCGTACATAGGCATCCCGCTTGAAATGCAGCGAGCACAATCGAGATGATTTGGAGGGTCGCCATGACTCGGCATGTTGGCATTTTGCGATCCAAACTTCACGTCGAGCTGCGTCCTTCGTCTCGGACGGAAAAAGGAAAAAATACACGCCATCCGATGGCTTGAGTACAGTAGAATCACTCGAGCAATTTGGTGCCACACAATGTACCATAGCCACGCAGACAAGGTGGTGATTGCTCACATACAATACTCAATTTCCTTGAAATTCAACGGCTATGTGTCTCAATGGCCAATTCCAATAACACGTGAGACATCATTTCCAGGAGAAATTACCAAAGATCTCCGATTGTTTTCCGGACATTGCCTAATGAAAAAGTCGTCTGTAGGAAGTTTTTTGGCTATATTCTTCATTCTTGGATGAGGGTCTGTATGGAAAAAAAAAACAAAAAAAAAAAAAAATATTTTACATTTGTTCATATCAAACCAACATTCCTAACCATAACAGGGTAAATGTTTGCTGAACCTTTGCCTGTGCCTTTTAAATATCATCCCATATCAGTAAGAGTACCACACACAACCTCCATCGTTTTGGGTTTTTTTTTTTCCCCAGAACGATTGTAAAAGGGGGCACAAATATTTGTTGGGGGGAAATGATTTTGAAAGGAAGGGGCAGATGCGGCGCGAGGGGAAAAAAAAAAAAAATATTTTTGCGACAGTCTCCGTTTCTACGTCCTTACTCCTCCCCCGCTACATTAGCTCTGTATACTACCTCCGCTACTTTTTACGTCTTTTTTTTGTATTAAGTTTTTTTTTCTCTCCTTTATGTGTTTTCCACCAATGAAGCTGTGAACAAAGGTTTACATTTAAGTCAGACCAGTGTTTCCCAAACCTCTCCTGGCGTACCCCTTGTCCTGCATGCTTTAGATCTCTCCCTGTTCCAGCCCAGGTGATTCATATGATCAGGTCATAATTAACCCCAGAAACTGCTTGATAATAAGTGAATCATTTGAATCACCTGGGCTGGAGCAGGGAGAGATCTAAAGCATGCAGGGCAAGGGGTACGCCAGGGGAGGTTTGGGAAACACAGAGCAAGACATTACATTAGCATCAGCAGCAGCAGGATTCAAACCTGGGAACCTGTGGACAAAGCAATTCCAAGCACACCACACACCGTGTTCTTAAACACTAGACCAACATATATATAACCCCAATTCCGAAATAGTTGGGAGAAGGTGTAAATTGTGAATAAAATCAAAACACAATGACTTTCAAATCACGACAGGCAGTATTTTATTCACAATAGAACAGAGATAACATAACAAATGTTGAAACTGAGAAATGTTACAATTTTATCCACAAAATGAGCTCATTTCAAATTTTATGGCTGCTACAGGTCTCAAAAAAAGTTGGGACAGGGGCCTGTTTACCATGGTGTAGCATCCCCTGTTCTTTTTCACACAGAATGGAGGCGTATGGGCAGTGGCGCAAAAAGTGGTGGTGTATAGGGATGAAGATGCACGATTGAGTGCGCAATATCAACGAAATAAAACGCATCTCTCTCTCTCTCTCACTCTCTCTCCACCCCCCCGCTCAACAACATGAAACCTGCAGCACCCGCTCGCAAAAGACAGCCAGCAACCGCCTGGTCATTGAATAATTGTAATAATTGTACAACCCCAATTCCAAAATATTCCATCAAATTTGAAATAAGCTCATTTTGTGGATAAAATTGTAAAATTTCCCAGTTTCAACATTTGGGGACCCAGGGCTAGTAGCGGAAATTTATGAGTCAAAATTTGGCCGCCGAAAATACAACAGAGGTTGCCTGCGCGATGGCAAGTGGTTCTTGGGGGGCATTTGCTGCAAGACAAAAGAGGTTTTTTTTTTTTGTTGAGGTCAAGAACCAGAACTTGGCAATGTTAATACCCCTTATAAAGGAGTATGTTGCCGCCAGTTCGACGATCATAACCGACTGCTGGCAGGCGTACGATTGCCTCAGCGAGGAAAACTTTCCGCACCTCATGGTTAACCACTCCGTGAACTTTGTTGATCCCGCCTCCACCGTGTGCACACTCAAAATATTGAGTGCCAGTGGTGGTGGATCAAACAGTCCCTGCCATCCACCCACACGAGCAGCAGCGAAGGCTTGGGTTTTTTCCTGGCTGAGTACACGTGGCGGCATAAGCACAGCGGCATGGACCACTTTACCGAAATTCTAGCCGACATCCCGCTGCTCTACGTGCCACCTAAGAGCATGTAAGATCTTGCCGCGACTCTCCAGACTGCTGCTTCGGCGGAGGTCACCAACGAGGTATAAAGAAAGAAAGAAAGAAAAAAAAACGTAAGGAACCGCATTACTTATTACTTACGGTTCCGGGGCCCCCGGAGGGTCGCCACTTTTACCTTACAATCCCAGCTCTCCTCCCCGAGGACTCATCAGTTCCCAAACGTAGCTGCTACCTTAGGACGCCCAACCCTGGGAAACAGCATTATCTGCACACTGAGCCATCATCACCACTAGAATAATATCATAAAGCCAACGTCAATGTAACCCCGATAGCAATAGAAAATGGCCCGATTCTGTTTTCGTGTCGGCACTGTCAGTAAAGCGTCAGATCTGGGCACTATCAACTCAGCCATAATCTTGCCGATTCAGTCTCGCCGTACAGCTGCCGATCCTGACAGTGCCGGAATCAGACCGACTCTGGCAATGTAAGGATTCCACGGAATACGGCTCAATTCCATGAAAACATAGTCAGGCCGATTATGGCAAACCAGACCTCTGCCATTTACCTGCAGCTGCGGGTAGTTTCAACTCAGCCATAATCTTGCCGATTCCATCTCGCCATACAGCGGCCGATCCTGACCGTGCCGAAATTTGACCGACTCTGTCGATGTCTGGATTCTGCCAATTGCGGCTTCATTCCATGAAAACACAGTCAGGCCGATTACGGCTAACAGGAGCTCTGCCATTCACCTGCAGCCTCGGGTAACTTCAACACAGCCGTAATCTTGCTGATTCCGCCTAGCTGTATGCCATATGAACTGCAGCACACCAGAGTCGGGCCGATTCTGGTCCATTGGAGTTCAGCCCTATGCTGGCAGATTAGAACAATGCCAGAGTTGGCCCAACTCAGCCCTGAGTACTCTGGACCTGAATATGAAAACCGGAGTCGGACCGGCTCCGGTAAAGTCACGTTCAAGGCTATTTTTGGTCCGGGCCACATAATGGCAAGAGGATTCGGCCCAATTCCCACTTGAGTGTCGGCACATGACTCTACGGATATGCATGAGTCAACATCTGGAGTCGTCCAATCAGTCCCTGTATCATCATCGTCGCCGTCTGATAAACAGGTTAATGATTATTGGTGTTGGAAAACACGATACCTGAAACAAATATTTTTCTTACAGTTTTGCTTTTTAAATATTGCTAGCTGTCATGCTGTAATTAGAGCTAAAATACCTGGCTGAGCCAATTTAACTGTTAGGCCAAAGTTAGGTAGCAAGCGAAGTTGGCACCATAACGTAACCGTGAACGTTAGAGCTCATTTCAGTTGGTGATCTCGATTAAACATTGCGTGCCAAATTTTTTACGTTAATTTAACGTTTGTGTAGAAACTACTTGCGTGACTTTAGCAAATTCACTAGGTAGCTCCTAAGTTTTACTTCATGAAAAATGCAAAGTTTTTTCAAATCATTTTAAACTAATAAATTCACAAGCTTGTTTGGTATGTTAGCAGTATTGTTCATTGCAGTTGTGCTGTTTGGTCTAGTGCTATCGTTAGCTGGCAAACCTAGCATTATTCCTCTATCAAGATTGGAAATGCTGTGTTTGAGAGTTAGCTAGTTGGCTTGGTATGCGAAATAAGTAAACCCCTTTGAGATGGTTGGCTAGTTAAGCTAAATGTTAAAGTTACAAAACACGTGTTTGGCACTGCATTGTTGCAATCTAACATAAACATTACAGTGCATGCTTCATAAATCTTTTTGCCTTTCCGATTGATGAGTCGAGCCACCTCTCCACTTCGACTAAATGTTCGCTTGAGAGCTAATAACTCAAAGGTAAGAAGCTAGAAATGGCTAGCTTAATTTAGCCAAGCTGAGGTAGTGATCGAAATACCTTGCTTACAAGTTGCCAAATTAATTTTTATGGGGTTTTTGTCTTACGTTACCATCAAACCTAAGGTGTGTTAACATTTTCTAGCTTGCAAGCTCGTTTCGTGGAGTATGTTAGCTAATTTGCTACAGCTGCTAATTTGTGCCTGTGCATGTAATTACAGCTGCTAATTTGTGCATTTGGTCAATATGATAAACTTGGTTGTGCATTTCATTTAGCGATGGAAGAATCATCACTGTTTTAGAAATGCCAGACCTCAACAAAATGCCAAACTTGACAATTGGAGAAATGTTTATCAAATATTACATACATACTTGCTCGTTAGCCAACATGTTGTTGTTTCAGAAATTGTCATGCCATTTTTTATGAGCGCACACTTAAATTTGCACGGCTCAAATTGAATTAAACGCCACAGTTAATGTGTAGGCATCCAGTTGTGGAAAGAAAAACCTGACTACAGTTTGTTGGCCACATTGGTATTTGGTAAATTGTAAAATGTCCGTTTTATTTGTAGTGGTTTTTGGTTTATCATTATACTATTTACATGAATTATTGGTTATATTAAGCCTTGTTTCCACCAAACACTTATGGTATTATGGCTGTAGAACTAATGCGTAACCTGTGTAGACCAGTCCTTAGACCTGGATGTGGTTTGCGTTCTTGCGCAGAGCACTCTTCTATGTACAGTGGGGTGCAAAAATTTGGGCACCACTGGTTTAAATGTCTGTTACAATTAATCTCCAACTGATTGAAAGCAAACCTGAATACTAAATGCTACAAGTTAAACATGACACTTCATCACATTTTAAAGCAAGAATAATTTATATTTTTAACTTTTTACAGTTTCAAAATAATAAAACGAGGAAAAAGGCCCTCTACAAATGTTTGGGAACCCTGTCAGCGAGTACTTCGTAACTCCTCCTTGGGCAGCTATAACAGCTTGCAAACATTTCCTGTAGCCAGCTAAGTCTTTCAATTTTTGTCTTTGGAATACGCATGGGCAACGCTCTGCATAAACTCTAATGGAATGCGTAACAGCTGAACTGGGGCGGTAAACAAGCCTCAGAAAACTTATAAAAAAATGATGTAAATACCATTTTCATACAAAAAGAACACCATGGTTTGATTAAAAGCAACCTTTTCAATAGGATACCCGCATTTCATACATGAACTCTGCGTATTACGGCCAATAACGCGATTTGAACAGAGCTATTATTCGCCCGTTGGATGAATGCGCGACCTCAGTTTGCGCCGTGTTTACAAACTGTTAAGTGCATGGCGTGGCAAAAATATCCATTTTGGAGGTAGATTTCAAATAGCCCGCGATGACGTGATGTCCCAGCTACGGCCCTGATTGAATTACAGCCATCTAATTTGAGAAATTACGAGTCTGTTCGTCCAGTCTAGACCTCCAGGGGATGTGAAATTAGTTCGACAGAAGTTGTTGAAGTTCGTCGCGAGTTCGCCATGACTTCTTCTCAACAATAGCAAGAAAGGTGAGTGTATTTTTACTGTAAACCTACATAATTAGTTGACAGAATATTCTGTGACCCTATTTGTGAAGTTTCAGTAAAATATACCAAGGAATAAACCAGCGCCAGGCGTTTAAAACCTACCAGTGTTCTGACAAATTTTGCTACCTATGCCACCTCGCGAACACCGGTCACAAGATTCATTCACTTATACCATTCAATTCCAGACTGCAAGGATGGAAATCTGAATAATCAATTAGGAAAAATTCTCGGCTCTCGGTAATTCTGTATATCGTTTAAACATTTTGTTAATCGGATTATGAAAGAAGACTGAAAATAAGCGCCCGCTTTTTGTTTGGGTGTAAAAGCACGTATTTAAAGGAGAATAACATTGTATATTGATTAAGCATTGAACTCTGCATAAGTTGAACTGTTTTAATATTTGTTGATGACATTGCTTCGGCTTCCTGGAAGCAAGTACGCACAAATCTGCTGTCCTGTGAGCATTTCAGGTTCGATATACTGAGCAATAACGCCGCGGAAACCTAAACTGACCCGTCATTCTGCCGAATAGTCTTACTAAACTAGTTAATCGCCTGATTGCTAAAAAGCAAAGGGGAGGTTTTGCCTCGCCAAACTAACCCCGACTGCACGTCACTGTGTTTTACTATGAATTATTCACAGTAGCTCATTGAAACTATCATGGGAGGAGGGTATATGGACATTATGAAAACAGTGTAAAGTTTTTTTTTTTTTTTTTAATCACCACGGGTTATTGAAGCTCGAACGTTTCGTAGCAGTGGGAGGGCAAACAACTGCGGGCATCAGCGACTTCACTGCATTTTATACAGTAATGGGCGAGTAGCGTTAATGTTTGCCCTCCCACCGATAATTTTGACATTTTTGCAGGCCATTGATCCAAAAAAAACTTCACAGGCAACCCATTCATACCATTTTTTTATATCAATGCAAAACCTAATGTTTGTTGAACATAATTGGGTGAAATTCAAAGCATTTTTCATTAGAAAGGGCCTAGGGGGCGCTGCTGTACTTCAGAAAAGGGGTTGATGACTTTAGCATCAATTATTTCTGTTAGGGTACCCTAATGGATAATTTGGCCAGGTTTATTTCTGAGTAGACTGCATTTTCGAAAATGCCCTCAGGCTTCACCCCCCAATTTTCACAGTGGGTTTTGTTGATAAATGCCGAAATCAGCCATTTTTGGGACCCTGTGGCTCTGAGACCCTTTCCTGTAAAGGCGTTGGACTTGTGGCAAACTCTTCATCTGTGTCTTCTGTACTTACCTGCAAAAAATCATTAGAAAATTATAAAAACTTTTTTCTCAGCAACTCAAGAAATGTTGTCATTTTATTCATTTGTATTGCCCATGCCTATTTGGAATGTTCCCCCATTATTCCTGACAGAACACCTCTAGCTCAGAAATATTCCTCGGCCTTCTTGCATGCATGGCATGTTTGAGGTCTCTCCACAGATTTTCAATAATAATGAAGTCTCAGGACTATGATGGCCATTCCAAAACCTTCATCCGTCTTTCCTAGAGGTACTTCATGGTGGATTTTGAGTTATGCGAGTAAATCACCAGGGTCTGGGCCTTAGTAACCATCTTCTTAAAAGGTAACAAAGTATAATCCAAAAGGGTTCCCAAACTTTCACACAGGGCCCCTTTTCCTTTCTTATCATTTAAAGATTCAAATAAAAAAGAAACTTTGCTTTTAAATTTGCAGAAAGGTGTCATGTTTAACTTTGTAGAATTTAGTGTTCAGGTTTGCTTTCAATCACTTGGAGATTAATTGTAACAGACATTTAAACCAGGGGTGCCCAAATTTTTGCACCCCACTGTAGGTAGGGCTGTTACCTGATGGCAACAACAGCGTCAACCGTGTACTCGGTCAAGCAAGAGTGACTAGCCTCTCCTCACCAATCAACAAACCGCACTCTTCAGTGGCGGATCCAAGGGGGGGCGCACAGGGGCGCGCACCCCCCCTTTTTTTTTTTTTTGCAGAGAAGCGAAAAAATTAACTGCAGATTATTCTTTAATTAATCCCAAATTTCGAACGTACACGCCTAATCTTGAGACTATCATCATCGATTACAACCTCCTACTTTGCAACTATTGGCTGATAGTTGTCCTCACGGTTTATATACCACTTTTAATGGTTCAACTTCACTATTCCGGTTGTCTTGCATCATGGCAAATTTATTTGGATCCAATTGTATATATTTGCTTTATGCGATAGGAATGACTGAGAAACTCTTTTCTTGCAAATAAAAACGATACATGGATTTAAGCTATGTACAATTTATTTACTTTTGTTGTTTTCGTCCTAAAGTTTAAGAAGGCAGGCTTGCTGGGAAATTTGTTCGACCAATGGCCTTGCTTGTCCCCTGTTGTGGTAAAACGCGTTTCAACGACTACAGATGAAAATGTCAGAAAGCAACGGAAAGGCAGAAAAGCTTAGAGAATAAATTAAACCGACATTAGAGGCTCAGCCTCTCAAATGCAAAAAAATGACCAGCTGTTTGGCCATGATGATCCGCGTAGCAAGCAGTTTTCATTTGCAGGGGGACATGGAAGCGGTAAGACTGACGTTAAATTAATAGGCTGTCGCAAGTATGCGTTCGGTTAAAATTTGCTTGAGCTTACAAAAGGGTCCAACTGATGGACCAGTTGTTCATAGCCTACTATTTGATGTAGATTGAGTCGTTGTTTTACATTGCTAAATAAAATTTGTCCTGGAATACCGGCAGACTTTCCAAATTTTCCATTCCAAAACCCCGTCTTGATGTTCAGAATCACCCGTCATTAAACTTGTAACCAGCGAGTACTGCGGTTCTGAAGCTATTGAGCTATTCTATGCCCTTTAGAGTCTGTAAGTAAGATATGTAACATTATTTTAAAAAGGTTATGTATAAGTCAATCCAAATAGTTCAGTGGTCTTATTGAAAAAATTCTAAATGGCCCTAAAGTCACATTTCTTTTTCACATTCATTCATGTAAATATAATAATAATAATAATAGTAATAATAATAATAATAACAAGAGCAATCCGAGATTTCTGATCTCCGCCAAGGGATGATGTTGATACAAATGCAAGATCTTTCTCTTTGGGAGATTTCAGGACCACCCATGTGACAAGTTAAAATGGGATTTTTGTATGTTTGAAGCATCCATTCTCCAAAGCCGTCATCAAAGTACAGAGCGATCACATGATCTACCTCTGGTGAAAATTTCATGAAGATCCGTCAAGTAGTTTCCGAGAAATGCCACTAAAATTGTAAATAAAGATCCGGATCCAGAATCCAGATCCGGATCCGGATCATCAAAAAATTTAAATGGAGTCGTCCCTGGTCCAAGATCTACCTCTATTGAAAATTTCATGAGGATCCGTGCAGTAGTGTCCGAGAAATGCTACTACGATCGTAAATACAGATCCGGATCCAGAATCCTGATCCGGATCATCAAAAAATTTTAAAGGAGTCGTCCCTGGCCCAAGATCTGCCTCTGGTGAAAATTTCATGAAGATCCGTCCAGTAGTTTCCGAGAAATCCTGTCCACAGACAGACAGAAGGACAGACAGACAGACAAATAAATAAATAAATAAACCGACTCGATCGCATTATCTCCTTGGCGGAGATAATAATAATAATATTTCCACAAAAAAACAGTTTATATGTTGATAATGTTATGTTTTAATACAGGAGCGCATCATTGTATTAAATTTATATCAGGACATCTATAGGATAAATAGGATCTTTAATATAAATAAGATTTGTTTTTGGACATTACCCACCCAACCACTGCCTCCAGATTAGTAAATTCACTCACATGTGCAGAAATTCAACTTAATGGTGACTCAGAAAACACTTACTACTCTCACACCATTTGGGAGTCTTTTGGAAGCATTAAAGCCTCGTCTTTTAGAACCATTTTGAAAAAAGGCAATCACAGCATTGTAATAACTTTTTACAAGCTGTTGAGAGTGGTATCTTTTACTAAACCTGGTTTAGGGACTTGGGGGGGAGGGGGGATTTGGTGATCTGTTAACATCTGCCAAAATCACAGATGCATATACCCACTGGGTTTGCATGTTAGATATACACTACAATTATTTTGTTGGAGGCTATTTGGTGTTATATAAACTCACTGCTAGGGGTGATTTTGTCAACATTTTTGAAACGTCAAAACCTTTGAAAATTGCTTGAAATATAGCACATTGGTTTTCACTGGAAAGCTCTCATCAAGCACTTTCCAATGAATACCAACAGTAGGGTTTGGACGATTTTGAAAGATTTCTCCTCTTTGAAATTTTGACCAAGTCACCAACAGCAGTGAAAGTGTTAAAGTCACGAACTTTGACAGTAAAGTGAAAGTCTTCGGTAAAGGTGAAAGTTGTCAGTTAATGTAAAACTGTGTTATAATGGCGCTTTGCAAGTTTTTTTAGCTTAATTTTTGGAACCTTGGGAGGAAAATCATTGAACAGATAGGCCAGATTTCAGCACATTAATTTTTCAGATTTTTCTGGGGGAGGTCCCCCCCTTTCAGCAGATTTTTCTTGGGGAGGTCCCCCCTTTCAGCAATTTTGGTACCTCCACAACTTTTGATCCAAAAATAACCCAAACTGAACTGGGCTGCTTTGGAACTTGTTCCAGGATTTTTTTTAGTTTCAGATCAGAGGGATTACTGATGATCTGTAAATGCAATATTTACGAATTAAAATGCAAATCAATCTGAATGCGCGTGCATATGTAATATCACGAATGCCTCCTCCCAAGAGTTGTCATCAGTGTCATGGCTGCCGCCTTTATTTAAATGTATAGGACTCGTTCTTGTTTACTAACATTGACCTCATATTCAGACATGCGCATTGGCGTGGTTGGCAAGAACAAGCGTAAATCAATGCAACAAAACGGGGAAGTATGGCATCCTACAGTTGTGGAACCGATTCGGCGCTCTCTGAATATGTACTAACCCTTGACAGTACCGCAAAGACAAGATATTTCTCTAAGCTGAAGTACAACGAAGGTTTGTGTAGGCTTCCGGATCCTTACGAGCTGAAAGGTTGGAGGAACAACCCTTCTTTGGGTCTGGGTCGGCTGGATCATCACTTGATATTCCTTCATCGAACATAAATTCTAAATTTGTTGATCATCGTTGAGCCGTGAAAGTAATTCACAGTAGTACGTTTACCAGAGCGATTTTAAAAGGGGGCGCCAATATATTTTGGGGGGTTTTATTCGTGATAAGGGGGTTTAGAATTTATCATTAATATTTAATATCGCGTATGCATATACTGCGCATTCCCAAGCCAGCTGGGGTGTCATCAGTAACAAGGCTGCCACCGTTACAGCTGCAGTAGACATTAAACTCTAAATTTTCTTGACTGGATGTACAAAACCCAAAACCAGTGAAGTTGGCACGTTGTGTAAATCGTAAATAAAAACAGAATACAATGATCTGCAAATCCTTTTCAACCTATATTCAATTGAATACACTGCAAAGACAAGTTACTTAATGTTCGAACAGGTAAACTTTGTAACTTTTTGCAAATATTAGCTCATTTGGAATTTGATGCCTGCAACATGTTTCAAAAAAGCTGGCACAAGTGGCAAAAAAGACTGAGAGAGTTGAGGAATGCTCATCAAACACTTATTTGGAACATCCCACAGGTGAACGGGCTAATTGGGAACAGGTGGGTGCCATGATTGGGTATAAAAGCAGCTTCCCTGAAATGCTCAGTCATTCACAAACAAGGATGGGGCGAGGGTCACCACTTAGTGAACAAATGCGTGAGCTGATTGTCGAACAGTTTAAAAACAACATTCCTCAACGAGCTATTGCAAGAAATTTAGGGATTTCATCATCTACGGTCCGTAATATCGCAAAAGGTTCAGAGAATCTGGAGAAATCACTGCACGTGGTTTACAAGGCCGAAAAACCAACATTGAATGCCCATGACCTTCGATCCCTCAGGCGGTACTGCATCAAAACCGACATCAGTGTGTAAAGGACATCACCACATGGGCTCAGGAACACTTCAGAAAACCACTGTCAGTAACTACAGTTCGTCGCTACATCTGCAAGTGCAAGTTAAAACTCTACAATGCAAAGCGAAAAGCCATTTATCAACAGCACCCAGAACGCCGCCCGGCTTGCTGGGCCCAAGCTCATCTAAGATGAACTGATGCAAAGTGGAAAAGTGTTCTGTGGTCTGACGAGTCCACATTTCAAATTGTTTTTGGAAATCTGTGGACGCCGTGTCCTCCGGACCAAAGAGGAAAAGAACCATCCGGACTGTTATAGGCGCAAAGTTCAAAAGCCAGCATCTGTGATGGTATGGGGGTGTATTAGTGCCCAAGGCATGGGCAACTTACACATATGTGAAGGCACCATTAATGCTGAAAGGTACATACAGGTTTTGGAGCAACATATGTTGCCATCCAAGCAACGTCTTTTTCATGGACGCCCTGCTTATTTCAGCAAGACAATGCCAAGCCACATTCTGCACGTGTTACAACAGCATGGCTCCGTAGTAAAAGAGTGCGGGTACTAGACTGGCCTGCCTGTAGTCCAGACCTGTCTCCCATTGAAAATGTGTGGCGATTATGAAGCGTAAAATACGACAACGGAGACCCCGGACTGTTGAACAACTTAAGCTGTACATCAAGCAAGAATGGGAAAGAGTTCCACCTGAAAAGCTTCAAAAATTGGTCTCCTCAGTTCCCAAACATTTACTGAGTGTCGTTAAAAGGAAAGGTGATGTAACAAAGTGGTAAAAAGGCCCTGTGCCAACTTTTTTTGCAATGTGTTGCTGCCTTTAAATTCTAAGTTAATGATTATTTGCAAAAAAAAATAAAGTTTCTCAGTTTGAACATTAAACATCTTGTCTTTGCAGTGTATTCAATTGAATATAAGTTGAAAAGGATTTGCAAATCATTGTATTCTGTTTTTATCTACGATTTACATAACGTGCCAACTTCACTGGTTTTGGGTTTTGTACGATGGACGTTTTTACACACTCGAATGTTTCTCTGGATGCCCAAAAGTCAAGATAAGCCTAAAGTACTTATCTCAGTTCATACTGATGATGGTTGAAAACGGAATTACTTCCACTACTAATATCCGAGCTGTCACTTACCCACTACTGGAAAGCATAAGGAACCGATTGAATTACCCAACACAAAGAGCAAGATCATTCCCTTGCTATGACAGAATAATAAAATGCGAAAACTTAGCAAAATTTCATGTTAGAAATTATGGAAAATAACTTGTGACTTATCCAACTGGAAGTGAATAGTACAAACACGCGAGTGAGTCGAGGGCACCCAGTTCTTTTGTCGAATTGAATTGATCCAAGTGGATTTTTAGGTTCTTGTTCAGGAATACGAAGGAAACATATTCCCGAGACCTTAACGAATCGAATTGCGCAGTTAATTACGCTGCAACTAACTGGTATTATTACAGAAAGTGGAAGACAACTGTACTTCGCCTATTAAATCAATTGTAATGTTGATGCTTTTTGCCATCCACGCTAGTCAACAAACCCACGTGACCAGGTTCGTGACATCACCAGAACTACTGCTATAGCTGAGCAAGAAATTAAAGTGTAAATTCTCTTTACTGGATGTGCGTTCGACGTTTTTACACACCCAAATAATTCACTTGGTATCTGAACATTAAGGTAAGCCGAAAAAGTTACAATTTTATTCGATTTTGCTGGAGGTTGTGTGTGGTACTCTTACCTAATAGGGGATAACCATTTTTTTTTTCATAGCGCCTTTCGACCTGTTAGCATGTGCTTGCATGTGCTCATTGGCGTTGCTCGGAAACTACACGATAATTAATGAAATTAGACGGTAAATGACGTGCACCACCTGAGAACAACCTTAGCACAAACGTCGCTTTCTCGGTATAACGTGTGCATACGTTATTGTAAGCTAACTATTTTCAAAGTTGCTCATCTAAGCAGATTCACATAGGAATATAAAGGCGAAAACAAAGACTCAGCAGTCGATTTGCGCTATATAAACATTTCTCGAAAAGGCAGCATAAATCGGCGGAACACCATATCAGCAATGAACCGGTATCGCAGCTGAATGCGGAGTTTCATGAATGGAACGAATGCCGATTTCTAACGACCAGAAAATCTAAATTATGAAAGTAGAAGACTTACTCTGCTTCGATGATGAAAACATTATTCAGCTAAACAAGCATTTGCTGAACTGGATGCACTGTAATCCATGTTGACAAATTCGACGTTAATGCAGTCCGCTTGCCATCATTTAAATGGAGTGTGGACAGTCAAACCTAGAGATGGCAATTCCGACACCGAAGTTCGAACGGCTTCAAAACGTTTTATCACTTCCGGTTTTGGCCTGTCGTTCGAGAGATGTTTCGAAACGTCACGTGATCGGTATCAGACCGCAGCGAGAGGCTTGAAAGCGCAACTTCCAGGTTAGGCACCCCTATAAACCGTAATGTAGATACATTATATTATAACAATGTTCCGAGAAAGAATCAGACATTTAACGGCACCATAAGCATTTTTTTTTTACATTAAATTGTAAGAAAATAACGTTCACATCAAAAACGGGGCGTAACCAGGAAGTGACGTAGCATAAGGCACTCCGAGCAAGTTCCAGACAGTGTCAGTAATGCATTCTGAAAATTATTTCAAAAACAGGACATATGAAGAGAGCCTCTACCAGCTAAAATAATGAACATTTCAGTAACAAAGTGTGGGAGATTTATCAATAACGATTAATAAATACATTATGACTGGAAAATAGCTATTGCCGTGAGGTGGGAGACGGCGGCGGGAGATGAGAAACAGTTAGCGATGGGCTAACTGTCAAGTGATGGGCTGTCAACATTGTAGCTAGCTGGCCATGAAGAAATCAATGTCAGGGCAAAAAAATATGGAAAACCTGCTCTAGAGTCCAGTCTCCCTCTCTCTGTGTAGTATTGTACTGAAACCCCGATACAAGGGAACTTCACAGTCTGACCAGAGTTGTCCCACTTTGAAGAGGGACGGAATGAGTTCATACATCATTTTACCCCTTAGCCAATCTCTCGCAACTGCTGTAACTACGAATCTACAGGGCTCTCAAGTTTTGAACGCAGGCTAGAGTGAGATTTTCTCCGAGGAGAGTGCACGATACGCCCGTTTTCCACCCACCGTGGGTGAATGAATAATGCAGCTTTCAGAACGTTGTTGTTGCAGGATCATGTAAATAATTTCAGGATAAAGCCGCTTTTACACCGGACACGAAACGAATTTTTCGCACGACAGATTATATTCAAAGTCAATTCAAAGAAGCGTGTAACAGATTACATTCAAAGTCAATGAGAAACGTGTGTTCGCGTTTTTGCATTGACTTTGAATGAAATCTATCGTGCGAAAAATTCGTTTCGCTTTTGGTGTGTAAGCAGCCTAAAGGCCCATTCACACCGGGGCGGAGCGGAAAAGCGGCACGGATTTGCGGAATATTCGCAGGGATAGTGTGGTTTTAACTAGGCTGAGACTGGGTCACTGTGCATTTAATCATGGACTGGCACTGGTAGGCAAACACCCAGATGGAAACTGTACCTGTGGGGAGGCAGAGACTGTGAGCCATGCTTTACTGGAGTGTAGCAACTACCACGCAGAGAGAGCTGTCATGCAAGCTGAGCTGGTAGAGAGTAGCAGATCTGTCACTGAAATCGATCCTTAGATCAGAAGACTCTGAAAGGACAAAAGCTGTGATTAAGTTCCTGCACCTCTCAGGACTCTATGTAAGGATCTGAGGCATCCAAAGGAATAATATACGAATGACCTGTCGAGGGCAGCAATACGCCTTTGCTGCGTCTAGTGTGCCGCCAATGTAAAATAAGAAGAAGAAGAAGAACAAGAACAAGAAGGAATATTCGCAGCACGAAAATTCCGCCTTAAACCATTCACACCGAACTCGGTGCGAAATTTCGCGTTCTTGTCTTCCAATTTCGCACAGCGGAAAAACAAATTCGAGAGTTATAATTTAACCTAAATGAACCATGATGGCAGCAGCAGCGACGATGACATAGCTTGTATGTATCTGATCCATAACATTAGCCTCGCAGTCTACTTATTACTGACGTAGCCAACGAACGTTTTCCTTATTGATGTCCGGACCTGGGGCTGTTTCAATAAACTTAACTTGTCCAACCCAGACGAAGCGTTGTCATCATTTGCACCTCATCGACGCACCGCTTCGTGATTTGGTGCACAAATATTCAACATATGAAAAAGTTAATAATAATAATAATAATAATAATAATAATAATAATAATGTAATGTGGGGAAAAAAAAAGCCACTAGATGGCAGTATTGACATTTTTTTTGTTTAGCAGTCTGGAGCTAGGTTTGGGGCATGTCTCGGGCATGCCTCAGAGGGGGCTGGAAAAGAGCATATAAGGAGAAAAATCGAGAGAGTGGAGTAGTAGGAGAAATTGCAAGGAGAAATTGTGGAAGGATACATTTGACCAGACCTGTCACTCTTTTCAAGACCTGTGAAGCTTTTTTTTGTGGATTTTTGCCTGTGTTGGAGCATTTTCCTGTCCCAGGACATCGCAACATAGCAGCCCATTTCAATTACCAAGGGACTGTAACTATTTTTTTTATTATTATTTCAATCTTGGTCAGTAGGGTAGAGAGTAGATTAGGTCTGTTTGTTTAATTAAATCTGTTGAAGTTTAAGAATTTTGTCTGTCATCCCTTGCTGTCCGTGACGTCATAACAAATTGACGTCATGACAATAATAATAATAATAATAATAATAAAATAATAATAAAACTATGATTAGCTAGATCTCTAACTACTATGAAAAAGTAAAATAACTGCGCACATAGCTATGAGATGCCACGTTAAACTTCAGTGTTAACTGAATACAAGCTATCTAGCTAATCAAAAGGTTCGAATGCTGTGACATCAATAAAAACAAATCATTTCATTGGCTAAAAGTACAATTTCGCAGGCGGATTTTCGCAGGAGCTTAAATCCATGCGGATGTCCTTAAAGGCCCATTCACACTAAGCGCGGATTTTTGTAGGAGCTAAATCCATGGGCTCTAATGTAAGCTTGCACACCAAGGCGGAATTTCTGTGCGGCAGAAAAAACATCCGCACGGACTTAAGCTCCTGCGAAAATCCGCCTGCGAAATTGTACTTTTAGCCAATGAAATGATTTGTTTTTATTGATGTCACAGCATTCGAACCTTTTGATTAGCTAGATAGCTTGTATTCAGTTAACACTGAAGTTTAACGTGGCATCTCTATGTGCGCAGTTAGTTTACTTTTTCATAGTAGTTAGAGATCTAGCTAATCATAGTTTTATTATTATTATTATTATTATTATTTTTCGTTTTCATATGTTGAATATTTGTGCACCAAATCACGAAGCTGTGCGTCGATGAGGTGCAAATGATGACGACGCTTCGTCTGGGTTGGACAAGTTAAGTATATTGAAACAGCCCCAGGTCCGGACATCAATAGGGAAAACGTTCGTTGGCTACATCAGTGCTAACGTAGACTGCGAGGCTAATGTTATGGATCAGATACATGCAAGAAATGTCATAGTCGCTGCTGCTGCTGCTGCTATCATGGTTCATTTAGGTTAAATTATAACTCGCATATTTGTTTTTCTGCTGTGCGGAATTGGAACATAACAACGCGAAATTTCGCACCGAGTTCGGTGTGAATGGTTTAAGGCGGAATTTTCGTGCTGCGAATATTCCGCAAATCCGTGCCGCTTTTCGGCTCCGCCCCGGTGTGAATGGGTCTTAACTGTGTTTTTTTTTTTTTTTCATTGGTTGTTGCCCTAAATCTTACCCAGATACGACAGTGCTATTATCTGATTGGCTATGTGTAGCCCCTTTCCATTCTCAAGTTGCCACCGAGAACTCCAGGGGAAACATGTTGGATTCCTGCGGTTTCCACAGTTATAGCGGTGCTGCAGCGCATAGGCCTACTGTTGGAAATTGTTTTCGTTTTAATCATTTTTTTGCCTGAGAAATACAATGTGTGGCCTAAGTGCGTGACATCCGACTGAAATGAGTGACAATCACGCTCATTGCGTGAGACTTGAGAGCCCTGCATCTACACCAACCACAGGGAAAATGGTGCACAAGCAGGCTTATTATGCCTTTTCTTACGTCACTCATAAGGGAAGGCGTGGCTCAGAACTAACTGAAAATGGGCACATTTTATGTAAATTTCTACAAGTGGGTTTTGCGAAACATGGTAATTTATACATATATGTTTTTAAAAGACATTTTCAAACCAGATCAAGTATAAATATAGTTTTCAATTCAACCTGCAAGTTGCTCTTTAAGCCACGGAAAACATACTGGTGTTTGACGGAGTTGCCAAGTCTGCTTATAATACGCGATTTTGGGCTTCTTTTTTTTCTGAAGTCGCTTGAAAAAATTACGGGTTGCGGTTTTTTTGGGCTTGTTTTCAAAAATATGGTTGCTTGTTAGAGAAGTGTAACAAGCAACCTAATTGTTATACATTCATGGTTGCTATTTCCCCCCGATTCATTGATTGACACTGTCTGCTCACAACCTCAGGAGTAATGTGAGAGAGCCCGCCGTTCTCCCACGAGCAACTAAGGCGGGGTTCACACATGAAGATTTTTTAAATCTGAAGAGATTTTTTTATCTGCTACAGACCCTACACATGAAGATAAAAAAATCAGGCACTGAACAGTTTTGATCGTACTGTGTGTGGTGTGCTCCGATAATCTCAACACAGCACACCACGCACATAACGATTCTGTTCCACCACTGATCTAGAATCTAGTTCTTTAAGACAGAAATCTTGCGTGATCAAAAGTGATCTGACAAAAACGAAGAAGAAGAAACATAGCAGCTACAACAAACACAAGACGCAACATGGAAGAGGACACACCAGAGGAGGGAATGATGGTGGTCAGCTCGCTTCTTGATTGGCTACATTCCGTTTCACGTCACAATTCACGGAGTCATGATTCGGGAGTCGTTGGCTTTCCCCACACACGTGAAGATTTTTGGTCATAAATATTGAACTAGTTTAATATTTACGATCGTCGGGCCCGACCCGTTTCGGACCCGATTATCGGGACAAATTCACTCTTAACACACCTCAGACCACAGGATAATCTTATCGGATAATATTATAGACATAAGATAATTTTCCGATTGTTGTCGTTGGTCGGGAGGGGGAAAATCGGGGCAAAATCAGCCAGATTATCTTTATGTGTGTACCCTGCTTAAATGAAAGATAATCCCCCCCCCAACAAAATGAAAGAGCAAGAGTTCGGCATTTTGTTGAGGTCTGGCATTTCTGTAGCAGTAATGATGCCTCCATTGAAAGCTAGCTAGCTACCACGCCAATATGATGTAATACATGTTCGCTAAATTAAATGCACAACCAAGTTTATCATATTGACCAATGCCAACTTGCATGCACAAATTAGCAGCTGTAGCGAATTAGCAAACGTACTCCACGAAACAAGCTTGCAAGCTAGAAAATGTTAACATACCTTAGGTTTGACGGTAACGTACAAAAACCCCATAAAAATTAAGTTAGCAACTTGGAACCGAGGTATTACAATCACTAACTCAGCTTAGATAAATTAAGCTAGCCATTTCTAGCTTCTTACCTTCGAGTTGTTAGCTCGCAAGCTAACATTAAGTTAAGGTGACCAGATGTCCCGGTTTTGCCGGGACAGTCCCGATTTTGAGTTGCGTGTCCCGAGTCCCAACAAAAGCCTGTCGGGACGCTAAAATGCCCCGGTTTCCACCAACCACTATGAAATGTCCCCTGTTGTCAGCAATTACACAGCCAATGTGGTTTTATTACAGCCCGATCATTCACTAAAAAACACATAGAAAGAATAAAGCATCCAGCATATGATTTCAACAATGTGTGTGTGTGAGTGTGTGTGTCAGCGTAGAGTAGGCTAGGCTACACACGTAGGCTACGCCAGCAACGTTACATCGTACAAATAACACAAAGTAATGCTTAACACATAATAAGCAGGGTTTTGCCTGCATAGAGAATTTGGTGGCCGCTGCCACCGCCTAATTTCTTACCGCCACCAGCTCCCGGCGCGATTTTCAGTATCGCATTCTCATGTGCATGCGCGAGAGAAAAAAAAAACCATTTGCGCAATATTAGTGCCATGCTCCCGCGGTAAAAAAAAAAAAAAAAAAAAAAAGCAAAATGAGAAGCATTAAACCCCCCTCCGCTCAACAAAATAAAAAGCATCAATAACCCCCTCCCCCCACTCAACAACATTTTGAGTACCGAGTACCACCACCAGCTCATTCTGAGCCAGAAAAAACCCTGATAAGGCCTTTAAATCAACAGTATTGTAGTACACCATCTAACCTTCAGAGTAGCATTCATGCCTCGTTAAACCTCATGCGTTTGAAGTTTTAAACGATATTATAGGTAAGTCACACTCATTGGGCATCGAACAGGAAAAAAAAAAAAAAAATCTTTAATTGGCACAGTACACAGTCCTCTTTCTTTGGCTCGCCATCCAGTTCAATTTTCCAGCTTAAAGAGCCTAGCCTGTTTAGACAAACAGGCATGAGTAAATGATTAACATCAAACCAAACATTTTAATCATACGTCATACGTTCATGTCTCCAGTAATTTGAAATCATTTTGCTCACCGTCCGTCAGCAGCAAATCGGCCTCATTTCAGCTGAACCAGAAATCTTCTCTTTGGCCAGCATGGACTGTCAAGTAGCGAGACATACAGTTTCACACTGTATTTTACTGAGCATTGTGGCTTGTTCACGTGAACTAAACGTGAGTTTCGCTCACCATTTCCTTGGATGGTTGAAATTAAAACCAACTTCCAGGGATCGCGTTTCCAATTGACATGACTTGAACAGTGTCCGTCAGGGCATATGCAACAGGGATGGTCGCACAGTGGAATGCTGATGGAAAACCAGCGGACGAGCGCTGACTGGGGATGTTCGCGCATTTCAGAAGCAGGGAGATTCCGTACTAAAATATATGTCTAATTTGTCAGTTTGCCATGTGTCTGCCTGGCACAAATGCTCCCATTGAGCAGATCTTTTCCATGATGAACGATACTTGGACTGACGAGAGGAACCGCATGACCGTTCCCACCTTAAAGGTGTTGATTGTTACACGGGCCAATTTTGATGACACCTGTCCGCAATTCCACAGCAGGCTGTCAGCCAACAAATCGATTTTGGTGCAAATTCACTCCTCAAACAAATATATGTAGGCTAATTTGAAGAACGTTTGTCTCCGTGATGAGGTCATGTTTTCGGAGCTCTATGAGGTTGACATCTCACACACACACACACACACACACACACACAGACATAGCCTACTAGAGATCTAAGAGATCAAAGAGATATAATGTGTTAGAATGCTTTGTTTAAAAAAAAAAAAGTTCACTTGGTGTATTTTCCAAAACTTTCTTCAGCTTCAGGCTAATTCATAAAAATAAAGATAGTCCCATCCAAAACTCATTCAATGTCTTTTCATATTTTCTCTTAAATGTGTAAATAGGCCTACCAAAAACATACATGATTTTTCCCTATTAGGCTATGTTGTGAGCAGTAGTCCTACGTGCTTAAATTGAGCCCAATATCTGCATCTGTGACTTCACATGCACGCGCGGTACGGTCACGCGCAAAGTGTCCCGGTTTTAGTTTCAGGCAATCTGGTCACCCTACATTAAGTCGAAGTGGAGAAGCGGCTCAACTCATCAATCTGAAAGACAAAAAGATTTATGAAGCATACACGGTAATGTTTACCTTAGAATGCAACGATGCAAGGTCAAACACGAGTATTTTGTAACGTTAACATTAGCTTAACTAGCCAACCATCTCAAAGGGGGTTACTTATTTCGCATACCAAGCCAACCAGCTAACTCTCAAACACAGCATTTCCAATCTTGATAGCGGAATAACGTTAGGTTTGCCAGCTAACGACAGCATTAGACCCAACAGCACAACTGCAACAAACAATAGGCTATTGCTAACGTACCAAACAAGCCTGTGAATTCATTAGTTAAAAATAATATTAAAAAATCTTTACATTTTTCATAAGGTAAAACTTAGGAGCTACCTTGTGAATTTGCTAAAGTCAAGCAAGTAGTTGTTACACAACGTTAAGTTAACGTAAACAATTTAGCACGCAATGTTCGCTCGAGATCACCAACTGAAAAGAGCTCTAATGTTCACGGTTACGTTATGGTGTCAACTTCGCTCCCTACCTCATTACCTAACTTAGGCCTAACAGTTAAATTAGCTCAGCCAGGTATTTTAGCTCTAATTAAAGCATGACAGCTAGTAATATTTAAAAAGCAAAACTGTAAGAAAAATATTTGTTTCAGGTATCGTGTTTGCCAACACCAATAATCACTAACCTGTTTATCAGACGGCGACGATGATGATACAGGGACCGATTGGACGACTCCAGATGTTGACTCGTGCATATCTGTAGAGTCATATGCCGACTCTCAAGTGGGAATAGGGCCGAGTCCTCTTTGGGTAGAATCGGCCCGACTCTGGTGTGCTGCAGTTCATATGGCATACGGGCAGGCGGAATTGGCAAGATTATGGCTGTGTTGAAGCTACCCAAGGCTGCAGGTGAATGGCAGAGCTCAGGTTAGCCGTAATCGGCCTGATTGTGTTTTCATGGAATGAAGCCGTAATCGGCAGAATCCAGACATCGACAGAGTCAGTCTGATTCCGGCACAGTCAGGATCGGCAGCTGTATGGCATGATGGAATCGGCAAGATTAAGACTGAGTTGAAGCTACCCACAGCTGCAGATAAATGGCAGAGCTCCGGTTTGCCATAATCGGCCCGACTATTGTGGGTGAAAACACTTGTGGACCAAGTGTTCTCCTAACCCTTGTAAATCTACCTTCAAGGAACGGACACATTCTCCAGAGTCTGATGCGATTGGCTTTATTGCAAGTCGCTGAAAGTGAAGTACAAAACCCAGGCTGGTCTGCGCAAACCACATAGCATTCATTCTTCATCAATCACCCGACACAGACTGACCACTGACTGTCCGAACCCTCGTATTTATTATCGTTTTGGCACGCCCCTCTAGGTGGGATTAAACATGACTCATCCCACCTTATCCAACATTATTACTTTCTGATTGGTTCATTGTCATATAGCAACACTCCACCCTTAGTAACAAGTTTGGCATTACATCATAGTGTAAATTAATTTTAAGCCTCCAGGGACGCCAAGACCACATATGAGCCTCCCAAACCTGGGTTCACCGAAAGTTCAGTAACTTATCTGGGTCATGGATGGTTCCAGAATACTTGGGTGCGCATGCTCAGGTACTGGGACTGGGCTGACCAATATGGTCATTCCGGAAGATTAGCTCATCCAGCCAGCCTTGGTTTGCCTGCTAGAGGCCCTCTTATCTTGCTTTTTTGACAGATTTATGAGTTTTTGTTTCTTCACAGCTCCACAGGCTTGCAGCAGTTCTCAGGGGCCATAAGAACCTGGCTGAGTTTTCTCTGTTGAACTGTGATTATAGTAATACTCTGAATTTAGAACCTTTTGGGATATTTTTCCCACTGCACTATGTTTTCATGGAATTGAGCCGTATTCCGTAGAGTCCTTACATTGCTAGAGTCGGTCCATTCTGGCACTGTCAGGATCGGCGGCTGTACGGCGAGACAGAATCGGCAAGATTATGGCTGAGTTGTTAGTGCCCGGATCTGACACTTTGCCGACAGTGCCGACACAAAAACGGAATCGGGCCGATTCCTATTGCTATTTGGGGAGGAGGACCCTCCACACTGATCCGAATCAAATCTTCAACTGTGTTAGGGTTAAATGCAGATCTGACGTGAAGTCGTGAAGTTTTTGTTTTCGCTTTAATATTGCAATATGAATCAGTCAAAAGAAGTTACTTTGTTATTTGTTGGCTTATTATAACAAAAGCAGATGTTATAATGAGTTGGATACGTTTGTTTTAAGATATATGCCGCACACCATTGTCGTCTAATTTCTGCATTTTCAGGAAAAACCATCATTTACATGCAAGTTTTTACACACTTACACGTAGAAGGACGCGCGGAAAAAAAATGTGTTTTTATGATTTTTGCAGATAGGCTACTTAAGATATGAGCAAAGAAATCGAGACGTAGACATTAGGTCTGCGCAAGCGCAGAACCGTGAAGCAGCGTACTTCGATAGGTTGCAAAATTTGACGTAACACCGGACCTACTGGTTGACGCACATCTGTCACAGCATTTTCTGTGTTTCGCACTTTCTCCATGTATGGAGAAACTTTCATGTTTAAAGTGTTTGGACCCAGTAGCTAACGCGGTGTTATCAACGAGATCTGGGCCATACTCTTTGCATGAACACCGTGCATTTCACCTTCTTTAAACCTCAGTCATTCAAAATTTCGAAGCCAATCTTTGTGAAAATAATAAAACTCTTTTCGCCGCCGGTTCGTCCAAATCACCGTTGCAGTCATTGTCATGATTCTCAGTTTCAGTTGGCCTAACTTTTGTTACGGACTCGTTTTTTTAACGTTAAAGGTACAAAAAAATCTTCTATTGTTCTTCGTTTCATTTTCCGCCGAAATCTTGTGTATAGTTACAATAGTAACCTGCGAAATCCATTGCTCAGTTTTCGTTTTCATTGAACTGAAGTTTTGAGCATCCAGTTTGCCCTAGCCGACTTGATCGCGATAGCTACCCGTTTCTTGAACAGTCGGAATGTTCCTTTGCACTTTTTGTGCAGACTGAGAAACAGTCCGTTATTACGATTTACTCCGATATAACACAAGGTTAATATCCGTTACGAACCTTGTAAAAGATACTTGACGGATAGTTACTGGTGACCGATCGCAATCTAATCAGGTTTAGTGAAGTGGAATCAAGTTCTATACAGTGGTTGTTTGTAATGTTCGCCCGCTTGCAGGAGAGTTGCTAGCTGGCTTGCTAACCAGCTAATTAATGTAACGTGAGTCAATCGAACCGTGTTGGTGAAAAGTGCACACATCAACTGCTCGAGACATATCACCGTTTCCACATCTGGCTATTGCTGGCGAGAATATATGATTATGACATTACAGTAGAATAAAAACGGAAATTAACCCATTAATGACCACTGTCCCATTTCTGGGACATGGCACATTTTAACCTCTGTAACCCAAGTGAATGCGTTACTGTGACTACGCTGCTGTAGCTTAATCAAGGGAAGTAACTCGCATCCAGGAAAAGTGCTTATGAGAGTAGTCTCCCTTTATAGCAGTGGTGGGGGCCGCCATTTGCATGAATTTCTCGAATCTGTAACAGCACTATGTGACGCTCCAAGAGGTGTGTGGGTCATTTTTTCTGACTGAGGCACATTTTTATATCACACTAAAGACAAGAATTGGAGATTATAGCATTGTCTAAATATGTTTTTCTCAGAATGATGATTTTTATGCTTTCAACAATCTGTGTACATTCGTAAAGGAACATACATACTTGGGGTCCTCGATGACAAAATAAATATTTTTCCCCAGAATATAAGTGTTGAATGTTCATTGTACGCCATATCCGATAGTAAAAGGTAACTTTTACTTTGAAAAGAAATTTGGGCATTAATGGGTTAATGAGCTATGGATTTGGCCATAGACATGGGGTAGAAATACCGTCAGAACCCTTTGGCCACTGATTGGACAGTTTGACTTACTGTGACGGTGAGTAACATTCTGATTGGCTATTCAATGGACAACGTGCTGATTGGCTAGTCAACCCTAGGTGTCAAGATAGGGCCATAAGTTCGTAACTCGAGGTTCGTGCTTGTAAAAAGAAGTGTCGCACCCGAAGGTAGGAAATTTGAGCGTATCCGCAACTTCACTGTCACACAGGAAGGTGGGAAATTTTCACACATGCACAAAACTATTTCACAAGCTCAAAACTTTATTTGCACATGCACAAAACTATTTTACAAGCTCAAAACATTTTTGCACACAAAACTATTTTACAAGTTCAAAACTTTTTTTGCACACACACAAAACTATTTTACAAGCTCAAAACATTATTGCACACACACAAAACTATTTTACAAGCTCAAAACATTTTGCGCACGCACAAAACCATTTTACAAGCTCAAAACCTTTTTGCGCATGCACAAAACTATTTTACAAGCTCAAAACTTTTTTGCACACGCGCAAAACCGTTTTACAAGCTCAAAACTTTTTTGCACACGCACAAAACTATTTCACAAGCTCAAAACTTTTTTATGCACACAAAATATTCCTCTCACTGTCACCATTCTAGCTACTTTTGGAATTTGTAGACTGTGGATTGTGCTCCGGCATCAAGTGGCACTCATTACGGACTTCTGCTTTTCGCTGCTTGTGTTCTGAGTTTGTGGACAACTTAAACTCAAATTTCTGGAAGTACTAAGGAGAGCAGCGAACATTTGTTGCTAGCCTGTAGCTGGCTAGTGCTAGCAAGCGTCTTCTGTCGCTGCCGGAGGGCTCCCTAGGGTTCAACAGAGACTCAGCTGCGGCGGGCACCTGCTGTACCCGCTGCTGCGGTGTGTATCTCTGGAGAAGGATGGCTGGGAAAGGACCGGAGTCTGGGCCTGAGCTCATCACTCTAGATACAGTGAGGAAGCTTGTCAACAAGAGTATAGCCCAACACAGCGCTGACCAAGCCAAGTACTTGGAAAAACAGCTCACTCAGCAGAAAGCATGCTACGAAGATCAAATGCAGAAACGAGCTGATGTGTTCAGCAAGCTAGTGCGGGTTCTCATGGATTCTAACAACAAGCGCTGTTAGCAACAACTGGCGCAGCTAACAAAAACTGGCACAAACTCAAAAGCAGCCTCCAATTCACCCAGCACGAAGTTGACATATTAAAGAATAACACCGCTAAACACACAGCTGACAACAATCGACTTGAAAAAAGCCTGAGAGTGGTCTGCGACAGCATCAAGATTCTTGACAGATCAAAGGACTACCTTGAGAACCAGTCCAGACGAAACAACTTGGTCTTCACCGGCATCGAGGAGTCCCCTAAAGAGTCCTGGGCCATATTGGGGAAAAAAAAGGTGCGCTCCATCATCTCCACCAAACTCAACCTGGATGCCAACGCTGTGGCCATTGAAAGAGCGCACCGTACAGGCAAGCCAGATGGTAACGGCAAGAAATATCGATCCATCGTAGTTAAGTTTCTTAACTACAAGGACAGAGCAGCCATTCTCAAAAATGCAAAAAAGTTAAAAGGCTCTGACATTCCCATAAATGAGGATTTCTCCGCCCAGGTACGCGAACGAAGAAAGGCTCTCCTCCCTGAGATGCACGCAGCACGAGACAGAGGCCTTATCGCCTAATTGAAATTCGACCAGCTGGTCACTCACCCGCCAGGGAAAAGGAGAGGACAGTCCACTCACACCCCGATCAGCCCTGTCAGACCTGAAACTGCCGGTTCTTGTGCTACTTCCACCCCGAAGTGAGGATGTCCAGGCTTCAGAGGTGGTAAGACCACCTCGTTCAACTCTGACTTATTTTCAATCATGGCAGCTGACATAAGAGTAAAAAATGTCTGTCCTAAATGTAAAAAAAATGTTCAATCGCAAATCGTAAACTGTGGTGTATGTAAAGCCAATTTCCATTTAAGATGTTCACCTGTTCCTAATCCTAACTGAGTTATGAGTATCATGGACTTGTGAAAACTGTATAGCTTTGTTTCCATTTTCTTAGTTTGATGACAATGAAATTAGTTTTCTTTCACTAGAATCCCTACCCAGTATTACTTGTTTTGAAAATATGGTTTTCAATCCATTTGATCTCAACCTGGTGGCAAATACTGATCTTCGTGATGTAGATCCCGACACAAACAGTATGTGTGTAATGAAGGAACCCTGTAGATATTTCAGTGAAAAACATTTTGAACACTTGATTAGATCTCTTCCATCTGATACTTACCTGTTTTCTGCCTTCCATCTTAACATTCGTAGTCTCTCAAAAAATTCTGACCGCCTCGCTCACTTTTTAGCATCACTGAATTATAATTTTTCAGTCATTGCTCTAACTGAAACTTGGCTCTCAGATAACACAAAAAGTCTGTATGAACTCCCCCAATATATCTGCATTCTACCAGAGAAAAGAAAACCGGTGGGGGATTAGTATTGTACGTTCGAAATGATTATGATTATGTGCAGAGAGCGGATCTGTCAGTAAATTCAGAGGGTGCATCCACAGAGTCTGTTTTTATTGAGTTGACGGTGTCCAATAATGGCCGAAAGGTTATTGTTGGCTGTGTGTATCATCCACCAGATACAGATATTGTTATGTTTGAGTATTTTATGTAATATGAGTATGTTTTATTTAGTAATTTATGTTTTATGAGTATTTTGTTCATCATTTAGCACCCTCTGGTGGTATGTCTGTAGAAAAACATGATCTGATGCAATACCACTTCTTTGTGGTGAAATAGACTAGTGCTTTCTAGAAGCTTCTGGTATCTTCTTGCCTGGAGGGGGGCCGGATCACCCAGGAATCCTGTAGATCTTTCCAGAATGTTGCTAGTCTATATAAATGCTGTGATTTTGGTCAGTAGAGGGGCAGGGTTTTGTTTTGGCATTTTACATAGTTACATAGTGGCATTAGAGTGTTATTAAAAGATTAAACAGTGGATTATTTGTAGAAGTTTTTTTTACCTAATGAGTGAAGAATAAATTTGTTTAAGTTGTCATTGCTGGTTTTCTTTGTTGTGATTTTCAAGTCATAACAAATTGGAGGTTCTACCGAGATAAACCATTCATTGGATCAACCATTGGATTCACCAAAGATTAAAGCTGAACTATTATTTTAAATCTTGTGACTATTTGAAAAACCAGCAATCATGACTTTTGATGTTGAAAGTTTCCTGAAAACTCCAACCCAGGAATCAATTGTGCTGGCAAAGAAGAAGGACTTGCTGCAAATAGCCTCAACCCTTGGATTATCTGATGTGAAATCATCAATGAAGAAACAAAAAATATTGAACATTTTGGTTCAACATTTCATCGATGAAGAGATCTTTGGGGAAGAAGCAGCAGAACTGATTAAAGATGTGGAAGTGCTTGCAACAGAGCTGCAAACACTTGAGGTGCAGCTACGCCTGAAACAACTGGAACTGGAAGAAAGAAGGTTGGAGAAGGAGAGAGAACTGGAAGAAAGAAGGATGCACTTGCAGTACGAATTGGAAATGAAGAAAATAGAAGCAGGTACTGTTACAAAATCTTTTGGACTTACTGATCATTTTGATGTGGTTAAACACATCAGACTTGTTCCTCCTTTCCTAGAAAATTATGTAGACCAATACTTTACCTATTTTGAAAAAATTGCTGAAAATTTGAAATGGCCGAAAGAGCATGGGATAATGATGTTACAAAGTGTTCTTACTGGTAAAGCTAGGAAAATCTATAACCAGTTATCTGTCCAACAGTGTTCTGATTATGATTTTGCCAAATCTGCCATTCTGAAGGGTTATGAATTGGTCCCCGAAGCTTACAGGCAAAAATTTAGGAATTCTTGTAAGGAAGCCAGTCAAACTCATGTTGAATTTGGCAGGTTGAAGGAACAGTTGTTTGATCAGTAGTGCAATTCCAAGAAAGTTGAGAAAGATTTTGACAGAATGAGGCAACTTATTCTGGTTGAGGAATTCAAAAGGTGTATCCAGCCTGATATCAAGACTTTCCTTGAGGAGAAACAAGCCATTACTTTGCAAGATGTTTCCACCCTGGCTGATAGTTATGCATTAACTCATAAGTCTTCTTTTGTCCAAAAATCCACTTTTTCTAAATTTCAAAGCAAGTTTCAGTCCAAGACTTCTTCTAATAACACTTCTAATGATTCTAAGGCTACTTCTGAGAGGAAACCTTCCAGTGAGAAGCAATCCTCTGATTCTTTACCTTCTGTATCTTGCCAATACTGCAAAAAGCAAGGTCACCTTATTTCTGAGTGTTATGCTCTCAAGAAATAACAGCAAGGAGAAGAAACCAAGCCAACTGCTTTCACTAGGAGAGAATTTCTTGTATCAAAGGTCAGTTTGTCTGATCTTCTACCTTCTGTGTCTGATTCTGTTATGGAGAGTTTTTAGCCATTCATCACCGATGGTTTTGTCTCACTTTCGCATGATTTTTCCTCATCTGCTCCTGTTTGAATTCTAAGGGATACTGGGTCTTCCCAATCTCTTATTCTTGCAGATATTCTGCCTTTTTTGGACAAAACTTCTACTTAGGCTAATGTCCTTATTCAAGGAGTAGAATGTGGTTTTAAAAGTGTATCTCTCCATAATGTTCATCTCAAATCAGACATGGTCTCTGGGCTTGTTACTGTTGGTGTTAGGTCTTCTCTTCCTTTCAAAGGTGTTCATTTGCTTCTTGGTAATGATCTTGCTGGGGATAAGGTTGTGCCCTACCCTGTTGTAACTGACACTCCTTTGATTGATCAAGAATCTGAATCTATAGAGGAGGAAATTCCAGACCTCTATCCTTCATGTGCAGTTACTCGTTCTATGGCCAAAAAGGCTATTCAAGATGATGCTGACCTGGACTTCAACCTGGCTGACACCTTCATTGGGCAGTCTTTTCATCAGGAACCTTCCAGTCCTGAGATGTCTGGGAAATCCTCAGACTTGTCCTTGTCAGGTAATTCCAAGTGACATTCTGTCTCGGAAACAACTTATTCAGGAGCAACAACAAGCTCGTGATCTTGCGCATCTTCTACCACAGGCTGCAAGTGAACAAGAGGCTACTCAAGTTCCTGTCTGTTTTTACTTCACAAATGGTGTGCTTATGAGAAAGTGGCGTCCACCTGATGTTTCTGCAGATGAAGTGGATGATCACCCATCAAATTGTTCTTCCAAAGTCTTATCATCAAGAAACTCTTAGTTTGGCCCGTGACAATCCTATGTCAGGTCATTTGGGTATCAAGAAGACTCTTCAACGTGTCAGGAATCATTTTATCTGGCCTTCCATGAGGTCCGATGTACAGGAGTACTGCATATCCTGTCATACTTGTCAAATGGTTGGGAAGCCGAACCAGAATATTCCAAAGGCTCGACTTAAGCCCATTCCCACTTTTGAAGAACCTTTCAGTCAGATCATCATTCACTGTGTTGGACCATTGCCGAAGACTAGATCTGATTGTGAGTACCTACTGACTATCATGTGTGCTTCCACCCGGTTTCCTGAGGCAATTCCACTTCGTAACATCAAGGCGAAGACTATCATCAAGGCTCTTACCAAGTTTTTCTGCTTTATTGGTCTTCCTAAGTCTATTCAGTCTGATCAAGGGTCAAATTTCATGTCTGGCATATTTCAACAAGTTATGCATGAGCTTGGTATTAAACAATACAGGTCATCAGCTTACCATCCTGAGAGTCATGGTGCTTTGGAGAGGTTCTATCAAACCCTGAAGAACATGATAAGGACCTACTGCCCTGACAAAGAGAAAGACTAGGATGAAGGTTTCCATCTTCTTCTGTTTGCTGTCCGTGAAGCTGTTCAGGAGTCTCTTGGGTTCAGCCCTTTTGAGCTTGTTTTTGGGCATACAGTCCGTGGACCTCTGAAGCTTCTGACGGAAAAGTTGTTAGCCGAAGATGTTGTCCCAATGAACTTGCTTCAGTATGTCTCTGACTTCCATAATCGTCTCTCTAAGGCTTGTGACTTTGCTAAGTCTAATCTCAAAGAGGCTCAGGGCAAAATGAAAACCAGATATGACCTTCATTCCCAAGATAGAAGTTTTAAAGCTGGTGACGAAGTCTTTGCGCTTTTGCCAGTTCCTGGAAACCCTCTAAGAGCCCCATATTTCGGCCCTTACACTGTCCTCAAAAAGATCAGTAATCTAAATCATGTCATTTTAACCCCTGGAAGGAGGAAACAAAAACAAATGTGTCACATCAACATGCTGAAAGAATACATTGACGGAGACACTCAGCAAAAGCCAGTCAATGTGGTAAATACAATTGAACTGGAAAATTCTGAAGAAGATTGTGACTACCCCTTGGAAAAGGAACCTGGTCTAGCCAAACTTGAAAATTCAGACATTCTTCAAAATATTGACAGCAAGTTGTCCCACCTGGACCCTTTTCAACAACAACAGCTAAAGCAGCTCATATTTGAATACAGTCACATATTCCCTGACGTTTCCTCAAGGACTGATATGGTTTACCATGATGTCATCCTACAAGATGATGCCAAGTTCACTATCAACCTTGTTAAAAGTGACTTTTGTAAAGCTACAGTTGTTTACTTAGGTCATATTGTAGGACAGGGTCAAGTCAAACCAATTGATGCAAAAGTAAAAGTTATCACTGAATTTCCAGAGCCTACAACTAAAAGACAACTAATGAGATTTCTTGGGATGGCTGGCTACTTCAGAAAATTCTTTAAAAATTTTTCTGAACCTTTTTTGAACCTTTGACAAATTTACTGAAGAAAAATGCTAAATTTGTTTGGGATGAAAAATGTCAAAATTCATTTGACCAACTGAAAGCTATTCTCAAAAATGCATGAGTTCTCTTATCTCCTAATTTCAAAAAGGAGTTCAAGTTGGCTGTTGATGCCAGAGATATTGATGCAGGCGCAGTTTACTGCAAGAAGACACTGGTGGAGTAGATCATCCTGTTTGTTACTTTTCCAAAAAGTTTGATAAACATCAGAAAAACTATTCAACTATTGAAAAAGAATGTTTGACACTTGTTTTGGCTTTACAACATTTTGAAGTCTATTTGACTTGTTCAGCTACTTCCATCAAGGTCTTCAGTGATCACAATCCCCTCACATTCTTGCATGGGATCAAAAACAAAAATCAAGGATTACTGAGATGGAGTTTGCTTTGCAGGAGTATGATTTGGATATTTCTCACATCAGGGGAAAAGATAGTGCATCTGGAATAACACTTTGTTGCACGTAATTTTACTTTTCTATTCGATTGTGAAAATTGCACTGGTTGTTATGTATATGATTGTTATAATGATCAATGATACCTTTTGTGTAAAGTTCAAGATTATACTGATTATAAAACTGTGTTAATTTTAACAAAAGAAAGCTTTTAGCAAACCTTGCTTTTCTTAAAGAGGGGAGGTGTTATGTATGAGTATTTTATGTAAAGTACTGTATATCATTTGTAAATGGAGATTTGTTACATAATATTTGTGCTGCCTTACTGGTCAGCTATTTGTTTATTTTGTTCATCATTTAGCACCCTCTGGTGGTATGTCTGTAGAAAAACATGATCTGATGCAATACCACTTCTTTGTGATGAAATAGACTCGTGCTTTCTAGAAGCTTCTGGCATCTTCTTGCCTGGAGGGGGCCGGATCACCCAGGAATCCTGTAGATCTTTCCAGAATGTTGCTAGTCTATATAAGTGCTGTGATTTTGGTCAGTAGAGGGGCAGGGTTTTGTTTTGGCATCAGAGTTACATAGTGGCATTAGAATGTTATTATAAGATTAAACAGTGGATTATTTGTAGAAGTTTTTTTTACTTAATGAGTGAAGAATAAATTTGTTTAAGTTGTCATTGCTGGTTTTCTTTGTTGTGATTTTCAAGTCATAACAATATTAACAACTTTAATGAGGCTTTGGCAAATAGTACTCTAGATTCAAATAACTAAAGAAGGTAAAATGTCTTATATTCTTGGTGACTACAGTATCAACCTTTTCAAAAGTGAAATTCACTCATCTACCCAGGATTTTCTAAATGTCCTATACTCCAATTACTTTTACGCTGTTATTCATAAACCCACTAGAGTTACTGAGAGATCAGCTACATTAATAGAAAATATATTAACAAACCGTCTGAATAAAGTGCTCCACTTGGGTATTTTATTTTCAGACATAACTGATCACTTCCCAATTTTCCAATTTACCTTGCTTCACGATGTTAAGAATGATCAAACCAAAGCCAAAGTAACTTACCATAAATTTAATGATAGAAATATGGCTTGTTTCAAACAACTTATCAATTATCTTTCCTGGGAAGATGTATATACTCAAACTAACCCAAACTGTGCGTACAAAGCTTTTATGGACTCTTTAATTTCTATCTTCAATAAGTGTTTCTCTTAGTCACAGCAAAAAAAAAAAAAAAAAAAAAAAAATCGTCAAACAGGATTCTTCCAAACCATGGTTCACCTCTGGGCTACAGAAGTCCTCAAAGAAAAAAAATATAACCCTGCACCATTAAATCAGTCAAATTACAAAAGATATAAAAATAAATTCACTCATCTCCTTAGATCAGCAAAAAAAGATATTTTGCTGACAAATTCAAGGTGTCCTCTAATAATATCAAAGAAACATGGTCAATTATAAATCAATTATTGCATAAAAAGAAATTTGCAGCAAAAACTCTTATTTCTCTGACAGAGGGAAAACACTTACTGATTCATATGAGATTGCATGTAGGTTTAATGATTTCTTTGTCAATGTAGGTGCTTCCCTTGCAAAAAAAAAAAAAATTAAAAATCCAGGTGGTAGTCCCCTTGACTATATTGATGGTTGCTTTCCTACATATAAGACCTTTGATCAGCCTGATGTAAATGAAGTCATAAGTATTATGGAGAAACTCAAATCAACCGCTGCAGGACACGATGGAGTCAGAATTTCTCTTGTGAAAGAAGTCAAATCCTCAATTGCAGACCCACTAATGTTTATTTTTTCTTTGTCATTGAAAACAGGCAAAGTTCCTAATGACTTCAAATTGCAAAAATTCCTAATGACTTCAAAATTGAAAAAATTATCCCCGTTTTCAAATCTGACGACCCAAGTTCCTTTACAAATTATCACCCAATTTCAATATTACCCTGTTTTTCAAAGATCCTTGAAAAATTAGTCAACAAAAGAATACTAAAACATGTTAAATCAAATAATATAATGTACAACCATCAATATGGCTTCCGAAAGAATCACTCTACTTACATGGCCTTGTTAGATCTTTTTCAAAAAATCTCTACTATACTTGACAATAATGAATACACTATAGCAATTTTCTTGGACCTATCAAAAGCTTTTGATACAGTGAACCATGAAATGCTGCTGTCAAAATTACATAGATATGGTCTCCAAGGTAATGTTTTTCAATGGTTAAGAAGCTATGTTACTGACAGGCAACAATATGTCCATTTTAACGACTGCAAGTCCAGCACAGTGACACTGTCATGCGGTGTGGCCCAAGGCTCAATTTTAGGTCCTTTATTATTTTTTAATTTATATCAATGATCTTGCCACAGTTCCAAGTACAATTTTAACCATCTTATTCGCAGATGATACAAATCATCTTATTTCCAATAAACACTTAAAAACTCTTTAAAAAGAGACCAACTTGGGCCTCCAAGCCTATTCAAAATGGTTCAAACTGAATAAACTATCTCTTACTACAAAAAAAAAAACAATTTCATACTATTTTCAGGCAGGAAAAAGTATAACCTAGATGAAGTTAAGCTCTTAATTGAAGGCTTTGAAATTAAAAAAGTATCCTCTGCTCACTTTCTTGGTGTTGTGGTGGATGAAAATTGTACCTGGTAAGAACATATTGGTTTTGTGGCAAAAAAGCTGTCCAAGTCTCTGGGAATTATCAGAAAGATCAGTTCATTCCTCAACAGATCCAGCTTACTTGTTCTGTATTACAGTTTAATATACCCATACCTAATTTATTGTAATGTAGTGTGGGCTAATACCAACCCTACCAAACTCCATACACTCCATTTACTGCAAAAACGATTTGTTAGAGCGGCTACAAATTCAAACTCTAGGGCTCCATCCTCTCCACTTTTTTTTTTAAACTGAGGATCCTTACCATATTCGATATCAATATCTTGCAAATCTGCACCTTCATCTATAAAGCAATTCACCAAAGTCATGAACTACCCTATCACTTTCAACAACATTTTTGCAGGAATTCCAGTTTACACTCATATGCAACAAGACAAGCAGGACACTTGCATCTCCCCCCTGCCACACCAGCAGAGGGCAGTACACTATTAAATACAAAGGGATCACACTGTGGAATGAACATCATAATCTTGCTGACAACGCCCCCTCCTTGCATATATTTAAAAAGAGGTTATTGTTGAAATTATTACAATACTATGTCCTGAAGTTTTCTAGGACTAGTCAATTCATGGTGCAATTTACGTCCGTAGTTGTTTTTAAACTAGTTTGTTTTCTAACCTCTATTTTCTTTTTTCTTCCTTCCTTTCCCGTCCATCTACGTTTTCTGTTTTAAGTTGTTGTGTTGTTTTTTGATTACTCTTTATTATTATTTACTTATCCTTTATTTATTCCATTAGATGAACATTATTTATTCTCCTTGACAAAGAAATTATAAGGTCAGGATGGGGTCGATCGATAAGCCCTTCTCGGGTTTCAGACCTCACCTGCACATTTTATAACTCACTCTTTATAGAGTGATCTTTTCATGTAATTGCTTTTTTAATATGTACAACTAAATAAATAAACAAGTTCAAAACTTTTTTGCACACGCACAAAACTTTTGGCCCTAATTTGATTCCATAAGTATGTTCACTGACCGAATCAGCGCTGACTGGTGGTGCATTCACTGTGTGTAGTACATTCAGTGGTTGAATGGATCCCTTGCAATGAGAGGATCAGTCTCCACCACCCGTTTTCCTCGCGAGTGATTCATTGCTTGCTTGGAGAGAATAGTTCCACTGCTGGCCTCGCTGCTGAGCTCAACTGAACTGAGAAATGAACAAATCAATCCAAGAACGTGATTTAGCTCAGTCAGTTCTCTTAAACAATTCTCACCTTCAAACGAATCATTCGTGAACGACACAACACTTATGATGGCACTTACGACACGTTTGGTGCCAACGGCCCCGGAGTTGTACCTTTTATCCTACTTCAGGGCTATTCAACCGTGTCCAGAAAGGGCCGGTGTGGGTGCAGGCTTTCATTCCAACCAAGCAGCTACACACCTGACACTGCTAATCAACCCCAAGAGTCTTTGCTAATGAGCTTGATTAGTAGTATCAGGTATGCAAGTGCTTGGTTGGAATGAAAGCCTGCACCCACACCGGCCCTTGCAGGACAATGTTGAATAGCCCTGTCCTACTTGATTAACTCCAGCAGTTCAACGAAAAGAGTGAAAAGTGCGTGCACAATCCGGATTAACAGCGTTGCTCGTCATTTCCCCTCGAAAACATTTGCCAATCCGCACAGCCGACACATTTTCTTGGGCATTTGTGCCGCGTAATCAGATTGGCAATCTTATGAAATGGTGCCGGAAATAAGCACCCATGGAACGCCATTTTTATAGATGCAGATGTCTTACATATCCCAGCTCTGCACTGTCAAGGCTCTCTGTCTTAATATGATCCCCAGAGTGTGTGGAGCCCAGATCAGTTTCTGTTTTAATCAGTGATGTGTGTGTGTGGTGTACATCACTGACCCTGCTGTTTGCAGTAACACACTCTGGCTCCAGTGTGTGGAGTCCTGGTGCAGCACATTTTGTCTCTGACTCTGCCATGTGGACAGACTCCAGTCCATGTAGTTCCTCTTCTTTCTCTCTGATCCTGTGCTGCTCGGGGCGCTCTGGTAGGATCGTCTCAGTGTCCTGTCTCAGACAGACTCCTGCCTGTGTGCATAAGTGCATGTCCTAGAGGGGAAACAGGTGAAGGGATTATAAATCTGGTCTTATAACAGTGTCTGAAACATTCTTTACACTGCGCAGTCCTCCAGATATCAGATTGACCACAGGCGGCGCTCTCTCACTGTGAGGTCAGGGACACTTCCTTCTCATTTTGGTGATATAAAGCCTTGACCAAAATGGCTTACTTACATATTGCTAATGCAAATTGAGTACACTGGATGAGATAGTTGTGAAATATGTAATATGTATGCATATTCACCAAACTCAATCTTGGGGACTCATTCTGTCCCTTGGTTTTCACAACACAACAACAATCCCAGAATTTTAACGAGTTGCTAATTTTGCTTAATTACTTTAGTCGTGGTTATTTGGATTACTTATCCTTTTGAGGAAGATTATATCAGAAATAGCTATGCATGCCCTGAAGAGCACCATATTCAAACTGCGCTAAATGACTAGTGATTTTCTGTAGCATAAAGAGGAAAAATGAGTGCCTTTTGAAAACTGAAGAATCAACTGGCTTATAATTATTCAAATTGTGGACACCTGGTCACAAAAACTAAACATTCGTTAGGAAATTAAGAATTCAAAGACAAAGTAGTTTACAATGAGTCACACCTATTGGGATTATTTTTGTGTTTGGTTTTAAGAAACACACGAGGAAAGAGCACCTGCATTCGGAATTAGAAGCTTATGGATTCATCACAGTCCTGGAATTTGATCAGTCAAACTCCCACTCGATTTGAGCCATTCTGTCAACTTAAATTGATTAATACCCCCACCCCTCCCCATTCTGTGTTTGTTGTCTTGTCTTTTTTTAATCGGTTATTGATTATGTTGACCTTTTATACATGCACGCATCTGCACATTGCTTGCAAAAGTTACTGTTTATCACCGTTCATTGAGATTTGTGACCAACTGTAAAGCCCTTACTCACCATTTTACTCTTTATTCCAGGGCTGGGTGGCCATCTTTGACCATGCGTCGGCTCAGTCATTGGTATTTGTTTATTTATAAAGCTATTTTAGGTAAACTCCCTTCTTATATTTGTTCCTTGATTGCACTGAGATCTGACTGTAGTTATAGGGTCATTCCATGTCAAATCACCCAATGAGCTAAACCTCACCATCTCCAATTTTGCTGAAAATTTGTGTGTGAATTCGTCGTGACCCAAAACCCCAAAACCTCAAATTTCAGCTCAATCGGACCTTTCAGTGCAAAGTTACGGCCTTTTGTTTTTTTTCCGATATTTCACGAAAAATGGCCATGGCCGCCAACATTCAAATGGTCATATTTCCAAAACTACTTGACCGATTTTGAAAAACAAGGTATTTTTGGAAAGGGAATCTCACAAGCATTCCAAATCTGCCATTTTAAACTCATTCTGGTACCTCTGGGTGTGATGAATTATTGGCCTATATTTTGACCTCAAAATTGACCTTGAGGGTCGCGTGACCTTGAATTTTTTTTTACACCAAATTGTACCCTGATGAGGTATCTAAAAAATATCAAAAACTTAGAAACATGTTATTTTTAGTTATAGAGTAATTCAAAATTAAAATTCATGTGTCCAGCCATTTTCTGAGAATTCTTGTGCAAATAGCAATGCACTGGGACTCCCTGGACTAGGAAGTGGTGGTCCCCTGTAATTAGTCATCACAGCATGCTTAATAAGTTATACAAAGGAACCTCAACTCTCTATTTCAATTTTTAGTATCTGTAAACAACTGAGAGCATTAAAAATGTAAGTACATGTATATCTTCATTTTATTCAGGATGCCTTCCTTCCATAAATCTTGTTTACAGTTTGTTTGTATTTTGAGACAAATCAATCAAAACACTGGCCATCACGGAATGACATTTGTTGGCTGCCTGAGGTGGATATTCTGTGTGTTATTGACACCCCATCACTTACATCATCCTCATTAAGGCAATATACTCTCAGCCGCAGTGACTTGATGAAAATTTCAAAAGTCTGCCCAGTTTGGCAAATTGATTCTGAATAAACTGAACCAATTGGGACTACACTTCCAGGAGCAACTTCGATAGAGGAATTTGAATTTGACTTTTACTAGAGAGTGTGCAAGCTATCAGGGTGAAAAACATTACTTGAACATACATGGTACAAGACGACACTTAACAGAACTCAACTGTAGGGATAAGTATGTACGTAGTACATTTTGTGTACATTTTGTGTACACAGTCCTGAATTTTAGCAATGGTATACCAGATTTAATTGGATATTGCTGAAAAACAAAAAATAATATGTTTCCAAGTTTTTGATATGTTGTAGATACCTCATCGGGGTACAATTTGGTGTTAAAAAAAATTCAAGGTCACGCGACCCTCAAGGTCAATTTTGAGGTCAAAATGTAGGTCAATAATTCATCACACCCAGAGTTACCAGAATGAGTTTAAAAATGGCAGATTTGGAATACTTGTGTAATTACCTTTCCAATAATACCTTGTTTGTCAAAATCGGTCAAGTAGTTTTGGAGATTTGAATTTTGGCGGCCACGGCCATTTTTCACGAAATATCGAAAAAACAAAAGGCCGTAACTTTGCACTGGAAGGTCTGATTGAGTTGAAATTTGAGATTTGGGTGTTTGGGGCCATAGCCAACTTGCATACCAAATGTAAAGAAAATCAATACAAGTGAGGTATAGAATCCCATTTTTTTTGGGTGATTTGACATGGAATGACCCTATAGTTTGAGATCTAAAGATGTGATTTTATTGTCTGTCCCAAGTACACGGACCAATTTAAGAATAAAAGCTTTTAAGTGCTCTGCTCCCCTCACCTGGAATAACTTTGAAAAAGATTTGAAACTAAGTGAATTGGTTTCTGTATCTGATTTTAAATTTCTTATTAGTACAATGGTGAATAAACCGGTTGGTACTTGTTTATTCCCGTAGGTATTTAATGTAAGTCCACAGTTAAATTGATATCTTTTACCACCATCGGTGTATTAAGTTGTCCACATCTTAGTGTTTACACTGTATGTTTTCTTGTTATTGTCATGTCGTCTGTAACACCTTATGCTGCCATTTTGGCCAGGTCTCCGTTCAAAAAGAGATCATTGATCTCAGTGGGACTACATGGTAAAACATGGGTTAAATAAAATAAAAATCAATATCATGTCTGTTACAAAACTTACATGAAAGCACCATTTGAATTTGAAGTGAATTTGCTGATTAATGTCAATGAATGTTGGCTAGCCTACCTCCTGATGCCGCCTCTTTATATAGGCAGATCTGGGCACCCTGTCTATGTTCTCCATGGTTTTTGGAGAAATACTGCTGCTGGCAGTGCTGGAGCTGTAATCGAACAGTGTTGGGAGGGCATCGGACTTCAAAAGAATGTTCATCCCGATTACTCTGCACAGTTCTGGGTCCCGCAAATAGGCATCCTGCTTGAAATGCAGCGAGCACAATTGAGATGTTTTGGAAGGTCGCCATGACTCAACACATCAGCATTTCGCGATCCAAACCTTCCGTCGAGCCACGTCCTTCGTCTCGGACAGAAAATGGAAAAAATGCACACCATCCGATGGCTTGAGTACAGTAGAATCACTAGAGCAATTTGGTGCCACACAATATACCATGGCCACGCAGACAAGGTGGTGATTGTTCACATACAATACTTGGTTTCCTTGCAATTCAATGGCTATGTGTCTCAATGGCCGATTCCAAGTACACGCATGACATCGTGTCCAGGAGAAATTAGCGTCATTCTATGTCAAATGTCCTAATGGCTCCCACTTGACAATCTCAGATTTGGCCGAAAAAAATGTAACGGGTGCATTCACCTCCTAATAGGAGAAATCCAAAATTTTAGCTCTCAACTCCTAATAGTTTTGTCATAAAAAATATTTTTGCAACTAAGTTCAGGCCCTTTTTGAACAGCGATTTCTGAGAAGCCACTTTCACATGGCTATATCTAGAAAAGTATTTCAGCTAAATCCTTCAAATTTTCAGGGGTGAAAATATGCAACTATAACTTGAGGAATATGGACTCATAAAGGCGTCCCTGTAGTTTATCATATATTTCTGTGTGCTTAAAGTTGCTCGAAAATTTTACTGTGTGCTCTGCAGTAGCATATTTGAGGGACTGTCAAAAGCCTAATTTTAAAGACAGGGATTTGGCACATACAGCTTCCCATATAAGTTGTGTATTTTGTATTCAACTTCTGCCCCTCTCTTATGAATAATCTAGAATATATCAAGGCTTGAAAATGAAAAACAAGTGTGAAGTCACTGAACCTGTGTCGCTGCGTGGGTGTTATGTAGAAGTATGCTTTGGTGAATAAAATTTGCATTGATTGAGTGATGGTGAATTGTTATGACGATGATGACGACGATGATGATAGATAGATGCAGCCATATGGAAAAGATAAACTGGAAAGGATTTTGGCATAGCACATTCATCTTCAATAATGACCTGCCTTGGGTCAGCCACTTATTTTGCGAGTGATCTCGATAACGTCGTTTGGTGGCCATCTTGAATTTTGATGTTGCGATATCATTTCCAATAAGAACATGCAATAGGTCAAGATGCACCACCATACCAAATTAAAAGTTCCTAGGCCACTTATTTTTTGTGTTATCTCGATAATATCGTTTTTAGAAAAACGGCGGTGGCCATGTTGGATTTTGATGCAGCGCGGCCATTTTCAATAGCGAAGTGCCTTAGGTCAAGATATATCAGCCTTCCAAATTAGAACTTCCTATGACACTTTTTGCGTTCTCGATAACGTCGTTTTTACAAGAACGGCGGCGGCCATCTTGGATTTTGATGCAGTGCGGCCATTTTCAATAGCAACCTGCCTTAGATGAAGATACATCACCATACCACATCAGAACTTCCTACGACATATTTTTTGCGTTCTCTATAACGTTGTTTTTCCAAAAATGGCGGTGGCCATCTTGGATTTTGACGCAGCATGGCCAGTTTCAATAGCGACCTGCCTTAGGTGAAGAAACATCAACATACCAAATCAGAACTTCGTACGACACATATTTTTTGCGTTCTCGATAACGTCGTTTACTACAAAAATGGCGGCGGCCATCTTGGATTTTGACGCAGCGCGCCCATTTTCAATAGCAAACTGCCTTAGTTCAAGATACATCAGTATACCAAATTAGAACTTCCTACGACATTTATTTTTCATGTTCTTTCGATAACGTCGTTTTTACAGAAACGGCGGCCGCCATCTTTGATTTTGACGAAGCAAGCCCATTTTCAATATCGAGCTTCCTTAAGTGAGGATACATTAGCATACCTAATTAGATCTTCCGACGAGGCTTATTTTTCACGTTCTCTTGAAAACGTTGTTTTTACAAAAACGGCGGTGGCCATCTTGGATTTTGACGCAACGCGCCCATTTTCAGTAGCGACCTGCCTTGGGTCAAGATACATCATCATACCAAATTACAACTTCCTGGGCCAATTATTTTTAGAGTTATCTTGATAACGTCGTTACTTCGGACGGCCGGCTGGACAGACAGAATGACGGATGAACAATGGACAACAAAAATTCACCCACTCTATTTGATGAGTTTGGCGGTCTCCCAAGAGATTTTTGTCCTCCGAGCATTTTTCGGAGTTCGGGTCCGGAAGTGAAAAAGCCATTCCTAGACCTGCTGCCTTCGGCGACGCAGGCAAAAAGTCCTATTTTTAACATTTTTTTTTTCCCAAAAATGACGTCATCCACCAACATCAAATTGACTATTTTCAAAAGATTAGATGCCTGTTATTAACATATCCAAAATTTGTGATGGTGTTCTGCTTTATTTTCTCAAAATCAATTTTTGAAAATATGGTATTTTTGTGGATGCACAGCATTTAATGGCATCAAAGCCATATTCAAACATTATTTTAGAAAATGCACGTAGTTAACAATGGAAAGCTCAAACTCAACGAGATGCTTGAGAGCTAAAATTTTGGATTTATCCGATGAGGAGATGTATGCACCCGCTGGAATTTTTTCAGCCAAATTGGAGATGGTCAAGTGGGAAGTTTCTCTGAAATTCGGACATTTGACATGGAGTGACCCCTTACCGAAGCTCTCCAATTGCTTTGCGGACGTTGCCGAATGAAAAAGTCGTCTGCAGGAGGTTTTTGGGCAAAATATTTCATGTTAGGATGAAGGTCTGCATTAAATAAATAATGCAAAAAGACTGTCAAAGCAGTCAGAAGGAGGTAACCTCAAGGCACTCAGATGTGAAATAAAAATCCTTTCGTTAAACAGGGACAACATCAACACAGTCTTCATCAGGGTGTGGCAAACAAAAGGTACATGTGACTCTTTTATAGGCTGGTGAGTAATCATCATAATTGAATGGGTAGTTAAGTCACAAGTGATCGAATCATTAAATCAAACTGTTCAACCACTTCAGGTGAGTCAATTAAAGAGATTAGTACACTTAACATATCCTTAACAATGCAGCATAAAGAATTATTATTCAGAGCATAAATACACAGGCTGGAGATATATAGTACAATGACAAAATGCTTTAAAGATAAAAAAAAAACCAAATGTGGCTTTTTTATAGAGAGTTGGTAATCATGTCATGATTGAAGAGTGGTCCAATCATGGGTAGGTAATCAAGATAATTAACCCACATAAGGTGAACCTTGAAAGAGATTAGTACACTTTACATGCCATAAAAACTGCAGCATAAAAACAACATTACACAGACCTAAAAAGGAGTACATAATATTACATGGACAAGTGCTAGAGATGTTCTCACATATTTAAAATACTATTCTTAAGCCAAGGTTAGCCAACCTCTATAGCTAAGTTCTCAAAAAATTGCATGAAGACAAATTACATTCTGCCCCAAAATTCCGGACTGGCCTCTTTTTACCTACTGCCCAAAATCCACAAGGACCTACACAATCCACCGAGTAGGCCCATCATTAGTGGCAATGACACAATCACAGAACCTGTGTCTAAATACATAGATTTCTTCATTAAGCCCCTTACCAGCTCCCTCCCGGCCTATCTTCAAGACACAACACATGTCCTTAAGAAAGTGGAGGAGATCAAACAAATCAGTCATTGTTATCTAGCCTGCATAGATATCTCAGCCCTTTACACCAATATAGTACACTCCCAAGGTTTGGAGGCCCTACACCATTACCCGCAGAAGAGACCAGATCCTAATTCACCCCCCACAGACTTTATTGTTGAGCTGACCAGATGGACCTTACAAAACAATGTCTTTTCCTTCCAGGATTCAATCTACAGACAGACCAAAGCTACAGCCATGGGGGCCGCTTATGCACCGAATTATGCTGGCCTCTTTTAAGGCCTCTGGGAAGAGAGGTATGTATTCAGTGATGTCAGTTTATTCAGATCTAACATCCAGTGGTATGGGAGGTACATTGATGATCTAATATTTATATTTTCGGGCTCTGAACGGCAACTTATCGCCTTCCATCATTACCTTAACCAAACCAACCCCAACATCCAACTCAGCCTAGATTACAGTGCCACTGAAATTAACTTCCTGGACTTGAAAATTACAGTGGATCGGCATGGCTACCTTCACACGTCCATTTATAGAAAGCCCACCGACAGAAATACTATTCTCATGGCAGACAGTTTTCACCCTAAAAGCCTCACATCCAATATCCCATTTGGACAATTTCAAAGGCTTAAGAGAATTTGTGACAGTGAATCTGATTTTGATAAACAAGCTAAAGAAATGCATCACAGATTCACACACAGAGGGTACAACAGAAGGGTCTTAGGCCAGCTCTCACTAGAGCCAAGTCTCTAGAGAGGAAGTCTCTCCTCAGCATTAAACCTCGTCCTCAGAACCACAACTCAAGAGAATTTTTAACCTCCCAATGTAGCACTATGGCCTATGACGTCAAACATATAATAATGAAGAACTGGGACATCCTGCGCAGTGATCCTGCCCTGGCCTCAGTCTTTCCAGAACTGCCGATGTTCTCCTTTTGAAGAGCCCCCACACTCCAGGATACTCGAGTGAGTAGTCACCTGCCCCCCTCTAAGCCCACCTCTTGGCTTTCCAAACCCGCTGGCACCTACAGATGCGGCTCCTGCCACCACAGTAACAACATACACAGAACCAATGCCTTTTCTGATGTGTTCAGTGGCAGGTCTTTCCAGTGCCGCCATTTTGCCAATTGCAACACCACCTTTGTGGTCTATAGGCTGGAATGTGAGTGCGGCTCCTTCTATGTTGGCAGGACTAAACGAAGATTAAAGGACTGATTAGCGGAACTCAAGTACGCCATCCAATCTCATAATCCCAATTATCCCATGGCGGCCCATTACGAAAAGGCTGGACACACAAACACTGAGAAGCTCAAGGTGATGGTGCTTGAAGTTATCCCTGTAAATCCGAGTGGGAGTGACAGACTCAGACGCCTTCTCCAACGTGAGACCTTTTGGATAAGCACTCTCAGGGCTACCTGTCCTCCTGGACTTAATGAGGACATTGATTTTTCTCCGTTCCTCTAAACTCCCTCCCCTACCCCCTCCGTCCATTTTTCATTTTTTCCCTCCCCTTTCTAAACATATTTATACATCTCACAAATATGCACTTGATTTTTCTTATTTTTAGATGGATCATTTTTTTGGGCTGAGTAAGCCCTCATGTAGTTTGTCTTCATACAATTTTTTGAGAATTTAGCTATAGAGGTTGGCCAACCTTGCCTTAAGAACAGTATTTTAAATATGTGAGAATATCTCTAGCACTTGTCCATGTAATATTATGTACTCCTTTTTAGGTCTGTTTAATGTTGTTTTTATGCTGCAGTTTTTATGGCATGTAAAGTGCACTAATCTCTTTCAAGGTTCACCTTATGTGGATTAATTATCTTGATTACCTACCCATGATTGGACCACTCATCAATCATAACCGGATTACCAACTCTCTATAAAAAAACCCACATTTGTTTTTTTATCTTTAAAGCATTTTGTCATTGTACTATATATCTCCAGCCTGTGTATTTATGCTCTGAATAATAATTCTTTATGCTGCATTGTTAAGGATATGCTAAATGTACTAATCTCTTTAATTGACTCACCTGAAGTGGTTGAACAATTTGATTTAATGTTTCGATCACTTGTGACTTAACTACCCATTCAATTATGATGATTACTCACCAGCCTATAAAAGAGTCACATGTACCTTTTGTTGGCCACACCCTGATGAAGACTGTGTTGATGTTGTCCCTGTTTAAATAAAGGATTTTTATTTCACATCTGAGTGCCTCGAGGTTACCTCCTTCTGACTGCTTTGACAGTCTTTTTGCATTTTTTGTACAGTTCTCATCCCTCTGAGGAACACTGGATTTTTATTTTTATTCATATTTCTATACTTTCTCAAGACCCTGAGCACCCGCCCCTTTTTTTCCTTTTTTCTTATTGATGACTTTTGTAAATAAATAATAATGTTATGTTTGTTCACATCAAACCAACATTCCAAATCATAAAAGGGTAAATGTTTGCTGAACGTTTGTATGTGCCTTTTAAATATTACCCAACATATAACAATTTTTTTCCATAACACCTTTCGACCTGTTATGCTGCCTTCACATGCTATCGGGAAGATGATACTTTCCATTTGAGAATTCAAAATTACGACTGTGTTCAACTGCATTTGTTGTTGGAGCGAAATTAAAAATGGCGGGCACCATTATTTGCCATTGGCGATGAATCCTTGCTCGCTCTCCGCCATGTTGAAAAGGTGAAAGGTTATTTCATCTCGGCAACTCGTTTATCAAAATTATCTCCCAGTTCTCCAGTGTAAATTACGACGTGAGCGGGGATTCACAAGCAATTTTCAGGTCAGGCACTCGTATTTACCATAATTCCTATAGCACGTGTACTTGCATGTACTCATTGGCGTTGCTCGGAAACGGAAACCATAAGGAAACAAGACTGTAGGCTATCGCTGATGTCAAACATAAGTGGCATTAGAAGCTCAGTCGGCTCGCCAAATCGAACTTCACGAGCTATTGAGCTGCTCCTGAAGACGTTTATGTACGGTGATGGATTTCAGTCAGAGAGGAAGCGAATTTATCCATGTTACTCAGCATGTGTTGAAGAATAAAACACATCTGCTAGCAGTAGTGCAGTAATAACTTGCAAAGGTTATGAGGAAATATAAATTTGCCATTCGGAGATAGTGTCATTCACCGTAGAACGACCCACAATCGTCTTTCGTGCTCTTCGGATCACTTTGACTGAAATGGAAGCAATGTATATCCACCTTTTACCCAAGACGGCAAGGTAACCAGAAATCATACGGATAATGTTCTGAGACAGGTTCTCTCCAGGCATGCATATGTGATGGTTAAGTGACTAGGAGGGACTTGTCATATCTGTGTGTAAGCAAGAGTGAGTTACAGAGGTTATGCGACCACACTGCATTTTGTGCCACTCGACAGATGACGCTTGATTAAGAGTCACTTTATCAAGGAGAGCCGCTTGCTCTGCTGAAACACTCATTTTACCCAGAGCTGCCGCCATAGCTGTTTCCATGTCAGAGTCGACTGATGTGGCCTCAGGCTAATAAAGTGTTTATAGATCCAGAGGGAGTTTTTTCTTGTCGTACAACTGCCTTATGAATGACAAATGGCTGATGATAGTCTTTGAAGGCACTAAGTGCAATAGGAGGCGTACTGCACGTGGAGAGAGACCTCAGCAAAGATGCTTGCTCCACTTCTGATGCTGAAGATAGAGGGCGAAGTGTAGTTGGCATACTCTCTGCTGAAGAGAGAGGGAGAGGGAGTTGGCGTACGCTCTGCTGAAGAGAGAGGGGGCGAGGGAGTTGACGTACTCTCTGCTTGGCTTCGTCCTTCTAGAACTTGATGCTGCAAATTGGAAGGGGCTGGACTTTCTTCACAAAGCACTGGTTCTACCGAGGAGCTCCTCGGTGCATGCGGTCATGGTGTAGCCCATCCGAACCGCAACTTCGATCTTAAATAGCAGCGCAGCCACGTGGGAATGATTCACCAAGACTGTAATAAATCAATAATAAATCAAAATAAATATTATAACATCATGTTATGCATAAAACACATGGATGTTATAGCATCATATATGTGACATGTCTTATGAAGGTAATACTAAGTCATTTCCAGGTAACCGTTTTATACTTAAGAAGAAAAAAATAAATGTATAATCTTCATTACTATAATGTTTGGAGAATATATGTCTTCTTGAATGAAAATCATTACACAAATTTATTAATTATTTCAGAATTTACAATTCAGAAGGATGAGACATTTGAAAATGTTCTAACTTGACTTAATAACAAGTACAACCCCAATTCCGAAATAGTTGCGACGAAGTGTAAATTGTGAATAAAATCAAAATGCAATGACTTTCAGATCACATGAGCCAATATGTTATTTACAATAGAACATAGATAACATTTCAAATGTTGAAACTGAGACATTTTACATTTATATCCACAAAATTATCTTATTTCAAATTTTCTGGCTGCAACAGGTCTCAAAAAAGTTGGGGCACAGGCAATAAAGGGCTGAAAAAGCAATTAGTATATAAGAGAATCAGCTGAAAGAACATTTAGCAAGTAATTAAGTTAACTGGCATCAGGTGTGTAACATGATTGGCTATAAAAGGGATGTCTTAGAGAGGCTGAGTCTCTCAGAAGTAAAGATGGCCAGAGGCTCTCCAACCTGTGAAGGCTTGCGCAAAAAAATTGTGGAATACTTTAAAAACAATGTTCCTCAACGTCAAATTGCAAAGGCTTTGAAGGTCTCATCATTGACAGTGCATAACATCATCAAAAGATTCAGAGAAAATGGAAAAATCTCTGTGCGTAAGGGACAAGGCCGAAGACCTTTACTGGATGCCCATGATCTTCGGGCCCTCAGATGCCACTGCATCACTCACCGGCCAGAATCTGTAATTGACATTACTAAATGGGCCCAGGAATACTTCAAGAAACCACTGTCTGTAAACACAGTCTGCCGTGCCATCCACAGATGCCACCTAAAACGTTATCATGCAAAAAGGAAGCCATTGTTGAGCATGATCCAGAAGCGCTGCCGTGTTCTGTGGGTCAAGGCTCATTGTGGGTCAAAGTGGCAAAGTGTCCTGTGGTCAGAGGAGTCCAAATTTGACATTCTTGTTGGAAATCATGGGCGTCGTGTCCTCCTGGCTAAAGAGGAGAAAGACCAGCCCTCCTGTTATCAGCGTTCAGTTCAAAAGCCAGCATCTCTGATGGTATGGGGATGCATTAGTGCATATGGTGTGGGGAACCTTGCATGTTTTAAAAAGCACCATGAATGCTGAAAGGTACATAAAGGTTTTGGAGCAACATATGCTCCCCTCTAGACGACATCAATTCCAGGGAAGGCCTAGTGTATTTCAGCAGGACAATGCAAAACCACATACTGCAGCTATTGCAACAGCATGGCTTCGTAGTAGAAGAGTCTGTGTGCTGAACTGGCCTGGCTGCAGTCCTGATCTTTCACCGACTGAGAACAATTGGCGCATAATTAAACGAAAAGTCCGTCAAGGGAGACCCAAAACTCTCCAGCAGCCTGTATTAAACAAGAGTGGGATCAAATTCCAATGGCTAAACTCAAGAAACTTGTCTCCTCAATGCCCAGACGCCTCCACTCTGTGTTAAAAAGAAGAGGGGATGCTACACCATGGTAAACTGGCCCCTGTCTCAACTTTTTTGAGACCTGTAGCAGCCATCAAATTTGAAATGAGCTCACTTTGTGGATAATATTGTAAAATTTCTCAGTTTCAACATTTGCTATGTTATCTCTGCTCTATTGTGAATAAAATACTGGCTGGTGTGCTTTGAAAGTCATTGCATTTTGATTTTATTCACAATTTACACTTTGTCCCAACTATTTCAGAATTGGGGTTGTAAAATGCATGCCATTTATTTTGTTGAAAGCCTGAAAAGTTTGCTGTGATAAAAATGACAAACATATTTGCTGTGAAGGAATTGCTGCTTTGATATGGAAATAAACATGGTGTATAGTGTGGCGCCCTACAAGGTGCTGCAGTGCGACCAGGGACCACTAGGGGGCACCAGACCCCCCCTTGGAGGCTGCACCTAGACGCAGACAGGCCTACTGTTTCAGGACCATGGAGAGCGGCCGCACACCACACTCCCCTGAAGGAGTCAGCGCCACGGACAGGGCTACACTCCTGGAATGCCAGAGCACCTACAGCACACCTGAGCGGCCTTAACAATCAGGCAGGAGCCCTATTTTAAGGTGCGGCTCACCAAGCAAAGGGAGAGAAGTCTCCTGAAGGAAAAGGAGTGGTGAACATGCTGATGGGGGCCTTGTCTAACATTATCTTTGCAACAGATTTCCGAGGCCAAGGCTGGCCCAACTGAGGACGGAGACCCAGGCTGAGGGACGAGCAGGAAATGGGACCCTTCAAAAGAAGCAAAGGAAGAAGCCCCAGGGCTGGCCAAACGGAGAGATGTAAGGAACCCCACCGCCCCCAGTGCTTACCTCTGTCTCTTGATCTTTCACCCAGGGCTGAAGACTGGACGGATGAAACCCCCCCTTGCTGAAGGAGCTGATTACCCCAACCAGGACGAACTTTGAGTTGAACCTGTTTTTGGGCTTTGGAACTCAAGTTTTGTTTATCCAGTTTTCGTTCCCTCCCTCTGCACAAAATTTCTTTTAAAGAGCCCGGACCTGAATAAGGGGGGGAAAAAAATACTTTTTTGGTGAACTCCTTCCTGGTCCCTGCCTTTTTCTGCTCAACCACAGGGGTGCCACTCCCCTAATTACTTCGGGGCATCACAATAGTAACATGGTGTCACGACCCTCCAGGCTTTGCCCTTTTCTTTCCTTGGAAGGCGTGACAAATGGGGACTCCTCCGGGTATTAAACCTGGGAGCCAAACCTGGGAGCCACATGATGGCAGGTGAGAATTTCACCACTGATCCATCAATGCTTTAGTGGCCAGTGGAGAAAACCAGACTCACTTTGAATTTGTGACGGACGTGACTCTACAATTTAATCCCTGGAGTACGCACAAAAATGTCCAGGCATAAGACAGTTTTGTCATATCAACTTCATTTAACTGGAGGAAAACAAAGACATACTTTCCGAAAGTGTCGCAACTTTCATCCGGGTTCTGCAGATGCTGGTCGGCGCTGACCAGCCCTCGGAATGCACCGACCACCACTCAGTTCAGATAGCAAGTGCTTTTCCCGACCGGCACCATTTTAGTTATTTTTTTCAAAGATCAGTTAAAATGAATGCATCCAGTGTCCAATAAAATCACTAGAAACAAAACCATAAATGACCCGAAATATGCTCGCCCCCCTCCCCCCCTTCTTGTTATTGTCAAAATAGCGAACTTTTGTTTTCGACCCATGCACCGTCTGAGCTGGTCTTCATTGATACTGAAAAACCTGCCTAACAGTGATGGAAACACCGAGTGCCATCCGAGCCCCTGTGTGCTGGGTATTCATGGGCGAACTGAATCAGAGGCTGTGGGGAAATGATCGGTGCGGTTGTCTCAATCTAATGAAAGACAGGCAATTATAACGTGATTGATTTTTGTAGTGCTGTACTTTGCATGTCGAGAGAAAAGTTTTCTTGTTATATAAATGACAAAAGCAAAACTAAATAAATCTCTGAGGACAATAACATTATTTACATGTTAATCCATCAGTGTTTAATAACAGTGGCGGTCGGTGGACGGAAAACCGAGGGGGCGGAAAACATACCTTGAAACGGATGAGATTATTGACCTGATTTTAATCATTGTTCTTGGTTAACACGTTTTCCAACAATATGAAAAATCCATTTGCAGTTAAGTACACAGTTTCCCTTTTAATGATCTGGCAAGGCAGGTGAATAATAAATTCAATAAAATTGTTTAATTCACGTGCCTTAACCCTTTCATGCATGGAGGTCACTACAGTGTACAGCTGTTTAAAAGTGTTTTTTCTCTATATATGCCTGCAATTTTGGGCACTGCTGCATATAGTCCACTCTAGTGGATGCTATTGAATCATCCCATACAAAAAATCCCATTGGCTGGTCATTGCAATGGGAAAAAGTAGTCATTTATAGAATAAAGATAGAAGGAAAAAAAAATTTTTTTTTTTTCAAACCTTGTTTACATCCTTAAGGATGTATAAAAACACTTAGTAAAAAAATCCTGACTGAGTTTATCATAATTCATGCATGAGAGGGTTAATAGTTAACCCTTCATGAAAAAAAACCTACTGTGGATTTTCCATGTTAAATTTTGCCAGACCTTACAAAGCAAGAAATGCACACTTTTTTGCCTTCAGTTGACGTGTTTTATCTCTCGTCTTAATGAAGACAATTACCTGCACCTGAGAAAGGAGAGTTTAAGTATCTTTTATCAAGGAAAATGACTGAAACAGATCAAGACAAATAAGCAGCTTAAAGACGTTTATCGCCCTCCTTGTTCTCTGTCCAACGGGCACCACTGAAGAAATGTTTGAAACATAAATGACAGTTAAGTCGTATTCAGAAATTTAATCAAATGTATTTGAATACAAAATAGAAAAACAAGTTTATGAATATGGCATCTATCTCTGAAAATTAGAGGCATCTCGCTACGCACCAAGGAGCACATCAAAGAAACACCAGTAATCTGGTGACTCAGAGGCAATATCTGCTTTCGAATTGACGCAAAAATTTTCCATACGAACAATTCCCTGACTAGCACTCAGAGCATCCTGGGAAGAACCCTGATTCATTGTGGAGGGTAACTTCAGAGCGCTTCTCAGGTGGCTGTGCTGGCTGATGAGTGGGAGCTTACAGGTTCATCAAACTCTTCATTATAGCTAACATTAGCTCTGTGTTACTGAAGCTTGGCTAGTTAACTGGCTGATTCCTTGATCCGCTTTGAGAACTCAACCTCTTGTGTAAATGAGAAATGCTGAACAATTACAAAATGCTACCCTCTGTCAACTTAAGGAGGTTATATGGTTTGTTATTAATTTCTATGTACTTAGAATAGGCCTATAATGCACACTGCTTAAACAGACAAGGTTACATTTGAATTAGACATGTCAGAACATAATGTAAAAATGGCCTTTTTAGCGAGACTCTAATATATTTAATACAAACATTGAAAATTCAAACACGTTTTTTGTAACCTGCAAAGCGAGTTCACAGTGAGGAATCATTTTTTGCATTGTGCTTCGGTGGTGACAGCGGTGTAACCTTGGTTTCCAGATGATAACTACTGGAAAAAATGATGGGATTTCAAAGAGAGTCATGCAACTTTCTTATTTCCAAGGTCTCTCGGGCAAGTTTGAGATGAGGGCAGTATCCCACATATTTAATGAAGCTGCTGCCTTGTGAATTGTTGGTGGTTTCCCGACAATAACTACTCAGAGAATGTTTTGGATTTGAATGAAACTTAAACAGCTTTCTTACTACTAAGGTCATTCAGGCAAATTTGATTTCAGGACAGATCTGCAGGTTTAATGAGGCTATAGTTTTGTGATTCAGTGGTCATTTCAGCTTAGCTAATACTAGGTCTCTCAGGCAACTTTGATTTGGGGACAGATCTGTGCATATTTCGTGAGGCTGCTGCATTTAATTGGGTGATAGTTTCTTGACTATATCTGTTGAAAAGAATGATTGGATGCGCCAACTCAGACCACTCGCAGCTAAGGTCCATCGGTTAAGTTAGATTTTGGGACAGATCCACAAATATTTAATAAGACTGTTACCTTGCTATTGGTTGATAATTTCGTGTCAATAACTATTGAATGAATTTGTTTGTTTTTTTTTTGGACAATAACTATTGAAAATATGATTGGATTTGGAAGAAACTTAAACAGCTTTCTTACTATTAAGGCCACTCGGGCAAGTTTGATTTCAGGACAGAACTGTAGGTTCAATGAGGCTATAGTCTTGTGATTGGGTGGTCATTTCCTGACAATAGCTATTGCAAGAATGGTTGGATTTGAGTGAAACTTAATCAGCTTACTTCTTCTAAGGTCTCTTGGGGGAGTATGATTTTGGGACAGATCTGCACATATTTAATAAGGGTGCTACATCTTGATTGCTTGATAGTTTCTGACAATGGCTATTGAAAGAATGATCCTATTTACATTAGCCTAACCCAGATTGCTTATAACCAAGGTCTGTCAATCAACTTAGATTTTGGAACAGATCCATGCATATTTTCGAAGGCAGCTGCCTTGTGATCTGCTGATCATTTCCAGACTATAACGACCGAAAGAATGATTTTATTTGAAGAAAACTTACTCAGCTTACTTACTACCAAGGTTTCTTGGCTATGTTTGATTTTGGGACAGATTTGTGCCCATATTTGATAACTGCTGCATTTTTGATTTGTTGATAGTTTCCAGACAATGAGAAAATGATCAGATTTAAATAAATCTGACTCAGATTGCTTATAACTAATGTACACTGGTCAAGTTTGATTTTTGGGCAGATCTATGCTATGCACATTTAATGAGGCTGCTGTATTTGAGTGGATGACCCCTTCCTGACAATAATCATTGAAAGAATTTGGTTACCGCACAATAATAATTGAAAGAGTGATTGGAATTAAATGAAACTTCATCAGTTTACTTACTACCAGGGTTTCTCGGGCAGCTTGAATTTTGGGACAGATTGGTGCATATTTAATGAGGCTGCTGTATATTGATTGGTTGATGGTTTCCAGACAATATCTATTGGAAGAATAACCAGATTTGAATTAAAGTAACTTAGATTGCTTATTATCAAGGTCCATCAGTTGAGTTTGATTTTGGGACCGATCCACACTTATTTAATGAGGCTGCTGTATTTTGATTGGTTGATCATTTCTTGACAATAACTAATAAAAAAAATTTAGTTTCTGGACAATAAGAATTGGATTTGGATGAAATCTAAGATGAGGTCTCTCAGGCCAGTTTGATTTTGGGACAGATTCACGCATATTTAATGAGGCTTTTGCCTTGTGATTGGTTGATGGTTTCCAGACAATAACTATTGACGGGATTTACATGAAAGTAATTCAGATTGCTTACTTCGAAGTTCTCTTCATCAAGTTCAATTTTGGGACAGGTTCTCTCTTAACCCTTTCGCAGGCAAATTTTGGCCCAGATGCATACCCCCACGGACGGATTAATTTTGGGTTTTTACCAAAATATGATTATTATTCAAAATAACAATAAAATAACACCAAATCTCATAATAAGTTTCCCATAACTGATGGTTTTATGTTTTAATCCTCTCCAGAATCGCTAAAATCGTTTGGATCCAAGTCACTCCCGCTCTCTGGATATTCAAACTCATCGTCAGAGTCATTCAATAAAGCAAAAACTTCATCCACGTTGTATTTACGTTTAGAAACACGGCTAGAATGCCGGCTATTTGTACTAAATCGATGCCATGTTCACATGTCCCACAATTTGACCGGGAAGTAGTCTCGTATTTAGCGTTTTTAGGAAATCCCATGCCTCGTTCACGGCTAAAAATACAGTGCTGGGTGACCTGAGAGACAGCCAATGGTAATGAGCGTAACTAACAAGGGAATTCCCTCAATCGGGGAATTTAAAGAAGACTTTATAAAACACGTTGGTTAAAACGACAAAAATGTCGCTGTGCCTGCGAAAGGGTTAATTTACTGGAGCTGCTGCATTTTGATTGGTTGATGTTTTCCAGGCAATACATTTTGAAGGAATGATTGAATTTGAATGAAACTTGCATGGGATATTTACTACAATGGTTTCTCATTCAAGTTTAGTTCAGGGCCAGATCTATGCATGTTCATCGAGGCTGGCATGTTGTGACTGGTTGATGGTTTTCAAACAGTAACTACCTCTAGAATGGCAATTTCCAGCAGAAACAGATCAACAGATCAACCACAGCAGCAGGAGAGTACTTAAGCTAGAAGCTAAACGGTGAATGTTGAGGGCCTGAGAGCCAGCCATTGTGGAGGAGAGAGGTGGTCAGCAAACCCGAATCCAGGGTAATCCAGCAGGAGGTTCTGAGTCCTTGGTTCACGGCGAGAGGTTCAAGGGCTGGATGGTAGGCACTGCCAAGGACCCTGAATCTGGGGCTTAAGAGTTGGGGAACCAACCAAAATTACCAAAGGGCCAGGAGTCGGGATGGGTGGCAAAGGAAAAATATGTTGAGAAAGTGATACCATGATATGAATATATGCAAAAGAGAGATTGCAGCCTTGACCATAGTGTAATACCTCACCTTAACCTTAATTCTAATACTTAAAACTAGACCTAGTCTAGTAATTTGTCGTCAGTTGTAAACAAGGGCAGGCAGAATCCTTGCCTTTTACCACGCCACTACTCTCAACCTGTAACCGTTTACTCCTTTGATCAGCTATCAAATTAATTTATTTATTCATTTAGACTGGGAGTCCGATTGAGAGCAAGCTCTCTTTTGCAACGGAGCCCAGTTGCGAACGATAGAAAACAACCAAAATTGACTGATTGACTCAATTACACAGATTAATCAATTGAATGATTCACTTTATATAGGAGCCAAAGTGCCAAAGCCATATTCTTGGGAAATTATTAATAACTTTCAATAACATTGCATACAATAGTCCACTGCAAATTATTAACTAGAGATAAAAGTCCGTTGACTTGATCGGGATTGAAAGTGGCTTTTCCGTCTACAATATTTTAAGCTGATGAGAGGCCCAATTGGACCTCTATAAGTCACAGCCGTCACGTGTATAATTAATTGTTATTACTACCTAGCTAACTGAGGGAACTCATTACCAAATCTTGGCCAGTTAGCTTGTTTTACTGGCCTTTGCTACTAACATTACATTACACTATGTTCAGAGTGGCTAGCATTTTACCATCAATTTTCACTGAATCACTACCGGCTGTATTTAATTGCGCTGGGACCTGATAACTAAAGCATGTATGACCTGGGAGAAAGGGGGCCATTTAAGAATTGCCATGATTAGTGAACTGGGATGTTAGAACTCAATTTACTTCCCCAAAGTTGCACCCCTCGACTTCCCTTCCTCTGCGAAAAGGCCAAATGCACAAGCCACCATGACAGTGTCACGCATACTGTACATGTTGAATTGGAACATATACTGTAATTCATTGTTTGAGCTTAGAACTTTGTAAAGATGTTTGAACAATAGTTCAAATTCCAAATTAAAACTGAATGCCCAAGCACAGATAGTCCTCAAATACATTCTCGCAATCCAGCCATATACCAGGTCCAGATCGTGTCTCATTGAGCAGACGTTGGTAAGAGGAGAGCGAGAGTGCAGTGAACAGCTCCAGTGCTGATCCCAGCAGCAGGATCAGCACCTTGAAGAGCACCAGGGCCCTCAGTCCTGTCAGTTGTGCTCCTGCATAATTCATGGGTCTGTGGGTCGGGTCAGGTGAAGCTGGTGGTTGGACGCATATTTTTGAGGGTTTGGGTGGTGTGATCTCGCTCTCATAATGTCTCTCAAGCTCACCATCATAAAGTAGCACCATCGTAACAACACGGATGCTAGCTTTTAAACTGCATGGCAACAAAGCAGACATACTCCAGCCCGTAGAACAGGACTTCCATTATTACCGTAAAGAATACACCATTTCAAACGTTGTCTCATCAGACCGCTGCACAATTCCACAGTGCATCAAAGCATATTTCACTGTTCGGCGATACAGTGCCATCACACTGGAGATTCAAGTCATATAACTTCCATTTTCCTAAGTTTTTCCATTATTACAATAAAAAGGCAAGAGACGACTCCTAAACCGTCACGCAACTCTCTCCACAACAGGGCATTCAGAAGAGGCCTACAAGTGCTCATTTACCCCACATTAGCATGGTACTGATCACCATTTGCTGTGACTGAGCAACAATAATTGGGCCACCATGGATATACTGTGAAATGTAAAGACACAGGAACATCTGTGTTTCTGGCTGTGGAGGAGGAGAATGGAGGGTTAAACGAATGGACTATTCAGGCAGAGAAACAGTCCATCTTTCAATCAATCAATCAATCAATCAATCAATCAATCAATCAATCAATCCAATTTGACATTAGCAGGACCACGGGCGGTAAGATTAGCAAACAGCTTATCCAGGAGTTAACGATAGTGTCACTTTGATTATTTACCACATTCATAATCACCATGTTTATTCCCATATCAAAACAACTGTTTATTGCTCCATAACAAATACATTTTTTGTCACTTTCATCACTGTAAAACATTACAGGCTTTACAACAAAACAAACAAAATTATGGCATGTAGTTAAAAGTCAAATATATTACAGTCAAAAACATACACTTGGCTGTCAACAAATACATGATTCCTGATTATCCCAGTAAGTTGGTAAGCCAGAAGTACAAAACACTACTCGACAAGTACAGTAAACAGTCACTCCTATATCCTAAGATTGGCTAAGCAGCAGAATTAACATGTTATTTTTGGGCAGAAAACTACATAAGTAAAGTGACAGAAACCGTTACTCATATCGGCAGCTGTAGGAGTGTCAGATAATGTTATGAGAACTGAACACATTCATGACAAAACAAGAATGATTTGCCACTGTTGATCAATTATCATTAGGTCCATAACAAGCACTTATTTTTCCCCATTAGCCACCAGTTTAAAAATGAGGCCCTAAGAGCCATACTGGGCCAACCCATGTTGGGGAACGTTTTAGAAAATGGGACTCAAAGTTGCCAGCCTCCTGGGTCATCTAGAGTATCTGGGAACTAGAAACACTGCTTGTGTTAAAAACTCAAGATATGTACAATTACGTAATGCACTTCTTATGCAGGTTTTGAATGCCCTTCTGTTTCAATTAAAGTGAAAGGTACCTCCTTCTGAAGCGAAACCATCATCTTCTGATTCATTTGGGTCAAACTCTGGGTCTCCATTATCTGCCACTTCACCATCATCATCAATCATAGCAAGCAATTCCTCATCAGTGAGATACCAAGCCGCCATGTTTACATTGAATTATGGAAAAGTTGTGGGATGGTCCACTATGGATAAGGCAGTGCAGTGCATATGTACAGTGGCAGAGAGGACGTTAGCTTGTATGAACAATCCATGCGGGTAGATTGGGTTGACTCATTTAGGAACTGTAGATCTCAGTTTTCTGCACATGCTGACTACCTCAACTCAATTTTGCCAAAAGTGTGGGATGGCCCGGTATGGTTCTTAGGGGCTCAAATATCCATTCATCTTAAATTAACTAATAATATTTAAATAGTATCTATGGACAGATTCAACTGTGTGATTTTCAGAGTTGCGGTTCTGTGGTTGCAGTGTCCACTAACATCACCAAAAAAAAAAAATCTAACGCAGTATTTAAAGAAAATCATTGAAAGAAAATACATTTCTCATCTTGAAATTAATGTTTTCCCAAAAATCCGCCCCCTCCCAAAATCTTTTCATAACAAGACAAGGTCAAAACTAGTATGGAGTGCGATGCTAATATCCGTTAGTCTTCAAAGTAATTCCCGTTATGTGTTAGCATTCAGCCAACTACATCACTCAGCTACTCAGTCGATCATTGAGTCATGGGCTGGCTCTGCTCTCGCGGTTCATACATAGGTCTACTTAAAGTATATTCCAATTCATATTTTACTGTCTTAAAGTTCATAATTATTGTAGGAAAATTGATTTGGTCACCATGACTTCCTGTTCTCCAGAATTAGATTGCACCATTTGTGCGCAAGTTTGTGACCAATTTACTTCATTAACTTTTCAGAAAGAGCCCAGTTGTCACCAAATACAATCCCAATTCTGAAATAGTTGGGACGAAGTGTAAATTGTGAATAAAATCAAAATGCAATGACTTTCAGATCACATGAACCAATATGTTATTTACAATAGAACATAGATAACATTTCAAATGTTGAAAATGAGACATTTTACATTTTTATCCACAAAATGAGCTTATTTCAAATTTTCTGGCTGCAACAAGTCCCAAAAAAGTTGGGACACAGTCAAAAAAAGGGCTGAAAGAGCAATTAATATATAAGAGAATCAGCTGAAAGAACAATTAGCAAGTAATTAAGTTAACTGGAATCAGGTGTGTAACATGATTGGCAATAAAAGGGAAATTTTAGAGAAGCTGAGTCTTTCAGAAGTAAAGATGGCCAGAGGCTCTTCAACCTGTGAAGCCTTGCGTAAAAAAATTTTGGAATACTTTAAAAACAATGTTCCTCAACATCAAATTGCTAAGGCTTTGAAGGTCCCGTCATCGACAGTGCATAACATCATCAAAAGATTCAGAAAAATGAGAAAAATCTCTGTGCGTAAGGGACAAGGCCTCAGACCTCTATGCCCGGATCTTCAGGCCCTCAGACGCCACTGCATCACTCACTGGCATGATTCTGTCATTGACATTACTAAATGGGCCCAGGAATACTTCAAGAAACCACTGTCAGTAAACACAGCCCGTTGTGCCATCAATAGATGCCACCTAAAACTCTATCACGCAAAAAGGAAGCCATTGATGAGCATGATCCAGAAGCGCCGCCGTGTTCTGAGGGCTAAGGCTCATTTAAAATGGACTGTAGCAAAGTGGCAAAGTGTCCTGTGGTCAGACGAGTCCAAATTTGACATTCTTGTTGGAAATCATGGGAGTTCTGTCCTCCGGGCTAAAGAGGAGAAAGACCACCCCTCCTGTTATCAGCGTTCAGTTCAAAAGCCAGCCTCTCTGATGGTATGGGGATGCATTAGTGCATATGGTGTGGGACACTTGCATGTTTTAAAAAACACCATGAGTGCTGAAAGGTATATAAAGGTTTTAGAGCAACATATGCTCCCCTCCAGATGACATCTATTCCAGGGAAGGCCTTGTGTATTTCAGCAGGACAATGCAAAACCACATACTGCAGCTATTACAACAGCATGGCTTCGTAGTAGAAGAGTCCGTGTGCTGAACTGGACTGCCTGCAGTCCTGATCTTTCACCGATTGAGAACATTAATTAAACAAAAAGTCCGTCAAAGGAAACCCAAACCTCTCCAGCAGCTAGAAGCCTGTTTTAAACAAGAGTGGGATCAAATTCCAATGGCTAAACTCAAAAACTTGTCTCCTCAATGCCCAGACGCCTCCACTCTGTGTTAAAAAGAAGAGGAGATGCTACACCATGGTAAACAGGCCCCTGTCCCAACTTTTTTGAGACCTGTAGCAGCCATCAAATTTGAAATGAGCTCATTTTGTGGAAAAAATTGGAAAATTTCTCAGTTTCAACATTTGCCATATTATCTCTGTTCTATTGTGAATAAAATACTGGCTGCTGTGATTTGAAAGTCATTACGTTTTGATTTTATTCACAATTTACACTTTGTCCCAGCTTTTTCGGAATTGGGTTTGTACTTTTAAACAATCACGTCACCTATATGCAAGCGATGTCTCAACTACAGAGAACAAAGGCGTACACTTAAAAATGACAATTTAATGTCCTTAGCCAATCAATGCAACAACGTGCAATACGAAATACATAAATACGAAAGTCAGCACCATGGGGGGGTCTACGACTAACATCAAATGTACGACAGTACTGATAGATAAATGTAACTACATGCTGGCTTATTAAATACTGCTGACGTTCACCATCACACACTTGGTAAAATAATGCTGGATATACAGTCATTTAAAGTTTTGAATTACTCTTACATTTAGGTCGCCAAAATGAAGCCCGATAGCTGAAAAGTTGAAATTACCCATTTCAACTCTCAGGGCAATGATTAAGATGTTTATGGCATATGGCAAGGTTAAAAGAATCTCCCTGGGACGGGACGTGAGCCTATTTAGAACTGCACTGTGAGGGAGCTGGAGGAACAGACTTTTGTGCAGATTGCCTGAAAAAAGCCTGTTGCCATCAAAAAACAAACTTATGCTCAAAGAGTTTGGCTAACAGTACTGGAACTTCCAATGGCTCTGTGCTCTATGGCCAGATGACACCAAAATAGAGCTCTTTAGCATAAACAATCAGAGGTTTTGCCATAAAAATTAGCATTCCTTAAAGAGCCCCATCCCCTTTACGAAGTATGGTGGCGGGTATTTGATTTTGTGGGGCCTTTTTCCTTCTACAGGCCCAGGTCAACTGCTTCGAATTCATGGTGTCATGGATTCCATCAAACACCAGAAGGTAAAGTCTGTCCTGAGCTATGTGGCTTACCAGGCCAGTGCTTAACTTTGGTTTCTATTGCATGAAGTGACTAGGAGTAGTAATGCTACTCCCCCTGGATGTGAGTGATGCTTGTCCATTGCACGTTACCTCCCCAACATTTAGTCAGGTTTCCCCAGCAATTTGCTGGTTCCCAATTGTACACCTGAGTGGAGTAGAAAGTAAAGTGTTTTCACCCAAGACCGTGCCGCGAAATGACTCGAACTCAGGACCTTTAAATCCCAAGTCTTGCATGCGTAACCACTGCGCCACCACATCTCTCTACTCAAACAGCAGCAGACATTACTCAAAAACCTGACTGCCTTGGCATAAAACTTGAACAGAGCCATTGTAGGGATTTCCAACAGGACTATGATCCAGTTCACTCCGTGGTGGGAGATAATTAGGGCACCACCTATTTGGTCCAATTCGAACTCAGCATTTTCCTTTGCAGACTGCTTTGCAAACAGCCAATTAGCATGCAAACTAACAGGAATCGCCTGAATTGATGCTTTTGTAATTGTGGTTTAGAGACCTGGAAGTTAAAGCTACTCTTCAGGGTTGCTTCCGATTTTCTCCCACCGTATTTGGAGGACTTTCAGCTTCTAAAATTCTTCGGTATGCGGTTCAAACCCCTTAAGACCTGACACGATGTCTATGTGCTTCTCCCTTTAACCCATTTAAACCGGGACAGCATGTGCGCATTTTAAGAACATGTCGCTGCCGACACAGGTATGCGCGTAATTTTGAAAGTACCGTAATTACTGTAAGTTTTAGCGCAATAGAAAAAATTTCCAACTGTTCCTGAAAGCTGAGAAGCTGTGCTTCAGCCCAAATACAGGTTACTATGGTAAACATGGCAGCATGATTCTCTGCTGGGATTTTTGCATTAGGCCTTAAAGGGTTAAGACCTGATACAACATGCGAGTGCTTCATTGTCGAGAAACGTGACAGAAGATGTGCAACATGATTCACGATAATACAAGTGGGAGAGGCGAAATGCTTTATGGCTTTGCCTTTAAATTTTTTTTTTTTAGCCTCTGTGAGGACTAAAAAAAAAAGCTTCCAGTGTGCTGCACTTCTGACTGCAGTAATGGCTGACAACCTGATTAATGGGAGCAACACTGACAATTTATGACATAGTTACTTTTTTTTTTTTAAAACTGTTTCTTGTAGACATATCACTGTAAAATGTTTTTTTCTTCTTTTTTTATTTCATTGGGTTTTTAAAATATGCTCATGAATATGTGAGTGAAGGCCATTATTCACGATAAAAGCCAACAGTTTAAGCTCTCAAATGATTTTGATTTCAAGTTTCTAAGGGCAACAGAGGCGGAAAAAGAAATCTTTTCGTGAACAATGACAATTCTGTCAGGTTTTTCAGAAAACCGACAGGCGTGGTCATTTTCAAACAATACCTTAAGTTTTAGAAAGCTTTTTTAGAGCGCACCCTAGGTCTTCACGGGTTGAAGAATGTTTGTGGCCAGAAGACCTCACACTGATCACATTTTTAGGTCCATTAACCTGTATGAATTCTCTTGTGGTCAGATAAATAACTTCTACGACTGAAACTTTTCTCACACTGCCCACATTGAAAGGGCTTTTCACCAGTATGAATTCTATAGTGGTCATCTAAATAATGTTTCTTCGCAAAACACTTCTCACACTGATCACATTTGTAGGGCTTTTCACCTGAATGAATTCTCAGATGGTAATTCAAATACCTTTTCGAACTGAAACACTTTTCACAATGATCACATTTGTAGGGCTTTTCACCAGTATGTGTTCTCTGGTGGTCATCTAAACGGGGTTTCTGAGCAAAAGTCTTCTCACACTGATCACATTTATAGGGCTTTTCACCCGTATGTATTCGCTGGTGCTTATTTAAAGCACATTTTCGACCAAAACACTTCCCACAATGCCCACATTTATAAGGCTTTTCACCTGTATGAATTCTTTGGTGGTCAATTAAATACCACTTACATTTGTAACTCCTCCCACATTGATGACATTTGTGGGGTTTTTCATCGGTATGAATTTGTAGATGGCGATTTAAAGTAGCTTTGGATCTGAATCTAATCTCGCAATGATCACATTTGTAGGGCTTTTCACCTGAATGAATTATCTTGTGGAATTTTAAATTACGTTTCTGAGCAAAACTCTTTTCACACTGATCACACTTGTAGGGCTTTTCACCAGAATGAAGTTGCAAATGGGACTGTAAATTACCTTTAAATCTGAAACTCTTCCCACACTGATCACACATGTGGGTTTTTCACCTGTATGAATTTGCAAATGCCGAGTTAAATTAGTTTTCAATCTGAAACTCGTCTCGCACCGATCACATTTGTAGGGCTTTTCGCCTGTATGAATTTTCTGGTGGGATTTAAAATAGACTTTGTCAGAAAAACTCTTGTCACATTGATAGCATTTGTATGGCCTTTCATCAGAATGAATTCTAAGGTGGTTATTTAAATGAGATTTAATAACAAAACACTTCCCACACTGATCACATTTATAGGGCCTATCCCCTCCTGCATGAATTCTCTGATGGCAATTTAAATATTTTGTACAGCTGAACCTCCTTTCACACTGACCACATTTGTAGGGCTTTTCGCCTGCAGGGATATGAACTCTCTGGTGGTCATTAAAAGATCTTTTACAATGGAAACCTTTCTCACACTGCCCACATCTGTAGGGCTTTTCACCTGTATGAATTCTCTGGTGGCTACTCAATAAACTTTTACAATGAAAGCTTTTCTCACACTGAGGACATTTGTTGGGCTTTCCCCGTCCTGCATGTATTCTCTGGTGTGACTTTAAGAGAGATTTTTTCAAAAAGCACTTTCCACACTGAGGGCACTGGAGGGGCTTTTCCCTCATACGGATTCCCACATCATGGATTAAATCTGACCGATTTTTCCCTGATTTTTTCTGGTCTCCTGCACAGTGATACAGTTCAGTCCCTCCTTTTTCATTAACTCCACCTCCATTCAGCTCAATATTCAAGTGATCACTCACCAAAACTTCATTGGATTCCAGCTTAACATCATCAGTTTTAATGCAAACACATTTTATGTCTGGCAAGAAACTGATGTGTTCAGTCTTAATATATTCTCCCTCATCAGTTTCAGTTTTGACTTGGTTAGGACACAGATGGGTTACACAGGCCATATTTGTAAAATCTCGGCTCAGATCAGTTTCTGTTTTTATCACTGATGCTCCAGTATAATGTAAATCACTGACCCTGCTGTTTGCAGTAACACACTCTGGCTCCAGTGTGTTGAGTCCTGGTGCAGTACATTTTATCTCTGACTCTGCCATGTGTACAGACTCCAGTCCATGTAGTTCCTCTTCTTTCTCTCTGATCCTGTGCTGCTCGGGGAGCTCTGGTAGGGTCGTCTCAGTGTCCTGTCTCAGACAGACTCCTGCCTGTATCATTCTGCTGATCAAATGTGTTCAGAAGTGCAGCTCCTGTAGGGAAACAGTGGAAGGGATTTTCGCCTTTAACTGGTAAAACTGCACAGGAAACTTTCTCTGTGGATTTCGGACCCTGGAATTCACACAACCGCACATCAAAACAGGCCATCCAGCCCAATTAAGCTTGCCATTTTTTTTAGATTTTTCCACTTTCTCTGAATCTTTTGATGATGTTATGCACTGTCAATGATGAGACCTTCAAAGCCTTTGCAATTTGACGTTAAGGAACATTGTTTTTAAAGTATTCCACAATTTTTTTACGCAAGCCCTCACAGGTTGGAGAGCATCTGGCCATCTTTACCTCTGAGAGACTCAGCCTCTCTAAGACATCCCTTTTATAGCTAATCATGTTACATACCTGATGCCAGTTAACTTAATTACTTGCTAAATGTTCTTTCAGCTGATTCTCCAATATATTCATTGCTTTTTCAGGCCTCTTTTGGCTGTGTCCCAACTTTTTTGAGACCTGCTGCAGCCAGAAAATTTGAAATAAGCTAATTTTGAGGATAAAAATGTAAAATGTCTCAGTTTCAACATTTGAAATGTTATCTATGTTCTATTGTGAATCACATATTGGCTCATGTGATCTGAAAGTCATTGCATTTTGATTTTATTCACAATTTAAACTTCGTCCCAACTAAGAGAATCCAAATGCACTTACACAGGCACAGTGATCACCTGCCTCCTGCCCATCATGTTTGTTTGTTTTCGTGATTGGCCGGATGGATGGTCATTGCGGAATTGCGAGACAGCATTTCCTCCTTTATTTTCAAAAAGGATGGTTCAGTGTACCTTATGCTAAAGGTGATAAAGTAGGAAGCGCTGTAGCACCTTTCCTTTAAATTTAAGGCAGTGGCTATTCTTACGGCAGCCGTAAAGATACTCCGTTTGGCTATTCTTACGTCCTTCTGTTTGCACATGCACAGAGCACTGAATTCAGGACTTGGTGCAAAAAAATAACCTAATATAATATAAAATATAAGCCTTAATTCGCTTGCTTAGCTTGCTAGTTCGCTAGCCAACAGTTTGGTGCACAGAATTCAATAGAAAATAAATGAATAAAAATTATCCATTATTTCGCCATCTCACTTAGCCAGAGTTGAACCACGAGTATTTAGGTTATACTAAATATAACTGTCAGCTGGCTAGGCTAGCGAACTAGCTAGCTAAGCAAGCGAACTAACGTTAGCGAGCTAGCTAGCGAGCAGTTATATTTTGTATAATATAAATGATCGTGGTTCAACTCTAGCTAATTGAGCTAGCGAAATAACGGGTAATTTGTATTCATGTATTTTCTATTGACATCCGTGCACCAAACTGTTGACTAGCTAGGCTAGCGAACTTGGTAGCTAAGCAAGCGAACGAACATTAGCAAGGTAGCTGGCTAGCTAGCCAGAAAGCTGAGCAAGCAACCAATCAGAGGCGCCAAATCAGGTCTAATGGATATAACGGGTAGAAGAAAAAAATTCGCAGGCGGCTTGATCAAAAAAAAAAAAAAAAAAAGTCCAGAATTCGGTGCTCTGCGCGTGTGCAAACGGAAGGACGTAAGAATAGTCTAACGGAGTATCCTTACGGCTGCCGTAAGAATAGCCATTGCCTAAATTTAAATCCGAACACACTTATCAAGGCTGCCAAGTACATACTTCCGGATCGTTTTCTAGGAGTAAGGAACTTTCCAAAGAAAAAAGACTATTCGGACGCAGCCCTAGATGAAATCAGTTACTTGATGTTAACTATAGGCCTATTACAATGACAGGAAGCGAAGAAAAGCTCATAGGAATGCACTAATTTATATGCATTTAGGGCATTTAATTCCATTGCTTTCAATACCTGAGTAATGAAAAGCGTGAGAAATCCGGAGTCATAATTGATTTCCACGTTACTGGTGATGAAATCCACCGTAACGCATGTGCAACTGATAAACCTCCATGCACAAGGACTTCAATTCCGCCTGAGAATCTCCAACAAACGCGCAGATTGAATAATTGCAGACAGCAGCACGGGAATGTAAATTTGCCACTCAAACATACAGTACGTTGACCGGTTCCGCAAACGGAATTTGTCTGAAGCGTCTGGTATCGATACTCCATTCGGTGGCGGAAAGTTATCTGTTCACGAATTCGCGTAAATTACTCACGCACTTTGTGGATCAATTAGTTTTCTTCTGTTATTAGGAATAAAGCCTTGCACAGTCATTTTTCAGTGGCACGTCCTTTGACCGGTTCTGAAAATAATTTGCAGTTTCGCAAACAGCGCCCTTTGTCAGGCCAAACTTAGGATATTCTATGTTTATTGGCATAATTGCGTGCCCCTGACCACAAAGGAACAGACACATGTATTTTCCACCAATTTTAGCCAGCATTACTCTGCAGGGTACATCATAATAATTGGTCAAATTTATGGATAATTGTTCCGTGTGTCGACATTGTGTCTGCTGGAATCCACGTGTGCTGGCCTCAGTTCAAGACGATTTGTACATCCATCGATATTCAACTGCTATCAGCGACTATGGATGATTCTTTCTACTCTTTCCAATTCAAGTAGTACATACCAAGTATAGGCAACATAAAAATTATCAGGATGAGACTAAAAGTTCAGATTAACACAGGACATGAGTAATGATCAACCCGTTGAGCCACAGAAAAACAGTTATGGCGGGGGAAAATATGTTTTATTTCACACTGACTACATTAAATTTTAATAAAATTCTTTAAGAAAAATAAACAAGTCTCATAAATTACAAGTTTGAAAACCTACAAAATGGCGTTTGCGGAACTAGTCAAATGACAAGAAGTCACTCTAATGAGTGTTGATGAAAAAGTATCAAGGGTACGAAATTGGGATTTATATGGTCAAATATTCGATAATTTCCGATCATAATGACACTAATAACGTGATGAATCCCAGGAATACACGTGTTTAACGGCCACACACTGCAGTTTGCCTTATCACAAGCGTTGATTTGGTACTGCTGCAACGGCAAGCAACAGTTATCGGGCATTTATTTCTCTATCAAGCCGAATATCTCGAAACGATAGTTAAGAGTTAAATCCACAATAATTTACCGTTCCATTGGTGTCAAACTCAAGGCTGACAGCGAAGTCGTTTTCCCGCAAATAAAGTTTGATTTCTGCAAATTGCGGAATCGGTCAAATTGCGGAACCGGTCAACCCACCACTGTAGGCCGAATGCGTGAAATTTGGCAACCCTGATTATGCATTACAGCTTATGTATCAAGGTAGCGATTCATTTATTTGGTAAGTGTCGCCTGTGTTCCCCTGCCCGCATACCCACAGTTGCCTTTATGTGACCAGGGATGCGTTTCCCGAAATCACAGATGTTAACTTACATAGTTGGACTCATTGACTGTGAATAAACGACCTATTTAAGTTGCTAACTAAACGCTTTTGGGAAACGCACTCCAGATTAGCTAGTTGCCCAACTAGGCCATTATTTGCTATCCAGGATGCCAAGAGGGTGAATAAATGGTGGGAAAGCCCCTTTCTGCTCCGAACGGCAACAAAGGTTTTTACCTTGGGAGCAAATTATATTGCTTTTCCCTTTATTAAAGCTTCTAAACACGAGTTAACATCAGGAAACCCCTTGAAAACAATGTAACCTTTCATCCAAGCTCCAGAGAGCTCTCAATCTCCTTGAGAAGAAAACAGGAAGTGCATGTCAGTCGTAAACTGGCTATGGAGTAGGATAAGGGACAAACTTAACGCTGCGGTCTATTTACCTTGGAAGTTGGGAGTCATGCTGCGTTCCAAATTTGTAATGGGAAGTCGGGATTTCCGTGCTTCAAGTCAGTGTGCGTTCGATTATACAACCCTTGTCATTAGGGTTGAGCTATTGAACGGCGCTAAATAGACGGCAGCGTTAGGTTTGTCCTTTATCCTGCTCCATAGCCAATCCTAGGGTGCGTTCGAGCGCGTCGCCCAGTAAGGGGGAAGCTAGATCCGGAGTAGTTTAAGTACGCTGTCAAAAGCAAATAAATTTCGACTTCGAAGCTATTTAATTTGATCTTATCAGTTCATTGACAAGATTGGTCGGTCCTTCTGGATCTCTGGTCTCCACAAAACCGGCAAAATCAGACTTCTTTTCAGAAAAGAACTTTACCTAAACCGAGCCACCCGCCATTATTGATCATGGCTGCGTGGAATTCTGGGATAGCCTTATTATCACAGCGGTTCGAGCGCATCTGCAAGTCAACCGGCTGCGCGAGTCGCGCAACTTTGGCAAGATTCTCGCGTAATTTTTCGGGAATCTCGCGCAGCCGGCTTACTTGCAGACGCGTTCGAACGCACCCCTAATGTTTACTCGCGTTTAAAAGCTTTAAAGGTGCACTATGCAAGTTTGTTTACTTTCACTTCTGTTGACATTCAAACTCAAACGAAACAGAGGTAGCCCGCACCTCCTTCCCTTTCGGGATGCTATAGCATGAAGGAAAGCACAGACATGTCCCATACAAGGCTGCTTGTATGGGGTAAGAAGAATGGGAAGGGTCATTCATCTTCCTTAGACTTGCGTGCTTTTCCAACAACGAGGGAAGCTTTCATTGAAAATGTGAAGAGGGCCCATTTTCAGACAGTTCTATGGCGAAATCCTGGTTCTGACCCTCCACCACTCAACCCATAAGACTTTGGATGGAAAAAGGACACAATAAACAAATCACTCTGCCCAACTGCTATTCCAGAGAACTCTAAACCTACTCCGAATTTCATTTTGGAAATGATCAGGTGCAGCTGCAAAAGCCAGTCCCCTTGTAGCGCCAAACGATGCAGTTATAGGGATTAAGGCTTACCTTGCACAATGTTTTGTGCTTGCTTCAGCGTAGGATGCTCCAGGATCACAGTAACATGAACTAGCCATTGCTGTGTCATTAAACTCTGAATGTCATTTCTCTCTCCACAATCTGCCAGTTTTGTCAGTATGCTTTAGTTCGCTTGCTCACTTCCAAGGTTTTTAAAATGAGACACTGTAGGCCTAGTGAACACATAATATATATGTTTGCTAGATTTCTGGGCTTTGACAAATAGGTAGAAAGTTCATATCACTGCCTTCTACATTTTGCTTTATTCTTTCCTCTATACTTCGGGTATTCGAAGTCATGCTGACAGAAATATGATAATTTGCTATGTAACAATGCCAAGAAAAGGGTTAATTCTATTCTATTGGGATTCATATGTCATCTAGCATTAAGCATTGTATAAATAAATATTAAGTTTCACAAATTTGATTTGTGAATTTGATTTAAACTTAAATTTTTGACCAAAAATTTGATTTAAGTTTCACAAATTTGTTTCACAAATTTGAGGTGGAAAGAATATGAACACAGGGGAGAATGTTGTATGCAGAGGCTGTTAAGAGGGTGCAGGTGGAAAAAGAAAAGGTGGGGAAAGAGCAGGCTAGGGTTCAGGAAATTGGAAAACCAGATGAGAATTTCATTAGAATGGATAGAAAACACTTTTTGGCTTTTATTGCAATGGTGGTGATTTGTTCTAGAGACCTTGAAAGCAGAACAGAGAGAATCAAAATGGTGGTTGACGCAATGCAGGAATTTTTAGGAAAAATGGATGTTCAAAGGGAAGAAATTAAAAGGACTTTGGAAAGAGGGTTTGGCGGGGGTCAGGTGACAGAAAAGTAAAGTTTAGGAAAGGGGATTTCAGAATGGGGGTAGGATAGGTATTTGGTGGTTTTATTTTTCTCAATAAGATGAAGCTAATTTTACATCTGCGGAGGGCAGTAATACGCCTAGTAGCATCCTTTCCTCAGAAACTCAAAAGGAGAAGAAGAAAGTAAGTAAGTAAGTCAAATTTATATATATAGCACTTTTCACAGAGAAAAACTCACAAAGTGCTTCACAAAATGACAGTAAAAACAAAGGAAACTCACAAATTATAAAAACACAGCAGACAAATAAAACAGTAAAAACACAAAACAAAGTTATCAAAAGACAGTGACAGTCAGAAACATGGTTAGTTTATGACCTTTCAGGAAAAGCTTGCCTGAACAAGTAAGTTTTTAGATCCCTTTTAAACATGTCTACAGTAACGGAGACTCTCAGGTCCTGTGGAAGAGTATTCCACAGCCTGGGTGCAACACACTGAAAGGCTCTGTCACCCTTGGTTTTTAGCCTGGTACGAGGCACAACCAATAAGAAGACGACGACCCCTTGCGTTCCAAATCTTAGGGGCTGCGTTCCAGCGCATCTGCAAGGTCTGCGGCTGCGTCGCACTGTAACAGGACACGTTTCCTGGGGCGGTTCGCATCTACTCGAACAGCTTGCTAAATTTGCTCACTGAATCAATACATGAGACTTCACACCAGAAAAGAATGGCGACTTACTTGGCAACGCTGGAAATAATCGAGGAGATGGATGCTCTGGACATTCCTCTCCTTATTTATGGACTTATAGATGAAAATTTTGACCGGAGATGAAGGTATGTAAAATATGACTTGACACTGTGTGCATATTTGTCACAAATACCGGCAATTTCCTTTTCTTTCTTATTTTCTGAATGTCAGAAAAGTTGCGTGTTTGCAAAAAAAATGAAATGTACTTGTATTGCATTTTTCAAATGAAGGCAATATTTGGTTAGATCGGAAGCTGCTGGTGGGTTGGGAGTCTCACTATTTTTGTATATATTAGGTAAATTCCGTGCTCTGTGTCTGTTTGATGCTTATGCATTGGCGCCACCTACAGGTTGCATCCTGAACGTACGGTTGTGTCGTGTAATGGTTAGTAAACACGTAAATTACATTATTATAAGTAAGACGTACAGTCCAAGTTTGTCATGAAATGCTTTCTTTACCCTGGGATATTCCCAAGTTAGCTTGGATTCTTGGTTTCCAACTTGCAAGCAAAGAATACATTAAAGCAAGAGTAATAGATAATGTGAATATAATGCGTTCGTCGGGGCAGTACAGTCTCAGCCCCTATTGGCGACAATGCACACAAGTTGCTCGATTACAAACATCTGTTTGGAAACTCATGTGCCAAACGCATGTACATGCTGTTCATACTTTATGTTGGCATCATTAAGTACTTACACTCTTTTGGGGCCTCCGTGATCATTTGCCCCGCATTTGTGAAAAGGTCCCCTGCGAATGAAGGGTCTGCAAAAAGAAGTTTCTCATTGCAGTTAATAATGGCGCACAAGTAACAATAATTCCTCAGCATTGATCTCAAATGTAGAAATATGACAACAGTTTGTGAGTACCACTACGCTGTAGATGGTATCAAAACTCAAGTGTTTTGTAGATTGTACTTACCTGATTGGAGTCTTTGAAATGTGTCCTCTGACACAAGCATTTCAACAGAATTGATACCATTGCTCAACTTGATTTTTCTTTGTGCTGCCATTTTGACAATATAATCACTTTTTTGATGTTTATATACCTTTCTCCTGCCCTCCAGGTGTTACCAAAGGCCCAATAAGTACCCTTAAGTAATGTATTACCCTGTGCTCTGTTTTTCAGGTTCCATCTGCTGATTCCCAACGACATACTGGAGGACTGATTGAAAGGTTTATTAGAACATGGCCTTCAAAGTTAACTGCAATGAAGGGAGACTCTCTTACCGATTTAGCTTTACCCTTGCTTCCCATTTTACATGGAGCTGTTATATTAAGTGAGTTACATACAGAGACCTGAAACTGAAAATTTAGCCTAATTCTTCATTACATGTACCTCTTGCCCAATAGCATGAGCCCGTTTGCCTGCTTTCCACCACTGCAGGCACTTAAGCTTGAAAATGTGCCAGGGTATGATGATAAACCAACACTTCAGTGTCCTTCAGTTTCCATAGGCTCTTTGCTGCTCTGTATTTTCCTTTTTTACACTCAAGCCATTGGTATTCTTTTGCCCCACATGATAAATTAAGTATACTCTGTACCTTTACAATAAAATGTACTGGGCTCCCACTTTTAAAAAACCAGAGGAAAGTACATCTGCATAGTTCACAATTGTTAAGGGAATTAAATGTGTATAAATGTTAGTTTTGTAAATGGCATGGTGTTGGATATTATATGCAAAATGTTGTCAATCATTTTGCATATAATTTCTTGCCCTGGGTAATGGCTTATGGGGACCCTAATAAACTAAACCAAACTGAACTCCAGTTTTGCATTCACTCAAGTCTTTTCACCATGGTCTACAAGGGAGTTTTTCATTACCAGGGCCTCCTGTGACCTCCTAAGTTACTACTTTAATCATGAAGTTGATGTGTGTGACTGAAACCTCCAATATATGTAACTGTTTGGCATGGGGCAATCTGAAGATGATCATTTACTCAAGAAAGATATTGGGTATTTTGCATCCAAATTACAGAACTTAAATGGCCCTCCTATGGAGACAATGATGTAGAACTAATGCATATTGCAGATGGGAGGGGAACATGACTGCGCGCCTTGTGTATTTCAACTAGCAGAAATAATCAATGACCACCTTTTAATCCTCTTACATCTGTGTTGTTGTAGAATGCAGAATATTGTGAGATTACTCAGTATCCCTCCAATAAACATTTGTGTCCCGTCTACCCTGCACTATGGCCCCTCTCAGTTAAATGGACAGACATTTATGAGAGTAGATGAATATCACAAAAGCCAATGACTTCACATTAGGATCTGCCTCTCCCTAAAATCAAGGTTTAAAGAATAAAGGGCTGAACATAGCAAGTGCAGTGAGTAGGCAAAAAAAAAAAAACAAAAATGGAATTTGAATAAGATGCAGACTGATGCATCATTGTTTCAGCCAAGCAACATAATGTCAGCATGGATGAACCAACCACTAAAAGTGTTTTTTATCTTTTAAAGACTTGACAGTTACACTGGGTAGTTACGGAAGGCAGAGAATTATTTGACAACTGAATATTTGAAGACAGGATGCGAGTAGGAAATCATACGCCGACAACTTTGTGAGACAATGCTGAAAATGACATGCTGCCCAGCTTCTTGAGTTTTATTCCAGTGGACACATCACCATAATGACATTGACTTTCATAGACAATGAAATTGTCTACATAAACAAGCATTGACAGGAGAAGCATTCTGTCTGATTAGTCTTTATTATACATCACCATTGAGGTTATTCTAGAATAAACTTGGAAGATGAACCAAGTGATGTAGAGAAAAGCTGTATGTAACACATGGGAATATTTGCCAGGGGTAGATATGAATTGAATAATAATGCACACAACTGAAGAAAATAAACCATAAAAACAAGGACCTGGATGTTCAGTCATGCATACTTTAGTCAATTCTTTAATAGGTTTAATTTACTTATATCAAGCGTCAATCTCATTGAAGTAGCACATCAAAGTGGGGTTGTTACATTTCCAAGCGTATGTGTAGCCATGCGATATTGGCAACAAATACAAGTCAGATCAAACAACATCTGAAGTTCTTATTCAAGATTTCAATCAATTACATTGTAACAATTGAAATATTGATTTAACAACATAAATCTCCTTCATTCTCAATGTATTTTCCTACACAAAGTAAAATACACGATAGTGCAGGCAAACAGGTATACTTTAGTTCTTTATTTCAGTAATTGAGGCCACCTGGCCCAGATTACGAAGTTTATCAACATTTCTTTTTTTTTTTTGTATGTGGAGCATACAATTAAAGTAAATCACAGTTACAGAGAAGGCAGGTTTTTCTTTAAATGTACAACCACATTTCTCAGTACTTTTACACTATTGGAGTTCATAAGTTGCACAGATTTACTGGTACTGGGAGGTTTGTGAAAATAACTAGGAATTTATCGATTTCTACTATCACTGTAAAATGGACATTCTAAAAGAAAATGATATTCGTTTTCAACAGACATATTATCACACTTGGCACAAAGCAAATTTGTAACATCAGAATCACTTCTATAACGCATCTTCTGTACATTCAGACTGTGGCACAAACAGGTATAAGGACAAACAAAAATCTATGAATTAAGTACTGCACTACATTTGTTCTTCCATCAGGTAGCGCTATCAGCAGCTATCACCTGTTACAAAAGCGAATCCTCACTTGCCCTGCGCCATTCTCTTTGTTCACTTGCAACCTCTGCAACCAGAGTGCAGCACCTCTCCAGGGTCTGCAGAGATGCGCAGATTTTTGGTCGCGCCTTTGTTACATATTTCCTGTCAAAGGTCACGCAGCCGGGGTGCTCGAACGATTTTCTGCAAGATCTTGCAGCCATTGCGGGGTTTGGAGGGCTCATCGCATAACTTCGGCAAGATTGTCGCGTAATTTTTTGGGAATCTCGCGCAGCCAGTTTACTTGCAGATGCTCTTGAATGCACCCAGGGTTCCGATTGCCCTGTAGTTCCCTGTGAAGTGGACTGGTCAGGGTGGTCAGATATTTTAAATAAGATTCCAACCGAAGGGAGCAAAGAATGTTCAGTTCAGAGGGAACTGCAAACTGTGTTGGGAAGAACTGAACAACGGTTCATCACTTCGGTGGAAGTTGACAACCAAAGTCAACCAATCAATCATTGCGCCTCGCTGGACCGCGAAAATCATTATGTGACTTACAGGGTGTGGGCATTTGAAAGAGCTCCCCTTCGTTGTTATTGGTGTCAAAGTTATGGTCATGTTGCGGCAGTGTGCAAAAATGGGAAGTATCAGTGTAGAAGATGTGGTAAAGAGGGATGCTCAGGAGAGTGTTGTGATTGCGGAGGAAACCATGAAGCGGGGGAAAAAACAATGTGAACGCAGACAATTAGAAATTGAAGTTGAGTGGACTAGGGTACAGAGTAAAATGTCGTATGCGGAGGCTACGAAGATAGTGAGGCTAGAGAAGAGACCAGTGAGGAAAGAAATGGGCACCATTGAAATGAAAAGGAAAGAACAACAAAGTCCTGATAAGCAGTTATTGTGTGTCGACAAGCGAAAGTTTTTAGCTGTCATTGCGATGGTGATAAATAGCGCAAGTGAGATTGACACAAAAACAGAGAATTAGGATGGTTATACACGCAGCTCGGGAGATTTTAGAGATAACTGATGTTAAAGGGGAGGAAATTCAAAGGATTTTGGAGAAGGGGTTTAGTGGAAGTTCATCATCGAAATTTAAATTGTTTAGTGGTAATATTGTTATCGAGGATTGCGGAGTAGGGTGAAGGATATAGGTATCGTTATTTACAACCCCAATTCTGAAATAGTTGGGACGAAGTGTAAATTGTGAATAAAATCAAAAGGCAATGATTCTCTGATCACATCAGCCAATATGTTATTTACAATAGAATATAGATAACATTTCAAATGTTGAAACTGAGACATTATAAATTTTTATCCACAAAATGAGCTTATATTAAATTTTCTTTCTGCGACAGGTCTCAAAAAAGTTGAGACACAGGCAAAAAGGGGATGAAAAAGCCATTAATATATAAGAAAGAACATTTAGCAAGTAATTAGGTTAACTGGTATCAGGTGTGTAACATGATTGGCTATAAAAGGGATGTCTTAGAGAGGCTGAGTCTCTCAGAAGTAAAGATGGCCAGAGGCTCTCCAACCTGTGTAGGCTCGCGTAAGAAAAATTGTGAAATACTTTAAAAACAATGTTCCTCAACATCAAATTGCAAAGTCTTTGAAGGTCTCATCATCGACAGTGCATAACATCATCAAAAGATTCAGAGAAACTGGAAAAATCTCTGTGCGTAAGGGACAAGGCCGAAGACCTTTACTGGATGCTCGTGATCTTCGAGCCCTCAGACCCCACTGCATCACTCACCGGCATGATTCTGTCATTGACATTACTAAATGGGCCCAGGAATACTTCAAGAAACCACTGCCTGTAAACACAGTCCGCCGTGCCATCCACCGATGCCACCTAAAACTCTATCATGCAAAAAGGAAGCTATTGTTGAGCATGATCCAGAAGCACCACCGTATTCTGTGGGCCAAGGCTCATTTAAAATGGACTGTAGCAAAGTGGCAAAGTATCCTGTGGTCAGACGAGTCCAAATTTGACATTCTTGTTGGAAATCATGGGCGTCGCGTCCTCCGGGCTAAAGAGGAGAAAGTCCACCCCTCCTGTTATCAGCGTTCAGTTCAAAAGCCAGCATCTCTGATGGTATGGGGATGCATTAGTGCATATGGTGTGGGGACCCTTGCATGTTTTAAAAAGCACCATGAATGCTGAAAGGTATATAAAGACGACATCTGTTCCAGGGATGGCCTTGTGTATTTCAGCAGGACAATGCAAAACCACATACTGCAGCTATTACAACAGCATGGCTTCGTAGTAGAACAGTCCGTGTGGTGAACTGGCCTGCCTGCAGTCCTGATCTTTAACCGACTGAGAACATTTGGCGCATAATTAAATGAAAAGTCCGTCAAAGGAGACCCAAAACTCTCCAGCAGCTGGAAGCCTGTATTAAACAAGAGTGGGATCAAATTCCAATGGCTAAACTCAAGAAACTTGTCTCCTCAATGCCCAGACACCTCCACTCTGTGTTAAAAAGAAGAGGGGATGCTACACCGTGGTAAACAGGGCCCTGTCCCAACTTTTTTGAGACCTGTAGCAGCCAGCAAATTTGAAATGAACTCATTTTGTGAATAAAATTGTAAAATTTCTCAGTTTCAACATTTGCTATGTTATCTCTGTTCCATTGTGAATACAATACTGGCTGGTGTGATTTGAAAGTCATTGCGTTTTGATTTTATCCATAATTTACACTCCCAGCTATTTCGGAATTGGGGTTGTATTTGCATTGTTCATATTTATTCACTCCCGGATTGAAGATATACATAAGAAAAAAATCAGTCATAGGTCCAACAACACAGCAGAAAAAGTGGTTCCCTGATGTCAGCCAAGGCATTGTGAAGGAAATATTTTGTAACAAAATTTGGTAGCCAACTTCATGAAATGCTCATGACATATCTGTTGATAGTTCGAAAGAAAGTGAAATGAAATATTGCAGAGAAATACCCATAATAACGGTTTCAATTGTCTGCACTAAATTATCGGGACTCGTCTATTCAGAAATGCTATTTGAAATGACTGTCGTGGGCGTAACCAGTCCCGTCCTCCCATGTTACATCTATCCCTGTGGGTTAATTTGCATAATGTATGCAAATAGCGTAAAGATGACCTCCGCAAAATAAGGTACTGACTTCCTGCATCAAAATTTCACAAGGCGTCAGACAATCATTTGTACGATACTTTTAAAAATAATGAAAATTTACCGTGTCCTAATATTGTGTTACGACCCTAAAAGCATAAACAATCTGTGCGCTATCACAATAGACTGTATAAAAAGATGGATGCAGCACCCGGGTCTGAAAAGTGAGGTCAATGCGGAAATTGAATTTCATTTAATGGCCAGCAGATGGCGACGTCAGTAGTTGCAGAATTGGAAAAGGTGTATTTGAATTTTCATCACCATTGTACCACATTTGTACAGTTTAGTGTGGAATGAGCCATATCTGAGCATTGCGCCAAGTCCGTGACTCTGTCTCTCACTTGAGTTTGAACGAACGTTAACGGATTTTAAATCCACAGAAAACCGAGTAGTGAATTAACGTTAGCTCGTTTGCAAACAAACTAATATATATTTACTGACCAACCCCTCTTCTGCAGCGCACTCCATCTCCATGTTGTCTAAGTGTAGGTAAGAGTGGAGGGGGGAGGGCTTGTGGTTACACAGCGAGGGAGGCCGAGCAGAAAGGTTGTGTGTGTGAGACAGGGACACGGAGAGGGAGAGGAGAAATAGGTGCGAACTTGCGGCCCATGTATTGTCATTTTAATGCAAAATGAACTATATCGATAAAAGCGATATTGTCCCGTGTTATATCTGGTTTAGAAATAAATCAATATATATTAAAATACCGATATATCGCTCAGCCCTAATTACAGGCCAGTAAGTTTAACTTGCATTGCATGCAAAATACTGGAATCTATCATAAAAGATGAGCTGGAATTTTTTGAACGTAATAATATCTTGAGAGAACCAACATGGCTTCTGTAAGAGAAGGTCATGCCTGACAAACCTCTTGGAATTCTTTGAAGAGGCCACCAAGACTTATGATCAGAGCAGGGCTTATGACATCATATACTTAGATTTTCAGAAAGCATTTGATACAGTACCGCATAAGAGACTAATTTTAAAATGAACTCCATTGGATTTACAGGATCCGGTATTCTGGAGTGGGTTCAAAACTGGTTACAGGACAGAACACAAAGAGTGTTGGTCTGTGGAATCTCATCTGAGCTAGGTATGGTGGGGAGTGGCATCCCTCAGGGATCGGTGTTGGAACCCCTGCTGTTCCTCATCTACATTAATGACCTTCATCGGAATATTGAAAGCAAATCAGTTAAATTTGCAGGTGATACGAAATTGGGAGGTTTGGCAAATAGTTTAGAGTCCATTAAGTGATTCAGGATGATTTTGGTAGAATCCAGAATTGGGCAGAAATGTGGCAAATGAAATTTAATGTAGTGAAATGTACAGTTGTACATGTTGGTAATAAAAACATTAGACAGGATTACTTCATGGGAGGTTTAAAACTGGAATGTGCTCCACATGAAAAAAGATCTGGGAGTGATTGTTGACCAAACCCTCACAGGTTTTAGCCATTGTGCCGTAGCAGTTAAAAAAGCCAATCAGATGCTGGGATACATTGCCAAAATTATTGAGTATAAATCCAAGGAGGTGATACTTCGCTTGTGCAACACATTCGTCAGACCACATCTGGAGTATTGTGTACAGTTCTGGGGACCATACTTTAAGAAAGATATAGAGGCTCTAGAAAAAGTTCAGAGAAGAGCCACTAAGCTGATTCCGGGTATAAAAGATGAAAGCTATGAGAAGAGGCTTAATCTCTTTAGTCTTAGGAAAAGGAGACTCAGGGTTGATCTGATTGAGGTCTTTAAATATGTTAAAGGGATTAACAAAGTGAATTATGCAGGATTCTTTTGGCCAAGTTCTGTTAGTAGAACTCGGGGTCACAAATGGAAGTTGACTAAGGGTAAATTTAGCACGGATATTATGAAATATTTTTTCACCCAAAGAGTAATTTCGATGTGGAATAGCTTGCCTGACCATATTGTTGAGGCAGAAACCTTGGGAATTTTCAAGAGCAGACTTGACTTAAAGCTTGATACCATTGAGTCATTGAGTATCTGAAGTGATCTATTCACAATAGTAAAAAGAAACTGGCAAGCCTAGTTGGGCTGAACGGCCTGTTCTCGCCACTTATGTAATGTCATGTTATGTTTTGTTATGTTACATATTCATATTGACAAAGGAGGGGTTTTCGTTAATATACGATTTTGGCCCACAGGGTTTACATTAGAGATCAGAAAAATGAATTATGTATAAATACCCAAATTCCTGTCAAGCTACCCATGCTGTCAAACACTTCCGTAAGATTTCACGCGATAGTTTCCATATTTTGCCATGACTCGTGCTGGAAGTGATGAAAGACAATTTTGTGTAAAATGTGGCAAAATACGCTTATTCAAATAAACATCTATACATGGAGGATCATGCAATAAGATACGATCTTTCTAAAATATTCTTCTGTTGTAGTGAATTTGTATACTATTATGTTGTTTAAGTAAAAAAAAAAAAAAAAGAAAAGTCGCTGGCTGCCGTCAAGTAAAATATTTATGCATGTGTGGTACAAATTGAGCAGAAATTCTATGCACTTGCGCAGTACTAGTATTGCACATGCACAGAACTGATCGGGCAGGATGGATTTGGAGGTTTTGGCGCGAAATTTGTGGATTTATGGATTGTTTGGTATTTGAATATTTTGCATGGCTTTCGTTTAGATTTTGGATTGCGGATGAATGGTTTTTGAAAATGGATTGTGATGTGGCTGAGGGAGTGAAAAAGAAAAGGAAAAAAGAAGTGATAACGAAAATGAAGAAGAAACATGTTATAGGAATCAAGGCAGATGTGAAGGGTGGTGAAGCAAACTGTCTCTTTAGTAATGCGCATGATATCGGGAAATTTGTGAAAATAGAAATTGGGAACGTGAAGGCAGTAAGGGTATCGAGGGGAGGATTAGTGATAGTAGCATGTCGAACAGTGAACCAGAGGGATAATGCATTGAAAATTAAAAGCTATGACTGTACAAGGGTAATTAGTTTTCCTCTGAGGAAAAACCCAACCTTTGAGGGTGTGATCAGTGGCGTTCCTTTGGACGTAAAATTAGATGATTTTTTTTAAAGGTGGAGGGAGTATGTGGGGTAAAGCGGCTAAAAAGCTACAGGGAGGGAAAGGTGCAGGAAAGTTGGTCAGTGCTACTTGAGTTTAATGGTGAAATACCAGAGAGAATTTTTGTGGATTCTGTGAGTTATAGAGTGAGAGTGTTTGAAAGAACTCCATTGTGTTGTTTTAGATGTCAAGAGTACGGACATGCGGCAGCAGTTTGCAGAAGGGAGATGCACAGGTGTAGACGGTGTGGTCAGGAGGGATGCATAGAGGATGATTGTGAAATGGCAAAATGCTTTCACTGTGGGGGAAATCATGAAATGGGCTCATTACAGTGTGATAGAAGGAAAATGGAAAGAGAGGTGGAAAAGACAAGAGTACAGGATGAAATTTCATATTCAGAAGCGACAAAGAGAGTCTTGAGCAAAAAATGAAATGGTAGGGAAAGAGTAGGCAAAAGTGCAGACTGTAGAAAAGAAACAAAAGGAATATGAGGAAGATGAAATTAGGATGGGAAGAAGAAGATTTTTGGCTTTTATTTCAATGGTGCTAAACTGTGTTAGCGAGATTGAAAGTAAAACTGAAAGAATTAAGATGGTGGTGGAAGCAGCAAGAGAGATATTGGGTCTTGTCGATGTTAAGAGAGAAAACATACAGAAAATTTTGGAAAGAAGATTCGGTAGTGGTCAGATTGTAGAGAAATAAGGGCATACAGAAAGCGGGAGTAGAGTATTTGAAGGAGATAAGGTTAAATAATTGGATGTAGTGAATAGGGTTTTTATTTATTTTTTTGCGAAGCAATTCAGTGGACTAAAGTGCATAACTCCGTACAGTTGGTGGCGGTATGTACTTATAAAAGAAGTTAAGTCCGACACAAAACAAGAAGAAGAAAAGCAGGAGAAGAACCCTAGAACCGATCGGGAATGGGGTACGGATTGGGCACTGACAACGAGGTCGTTTGTTTCATTCACAGAAGAACGACCGAGTTTGATTGGCTACCTTTCCTGCACTTGTTTGGATCATTTTTGCTAAAACTGGATGAAATGTTTACCCACCAAAAAACAGGGTAATCAGAAAGCGCACAGGTAATATTCTGCATATTTTTAATTGTCTAATTTGCTCAGGATTTCTTTCAGTCATGGCACTTAAGTTATTGTTTGCATAATCTAATTTGTAATTTGTAAATTTACCCCATTAAGCGGAAAAATCTTGCTTTTGCTCCATACGTTGAATGGGCTCTAAGCACTGCAGCTCACGACGTATTTTCCGTTCAAGTATCAGGCCGCTTGGTAATTTCCGCCAAGCGTTGAATCCTGTGTGAGTGTAGGAATGCTAGTCATTGACACCTAAAAAACAAATGAATTTTCAAAACATTTTATTTAGTCTCTTTGTGTGATTTATTCCGATTTGTGTATCACTGTTTATGTCATGACCTCAAAACGAGCGAAAACTGTCTTTTCAAAGACGTGAGGGCAGCACTTTAGGACACTACTGCTGTGTACCGAAATGTATAGCTTCGGCTAAGTTTAATTATTTCCTTAGTTCCTCACGTTGCCCAAGAGGCGGATGGTTAAGAAACCACATTACAATTTCACCAATACGAATCACACCAGAGTCTGCAGCCGACATTTCTAGACGACAGACCTGACCCACTGTATATCACATTCGCGCGACCTGCGTTTGGCTCCCAAAGAAACAGTTTTTCCTTTTGGTGAAGATGATGGAGCGACGAATCTGGGGTTACAATACGCAACCAACGTTCTGTTTCCTGGAGTCAATGTATGGAGTCAAATTAGGGACAAAAGTTTTGTGCGTGTGTAAAAAAGTTTTGAGCTTGTGAAATAGTTTTGTGCGTGCGCAAAAAAGTTTTGAGCTTGTAAAATTATTTTGTGCCTGTGCAAAAAAGTTTTGTGCTTGTGAAATAGTTTTGTGCTTGTGAAATATTTTTGTGCTTGTGTGAAAATTTCCCACTTTCCTGTGTGGCAGTGATGTCGCGGATGCGCTCAAATTCCTTCCTTCGCATGCGAAACTTTTTTTTACAAGCTCGAACATCGAGTTACAAACCTATGGCCCTATGGTAGACTAGCCAATCAGCCGTTGCCCATTGAATAGCCAAACAAAATGCTGCCCACTATCACAGGAGGTCAAACTGTCCAATCAGTGGCCAAACGGTTCTGACGGTATTTCTCCCTAATGTCTATGGCCAAATCCATAGCTCATTGATTTCTGTTTTTATTCTACTGCAATGTCATAATCATATATTCTCGCCAGCAATAGCCAGATGCGGAAATAGTGATGTGTCTCGGGCAGTTGATGTGTGCGCTTTTCACCAACACGGTTCGATTGACTCACGTTACAATAATTGGCTGGTTGGCAAGCTACCTAGCTACTCTCCTGCAAGCTGGCGAACATTACTAACAACCACTGCATAAAACTTGATTCCACTTCATTGAACCTGATTCGATTGCGATCGGTCACCAGAAACTACCAGTCAAGTGTCTTTAACGTGGTTTGTAACGGTTATTCACCTTGTGTTATATCGGAGGCAATCGTAATAACGGTCTGTTTCTCAGTCTGCACAAAAAGTGCAAGGAACAATTCGCTGTTCAAGAAACGGGTAGCTATCGCGATCAGGTCCGCTAGGGCAAACTAGATGCTCAAAACTTAAGTTCAATTAAAACGAAAACTGAGCAATGGATTTTGCAGGTCTCTATATTGTAGCAGCGCGATGCTAGCAGTGGGATATGTGTTTCTAGTCTTCTCCCAGCTTACTCCTATGCTGCCTGCGATGCACCCGCTTGATGGTGATAGCTACTCGTTTCTTGGATAGCTGCTCACCTGCAAGCTGGCGAACATTAAGAACAACAGCTGAATAAAAATGGCCTCAGTTTATTTTATTTTTCAGTTTTCTGCACAAATGTGCGATGAACAATTCGGCTGTTCAAGAAACGGGTCTTTTTATTGTAGCTGCGTGATGCAACAGTAGGATACCTCTGCCTAGTCTTCTCCCAGTTTACTCCTATACTGCCTGCGATTCACCCACTTAACAGCGATAGCTACCCGTTTCTTGAACAGCCGAATTGTTCCCTGCACTTTTTGTGCAGAAAACAGAAATAAAAGAAAGTGAAGCAACTTTTGCACAGCGGTTGTACGTGATGTTCGCAAGCTTGCAGGAGAACAGCTAGCTAACCAGCTAATTAACTTCACTTGAGTCAAACAATTAAACTGTGTACGTGAAAAGAACAAACATCCATTTCCCGAGACATATCACTGTTGAATGACATTACAGTACAAACGAAGTCATTGAGCTAGGGATTTCGCACGTCTCTAAGTAGCAGCACGATGTTAGCATCATTGTCTATCTTTCCCTTTTCAGTGTAGCTCTGATAGGCTTTATGTCTGGGGCAATGGATGTGCGCGCTTTTCACAAACACGGTTCTTTTTAATTGACTACGTTAAGTTAATAAGCTGGTTAGCTAGCTGCTCTCATGCAAGCTGGCGAACATTACGGACAACCGCTGCATAAAAATTCAGTTTTCTGCTCAAAAAGTGCTGGGAACAATTCGGCTGTTCAAGGAACGGGTAGCTATTGCTATCAAGTGGGTGAATCGCAGGCAGTATAGGAGTAAGCTGGGAGAAGACTAGGCAGAGGTATCCTACTGTTGCATCAAGCAGCTACAATAAAAAGACCTGTTTCTTGAACAGCCGGCTTGTTCCTCGCACATTTGTGCAGAAAACTGAGAAATAAAATAAACTGAAGCCACTTTTATTCAGCTGTTGTTCTTAATGTTCACCAGCTTGCGGGTGAGCAGCTATCCAAGAAACGGGTAGCTATCGCCATCAAGTGGGTGCATCGCAGGCAGCATAGGAGTAATGCCTATGGTCCACTTACGCTTTTAAGGCTTCCGCACGCAAGCAATCGTGGCCAGTCGGAAGCTTTTGGAAGCGCCGGGAACCATCCGAAACTCGCGCAAACAATCGTAGAAAGTCAGAGTGATAAGCGAAAAAATTTTATCCCATGATCCACTAACGCGAGCATTTCCGATTGATTTTTGCCAACGTCAACAATAAAGATGGCGCCACCTAGTTTGCACTTGACGAACCGATACTTTCGCGTCCTTCGGACAACTCATATCTTCCGACAAAATAAAACTGGTTTGATTTTGTGGGAAGAGGGATCCGCGTGATCTGATCCAGTCGGAACTTGTCTTATTCAAGCCGAAGGGTCGGTGCAGGTCGGAAGCCATGATCCACCTATGTCTTGCCCGTAACAAAAATTTCCACTCGTAATCGCTCGTAACTGGTCGGAAGGGGAGAATCGGGACAATCGGAGACCTTAAAGGCGTTTGTGGATCACGGGCTTAAGCTGGGAGAAGACTTGAAACACATATCCCACTGCTAGCATCGCGCTGCTACAATGTAGAGACCTGCAAAATCCATTGCTCAGTTTTCGTTTTTATTGGACTGCAGTTTTGAGCATCTAGTTTGCCCTAGCCGACTTGATCGCGATAGCTACCCGTTTCTTGAACAGGGAATTGTTCCTTGCACTTTTTGTGCGGACTGAGAAACAGACCGTTATTACGATTGACTCCGATATAATACAAGGTTAATAACCGTTACAAACCACTTAAAAGACACTTGACTGGTAGTTTCTGGTGACCGATCGCAATCTAATCAGGTTTAATGAAGTGGAATCAAGTTTTAAACAGTGGTTGTTCGTAATGTCCGCCAGCTTGCAGGAGAGTTGCTAGCTAGCTTGCTAACCAGCTAATTATTGTAACGTGAGTCAGTCGAACCGTGTTGGTGAAAAGCGCACACATCAACTGCCCGAGACACAGCACTATTTCCACATCTGGCTATTGCTGGCGAGAATATATGATTATGACATTGCAGTAGAATAAAAACCGAAATCAATGAGCTATGGATTTGGCCATAGACATTAGGGAGAAATACTGTCAAAACCGTTTGGCCACTGATTGGACAGTTTGACCTCCTGTGATAGTGGGCAGCATTTTGTTTGGCTGTTCAATGGGCAACGGCTGATTGGCTAGTCTACCATAGGGCCACAAATTTCTAACTTGAGGTTTGTAACTTGAGGTTCGTGCTTGTAAAAAAAAGTGTCGTATGCGAAGGAAGGAATTTGAGCGTATCCGCAACTTCACTGTCACGCAGGAAGGTGGGAAATTTTCACACACGCACAAAACAATTTCACAAGCTCAAGACTTTTTTGCACACGCACAAAACTTTTGGCCCGAATTTGACTCCATATGAATGCCCCATTGTGACACCAACGTAGCATTCACACACACACTGGACTTACACCAGGAGTGCAGGAATCTAATAAATTCTCAAAATGACTGCGCTAGCTAAACCCATTAAGCAAAAGAATATGACGCAGTGTTTTCAGCTTGGACCCAAACCGGAGTTCTTGGGTCCAAGAGACGGTCTATTATCCAACAGGGATAACCTATGTTGTAAATAGATTAGATCCACAGTCTTTCCATTGGCATTATGCACCTGCTGCTGTGATAGAGCGGGACGAAAGTTAAGCATTGTACATACTCCAAATGACAGCAGTACACGGACGCGAGGGTGCCTGCCTGTCCGGTTCTCCCTGATGACTAACTTATGTTGGGGAGCGAGCATAGGCAAACGTCACGTATTGTGACAGTCCCTCTGGCTCATACAAATGTGTGATGGGAGAGCCTGAACATCTGTTTGCTACGAAACGCAGTCAACGCGAAACATCACGGTGCATTAATGACTCTTTACAGTGAGTGAGTAATTAGTACAACTCAGATCATTGTTTTGACAGAAGCGTATAAAAGAACATGGAAATGTCCTTGCACAGCGACGACTCTGCCATTCTCCTGCTTTCAATCTCGCGGACCGTAAGTTGAGGAGCGGCCTTAACTCAAACACGGAAGTGATGCGTGCACAGAGCCCGAGGGTCAGTTGTGAATAAAAAGAATGTGTGTTACGTAGCCTAGGATTTGTGTCATAGCCTACGGCAGCAGGGCTGCCAACTCTCACGCATTCGCTGTGAGTCTCACGCCTCTTAGAGGCATTCACATTCCCATGCCTTAGTCCCCATTATTCAATTGACGCATATTTAAGAGATTCTCACGCGGAATTGAATCCTTGAACACGGAAGTTAACCAGTTTCACATGCATTACGGTGGATTTCGCCACTCGAGACGTGGAAATCCATTACGACCTTGGAATTCTCACGTTTGTCTTTACAGAGGGGTTGGAAGCAATGGAATTGCATAAAGACGTTTCAGATGGTCTTATTTCGTTTAAACAATTTAAACAATTATGAAACACACACATTGCTTCCAACCCCTGAGTGAGGAAAAGCGCACAACGTTTGGAGTCAGCGTCACCTGGTGGAGTGCGCGGTCGATTGACAAGGCAAAGGTTTGTTGCATAATGAAGTATAGAGGTCACCCTTTTAGTTTATGAAAGCCATTTCTTGGGATAAGGACTACTGTCCATTATACAGGGATGAGAATTTTCCGCGGATCCGCGGATTTCCGCGATTTTTGTCAGCTTCTGGGTCATTTTTCCGAAACGTCTAAATCCGAGGAGAAAATATTTAGGGGGGGTTAGATCCGCATTTTGACCAGCTCCAGCTCTCACGCAAAGATTCTTAACGAGTAACATAATCGGAGAGCCAAACACGGTTTACAGCGGTACCTAATCTGGAAGTTGTATACGGCATATATGGTTGCAATCTGTGCGTTATTTGTCTAATAAACAGACGACCACAGGTCAGAAAGACGATATATGTAAGCACTAGGGGTGTAACGATTCTGAATCGCAGTTTTTTTTTTAAGCGTAGTAACACCACCTGCTACCACGGGGCGAACATCCGAGCTTTCCCTTTTCCTTTATTAACCCCTGTGCTGTCCTGAACAAAAGTACCAAACGTCAAAGGGCGTGGGAAATGCTTCTGGAAAAAACTTGACCTGACATCAGTATTTTTCGGCTACGTGCTGAGAGGAGCCAAGCAAATGAAAACGGAATCGCTTCCTACTAACCAATTAGGGCAACTCTAAGAAAAAGTAAACCTGTTCCCATTTACTTTGCTTGATTAGCAATCAAATGGTGGATTCGTTTACTCTTTAAGTTTAATGAGCAGAGCTATTTATTAAGACAACATCTTTGATTACTGCATTTTGAAATTTAAATGGCCATAGAACGGCACAGATTTGCATGAACACGATTTCCATTGCCACGCGCCATTTGCATGCGACTGTGATAATTCATATCTCACATTCACGCTTTCATCCGCTTTTCAGAGTGTTTTCCACCTTGAGTATTTTTTGACGCTTTATTTTTTAATCCAGGGCGATCTTATGACAAATCTGTTTTAAAATTAATCTTGAATAATGTCCTAAAATGATACAATTAGAGATGTAATTCAGAGGAAGATTTTTTTTTTTTTAATTATTCAAATTATTGGCATTCTTTCAATCTAACACCGTAGCCCAGTTAGGTTTGTCTGCTTTTCACCATCACATCTTAATCGTTAACGGCTACTGAAATTTCTTGATTGTTATTTAGGCCAAGTACACAGGAGCAGATTGATGGAAGGGCGCAGCACCTGCAATTAGCGAAATCTAAACTCAGGCGTCTTCCCGACGGCATTTTAAATCGTTTAAGCCGCTTCAGGTGTGTATGTTTCAAGAAATTACAAGCGACTGCCTACACACCCCATGACGGCAAGTGGTCTCATCACACTTTAAAAAAAAATCCTCGCTCAACATCGCCACATCCCAATTCAGCATTTCATCTTTCATTGTAGTATTTTTAGGAGATCTATAATGATAAAATAAAAATAAAGAGATTTATTTTCAGATCGCCCTGGATTTCAAGCGTCTAAAAAATACACAAGGTGGATAACATTCTGTAAAGCGGATGAAACGTGAATGTGAGCTATAAATTATCGCAATCACACGAAATGGCCAAATACGCGTTCTGTGCTGTTCTACGGCCATTTAACTTTCAGAATGCGGCAATCAAACATGCTGTCTTAATAAAGAGTTCTACTCATACAGCAAAGTAAATAAGCGAATCCCCTGTTTGATTGCTAATTGAGCAAAGTAAACAGGGACAGGATTAGAGTCGCCTAATTGGTTAAAAGGAGACGATTCTGTAGTCCTTTACTTGGCTCCATGCAGCATGTCGCCGAAAAATACTAATGTCAGTCAAGTTTTTTTTCCAGAAGCATTTCTCATGCCCTTTAATGTTTGGCACTTTCGTTCAAGACTGCGTCGGGTTTAATAAAGGAGAAGGGAATGCTTCTTACTGAAACATGATGTAAACTTGTAAATATGTTCATTGGTGAAAACAAGAACTGTTGTTATGTGTGTGACATTTTGAATTTATTATGCTGTTCATAATGGAGAAAACGCATAAATATGACTATTTGTGGGGAGGAAGATTTCACAGAAAAAGGGGTAACTCCATGCTGCATGCTTAAGAATAAATTTGTTAAACATTAACCTAATACTACTTAGTCTATTCATGATGATTTAAGTATTGACTTAAGTGCTTAAATCTGCCAGTTTGCATCAGCAAAATGGCACCATAATTCTTGGCTACATGAAGTTTAGAAGCTTCATTTTGGATCAGTTTGATGTACATAATAATTTCATTAGTTGAGCACTCTCAGAGCATTTTTTGTAGTCTAAATTGGCTAAAACTCAGGGGCTTCAGGGGGGCAAAGCTCCCCTGAACCCCCTGACCGGGCTCCGCCCTGGACCTGGCTGGCCCCAGACCCCCCGACTAATTTTCAGCTGAAAATATTTTTTCTTATTCTCATCCCTGATAATAGGCGGTGCTTTACTAACAGATGTACTGGTACACACATAAAGCAATATCCACTCAAAATTGCTCATGATTGGTCCTGCTAAAATGCGCGGTGAAAATCCCAAGGAAATACTTTTGTATGAGATGTCCTTCACCCTTAAACTTGCAGTTATTGCAAAGGGAACAATGGGATCATGACTGCGCAAGTTAATACAAGGGGTGCTAAAATGTTACTTCCGTGGAGTATGAATAGTTGAATGGAGCATACAAGATTGTAGTTTGGTTGTAAAATTTTGTTCTGAACCACTTAAAAATGTGTACAAATACAATAAAATGGAACAAAAGAAATCAACTACACTGCCCTCCATAATTATCGGCACCCCTGGTTAAGATGTGTTCTTTAGCTTCTAATAAATTCAGTTTTTTTCAAAATAATATAGCACCACAATGAAAAAAAGAGGAAAATCCAACCTTTAATTCAAGTGCATTTATTCAGTGGGAAAAAAATCCCACATTAAGAAATAATTCTTTTACATCAAATCATGTGTGCCACAATTATTAGCACCCCTGATGTTAATACTTTGTACAACCCCCTTTTGCCAGCAAAACGGCACCTAATCTTCTCCTATAATGTTTCACAAGATGGGAGAATACAGAAAGAGGGATCTTCGACCATTCCTCTTTGCACAATCTCTCTAAATCATCCAGCGACCTGGGTCCTCTCCTCTGCGCTCTCCTCTTCAGCTCACTCCATAGGTTTTCAATGGGGTTGAGGTCTGGGGACTGAGATGGCCATGGGAGGAGCTTGATTCTGTGTCTGGTGAACCATTTCTGTGTAGATTTGGCCACATGTTTAGGGTCATTATCTTGCTGAAAGACCCAGTGACGACCCATCTTCAGCTTTCGGGCAGAGGCCACCAGATTTTGATTTAAAATGTCCTGGTATTTCAAAGCGTTCATGATGCCATGCACCGTAACAAGGTTCCCAGGGCCTCTGGAAGAGAAACAGGCCCACAGCATCACCGATCCTCCCTCATACTTCACAGTGGGCATGAGGTGCTTTTCTGCATACTCATCTTTTGTGTTCCGCCAGACCCACTTAGGGTGTTTGTTGCCAAAAAGCTCTATCTTGGTCTCATCTGACCAAAGCACACGGTTCCAGTTGAAGTCCCAGTACTGCTTAGCGAACCCCAGACGTTTGCGTTTATGATTGTGAGTGAGAAAAGGTTTTCTCCGTGCATGCCTCCCAAACAGCTTGTTGGCATGTAGATAGCGCCTGATGGTTGTTTTGGAGACTTTGTGACCCCAAGATGCTACCATTTGTTGCAATTCTTTAACAGTGAGCTTTGGGGAACTTTTTATTTCTCTTACCATCCTCCTCACTGTGCGTGGTGGAAAAATAACCTTACGTCCTCGTCCAGGCTTGTTTACCACTGTTCCAGTTGTTTTAAACTTCTTAATGATTCCTCTGACAGTAGATATGGGCAGGTGCAGGCGAGTGGCTATTTTCTTGTAGCCATTGCCTGACTTGTGAAGGTCGACACACATCTGCCTTACTTGAATGGTGTGTTCCTTTGTCTTTCCCATGTTGAAGAGTGGATAAGAGAAATGGCCTCTGTGTCACGTCATATTTATACCCCAGGGAAACAGGAAGTGATGAATTACTAATTAATTGTTCCTAGATACTCTGATCAACTTTGTAAACTACTGTAGAAATGACAGAAATACTTCAATTACATTTATTTTCTAGGAAATGTTAGGGGTGCCAGTAATTGTGGAACAGGTGATTTTATGAAAAATAATTATTTCTTAGGGATCTTTTTTCCCTTAAAATTCACTTGAGTTGAAGGTTACATTTTTCTACAATTTTCAGTGTGAGAGTTTGCTTCTGCGATAAAAATTGAGTTTATTTTAAGGCTTTTAACACATCTTAACCAGGGGTGCCAATAATTATGGAGGACACTGTATTATCCAGAACATGGAACAAGGTCAAACTCAGTTACATGAAGGGATTACAACGCAGCTGATTATGTGAATACGTGATACATTGGAGATGTCGTCGAGGATGACACAACCGTGATGATTTGGTGTCAGTCGTGCCCGCTCTGTTGTATCCTCAGCAAGATGACGCTGTATGCCTGTAAAATGGCCTCATGTAGTCATACAGTCGCAGCAACATCTATCTGCGGAGACGTGGCGACCTCCTCATTCCACCTTAGTCATGCATGAAAAGTACGTCATATCCACCTGTATAAAATGGGCCTGTAACTATACAAGAAGTTGTTTTGTGAAAAAAGTGCCAGCTTCGTATACATTGGGAATGTTTGTATATTCATCCAAGCCAGTTCTGGCACTTTTAGGGTGTTCACATACGTGGATGATTTTGGATAAAACCTCAGATTGAAAAAGTGGCCTTTCAATAGTCTGAAACAATGGAGTAAACAGGAAGTACTAGTGGTGCCCTCAATCAATAATTGATGTAACTAATGAAACCACACATATGCCAGAGATGATTGATAAATCAATAATCATTACCTGAAATAAGGTCAAGTCCATAACAGGGCTTGTTCTACTGGGACACACCATCGAAATGCACCTATAGCAGCTCATATTGACATGCGCAAAGAATATCCCATGATTTTTGTCTTTGGAATTTCATTCATAAAGGCTGAAAACATAATTCATGAAACGTATCCTTGGGATAGTGGCTGCGCATTTCATAACTTGACCAATCATGAGCAATTTTGAGCGGATATTGCTTTACACGTGTACCAGTACATCGGTTAGGAAAGAGGCAACTATTATCGACAACAGTCCTTATCTCAAGAAGTGATTTTCATAAACCAAAAGGGTGATCTTCATACTTCATTATGCAACAAACCTTTGCATAATGACAACAAACCCTATAATTCAATTTTACAACTTTTAATTTGGGTTAAAGTTTGCGCAGTGAATAAGAGCAACCCAAAAATCAAACTTTGATAATTTGGCAGTTTAGGCCCTATTTCGGCTTGCACTTGATTGACCCCTAAAACCCAAACCGGTGCAAGTAGGGCCAAAAAATTAGGGAGAATTTTCTAGTTAGGGTAGGGACATAAAACCACCAAAGTGAGCTCATTTCAAATTTGATGGCTACTACAAGTCTCAAAAAAGTTGGGACAGGGGCCTGTTTACCATGATGTAGCATCCCCTTTTTAATACAGAGTGGAGGCGTCTGGGCATTGAGGAGACAAGTTTCTTGAGTTTAGCCTTTGGAATTTGATCCCACTCTTGTTTAATACAGGCTTCCTGCTGCTGGAGAGTTTTGGGTCTCCTTTGACGGACTTTTCGTTTAATTATGCGCCAAATGTTCTCAATCGGTGAAAGATCAGGACTGCAGGCAGGCCAGTTCAGCACACGGACTCTTCTACTAGATAGATTGTGAGATAGATGGATAGAACTTTATTTTGGTGTCACTCCACAACACGCAGTAAAAAAAATAAATAAAAATACAATACAGAGGTAAATAAATACAGTGTTCGGTACAAATGACCCCCCCCCTCCCCTTGACAAAATTAAAAGTGTTGGGGACCACTCAAAAAAAGAGTTGTGAGACACCAACTGAAAAATAAATAAAATCATAAAAAGATTATATAAAAACATGCACTATGGTACCAAGGAAGCAAAAACACAAACATTTGTTTTATAAATTGGATTTTGTGAAAAGCAGTATTCTATTTAGGATGAGGTGGCAGGCTTTGGCACATTCATTGATGCAATGTTTACCAGATACAAATGGGCCATTCTTTGAGAAGTGAACCAAAATGTCACACATGACCAGATGTCATCAAATAAAGAAATACTTTGAAAATTAATGAAAGGTATCAAATTTATTCCTTGCTATTCTCCATACCCCAAAACTATGAAAATTCTAGATTTTTCAACTTCACAGAGTTTTTGAAGTCAAATAGAGTTATGAAAAACCTGTTTCCGTGTGAAGTCACACACGTGACCAGTCGATGTTGACCTCTGACCTTAAGTAGTTAAAGTTAATGTAACAAATAACATTTTTACTTGATAGACTTGGATAAGTAGTACTCTTATACAAGGTCCATTAATCATGAACCTCCAATGCTTTTGTAATTGGAGGAGATTTTTTCTACTATTTGTTACATTTTTGGTCACACACGTGACTGAGAATGGCCCAAATAAATTGTGGGTAATTTTATCAAGATCATTAAAATTAACAATATACTTAGTGTATGAAATGGTTAATCATGAATGTCCACATAAATGTCGCAGTGTAAAAGAACATGGGCTTCTGATTCAACGGAGCCATTGTTGCATACAGTACAGTAACGTCTATCCACTGGGGTGTTCGTATATCTACCAGTTTCTATTGCTAAAGGAGCAACTCCACATCTGAATTTAGCAAAGGCACTTCTAAGCTGTCTTGATAATATATTTTGTACATAGGGCTTTGTCTCAAGTTTATCCATAAAAAAACAGTTAGCGCGAAGCTTGTCACCCTCTGTATTATTTATTGCCTGTAGCCATGATTCCTCATCTGCCTTTGATACTGCCATATCAAAACACTTAAGGTCATTACTAGGGTAAACCATATCTGTATGAGCATGGTGAGATAAATTCATGGAGCTAAAAAATGTTTTAATCGTGTGCGCATGGTTTTTAACATTTGTCAAATGAGCCGCCCACTGAAAAACTCGTTTACATAATCGGCTCCCAGGCATACCACAGAGTCTCTGCCAGTTTTGAAAGATACAGGACCTCTGATGTTGCCATGGCGTTTTCCAACCCATGTCACCTTGTATAGCAGCATTTGGGGTGTATTTACCCACACCTAAATAAGATGTACATGCCCGGTTAAACACAGCATTAACACAAGAATAACTTTTGTAACCCCAGACGGCAGCAGCATATGTCAAAATGGGCAGAATCAGGGATTCAAATAATTTGGTATAACATTTAAAAGGAAAACCACCCATACATTTGCATACATTTAGCTATGATTGCACCTAGAGCTCTATTTGCGTGCATTGCTAGATGCTTAACAGTTTCATTATACTCTAGAAATTCTGGTAACATCAAGCCCAGGTATTTGTACTCTTTAGCTGTTTCCAAAGAGAACAAGCCACAGGAGAAACTAAATTCAGACAGGGGCATTGATGGATTTCTAAAATGCACCACTTTGGTTTTTTCAGGATTCAATTTTAATTTCCAGGCCTGACACCAGCTGTGGGCAACATTGAGCTTCTCCTGAAGCCCCTCCTCAGTTTCAGAAATCAAAACATATAACAGTATGGATATTTTTTCATCGTCAATAGAAACACCTTTGCCCAGGGCCTTAATAGCTAAAGACGGATCATTTATATACAACCCCAATTCCAAAATAGTTGGGACAGAGTGTAAATTGTGAATAAAAATCCAAATGCAATGACTTTCAGATCACGAACCAATATGTTATTCACAATAGAACATGGATAACGTTTCAAATATTGAAACTGAGACATTTTACATTTTTATCCACAAAATGAGCTTATTCAAATTTTCTGGCTGCAAGAGGTCTCAAAAAAGTTGGGACACAGGCAAAAAAGGGATGAAAAAGCAATATATAAGAGAATCAGCTGAAAGAACATTTAGCAAGTAATTTAATTTAACTGGCATCAGGTGTGTAACATGATTGGCTATAAAAGGGATGTCTTAGAGAGGCTGAGTCTCTCAAAAGTAAAGATGGCCAGAGGCTCTCCAACCTGCGAAGGCTTGCATAAAAAAAATTGTGGAATACTTTAAAAACAATGTTCCTCAGCATCAAATTGCTAAGGCTTTGAAGGTCTCATCACTGACAGTGCATAACATCATTAAAACTCAGAGAAACTGGAAAAATCAGTGTATTTCAGCAGGACAATGCAAAACCACATACTACAGCTATTACAACAGCATGACTTCGTAGTAGAAGAGTTTGTGTGCTGAACTGGCCTGTCTACAGTCCTGATCTTTCACAGATTGGGAACATTTTGCGTATAATTTAACGAAAAAACTGTCAAAGAAGACCCAAAACTCTCCAGCAGCTGGGAGCCTGTATTAAACAAGAGTGGGATCAAATTCCAATGGCTAAACTCAAGAAACCTGCCTCCTCAATGCCCAGACACCTCCACTCTGCATTAAAAAGAAGAGGGGATGCTACAGCATGGTAAACAGGCCCCTGTCCCAACTTTTTTTGAGACCTATAGTAGCCATCAAATTTGAAATATAATAAAATTGTAAAATTTCTCAGTTTCAACATTTGCTATGTTATCTTTGTTCTATTGTGAATAAAATACTGGCTGGTGTGATTTGAAAGTCATTGCGTTTAGATTTTATTCACAATTTACACTTTGTCCCAACTATTTCGTAATTGGGGCTGTACATAGCAAACCGAATATGAAATAAAATGCACCCTTGTTTAACTCCAATATCGACTGGGAACCAATCTGTGAGACATCCATTAACCCGAACATAGCATTTGACGTTCTCATACAAGGCAGTTAGACGATTCAAAATATTGCCATGTAGGCCTAGTGCAGACAGCTTATTCCAAAGCATGTTTCGGTCTATATGATCAAAAGCTTTAGAAAAATCAAAAGAACAAAAAGTAGTTCTCTTCAACTTTTGCTCATCTGCTATAATATCATTAGCCTCTGCCCATTCCACTATACGATTATAAAGCACAGAACAAAACAGTTTATATACGGAAGATGTTAAAGTAATTCCCCGATAGTTGAGAGGTATTCCGTGATCTTTTGCCCCAGCTTTGGGGACGGGGTTAATAATACCATATTTCCAGAGCTCTGGCACCAGACCATTTAAAAAAAAAAAAAAAAACACTAATTTACCCTCTGTTAACCAAGTACCTTTCCAACTGTGTAAAAATCATTTCCCTAGGCAAATATGTTGATTATGGGCCAATATTTGGAAAAACGGTTTTAAAAAAAAAAATTCGACCCTTTGGCCCACCTTTCCAAAATGTAGCAGATCTGCTACATTGGGTAATAATGCGAATGGAAAAATTAAAGTGACGGACCATTCAAGTTATTCTCAAATGTTTATTTGGCAATAAGAAACAAAACCAGCAGGGTGTCCAGGCTGTTAACCCTTTCACTTTATGTAGCAGATATGCTACGGTGGTTAAGAGGGTTAAAAAGGCTATATAAAATAATCAGCGCGTTACCATTTTTCAATACATCAACTGGAACCCCATCATATCCATAAGCTTTACCTTTCTTAGCTGCTTGCAAAGCCCGTATATTCTCATGCTCTGTAATCTACTGGTTCAGGAAGGAATCCTGGTTGTTATGTGCATATGCAGTAACTCTGACTGTGATACAGGGGTCACTGCGGTTATTGGATCGAAACAGGCTGGAAAACTCATCTCCAGGTCTCTAAAACAGCATATTTATCGGTCTGCACAGACCCATCGGGCCTCAGAACCTCCCAGGGGATCTCAGGGTGACGTTTACTGCCAGCACCGAGCTGGTTAACCTGCTGCCAGAAGGCCCTAGGATCATTGCTGACTAATTCTAGGATATTTTCCTGCTGTATTCTCCAATACCGTCTTTTAGCAGCTTGGACTGAACGGTCAAACTGCTTCTGTATGTCCCTCATTACAGCTTCAGCCTGCACCTTTACTGGACCGGGGGCAAGATGTCCATTCCTTCTCCAGTGAGCATAGAGCCTTCCATGAAGAGGAGTGTTGCTCTGTCCAGACTTTTTTACTCCTCCTCTTTTTATTAGAGCGGCCATGTTGAATAATGACATCTCTGTGAGGGATCTGTTCGCGCATCTCCTTTTTTACAGTGTCACAGAGCTGTGTATACGCAGCATGCACAGCAAACTGGCTGGCTGCAGAGGCCTCTAACTGTGCTACACAGTCACTCAGTGCTGTTTGTGACACTTGACAGAAAATGGTCAGGAATGCTGGATAAATTAAAAGCAGTGAACGAGACCATATCCTCATTCCTTTGGTTGGTAGACAGGGAAGGAGATGTTAGTCCAGCAGGAAAAGCCATAGAACATGTTAGGCAAGAGTGGTCAGGGATAGCTCTGGATGTGTCAAGAGTGGAGACACAGCCTGCCTATGTGAAGAGATCCTTACTCCTGATTACGCAAAAGTAACTAAACCAGTGCAGAATTTCATAAGGCACTAATTGTGAGGTTGCGTTCAGGAACCAAGCGCGAGAACCAAGAGATCCAGCAAACTTGTATTTTATTAAAGCTGGGAGGTGAACCTCCGCAGGGCAGAAAGCAACGGTACAGAGTCCACAATCCAAAATCTGAATCCCAGGGGCGTAATCCAAATCGTACACGGGGCAGCAAACACAAAACTCAGGGTCGGGCAGAACAGGTTCGTAACACGGGTGCAGAAAAATCCAAGACAAAGCCAAAATCAGAAACAGGGAAGGTCCAGTCAGAAGTGTAACACAGAGTACAAGGCATATTCGATCGCAGCACAAGGAAAACGTTCTGACAAGAGCTGGTAGTGAAATGACTGCTTAAATACACGTAGGGGAAGTTACATGCTATGATAGGGAACAGGTGAGCTGGATCAGACTAATTAACAAAGGAATGGACAAGAGGAAGTTCCTAATCACATTAAATTGGCTAAAGCCAAAACGCGGACAGGGATCACAAAGACAGCCTATAACAAACATACGGCTCCGGTTAGGGAGTTCTAAAGTGCACAGATAATGAGAGGCAGAACAGAGTCTCACAGGTGCGGAGGATCTGCTGAAGCGCAGCAAAGTAAATTGAGTAAAGACAAGGGGCGGAGACTAGAGCAGAGTGAGTGCTGAGAGCTCGTTAGTCAATTAGTAAAGTGCGGCTATACAATCCCTAGTGCTCATTAGTAAGTTAGTACTATAAACAATGTTAGTCTTTGTTAGTAATTTAACTAAAATAACAAACTGTTAGTACTGTTAGTAATGATAGAACAGAAAGGCGAAGGAAGCAAATGAGATTGGAAGGAATGTTTGGAAACCCAGAAACCATGAAATCACCTGAAACTGTGGCACACAAGACTGGGGAATAAAACTGTCTCGGAACACAAGACAAGACAGGGGAGACAATGAGCAGTGCAGGGTATGAGAATTACAAAAACCAGAATGATAACTAAACAGTGAATATGAGTAATGGCAGGCAAAAGACATGGCAAAGAAAGACAGGCAAAATGCAAAACATGGCATGGACTAAATCAGAACACATGGCTTAGAATCAAGGTCATTACAAAAACATGGTCATGCAACAGCAGAATCATAACACTAATATGTAGTCAACCACAGACAGCCCCTTAGATGGCACACATGTAAAATCATTATTACGGTAATTTCTCCCATTTAGGATACAACTATTTGCACTGATAAGAGACTAAGTAATTCCCCATATGAGTTAGATAAAACATCCACTATATTTTGTTCTTCTATTGCATCCACCCCCTCAATGTAATCCTGTACATTTGCACAACGGCTGTTAAAATCTCCCATAATGCAAAAGGGACCAAGTTTCTGAAATCTAAATACATCTGAAAGAAGGCTCTCATAAAAGTCTACTGCATCCACGTGCCTGGTGGAGTTGGCTGGGGGTAAATGGCAAACGGCAACAGAAAACACTTGGTTTATACAGAGGTGGGGCTTAGCAGTCAGTTTCAACCACAGTATACCCTCCACAGAGTCATCAAGGATTTCACTGTTGTAGTCCATACACATTCTGTCACTAATAAAGAGTCCCACTCCCCCTGATCCAGAGCGAGCCCGATGATGCAGTCTGGTTCTGTTTTGCCCAAACCACCTGTATCCAGCAACAGATGCAACTTCAACGCCAGTCAGATGAGTTTCTGCCACTCCCATTATATCAACGCCCAGATGCTTAATACACTGTGAGCATGTTTTATTATTTTCTGATGATGTGTCAATGTTCCAGCTTTGTACGTTCCAAAACCCGCATGAGACCTAGCTCTGAGCTACTTCCCCCGCCGCAGCATTGCTGCGTGTTGGCCGGGTTGTGGGAACAACACGTCCGCCTCTAACGGCGAGTTTGTCCGTACCGATTTCCTTTAAAATCGCATGGAAGCTAGACTCAATAGCTCGCTGTTCATGGGCAATGACATGATTAATATACACCTTCTTGTACTCCGGGTGTTACTGGAACGTTGCTTTTTTTGCTCATTACAGATTTCTTGTGTTCATGACAACTAAACTTGGCGATTATGACCCCCGGTTTGTCAGTACGTGATTGTTTCCTTTCAGCAGAAACACACTCAACAGCTTTGATTTTAAATCTTTCTTTAATGAGACAGTTCAGAGTTCAGCGTGACTTCATTCACTCTGTGTGGGAGATTTCTAATCGCCACATTAAGCGCTAAATCACTCCTCACTCCAGGTGCGCTCGAGCCCGGTGCAGCAGCCATGGCGTCTTCCAAAACTTTCAAACGTGCATTAAAATCACCAACCTCTGAGCTCACCTGAGGATCCAAGGGAGGGTGATCCCTCACAACAGCCTCCAAGTTAGTAACACGGCCGTAGAGTTCCACAATGTCTTCTTTAAACTCTTGCTGGATTTTCTCCATTTTCTCTCGAACAAAAGCCGTCACTTTATCTGCAATCGTTTCCTCTAAGCTTTTGATGTTGTTGGAGATTCTACTGTCCATACTCTCAATCTCGTGTAGGATGTAATCATATTTGTTAGAATCATCCTCTTTATTAGTTTTAGAGCGCAGAGACGCAGACTTTTTGCTGCTGGCGGCCATCTTGAGAAATATATGTGTGTTCTTCTATGAAATCATGCTTGTTGTAATAGCTGCAGTATGTGGTTTTGCATTGTCCTGCTGAAATACACAAGGCATTCCCTGGAATTGATGTCATCTGGAGGGGAGCATATGTTGCTCTAAAACCTTTATATACCTTTCAGCATTCATGGTGCTTTTTAAAACATGCAAGTGTCCCACACCATATACACTAATGCATCCCCATACCATCAGAGATGCTGGCTTTTGCACTGAGCGCTGATAACAGGAGGGATGGTCTTTCTCCTCCTTAGCCTGGAGGACACAACGCCCATGATTTCCAACAAGAATGTCAAATTTGGACTCGTCTGACCACAGGACACTTTGCCACTTTGCTACAGTCCATTTTAAATGAGCCTTGACCCACAGAACACAGCGGCGCTTCTGGATCATGCTCAACAATGGCTTCGTTTTTGCATGATAGAGTTTTAGGTGGCATCTGTGGATGGCACGGCAGACTGTGTTTACAGACAGTGGTTTCTTGAAGTATTCCTGGGCCCATTTAGTAATGTCAATGACAGAATCATGCCGGTGAGTGATGCAGTGGCGTCTGAGGGCCCGAAGATCACGGCCATCCAGTAAAGGTCTTCGGCCTTGGCCCTTACGCGCAGAGATTTTTCCAGTTTCTCTGAATCTTTTGATGATGTTTTGCACTGTCAATGATGAGACCTTGAAAGCCTTTGCAATTTGACATTGAGGAACATTCTTTTTAAAGTATTCCACAATTTTTTTTACGCAAGCCTTCACAGGTTGAAGAGTCTCTGGCCATCTTTACTTCTGAGAGGCTCAGCCTCTCTCAGACATCCATTTTATAGTCAATCATGTTACACACCTGATGCCATGTTCTTTCAGCTGATTCTCTGATATATTAATTGCTTTTTCAGCCCTTTTTTGCCTCTGTCCCAACTTTTTTGAGACCTGTTGCAGCCAGAAAATTTGAAATCGGCTCATTTGTGGATACAAATGTAAAATATCTGCGTTTCAACATTTGAAACGTTATCTATATTCTATTGTAAATAACACTGGCTCGTGATCTGAAAGTCATTGCAGTTTGATTTTATTCACAATTTACACTTTGTGCCAACTATTTTGGAATTGGGGTTGTATTACAAGGGGGTCTTATAAATGTATGCTAACTTTTATTTAGTGACCTTGACATTGACCTTCAATGATTTGATGGTCAAACTTCACATAAAATTTTCATAACTTGTATCATCACTATTAGATTGCTTGCCGATAAGCTACAGGACCCTTGGTTCTATTTTTTCTAAATCTGGCAATCAACTCCCCTTGATACACTTTATGTACAGAGCAAGTGCTATTTTGATTGAATCGACGGAAGTGGGTCTCGTGGGGGCGCTATAGGTGTAATAATAAAAGTTATGCCACGTTAAATACAAGAAAATTGTCAATTGACAAAAAAACTGACGAACACTACCCTCAGAAAATAATTCACCAAAAATTCATTTTTAGTCCGAATGAGCTGAAATTTCGGATTTGTTCATCACTTGTACATATTTGAGGCCTTTTCTTGAAAAATCTTTAGGTGCGCAAACATTTGCGCTCGTAAACTTAATTTTTCAGCCTGAGGTGCGCATTTTTTTAATGCAGCTCAAATGCTATTTTAGGCGCGCAAACCGCGCCCTGCATGAAAAGTTAAGGTGATATGAATGTTGTACATAATTAATCTAAGCTAATAAAAGCAATATATTATGGCGATCTTTAAAATGTATAAATCTACCATGTGCAACACCACCTTTCTTTTCCTACATTATATCCTTCTTACATAGGCACGCAAGTGTGCGTTTCAATTGTGTCCTAAGATCCGCCCTAACTACAGTTAAGATTAGTGATATAGGCATTAGTTGCTCACTTCGATGTAGTCTTGGAACATAATGTTAAAGAAAAAAACCAGGAGTTTGGCAGAATTTCCTGTAAGTCGCAGATTATTGAAAAAAAATGGAATGAATTTGCAAGCAACATTTTGCTTACCCAGCTCAACTACGAACGGGGCCACCACTTGAGAACGGTAAATCAGCTTACTTAGTATTCTCTCCGCGCATGAAAATGTTAAATGTGCTTTATAGGTGGACATTAATATTAAGTTGTTATCTGTTATATGGTAATTTGAACCGCTAGTTAGTCAGGCTACTTAAATTGAAACTGAATGAAGAGGTGCATCTCCACTGCATCGCGAGCAGTAACATTGCAACTTGCAGGTTTAACGCAAACACAGCCTGCTAATATCTCCGAAAAAGAAAGCGCTATAACTGATGTCTCCGAAGCCAGTCTGACGAGCCTAAACCGTATGAAAACGAACCCAATAAAACTTCTTTTTAGCTTATTTCGTTACTTAGCGGAATGTATTACACCATAACAAACTTCATGTCGCAGATCATTGACCAGCCATGTATGACAGTAAAAAAACACTGTTTTTACTGAACGCCGTTTCCGTTCACTCAGCATTACATTTTGGCATTACATTTTGCAAGTTGCGATCTGAGTCATTATGTGAATTTGCTTTATCCAATTTAATTCTTCAGTAATTTCTTAGATAAGTCATTTAGTTATTAATAATGCATACTTACGACTGTTCGACTTTAAGTGAACTTCTACTGGTTAATTTACTATTGCGGTTTCAATGAATGAGGAAAAACAAGGTAACCCTTACGGTAGTCTGTTGGAATGGTCTGTAACGTAGCTGTTCTCCGCACGCTCGAATTAAAAACCCAACAAATTAGCTCGTAAACAATTAATAGCAGAAATGAAAACAAAATGGCTCTTATTCAGCCCAATTCGTTATTCAATGTCATTTCCATTTTGTGTCCATTTGAGAGACATTGGAGTCCATGAGAATTTTCGACTTCATGATTGTTACAGCTAACAATAAAACGATATGGGACTTAAATTCTCATTAGCAGAAATAAGATGAACCAGGTCTATTCAATAAAACAACCTACGAAGTTTTATGGTGGGGTCAAATACAGGCATCAGTCTATTGTGCAGTCATCCTTCAACTTCCCAACAGGCACTTTAAGGTTTTTTCACTGTTGAATCAACGTCATAGACCATAGTTGAATCACTGTTTTGATTTTGAAAGATGAATCAATGTTGATTTCGCAACGTTTTTTCAACATTGGGCATGAGTACCATACACAACCTCCACTTTTTTGGGTTTTTTTCTTTTGCCAGAACGATTTTTAAAGGAGGCACAAATGTTTTTGGTGGGTTTTTATGAGTGAGAAGGGGGTTTAGAATGATGGGGGAAAATTTTTAAAAGGAAGGGGTAGATGCGACGCGAGGGGAAAAAAATTTTTGCGGTTATTCCAGTTTTCACTAATGTGCTCTTCCCTCGTGACATTCACTCTGTGTACGATCTCTCCCACTTCTTCTGACCTTGTTTTTTTATGTGTTATCTTTATTTTTCTCCTCCATAGGTGAGGCTGTGATCAAAGGTATACATGTTATGTTCGACATTATATAAGTGTCTGCAGCGGGATTCGAACTGGGGGACAAAGCAGTTTCAAACTCACCATATACTGTGGCCTTAACCACTACGCATATATATATATACATATATATATAAACCGCTGTGTATATATTCATCGCCGTTCAAGGCTGAAGGGTGGATATAAAACCACCCTTCGGCTGAAGGGTGGATATAAAACCACCCTTCAGCGATGAATATATATTTATATAACCACCCTTCAGCGATGAATGGCAATTAATATATATTTATAAATATATAAAACCACCCTTAAGTGATGAATGGAAACTGATGCAGTGCGCTGACAAACTCAGTTGGTGTAGTGGTTAAGACCACAGTGTATGGTGTGTTTGCAATTCCTTTGTCTACAGGTTCCCAGGTTTCGAATGCTGCTGCAGACACTAATGTAATGTCTAACTTAGCATGAAAACCTTTGATCACAGCCTCATCGATGAAGGAGGAAAGGAAAAGAAAACATTAAAAAAAGAAGGGCAGAAGAAGTTGGAAAGATCGTACACAGAGTGAATGTCACGAGGGAAGAGCATGGTGGTGGAAACTGGAATAACCGCAAAAAATTTTTTTTCTTCGCACCGCATCTACCCCTTCCTTTAAAAAATTTTTCCCCCATCATTCTAAACCCCCTTCTCACTCATAAAAACCCACCAAAAACATTTGTGCCTCCTTTAAAAATCGTTCTGGCAAAAGAAAAAAACCCAAAAAAGTGGAGGTTGTGTATGGTACTCATGCCCAACGTTGAAAAAACGTTGCAAAATCAATGATGATTCATCTTTCAAAATCAAAACATAATTTAACGGTGATTCAACTATGATCCATGATGTTGATTCAACCTTGTGTATGGTACTCATGCCCAACGTTGAAAAAACATTGCGAAATCAACGTTGATTCATCTTTCAAAATCAAAACATAATTCAACAATGATTCAACTATGGTCCATAACGTTGATTCAACAGTGAAAAAACCTTAAAGTGCCTGCTGGGTTCTCAAGTGCAACAGCAGAATCACAACGGGTAGCGAAAATAGGGGGCTCTAAAGTTCTCTCTTTTCGAACGATTGGGGGGAAGAAAAGGCCGACTATTGGTCAACCAAGATTTGTTTTAGTAGGGGACAGCCCTAGTGATTTATTAATTAAATCACGGCAAAAACTGCAGTCGAGATGTGAATGGAGCTAATCTGGTTTGCGTTTCCCGAAATCACTGATGCTAACTTCCATACCTTCCATGGTTGGAACCATTGACTTCGAATGGACGAACTACGTTAGTTGCCAACGTTAGCCACTATGCTTCTGGGAAACCAGCCAGGGCTCCATTTATTAGCAGAAATGACCGATTGATCACACCAAGTTTCACCATCAAAACAACCAAAATTCGGCAATGAAAACTCGTACGATAGATAAGAGGAAGCTTACTTCCATTATCCACTCCTTCCCGTCCTTTCTGACAGTTTTGACGGGTTTTATGCCCTTGGTTTCGACATCCCACGTTTTATGAGTGGAAAGCTGGATGATATGACCAACCCGCTTCGCCATCTTTGATGGATTTTTTTTTTTTTTTATCTTAAGTGGTTGATGCGCACAGTTCCATTGGTTGAAGTTTCACGTGTCCACACACTGTTTCTCATGGGCCTTCGCGCGTTATGTGAAAGAGTTCGGAAATGCTGTCTAGATGGCGCTGCAGTTCGGATAGCTAGGCACGCAGAAATTGAACGTTTTTTGATGGATAGGCGCGCATTTATTTGCTCACCTAATTGTGCGCCTTTCATAAAAAGGCCTGATATTTATCTAATGTGAAAATATGGAAGCAATCTATGACTACATGGTGACAGATGTTTTGAAAATCTGATGATTTGACATGGAATGACCCATTGGGCCTTATGGAGCATGGGCAAAATGGCCTGTAGAAACTAAATCGTTGCAGATGGAAATTAAGTTTTTATTATCAACATGTATGAAGTCTCATATGACCTAGATATTAGTTGGGTTAAAGTTGACCTCAGATGACCCTGAAAGGTGAAACTTGAGGTCAAAGCAAAATGTTACAATTTTCTAGGCTTCGAGGCTTGAAAACATTGAAGATTGTGTATTGAACACTTTTAGGCAGCCACATATGACCTTTCATTTGGTAGCCTTACTTGACTTTGGATGACCTTCGAAGGTCAAACTTCACATTGTGAAATTTCTATGACTTCTATCACCAAAACTATTTTAGGTGGAGCTTAGATTTGTATTGTGGGCATATAGGAAATCATGTATGAAGTTTCATTTGGTGACCTTGAACATGACCTTCGGTTACCTTCAACGGCCAAACTGTACAGTGACATTTCAATGACTTATATCAGCAAAATCGTTGCAGATAGTGTGTAGGTTTGTATTGGAGACATAAAGGAAGTGATATATGAACCGGTGACCTTCTTTTTGACCTTCAAAGGTCAAACTTTACCAAGTGAAAATTCAATGACTTCTATCACTAAAAAGGTCACAGATGGAGCCTGAGTATGTATCACAGACTTAAAGGAAGTCACACATGAACTTTCATTTGGTGACCTTCAACTTGACTGTTGGTGACCTTTTGTGGGTAAAACTCAACAGAGAAATTACAATGAGCTTATCACCAAAATGGTCACAGATTGAGCCAAGGTTTGTATGGAGACATTTAGAAAGTTGTATATGAAGTCCATTTGCTGACCTCAACGAGTTTCTGTGACCTTTTAAAGTTCACAATTGACACATTGAATTTTCAATTACTTCTATCACCAAAACTGCTTCAGAGCTAAGAATTGTATTACAGGAGGTCTTATAAATGTATGTGAACTTTTATTGAGTAACCTTGACATTGACCTTCAATGATTCGGATGTCAAACTTCACATGACATTTTCATAAAAGTATCATCACCATAATATTACTTGGCGGTAAGTTACAGGACCCTTGGTCCTATTTTTTTTTTTTTTTTTTCTACTCACTGTAGCTAGGTGTACATCTTATATTTGCGCCAATCTGGAGAGCAAAATAAAATAAATAAAAACTTTTTTGCAATAAAAACACTAATCATCTGTTCGTTGATAAAAATTATGTCTACTGCTTGTCAACTGTACACAATTTTGTTGACTTTTAATCTTGCCAGAATAATGTGAGAATTTTTCTAGAATGAGTCGGAAACACATGAGTAATTTTATACTATTTATTGCCCCAATGTAAAAGCTGCTCCACAAATTTTCTCGGATTTTTTTTTTGGCATGTCCACATGACCAAATCATGCCTTGAATTTTAGGCATTTTTGGGCCTTTTTTTTTATCATAAGCATTTTCAGATGCGAGTTACTCCTAAACTAGAGACAGGAGACTGGATTGGGTTTTGTGGGTGACCAGTAGTAATGATCCTCTTGAATGAGTTTGACAGTTGATTCGGTGAAATTTATTTTTATGGAGTTACGGCCCTTGACTCTGAACTTGGTGTATGGATGTTGCAATGGGGACAAGTTTTCTCGGCAACTATTGCATCTACATGGATGAAATTTTGTGTGTGTGGCCAGTGGTGTAATGACCCTATTGAATGAGTTTGAAAACTGATTCAGAGAATTTTATTTTCATGGAGTTATGGACCTTGACTCTGTTCGTTGACTTAGGTGTACGGGATTTGCAATGGGGACAAGTTTTCTCGCCATGGGTGTATGGAAGGTTCCATTGACTTTTGGATTTAGTATACTGCGTTTCATTCATTTTCTAATTATGAACCTAAAAGTATTTCCTGTCAAATGGATTTTGTTGCCAAATTCACATCAATTGTTTCACTGCAAATCATGTTCTTCTCCTTTTACGTGGAAGTGTTTTTTTTCCTGGATTTGAGGGGATATATGAAACACTTGTACACACCCAACATTCTCTCTCCTCAGTACATCGAGGAACACTTACATTACAGTAACACTTGCATATGTTTCAGTGGATAATGTCTTGGCTCTGTTTTTTTTTTTTTTTTTTTGGTATGAATATGGAATCTCCCGTGACCATTCTTACCATGGTGGGGGATATTGGTGACATGTTATGATATGTTGCCTTGCTATAAAATGCTTTTTTCTTTCCCTGTCCTTCTTTTTGGCTGCCTCGTACTTCTGTCATTCTTGATTTTTTTTTTTCCTTTTGGTGCGGCTCCTCTCAGCATCTGTTTTAGGTGGCATGGCTGCTGCTTCTCTCTGTACTTGCATTATAGTGATGGACCCATCAAATCTGGGGTGCAGTTTATAGTTCCAAGGAAGCTGACATGGTTTCTTTTGAGTTACGCAAACTTGTCAAAACACAAACACACAGGAAGAAACCACTTCAATTTAAAGAAATCAGCTCTTCCAGAGAGGTTCCTCAATTTTGCTCAATGTCTTCTAATTTGTAAGTTTGGTACTAATTACTTGTACTTAACACGTCATCGCTTACTTAATCCATCACCAGTTACTCCAATGTAAGTCATCTCCCTAATTACTGGCAATTAAATCAGCCAGTGGTTTCTGAACTCAAAAAGAACAGAACCGCCTTTTAAAAGCCTTATTAGCAGTGGAAGTTGCAATATCAACTCTGGAATTAGCCACTGGTCCATTAATAGAATACTAGAGTCCTGTCCGACACATTTTTGTCCTGTCTGACACACAATTGTGTCGGACAGGGCAGAAAAGATTTTTAATTTCCCATGAGGTGTGTTCTATTTCTTTTCTGTTTCTTTGAAAAAAAACCTTACTCACATTGTTGTATACCACATCAACAAAGAGAAAAAATGATTCTTGCCTTCAAAAGCCATTTACTTTGGAAATAAATTAAACTCATCGCACATGAATCGTGTCAGACAAGACATCCAACTCCTGTGAAGTGAAGTTAACAGGGCTTTACACTTGAGAAAAAAAATATTAGTTCGTGGGCTATTTGCTTTGATGTGAAACTTGTCCTGTCAGCAAGAAAAAATTGTCAAAAATTAAATGCAACAGGAGAGAGATGAGAAAAAGTGTCCTCTCCGACATGCTGATTTTCATCATTTCCTAATTAAATCCTAATTTACATAATCAAGGGGTAAAAATTTTGGCCCAGATTTTTGTTTTCTAATCAGTTCAGATGTACGTCTAACGTATCCAATTGGTATTTTACTCAGATTCAAACATTTATATTTCTGATACTACTTCACAAATACCATGAAATGGCCCTCCACTTGCCATGGAATGACCCTTTGGGAAATGCTTTCTTGATTTATCAAAGGTGTGCATCTCATATTTTTTGGACAAAATTGGATAATTTCAAAATTTCAGAGGGCTTCGCAAGCTCTTAGTGGGGGGGGGGATCCGTGTCCAAGGACACAAATTTTCTAGTTTGTTTTTATATTATACTCCCAATAGGGTGAGAGAAATATACTGTTTTAGCTCTGTTTCTTGTTCTTGTTCTTCTGCTCCTCCTGGCTTTTTGATCAAATGGGCGCCACACTTTCATTTTAAGGCCAAAAGACCTGAAATTCGGAACAGGGGTAGCTTGGTGACATACGTTCTTTTTTTTTCATTTTTTGGATGCAGGCCTTAGAAATGATTTAAATAAGCTGTTTTTGTTGGATAATAATAGCCAAAAATGTCTATTTTTTTGCTGCCTGTGGCATCACTTTAAGGCCAAATGACGTGAAATTTCGCATGAAGACAGCTTGGCACAATGTGCTCAGAACCCAGTTTTCACTTTTTAGATGCAGGCCTTAAAATGCTAATATTTAGCTTCTTTTGGGCAAAAATAGCCAAGAATATGTATTTTAAACTCCCGTGCCACCATGGTTGGGCTAAATTACTTGAAATCTGGCATGGAGATGGCGTGGCACCACGCGCTAAGATGGTATTTTCACCTTTTAGATGAAGGCCTTTGAAATGCTATTATTTAGCTTATTTTGGGTAAAAATAGCCAAAAATGTGTATTTTCACCTCCTGTGCCATCATGGTCGGGCTAAATGGCCTGAAATTTGGCGTGGAGATTGTGCCAAACTATCGGCTAAAAAGATGATTTTTACTGTTGAAATTCAGGCCTTCAGAGTGCTTTTAACCCTTTCATTACCATTGTTGCATTTCCGCGACAGCGCCGATCCCGCATCACTTACCATTGTCGCTATTTTGCGACTAGAGAAAGTCCCTCGCAAAAACTGTCAAAGCTCCGCAACAAAACACCCCTTTGGACGAGTCTGGTATCGCACAGCACGTCAGTGATGTCATCAGGCTTCCCGTAGTTCCCAATCCTCCGGTTATGCACTGTTTTATTTTATGCAGGTTATTGCAGGCAGTGCGAGCTGCAGCACGTGCATCTCCGTTTGTACACAAATGCACGTGTATCTCCGTTTGTACAAAAATGCGCGTGTATCTCCGTTTGTACAGAAATCCCATAGAGGAGAAATCGTCTTGTCTTGCAAACCGAAATACGGTTTTTTCCTCATTTTCTGTTTTTACTTTTGGAAAAACTAAGCAAAGATATGTGTCAATAGAAAGGTAAATGTATTTTGAACATGTTTTCTGACATAAAATTGTCCATTTCTGGCATTTTTAGTTCGAAAAAGGGGGTGAAAATCCACATGCAATATCATGCTGTGATAGCACAAAAATTTACGGTAAGCAAGGGTTGTCTTATTCCCAGTAAGTGGTAGTGAAAGTAAAAAAAAGAATGTAATGTACATTTTTGGATCCTGTACAATCATGTTATGGCTAAATTACCTGAAATTTGGCATGGAGATGGCTTGCGCATAGTTTTCACTTTTTACAACCCCAATTCCGAAATAGTTGGGATGAAGTGTAAATTGTGAATAAAATCAAAATGCAATGACTTCCAGATCACATGAGCCAATATGTTATTTACAATAGAACATGGATAACAGTTCAAATGTTGAAAATGAGACATTTTACATTTTTATCCACAAAATAAGCTTATTGAAATTTTCTGGCTACTACAGGTCTAAAAAAAAAGCAATTAATATATAACAGAATCGGCAGAAAGGATATTTAACAAGTAATTAAGTTAACTGGCATCGGGTGTGTAACATGATTTGGCTATTAAAGGGATGTCTTAGAGAGGCCGGGGCTGTGTCCGAAATCACTCACTACTCACGACATAGTGCACTATATAGCGGGTTCGCCATTTTGTAGGGCTGTCCGAATTGTTCGTAAGAATTTTATCCCCTATATAGTGAACTCATAACATCCCACAATGCACCGCAAAATGTAGTGAACATCCGATGGTCACTAACCCAGCTATATGTCCCATCATACACTGCACACAAACCGAAAAGGCTGCGTTTAGTCAACGGAGTTTTAAAACAGGCACGAGACATTTATTAGCTTAAGGCGCGAAAATGTTTTTTTTTTTTTTTTTTCCTTTTAATTGGAAACCAAGCAGCGCAGGAGACCAGTTTGTTTACACAGGATATAATCGGACATTTAGGTACAATTAAAATGAATAATGAGTTGGAGGACAAAAAAATAGATGACGATAATAAAAATGTAAGGCAAATTTTATTATCGATAATAGTAAACACAAACACGGTGGGAAATATATTCAGTTTGGTTATTAGAAAAACGCTTCCAAATCCTTCAGCTGAAGTTGAACAGGTACGATTTAATTTTGCGACAGCAATGACGCTATTAACAGCTGCGACAAAACGAGCCAGGTAGTGTCCGAAAGCGTTTCTTCCCTCCGCCAATGAGCTCACTATATAGTCACCTACATAAAAGTCCCCTATATAGTGAGTAGGGAATAGTGAATGAGTGAGTGATTTCGGACACAGCGCGAGTCTCTCAGAATGGCCAGAGCCTCTCCAACCTGTGAAGGCTTGCGTAAGAAAATTGTGGAATACTTTAAAAACAATGTTCCTCAATGTCAAATTGCAAAGGCTTTGAAGGTCTTATCATCGACTGTGCATCGCATCATCAAAAGATTCAGAGAAACTGGAAAAATCTCTGAGCGTAAGGGACAAGGCCGAAGACCTTTACTGGATGGCCGTGATCTTCGGGCCCTCAGACGCCACTGCATCACTCACCGGCAGGATTGTCATTGACAGGATTACTTCAAGAGACCACTGTCTGTAAACACAGTCTGCTGTGCCATCCACAGATGCCACCTTAAACTCTATCATGCAAAAAGGAAGCCATTGTTGAGCATGATCCAGAAGCACCGCCGTGTTCTGTGGGCCAAGGCTCATTTAAAATGGACTGTAGCAAAGTGACCTGCGGTAAGACGAGTCCAAATTTGGCATTCTTGTTGGAAATCATGGGAGTTGTCCTCCGGGCTAAAGAGGAGAAAGACCACTCCTCCTGTTATCAGCGTTCAGTTCAAAAGCCAGCATCTCTGATGGTATGGGGATGCATTAGTGCATATGATGTGGGACGCTTGCATGTTTTAAAAAGCACCATGAAAGCTGAAAGGTATATAAAGGTTTTAGAGCAACATATGCTCCCTTCCAGACATATATTCCAGGGAAGGCCTTGTGTATTTCAGCAGGACAATGCAAAACCACATACTGCAGCTATTACAACAGCATGGCTTCGTAGCAAAAGAGTCTGTGTGCTGAACTGGCCTGCCTGCAGTCCTGATCTTTCACTGATTGAGAAGATTTGGCGCATAATTAAATGACGAGTCCGTCAAAGGAGACCCAAAACTCTCCAGCAGCTGGAAGCCTGTATTAAACAAGAATGGGATCAAATTCCAATGGCTAAACTCAAGAAACTTGTCTCCTCAATGCCCAGCCGCCTCCACTCTGTGTTAAAAAGAAGAGGGGATGCTACATCATGGTAAACAGGCCCCTGTCCCAACTTTTTTGAGATCTGTAGCAGCAATCAAATTAGAAATTAGTTCATTTTGTGGATAAAATTATAAAATTTCTCAGTTTCAACATTTGCTATGTCATGTCCGTTCTATTGTGAATAAAATACTGGCTGGTGCGATTTGAAAGTCATTGCGATTTGATTTTTTTTTTTTTTTTTTTTTTCACAATTTACACTTTATCCCAACTATTTCCGAATTGGGGTTGTACACATTGTATGAGAATAATTATAAATATCAGGCCGCTGTAAAATTTCATTTCTCTGAAATTGTGTGAATTGACATGGATTGGCCGTACTCTGGTCTCCTCCCACAGTCAAAACACATGTATGTCAAGCTAATTGGACAGCCATAGGTATGAGTTTGAGAGTGAATAGTATGTGAGTGGTGTGTGCGATGGATTTGCAAGCTGTACAGGGTGGGTCTCTGCCTTTCGCCCATAGTCAGCTGGGATAGGCTCCAGCTCCCCCTGCGACCCTGGTGAGGAAGAAGCGGTATAGAGATTGATGTTCTGCGTCCACTATGTTCAGCCACTAATGTGTGTATTATGTGGCCAATACGGTTGCCATGGCAACCAAAATCGATAGGTGTCATAAGTGAAGTATAACACATGTACATACCAAATATGAAAGTATCGGTCAACAAGAGCAACGCTAGGCCTGGCATATGCCCCCGACGGATTAGGTAGTATTCTTTCACACTGAGAGTGGAGACTTGTCGTGAAATGTCTGGGAGTTTTCAAGACCAAGCACCATGCTCGATACTGTCTAGTCCTTAAGTATCCTTTGTGTTAGGTACACATAAGTGATAGGAAAATGGCAAGCTTAATTGGGCTGGATGGCCTGTTTTCATGTGCGGTTATGTGAATTCCAGAGTCCGAAATCCACAGAGAAAGTTTCCTGTGCAGTTAAACAAGTTAAAGGCTAAAATCCCTTCTACTGTTTCCCTACAGGAGCTGCACTTCTGAACACATTTGATCAGCAGAATGATTCAGACAGGAGTCCGTCTGAGACAGGACACTGAGACGACCCTACCAGAGCTCCCCGAGCAGCACAGGATCAGAGAGAAAGAAGAGGAACTACATGGACTGGAGTCTGTCCACATGGCAGAGTCAGAGACAAAATGTACTGCATCAGGACTCAACACACTGGAGCCAGAGTGTGTTACTGCAAACAGCAGGGTCAGTGATTTACATCACACAGAAGCATCACTGATAAAAACAGAAACTGATCTGAGCTCCACCTGCTCTGGGGATCTTAAGATGGAGAGCCTTGACTTGGCAGAACGAGCCTGTGTAACCCATCTGTATCCTGACCAAGTCAAAACGGAAGTTGATATGAAGGACAATATTAAGACTGAACATGTCATTGCTGTGCCGGACATTAAGTGTGTCGACATAAAATCTGATGAACTGAAGCTGGAATCCAGTGAAGTTTTAGTGAGTGATCTCATGAAAACTGTGCTTAATGGAGCTGGTGTTGATGAAAATGGCCAGACTGGACCATGTCAATATCCTGTAGAGCCAAATCCAATCAGTGCAAAACAGACAAATTTAATCCAAGATGTGGGAATCCTTCTCAGTGAAAATCCCAACCAATGCTCTCGTATAAATGATCTCAAGAGAGTTCCTACAACTGAAAAGCCCTACAAATGTGATCGGTGTGAGACGTCTTTTGCTCAGAAATCTAAATTAAAATCCCATCAGAGGATTCATACAGGTGAAAAGCCCTACAAATGTGGACAGTGTGGGAAGTCTTTTGCATTAAAATGTAGGCCAAAATTAAAATTCCACCTGCATCGTCATACTTGTAAAAAGTTGTACAAATGTGAATCGCGTGGGAAGTCTTTAACTTCAAAATCTAGGTTAAAATCCCACCAGTATATTCATACACTTGAAAAGCCCTTGAAATGTGATCAATGTGAGAGGTCTTTTTCAAAGAAATCTCATTTAAAATATCACCAGAGGATTCATACACGTGAAAAGCCCTTCAAATGTGGTTGGTGTGAGAAGTCTTTTGCTTGGAAATCTCATTTAAAATCCCACCAGTATGTTCATACAGGCGAAAAGCCTCACAAATGTGATCAATGTGAGAAGTCTTTTGCTTGGAAATCTCTCTTAAAATACCACCAGGGTATTCATACAGGCAAAAAGCCCTTCAAATGTGATTGGTGTGAGAAGTCTTTTGTTCAGAAAAGTACTTTAAAATGCCACCTGAGTGTTCATACAGGCGAAAAGCCCTTCAAATGTGATTGGTGTGAGAAGTCTTTTACTTGGAAATCTAATTTAAGATGCCACCAGAGGATTCATACAGGTGAAAAGCCCTTTAAATTTGATTGGTGTGAGAAGTCTTTTGCTCGGAAATGTAATTTAAAATACCACCAGAGGATTCGTACAAGTGAAAAGCCCTACAAATGTGAACAGTGTGAGAAGTCTTTTGTTTCAAAAGCTACGTTAAAATCCCACCAGTATGTTCATACAGATGAAAAGCCCCACAAATGTGATCAATGTGAGAAGTCTTTTGCTTGGAAATCTTATTTAAAATCCCACCAGATTAGTCATACAAGTGAAAAGCCCTTGAAATGTGATAGATGTGAGAAGTCTTTTGCTCAGAAATATCATTTAAAATGCCACCAGCGGATTCATACAGGCGAAAAGCCCTACAAATGTGAACAGTGTGGGAAGTCTTTTGCTTCAAAATCTACGTTAAAATCCCACCAGTATGTTCATACAGATGAAAAGCCCCACAAATGTGATCGATGTGAGAAGTCTTTTGCTCGGCAATCTAATTTAAAATACCACCAGAGGATTCATACAGATGAAAAGCCCCACAAATGTGATCGATGTGAGCAGTCCTATGCTCGGCAATCTAATTTAAAATACCACCAGAGGATTCATACAGGTGAAAAGCCTTTCAAATGTGATTGGTGTGAGAAGTCTTTTGCTCGGGAATATCCTTTAAAATGCCACCAGCGGATTCATACAGGTGAAAAGCCCTACAAATGTGATCAATGTGAGAAGTCTTTCACTCAGAAATGTCATTTGACTTCCCACCAGAGTATTCATTCAAGGGAAAAGTCCTACAAATGTGATCAATGTGAGAAGTCTTTCGCTCAGAAATATCATTTGAATTCCCACCAGAGTATTCATTCAAGGGAAAAGTCCTACAAATGTGATCAATGTAAGAAGTCTTTTGCTCGGCAATCTCATTTAAAATACCACCAGAGAATACATACAAGTGAAAAGCCCTTGAAATGTGATAGATGTGAGAAGTCTTTTGCTCAGAAATATCATTTAAAATGCCACCAGCGGATTCATACAGGTGAAAAGCCCTACAAATGTGAACAGTGTGGGAAGTCTTTTGCTTCAAAATCTACGTTAAAATCCCACCAGTATGTTCATACAGATGAAAAGCCCCACAAATGTGATCAATGTGAGAAGTCTTTTGCTCGGCAGTCTCGTTTAAAATACCACCAGAGTATACATACAAGTGAAAAGCCCTTGAAATGTGATCGATGTGAGAAGTCTTTTGCTCAGAAATCTCATTTAATATACCACCAGAGGATTCATACAGGTGAAAAGCCTTTCAAATGTGATTGGTGTGAGAAGTCTTTTGCTCGGGAATATCCTTTAAAATGCCACCACAGGATTCATACAGGTGAAAAGCCCTACAAATGTTATCAATGTGAGAAGTCTTTTGCTCAGAGATGTCATTTGAATTCCCACCAGAGTATTCATTCAAGGGAAAAGCCCTACAAATGTGATCAATGTAAGAAGTCTTTTGCTCAGAAATCTCATTTGAAATCTCACCAGAGTTTTCATACAGGTGAAGAGCTCAATTATTGTGAACAGTGATTATGTTTACATGCACACTATATTCCATGAACTGACTGGGGTATTGAAGAACACTGCTAATGCAGTCACCCGTGTATACACGTTACACCATGTCAACATTACGCGATTAAGCCCTTATGTCACGAAGAACCGGAATATTACAACATGTAAGTTACTTCAGTTATTAATGTCCATATGGGCTCTGAGCATGTGCAGTTTTAAAGGCATCATGGGAAAGCTTACAGGTAATTCCTTGATAAACTTGGCACACAAATAGAAAAATTAACATTTTTGGTTAGATGAGGAGACTGATTTCGTTTTATCTTGCTTGAAAGTGATGAACAATATGAAGCACCTTGAAAGTATGAAATGTAACTGATTTATTTAAATCGTTTGCTGAGTAATTGAGGGACGCTGGCTTTGTCAGGAGCGTTGAACAAGTCAGGCGGCGTTGGAAAACTGAGCTGCTTACTGTAAAGCCAAAAAATCACACCAGTGGGTCTGATCCCTCCATCATTAAGTGTTGTAAAATTGCAGCTGCAAAAATAAATTTACACTAAGGGTGTAAAATGAGCAGCATCTTCAGCAGGAGCAACATGCTAGGGGTAATCATGGGACAATATTCATGAGTAATTTTATTTTTTCTGGCTAGAGGGTGCTTTTGGAATAGACAAGTGTGTCATGTATACAGGAATATGGTTGGACTACTGCCAGTCGATGTCAAGTAAACCAGGATTTTCAAAATCTGATCATTACCCGGGTAAGATCAGTAACCGGAATAATGGCCACATGTAAACATAGTCATTGTGAAGAACTGTTTCTTTTTTTTTTATCTAATTTAATTCAGCATGAGCAGCTGCATCTCGTTAAAATGCACTACAAATGTGATCAGGTGTGAAGAGTCTTTTGCTCAGAAATCTCTAATCCAAGCAGAGTATTCATTCAGGTGAAAAGCTCAACAAATGTGATCGCAGTGAGAATTCTTTTGCCCCAAAATAGAATTTATAGTCCTACCAGAGTATTCATACAGTTGATCAGTGAACAACGTGGAAAGTCTTGCTCAGATTGGGAATTTGAAATCCCACCAGAGTATTAATACAGGTGTAAAGCCCTACAAAAGTAAACAGTGTTTCTGGTACTTTGGTCAGAGATCATCTTTAATTGACAGCCACACGGTTCAAACAGGTGAAAATCCTTTCCATTTTTTACCTCATTCATGTCAGCAACAGAAAACAGATCTGGGTAAAAAGCCTGAGGAATTTGATCAGTGTGGGAAGTCTTTGGTCTTACATCTGTATTTTATTCCCACCAAAGAATTTATACAGTTCAAATGCCATAGATTTGCAGTAAGTCTGAGAAAATATTTTTGGGGAAATCTCATTAAATATCCCAGTGAAGAATTCCGAGTCAAAGGTTTTGTACAGCTGTCTGAAAAACATCTAACTAACTTGGATTTATTGGGATGAAATTTTAATTGAATAGTCGCTAAATATTGAATGGCAACTAAATGAGAGCTGTAATTTATCTGATTTTAATTGCTTATCTTTTCTTTTAAAGAATGATGTTTGCTGTGATGAAAATGACAAACGATATTTGCTGTGAAGACATTTTGTACGGCTGCTTTGATACAGAAATAAACATGATGTGTAGTAACACGGTCACTAAGACGAAAGCCTTAGCCTCTGCTTCCCTGTGTTTTATTACCAGCTGTAGAAAGATGTGTTGGTTCTCTGCTCCACCAGCACCTCCACACAACCTCTCATTCTCCTCCTCTATGGCAAAATCTCAGAAATGCCCTGTGTCTTTAACACTATGCAGTGTCATCCATGATGACTCATTCACAGGAATCCAGATACACTCCTATGGCACTATATGGTCGTCATCATCATGCTAATGCAGAGCATATGCCCCCCATAGGTTTCATCTGAATGTCCTCAAGTGAAGCGTGTGATGGTCTTGAAGTGGTCTCTGCCCATTTTAGTTTATTTTATTTCGTACTCATGGTACAAGTAAAAAAAGAAGGTGAACAAGAACAAAAAGAAACAAAGAAACGGAGTAAAAGAACAGGAAGATAGGGGGAGATGCCCCTGTATTACATTTTAGTCTGTGCAGATAAAATGAAGCAAATCACAATACATAGTGTGTGTAAAACCAGGTACTTCCATGTCATATTGTTTCCAACTTAAGAGTTCAATACATATATTGACTAGCGATTTCTCCGAAGGAGACAAGACATTATATTGATGCCGTAAGTAAGCAATATTCTGACCCAGAGGAGACGAGGCACAAGCTTGAGCGGCCCTTGCCACGTGAGAAACAACAGGGTTATCATGATACAACATACCATACAAGAAATGAAGTGTTTTTATACACAACTGAACAGATAAATGCGGCTGCCCTGATATGGGACCCAAAAGCCAGGTGAGAGTACAATAGGGGAGATGCATTACCTTTCTAACAGCCTTGTTCCATTGGACACAACAAGATTTAAAACCAGGGGACTTTAAGTCCCACAACTGTGAACCATAAAATGTGCAACAATAGGAGCGAAATAAACACAACATATTGGGTACATTAAGTTTACCATATGACCCAAACAACTTGTTCACCGCAGCATTAAATGTGCCCTTTTTTGCACAACAATCACGAAAATCGCTTAAATCACAGTCTATAAGATTACCGAGATGCTTGATGTAGTCTACCCATTTAATGAGCAACCCATCTAAGTAAACCTTTTCGCAATCTTGAACACATGACCCGTACTTTATACACATCGTTTTCTTTACATTAAACATAATATTAAACTCTTTGGCAAACTCACCGCATATAAATAACATTTCGTTGAGCGAATTAATACTATTAATAATTCCTACCCATATTGTCATTATGCATTAACATTCATAAAACGTGGACGTTACATTACTGAAATTTCATGAGTAATAGCAAAGTACAGCCATACAGTGGAACACACTGGTATGTACACTGGAAACCTGCAGTGCCTGACGAGAACATTTTTCCAATTATTTTTGAGCCTCTATGCCGCTGACAACCATGGTCAGAGACCTCATGTTTTTGGGTTGTCGTCTGTCAAACTCCCGTCCGTCCTCATCTCATGAATGTGATATTTCCAGAAAGCCTGGAGGGAATTATTTTTAATTTGGCAGAAATGTCCATTTGGTCCCAAGGATGAACTGATTAGATTTCTCATTGTTGGGTACAAAATATCTCAGGCCCCTGTCTAGGTCTACCAGCAATAACCCAGTCCCTATGAGCCGCCTTAGCGTCTGCATGGTGGTCAGCTACATACTTGTTCCAACCAGGCTTGGTGTTCTTAGCCTTTCTAGGATTAGTGTGCAGAGGTCTACTGGCCTCGTGTATAGCGCTCACTACACTATTGTACATTGCACAGAGGTGTTGACAGTGAGTGGCATCATCACAGTTAATATTTGAACATAAAATAGCATCCATGGGGAGATGAACTTCCCCTTAGAGAACATCTGATCTCCCACAATAATACAAGACATCCTCTCTAGACTGCTTAGCCCAATCTACTTTAGCCTCATAGGCACCATCATCTATTGAACTGTTGCAGTCAGGTAGGTTTTCAACATTTATCATCATAGAAACAGGTAAGTGATCCGTGGTAGTCAACCCATACAGAATTTAAACTTTTTCCTGACTGTCATGAGCATCAGCTGTACAGATTACATGATCTAGCCAAGATGTTGTGTGCCATGCCTCACTGATGTAAGTATAGCTGTCTACAGGCAGTAATTTCTTGCTGGAAAGAACCAGTTTACTGTCTATACAGAACTGTTTTAAGTTCTGACCAAATTGAGATTTGTCATCAGAGATGTCTGCATTTAAATCACCCATCACAAATATATTTGCATATGCACTTTCCTTAATATACTCAGAGGCAATGAAAACGCAACACTCTAAATTTTGGTTTATTTTTGCTCAGGACCTGAGTAGTCCAATTTGAGTTCTTAAGTGACCATTGGGGTCACAATGTGTACCTTGTTACACATGAATGATCATCATTTAACTCAACAGTGTGAGTTGGACTCTCATCAATCCATATTGAGTACAACATATGGGATTAGGAGTTGTGCAAGTACAGTTGTTGAAATGAAGGATGGGTTGTCTTCCCTATATAAAGGCATGATAAAAGCCACACAAAAAACATTTTAAGTGTCATAATGCCACGTCTGTCGACTGAACAACAGAATAGGGCCCTGGGTATGCTAGAGGTGGGAGTAAGTGCCCGGCAAGTGGATCAGTACGTTTTGGATGTAGTACGTCCAACTGGGACAAGCTCTTTCATCAAGAGTACCCAGACCTCAAACCAGGCAGCAACTCCAGAATGCACTACAGGCAGAGTGGCGACAACTTCCTCAAGACAACCTAAGACGCTTGGTCAGGTCCATGAGGAGACGTTGTACTGCCTGTGTGGATGTTCGTGGGGGTCCCACCCGATACTGACTGTTCTTTTGAGTTCATTTTTAAATGTGTGTTCCGTTCAGTCTTGTTGTGATTTTTCATTTTCAACTTGTGCTCGTTATGTTTAATGCATCTGTTTATTATTGTCCAAATCGGCCCATTAACACATTTAATTCATCTAAGTCAACCCACCCAACATATTTGAATTGTTAAAATAAGAAATTAATTTGAGTCACAAAATAATTTGAATCCAAACTGGTGTTGCGTTTTCATTGCCTCTGAGTATATAAGTACTTATAAATGCTAATCTGTTTAAATATTCATCTTCATTTTTGTGGCAATCATATGGGGTTTAAACATTCAAAATAATAAAAACATTCGCACCATGTAAAACTTTAATTGCTATGCACCAGTCCACCTTCAATCTTATAATACTGATCATTGGGTCTTATTTCTTGCGCCACAAAATGGCCACACCACCTGACACGCATTCTGCCACGCACCATTCTGGTGCTTAAATCCGTTGTGGACTCTCCTGCCCCATGAAAATCAATGTGGACAGAATTAAGTTTATCAAGGTCCTTTTTGGCTAAAAACGTCTCTTGCAGGCAGAGAATGTCTGTGGTCTCCAATAGCTGGTCAACAACAACCCAATGCGCTCTGTCCCCAGCACTCTGTCCTAGGCGCAAGCCTCTGAGTTATATGACACAACTCTGACCAACATCACTGTGGTTGGTACTAGGCATCACGCACCCCAGCCTCCAGTACAGGCCCATTCATCACTGGCGTTAGCCCGACTGTAGGCTTGGGTTTGCGCGCCTCATAAAATCGCCGCACAAAAGTGCCTTCGCGCCACAGCGTTGGGTTGTACATTTCATCCACTTCGTTGCACTCGCAGTTATTTTAAATGAACTAAACTGGCTTTGAACAGTTTCTATCTTCTGATGGGTTACTTCACGCCCAAGTTTGTCTTTCATGTAACTGGTCAATGTCTCAGAATCTAAATCAGGTGAGAATTTCGTTGCGAATACACTCACCAGCTTAGTCTTCATGATAGTGTGGCAAGCTCATGTTTTATGGAAACCTATTATCTCTCAAAAAATATGTAAGCCAACTTTGTTGCATCGTGTGGATGGTATGTAAAGAACACACGGTGAAAGTTATTCCTATCAGGTTTTTAAGTGCTGTGAGCACAAGATCATTAATAGGCCATAGGGCATGCAGTGAACACTCGCTTAAAATTTTATTTTCGTGGAACAACTTCGGCGGCAACTTGAAACTGGTATGGATTTGAAGGAAATGGTTCTCTGATCAAGGATATCAATGTCCCCACCCGTAGAATGTGCTCATAAATTTACAAAATGCACCTGATGAAATTGACCATTTTCAGATAGTTCGTTAAATCCAAAATTCTCTTTCCTGTTCTTTTTTTTTTGGTCACCAAATAGCTTACTTTACCTGATGGAAAGCACGATCTTAACTGTTTTCATCCCTATTTTGAATATTTACCAGGTGGGTGGGGGCTATCAGGGGTATTACACTTATATTACAATGTTTACTTAATGTTAATGTTACAAACGTTGACTAAGTTCTGTTACAGTAATACCAAGATCCCAATGAAAGAATACCCCAAGACCCCATCCAGGACCATCAGGAGTGCTTGAGACCTAAATAGTGTATAAGAAAATCATGATTTCATATATGTAAACAAGAATTTGTATAATGCTGCTTCTACCTTTTCATAAAATCTCAACTTAAACAACTAAATTAATTATCCAAAGCATTTCATTGCCTGTTTTCCGTGTATGTACATCATGTAGGTTTGTTTCCACAAAATTAATGTGACTCAAATGATCAACGAAGTTCTCCTTTAATTTAAAATATATTATTTCTATTCTTATCTTTTCATCATACAGACTGTAGAACAAAATGTATTTATGTTACAGTAGATTCTAACAAACTGCTTGGGACCAGAAAAATTACTTTGTTATGTTGAAATTTTGTTATATCAGGGCAGCAAAAACAAGGAAATACAAAGGAATTTTTAACTTTGGGACCAGGAAAATCACTTTGTTATAACGAGATGTTGTTATATCAGTGTTCTTTATAACGAGAGTCCACTGTATTTCATTTTTTCTCATCAGGTATGATAGAAACTATAACATAACAATTTCATGTTAGACACATTGAATCTTGCACATTTCTGTTTCCTGTCTGTTGATAGTTAAAGAGCTGAATATAAATTGGCACAGAATTAAAAAATAAATAAATAAAAAATTGTATGTGTGATGTTATAGCTGTCTGTAATAAGATTAATGAGTAAACCTTGACTAATGAAAGAATCAATTCATTTTCAAATGTAATCAAACCAGTCACATATATTTGAAGGGTCTTTACTGAATTGAAAATGTGATATCAAAGTATATGAGCCAAAATCAGCTAAGGTGTAATATGGCAATTCATTCAAACCATCACGTGATAAATTATTCCCTATTTGAGTAAATCAGTCAATTCAGTTTGGTGGCCTTAATTTAAATATTCAAGAGACAGGACAGATAGTTAGAGCACCATCAATGAAGCCCTGAATGAAGCAAAGAAAATTTAAATTCAGGGGACACTTCTTTCTGTGCTTGGCAAGCGTTGCAATCCTCAGGTTGCCATGTACTCGGCTGGATATTTTTAACAGTTAATTCCAAATTGCATAAACTATTTGCTTGCATTTTAAATGTGTTTCAAAGCTATTGAGCCATACAGAGTCACAGCACCTATAGCTCATAATTAAACAAAAAAATTTTTTAAAAATTCTCTCCTCAAAATTCCCCTTGCGCGTGTTAGTGCGTCCGTCAAACATATCAGGGTGATGGCCGAAGGTTTTTTTTTCCAAGTCATCAGTGATAGCTCCATAATGTATGCACAGTAATGTTTTCATTCGCATATACTAAAGTTAGTGAGTCTTGTCTCTGCTCATCAGTGGTTAGGCTTCATAGAATGGACCACATTGGAAATAGCTTAGCAATACCCATTATCCATTACGCGTGACGCCACGCATTTTAGGCTGGGGGTATAAACTCCGCCGTATCTCATATAGATTTCCATTGACAACCACCTACACAACGTTCATTCCTACCATTTATACGCGATATTTGCACACTTTTGTCAGAAGTTGCAGAGCAACAACGACTTGGAAAGTACGCGATTTGGTGGTGTTTGTTTAATAAAGTTTTAAGAAGTTTAAAAGGTTGAATTACGTGATGAATGAAGAGGCTGCATGCATTCACTTTCATTTTGTAATACGACTATGGGCTGCGAACCATACAGCGAGATGTGAATTAAAATTTTAGCGCATGTAAACAGTGGGGCATAAGTTAAAAAGAAATGGTCACGACTGTTGGCAGAAAAAAAGGAAAATAACCACTTCTAAAAGCAAAAAAGTTTAAGTCTTTCCTTTTATTTTAAATTGTCCATGCTGGCAGTAGCCTACATATACAAATTCATAGCAGTAAAGCTCATCTTTTCTCTCTTAATTAAATGCCAACTATATGGTGTGCTGTCAAGGGCTGCAAATGTCACATACTATCTTCGTAAGTGGAAAAGGAAGATCTACCTGAAACATGCTGGCCTGTACGGTCAAGGTGCATGCGATTTCCCTTGTGTTCGGATTTTTCGCTCGATCCGAGCTTGATTCATAGAGAAAGTGGTTTCTGTTGGGCTATTAAAATTAACTCTTCTTTGCTTTTCGAAGTGGTTATTTTCCATTTTTCTGCCTACAGTCGTGACAATTTATTTTTAACATAAACCCTTCTGGTCGCATACACTATAATTTTCATTCCCATCCCGCTGTATGGTTCGCAGCCCAAGAGACGTATCACAAAATGAAAGTGAATGTATGTAGCCTCTTCATTCATCACGTAATTCAACCTTTTAAACTCCCTAAAACTTTATAAAACAAACACCACCAAATCGCGTACTTTCCATGTTGTTGTTGCTCTGAAACTTCTGACAAAAGTGTGTTAATATCGCGTATAACTGGTGGGGACGAGCATTGCGTGCCAGGCCGTCAATGGCAATCTATCTGACATACGGTGGAGTTTATACCCCCAGCTGAAATGCATGACGTCACGCGCAATGGATAATGGGTATGAAAGCCTGAAGTTCAGAAAAACGTCCACTCCAATCCGTCAAAAAATATCATACATAATTTATGGCGCTTAAAAGACAATGATTAGGAGACCCTGTGACATCTGCATTTCCAGGAAATCCGCGCATATATGGCTTGCTGTCTGCGTAATCGTTTCTTGTGGAAGAAGGCAGTAGTGACGGCAGTAGAGATGGCAATTTCGAACCTTTGAAACAGTTTTGACACCTTTGAAACGACCACTTTTTCGAAATGTTCTGAATTGTTGCGAAACCAGATTTATTTCAGTAGTGCACAGCCTTGTGGCAAAAACTTTTACTGCAGCTATTAAAATGTTTTGACGTGAAACAAAACACATGGATCATTGCCGGGGCGGAGCAGGAAAAACGTCACTAGTCACGTGACAAAAGTTTTGAAACAGAGTCGTAAACCCGTGTCAAACCCGGAAGTTTCGAACGTGTTCGGAAAAAGTTCGAATCTGCTGCTGTGTCCCAATTCAGAGGCCGCATCCTTCGAAGGCTACAAATGAAGACCGGTTGCGTCACAGCGGCGCGACTCGGCCGTCTCATTTCGAAGGCTCCTTCAAATGCGGCCTTCTTTTCGCGGGCAACGAAGGCTGCAGCAGGTGGATCCTTTGCGGTCTAATCTTTCCCAAGATTCATTGCGCGGTGGTTAATCCAAATCGAATCGAACAATGGCGGCTGCGGGAAGCGAGGAATCCTCTCTTAAATGTAAGTAGGCTACTGGGTTTTAACAAAGATACTCCGGTACATCTTTGGTTTCATCTCAGTAAATAGCGAAAAATACATAAAATCAAGGGGCGTTAAAAGTGGAAAAGAGTTAGCAACATGTTTTGAATTAGCCTAGCTACGTTATTGGCTAGCTACCTAACTGCTGCGGCTCGCATCTGACCTGTGCTTTAGCCTTTTACTCTAAACAGCAGTGACGACTGCTGAACAGAAAGCCTGGAGGGCTTTAAACATTACCTTAAGCTGCTTTCACACCGGACGCGAAACGAATTTTTTGCACGACGGGTTACATTCAAAGTCAATGCAAAGATGGAATACATGCGAACCGCGTGTTCGCGTGTGTTTGCGTCTTTGCATTGACTTTGAATGTAACCCGTAGTGCAAAAAATTCGTTTCGCGTCCGGTGTGAAAGAAGCTTTAAATCGGTAACTAGCTCCAATCAGTTTTTGGTCATCTTCTTTGATTAAAGAGCCATGTTAACTATTCTAACATTCAGCTATTTCAGGTGTGGCTAACTTTGAGTTAACTCGGCGAAGTCAAGAAACTATTTGGATGCGAAATGCTTTTGTTATATAAATCATAAAGCGCAGGTTTGGGTGGCTGCTTCGCTGGACATGGCAAATTAACTCCGATAATCCTGAGTAGTTTATATTATCTGGTTAGGAGATGGATTGATTATTTATTCGCCTGAACATTGCACTAAGCTGCATGTTTGACTGCCAGTGGATTATTGATATCAGAAAACATGTTAATCAAAATCTAAGATTTAAAACGGGTTTATAATCAAACTCTTCAGGGGAAATTTTCTGTCCCTCCTGTTTTCTGTTCAGCAGCTCCACTGCTGTAAAGCCATAAATGCCTTCAGTTTTAAACTTTAAAGGTTCAAATGTTGATTTATATCATAGCTAGACTGTGGCGATTTTACAGCTTTTTTATGCACAGGAAGTATATTCATGACCATAAAAAAACGCAGCACTGAGTGATGTTTGTTTTTTCTTTCTGCATTATAAAGTATTGCTCACTGTAAATGAGTTGATTTCAGTTGGCTCAGCACATAGCTGAGGTTGAATTAATTGTTCCAAATTAAATAACTGAAAATTGATACATTTCTATGTATTGTTTTTATGGTGATGAGTATAGTATGCAGAGGCTCATTGTGGCTTAAAATGATATGATGAGGCTTCTGCTTCAGGTGACCTGATGGCAGAGGAGGGAGGAGCGACAGCAGGAGGGAACAAGAACAAGAGCTCTTGACAGAAGACATGAGATGGCAGAGAGAGGAGAGGAGAGCTCAAGAGAGCAGGAATAGGATGGACAGGCTCTTGTCTCTACTAGAGAAAATGGTGCAGAAATAATAATTTAAAAAATTAAAGTTTTGTTAAATCCATTGTTTATTCTTAATTCATTTATAACTGACAACTATTTACGACGAAATGTACGAAATGCATACCAAAACCACTGAGTGCTTTTTAAAAAGTCTTAAAATTATCTGTATAAGTATACACTTGTCAGCCAAAACAAAAAAAGTAGGGTCTCTCTCGACTGTGGCACCCCATCCATGTCGCTGCCTCCCGATTGAGGAGGTCCAGCTGCACTGCCAGGGCCTGCCTGCTCAGCCGAAAATCAGGCCTGGTGTCTTCTCCACCAAAGAATGTCCAGCACAGGGACACTGAGGTTGACCCTGCAGTTCTGGGGTCTGGGCTGGTATAAGGAAAGAAGAAAACTTGGTAAATGAACAAAAGCTGGATATTTATTGTGGAGAACTTGGATATGTAAAATTTAAAGCCTATCAATCTACTCAGCCATTTTAAACTGAGTAATGGTTTTCTTTAATATTAAAATAAGATTCCGTATTTTCAGTGATGAAGTATTCAGAACCTTTACGCAAGTAAAAGGTATGACTACTCTGCGTTTTTGCATTTTACTGCTGTAGATGTTAAAGGTTGAGCTGATTTCAACTACTCAATATACTTCTGGTTTTTGTAGTTTGATGAGCTAAAAAAAAAGCCCTATTTTTTGCTTTGTGATTAATTTTACTGATTTCCATATTGATTTTGGGGTTGGAGAATGCTGTAAATCCACAAAGGAATGTCACTTAAATGTTTGTTTAAAGCATTATCATTCCACATCAACACATTTTGGGATAGCTACATCGTTTTTACTGAACAGGAAGGGCATGAAAATTTGTAATCTGAAACGTAACTAGCTGGACAAAGCTAGTGATTAGAGAAATAAATGAGTAGCTGGAAAGTACACAATTTGCCCATAAGATATAGAGGACAAGTAGCATAAATTTGCATAAAATGGAAATTATAAAAAATACAGGTATCTGGAATTAGCAGTTAAGTAAAGGCACGAAGTTACATTCCACCCCTGGTTATTTTGAATAAATGGCTTTATGGTCAAAGTCAAATGGTATTAGCCATTCATTAATTAGGCTGACGGGAGTAGTCTGATTAGCAACTTTTAACTGTTGGCTCAAAGTACAGACGTCAACATGTATTTTACCTGAACATGGCTCTCTCGGCCCCAGATAAATCACCCGTCGGCGGCGAAGCATCTCTTCCATCTCCTCCAATAATTGGAAAAAAAAAACAAACAAAAAAATCCGTCTCGCAAGTTACGTTGCAGGGTCCAGATTGTCAGCTGTTGCTGTCAAGGTTGCTAGGCGACGAGAGCAGGGCTTCCAGACGCGAAGGTAAGGGCGGGAACAGCAGGAGACGCCAACTGCGAATCCTCCGTGGACTCGACCGTCTCATTTCGAAGACCGCTTGGCTCGGCCTTCGCGGTCTAAGAAGGCCGTGGCCTTCGTAGATCGCGAAGGCTGCGTCCTTCGAAGGATGCAGCCGCTGAATTGGGACACAGCCTGCGTGTCGAAATTGCCATCTCTAGACGGCAGGCAAGTTTTTTTTGACTATCACGAATGATGTGAAGTGTGTTCGTACAACGCAGCATTTACTTGATAGAAATGAATCGTTATGTGCAATGACTAGTGATGGCCAAACGAGGCTTTATGAAGCTTCGGACCCTTTTGGACCTTTGTATTGAAAATTGGTTCACTACTCGAAGCTTCATTCATTGAGCACGTGGGTGACATCTGCTGGCACAGAGGTTGTTGTACAGCCTTGCAAAGGTGACGCTGACGCACCTTGCGTGTGCACTTCGAGTATGTTGTATTGTGAAAAATACTTAAATAAAGCTGAAATCTAGCTTCGTCTTACATGTGTCTGTTGTTTTTCTGCCTTACCTTAATAATTCATAATATAGGCTATTATAATAGCATTAATTACATCCACAGCCTCATTGAATCCTGTAAATATTTACTCTGTCCAAAAAAAACATTATTGTATTTTTTGATTGCGCTTGGTGTATACTGGGTGTGCTTGCGCGACTTGGGCATTATTATTATTTTTGAATAAAAATGTCTAACACAAAGCGCTGTTTCATCCATCTTATGTTGCGTTCCAGGCAACTCGTAACCCGTGATTTACCGGTTAAAAGTGGGCGGAGCTACTGTAAAACCTGTGAATTCACGCTGGTGAACTCGATTGTGCTCAACGTACTTCGACTTCCTTGGTTGACGTCACGCAGCTCAACTAAAATGGCGGCAACGGCGTTTTCTCAAGTGAAGTCAAGTAAGAAGTCTAACTCCTTACTTTTGCCTGGAACGCTCTGAAGTCGTGACTCGTAACTTTGAAGTCGTGATTCACGGTCAAACCTCCGCTGGAACGCAGCATTAAATACATTTGAATTGTGCCAATGTTTCAAAGCTCCGCCTATCGAACCAAACCGGTCAGCTGATTCAATCTGAATGAAGCAGTGAAGTGGTTCGAACGTCATCAGTCACGTGGTTTTTCCCAATATGAAGCAAGCTCCGGCACAGTGCTTCAGAAAAATACCCTGTCGAGTTTGAAGCGCGCTTCGGAGCCTTGGTATCAGCGGTAACATCACTAGCAATGACTTCTTCTTAGCTAGCAAACTTGCTAGCTAAACAAGCGAACTAACGTTAGCGAGCTAGGTAGCGAGCAGTTATATTTGATATCATATAAATGATCACGGTTCAACTGTAGCTAAGTGAGATAGCGAAATAATGGATAATTTTTCTAAATTTATTTTCTACTGAATTCTGTGCGCCAAACTGTTGGCCAGCTAGGCTAGCAAACTTGCAAGCTAAACAAGCGAACTAACGTTAGCGAGCTAGGTAGTGAGCAGTTATATTTGGTATCATATAAATAACGGTTCAACTGTAGCTAAGTGAGAAAGCGAAATAATGGACAATTTTTATTCATTCATTTTCTATTGAATTCTGTGCACCTAGCTAGGCTAGCGGACTAGCAAGCTAAGCAAGTGAAGTAAGACTAGGGGGCAGCTATATTTGGTATAAAATAAATGCTTGCGGTTCAACTCTAGCTGAGTGAGATAGCAAAATGTTTTTTTTTATTCATTTATTTTCTATTGACATCCGTGCACCAAACTGTTGGCTAGCTAGGGTAGCGAACTTGGTAGCTAAGCAAGCAAACTAATATCTGCTAAGAAGGAGCAACATCGTCTTCTTCTTCTGCTTCCCTCTTGTGACTGACTGGCATGGTCTCCTACTCTTGCTTTGTCATAGCATTGGTGGAGCAGTCTGCCAATTTTGTATGTCATGACATGTCATTGGACTATAAGCTTACTTCAGCAACCAATAGGCTGAGATGGTTGACACCAAATCCCGCCTCCTCTTTTCAGAGTTTCAAATCTTTTTTACAGAGGGTTTTTTTTCAGATCACCATTTACAAGGTTTCAAAACTGGATAACAAAACTGTGGGAGAAAATGTGTTGTTGAAACACTGTGAAAACAGTGCTGTAGTTGTGAAGAAGAAAAAGAATAAAACAAAGAAAAGTTGTTGAGATTTGTAATGAATTTTCAAATACAGAATGTTTTCAGAGATTTGAATTTTTTTTTTTCCAGGCTGCCAAAACACCATATAGGGGAGAACGGGGTAAGATGAGCATAGGGGTAAGATGAACCACCCCTTGTTTTTAGGAAACCAGAAATAAAATAAATAATGTGGCCACATTCTAAGGAAGAGGAAGGCATTCCTGACAACCTGTGAAGAAGGGAAGCACATGGCAAATCTGGTCAGAGAAATATGCTCAAAAATATAATTTTTTGGTCTCAAAGTGAGTTACGTTCAAGTCCAGAGTTAAGGTGATTTCAAGAAAACAACAAAAGAACAATAATTTAAGACATTACATCTCAATTGGTGCTTATTCAAGCTATGATGTGAGGACTAAAAATCATGAATGCTAGCCTAGTTTGATGTGAGTAGCTTGTTTTAAAAAATGGTGGCTATGGGGTAGGATGAGCCAACAGGGCAGGGGCAAGTTGAGCCAGTGGCTTAACTTACCCCATATCAACAACACATTCAATTTTTTTATTTTATTAGTAATATTTCACAACAATGACTTGTTCTTAAAGAGAACACGCTCCACTCATGACTCCAACAAGGAGCCAACATTTGTCTTCACTGAAAAGGACGAGGCAGTCATACCAATAATGGATGTGGTCAAAAATCTGCCACTTCCATTCACTGTTGGAGGGACGGCACGAAGGGAGAAGCAGTTGGTCTTCCCTTGTAATTTAGAGCAATGGAGCATTGAGTAGGCCTAATGCACTTTTTTAAGTGCAAAAAGATTTCAGTTCCTTTGTTCAGTATTTTGCAGTTTTAGTTACAAAGGTTTGTGCCTTCTGTGACCTTAAAAAAGTGCTATTTGCGAAATTGCCTAAAATGTCATTTACTGTATATATATTTGTGCTTCTATTTAAAATTCTTAGTTTATGTTTAAATTTATTGATATACAGTAGGCCCAGAGGGAGCTCACCCCTGCAAATTCTGCACAATATTCTGTTATTGTTTGGGTGACCGGCTGTTCCAGTTCAGAGACTTGGCTGTACCTGTTTTCATTTTACTGGGCCCAGGCTGCAGACTGCATTTTTTTAAGTGTGCTAAAGGGATGGAGAGCTAGTGATGATATTGAATGCTATTAGGTGTTATCTACTTTTACAAAAGACTTTCAATCACTTTCATTTGTTATTGGCCCATCTGTATTACTCTCTCTTTAAACTGTTGTAGGCCTACCCATCTGTTAATGCCAGAGCTTGACCTTTGCACTATCAGGACTGTTTTCAGCTCAGTATGCTGTGTGTCAAAGGATTCTGTCATTGGTTGAGTAAAATAAGAGTTTAACCTGAGATCTTATTATGGCTCATCTTACCCACACATATGCTCATCTTACCCCATGAACGGGGTAAATTGAGCCACAAGACCACTTTTTTTTGAGACAGAATATCTCTTTACTCATAGAAGTTAACTTAAAGTTGTTGGTCTCAAAAGAGGCAGAACACTTAACATTTTCATATGGTGTAAAGATTGCACACTAAAATCTTTCCGACATGTCACAATGATGCAAAATGTAAAAAGTGGCTCGTCTTACCCCGTTCTCCCCTACACCTTCAAATTTTTCAAAACAGAGATTTGCCCTTTCGAAACTCACGTTTCAACATTTCAACACTTTTTTCTAAATATCTCAGTCAAAAAAGAAACTTCACACTCAAAATTTCTAAATATTTTCTTAAAACTTAATACAAGAGATATTATTATTATTATTATTATTATTATTATTAGGGTAAATGCATTGTCAAAGACATGACACACAGCAACTCCGACGTGCACAAGCATGCAGCACTTGCGAGCATACATCAAGGTAAAAGCACGTTTCCTCGTGTTCCTAGTCACGTGACCTTATGAGACACGTGCAATTGAGCCCACGTTAGCACGGTAGAGTGACATCTTGGAAAAACAAGTTCTTCCAGTCAATTATCCGTTGATTTGCAATGCCACGACTGTCAAACATTCAATGTGAACGTGCCATTGGCATGCTGAATACGGGAACATCGGTCACTGACGTTGCCAGGATTATGGGATGCAGTCGACGGACTATCCATGATCTTCGGACACGTCTCCAACAAACTGGCACCACAGCAGACCGACCTCGTTCGGGTAGACCATGTGTGACGACAAGCAGAAGACCGACAAATCGCTCTTACGCCATTTGCGTGTCGATTTCTCACCGCAACGTCCACTAGGAATGAATTGTTTAGAGGTCGTGTGACTGCCCAAACCATACGTAATCGCCTGCGCACTGCTCGTCTCCATGCACGCCGGCCATATCGTGGACCAATTTTAACCCAGTTACACTGACGCCAACGGCTTCTCTGGGCACAACGACATCTGAGATGGACTCAGCGTGATTGGAATAGGGTCGTTTTAGTGACGAATCCAGATTCACTTTGCACTTCGCTGATGGGAGAGTTAGAGTTTGGAGGAGACACGGTGAACGCAACGCCCAGTGTTGTGTGCAGGAAGTGGACCGCTTTGGGGGCAGTAGTGTTATGGTTTGGGGTGCCTTTAATGGTCCTGCCCGTTCCTGACTGATGGTCGCTTCAAGGAAACCTAACTGCTGCAGGATACAGAGCTTTTGCCATTCATGGCAGCTCATGGCCCAGTTCTGACATTCCAACACGATAATGCCAGACCTCATACGGCCAATTTAACGCGAATTTTCTTAGGAATGCTGGCATCAATGTCATGGAGTGGCCCTCAAGGTCTCCCTGACCTTAATCCCATAGAACATGTATGGGATGTGTTGGGCAGAAGACTCCGTCAAGTAAGGAACCCTCCGCAGAATTTGCAGGAACTTGGTGCCATGTTGGTTCAATTATGGCGACGCATCCCCCAAGCTGTGTTCAGACGCATCATTCAATCCATGAGGAGACGTTATGTCGGAGTTGTGAACGCTCATGGAGGGCATACGCGCTATTGACATGCTTTCATCAAGTTGTAACTTACCATTTTTACTCTGTTACATTTCCGTAGCATTTCCGGTGGAACTGGCTACATTATGAACATGATTTTTATGGTACACCGTCCTTAATGGGTACAGAATGGAATTAAATCATTATTTAAAACCACTTTTCTTGTATGTTCAACTTATCGACCTCCAAACGAGTGTGAAGTTTCTTTTTTGACTGAGTATATATTCACACCAGTTTTCAGATCTCCATTTACAAGGTTTCAAAACTGGATAACAAAATTTTACTGTGGGAGAACAGTGCCAAATTTGAAACTCTGAAAATGTGTTGTTGAAACACTGTAAAAACAGTGCTGTAGTTGTGAAGAAGAAAAAGAAAAAAAAACAAAGAAAAGTTGTGGAGATTTGGAATGAAAATTCAAATACAAAATCATGTTTTCAGAGATTTGAATTTTTTTTTCAGCCTATCAAAACACTATATACACCTTCAAAACTTAGTTCCAAAGTTTCAAATCTTTAGTACGCTTTCAAACACGGGGTTTCAAACTTTCAAAGTTTTTTCTTTCAGTTTAGCATCATGGCAGTGTTTTAGCTCCATACGAGAACATGCTCGCCAACACATTCTCGGGTATTCGATTCGCAACGAACAGTGTTCTCTGTTCGAGAACAGGGATTCGAAAACAGCCCAAGTTTCTTCAGATGTAGCGGTAGCGTCAGGTCAGCTGGTCACAGATGTTCGTCAGGTCAGTGTGCTCTGTACCTATACCGTGGCATTAATCACACCCAATAGATCACCAACTGACAACATTGTAATGTCGCCACATGGTCGGTCACCAACTTACCAAAAGAGCATGAATAGTTACGAAGCTAGTTCGTCGTGTGTCAGCTGGGAATACATCAATTTATATGCATTTATACATTACAGCTTACGTATCAAGCTAGCGATATATTTATTCGGGTAAGTGTCGCCTGTGTTACTCTCCCGGCATACCCACAGTTGCATTAATATGACCAGATAAGCTAGTTGCCCAACCGGGCCATTATTTGCTATCCAGGATGCCAAGATGGTGAATAAATGATAGGAAAGCTACCGTAGAATAAGGGACAAAGTTAATGCTGCGGTCTATTTAGCTCGGAAGTAGGGAGTCATGCTGCATTCAATTTGTACAGGGAAGCCGGGATTTCCGTGCTTCCAGTCAGGGTGCGGTCGATTGTACAACCCGTGTCACTCGATTTGATCAATGGAACGGCGCTAAATACAGGGTGTATCAAAAAGAAAAAAAATGTCCCACTTTGAAAAATTGCCCTAAAATGAATATTCTATAAATTTTTAAAATACTTTTGCATTGGTTGATAGAAAATGGTTCGGTGCTTTTTGTGCAATTGCACATACTCAACATGTCACGCATGAGTGAGCACAGGCTAATTACGTAAATTGTGATACATATGTTTTGCGTGAAAAAGTGCTAGGATAAAAACAGGATCTGAGACCATAAGAAGCAACGGTTGGTATGCTTTTCAGTGTCCTTAAAATTTTCAGGAAATTGCTTTAACCCTTTGCTCTCCAGGTGGCTAACAGTCCTGTTATGTCATGTTATGTAATCAATGAATGGATGTCCCAAGAATGGTGCAACACCAGGTGTTTGCACTTTCTTGATCTCGGCACATCCCTTGACACATTTCATTTCAACTTACAGAACTGTTCGGCGAACGAGTTATTGCCCTACACCGCGACGTGGAATGGCCCCCGAGGTCACCGGACTTAATCCCTCTTGTCTTTTTCTTGTGGGGTCATCTTAAGTCAAAAGTGTACGTTACTTCACCTAGGGACCTGGATAACCTTGAGGAACACATAACGGCAGAAGTCAATGTTCTCAGAAGGGACAGAGCTTTGATCCGCCGTGCAGTGTACCATTTGCTGAGGAGGGCCCAAATCTGCCAGGAAAGAAATGGTGGACATGTTGAGGATGTGTGAAAGGGTCAAAGGGCAAACCTAACATTGCTTCCTATGGTCTCAGATCCTGTTTTCATCCCAGCACTTTTTTTTTGCGCAAAGCAGATGTATCGCAATTTACGTAATTAGCCCGTGCTCACTCATGCGTGACATGGTGAGTTTGTGCAACTGCACAAAAAAGCACTGAAACATTGTCTATCAACCTATGCAAAAGGATTTTTAAAAAATTGAATATTAATTTTAGGGCAATTTTTCAAAGTGGGACTTTTTTGATACACCCTGTAGACCGCAGTGTTAAGTATGTCCTTTATCCTGCTCCATAGCCAATCCTGATGTTAACTCTTGTTGAAAAGCTTTAAAGGAGGAGACCTCACCTTGACAAAGTAAATTGCAGCAGAAAGTAGAATTCTGAAAGTGTCTAAAACACATAGTTTTATAAATTTAATTTGGTAATAATCCAGTGCGACGCAATTTAAACCAGCAAGTCTTCAAATGGGCTTCAATATCAGGGGGCAGACATTTTTACTTGGGGAGTCTTAATTTTATCCAAACGCCTTCATTAAAGGAATGAGAATAACTGATGTCACAAGTACTGTGGCACAGTCTAGTGAACTGGCTTTTGATTGGATAAAATTGACGTTATCTCTCAACATTATCAGGTGTGGCCAGTTTTCATTTATAACGCATACCAATTATGAGTGTTTTCGAAGTTTCTGAAATGGTCATTTAAATGAATGATTGAAAACAGGTCATGACCAATTATTAATTTTAAGGGATTGTTTGAGCTTCCCTGATTGCTGGTTCACCAGCCGCTACTGGTTCGTAGCTCGGGGCCTTTCAAGGGATGACCTTTACCCTCCTTGGATTGTAAGGCCTTTCAACATGGCTTTGGTGGGTGTGGCCCTCTTTATATTCAGTTTGAAGTGAACAGCCCTTGCGTTTGAAATGCAGTAGGCCATTATGCAATGCATGCGCATTACGCGCTGTAGGTCTGCACGGTTTCAGGATTGCTGCATCTCAATAAGCTTACATTTTTAAAGGAGCTGTTTCACGGTTATTGTGCATGCTCAAAACTTTTAGCAAGGTAAATCCGCTTGACTGCCAGTCAAAATCGAGAGGTCATTTTTCTTATTGTTTGATTATTGGCGATGGTGATTACATTCTTCATGTCTTCTGGCTAAAGGTTAAAATAGTGCTTTGAATCCTCGAATTTCCATTGAAAGCTCCTTAATGCCGGAGTGACTAACATATATACATATAATGCAAAACAAAGACAGATGGACGAGGATGGAATAAGATTATGACTTGCAGTCAAGCAGATTCACCCCTCCATTGGAGGACAAATGATCACAAAGAAGCAAGCATTTATTTGAATTGGAACGCAACCTCAAGGGCTTGAACAAATGATAATTCGCCCTTCCCTCAACAAAACTGGATTGGAATCACCCTTCTGATGGCGGCCATCTTACATTCGGGATTTTTTTTGCAGATTACCCACTCCATTGGAGGGGGAGGGAGCACGAACATAGATTGTTCAAGAAGATGGACGAAGCAGCCATAATGTCACCCATTGGTTTCAGCATACCATTTAGGAAGCCTCGATTTTGGCAATTTGAACAGCGCCATTTTGTCATTTTGAAACCGGATGTGATTCCTATTGGATGAGAGCGTGAATTGAAGATGCAGGGAGGAGCGAGGGGTGGATCTACGTCTGGATCTGACCATATCTGACGAGGACCAAAGGATAGCCACGCCCCCAAAGCATATCTGGCTTTATCCTTCATTCAAGTCAATTTGGGACCGTAATTTACAAAAATGAACATCATGATATACAGAAGGAGGCTTGAAACTTGCGATTAATACCATAAAATAATGTGGAAAATCATTATTGAAATAATAAATCAAGGGGGAAAGTAGGGTCATTTTCTCATGGACTTCTATAGCATTGAACTTTTTTCTGCAACCACCGATGCCTGCTGGCCATTAAATAGAACGCAACTTTAAAAGATTTCCACATTGGTTCACTTTTCAGACCCAGGTGCTGCATCCACCTTTTTATACAGTCTTTGAGCATGAAGAAGCAAGCATTTTTTCCGGCTGGATGCAGCCTCACTTCCTTAGGATGCACGTTGAGAGCATGCACGGTAATCGTGACACAGATCCTTTAACTTTAAAAAATGCCCGCTAACTGCCGTTCACTAAAAAATTGTGTGGAGATAAAGTTGGATCTAATTTTGCTACCAGGGGGTATACTATGAAGCTGGCTTTGTGATGAAGCTTGATTTAAGTTTAAGTAAAACCCAGAGCAGCACCTTTTTACTTCAGGTCATGTTCCAGATTTGAAGAGGTTCCTGGTTTTACTAAGTGCTGAAGTCAGGCTTAATCACAAAGCCGGCATCGTAGTACACCCCTCGGGCCTCGTAGTCGGCGTGAGATATTGTGAGTCAAGGGAAGGAGCGAAATTGAGCGCGACGTGGCAGAAGGTTCTAAAAAGAAAAGGAAAAAGGGAAGTGGGAATGAAAGTGAGGAAGAAGAACATGTTGTGGGAATGAAGCCTGCAGTAATAGGCTGTCGTGCAAACGGTCTTTTTAGAGATATGCACGAAGTGGGGAGATTTATAAAAAATGAAATTGGAGATGTAAAGGCAGTAAGAGCAACACTGGGTGGAACAGCAGTAGTGGATTGTAGAAATAAGAGACAAGATGATAAGCTATTGAAAATTACAATGTTTGATTTGACCAGTGTGGTCTATTTTTCCAATGAGAAGAAACAAAAACATTTAGGGGGTTATAAGCGGCGTGCCGGCATCTGTTGAGGCCAGTGCTTTCTTGAATGTGGAGGGAGTTTGTGAGGCAAGATGCTACTTAGATACTACTGGTGTCAGGAGTATGGGCATGTGGCAGCAGTATGCAGGAGGGTGATACATAGATGTAGAAAATGTGGGAAAGAAGGATGTATGGAGGATAATTGTACTTTCAAGGAACAGATAGTGTGTTTTCACTGGGGGGGAAGCCATGAAGTTGGAGCATTGGAGTGTAAAAGAAGAAGAAAGAACAGGAGGTGGAAAGAATATGAACACAGAGGAGAATGTCATATGCAGAGGCTGTTAAGAGGGTGCAGGTGGAAAAAGAAAAGGTGGGGAAAGAGCAGGATAGGGTTCAGGAAATTGGAAAACCAGATGAGAATTTCATTAGAATGGATAGAAAACACTTTTTGGCTTTTATTGCAATGGTGGTGATTTGTTCTAGAGACCTTGGAAGCAGAACAGAGAGAATCAAAATGGTGGTTGACGCAGCGTTTGAATTTTTAGGAATAATTGATGTCAAAGGGGAAGAAATTAAAAGGATTTTGGAAGGAGGGTTTGGCGGGGGTCAGGTGACAAAAAAGAAAAGTTTAGGAAAGGAGATTTCAGAATGGGCGTAGGATAGGTATTCGGTGGTTTTATTTTTCTCAATAAGATTAAGCTAATTTTACATCTGTGGAGAGCAGGAATACGCCAAGTAGCGTCCATACTGCCAGAAAACTCAAAAGAAGAAGAAGAAGTACATTCCTCAGGAGATGACAAATGTCAGTGCCCTATCCGTACCTCCTGCCCGATCGGTTCTGCGCATATGCATTCTTTAACTCACATTTACGAGAAATTACGACACTGCCTGATGTGTTCCATGCATGCATGAAACCCTTTACCGGTTGGATTGGCGATTCAAGTGCTGGTTAAGCGGTAGAGACAGAGGCTTCCTCTCAAGTCTTTTGAATTGCATCCTAGTTCCCCTCACTTGCGTCCTATCCTTGCGTCTTAGTCCCTCCCACCGAGGATGCATGGAGGACACAGGAGAGAGGGTAGATGAAATGAGGCCATATGTTTTAAGCGACATGAGAAGTCCTTTCCTCAGTTGCGTTATATGAAGCGACGCTCGTTTCTGATGATGGCTTCGACTGAATCTGTTGGAATATAATCCGCAGGAATGGCATGCATGTAAACCGTGAATTAATCGCAAAATTTAATCATCAAAGTAGGAAATACAGCTCAACTACCATATGCAATGTACCACTAAAAACGGTACAGATATTTTAACTGTGGTAGTTATTGAAAGTGTGATTAAAATGTTTGCATAAAATATTTAAGTTCTCCAGTTATTGACTCCCCCTAAAATTTTGTTGCGTTGTGCGCGACAGTATTGAAAATAGGCTACATGACATAGAGAAATTAATAGCTTTTATTAAACTCAGGCATTCAGGATATCTCTTCGCTCATCAGAAAAAAATAATAATAAATCGACCTCCCCCTGTATAAAACCAGTTATTTTCGCACGCATCCACGAACCTCCGTTTCTTATCCATTGTAAGCTGTAAGAGATAACTTGACGTTGTTTTTCAGATCACAGAGGGGAAAAATAAAACCTCCGCCGGGTGCCTAAGGAGCAAGAGAGCGGCATGTGGAAAATGCAAACGCGCGAATGAGCAGGACAATCGCAACCCCGAAAAAAAACAAGAGGCTCCTCAGAGCCTGGGGGTATACTACAAAGCAAGATAAGTGGGTTAGCGAGGTATGTCGAGCCTAAACCTAGGCTTTTCAATGTCACGAAGGTGCCTCTCTTTTAACATGGCAAGATTACCATGGTGACTTCTGCTCCCGACCAGGTTAATGCTGCGTTCCATTTACCTCGGAAGTCGGAGGTCGGAGCTGGGAATGACGTCACAGCCGAGTTATCAGCGTTCCAGTTATAAAGTCGGAAAAAAGTTGCCAAACGCCATAAACCGGGAAGAAGAGTAGTAAAACAAGATGGTCACGCCTACGAAAGCTATTCTCGGGTTTGCCTTGTCCGAATATAAGCAACTTCTGGACAAATATGCGGTCCTTCTGCAACCTTCAAACACGGTGGACTTCCATATATATATACGTCGAACAATGTATACAGCTGATTAAGTGTGGCAAACACGAGTTAGAAGTAATACACGGAATATTACAGGAGCTTCTAATAACTGTTTACACCTGGGGCAGCCATCTTTAAATGTTAACTCGGGGATAGTGAAGATTCTCCGACTTACCGAGTCGGAAATCCGACCTCGGGGGGCATTCCAGTTGAAACTTCCGACTCGGAACTCGGAAATTCCGACTTCCGCGTACAATGGAACGCAGCATAAGTTCGCAGTGTGTTATGTGCCGAGTTTCGGCTGTAATCGGCTATACATGTGCTGCCTTATCACTATCATTTGAAATTGGCGTCACCTTTCTTGAATAATCCTGTGGACTTTGGTGGTGCCCGTAACGTACGCGAGCCTCTTCGGAGGGAGACTAGCATGACCTGTTTGCTTTTTCTGACGATATTCTCTATGAACGCTACAGATTCTCAGTTGAGGGAATTTGCACTTGTGCGATCAACTGGAGCCATATATTGGCAATGTAGCAAAGAGAGGCACTTAAGTTGCATGAACAGTATGCATAACGTTGCGGCTTTTTAATTTTATTTACTTATTTTTGCCATGGGAACCGACAACATTCAGGTGGTGATGCAGAAAATATGAACAAGAATATTGTGTGCCGCGCTATACATTTTACACAGCATACCATAAAAATAATTAAAATAATTACGAAAGTAAAACAGCATAGGGCGTACTACTTTGAAAAATGTTCTCATACTTTGTTTTAACTTGCTGCCATGTCCTCTTGACTGTGCTGGAACTGCAACTATTAAAGCGTATTGTTATGACTTGAAAATCCCAACAAAGAAAACCAGCAATGACAACTTAAACAAATTTATTCTTCACTGATTAAAAAAACTACAAATAATCCACTGTTCAATCCTATAATAACACTCTAATGCCACTATGTAACTCTGTTGCCAAAACAAACATTCTGCTCTACTGACCAAAATCCCATCATTTATATAGACTAGCCACACTCTGGAATGATCTACAGGATTCCTAGGTAATCCCCCCCCCCCCCAGGCAGGAAGATGCCAGAAGCTTCTAGCAAGCACTAGTCTATTACAAAGAAGTGATATTACATCAGATCGTGTTTTGCTACAGACACACCACCAGAGGGTGCTGATGAACAAAATAAATAGCTGACCAGCAAGGCAGCAAAAACAGAATGTAACAAATCTCTATTTACAAATGATATACAGTGCTTTACAGAAAATACTCATACATAACACCTCCCCTCTTTAAGAAAAGAGAGGTTTGCTAAAAGCTTTCTTTTGTTAAAATTAACACAGTTTTATAATCAGTATAATCTTGAACTTTACACAAAAGTATCATTGATCATTATAACAATAAAATACATAACAACCAGTGCAATTTTCACTATCAAATAGAAAAGTAAAATTACATTTTTCATAATCAAGTAAAGAAATAAAATTACATGCGTGAAAGTGTATCTGGGATAACATTATCTTTTCCCCTGATGTGAGAAATATCCAAATCATACTCTTGCAAAAGTAAACTCCATCTCAATTGTCATGAATTTTGGAGGCTGGCGAGCTTTCTTTGTTTCTCTCGTCCGGGACGATATCGTTTTGCCCACAATCGAATTCTTTGGCCAGCTGGCATTAATTGTGGGCGGCGCCCAGACTCTATTTAAACCCAAGTTCCGCCTCGCCGCCTTTGCTAGAGTGTCAGTGTAACTTTGCACTATAGCCAGTAAGGTCTCTAGCTAGAGAATTGTTTGAGGAATTAGTTTCAAAGAGGAAAGTGCTAGTTAGCAAGGGAATCTTTCTCTCTTTATTTCTCTCTTTCTGTGCACCGCCTGGTGCCATATCTCGTTATCTCGGTAGCCAAGATTTTCCCTTTATTTCATTTCAGTCCTGCTCGCTTTGCTTCCTTTTGTACCCGGACTAGATCTTTGTCCGTTGGAAGCGCGAGTCTCTCTCTCCCTTTTTGTCGGTTTGTCTCCCTTATTTTGCTGACTTCCTTTCGTTTCGGCCGCTTTGGAGTCTTGAAACACCAGCCATCACATCAGTAATCTTTGATTCTTGTTTTTGATCTTATGCAAGAATGTGAGGGGATTGTGATCACTGAAGACCTTGATGGAAGTAGCTGAACAAGTCAAATAGACTTCAAAATGTTGTAAAGCCAAAACAAGTGCCAAACATTCTTTTCAATTGTTGAATAGTTTTTCTGATGTTTATCAAACTTTTTGGAAAAGTAACAAACAGGATGATCTACTCCATCAGTGTCTTCTTGCAGTAAAACTGCGCCTGCATTAGTATCACTGGCATCAACAGCCAACTTGAACTCCTTTTTGAAATTAGGAGATAAGAGAACTGGTGCATTTTTGAGGATAGCTTTCAGCTGGTCAAATGAATTTTGATATTTTTCATCCCAAACAAATTTTGCATTTTTCTTCAGTAAATTTGTCAAAGGTTCAGGAATGATGGAGAAATTTTTACAGAATTTTCTGTAGTAGCCAGCCATCCCTAGAAATCTCATTAGTTGTCTTTTAGTTGTAGGCTCAGGAAATTCAGTGATAACTTTTACTTTTGCATCAATTGGTTTGACTTCTTGTTTAAGGTATTTCTGCTTCTCTGGATTCATTCTGTAAGGATGCTGTTTTACAGGCTTGGCATCATCTTGTAGGATGACATCATGGCAAACCATATCAGTCCTTGATGGAACGTCAGGGAATTTGTGGCTATATTCAAATATGAGCTGCTTTAGCTGTTGTTGTTGAAATGGGTCCAAGTGGGAAAACTTGCTGTCAATATTTGAAGAATGTCTGAATTTTCAAGTTCGGCTGGACCAGGTTCATTTTCCAAAGGGGCAGTCACAATCTTCTTCAGAATTTTCTAGTTCAATTGTATTTACCACATTGACTGGCTTTTGCTGAGTGTCTCTGTCAATGTATTCTTTCAGCATGTTGATGTGACACATTTGTTTTTGTTTCCTCCTTCCAGAGGTTAAAATTATGTAATTTAGATCACTGATCTTTTTGAGGACAGTGTAAGGGCCGAAATATCGGGCTCTTAGAGGGTTTCCAGGAACTGGCAAAAGTGCAAGGACTTTGCCACCAGTTTTAAAACTTCTATCTCGGGATTTTAGTCATATCTGGCTTTCATTTTGCCCTGAGCCTCTTTGAGATTAGACTTAGCAAAGTCACAAGCCTTAGTGAGATGATTATGGAAGTCAGAGACATACTGAAGCAAGTTCATTGGGACATCATTTTTGGCCAGCAACTTTTCCTTCAGAAGTTTCAGAGGTCCACGAACTGTATGCCCAAAAACAAGCTCAAAAGGACTGAACCCAAGAGACTCCTGAACAGCTTCATGGGCAGCAAACAGAAGAAGATGGACACCTTCATCCCAGTCTTTCTCTGTGTCAAGGCAGTAGGTCCTTATCATGTTCTTCAGGGTTTGATGGAACCTCTCCAAAGCACCTTGACTCTCAGGATGGTAGGCTGATTACCTGTATTGTTTAATACCAAGCTCATGCATAACTTGTTGAAATATGCCAGACATGAAATTTGATCCTTGATCAGACTGAATAGGCTTAGGAAGACCAAGAAAGCAGAAAAAACTTGGTAAGAGCCTTGATGATAGGCTCGCCTTGATATTACGAAGTGGAATTGCCTCAGGAAACCGGGTGGAAGCACACATGATAGTCAGTAGGTACTCACAACCAGATCTAGTCTTCGGCAATGGTCCAACACAGTCAATGATGGTCCGACTGAAAGGTTCTTCAAAAGCAGGAATGGGCTTAAGTTGAGCCTTTGGAATATTATGGTTCGGCTTCCCAACCATTTGACAAGTATGACAGGATTTTGCAGTACTCCTGTACATTGGACCTCATGGAAGGCCAGAAGAAATGATTCCTGACACGTTGAAGGGTCTTCTTGATACCCAAATGACCTGACATAGGATTGTCATGGGCCAGGCTAAGAGTTTCTTGATGATAAGACTTTGGAAGAACAATTTGATGGGTGATCATCTGCTCTTCATCTGCAGAAACATCAGGTGGACGACTTTCTCATAAGCACACCATTTGTGTAGTAAAAACAGACAGGAACTTGAGTAGCCTCTTGTTCACTTATAGCCTGTGGTAGAAGATGCGCAAGATCACAAGCTTGTTGTTGCTCCTGAATAAGTTGTTTCCGAGACAGAATGTCACTTGGAATGACCTGACAAGGACAAGTCTGAAGATTTCCCAGACATCTCAGGACTGGAAGGTTCCTGATGAAAAGACTGCCCAATGAAGGTGTCAGCCAGGTTGAAGTCCAGGTCAGCATCATCTTGAATAGCCTTTTTGGCCATAGAACGAGTAACTGCACATGAAGGATAGAGGTCTGGAATTTCTTCCTCTATAGAGTCAGATTCTTGATCAATCAAAGGAGTGTCAGTTACAACAGGGTAGGGCACAACCTTATCCCCAGCAAGATCATTACCAAGAAGCAAATGAACATCTTTGAAAGGAAGAGGCCCAGGCCCAGAGACCAAGTCTGATTTGAGATGAACATTATGGCGAGGTACACTTGTAAAACCACATTCTACTCCTTGAATAAGGACATTAGCCTGAGTTTTTGAGTTTTGTCCAAAAAAGGCAGAATATCTGCAAGAATAAGAGACTGGGAAGACCCAGTATCCCTTAGAATTCGAACAGGAGCAGATGAGGAAAAATCATGTGAAAGTGAGACAAAACCATCGGTGATGAATGGCTCAAAACCCTCCATAACAGAATCAGACACAGAAGGTAGAAGATCAGACGAACTGACCTTTGATACAAGAGATTCTCTCTTAGTGAAAGCAGTTGGCTTGGTTTCTTCTTCTTGTTGTTTTTTCTTGAGAGCATAACACTCAGAAATAAGTTGACCTTGCTTTTTGCAGTATTGGCAAGACACAAAAGGTAAAGAATCAGAGGACTGCTTCTCACTGGAAGGTTTCCTCTTAGAAGTGGCCTTGGAATCATTAGAAGTGTTATTAGAAGAAGTCTTGGACTGAGACTTGCCTTGAAATTTAGAAAAAGTGGATTTTTGTACAAAAGAAAACTTATGAGTCAATGCATAACTATCAGCTAGGGTGGAAACATCTTGCAAAATATTGGCTTGTTTCTCCTCAAGGAAAATCTTTATATCAGGCTGGACACACCTTTTAAATTCCTCAACCAAAATAAGTTGCCTCATTCTGTCAAAATCTTTCTCAACTTTCATGGAATTACACCACTGATCAAACAATTGTTCCTCAACCTGCCAAATTGAGTTTGACTGGCTTCCTTGCGAGAATTCCTAAATATTTGCCTGTAAGCCTCGGGGACCAATTCATAACCCTTCAGAATGGCAGATTTGACAAAATCATAATCAGAACACTGTTGGACAGATAACTGGTTATAGATTTTCCTAGCTTTACCAGTAAGAACACTTTGTAACATCATTGTCCAATGCTCTTTTGACCATTTCAAATTTTCAGCAATTTTTTCAAAATGGGTAAAGTATTGGTCAACATCATTTTCTAGGAAAAGAGGAACAAGTCTGATGTGTTTAACCACATCAAAATGATCAGAAAGTCCAAAAGATTTTGTAACAGTACCTGCTTCTATTTTCTTCATTTCCAATTAGTACTGCAAGTGCATCCTTCTTTCTTCCAGTTCTCTCTCCTTCTCCAACCTTCTTTCTTCCCTCTCCTTCTCCAGCCTTTTTTCCTCCAGTTCTCTCTTCCTCTCCAACCTTCTCTCTTCCAGTTCTTTCAGGCGTAGCTGAAATTCAAGTCTTTGCAGCTCTGTTGCAGGCACCTCCACATCTTTAATCAATTCTGCTGCTTCTTCCCCAAAGATATCTTCATCGATGAAATGTTGCACCAAAATGTTGAATATTTCTTGTTTCTTCATTGATGATTTCACATCAGATAATCCAAGGGTTGAGGCTATTTGCAGCAAGTCCTTCTTCTTTGCCAGCACAATTGATTCCTGGGTTGGAGTTTTCAAAAAATTTTCAACATCAAAAGTCATGATTGCTGGCTTTTCAAATAGTTACAAGATTTAAAAATGATAGATCAGCTTTAATCTTTGGTGAATCCAATCGTTGATCCAATGAATGGTATATCTCGGTGGAACCTCCAATTTGTTATGACTTGAAAATCACAACAAAGAAAACCAGCGATGACAACTTAAACAAATTTATTCTTCACTGATTAAAAAAAAACTTCCACAAATAATCCACTGTTCAATCCTATAATAACACTTTAATGCCACTATGTAACTCTGTTGCCAAAACAAAAATTCTTTTCTACTGACCAAAATCCCAGCATTTATGTAGACTAGCAACATTCTGGAAAGATCTACAGGATTCCTGGGTAATCCCGCCCCCTCCAGGCAGGAAGATGCCAGAAGCTTCTAGCAAGCACTTGTCTATTACAAAGATGTGATATAAGTGATAAGTAATCAGATCATGTTTTGCTACAGACACACCACCAGAGGGTGCTGATGAACAAAATAAATAGCTGACCAGCAAGGCAGCAACAACAGCATGTAACAAATTTCCATTTACAAATGATATACAGTGCTTTACATAAAATACTCATACATAACAGTATTCAACTATTAAATAGTATTTTATGCCACAGGACTACTGTACATTTGCAATGGTGCAACTGATTAGGGTTAGTGGTGGGATTCGATTTTATTAAAATCATGCTGTATAAAAGAAAAGCAATGGAAAAAATACTTTAAACCAAAAACGATGAGATGGGTAAAACAGAGTTTACTATTGGTATTTATCAGTCAGATAATATTCAATCTATAATTTAATTTCACTTTGTTTCATTTGATCGAGAAACAAAAGTGATTTCCACTAGTCCTTCATCAGAGGACTTACGCATTTACACGGTCAGCAATTTTCCACCAGAATTCCTCTCTGGCCTTATTACAACCGACAAGAATACATATACTAACATAAATCTCAATTACAATTTCCCAAGTGTCTATCCGAGTAAGCGCAAGCATAATCGTGCAGTCTTTCAAAGTGTCCAATCAATCAGTGTAAAACTTTACGTCTCCCATTAAGCCGCTGGGGCGCCCCCTGGTGCTGCGGGGGGAGACATCCCGCAGTCTTCCTGATCCTGGATCAGGGATAGCTTCCTCGGAGGAACATGCAGCACACAAGCTGGTTGATGACAGACATACATACAAACATTCATACAAACAAACAGAGGGCGCATTGAGCTGACCAATAAGGATACTGCGGATACCTTTAACAGTTACTTTGTTGAAAATTTTATCTCGGAGCGGGTTTTTATTTCGCCAGAGGGCATGTCCAATGCTGAACATAATTTAGTGGAAATTGAGGTTAGGGATAATTAAGTATGAGACAAGTTGCATAAACTAAAGGCAGATAAGGCGGCGGGTCCTGATGGCTTATATCCTAGAGTGCTCAGGGAAGTTAGTGAGATCATCTTTAAACCGCTCTCCGCTATCTTCAGACGGTCTTTAGAAACTGGAGAAATACCAAATGATTGGAAGCAGGGCAAAATAATACCAATATATAAGAAAGGGGGCTGTACTGAGCCAGGAAATTACAGGCCAGTCAGTTTAACTTGCATTGCATGCAAAATAATGGAGTTTATCATAAAAGACGAGATGGACTTATTTTTTTAACATTATAATATCTTGAGAGAGTCAACATGGCTTCCGTAAGGGAAGGTCATGCCCGACAAACCTCTTGGAATTCTTTGAAGTGGCCACCAAGACTTATGATCAGAGCAGGGCTTATGACATCATACTTGGATTTTCAGGAAGCATTTGATACAGTACTTCAATTTTTTCAATTCAATTTATTTTGTATAGCGCTTTTCACAGAGACTGTCACAAAGATGCTTTACAGTGAGTGTTTAAATAAATGAAAGGGCAGTGCCCAGCCTATTCCCTACTACAGCAAATGAGGCAAAAAAAACTCCCAGTAGGGAGAAAAATCCTCGAACAGTGGTTAGAAAAAAGTCCCCAGTGGGAAGAAATCTCAGGAGGAACCCGGCTATAGTCGGGAAGCCCATCCTCCGCGGGCTAGCTAATTAATAACAAAAAAGTAAAATAGAATGAAATGGCAAAAGAATTCCATTTAAGTCCATCTGAACAGTGGCATCGGTAGCTCCAGGAAGTGGCATGTCCAGGATGGTGCTGAACTGGATCAGGACCGGATCAGGACAGCAGGACAGCAGCAGCCAGCGCTTATGGTGAGGGACAGGGCTCATACGGTCCAGGACTCAGGGTAGTGGACGGAAAGATCCTCGGAAAGAGACACAGAAGAAAGGGGTGTGAGGCATTGGATAAAACTACTGCATGTTAATAAAAATACTGTCCTGTGTCATGTGCCAAGTGAGAAATTATAAGCAGACCGGTCAGGAAACAGTCAACACCCCTCCATCCACTTCCTGCAGCACAGAGGCCCAACATTTACACCAGGCTGTTAGATCACTTTTGATTTTCTAAACAATAGTACCATATGGACCTCCCCAGTGACTAAGGCTGTAGCAAGCCCCACTGGCACGGTTGATGCATGCTCAGTGCCACCGGTTCCACATGGATTTGCTTAACACTACCACCAGTGCCATATGGACCTCCCCGGTAACTAAGGCTGTAGCAAACCCCACTGGCACCGTTAATGCATGCTCAGTGCCACCGGTTCCACATGGATTTACTTAACTCTGGCTTCCAATATCTTGTGAACCCATCATGAAACTAGGTTTTAGTCAGTCCCATCAGAGCCAAGTAAATGTTTATACATAACTAATCATGAACTAATCATAGGCTTGACTAAAAAGGTAAGTTTTTAGCCTACTCTTGAACACAGAGAGTGTGTCTGAGGCCCGAATGTTTGTTGGGAGATTGTTCCACCAGATTGGGGCTTTGTAGGAGAATGCTCTGCCTCCAAATGTAACTCTAGATATATTTGGAATTTTCAAATATCCAGCACCTTGTGAACGAAGTAAATCTTGGAGGGGAGTAAGGAATGAGAAGTGCACTAAGATATTCTGGGGCCAAATCATTTAAGGCTTTGTAGGTAAGCAGTAGAATTTTATATTCAATTCTAAATTTGACAGGCAGCCAGTGAACATTTTTGAGCACTGGGCTAATGTGGTCATATTTCTTCGTCCTGGTCAGAACCCTAGCAGCAGCATTCTGCACTAATTGAAGGCGATTCAGGGTAGAACTGGTGCAGCCTGACAGTAAAACATTACAGTAATCGAGCCGAGAGGACACAAATGCATGAACCATTTTTTCGGTGTCCTGAAGAGACAACATTTTTCTCAGCTTAGATATATTTCTAAGATGGAAGAAAGCCACTTTTATGATGTTATTAATAGGCGCGTTTCCACTAGGTACTTTTTGCCCTCGTGAGCCGCTATGGGTGTGGCTTGGGAGAGAGGATCCGCCCAAGATCCGCCCACATTCACCGATAAGCGGCTCACGAAGCGGCTCAGAAAGTACCTACCTCAGGTAGGTACTTTCTTAGCCACTTTCTGAGCCGCTACTCACTAGTCGATGCTGATTGGATACCGTTGAGACGGGATATGACGTGAGTAGAACTCGACACAAACCACAACATAAACATCGCCAAGAAATAAGCAGAGCAACATTTGAGAGAATCGAATTCAAGAATAGAAAAACAATAATGGAAAAAGTTAAAAGAAAGACCGCCGACAAGTGGGTTGACTGCGAGGTCCAGGCCTTGCTCGTCTACTACCAACTCCGTTGGTGAGCCGCTACTAAAGTACCTAATGGGAACGGAGGGCCGAGAGGAACTAAAAAGTAGGCGTAGCCAAAACACTCAGCCGCTTTCCAAAAAGTACCCAGTGGAAACACACCCATAATGACAGTGGAGAGAGAGTTCTGAATCAAGGGTGACACCAAGGTTTTTGACAACACCTTTGGCAGAAAACCGGGAGTCCATCAACTTTGAGGGAAAACTTGAGGAATGTGTCTCTGAGCGATATGGGACCAATTACCAATATTTCAGTCTTATCTGGATTTAAAGAGAGAAAATTCTGTGTCATCCATGCTTTAACAGCTTTAAGACACATCTCTAATCTAGTTAGTGGATCAATTTCACCTGGCTTAAAAGATATATAAAGCTGTGTGCCATCTGCATAACAGTGGTGCTTCACATCATATCTACTTATGATGCTTCCAAGGGGAAGCATGTATAAGGAAAACAGCAGAGGGCCCAGAACAGATCCTTGAGGTATTCCAAAGTTCACCTTGGAATACTCGGAAGAATTACCATTTAATCTAACAAACTGACATCTATCAGAAAGATAAGACTTAAACCATGAAAGGGCGAGTCCAGAAATACCAACCAGATTTTCTAGCCTGTGAAGAAGAATATGGTGGTCTATTGTGTCGAAGGCAGCACTTAGATCAAGTAGGACAAGGACAGAGATGCGGCCACAGTCCATGGAGAGAAGCAGATCATTCATTACTACAGTGAGGGCTGTTTCAGTGCTATAATGTTTTCTAAAGCCAGACTGAAACCTCTCATGTACCTTATTCACTTGCAGGAAGAAAGTAAGCTGTTGGGCAACACATTTCTCAAGGATCTTGGATAGAAATGGAAGGTTTGAGATCGGCCTATAATTAGCCAAAACTGTTGGATCTAAATTTGGTTTTTTGAGTAGAGGCTTAATTTCAGCCATCTTAAATGAGGTCGGAACCAAACCTGAAATCAGGGAAGAATTGATATGATTCATATGCAGAATTGGACTGCCAAGAATGGGCAGGAGTTCCTTCAGTAACTTACTTGGGACGGGATCTAAGAGACAAGTTGTTGGTTTGGAAGTAGTGACTAGTTTGGCAAGTTGGCTCAGGGATATGGGAGAGAATGAATCAAATTGGTTTATATGCATAGCATGAGGTTTTAAGTTAAGGCCTTCACCAACTGCCAGGGAAGCAATGATATTTTCTCTAATTTCAATTATTTTGCCACTAAAGAATTTTAAAAAATCATCACTGCTGCAGGAGGCTGGAATTTGAGGGGTACTTGCAGCATGGTTGTTTGTTAATTTGGCCACTGTTTTGAACAAGAATCGAGGGTCATTTTTATTTTCCTGTATAAGATTTGCAAAATAAGAAGACCTAGCAACAGACAAAGCATGCTTATACACAACAAGGCTCTCTTTCCAAGCACAGTGGAATACCTGGAGTTAAGTGGAGCGCCATTTGCGTTCTATTTGACGGGATTTTTGCTTTAGAGTCCACGTCTGGTCAGTGTACCATGGGGCTGGTCTCTTCTTCTGAGTAGCCTTTTTAAATTTCAATGGGGCAACTACATCGAGGGTACTACAGAGAGCATTAGCAAACTTATCTGCCATTTCGTCAATACAGAGGGGGCTGGCTGGATAATCAAGATAAGTTGGTAATGCTTCAATGAATTGTGAAGACGTTGTGGCAGTAAAAGTATGACTTGAGTACATCCTAGTTTCTGATAATACAGGGAGGGCCAATTTTAGACAGGATGTTAAAAGAAAATGGTCCGATAAGCTGGGATTGTGTGAATGGATGTCAACCTTGGCAATCTCAACACCAAAGCTTAAGATAAGGTCTAAAGTTGACCATGAATATGTGTTGGGCCAATGACACTGAGTGAAGCCAACCGATTCCACAAGATTAGTAAAGATGGATATTGAAGAATCATCTACCCTCTCGAAAAGTCACCCAAAATAACAATTCTATCATAGCTTAAAACTAATTCAGAAAGGAATTCTGAGAAATCATGCATGAAGCCAGAATATTGACCGGGTGGCCTATAGACTATCACCAGAGCAATAGACTGAGCAGGGATGGAGTTCATACTTGCATCAAGAAATGAAAAATTCATTAATAGTACCTCAAATGAATCAAATTTATGTTGCAGTTTGGGCACAGAGTGAAAGGAGTCATTATAAATAACAGCAACGCCCCCTCCTTTCCGGTCAAGATGGGGGCTATGAGCGTATATAAAACCAGGTGGAGGAGCTTCACTCAAAGAGGTGTTTTCATCTGATTTCAGCCAAGTTTCTGTAAGGCATAGTACATCAAGACTATAATCAGAGATTAATTCGTTCACAAGAGCTGCTTTTGAGTTAAGTGATCTTATATTAAGTAGTCCAAATTTGAGAGAGGGTTTTGTATTCATATAGGAGTTGATATAGTTTGTTTCAATGAAGGTCAAGTTATTGTGGACCACACCACGATTCTTCCTTTTGAATTTTATTGGGATTCGGGGAACAGACACAGTCTCTATTAAATTTGACCTTAACAATGATTTATCAAGAGTATCTGTATTAAATGCCTGCGATCTAGAGTGGACACTTGGCAGTCAATTGCACTGGTTTAAACTGTAGGCAAAATTTTTTGACAAAAGGACGGTGCCCTCTCGAGAAGGATGAACACCGTCCCTCCTCAAAAGGCCAGGTCTGCACCAGAAAGTTCGCCAATTATCTATGAAGCCAACGTTATTTCCTGCACACCATTCGGACAACCAGCGATTGAGTGAATCTAATCTGCTGTACATTTCGTCACTACATCGGATCGGGTATGGACCAGAGACAGTTACCGAACGCGACAGTTTCTTAGCTTGGGCGCAGACAGACTTAAAACCACTCTTTGTTATCTCCGATTGTCTTAAACGAATGTCATTTGTGCCGGCGTGGATAATAATTTTGGAATACTTGTGTTTACCCTTCTCAAGTAATTTCAAATTAGCTTCGATGTCCATGACACGAGCACCAGGAATACAGTTTACTGCAGTAGCTGGTTTAAACACCCTAACGTTTCTCACAATGGAATCACCGATAATTAGAGCATTTTCTGGCACTCGTTCATACAACTGTCGATCTTCGAGGGGAGCGAATGAATTAAATTGTTCGACAGGAGAGAGAGCAGATGGCTGTACGCGTTTCTTTCCCCTCCGTTTACCTCTAACTGTTACGAATGTGTCCTGCTGCGCTACCACAGCAGGCATGGAGTGGGAAACCGAAAGAGAACTAATATTAGCGCAACTATCAGGCTGGACAGAAAAAGAGTCAATGAATTCCTCATTGGTCCGAATATTCTGAAGAGTCTCGATGCAAGCTTCCAACTGCAGAATCTTTTCGGCTAAACTGGCATAAGCAATGCATTTCTTACATGTGTAAGTGCCACTGAGGGTGGAAGTGTCGTAACAAAACATACTGCATTCAGAACACAGGACGGGAAAAGACATCGGGGAACAAGGGGAAGCAGCCATAGTTGGTTACTGCCGCGAGCTAGGTGCCGATGAGGTTAGTCAGGCCGAGTCAGAAGGTTGACCTCACGGGCGTCTTGATGGAATGGCGATCGGCGAAATTTGCGGGAGAAAAATTCGAATTCCCAGGGAATCGGAAACTACAGTCTCCGGAAAGTTTATGAGGGTTTAAAACGGCTAATTATTTCAATATTAAAATTGAGGAATAAAAATGCTCGCATGGCAGGTGCTGTGAGTCGATCATATGCCAACGCGAAAACAGGAATACAGTACCGCATGAGAGACTAATTTTTAAAATGAGCTCCATTGGATTTACAGGAGGTATTCTGGAGTGGATTCAAAACTGGTTACAGGACAGAACACAAGGAGTGTTGGTCTGTGGAATCTCATCTGAGCTATGTATGGTGGGGAGTGGCGTCCCTCAGGGATCGGTGTCGGGACCCCTGCTGTTCCTCATCTACATTAATGACCTTGATAGGAATATTGAAAGCAAATCATTTAAATTTGATAAAACTGAATTGGGAGGTTGGGCAAATAGTTTAGAGTCCACTAAAGTGATTCAGGATGATTTGGGTAGAATCCAGAATTGGGCAGAAATGTGGCAAATGAAATTTAATGTATCGAAATGTAAAGTTATATATGTTGGTAATAAAAACATTAGACAGGATTACTTCATGGGAGGTTTAAAACTGGAATGTGCTCCACATGAAAAAGATCTGGGAGTGATTGTTGACCAAATCCTCACAGGTTCTAGCCATTGTGCCGTAGCAGTTAAAAAAGCCGATCAGATGCTGGGATACATTGGCAAAAGTATTGAGTACAAATCCGAGGAGGTCATACTTCTCTTGTACAACACATTCGTCAGACCACATCTGGAGTATTGTGTACAGTTCTGGGGACCATACTTTAAGAAAGATTTAGAGGCTCTAGAAAAAGTTCAGAGAAGATCCACTAAGCTGATTCCGGGTATAAAAGATGAAAGCTATGAGAAGAGGCTGAAGATCCTTAATCTCTTTAGTTTTAGGAAACGGAGACTCAGGGTTGATCTGATTGAGGTCTTAAAATATGTTAAAGGGATTAACAAAGTGAATTATGTCGGATTCCTTTGGCCAAGTTTTGTGAGTAGAACTCGGGATCACAAATGGAATTTGACTAAGGGTAAATTTAGAATGAATATTAGGAAATATTTTTTCACCCAAAGAGTAATTTCGATGTGGAATAGCTTGCCTGACCATATTGTTGAGGCAGAAACCTTGGGAATTTTCAAGAGCAGACTTGACTTAAAGCTTGATACCATTGAGTCATTGAGTATCTGAAGTGATCTATTCACAATAGTAAAAAGAAACTGGCAAGCCTAGTTGGGCTGAACGGCCTGTTCTCGCCACTTATGTAATGTTATGTAATGTTATATTATGTTATGTTACGTTACATATTCATATTGACAAATGAGGGGTTTTGTTAATATACAGCGCCCTCCATAATTATTGGCACCCCTGGTTATGATGTCTTCTTTAGCTTCTAATAAATTCAGTTTTTTTCTAAATAATATAGGACCACAATGAAAAAAAGAGGAAAATCCAACCTTTAATTCAAGTGCATTTATTCAGTGGGAAAAAAATCCCACATTAAGAAATAATTCTTTTACATCAAATCATGTGTGCCACAATTATTAGAACCCCTGATGTTAATACTTTGTACAACCCCCTTTTGCCAACAAAACAGCACCTAATCTTCTCCTATAATGTTTCACAAGATGGAAGAATACAGAAAGAGGGATCTTCGACCATTCCTCTTTGCACAATCTCTCTAAATCATCCAGTGACCTGGGTCCCCTCCTCTGCACTCTCCTCTTCAGCTCACTCCACAGGTTTTCAATGGGGTTGAGGTCTGGGGACTGAGATGGCCATGGAAGGAGCTTGATTCTGTGTCTGGTGAACCATTTCTGTGTAGATTTGGCCACATGTTTAGGGTCATTATCTTGCTGAAAGACCCAGTGATGACCCATCTTCAGCTTTCGGGCAGAGGCCACCAGATTTTGATTTAAAATGTCCTGGTATTTCAAAGCGTTCATGATGGCATGCACCCTAACAAGGTTCCCAGGGCCTCTGGAAGAGAAACAGGCCCACAGCATCACCGATCCTCCCATACTTCACAGTGGGCATGAGGTGCTTTTCTGCATACTCATCTTTTGTGTTCCGCCAGACCCACTTAGGGTGTTTGTTGCCAAAAAGCTCTATCTTGGTCTCATCTGACCAAAGCACACGGTCCCAGTTGAAGTCCCAGTACTGCTTAGTGAACTCCAGATGTTTGCGTTTATGATTGTGAGTGAGAAAAGGTTTTTTCCGTGCATGCCTCCCAAACAGCTTGTTGGCATGTAGATAGCGCCTGATGGTTGTTTTGGAGACTTTGTGACCCCAAGATGCTACCATTTGTTGCAATTCTTTAACAGTGAGCTTTGGAGAACTTTTTATTTCTCTTACCATCTTCCTCACTGTGCGTGGTGGCAAAATAACCTTGCGTCCTCGTCTAGGCTTGTTTACCACTGTTCCAGTTGTTTTAAACTTCTTAATGATTCCTCTGACAGTAGATATGGGCAGGTGCAGGTGAGTGGCTATTTTCTTGTTGCCATTGCCTGACTTGTGAAGGTCGACACACATCTGCCTTGCTTGAATGGTGTGTTCCTTTGTCTTTCCCATGTTGAAGAGTGGATAAGAGAAATGGCCTCTGTGTCACATCATATTTATACCCCAGGGAAACAGGAAGTGATGAATTACTAATTAAATGTTCCTAGATACTCTGATCAACTTTGTAAACTACTGTAGAAATGATAGAAATACTTCAATTACATTTATTTCCTAGGAATTGTTAGGGGTGCCAATAATTGTGTAACAGGTGATTTTATGAAAAATAATTATTTCTTAGTCAGGGATTTTTTTCCCCTTAAAATTCACTTTAGTTGAAGGTTACATTTTTCTACAATTTTCAGTGTGAGAGTATGCATCTGCAATAAAAATTGAATTTATTTTAAGGCTTTTAACACATCTTAACCATGGGTGCCAATAATTATGGAGGGCGCTGTACGATTTTGGCCCACAGGGTTTACATTAGGGATCAGAAAAATGAATTGTGTATAAACACCCAAATTCCTGTCAAGCTACCCATGCTGTCAAACACTTCCATAAGATTTCACGCGATAGTTTCCATATTTTGCCATGACTCGTGCTGGAAGTGATGAAAGACAATTTTGTGCAAAATGTGGCAAAATATGCTTATTAAAATAAAAATCAATACATGGAGGATCATGAAATAAGATATGATCTTAGATATGATCTTTCTAAAATATTCTTCTGTTGTAGTGAATTTGTATACTATTATGTTGTTTGAGTAAAAAAAAAGTCGCTGGCTGCCGTCAAGTAAAATGTTTACGCATGTGTGGTACAAACTGAGCAGAAATTCTATGCACTTGCGCAGTACTAGTATTGCGCATGCACACAACTGATCGGGCAGGATGGATTTGGAGGTTTTGGCGCGAAATTTGAAATAGATTTATGGATTATTTGGTATTTGAATATTTTGCACGGCTTTCGTTTGGATTTTGGATTGCGGATGAATGGTTTTTGAAAATGGATTGTGATGTGGCTGAGGGAGTGAAAAGAAAAGGAAAACAGAAGTGATAGTGAAAATGAAGAAGTAACATGTTATAGGAATCAAGGCAGATGTGAAGGGTGGTGAAGCAAACTGGCTCTTTAGTAATGCGCATGAGATCAGTAAATTTGTGAAAATAGAAATCGGGGACATGAAAGCAGTAAGGGTATCGAGGGGAGGATTAGTGATAGTAGAATGTCGATCAGTGAAACAGAGCGATAATGCATTGAAAATTTAAAGCTATGACTGCACAAGGGTAATTAGTTTTCCTTTGAGGAAAAACCCAACCTTTGAGGGTGTGATCAGTGGCGTTCCTTTGGACGTAAAATTAGACGATTTTTTGAAGGTGGAGGGAGTATGTGGGGTAAAGCGGCTAAAAAGCTATAGGGAGGGAAAGGTGCAGGAAAGTTGGTCAGTGCTACTTGAGTTTAATGGTGAAATACCAGAGCGAATTTTTGTGGATTTTGTGAGTTATACAGTGAGAGTGTTTCGAAAGAACTCCATTGCGTTGTTTTCGATGCCAAGAGTACGGGCATGTGGCAGCAGTTTGCAGAAAGGAGATGCACAGGTGTAGACGGTGTGGACAGGAGGGATGTATAGAGGATGATTGTGAAATGGCGAAATGCTTTCACTGTGGGGGAAATCATGAAATGGGCTCATTGCAGTGTGATAGAAGGGAAATGGAAAAAGACATAGAAAAGACGAGTACAGGATAAAATTTCATACGCAGAAGCTACAAAGAGAGTCTTGAGCAAAAATGAAACGGTAGGGAAAGAGTGGGCAAAAGTGCAGACTGTAGAAAAGAAACAAAAGGAATATGAGGAAGGTGAAATTAGGATGGGAAGAAGAAGATTTTTGGCTTTTATTTCAATGGTGCTAAACTGTGCTAGCGAGATTGAAAGTAAAACTGAAAGAATTAAGATGGTGGTGGAAGCAGCAAGAGATATTGGGTGTTGTAGATGTTAAGAGGGAAAACAGACAGAAAATTTTGGAAAGAGGATTCGGTGGTGGTCAGATTGTAGAGAAATAAGGGCATACAGAAAGCGGGAGTAGAGTATTTGAAGGAGATAAGGTTAAATAATTGGATGTAGTGAATAGGGTTTTTTTTTTTTTTTATTTTTATTTTTTTGCAAAGCAAGTCAGTGGACTAAAGTGCATAACTCCGTACAGTTGGTGGCGGTATGTACTTATAAAACAAGTTACTATGCGCCATAAAATAAGAAGAAGAAGGCGAAGAAGGAGAAGAACCATGAACCGATCGGGAATGGGGTACGGATTGGGCACTGACAACGAGGTCGTTTGTTTCATTCACAGAAGAACGACCGAGTTTGATTGGCTACCTTTCCTGCACTTGTTTGAATCATTTTTGCTAAAACTGGATGAAATGTTTACCCACCAAAAAACAGGGTAATCAGAAAGCGCACAGGTAATATTCTGCATATTTTACATGTCTAATTTGCTCAGGATTTCTTTCAGTCATGGCACTTAAGTTATTGTTTGCATAATCTAATTTGTAAATTGTAATTATTTACCCCATTAAGCGGGAAAATCTTGCTTTTGCTCCAGACGTTGAATGGGCCATAGATTTAAAAAAAAAGAAAAAAAAAAAAAAAAAGAAACTAGATGACGCATAGCCTATTTGCCAAAAGCAAGTTGATACGTCAGCCGTTGCTGGGATGGCGGCCATATTGGGGAGGTCGAAAAACGTAAATAAACAAAGCGGACAACGTGGAAATAGATCTACACCTTATACGTTCGGCCTGTTTATGGATCGTTATCTGAACATACCCTGGCTTATATTTTAATTAGATAATGGCTTAGTGGATTCTGTAATAAATTATAAGAACATATTTTTAAACCATATATTGCTGGATAGAGTGCCAAGTAATACCAGTTTTTCCAGAACTCATATGCAATTGGCTTAGATTCAGGGACTAGGCTAGGCGAATTTGCATTGACTTTGAATGTAGGCTAATCTGTCGTGTTTCGCGTCCGGTGTGAAAGCGGCTTTAGCTGGCTACCTTTTTATTCGGCGCGTTTTATTGCCTGATAGCGAGCCAAATGCTCGCGGTGCAACTACAGCCAAGTTAGTTCGCATAATAATGGCTATAGCCTCTATACGCATTTTATATTGACCAAATTTTAAAACATGAAATATAATGTTAGCTAGCTAGCAAGAGAGCCTTTATGCCAACTTAGCTAGCTATATTTAATGCATGTATATACGAGCTAGGTGCATCAATAGCGAAGTTATAACAATTCACTATTATCCATTGATTTCTATGAGCAAGTCCAAATATAATACAATTGCGCAGGTGTACTGGAGGTCGCGGCCAAATAGCGGTAGAAATGTGAAAACGGTTCACGGCAAAATATACACTGCCTTTTTTTTTTTTTTTTTTTTTTACAATTTTTTAGACGAAGTTACACAGCCATAGTATCGAGATGTTTTATTGTTCTTTTTTTGAGGACTGCTAAATGCTAGGTCTAAGTAGATTCTATATTTTTCCTTTGAGTTTTTATCCTGTCAATAATGAAAGGAAATGGCAGCAACTGAAACTGCGTTTTATACAAGTACTAATAAAACAAGTATAAGTATGCAGGGTGTTCCAAGAGCACGGTTTAGTTAAACAAAAAAACAATATACTCCAGACAAGTTTCAAACTAACTTTTATTCCGCTTGTATCATGTGTTGAACATTTATTTATAGTCGCGTTATTATTAATGCATATTTGTGCACGATATTAAATAAACATCGAATACTTTATATAGGCCAACGGATTTTCGCTCGAATCAGACAGTCCCATCACAATGCATTTTCATTAAAAAGCACCCGTGTATACCGGACAAGCTGGTTTTTACCATGCACATACGCATTTGCATCAGAGCAACGAAATGAAGTTCGGCTTTCCAACGCGGTTATAAACTGACATAATTTAACAGTTAAATCAACGCATTCTCCTTGTTATTTTAACTGTAAGTGGAGTCCTGAGAGCATCTAACCGTGGGTTACACTTAACATGGACGGAACTCTGTTGTAAACTCGCAGTTTCATTTACATACTTATGTTTTTAGTCGTCTCCATTGATCCCAGTTGGAGCAACACGCAGTAGCCTATCATATCATTCTGTTATCCATTGTGTCAGGGCAAAGACGGACTAAATGAACGCAGCAAGTAGGTACCGGTACGCGCACTTGAGAATGAAGTTGTTCCCGTCTTTATATACGCAAAGCATATCAGTGGCGAACCGAGAGCCCTACAGCTGGGCCTTCACTTCAGTACGGTGTACATTTTAGGACATCCTCAGGTCTCAGAGTGAGGTATTAGGTGTCAGGAAAACCTCTATCATTTGTCAAACTAAACGGCCTCATCTGTCAAACCAAGCGGCGTCATGTCTCAGTCTAACCTCTGTCAGAGAAAACGGCCTCATTTGTCAAACCAAACGGCGTCATGTCTCAGATGAACCTCCGTCAAACCAAACGGTCTCAGGCCTCAAAATAAAAGTCATCAGACAAAATAGCGTCAGGTTAAACGGCTTCAGACGAAACGGCCTCAGATTAAACGGCTTAAAAATGAAAATCATCAGACAAAACGGCGTCAAAAAACGGCCTCACATAAAACGGCCTCAGGCCGTAAAACACGACATAATATTTTATTTTGAAGGAACCGGAAGTATACGGTGGCTACCTAGCTAATGTTAGTTCGCTTGAAATGAAATGAATAAAAAAACAATCATTGACATGCAGGATTTTATTGACATGCAGGATCTTGCAGCTATTGGAGGGTTTGGAGGGCTTCTCGGGCAACTTCGGCGAGATTCTCGCGTAATTTTTCGGGAATCTCGCGCAGCCGGCTTACTTGCAGAAGCGCTCGAACGCACCCCTTAGCTTCATGCATAGCTTGGCCTTCCCCCGGATCCATGAAGTCCTAACCAATTAATGAGCCAGCTGACCGGGTCTTGATTGAGACGGGCGATTCTGATTGGATAACCTGTTTTCAGGACAGTAACCCTTTCATTGCTGATGTGAACTTGACAGTAAGTTTAACTTAAAACATAGATGAGAGAAAATGTATTAAATGTATTGTATTAAATGAGATAGAAATTTTAAAAACAATAATTATTCTTTATTTAATACTCCTATTTTTTTGGTCCAGATTTTTTTTAGGCCTTTAGGCCTAGACCAGCTTTAAACATCTAGACCAGCTAATAACACAGCTCAGACCATCTTAAACCAGCTTAGAATTCTAGCAGCTATAACCCATAGGTTAGTGCCTAATACATACTAATTTCTGAAGACATTATTAAACGAGGACATAAATAGATTGATTTTGTCACATGACCTTGACCTTGAAGACCAAAGTCAAATCCAATATGGTGTGCTTGATCAGCATACATGATTTGTCATTAGTATCCAATACATACTGAAGATCTAAAGCCAACATTAAAGGACTTGTAGGCCGTTTTGTCATTACCTGGACCTTGTTGCCCAAGGTCAAATCCAATATGTCGAAAACAACCAGCAAACATGCTTTGCTATTAGTGCCCAATACATACCTAAGCTCTACAAACAATATTGAACAAATATGGGCCATTTTTGTCATATAACCTTGACCTTGAGGCCCAACATCAAATTTGACTGACTGCCTAAGAATGTTCAGCATACATGGTTTCCTCTAGATGCCCCAAACAAACCTGAGCTCTAATTGCCATATTCAGCAAGTTATAGCAATTTTTGCCATTTGATCTTGACGCCCAATGTCATATTCAACTTCTCGAGAATGTTTGGCTGACATGATTCCCTATAGGTGCCTCACACATACCTAAGCTCTAAATGCCACGTTAAGCTGTTATAACACATTTTTGCTGTTTGACCTTCACCTTGAGGCTCAAGGGGAAATTTGAACAACCGAGAATGTTTGGCATACATGATTCCGTTTAGGTGCCTCATACATATCTAAGCTCTAAATGTCATATTAAGCAAGTTATAGCACATTTTTGCCATTTGGCCTTGACCTTGAGGCCCAAGGTCAAATGCGACTGACTCACAATGTTCGGCATACCTGATTACCTATAGGTGCCTCATACATACCTAAGCTCTAAATGCTATATTAAGAGAGTTATAGCACATTTTTGCCATTTGACCTTGACCTGGAGGCCCAAGGTCAAATGCGACTGACTCACAATGTTCGGCTTACTTGATTCCCTAGAGGTGCCTCATACATACCTAAGCTCTAAATGCTATATTAAGAGAGTTATAGTACATTTTCTCCATTTGACCTTGACCTTGAGGCCCAAGGTCAAAAGTGACTGACTCACAATGTTTGGCATACCTGATTACTGCAGTACGTTATTCATAACTAAGCTCTAAATGCTATATTAAGAGAGTTATAGCACAAAACACCCCGAAAAATGATGAAGTCCAGACACGTTGCCTAGGTGGTGCTATGAAGGAGCGATTCAATCAAAACGCCGTTTACAGTGTTGAAGCAGTTCATGATAGTGATTCTATCGCTGCGATTAAAAAAAAAAAAATTCATCAGACAGTTTTTGAGAAAATTGCACCTAAGTGCCAAAAATGGCCATTTTCGACATAAAAATGGCCGCCAAGTCTAAACGAACGATTCAATCAAAAAAATTTTTGCTCGGGCATTAACTCGATGACCGATTTGATCACATCCCCAAATTTAAAAAAAAACTCATCAGAAAGTTTTTGAGATACGGCTTTAAACAGACGACGCCGACGCCAACGACGCCGCCGGACGCAAAGTGACGACAATAGGTTACTGGCCTATGGCCGGCAACCTAAAAATCAAAATGCAATGACTTTCAGATCACGAGCCAATATGTTTTTCACAATAGAACATAGATAACATTTCAAATGTTGAAAGTGAGACATTTTACATTTTTATCCACAAAATGAGCTTATTTCAAATTTTCTGGCTGCAAGAGGTCTCAAAAAAGTTGGGACATAGGCAAAAAAGGGATGAAAAAGCAATTCATATATAAGAGAATCAGCTGAAAGAACATTTAGCAAGTAATTAAGTTGACTGGCATCAGGTGTGTAACATAATTGGCTATGAAAGGGATGTCTTAGAGAGGCTGAGTCTCTCAGAAGTAAAGATGGCCAGAGGCTCTCCAACCTGTGAAGGCTTGCATAAAAAATTGTTGAATACTTTAAAAACAATGTTCCTCAGCGTCAAATTGCAAAGACTTTGAAGGTCTCATCATTGACAGTGCACACATCATCAAAAGATTCAGAAAAACTGGAAAAATCAGTGTATTTCAGCAGGACACTGCAAAACCACATACTGTGGCTATTACAACAGCATGGCTTCGTAGTAGAAGAGTCCGTGTGCTGAACTGGCCTGCCTACAGTAGGGATGTTAACCGATGACCGTTTAACCGATGGTTGACCGTATCAACGTTAACCGATCAAAGTTGTCGGTAGTCGGTTAAAAAAAAAAAAGTGATCTCTAAATTAGGCTATTATAGACAGTGGACTAAACGCTACTACAGTCAGCCATCTCATTCCAAGATCTTTTTGTGTGAACAAATTATCCCTCACACTCAATTTTTCATAACTCGCCAGTTTGTACTTAATAAACCAATAAAAACATTTGGCGCGAGGTTACAGCGTTTGGGTTCGCACGCTCACAAGGTTTGCGAAAAGTAAAGGCTACAGGCTAAAACACTCGAGGTTAGAGCCAGGGAAGACGACAGGATGAAGCGTGCAAAGAAAAGTAGTGTGTGGGACCATTTCACCAAAAAGAATGACACAGATGTAAGTTGCAACTTGTGTGATACAGTGCTTAAATGCAGTAGTAGCACATCATCTATGATGTATCACCTGAAAACGCGACACCCATAAGCCTCTTCGGTGAGAAAGGTAGCCAAAGCCAACCTACCGTGTCATCTATGCTAGCTGGTAGGAAATGTGACAAACAGCTCAGAGACTATTACCCAAAAGATATGCGGAATGATTGAAAAAGACATGCTGCCCCTTGACTTTATAAGCGGTGAGGGCTTTCTAGAGCTTATGCAATTCCTTGAACCCAACTACACAGTCCCGTCTCGACAGACCATAACCACATGCATTGAAGAGCGCTTTGTCAAGAAAAAATGAGCTCAAAAGCGCCTGTATCGTGCCAGATGTGTAGCCATCACGACGGACTGCTGGACAGCACAAACTACAGAGAGTTATGTGACAGTCACCTGCCACTGGACTGACAGGGTCTGGCAGGTTAAATCAGCAGTACTCCTCACGAAAAGTATGCCAGGCAGACACACCGCCGACAACCTGGCTGCAACACTAAACGCGGTAGATGCCTGGGGAATGACAGGGAAAGTGGTCGCATGTGTCCATCGCGAAACAACATAGTGGCTGCCAACATTCCTGAAAGGGTGGACTGGGTATCAGTTAAGTGTTTAAGCCCATACACTACAACTGGCGATCAATGACGAAATCTGTTTGTGTATAAAGTTATATCTGCAGCCGGCAAACTAGTTCGCCATTTCAATCACAGCACTGTAGCCTGCAAAGCACTGAGGCCAAACAAGAACAGATGCAGCTCCCCAAACACAAGCTCATCCAGTCCTGCAAAACTAGGTGGAATTCGATTGTTCGACATGTTTGAGAGGCTTCTCGAACAGCGATGGGCAGTGACAGCCGTCTTGTCCGACCGCACCGTCACAAAGCTGCAGGATGCCAGAATTCTCGAGATCAAGGCGAATACTGGGCAATAATGGCTGATCTTAAACCTGTCCTGGAAACCCTCAAATGCGCAACCACTATCATGTCTTCTGAGAAGACCGTGTCGATCTCCCACATCTACCCCATCACCTTCAGCATCATTAATAAGCACATGGCCATCGCTACCGATGACAGGCCTCGGGTAGCGGAGTTCAAGGCCACGGTTCGATCATTGAGCAAACGCATGGAGGTAGGTTGTAATTTTGTCTTTAGGAGTAATCGTTTTTTTATAATTCATTCATCGTGACGCTACACATTATGGGGCGCCAAGTGTAACACGCCCTTTTAAGGACGAAATTGATTTCTGTGCCACGAAATCCATGTTATCTGCACAAAACTAGTTTATAAGAACTGGATTTTTGTCCACGAAATTTATAAAACTGTAGGGGCTTTGTGGCAGAAATTCATAAGAGATTAAATCCTTTTGTGAACGGGAAGACAAAACTGGTATATTCTTGTCGTGAACGGAATTGTCTTTTGTGCTTGTCATTCACTCGACATAAGTGAGAGACACTTGACTTTCGAAAAATAGATGACTCAAATAATGTAAGTATTTCTGTCCACGCAATTATATTTTAAATTTGTCAATCCCTGATCACAAAATTTAATTCCGTCCACAAAAATGGTTTTCCGTACCACAGAAAGTTTGATCTTCACGAAAAGCATTTCAACAATGCATTACGTGACAACAAAAGGCATTCTGTCTCGACAGTAAAACATGCCTGCATATGGTAGACGCCATGGACTTGTACAAGAACAAAATTGACAATGTACAGACTGAAAGCATTCTGTGCACGAAATGCATTTCGTGCACAAAATGCATTTCGTGCACAAAAGCATTTTTGTGCGCTTTTACGCATAATACATTTTCGGTCGCGAAAAGCATTTAAATCCTTTTTTCAGTCGCCAGATGTCCCCCATATGTCGCCATTTAGTGCCCAAAATGTATTGCGCAAAGTGCAGGAAATGCTTTTTTTGTCGTGCGCAAAAAAGCATTTAGGCACAGAATGCATTCGTACAATAGAGCGGAATGCATCTCGTGCACAGAATGCTTTCAGTCTGTACATCGTCAATTTTGTACTTGTACAAGTCCATGGCGTCTACGATATGCAGGCATATTTTGGAAGTGGATACGTATGTGAAAGATAGTCGCCCCCCTCACTAGAAAGCAATCCGCTTGATTGGTGGAGGGCAAACCAGACGCAGCTTTCCCAGACTGGCAAGATTGGCGCAGCGCTACCTTTGCATCCCCGGGACTTCTGTTCCATCAGAGAGGGTTTTCTCCCGCTGCGGGCCTTGTGGTTAACGACTGCGTGCCGCTTGACCCCAGAGCACGTAGACATGCTTGTGTTCTTGAATAAAAATAAGTGACTGACTCGGAGTGGGGTAGGCCAATATTTTCTGTTATGCAAGAGTGGTTGGGGCCTAACCCTTGACACCTGAGAAAAATAAGTTAAGGCGTCTTTTACGCATTCATTAAAGATTTTCACAGTCTATTTTGTAGGCCACAGTATTCTCTATTTAACTTGTTTTTCGTTAATTTATTTTCCAAGAATAACTAATGGCCAAACCGTTGTGTTATGTTTTAATAATTAGGCGGCGGCCTAACCCTTAACACCTGTCTGTGAGCTGTTTGTTGGCTACAGTATTCTCGTTCATAGATTAAAATCATTTTTCGTTTATTTAATGTTGTTCTTATAGCTGTAGGCCATGTTGGCCATTGTCTGTTATGGTTTAGGAGATGTTCCCCTTAACAGAAGTTGACACTTGTCTTTAAAAAAAAAAAATAATATTAATTATACAAAAGAGTTGTTCTGTCCGTTATTAGAAGGCACACAGTGAGTTAGACCTGCCTTGGCCGGTCGTCTTTTTACGCATTCTGAAGGTGCCTGTTTTATCCATTGGTTTTACCGTGTTGCAGTCTATTAGGCAACATTCCGCATAAGATGGGCTTAGATTTGGAAATACATTACATCTACATTTCAGGAAGGATCATCAATGGTAACAGATAAGGTGATGATGATCATCATCTTTCTTTATTATTGTTAGCACTACCTCAAACTAAAGCGGCGTCTCTTCGAGCTGTCATTTTCTTAAATGACCCGCGGCAATGTTTCAAATGAGCTTCTAACGCTAGACAAACGCCTTTATTTTCAACGCGATCACCTTGTACCCAAACCATTTGAAACTAAGGAGCCATTTGTCCTCCGATTACATACAAGCTCCTCGGCGCCGTTTTGCGGACTCACGTTCAGCTGTAGGGATTTAAAAAAGTGACGTGAGTGGAAGGGCTGCCCGGGCAGTGTGTGTGTGGCGGAGGCAGAGCAGGCAGAGAGAGATGCGACAGAGTTGCGAAATTGCAGGCGCTGCTCGAAATGGCTGTTATTTCAAATAGCGTAGCATATTTTAAACTAATCGGTTAACCGTTTCAACCGCTAATGAGGCTCGGTGGTCGGTCAAGAAAATTTTTAGTTTTCGCCATCCCTAGCCTACAGTCCTGATCTTTCACTGATTGAGAACATTTGGCGATAATTTTACAAAAAAAACCATCAAAGAAGACCCAAAACTCTCCAGCAGCTGGGAGCCTGTATTAAACAAGAGTGGGATCAAATTCCAATGGCTAAACTCAAGAAACATGTCTCCTCAATGCCCCGACACCTCCACTCTGTGTTAAAAAGAAGAGGGGTGCGCAAACAGGCCCCTGTCCTAACTTTTTTGAGACCTGTAGTAGCCATCAAATTTGAAATGTGATAAAACTGTAACATTTCTCAGTTTCAACATTTGCTATGTTATCTCTGTTCTATTTTGAATAAAATACTGGCTGGTGTGATTTGGAAGTCATTGCGTTTTGATTTTATTCGCAATTTACACTTTGTCCCAACTATTTCGGAATTGGGATTGTACATGCAGCCCTTTCAAATGCTATCATTTAGCTAATTTTGGGTAAAAATAGTCAAAAATGTGTATTTTTACCTCCTGCGCTCACTCATTAAGGCCAAATGACGTGAAATTTGGCGTCGACATGGGTTAGCACAATGGGCTCCAAAGACTGTTTTCAATTTGATACGGGCCTTCGAAAGCTTTTACTTTTTTGCTAAAAGCTCACACATTGCATAATTTGCAACCAGTATGGCTGGCATTGCAGTGTCATCTTGTTACTGCATGTCACATTCCACGGCAGATCACGCCAACAATCACCGCTGTGTTAATGAATTTAAAATAATTCACTTGCAGCTGAATTAAATTCTACAATATCAGTTTTTTATTTTTAAAGTGTACAATAATTAGACTAAGATTTTGGGGACTCGTACAGTTGAAAAGAAGTCTAGCTCAATTCATTGCAAAGCACAATTTGTCATTATAATGAACCTCTCACATTAAAACCGAACAGTATATCTTACTAGTTGAATTAAGTTAACAGTAATTAGAAACAGCAGAAATTTTAAATGACTCAAATGTTTAAAGTATGTAGAATTCATTAGAGACTGGTTGTGAGAGTAACTTAAACAAATAGAGTCTACATTTTTGTTTCATCCATATTTGAGTAGGAAATAATTGATTGCAATGAGTTGAGTCAGGTTGGTTGAAGCACGGCTTCAGCCTACTCAAACGTCGGCCATGTATCAACCAATCAAATTGCCTATTCTGCCAGAGCTTTCGACAGCGAAGAATATTCCAACATGGCGACCGTCTTGAAAAACGGTAGATGTTAACGTGTGTAGTTCGACATTTTCAGATTAGATTTGATTTATGATACGAGAAACCGCTATTGTTTAGTCCATAAATTCTGTTGTTAATGTAAAGAAGTTTGCAGGTGGTGAGTTGTATATGAGTGTCTCAGCTTAGTGATAGCGAGCATGTTGGCGTAGCAATTGTCGGTATCGGTATATCGCACTTTCGATATTATTTATTGCTTTCTCCATCACCTACGTGTTTCAAATGCATTGTAGAAACTACTGCAATGTTTGGCGTCAGCTCCCTATTGATAGTGGAAGCACACACGTATTTATATATGCGGTCATTGTGCGTATGTCTCTCATCCAGGGGTATGTCTGAAGTTATTTTCCGCTTATTTTCGTTCTTCGAACTCATGGCAGTTTCACAGTAACGACCCATGGCCTTAATGACTACAGTTCAGTTACTGTTGGGCTCTGCAGAAATCAGAAGCGACTGGGTCACTGAACTATCCCATAATGCATCTGAAACGGGGCACGGATGAAACATCCAGACATATTTTGCGTATTGGCGATACCCTCAATTGTTCATCTGTCAATCTCAAGCGTTGCTAAAGGTTTTGCCCTGATTGGAGCCTGACCGTGCGAAGAAGAAGAGTCCCTCCCAACCTAACCCTAAGCCTAACCTAAATACAGAAATGTGTCATCAATGTGTTATAGTTGTTACAATGAGTATAGGTGAATGTGACGTAATTATGCTTAATCATTGTCACATAAATATTTTAAATTGCATTTGCTGTGAATGAGAGTGAAATGAAAGGTTCTCAAAAGAAATGTATGAAATATGTGAGAGAAGCCTCTGTATTATCTTAAGTCACTGTTAAAACAAGGGATTAGTATGCACTTACCTCATTTCTGTTAATCTTATGGAAATCATACTTGTCAAGATAACTTAAACAACTACGAGTAAAAAGAAATGCTTCACTTCAGTTTAAGTTTGGTGAATGTAATAAGTATAGTTTACTGGACTCCTTTAACTTAGCGCAACACAAAATAGACATGTACTTATTACTCAGTTACATGATTTACATGATTTACACTTAATTAAATGAGTTACCAAACTCAAATGATTCAAGGCTATCGGTGTCCTGAAACAGTTTGAGTTAAGTTAACTTCCCAGGTTTTACAGTGGTTTGAGTCCGAATGTGATTTTCCCACCATTTTCCAAGGTTTAAATCATTTTAATTAGACGATTTTAATTTTGTTTTGTTTCTTTCTTTTTTCAGTTTTTGTTTCCTCTCCCAAAAAATCTAATTCAGGCTCCTGTACGGTGGGATATAATTAGATATAACCTTAAGGCTATAAGGTAAGGCTATGACCTTACCATTTGAAGGCGAACTTTTGCTTTGATTAAAAATTTTATATTTAATTTTTTTTTCATGTCCGTTATTTTCACAAAAAAGTCTATTTTACAAGGGTTGCAGGGTGATTTCATAATAGTCCTTTTTTGCATGGGGGCAATTTTAGACGAGTACATTTACCCTGGGGTGAGGGATGGGGAGTGAAATATCCTGCATTTGCTCGCAAATGTTGACTTTCTAGTTCTTTTTGCTTTTTTATGTTTACTTTCACTTCATTATGTCATATTTATTTTGTTTTACAGATCAATAGATTTTGTAGGTGATTTTAGTTTCTTGATTTGATTTTATTTTTTTTTAACCAATAACCATCACTTTGGCTCAACATATTTTGTTTTTAAATATGCTCGATAAATAAACTTGACTTTTATTCCCAAGAGCAAAGGACTCTGAGTCGTTCCTTGAAAAACATACTTTGTGCTTTATTAAGCTGGGTGGCTCACTGTTTTTATATGTTCTCTAATACAAACTCTCGCCCTAATCCATGTCTACTCAAAAACATCATCGCAAAACCAATTTCAAGTGACCATTTTCCCATATCAGCACAGTTAAGTGCACAGTGGCGGATGATGTAAAAGGTCAGATTGCTTGCAGCATCTGAAACATACGAGGAAAGTTTCTTGCGCAGTCAGACCAGTTAAAGACTGAAATCCCTTCCACTGTTTCCCTACAGGAGCTGCACTTCTGAACACATTTGATCAGCAGAATGATGCAGGCAGGAGTCTGTCTGAGACAGGACACTGAGACGACCCTACCAGAGCTCCCCGAGCAGCACAGGATCAGAGAGAAAGAAGAGGAACTACATGGACTGGAGTCTGTCCACATGGCAGAGTCAGAGATAAAATGTACTACACCAGGACTCAACACACTGGAGCCAGAGTGTGTTACTGCAAACAGCAGGGTCAGTGATTTACATCACACAGAAGCATCACTGATAAAAACAGAAACTGATCTGAGCTCCACCTGCTCTGGGGGTCTTAAGATGGAGAGCCTTGACTTGGCAGAACGAGCCTGTGTAACCCATCTGTATCCTGACCAAGTCAAAACGGAAGTTGATCTGAACGACTATATTAAGACTGAACATGTCAGTGTCGTGCCGGACATTAAGTGTGTCGACATAAAATCTGATGAACTGAAGCTGGAATCCAGTGAAGTTTTAGTGGGTGATCTCATGAATACTGTGCTTAATGGAGCTGGTGTTGATGAAAATGGCCAGACTGGACCATGTCAATATCCTGGAGAGCCAAATCCAATCAGCGCAAAACAGACAAATTTAATCCAAGATGTGGGAATCCGTTTCAGTGAAAATCCCAACCAATTCTCTCCTGTAAATGATCTCAAGAGAGTTCCTACAACTGAAAAGCCCTATGAATGTGATCGGTGTGAGACGTCTTTTGCTCAGAAATCTAACTTAAAATCCCATCAGAGGATTCATACAGGTGAAAAGCCCTACGAATGTGGACAGTGTGGGAAGTCTTTTGCATTAAAATGTAGGCCTAAATTAAAATTCCACCTGCATCATCATACTTGTAAAAAGTTGTACAAATGTGAACCGCATGGGAAGTCTTTAGCTTCAAAATCTAGGTTAAAATCCCACCAGTATATTCATACAGTTCAAAAGCCCTTGAAATGTGATCGATGTGAGAAGTCTTTTACAAAGAAATCTCATTTAAAATACCACCAGAGGATTCATACACGTGAAAAGCCCTTCAAATGTGATCTGTGTGAGAAGTCTTTTGCTTGGAAATCTCATTTAAAATGCCACCAGGGTATTCATACAAGTGAAAAGCCCCACAAATGTGATCGGTGTGAGAAGTCTTTTGCTCAGAAATGTCATTTAAAATACCACCAGAGTATTCATACAGGTGAAAAGCCCTTCAAATGTGATTGGTGTGAGAAGTCTTTTGTTCAGAAAAGTACTTTAAAATGCCACCTGCGTGTTCATACAGGCGAAAAGCACTTCAAATGTGATTGGTGTGAGAAGTCTTTTACTTGGAAATCTAATTTAAGATGCCACCAGAGGATTCATACAGGTGAAAATCCCTTTAAATATGATTGGTGTGAGAAATCTTTTGCTCGGAAATATAATTTAAAATACCACCAGAGGATTCATACAGGTGAAAAGCCCTACAAATGTGAACAGTGTGGGAAGTCTTTTGCTTCAAAAGCTACGTTAAAATCCCACCAGTATGTTCATACAGATGAAAAGCCCCACAAATGTGATCAATGTGAGAAGTCTTTTGCTTGGAAATCTCATTTAAAATCCCACCAGATTATTCATACAAGTGAAAAGCCCTTGAAATGTGATAGATGTGAGAAGTCTTTTGCTCAGAAATATAATTTAAAGTGCCACCAGCGGATTCATACAGGTGAAAAGCCCTACAAATGTGAACAGTGTGAGAAGTCTTTTGCTTCAAAATCAACGTTAAAATCCCACCAGTATGTTCATACAGATGAAAAGCCCCACAAATGTGATCAATGTGAGAAGTCTTTTGTTTGGAAATCTCATTTAAAATACCACCAGAGTATTCATAAAAGTGAAAAGCCCTTGAAATGTGATCGATGTGAGAAGTCTTATGCTCGGCAATCTAATTTAAAATACCACCAGAGGATTCATACAGGTGAAAAGCCTTTCAAATGTGACTGGTGTGAGAAGTCTTTCACTCGGGAATATCCTTTAAAATGCCACCAGCGGATTCATACAGGTGAAAAGCCCTACAAATGTGAACAGTGTGAGAAGTCTTTTGCTTCAAAATCTACGTTAAAATCCCACCAGTATGTTCATACAGATGAAAAGCCCCACAAATGTGATCATTGTGAGAAGTCTTTTGTTTGGAAATCTCATTTAAAATACCACCAGAGTATTCATAAAAGTGAAAAGCCTTTCAAATGTGATTGGTGTGAGAAGTCTTTTGCTCAGAAATGTCATTTGAAATCTCACCAGAGGATTCATACAGGTTAAGAGCTCAATTAATGTGAACAGTGATTACGTTTACATGCACACTATATTCCATGGGCTGACTGGGGTATTGAAGAACACCGGTAACGCTGTCACCCATGTATACACGTTACACCGTGTCAACATTACGCAATTAAGCCCTTATTATGCCATGAAGAACTGGAATATTACAACATGTATATACGTTACTCCAGTTACTAATGTCTGTATGGGCTCTGAGCATGTGCAGTTTTGAAGCCATCATGGGAAAGCTTACAGGTAATTCCTTGATAAACTTGGCACACAAATAGAAAAGTTAACATTCTTGGGTAGATGAGGAAACTGATTTTATCTTGCTTGAAAGAGATGAACATTTTGAAGCACCTTGACAGTATGAAACATAACTGATTTATTTAAATCGTTTGCTGAGTAATTGAGGGACGCTGGCTTTGTCAGGAGTGTTGAACAGGTCAGGCAGCGTTGGAAAACTCTGAGCTGCTTACTGTAAAGCAAAAAAAATCACACCAGTGGGTCTGATCCCTCCATCATTAAGTGTTGTAAAATTGCAGCTGCAAAAATAAATTTACACTAAGGGTGTAAAATGAGCAGCATCTTCAGCAGGAGCAACATGCTAGGGGTAATCATGGGAAAGTATGCGTGCGTATTTTTATTTTTTATTTTTTTCTGGCTAGAGGGTGCTTTTGGAATAGGCAAGTGTATCATGTATACAGGAATATGGTTGGGCAACTGCCAGTCGATGTCAAGTAAAGTGGGATTTTCAAAATCTGATCATTACTGGGGTAAGCTCGGTAACCGGAATAATGGCCACGTGTAAACATAGTCATTGTGAAGAACCGTTTCTTGTTTATCTAATTTAATTCAGCATGAGCAGCTGCATCTCGATAAAATGCGCTACAAATGTGATCAGGTGTGAAGAGTCTTTTGCTCAGAAATCTCTAATCCAAGCAGAGTATTCATTCAGGTGAAAAGCTCAACAAATGTGATCGCGGTTAGAATTCTTTTGCCCCAAAATAGAATTTATAATCCTACCAGAGTATTCATACAGTTGATAAGACCTCTAAATGTGAACAACATGGAAAGTCTTGCTCAGATTGGGAATTTGAAATCCCACCGGAGTATTAACACAGGTGAAAAGCCCTACAAAAGTAAACAGTGTTACTGGTGCTTTGGTCAGAGATCATCTTTAATTGACTGCCACACGGTTCAAACAGGTGAAAATCCTTTCCGTTTTTACCTCATTCATGTCAGCAACAGAAAACAGATCTGGGTAAAAACCCTGAGGAATTTGATCAGTGTGGGAATTCTTTTGGTCTTACCTCTGTATTTTATTCCCACCAAAGAATTTATACAGTTCAAATGTCATAGATTTGCAGTAAGTCTGAGAAAATATTTTTGGGGAAATCTCATTAAATATCCCAGTGAAGAATTCCGAGTCAAAGGTTTTGTACGGCTGTCTAAAAAACATCCAACTAACTTGGATTTATTGGGATGAAATTTTAATTGAATAGTCGCTAAATGTTGAATGGCAACTAAATGTAGTGAGCTGTAATTTGTCTGATTTTAATTGCTTACCTTTTTTTTTAAAGAATGATGTTTGCTGTGATGAAAATGACAAATGATGTTTGCTGTGAAGACATTTTGTACGGCTGCTTTGCTACGGAAATAAACATGATGTGTAGTAACACGATCACTAAGAGGAAAGCCTGAGCCTCTGCTTCCCTGTGTTTTATTACCAGCTGTAGAAAGATGTGTTGGTTCTCTACTCCACCAGCACCTCCACACAACCTCTCATTCTCCTCCTCTGTGGCAAAATCTCAGAAATGCCCTGTGTCTTAACACTATGCAGTGTCATCCATGATGGCTCATTCACAGGAATCCAGACACTCTCCTATCGCACTATATGGTCATCATTATCATGCTAATGCAGCGCAAATGCCCCCCGTAGGTTTCATCTGAATGTCCTCAAGTGAAGCGTGTGATGATCTTGGAGTGGTCTCTGCCCATTTTCCTTCTTATGTTGTCATTATGCATTGACATTCATGAAACGTGGACGTTACATTACTGGAATTTCACGAGTACTGGCAAAGTACAGCCATACAGTGGAACACACTGGTATGTACACTGGAAACCTGCTGTGCCTGACGAGTACATTTTTCCAATTATTTTTGAGCCTATATGCCACTGACAGCCATGGTCTGAGACCTCATGTTTTTGGGTTGTCGTCTGTCAAATTCCCATCCTTCCTCATCTCATGAATGTGATATTTCCAGAGAGCCTGGAGGGAATTTTTTTATAATTTGGCAAAAATGTCCACTTGGTCCCCAGGATAAACTGATTAGATTTTGGCGGAGAAACATCAAGTCCTCATCACCTCCAGTCCATCTCATTGTTGGGTACAAAATATCGCAGGAACACCTGCGGGGAATTTCGTCACATTTGTTGCAAATCTCCACTTGGACTCCGGGATGAACTGATAAGATATTGATGGTCAAAGGACGAGTTTGCTGTGACCTTAAGTCGGTCTCATTTTTGTGACTATCACTATGATATTCACAGATGAGGAGTAAGAGAAGAACGATAATGTATTCCTTCCGACAGACTATCTAGAAATTTGTTGTTGACAAAATAGCATTGAAATTATTTCTTTCATTTGTTTACCCTGCATTAGTCAGTGGTAGCTCCCATCACCAAGTGAAACCTTACATTTCTTTATGCTATGACTCAAACAGTTTGGCTGGGAATCATGTCATCCTTCTTGTGATGATTTTTGGTGCATTGAGAAAGGCTGGTATCAATGTTGATCTCCCTGTGACCTTTGCTGTAGCACCATCATCAGACCAAGCTTTTAATTTTTGTCAGATTTCAGTAACTCAAACAGCTTTACTGGGAATCATGTCAAATCTGCTGTTGACATTCCTGGTGCAGAGACGAGGAAAATATTGATTGTGGTGGCTCTGTATTTTTTTTTGTAGCACCACCACTCAGCCAAATTTAATTTCTAAATGCAATAACTCAACAGTTCTGATTAGCCTGGGAACTAGACAAATATGCGAGCTCATGCTTCATTTGCTCAGGCAGATGCATCTGGACACCCTCCCATTCAGAGGGTTTCCATCCAAACAGTTTTTGGTTGGGCCAATCACAGCCGTTTATTTAATATGGGGTTGGTGTCATGTGATGACTTTGCTTCAACAGCACTCATTTGTATTCTCATAATCACTTTGGCTTTCACTAGAGATGGCTATTTCAAACCTTTGAAACAGTTTTAAAACTTTTGAAACAACCACTGCTTCGAAATGTTTTGGATTGTTTTGAAACAATGTTTCTGCCAGTAGTATGCAGCATACTGGCTAAAACTTTTATTGCAGCAATTATTTGTATTTTGAACTGCAAAAAGTACAGCTAACTGCTGATGAGCCTTAACAGCAGATGCTATTGCTAATGGTTTTACAACCATAATTTGTGAGAACAGCATTTACAATAATGCACAGCATAGGTTAATTTGCTGAATTTATTAATTGAGGTTTGCTGACATTTGCATCGTGCACCTTCTAATTCCATTTAAATTACTTATTTTAGCTTCAACTATTTGCCCATCAGGTAAGGAACCAAATTATCTTCTTTACTGAACAATCAACGCAGGGCCCTATTTTAACAATCTAAGTGCAAGGTCTGAAGCGTGTGGCGCGTGAGCATTTAGGGCGCGTCCCGATCTGTTTTTTCTGGTTTAAAGGTGGGTTATCTGGGTGCGACGTACGGCGCATGATTCAAAATGTTGGACTTGCTCTTAATTAATCATAGGTGTGTTTTGGGCATAACACAAAATAAACCAATCAGAGTGTCATCTCCCATTCTGTTCAAAAACCAGATGCCCTTACACTTGGCAAATTGCAATAATAAGGGTGCATTTGCCTACACTGTAAAGCCAGAAAGTGTGGCAAACTCATGTTTTATGGAAGCCTGTTATCTCTAAAAAAATATGTAAGCCAACTTTGTTGCATTGTGTGGATGGTACGTAAAGAACATATGATGAAAGTTATTCCTATCAGGTTTTTAAGTGCTGTGAGCACAAGATCATTAATAGGCCATAGGGCATGCAGTGAACACTCGCTTAAAATTTCATTTTCATGCAACAACCTTGGCGGCAGCTTGAAACTGGTATGGATTTGAAGGAAATGGTTCTCTGATCAAGAATATCAATGTCCCCACCCGTAGAATGTACTCATAAATTTATAACATGCACTTGATGAAATTGACCATTTTCAGATAGTACGTCAAGTCCAAAATTCACTTTCCTGTTTTTTTTTTTTTTTTTTTGTCACCAAATAGCTTACTATACCTGATGGAAAGCACAATCTTAACTGTTTTCATCCCTATTTTGAATATTTACCAGGTGGGTGGGGGCTATCAGGGGTATTACACTTATATTACAATGTTTACTTAATGTTACAAACGTTGACTAAGTTCTGTTACAGTAATACCAAGATCCCAATGAAAGAATACCCCAAGACCCCATCCAGGACCATCAGGAGTGCTTGAGACCTAAATAGTGTATAAGAAAATCATGATTTCATATACGTAAACAAGAAATTGTATAATGCTGCTTCTACCTTTTCATAAAATCTCAACTTAAACAACTAAATTAATTATCCAAAGCATTTCATTGCCTGTTTTCCATGTATGTACTACATCATGTAGGTTTGTTTCCACAAATTAATGTGACTCAAATGATCGACAAAGTTCTCCTTTAATTTAAAATATATTATTTCTATTCTTATCTTTTCATCATACAGACTGTACAACAAAATGTATTTATGTTACAGTAGACTCTTGTTATAACAAACTCCTTGGGACCAGAAAAATTACTTTGTTATATTGAAATTTTGTTTTATCAGGACAGCAAAAACAAGGAAATACAAAGGAATTTTAAACTTTGGGACCAGGAAAATCACTTTGTTATAACGAGATTTTGTTATATCAGTGTTCTTTATAACGAGAGTCCACTGTATTTCATTTTGTCTCATCAGGTATGATATGAACTGTAACATAACAGTGTCACGTTAGACACATTGAATCTTGCACATTTCTGTTTCCTGTTTGTTGATAGTTAAGCATCTGCAGTGGTGGACAGCAGGCAAATGGGCTCATTCTATTGTGCTTCGGGCGCGGACCGTTGTCATAGATACCTCGAGCGTCAGCGCGTTCATGAGCCCCACACTGCGCATATGTGACCGAAAAGTCGCACAGCGCATGTCCGCGTGACTCCGGAAATAAGGCTCCATGTTGGCTCCATGAATAAGGCTCCACTGAGCAATTTCCATTAAAATGAATGGGCGGCCATTTTCAGTTCAGTATCCAGTTCTTATAATACATCCATGGTAGTGTGACTTGTGTGTAAAGAAGAAGAAGAAGACGACGACAGCCGCAAGAGACCTATTGGTGTTGAGGGAATGAGGAGCGTCTTCTGAGTTTTGCTTTCTGACCGGTAGATTTGAAAAAATAGAGTGCGACGTGGCAGAAGGTTCTAAAAAGAAAAGGAAAAAGGGAAGTGGGAATGAAAGCGAGGAAGAAGAATATGTTGTGGGAATGAAGGCAGCAGTAATAGGCTGTCGTGCAAACGGTCTTTTTAGAGATATGCACGAAGTGGGAAGATTTATCAAAAACGAAATCGGAGATATAAAGGCAGTGAGAGCAACGCGGGGTGGAACAGTAGTAGTGGAATGCAGGAATAAGAGACAGTATGATAAGTTACTGAAAGTTACTAGATTTGACCTGACTAGTGTGGTTTGTTTTCCAGTGAGAAGAAACAAAAACATTACGGGGGTTATAAGCGGCGTGCCGCTATCTGTTGAGACCAGTGCTTTCTTGAATGTGGAGGGAGTTTGTGAGGCAAGGAGGCTGAAAACTCAAAGGGAAGGAATGGAGCTGGAAAGTTCTATTAGAATTTAAATCTGAGTTAACTGAAAGAGTGTTTTTAGATTATGTAAGCTATCGAGTGCGGGAATACCTAATGGCACCACTTAGATGCTGCTGGTGTCAGGAGTGTGGGCATGTGGCAGCAGTTTGCAGGAGGTTGGTACACAGATGCAGAAGTTGTGGGAAAGAAGGGTGTATGGATGATGAGTGTACTATCAAGGAACGGAGTGTGTTTTCACTGGGGGGGAAGCCATGAAGTTGGAGCATTGGAGTGTAAAAGAAGGAAAAAGGAACAGTAGGTGGAAAGAATATGAACACAGGGGAGAATGTCGTATGCAGAGGCTGTTAAGAGGATGCAGGTGGAAAAAGAAAAGGTGGGGAAAGAGTGGGATAGGGTTCAGGAAATTGGAAAACCAAATGAGAATTTCATTAGAATGGAAAGGAGACACTTTTTGGCTTTTATTGCAATGGTGGTGATTTGTTCTAGAGACCTTGAAGGCAGAACTGAGAGGATCAAAATGGTGATTGATGCAGCGCGGGAATTTTTAGGCATAATGGATGTTAAAGGGGAAGAAATTCAAAGGATTTTGGACAGAGGGTTCAGCAGGGGTCAGATGACTGAAAAGTAAAGTTTAAGAAAGGGGATTTCAGAATGGGGGTAGGATAGGTATTTGTTTTTTTTTTTTGATACAATTTATTTAATTTTGTATCTGCGGAGGGCAGTAATACGCCTAGTAGCGTCCATACTCCCGGAAATCTAAGAAGAAGAAGAAGAAGACTAGCGTGTAGTGAGAATAGTGTAAGTATTCAGTAGAGAATGGTACTCCTCAAGGCAGTATAATCAGTCCAGTATTATTTTGATTAATGATTAATGATGTGTTTAAGATTATAGAGGGATCTATTAAGGTGGCTTTATTTGCAAATGATGGTGCTATGTGGAAGAGAGGAAGGAATGTCAACCATGTAGTAGGTAAAATGCAACAAGCAGTGGATGTTGTCCAAAAATGGGCTCTTGAATGGGGATTCAGAATTTCCATAGACAAAACAAAAACTATATTCTTTACAAAGAAAAATATTAATCAATAGGTAGTTATAAAAATTTCAGGCAAAGCATTAGAAAGAGTTGACAGTTTCAAATATCTTGGTTTATGGTTTGATAAGAGATTAACATGGTCTGTACACATCCAGAAAATGATAGCCAAATGTAAAAAAGTGTTGAATGTTATGTGTTGCTTGCGAGGAGTGGAGTGGGGAGCAAGTAGGCCTGCCATGAGAACTATATACATAGGACTTATAAGATCAGTGTTTGATTATGGGTGTATAGCGTATAGGTCTGCAGCCAATACTCTTTTAAAGAAATTGGATGTAATTCAGAGTCAAGCATTGAGATTGTGTTGTGGAGCTGAGAGGATTACCCCTGTAAATGCATTACAGGTTGAGATGGGGGAAATGCCTCTTTATATGAGAAGGGATCAATTAACATTAGTGTACTAGGCAAACCTAAAGGGGCATAAGGGGGATCATATCTGCCAAACTGTCCTCCTTAAGTGTCAGGAGAGACAAAAATCAGGTCAGAAGTTTGGATGGATCATATCCCAAAAAGCTGCAGAAATGGAGCTGCATGAAACTGAAGTGAGTCCCACAGTGAACTTCCCAGCAGTCCCATTGTGGTTGATGGGAAGTCCTGTAGTTGATTTAAACCTTTTAGAAATTAAAGAATCTGGGGAAATCAATAGGTCTGTTGTAGAGTTGTGTATCAAGGATAATTATGGTGATAGGGTAGTAGTGTATATGGATGCATCAAAAACAGAAAATAACAAAGTGGGTACAGCATTTGTTATACCAAGGTATCAGATCAGCAGAAGGGAAAGACTAAATAACAATCTAGCTGTTTATACAGGAGAGTTAGTAGCAATTCTCAGTGCACTTTCTTGGGTAGAGAGTAATTGGCCAAAGAGGGTGGTAGTTGCATCAGATTCCTCCTCTGTGCTGCTAAGTATCCAGATTGGGTCATCAAAGTCCAGACAAGACATCATAGTGGATATTTTGCAGTTTGTGCATAGGTTGCAATGCTCTGGGGTTAATGCTGCCCTTGTGTGGGTGCCAGCTCACATAGGAGTAACAGGAAATGAACTGGCAGACAATAATGCTAAAGAAGCTGCCCTTTTGCCTGCGGTTAGTCTAAATATTACTTATAGTAAATCAGAAATAAAAAGCATAGTTAAGTCCAAACTAAAGGAGAACTGGCAATCAGAGTGGGATAAAGCAAACATGGGGAGAGGCTATTGTAACATTCAAAGGTATGTGGGCAATGCTATAAGTACTTATAGGACGACGCAGGAGGAGGATATAATCTCCAGAATGAGATTTGGTCACACTGGTTTAAATAATACATTGTTTTTAATTAAAAAACATGGTAATGGCTACTGTAATGAGTGTAGACCTCAGACATTAGAGACCATAGAGCATGTGTTAAAAAAATGTATTAAATACAATCAGGCAAGGCAACAACTAATTCAGCAACTTCAAGGAGAGGGAGTTCCTTTGAGGACTAGAGATATACTGCAGAAAAATAATGGTGCATTATGTTATAAATTTTTATTTTTTGGAAGAACTGGGTTAAATAAGAGGCTGTGAGGTAGGAATATCCAGACCCACACTCCATTTCAGAAGGTGGCGGTAATGCACCGAGCGTTGTCTCGTACCGCCAAATAAATATAAGAAGAAGAGGAAGAAGTAGGAAGAGGAGAAGAAGCAACACTTCATTTGGGAATTCCCTGGCGTACCGTTGCATGTCGGGATTAGAAGACATGGCCACAAGTGTTTGAACCGCGCCGCTTCGGAGGAAGTTTTTGCTCATATCTCCGCACGGAAAGCATCTACCGGCGTGTCCTCGCGGCTGAGTCTAGCAGTCTTAGCTAGGAAGGTATGGGCAATGGGGCATGCAGTGTCTCTGTGGGTATACATTGAAAGTCAGATTTATAAATATCAACCCACAGAGATACGCAGGGTCTACCGACAGCAATAAGTGTATAAACTGCGCCGTAGAAACAGGCTGAATATGGATATTTTAACATAGCGTTAACTTAATCGCTTGTTACGGTTGTGCAAGCAGCTGAAATTTAAAGGCAGTTTTGTGATCTGTTGGGAGTTCGACGTTCAAGAATGTTTGTTGATGTTTTGAGCCAATGAACAAAGACTTTGTAAGTTATTTCCTGGACAATGATCTTGCGTGTTATAAGTGTGTAATTTCCTGTTTTGTAAAACCAATGCTACTAAGCTGGTAGCCGGTCAGAACATATTTGTGTATGACCATTTTAACATCGGCACCTACCATTTTCATGCGAAGTGAACACGTTCAGTGTTACTCATGACTTCCGGTTACGAAAGTTCAACGTAAAACTGGAGGGAAACAAATGGTCTTTGCCGTATCTTATGTTTAACTGGAAAGTATACGAAGAAACGTATGTTGAAGGGTAGGTCATGTATGTATTCCGATCTTGGCGGCGAATTTTTTTTCCCTAAACGTAATGTCTAGTGCACCTTTCCAAGTAAGCACATATACGTCGCCGCGATGTAATGAGAATGTGTAGGGAAGATGTCGTATTTACGTCGTTTGCTCATTGGCCCTACGTCGCCGAGACATCGGCATTTGCTAAAATGCATTTTATACGTCGCCGCGATGTAATGAGAATGTGTAGGGAAGATGTCGTATTTACGTCGTTTGCTCATTGTTCCTACGTCGCCGAGACATCGGCATTTGTTAAAAATGCATTTTACCTAATGATGATGTCTCGGCGACGTAGGGCCAATGAGCAAACGACGTAAATACGACATCTTCCCTAAACACTCATTACATCGCCGATACGTCGCGGCGACGTATATGGTGCTTACTGGGTTTACTCGTCCTCTGATTGGTCAGTCGTTTCTAAGGAGACAGTGAAACTTTCCGAATGGGCGCGGTCATGTGGTAGAGTCCCTGACTTACGGAAGCGTATTGCTGCCATTCCTGGGAAAAAAAACGGGTCTGTAATCACGTCATGCGTGAAAAGTTTCTTGTTATTACAAGATCCTTTTCGCGTTATTACAACATATTTTCACGCTTTAACAAGAAATCTTGACGTTATTTCAACGTGAAAACATCACATTATGACAAGAAACTTTTGGCTCATTTACATGATTTGATTAAGTTCTACTTCATGCTTGTCTTGAAGCATGGCGAGATTATGCTATTATTGAGCACGGTGGGTGATATTGTTATTAGTATGCGTACACTGAGAGAGATTTTAAAATGCTTGGCTGTACAGAAGACAGAATGAGCCTGACCCCATAGAGGCAGCGACGTTTCTGAACACCGGTCAAGCCATCACTGGCTCGGAAAACGACGGTCGTACCGTCACCGCAAATAACAAAGTGCGCAAATACGGCAGACATCACGGTAGTAACGTCACGGGATGTAATTGCTGTCAAATAACCGTCTCGTGGAAGGAAATAACCAGGCTTCAACAAAAATATATGTGTACTTTGTTCGGAAAAATACGCAAGCAAGTTTGCATAATTTGGTTTTACGATTTATTATTATGTATTATATTGGTTACATGTGCAATAACAAGACATTTGTGCACAACGGGAAAGAATATTTTTGCAAATTAAGACTTATTTTAATTTTTAAACCAGACCAGTGCCAAATTCATCTTGCCTGTTTCCTTTTCAGACATTAAAGTTGTGAAAAATTTTGGGCCATTTTATTGGGCACTTTTTTGGTTTTTCGAGATATTTGCTCCCAAAGTTGGGTACTGGCTATTTTTTTCCCATTTGTACAGTGGATGAACATTAATAACCAGATGCCTTTGGGGATAGGTAGACCATTAATTTGATCCTTCCTTTGGGCTAAACAAAGGACACCAGAAACATCTTTGGCACTTTGCTCCATCTTGGAGCAGTAGCTACAGACATTTTGACAAAATCTCCTTTTTGCCTATTTGCAGTGATGTTCAGGGCCCCATAAAAATGTTAACCAACAAGATGGAGCTTTGAAATTATTGGAGTCTCCAGCCCTTTCAGGATATTTTAACATGCCGAAGGAAGTTTTATGGCTCTGTCTGCCAATGTCTGGATATAAAGGGACAAATGTTCAAAAATATATCAGTTTAGGGGGCACTGTTACCAATATGTCAGATCTGACAAAACCAGACGTGCCGTGGAGAACTTTCTTGAAATGGAAAATATGTCTTGTGTACATTGTCAAAACACTGATTTTGTTCTGCCACTTTGTTGGTTCTGTGTCACCTCATTCATATATTGCAAAACCAGGCGTGTGCCACTGAGAAATCTCTTGAAAAGAAATATGTGCAGTGTACACATAGCGAGAACACTGATTTTGCTTCGGCAGTTGGCTGGTTTATCCCTTACATACTGTACGGGTCAAATTTGACCCGTTTTGACATTTGACAGCAGTAAACATACCCTAAATGTCATTCTTTTAGCCTGAAATTTGATGACTTTTCCTAAAGTGACCCAAAATACATAAAAATGAGAACATTTTAAAATTTTATATTTCTGAACAGGTGCTACAAATTTTTGTCCACTGAGGCTGTTCCAGGTCAAATTTGACCCGTGTCTATTTTGATGGATTTTTATATCCACTTGTGTGGGTCAAATCAGGGACAGTGGTGGTTTTAGTGGGTTTTATGGGACACTGGTGACAGAGTTCAAGGGGGACCTTGACACTGTCACAAGAATGGTTTGTGGTCCCACCACATTTCCCATGGTTCCTGCTGGCCTTTGAGGTGTCATGGGGGAATCTCAAAATGATGAAATAGTGAAACACAATAGAAGTGATCATATATGATACAGATGAAGGAACAGAAATCATTCAGAGGTCAGGGGGTGACTTGACACAGACACGAGGACTGCACCTGCAAGTCCTTACAATGAAACAAAATCTAAAAATAAACAAATTAGTATCACTTTGGGATGGGAGGGTGGGGGGCCCTGATGATCACACAAGAAGCCAACACAAGGGGACAGAAGCGAAGGACATGCAATTTCTGCTCGGGAAAAAACGACCACAAAACAGGGACAACCTGCTGCAAATGTGGGAAATCCATCTGCAAGTCCCTCACATGCAAGGTTTCTACCACTGCTTTCAGTGCACAGGCTAGTTTACTAGTTTGCAATAAGTATTTTTTCATGTTTTGTGTTCTGAATGTCAAATTGTTGAATCAATATTGATAGGTTAATTGTGATTCTTAAAATTGTGAATTTTATGAAATAACAGTGAGGACAGTGTTAAATGGTTGCAATGTTTATGTGGTTATATTATAAATCCTAACAGTTCCAGAATGTTCTTGCCATTCTCACTTTTAATTAAATCTATTTCAATTATTATAGCTTTTATCTTTTCATGTCTTAGGTAAAACAGGATATGGTATTGTGTGATGTTAGATGTTTTTCTCCAAAAACGAGTGTTGTACAACCTAAAAAATAGACTCTCCTTGCTCTCTGAAAAATCAATTTAGGATTAATCATCCATTTACTAATGTCAGATAGGCTATTTTGTACATTCAAAATAGATCTGTAGTTCAGAATTTAGTATAGACACTTATTATGAAGATATTTTCGGTCCGGGTCAATTTTGACCTGGACCATACTGTGAGGCTATCAAATATGAACAGTATGTAAGGGTTAACTAGTTACAGAGATAGGCAGTGCCCATAGAGGTACTGGTGTGAGGTAAATTTTTTGGTTTCAAACAGAGGTATGCGACATAGGAGATAAATTGTCAAAATGTCTGTAGCCCCTGCTCCAAGATGGAGCATAGTGCCAAAGATCTGGTGTCCTTTATTTAGCCCAAAGGAGGGCTCAAATTAATGGTCTACCCATCCCCACAGGTGTCTGGTTTTTAATGTTAATCCACTGTACAAACAGGAAAAAAGTAGCCCGCACCCATCTTTGGGAGCTAATATCTCAAAAAACCAAAAAAGTGCCAGACTAAATACTTCAAAAATTTTCTCACCTTTTAATGTCTGAAAAGGAAACGGGTAAGATGAATTTGGCACTGGTCTTGTTTAAAAATTAAAATAAGCTGGAATTTGTAAAAATATTTTTTCCTGTTGTACACAGATTTCTTGTCATTGTGCTCATAACCAACATGATCACCAGGTGGCGCTTTCACATTTCAAAAATGTTGGTATCTCGGTATCAAATACAATCATAACTTCTTTGGCACATTGAAGTAATTTTCCACCATATTCCTTCAAAAATGGGCATTTTTCCTCAATAATGCTGAATTTGGGACCTAATTTGTCCACTTTAAGGTGGCGCTGTAGCTAAATCGATAAAAATTGTGAGCTCAAACTGGCATTTTCTGTTCACACTCACCACTCACTCACCCACTCATACCACTCACTAACCACTCATACCAGGCTAGCAAACTAGCTAGCTAGCTATTTTGCTGGCTTAGCTGGTGATATTTAGTGAATAATCGTGCTAGCTAGCTTGCTAAATGACAGTAAGTGACGGTAAACTAACCATTTACTGTTTCTATCGATTTAGCCATGTGCACAAGATGTAATAAACTCAAAATGGCAAAATAACTAATCATTGTGATCCATTCATATCTAGGGATGTACCTAGGTAATTGTATCCCGCTCAGTGTTTCCCACAGACCAAGAAGCAATGTGTGATGGCAGACCAGGGGTGGGGGGGATGATTTTTATTTTGTTGAGCGGGGGGGGGTCATTTTCTTTAGCAGGGGAAGGGGAGATGATTTTCATTTGCTGAACGGGGGAGATACAACTTTTCATGCTGTTTTCATTCTGTTGGGGGGTACGCTTTTCGTTTTGTTGAGCGGAGGGGGATTGGACATTATTTTCACTTTGAGCGGGGTGGAGATATGCCTTTCATTTTGCTGAGTGGGGAGGGGGAGGAGGGACATATGCTTTTCATTTTGTTGAGTGGGGGGGGGATATGCTTTTCATTTTCTTGAGCGGGGAGGGGGAGATAAGTGCTTTCCATTTTGTTGAGCAGGGGGTGCATGGCACTGTTATTGCGCAGGTTCCACATCTTCCAGTATTTCCTATTTTTTTTTTTTTTTTTTTTTTTTTTTTAAACTTGCGCTTAGATTATCAACAGGTGACGATTGCGCAATGACTCAGAATTCACGGGAATCAATTTGTGGCAGTCCGACTTTATTCTGTGGCGGCCCGCCACACAATGGTCTGTGTGTGGGAAATGCTGTCGTGACGGGTGCACGGACATAGACAACGGAAACTTAGGGCACTGATCGGCTACCGTTGTGGTACGTTGTGAATGTATGCTGAAACTGAGGTACCTCATTGGCTGGGAACAAATCACAGGGTACTCGCCCACTTGTGTGGTGGATATGTAGTTCGGAGAAGTGGACTACAAACTGGACTACAAGTGCAAAAGCATATAAGTTTTGGCAATAAACTGCGAATTTGATGTGATCATTTGTATCTATATACCCTGTAGGCTTATCTCGGAGTGAGTCAGCTCTTAAAATTAATACGAGTTTGAGCAATGCCAGAGAGTGTCCAAACCCCATTTTAAATTCCCATAGGGATTTTACTTCCGACACCAGAAGCTAAGTAGCGGTGACGTCATCAGTTTAGTACTCTATACCGTGGAATGGATTTGAGACCCCTTTAAAACCACCACAGTACATGTAATGGTCATTTTTTTAAATGTTTGGGGTTTGAGTTACACATTTTGTGGTTAAATATGCCCAAGTGCAATATTCTATAGTCATTAAATTTAGTCCTAGGGCTGTCCAAAATCCTGAAAAATTACAGCATCATGAATTTTTTCCAGATTTGGGATGGCTCTAGTAAATTACGGGTAACCCCTAGCCCAAAAATGCAGCACTCTTGTGACTGTTAATACACAATACAATTATGCGGCTACTGGACCAGTGTCTAGGTTCGAGGAGAGTGGTGAAATAAACTAGAAATGACAAGACTAGAGACAGGGGTTTTGAATAAAATAAGCTGGCAGTTTACTAAAGAAGAATAAATATTCAATAGATCTATAAATGGGTAGAAAAATAAATGAAAGAAATGTGTACAATAAATAATCTTAAACACCCTTTCTGTTAAATCTTTTTTTATGTTAAAAAGTTAAAATATCTAATTGATGTGTTCTGGTTTGATCGCTTTATTATTTTAGATGTTCGATATCTATGAGACCAGTATTTTATGTTCTTATTAAAAACCTATTTGGGAAAAAATTGTTTAATTTCCACCTAGTTAATTTTGCGTATCTGTTTGTTTCTTTGAGTTAACTCTTTCTTTCAGGTGAACAGGTTAGTATTTTAACGGGTGATTATTTCACGAAACAAGTTTTCTTTACAGGTAACTAATTAAAAGAAGGTAAAATACAAATACAGTACAAACATTCAAAATGTTCAAAATACTCATTGTTCAATGGTCAGAATCTGCACATTAATAATCAGTTCAATTTCACCAATGAGATTTCAATAATTTCAATGTTTTTTATATAATATCACTCAGTTCAGTTCAGCTGTTCAATCCGATCCAATTTAATTCAGCTCAGTGAGTTCTGTTCAAACCATCTGGGTTAGGGTCCAGTAGTGTTGTCCCACTTTGTTCGGGTTACAGTTCCTTGGGTAGGCTCGCCATCAGATCCGATTGGGGTAACAAACCTGGCCTGCAACAACGGCCATAAACAATACAGAAAATAAATCAAACGTCTTTTCAACTAAAGGAATGGGTTACTCTCTCGATATAGGCTACATGGCGAAGGCAGGGGAATAATTATTTCAGTCGCCACTGAGTGTGTTGCCATGGTTACTTGACAAAGTCTGACAAGACGTTACAATCACTCAACATACAATTAACGATCATTCAACATAAAATAATCAAAATGTAAAACTACAGGGATTACTCAGGTAAAGGCTACACTTTCTGACAACAAAACAAACAGAACATATCAGAAATACATATAGATTGTGTTGCAATGAATTTGGTTGACCATTTACATCGCTAGCTTCCTACAATGTAACACGTTCATTCAAACTTAAAAGACAGAAGAAAAAGGTGAAAACTCACCAAAACTGCCTTCAACACTTTCATGAATCACCACTAGGGTGTAGTTGGGTAGATTCTTGGTTTGGTATGGATAATTGTTCTTAAAGATGTTTTATGGTTAGATCTTGTGCCGATTGATTTTGTGTCGTTTCTGTCTTTTCTGGTGGTGTTCTGAGCTAAGCTGGTTCGCATCTACTGTTTACAAAGTAGCTCGCGACTACTGAGCAGTCTTGGAGAGACGGTAGTATATTAAATGAAGGGGAAACGTCAACTTTTAAAACTTCAGAGATAATTTCATCAGTTGGGAGGGTTTTTAGTATGAAATGGCAAGTATTTATTTATGGTTATTTATGACTATTTATTAGGGTAGTATTTAAATAAACTATTTATTACTGTATTTTAACTATGGGTTACAGTTACCTTTTTAGGAAAGATTCCAAATCGACCACTGAAAACCGATGAAAATTCAATGAATGCGGGAACTTGTAAGGTTGCTGTACACTGCGAGGGCCATATCTCAGAGGTTAATTAACCTAGAGGCCTAGATTTTGGCATGCATGAATTTTATGTCATGTACTACAACATATATTGCCCAATTATTTATTTTTATTTTTTTTTTTGATGGGTTTAGACCATTGGTCCAGTTGAGATGGAATGACCCAAGTACAATGTGCTTCTCATCCCGAAAGAAAGGCATATTGGGTATACTTGAATGCTAGGCCGTAGCTAATGGAGTTGTTTTCCAAGTTGCAGTGGTGGCGCCAGAACTGAAAATCTGGGGGCTAGAGAACATCCCTTTATAACAACAATTAGTCCTGACTAGTTCTCAATTATTTTCCTTTTATTGACACGTTTGCTAATTATAGTAATCATCCATTGGCAATTGAAGACATGGCTTCTCTCCCCATGCAATCTAACAATGGCAAAAGAATGGGCTAAATTAAGTACAGAAATAATTTACTTATAAATAGGCCTATGCTTTACGAAAGGCAAGGCAAACTGCTCTGAAACTTCCGCTGCGCCACCTTTCCCACATATTTGGCAATTTAACTTGCCAAACCGTTCATGAGCAGTATCCTGCTAATTAAATGCCACAAATTTGTTGCTTTTTCTTGAAAATGAGTCTTTTACTGTGATCCTTGCAGAGGTTTCTGGAAACAAAATGAAGATTGACCCAAATTTGCCAATTGGCGGATATGGCGCAAAGGGAGGTGTTCCAAATGCGGAAGTCAAGCTGAAAAGAATTGGAAAACAAAATTTCAAGGAATGTAATTTTCATAAATGGATGAAAACAAATGTTTTTCACATCACGGGGGAAAAGGAACAATGGTACAATCAGCCTGTAGGCATGGTGCGCCGAAACTACTTACTGAGAGTTTTATTACGCTATGACGAGGAAAGGTGTCCGAAAATAGGTTTTCTATGTACGTGTTGACAACGCAAGACTTTCAGAGTCTATTAACTCTGATTCCACAGTGCACACTCCACAAACAACACAACCCATGCAGGTCAAATGAGGCCCTGTCTGCCCAGCTGGGGTGCGTTTCCCGAAATCACAGATGCTAACTTGCACAGTTGGAGTCATTGACTTAATGGATGAACTATGTGATTTACAAACTTGGTTAGCAACCATTTTTTTGGGAAACGCACACATGGCTGGCTAGCATGCTTAAACTTTTCACTATTAAAGTATTAAGTTACACGTGTAACAGTTGTTGTAGAAACTGAAATGTCTTAATTTAATGGCGAAAAGTATTCGCATGCTAACTTGCTAAATATTTATCTCATTGACTTGAACAAACTTTTTTCAGGTTGCTGCTTCGATTTTTTTCAAGGTCTCATGGTGGAAGGTGGATTTAGGTTCGTTTTGAGTAATTTTGTGTAGTTTTTACACTCCGTTTTAGATTGACTTAATAAGCCCAGGGCACTGCTTAATATCGATCTTTTCTGAGTTCAGAATAGATGGGGAAAATTGAGGATGAGAGCAGTTAGGGCTCGGCTTATTTATTGATGGCTGGTTAAGCGGCAATTTTAGTACTTACTAGCCCACAGTGATATCCAGACTTTTCCTGTCACTTGGGATCTGGCTGATAAAAGTAGTCATCACTGAAGTGTTTAGAGCAGATCACCGATCCTGATTTGGGCTCCATGAAATCTAATTATTTCCTCTTTATCCACCCTTACTTTTGGAATTGTGGGGTTTTTTTTTTTTTTTTTTTGGAAATTTATGGACTATGATGCCTCTACTTGCATTGTACTTATTGTTGCAGCTGTAAACGAGGCAGATATTTGGCATTTTCCCAAGGGAGTCCAATGACATTGACAATGTGTTCTCTGTGGCTGGCTGGATACCTCTGTACCTCTGTAATTTTTTTTCTGTGGCAAGAGATCATGTTTTTGAACTGCTGGATAGATACTATGGGCAAGTATATTAAGCAGTTTGCACACCAGGCTTAGCTGAGGAGTTTAATACATGCAGCTCCAGAAAAACGCGGATGGGACTGAACTCGCCCATATTCTAAACCGTGTTCAATCTAGGCTTGCTAGTGAATATTCAATAAATGATCTGAGTGTGCCATCTACTGACAGAATAGGGTAGCTGCATGCATAAGTAGAGCAGCTCCATGTCCGCTGGTGTCTACATCTGTACAAAGGGGTTAAGAATCGGGGTGGATTTGTTGGTTGCATCAGAGTCGGGCATCGGACTGGATGGAGTGGACAGAGTCAGTATCGGAAAACACAAGTGATGATCTGGATTCAAACAAAGTTGGAGTCAGTTGGAACAACTGGTTTGCGTTGGGGCCAGTCTTAAACGGCCAATTTGTTCTCGGGAAAGTCGGCCCAACCAATTTTTAGATTTTGGGCGCACCTGCAGGCGGGTAATTGACCGATCCCAAGCCCCGCCCACTTTCGGCTATGTCACAATGGGGCAAGCAGGGGTCTGACCGAACCTCGGACAACTTTCACCTCAGGCAGCCATCAAGGCAGGCATTTTGGGTTTCTGACGATGGTAAAACATTGTAACATGTAACAGACACTTGATATCTGGGTCAGGCTCACTGGCAAACACGAGACTGGTTTAAACATAGGTGTATGCTATCGACCACCAGCTTTGGACAGTACAGTCAATGAAATGCTCCTTAAGAGGATTACGCAAGCTTGTAGAGGAGGAGGGACTATTATTATGGGAGACTTAAATTATCCTGGTATTGATTGGGAAATGGTGAAAGGACAGGGTAGGGGGGAGGAAGAATTTCTAGATGTCATAAATGATAATTTTTTGGTGCAGTACGTTAATAAACCAACAAGAGAGAAGGCAATTTTAGATTTGCTGCTCTGTAATGACCCAGATAGAATTAGCAATGTTGAGGTACTGGAGCCACTTGGGACAAGTGATCACTCTACTATTAATTTTGAGGTTTCATGGGAAGTTAAAAAGGTGTCTCCAAAAACAAAAATTTTTAATTTTAGGCGAGCAAACTTTGACAGGATGCGGTCATATCTAAGTGAAACAAAATGGGAGACACTCCTGGACTGTGAGTCTGTAAATGAGATGTGGGAAAGATTTAAGGGGGTTTTACTTGATTCACAATGTAAATTCATTCCAAAGGTGTCCAAAAGTAAGCTGAAAAAGCAGAATCCTCAGTGGATGACAGCAGCTATTTGTAGGAGTTTGAGGGAAAAAAGGAATCTTTATAAGATGTACATAGAGGATAACAATGAGATTACTAAGGCCGAATTCCAAAAAATGCGGGCTGTGGTCAAAAAAGAGCTGAGGAATGCTAGAAGACTGTATGAAAGACAAATTGCAGAGGGGGCAAAAACTAACCCTAAGCGCTTCTTTCAGTACTGTAGCAGAAAAAGGAAAGTCAAAGAGCAGGTTAAGTGCATAAAGAATAAAAATGGATCGCTACTATATGATAATAAGGATATTGCGGACACCTTAAACGGTTACTTTGTTGAGAATTTTACCTTAGAGCGGGTCTTTATTCGGCCAGAGGGCTTGTCCAATGCTCAAGATTATTTAGCGGAAATTGAGGTTAGGGATAACGTCAGATTAGACAAGTTGCATCAACTAAAGGCAGATAAGGCGGCAGGTCCTGATGGCTTATATCCTAGAGTGCTCAGGGAAGTTAGTGAGATCATCTTTAAGCCGCTATCTGCCATCTTTAGACGGTCTTTAGAAACTGGAGAAATACCAAATGATTGGAAACAGGGCAATATAATACCAATATATAAAAAAGGGGACCGTACTGAGCCAGGTAATTACAGGCCAGTCAGTTTAACTTGCATTGCATGCAAAATATTGGAATCTATCATAAAAGATGAGCTGGACTTATTTCTTGAACGTAACAATATCTTGAGGGATAGCCAACATGGTTTTTAGAAAGGAAGGTCATGCCTGACAAACCTTCTGAATTTTTTTGAAGAGGCCACCAAGACTTGTGACCAGAGCAGGGCTTATGACATCATATATTTGGATTTTCAGAAAGCATTTGACACAGTACCGCATAAGAGACTAATTTTTAAAATGAGCTATATTGGAGTTACAGGTGGTATTCTGAAGTGGATTCATAACTGGTTGCAGGACAGAACACAAAGAGTGGTGGTCAGTGGTATATCATCTGAGCTAGGTAGGGTGGGGAGTGGCGTCCCCCAGGGATCGGTGTTGGGACCCCTGCTGTTCCTCATCTACATTAATGACCTTGATAGGAATATTGAGAGCAGATTAGTGAAATTTGCAGATGATACTAAATTGGGGGGCTTGGCAAATAGTTTAGAGTCCACTAAAGTGATTCAGAATGATTTGGATAGAATTCAGAATTGGGCAGAAATGTGGCAAATGAAATTTAATGTAGCGAAATGTAAAGTAGTACATGTAGGTAATAAAAACATTAGACGGGATTACTTCATGGGAGGTTTTAAACTGGAATGTGCTCCACAAGAGAAAGATCTGGGAGTGATTGTTGACCAAACCCTCACAGGCTCTAGCCATTGTGCCGTAGCTGTTAAAAAAGCCAATCGGATGCTGGGATACATTGCCAAAAGTATTGAGTTCAAATCCAAGGAGGTGATGCTTCTTTTGTACAACACATTCGGGCAGACCACATCTAGAGTATTGTGTACAGTTCTGGGGACCATACTTTAAGAAAGACATGGAGGCTTTAGAGAAAGTTCAGAGAAGAGCCACGAAGCTAATTCCGGGTATTAAAGATGAAAGCTATGAGAAAAGGCTGAAGATCCTTAATCTCTTTAGTCTTAGGAAAAGGAGACTAAGGGGTGATTTGATTGAGGTCTTTAAATATGTAAAAGGGATTAACAAAGTGAATTATGTAGGATTCCTTCGACCAAGTGTTGTTAGCAGAACTCGAGGTCACAAATGGAATCTGACTAAAGGTAAATTTAGCACTGATATTCGAAATATTTCTTCACCCAAAGAGTAATTTCGATTGTGGAACAGCTTGCCTGACCATATTGTTGAGGCAGAGACCTTGGGAGTTTTCAAGAGCAGACTTGACTTAAAGCTAGATACCATTGAGTCATTGAGTATCTGAAGTGATATATTCACGATGGTACAAAGAAACTGGCGAGCCTAGTTGGGCTGAACGGCCTGTTCTCGCCATTCATGTTATGTTATGTTATGTTATGTTATGATATGCCGACCGTGTTAAAGGCATGTTTTTTTTTTTTATTCCATTTCCAACATCATAATAAGCTTTTTAATGTATTCCTAAACTAATTTAAAAAAAGTTCTGAAACAGTTGTGAAATTAGTGTCTTTTTCATTGGTGATAAATCTCACAAGATAATTACAATTTACGACACAAGAATATTACAGAAGGCGCTTTTATCAAACAAACCTACGCAGTTGTATTCTCATGCCTTTTGCAGCAATATTCATTTGAAGGGCTGTAATAAAACGTTTCATGCTAGCTAGCTAATTAGCTGTCCCATTGACTTGAATAGACTGCTGACTAACAACAAACGCTAGCGATTGATAACGGTCACCAGCGAGCTACCTTGGTACCCTTACCGTCGCGGGGACTGCATTAACTGAGCAGTTAATAAAATTAACAAGGTGGCTAACAAGCTAGCTGCTTGTAACTGACATTCAATGACAATACTTCTTACCTGCATAATATTTAAAACAGTGGACAAGTCGCTGTGTCTGTTTATAGAGTTCAAAAAGACAAGGAGGGGAGAAAGGCTTGGCTGTTAGCTAGAAATCAAGAGAAAAAAGTTTTCTCTGTCCCCTCGATCCGTGCTGTGCAGTGATCATTTCTGAGAGCAGTGTTTTAACGGGACAGGGGCAAAAATGAAGCTGAGGAAAGGAGTAGCCAGAGTTAACTAGCGCTTCCTTTTAACAAGGTTGGCATTAGCCATATGATTCAATATGAACAATTCGGTTGACGGCAAATATCCTCAACCAGGGTACAATGAAGTGAGGAAACCAGAGAGTAATTTGATAACGTACACGGACATTCATCGACGTTCCTTATAACGGGGAAAACTTCCAAGCACATATCTTATTAGAGGGTCATTAAAAGCCTCAGTCACGTTAACTTAACTTTTCTGTTCGCACTTAAACGTTGACACCGAGTCACATTTCGATCTTCCCATTAATAAGTGTGCCGCTTTTCATCCTCCAAAAAGCACATATTTAGGGAGACAAAATGCAGATGCCAAAATAACACCGGCTCGCATGCAACACATCAGTGAACGGAACCGGCGCTGCGGTGCTTGTTGTTTTGAACTCAGTCAAGGCTGAAGTTTCCTGGTTAGTTGTCCGACCTAGCAACAATAACAATGGGAGGCGGGGCTTGGGATCGGTCAATTGGGTAATCTAATGTGGGAGGCATTGGGCGGATTCATGCAAACTTCCATTCCGAGTGTGGTTCCTCGCAGCCTGTAGTTCATGGCCGAGCTCTTTACTGAAATGTCAAAGTCAAAGTGTAATAAAAAAAAATAATGCAATCTGCAACATGATTTCAAATTTACTTTTAAAATTACAAAATTTGTGTTTTAAATTCAATGAGTGCATAGCACAGGCAAGAAATTCAACTATTTTGCCGACGTCTCTTACATCAGTCTCTAATTCTGATTACAATAGCACCATGAATTTGGCTCGATAATCTGGCAACACTGCCGCCCACTCACGCCCACATGACTGGTTCGATGCATCTGGGAACACTTCTCCCTTCATGGCCGCCCATTTTCTCCCCTTCAGGTCCCGCTCATAGGATCAGTCGTTGTCACCTCACCCCATCCCTCGGTGCCCACCCCACACTTCTAGTCTCTGGTCCCGCCCCTGCCTGACATCCCAGCCCCCGCGTCGTGCCCCTATTGTCTTTCACTCTAAGTCCCCTTCCTTTGGCGCAAAGTTATTACATTAATGGTTGAGTGTTATTACATTATCGGGCAGACATTTTTTATTACATTATTGGTCAAAATGTTATCACATTATCGAGCAGGCAGCTATTACATTATCGATTGAAGTTATTACATTATGGGGCAGTTATTACATTATCGGTTAATTTTATTAGATTATGGGGCAGTTGTTGCATTATTGGTCTGTTATTACATTAACAGTTGTAACAAGGTCAGATTGTTTGCAGCATCTGAAACATAGGAGGAAAGTTTCTTGCGCAGTCAGACCGGTTAAAGACTAAAATCGCTTCCACTGTTTCCCTACAGGAGCTGCACTTCTGAACACATTTGATCAGCAGAATGATGCAAGCAGGAGTCCGTCTGAGACAGGACACTGAGACGACCCAACCAGAGCTCCCCGAGCAGCACAGGATCAGAGCGAAAGAAGAGGAACTACATGGACTGGAGTCTGTCCACATGGCAGAGTCAGAGACAAAATGTACTGCACCAGGACTCAACACACTGGAGCCAGAGTGTGTTACTGCAAACAGTAGGGTCAGTGATTTACATCACACAGAAGCGTCACTGATAAAAACAGAAACTGATCTGAGCTCCACCTGCTCTGGGGGTCTTAAGATGGAGAGCCTTGACTTGGCAGAACTGGCCTGTGTAACCCATCTGTATCCTGACCAAGTCAAATCGGAAGTTGATGTGAAAGACTGTATTAAGACTGAACATGTCAGCGTCATGCCGGACATTAAGTGTGTCGACATAAAATCTGATGAACTGAAGCTGGAATCCAGTGAAGTTTTAGTGAGTGATCTCATGAATAATGTGCTTAATGGAGCTGGTGTGAATGAAAATTGTCAGAATGGACCGTGTCAATATCCAGTAGAGCCAAATCCAATCAGTGCAAAACAGACAAATTTAATCCAAGATATGGGAATCCGTTCCAGTGAAAATCCTCACCAATGCTCTCGTTTAAATGATCTCAAGAGAGTTCCTACAACTGAAAAGCCCTACAAATGTGATCAGTGTGGGACGTCTTTTGCTCAGAAATGTCATTTAACATGCCACCAGAGGATTCATACAGGTGAAAAGCCTTTCAAATGTGATCGATGTGGGAAGTCTTTTGCTCAGAAATGTCATTTAAAATGCCACCAGAAGATTCATACAAGTGAAAAGCCCTTGAAATGTGATCGATGTGAGAAGTCTTATACTAAGGAATCCCATTTAAAATACCACCAGAGGATTCATACAGGTGAAAAGCCCTTCAAATGTGATTGGTGTGAGAAGTCTTTTGCTCTGAAATATAATTTAAAATGCCACCAGAGGATTCATACAGGTGAAAAGCCCCACAAATGTGATTGGTGTGAGAAGTCTTTTGCTCGGAAATATAATTTAGAATGCCACCAGAGGATTCATACAGGTCTAAAGCCCCACAAATGTGATCGATGTGAGAAGTCTTTTGCTCAGAAATGTCATTTAAAATTCCACCTGAGTATTCATACAGGTGAAAAGCCCCACAAATGTGATTGGTGTGAGAAGTCTTTTGCTCGGAGGTATCGTTTAAAATCCCACCAGATTATTCATACAAGTGAAAAGCCCTTGACATGTGATTAGTGTGAGAAGTCTTTTGCTCAGAAATGTAATTTAAAATGCCACCAGAGGATTCATACAGGTGAAAAGCCTGTAAAAGTTGTAAAAGGTGTAGAAGTTCAAACATTAAAAGAAGTAAGACTATTTGCTCCCGAGGTATAACCTTTGTCGCATTAGGGGCAGGGAGAATCCCCCCCCCCTCTTTTTCTCCCCTTTTTCCCCCTTGTAACAACTCGGTTAGCAAATAGCCCATTAAATCGCAAATCTGGTCAAACAAAGGCGACGGGGGTTTTTGGGGGTTTTTTTCGGGGGGTTTCAGTCTCCTGGGAGCCAAGTAAAGTGAAATAAATTTAAACACTAAATAATTGGCCAACTAGGTGAATTGTACGATATACAAAATAAAACAGAGTTGTTTTCAAGGACTGAGCGACTGCCGCCTGGTTTTTCTGTAGCTGATTTAGCTAACAAACTTCAGCAAGCCCTCAACACTGAGAATATTATCGAATTACCTGGATATCTAGCGAACTATTACCTGGGTTGGTTTCATACTTGGTCGCTTGCCTTTCATACAGTCTTCTAGCCAGTAAATACTGACGTTCACCGGGGTTTTTAGTCTCCTTCGGTCTTTCTCTTTACCGCATAGACGCATTGCCAAGCTTGAGTGCTTCCCGACAGCTTGTTGGGGGAGATACCGTGTTTAGTTCGCTCACATAGTAAATGACTTTTTTTCGGTCCGTTTGAATTAAAGGGAACCGGAGCTTTACTCTGCTTCGGTTGCCTTTGGTTGTATTTGTGGCTACTTGGCTAGATATTTACTGTTTGCATTGTTGACTTGGGGTCAGAGATTTAGCATTTAGTCAGTGGGGCAGCTGTTACTTAAAGGAGCAGTGTGTAGAATTTAGATTGATATTTTGGCAGAAATGGAATATAACATTCATAACTACTTTTTTAATAGTGTATAATCACGTGAAAACAATAATCTTTGAGTTTCATTTAGCTTAGAATAAGCCCTTTAAACCTACATAGGAGCGGGTCCACCTCCATGGAGAACGCCATGTTGCGCTGCCATTTTTTCTGCAGTAGCCCAGAACGGGGAAAAAAGTAAATGAATAAAGCACTGACACAAGAGAGCGCCTTTCACGTTTTCGCAAGTTTTGCGGCCACCGTAGGTTTTCTGAGAAAAGGAATGGTCAGTGGATTGCAATCTATACTCTGACCACTAGATGTCTCTAAATCTTACACACCTGGTCCTTTAAGTTGCCCATTCAGTTGGAATTTTAAACGGTAAGGTTTGCCGGAGTGCTCCACCCCCCCCCCTTTCTCCTGGCTGCTGTAGCCAGTCTGTGTTATCTGGATTCTCAGCTAAGACCTGTATATTTTTTAGATTAGTATATTAATAGTACTGGGACTATATAAAGTCAAGTCGGCTTATTCGGAGTGCCTATTACATATCGAGTTACGCTCAATTTGGTATTTCATTTTTTTTGTTGACTGAAACTAAGCCCCTGCTAAAAGAGGCTTATTATCCATTTGCATAGTTTCCCTGTGGTTTCTATTGTGACTGCTGCTTAGGGCTTCTCAGGTTAATAAATTGTGGACCCTGAACTTCTGTCTCGGCATTAATTAATTTTCCTTATTATCTAGGGTGAGTGAGGTCATTAGGTAGGGGGTTAAAAATGTGGCCAAAACTATATGACGGTTGCAGGATGATCGCACTTTTGGAAAGAGATTTCCAGGGTGGGTTTGTCTGTCACCGGTGCCAGCTAATTGAGCATCTGGAGAGCAAGATCCTTGATCTTCAGAGACAGTTGGCGGCACAACATAGTTCGCAATCAGTAGAGGTCCTAGAGGAACTAAGTGGTATGTCGTTTAGAGAAATGGTGTGTACGCCAAAGCAGGGGTGTGCGAAGACCACAGAACAGGCAGGGAGAGAAAAAAAAAGTTTTTCCTTGTGCAGCAGAGTCAGATCTCTGCTCGCACAAGGAGGAACTTTTGCGGCTTAAAACGGAACGTGTTTCCACTCCACAGTCGTTCAGCCCATGTGACTCTGGTTACTCCGATTCACAGTCCTCCATTAGTAAAACCGTAGCTCCAGTTTCTTCCAAAAGATGTGAACGATTCCCAACCAGCTCCAAGTATTTGGGAATGAAGTCAGCCCCTCAGACTCCACTGAGAGACAGAGCTAACAGCTCCTTGAATTCTCATTTTGTCGACCATGACTTTGACACATTTAGCTTTTTGTCCAGAACAGATTCTGCCCCATGTCATTCTCAGCCACAGAGATATGACAGAGTTACTGATGTGCATCACTCCATAAAGGGGGGCGGAGCTTTCCGAGACTGTACAGCCCCTACTTATTTACCTGACCCTAGCTTAGCCTCGCCTTCACCAGACAGGAACACACAGTGTCCTCGTTTTGAAGTGCTTGAGAGTTCAGCTAAAGACACAGACCATTTTGATCCAGGAAACTCTGATCATAACATTGACAACTACGTGAGGGAGATGGACTACAGCCTTGTCGACTTACCTCAAGCTAGTAAAAGGGAAAAGGTTAAACTTCTGTGGAAAACCCGCTCAAAAGCAGTTCACAAGTTTATTCAGACACAGCCTCCCAGTGTCGTAGATGATTACAATGAATTATGTCATGCAGTCAGGGAAGAATTCTCCTCCACTGCTGATGACATTAGTTCAATGGTTGAGGCTTTCCAGATTAAACATTCCCGTACAGAGAACCCTAGGGAATATTTCAATCGTTTGAGGCACACTTATTTCCAAGGCAAGAATACCCCAGGCTTAGAGGAAAACCCAACCTTCAAGTCTTTATTCTTGCGTAACCTGCACCAGTGTGTACGCACTCACGTAACACTCAGGACGTGTCAAAGGAACCCCTCAATGCAGGAGATCAGGAAGGTGACACAGGTGGTTTGGGAAACTGTTGTCACTTCCAAGGCAAGGGTGGTAGCCACCGAGCCCGCCAGCTCAAACACTGACCTCACACGCAGACGTTCTACCACCAAATCTCACCCTAGCCACAGAGCTAACGGGGGTGAGAAACGGCCTCATAGGGACAGTGAGCGTAGCCGCCATGTCCACCATCTGCGGAGAGATAGACACGCCCTCAGCAGAAGCTGCAGGAGGCCATACGCAGAAATCCTGGCCCATACACATGGCCAGACACTGGATGGATCAGATGATGATCACAGCATCTCTGACAACAATTCAGAACATGGTCACCACCTTTCTGACAGTGACAGTGCCTCTGAATGCCTGTCTGCCTCTGGTTCTTTGGAGCGTTACAGCCCAGAACCAGTAAGACAGTTCAAACATAGACGCCCCAGAGTTCGCTTTTCTATATCATAGTTTACACAGCTCACCCCTGTACTAACACTTAGACTATGTTGACAGCGTAACTCCCCTGACTTTCCTGCTGGTTACATGCATAATTTTGATTTGTTAGCAACAGCAGCAAGTGCAGTAATTCTGATTGTAACTATGCACCACTGTCTGATTTTGCAAGTACACTTGGAGTTAACTCCTTAGCAGTACTTCGTAAACAGTATGACACATGCTAACTTAGAACATAGCTAGTGATACACCTGTCCTTGTTGCACACCATTTTAGGACATTACAATCACATGATGTACACAAAACCATGACACAGCCATTAGGATGTTGAGCTTATGGTAATGTCATGACACCCTTCTACAGTTACACCTGCCTGAAGGACAAAATTTGTTAAGTTTGCAAAGAACAGAATCAATTCTACATTGAATAGTCAATTTTTGTGTACCAAAAACACACTTTTGGATGCTACAAAAATGGCTTTATCATTGTAGGTGCCATTCTTCCCTGCATCTAACAAATAACACCATTAACATTCCATTTCTCTCTAACCCTGATGAGCAACATCATTAGTTATACATTTTGAATTTGTCATTTTCAAGTATATTATCTGGTTTTGTTTGTAACTTTTACTGTTTGTGTTTAGACAACCAATGCCCAGTTAGTTACACACTGCCCAGTTGTTACACCTTGAATGAACTGACAAATGAACTCTTTCATCCGTGGACTCCACCTTTGAGCTCTTAGGATGACACATCGGGAGTCACCCCAAGACCTAAGGGGGGTTTGTTGGGGTCACACGGAGAAAAAACTTTCATATGTGAGGAAATTCAAAATGGAGCCCCGAATTTCCCATGACCACTTGCTGCCTGTAAGCCCCTCCCGCCAGCAGGCCAGGCACATAAAAGGAGTGGTCAACCAGTTTATCACTATCTTGGCTCTTTGGACTCTTGGCTCTGGACTCTCTCTTTTGGCTCTGCTCTCCCCCGCTTGGTGAGGCTCCTGGACCCCTGGGGACTGCTCAGGCTGGGGTACTCCTCCCCGACGTCTTAGCCTGCCTCTCCTGTGTGGCCATGCTGAAGCATCAGCCACGCTACCAGGAGTAGAGCAAGCCTAGAAAGCAGCAGCTTGCTTTTGAGGAGCGGCCAGCCTCCCTCCTCTTTTCACAATACAGACACGGACCTTTTACAGCACCAGAACTGCTCTTTCCAGCCGGATTAGCATGGCTCAGGATCGGATCCTGCACAAAGCAGAAACTACCATACCTCCTTCCTCTACTAAGGACTGGTAGTGACTGGGCATTCAAACCTTCTTTAAGAAAGACCAACTGTGGGCATTTGTAAAATGATAGCTGCTGTGAGTGTTTTTAGGATTGTGTTTTAGTAGGTCAGGATGGTATCAATGTGTAGCAGACAGGGTCTTGCATGTAAATAACCTCCTGTATACTAACGTGGCACCTTCCCTGTGCAAAACACACATCTCTTCATTTTAATGTAATACATACACAACACTGTGCTTTTTTAGTCAATTAAACTGACTTTAAATGCTCTCTTTAAACTTTCCTTTGTAACAAAGACTTGGTCTTGTTACAGTGGGGTTGCCCTCCCCCATTGCCACATGGTCAGTAAGGCTCCTCCACTCACACCTTAGATCATCCTTTTGTTCTCTCTCACCCACACACACACCTCCTTCATTGTGCATATAGTGCTAGTGTTTAGTGTAGTTTAGATTGTGTGTTTCATATGTTTCATTTAAATAAATATTCCCTAAAGACACATGCTGTGGTTATTAATGTTGTACAAGAGTGAATGAAATAGCCAACCTCTTCTATGTAGAACTCCAAATCCTTCAACCTAACTATTGATTGGGTAAGTTGGTTACAATTATTTAATTATTAGTCAATTTCCAAATTAATAGCTTAGTGGATATTGAGACTGAGGTTTTATTAATTGGCTATCGTTTTCCCTTCTCTGAGGAAGGGTGGTGCCCTGAGGTATTCATATTAATATTTAGCATTAATATTACAATATCATATATTTTTTTGATAGTCAAATTAATAATATATCATTAGGCAAATTGCCTCAACACATGGTGTCCACTTGTGAGGTGTAACCCCAACAGCCGGCGCCCTTGTGTGACGTGCCATTGCACTCACAAGAACGTCGCCACTGTTTGAGCATTATCCACCATTCGAGGCAACATTGGTGTTCTGTGCGAGGCATTACCCCAACACACGTGGCTATGAACCTGGTGTAGGAAAGAGGGGTACAGGTTTGTGGGGCACTGGAACTTTTTCTGGGACAGGGGTGACCTATTCAAGCCTGACGGGCTACACCTGAACTGGAGTGGTACCTTTGCACTGGGTCAGCGTATGTTGAGGGTAGCACAGGATTATTTAAACTAGAGGGACTTGGGGGGGGCAGGGAGGTTAGTGACTGTTACACATAGGGAAATGCAGACTGCCCTGATGGAAGCTGACAGCGTTACATGCACTATTGATGATATACTTTCAAAGCAACGAAGTGTAGTGGGGGGCTTGAGGCAGCGGCAGCATGGGAAATCAAGGGGGAAGAGCATTAGTAATAACCTGAAATGTTTTCATTTAAATGCAAGAAGCATAAAAAATAAATTTCCAGAACTTGAGGCCGTTATGATTAGTGAGGGCTATGACATAGTTGGGATTACAGAGACATGGCTTAGTGAAGAGGATGGAGATGAATATAATATAGAAGGTTATAAGCTCTTTAGGAAGGATAGATGTAATAGGCGAGGAGGGGGCGTAGCAATCTATGTGAACAAAAACATAAATGTACAGGAAATTCCCGAAATTGAACATTCCTTGCCCTGTGAAGGTATCTGGGTCAGGCTCATTGGCAAATACGAGACAGGTTTAAACATAGGAGTATGCTATCGACCGCCAGCTTTGGACAATATTATCAATGAAATGCTCTTTAAGAGGATTAGGCAAGCTTGTAGAGGAGGAGGGACTATTATTATGGGAGACTTCAATTATCCTGGTATAAATTGGGAAATGGTGAAAGGACAGGGTAAAGGAGAGGAAGAATTTCTGGATGTTATAAATGACAATTTTGTGGTGCAGTATATTAATAAACCTACAAGACAGAAGGCAATTTTAGATTTAGTGCTTTGTAATGACTCTGATAGACTTAGCAATGTTGAGGTACTGGAGCCACTTGGGACTAGTGATCACTCTACTGTTAATTTTGACGTTTAATGGGAAGTTAAAAAGGTGTCTTTGAAAACCAAAATGTTTAATTTTAGGCTGGCAAACTTTGATGGGATGCGCTCATATCTAAGCGAAATAAAATGGGGGACACTTCTGGACTGTGAGTCTGTAAATGAGATGTGGGAAAGATTTAAGGGGATTTTACTTGATTCACAATGTAAATTCATTCCAAAGGTGTCCAAAAGTAAGCTGAAAAAGCAAAATCCTCCATGGATGACCACAGCTATTCGTAGGAGTCAGGAATAAGAGGAATCTTTATAAGACGTACATTAAGGATAACAATGAGAATACCAAGGCTGAATACTGTAAAATGCGAGCTGTGGTCAAAAAAGAGCTGAGGAATGCTAGAAGACTGTATGAAAGGCAAATTGCAGAAGGGGCAAAAATGAATCCTAAGTGCTTCTTTCAGTACTGTAGCAGAAAAAGGAAAGTCAAAGAGGTTAAGTGCATAAAGAATAAATATGGATCACTGCTATATGATAACAAGGATATTGCGGATACCTTAAACAGTTTTTTTGTTGAGAATTTTACCTCGGAGCGGGTTTTTATTCAGCCAGAGGGCATGTCCAACGCTCAAGATTATTTTGCGGAAATTGAGGTTAGGGATGAGGGAAAGGGTAAGGGAAGGTCATGCCTGACAAACCTCCTGGAATTTTTTGAAGAGGCCACAAAGACTTATGATCAGAGCAGGGCTTATGACATCATATACTTGGATTTTCAGAAAGCATTTGATAAAGTACCGCATAAGAGACTAATTTTTAAAATGAGCTCCAATGGAGTTACAGGAGGTATTCTGGAGTGGATTCAAAACTGAACACAAAGAGTGGTAGTCAGTGGAATCTCATCTCAGCTCGGTATGGTGGGGAGTGGCATTCCTCAGGGATCAGTGTTGGGACCCCTGCTGTTCCTCATCTACATTAATGACCTTGATAGAAATATTGAGAGCAAATTAGTGAAATTTGCAGATGATACTAAATTGGGGGGCTTGGCAAATAGTTTAGAGTCCACTAAAGTGATTCAGAATGATTTGGATAGAATTCAGAATTGGGCAGAAATGTGGCAAATGAAATTTAATGTAGCGAAATGTAAAGTAGTACATGTAGGTAATAAAAACATTAGACAGGATTACGTCGTGGGAGGTTTAAAACTGGAATGTGCTCCACATGAAAAAGATCTAGGAGTGATTGTTGACCAAACCCTCACAGGTTCTTGTCATTGTGCCGTAGCAGTTAAAAAAGCCAATCGGATGCTTGGATGCATTGCCAAAAGTACTGAGTACAAATCCAAGGAGGTGATACTTCTCTTGTCCAACACATTCGTCAGACCACATCTGGAGTATTGTCTACAGTTCTGGGGAGCATACTATGAGAAAGATATAGAGGCTCTAGAAAAAGTTCAGAGAAGAGCAACTAAGCTGATTCCGGGTATAAAAGATGGAAGCTATGGGAACAGGCTGAAGATCCTTAATCTCTTTAGTCTTAGGAAAAGGAGACTCGGGGGTGATCTGATTGAGGTCTTTAAATATGTTGAAGGGATTAACAAAGTGAATTATGTGGATTTCTTGACCAAGTTCTGTTAGTAGAACTCAAAGGTCATAAATGGAAGTTGACCAAGGGTAAATTTAGCACTGATATTAGGAAATATTTTTTCACCCAAAGAGTAATTTCGATGTGGAACAGCTTGCCTGACCATATTGTTGAGGCAGAAACCTTGGCAATTTTCAAGAGCAGGCTTGACTTAAGGCTGGATACCTTTGAGTCATTGGGTATCTGAAGTGATATTTTCACAATAGTTAAATGAAACTGGCGAGCCTAGTTGGGCTGAACGGCCTGTTCTTGCCACTCATGTTATGTTAAAAGCCCTTGAAATGTGATTGGTGTGAGAAGTCTTTTGCTCAGAAGTATCATTTGAAATCCCATCAGATTATTCATTCAAGTGAAGAATTCCAAGTTGAAAAGGTTTTGTACGGCTGTCTGAAAAACATCCAACCAACTTGGATTTATTGGGATGAAATTTTAATTGAATAGTCACTAAATATTGAATAGCAACAAAATGTTGTGCGCTGTCTGATTTTAATTGCTTACCTTTTTTTTTTTAAAGAATGAAGTTTGCTGCGAAGAAAATGACAATATTTGCTGTGAAGACATTTTGTACAGCTGCTTTGCTATGGAAATAAACATGTGTAGTAACACGGTCACTAAGAGGAAAGCCTGAGCCTCTGCTTCCCTGTGTTTTTATTACCAGCTGTAGAAAGATGTGTTGGTTCTCTGCTCCACCAGCACCTCCACACAACCTCTCATTCTCCTCCTCTGTGGCAAAATCTCAGAAATGCCCTGTGTCTTTAACACTATGCAGTGTCATCCATGATGGCTCATTCACAGGAATCCAGACACACTCCTATCGCACTATATGGTCATCATTATCATGCTAATGCAAAACAAATGCCCCCCGTAGGTTTCATCTGAATGTCCTCAAGTGAAGCGTGTGATGGTCTTGGAGTGGTCTCTGCCCATTTTCCTTCTTATATTGTCATTATGCATTGACATTCATGAAATGGGAAGTTACATTACTGGAATTTCATGAGTTATGGCAAAGTATAGCCATACAGTGGAACACACTGAGATGTACAGTGGAAACCTGCTGTGCCTGACGAGTACATTTTTCCAATTATTTTTGAGCCTCTATGCCGCTGACAGCCACGGTCAGAGACCTCATGTTTTTGGGTTGTTGTCCAACTCCCGTCCGTCTTCATCTCATGAATGTGATATTTCCAGAACGCCTGGAGGGAAGTTTTTTAAATTTGGCAAAAATGTCCACTTGGTCCCAAGGATGCACTGATTAGATTTTGGCGGTGAAACATCAAGTCGTCGTCACCTCAAGTCCATCTCGTTGGGTACAAAATATCTCTGAAACACCTTCAAATATGCCACAAATCTCCACTTGGACTCCAGGATGAACTGATTAGATTCTGATGGTCAAAGGACGAGTTTGCTGTGACCTTAAGTCTATCTCATTCTTGTGACTTTTACTATGATATTCACAGATGAGGAGTAAGAGAAGAACGATAATGTATTCCTTCCGACAGACTATCTAGAAATTTGCTGTTGACAAAATAGCATTGAAATTATTTCTTTCATTTGTTTACCCTGCATTAGCCAGTAGTAGCACCCACCACCAAGTGAAACCTTACATTTCTTTATGCAATGACTCAAACGCTTTGGCTGGGAATCATGTCATCCTTCTTATAATTTTTGGTGCATTGAGAAAGGCTGGTATCAATGTTTATCTCCCAATGACCTTTGCTGTAGCACCATCATAAGACCAAGCTTTTAATTTTTGACAGATTTCAGTAACTCAAACCGCTTTACTGGGAATCATGTCAAATCTGCTTTCGACATTCCTGGTGTATAGACGAGGAAAATTTTGATTGTGGTGGCTCTGTATTTTTAGCTTACATGGCCGAAGGCCATATAAGCTATTGTCATGTGTTTGCTTCCGGCGTAGTCCATCGTCTGTCGTCTAAACTTTGGTCTTATTCTCTGAAACTGCTGGACGGATTGTTCTGAAATTTTTTGTGGATGTTCCATATGAGGATGGGACTAAAGTTTGTTCAAGGCTTTTGAAATTTTTAAAATTGAATTTTTGAGAAATGTTTGAATTTTTTTGTTACAATGGAGCCTTATGGGAGGGAAATTTTTGATGGGCTATATCTTTGAAATGGAGAGAGAAGGTCATACTTACTATTAACCTTAAATAGGAAGTCATATATGGGCTTCAATTTGGCACCCTGCCTTTGACCTCAGATGACCTTGAAAGGTCAAATTCAAGGTCATAGAATTTCATTGCCCTATATCTCCGAAATTACTGGATGGATTGTTCTGAAATAATGCATAGGGGGGGCACTAGTGAGATGATTGAAGTGTAGACTGTTATCAAACTCTTTAATTTTACTATTAAACCTTTGCTATTTGCGTAACGTTCACTCCGCTAAAAGTGTAATGTCAATATGCCAAGTGAAGCTGCACCAGGCAGAAAGGGAGCTGCTCGCCCACCAGCAAGTGCTATTGTTAGCCATGACCAAGCTAGCATGGAGCTTTTAGATATGTCCTCAGTTGCAGAGGAAGACAAGCTTCCACTCGTGGCAAAAAATGTCAAACAAGCTCTTGTAGTCTTTTAATGAACGGTTCGGCAAGTTCGAGCTGACTTTCCAAAATCTTTTGTCCGCTCAGCAGACGCTCACTGAGAGGGTATCCACCACCGAAAATCAAGTGGCGGACCATGAGCAGGGTATTCAGGCAGTTGAAACTTATGTTTCTGAGCTGCGGTTAGAAAATACACTGCAGGCTAAGTTGTTGGATCTCGAGGGGAGATCCAGTCGCAACAACATAAAGATTGTCGGGGTTCTGGAAGGTGAGGAGAAAGGGAGACCAACAGATTCGTCTCCAAGTTGATTTCCAGGCTGGTGGGGGAAGAGAACTTTACTAAGCCCGTTGTAATCGATAGGGCACATTGTCTTGAATAGCCCAAACCACCGGATGGCTCCAGATCTCGCACGATAATGGCACGAGTGCATCTTGCACAGGAAAGAGAAAATTATGCAGCTCGGGACGCAGCATTCGCTGGATTACGGAGGTCACTGCATCCTAATCTTCCCTGACTACATCGCGGAGGTGATAGAGCAGCGGCGGATTTTCCTCAACGTACTACAGCGCTTGAGGGATAAGGAGGTTCGGCACTTGCTGCGCTTCCCGGCTAGGCTCCATGTGCACTATCTAGGGCAAGTAAAAATATTCAACGATCCGGTTGAGGCAAAGAATTTTGCTGACCAAGAACTTTTTAAGTAATGAGTGAGGAGTTAAAATGTACATTGAATGGACTTTTCGTATCAGTTTTTTTTTCCATGTTGTAACATCTGTCTCTTTCTGTATATGTACCAGCGAGGGGGCAGTGAGTTAAAGGAGTTTATTTTTCCCTTCAAACCTTTTTTGGTCAGCGATCCCCGATATGTATGGGGTTAACTCTGCTTCATTTGAGGAGGCATTGGGTGTGGGATTTGTTTATATATTTGTTAATCGTTTGTTTGGTTTTTGTTTTAAGTTGTTGGCTGCCAGTTGGAATCTTTAGTCTGTGTTTGATTATAATGCAATTTTTTTTTTTTCGGGACCCCACTATTATAGATGAGTAATAAAATCGATTTGATCTCTATGGTCTCTTGGAATGTGCGGGCTGGGTCATTCAATAGAGGGAGGTAAAGTAAGTCTTTGCGCATTTAGAGTCACTGAAATCAGATTTTTTTTTTTTTTTTTGCTAGAAACACATATTAAAGCTACTCAGCATAGGAGACTTGGGGTTAAGTGGATTTCACAGGTGTATCAGGCACCTTTCAAATCAAAGGCCAGAGGCGTTGCCATTGTTTTTCAAAAAATGGTACTCTTTTGTTTACATTCATCTATAATTGATCCGAATGGGGGGTTTGTAATTTTAATGGGTCATATTCATTTACTTCCCGTTAAATTGGTAAATATCTATGCGCCAAACACCGATGATCCAGCTTTTTTCTTAAGGTATTTGATTTGATCCCGGATGACGATTTAAGTACTGATTGGGGGTGACTTTAATTGTTATCTGGATCCTTATTTGGATCAGAGGTGTAAAGTCCGGGTTCAGAAAGTAAAAATCCTCCCTAGAACTTTATTCCAACCACCTGGATTTACTTCAGACAGGAGATGGAGCCAATGTGAGTGATCAGCTCATTCTGTGGGAGGGAGAAAAACTTGGCAGGACTTTTACTTTCTGACCCCTGGATTATACACCTCTGATTTGGATTTCCTCTGCCTCCCCACCCAGTATTTCTGCTGTGCATACTCTTTACAGTTTAATGAAGACAAAGAAAGTAGTGGACATTTGAAGACTGTAGCACCCGTCTGATCGCGATTACTCTTTCTATTCTCATGTACATGGATCGTATACATGGCAGGGCTTGACATTAACTTTTTGAGGCACTTGTCCTTCGGACAAGTAAATTTACCTTTCACTTGTCCAGGCTCAAAAGTCACTTGTCTGGGTATAATTGACAAAAATTTACTTTTTATGCCCTCAGAATCGAAGATTCGGGGGTATATTGTTTTTGGCCTGTCCGTCTGTCTGTTTGTTTGTTATTATTATCCCCCCAGCATATAATACAGGGGGATAAAGTCATGGGCGCGGTTGTCCGTCCGTCCGTCCGTCCGTCTGTCTGTGAACATTTCGTTTCCGGAGCATAACTTGAAAACCGTTCAATATTTTTTTACAAAACTTGGTGTGCACATTAATCATGACCTGAAGTGGTGACTTTTGCTAATCCGAAGTTGATGAATTTAGAATTTTTTCTGGTTTCCATTGAAACATTTTGAACTTAGAATTTTAGGGGGTATGGTCTGTTCCCGGAGCAGGTGACATTTTCATTCTTTCAATATGTGGGACCGGGGGGATATGCCCTCTCCTGATGACTGCTGTTTGCTGCCCCATGGGACGGCAGAGTGTCTTGTCTAAAGGCACTTGTACCATTGACCAAGGAAGATGAGCTGGAATATTATAAGAATGATATAGGTGATTATTGAGGTGTTTTAAAATTTTGTTACATACACATTTTCCTACATTAAAAACTGTGCTTAATGAAGTGTTTCAGTCAATATAACTCCAATCTCACAAATCAGCAGTTATTAAAATGTGGCAAACATTATCTGGGAAACATGTTTATTCACTTTACATGGAGCTAAGATTGGTACTGAATTATATTAAATGTTTGCCAAATGAGTTAGTGTATGTTTATGAGTTGTAAAACATAAATTATCTTGAAGGAGTAGATATTCACCAGTTAGCTTGACTCCAACAACTAAGCAATATGTCAACAGATAGCAGTTGAAGACTTATCCAATGGTATTTAACTAAATTTAACCAATAAAAATGTTTACCATTAAATTATGTTTTGAATGCAGGACTTATATTTTAATTAAGTCATTTCTCAACATGACGCTATTAATATCACAAAATTAAACACTTTTTTCCAACCAATCATTAGAGCACAGGTGACTGTAGGCCTAACTACTTCGTAAAAACTGGCATGTTTGGGTTGGTGCCTCTGCATGAGTCATTTAAAAATTTAATTACTTAACCTAATAATTCAACTACCAATTTGTAGACTGACAGACCTAGGCAGTGAGGTTCCGGAGGTGAAATCCCAATGACGTTCAGCGACTGGGATTGTGATTATCAGATATAATGTCGTAAACATCGAGGGCAGACTGAAAAACAATGATATCTGCTCCTGTAGAAACTACAAGTCCGTATGAAATCAACCTTGTTTTGGAAGAGAAAAAAAAAAAGTTTTATACATGTCACTTAGAAATACTACATTACCCACAATCCTACGCTGTTACCTTGGAAACGTTAAATAAACCCGCGAATGTCTTCGTCAACTAGTGAGTTGGGTCAGTAACGAACGAAGCACTGGCGATGTCACTAAATAATAAACAATATGAAACACTAAATATACTCACGACACAAACTAAAATATATTACTACGATAAATTAAACAAGCAATTTTACTATCGATGCTGCAGCGAGGTGGCATTGATTCACGTCTCACTCACTCTGTCTCTCTTCGCACCGGTGCTATTACAGTTCATTTTTCATTCATCGTACAGACCAAGTTTCACGTCGCTCAGGTGCAGTTGCTGTTTTTCTTGGGGCTTTTCCTGGGGCTTGCCCGGGTGGCGAATTTTTTTTCCTGAACCTTTCAGGCAGTATGGTAGACTCTTGTCCAATCAGAGATCGGCGCGAACATGACGTCATGCATATTATTCAAATATCAGAAGTTGTATGGCTTTGTATTTGACAGTTGTCCACTCGCAGGGCAAGAATAATCAAGTGGCAATTTATAGACCTATAAATAGGTCTATGCACTGGCACTCAGCAACGGTATTTTTTTTCCAGCGAGAGCGGAATTTCAGAACTCTTTTGCGAATGAAAGTAATTTCGGCGACAAGTATGCACACCTGTTTTTGCAGCGCGGTCACGCAAGTTGCTGTAAAACATAGACAGCTGTCCGATTGCAAAAATGTAAACGGACGAAACCACATACTTGTCACCAGAATTACCTTCATTGGTAATTGCAAGTGTGAAGTGTAGGCCTCGCTGGCTAGGCTAGGCCCACTCGATTCATCATCCCCCCAGCATGCGTGCAACACACACAAGCAGTGTAAGTGTGGTAGTACGATGGCCTATGTATTTAGGTATTGTTTGTCAGGCTACGTACATGCATCTACATCAAGTGGCAGTTTACATATGTTTATTGATGTAGGCTAGGCATAGCCTGCGAGTCGACTCTCTTGTTTGTGATGGCGGAGAGAGAGTGAAAAGAGAGTCTGCACGAAAGCCAGGGGTTCTTGATTTCCGCCCTTAACAAGCTGTCAGCGTGGTTAGACTAATTAGGTCTATGCATTGGCACTCAGCAACGGTAATTTCTTTTTTTTTTTTCTCCAGCGAGAGCGGCATTTCAGAACTCTTTTGCGAATGAAGGTAATTTCGGCGACAAGTGCATACACCTGTTTTTGCAGCACGGTCACGCAACTTGCTGTAGAAAATACAGCTGTCCGATTGGAAAATATAAACGGACGAAACCACATACTAGTCACCAAAATTACCATGATTCGCTGAAGAGTTCTGAAATGAGTGCCAGTACATAGACCTGATTAAAATTAAATTATTTTTCTGTACTGAATGTAGCCCATTATTTTGCCGCTGTTAGATCGCATGGGGGAGAGAAGCCGTGTCTTCAATTGCCACTTGATTATTCTTGCCCTGCGAGTGGACAACTGTCAAATACAAAGCCATACAACTTCTGATATTTGAATAATATGCATGACGTCATGTTCGCGCCGATCTCTCATTGGACAAGAGTCTAACATACTGCCTGAAAGGTTCAGGAAAAAAAATTCGCGCCCTGGACGTTGGCCCAATTCCAATCCGCCCCCTGAAGACTCAAGCCCTGAACCCTCACTGACTTAATTGACGTCACTGTAAGGGACTGAGTCTGAGAGTCTGAGAGGGCTCCAGATCCTATAAATTGGAATGGAACAGCGCTTATCCCCTTTTACGTTACCAAACTACACGCAGTTGTGACAATCAACGTCAATACTTACACGGAAACTTTTTCTTTCTTGCTCCTTCCATTCCCTCGATCGGACCGCTCTTTGGTTTATTTACCTTTTTTTTTTTTTTTTTTTTTCCGGTATTCCGACGACATCCCCCGTATTTGATTTCAGAACGCTATGAACTGTGGGTAATTTCCTTACCCAAAGTCAGCATCGGTGCTGACTTACGGTAAGGGGGCTGTAAGGGCTCATTCACGGTCTCACTGACTTGATGATCTGACAATGGAACAGCCCTCACACACTCACGGACTTCCCGTGAACGCGCCTCTAAGTCAGTGAGTCCGTAAGGGGTCGGATTGGAATTGGGCCATCCTCTCACCAATGAAGCTTTACTCTTGATTCCCATTTCAAATGGCCCTGTTATGTTTTACATTGTCATCAACTGAGACCTGGCTAATCAAATTCTATTGATCTTCATGAAGGCATGGTTCACTCGCCTAGTAGTTTACATGAGCTTGTTAGTATGTTTTCCACCACTTTGACACATAACCTTGAATATGTTGAAGCAAGGTTCATACTAAATCAAACACTTCAGTGGCCCTCAGTTTTAATAGGCTCTTTGTTCCTCTGTATCTTTCAAAACCATTGGTGTTGTTTCTCTCCGCGCAAGAAATTGATGTGCATATGTTGTACCTTTACCACAGAGTGCCTTGGGCTCCTCACTCCGGTTTAGTCTCGTCTCTAGCCTCTTCCGTGGTCAAGAGGGGAGTTTTTCATTAACATGGCCTTCAGCAGATTCTTAAGCTACCACTTAAACAGCAACTTGCAGGTTAGGCACCCCTATAAACCATAATGTAGATACATGATAGACTAACAATGATCTGAGAAAGAATCAGACATTCAACAGCACCAAAGGCATTTTTTTACATTAAATTGAAAGAAAATAACGTTCACATCAAAAACGGGGCGTAACCAGGAAGTGACGTAGCATAAGGCACCCCGAGGAAGTTCCAGACAGTGTCAGTAATGGATTCTGAAAATTATTTCAATAACAGGACATATGAAGAGAGCCTCTACCAGCCAAAATAATGAACATTTCAGTAGCAAAGTGTGGGAGATTTATCAATAGCGATTAATATACTACTCAAAATTTGATAGGGATCATAGGAATTTTTTTGTGAAATGACATGCAAATTTGGTAACTGCTACTGATGAACAATATATTGGATAAATGACATGCAGTCAGACACAAAACACATTTGCACGTGCATTTCATAACATTAAATGAGCGTGCAGCCTCACATTTTGGCTTTGACTAACACTTCACCATTTCAACTCAGACGTGTGTGTTGCTTGTTGGTGAAAATTTGGAAGTTCCCAAATTTTTTGCATTACATTTAGCAATAACAATGTCTCCTCAACGTCTTAGACGCCGATTGACTTCAGAGCAATTGGGAAGATGCATCGAATGCTTGACTCTGGCTTCTCACAACGCCACGTTGCTAATGCACTTAACGTCAGCCAAAGCGTTGTGAACAGAGCGTGGAACCGCATCAAACGTTTGGCACAGCAGCACACCGTCATGGGGGTGGTCGCCAGAGATCGACTACACAACGACAAGACCACTTTCTCACACTTCAGGCACGACGTCATCCTTTCTGGACAGCCGCCACCCTACGAAATGACCTTCATAACGCCTCGGGGGTCAGGGTATCCACTCAGACGATACGGAATCGTCTTCATACTGCCGGCCTCAACTCAAGAAGGCCACATGTTCGAATCCCACTGACCGGGCGTCATAGGCGTGACCGTTTGGATTGGGATCACGATCATGTCACATGGACACACAACGATTGGGCTCCAGTTCTCTTTACTGATGAGTCCCGATATTGCTTGGACTTTACTGACAGGAGGCAACGGGTGTGGCGAAGACAACGTGAGCGATTTAATGATGCCTGCATCAATGAACACGACCGTTATGGTGGCGGATCAATTATGTTCTGGGGAGGAATAAGCAGGAACAAGCAGGAATGGCCGAACGGACCTGCATGTCATGGGGAGAGGGACGATGACAGGGGTACGGTACAGGGATGAGATCCTCAATGTGTATGTAAGACCATACGCTGGTGCTGTTGGCCCTGATTTCATCTTGATGGATGATAACGCCCGTCCCCCATCGTGCTAGGGTGGTGAATCAATTCCTAGAGCAGGAGACAATTGTCCGATGGACTGGCCCGCTCACGGACCTAAACCCTATCGAGCATGTGTGGAACATGCTAGAGGTCGCCATTTCCTGTCGTGGGGCACAACCCACAACTCTAGAAGAGCTCGGAAATGCCCTTGTTGAAGAATGGAACAACATTCCAATTGCAAGCATCCGGTTCTGATTGACACTATGACCCAACGTTGTCAAGCCGTCATTCCAAACTTAGGGGAGGCCATACCCGTTATTGACATTAACTGTGGTAATGAAACATCAAATCGAACACTGTCTGTTTTCACTTTACATGTCAGAGGTGAAACCATGAAGTGTTCGTGAAAGCCAAAAGTGTGAGGCTGCACGCTCATTTAATGTCATTAAATGCACTTGCAAGTGTGTTTTGTGTCTGACTGCATGTCACTTATCCAATATATTGTTCATCAGTGGCAGTTACCAAATTTGCATGTCATTTCACAAAAAAATTCCTATGATCCCTATCAAATTTTGAGTAGTATAAATACATTATGACTGGAAAATAGCCATTGCCGTGAGGTGGGAAATGGCGGCGGGAGATGAGAAACAGTTAGCGATGGGCCAACTGTCAAGTGACGGGCTGCGAAATTTTTTTTCCCCACTGAAGTTCCGGACACCAACAGAAACTTATTTGCGTACAGCCAATCAGCGATCTTGTTCCGGACCACTGAGGGAGTGTCGCAAGAAGTGAAAGTTTTCTGTCTTTATGAGCCTTGCACCGTGGCACGGTCTCGGAACCACTGACTGCACAGTCCATACCCAGAATACTGCAATTACATCGTAGATGCCTGTCTTGCTCTCAGCAAAACTGTTGGCCAAATCATTCGTCTAGCCTGCCATTTAGATAAATTAATTGTTATGAATGTATTTGTTCAAATATCTGAAGTTGGTAAAATGAGCTGGTTACAATCAATGTAGTCTAGCAATACCCAACTCGCCGCTTTTTTATCCTGCACTGATCTGGCGTATTAATAATAAACTAGTTAGTGACACCGAACAAAATCCAATGAATATAAAGTAGAAATAACCGAGATTGCGTCATCTTATTCAAGAAAATATGAATGCCCTGTAGGCCTACAGATTATTTTTATCTAGCCTTGCTACTGAACGTTATAAACATATCGGCAGGTTTGGAAAGTGCTGTTAATGAATTGTATTCGCACTTTGCCGTCGGCTGTTAATATAGGTTGATTAAGGTGCTTTCTTTCTGCATCATAGAAACAAAATCTTAAGTAGACGGCCATAGCTATGCTCAGGCAGAGGGGTGTGATACAGCCTAGTGATTTTATACTTTGAAGGAGGTTTTGAACCAATCTTCGTGTCCTTGAAAATGCGGTGGCCGTTTCCAAACCTGCCAATCATTTTTAATGTTTCCAGCAAAGATTGATAAAAATCATCTGTTCAGAGCATTCACATTTTCTAGAATAAGGTGACGTAATCTCGGTTATTTTTACATTATTAGCGCAAGGTCAGTGAAGAGAGAAAAAAATGTAACTGTCTCGAGACACTCCTTCAGTGGTCTGGCACAAGGTTGCTGATTGGCTGTACGCAAATAAGTTTCTGCTGGCGTCCGGAACTCAAGTGGGGGAAAAAAATTTCCGAGCGGGATCGGTCAGTGACAATGCTTGTGTTCCATTCTCGGATAGACAGCCGAGTGATTGTTGAACGGTGACAGTGCAAATGACGCACCACCTCTCGGCGGCTGAGATCTGCCCTTAACATGCCAAAGGCTCTTTTTCTCGCTCCTGTGTCACAAGCCATTCCATTTTATTGATGCAGTAGCGTTTTTCGGTTTTTTTTTTTTTTTGTTGTCTTTATGTAGGCTATTGACCACACCAAAAAGAACAAGTCAAGTGTCACTGTACACATCACGAACAGCTCAATGTTTATTATTACTGAAGTGCTTGGTGCGTGCACGTGGTGCGCCTCAGGATTACAACACCACTCGCTTTTCTTCATTTCCTCTCGTGCCTCACTGGAAAAGCAATAAAACTCAATCGATTCTTCAATTTGTCGCAAGTACAGTACATATCTCACCTGTGCGTTTTTAATGGCGCTAAGTATATATGTTGTTATTTTGCTGGGATATTATTTCATTTTGCTGGGATATTATTTCATTTTGCCTAGTTTTTGTTTACTGACAGCATATTGAATGAAAATGATGTCTAAATGTGTATTAGTAATGACATAAATTTGAATTTGAAGTCTAGTCACGTCTAGTTTTCGAGAGCTTTATTACTATGTAAATGCAATCGCTGGAGACAGTGCTCACAGACAGAGGGTCCCAAACTGCTGAGGCCCAGTTTCAATTCTGAAAATCTTCCGTGGCCCACCCAAACTTTTAGCCTGTTCATAACTCCAAGGCGAGACTAAGATAAAGTATTTCCTTACTTATTTAATGTCACTTTGAACAATACATGCATTCTGTGCAGTTAAGTCTTTTACAATCAATCAACCAGAATAAGTTCCATCTACGGAATGTCAGTTTAAAGGAAGGCTTGTATTAATGTTCATTTCAACACTTTTCCGTCACTGAATCCTTTACTTTAGGATATTTCAACAAGATCAAAAATAAATAAATAAATAACAAATAGGAAGGCCTGCGGCCTCTTGCAATAAATGAAAATAATGGAGGGGGGGATTCAAAGGTTGTTGCAAATGGCATCCCTATAAATGGATGCCTCTTGATTTGGCCTGTGGAGTGCTGGTGGATGGGGGTTATCACCCATGGCCTTTTCTTGTGGGTCAGCTATATACTGGTCTCCTGGATAATGGCTTATATCATGAAGTATACAACAGGCTGACACAGCTGAACTTATGCATTCTATGCTGCCCATCTGGAGGTATCTAAGCCTCCTGAATTTCCCTCTGAGTATCCCAAATGTGTGCTCGATTACCACACGGGCGGAATTTAATTTTCTGTTAAACCGCTTCTGCCTAGCAGTCAGATGGCCATTGTCCCGATAGGGTCTCATCAGCTGAGGCAGAAGCGGGAAGCGGAGTTACCCATGATGTGCATTCCTTGTGGAATAATGGCATGTGGGTCAGCTTGGAGATGTTGTGCCACAGCAGTGAGGCGCAATGCACGCGCTTCGTGCCAGCTGCCAGGGTGGCCCACACTTATGTGGCACAAATGCCTACTGCTGTCACAAAAGCCTGTTAAAATAATTGAATAAAACTGTTTCCTGCTAAAATATGCAATGGGGTTGTTGAAGACCAGCTTTTGAATGGGGATATGGCACCCATCGACAGTGCACACTGTTCCAGGGAAGCCGGCCTGCGCAAAGCCCAGCTCACTATAGCGGAGGGCTTCCCCCACGGGCCACCTGATATGATGACTGAAGTGGGTATTAATTAGCTTGCGAATTTGTGAATATGGCACATCAGAGTGGATTTGGTAATGTTAAAGCGGTCTGCCACACCCCTGTAAGACTCCTGGTTGGCCAGAGTCCACAGGCAGGCCCACACACTGTTTGTAATGGGTATCTTTGTATTCTGGGGATTTTGATAGAAAGGGTTGAGAGTACCTATAATGTCCTGTATAAGAAACAGAAAAGTATTTAATACATGGACACTGGTTAGATTCATGTAGACTCCACATTATTTACTCACCTCCACTTGTGTTTTGGAAAGCCTGAAATGACCACTAAACTCGGATGGACTGTACAGGGGGACGACATTCTCCACGTATCCCAAAACTTTTGGAACGGTCCTAAAAAATAAGGGTGTGGGCACAACAAAGATGTATGGACCATAAGATATTTTGTATTTTAGTGTTTGGCAAAAATGCTAACAGGAAACTCACAATTCTCTAATAGTAGCCTGGGTTCTATGATTCACAAAAGATTATGGATTCTGTACAAAATCCCAACATCTGCTCAGGCTAGGCCTTCTTTATCTGAGCGGTTAATGACATACTGAAATGAAAGACAAAAATGTTCTTCTGTGAGCTACACTGCAGTAGCCTGTATTTCAAAAATACAACAATATTAGAAATGCAAACATACGAATAGAATTTGAAATACAGTTCATACAATCCATGAATGTCGATAGAGGTTTCATGATATGCAGATGAAAGGCCAACAAATTTAAATTCATTGATTCATGAAATCAGATAATGCCAGATATAGCAGTTAATTGAACATGATAATTTGCATGATTACAAAAGCAATACTTTTGATAGCTTACACTAGGCTACATATGCAGACGTGATATGGTGTGGGGACTACATTCCACATTTCTCCACATAGGCAAGCCATTATGCACAGGCTGCCTGATCACATTGAAAACTGGCAAATAACCAACGTGTTTCAGATTTGAGGGGAAAGAATTTAAACAAACAAACAAATACTAGCCTATTCATGACACTGAAGACTGTTGAGCTTTCTGCAGTGGCACTGCAAACAACAGTGAAATGTGTCAGAGGTTAGTCTAATGTGTTTATGGCATGACGTTCCTTTTAGGGCTAAAATGCATTATGCATTAAGAAAGTTGCTCGCTTTTGCTCCTCGGCATGTATTAACACAGGGAGTTCCATCGCGTCGATTTCATCACACAAGAGGAATGCAAGCACCACAGGGTGGTCCATTCTTTGTTGTTGACACTACGGGAAGTCGACCTGTGTCCGACTTGACGCTGCGGGAACTTTGGGAACTTTTCTGACTCCTTCCGGCGGATACTGCCAAATCTCGTTGATGCATGCGGTAATCTGCAGGCGATGTCGAACGAACCTATTGTCTGAATGTAGTGACAGCCAAAGGGCGTTGTTAGGTACCCTATGATGCACTGCTGAGTGATGGCGAAAATAATTACTGCGAAGTCAGCGAAAGTTTTGGATTTTTTTCAGATTGTCATCCTTGCACAGTCACATCAATTATATCAACATAGCCAACAGCTCTGTCTTAGCATCTCTTAATCATTACGTGTCATGCATTGATGATGGTTGTTCAGATTGTTAATCAGACAAACTTGATCGCAAACAGTTTTAGAGCAATTATGTGGGAAAGGGTGATGTTACTGAAGGCCTTCCTGACATCTGACGGCACGCCACTAGTATACAAGGCGGTATTTTATAGTCAAGTCATAATATTTATCATTCCACGGTGAAGAGAATAATTTATTTTGTTCATTTTTATTGCCCAATCAGAAATAAATTATACTCTTCACCGTGGAATGATAAATATTATGACTTGACTATAAAAAGCCGCCTTATATTAGCCTATATTGAAGTAATGTTTCCGCCGGGGATCCTCTGACTTGTACAGACAATACAACTGGCCCTCACTCCATTCCAGTCGATGGCGGTAATGTAACATTGGACTGTGTAAATACACGCCAATAGAAGAAGAAGGAGGAGGAGGAGGCGGTACCTCTACTGGATCCCCTCTGACGTCTACCGGAGAGAACGAGGGCGTTTTGTTTCAATTGCAGAAGAACGACCGAGTTTGATTGGCTACCTTTCCTGCACTTGTTTGGATCATTTTCGCTAGAACTGGATGAAATATTTACCCACCGAAAAACAGGGTAATCAGAAAGAAAGCGCACGGGTAATATTCTCATTTTCTGCATATTTTTAAATGTCTTATTTGCTCAGGATTTCTGTCAGTCATGGCACTAAAGTTATTGTTTGCATAATCTAATTTGTAAATGGTAATTATTTACCCCATTAAGCAGGGAAATCTTGCTTTTTCTCCAGACCTTGAATCAGCCAGGGTCAGTTGTGAATAAAAAGAGAATACGTGTTACGTAGCCCAGGATTTATGTCATAACCTACAGCAATAAGCGTACAAAACTGCGCGGTGAGAAACAGGCTGAATTTGGATTTTTAACGTAGCGTAACTTCATCGCTTGTTACGGTCGTGTAAACAGCTGAAATTTAAAGGCAGTTTTGTGATCTGCTAGGAATACGACGTATAATAATGTTTGTTGATGTTTTGATGCAATGAACAAAGACTTTGTAAGTTCTTTCCTGGAAAATGATCTTGCGTGTTTTAAGCTGTGTAATTTCCTGTGTTGTAAAATGCTAATAAGCTGGTAGCCGCGCAGGACAATGACCATTTTAACATCGGCACGTACCATTTTCTTGCGAAGTGAACATGTTCATTGTTACTCATGACTTCCAGCTACGAAAGTTCAACGTAAAACTGGAGGGAAACGAATCGTATTTCGTGTTTAACTGGAAAGTAGGGTCGGGCTAATTTGCTGAAAACATTCTGCTGAAAAACTACAACCATCTATTCTATTCATTATTTCTTTATTTCTTAATATATTGTGATGGAATTTTCACCAGTTATTCTTGAGATGTATATCTATCAATGTCTAGTTCAGTTTAAAGAAAAAAGAAGAATTAGTGAGCGAATTTTGATGAACTTTGGTAGTTAGGCTGAATTGTCTTGAATGGCCGCAAAACTACTTCGGCGTCATGAATTCAAACATTTATTTGCCTCATAGAGTAGAATATCCTTAATAGTTCATGAGGTAATTGCTCAATTTTTAAAAAAAATTTGGACAATTAGCATGCTTGTCAGCCAAGATATCTTTGTAGTCTGTGTGAGTGCTAGTCACTATCCCTTGGATCCCTGTGATGTGCGTGGGCTAGGCCTTTAACACACCTGATTCAGCTGATCAGCTCATTAGTGGAGTACCTAATGACCTGATCTGGGTGTGTTAAATCAAGGAGACATCTGAAATATGCAGGGCAGGGGTACTCCAGGAACAGGGTTGGGAAACACTGGGCTTGGGGTTACCTGTAATTTACTAGAGCCATCCCAAATCCGGAAAAAATTCATGATGCTGAAATTTGTCAGGATTTTGGACAGCCCTAGGACTATACCTAATGACTACAGAATATTGTAGTTTGGCATATTTAACCACAAAATTTGTAACTTTTACTCTAAACATTAAACATGACAACCAGGGTTGCCATTTGGTAAAATGATGGAGTACTAAAGTGATGACGTCGTGCTGGTGTCGGAAGTAGAATTTCCCATTCATTTTACAGTTGTGTAAATATTCACCTTTGAATCACTTCCCATTGTTTTCAAGCCTCCATCTTTTTCGAGATTTTGCATTATATTTCCGACTAAAACAAAAATATATTTTTTCTTGACCGGAATCGGCTATAATTCAAATCATTTGAATTTTTCACCACAATGCTAATCCTCTTTGTATTCTAAAAACTACATGTCCCATGATTCCTGGGCTGAAGGAGTACAGAACGTGTTAAAGTCTCCCGTCTCGAAATTTCCAGCACCTTGCCATAGCCATTTGTTTGCCACTCTACCTTCTACTTAGTTAGGCTTTCCTTGCTAGATATCAAGTTTTGCAATTGATGCCAATTTATTTTAATAGCCAAGCATCTTTGGCCAACGTTTGTTTGCTTTTAAACTCGGCAGTCAGCGAACGAGCTAATCAGCCTTGTCAACGTATAACTGACAGCGAACTAGCTGTTAGCAGGCTAACTTAGCCAGCAAGCTAGTGTACCGACTTTGGTAGTTGGCTAACTTCATATTTGGTGCATTTAGTTAAATGTCGGCTTGTGAAATGCTCGCAGCTCAAAGCTAGCTAAGTAGCCAAATAATGGCTATTCACTGTTTATATTGACTTAGCTAGCTTAGCTGGTGATATTTAGTGAATAATCATGCTAGCTAGCTTGCTAAGTAACAGTAAGTGACGGTAAACTAACCATTTACTGTTTCTATTGATTTAGCCATGTATACAAGATGAAATAAGCTCACTAGTTGGCAAGCTAGGTGGTTCGCTTGTGTAGCTTAATGCTAGCTAGCTGAATGGCAAAACAACTATTCATTGTGATCCATTCATTCTAGGCATGCAGCTAGCTAATAGTATCCCACTATGTAGTAATGGGTGCACAGACATAGACAATGGCAATTTATGGCACTGGGGCGCGTTTCCCAAAAACGTAGTTTCTAACTAAGTTAGCAACTTACATAGTTTGTCCATTCACAGTCAATGGGCCCAACTATGTAAGTTAGCATCTGTGATTTCGGGAAACGCACCCCTGATCGGCTACCATTGTGGTACGTTGTGAACGTTCGCTGAAACTGAGGTACCTCATTGGCTGGGAACAAATCACGGGGTACTCGCCCACTTGTGCAGTGGATATGTAGTTCGGAGAAGTGGACTACAAACTGGACTACAAGTGCTAAAGCATATAATTTTTGGCAACTACGAATTTGACGTGATCATTTGTATCTATATACCCTGTAGGCTGATCTCGGAACGAGTCGGCTCTTAAAATTAATACAAGTTTGAGCAATGCTGGAAAGTGTCCAAACCCCATTATATATTCCCACAGGGATTATGCCAGCAGCCATACTACTATTCGATCTACTCCAGCCGCGTGGCTGAAGCTAAGCAGGTGTGGGCTTGGTTATTACTTGGATGGGAGACCACATGGGAAAACCAAGTTGCTGCTGGAAGAGGTGTTAGTGGGCTAGTAGGTTGCGATCTTCCCTCTGGTGGAATAATCCCCAATGCCCTAGTGCAGTGATAGGGACACTGTACTGAAGGAGATGCTGTCTTTCGGAAGAGATGTTAAACCGAGGTCCTGACTCACTGTCATTAAAGATCTTATGACACTCTTCGATAAGAGTAGGGAGTTCCCCGGTGTCATGGCTGAAGTCCCAACCTGGCTCTCTTGACCTGCCACCTAATTATCCCTTGATATATTTGGCTGTACAAATTGCCCTCTCCCTCCCCACCTCAACCCCCAGGGCTCCCTTGAAAAAGATATTTAAATCTCGATGGGACTTCCTTGGTAAAATAAATAAAAATTTTACTTCCGACACCAGAAGCTAAGTAGCGGTGACATCATCACTTTAGTACTCTATACCGCGGAATGGATTTGAGACCCCTTTAAAACCACCACAGTACATGTAATAGTCGTTTTTAATGTTTGGGGTTTGTGTTACACATTTTGTGGTTAAATATGCCAAAGTACAAAATTCTACAGTCATCAGGTGTAGTCCTAGGGCTGTCCAAAATCCTGATAAATTACAGCATCGTGAATTTTTTTTCCGGATTTGGGATGGCTCTAGTAAATTACAGGTAACCCCTAGCCCAAAACTGATGCTCAGTAATACTATTATTGTCAGTGAGGTTTTATAATTTTTAGAAGGGGAAAGGAATATAACCTACTAGATTGCAATGATCTTGTACTGGGTTAATATCAGTTATGTAAAATGTGGAAAAATAAGGCGCAAACATTAAGTGTGTACCGTATCTTGCGTTGTTGCCCATGCATGTTAGAAATGCCGAAACCTTGTGCAGCAATAGAGTGTAATGATAGGAACACTCTATCCATATTTTCTTTTCCCAAAGATGCAGACAGGTAAGAAATAAATGAGCAACTGTCATATTTCATTCCAGCTTCATAAGTTTGAATGATCTGTAATGTCGTTTCATTTTGAAATGCCCTTCAAACTCGCTCATGGCAATTATAGTAGTTTGCGAACCTACTAAATGGCAAGCGAACTCTTATTCTTAATGCTTAATATAGACAAAGGTTAGGGTTAGGTTAAAATGAAGGTTAAATTACGAGAGCTCTACTTACTGAACGACCACATACTGTATATGTGCTTGTGTGTATATGTGCGCGCGCATATTTAACGTCTGCAGGTGCAGCCGAGCAGGCACGAAACGCACATTGAAACAGCTGAAAATGAAATATAAATTTAGGGCATAGGCGGCCCCAGAAGCTCCCGCCATTATGATAAACAAAGTGTCAAAGTTTTTGTTGACGGACGCACGCATGGATGGAGCCCAATACCATAGCTTCTGTGCCACTCGGGCGGCAGGAGCTAATTAGGAGCCTGTAACTGAAAATGTTGATAATATAAAGCAAATTGTGGAAGTTTTTGATGATATTTTTAGGCCAGTGACCTTGAAAAAATAGGCCAAGGTCACCTTTAGGCTTGTCATTTGTAGGCCTTTATGAGATGCATGTCCAGTAAGAATTAGGAGCCTGTACCTGAAATAGTTGATGAGATAAAGCAAAATGTAGAAATTTTTGGTGATATTTTTAGGCCAGTGACCTTGAAAAATTGGCCAAGGTCACCTTTCACGTCATTTGTAGTCCTTAATGAGATGCATGTTCAGTAAAAATTAGGAGCCTGTACCTGAAATAGTTGATGAGATAAAGCAAAATGTAGAAATTTTTGGTGATATTTTTAGGCCAGTGACCTTGAAAAATAGGACAAGGTCACCTTTAGGCACGTCATTTGTAGGCCTTTATGAGATGCACATCCAGTAAGAATTAGGAGCCTGTAAGTGAAATAGTTGATGAGATAAAGTAAAATGTCGAAGTTTTTGGTGATATTTTTCGGCCAGTGACCTTGGAAAAATACGCCAAGGTCACCTTTAGGCATGTCATTTGTAGGCCTTAATGAGATATATGTGCAGTGAAAATTAGGAGCCTGTACCTGAAATAGTTGATGAGATGCAGCAAAATGTCGAAGTTTTTGGTGATATTTTTCAGCCAGTGACCTTGAAAAAATAGGCCAAGGTCACCTTTCACGTCATTTGTAGGCCTTAATGAGATGCATGTTCAGTAAAAATTAGGAGCCTGTACCTGAAATAGTTGATGAGATAAAGCAAAATGTAGAAATTTTTGGTGATATTTTTTGGCCAGTGACCTTGAAAAATAGGACAAGGTCACCTTTAGGCACGTCATTTGTAGGCCTTTATGAGATGCACGTCCAGTAAGAATTAGGAGCCTGTAACTGAAATGGTTGATGAGATAAAGTAAAATGTCGAAGTTTTTGGTGATATTTTTCGGCCAGTGACCTTGTAAAAATACGCCAAGGTCACCTTTAGGCGTGTCATTTGTAGGCCTTAATGAGATATATGTGCAGTGAAAATTAGGAGCCTGTATTTGAAATAGTTGATGAGATACAGCAAAATGTCGAAGTTTTTGGTGATATTTTTCAGCCAGTGACCTTGGAAAAATATGCCAACATCACCTTTAGGCATGTCATTTGTAGGCCTTAATGAGATATATGTGCAGTGAAAATGAGGAGCCTGTATCTGAAATAGTTGATGAGATACAGCAAAATGTCAACATTTTTGGTGATATTTTTAGGCCAGTGACCTTGAAAAAATAGGCGAAGGTCACCTTTAGGCATGTCATTTGTAGGGCTTTATGACATGCATGTCCAGTAAAAATTAGGAGCCTGTAACTGAAATAGTTGATGAGATAAAGCCAAATGTCGAAGTTTTTGGTGATATTTTTAGGCCAGTGACCTTGAAAAAATTGGCCAAGGTCACCTTTAGGCACGTCATTTGTAGGCCTTAATGAGGTGCATGTTCAGTGAAAATTAGTAGCCTGTAACTGAAATAGTTGATGAGATGCAGCAAGATGTCGACGTTTTTGGTGATATATTTAGGCCAGTGACCTTGAAAAAGTAGGTCAAGGTCACCTTTAGGCATGTCATTTGTAGGCCTTTATGAGATGCATGTCCAGTAAAAATTAGGAGCCTGTAACTGAAATAGTTGATGAGATACAACAAAATGTCAACATTTTTGGTGATATTTTTAGGCCAGTGACCTTGAAAAAATAGGCCAAGGTCACCTTTAGGCATGTCATTTGTAGGGCTTTATGAGATGCATGTCCAGTAAAAATTTGGAGCCTGTAACTGAAATCGTTGATGAGATAAAGCAAAATGTGTTGACGGACGCACGCACGCACACACGCACAGACGGAGCCCGATTCCATAGCTCCCACACCGCGAGCGGCGGGAGCTAAAAATATCGTTCAAACAGGTGAGGTGTAATTTCAACAAAAGCCTCATTTGAAATCTAGGTTAAAAAAAAGTGCGCTTGGGCCGATTTTCGATACTATCGAATATTGCCATATTTGTCGTCATATGCAATATTTTTAACAAATCGACCATCAAACAGCTGTTATGGCATCCTCGGACATTTATTTTACTTTTATACTCCTCCTTCTTTCCGCGTGAAAATCGATCGAAAATAACTGCTGAATTATTTGGGTTAGCCTGTATGCAGCGTTTTAGTACGCAGACATGGCGGATTTAGTTGCAAAGAAGAATGCGAGCTCGCAAATTTGGCAACATTTTGGCTTTCAACCAGGGGAATGTGAAAGTTTGTGTTGGAGTGTGAATGGTTAAAAGGAAATAAGCCCTTTGTCTCCCCCTGCAGCTGACCCGCGGTAAATTTACAGAGGTTTGAGCAGTAGTGATTCAATGAGTGTAATTTCCAATGACAGTAAAATTGACCGCCCACTGTCCCCCGGGTAAATGATGAGCTTGGAAAAAAAAAAAAAAAAAAGCGGTAAATAACCTATCTAGCCTGTGTTCTTGTTTCATGATGGAAGACGTGAGTAGCGCTCAGCACTGCGAGTGATTAGGATATCGTTTCGAGTTTACTGAACACGCCGTTTTTCAGATTAACATTCAATGAGAAGTTGGAGTTAATCAACGAGGATGACCTACACCAGACCTTAATTTGGCGCAAAAAACCAAGGCTTTTGAGAGGCATTTCAACACCAGCAATTACGCGCGATACCCATTCAGGATGAGCCAAGAAGTAAAATCTGTATTGCTTGGATTGTCTGCCGTGGGTTCTGGGCCATAGATGGATTTTCTGAGCGGGCAAAAGGCTAGCCAAATGATCATCAGACGGTAAGATATTTAAATAGGCTGCTGTGCCAAGTGATTTTACATTGGCTGTCCCGCCACTGTTCTGTGTATGTTAAATTTTATTTGGGAAAACATTAATTATTCGGAATTACTGAGATGATGAAATGGATCAACCGGTAATCACATTTTTAACGCTGTGTCAGTATGCCCTATTATTTTTAACAACCTATATTTATTAAGAACAGCTTGCTTGTGCATTTTGGATCACACTACCGCCTTAAACTGCGATTAGTGCACCCTCGCTTTTCAGTATACCATAGATGGCTCAAAATGCAGCCTCAGACGTATCCAGATCCGATTGCTTAACGTTAGATGTTACTGAGGAGTCCTCCAAATGTGGTATTTTTCCGAAAATGCTAGCTGCTTGATGATCTACAAACAACTGGGGGGGTGAACCGCTTCATTTTCGTTTGAGATTAAAATCCGCCACATCCGTGTTTGACAGTGCGGCGCAATGTAGTTTGTGAAATGTAGTTTTTTAGCAGCAGCATTGACGTGGTCTGTAGATACTTCAAAATACATTTCCCTTGATGCATCGCTCCGTCATATCAAAGACCGTATACGCACACCCTCTCGTCTTTAGCTGGAAACAAATTTGGGGAAGATCAATAGTGATTATGCAACCTATTGCATATGTGCAAATGTTTTACATTTATCTTTGCATATAATTAATTTTTAACAGCAAATGCGAGCAAAACTGTCACACTGTACAGCCCTGAGCATATCAACCTCTCAGCCATTATTTATGCATAGGCTAAGGCTACGCATTATTAACCAGAAATCCCCGACGATATGGAGTCGTTTTCCGAGTTGCAGTGGCAGTGCCAGAACTGGAAATCTGGGGGCTATAGAACATCCCTTTATAACAACAATTAGTCCTGACTAGTTCTCAATCATTTTCCTTTATTGACACGTTTGCTAATTATAGTAATCATCCATTGGCAATTGAATACACGGGGTCTCTCCCCAGGCAATCTAACAGTGGTGAAAGAATGGGCTAAATTAAGTACAGATATAATTTACTTATACATAGGCCTATGCTTTACGAAAGACAAACTGCTCTGAAACTTCCGCGATACTACCTTTCCCACACGTTTGGCAATTTAACTTTAACTTTAAAGTGTATTTGTGTCCCTTCAAAAATGCTTATAAGTTATCGCCACATTCCCAAGTGACTAGACACCCCCTTCTTAAATTGGCAATTACTCCATTAAAAATTGGTGTTGGAGCTTAAGATTTGGGATTTGTTCATTTGAAAAGATAGAAAACATCCATGATTTTTTTTTTCAAATTTTTCTGAGACGGTGCCGTGCAAACCCTGGTCCAGTTGGCGCGGAATGACCCGATTGTGAAAGTGTAGTTCAGGTAGCATGAGACATTAGTCGAGTTTACACCTCACTATTCTTATGTGCATTTTGAAAATTCACACTTGGAAAAGCAGATGGAAATGGCAAAATGTCAATGAACTTTCTCTAGGTCGCATAAAAGTTAAAAAAACTCACTTGAGGTGGTTTTTGCCTTATGCGACAAAAGAATAAATGGCAAAATATGGGATGGGAACAGCTTAGCGGCCTTAGCCAACTGAGTTGTGACATTGCTGCCTCACTGCCGCTGCATGCATTAGCAATTGTTTTAATGGGAAAAAAAAATATTTTTTTTTCAAAATTCGTACTAAGCGAAAACACGCATCATATCTTCGATTTGATTCACATGCTCCAGGGCCAAGTTGGCCATGAGACCATGAGATTTTAAAGCTTATGGGAAGCCTGTTGTGTTTGGGGAAAAACGAAATTGAGGGTAAGGAGAAGAGGTGGTGTGTGAGGCTGCAGTTGGAGGGGGCGGGGTGGGGTAGGGGATTTGGTTGGTGGACATCTGGTCGACGAAAGCTTACATCATGTACGCCATTGGACATCAAATCAGCCAATAGCAAAATTCAATTGCAATAGCCAGGTTTCAACCTGTATAGGGCAGACGCAATGCATATTTATAACATAAAATGTAAAATTAAAATACTTTGCTCCAAATTATCAAGAGCTGGCCCTGAATCAATCAATAACACTACTAAATACCCATATACATTAGTCTTGAGCTGAAAAAAGTGGTTTGGGGGTTCAGTGACTCTTTAATTATAATAGCATGGTCTAGAAAATTACACTATTTTGATTGGCTGTACTGTGTACATTATTTTCATAAAGGACTCCTACAAAGTAGTTCCAGTGAAAATGTCTTTTCATCCTTCTACATTAATACACTGGCTATGGCCGGTGCCTAATAACAAAAGCAACAGGGAAGCATTCAAAACTTTAGTAATGTATTGCACAAAACTCCCGAAGATGAGCACTGCCCTTCATGCCCATTCCCCAGCCCTCAGACACCATCATTCAAAGGCCACTGTGCTTGACGTGTCAGTATCTCTAGCTATCGAATTTCACAATAAATGGAAAGAATGAATGTAATTGTAGCCCTCGGACGAAGTCAGGCAGCTACTATGGATTCATGCTTGTCATCTCTGATGCCGCGTCCGCAGACACTGTCGTCTGCACCGCCACTGCTGCGTCTGTAGAAAGTTCCTTGTGGACACTGTACAGGCTGTAATTTTTGACTGATTACTTTCATATCTAGTATGGACGTGTTATACTTCAGTTATGACAACTTCGGTTATAGCAACCGAACTGTCAAGTTTTAAATAAGACTTGAGCTTACTGTAGCATATAGGACTAGTTTTTCCAGCTATAGGTCTTCGCATTGTCTAGTGCAAAATGAATGTGAATTCAGTTTTTAGCTTACCGGCCCAATGGGTGTGGTGTGTCGTCCGTCGTCGATCATCCGTCGTCCAGAACGTTTTTTTCTTTTCTTTTTTTTTTTGGCCTGATGAATTTTCCTGTAAATTTGCTATAACATACTACTAGACCATATCTAAAGACCTTTTTTTTTCGGATTTTTGATTGAATCATTTTTTGTCCGTTTTTTGGGCCCTTGAAATTTTGGCCCCAATGTTTAAAAGATAGGACTGAGAAATTTTTTAAAATTATTTCTCAAAAACTGCGTGATGATTTTTTTTCTTAATCAGGCAATCAACTAACTTAGGTACCGTCAATGTACAGTGTGAGCACCATTTTGATTGAATCAACGGGAGGGGGTCTAGTGTGGGTGTTATGGAGAATATACAAGATGGCCTGTGAAGGTCAAATGGTTGCAGATAGAGATTAAGTTTGTATTATCGACACATAAGAAATCATATATGACCTATATTTTGACAATATTTAATTTGACGACAGATGACTTTGAAAGGTCAAGCTCAAGGTCAAGGAAAGTATAAACAATGTTAAAAGACAGGACTTGAAATTTCAAAAAAATATTTCTCAAAAACTGTCTGATAACTTTTTTGCTTACCGGCCCTATGGGCCAATAAGCTATAATCGTGGTGTGGCATCTGTCTTCCGTCGTGCGGAACATTTTTTATCTTTTTTTGGCCAGATGAATTTTCATGTAAATTTGCCATAACATACTACTAGACCATATCTCTAGACCTTTTTTTTTTTTTTTTGGATTTTTGATTGAATCATTTTTGTCCGTTTTATGGGCCCTTGAAATTTTGAAATTCTAAATAGAATAATTAATAACTCTAAACATGAAAAAAACCTAATTCAGACATTGACAGCTCGTTAATATCCTGCGATTACAATTGTGGTTGGAACAAAAACCAGCCTACACAATGGGTCCCCAGGAACAACATTGAAGACCACTGCCTAAGACTTAATACATGCCTGAAGACCGAACTTTCATTCATTATAACCGGTAATGCCACATGTTTATTTAGTTTGTTTAGAACAGATTCTCCAAGAATGGGCTCCAGGGGAAACACTGGCCATTTCCTGAACATCAGTAGCCTATTCAATTGGTGATAAGATCATCTAAGGAGATCGAGTTCGGTGCTCCATCCGCCGGTCTACTTTTCATTTATTTATTTATTTATTTATTCATCATTTCTTGGTGTTACAGCGTCAATCATTTTTCCAAAATAACTAAATGATTATTAGAATGCACATCAGTGACAAAATCTTGTTATTCTTAAATCTTTATAGAGCTCTCATTTGGCAAACAACAGTGTTGTTAGTAGTGCAGTCCTTCGACATTACTGACCGAAGCGATGGTATTTCTCTCAACTGGGGCTCCCAGCATGGCCAGTCCGTCCGTGAGTCTCCAGCTCAGAGCAAAACAGTATCCGGGGCAATCTCTCAGTTGAGAATATAGCCCGCCTGCAATTCCCCCCAACTCCGGATTTGAGCTCAAATATAACATATAAAATATGACCAATTATTTCTAGTTTCACAGCCGCATACATAAAAACTTGGAATAACGCAGCTAGCAATTGGACCTTCTGGCATAACGCTTGGAATGACGAAAATTGCACTTGGAAGCCCTTTTGATGTATGGGCTGTATCGCCCAAATCTGCATTTTGTAGCTCGCGTCACATTTTCAGAACACCAGAAACATGATTAAAACTAGAACTGCGTTTTTTCAGGACAAACCTCGGGAGTGTGCTTGCTAAAATCCGCGCACTCTCTCTCTCTCTCTCTCTCACACTCACACACACACACACACACACACACACACAGAGAGTTATCATCTGACTTTGTTTAAAGGAATTTAGAATTTTGCAATTTTGGAAGAAATTGTGGGTGTAAATGCTGTGCTGTTTACTTGCCGGCCTGTTTAATCGCTGATGCTGTATTTTTACCAGTGAGAAACACAGACAGGTGTGTGTGTGGGTGTGTGTGTGTGTGAGTCTGACACAGCAGCTTCTCTATGTGTGTGCGTGTCTCTATGGAGACAGCAGTACCCCTGTGTGCTTGCCATGGTGATCTCACAGGCGCTGTGAGACAGAAATAAGGTAGAAAATTGTCAGTGACACTGTCCAAACTACTGCCATTTTTTGGCAGACCATAGGACCTATGGTGAAAACAAAAATGTTGTGAGCGAGAGGAGACTCTGTCGAGCGTCCCCATGTATTTTTTTTCTTATAGGGTCAAGTATGAGGTCAGGATGGCGATTTCAAAAAAGGTGTTTTTAAACTTATTTCCCAAACTTTTCTGCTCCTGTTACAATGGTTGTCTATGGGGCAGCTTGTCAGCGCTCCTGTTGCTTGGGGGCGCCTAGAGTCTCAACCCTTTGTCTGTTTTCTTCCAAAGTGACATTTTTCAGGCCTGCACAAATTTTCCTACGTTTTGATGTAGAATTTGTGTCTGTATGTGAAAAAAGAAGGGATGAAAAACAGGGATTGCGAAAGAATGAAAAGGGGTTATGCAGCCATTTATACAAGGCCGGGGGACACGGTCGGGCCGGACGTTCCGGCGTTTGAACCGCGTCTCTATCATGAACGATCAGGCAGTTGATACGGGACAACCGATATGTTTAAATGGAAAAACAAATAATAAAGAAACAGACTTAAGAAGAACAATATGTGGCTTGCCTATGGCAAGCACATAAAACTAGATAACTGACTTTTTCTTGCAAAAAGACATTATTGTATCCCCGGACGGAGTGTCCGGGGGTACTATTGATTTGCGGTCATCCCGTGTCCGCGTCCTGGCCCAGGACTACCTCTGCATGAGGGAAACGATAGAAGATAGATGATAGTGATAGAAGAATAACAATATCAATATCATGTCAAATTTTTGCTTCAGAAAACCGATTTTTCTTAACCACTAATTTGAATACCACTGGCTTTTTATGAAGTGGCACGTACTCGCACGTACTAACTCAAGCCATAAACCATCGTTGAAACCAGTGACCACTAAAATCGCGAAACAGTATAAATCTTATTTCACTTGTATTTCATCGTGATTCCACATTAGTTATTTGTAAGTTTTCTTGATGCAAGTAAAATTACTTCAGTTCATTTATTCATTCACTCATTATTCTTCATAAATTATGTACGGCACGACAGGCTATTTGATTTGCTTATGTGATTTTTTTTTTTTTTTTTTTAACTGGTATAGAACACTGTTAACAAATATACAATATGAGACAGAGTTGTGAAGGATTGAGAATATTTCACGAAATTTACAGATTAGCTGCATATCCGCATTTGCTGATGCGCTATGCAAAGAGCTACGGGGAATAGAGCTCCTGTTGCCAGCGGTGGCGGCCGATGGACAGAGAGCCATAAAGTTATCTGTGCGAATATTCCTCGGAGGTTTAGCTTATCTTAATGGCAACGCTGGCAAAAGAATGCTGATGACACAGGGAATGCACACTTGTCCACTCGCTCACTCACTGTCTTTATATTGTTTTTATATAGAACATTCACAACATAATGCCTACATAATGGGTGATTGTACATTTCGAACGCGCCCTATTCTAACCAAATCAAATCCATGGAAACTCAGCTGAGCGGTCAGATATCAAATCAGCCAATCACAGAGGGCCATGCCAGGACTGGTTCCCCATGCACAGAGAATCGCTGAGTCACTTAGTCAAAGAAATCCTAGCTCGTGCTCACCTCAAACTTCTGCTTCTCGTTCATCCTGTCACCAATGGGGACGGCCAAATGCGTCTCGAATGGACCGCTTGCTGTTTAAGAGGGTGTATTTTTTCAACCAGTTGGTCTATAAACTTATGTAATCTGTCAAAAGAAAGGTCTAATTACCCACTTTAACATATTAAAAATTGAATATAAATGATTTGATAGTTTTTATGATATAACCTTTTAAGTGCACTGTCCCGGATGGACGGAAAATTAACGGTTAAATTTTACGTTTTTTCGAAGTTCTTGAAAGTGCTGTTCCCAAAATAATTGTAAAATAAAACTTAGGCATTATTATATTTAGGGTGTTTATTAAACTGTCCATTGTAAGGTTTATGCAAAAAAAGGGTTTTTGATGCCTAGATAGCAAGAGTTTTTGAAAATCTCGGATGCACAAGACAAGATTGAGTTAGTTTTCTAAGATTTATTTCTATGTAATACAATTATATAATATTTTACATCTATACACATACGGCGCGCGCGCGCGCACACACACACACACACACACACACACACACACACACACACACACACACACACACACACACACACACACACACACACACACACCTTGGATATGTACAAAGTAAGGTTTATTGCATTTTGTACCATATTTGCACATTGTTTTAAGTGTCTGAATTGCTCAGATAAAGTCAGATATTCAGCGGCGTTCTCTGAAAAGGCCTGGGATCACTTTCCAGTCCTTAGCATCAAGCTTAAGGATGGATGTTCTGGTAGAGGAGGTTCGTGCTGGTGGCTCAATCTCACAAAGGATGCAGTCTGTAGAGATGGTATCCTGGTCATCTGCCGCATGGAAGCGGTTAGAACATCCAGCTTGCCTCAAGAAGTTGGAACGTCCAGGCATCGGCATCAGCTGGTTCTTGAGCTTGTCCAATGGACCACTTGGAGCTGTTTGGTCTGCAGCAGGCATACCATTTAGAAGCTGAAATGGTGGTAGTGGATGCAGAAGCCTGGGAGAGGACATCAAACTCAACACCATCCTTCTGGGAGTAGGGGGATGTGGAGATTCTGTCGGGAGCAACAGTTCTGACAGTGAACCTCCTGGGTCGCGGGTACTGGAACAGCTGAATCCCACAGGTTGTGGAGGGCAGGTGACTTCTGGTTTACCTCCTCAGCAGATACATATCTGATGTGATGGTTGAGTTAACCTTGGCAGCACCCTCTGCATAGGCCTTGACATTCTCAATATGGGCTGTACGAGACTTGATGGCACTGTAGACTGTCCTCTTCACTGTGCCGCCGACGCAATCTACAGCACCTTTGCCGTGAGATGTGCCAAAAAAGTGCCAGTTTACATGAATGTTCATTGATTCAAGCAGGCTGGTAATGAAGGCAAACATGTATTTCTGTTTGAAATGCATTGCAGCACCATCAGAAAAGATGTCTAGCACCCTTATAAGAAAGGGAAGCTTTGGCTTTCTCTCAGATGAAGATAATTGGAAAAAGATTGAGTGTGTGAATTGAATATTCATGGAGGAGCAAGAGGTGGCTCTGCGGGTGGATCTGACCATATCAGATGAGTACCAGAGGATAGCCACTCCCCTAAAGCATATTCTGGCTTTATCCTTTATTCTAGTCTATTTTGGACCACAGTTTGTAGAAATGAACATCATGATATATCGAAGGAGACTTGAAACTTGCGATAAATACCATAAAATAATGAGGAAACTCATTATTGCAATGTTAAATCAAGTGGGAAAGTAGGGCTATTTTCTCATAGGCTTCTATATGATTGAACTTCTTTCTGCAACTACCGACATCGCCATCTGCTGGCCATTAAATAGATTGCAAATTTGAGAGATTTCCGCATTGGCCTCAGTATTCAGACCCAGGTGCTGCGTCCATCTTTTTGTACAGTCTATAATGGCGCCATTGTGCTCTGCATATAGTATAATACGATAGAAGTGCGCGGATTGGTCAAATGTTAATGAGTTTATATTTGAGCCCAATCTCGCCCCTGGCCTACAGCACTTAAGTTCACTACAGAATTAGAGCCAAATCGACTGTGCAGATTTTCAGGACAACAATTGTTATCTATACAAATGCTCGCCTGTCTCACATATAGGCAACTTAACACTGGAAACGGCTAGACCCGTCTCAAATCAGACCTGCCCGTCTCAACGTCTCAGGTAAACATTGCCCGTCTCAGAGATGGGTGGCTGGCTAACACTATGCCAGTGGGGGCGCTGTACTTTAACATTGGGCCTTATGGAGAATGGGCAAAATCGCCTGTGGAACGTAAATAGTTGCAGATGGAGATAAAAGGGGAACTCCGGTGTGAAATGGACTTGGGGTGTATTGTAACATGATAACGAGTACTAACTTTTGTCGAATACCCCTCCTCCGTACGCACCCAACATTTCGAAATACAGGGCTTTTTAGCCGAAGCTCTCAACAGGGTTACAATGGTAGTGAATGGGGCATAGCATCGCCATGCAAAGAAATCACTATTTTTACATCATTAACGAGGCTCAAAGTAGCTCCACACTTCATTGGTAGAATTCCGAGGGCCCTGACATTTAAAACGAGGCACTGAGAACTTTGAAAATGCACAGGTAGTTTATTAAAAAAGACTGTTTATGCAGACAGTACCTTGAGGTAGTTTCCCGTCGCTGCCATCTTGAAAGTCACGATAAGTCGATTGACGAGCACGAACGAATAGGTTGCAATCTGTTCTTTATTTTGGTTTACAGATCTTTAGAGTTTGTCAGTGATTTCATTTTCCTGATTCGATTTTATTTCTTTTAACCAATAACTATCACTTTGGCTAAACATATTTTAAATATGCTTGATAAAAAAACTTTTATTCCCGTGAGCAAAGGACTCTGAGTCGTTCCTTGAAAAACATACTTTTGTGCTTTATTAATCTGAGTGGCTCACTGTTTCTATATGTTCTCTAATACAAACCCTCGCCCTTATCCATGTCTACTCAAAAACATCATAGCAAAACCAATTTCAAGTGATCATTTTCTCATATCAGCACAGTTAAGTGCACAGTGGCGGATGATGATTCAATAATGTAAAAGGTTAGATTGCTTGCAGCATCTGAAACATACGTGCAAAGTTTCTTGCGCAGTCAGACCGGTTAAAGGCTAAAATCCCTTCCACTGTTTCCCTACAGGAGCTGCACTTCTGAACACATTTGATCAGCAGAATGATGCAGGCAGGAGTCCGTCTGAGACAGGACACTGAGACGACCCTACCAGAGCTCCCCGAGCAGCACAGGATCAGAGAGAAAGAAGAGGAACTACATGGACTGGAGTCTGTCCACATGGCAGATTCAGAGATAAAATGTACTGCACCAGGACTCAACACACTGGAGCCAGAGTGTGTTACTGCAAACAGCAGAGTCAGTGATTTACATCACGCAGAAGCATCACTGATAAAAACAGAAACTGATCCGAGCTCCACCTGCTCTGGGGGTCTTAAGATGGAGAGCCTTGACTTGGCAGAACTGGCCAATGTAACCCATCTGTATCCTGACCAAGTCAAAACCGAAGTTGATATTAAGACTGAACATGTCAGTGTTGTACCGGACATTAAGTGTGTCGACATAAAATCTGATGAACTGAAGCTGGAATCCAGTGAAGTTTTAGTGAGTGATCTCATGAATACTGTGCTTAATGGAGCTGGTGTGAAAGAAAATTGCCAGACTGGACCGTGTCAATATCCTGTAGAGCCAAATCCAATCAGTGCAAATCAGGCAAATTTAATCCAAGCTATGGGAATCCGTTTGAGTGAAAATCCGCACCAATGCTCTTGTTTAAATAATCTCAAGAGAGTTCCTACAACTGAAAAGCCCTACAAATGTGATCGATGTGAGACGTCTTTTGCTCAGAAATCAAAGTTAAAATCCCATCAGAGGATTCATACAGGTGAAAAGCCCTACAAATGTGAACAGTGCGGGAAGTCTTTTGCTTTAAAATGTACTTTAAAATTCCACCTGCATCTTCACACTTGTAAAAAACCCTACAAATGTGATTGGTGTAAAAAATCTTTTGTTCAGAATATTTATTTAAAATCCCACCAGCATTTTCATACTGGTGAAAAGCCCTACAAATGTGAACTGTGTGGGAAGTCTTTTGCTTCAAAATCTATGTTGAAATCCCACCAGTATATTCATACAGATGAAAAGCCCCACAAATGTGATCAATGTGAGAAGTCTTTTGCTTGGAAATCTCTTTTAAAATACCACTTGAGAATTCATACAGGCGAAAAGCCCTTCAAATGTGATTGGTGTGAGAAGTCTTTTGCTCAGAAATCTAATTTAAAATACCACCAGAGGATTCATACGCGTGAAAAGCCCTTTAAATTTGATTGGTGTGAGAAGTCTTTTGCTTGGAAGTATCGTTTAAAATCCCACCAAATTATTCATACAAGTGAAAAGCCTGTCAAATGTGATTGGTGTGAGAAGTCTTTTGCTTCAAAATCTACGTTAAAATCCCACCAGTATCTTCATGCAGATGAAAAGCCCCACAAATGTGATCAATGTGAGAAGTCTTTCGCTTGGAAATCTCATTTAAAATGCCACCAGAGAATTCATACAGGTGAAAAGCCCTTGAAATGTCACCGATGTGAGAAGTCTTTTACAAGGACAAGTAGTTTAAAATGCCACCAGAGGATTCATACAGGTGAAAAGCCCTTCAAATGTGATTGGTGTGAGAAGTCTTTTGCGCGGGAATATAATTTAAAATGTCACCAGATGAATCATACAGGTGAGAAGCCCTACAAATGTGAACAGTGTGGGAAGTCTTTTGTTTCAAAATCTACGTTAAAATCCCACCAGTATGTTCATACGGATGAAAAGCCCCACAAATGTGATCAATGTGAGAAGTCTTTTGCTTGGAAATCTCATTTAAAATGCCACCAGAGTATTCATACAAGTGAAAAGCCCTTGAAATGTGATCAATGTGAGAAGTCTTTTGCTCAGAAATTTCATTTAACATGCCACCAGATGCTTCATACAGATGAAAAGCCCCACAAATGTGATCAATGTGAGAAGTCTTTCGTTCAGAAATCTCATTTGAAATACCACCAGAGTATTCATACAGGCGAAAAGCCCTTCAAGTGTGATCAATGTGAGAAGTCTTTTGCTCGGAAATACCATTTAAAATGCCACCAGAGGATTCATACAGGTGAAAAGCCCTTCAAATGTGATCAATGCGAAAAGTCTTTTGCTCAGACATCTCATTTGAATTCCCACCAGAGTATTCATAGAAATGAAAAGCCATAGACTTGCATTAAGTCTGAGAAAATATTTTTGGGGAAATCTCATTAAATATCCCAGTGAAGAATTCCGAGTTGAAAAGGTTTTTTTACGGCTGTCTGAAAAACATCCAACTAACTTGGATTTGTTGGGATGAAATTTTAATTGAATAGTCACTAAATATTGAATGGCAACTAAATTTTGTGTGCTGTAATTTTTTCGATTTTAATTGCTTTTTTAAAGAATGCAGTCTGCCGTTATGAAAATGACAAATGATATTTGCTGTGAAGACGTTTTGTACACCTGCTTTGATACGGAAATAAACATGATGTGTAGTAACACGGTCACTAAGAAGAAAGCCTGAGCCTCTGCTTCCCTGTGTTTTATTACCGACTGTAGAAAGATGTGTTGGTTCTCTGCTCCACCAGCACCTCCACACAACCTCTCATTCTCCTCCTCTATGGCAAAATCTCAGAAATGCCCTGTGTCTTTAACACTATGCAGTGTCATCCATGATGGCTCATTCACAGGAATCCAGACGCTCTCCTATCGCACTATATGGTCATCATTATCATGCTAATGCAGAGCAAATGCCCCCCGTAGGTTTCATCTGAATGTCCTCAAGTGAAGCGTGTGATGGTCTTGGAGTGGTCTCTGCCCATTTTCCTTCTTATATTGTCATTGTGCATTAACATTTATGAAACGTAGACGTTACATAACTGGAATTTCATGAGTAATGGCAAAGTACAGCCATACAGTGGAACACACTGGGTTGTACAGTGGAAACCTGCTGTGCTTGACGAGTACATTTTTCCAATTATTTTTGAGCCTCTGTGCCGGTGACAGCCATGGTCAGAGACCTCATGTTTTTGGGTTGTCGTCTGTCTAACTTCCGTCCGTCCTCATCTCATGAATGTGATCTTTCCAGGACGCCTGGAGGGATTTTTTTTTTTTTTTTTAAATTTGGCAAAAATGTCCGCTTGGTCCCAAGGATGAACTGATTATCGATTATCGACCAATATCGTTATTGTGTATTTGCAGCAGGGTGCTGGAAAGGTGTATACTAAATCTGGTTTATCCTCACGTTGTGCCTGTTTTGCATTACTTACAACACGGTTTTGTAAAGGGACGGTCAACAACAACTCAGTTAATTCAGGTTTTCCACAAAGTCGGAAAAATCCTGGATCTGTCTGGACAAATTGATATTCTATATTTAGATTTCTCATCTGCATTCGACTCTGTACCCCATGACTTACTCCTGCATAAACTTCAGGCCTATGGATTCCATGGCAATCTCTTAAAGTGGCTTGCGTCATATTTATCTAATCGCAGACAGAGTTGTTGTCGATGGTGCCCTATCTTCCGGGTCTCCTGTCACATCAGGAGTTCCACAAGGATCAATTTTAGGTCCTTTAATGTTTCTGCTGTACATCAATGACATGCCAGACTGCGTAAGTCCTGAGACACAGGTTGCTTTGTTCGCGGATGATTCAAAATGCATAAGAGAAATCCGATGTGTGCTAGACTGTTCACAATTGCAGTGTGACCTTGAAAACATCTTAGATTGGAGCCGCAAATGGGACATGAGATTCAACGCCGCCAAATGTAAACTTTTGAGTGTCACTAGGAAGCAATCCCCCGTTCTTCACCAGTACATAATGAATGGTAATATAATTGAAAAAGTTGACTGCATGTGCGATCTTGGAGCTGTGGTATTGTCAAACTTATCGTGGGATGCACATGCAAATATATTGGTCAGCAAAGCAAACCGTATGCTAGGACTGATTCAAAGAACTTGTGGTCACACATGTTCAATTCAAACGAAACTAAAACTCTGTACTTCACTCATAAGACCACTTTTGGAATACTCTACCCAATCTTGGGCTGTATCATCAAAAAAATCTCTCATTCACATTGAAGGTGTGCAAAGGAGAGCGACCAAGTATATTCTTGGTTAGAGTGATTGTGAAGGAATAGACTACAAAGCCCGTCTAATGAAGCTCAACCTATTACCTCTCGGCTATAGGCGTGGCGTAATGGATTGTGTACTTTTGTGCAAATGTCTGAGGGGTGAATATGACATTGCCTATGAGCACTTTGTCTCATTTCAAATAGATGATAAATTTAGGAAGTTTCATTAAAAATGTAAGACAGAAACTTTCAGATATTCATATTTTACAGAATATTTTACCTGTGGAACGCCACTCATCTCTATCAACCTTCTGACACCACAGCTGCTTTTAAATCTAAGTTATTTAATTACTATTCAGGAAAGTTTTACGATAATTTTTCTCCCAAGAACTCTTGTACATGGGTTGGCAAGTGTCATATGTATACGGTGCCATATAATATAGTTCAATTCTTGGCCACTTTTTACTCTGTACTCACTAATGAACTTGCTCAGCTTTTAATTGCCTTTATGTTCTTGGAACTTTCTGTATGCGTTTCTGCTTTTAATTGTCTTTATGTTTTTGCAACTTTCTGTATACGTTTTTGGAGCATCACTCACTATAGGTGCCTTGCCACCTGTGTGATCTCATCCTGACTGTTGTTGTCAAAGTTAAATAAATTATTAGATTTTGGCGGTGAAACGTCAATGTCGTCGTCACCTCCAGTCCATCTCATTGCTGGTTACAAAATATCTCAAGAACACCTGCAGAAAATTTCTTCAAATGTGCCGTAAATCTCCACTTGGACTCCAGGATGAACTGATTTGATTTTGATGGTCAAAGGACGAGTTTGCTGTGACCTTAAGTCTGTCTCATTCTTGTGACTATTACTATGATATTCACAGATGAGGAGTAAGAGAAGAACGACAATGTATTCCTTCCGACAGACTCTTGAAATTTGTTGACAAAATTGCATTGAAATTATTTGTCTTTCATTTGTTTACCCTGCATTAGTCAGTGGTAGCACCCATCACCAAGTGAAACCTTACATTTCGTTATGCAATGACTCAAACAGTTTGGCTGGGAATCATGTCATCCTTCTTGTGATAATTTTTGGTGCATTGAGAAAGGCTGGTATCAATGTTGATCTCCCTGTGACCTTTGCTGTAGCACCATCATCAAACCAAGCTTTAAAATTTTTGACAGATTTCAGTAACTCAAACAGCTTTACTGGGAATCATGTCAAATCTGCTTTCGACATTCCTGGTGCAGAGACGAGGAAAAAAATTGATATTGGTGTCTCTACTTTGTTTTTGTAGTACCACCACTTAGCCAAATTTAATTTCTAAATGCAATAACTCAACAGTTCTGATTAGTCTGGGAAATAGACAAATATGCGAGCTTGTGCTTCATTTGCTCAGGCAGATGCATCTGGACACCCTCCCACTCAGAGGGTTTCCATCCAAACAGTTTTTGGTTGGGCCAATCACAGCCGTTTATTTAATATGGGGTTGGTGTCATGTGATGACTTTGCTTCAACAGCACTCATTCGTATTCTCATAAACAATCACTTTGGCTTAACTAGAGATGGCTATTTCAAACCTTTGAAACAGTTTTAAAACTTTTGAAACAACCACTGTTACTAAATGTTTTGGATTGCTTTGAAGCAATGTTTCTGCCAGTAGTACGCAGCATACTGGCTAAAACTTTTATTGCAGCAATTATTTGTATTTTGAACAGCAAAAAGTACAGCTAATTGCTGATGAGCCTTAACAGCAGATTGCTATTGCTAATGGTTTTACAACCATAATTTGTGAGAACAGCATTTACAATGATGCACAGCATTGGCTAATTTGTTTAATTTATTCATTGTAATTTGCTGACATTCACATCGTGCAGCTTCTAATTCCATTGAAATGACTTATTTTAGTTTCAACTATTTGCCCATCAGGTAAGGAACCAAATTATTTTCTTTACTGAACAATCAACACAGGGCCCTATTTTAACAATCTAAGAGCAAGGTCTGAAGCTTGTGGTGCGTGAGCATTTAGGGCGCATCCCAATTTTTTCTGGTTTAGAGGTGGGTTATCTGGGTGCGACGTATGGCGCATGGTTCAAAATGTTGGACTTACTATGAATTAATCATAGGTGTGTTTTGGGCATAACGCGAAATAAACCAATCAGAGTGTCATCTCCCATTCTGTTGAAAAACCAGATGCCCTTACACTTGGCAAATTGCTATAATAAGGGTGCATTTGCCTACACTGTAAAGCCAGACAGTGTGGCAAACTCATGTTTTATGGAAGCGTATTATCTCTAAAAAAAAAAATGGGCCAGATCACGCGCTAACGGAGTGACAAAATTGGTGTATTTTGTATCATAGCTCCAAAACTAAGAAAGATAGTTAAAATTTAATTGGCTTTGTGTAGGTCTTCCCTAGTACTTCAAACAACAGAATTTCTAATTTTGTTCATTTGATTTATTTTGGGTGAAAACGACAAAACTGGTCGGTAACGGAGTTACAAATTTGTAAGTCTGTTACCGACCAGTTTTTTTGGCTTTGTTGAAAGGGATAAACTCATTATGAAACCTAGGTTTCACATATATTTACATTTGTGTATGTAAAATTTACCAAGGATAAGAAAGTCCCATTCATCATTGTTCATAACAAGTCCATAGATAATGTCCTTTTGAGAAAAGGGCTCAAGTTGGATCTTTGTGACAAGCCAGTCATGTATATCAGTCCAGTGAGCTTCAGAAAACATAACATTGAAAGAACAATTCGCTGCATGAGCGCATAACCCTCGTAACTGACAATTTTGGAAAAATTAAGATTTTACTGAAAATTTGTGCAGAACCATTGTATCTACCAAAAGAAAGTGTTGATTGGTGCAGCCATCTTTCATACACCCTAGAAAACACCATTTAAATGCTATAGTATCTACAGAGAGCATGGGAAGTCGAGTGAAAAAACATTGTATCTACAGTCAAAATGGCGTCCTTCAAAAAAAGGACTCTAATGACCGCTGATGAAGTAATCAATAACTTGCTAAATGATTCATTTAAAAGTGATGAGGACAGTGGTAAGTAATTTCATTGAAAGATAGAAAATTATGAGTGTTGTTTATCCTTTTTTAAAGGGTCGTAAAGCAAGGAAAGCTTTGCATACTTTGAATTCATGCATTCACTCCTTATACAGTGCCTGACAAAAGTCTTGTTCCTACAACTTGGATAAGTGACAACAAATAATAACCTGACTTGCAGTTGATCAATTGGAATCAAAAATGGCTTAGTTGAAAGGCAAAGCCCTCTAGATCATGCGAAATATACCAAAATAGAGTTTTGTGTCATTGATTGAGTTTTATAATTTAATTTGTACAGAAAGGTCAGATTTTGCTTGGACAAAAGTCTTGTCGCATTGAAAAAAAATGTGGAAATTATACATGCACTTTATTTTGAATACACAAATATGCCACTATAATATCAGAACATAAAAAATGGTGCCTTGGAAAAAAGAATTAATATTGCGTATGACTCCCATGAGCTTGGAGGACTGCATCCATACGTCTTGGCAATGACTGAGATAACTTGATGAAATCATCTGGAATGGCATAGAAAGCAGTCTTGCAGGACTCCCAGAGTTCATCAAGATTCTATGGTTTCATCTTCCAAGCCTCCTCCTTCATCTTACCCCTGAAATGCTCAATAATGTTCATGTCAGGTGACTGGGTTGGCCAATCCTGAAGTACCTTCACCTTCTTTGCTTTCAGGAACTGTGACATGGAGGCAGAAGAATGAGAAGGAGCAGCAGTGTAAGTAGGGCAGCAAGAACTTCTTGATATTTCAGGCTGTTGATGTTGCCATCCACTCTGCAGATCTTTCTCACACCCCCATGCTGGATGTAACAACAAACCATGATTTTTCCTCCACCAAACATGATTGTTTTCTGGGAGAATCTTGGGTCCATGAGGGTTCCAACAGGTCTTGTACGGCGACTGGCATGCAGTTCAATGGATGATTCACCAGAAAAATAAACTTTCAGCCACTTTTCCAGTATCAATCCTTTCTGTGAGCTGTGGGCCTTGGCAAATGCGATGCAGGTTTTTTGTTTTCTGTTTAATGCAGACTTCTGTGTACTAATTTGGCTATGAAAACCACTTTGAGAGAGAATTTGACAAACTCTTCTTGTAGATACCGGGATTTTTGGTGACATTTCCTCATGTAACCGCTGTAGTTGAAGAAGGGCTAGCCTTGTACAGTTGAAGCAATAAACGGTCCTTTCAAACAGTTGTCATACCGGGGTCTGTCTGACCTGCGCTTGCCATGAACGTCACCAGTTTCTTCAAATCTTTTTCTCATCCCCTCCACTTGACATTTGGATACATTAAAGATGTCTGCCACCTCAGCAGCAGACTCAGTCTTCAGGCTCTTGATGATCAGCACTTTGGTCTGTGGTTGAATCTTTGGTATGTTGTCAGAGGTCTAGTCGCACCTCACATGAAAGTCTGGTGTGCTGGGGTTATTTCTATACACATCTGGGAATGTGTTAATTACAGTATTTGTCATAGGTTAAACTCTAATCTGCGATTTGTTGCATCATCTGAAGAGACGACAAGACTTTTGTCCTAGCAAAAACAGATGTTATAGGCTGTGAACATCAGAACACTTTTTGACGGTTTCATTTTGCACCAAATTATTAATGTGAAAGCCCTTGACATTAAAATGGACCATTTATTGTAACAATTGATTGGTTAGAAATAAAGTTATGTGCTATTTTTAGTTACTATGTCCTTAAGCGACAAGACTTTTGTCAGGCACTGTATACAAATTTCCATCTAATTTACAAAGAACATAATTACATTCCAATTTTTTTTTTTTTTTCCAGGGACTAAAACAATATACCAGTCTTCCTTACAAGTACACAATACATGACAGTAAGCCAAATGGTCCCCTTTTTTTTTCAATAATAGTTGTGTGACACATTTAATACATGCAAAACGCATCTCCAAAAATGCTCAGGGGTTACATAGGCTACCCAAAAATACGAGACAACGCATCAGCCAGTACATTTTCACTTCCTTTTTTATGGTGAATGTTTAAATTATATTGTTGTAGAATCATTGACCAACGCATAAGGCGCTGGTTCTGATTATACATTTGGGATAAAAACACCAATGGATTGTGGTCCATAAAGACTTCAACAGGGGCGGAACTCGAGCCCACATACACTTCGAAGAACTGTAAGGCTAATAAAAGTGCTAGTGCCTCCTTCTCGATGGTGCTATAGTTTAGTTGATGTTTATTAAATTTGAGAGAAAAGAAACTGATGGGGTGATCAATTCCATCAGAATCTTCCTGCAGCAGTACTGCACCGACTCCCAGAGCACTTGCATCAACCTCTAACTTAAACGATTGTGCAAAATCTGGAGCAGCGAGTACAGGTGCACTGCATAGTAAAAGCTTAACAGCCTCAAAAGCACTTTGACAGTCTGAGGTCCACTTAAAAGGTGTCTTTGTACTAAGCGCGTCTGTTAAAGGAGCCACGACAACCGAGAAGTTCCTACAAAAACTCCGGTAATATCCCGCCATTCCCAGAAAACGACGCAACTCACACCTAGTAGTAGGCACAGGGAAACCAAGAATCGCAGCAACCTTTGCTTCCAATGGCCTAACTTGGCCATTACCCACTTGTTTTCCCAGGTACGTTACAGTCGCTTTACCAAATTCACATTTGGCAAGGTTAAGAGTTAATGTTGCTTTGGCCAACCTCTCAAACACACAACGCAACACAGAAATATGGTCAGCCCAATTATCTGACCTAATCACCAGGTCATCAAAGTAGCCATAACAATCTGGAATACCCATAAGCACCGTATTCACAAGACGCTGAAAGGTAGCTGGGGCGTTTCGAAGGCCAAATGCTAAAACATTATATTGGAGAAAGTTGTCAGGGGTAACAAATGCCGAAATCCCAGAGGCGCAAGGAGTTAAAGGCACTTGCCAATACCCCTTCAACAAGTCAATTTTAGTGACAAACTTAGCGGCACCAATGTTATCGATGCAGTCCTCCATTCTCGGGAGAGGGTAGGAGTCTGGCACCGTAACTGCATTTACTTTCCGAAAGTCTGTGCAGAAGCGTGATGTTCCATCAGGTTTCGGGACAAGAATACAAGGCGAGCTCCATGGACTATGACTGAGCTTAGCCAAATTATTATTCAAGAGATATTGTACTTCCCGTTTCATGGCCTCACGTTTAGCAATATTAACCCGATATGGGTGTTGTCTAATTGGGGCAGCACCGTCCACATCAATATCATGGTGTATTACAGAGGTCTGAGACGGGGTATCACCAAAAAGAGTTGGGAACTCATGGATTAAATTCATTATATCAGACCTCTGAATATCTGATAAATCAGTGAGATGGGATGACAAATCTGACAGCATTTCTGAATTGGTTAGTCCAGCACATTGCTGTGGGGCATTCCGAAGCACAAGGCCATCCTCATCCTCTGTACCATCAAAACTGGGAGTAGGAACAGGGCTAGTACTAGAAATGTGGGACACAGGCAGAACTTTTTTAGTATCTGACTGAGGCATTTCTCTGGGATGATATGCTTTAAGCATATTAATATGGCATATGCGTGACTGACGCTTACAATCGGGCGTTCGAATTACATAATCACTTTTGCTTAGTTTTTCCTCCACAGAGTAGGGACCAGAAAAACGGGCCGACAAAGCAGATCCAGCAACAGGCAACAAAACTAGGACCTGATCACCAGGTTTGAAGCTGCGCTCAACAGCTTTCCAATCAAAACAACGCTTCATTTTACTCTGAGACGAAGAGAGTGACTCTTTAGCAAGGGAACAGGCATGGTGCAATTTCTCTCGAACCTGACAAACGTAATCCAACACATTAAACTTTACATCAGAAACAGACATGAACTGATCCTTCAACACTTTTAAAGGACCTTGAACGGTATGCCCAAACACTAGTTCAGCAGGACTGAACCCCAATGATTCCTGCACTGCTTCTCGTAAAGCAAACAGAATGTACAGCAGCCCATCCTCCCAGCCATTTCTGGTCTCCAGACAATATTTGCGGAGGGCAGATTTGAGAGTCTGATGCCAACGCTCTAGCGCCCCCTGACTCTCAGGGTGGTAGGCACTTGCGATCTGATGTTGAATAGACAAAGACTGCAAAAACTGTTGAAACTGCTTAGAAAGGAAGTTAGTACCTTGATCTGTTTGAATAACTTTCGGGAACCCAAATATTGAAAAAAAACGTGTCAATGCTTTGATCACGTTCTTGGCAGTGATTGTGCGCAATGCAATGGCTTCCGGAAATCTAGTCGCAGTGCACATAATTGTAAGCAAAAACTGTTGACCAGATTTCGCCTTTGGAAGCGGACCAACACAATCAACAATCACGTGCTCAAAAGGTTCGCCAAGTACTGGAATAGGACAGAGTGGGGCTGGTGGAATAACCTGGTTCGGTTTCCCCGCAATCTGTCAAACGTGACAGATTGGCAGTGCTTTGAAAGAGCATTTTTAAGTCCTGGCCAAAAGAAATGCCTTAAAACGCGATTATACGTCTTCGTAACTCCCAAATGACCAGACCATGAATTTATGTGCCAAAGCCAATACGTGCGGTCGATATGCAAGAGGTACAACAATTTGATAAACCACACCCAATTCGTCTCCTTTAGCTCATGGAGAGGACCACTTCCTCATTAGCAACCCATTATCAACAAAATAAGCGATCGGCTTCTCTTTCATCGCAACTGGTGTAACTACCATCTCAAAACACTTATGTAAGGACGAATCATTTTCCTGAGCGGCAACAAGTTGTTCACGAGTGGCAGGAAATTTAAGTGGAGATTCTTCTAGAGAGGAGGTAAGAAATTCATGTTGCTCTTTTTCAGCAATCTCTTGAGGTTTGACCTCAGTACTCGTCTCCGGTTGCATACATGGTAATTTCTGTTCGATGCGAGAAATATCGTCAGTAAAAGTGGATGATAAAACAGATTGCGACAAATCAACTTCCTCGCCCCATTTCTTAGATTGAGCTCGAGTAAGCACACACGCAGGGAACACAGAATTTGAGGTAGACAAGTCAGACGTAGGACAGGATACGGGTTTATTTAGAACCTCAAGGACTGGATGCGCTTTACCGCCGGCAATATCATTTCCCATAATAAAATCAATGCCACTAACAGGCAAAGCGGACCGTACGGCCACATTAAAATAACCCGTAACTAAGTCAGTCTGAAGATGCACTTTGTGTAAGGGAACAGTAACAAAGGACATGTCAATTCCCTGAATTACCACGTTCGCACCACTATATGTCAGATCCGAAAGTGTTATGACATCGGCTAACACAAAGGACTGCAAAGCTCCAGTGTCCCTTAAAATCCGAACAGGTTTTTGGTCGTTCGCATCTCCAGAAAGGGAAATAAAACCACTGAAAATAGACGGCTCAAAACCATCTTCCGGATGGCTTTCGGAAGCGTTCAAACATGGGGTGCTTTGGGAAACAGTTCTTACAAAACCGGTTGGCTTAGCAGTGGCAGCATTTTTCTTTTTTAAAGCCAAACAATTGGCTATCACATGCCCTACTTTGTGGCAGTAAAAACATTCTCGTTCTTCTTTTGACCGTATTGGGGACGATTTCGAATTTTCCGGTAATTCACCTGCTTTGGAACTTCGGGTAGCAGCCAGTTTAGATGCTTGGGTGGAACCAAACACAGTCTTATGAGTGAGTGCAAACTCATCTGCAAATATCGCAGCCTCAGACAAGGACATCACCTTACGTTCATTTAGATAAACCACAACACTTTCTGGAACACAATTTTTAAACTCTTCTATTAAAATTAATTCTCGAAGAGAGCCATAGTCATGAACTTTACTTGCAGAGCACCATTTGTCAAACAGAGTTCCCTTCTCTCTGGCAAACTCTACGAATGATTGGGCTGAAGTTTTCTTTTGATTTCTAAATTTGTCGGTAGGCCTCTGGCACCAATTCATATGCTCAAAGAATAGCTGCCTTTACAGCCTCATAGTCCATACTTTCTTCTAGTGTTAGTGTAGCCACGACATCTTGAGCTTTGCCAACAAGTTTGCACTGTAGCAAAGTTGTCCAAACTTCTTTGGGCCACTTAAGAGCTACAGCCAAATGCTCAAACATGCTGAAATATGCATCTACCCCAGTTTCCCTGAAAGAGGGTAGAGCCACATGTCTCCTGACATCATAACCTGCTAAATCAAAAGGTGAGGACATATCTGGAGTAACCATTGAGGCGTTTTTTTTTGTGCAGCGTTTTGTAACTCTAGCTGCCGCAATTTAACTTCTGCCTCCAATTCCAGTTTACGCTTAGCCAGCACAAACTCCTGTTCTTGTTTCTGTGCCCTCTCTCGTGCCTCAATCTCTGCCTTTCGTGCCTTCTCCTCAGCCTCAAACTTTAACCGAGCGAGACGGACCTTTAGCCGTGCATCGCTATCTGACCAAGTGGCACTTGGCGAGTATGGCTCAAACTTTGGCAAAGTTGGTGGAGGGGTAGTCGGATCATCTCCTCCTGTACTTTCACTGCTGGAGTAACACCAGCGCCCCAAGGAGACTCATGACTCGCAACAGGCACAGTAGGCGATACATCAGGTGGGACACGAGGACAAACTGCAACAGGTGAAACAAGAATTTAGTTCTACCAGGTTGTCCCTCACCTGTGACTTAATCTCTCTCTTCCGGAGAGCAGCAGGCACTACAAGACCAGTATGATCTGCTATACTAAGCAGGTCAATTTTACGGCGCTGATCCAGTGCATCATCTGATGGGTTTTCCAGAAATTCTTTCACATCTAACAAAGACATTGTCTGTATATTGCACCATACCACAACAACCACACAATATTACCTTTACTAATTACTAAAACTCAGCAGCCCACCAGGTGGCACTGCTCCCGGACAAGCCCCCACAATATGTTACAACCCCCACAGGCCTAGGGGTCAGGGTGGGTGGGTAACTGGATGTTTAAAATTGGTAAGAACCGGGAGATGTTTAGGATGTAGTGATAAGTACAAATAATAATACGAGGGGACAAAGTAGCAACTCAGTGCACAAAGGTTTACTGTGGTGCAAAACAGAATAAAGAAAACAGGAACAAACAAGACAATGCAGACTCTCACAACCAAGGTCAAGGGACGCTGGATGTTGCCAAAAGAACAGCAAAAACAAACTAGCTAAGAGAGAGCAATCTAACCTAGTGCATCAAGTACACAAAACAAAAGCCTATCTACTCTAACTAGCATTATAAATACAGTGGTTGGCAACCGCCCCTAAAGGCTAGTGGGTTTATACATTGCAAATCCTACGGGCATATGTACAGGAGCCCCCAGTCTTACCTGTCCCAAGTCCTGGAAGTGAACACAAAGCAAACAAAATACACAGTCAAATGAATAGGGATAACAAAGACAAAATTAACATACGGGCAGTTCGCACTAACACAACAAAATCAAAACTAGGCAAAAACTCCAGAATAGCAAACAATTCAGGATTTTAAACAATGTGGTGGATCCGGGTTGGTTGACTGTTGGATGACACGGAAGCTTTGGATTGGTTGAAGTGGAACTGGGAAGGCTGTAGTTGGTGGAGGCGGGGCTTGGATGATGAAGATTGACAGGCGGCTCAAACAAATGAAGTGGGTGGCAGATAAGGGCAAGCAAGTCAGACAAAACATATATTGCACGTAACACACTTTCAGCAGCTCGATGATAAAATGCAATATTTCACCCAGACGAAATCCATGGACTCATAATTCTGGTGTGCCAGATGGTTGTCCTAAGAATGAGTTCACTGAATAAATCAATTCAGTACAAAAAATACCAGGATGCTTGTAATATTCAATATTTCATGGTTGATGTTTGTGAACCATCGATATTGACAACATGGTGCCACTCTCACAATGGTCCCTCCTGCCAATGAAAACGATGTTCTGAATTGACAGTCCTGGGGCAGGAACGAGTTTGTTTTAATTCCCTGTAAACACAGCAAAAAAAAAAAAAGTCTTCTTTAAACATTTGCATTCAAGTGGTGTTGGGCTACATCTTTGTGCTTTTGCACTCTGTGTTGAGGTTTATATTTTCCATTGGGTCCTTCTTCAGTACATCACTGTCCTCTTCCCTGTTCTCGTCCCAAGACATCTTGCCCAGCTGATCAGAATCGACATAAGTGTAGAAGTGGGCCATTATGGCGAAGATGATGCTGACCACCACCAGGAGACCAGCGAAGAGCAAAAACTCCACCCACTAAAACACAAAACATTCAGGTTATTTCTCACCAGAGCATTCAGCACCATAGACTGAAGCAGAACCTTCTTAAATACGTAGTGTGAGGAAAATACATTGGTGGTCTCCGCTGTATAAAAAAAGCAAAGAGATCGCTGGTACTGAAGACCTCCTAGTGTAGCCATTCAGCAAACCTTGCCCACATCCACACTTGATTCACCTGGATTAATGTAAAATGGATTAATGTAAAAATGTTTCATGTAGATGACAGCGTTATTAAATAATACTCAGTAATATTAACACTATTTCACTATATAGATTAATAGGATTTTTATTTACAATTTTTGTGGTCCTTCTCATCATGCACAGCCTCTAAATCTGCTAGTTAATGGAACCTAATTTGAGTAGCAGTGCTTTTGGAACACCCACTAGCAAGCTACCGTCTCAACAACAACCAGCCAACCCCGGAGCTGCGAGGAAATTTGGAAGCTTCTTGTCACGTGTGGCGTGAACATAGCATAAATGTGCACTTAAAGATCGTGACACACTGTGCGAAAGGCTGGTAGCTCCGTTCACTGGCCAATCGGAGCGAAACCTCACATCATAGTGGGGACATCCGCTCAAAACAGCCTTTTCTTCAGGGGGGAGAGAATGACAGGCAAATGAATAAGAAATTATGGATTTAATGTTTTTTTGTTCAAAATTTCCCTCCGGGACATCCATGAATATAATACCCAGTAAAAAAACAGCATAACATGGGGCCTTCAAAGCACACCTTAGTCTCACAAATACTTGAAAAACAGCCCTGCAAAGCGGGCGCTAACCCTCAGCACCTGGATTGTTTGGAATGAATATAAATTAACAAAGGCATTTTCAAGGTATCCTGCGGAATACAAAATTCAAGAAGGCGGCTGTGGCAGCCATATTGAACATCCAAGCGCCACCAAAATCGATAGGCTTCTGTAGGCACACAAGACCAAGCAACACAGCAAAAATGGCATTAATTGACGAAGGCATTTTCAAGTTATCGTGCGGAATACAAACATTTGCAGGACAGACGGACAGACATCGCACGTAACGGCAATTCCCCTCTGCCCCTCAGTCGGGACTGAGGGGTAAAAATGTAACATTTATGCCATCATCTAAAATAATATTACTTTCCCTAACCATCTGCCAGCTAGAATGCAAACTTACCTGTTGCAACCCAGCTCCCTCTGCAACGATCAGCACGATTACATTGCCGAAAGCCACCGTCAGCAGCCAGCCAGCCAGCAGCACTGACTTCATACTCGATGGGGCCTGTACAGAGCATGAGGTGAAACTAAGTGTGGCCGTGGTGCAGGTCACAGATGTCAGCAACACCGTTATTAAACTCAAGGTGTTACAGTTTTAGCCTATGATATTGAGCGACAAATTTTCCTCAGAAGTCCACCAAAAAGTACAACTTCACTCTATTGAAAGGACACTATTTTACCACTTCATCATTTTGCATAACTCTAAATTTCCCTTTTTTGTTATTTCTGTTGGTCTCTGCCCGTTTAGATTCCCAATATGTGCGCTCTAGCGCTACAAGGTCCCATAGCCAAACACAGGGCCCGTCCATCAACTGCCTACAACTAATTAGCTTCTGCTGGATTGAATGACGCCTTAAAAACTCACACTGTCCCACATTCTAATATTTCTCCACATGTGTACCTGGGAATAGGAGAACTCCAGTCCCGTTATGGAGAACATGACTTCACCAGCCGTCATTAAGATGTACTGCGGGATCAGCCAGGCAATGTGGACATTATTTGCCCGGACATCCTCTGTTTTGTATGCAACAATTCCCTCAGGGCCCTGAAACGACACAAGGCTTTTCTCCTTCCTCCCGCCATAGAAATGCATATCATTCCATCAGAGGACAAAGTCCAGGTTTAGCAAATGAAAGCCCTCCTCAGTATTTTGTTCTGCCGTCACCAGTATTTGCCAACGAGGAAATTCTTCAGCCAGAAGGCAAAGATAATTAATAAAATCAGCAGGCTGAGCCTTACTCTCTGAACCCCACAGTTTCCACCTCCATGTTTTCCATGAAAGCTGGAGTGTCATCATTAGAACTCAGAGACTTACGCTTTGGAGAATGATAGTGTATGAAGCACCAAAGTCAAGCAGTCCCAGGTTTATAGTATGTTCCACCTGACCATCTGTGCATTTCACATCTGTGTATCTGCATGAGGGAGAAACTGTCAGTATTTTATACAGCACTTCTGAAGCATGTTAGCCAGTCAAAAACCATATTTATAAGTAGTTCTTATGAAGTCAGGAATAATATAAAAAAAATTTAGCCGATGAAACAATGTTAAGCATAGTCACTCCCTTAAAGTCACAAGTTAAAACACAGAATCTTTAAAATTGATGTCACATTCCAAAATCGACTCTTTTTTCTGAAGCATCCACAAAGGTTAAATGGCAAAAAATGATTACACGTGATAATATGCATAAAAATATAGACTAAATAGACAAGATAGTATTCGTGTGGCCACAGTGAACGTGTCGGGGACGGGGCGAACAATATTGACTTTGTAATTGGTTGAGCTGATACAAATAGCTGGATTACTCAAGTACAATGACATGTTATCTGAGGATGAAAAGTTCACGCTAAATTTTCTACCGGCCACGAACAGATTTGTAAATCTATTCAGAGAAAAGTAATCATCTTCTGGTAGTTTGTGCATTTATACTGTATAACCCCTACATCAAAAAAAAGATAAAATCATTGCCTTTAAATATTAGGACATGGACAGAAGTGATTTATTTTAACACTCTGCCGTAGCATATTGTGTATTCAATTCAATAATTTGTGTGCTCAAAATGCTGACTTCCACCTTTGATTTGAGTGTATTTACATTCATTGGATGAACAGTGTAGGAATTGGAGCATTTCATTTGAAGTCCACAGCAATGCTGAACAGAACCAAAATGATGAAACGCCACTTTCCAAATTCTCAAGGACCTGATGATATGTTTTCTAATGTGTTTAAAAGACACTGGAGTCGGTGAGATCACAAACAGAACACAGAGTTAATAGAAGCAGGGAATAAAATAAGAACCACAAAACAGGTCTGAAGAGACTAGGCTGAAGTGTAGGACTTTTGGATAACTGGTTACCCTGTTCTCATTTTACTTAAAACCCCAATTTCAGAAGAAATGTGACAATAGGTACAATGTAAAAACAGCAAGCATTAATCTGTGAATCCCTGTCAACTTTTCACTGATAAAAGGACAAAGATAAAAATATAGCCGCAAGCGGCAATTCCGGGGTTCAAGCCACGAAAGACCATTAGTAGTTGAAAGCTTTAACAGCTTAATTAACAAGTGTTGCCACTAAACGTGGCCATGTCCCCGCCAGGTGACGGAAATCGACAGGGGTCGGCGTATCACAAAATTACACATTGAAGCCAAAGATGAATTAAATCGGTCAAAGCGTTCTCGAGATTTCGCGTTCAGAACAAACGGGACGTGCCGGACGGACGGCCGGACGGATGGACTGATGGAGCTGAATACTATGTCCCCCGGCCCTAATACACCTTGACCCCAAAGATGAATGGAATCGGTCAAACCGTTCTTGAGATATCGCGTTCACAACAAACGGGATGGGACGGACGGACGGCCAGACGGATGGAGCTGAATTCTATATCCCCCGCCCCTAATACACCTTGACACCAAAGATGAATGGAATCGGTCAAACCGTTCTTAAGATATCATGTTGACAAGGTATTCGTAAGTGGTCAAATGGTCGTAATGACTTTGAGAATAATGGCAAGGTCACGTAAATCGAGTGGGCTGTGAGCACTCCCCTAATACACCTTGACACCAAAGATGAATGGAATCGGTCAAACCTTTGAGATATCGCGTTCACAACAAACAAGACATGACGGACAGACGGACGGGCGGACGGAGCTGAATACTATGTCCCCCACCCCTAATGCAACTTGACACCAAAGACGAATAGAATTGGTCAAACTGTTCTTGAGATATCATGTTCACAACAAACAGGACATGACGGATGGATGGACGGACGGACGGAGCTGAATACTATGTCCCCCGCCCCTAATACACCTTGACACCAAAGATGAATGGAATCGGTTGAACCGTTCTTGAGATATCACGTTCACAATAAATGGGATGGGACGGACGGACGGACGGCCGGGCGGACGAATGGAGCTGAATACTATGTCCCCCGCCCCTAATACACCTTGACATCAATGATGAATTAAATCGGTCGAACCGTTCTTGAGATATCACGTTCACAACAAATGGGATGGGACGGACAGACGGACGGACGGGTGGACGAATGGAGCTGAATACTATGTCCCCTGCCCCAATACACCTTGACACCAAAGATGAATGGAATTGGTCGAACCGTTCTTGAGATATCACGTTCACAACAAATGGGATGGGACGGACGGACGGACGGCCGGGCGGACGAATGGAGCTGAATACTATGTCCCCCGCCCCTAATACACCTTGACACCAAAGATGAATGGAATCGGTCGAACCGTTCTTGAGATATCATGTTGACAAGGAATTTGTAAGTGGTCAAATGATCGTAATGACCTTGAGAATAATGCCAAGGTCACAGAAATCTACTGGGGTCGGCGTATCACACCAATATACCTTAACACCAAAGATGAATGGAATCGGTCAAACCGTTCTTGAGATATCGCGTTCAGAACAAACGGGACATGATGGATGGCCGGACGGAGCTGAATACAATGTCCCCCGCTCCGCTCACTATCGTGGCGGTGGGGGACAAAAACCACTTTAAGAGTGTGTTGCAGGTATTTATGTGGACCTATTTTGCCAGTGTAATTATTGGACTAACAACTCATGATGCATAGTCTGATTTGTGTTGTGTTAGGCTATTTTGTGCATTTATGGCACCCCCTACTGGTCGATTTGATTGAAACTTTCAGGCTATGTTTAAGGTTCTTATGTGGACATATCCTGTGAGTTTTGTAATGATTGGAAAAACTATTTATGATTTATAGTCTGATTTGTGTTATGCCACATTGCTTTGTTTTGCATTTATAGCGCCCCCTATAGGACAATTTGAATGAAATTTTCAGAACGCGACCTCTATTATTTTCAAAAACAATTTCAAAGATTGACTCCTCTGACCACAACACTCCTTTCCACTTTGGGTCAATGGTGAAATCCCAAAATTCTGTTCAAATGCACTCTAAGAAACACTGTTCATGTAAGTTTGGGCAAAGTGGCAAACCTCAAACCATCTTTCTGGTAAACAATTGTGCCTTTTGTGATCGCTCATTTTCTATCCAATCATAATTGAGTGACCTGTTCCTTATTTACCTTTTACCTGTGGAATGTTCAAAAAAGGTATAATTCTGAAGATTCAGGGGCTTTTGCAGTCTTTCAATTCCCCTGTCATAGTAGTTACCTCCGCCAATGAAGTTGGGGCAGAGGTTATATTTTCGCCCCGTTTGTTTGTCTGTCTGTCTGTCTGTCTGTTTGTGAACAACATAACTCAAAAAGTAATGCATGGATTTGTCTGAAATTTTGTGGGTGCATTGCTATTACATCAAGGATGGACCCTATTGATTTTCACCGCGATCAGTGAAACAATATGGCCGCCACGGCAGCCATCTTGAAATCGTATGACACGCGATCACTGAACTTTGCTCTCACTCATGAGGATTTGGATTGTGCTGCCTTGGCGGAGGTTTGCACTCTACGAGTGCCTCTAGTTGTGTAATGTTTTTCAGGCATCAAAATGGAAGCATTTTTTCTTTGTGTTGTTTTCTATTAAATGTAGGTAGAAGAAAAATGACAAATCACTTAATTCTGTTTTTAATTGCATGTTACATACTGTCCCAGTTCTTGTGGCATTAATAATTCTGGTAAAAAGTGCATTTCACCACAAGGTAAGGAGTGTGTTTGGTGCTTAGTCATGTGGTACTTGGAAAAAATCTGGGAGTGATTGTTGACCAAACCCTCACAGGTTTTAGCCACTGTGCTGTAGCATTTGGAAAGGCTAACAGGACACTGGAATATATAGCCATAAGTATCAAGTATAAATCAAAGGAGGTTATACTTTTATTGTACAATACATTCATCAGACCACACCTAGAGTACTGTGCACAGTTCTGGGGACTGTACAACAAGAAAGATTTAGAGGCTTCAGAAAAAGTGCAAAGAAGGGCCATAAAGTTAATTCCTGGAATAAAAAATAAAAGCTATGAGGACAGGCTGAAGATTAAAGGAGACTGTGGGGTGATCTGATTGAGGTTTTTAAATATGTTAGAGATTAACAAAGCTAACTGTGCAGAATTACTATGGCCAAGTTTTGTTAGCAGAACTCGGGGTTACAAATGGAAGTTAGCCACTGGTAAATTTGGCACTGATATTAGGAAATATTTTTTCATGCAGAGAGTGATCACAATATGGAATAGCTTGCCAGGCAATATCGTAGAGGCAGAAAACTCCAGGAGTTTTCAGGTCCAGGTTTGAAATGGTGCTGGATAGCATCTAGTGTTAGGTTCACTTAAGTGACAGGAAAATGGCGAGCCTGGTTGGGCTGAATGGCCTGTCTTCACCACTAGTTATATTATGTTATGTAATAATAAGGTAGATTAGATGGTTGAGTCCGCAGCTGTTATACTCACACTCCTCTCTCCACAGTGTCATGTGGAGTCACCCAGTACTCTTTCAGGGCAAGGAAGTTCTTGCCTCCCACAGTTATATTCAGATGCTCCTCATAGGCATTGACAAACCTAACCAACATAACAAATCACATCCTGTTACTATCTAATACAGTCATGATACCACTGACTAAAATCCATACGAAATGCAGGCCTTGGTTTCTTAGAATGCAGACTCTGCAATGGCTCTTTAAAACTGTAATAGAAAGGGAATATTGCTCAGCTCCTTAGTGTATAGAGCCCGTGTATTTTAAAATCCATATCATTTCACAGCACAGCAATGATTTCTATTCATGTCATCAGGATATTCTGTTATATACCTCACATATGCATCTCCACTTTTAGACTTGATGATTTGATCTTCTTCCTAAAATCAGCAGAAACTGACTTGAGATGAAATGAGACAAAGACAAGAACACTTGGAACACTATACCATTTGAATGTATCCCATCACCAGTCTCATTACAATGGCGTATCACTCCTGCATCAGCCTGTTTTTAGTCTGAATTCCACATCCTCAGTACAACATGAAAATGACTGGCATGAAACAGAACTGGAGTTTCTAAGGAAAGACCAGAGCAAACTATAAAGCCTGAATTAAATCTGAATCTACTCTCGTTTCTACTCTTGTTTTTACTCTCTTTTTGTTTGTTCTGCAGCCAGTTCTTAGCTGTCCTACTTTGTTTGCACTTTTATGCTTTTCCAGGCTTAACCATTACCTGAACAGTCCCTCTTATTGAGACCAGGCTTTGTGGGCCCAGGTCTCTGTCAAGTGAGTGTTTTGAGACTACTTTAACAATCACATCTTGTAATCGAAGGCCAGGGAGTCCTCGAGCCTAAATTTGGGAGTTTTCATTTTAGCCCCACATGAAGATGCAGCAGCACATCAGGCAACTTTTAATTTTCTTCGGAGAAATTGGCTTTCTACTCACCAGTTTGCACTGAATGCTGAAGGGTTCATTGAACAGGATGAGACTGTAGGCAGTCAGCTCGTTGAAGTCCAGGAGGCATGATGTTTTCGTGCCATTATTTACAATAGTGGCTGTCAGAGTTTGGTTCTCTCCATTCAGTTGTAGCTTCTCATATTCCTGTTCATTCAGTCGTCATAGAGCAAGATGATCATGAATGCATTTATTTATGATTTACCAGTAACTGTTATTATACTAATCGTGAAAAGCAGATCATTAGTCAGAGAGCTGTTAGTGAGACTCATGCAGCTGGATCCATGACCAGTTTTACACAGAGCTCACCATCCTACAAGTAACTGGACCAACAAACACAATCGGGCCCTGACAGAAAGGGTATATTCCCAAATTCCCCGATCCTCAATGCCCCATTAAGTCAAATGTGACAATATAATGCCCAATTACTGGGTTTGGTCAAAAATGCGCCAACTCAAATTAATGAGTAAATTCATAGCACTGAAATAAATTATAAATTGACCAAAATTATTAGAGCTCTTCCTCCAGGAGTTAGAAATGTCCAAACAATATTGGGGGAAAAAATTCCAACAAAACTGTTAAAGTTATTGCACTGGCATAGAAAATCAGCCACGGCAGCAGTTAAGGTGAATCCATAACATCCCCATAATTCATTCAGTGACACAATGAAATTTTATCTTTTAACACTTGCTTGCAAATCCTTATCAGTCTATGACTGCTGTAACTGTGAAACCAGCACACATGAAGAAATGCTACATTTCTTCCCCGGTGATGCTCTGCATGGCCTTCATGCCAGCTGGCTTCAGTTCATTTTGATCTTTGGGCATTTTCCCTTCAGGAAGTGAAATGCATGCTCATTTGTACTCAGGTCATGTGATAGACTTGGCCATTGCAGAAAACTGCATTTTGTTTCACTCAAAAAAAGCCATGGGTTCCAAGTATGCTTTGGTTCATGGTCCATCTGCGCCATGAAGTGCCGTCCATTGAGTTTTGAAGCATTTAGCCAAATCTGGGCAGATAATGAAGCCCTGTTCAATTCAGAATCCATTCTTCCTTTTCTTGTAGTCAAATCATTAATAATTACAAGGGAGCTAGTTACACTGGCAGCCATACATGCCCACTCGTAATCATGCTTCGCAGAGGAGGCAGTATGCTTCACAGAGGTGGTGCTTTGCTTCACAGAGGAGGCAGTATGCTTCACAGAGGAGGCAGTATGCTTCACAGAGGAGGCGGTATGCTTCACAGATGAGGCGGTATGCTTCACAGAGGAGGCAGTATGCTTCACAGATGAGGCGGTATGCTTCACTGAGGAGACGGTATGCTTCACAGAGGAAGCAGTATGTTTCACAGAGCATACGTGTGATTTTTTTCTAATCATTCTGGTACAAGTTGGCAGCTTTTTGTTATTGATGGCTTTTCTTGGCTAACCCACCCACTTTCATCAGGAGCAGAAATATTCCTGTTATTAGATTTATCCGTCCATCCAGTACCTAACCATTACCTAACCACTTTATTCCTACAGGTCAGAGTCATGGGGTTTGGGAGCCTATCCCAGCATGCACCAGGTGAAAGGAAGGAATTTACCCTGGCCTGGATTTTTTCTCCAAATGATCACAACACACACAAAACACTCTCTCACACCGCACAGAAAGATCCAAACCAAGATTCAAACCTGGGACTGTCCCGCTGACAATTACTACTACTTCTAATACTGCAGGAAGTAGAACTAGAAGTTAAAGTAGTACTACACACAGGTTCCAATTCAGCTTAGATTCTGCATCAAATTCAAAATTTGATTATTTTAAAGTCTTAATTGTACATCTGTAAGGAAAAATCAATAGTACATGATACTTCATTGAAATACAATTGTAAAACTAATTCTATTCCAAGCTGAGTCAAGCTTTGGTCTTGCTGAAGCCTACATAGATAAAAGTGAATAGCTCCATTGTTAAGCTATAAAATAAGAACAAGAGATGAAAAAATTAATTTTTATGATTAAGCTGGCTATCATTTAGATCAGCTGATATTTTTCAATACACAATTCCAGCACTCAATCATATCTAACCAATTACAATACTGAGGTCATGTCAAGAGATAAAAAAAAATCAAAACATTTTAGCTCAATGGAAGCTGAGCAAAAGGTAATCTCTGATAGCAGTGAGAGATTCTTATCAACGCGATTTCTGCTAACAGCCGCCATTTGTAGCTTGACAAAGCTGCCACAGTAAATATTGAAGATAGCAGTGAGAAATTCTTATCAGTGCGATTTCTGCTAACAGCTGCCATTTGTAATTTGACAAAGCTGCCATAGTAAATATTGAAGATAGCAGTTATGATGAAATCAAGGCTTCATATAAAGATATAAAGATATAAAATGGTTTCATTTGTACTCCCGCTTACACTGTAAGACACGACAGGATGCGGGAAGAGGCCACTGCCTGGTATGGTCACCTGGACGTCACTCCCAGCCAGGTTAAGAACCTTCACCAGGCTCTGTCCTTCAAGTGGAGGCTCCACCACCGTTTTCTGTGGAGAAAATATAAATACAATAAAATTAAATAGCATATAAATATAAATATAAAAAATGCATGAACCGTACATACTGTGTGTGTGTATTTTATATATTGAGGGCGGACTGCAATAAACAGTTATGTCCAGATGCTATATATTGGACATAACTGTTTATTGCAGTCAACCCTCGATATATATATGGGTCAATCCAAGAAATTTAGTTTGGGCCTATTTCAGGGTCTTTTTGACTTCAGAGAGCTATGGAAAAGAAATAATGCACCATTCTTCCTGTTTCTAGTCTCATTTGAAAGAAAACATCCAGTGCTTCAAAAGAAGGGCAAATTTGCATATGTCGGCCCATAATTTTGCAAGTTATTGAACCCCAAAATTAAAAAAATTGCTCAAAATTAGCATTTTTGGGCCATTTTCACCTCATTCCAAGCCATGTATTGTCAAGCCAAATAGTGCTAGACCACCAAAAACTTATTTTTTCCTTAGTGGGGAGTCATATCTAACATTTCCATGTGGTTTAGCCATGTCATGACCTACATTTTTTTTTCCTATATCTTTTAATGGGAATTTCAACTCGTTGAAACACAAATTAATGAAACTTTTAGACCATCAACTAGCATACTAAGAAGGTAGTCCCACTGTTCATATTACATCCAGCCAAGGGGGTCCCTATAAGGGTTATGTTCATAGAAATATTTTTTACATACATTGACCTGAGCCTGTGCAAGCTTGAAAAAACTATTTTTCAACACTGGCCTCGTCACTCGCGTTTCACTGACATTTACCCATATATAGCACAAACTACTGCTAATTTCTTTGCTTCCTACCATCCAAACAAAGTTACAGGGTATATGTAGCAACCCTAAACATAAAATAATAAAGAAAATTCATTCAGGTTGGCTCTATGGGTAGTTGCTCAATGAGTGAAACGCGAGTGATTATTCGGCGCCAAAAATGTCGCAAGAAGAGGAAAGCGACTTCCTGTTAACCGGCAAAAGTAAACTACATCCAGGGTCCTTCGTAAACAACTCAGAGGATCTCAAGCTTCGATTGAAGCAAGTCCATGGCAGATTTTACTGCAAAATACAAGAAAAATTCTTAAGAAAGGTAAGGAATTTGGATGAAATTCTTACAAAATATTGTTGAGGGGGTGTCTGGGTGTACGCAGATGTCTCAATTTGTACTGAAACGATGTATTTTGGGTTCTATGGGTTAAAACAGATCGGCGAGTGAAATTTCCAAGCCGGTATGGCCATTGGTTTGTGTGAACGGAGCCAATTGCCGTGCCTAGCGTGGGTTTCGGCAAAAGTGATACGTGAGTGACTGGCCAGCCACCTTGCCGAAAATGGCCTCTGTGGCTCGAGTTCCTGTATCCTTGGCTGTAAATCGATGTTATTTCTGTAGAATGAGGTGCCCCACGTGTGTTACTACCTTCTTAGGCTATGTTTGGGCATTTTGATTTGACCCCCACCCCAAAGAAGGGCGGAATGGGAAAATTTTGCCAGAATTTTCACTTTTTGGCCCCCCAAACGGCCTAATTTCGCAAGATTACATGCTTTTTCCATGTTATATTCCTTACTACACCTACCCTTAATCGTTTTAGTGTGTTCAACCTATCCTGGGTAGTATAATATTGCCACAGTGCAGGCCTAAAGGTATTTGGCTACGCCGCATCACTCACGTTTCACGTACTACGATTATGGCCGCCACACACCTCTATATACACAGCCCAGGAATTTTCACTTGTTAGTATTTTAGATAGGCTTCTTCTCTAATATCCTGACCAGAAGTAATGAACATTGTGCAATACCTTCACTGCTTTTAGGTACATTTTCCCATCGTCACTTGTGTTTCAATTTCTATTTTTTCGTCAGAAAGGGCACCTCCACCCCATCCAGCCTATTCATATTTCACCAGAAGATGGCCCTATGGTACCCCTAACTTACACAACAGCCAATATGTAGATACTGTGTACTTTTTTTTTTTTTTTAAACAAAAATTTCAGGGGGCTGTATGTTGGGTTTTCACTGGATATTAGGTCACTATCAGTCGCGGCTCGTGAACTGCCAACAGCAGAGGCTCAAACAATCCCTTATAAAGAATGATTGGTCATGACCTGTTTTCAATCATTAATTTAAATTACCATTACAGAAACTCTGAAAACTCTCAACATTATCAGGTGTGGCCAGTTTTCATTAATAACGCATACCTGTCAACTCTCACACATTCGGTGTTATTTTAAGTGGCATATTTTTGTTACTCTGCTGAAGTCAGCAATTATTCAATCAATGCCTATGTAGATTCTGGCGCGGAACTGAAGTCCTTGTGCACGGAGGAGTTGGAAGCAATGGAATTGCATAAAGACATTTCAAATTATCTTATTTAATTTAAACAATTGCGAAACACATGCATTGCTTCCAACCCCTCAGTAAAGAAAAGCGTGAGCAGTCTGGAGTTGTAATCGTTATGCATTATAAATGAAAACTGACCATATCTGATAATGTTGAGAGTTTTCGGAGTTTCTGTAATGGAAATTTATATGAATGATCGAAAACAGGTCATGACCAATCATTACTTTTCAGGGATTGTTCGAGCTTCCCCAATTGCCAGTTCACGAACTGCCACTGGGTAGAAGTGATAGCAGTTGCGCTCAACAATTTTGGTTTCGCTACTTTCCCTGGTTACTGGACAAAGTTGTATTGCTCATGGTACCGCAAGGCTGGCAAGAAAAAAAGCTAGCTGAACGGACAGATCGCTCAACGATCCCGAAAAAGAATGATTTTGAAAAACACCGGAAGATTTGTGATCATCAGTGAGAGTGCATTGAGTATTTCAATTATATTTCTTCAGAATTCTCTGACAGGCCACTTACCACTGGCATACTATTGTACATGTTGTGGTGTATCATATACATCAATTGTCTGCTATATCCAGTACTAAAGATAGAGATCTATTTTTGCCAGTACCAATGATGCATTGCAAATTCATGAATAAGTTTAATTTCCAATATTGTCCCCGAGGTTGGTAGTCACACCATATAGTGCAGTTCCCCAAATGAATTTGTGTGGAACAAGACTGGATAGGTGTCATTAACCCTTTTTGTTTTTTACAAAACACAGCCGACTTGCTCAATTGACAGAATGGGATTACATACAGCATGTCTCCAAAAATGTGCATGGAGGGGTTGTTTAAATGACATAAGATCAATTGAAACACATGCATTGCTTCCAACCACTGAGTAAAGAAAAACGTGCAAAGTTCGGAGTCGTAATCTTTATGCGTTGTAAATGAAAACTGACCACACTTGATAATGTTAACAGCTGGCCCGCGCGGAGTCGGTGATGTCGCGAAAAAGAGTTACATTTTATTTTCAAAGGCATGGTAGAAACCCTAGATGGGCCAGATATGTGTATTTATGCCCTTAATTTAATAGTAGAGCATGTTTTGTGTATTTAGGAGAGATATGGGTACAATCCAATGATGTATAGTGGTGCTGAGGTGGACTTTAGAATATGTTGTCAGAGGTGAAACGCGAGTGACGAACGAGAGGTTTTCCGAGGGTCAATGCAGGGCCTGACTGAGCTGTTTCAGTAATTTATGGATGGCAAAGGGTAACTGTTTTGTATAATAGACACACTGTAGGCAAAGTACAGTGATTTTGAAGAGTATCTGATGAGTTTTGAGGAAATGAGGGTAAAGTTAAGAATGTGAGTCAATTTTTTCCAACTTTTACCTTTTGCGCCATATATTCGACAACACATTATTCTATAAGTTTTCAACCCTGGTTTTTTTTATTTTTGGTACACTTAAAGTAACATATTGTAGTAGTTTGTAAACAAAATTAGGTGTAGATATGACAATTATTAATTGTACTTCTGATGTTGCATTTAATTTCGTCACTAGCGTTTCACGCGTTTTGGAGGGTTTTACGGCGCATGCAATAAAAACTGACTCGTTAGGAGTTGGTGACTTGAATGAACTATTCCATAAAGCCAAGATATAGGGCTATCAATAAAATAAAGTGTTATTATGTAATACTGAGTATGTCATTTTCATCCCCCTCAGGGCTCAGAGCATCATTTCTTGGATTGACCCATATTATATATCTAGTATAAGTTGACTGAAGACTTATCTGTCGATAGATGGAATGGTTGCTGCAGACCTGTACAGGCTTTTGAAATTTTTCTTGGCAAAGTTCCCTATTTTAATAGCACGATATGTAAGACTTCACCAGAATTTGAGTTTACAATATTCAAAAATTATTCAAAAATTATCAACAGAATATGATGACATAACAGTTTTGCTGTTATGTCAAAGACATCTATCCATTGTGCAGATTTATCTACTGAAGTTGACCCACAAAACAACTAATCCTGGCACTGTTTAGAGCAGTTGGTGCAATATGTAATATTGAGGTAAACCCTCTAAATTTACCCCAGTGAAGTCTTCTCTAGGTTGTTGACTTTGATGCAAACACCCCTATGTACATCCTGCATGGTGTTCTTAATTTGGCCAACTGACACGGAAGTTTTCTCCCTCAGCAGGGAATTAATTCTTCAGTCATCCATCACAATTATTATCCTTGTCCTTCCAGGGCTTTTGGTGTTCCTGAGCTCACTCAATAATGAATCAAACTGTTTATTAGGTCACACAGAATGGTCCTGCCAGTTCCATGATGGATTTGTTTTCATCTGCAAAGAGGGCTTGCCTCTCTGGCACTGGCAGCTCTTTGAACTTCATACTCAGTGCTGACGGCTACAGATGTAAAAACCCTAAATTTAAAGCTGAAAATCTGCACTTTGAGATGATAGTCATTTTTTAAGATTAACTCCGTTAACTGCTGTTGTGAATGGCAAAAAAAAAAAAAAAAACAGTAAAACTTTGTCAATATTTATGGATCTCACAATCAGCTCTGATGATAGACCTGCTGAAAGAAATTTCATACCGTAACTTCCATTTCCACCAAGGTGGCCGCAACAAAAGCGAGGGCTGCAAGCACCATGCCGCTCGTCATCTTCTTCAGGGGACTGAACAAAGGTAGAAAGTGTTTTACTGAACACTGGACTCAGCTTTAGAGAAAGTGCATAGGCCATTTAGTTACCTCATTCCAAAGAGTTCAGTGTATCAGCATATTATCAGTTTGCATTTTACAGACACTTCAAGGCTCAATTAGCAAAAAATGCATTCAACTGAATTTTTACACCATTTTGAATGTGAAGCATGGCAATCTCTAGGGTTAAACCCCCACTATTAATTTCCTGCAGCACGATACCAAATTAAGATCCAACTGCTGGTCTATATAGAATGCCTGAATTACTAGTGACATCATTATATTGAAGTAAACACACTGCCATATAGGAATTCCCAACAATAACCTCTCAAAACTTTGCTAACATTGAACACATCGCAACAAAAGTATCATATTAGGGTGAAGCAAGCAAACTAACATTAGCGAGTTAGTTAGGGAGTAGTTATATTTGGTATCATATAAATGCTTGCGGTTCAACTCCACTTAAGTGAGATAGCAAAATAATGGATATTTTTTATTCATTTATTTTGTGGTGACTTCCGTGCACGAAACTGTTGCCTAGCTAGGCTCGCAAATTCGCTAGGTACGCAAGCGAACTACCGTTAGCTAGGCAGCTGGCTAGCTAGCTGGAAAGCCTTTTTGCCGACTTAGCTAGGTAGTCTCGCTCAAGTCAAAAATAAAAGCTGTTTTAGTTGGCACTCCCCATAACGACTGGGAAAACATTTCCGTTGTGTTGATGGCCAAATAGAGCGTTTTTTCTCTTTTGCATTTGCTTTTGTGTTTTGCCTGTTTTTGAGTTTGCATCGTTTCTGGTTTTGCAGCGCGTTTCTCTGATTGGAGTTGTTTTGGGCCGTTGCAGCCCATCTGCCCCTGTTGGCCACCATGTGTTCACATTCAAAGGTCAGAAAGAGACTCGGCAAAAACAGCATCCCTGGGCGAGGTGCAAGGCAAAATACACTGCTGACTAAGGACAAGACGAAGGCTCATCTCATATATGTCAAAAAACATCTTCCAGCCCATGTGTTTGGGATAATTTTGTGTGGACTGGCGAGTCAAAAGTGGAACTTTTTTGAAGACGTGGGTCCCATTACATTTGGTTTAAAGCTAACACAGCATTGCACAATAATTACATCACATCAACGATGGTGATACCCTGATCGTCTGGGGCTGCGTTGCTGCTTCAGGAGCAGGGCACCTTGCCATAATTTGTGAAACCATGAATGCTGCTCTCTAACAGAAAATCCTGATGGAGAATGTCCAGCCATCAGTTTGCAATCTAAAAGTCAAGGGCAGTAGGGTTATGCAGCAGAACAGTGACTCGAAGCACACGGAAGTCCTCCTCTAAATGGCTCAAAAGAAACAAAATGAAGGTTTTGGAGTGGTCAAGTCAAAACCCTGAGCTGAATCCAATTGAGATGCTAAGGCATGATCGTAAACAGGCAGTTAAATTAAACTGGAATTAAAAGAATTCTGCAAAGAAGAATTAGTCAAAACTCCTCCACAGTGACGTAAAAGACTAATTTCCAGTTATCGCAAATGTTTGATTGTAGTTGTTGTCACAAAGGTTGGCACAGTCAGTTATAAAGTTTAGGGGGCAATTATTTTTTCACGAGACATATACGTAGATTTAGCCTTCAATAAATTAAATGATCATTTGAAAGCTAGATTTTGTGTTTATTCTTGCATTCTAGGTCTGACGTTAAAATGAGTTGGATGATCTGAAACATTTTAATATGAGAAATGAGCTAAAATAGAGGAAATCGGGAAGGAGTCAAATACTTTTCACAGGACTGTAAAGTTTGATCTGGTGGTGGCATGACAGGAAAGGTCATAGGTTCACATGTAACAGTAGGGTCCATTCTGTATGCACCAGGGATGAACACAAAAAATTTTGTTTGCCATTAAAACGGTTCGAATTGTTGCACAAACACAAAGGATATAAGGTGGTGACAGCAGCAGCAGGGACAGTGGCTGAGGTGAAAATGTAATATCCCCAAACACTTCATTTTGGGGATGCAATTACTTTAATTGTACTGGTTGCCTTACATGGAGGCCACCGAGTTTAAGAATAGTTCTCTGACATTGGCAGAAGAGGACAGGGCGCGAAATCATTGCCTGCAGCTGCAGCCATGTATCCTGTCCCTCTGTCAGTGTCTATAATTTAATAGCATTGTTTTTGTGCCAGGTGTGCCAAATTTATATTTGGTTCAACAAAATAAATGAAAGCTTATCATTACGTAGCAGGGCCTGAAGCCATCATGTCCAAAAACATAAGAAGGGCACAGGGAAACGAGCCCAGAGCAGGCAGAGGACTCGGGTCAATAACATTGGTTTGGCCTTCAAAAGTATGGAAAGGTTTCATGCAAAATAAAAGCCATCAGAGTTGCTTGCTTTCTCCTGAATAGACAAGTAGCACATTATATAATCATCACATAATTTTAACAACCTCTGCCCTATTCAGATGGGATTAGTTTTACTGGGGGGTTTACTGGAGGTTAAAGTATTATTTACTGGACCATCTCTGCCATTTCAGTCCCATACAAATTCACTATCTAACTAAGTAACTTTTACAGATTATAAAATTCCAGTGTCTTTTACCTAGTGCCAGATAAAAATAATCTCAGGTAACACCAAGCCTATTCAACTAAAAGTCAGAGAAATAAAGATCATAAGCAACATAGTCTTGAGGCAAAATGCCACACATGGATCTGCAGTAAATACGCCAGAGCACTCTGCCAGGGGAACCACCGAGCACTGATGTGTCCCCCAAAGCACCCGCCCCCCCTTCAACCACCCCCCAAATCCCCACAGTGATTAAATACATGTCTTAAACTCTGCGGACTTCTTTTTCCTGTTTTTGATACATTTTATTATTTGAGGTCTACGCACCTTGAAGTGATTTTACGGGAGAGCGCAGTGTGTTTTGTTTTTTGCTTTATTCCGCTTTGCCAAATAATCACAATAAAGTTCATTTTCTCACAAGATTCATTAATCTTAGACTTAATTGTATCATGGTATAGAGTTAAAACTGGTTCAGCAAGACATATTAACAAATAAGAAATCTCTTCTATGTTTACTTTTCCAATGACAAAATTTGCATTTTTCTAAAAATGCTTCAAATGGATGTATTGCGTTTTGCTACGCAACACTTCATAAGTTCAACTTCATTTACTTATTGATTTTTCTTATGTCTTTTTTGGTCGCACGGTAAAGACACAAAATTAACGGCATGCAGGGCGTGCTGTTTTCTGTTATAACTCAGCTCTTACAGCAGTACCAGCCAACTGTTCGAGGGGACACACGTTTATCAAGCAATTTGATATTTAAAAATTATATTACCTCCTTATATTAAAAAATATGAATCTCAAATTCATCAAACGTAAATGGCATTTGCAATAATGATGACTGAGCGTCCTCAATCTTTTTTTTTTTTTTTTTTTTTTCCCTTCACATGTAGTAAAATGGTTCTGGGGATTCAGTGCTGCGCCGCTGAAGACGTTCCCAGAGATGTACAGCACCCGTGGTTTGCATCTGCTTGACCTTTCTGTCCAGCAAATCCCAAACTAGCTTGACTTGAGTTAACTTGTTGGAGAATGGAAATAATCCGTTTAACTGCCTATTTACCCCCATATGGCTTTTTAATGTATTCCAACATTTTGGACACTATCAGGTCAAGTATATAATTCTTCAACATGAGACCATTTGAGTGTACCTTCCCCATTTTGAAGTTATTAACAGAAGTACTGTAAAACTGCAGACAATTCACTTACACATAGTACTACAACTTATATATAGTGTGTCTACTCAACTTTTGACTGGTAGTGCATATAAACAATAATAGAGTTTTCCCACCTGGCTTCTCGGATCTGAATGAGTTGCGAAAGGAAAAACAATATAACAGCAGACCCAAGAGCAGTCATGCAGATCACTGCCCAAAGGAACAGACAGTCAAGTCACGATTGCAACCTTTTTGATGTTTAAGTTGTGTCATTTTGATGGCTGTGGATAACTCATTTTATTTGAGTTGTGACTTATCTGACCAGAGTTCTGTATTTTATTTTGTCGAATTTCATTATGCACTAACTGAATGTCACTTTGGATAAAAAAAAATAAATGTAAAGTAAATGACAAGACCCTGGACTCACGTGAACCTTATCCTGCACAGCCCAATCAGAGGATAGACTCCAAAGTCAAAGATTGGAATAAATAGCAGGATCAGCAAAGAATTCAGCATCTGGAATGGTTAGACAGCATGAGAGAAAAAATAAATGACCAGTCTTCTCCAAATTGCGCAATGGACAATGTCAGAATCATATAAAGTTATAACTTGAAACTTGCATAAAACACGCAGCCAAGCATTCTTGCTCAACATTCCAAGAAACTGATAACAACCTTAATACTTTGGCGATGTACAGTTAATCATAAAACAGCGATGCCAGCTTGGATTCTCTCAGTGTCAGCCAGTCACCAAAATAATGAATCATTTTATACCTATATTGTGATAATCATCAACTCAGCAAGTTCAGGAAAACTTGTTTGTTGGAGCAAAACAAGAGTCAACATGCTTAGACTAAGTGTGGGCGAGCAGCACTGTGACTGTTCATCAGTATGACTTCTTGCACGTAATAAGTCAAAGCAGAATTAGTCGAATCAAAACTAAAATAGCTATTTTGGAAATTACTCTATATGCAGAATTCAAGTCAAGTGAATATATGGAATGAAAGTCTAAATATTTTGAATGCAAGTTTGAATATATGGAATGACATTCTAAATGTTTGGAATTAAAGTTTGAATATATGGAATGAAACCTGAATGTATGAAATGGAAGGTTGAAGACAGTGCCTGATAAATTTATTAGATCACCTGTCATCAAAATGAGAAAACAGGAATATTTTAGGAATTTTCTAAAACTTGTTTAAAAATAAAAACGAACTGAAACAACTAAATAGTCCAATAGTCCTTAATCACACATAAAAAAAAAAAAAAAAAAAAACTTAATATTTTGTATGGCCTCCTTTGGCCTTGATCACAGCTTGCATTCTTGCATTCAACCAATAAAACTAATTTTTATGTTCAGGAATAAAGGAAAATAACTGTTATTGGCATCTTAATCAAAAAATAATTATGTGCTTAACTATTTCTTTCTGCTTTTTTGTAAAACAGTAAATTCTAAAATTCATGGATAACAACAATAATCATATTTTAGCATTAAAAATATCATTTCAATTAAAGAGCTTGTGCATACTGGTGGATTAACCATTACAGAAACATAAAATTTATTTTGGTAATTACCAACACTGTTAATTTAGGGCAGCTGTGGCATAGACCTTACATTGGGTGGTGGTCTAATAAATTTGTTAAGCACTGTATATGGAATGAAACTCTGAATATATGTAAGAAAAGGTTGAATATATGGAATGAAAGCTTGAAAATATGAAATGAAACATGAGAATATTGGATGAAAACTGACATCATCAAGGTGCTTGCACCATCTTATACTTAACTACAGTACTAGAGTGAATGCTGTTACTGGACTTTACCACTGCTAATACCTTGCAATAATGATCTTGTTTGCCACTTCTGGATTGTACCATGTACTACATAGAGGTTATGTATTCTTAGCCTGTGTCAATCTCCAACCCCACACACTTGTATCCATTTAATCACTCACCCTGCCCTTCCTCTCTGAGATGCAGTATGTACCCATCCCAGGCACCTGTGTATCTACCTGAGGTGCTACCTCAGCCAACATCTCTCTAAGAGACTCCTAAATTCCTTCAATGATGCATAACCTTCTCTCAGCAAAGTTTTGTTGATCATGATCACTCACAAACACCAAGACTGTCACAATAATAGAAATATGATCCTTAAGGTCATGCAAAATAGATTCCAAACTGTTTATGTCGTATAAAGTATGACCAGCTGTTGCTAAAAGGTTTTCCGGTTCTTAAGTATTAGAGTATTTAGGCCTATGCCATTCTGTGAAGGTGGGGAATTCATTAAACTATCTCCCCTGATTAAAAGGATATAACTATAAGTTTTAAATTCTCCAGGTTTAATTCAATATTCTCACATTTCTGTCATTATATTCAACTTTAAATCCATATATTCAAACTAACATTCTCTATATATAGCAACTTCCTAAATGGCTTGCTCATTCAGCCAAGTTTTCCAAAACACAAACATGCAAACAAACTTGCCATTGGGGATCTGTACTGATATCCAGTGTCTGGCCTGGCAAACAGCATGTGATTAAACTGTGACAGAGACAATATACCTGCAACTGATCTGGCTTCAGGATGAAACTGCCCTGTAATGAAAAATAAAACATCATAAATTCATAATGAACTCAAAATCAAAATTTACATTAGAGAAAATCATAGCTTATACAGGGTGTATCAGAAAAAATGATACTCTCGGAAAAATCATCATAAAATTAACATAGATAATAGTTCTGTAAATGTGGGCGTAAACCTTGGTTGAGGGGGGGGTATTCTGCTTCGAATGATACCAGTATCTTGGTTTACGCTTCATGCTCCAGTGAGCATGGACGCTTTGAATTTTGCAAAATTCAAGTCTTTTGCGCACGGGAATGCGAGGGTTAAAATTGGATTTGTCACATTAAATTTAAAGTTTAGACAAGGTTTTACCAGTATGCCAAGGCGTTTTTTGAATAATTAACCCTTTCACCCCCTAACCTCGGCACAAAATGATCTCTTTTATGAGTGGATCGTAACCAAAGGGTTAACACATGCATTTTAAGTGGCCGTGAACAAGGGAATCAAGCTAACAAGCATCATTCAGTGGGTATGTCATTTAATTATTCCATAATCACATCATGTTGGTCTTCGAGGAGGGTCCTGACTGCTTCGATGTTGATTGGTGTACGTTGGGTCTTGTGTCGGCCTGACCTCCCTTTGTTGAGATTGTGGCTGGTGCAAGAGGCACGGTACTTGCTGACATTCCTGAAGACAGTGAGACGACTCTGAACCCTTACATTTGGAAATTGATGTTGGAACCGCTGAAGGACAGTGGCAACACTTTTCGTTTGGAGGTATTCCGTTACCAGAAAAGACCTCTGCTGAGCTGTGAACTGTGGTCTGACCATTTTACACCACACACAGTTACAACGCAAAAAGTGGGGCCAATGCACAGGTGCTCACCGATTTTATGTCCATGAATGAAATTGCCTGCATAACATAACGCATTTGTGATCATTGGCTGTGTGATGAAAGGAAGAAACTGACAAGACATGATGTGATTATGGAATAATTAAATGACATACCCACTGAATGATGCTTGTTAGCTTGATTCCCTTGTTCACGGCCACTTCAATTGCATGTGTTAACCCTTTGGTTACGATCCACTCATAAAAGAGATCATTTTGTGCCGAGGTTAGGGGTGAAAAGGTTAATTATTCAAAAAAACGCCTTGGCATACTGGTAAAACCCTGTCTAAACTTTTAATTTAATGTGACGAATCCAATTTTAACCCCTCGCATTCCCGTGCACAAAAGACTTGAATTTTGCAAAATTCAAAGCGTCTGTGCTCACTGGAGCATGAAGCGTAAACCAAGATACTGGTATCATTCGTTGCAGAATGACCCCCTCAACCAAGTTTTACGCCCACAATTTACAGAACTATTATCTATGTTAATTTTATGATGATTTTTCCGAGAGTATCATTTTTTCTGATACACCCTGTATAGCTGCTCGCATGATTAATACAGTGTTTGGCATGCCCCCCCCCATCTGCACTAAAGCAATGCTCAGATTTTTTTCCTTTCTGCTTAAATGACCTAAAATGCCCAAGAGGAAAAAAAAAAAAAAAAGAAATAAATAGTCAGACGTTTGAATGATTTCAACATAAATTTGGTGTGAGAATTTTCAGTCACATGCTGGAACCTTCCATTTTCTCCACCATATCATATGCAGGCAAAAGTAAATTTAATTTTTGTGTGTAAAAGGGGGAAAAAAAACTAGCGATAAACTAAGATAGACAGATCAATAGAATGATTTTCCATGCAAACACACAGAATAACGAGACAGTGCTTATGGTCCATTTTGTGAATAATGGACAGGTGTATTTTCATGGACTGTATGGACACATTTACTGTGGGCTCCAGAATTACTGGCACCCTATGTTTTAATGGAACCTACCAAAACTATTTACCCCTTTCATTTAAAATAAATTTCCTTCCAATCAAAGTTTTACAAATAATGGCACCCCCGACAGTCAATCAGGGGTGCCTTGCTTTAGGACTACGGGCACCATTCATTTGAGAGGAAATTGATTACTAAATGACTAAATAATGATGAAATAATTTTGTTTGCTTCCATTGAAACATTATTTAAGCACAGGATTTTCCGTATGAAGACATTTTGAGTTTATCTTCATAATATTATTATTATTATTTGTTTTTTATAGTACTCATAGTTCATTGCCTGCCAGGGCTGCCAATAATTCTTGAGCCCGCACTGAAAAGACAGTTAAAACCTCATGACCTCTCCCAGTGATGCCTCCGGATGAACAGCACCCAAACACAACAATATCTCTTTTAATACTGCAATGGGTCAGTCCAAACATAACAATGCTTACGAAGGCCATGTTCGTCCTGGTTGCCTGGACTGTCCAGCGGGATCCCTTGATCAAAAGAAACATTATTCACACACCCCTGTACACACAACCTGCTTCTCCAGGAGGAAAAGTTTAATTTCAAAAATATTCCACTTAAAAACTGAAGGTTTCCAACACCTTACTTAACCAGGTATGATTTATTCAAGCAAATATTTACAACAACAGAGCATGCAGACTGTCAGAACTGTGACACGTAAAGATGTGGTTTTCCTTGAGTAGAGGAAGGTCAGTGGTAGGTGGTGGAGGTCAGATGACAGGGTCAAACCAAATGATGTCCTGGTACTGACCTGCTGGTCATAGAGGGCCCAGAACATGGGGAGGGGGATGTAAAGGAGCAAGACCCGCAGGACCATTTTGATCTCATGAATCCGATGTTTCTGTGAGAACACAAACACCGCCACCACTGCTAAGCCAATATACAAAAGTGACTGGCTGCTCGAAACTGTCATTTTCTTGATGACACAAAGACTTTTGTGGAATCCAGTCCCTTTCACAATAGTGTTGTATCTGAAGGATAGATCTGAAGTGCCGTCAGAATGAAGCAGAGCGAATCAGTGTCTCATTCTCATTCCAACCTCTCGCCTTAATCACTCAAATTCCCATAATATTCACACAACATTTTAACTTTCTTTTCTTTGTAAGCATTACAGCCGAGGGCAGCTCTTGCTCTGTCATGCGAGTGAATCGCCCAGTCCTCGTGCGACACTATAGAAGCATGTTTTATATATTCACTCCCCTCATTCTAGTAACCTGGTAATCATGTTTGTTTGTTTACAGAGTACTTGTCTTCTGCCCAGTCCAGCCAGTGAGCTCTCTTAGACCCCGAGCCACGATTCCTCCAGCGGTTTTTAATGGCGAACTGCGGAGAGAACAAAAGGGCATTTCCAGAACTTTCTGAGACCAATCAAATAATCAAATTCACTGATTGATATTAAAGAACAGGCATGAAATACGGAAATCCCTTGCCACAGGATGGCTGATATCTGGCCCGGAAAAGACACACTGGAGGGATGGACAGGTGAACAGGAGGACTGACAATAGTACAAAAAGGCACATCTACACACTAAGACAGATCCATACTCAAAATGTCATAAGGAAATACTGATCGGATTAGGAGTTCTGGCCCGGAAAAGACCAAGATGGCTGATATTTGACCCAAAACAAAACACAGTGGAGGGACGGACAGACAGACAGGAGGACGGACAGAAGTATGAAAAGGCACATCTACACAATAAATGTATCCATTTATTAAGTTTCATTGAGAAATATTGGAGTTCTGGGCTGGAAAAGAAGCATAGCAGGACGGACGGACGGATGGACAGACACATGAAAGGACGACCCTCACTCCCACATCCCCATCCACCTCACGGCGAGGGATAAACAGCGAGGAAAAGAGAGGGACTCGACTCACCCCGATACACCGACACACCTCCAGCAGGATGTTACCCTCCGGGGGGGGTTTCTTGTACAACCTACTGCCAGCAATAAACACGACTGCAAGAGATGGAAATGAAGCGCAGTGTGAAGTTAGTCCACAACATATTCATCAGTCAAACAGGGCTGCTCCAGTGGTTCTGGGGGGGACATTGTAATCTGAGAATATGAGAGAGGGCGAGCCTGATGCTGCGGCGCTTTGCTTGGCTGGGAGCCAGAAATGCTCAGCTCACTGACTGTTAATCCTAAAGGAATTCAGGGATCACCAAGTCCACGTGGTGAAAGGATGCCTCGTCTGAACACACTACATTTTTCTGGACACGGTGTAATATTTTCACTTCCCACAGAAGCAGGGTGAACAGTGATGTCTGTGGCTCATGACTGTGTGAAAAGGGTTCTGTTACTGTACATAGCCTGGAAATGCACACTGAAGCCTGGTTTAGTTGGGAGACCAACAATTTAAGGACAAACCAAGTTCACGATTCAAAATGAACTGAATAGCAGTGCAAATTTATCATTTGAGTCGAGGACACTAATTTCCACGCCAACAACAATAGTTACCAAATTTTATTTCATCAAATTGTACAGGACTTCAGACATTTACTGATAAAACTGTAATAAATTATAACTCTCCACTTCAGTGCTTACGAAGAAGCATTTAATGTTCAATTGAATATATTCATATGGTCATAAATGAGAACACAGAAGAGTATAGACAAATATACAAATTGTTGCAGCTTATTTTTTAATTTATGGTGGCTATCAAATACATTTATTTGTTTTATAAATTACCCATAGTTATAACATGCAATATCAACTGCCTGGATCAATTTAAAATCAAAACATCCATATCTTGCATCACCTTTAACAGGAAATCAAATACAACAGAATGGATGCGGGTTTGAACCCACCCAGCACTCACCCAGCGCAATGATCATCAAGAATGCAGGCACTCCAAATGCAACAGCGAAGCAGTCACCACCAAAACACTGCACATCAGCTGGGGAAATCATACACACATAAACACAGGCACACATTCATACAGTACGAAGGTAATGCTTCATTTACATAGCAACTTATAGCACCAAAGGATACAAATACCTTATCATGAACCACTTATATACTCATTGCACACAAGCACAAATCCACAAGTGCACTGTCACATGCACACACACAAAAACACAGCTATACAACTTTATCTAGGGACACAAGGGAATAAGACAATTCTTATTGTACAGAAAACTCATCACAATACCGACCTAAGCCTATTACCGGCAGAAACATTAACTAAGGCAGGACCAGAGACAAAAGAAATGTATTGCGCTTCTCAAAACTCCACAGATCATGAGCTAATGAGTATCCAATGTCATTGTGCCACCATAATCAATGAAGTCCACAGACCACAGGATACCATGTACCATTATGAAGCCATTGCAATTCTACCCAAAGGTGAACTGACCTCGCAGGATTGGTGTGATAAAAGTTGAGAGGACACTGACCTCGCAGGATTGGTGTGATAAGAGTCGAGAGGACACCCCCAGCATTGATTGACATGTAAAAAATAGAGAAGAACTTCCTCCTTTCCTCAGTCTGCGAGTGAAAGACCATAAAAATGTTCACTATTAAATAGATGCATCAGATGAGTAAGAAGATGCAATAAAATCTAAGAAAGAAGGTAAAAAAAAAAATAATTTCACTGAGTCCCACATTTCTGTAGTGAAATTCTGGATGTAAATCCTAAAACAAACAAGTTAAATTAAGAAACTCATCTTTGCACCACTACAAATTCAACCATTGTTTTATTATCAATAGTTAAATCAGTTTGAGTAAAACCTAACTGGCAAGGACAATTAGTCAATATTGAAACTCCACAAGAACAGAACTGAATTGCTGATGGGCTAAGGTCACTCATCAAGTACGGCAACAATCCACATAAAATCCTAGGGAATTTGCCAAAACTAAAAGTACTGAGCTGCGAAAAATGATTGGCTCCCTCTTTGGCACACTTAAATGTTTCAGATCAAACTCATTCTAATATTAGATGAAAATAACCCAAGTAAACAAAAATGCTGTTTTTAAATTATGATTTCATTCACTGAAATTGAAACACAGTAACATCTTTTCCACGACCATGGGATCCATCTGACATGGTTGTTGAGGAAATGAGAAGCTGCACACTCCATAGGTCAGGATTAAAATCATTTTGCTAGCAGCAATAATAATTCAATCAAGCTCTTAAATATTTGCTTATTTAAATTTCAAACCACAACTTTTTTTTTGGCCAGGCAGTATATGTCATTATGTTATTAAATATGTTGTGTAAAATTACAATATTACAATCTCCAAATCAGACATTTTTGTTTTGCAAACCAAACCCTCTATCACTGGTTAATTCTCATAATGTGGTGACAAACCTGTGCCTTGACTTTTAGGGCGTAACACATTCTTCTTTTTTTTTTTTTTCAAAGAGCAAGACTTGTCCAATCATTCTTGACTTCAGCATTTCCCTCCCAATTAAATCGTCAATACAAAAAAAATAGCTGAATCTAGTTTTTTCGCGTAAATTTCTAACGCTTCCGAGACTACCATACTTCCGGTGTACAGCTTCCTAGTGCTTACGTCTACTGCGTGCGCATAATAACATTATATGAAAACAATTTTATCATCTACATCAGCGCTTTTCAAACCTCTTGGAGTACTATTTCTCCTGCATGTGTCAGAGCTCTGCCTGCTCCAGCACCGGTGACTCAAATGATCAGCTCCTTACCCGTGAAGATGCTTAATAATGATCAAATCATCAGAATCATCCGTGCTAGTGGGGAGCAATCTAAAACATAAGGGAGAGGTGGTACAATAGAGGTTTGAGAAGCACTGATCTACATCATCTGTTATTATTATTGTCGTGCGACCAGCACATGGCCGCTTCGCAGTAAGGACCCATGGTCTTACTGACAACAATTCAGCTAGACTTGAAAAACTTCAAACGATAGAAATGCAAAAATCATGCCAAATATAAAGTACCAGATGCACTAAGATTTAATACGGCTTCTACACTCGGTATCGTACGGCCAAGTATCCGTAACCATGCACGCTAAAGTAATCTTCCACAGCTCTGCAAGGCTGGAAGCGACTTGGCCACTGAACAATCCCATAAAGCAGGGGTCCCCAATCTTTCCCAGAAAGGGCCGGTGTGGGCGCAGGCTTTCATTGCTACCAAGCAATTACACACCTGATAGTACTAATCAACCCCTGGACTCTTTGCTAATAAGCTTGATTAGTAGCATCAGGTGTGTAACTGCTTAGCTGCAATGAAACCCCACGCCCACACCGGCCCTCTCTGGGAAAGATTGGGGACCCCTGCCATAAAGCATCGGAAATGAGGCGTGAATGCAACATCAGGGCCTTTTTTTCATATTGACGATTGCTTGAATTGGTGAGCTTTTATAACTAAGGCAGTGTTCATTAATTTCTCCAGCTCTGTGCCTTCTACTCCAAGCCTACTCTGGTCAACTAAAAAAACTCTGTGTCTCATCTAGAAGCAGCGCGTCAGGTTTTTTTGTTTTCACAAGGATGATTGATCCCAAGGTTAACCTCTGCCGCCATTACGGGGCAGAGAGAGGCTTTTTCCAAATCCCCTCCTATTTGAAGCTAATCTGGACTGTTTATGAACAATGAGTGATCCTATTAAACATCCGATCAACAACCAACGAGGTTCCAGGGGCACTATTAACCAATGCCATAGACTGTAAGTGTTAAACAGCTGAAAAGATGGCTTGATTTCCGAGGACCTCCCATCGAAGTGAAGCAAGATGAGCCGATAGACAAAAGAGAGCGAGTGCAGCCATGAACACATCAAAATTCTCCATCACACCACTAATCGCCAATTTTACAGTGACTGATGACAAACCTATTTGTAAATAAATATATAATTAACACATTTAAGTTGGGACAATCAAAAATGCTTCATGAGGTTTAAAGTACAAAAAGTGAATAGTAGACAATCCAAACTGCTCACATTCAGAATTATTTCATAACAGTAAATATGCAAAAGCTTGGGAATGTATCAGAAGGGAAATATTTTAAGAACACATCTTTGCCCACCTCAGTAAAGCTTGAGACTCAAAACCTTCCAATATTATGGCGTTCCTGCTGCACGTACTGCATCCAAAAGCATGAGTGTGTCCCCTTAATGGCAAAAGCCCACTAAACGTTTTCTTTGATTGCATCTGCTTAACGAACCATTAAGTTCCCATATAGAGTATTTATGTACTGTATGTTTTACCACATTTACTGGGTTCGGGCCAAGAAATTCCTTGAGTATTTAAAGCATTTCCCTTCTGTTTTGGTTGCTGTTTGTAATCACAACATTCAAAGTTGGCCCCTCGTCCCCGGCTCAACAACACCAGAAGCACTACCCAACAGTGCAGTGCCACGTCTCGCCCACTGACCCTGCACGCTGTTATTGGCTGGGGGCTACACACACACACACACACACACACACACACAAATTTTAGATACAGACACTGCCCCACACTTCTCCAGGGTTATAAGTGACCAGTGAGAGAGATTAATTTTGCACGAGTCAAATTTTCCTCTAGGAAAATCCCACACAGTACACAGGACAAAAAGAAAATCTTACCTGCATCTTCATCTTGTATTTACACATAAACGCTCATTTCTATGACCTTTTTCTAAGAAAAATATTTTTTTGCCACCGATGTGAAGTAATTTTGACTCCTTCCTAGATTTGTCTATGGGGTAAATGAAATTATCTACCCATGAGCAAATCTAGAAATGAGTCAAAATCACTCCAAATCAGTGCACCTTAAATAATAAAAAAATTGTCCCTTAAATAAAAAAAATTGCCAGAAACTCAACTTTACATTTCTGAAAGTGCACTAAAGGTTTTGATGCATGTACCTGAGAATCAGCAGTTATCAGACATGCAAACATAATTATATGCACATCGAAGTTATGCAATGAATGCTGGGAGATGGACACTCACATGCTCCGCTTCGAACTGGTCCCCTCCGAAAGCGGCCACGCAGGGCTTGATCCCGCCCGTCCCCAACGCAATCAACCCCAGCCCCAGCAGCGAGAGAACACTGCAAGCCAAACATCCCACCACCCCCGACAGGAAACACAGGGCAGTGAGAGTGAAATCACAGAAGGTCAAGAGCACTATCCTCTGTAGCAACTCTGGCTCAGATACCTGCTAATTCTAGTGCAGTGGGCATGACTGCAGGCCAGCATCGCACACACTAACAGCAATTAAGTGCTCGCCAATTATTACAGAAATTAATGTTTTATCACTGAAGTTAGATTCTATATTTTGGGCACACCAGTGGATTTCACATGACGAAAGTTAAACTCCTGCTTTGGTGACTCATGCAGTTGCGTACAACGGACAGAAACTAGGAAGGGCGTAAAACATTCTTTTGAAATGATAAGTGGTCTTGATCTGTTTCCAATCATTTTCCTTAATAAACGATACTTTAACTCACCTCCATCAGGTGTGGCCAATTGTCTTTGCTAAGACAAGTAATAAAATGTGTCATCTGGATGCAAAAAAGCACATTTCAATCTTTTTTTCATTTAAACAAACATGAAGCATAGGTTTGATGGCCTGCTTTGCAGGATGAGACAAAAGTTAACATGAAAAATCCAGACTAGTTTTTTTTTTTTTTTTTTGGTGAAGGGTAGCCTATTAAGGCAAGTGAATAAAACTTTTTAAAAAATTTATTAGACCTTTTTGCTTGCCGCAATATTTCATTAAAAAAGATTCTGTGTGTTTAACTGCCAATGGATTATTAATATTGTAGGATAATGTAATTATCAAGAACAATGATTGAAAACAGGTCAATACTCATCTGTTCAAAGGGATGTTTTCCTGACCCCCTGTTTTCTGTTCAGCTGCTGCCACTGAATTTGTGTGCAGTTTTCAAAAGGCAGAACTCCATATTTTAATGGGACTGCACTGAGCAGAACTTAATTTGTTGGCTATAGTATTTGTTCGTAAAGTAGGCACATGTAAAGATAGCAGACGATCTTCATGGAGGCTTCAGAAGAATCTGCAGAATCTGCTATGAGTCCCCAGTGGGCAGTTCATAACTCACACCAGCATGTGGGGAGATTCACTGGAGCAGAATCCAGCTATAGGGTCCTGCTTAAAAAAAAAAAAAAAAAAAAAACGCTCACGGGATTTGAAAGAATGCAGCAGGTCTCTCTCTCACACTGCCTCTTACTTGCAACTGTCCCCTGGCATCACTTGAAAGGAGCATATTCTCAATGATAAAGGATTAGAAAATAGAAAATATCTAGCCTACAGGCTTCCTGAGAATCAGCATGTCCTTCTCAGCTCCAGTGAATCACTACTCACATGTGCGTGGAGGGGTCCCCCACATGTGGAATGGCACCCAAAGACTTGATCACGTGGCCAATGACGTAGAGGACGGAGAGGTAGATGATGGTTCTGTCGGAGCCGAACAATCACAGTGTGTCACCTCAAATATGCATAAATCTGCATTGTTTTATTTGAGGAAAGTTGGCCTCGTCAGAAATGGGCATTTCATGACACTTATGAACAACAAAGCATCTGTCGTCTGACTTTTCCTCAATTAAAAGGATAAGGGGCCTGGCTGTTTGATACATTCACTCATTTCCCCACACACTTCCCCTCCCTCTCCCCATAATTACTACAAATGAAGACCCTCGCCATATCAATGAAGGCAGCATTTGACACCTTGGGGATACCCCTGTTTAGAGTCAATGTAGAGCCCAGGGTAAAAGTCCACTGATACACATATCGGTGTCATATGTAGTCATTATGGGGAAAAGAGTAATACAGCGAGATCGTTGTTGCTGTGTTGCAGGAGGTGCAGGTAAAAACACTTGATGCGTCATCAGTTTGAATACATAGTGCAGGGATGGCGGTGATGAAGTATGTTTACTGGCTATAGATGTACTGTCTGCAACGTGTCCAAAAACTCACTTGAACCTTCCAAGCCAAGAGTCAGCGATGATGGCCCCCAGGACAGGAGTGAAATAGCACAGACTGTAGAAGGCGTGGTACACTGCAGTGGACAGGTCCTCATCCCAGTGCAAATAATGCATAAAGTACAGCGTCAGCACAGCTGTAAGCAAAAACAGAGAAATCAAGAAAAACAACTTAATGTTTGCAAAGACCCAAACAGTTGACAACTTGTGATGATGTCACATATTCCTGAAGTGTGAGGAGGCAAATATTACTTCTTTATGCCAAAAGAAAAAGTAATTGTTTTGTTTAAATGGAATTAACTGGTTGGTTTCACTACTTCCAGCTGCAGCGAGTGCAGCCAAAGGGCTCCTATAGCGTATACGGTAGCAGTGTAAGAGCCTGTAACTGCGCAAGAGGCAGGGCGATCAATCCACCACAAGGCACAGGCCACTCACTCGCCCTCACATTTAGTCTGAATTCAAGGCCTCTTTGCTTTGAACCAACAGTGGAAATACCTACTGCAACACCCCGCTATGCCAAGACTTAAGTAAGTAAGTAAGTAAGTAAAATTTTATTTGTATAGCGCCCTTCACAGTACAGATACACAGAGTGCTTCACAGTAAAAACATATAAAACAATACAGTACGATGACAGTCATCATCATCATCATCATCAACACATCATCAATAGCAGCATCCATATCATTGCCATAGCTTTGTGAGAAAGCAGTGAGGCATAAAGTGCGAGTGCACAATTTCACAGGCGGAAGCCATGCATCTGAGCGATCAAAACATTCTCAAAATGGAATGAACCGAGAAACAAACTCAGGCCTACGCCAAGAAGGCTTGTGGGAAAAGATGAGTTTTGAGCTGTTTTCTAAAGCTATCTACAGACTGGGCAGCTCTCAGAGCCTGAGGAAGCGAGTTCCATAGGCGTGGGGCCACCGCTGCCAAGGACCGATCTCCTTTAGTTTTTAGCCTCGTGCGAGGTACTGCCAGGAGCCCCTGGTCAGCTGACCGCAGAGAGCGGCTGTTGGTGTGGTGGTGAATAAGGTCACAGATGTAGCTGGGAGTGCAGCCGTGGATAGCCTTAAAAGGGAAAAGCAGTACCTTGTACTGGATCCTGAAAGGAACAGGTGACCAGTGTAGGGCGGCCAGTATTGGTGTGATGTGACATGATTTCTTTGACCTGGTGAGAAATCTGGCCGCTGCATTTTGAACCAGTTGGAGACAATTGATGGATGCTTGGTTTAAACATGTGAAGAGCGAGTTACAATAGTCGAGCCTGGACCAAAACAAATCGTGTATAGCCATCTCCAGCTCTGAGTGGGAGATGACAGAGCGCAATTTGGCGATGTTTCTTAGGTGGAAAAAACAATTGCGACTCAGAGTCTTCACATGTTTATCCAGGAGCATTGACTGGTCGAAGTGCACACTAAGGTTCCTAATACTAGGATAGGCGTTGTTTTTGAGGGGGCCCTGATGTTCTATCACCCTGGCTGTGAAGCTGTCAGAAGCAATGATCAGCACCTCAGTCTTGGCCGCATTTAGCTGTAGGAGGTTGGTAGCCATCCAGCCCTCGATGGTGGCCAAACACTCCATCAAAGTGCTGAGACGCTGCATGTTCTCAGGTCTAAAAGAAAAATGCAGCTGGATGTCGTCCACATAACAGTGGTATGCGACACCTGAAAAATTCCTGATAAGCTGATCTAGCGGCAACAACTTACTAGTCAGCTTACCTTTCATGCCATAGTAGGAGAATCTCTCGCAGAACTCGTTCACTATAATGAAGGCGATACTCAAAGGATAGTTGGTTCCACACAGTTTCTGAAAGACAGATGAGAATTTTTAAACAATAGGAAGAAAATGAGGAACAGATAGATTTTAGCTTTACATGACAAAAACAAAAGGCCCAAGAGCATTTGTGATCATGACTCACTAATTAACGTAACAGGCGCATGCTGATCCAGCAAGAATGCATGCATACATTACACACTGCACTTTTATATGTATATAGCATAGATTCTAGATCAGCAATGTACTGCAGTAGTCAGGCTACAGTTTTGTTACCCAGAAAGGCAGCAATTGCACGTTTAAAAAAGGTGCTTAACCCAAATTGCTTCAGTAAAATTCTAGTATGTCATCTAAAAATGGAAAAGTTATGCATGTAGCTGTAGATAAGAGCAACGGCTACATGCCTATAATGAGATGGCAATAATATTAGAAGGCAAATCATTAAAATAAACCACTGAAGAACATTTACGACAATCTGAAATGGTAGGTCTTTGTGCATGCTGTGAATAGCAATGTTTTTTCCAATCTTCGTGCACCATAACAATGCTCTCGTTTAAAAGGAGAACAGTTGTGTCCCCAGCAGTTGATGATCAATCTCCTGTGGATATAATATCTGCCATTTTTTTCTAAAGTGCAGTCTGAGGAAACTACTGTCCAAACCACAAAGCTTTGCAAGATGCCTGATGCATCGCTGAGTACGTAAGCACTATCTGAATTAAGTCTTAAAAATATGCTTTTTCATAAGTAGGAGAAATTCAAACTCTTACTGGAGAGTGCTTAGATGATCCTCCTTCATCGACCTCCAAGGATTTACCTGCCAGACAAATATGACATCTTTTAATCATAATTTAAAATTAAAGCTGCTTTGCAGCGATATCGGGGCCAGGCAAATTTAGGCAACTCTGAGCAATAAGAGGCAAAAAATGGAGGATAACAAGAAAAAAAAAACAGAGGATAGACTTCATAATTTGTAGTGAGTTTTAAGTTGACAAAAGTTTCTAAAGTATTGGGGCTACATTTTGGTGAAAGTTGCAAAACTGTATTACGTGCGGTTGGTTTGGTAGGAATTTTCTAAGTTTTTAAATTTAAACGCTTATTGTGCCCCCCCCAGGAAGAATATTGACATGTCCTTGGAGTTGAGTAAATCTGGCATGGGACTGGACCTTTGTGCAAAGTTTGGTGATTTTTCATGTATGGAAAGTAGGATTTCCTAGGAAGAGGAAGAAGAAGAAGAATAATAATACTGGCGAAAACAATAGGTTCCCAGCAGCTTTTGCTGCCTGGCCCCTAAAAATTAATTCAAAGTTGTTCACCAGAGTAAGTATTTTTTCCACCAAGAGCCTCAATTAGTGCATACCATTGTGTTTTCACAGTGTGCAAATCAAACATTCAAAAGTCCATTTCCATTTAAAAGGTACGCACAAACTGCAAATTCATAAATCCACATATATTGACGAGCACGAAATATTGCAATTAAAAGTTCCATTCATACTACACATGTCATTGTCCCATGAGAAATTTGACTATGGCTTTCCTTAAAAAAAAAAAAAAAAAAAATCAAAAATGTATCATGCAATATAAAAATAGGACCAATGGTCCTGTAGCTTAAAGGCAAGCAATCTTATAGTGACGATACAAGTTAAGAAAATTTCATGTGAAGTTTGATCTTGTTGGAAATCATGGGCACTGTGTCCTCCGGGTAAAAGAGGAGAAAGACCACCCCTCCTGATATCAGTGGTCAGTTCAAAAGCCAGCATCTCTGATGGTATGGGGATGCATTAGTGCATATGGTGTGGGACACTTGCATGTTTTAAAAAGCACCATGAATGCTGAAAGGTATGTAAAGGTCTTAGAGCAACAAATGCCCCCTCCAGAGGACATCTATTCCAGGGAAGGCCTTGTGTATTTCAGCAGGACAATGCAAAACCACATACTGCAGCTTTTACAACAGCATGGCTTCGTAGTAGAAGAGTCCGTGTGCTGAACTGGCCTTCCTGCAGTCCTGATCTTTCACTGATTGAGAAACTTTGGTGCATAATGAAACAAAAAGTCTGTCAAAGGAGACCCAAAACTCTCCAGCAGCTGGAAGCCTGTATTAAACAAGAGTGGGATCAATTCCAATGGCTAAACTCAAGAAACTTGTCTCCTCAATGCCCAGATGCCTCCACTCTGTGTTAAAAAGAAGAGGGGATGCTACACCATGGTAAACAGGCCCTTGTCCCAACTTTTTTGAGACCAGTAGCATCCATCAAATTTGAAATGAGCTTATTTTGTGGATAAAATTGTAAAAATTTCTCAGTTTCAACATTTGCTATGTTATCGCTGTTCTATTGTGAATAAAATACTGGCTGGTGTGATTTGAAAGTCATTGCATTTTGATTTTATTCACAATTTACACTTTGTCCCAACTATTTCGGAATTGGGGTTGTAGATACACAGTCTCCTTTAATTGCTTCGCCTCCCCCATGCTTTCCCCACCAGCTGTAATGTGTTTCTCCTTCGTCTCATGTATGTGTTGGCGCATATACATCAATCAGCCATAATATTATGACCACTGAGAGGCGAAATGAATAACATTCATTATCTTGTTAAAGTGGCACCTGTCAGTGGGTGGGATAAATTAGGCAGCAAGTGAATATTTTATCCTCCAAGTTGATGTGTTAGAAGCAGAAAAAAATGGGCAAGCGTAAGGATTTTAGTGACTTTGACTAGGGCCAAATTGTCATGGTCAGATGACAGTGTCAGAGAATCCTAAAACTGCAGCTTTGTGAGGTTTGCTGAGTCTGCAGAGGTTAGTGCCGACCAAAAGTGCTCCAAGGAAGGAAAACTGGTGAATCAGTGACGGGGTCATGAGTGGCCAGGACTCAGTGACGCGCAGCGAACGGAGGCTGGCCCGTGCGGTTCGTTAATCAGCGATGGGGTCACGGCGGCCAGGACTCGGACGGCTGCGGAAATCGGAGGGCTGGCCCGCGGCGATTCTTTTCATCAGCGATGGGGGTCACGAGCGGCCAGGACTCGGTGACGCACGCGGGGAACGGAGGCTGGCCCGCGCGGTTCGTTCATCAGCGACGGGGTCACGAGCGGCCCGGACTCGGTGACGCGCGCGGGGAACGGAGGCTGGCCCGCGCGGTTCGTTCATCAGCGACGGGTCACGAAAGCGCCCGGACTCGTGACGACGCGGGAAATGGAGGCTGGCCCGCGGTTCGCTCATCAGCGACGGGTCACGAAAGCGCCAGGACTCAGTGACGTCGCGCGCTGAAAGGAGGCTGGCCCGCGCAGTTCGTTCATCAGCGACGGGGTCACGAGCGGCCAGGACTCAGTGACGGAGGCTGGCCCGCGTTCGAGGAACGGAGGCTGGCGCACGCGAATGGAGGCGGCCCGCGCGTTCGCTCATCAGCGACGGGGTCATGAGTGGCCAGGACTCAGTGACGCCGCGAACGGAGGCTGGCCCGCGCGGTTTTGTTCATTGGCGACGGGTCACGACGAGCTGCCAGGACTCAGTGATGCGGCGGGGAACGGAGGCTGGCCCGTGCGGTTCGTTCATCAGCGACGGGGTCACGAGCGGCCAGGACTCAGTGACGCGCGTGAGGAACGGAGGCTGGCCCGCGCGGTTTGTTCATCAGCGACGGGGTCATGAGCTGCCAGGACTCAGTGACGCGCGCGGGGAACGGAGGGTGGCCCGTGCGGTTTGTTCATTGGCGACGGGGTCACGAGCTGCCAGGACTCAGTGATGCGCGTGGGGAATGGAAGCTGGCCCGTTCTGATAGAAAGGTGTCAGAACACACAGTGCATCGCCGCTTACTAAATATGGGGCTGTGTAACTGCAGACCGGTCAGGGCGCCCATGCTGACCCCCGTCCACCACCGAAAGCGCCTGCAATGGGCATATGAGCATGAGAAATGGACCACGGAGCGATGGAAGGTGGTGACCTGGTCTGATGAGTCACGTTTTCTTTTACATCATGTGGCTGGCTGGATGCATGAGCACCGCTTACCTGGGAAAGATGTGGCACCAGGATGCACTATAGGAAGAAGGCAAGCCAGCAGAGATAAGGTAAGATGCACTTTATTGAACCCCGTGGGGTAATTTGTCCTCTGCATTTAACCCATTCTATAGTTAGGAGCAGTGGGCAGCCACAGAGCAGCACCCGGGGACCAACTCCAGTTCTAAAGCCAGTTCCTTGGTCAGGGGTACTGGTAGGAGTGTTCCTATAATGCATGTTTTGAAAACTCCAAATATATCCAGAGTTAAAATTGGAGGCAGAGCATTCTCTTACAAAGTGCCAATTTTATAGAACAATATCCCGAGACAAATTCAGGCTTCAGACACACTCTCTGTCTTCAAGAGTAGGCTGAAAACTTACCTTTTTAGTCAAGCCTATGATTAGTTCATAATTAGTTATGTATAAATATTTATTTGGTTCTGGTGGTACTGACTACAACCTAGTTTCATGGTAGGTTCACATGATATTGGGAGCCAGTGTTAAGCAAATCCATGTGGAACCGGTGGCACTGAGCATGCATTAACAGTGCCAGTGGGGCTTGCTACAGCCTTAGTCACTGGGGAGGTGCATATGGTGCTCGTGTTTAGAAAATCAAAAGTGATCTTGCAGCCTGGTGTAAGTGTAGGGCCTCTGTGCTGCAAGAAGTGGATGGAGGGGTGCGGACTGTTTCCTGACCAGTCAGCTCCTAAATTGTTACTTGGCACATGACACAGGACTGTATTTTTATTAATATGCAGTAGTTTTATCCAGTGTCTCACCCCCCTTTTTTCTGTGCCTTTCTTCCGTGAGCTTTTCCGTCCCCCACCCTGAGTCCTGGACCATCCGAGCCCTGTCCCTCACCAAAAGCGCTGGCTGCTGCTGTCCTGCTGTCCTGATCTGGTCCTGATCCAGTTCTGCACCATCCTCGACATGCCACTTCCTGGAGCTACAGACGCCACTGTTTAGATGGACTTTAATGGAACTCCATTACCAATTTATTCTATCAGTACTTTATTTTGTTATTATTTAGCTAGCCCACGGAGGATCGGCTTCCCCACTATAGCCGGGTTCCTCCTGAGTTTTCTTCCCACTGGGGAGTTTTTTCCTCACCACAGTTTGAGGATTTTTCTCCCTACTGGGAGTTTTTTGCCTCATTTGCTGTAGTGGGGATTAGGCTGGGCACTGCCCTTTCATTTATTTAATCTCTCACTGTAAAGCTTCTTTGTGACAGTCTCTGTGAAAAGCATCACACAAATAAATTGAATTGAATTGAAAATGTTTTTCTGAGTGGGGGAAACCGGAGTATCCAGATGAAACCCATGCGAACCCGGGAACATGCAAACTCCACACAGAAAGGCCCCAGGCTGGATTCGAACCCACGACATTCTTGCTGTGAGACGGCAGTGCTCATATTACTGCAGACCAAATGCACCTCTTTTTGAAAATGGTATTCCATAATGGCAGCGGCCTCTTTCAGCAGGATAATGCGCCCTGTCACACTGCATAAATAGTTCAGGAATGTTATGAGGAACAACAATGAGTTCAAGGAGTTGACTTGACCTCCAAATTCCCTAAATCTCAATGTAGTCAAAGATCAGTGGGATGTGCTGGACAAACAAGTCCCAACCATGGAGGGCCTACCTCTCAGCTGACAGGATCTGCTGCTACCGTCTCGGAGCCAGATACCACAGCACAGGGAGTGAGGACCCACAGAATATTAGGCAGATAGTTATAATGTTATGGCAGATCTGTGTATTTTCCTTACTTTGAGTGTGCAAGTTGCTGGATTGTCACTTGCCATGTACCCTTTATTGACCAGTCAGTATTTACTAGTAAAAGTTTATCGTCTTTGGAAATTATTTGTAATCTTTTATGATAAGAATGGAAGTCCTCTTCCGAGTTCTATTAATCGGACTAAGCTCCCAAGCCTTACTTTCAGTCTCCAGAATCAAGACCACAGTCCTATCAACCATTACTCAGTCTGTTCCTCTGTCCAGTTTATAAGGAACACCTCCCAAGCCTTCTGCGGTCATCAGTATTGGGACTACGTCCCTGCTAAATTCCACAGTCCTGCCATCTGACAGTTCTGCTCTGGCGAAGTATGCACTCCATCGGCAGCTGTCCCAGATCAGTGTTCTGCCGATGCTGGTCGGCGCTGGTCAGCCCCAACCAGCACTTGGAATGCACTGACCACCACTCAGCTTTTCCCGATCGGCACTATTTTTTCAAAGATCAGTTAAAATGAGCGCATCCAGCGCCCAATAAAACTGCTACAAACAATACATAAATGACCCCAAATATGTTCCCTATTATTATTATGGGAGAGGGGAGTTAATTGGAACAAATTCACAAAAATGCTTATTTTCAAAATATGGTTATATTGAAAATTCTACTGCATGTTATTTTTATACATATCTATGTGTACAACAATCTCAGCAATAAAGTTCAGCAATGTTCAAAGAGGTTCATAAAAAAAAAATAAGTCTTTGTGATATGAGTTGAGGTGTTCCAACTCACCCCACAGTGGAGGCGAGTTGGAACATGCCATGGGGCAAGTTGGAACACCTTAGTTAGTGAAGGGAAAATCATGAATTATCTTGACATAAGGTCCAATTTTGACACTTTTCCCTCCCTGGGAGTGGTCCTGATGAAAATATATGTGTTGAGGAATAATCAAGGACCCTAAAAGACCAAAATTTGGAACTGCCTCACCCACATAATTCTTGAGTGACCCTGCATGCTCTAGGCAAGTCTTGATCTGCAGTTGGACGCTAAATAATCATTAGACCTCAGCAGTTTATTTAATGAAACATACTGACTACATGAAATGTATGATCTTATTTTTTCCGAAATTCATTCTAAAAAATATAGAACTTCATCAAAATTGAAGACAATTTTGCTAAGAAATAAAGAAGAAATCAGGGTTTTTTCTTTAGTGGCTGTGCTTTTTGATCAGGCCTATTTAAGAACAGAGAGCTATTTAACCTGTTAACTGTCACTGGGCCCCAATTAGGGCCCTACGGAATTTTAAAACAAATTTTGAATCCTTCATTTGAGCATTTGAAATGTGGAATACCAATCCGGGCCAAATGTAAGAAAATACAGGTGACAGTTAAAAGGTTAATGTGATCAGTTTTGAGCATAAGTGCAGTAACATGTACCAGTCTCCTTGTGATGAACAGCGGGGTTTGTTGGAACATGTTCCAACTAGCCCTATGCTATAATCACCACAACACACGCAGTGTACACAATACACATTAGCACAGGTGAATTATTTGTTGCCCCATTTTGTTTACATTCCTCCAAACAATCAACACACTATAGGGTTCATTCATGGGTATCATGTATACTGAACAAATAAGATATTTCCAAAAGGTAAAAATTGTACTCCAGCAGGGCTCAAAATTAACTTTTTTGCTTGGTAGCGCTGCGCTCCCAAGTTCAAAAAGTTAGGAGCGCGAGCCAAAATTTAGCAGCGCACACGCCGAAATCTAAGAAGCACCAATATATTTTTTTTTAATGTTTAAAAAACTACATTATAACACTCATAAACAATACAACTGTCTCCAACAAATGGCAGTTATTAAACAATGACAGTCTTGAGTTCATTGATTAACAAAAGTTTCCACTACAGTACATTGGCTATATGCCATACCCGAAGGCCAGGATTTAAAATTGGCTCTCCTGGCTCTCTGCCCTTCCATCCATCTCTTCACTGCCTCTGAGGCATCAAATATGTCCAGAGGAGGACCCTCCACACTGATCCGAATCAAATCTTCAATTGTGTTACGGTTAAACGCAGGTCTGACTTAAGGTCGTAAAGTCCTTGTTTTCGCCTCAATATTGCAATATAAATCAGTCCACAGAGGTAACTTTGCTATTTGTTAGCTTATTATAACATAAGCAGATGTTATAATGAGTTGCATATGTTTGTTTTAAGATACAGTATGCCACACGCCATTGTCATCCAATTTCTGTTTTTTTAGGAAAACGTTGCGTGTACATGCAAATACATAAACGTTTACTGGTCTAAAGACGCGCTGAAAAAAATGTGTGTTTAAGATTTTTCCCGATAGGCTACTGAAGATATGAGCGGAGAAACCGAGACGAAGATTTTAGGTCTGCGCAAGCGCAGAGCCGCGAGGCAGCATATTTTGATCGGCTGCTAATATTAACAGAACACCGGACCTACTCGTTGACGCTGATTTGTCTCAGTATTTTCTGTGTTTCGTGCTTTCTCCATGCTTGGAAGGACTTTCACGTTTAAATTGTTTGGACTCAGTAGATAACGTGCTGTTACCTGCGAGATCCGGGCCATTATCTTTACAATGAACACTGTGCACTTCACCTTCTTATAACGTCAGCCATTCAAAATTTTGCAGCAACTCTTTGCGAAAATTATAAACTGATTTCGCCGCCGGTTCATCCGAATCGCCGTCATGATTCTCAGTTTCAGTATAACTTCTGTTACCTACTCGACTTTTTTTATGTTAACGGTACCAAAAAAAAAAAAAAAGAAGTCTTCCATTGCTCTTCGTTTCATTTTCCGTCTAAATCTTGTGTATAGTTACAATAGTAACTCTCAGTACCGTGAAATGGAGTGATTGACGGCTGATATTAACCATTCTAGAATCGGTACTGAGGTTTAGGACGTCCAGCCGTGCGTAACATAGTAAAGTTTAAGAAAATGGTCAAGTACATGTTGCTAGATAATATCCCTCGATAATGATAAGGTTATTTTAATTAATTCGATCCTTCGCGGAATACTGCTGCCAATCCTACCACATGTAATCATGGACGTTGACCAACTGCTTCCATCTTGTACATTGAGTGTGGACTTTATGAACATCAGAGACCACGATGGAAAAAAGTCTTGGACTTTTTCGTGTTATCCCTGACAATGTCTAATACATGTGTCGACTGTTTTTTTTTTTTTTTTGAGCACTTGTATTTGCAATTGTCAAATAAACTGAACTAAACTAAAAGCCCCCTTTGATTGGTTAGAATGGTCACGGTCAGCTCAAGAGAACACACTGGGTGCGCTCCATTCTTATACCGGTGCGCCCGGCTGCGGTATGTCCAGTAGATTCATGCACTGCTCTCAGTGCTCTGGCACATACGCTCATCTCCATTTAAGCTGCAGCAGCGGTTGGCATGCCTACTGACTACCAAATGTACCCGAAAAGTGGCGTTTAATTGGGGGGAAGCGGTCGCACAGGTGCGACTATTTTAAGACTAAAGTCGCACTTCATTAATTTTGGTCGCATATGCGACCAAATATATATACCATATAAGATCAAGGAGGGTCACTGAGGGCGCACCAAAATATTCGAAGGTCAAAGTCCAGATTTTGACCATGTCAATATTTCGGCCCGTTTCACCCCTACCCTAAAAAGGGCTGCAATTTCCACCCCGAAGGGATCCTCTGATAAAAAAAGTAATTTTTGTCAGTTTGGACAATATATCTACCCCCACAAAAAACTTCAGTGGTCTACTGGAACATGATATATCACCCCCTTCTATGAGCTGGTCCAAAGTTACAGACTCTGGCTCTTAAGTAAATAGGAAGTAGGAAAAACTTAGGAAATAGCCTACTTACAGATGATAATGCCATAAGCCAATGCAAACTTTCCGGTGAGCAAGCAGTATAGCAATAGGCTAGCACATGGGATTCTTTTAACCTTTTTTTTTACCCCTGAGGCGTGGCTATAGCTGAGAGCCACAGCGCGACAAGTTAGATAGGTGACACAGGCGTTTGGGATTGTAACTTTTTTTTAAAAGGCAGTGGATATTTTGCCGTGCACCGGTTTCACATTTCTTCGGCTATTTGGCCGTGACCTCCGGTACATATGCGCAGTTGTATTATTTTTGGACTTGAAACACAGAAATCAGAAAGCCTCGTCAATGCATAACTGACCTAGCTATGCTGCTAATGCGAAATAATTGCGATTCACTGTTTTTTTTATTGATTTATATGCACCGCAAATAGGTAGCTGAGCAAGCGAACTAGCTTGCTAGACTAGCGTGCAAGCTAGTTTGTTAGTCAATGTTAGCTGGCAACCTTTACATTCGGTGCATATTAATGCCAGCTAGCGAGCTAAATAGGCGACTCGCGGTGCGACTCCAGCTTAGTTCGCGTAATAATGGCTATATACATTTTAAATAGACTTAAATGCATGAAATATAACGTCGGCTAGCTAGTAAGAGAGCCTTTATGCCGACTTTGCTAGCAATATTTAATGTATGTAAATGCGAGCTAGCTAACTAAATGGCGAAGTTATAACTATTCACTATTATCCATTGATTTCTGCAAGTCCAAAAATAATACAACTGCGCATGTGTACCAGAAGTCACGGCCAAATAGCCGTAGAAATGTATAACCGGTTCACGGTAAAATATCCACTGCGCTTTTAAAATTAATCGAAAAAGCTTCAAAATGAAGGATGCACACCCTCGTGCCATGCGCAAGCCAGATCCGAAAGCTTAAGCCGATGCGACAAACAGTCAGAGAGATATGCGAGCCTCAGACAGACACGACACACAGACAGACACTCAGACACTTCTTGCTTTATAGATAGATTCATTAGAAATGTTTGAAACATAAAATGCAGTTGTTAAGTCGAATTCAGAAATTTAATCAAAAGTATTTGGATACAAAATAGAAAAAAAAAAGTTTATGAATATGGCATCTATCTATGAAAATTAGAGGCATCTGGCATATGCACCATGATATTCAAAGCCCTCCATTGCCTCTCCGTCTCTGGTGACGGAGAGGCAATATTTGCATTCAAATTGCCGCAAAAATTTTTCCAGCTTGCAGAGCGCTCACATTACATATGTCCACCAACTCTCAGATTAAACCTATGCCCCTCACTGACAAGATAATTCGTGAATAATGTCTATTATTTATGCTTCGTAGCTCGTGAAAGGTGGATTGTCAGGTTAGGAGATGGCAGAAATTTTCTATCCAGCATTCCTAGCGTCCTGGACAGAACCCTGCAGATCACCACTGGCCAGGCATGGACATGCCCCTTTCTCCCTCAACTGTACCATTTGAATTGAGCTGCATCATTCTGCTCTGGGCTCCGTTCCTCTGTCAATACTGCATTGCCCTCAATAAACCCTACAACTGACTTTTACTCTGACTCCACATTAGGTTCCTGGGTTGGATCACAACATCTACTCATTTGAGCAGGCGGTTTCATGCGAACATGCTATTAAGGAGGTTTGTGCAGGTAAATTAGTCTCAGACAACAGTATAGAGCTCAGGTAGAAAGATTTTATAGGTCAGATGGGTTGTTCGGGAGAATGGTGTCCTTCATCCTCTAGATCAGCAGATGTATTACAGCACAGCCTGATCTGGTCCACTGCGGTTTCTGGAGAGAAGTCCAGACATAATTTTGCATTTGGGCCTGTAAAAAATGCTCACCTGTCTCTGCATTCACAATAAATAAATAAAATCATACGATATTTTCCACTGTGCTCAAAACAAAATGCAGGTCAGTGCATAGGAGAAAGAATTATTGGGACAGTTACACATTACAGTGGAAGAAAAACAAACATGACAGGAGCAGCAGATAAGACAACACTTCGGAGAATGGAGATTTGCACACCTGGTTTCCACTTGATGAACACATTAACCAAGTAAAACAAACCGTACCATTGTACTCCATTACCTGAGCTGCACCCTGTATTTTCTGCAAGCCATTCTGGATTACACAGAATAAAATAACACCTGCGGCTTGTATCAGCACGTGGTGGAGCATCTTTCAGTCCAAGTCACATCACCCTTTTAGATTAAAACTGCCTGGGATAAAGACAATCTTGCTCTGACCTGCCTTAAATTCACCCAGTCATGTGACTGATTACACATACACTGCTATCAACTTGACAGCATGGCTGTATTCTATGATAATTCAGTGTCCTATTCACTGACCACCAGACAAAATGTGATCAGCTCTATTTCAACCTAGCATGAATTCTTATATTAAGTGTTCTCCTAAAGACAGAAAACAAGCAAAATTAAGACCTCAGTAGGCCTTTATACTGCACAAACTTTGTGACAAGCCGATTGCTTTTGTACACAGCAAAAAAAAAATTATTTCATTTCACTCCTTACTGCAAATATTCAAAACTTCTTATGCTACGTTTACAAGAGTAACCAAAGCATAGGCAGCCTATGCCCTACTCTAGATCGCCTAAAATCAGAATTCTGAGAGCCAATGGTGACTGGGATCCTCATGTGAAAAGTTGCCGAGATAAGTTAAAAAACAGAAGAGATTTTGAGTTTCAAAAATATAGAAAAGGGAGAGCTGTAGTTCATTAAAAAATATATAGAAAAGGGAGGGCTGACAAACAGTGGCGGGTCTAGAACTGGGAATTGGGGTGGTCCCTTTTAGTCCTGGCAAGTTCTCAATCATTTTCCTATATTGACGCGTTTTCCAATTATCGTAATTGGCATCTGAAGTCACGGTTTAACCAAAAATAGTAGGTCTTCCAGGCACACAGAAAAAAATGGAAGGGTCCAAACGAAGCCTTAGGATAAAAAGCCTTTATTAAAGCATGGCTGAAGTAAATTAAAAAGCCGACACGTTTCGACCTGCACGGTCTTCATTAGGGCGTAACAAGTCACATGGGTAAAGACAAACATATATAGATGGTACCAACCAATAACAAAGACAGACTAGTGTCACCTAGAAGTCACAGTTTCTCTCCGTATGCGATCTAACAGCGATGAAATCATGTGCTAATTCAGTAGGCTACAGTGGCGAAGCCAGAACTGAGAATTGGGTGCACAAAACATCCGTTTAAAACCATTAGTCCTGACCTGTTCCCAGTCATTTTCATAATTAAGAAAAGGTTCACCCCGAGAGCACTCCACGCTGAACAGGTGCCGCTTGTTCTCCCCAATTAGGTAAAGCTGGGGACACACTACAAGATTTTTACAGTCTTTGCAGATTTTGAAAAGACTTGGAGCACACACTATACGACTGGCTTCAGCAGATTCTTGTAAAGACTGGGGATCACACATTTAAGGACGGCAGCAGATGAGGGAGCACACACTACACAACTGCGTCCGGAGTCGGATCAAAAAATTCAAACATGTTTGAATTTCGGCGACTGAAGTCGGGTAGAGTCTGTTCACCTCACACACTTGCTGATTCCAGTCTGTACCACATCGCACACTAACAGATTCTGCGCTGACTTTTCATGACGACAGTCCCCAACTAGAGCGGACAGGCGCAGACGAGCCCCAACTGCAAATCATGGGTAAAATCTGGCCAAAAATCTTGTAGTGTGTCCCCAGCTTAAGACAAAAATCATTCATCTGGACGCGTATTTGCTGTATTTAAATCAGCCTTGTTAAAATTGCATACCTGTCGACTCTCAAGCAAATAGCTTGAACCTTAGGCTTTTTATAGCCTATTTAACTGCCGAGTGCCACTTTTTTTTTTTAATCAACCCACGCAATACCGAGAGTGAAAGGCAATATTTCATTCGAACACGGACTAGTTCAATCAACGCGAAGCATTAGCCTATTAATAAGTAAATTATTTTTCTGTACTGAATTTAGCCCATGATTTTTATCACTGTTAGATCGCATATGGAGAGAAACCGTGACTTCAGTTGCCAATTACCAGAATTGGAAAACGCGTCAATAGCCTAAAGAAAAATGATTGAGAACTTGCCAGGACTAAAAGGGACGTGTCTGTGCCACCCCAATTTCCAGTTCTAGACCTGCCACTGCTGACAAACGCAAACACACTGAAAGCCACAGCACATTATCAATCCCGCACAAGTACGCTGGGTGATCAATTTAACTCCACATCCAAGTGCACTATAGCGACGCTGCGCTCTCTGGAGATGTAGGTAATAGTAGCCAACATTCCAAGTATGCTTGGACTATAGTCAGCGAAATATGGCCACGTATACTTTCTTCCATTTATGAGTTAGGCAGGGAGGAAATATTAGCTAATAGGACGTGTGTCCGACACATGGTCCACACTTAAAACGCAAACCTACCCTTTCTCAGTCCCATCCTTACGTGCGCCTGTTCGTTTTCTCAAGCAAGTCTCGTGCACTTGAGATGGTTTCTGACAGCCTTCCAAATCCAGCCTTTCCCCGTCTGTCTCCACTCCACTGGATACTCCGCTTTATGAACTTGTTTTAACCCCGCTAGTTAATGTTACACCAAAAATCACGACGTCGAGCTGAACAACGAATGAGCGTGTCCACTTTCACTGTCAGAGATGCCAAGTCTCACGCAATCGGCATGAGTCTCTCGCCTCTTAGTATTGGCATTCACGTTCCTGTGCTGTAGTCAGCAATTAGCCTATTCAATCAACGCGCACTGAAGTAATTCACTCGAGGAATTTAAGTCATTGTCCATTAAGTTAATCAGTTTCACGTGCCTTATGGTGGATTTCCCCACTTGTGACACGGAAATCGATTATGACTCGGGAATTCTCAGACTTGTCTTTACTGAGGGATTGAAAGCAATAGAATTGCATAAAGACGTTTCAAATGGTCTTATTTCATTTAAACAATTTAAACGATCATGAAACACATGCATTGTTTCCAATCCCTGAGAAGAGAGAAGCACGGGAAGTCCGGAGTCATAATCGCTTTCCATGTTACTTGTGATGAGGTCCACCTTTACGCAAGTGAAACTGAAACTTCAATGCACAAGGATTTTAATTCCGCGTGAGAATCTCATTAATAAGCGTTCATTGAATAATTGCGGACTACGGTGAATAAGCCTAAAAAATGAGTGAGACCTACGCCGAATGCGTGAGCCTTGGCATCTCTGGACTGTTACAGGCACGAAATCGCAAGGATCTACCAAAATAGCTGCGCAGGCAAGTTTTCTTGAAACTGTGTCACACTCCGTGCTTCTGCAGCATATTGACGGACTGCTCAGCTGCACCATCATTCACACGCATTGCCTTTGTTGAAATATTAATCCATTATACTCAAATGCATTAACAATTAATCTATTATACTCAATTGCTGAATCATTGTATGAATCTATTATACTCAATGGCTGAATTATTGTATCCATTCTGACTGAATCTGAAGGTCCTACGGGAACAAGCGGTTCTCTGGGTTATAGGCATTCTCAGGAGAGAGAGACTCTCCCAGAAGGGGGAGAGAGAGGCATCCTGGGGGCGGGGGGGGGCAGTTGGACCAAGGCTCTCTGGGGCTCCCAGGAGAGAGAGAGAGAGAGAGAGAGAGAGAGCGCGCCTGGGGAGCATGGGAGAGAGAGAGAGAATGCCTTGTTAGCCAACGGGTCCATAAGGCCTGACAGAGAGGGCCTCTCGGCTGGAGCTGTTAAGGACAAAGCCATACATTCCTGTTTGCTGACAACATACATCTACATAAAGCAGTTCCTTAAGGAGGGATTATGAATAATATATGCTTATAATGAGGGAGGATGTTAAACTATTGGAGGATATTAGCTGGAGAGGCGTAGTTTTCGGCAATGGACACTTATAAATATCCAGGCAAAAGAACGCGGCGGGGCTGGCCCTTGGGGCAGCCCTCTGCATGCAGAGTTTTCTGCACACCCGAAGAAGCTTCTTCAATTTCCTGACTGTCTTCTTTTCACATACTTTGCCGAAAGATCATCAGCTGAATAGCTATATTATTTGATGGTTTGAGGCCTATTTCATTTATCTGTATCTATACACATGGTTTTTGCCTTTTGAATTATTATAGTAAAAAGGTTAAATTACTGAAAGTCTCTGAGTCCTTCATTTAACCCGGGACAGCATGTGCACATTTTAAGAACGTGTCGTTGCCGACACAGATATGCGCGTAATTTTGAAAGTACCGTAATTACTGTAAGTTTTGCGCAATAGAAAAAAAAATTCCAACTGTTCCTGAAAGCTGAGAAGCTGTGCTTCATCCCAAATACAGGTTACTATGGTAAACACGGCAGCATGATTCTCTGCTGGGATTTTTGCATTAGGCCTTAAAGAGTTAAAGGTCAACGTTAACCAGTACGAATTCCTCAACACCTTAAAGACTAATTTATAGTCGTCCAACTCCGTCAATCTGCAGACACGCAGAGCCCCTCTCCTACGTCGCAAAGCCTCACCGACATGCTCTCGGACGCATGACGGACACTTCCCAAATTTTCTAACTAAAGCCTAATTTATAGTCGTCCAACTCCGTCAATGCGCAGACACACAGTTGTATCGACGGAGATGTGGACCTTTCAGACTTTTCCGTTGTTTAATGGGTGTTGCAAGGCAATTCACCGCTAGGACAATAGGGGGCGTAGCGTTTTTTTCGGAGACCCGCCCACTATTTCATGACGTTTGAGTGGCATTCCGGGAATGAAGTAGTTAGCTGACCAATCACAGGCTTGCGCTATCCGTGGTCTCTCCGTCGTTTTGACGGATAGTTCGAAAATTTGGGAGGTGTCCGTCATGCGTCCAAGAGCATGTCGGAGAGGGTTTGCACATCGGAGAGGGGCTCTGCGTATCTGGGCATTGACGGAGTCGGACGACTATAAATTAGGCTTAAACGTCAAAACGACGGAGACCCCACGAAGAGTGCAAGCCTGTGATTGGTCAGCTAACTACATCATTCCCGGAATGCCGCTCAGACGTCATGAAATAGTAGGCGGGTCTCCGAAAAAATGCTATGCCCCCCCCTATTGTCCTAGCGGTGAATTGCTTTACAACACCCTTTAAGCAACGAAGAAGTCTGAAAGGTCCTCATCTCCGTCGTTACAACTGCGTGTCTGCGTATTGACGGAGTTGGACGACTATAGATTTGGCTTAAAAGGCATACTTACGGAGACACCAAACGACTTTGAGGTCGTTCCGTATTCAGTTTCTCTATGGGGTATGATTTATGGGGTGTGATCAGTGCCACGACCTAGCTAAGGAGCTCACTGACCTGATGAACGTCCGTGTCTATTCTTGGTGTTCAACCACGTGATTAATGGCACGCGCCGCCATGTTGGATGATATACAAATAAAAATGGCATCTCTTGCGAACAATAACAGTGATACATCTCCAAGTTTTTCTAAATATTATGACTCTCTGGAGTCCTCTGCCAAGTCAAGATACAGAGAAAAGGTTGAAATTTGTGGTTTTGACCCATATTATGTTAAAGCCATATGATTATATGGAGGATTTGGCAACATTACCAGTGATTGAATACCCCGATATCGTAAACTATCTCGTTATTCAAACCTCGTGGGCAACTAACGCACAAATGAAGGCTTATAAGAGTCTAGATGTGTATAACTTTTTTTTGTGTCTGGCTGGGTTGGTATTCTTCTCACTAATATGAAGTGAAAGAGAACAGGGTGTTGGTTTATACTCGGGTAAACCATTCTCAAAGAACTCGAGAAACACCGCTCAAGCCGTGATTTGTGAGCGATAAGAATGGCAATGTGATTCTCGCGCATTGTGATTGAATGGCTGGATTAAGCGAGGCTTGTTCCTACATTGGAGCTTTGCTCTTTGCCACTGAAGCTGGATATAAAGTGGCGTATTTTCATAATTAACAGAAGGTTCACTCCGAGAGCACTCCACAGTTAACAGGTGCTGCTTGTTCTCCCTGATTAGGTAAGACGACAATCATTCATCCGTCTTACCTAATCAGGGAGAACAAGCAGCACCTGTTAACTGTGGAGTGCTCTCGGAGTGAACCTTCTGTTAATTATAAAAATGACTGAGAACATTATTGGTCAGGACCAAGGCCGTAACTACCATTGAGGACACCGAGGTCATGTCCTCGGTATTTTTTCTCAGTTGTTATGGCCCCAATTTGTTATGATGTCACGGACAGCAAGGGATGACAGACAAAATTCTTAAACTTCAACAGATTTAATTAAACAAACACTTAGAACTAATCTACAATCTACCCTACTGACCAAGATTGAAATAAAAAAAAAGATAGTTACAGTCACTTGGTAATTGAGATGGGCTGCTATGTTGCGATGTCCTGGGGACAGGAAAATGCTCCAACACAGGCAAAAATCCACAAAAAGCTTCACAGGTCTTGAAAGAGCGGCAGGTCTGGTCAAATGTATCCTTCCACAATTTCTCCTTGCAATTTCTCCAACTACTCTTCCACTCTCTCAATTTTTCTCCTTATATACTCTTGTCCAGCCCCCTCTGAGGCATGCCCAGGACATGCCCAACCTAGCTCCAGACTGGGCTTAACAAAAAAAATCGTCAATACTGCCATCTAGTGGCTTTTTTTTCCCCCATTACACCTCCATTCCAAAAGGGAAAAATTTTGACTCATAAAGGCAAAATTTTTCTTTTCAATACAAAAATGGTTAAGTAGACACTTGTGTATATATACATATAATACAATATGCTAATAAACACATGATATATATATACACATACTCAAACACGGGATAAGCAATCAGCAATTACATTGTCAGTACCCTTTACATGCTTAATTTCCAAGTCAAACTCTTGTAAAATCAAACTCCAATTCAACAATCTCCGATTCTTGTTTTTCATCTTACTCAAAAACATTCACGGAGTGTGGTCAGTATATACAATCATTGGCTTTTGCCCTGCACAAACATAAACCTCAAAGTGTTTTAAGGATAGAACCAGAGCCAACAGCTCCTTCTCAATTGTGGAATAGTTCTTTTGGTGGAAATTGAACTTCCTGGAGAAGTATGCCACGGGATGCTCAATGTCATCAGAGTCACTTCTCTGTAGGAGCACAGATCCACAAGCTTGGTCGCTAGCATCGACCGCCATGGAGGACGGTTTGTTGAAGTCAGGAGATTTGAGCACGGGGAAGTGACATAGCAGAGACTTCAGGCGATCGAAGGCTCTTTGGCATGCTTCATCCCAAGTGAACTTTACGCCTTTCTCCAGTTGGTTGGTGAGACTGAGAGCAATCTCAGCAAAGTTCTTGCAGAACTTGCGGTAGTACCCGATCATTCCAAGGAAGCGGCACAAAGCTTTTTGTTGTTGTCAGGAACTGGAAAGTCCATGATGGCTTGGACTTTAGCATTTATGGGTGCCACCTTACCCTGGCCTATGACGTAGCCAAGATACGTGACAGTAGCACAACCAAAGTCACTCTTGTTCAGGTTAACAGTCAGGTTAGCCTGGGTCAAGCGTGGAACAACGTCTCTACATCTTTCAGATGTTCTTCCCAGGAGTCACTCCATGTGATCAGGTCTCGATGTACGCACCCGTGTGTGGCAATCCGCCGATTGTAGACTGTATCATCTTTTGGAACGTGGCTGGGGCATTTTTCATGCCAAAGGGTAGGACTTCATACTGGTATAACCCAGATGGTGTGGCAAAAGCAGAGATGCTCTTGGCCCTCTCAGTTAAAGGCACACACCAATAACCCTTCAATAAATCAATCTTGGTCAGAAACTTTGCTTGCCCTACTCTATCGATACAATCATCAATCCTAGGTATTGGAAACACATCAGTTCAAGTTACAGCATTGACTTTGCGATAATCTGTACAGAATCTAGTACTTCCATCAGGTTTTGGAACAAGAACACAGGGTGAACTCCAATCGGAGTTAGAGGGTCTGATAATATCATGTTCTAACATGTACTCAACCTCTTTCTCAGCAATCTTTCTCTTTTCAGGATTCATCCGCACGGATGCTGTTTTATTGGTTTGGCATCACCAACATCGACATCATGAGAGGCTATAGAAACTCTCTTTGGAACATCAGGAAATAGATCTTTATATTTCTTGATCAACCTCTCAAACTGATCTTTCTGTGAGGGTTTTAAGTGCTGGAGTTTTAAATCAAGATTTTGCAACACCTCAGAATTAGAAAATTTACATGAAAGAACTTCAGCTTTAATTCTAGGTTCATCATCTTGAAACTCCCCCTCATCTTCACAAGTTTCGGCCATAGGAGGATCTGAAGTGACAGCTGCAACCCTAGCATTCCTATCATGATAAGGCTTCAGCATGTTAATGTGACACAACTGTTTTGGCTTTCTCCTATCTGGAGTCTTCACAATGTAATTGAGATCATTGAGTTTTGTCAGAATTTCATAAGGACCATGAAATCTAGCCTGCAATGGATTGGACTGCAAGGGAAACAACACAAGGACCTTGTCTCCTGGTTTAAACTCACGGCTTCTAGCCTTATGATCATACCAAGTTTTCATTTTTCCCTGACTTGATTTCAAGTTCTCTTTGGCTAGGTCACAAGCTGCACGCAGTCTTTCCTTGAACTTTCTAACATAGTTTAACAGACTGATATGCGGCTCTTTCTCTTGCCATTGTTCACTCAACAATAGCAAAGGTCCTCTCACTTCATGGCCAAAAACTAGCTCAAACGGACTGAATCCAGTAGAATCCTGCACTGCTTCTCTAGCTGCAAACAACAGCAAATGAATACCTTCATCCCAGTCTTTCTCATGGTCATAACAATAAGTCCTCATCATTGTCTTGAGAGTGGAATGAAACCACTCTAAGGCACCCTGACTCTCTGGATGATAGGCACTGGAAAGAATCTGCTTCGCACCTAGTTCATACACAACCTGCTGAAACAATCCGGAAGTGAAATTGCTACCTTGATCTGACTGAATTTCCCTGGGAAGGCCAAACAACGTGAAGAACTTTATCAAAGCCTTCGAAATTGCAGTTGCCTTGATGTTGCGCAGAGGGATGGCTTCGGGGAATCTGGTAGATGCACACATGATTGTCAACAAGTACTGATTTCCAGATCTAGTCTTGGGTAATGGACCAACACAATCAACAATGACCTTGGAGAAGGGCTTCCCAAATGCTGGGGTAGGTTGCAATGGAGCTACAGGTGGGTCTAACTGGTGTTTTCCAACTACCTGACAAGTGTGACAGGTTTTGCAAAAGTTGGAAACATCTTTCCGAAGTCCAGGCCAGAAGAAGTGTTTCATGATCTTGTCAACAGTCTTGTTAACACCAAGACGACCTCCTAAAGGCAAACTATGAGCCATTGTTAAGATCTCGTTCCTGTTGACCTTTGGAACAACAATTTGCTTGACCACTGCCCAATCTGCATTGGCAGGGATATCAGGAGGGCGCCACTTCCGCATCAACACTCCATCCTTGAGATAATACCCAACTGGAACTGCGTCTATTTCTTCATCAGGAAGGGCTCTCTTCTTTAGTACACAAATTTCAGGATCATTGGTTTGCTCCTGAATCAACCGCTTTCTGGACAGAGACAAGACTCCAGACACATCAGAATCATCAGACCCATCTGGCTGGCTGAATAGAGAACTGAAGAAAGTGTCTGATAAGTCCTCAAACGGAGAAACCATAGTAGGCTGAACAGAGTCATGAGGTGAACCACCTGAGTCATGACTATTCAAGGTGCTGGACGGCACCACATCATCTTCTTCTTGAGCCTTCTTGGCCATAGCACGAGTCACTGCACAGGAAGGATACAGAGATGGGTCTTCATCGCCATCTTCAGTGCTCGGCTGTGAAGTAAGATGAACAGGGGGAACTACATTGCCCCCAGCCAGGTCATTGCCTAGCAACAGAGAAACACCCTTGATAGGTAGACTTGACATAAGTCCCACCTTTACCTGTCCTGTAACTAAATCTGACTTCAAAAATACTGAGCGCAGGGGTACAGATACAGTCCTCCCTTCAATACCTTGTACAAGTATGAAATCCCCAGAAGCGGTCTCACCACGTAACTCCAAGGAGTCCATCAACAAAAGTGACTGAGAAGCTCCGGTATCCCTTAGGATATATATGGGGACAGGAGGAGAATGCTCATTCAGAGCCACAAATCCCTTTGACACAAATGGAAGAAATTCCTCCCTCACAAAGTCAGCAGTATCAGGCTTCTTAGCCTCACAAGGAGCAGGCAATTTAGCAGATCGGTCATCTACTACAGGGGTTTCTAACCTTGTCTTCACAAAGGCATTGGGTTTGGTATCCTTTTCTTTTGCTTTCTTAGCTTTAAGGAACCAACAGTTAGTTGTAACATGACCAGATTTCTTGCAATAATTGCAAACTAGACCACTTTTGTCACTGTCAGCTTTCACACTTTGATCAGACCTTTGACTGGATTTCTGAGCACCATCACCAGATTTGTCTTTGGGTGAGAAATCTTGGGTATCACCGTTACCTTTCTTCTGAAATTGGGACCATCTATTGTTACTGCTTGACTGAAATTTGGACTTATGTGTGAGAACATATTCGTCTGCAAACTTGGCAGCTGATTGCAAATTCAGTGCTTGCTTCTCATTAAGGTAGGTCTTAATATCATCCTTGACACAGTTCTTAAATTCTTCAACTAACATAATCTCTTTTAGTGAGTTAAAATCATCCTTGACCTCCATAGAAGTACACCAGCGCTCAAAGCAAACCTTCTTCTCATTAGCAAATTCCACATAAGTCTGATTGTCAGATTTCTTCAGACCTCTGAATTTCTGTCGGTAAGCCTCTGGAACCAACTCATAAGCTGTCAAAATAACCTTTTTGACAACCTCATAATCAGAGGAATCATCTGCAGACAAAGCCGAATAGGCTTGTTGAGCTTTACCCTTGAGGACAGTTTGCAACATCAGAGGCCACTGTTCCTTTGGCCACTGACAACTCTTAGCTACCTTCTCGAAGCACTGGAAATACTTATCAACCTCCTTCTCTGAGAATGGAGGCACCAGCTTTACCTCCTGGCTAGCCCAAAATTTGTTTTCAGCTTGCATTTTGATTTTTAGTAGCTCCATTTGGAGCCTTTCTTCTCTATCTAACTTCTATAACTCGAAATCTGTCTCTGTCTCTCTCTTTCTGCTCTTTCCTCTTGCTCTTTTTTCTCTTCTCTTGCTAATTTTTCTAACTCAAACTGCCTTTGTTTTTCTTTTTCCTCCCTTTCTATCTCTAGCATTCTTAATTTAAGTTCCATTTCTACATTTGGATTTTCCACTGGAAACTGTTCCAGATCTCCTGGTGCAAACACATTTTCATCAATGTAATATTCAACAATCTCTCTAGCCAGTCTTGCTTTTCGCATGGCTGGTTTTACATCTGTCAGCTCTAACTGTCTGCATATTTCTAGCAGTTCTGTCTTTTTAAAAGACTTCAAAACCTCTACGGTTGGTGATGCCAAGAAATCATCCATTGCTGTTGATCTGCCAATATATATCAAGGAAAATTCAAAAAACAATTTCACAATTTGAAATTTTAGATTTTCAATAAATGACTCGCACAATGGTCTATCCCGGACGAGCCCCCAATTTTTTATGGCCCCAATTTGTTATGACGTCACGGACAGCAAGGGATGACAGACAAAATTCTTAAACTTCAACAGATTTAATTAAACAAACACTTAGAACTAATCTACAATCTACCCTACTGACCAAGATTGAAATAAAAAAAAAGATAGTTACAGTCCCTTGGTAATTGAGATGGGCTGCTATGTTGCGATGTCCTGGGACAGGAAAATGCTCCAACACAGGCAAAAATCCACAAAAAGCTTCACAGGTCTTGAAAAGAGCGACAGGTCTGGTCAAATGTATCCTTCCACAATTTCTCCTTGCAATTTCTCCAACTACTCTTCCACTCTCTCAATTTTTCTCCTTATATACTCTTGTCCAGCCCCCTCTGAGGCATGCCCAGGACATGCCCAACCTAGCTCCAGACTGGGCTTAACAAAAAAAATTGTCAATACTGCCATCTAGTGGCTTTATTTTCCCCCATTACACAGTGAAAAGAAGGTGATAACTGCCGACAAATATTCATGGCCGTAACCACCATTGAGGACACCTAGATCCGGACCTCGGTTAATTGTCCCTGCATTTTCGTTTTTTTCCCCACCTATTTTTCCCCTCACTGTGCCTGTTTATTCAGCATATTGTGTGTGTGTGTGTGTGTGTGTGTGTGTGAGAGAGAGAGAGAGAGAGAGAGAGAGAGAGAGATCCCGCATCCTCATAGTGCAGTGTAGGCTATCACTTCACCGTGCGTTTTAAACACCACGGCTTTCGCTGCGAACGCGCAGCAGCTCAGGTTGAGGTAAACGGATAAACTCATTCGCGAGGCTTGCGAGAGAGAGTTCAATTGTATCATTGTTGTCAAGGGAGACCAAATGCTAGCCTGAGACTGACCCAAAATGCGCAGAACACTGAGGCAGACAAAATTGTCATTTTCGAAGCCGACCGAAAAGCAGGCAAAGAGGAGGCAGGGCTGTTTTTAATGCCGGCTTGAGTGAGATTTTCTCCGGGGGGTGCATGATAGGCTACTCCCGTTTTCAAAGGTGCATAGTAATGAAGTACATGTACTTCGTTACAGTACTTAAGTAGGCTAGTTTTTTTTTTTTTTTTTTTTGAGGATTTGTACTTTACTTAAGATTTTTTTAAAACTGGGAATTTTACTCTACCACATTTAAAAGATAAAAAAAGTATACTGTCACTTCTTTACTTTGATACTGGCAACTTGGTTACTCGTTTCACATTAAAATATGAATTTAATTCATCATTTACGGATTATCTAGATTTGGAGTGTTCGAGAAGAACAACGGTGCTCTGCAGGGTATCTTTCGCGGTTTGTGCAGATGTGTCCGCCAGCGGACATGGAGCAGCAAATTTATGCACGCAGTTACAATATTACATCACTAGATGGCACACACGGATCAGTTCTTGAATATTCACAAGCAAGCCGAACAAGGTTTAGAATACGGAGGAGTTCACTCCAATCCCTCTTTTTCAGGAGTTGCCTGAATAAAACTCCTCAGCTAAGCATGATGTGCAAACTGCTCAATATACTTGCCCATAGTATCTATCCAGCAGTTAAAAAAAAAAATAAAATAAAAAAATCTCTTGCTACAGAAATAATCGTCGTCCTCCGCAGCAGGCACTTCAGCTACAGTGAGCCAATGGTATCCCAATCAGTAGTTCAGAAAAATCAGTTTTCTGAAGCAAAAATTAGACGTTATTGATACTATGTAATTCTACTGTTAATTATAGTGGTTTTTAAACTGCCAGTAAATTCAAAGACGAAGTACATAAGGAGAGACTGCCTGTTTGTTTTTTGAATACTGCATCTTTCATTCACCTGAAAATTGATTAAAGAGCACAAGGAGAGAACAAACAGTGGTTGCTTTTCTTCTTGCTATGCATACTATGAAAAATACTTGGTACTTGTACTTGCACTTTTGATACTTAAGTAAATTTTTTCACAAAATACTTTTGGTACTTAAGTACATTTAATGTGAGCTACTTTAGGCCATTTGCTCAAGTAATTTTCTTATGGGTGACTTCAACTTTTACCAAAGTAACTTTCAGTTATGGTACTTCTACTTTTACTTAGTTATTTTTTCCAGTACTTTGTACACTTCTGCCCATTGTCCACTGTTAGTGAATGAATACTGCAGCTTTCACAATGTTGTTGTTGCAGGATCACGTAAATAATTCCAGGATAACTGTGTGTTTTTTTTTTTTTTCATTGGTTGTTTCCCCAAATATTACCCAGATACGATAGATACGATCTTATTGGCTATTGGGTAGCCCCTTTCCTTTTTTTGATTGGCTGGCAGGTGGCAAGCTGCCACCGAGAACTCCAGGGGAGACGTGTTTGATTCCTGTCGGTTTCCACAGTTATAGCGGTGCTGCTGCGCATATAGACCAACTTTTGGAAATTGTTTTCTTTTTAATCTTTTTTTTTTTTTGCATGAGAAATACTATTTGTGGCGTAAGTGTGTGACATCTGACTGAAATGAGAGACAATCACGCTCATTGCGTGACACTTCAGAGCCCTGAGGAGGTTAGGTGAGAAATGAAAAAGTTATGCAACACATAATTCCATTTCTACAGATCAACTGTTACCACTCAATGTGTTCCTGAAGAGGTTATTGGAAATAAATGTCTTATTATCAACAAAACAATGTAGTAGTTGGAGCTTGGGGGGGGGGTGTAAGCGCGCATTATTTGACCTCGGTATTTCAAAAATCCTGGTTACGGCCCTGGTCAGGACTAATAATTGTTTTAAACGCAAGTTATGTGCAACCCAATTCTCGGTTCTTGTTCCACAACTGTACTGAATTTAGACCATTATTTAATCGCTGTTAGATCGCATATGGAGAGAAACCGTGTCTTCAGTTGCCAATTACGGTAATTGGAAAACGCATCAATAAAGGAAAATGATTGAGAGCTACTAATTGCAGTCAAAAAGGGACTTGTCTTCGCACCCCCCGCAGGCTACGCCACTGCACCAGTAGCATTATTGCCGCAATTAAAAACCGCACACAAAGTAGGCATTGTTTTCTTTTAAAAGGAAGCGCAAATCCGAAGAAAATCACGAAGCGTTGCAGGAGCTCAATGGTGAAGCGCAGCTATCTTGGTTGTTGTTATCATCCATCATGGCGGACTTCCTGTTTGGAATTTTTTTTTTTTTTTTTTTTTTTGATTTCTTGTACACAAACCAGCAAACCACATGTCAGGTGTATACAACCAGTGACATATATGCAATCCGAGCAGCAAACAGGAAAACAAACATACAAATAGTATAACTCATAGAAATGTACTTATAAAAATTCAACTAAATAAATTACAATAACATAAAAATTAATGACTAATAAAAATGCAATAATCAACATAATAATAATAATAAATAATTAAGCAGGGGGGTTAATATATACCACAAGTAACTTGTATAGTTTGGAGGCATTTCTACTGGTTATTTTCTTTAGAGATTTCAGGAACACCTTCAAGTAGTTAATAAAAGCAACAAAATTTGGAGGAACTTTAAAGAATCTACTTTTGTGTATGTAAAACTTCCCCATGATTAAAATATTATTCAAGAGAAATTCTGTTTGTCACTAGCAAAAATTCCAAATTTAACATCATGATATTCCAAAACAGGTATATATTGTCCACAAACCCAATCATATATTCTGTTCCAAAAAATTTTGACTTCATTACAAGAGTAGAGAAGGTGTTCCTGAGATTCAATTTCATTTTTACAAAATGTACATGTGTTATCATCCAAATTAAATCTGAGTCTCAAAAATTCTTTACAGGGATAAATATCATTTATCATTTTGAAATGTACTTCCTTCATCTTGGGAAATAAGGGAAATAATAGATAACTGGTTCTAATTTTGACAGTTTCCGTTATGGAAAACTTTGGAGATAACACTTTCCTTTTGACAGGGAGAGGAAAACATTCTTCTGTTATTATGGACCTCAAAAATTTATTATTACATACAGTATTTAAAAAATTGTGACCATCAATAACCAAAGTAGCAGATGCAGGTATTACCGATGAATATTTTAATATACCTTTTACGAGAATCAACAAAGCAACTGGAATTGCTTTAAGTACTAAGGAATATTGTTTAATTGAGCAATCCAGATTAAATTTATCTTTAAAATCAAAATAACTCAAAATATTTCCATCTTCATTCAATAAATGTGTTATAAGCATAAAAACCCTTTTCTCCATCCAATCTTTATAAAATAAGGATTTCCTGTTATGCAAAATATATCTGTTGTTCCAGATTATAACATTATGAGGAGTGAAATTATGCTTATAAATCATTTTCCAGTACAGTAACAGCTGCATATGATAATCTGACAGTTTTATAGGTAATTTTAAAGGATCAAAATCACATCTTAATAAAAAATTAATTCCACCTACCCTTTGAAAAAGATAAGGTAAACTGAACCACAGAAAATGTTCCTACTTTAAAAAATTCTGCAACCATCTTAACTTGATGACACCATTCATCACCTCAAAATCAATAACATTCATCCCACCTTCTTCGACTGTCTTGACCACATCACTTTTCTAATTAAATGTTGCTTATTATTCCAAATAAAGTTATAATGAAGTTGGTTTATTATCTCCGCCAAGGAGATAATGTGATCGAGTCGGTTTATTTATTTATTTGTCCGTCCTTCTGTCTGTCTGTGGACAGGATTTCTCGGAAACTACTGGACGGATCTTCATGAAATTTTCACCAGAGGCAGATCTTGGGCCAGGGACGACTCCATTAAAATTTTGTGATGATCTACATATGTCCGCCTGCAGGGGGCGCTATAAACAAGGGCAACGCGTTTTGGGGTATAACTCCCCACACCATATCGCGCATTTAAAAAACTTCATATCCCCAGATTCCCTAAATAGCCCTGAATCACCAGGGCTAGGCCACGCCCATTTCCGCCTATAATTTTTTTTTTTTTAAAATCGCGAAAAACTGCAAAACTTTTTTCGAACTCCTCCTTGTGGTTTGGTCCGATCAGTGTGAAATTTGGCAGGTACACTCTTCAACTGGACCTGATCTAAAGTTATCAAAAGAATTTTTGTTCGGTCAAAATGGACGCAAATTATTAACGAATAAATTTTTCAAGCTAGCTATAGCAACGCTAACGGTTGCATATCTCGGTCAAGATAAATGGTAGCTCTACCAAATCTGACGTCCTTAGTTGGCATGTGACTCTGGGGGTATGAACCAAATTTGGCAAATTTTGGCCACTAGGGGGCACTCCAAATATGGCAAATTTATATCTCTTAAATGGCATCACCAATTTTTACCAAATTTACTGCGTATGATACTGGGTCAATCCTGAGGCCATAGCTTGAAATTCAATGCGACTGGTCAAAGTGGGCGTGGCTTATTACAACATAAACAACAAACTTTCATTTCAGCTCAAGTATTATGTTGAGGGTTGTAAAATTTACAGGGTATATATACAGTAGCACACAGACCACCCATACCCAAAATTTTGTGTGTACTCCACTAGGTGGCGCTGTAACGGATGCAAACGCATTTTGGCCTGTAACTTCCACATTTTAAATCACATCTTCATAAACTTTATATCCACGTGTTCCCCCAAGAGATTCGCATCTTCTGACATGGGTCACGTCCACTCCCACAGCATATTTCTCTTTCTAAATCACTACACATCAAAAACCTACTTTTTCGAACTCCTCCTAGTGTTTAAGCTCCATCTGCACGAAACTTTGCACATGCAATCTCCAGACTTGCCTGATCAAAAGTTATCAAAAGAATTTTGCTAATCAGAAAAATGCGGTACATATACATGAATAATCTTTTATGAAAACTAAAATAACACATACTGTTGCATTTTTTTGTGAAACTAAAAGCTATAAAGATCAAACTCCATCCACTTGTTTAAGAGGTCAACCAGAGGCTCTTTGCCAAATTTGCCACAAATTGGCTGATAGGGGGCGCTATAAACAGGGAAACATCAAATGACACGAAAGTTGATCAGATTTGCACGAAATTTGGTGAGCATGATGTGGATTCACTCCCAAGGCCAGCCATAAAGTTTAGTGAGGTTTGGTCAAAGTGGGCATGACTTCTTCCATCAAACAAATTCAGCCTTTCACTCTTCCAGTGCTCTTCCCATTACAATAAAGCAGCGATGAACGGTTTGATATCAGATCTTGGTGATGTATCTCCTAGTAATGAAATACAGCTATTTGAATTCTGTGGGCACCGAGATACCTGGGAGCCGAGTCGCGCGGGGAGGCTTGGCCCCCTTTCATAACTGCCTGCAGTTCTAGTTATTATTATTATCTCCGCCAAGGAGATAAAGAAATAAACGACTCGGTTTATTTCTTTATTTATTTGTCCGTCCTTCTGTCTGTCTGTGGACAGGATTTCTCGAAACTACTGGACGGATCTTCATGAAATTTTTCACCAGAGGCAGATCTTGGGCCAGGGACGACTCCATTAAAATTTTGCGATGATCCGGATCCGGATCTGGATTCTGGATCCGGATCTGTATTTACAATCTTAGTGGCATATCTTGGAAACTACTTGACGGATCTTCATGAAATTTTCACCAGAGGCAGATCTTGGGCCAGGGACGACTCCATTAAAATTTTGTGATGATCCGGATCTGGATTCTGGATCCGGATCTGTATTGACAATCTTAGTGGCATATCTTGGAAACTACTTGACGGATCTTCATGACATTTTCACCAGAGATAGATCTTGGTCAAGGGACGACTCCATTAAAATTGTGTAATGATCTTGCATTTGTATCAACATCATCCCTTGGCGGAGATCAGAAATCTCGGATTGCTCTTGTTTTCTTAATACAACTACTTGAAACAGCCAAAGAATAAGCTGGGTAAATTAATCTTGAAATCACTTCCATTTTTGTCAACAATATTCTGCCAAAAATTGAAATATTTCTCTGTAGCCAGCTATTCAGGATTTTTTTTATTTTTTTGTAAAACGATTTGAAAATTAGAATTTTCCATCTCTATAGAATTCTTACTGATGGTTACCCCCAAATATTTAATCTTTTTTTTAACTGAAATATTATGAATTACAGTCTCTAAATTATTGTGAATGGTCAAGATCTCACACTTATTCAAATTTAAATGCAGTCCTGATGCACCAGAAAAAACAGAAACAGCCTTTAAAGCCTCAGGTATTTGGTCAGAGTTCTTTAAAAATAGTGTTGTATCATCTGCCAATTGTGTAATTATCAATGGACAACCTAAAACATTTAATGGTTTAACATTTTCAGAGTTTTTAATATGCAGTGCTAATAGTTCAGCTGCTAAAATGAAAAGGAGAGGGCTTACTGGACCTCCTTGTCTTATTCCTCTCCTTACATCAAATCTTTTCATAGTTCCCGAATGAAGCAAGACAGAACTAGTTATTTCCTTGTATAGCATTGAAATAATGTGAATAAATTTTTTTCCAAATCCAAAATGTTGAAGTGTACGAAGGATAAATGGGTGTTCAAGCCTATCAAAAGCTTTGAGAAAATCCAAAAATAATATTATACCATCATCTTCAATAAAACTGGCATAGTCCATTATATCTAAAACTAGTCTAATGTTGTTATGGATTAATCTATTTGGAAGAAATCCAGATTGAGTCTCGCTAATGATTTTATTCACACCACTTTTTAGTCTACTTGCCAAAGTATATGCAAATATTTTGTAGTCAAAATTAAGTAATGTGATTGGTCTTAGGTTATCAACAAGAGCAGTCCGAGATTTCTGATCTCCGCCAAGGGATGATGTTGATACAAATGCAAGATCATTACACAATTTTAATGGAGTCGTCCCTTGACCAAGATCTATCTCTGGTGAAAATGTCATGAAGATCCGTCAAGTAGTTTCCAAGATATGCCACTAAGATTGTAAATACAGATCCGGATCCAGAATCCAGATCCGGATCATCATCAAAAATTTTAATGGAGTCGTCCCCTGGCCCAAGATCTGCCTCTGGTGAAAATTTCATGAAGATCCGTCAAAGTAGTTTCCAAGATATGCCACTAAGATTGTAAATACAGATCCGGATCCAGAATCCAGATCCGATCCGGATCATCACAAAATTTTAATGGAGTCGTCCCTGGCCCAAGATCTGCCTCTAATGAAAATTTCATGAAGATCCGCCCAGTAGTTTCCGAAAATCCTGTCCACAGACAGACAGAAGGACAGACAAATAAATAAAGAAAAAAACCGACTATTTCTTTTATCTCCTTGGCGGAGATAATAATAATAACTAGAACTGCAGGCAGTTATGAAAGGGGCCAAGCCTCCCTCCTGACTCGGCTCCCAGGTATCTCGGTGCCCACAGAATTCAAATAGCTGTATTTCATTACTAGGAGATACATCACCAAGATCTGATATCAAACCGTTCATCGCTGCTTTATTGTAATGGGAAGAGCACTGGAAGAGTGAAAAGCTGAATTTGTTTGATGTAAGAAGTCATGCCCACTTTGACCAAACCTCACTAAACTTTATGGCTGGCCTTGGGAGTGAATCCACATCATGCTCACCAAATTTCGTGCAAATCTGATCAACTTTCGTGTCATTTGATGTTTCCCTGTTTATAGCGCCCCCTATCAGCCAATTTGTGGCAAATTTGGCAAAGAGCCTCTGGTTGACCTCTTAAACAAGTGGATGGAGTTTGATCTTTATAGCTTTTAGTTTCACAAAAAAAATGCAACAGTATGTGTTATTTTAGTTTTCATAAAAAATTATTCATGTATACGTACCGCATTTTTCTGATTAGCAAAATTCTTTTGATAACTTTTGATCAGGCAAGTCTGGAGATTGCATGTGCAAAGTTTCGTGCAGATGGAGCTTAAACACTAGGAGGAGTTCGAAAAAGTAGGTTTTTGATGTGTAGTGATTTAGAAAGAGAAATATGCTGTGGGAGTGGACGTGACCCATGTCAGAAGATGCGAATCTCTTGGGGGAACACGTGGATATAAAGTTTATGAAGATGTGATTTAAAATGTGGAAGTTACAGGCCAAAATGCGTTTGCATCCGTTACAGCGCCACCTAGTGGAGTACACACAAAATTTTGGGTATGGGTGGTCTGTGTGCTACTGTATATATACCCTGTAAATTTTACAACCCTCAGCATAATACTTGAGCTGAAATGAAAGTTTGTTGTTTATGTTGTAATAAGCCACGCCCACTTTGACCAGTCGCATTGAATTTCAAGCTATGGCCTCAGGAGTGACCCAGTATCATACGCACCAAATTTGGTAAAAATTGGTGATGCCATTTAAGAGATATAAATTTGCCATATTTGGAGTGCCCCCTAGTGGCCAAAATTTGCCAAATTTGGTTCATACCCCCAGAGTCACATGCCAACTAAGGACGTCAGATTTGGTAGAGCTACCATTTATTTTGACCGAGATATGCAACCGTTAGTGTTGCTTTAGCTAGCTTGAAAAATTTATTCGATAATAATTTGCGTCCATTTTGACCGAACAAAATTCTTTTGATAACTTTAGATCAGGTCCAGTTGAAGAGTGTACCTGCCAAATTTCACACTTATCGGACCAAACCACAAGGAGGAGTTCGAAAAAGTAGGTTTTGCAGTTTTCGCGATTTTGCGAAAAAAAATTATAGGCGGAAATGGGCGTGGCCTAGCCCTGGTGATTCAGGGCTATTCAGGGAATCTGGGGATATGAAGTTTTTAAATGTGCGACATATGGTGTGGGAGTTATACCCCAAAAGGCGTTGCCCTTGTTTATAGCGCCCCCTGCAGGCGGACATATGTAGATCATCACAAAATTTTAATGGAGTCGTCCCTGGCCCAAGATCTGCCTCTGGTGAAAATTTCATGAAGATCCGTCCAGTAGTTTCCGAGAAACCCTGTCCACAGACAGACAGAAGGTCGGACAAATAAATAAATAAACCGACTCGATCGCATTATCTCCTTGGCGGAGATAATAACTGTTTTATCCTTGTTTGGTTTAGGTAATAACGTAATAATTCCTTGCTTCATTGTTATTAAGAGAGTATTATTTTTCCAGCATTCACTCAAAGCTCCAAATAGCAGTTTTCTTATTTCAGCCCAAAAAAAAGATAAAAGTTAGCTGTAAGTCCATCTTGACCAGGTGATTTTCCCAATTTCATTTTCTTTATGGCTACATCCAGCTCTCCAATTGTTAAGTCTGAATCACATGTAGTTTTAAAATCCAAATTAATTTGAGGGATAAATGGTTTTACTTTTCTAAAAAAAGTCATCAGAATTTGTTTCAGAGAATGATAATGAATATAAATTTTGGTAAAATTTATAGATCTCATTTGCCATTTCTTTCGGATTGATGACCAATTAATTCTCTATATTTAGTACAGTTATTGCATTTCTACCTTGTCTTGTTTTTTCTAATCTACTAAAATATGCCAAATTTTTTTCTCCCGCTTCTAACCATTTTGCTCTAGATTGTACAAATGCCCCTTGGGCTTTTTTTCAAATACAACTCATCCAACTTAACTTGTAATCTCATCATTTCTTCCTTATTAACATCCGATGTCTCATTTCTTTTGCAACACTCATTAATGTCATTAATCAATTGTCTTTCTATTTGTTTTTGCTCTTTACTTTTTCTTTTTCCATAGTCAATAGAATATTGTCTCACTTTGTATTTGAAAAATTCCCACTTACTTCCATCAGACACAATATCATCATTTAATATTACTGAAGATAATATTTTCTTGATCATACAACGATATTTCTTGTCTTTTACATAATTTGCATTAAATTTCCAATATTTCTGTCTAGATGTTGTTTCTGTTTTAGGCATCAAAGTAACAGCGATTACAGTGATCAGTCGTAGGAGCAGGAGAAATAGTAGCTTGTGTAACATAGTTTAAAATTTCTTGAGTAATCAACCATAGATTTATTCTAGATTTGCAGCTTCCATTTGGCCTAATCCAAGAAAATTGCTTTACATTAGGGTTAACATGTCTCCAAACATCAATTAGGGAATTATTAGTGCAAAAATTTGTAATGATATGATTATATTCATGGTTTTCAAATTTTGTGGGCAGTCTATCTAACCATTCATCAGGTACACAATTAATATTTCCTCCTACAAGAATACTATCAGTTGGGTATTGGGTTTTATATTCCTTAACTGTATATGAATTTTTTTCCAACAATATCTTGTTCCTCGTATCACCTTGGTAACCATAAACATTTAAAAGGATCCGAAAAGTTCCCTCCATATTCAAAACAGCAGCAATCCAGTGTCCATCTGTGTCCGTTTTATAATCAACAATTTTTCCAGGACAATTATTCAAACAAATGGCTACTCCAGCAGACCTATTGGTCCCATGGCTAAACAAAACAGTATCTCCCCATTGATTAGTCCAAAATGTAGTGTCCTCTTCATTGGACTGGGTCTCCTGCAAAAAAACACTGTGCCTGTAGTCCTTTGCAAAATAAAAAAACAGCTTTTCTTTTCGTAATGTCTTTTAGCCCCCTTGTGTTCAAAGAAATTAAAGAAAATTTTAAAAAGTAAGCATACTACTTTAAAGTAGCACAAGTAACGTGAACAAATGAAACAGTCAATTGCCCTACTAAAAGTATTTAAGTTGAACAAAGAAATGAAATTATATATTGATCCCTCTAATCAATCATTTGTGTCTCTTTAAATTATTATAGGGGGTCAGAACATTTTTTCCTTTTTTCCTATGGAAAATTTGAACATTTTCTACGTAGCCAAAAGACCTCGGAAGTAAGCGCTCTTTTTTTGCTCTCGTGCCTCCTTTATCTTTGGCCACAACAGTTCCCGCATTGCTGGGTCTTCTTTCGTCAAATCCTCCGCAAACCGAACTCCAGCTTGTTTACATACCTCACAGCCCTTTGAAAGCCTCCAAATCTCATTTCTGCATTCTCTCTTTACAAAATGAATGATGACTTGCCTCGTTCGGTTTTGCTCTCTTTTACCAATGCGATGAACGCTATCAACCATGTCGTCCACATTCCACGGCACTCCCGGTGCAATTTTGGAGAGGAGAGAAACCACCTTTGCCCTGGTGTCTTCGTTTTCTTTTTCTTTCAACCCTTTAATGCGCAAATTCCACCTTCTTTTATATCTTTCTTGTTCAATGCACCTCTGAGTTAGCGTCTTTATTTCTTCCTTAAATCGACAGACCTGCCGTTCCAGCTCCACCATTGCACTTTTGTAGTCATTCCCCTCCTCCCTCAGAACAGTCACCAGGCTACATTTTCCTCCATTTTTCTGAAGAGATCTTCCATCTTTTTTCCTGAATATCAAACCTATCCGCGAACTTGTTCACAGCTTCGAGAATTTTCTTGTTAGTAGCCCCGTCTTCGGGTGATTCTTTACATTCCCCATGCTTGTTTTTTTCGAAGTTTGGGATTTCTCCGGAGTTTGCGGCGGCGCGCTGCGTTTGTTCATGTTAGCTTGCTCACACGACTTTAAAGAATAGTCGTGCTCCCGTGTATCCATAAGTGAATAAAAGTTAACCGCCTTCTTTAAAAGTTCATAAATCTTCGGTTTATGTTATAAACGAGACTAAACTCAAGTTAATACTCACTTTTTGAGGGATCGAATTGCAGCGACCAAGGACGAAAGCTGCTGCTCAAAGCGCCATCTTGGCCCCCTCCCTGTTTGGAAATTATGCGTGAAGTAACGTGCACACCAAGAATTCTAGTCTGTATGGGACCATAATTTACAAAAACGAACATCATGATATATCGAAGGCGACTTGAAACTTGCTATAACTACCATAAAATAATATGAAAAATCATTATTTAAATGAAAAATCAGGTGGGAAAATAGGGTCATTTTCTCATAGACTTCTACAGCATTGAACTTCTTTCTGCAACCACCGACGTCGCCATCTGCTGGCCATTAAATAGAATGCCATTTTACGGAACTATGGACTTCATTTTTCAGACTAGGGCGCTGCGTCCATCTTTTTATACAGTCTATGGTTCCAAACGATAAGTGATCGATCTTTCTGTGATTAGTTGGTTGTGTCGAATGAGTCGGCGATCGATTGCTCTGGTCTGGCTCGTACTGTATGGGGAAGAACGCCGTGGCAGAGCCGTTGAAAAACAGAGTTACGACACTTCCATAGACTCCAATAGGAATCGAGGAATGCGGAAGTAATGCGTGTCATTGGGAGAGCAATAGTTCCACAATGCATAGTTTGCATAGTTCCAGCACTGACCTCCATTCATTTTCAGTGGAACACGCCTGCAGGTAAGTTTATCAAATGACTGCATTTTTGGGAAATTTGACGCATTTGCTGACCCCTAATGAATTTTGTTGATAGCGTTATTTTCTGTAGCCAGCTTTAGTTTATGTTGATCGTAAGATAACAACCTGTTAAATTCTAATTTAAGTTAAAGTAGATGACGTGAGCAGATCTTAACAATCTAGCATAACCAGATGTAATTTGTCCTTCATTTGGCTACCTTAAATTAATTGCAGTTATTGGTGTTCGTTTGTGTACAAAGTTTATATTCGCTCATTAGATTCGCTGATAGTTTCGACCGCATTAGCGTACCTGATTTCAATAAATGGCAGCTAGTTAGAATATAGCTAAGTTTTTCTTTGGTTTAGTCATTCATTCCACACATCGTTTATGAGACAGTGCACCAGTGACAGGAGATGAGATCAGTAGCATGCATGTCAACGATCAACATGAAAAAGTAAAACGGGGGCTTAAATATTGATGGCTAATTACTTAACATTTTTTCCGTTGAAGAGCTGACGTGAACCACTGGAGGCTGACTTCGATAACCTGGAAAGCCGGGTATGTACTAAGTATCCAAATATGCATTTGCCAGTTATAAGGAATAAAGCTAATTGTCAGAAACAACTCACTAGCTCTTTATTCTCCAAAATAATCAGAGTTGAATCAACGCCTCAAAACAACGATTGAACATTATTAACTGCATGAAGGTAGGGATTATTGCAGGACTATTCGAATGAACAAGTTTTAGCTCTGTGTACCTCATATTCTGGCAGCCATATCTGTGCTTAGAGGCTTAATAGGAACATGCCAAAAGTGTACATTTGAAAAGAAGTGGAGTGCAAATGCCATGTCTTCACCACTATGGCTCAGGCAAGCTCTTCTCATTTCAGCAAATATGTAGACAGCATACATTTCATTTTTTGATAATGCATACTTTTGAAAAGTTTTTAATGCTTGACTTTTGTTTGTAATGAAATATTTTGAGTGTAGTATTAGTACTTTCCCTTTTCTAAAGCATCTGAATACATCTTCCACCACTGTATGCTTTAAATGCCCTGTCCAAAGAATTTAAACCTTAGCATCACTTGAGCCGTGGAGTTTGCCAATTTCATAAATAAGCATTTGACTCAAGATTCTTGCATGTGTATCTAGACGTGTTTTGAGCGATGATCATCCAGTGATGTTTGAGTGCTCAAGGCCAGGTGTCCAGATCACCTTTTCTTTGCATTGTTGCAGTGGAAGAATAAAATGTCTATTTAAAACACTTCTGTCTTTCCTGGCCTGCTTTCTGACATCCTTTTCTCCCTGTAGGACATCAAATGAGTTCCTTTGAAGACTGCTCATTCAAGGAAAACTTTATCTCCCGTCTCTCTGAGTAAAATGTATAATAAAATGGTTTGTTTAATGCAATGGGTTGCCTTGTTTATTTTGTACTATTGACAAAACTCTTTTATCGGCATAAATTGAGCAGTTGTTTGCATTCATTGATATCCACTTGCTGTACATGTTTACATGAATGTTTTGGCATAATATTTAGATGTAATAATGACCATAGAGACACGAAAAATATAAGTTCATCCAATCTAAACATCATCTGCATTATGGGAGCAATCCTTTCCTTCCAAAATGAAACGAAGAAAAAGTGATTAATTCTGTAAAATAACACTCCCCAGAAAAAAAAAAAAAAAAAATCCTAGTATACCGTATTGGCCCGAATATAAGACAACTCTGAATATAAGACGACCCCTCTTTTTCAAGACCCTTATTTGGAAAAATATTTTTTATTTGAACAAAATCTCATTTGCATAAAAAAAACATTTTATTGTTTTCCTTGTACATTTCAACATCTTTGGTGTTTATCATGGGGGGAAAAAAATAATAAAATCCTCTATAGCCCCGCAAATAGGCAAAGCGCAGAACGCACTTCACGGTTCTATGCCATGAAAACAGTGCAATAAAACGGGCACAGGCCTACTGGCCTAACTTGTGCAATAAACGGCGCACATTTGCTTGACAGACAGTGTCAGAACAGTCTGCAAAATGTAAGAGCATTAACATCCAAAAAAACACCATGAACAGTTTTTTCCACATTCATTTTGAATGACGTTGATTTAAACACAGCAAATACGCGTCTAGATGAATGATTGGCGTCTTACCTATTTTGGGGAGAACAAGCAGCACCTGTTAAGTGCTCTCGGAGTGAACCTTCTGTTAATTAGTAAAATGACTGAGGACAGGTCAGGACTAATAATTATTTTAAACGGAAGTTTTGTGCAACCCAACTCTGTTCTTGTTCCGCAACTGTACTGAATTTAGCCCATGATTTAATCGCTGTTAGATCGCATATGGAGAGAAACCGTGTCTTCGGTTGCCAATTACGATCATTACGTTGCACTCTGTCACATCATATCTTTTTCCTGCCCTCACGTTGTTCGTTCTCTCAGCTTCGTTTACAACCATAAGTTTAAAATTCGCATCATAACTTCTCCTCTGATTTTTATTCACCTGACCGACTTTGGAAGCACTTTTTTCAAGTGGATCTCTGTGCCCTGGCTGCATCTTTCTGTCATTCAGTAGCTTATGCAAATATAGGCTAACACACCCACTCCAGCTGACTTGTTTACAGGATCACGCTAGGGTCACACTGCTCTAAACACTGACGGAGAGAAAAGCGCTCATATGGCGGCACCTATTGTTTTACATGGGTAACTCCTTAGACCCCGAATATAAGACGAGGCGTCATTTTCAGGCATTTTTCAAGGGAAAAAATATCGTCTTATATTCGGATCAATACGGTAATTGAAACCAGCATCGTGATTAATGAACATTTTGCGTATATACTAAGCCAACCGAAAATTTCTACGAATAGCCTATAGTCGCCGCTGTCTACGTATTCTATGTCATTAGAGAAACCTCCCCTTTCTTCCATAATCTTAGCAGTGCAACTGAAAAATGCTGTCTCTCCGTCATTCCCAAACAAAATGCTGATCTGTCTATTGAGTATAAGTGTAGTCAATGTGTTAGTCAGTACACATTCTACGTTAGTATTTACGGAAACCTGCCGAAAATGTAATCACTGCCTCCATCTGTACCGCTTGAAAGCATTCAAACGAGTTGACAGCGTGGGTTTATTTGGAACTACTTGGAGCTACATGGACCACGTGACCGCGTACCGACCAGATCAAAGCGTGTCCTAAGTCTGTTTTTCAACGGCTCTGCGCCGTGGGTGCATCTCAAAGTGTAGGCTGCATCCTCTGAAGGCTGCATTTTTAGGGGTCGTCTCTTACTTCCATCTGCCAAACTGACATTTAGGGTAAGGGACAAGGTTAAACTTAGGTGTTAGAGTTAAGGCTAAGGTTCGGGAAACCAGTTACGACTCGCTTAAACCAAAGCTGTTTAACGGAGATGAAATGAAGTTAAGTCAGTTTGGCGGATGGAATTAAGTGACGACCCCTAAAAATGCAGCCTTCGAAGGATGCAGCATAGGCTTTGAGATGCACCCCGTGTCTCCCTCATTGACTTTAGCCCTTTTTTTTTTTTTTTGTTAATTTATTTACTGACGTCCTAAGGTGATCACACCTCAGTCCAGTCGATGGCGGTAATGCACTAAGCTTGCAAGCTGCCAATAAAAATCACATAAAAAGAAGAAGAGGTCTCCCTCATTCTACGCTATGTTGATGAGGGGAGACATCGAGCGTGTTATTACGTCCACTTTCGTACCCTATTACAGGTAAGAGAGTTGTTAAACCACTCAATGTTACCGAAACATGTATTTATTTTGTATATTACGCTGTGGATGTTGAGATCTACTTAGAAAGCGACTTTAAGAGTTAGAAAAAACGAGTGGAAGATATTGTTTTGTGAAACACGTGGGTTACAGGGAAACGCCATGTTAGCTCCACTCTACAGGGTGTATCAAAAAAAAAAAAAAGTAGACTCTCCGAAGTACCCACCAAATTTACAATTGAACATTTTCATGAAATTTCTTCGTTTGCATATGGTGGTATGGACATCCTGCTGTGGTCCATACCAAAATTAATTGCATAATTTCATGCATGACTGAACACAGGTCCGTTTTCCGGTTGGCAATAAAATGTCCTTCCTCCAAAAAATTAAAGGGTTAAAATTGGATGAAAAGTCCTAAACTGCAATGCAAAATGTGAATTTTTGTTTTTCTACGCCGCGATACTCAAATTAACCCTTTGTTTGCTGCTTTTTGCACTGTGGCAATGGATAGCCTTTCATGTGCTTGTAATCAAACATGCCAGAGGGGCATGGCATGTTTTTACACCTGATCGCTTGTACGAGGTCTGACATTGGGGTCAGATTGATTGTGTAACCAACTCAACACAGGCCTACAATGAAAGTGACCTCAAATTCTTTGCACCTGAATAAAAATGATTGTGATGTCAGGGTAGTTACAGCATAGGCTTAATCCTTCTGACGTTTTTACATAACTCCTTTCATTCACCTGTGGATAAAAATTGGGTAGGGCCATTGGCTTCACTCATTTGCAAGATGGTTCGTCCACCGTTTACACCACAACAGCGTGCATTCATGGTGAACGAATACCATGCTACCAAAAGTGTGGCAAGGACATTGAACAGCGAATCAGAGCCGAAGTGAACATCCTCCGGAGGGACAGAGGAATAATCAGGCGAGCAGTGCAGGACATGCGAAGGAGAGCGCAAATGTGCATCCTAAGAAATGGAGGTCGCGTCGAGGACTAAGTTGACGAAAAACAGGGTATTAAAATGATCAAATGTGACTTGCTCCTCAAAATGTCCACTCCTAAGGATGCAGGTGGGTAGTGATCACTTGTAGACCACCGTGTGGCCCTCCGACTCATTCCCATACATCCATTGCCCCAGTGCAAAAAGCAGCAAGCCAAAGGCTTAATTTGAGTATCGCGGCGTAGAAAAACAAAAATTCACATTTTGCATTGCAGTTTAAGACTTTTCATCCAATTTTAACGCTTTAATTTTTTGGAGGAAGGACATTTTATGGCCCACCGGAAAAGGGGCCTGTGTTCAGTCATGCATTAAATTATGCAATTAATTTTGGTATGGACCAAAGCAGGATGTCCATACCAACATATGCAAACGATGAAATTTCATGAAAGTGTTCTATTGTAAATTTGGTGGGTAATTTTCGGAGAGTCTACTTTTTTTTGATACACCCTGTATAGCGCCCAAGTCTGATCCCTTGTCATCTTATTGTTGGTTAATCAAGCAAACTGTGTAATTAATCAACAAAAGGTAAAAGATTTCATTATTTGTGAGTACATGGTACATTGACAACTGAAAATAACAGCCAGGTGAGTGATGTGCGATTTAATTCATGGCTGAAAGCTAATACATTCCAGTGTTGGTCGTATTCTCAGTCATAATACCTCATTGCTAAGAGTAAACGTAAGGTATAGTACACTGTTGAAAGTAATTGAATGAGCTTTATCTCATGTAAAAGCATTTCTTTGCTGGTTGCATTGTCAGACATAATTAATCGATGAGTGTTAAAGACATAAAGTGTTTGTGATGCATATGTGTTATCCATTTAATAGAATAAATAAGGTTTCATTTAAAAACATAAATAGTTAAGGATAACACAAAGGGGATTAAACTATATACAGGACAAATGTGAATGTACAATATATATATATATATAAGGCAAATGTGAATGTACAACTTGTTTACAGATATCATACGAGTGAATCACTTTTGATATTACAGTGTACTATTTTATTATTTGTATACTTGGAAATTTTTGGTAACTTGATGCGCTTGAAGGTATATTTCTATACATGTTCCTTTGGATCCTGGAAGCAGTGCACTACTCTATGTCGACGTTTCCAAGTTTGACCATAGATAAGACATTTTATTTTTCTATTGATATTTTTGAGTTTAAGATTTATACAAAGTGAATGTCCGTGTGTAGTATACATACTACCTACTACTTGGTGCCTACTGCATACTGCGTACTACATTCTTCTGTATATAAGAATGTACTGTTGTACTGCGAATTGGTGTAATGTGTAGTATACTGCCTACTACTTGGTGCCGACTACATACTGCGTACTACAGTATTCTGTATATAAGAACTGAAATGCACAATTGTCCTGGGATTTGATGTCATGTTTTGTAGACTTTGAAAAATTACATAAAGACTCTACGCTATGCTGATGAACGGGAGACATCGTGCGTGTGTTATTACTTCCACTTTCTTACCCCATTACAGGCATTACATTATATTTTATTATGTTTTTTTTTTTTTTTTTTTTTTGATTGTGCTTGGTGCATACTGGGTGTGCTTGTGCGACTTAGGCATTTTTATTCAAAAAATAATAATAACAGAGCGCAGTTTCATCCATCTTAAATACATTTGAATCGCGTCAATGTTTCAAAGCTCCGCATATCAAACCAAACCGGTCAGCTGATTCAGTCTGAATAGTGTTTTTTCGTTTTTTACCGTAACCAAATGCGTTGGACCGCTGACGATCAGTATCCAATCAGAATTCAGGTAAGACGATAGAGACTTCCTATTCAGAACGTGTCCAATCACGCATGTGCTTTACGACTGACCAAATGTAAATATTCACATTGAGACTGAACGGTTTAACTGTATTAAGCGTATGAATCCAAAATGTCTATCTGTGAAGCAAACGACTGACAATGTCACCTCCCCTCGAAGATGGGCTGATTTTCTCAATTCCCCAAAACCGCAAGGATGCAACAGGACCGTGATTATCTTGCACATAATGACGTGCAAGAGGGTCATTCACAAATTTCAGAAAATTTCCCCACCTGACCATCTCAGATTTATTTTAAAAATTTCTCACACCAAGGCCATGTTCTTAATAGGATATGTGCAACGTTTCAGTTAAATATCTTCTTTAGTTTTGACAAAAAAAATTAATAAAGATGGCAACATTTTGCTGATTTTTGCACTCCTTTTTGCAACGTCAAATAAAAGTGGATTTTTAGGAGGCAATATCTCTAGTTATATCAATGCTATGGGCTCAAAAATTTCCACAGTGTAGCATCTATGCCCAGTACACTTGTGAAACACATTTTCAATGGCGAATATGTTTTTATTAGGGAGCTGTGGCTGTTTGAAATTGCTAATTTATTTGACGAAGTTGTCTGTGACACCAACTTTGAAGGCCAATTATGACCAAAATTATGCAGGTAGAGAGCTGATTTTTTTTCTGGGCAAGCTCTCCTCACGTAGTGCTATTGGTACAATAAACAGCAAGCATGTCAATTTTATGGTTGTCCAGAAAATACACAGCAAAATCCTAAAGCCAAAATTTTCTGAAATTTGACATCAAATTGCCGAGGTGTGACAACCTGTAAATTCTTGAAATCTTCACCATCTTAAAGCTTACATTCTTGGCTATCTTTGTTTAAAAGGTGGTTGTGGTGCAACTCTTCATTAAATATTTATGAATTTTTTAGTAACACCTTGTAAACGCTCATTTTTCATTGTTTCTATGTGATTCCTTGCATATTGCAGGAGTTTCTGAGGCTGTAATCATAACATCAGATAACAGAAAGTCACTTAAAGATCTGAAATATTTAGATACATTGGTTATAATACCATATATAGGTCAGGAAATGCCATATCAAACTTGTATATATGAAATTTATTTAGCAAAACTGATGAATGATGACATAATCTCAACCATTGGATGGCATTGGAGGACTTACAAATTGTTTATTTCCCCAAATTGACATTTATAATTGTGCATACAATAGCAGTTTAATTAAAGTGTTCCTAATTTTGATAAATGACCTGCTTTATAATAGAAATAGCCCAGGATGTAAAAAGGTTGATACTTGTAAGTACCCATTTCTCTGCCAGATTCACATAATTATTATATAGGAAAATTCATGTTTGTGCTCAATATATCTTTTGACAGAGAAATACATATGCAGGTTTGAATCCCCTCTGCGGTTTTTGTTATCCCATGGGACATGAAATTGAGGCACATTGTATCCAGTGTTCTACACTGGAAAAAAGACAGAGAAACCCCAAAGGAACAGGGAACACCTTGGTGTGGACTTTCAGACACCAATGGTTGTTGGGATCAGATCTCAAATTTGTATTAACATTAAAAAACAGTTGAAAAACGAGCGTTTATAAGGTGTTACTAAAAAATTCATAACTAAATGAAGAGTTGCACCACAACCACCTTTGAACCAAAGATAGCCAAGAATGTCAGCTTTAAGATGGTGAAGATTTCAAGAATTTACAGGTTGTCACACCTCGGCAATTTGATGTCAAATTTCAGGAAATTTTGGCTTTTTTTGGATTTTGCTGTGTATTTTCTGGACAACCATAAAATTGACATTCTTGCTGTTAATTGTACCATTAGCACTATGTGAGGAGAGCTTGCCCAGAAAAAATCAGCTCTCTTCCTGCATAACTTTGGTCATAAATGGCCTTCAAAGTTGGTGTCACAGACAGCTTCGTCAAATAAATTAGCATTTTCAAACTGCCGTAGCTCCCTAAGAAAAAGAGAAAAGCCATTGAAAATGTGCTTGCCTAGTTTACTGGGCCTAGATGCTACATTGTGGACAATTTTGAGGCAATGGCTTAAGTGTAACACGAGATATTGCCTCCTAAAAACTCCATTTTATTTGACGTTGCAAAAACGAGTGTGAAAATTCACACAACACTACCATCTTATTTTTTTCTGCCAAAACTAATGGACATATTTAACTGAAATTTGGCACACATCCTATTAAGTATATTACCTTTCTGTGATAATTTTTTTAGACAAATCTGAGATGGTCAGGTGGGAGGCATTTGTTGAATTGACATGGAATGACCCAATAGCATAATCAAGGTTTTTAGTACAAATTCGCCAATGTTTTAAAATTATGTTCTTGATTTTGCCAGCCAATGGTGAAAACTCGGTAGAAAAACAAATGCGCGACTGACTTGCAGCCTTTGGCTTTCTAATCTCTTAACGAGTCAAGCCAGTGTGAAACATTAAAACAGAATGATCAGGGAACACTAACAGATGAGCTATTGTGATCAATGCAACATCAGAGTCAGGACTTTGTATGACAACAGCTGGATGTCTGCTGGCAGCATGGTGGGCCTGTAAGACCAATCGCGCATCAGCCTCTATATGATTGCATCCAGTTCTTCAGTGCCTTTTCAGGGAAAGGGAAGAAATGGGGGATACGCTTGGCTTTGGACAGCAAAGACTACCTCGAGACTTTCTGTGAGCTTGGAGAGAGCATGACAAATGAAATTAGGGATGGACTGGAAGGGTTTGTGTGCTATCTGTATGGTGTAAATGTTACATCTATCAATGATGCACGGTACACACTATTCTGTACTAAATCACTGAGCGAGCAGAGACTACCCCCTTGCCAAGATGCTTTGTCGCCGCATCTTCTCCGCACCTCTATCTGGATGCCGAGCTGAACGTGCGCATTGGCAAGGCAGCAACAGCTATGGCTCGTCTCGCAAAGAGAGTTTGGGGAAACACCATGCTGACAACCAACACAAAGATGAAAGTGTACCAAGCGTGTGTGCTGAGTACTCTTCTCTGTAGAAGCGAAGCGATGGACCCTCTACTCCTGTCAAGAACGCAGGCTCAACGCCTTCCACCTGCGCTGCCTCAGACGACTCCTGGGCATCACTTGGCAAGATCACGTCACCAACAAGGACGTCTTGGCCCAAGCAGGGATATTGAGCATGTTTGCCATGCTAACGCAGAGACGACTGTGCTGGCTGGGCCATGTCTGCCGCATTGACGACGGCCACATTCCAAAGGATGTCCTTTATGGCGAGTTGGCCACTGGCTCCAGACCTACAGGACGGCCTGCACTGCTCTACAAAGACGTCTGTAAGCGCGACCTGAGGGCAGGCGGCATCGATCCAGCGGACCTGGAAACTGCATCCTCAGACCACATCAGTTGGCGGTCCACCGTGAAGGCTGGCATCGAAGAAGCAGAACTGAGGAGAGAGACCAGATGGGAAGAATGGCGGCTCAGGAGACAGCAGAGACTACATCCAGCACGCAGCAGCACCCAGGCAAGCACGTTTACCTGCAGCAACTGCAGCAGACCCTGCCTCTCAAGGATTGTACTATACAGTCACAGCAGGTGTTGCAATTCTACCACAGACTAATCCACGGTGCAACTGCCACAGTCTTCCGAGACTGACGGATGCCAACATTCTCCGCACAAACTACCAAACATATCTAAACAGACAGGCACTTTGTCAGATTTTGGACATTTCTGATCCTGCTGAGCATGGATGGGTGGTTCGTGATGGCATGATAGCTTCAAGGTGAATATGAATCCTGTCACTGCAACGTCCAGGTGTGCAACAAATCAGTGCAGGTGTCACAAGAGTACAGTCAGATGTGTTGACCTCTTGTGTTTCGTGTGACAATACTGAGGAGTGAAGTGAAATATGAAAATATAAAATATACATGGTTGCTTGCTAGTGATGCTGGACTGGTACTGTGTCTCTTTGCATTGATCAATTTAGCAACCCATCACAACAGTATTTTATTCTGAATCAGAAATAAATTAAACAACAATTTCCTTATATCAGGCTGCCTTGTTTTTCTTCCTGTGAGGATCCTATTGTCACTGTTTTGCTTTATACTACATGCATGTGAAAATTTTACCTGGAACACTGTTGTGGTGCAGGGAGCCATAGAAAAGTCACAGAAGACAGTGGAGTGAGAAGAGACCCTATTCGACTGAAACTTGGTTGAACATTGCAAGCGCAATTCATGTTAAGCCGTCACAGATGCAAATGAGCAAAAACAGTTTTGTCATCAGAAAGACTAGTAATTCTAATAATTTCTCCCTTAAGTCCAACTTTGTATCTCTAATAGCTTTTGTGTCCGAGCTGTTTGAAATAATAGTCTCTACTCTAACGGAAAACACAGAAAATTTTCAGCATTTAAGGGGTTAACACTGTGTTCCTTTTGATGCCTGGGTTTCAAACTGTTGCAGAATGCTTTACATTGATAGTAAGTAAAATTAGTTTTTATGGCTTTTTACTGAAACTAGTGCTCTATGACTTCACACTGTAGTTTTTCAACTCGGTCGGCGCCCTCGAGTTCAGTGGTAAAATGCCAACCTTTAGGCTTAATTTTCACATACTTGTGCCGGGATTTCGACAAGAAGAGTTACACCATTGGAGAGAGCATAAAAAATACCTTTTTATGGCAGGTTTTCAGGCAGAGGTAAATTTCTGTCACGGAATTTCGCTTCTGAGCGAATAGAACACTAACTAAATATTCTAAAGGTAGGCTTGCTGGTGAATATTCAATAACTGATCCGGGTGTGCCATTTAGTGAGAGGTTAGTGTAACTGCGTGCATAAATCGAGCAGCTCCATGTCCGCTGGCATCAACATCTGCTCAGACGGGTTATGGATCGGACCGGAATGTATATATACATTTAAAAAAAAAAAAAAACCCACTCGCACGTACGAACTCAAGCCATAAAAACCACAGTTGAAACCAGTGACCACAAAAATCGCGAAACTGTACAAATCTTATTTCAGTTTTATTTCAATGTGATTCCACATTAGTAGCTACTTTCTAAGTTTTCTTGATGCAAATTAAATTACTTCAGTTCATTTATTCACTCATTGTTCTTCGTAAATTATGTACGGCACGACAGGCTATTTGTTTTGTTTATATGATTTAAAAAAAGAAACTGGTCGCAGGGTAGAAGAGGGGAAGACTGCTGAGGTCTCTTTCCATTCGCAGCCTTGTCAAGTTCACTTCCGGGGCACGCAACTTAAAGAGTTGTAAATTTTGAAATGGGATGAAACTCTCATCATGCATTTTTCCATTTTTCATTTGTGTACAAAATCGAAAAATGAGTAGTTATCCGTTTTTTCGTTTTTGGTTTGGAAACGTGAAAACAAGTTTTTTTTTTTTTGAAAACGGATGAACGAATGATACACGGATTGTTCTCCCATTCCTTGATAGTAGTAGGCAGCGGTACCGTAACTTTATCCCACCTGAGGGTTAAAAGGTGATGTTCCCTCATACATTATGTTCCCATCGCTTAAAAAAAAGAGGATTAGCGCGTTACCATGGTAAACTGTTCAGTGACTGGATGCAGCGGACGTCGCGCCCATAATTCGCAAGGGACCATGGGACGGGGAATAAGGGGCGCGTTCAAAGTCGGCAACACGTAGGAAAACGTATATTTAAACGGCAGCAGTAGTGCGCTGAACACCCCTTGTGTCACGATTCTGTGCAGCCCAGGAGGGCCATTTTTTTTGAAGATTAGCCTGATGAAACGGGTTCAAGCGTTGCAACTATGGCAGCCCAGAGGGCCATAGGCTACTGTGCATTCCCTTGGAAGAATTCTCGGAGCCTGATGGAACGGGTTCAATTTCATGTTTGATTTCTAAACTTTTTAAATTTCTTCTTACCACAAACATGTCGTTTGAGGTCATCAACCGTGGTGAATACCAAGCTGCAAGAGACGCATTTATATGCTACCCTCGTTGGATTCATTGTGCCACTGCCTTTTTAAGATGGTGCGGTTTATATAAATGTTGCAACTGATTGGATAACACCCCTGGCACACCCACCAAACAGGAGAAAACATACCTTAAACGCCATTGTGCACCATTGCACACCAGTTGGAGGAAACGGGTCATTCAACCCAGAAACCGTAACAAAACTATGTGCACCGGTGTGACTTTGAACGCACCCCACGTGGATAGAGTGGCGTAGTCCCGCCCCTTCCGGTGATTCCCATGGGACCTTTAATCTGAAAAAATTTACACGATAGTCAATGGTGAGAGACAAAAGAGTAAAGATTGTAAAGATTATGAGATGTATTTAGTTTTATGTGAGACCGCTCAGTGAACTACTTCTCTCGTCTAGCACAATGTACGTCACCAACGCAAGCATGGCCGCCTACTTGGCACCCTTTTAGCCAATAGCCAACAAGCTTAATATTAAGCTCGTTGCTAGTAGCTATGTGGGAAGCTTCAGCTACTCTGAAGGAGAGAAGGCGAGTCGATTCCGTAAGAGCTAGTGTATGGGACCGGCTCTGCAAGTCGTTGAGCGTGAAAACATTGGAATGCCAGCTGGCTAAAGTTATAATACAGCTAAGCATCAAAAACTATGGATCATTTTAGCTTTTGTCAGTTAACCTACTTGCGAGTTCAACTGGTGTCTGTAAAAAAATGTATACTTTAATGCCAAAACAGATCTTAGAACAGTGTGCAAATCAGTTTTAGTCGCTGATGATTCGTTGGGAAATGACGTGAATTCCCAAAAATTTAGCGGTTTGTTTACAAAGATTATGGTAACACGGAGAGGCTGTACATTTTGAGCTCTCAGATAACTTGGCTAGCTAGTGTGTTCACAATGAGATGTTGATTCGCACTAAAATAAAATAAGTGCATCCAGGGTTAGCTAGTAATACCCAATTTAGATAATGCTTGCTAATTTTGGATTTTTTTATACTTTTGAATAACTTGAGTGAGGCCCAATTTCAATATTTTGTAAGATACCACAAGTCTTATGTGTACTAAGCTTGGTGACAAATCCAGCTAAAACCAATGTAAGTTGGTCGAGCAGCTACCCAGTCTGTTGTCAGCTGGTCCATCAGCTTGCACGACCAGGTTCACCTGCTTTATCCAGAAAGAATAGGTCTTACCAACAGGCTGGATAGAACCATCATAAACCATCCTGAGACCTTATGTCTGTCCATTCCTCTGTAGTTTGAGACGGGCAGTTTTTACTATCAGAGCTCTCACCCATATCCAGTGTTCAATAATTTGCCTGTCGCTAGCATTAGTACTATTCAGGCACAGCATACTTTAAACCTTACCAATACAAACTGGTACATATGTCCTGCCCATCTTTATATTACTGCTCACTCAATCAGTTATGTAATGTTAACAAATGGTAATTTTCTTTTTCTGTTAACATGAATGGGAGATGACGCAACATCGTCCAGCACTGCCTGAGATTGTGTACTCGGGCAGTTCAAGCATAGCCATGCTGCCTTGTGGGAGATCAGCTTGACGAAAGGAAGGGTTCCAGTGGAGGAAGGCTGGCAATTCCAAAGTCATCCAACTGATGTCTGGACTGTACCCACAGCATGAGAAGACATGGAGCCCCCTGGTCAAAGACACTGCCACAGACTTTTGGACTCCAATTTTTTACTACTAAACTGTATTGGTCATTTGCATGACGCAATGAAACACGCAACTCCATGTCATCCAATAATTTTAATTTATTTGTAATGATACAGCTGGACATGCAGGAACAGGACTGATGCTGATGGAGCTGGGAAAAGAGAATATAGAAAACCGATGAAATTTCAAATCAAAGCACATAGCAGTTCTTACAGTTGCTGAACTGAGAAAAGATGAGTTCACATGACTTCTGCAAAATGACACAATCAATACATCCACTGGTTGGAGCAAAAAAAGGTTAAGAGCATTTTTTTTTTTTTTTTTTTTTTTTTTTTAGTTTTGAGCGAAAGCAATGTGAAACTTTGAAACAATATGGAAAAATATGATTTGCATCCAACCTCCAAGTTACAGCAAAGAATGTATTGAACAGTTTTGTGCACCAAGCAGTCGACATGTGGCTGTTTGTAGGCTATGGTTTTGGGGTGCATTGGAGCCTTTAAGGTTAGTAAAATGCATGCACATGAAATATGTACAGTGGTAATCAGGTTTCCAGAGCCGTTTGGTTTAGGGTACGAGTGCCTCAATGTCTCAGATACTGGTGAGGTAAAAAAGAAAATCCAAAAAAGGTCAGCAACTGTACTTAAAACACTTGCTTGGGTCCTCCCCAGCAGACTCATTCATTCACTCTTTGTAATTATCAAACTACAGTCTTGGAAAAAAAAAAACAAAAAAACAAAAGCTGACTCACCCATCTCCATAATGAAAAACATTGAAAGACTGTCATGCGGGGCTGTCTTACTCCCATCGCTTGAGCTGTTTTTTTTTTTTTTTTTTGCATGTTAACTTTAAAAATTACAACCTCTACGTTAAATAAACCTTTTCATTCATTCATGAATGATCACGATGGGATAACCGTTGTTGTTTAACACTAGGAGATGTGTTTCATGCATTTAAATTACTCTCTGTGCATCTGAAAGGTAAATGGCAGGCCTCATGCTATTAGCGAACATTAGCTGGCTAGTTAGGTGACTTTAGCTAGTTACCCAACTAACAAATTGTTTGGTAAGTTAGTGATGTTCCAAGCACATATTTAACATCATCTTACCTGATAAGTTTTATCCAGCTACTCCTGGTCCTGTAATTCACCAGGGAGCAAAAACAGGTAATACCTTTCATGTGGAATCATTCCGCTATGAAGCGCGAAGGCATCGTAGCTACAGCGGCTGAGGGTAGCTTGAGAACCAGAGAAATCAATTACGTCATTTACGCGACATTTTGGGTCGGTGGTCTTTTTACTTACGGATTTTCACTGTCGTATATTTAAACAGTTAGGCCAACAACAAAGTGCTAATTTATTGGCTCGCAAAATTATCTTTTAAATTAACAAACATATGTGTAATTCATGGTATAATTCAGACGGGATCAAAAAATAGTTTATTTCTTGCCATTGACTACCATACAAATTTTTTTCGAAATAAGGTCCCATGGTGGTGAACCGGAAGGGGCAGGACTTCGCCACTCTATTGTCTTACCTGAATTCTGATATGATCTTACAAGAGTAATTAGTTTTCCTCTGAGAAAAAAAACCAACCTTTAAGGGCGTGATCAGTGGCGTTCCTCTGTATGTAGAACTAGATTATTTTTTGAAGGTGGAGGGAGTTTGTGGGGTAAGGCGGCTAAAAAGCTATAGGGAGGGAAAGATGCAGGAAAATGGGTCAGTGCTACTTGAGTTTTATGGTGAAATTCCAGGGCGAATTTTTGTGGATTTTGTGAGTTATAGAGTGAGAATGTTTGAAAGAACTCCATTGTGGTGTTTTAGATGTCAAGAGTACGGACATGTGGCAGCAGTTTGCAGAAGGGAGATGCACAGGTGTAGACGGTGTGGTCAGGAGGGATGCATAGAGGATGATTGTGAATTGGTAAAATGCTTTCACTGTGGGGGAAATCATGAAATGGGCTCATTGCAGTGTGATGGAAGGAAAATGGAAAGAGGTGGAAAAGATGAGAACAGGGTAAAATTTCATATTCGGAAGCGACAAAGAGTTTTGAGCAGAAACGAAACGGTAGGGAAAGAGCGGGCTAATGTGCAGGCTGTAGAAACTGCAGACTTTGCCTTACCAAGAAAATGGTGATAGAAATAAGTGTTTTAAGTCTTAAAATAAGTAAATTTCCCTTTCTTGAAAATCACTTTTTGCAGTGTAGTGTCTCATCATTTCGCTGAAATTAGCATGTGGGAAGTGTGGACAGATACAACAGTAGGCAGCGATCACTACCCGGTCTTGGGTTCAGTGGGAGAAAGAGTTGAAGTAAGCTCAGATGGTGGAACCCCAAAATGGGCATTTGGAAAAGCAGATTGGAATAAGTTTCAGAAGTTGAGTGAAGAAACACAGGAAAGTATTGACATGCTTGGAGATATTGATGAAGCTAATACTCAGGTAACTTCATCAATTATTATGGCAGCAGTTGGATCTATTCCCAGGAGTAAAAACAGGAAGAACAGAAAACTAGTACCATGGTGGACTGAGGAGTGTCGTCAGGCTGTAAAAGACAGGAATAGAGCATTCAGACTAGTTAAAAGAACCCATAACATGCAGCATCTGATTCAGTATAAGAAGGCACAAGCAGTGGTGAGAAGAACAGTTCGTCAAGCTAAGAGGGCAAGTTGGAGAAGCTTTTGTGATAAAATAGGAAGAACAGCACCTGTGCGAGAAGTATGGGGAATGATAAGGAGGATGGGAGGAGACAGAAGGGAATGGAACTATCCAGCGATGATATCTGAGGAGGAAACAGTAGTCTGTAATAGGGATAAGGTGGAGGTCATGGTCAAGACATTTGCAAAAATACAGTTCTGAAAATTTGTCGTAAGAAGGGAGAATGAGAAGGGAAAGAACAATGAATTGTTATCCAGGTGTATTAGACAGGAGGGAGGATTCAGGTGACATAATTGATGAACCATTCACTTTGGCAGAGATGATGAGGGCTATAAATAGATTGAGACTAACTTCTCCAGGGAAAGATTAGGGCCTGTATTCACAATGCATCTTGGTGCTAAAAGTAGGTCCTAACTGCCGGACTTAGGATAAACTCCTAAAACAAATGGGCGAGTCAGTCATAAATTTAGGACTCCTAATTATTTTATTTAGAGTTATTCTTAAAGCATTTTAGGCCGAAAAGTAGCTCCTAAGTCTGGGAGAGCTTAAAAGTAGTCGAGGACTCCTAACTCGCTAAAACCTATTCACAAAGAATCTGAAAATAGCTGCTGCTGTTGAAAGACGGAATGACTTGGAAATTCTGAATGATGCGCAGTTGTTGAAAAGATATCGGATCGAACATGAATGGATTTTATTTGCTTTTGACTTGGTGAGGGAGAGAATTACGTCTAAAACTATGAGAAACAACCCAATTAGCCCCGAAATAAAATGTTTGACAACGCTTTGTTACTTGGCCACCGGAAAAATGCAACTTTGCAATTCGGACAATTTAGGTATTTCGCATTCATCTGTCAGTCCCTTAATTCTACAAACAATGCACTCTGAACCTCCATATCATCCGACAGTTTATCCGGTTTCCAATGGACATTCGCCAACAACACAGAATCAAACCTGAATTCATGCACATCTCGGGTATGCCTGTATCATTGGTGCTATTGATGGGACCCACATTTGGATTATTTCTCCGACCCAAGATGAAGAGGTATTTATAAACAGAAAAAAAGTTCATTCCATCAACACCCAGATAGTATTCGATGCCGAATACAATATTTTGGACATTGTCGCGAAATGGTCAGGATCTACACACGACTCTCCCATTTTAATGGAAAGCTGCTTATGCCAATTATTTGACAGGCATTATGTGCCTGCGGGATGCCACTTGCTAAGGGACAGTGGCTACCCCTGCAAACGTTGGCTCTTGACTCCACAACCTGGACCACAACCAAATTATAACAGGTAGGTCATTGTTGCTATAGCCTACATTGGCATAGCCTATTACACGTGAAGATGGAATAATATTGTAAATTACAAATATACCCTTACAACAAAAGAAACGCAAGTGAATTAAAGACAGACCGGAAAATAAGTAGACGTGCAATTATTATAGAAACTCAAATTTATTACCAGCGTGTGCACATTTACTCTCATTTCATCAAACTTTTCTTTGTTTTGCGGTCACTTTGACTGAGTAACCACAAGAGTACATTATCTAACTAGCAAACTTACGTTTCTTTTGTTGCTCAGTATATTTATTCTGCTGTTTTCTTTTTCATGGTGCATGTTAGAGCACACAAGACAGCACGCAGTGTGGTGGAGCGTGGTATTGGGCAGCTGAAGCGTCGGTTTCATGTGCTGCATGGGGAGGTGCGTCTCGGCCAGAGAGAGCCAGCAAACTAATTGCAGCATGTGCCATCCTTCGCAATTTATGCCAACAAAGAAGCATACCTCAACCGGATGATGACGGTGCTGCCGACAGCGGTGATGATGATGACGATAATGATGATGTCAAGGACAATATTTGAAATGTTGCTGAACAAAGTGGACTGACAGTTTAGGGCAAACTAACTTGAACGGCCCGACATTTAAATGATCGCAACATATTCCCATTGGGTAATAAGTTGCCAATTATTGGAGCAAATGACGAGTTTCATTTTTGCCTCGTTTTATGCTATTGGCGTTTTTACAACCATCTCTTTCCTATGTATGTTAATTTGCCTAGAGCGTGATATGTGGGCACTGCGCATAGTGTATTTTCAGGAGTGCTCAACATTTTATTATTTCATGAGACAGACCAGCCGTGCAAACTATTTTCTCATTTTTCCTCCATGGGTTGTACGTGGGATATTTTTTTTAATGGGCCGCACTGTCACCAAACAACCAGTCACCGTGCTCATTGTCCCAAGGCTCGTGCATGAGAATTGATGTCATCGGTAGTAACGGAGACTTACTCCCATCTATCTCAGAGCTACTCCTAGTCTAGGAGTTACCAGTTTTCTGAACTAAAAGTTGCCCTCAGCGGCTTTGCGAATAACTTTTAAGATTTTACTCCTACATAAAATGTTTTAGCGCGACTTAGGAGTTCTCCTAGCGGTAAGATGAGATGCTTTGTGAATACGGGCCCAGATATGTAACGCTATGCTAAAGCATTTAGGGCAAGGAGCTTTATCTGTGCCTTTATAACAGAGTGTGGGAGGAGGGAAGGTTACCAAGGGCATGGAAAGAATCTGCAGTAATTCCGATTAGAAAACCTGGCAAGGATCCATCTAAAACCACTAGTTACACAGGCCAATAGCACTAACATCAAACATATGCAAGGTAATGGTAAGCATGATGACAGAAAGGCTATCTTATACACTTGAGAAGAGAGGATTGCTGGCAAGTTATCAGAGTGGTTTTTAGGAAAGGACAGAATACCAAGGACTCAGTGATACGGTTAGAGACTGAAATAAGAAAGGCCCAGTTAAATAAAGAATCGGTAATTGCAGTGTTTTTTGACATAGAAAAGGCATATGATATGATATGGAAGGAAGGACTGTTAATTAAACTTCACAGGATGGGCGTTGGAGGGAGAGTTTTTAACTGGATAAAGGATTTTCTGCTTGGAAGACAAATTCAAGTGCAAATTGGATCAAAACTGTCAAATCAGTACACAGTGGGTAATGGTACCCCTCAGGGCAGTGTGATAAGCCCACTACTATTTATCATTGTGATTAATGACGTCTTTTCAAGGGTGCCAGAAGATATAGGGAGGTCACTGTTTACGGATGATGGGGCCTTGTGGAAAAGGGAAGAAACTTGGAGCATATTATCAGGAAAGTTCAAGGAGCAGTTGATGAGGTGGCGGAGTGGGGATGTGACTCGGGGTGCAGGTTCTCAGTGGAAAAAACTCAGATGGTCTTTTTCACCAGGAAAAGGATTGAGGATGGGATGAAGTTAAGTATGTATGGGAAAGAATTAGAAAGGGTTGGCGCATTTAATTCTTGGGAGTAGTTTTTGACTCACGGTTAACTTGGGCAGACCATATCAAGAGAATAGAGGATAAAAGCAAAAAAGTGATAAAAGTGATGAGGTGTTTAACAGGTAGGGAATGGGGAGCAAGCTGCTCAGCTTTGAAAAGAATGTATGTGGCTTTGATTAGATCTGTGGTGGATTACGGTTGTGTAGTGTATGGATCAGCAACCAGTTCTCTCTTGAGGTTATTGGATGTGATTCAGGCACAAGCATTGAGAGTGTGCAATGGGGCTTTAAGAACATCTCCAGTACCTGATTTACAGGTAGAAATTTGGAAGAACATCTCCAGTACCTGCTTTACAGGTAGAAATGGGAGAAATGCCACTGGAATTGAGAAGGCTGCAACTGATGAATAAATATTGGGCTAATTTAAGGGGGTATAATGATTGATTCTCACCCCACTAAAGGAGTGTTGCTGGAGTGCTGGGAGAATGGGAGGATTCAGGGGGATAATTTTGGTCGGGTAGGGAATGACACTGCAAAAGAATTTGGTGTGTTTGATCTGAAGCTAAGCCCCACTGTCGTCTATCCGGTGGTGGCTCCATGGAAGCTAGTGTGGCCTGATACTGACTGGTATCTGTTAGAGGTTAAAAAGAAAGAAAATTGAGAAGTTGATCTGGTCAATGCATTTCATTATCATATAATGAAAGAATATTGTGATTTTTTTTTTTTTTTTTTTTTTAATGGATTTACACAGATGGTGCTAAAATATGAGTCAGGAGTGACAGGGTTTGGGGTGGCAACACCAGAAGAAGGAACTGGAATTAATAGATGAACTTCTAATCATCTAGGCGTTTATACAGTGGAGATGCTGGCTGTGCTGGTTGCATTACGTTGGCTGGAAATAACAAGGCAAAGTAAAGTGTTGATTTGCTCAGACTCATCTTCAGTCCTAGCAAGCTTAAGATCTCTGCATTCAAACAGCCATCAAGATGTGCTCTATGAGGTCCTACAGTCAGTCACAAGAATAACACAATACGGGGGTCAGGTAAAATTTCTGTGGGTACCTTCACATGTAGGGCTGAGGGGGAATGAGAGGGCGGACGAATTGGCGAAGAGGGCTTTAAAGAAAGGAAATGTTGAAATGCAAATGAATATCAGTAAAGCAGAGATTAAATGTGTAATCTGGGGAAAAAACAAACCAATTGTGGCAAGAAAGATAGGACAGAGAGATGGAAGGTTGGCATCTTTATAATATTCAAAAGTGTGTCAAAGTTAATAGGGTAGGTAGTGGGCACAGGACAGAGGAAATTGCACTGACTAGGTTAAGGTTGGGGCACTGTGCACTGAACAAAACACTGAAAATAGTAGGAAAATACCAGACAGGCTTATGTGATGGATGTCAGGAGGAGGAGGAGTCTGTGGAGCATGTGATTTTGAAATGTAAGCAGTATAAAACACAGAGAAAAATGATGAGGAATACATGAGGGAGTTAGGGGTGCAGGAGTTCACATTAAAAGGATTATTGAGTATGAGTGAGGGAGCACAGATAGGGCACTGTTAGTTTTCTTAAGGGAGACAGGGATTTTTGTTAGAATTTGTTGGATCAGCAGGGATAGGGTGATAGGGTGGGTTATGGAAGCCCATAGTGGACAATATTCAATTGAAAATGTAATCCCACTATTACATTGTAATTTTCCACTTATGAGTTATTTGAGACAATATTAAATTGAAAATTCCTTAATCCAATTATCACTTTCATTTTCACATACACATATGGGAAATCTATGACAATATTCAAATGATAATGAAAAGCTGTTTGACATTTAATTTTTCAAAGTCATGCCCCGCAATACAGTGGACAATATTCAAATGTAATAAGCAAAACAGCACCCCCAGCCTATTGCATTTACATTTACATGTCATCACGCTCTTTTAGGGCCAACATAAAAATGTAAATGCTATTTTCTGACTATTTGAAAATGATATTAAAAACAGCATTCAACATTTTAATTTGCAAAGACTTAACTTGCTCTACTGAGGACAATATTCAAATGCAATATGATAAACAGCTCTCCCAGTCTGTTGCATTTACATATACATGTCATCATACTCTTTTAGGGTCAACATGATAATGAAAATGCTGTTTTCTAATCACTTGGAAATAATAATGATATTATTTATTTATTAACCTTTATTTAACCAGGTAATTGGCCCATTGAGATATAGGACTCTTTCGCAAGGGAGACCTGGCCAAGAAAGGCAGCAACACACATCTGTAACACAAAATTAAAAACAATACACACAACATTGAGAAGCAAAAATGGAGCAAAGTACAGAGCAGATACACATATAATAAATAGTAATCATATAAAGTGCAAATTTTTGATGATACTGATTATGTTTAGGTACAGCAACACTGTCCAACGGATTTACGTTCAAGGTCCTTTAAAATCATAGCGAAGCCATCATAAGTAATTAATTCTGGCAGTTTTAAATCTTTTTGAAGGGTGTTCCATGTAAAAGGGGCAGCATATTTGAATGCTCTTTTTCCCAACTCCAGGCGGACACGCGGAACAGTCAATTGCACGGTATCCTGTGAGCGAAGGCCATATTTGCTTTGGCTTCTCAGGATGTATGTGCTAAATACGAAGGGACCAGCCCAAAGAGAGTTTTTATAAATAAAACCCAACCAATGCATACGTCTGCGTACATACAAAGAAGACCAATCGGATTCTGCGTACAAGATACAGTGGTGGGTGAGACGTTTACCCAATGACAAATCTTAAAGCGCAATGATACACAGAATCCAGTGATCGCAGATAATGTAATAATGATGACAACATTTGACATTTCATTTTCAAAGACTTATCCTGCAATACATGGGACAATATTCAAATGCAGTAAGGGAAACAGCGCCTCCCAGTCCATTGCATTTTCAAATACATGTCACCAAAAGCGCTTTTTGGGACACAATGAAAATTAAAATGAAATCTGTTAGCGTCATAAAAACATCAAAACATTTGTCTTCGCTAAACCCTGCGTCACTCCTTAAAGGGTTCTCCAGAATAAAAAAGCATGTTCCTTATTTACATACCAACCAATCAGCTTCTGGGTAGCGCATGTACGCTAGACAAGCGGAGGTTACTGATAATGTCATGATGGCTAGGTCTTTTATGTATTGTGTGCCATTCGCGCAATGCTAAGTTCTACGTTGCCCTTTGGATGTAGCCATCTCGGCAGCTAGTATGCTAGCTAACGTTAACTAAGGAAAATCTTTGTAAATGATCATCACATTAAAGCGATATGATTTGATTTTTTGCCCCAACTCTTAACTGAGCTAGCTGTAATATGCATGAACTTATCCGAGGTTTCGCGGCAGTGTTGTGCAACTCACTGTTTATGCCAGCAGCCATACCACTATTCGATCTGCTCCAGCCGCATGGCTGAAGCTAAGCAGGTGTGGGCTTGGTTAGTAATTGGATGGGAGACCACCTGGGAAAACCAAGTTGCTGCTGGAAGAGGTGTTGGTAGGCCAGTAGGTTGCGATCTTCCCTCTGGTGGAATAATTCCCAATGCCCCAGTGCAGTGACGGGGGGACACTGTACTGAAGGAAACGCCGTCTTTCGGATGAGACGTTAAACCGAGGTACTGACTGACTGTGGTCATTAAATATCCTATGACACCCTTCGATAACAGTAGGGGGTTCCCCAGTGTGATGGCTAAAATCTCCAACCTGGCTCTTTCGACCTGCCACCTAATCATCCCCTGATCTAATTGGCTGTGCAAATTGCCCTCCTCAACCCCCCCCAGGGCTCCTTGAAAAAGATTTCGATCTCATCCACTGACTTCTGATCTCAAAAATCGGGACCTAGTTAAATAAGGGTTAAATTAAAAAAAAATAAACTCTAACCCAAGTGTGCTTGCAGATTTCAGAGACGTTGGCTAGCTTGCTAGTGAGTCTAAAAGCAATCGCTATGGTACAGCTAGCTATGATGCCTACTGGAGAAGCTCTTACAGGTCTGATTTGTCACTTTCAACGCCATCTCACACACACAACCTCTTTCGCCATTGATTAGCAGCTTCTTTAACCTAAAGAACAAACTGACAATTCAGCCTGAGACATGTTATTTCATAGCTAGTTAAAGCAGCAAAATCCTTCCATGCGTGCTATAGCGTATTACATTACTCCAGATAAAACGCTATCCGTCTTCCCACCATGCTGACGCTAGTTAGGGGAAATGTTTGTCATCATTTTTATACTTAATCGCGGTGATTCGGTTTTTGCCCTAGCTTCACTAGCTAGCTAGCTGACAGCAATTGCTCTTGTGCTTGCCGATTGTTCTTGAACTAGCCAGGTAATGAGCTATCCATTAAAATCTCCCAGAAATCTGATAGTACTGTTGGGACGTACAAAAGTGCTGCCAAACATATCAAAGAAGTTCATATTACAGCAGGTTAAGTTAGCAAGTGAGGAACATCGTTTTCAGCCAGTCAGAGTCTTCAAAACTTCTCCCATTGCTACGTGGCTTTGGAATCGCGATTAAACCACAAACAGCAGCAGCCTGACTGCTGGCCGTTTATCGGACCGTTCTGCATGATGCATACATTGTGCATGTTTCAGGAGTGGCCAGTGGCGAACTTGCAACTCGGCAAGCACAAGAGCTAGCCAGCTAGCAGATGTTCAGACTCTCCCATTACAATTATTTGTATGAGCTGGAGGGACTGTCTGTCAAGATAATGTTCATCCCACCATGCTGGCGCTCCCCAAAATAAGTTTTATTATCATGGGGAGTCAGACAGGGACCTCTGAAACCTGCTCTTCTCTCTTTGAAACTAGTTACAATCGTTAAAATCTTCGAAATCTCTGTACTGTTCACTGCAGCAGGTCTGTATTGTAAATGGAATGATTGGGAATCGACCGTTTCTCCAAAGTCATCAGAACTCCCCAGTTAAGCGTCCAATGCTTTGAAACCACTGTCTCATGTTTTTTCGCTAAAGGGGACTAGCAGTAGAGTTGTAGTTTATTCTGACTCCTGCGCTTGCGGTGAAAGTCAGATGTGTGGAAATGCCTTTACACTGGTGTCAGAGTGGGGCAAAGACTACATCCGGCTTCGCCCTTTATCCCAATAGCGACAGCCTTAAAGGGCGAAGCTCATACGAAATAGAACGTTGGTTACGTATTGTAACCCCAGACTCTATGAGTATGAGCGTAACCCTTTAAGTTTTCCACCCCACGTGCTCCACCATCGTCAGCTGAAGAAAAAGCTGTCTGTTACTGGGAGCCGAACTCAGGTCACGCAAATGTAATATACGGTGGATGCGGACCTGATTGGGGCCATCGTACAGGACAATGGCGGGAAAGAAAATCTTCAGAGCCTAAGAGGTCCTAACCTATAATGACATGCATAAAATACCTTGGCTGACTTTGGGCGCAAGCCACACAACCCCTGGGAAAGTGTGCATAATTACAAAAAGTAGTGATTTGCAGCGCCATCTATGGGCTGCGCCCTAAGTCAGCCACCAAAATTTTCACATTTTTGGAGAGTCCATATCCGATAGACTTGCACAAATGGAAATCAATTTGGCTGACTTAGGGCGCACAGAAATACAAGCATTCAAAAACCTAATTTTAGTGATTTTGCCATTTTGGCTGATTTTGACCTGATATTCCAGGACCCCCTAAAAAAAAAAAGCAGATCCTATTAAGGATAGAAAATGTGATTTTTGTTTGTTTCTAACATATATCTATCAATTAAAAAAATTCGGACAAATCCGAAGGGGTCATGAATCACCCTTTAATAGAAATCTGCCTGACTCTTATAAAAACTGGCTCTTAACTTGCTGGAATGTCCTTTTGACAGTGCTGGTATTGCAACTATTAAAGCACCAATCACAAAATTAAATGGTATTTTATCATTCTTACCATTGTTTTAATATGCCACAGGACTACTGTAAATTTGCAATAGAGCAACTGGTTAGGGTTTGTGGTGGGATACGATTTTATTAAAATCATGCTGCATAAAAGAAAAGTAATGGAAGAAATACTTTAAACCAAAAATGAAGAAATTAGTAAAATGGAGTTTACTATTGGTATTTACCACAGTCAGATAATATTCAATCTATAATTTAATTTCACTTTGTTTGATTTTGCAGAGAAACTAATGTGATTTCCACTGGTCCTTCATCAGAGGACTAGCGCATTTACACGGTCAGCAATTTTCGCCAGAATTCCTCTCTGGCCTTATTAGCCGCAACAGTGTTTCTTTTTGCTGTTTTTATATTTCTACATTCTTCATAACTCCCCATAATCACGATCCACTCCTCCTAAGAGATTTTTTAATTTTTTTAAAAGATTTTATTAATCACCCAGCAACCACTTACATTACATCCAACGACAAGTGCATACATCAACCAACATGAATGCATATACCAACGTAAATCTCAATTATAATTTCCCAAATGTCTACCCAAGTATGCGCATGCATAATCGTGCAGTCTTTCAAGTGTCCAACCAATCAGTGTAAAACTTCATGTGTCTCCCATTAAGCCTCTGGTGGCGCCCCCTGGTGCCGCAGGGGAGACATTCGCAGTCTTCCTGATCATAGATCAGGGATAGCTTCCCCGGAGAAACATACAGCACGCGATCGGTCATTTTATGAACGGAAATGGGGTCAATTGACTCATGGAACGCCCTTTTATTGAGAGTGCGCACGGTGTTGAAAGCACAAAGCCGAGGTTAGCAAAGAAGGATTATGACCACCGGTGTGGTACCAATTATCTCTGATTGCAAGTTCAGGGTTTGTTGAGCTGGCTCACTCAAATAAAGCCTGTCTATGTTGAACTTGCTTCGTAGTAAACCCCCCTTAAAGCAGTCTAGGTGGCAACACAACAAGCGCACCACCTCCATCTATGCACCATTCATTTGTTTTTTTTTTTTTTTTCGAGGCAGTATAAATACTCGATGATGTAAAATTGCACATCGTCAAAGCAACATTTACAATACTATCGCAGACGATATTTATCGTGCACCTCTAGTAGGAAGTCATATATGACCTATAGTTTGGGTATTTTTAAGTTGACCTCAGATGACATTGAAAGGTCAAACTTGAGGTCGAAGCAAAATGTTAAAATTTTCAAAAGCTTCTAGGCTTGAAAATATTGAAGATTGTGTATTGAACGCTTTTCGGAAGTCATATGACATTTCATTTGGTAGCCTTGAACTTGACCTTGGGGAAGGTCAAACTTCACATTGTGAAATTTTCTATGACTTCTATCACCAAAACTATTTTGGGTAGAGCTTAGATTTGTATTGTAGGTATATAGGAAGTCATGTATGAAGTTTCATTTGGTGACCTTGAACTTGACCTTCGGTGACCTTCAACAGCCAAACTGGACAGTGACATTTCAATGACTTGTATCAGCAAAATTGTTACAGGTAGTATGTAGGTTTGTTTTTTAGACATATAAGAAGTGATATATGAACTTTCATTTGGTGACCTTCATATTGACCTTAAAAGGTCAAACTTGACCTAGTGAAAATTCATTGACTTCTATCACTAAAAAGGTTACAGGTATAGCCTAAGTTTGTATCACAGACTTAAAGGAAGTCACACATGAACCTTCATTTGGTGACCTTCAACTTGACTGTTCTTGGCCTTTGTGGGTAAAACTCGACAGTGAAATTACTATGCCTTGTATCACCGCAATGGTCACAGATTTCGCCAGGGTTTCTCTAGAGACATTTAGAAAGTTGCGTATGAAGTCCATTTGCTGAGCTCAACTTGAGTTTCTGTGACCTTCAAAGTTCACAATTCACACATTGAATTTTCAATGACGTGTATCACCAAAACTGCTAAAGAGCTGAGGATTGTATTACAGGAGGTCTTATAAATGTATGTGAACTTTTATTTAGTGACCTTGAGATTGACCTTCAATGATTCAAATGTCCAACTTTATATAAAATTTTCATAAATTGTATCATCAGTATAATATTACTTGGCGGTATGCTACAGGACCCTTGGTCCTATTTTTTTCTACTTACTGTAGCTAGCTGTATATCTTACATTTGCGCCAATCTGGAGAGCGAAATAAAATACCTTTTTTGCAATAAAAACACCAATCATCTGTTTGTTGATGAAAATTATGTCTACTGCTTGTCAACTGTACGTGATTTTGTTGGCTTTTAATCTTGCTAGAATTATGCCAGATTTTTTTCTAGAACGAGTTGGAAACACCAGATTAATTTTCTACTGTTTATTGCCCCAATATAAAAGCTGCTAAACAAATTTTCTCAGATTTTTTTTCTGGCATGTCCACATGACCAAATCATGCCTTGAATTTTAGGCATTTTTGGGCATTTTTTTACCTTAAGCATTTTCAGATGCAAGTTACTCCTAAACTAGAGACAGGAGATTGGATTGGGTTTAAGGAGCCACTGTGCTGTAGCTGCTGAGGATGAGGCTGCAATATGAACCCCTGATTATGTATACTTCAGTCAAGGGGACCAACTAAAAATCAAATAAAAATTTTGTTTCTGGAAAAATTGTCATTTTTAACAGCCTAGTAAAGGAAATTCAAATGAGATATGCCAAATGTGATGGAGCATTCATACATTTCAGGTAATTTTACCTATGTGCACCCATTGACATTAATTTAGAAGCTCTGGAAAGTGTATTTGTATCCCTTCAAAAGTGCTCATAAGTCATTGCTTCATTCCTGAGTGACTAGTCACCCCCTCCTTAAATTGGCAATTACTCCATGAAAAATTGTAGCTGGAACTTAAGATCAGGGATTTCACCATTTGAAATGATGGCAAACACCCATGATTTTCTTTCAGATTTTTCCGTGACTGTGTGGTTCACACTGGTCCACTTGGCATGGAATGGCCCTTTGGTAAATGCTTTCAAGATTGATCAAGGGCTTGCATCTCATATTTTTTGGACAAAATTAGATAATTTCACAATTTCAGGGGCTTTGCATGCTCTTAGTGTTTGGGGGAGGGGGGGAGATCAGTGTCCAAGGATACCAATTTTCTAGTTTATTTTTCGATTTGCTGTTTTATATATACTTTCACTTCATTATGTCTGATTTATTTTGTTTTACAGATCGATAGATTTTGTCGGTGATTTTAGTTTCCTGATTTTATTTCTTTTAACCAATAACCATCACTTCGACTCAACATATTTTGTTTTTAAATATGCTCGATAAATAAACTTGACTTTTATTCCCGTGAGCAAAGGACTCTGAGTCGTTCCTTGAAAAACATGCTTTTGTGCTTTATTAATCTGAGTGGGTCCCTGTTTTTATATGTTCTCTAATACCAAACCCGCACCCTTATTCAATTTCAAGTGACCATTTTCTTACATCAGCACAGTTAGGAGGACAGTGGCAGATGATGATTCAATAATGTAAAAGGTCAGATTGCTTGCAGCATCTGAAACATACGAGGAAAGTTTCTTGCGCAATTAGACCAGTTAAAGGCTAAAATCCCTTCCACTGTTTCCCTACAGGAGCTGCACTTCTGAACACATTTGATCAGCAGAATAATGCAGGCAGGAGTCCGTCTGAGACAGGACACTGAGACGACCCTACCAGAGCTCCCCGAGCAGCACAGGATCAGAGAGAAAGAAGAGGAACTACATGGACTGGAGTCTGTCCTCATGGCAGAGTCAGAGACAAAATGTACTGCACCAGGACTCAACACACTGGAGCCAGAGTGTGTTACTGCAAACAGCAGGGTCAGTGATTTACATCACACAGAAGCATCACTGATAAAAACAGAAACTGATCTGAGCTCCACCTGCTCTGGGGGTCTTAAGATGGAGAGCCTTGACTTGGCAGAACTGGCCTCTGTAACCCATCTGTGTCCTGACCAAGTCAAATCGGAAGTTGATGTGAACGACTATATTAAGACTGAACATGTCGGTGTCGTACCGGTCATTAAGTGTGTCGACATAAAATCTGATGAACTGAAGCTGGAATCCAGTGAAGTTTTAGTGGGTGATCTCATGAATACTGTGCTTAATGGGTCTGGTGGTAATGAAAATGGCCAGACTGGACCATGTCAATATCCTGGAGACCCAAATCCAATCAGTGAAAAACAGACAAATTTAATCCAAGATGTGGGAATCCGTTTCAGTGAAAATCCCCACCAATGCTCTCGTTTAAATAATCTTCAGAGAGTTCCTACAACTGAAAAGCCCTACAAATGTGATCAGTGTGAGAAGTCTTTTACTCAGAAATCTAACTTAAAATACCACCAGAGGATTCATACAGGTGAAATGCCTCACAAATGTGATTGGTGTGAGAAGTCTTTTGCTCTAAAATCTCATTTAAAATCCCACCAGAATATTCATTCAAGTGAAAAGCCCTTCAAATGTGAGCAATGTGAGAAGTCTTTCACATTAAAAAGTAGTTTTAAATGCCACCAGAGGATTCATACAGGTGAAAAGCCCTTCAAATGTGATTGGTGTGAGAAGTCTTATACTCGGAAATATGTTTTACAATGCCATCAGAGGATTCATACAGGTGAAAAGCCCCACAAATGTGATCTGTGTGAGAAGTCTTTTGCTTGGAAATCTCAGTTAAAATACCACCAGGTCATTCATACAAGTGAAAAGCCCCACAAATGTGATTGTTGTGAGAAATCTTCTGCTCAGAACGGTCATTTAAAATGCCAGCAGAGTATTCATCCAAGTGAAAAGCCCTTCAAATGTGATCGATGTGAGAAGTCTTTTACTCAGAAATCTAATTTAAAATCCCACCAGAGGATTCATACAGGTGAAAAGCCCTTCAAATGTAATTGGTGTGAGAAGTCTTTTGCTCAGAAATCTACTTTAAAATGCCACCTGATGATTCATAAAAGTGAAAAGCCCCACAAATGTGATTTGTGTGAAAAATCTTTTGTTCGGAATGGTCAATTAAAATATCACCAGAGTTTTCATACAAGTGAAAAGCCCTTCAAATGTGATCGATGTGAGAAGTCGTTTGCTCAGAATGGTCAATTAAAATGCCACCAGTGGATTCATACAAGTGAAAAGCCCATCAAATGTGATTGGTGTGAAAAGTCTTTTGCTCATCAATCTAATTTAAAATACCACCAGAGGATTCATACAGGTGAAAAGCCCTTCAAATGTGATTGGTGTGAAAAGTCTTTTGCTCAGAAATCTAATTTAAAATCCCACCAGAATATTCATACAAGTGAAAAGCCCTTCAAATGTGATCGATGTGAGAAGTCGTTTGCTCAGAATGGTCAATTAAAATGCCATCAGAGGATTCATACTGGTGAAAAGCCCTTCAAATGTGATTGGTGTGAAAAGTCTTTTGCTCAGAAATCTAATTTAAAATCCCACCAGAATATTCATAAAAGAGAAAAGCCCTTCAAATGTGATCGGTGTGAGAAGTGAGGAGTCTTTTGCTCAGAAATCTCTAATCCAAGCAGAGTATTAATTCAGGTGAAAATCTCAAACGTGATCGCGGTGCGAATTCTTTTGCTCCAAAATAGAATTTATAATCCTACCCGAGTATTCATACAGTTGATAAGCCCTCTAAATGTGAACTACGTGGAAAGTCTTGCTCAGATTGGGAATTTGAAATCCCACCGGAGTATTAATACAGGTCAAAAGCCCTACAAAAGTAAACTGTTACTGGTCCTTTGGTCAGAGATCATCTTTAATTGACCGCCACACGGTTCAAACAGGTGAAAATCCTTTCCATTTTTTACCTCATTCATGTCAGCATCCGAAAACGGATCCAAGTAAAAGCCCTTGGGATTTGATCAGTGTGGGAAGTCTTTTGATCTTACATCTGTATTTTATTCCCACCAAAGAATTTATACAGTTCAAATGCCATAGATTTGCAGTAAGTCTGAGAAAGTATTTTTGGGGAAATCTCATTAAATATCCCAGTGAAGAATTCAGAGTCAAAGGTTTTGTACAGCTGTCTGAAAAACATCTAACTAACCTGGATTTATTGGGATGAATTTTAATTGAATAGTCACTAAATATTGAATGGCAACTAAATGTTGTGAGCTGTAATTTATCTGATTAGTTTGCTGTGATTAAAATGACAAATGATATTTGCTGTGAAGACATTTTGTACAGCTGCTTTGATACAGAAATAAACATGATGTGTAGTAACACGGTCACTAAGAGGAAAGCCTGAGCCTCTGCTTCCCTGTGTTTTATTACCAGCTGTAGAAAGATGTGTTGGTTCTCTGCTCCACCAGCACCTCCACACAACCTCTCATTCTCCTCCTCTGTGGCAAAATCTCAGAAATGCCCTGTGTCTTAACACTATGCAGTGTCATCCATGATGGATCATTCACAGGAATCCAGACACTCTCCTATCGCACTATATGGTCATCATTATCATGCTAATGCAGAGCAAATGCCCCCTGTAGGTTTCATCTGAATTTCCTCAAGTGAAGCGTGTGATGGTCTTGGAGTGGTCTATGCCCATTTTCCTTCTTATATTGTCATTATGCATTGACATTCATGAGGAAGTTACACTACTGGAATTTCGTGAGTAATGGCAAAGTACAGCCATACAGTGGAACACACTGGGATGTACAGTGGAAACCTGCTGTGCCTGACGAGAACATTTTTCCAATTATTTTTGAGCCTCTATGCCGGTGACAGCCATGGTCAGAGACCTCATGTTTTTGGGTTGTCATCTAACTCCCGTCCGTCCTCATCTCATGAGTGTGATCTTTCCAGAACGCCTGGAGGGAATTTTTTTTTATTTGGCAAAAATGTCCACTTGGTCCCAAGGATAAACTGATTAGATTTTGGCAGTGAAACGTTAAGGGTGTCGTTACCTCCAGTCCATCTCATTGTTGGGTACAAAATATCTCGAACTCCTGCGGGGAATTTCTTCAAATTTGCTGCAAATCTCCACTTGGGAATCCAGGATGAACTGATTAGATTGTGATGGTCAAAGGATGAGTGTGCTGCGACTATTACTATGATATTCACAGATGAGGAATGATAATGTATTCCTTCTGACAGACTATCTTGAAATTTGTTGACAAAATAGCATTGAAATTATGTCTTTCATTTGTTTACCCTGCATTAGCCAGTGGTAACACCCATCACCAAGTGAAACCTTGCATTTCTTTATGCTATGACTCAAACGGTTTGGCTGGGAGTCATGTCATCCTTCTTGTGATAATTTTTGGTGCATTGAGAAAGGCTGGTATCAATGTTGATCTCCCTGTGACCTTTGCTGTAGCACCATCATCAGACCAAGCTTTTAATTTTTGTCAGATTTCAGTAACTCAAACAGCTTTACTGGGAATCATGTCAAATCTGCTTTCGACATTCCTGGTGCAGAGATGAGGAAAATATTGATTGTGGTGGCTCTGTATTTTTTTTGTAGCACCACCACTCAGCCAAATTTAATTTCTTAATGCAATAACTCAACAGTTTTGATTAGCTTGGGAACTAGACAAATATGCGAGCTCATGCTTCATTTGCTCAGGCAGATGTATCTGGACACCCTCCCATTCAGACTGGTTTCCATCCAAACAGTTTTTGGTCGGCCCAATCACAGCCGTTTATTACCCTGCCCGCAAACAAAGTGCAGGAGAGGTTATGTGTTTGTCTCCGTTTATTTATTTGTGCGTGTGTTTGTCTGTGGACAGCCTGCAGGCCGCAGTTTTGGTCGAATTGTTCTCATATTTCACAGAGGGGTTGGTAATGGTCCAAGTGAGAAGTGATTTGTTTTTGGTCCAGATCCGGATCAAACTGTAGATTCTGGATCACTTTGAAAATTTTGTTAACATAGGGAAAAAGAGCAAATTTCAACATTTTCTGTAATAACTCCATCAAAAACAAAATGAATCACTTGAACATCAAGACACTATAGCCCTCCAGGGAAGGCAACAACCATGAGTACTTTGATCCAGATTCGGATCTGACAGATAAAAAAAACCTCTAAAATATCGGCCATATTTGAAGGTCGTGGGCGGGGTCTGTGGCCTCCAGACACACCCTCTAGTTTAATATGGGGTTGGTTTCATAAGATGACTTTGCTTCAACAGCACTCATTTGTATTCTCATAAACAATCACTTTGGCTTTCACTAGAGATGGCTATTTCAAACCTTTGAAACAGTTTTAAAACCTTTGAAACAACCACTGTTTTGGAATGTTTTGAAACAATGTTTCTGCCAGCAGTACGCAGCATACTGGCAAAAACTTTTATTGCAGTAATTATTTGTAAACTGCAAAAAGCGCAGCTAATTGCTGACGAGCATAGACTGTATAAAAAGATGGACGCAGCACCCTGATCTGAAAAATGAAGTCCATGCGGAAGTACCGTAGAATGGCATTCTATTTAATGGCCAGCAGATGGCGACGTCGGTGGCTGCAGAAAAAAGTTCAATGCTTTAGAAGTCTTCGAGAAAATGACCCTACTTTCCCACCTGATTTTTCATTTAAATAATTATTTTATGGTAGCTTTAGCAAGTTTCAAGTCTCCTTCGATATATCATGATGTTCATTTTTGTAAATTATGGTCCCATATAGACTAGGATAAAGGACAAAGCCAGAATATGCTTTAGGGGTGTGGCTATCCTCTGGTCCTCGTCCAATATGGTCCGATCCAGAGCCACGGTCCTCCCCGGATCTTTAATACACGCTCTCGTCCAACAGAAATCGCATCCGGTTTCAAAATGACAACATGGCGCAATTCAAATTGCCAAAATCGAGGCTTCCTTTATGGTATGCTGAAACCAATGGGTGACGTCACGGTAGCTTCGTCCATCTTTTTATACAGTCTATGCTGACGAGCCTTAACAGCAGATTGCTATTGCTAATGGTTTTACAATCATAATTTGAAAGAATAGCATTCACAATAATGCACAGCATTTGCTAATTTATTTAATTTATTCATTGAGATTTGCTGACATTCACACTGTGCACCTTCTAATTCCATTAAAATGACTTAGTTTAGCTTCAACTATTCGCCCATCAGGTAAGGAACCACATTATCTTCTTTACTGAACAATCAACACAGGGCCGTATTTTAACAATCTAAGTTCAAGGTCTGAAGCTTGGGGCGCATGAGCATTTAGGGGGCGTTCCAATCTATTTTTTCTGGTTTAAAGGTGGGTTATCTGGGTGCTACGTACGGCGCATGGTTCAAAATGGTTGGACTTACTCTTAATTAATCATAGGTGTGTTTTGGGCATAACACGAAATAAACCAGAGTGTCGTCTCCCATTCTGTTCAAAAACCAGATGGCAAATTACACTTGGCAAATTGCTATAATAAGGGTGCATTTGCCTACACTGTAAAGCCAGATAGTGTGGCAAACTCATGTTTTATGGAAGCCTATTATCTCTAAAAAAAAATGTAAGCCAACTTTATTGCATTGTGTGGACTGTACATAAAGAATATATGATGAAAGTTATTCCAACCACGTTTTTAAGTGCTGTGAGCACAAGATCATTAAGCTTGTGTACACAATTGAAGGGTTGATTTCCAGAAGTGAGTGAGTCCATTTTTGTCTGTTTAGACAGATGAGATTTTAAGAATTTGACCGCTTGTGGGGATCAGGTTACATGTGTTAAGCTGATGTAAACACAGCATTAAATTTTATTATTTCAGAGTACTAAAACAGAGCATCGTTTTGAAAACAAAACACACCACTTCCTAAAGAAAATGAACAGCAAATATAGTCATGCCAGTATACTATAGTCATGGATGTCAAAAAGCTTCTTGAAAAAAAATGAATGGAAGATGGATACAGTGAAATGGAAGGTAAATGCAGCTGAACGAAGGTCACAATAAAAACCAATCTCCATGCATTATGAATGGGCAGTGTTATGGCCCCAATTTGTTATGGCGTCATGGACAGCGAGGGATGACAGACAAAATCCTTTAAGCTCAACAGATTTAATTAAACAAACACATGGAACTACTCTACAATCTAACCTACTGACCAAGATGGAAATGAAAATAAAAAAATGAGATATTTACAATTCCCTGTAATGGAGATGGGCTGCTATGTTGTGATGTCCTGGGACAGGAAAATGCTCCAACACAGGCAAAAATCCACAAAATGCTTAACAGGTCTTGAAAAGAGTGACAGGTCTGGTCAAATGTATCCTTCTTGCAATTTCTCCTACTACTACACTCTCTCGATTTTTCTCCTTATATACTCTTGTCCAGCCCCCTCCCATTTCTGGGATTTTCCCCTCTGGGCATGCCCTGGACATGCCCAACCTAGCTTCAGACTGGGCTTCACAAAAAAAAAGTCAATACTGCCATCTAGTGCCTATTTACCACATTACACCTCCATTCCAAAAGGGGAAAATTTTGACTCATAAAGGCAAAATTTTTCTTTTCAATACAAAAATGGTTAAGTTGACACTTGTATATACATACATATAATACAATATGCTAATAAACACAGGTGATATATATACACATATTCAAACACGGGATAAGCAATCGGCAATTACATTGTCAGCACCCTTTACATGCTTAATTTCCAAGTCAAACTCTTGTAAAATCAAACTCCAATTCAACAATCTCCGATTCTTGTTTTTCATCTTACTCAAAAACATTAACGGATTGTGGTCAGTATATACAGTCATTGGCTTTTGCCCTGTACAAACATAAACCTCAAAGTGTTGTAAGGATAGAACCAGAGCCAACAGCTCCTTCTCAATTGTGGAATAGTTCTTTTGGTGGCGATTGAACTTCCTGGAGAAGTATGCCACGGGATGCTCAATGTCATCAGAGTCACTTCTCTGTAGGAGCACAGATCCACAAGCTTGGTCGCTAGCATCGACCGCTATGGAGAACGGTTTATTGAAGTCAGGAGATTTGAGCACGGGAAGTGACACAGCAGAGACTTCAGGCGTCGAAGGCTCTTTGGCATGCTTCATCCCAAGTGAACTTCACGCCTTTCTTCAGTTGGTTGGTGAGACTGAGAGCAATCTCAGCAAAGTTCTTGCAGAACTTGCGGTAGTACCCGATCATTCAAGGAAGCGGCGGCAAAAAGCTTTTTGTTGTCAGGAACTGGAAAGTCCATGATGGCTTGGACTTTAGCATTTATGGGTGCCACCTTACCCTGGCCTATGACGTAGCCAAGATACATGACAGTAGCACAACCAAAGTCACTCTTGTTCAGGTTAACAGTCAGGTTAGCCTGGGTCAAGCGCTGGAACAACGTGTCTACATCTTTCAGATGTTCTTCCCAGGAGTCACTCCATGTGATCAGGTCGTCGATGTACGCACCCGTGTGTGGCAATCCGCCGATTGTAGACTGTATCATCCTTTGGAACGTGGCTGGGGCATTTTTCATGGCAAAGGGTAGGACTTCATACTGGTATAACCCAGATGGTGTGGCAAAAGCAGAGATGCTCTCGGCCCTCTCAGTTAAAGGCACACACCAATAACCCTTCAATAAATCAATCTTGGTCAGAAACTTTGCTTGCCTTACTCTATTGATACAATCATCAATCCTAGGTATTGGAAACACATCAGTTCTAGTTACAGCATTGACTTTGCGATAATCTGTACAGAATCTAGTGCTTCCATCAGGTTTTGGAACTAGAACACAGGGTGAACTCCAATCTGAGTTAGAGGGTCTGATAATATCGTGTTCTAACATGTACTCAACCTCTTTCTCAGCAATCTTTCTCTTTTCAGGATTCATCCGGTATGGATGCTGTTTTATTGGTTTGGCATCACCAACATCTACATCATGAGAGGCTATAGAAACTCTCTTTGGAACATCAGGAAATAGATCTTTATATTTCTTGATCAACCTCTCAAACTGATCTTTCTGTGAGGGTTCTAAGTGCTGGAGTTTTACATCAAGATTTTGCAACACTTCAGAATTTGACAATTTACATGAAAGAACTTCAGCTTTAATTCTAGGTTCATCATCTTGAAACTCCCCCTCATCTTCACAAGTCTCGGCCATAGGAGGATCTGAAGTGACAGCTGCAACCCTAGCATTCCTATCATGATAAGGCTTCAGCATGTTAATGTGACACAACTGTTTTGGCTTTCTCCTATCTGGAGTCTTTACAATGTAATTGAGATCATTGAGTTTTGTCAGAATTTCATAAGGACCATGAAATCTAGCCTGCAATGGATTGGATTGCAAGGGAAACAACACAAGGACCTTGTCTCCTGGTTTAAACTCACGGCTTCTAGCCTTATGATCATACCAAGTTTTCATTTTTCCCTGACTTGATTTCAAGTTCTCTTTGGCTAGGTCACAAGCTGCACGCAGTCTTTCCTTGAACTTGCTAACATAGTCTAACAGACTGATATGCGGCTCTTTCTCTTGCCATTGTTCACTCAACAATAGCAGAGGTCCTCTCACTTCATGGCCAAACACTAACTCAAACGGACTGAATCCAGTAGACTCCTGCACTGCTTCCCTAGCTGCAAACAAAAGCAAATGAACACCTTCATCCCAGTCTTTCTCATGGTCATAACAATAAGTCCTCATCATTGTCTTGAGAGTGGAATGAAACCGCTCTAAGGCTCCCTGACTCTCTGGATGATAGGCACTGGAAAGAATCTGCTTCGCACCTAGTTCATACACAACCTGCTGAAACAATCCGGAAGTGAAATTGCTACCTTGATCTGACTGAATTTCCCTGGGAAGGCCAAACAACGTGAAGAACTTTATCAAAGCCTTCGAGACTGAAGTTGCCTTGATGTTGCGTAGAGGGATGGCTTCAGGGAATCTGGTAGATGCACACATGATTGTCAACAAGTACTGATTTCCAGATCTAGACTTGGGTAATGGACCAACACAATCAACAATGACCTTGGAGAAGGGCTCCCCAAATGCTGGGATAGGCTGCAATGGAGCTACAGGTGAGTCTAACTGGTGTTTTCCAACTACCTGACAAGTGTGACAGGTTTTGCAAAAGTTGGAAACATCTTTCCGAAGTCCAGGCCAGAAGAAGTGTTTCATGATCTTATCAACAGTCTTGTTAACACCAAGATGACCTCCTAAGGGCAAACTATGAGCCATTGTTAAGATCTCATTCCTATAGACCTTCGGAACAACAATTTTCTTGACCACTGCCCAATCTGCATTGGCAGGGATATCAGGAGGGCGCCACTTCCGCATCAACACTCCATCCTTGAGATAATACCCAACTGGAACTGTGTCTATTTCTTCATCAGGAAGGGCTCTCTTCTTTAGTACACAAATTTCAGGATCATTGGTTTGCTCCTGAATCAACTGCTTTCTGGACAGAGACAAGTCTCCAGACACATCAGAATCACCAGACCCATCTGGCTGGCTGAATAGAGAACTGATAAAAGTGTCTGATAAGTCCTCAAACGGAGAAACCATAGTAGGCTGAACAGAGTCATGAGGCGAACCACCTGAGTCATGACTATTCAAGGTGCTGGACGGCACCACATCATCTTCTTCTTGAGCCTTCTTGGCCATAGCACGAGTCACTGCACAGGAAGGATACAGAGATGGGTCTTCATCGCCATCTTCAGTGCTCGGCTCTGCAGTAAGATGAACAGGGGGAACTACATTGCCCCCAGCCAGGTCATTGCCTAGCAACAGAGAAACACCCTTGATAGGTAGACTTGACATAAGTCCCACCTTTACCTGTCCTGTAACTAAATCTGACTTCAAGAATACAGAGTGCAGGGGTACAGATACAGTCCTCCCTTCAATACCTTGTACAAGTATGAAATCCCCAGAAGCAGTCTCATCACGTAACTCCAAGGAGTCCATCAACAAAAGTGACTGAGAAGCTCCGGTATCCCTTAGGATATATATGGGGACAGGAGGAGAATGCTCATTCAGAGCCACAAATCCCTCTGACACAAATGGAAGGAATTCCTCCCTCACAAAGTCAGCAGTATCAGGCTTCTTAGCCTCACAAGGAGCAGGCAATTTAGCCGATCGGTCATCTACTACAGGGGTTTCTAACCTTGTCTTCACAAAGGCATTAGGTTTGGTATCCTTTTCTTTTTCTTTCTTATCTTTAAGGAACCAACAGTTAGTTGTAACATGACCAGATCTCTTGCAATAATTGCAAACTAGACCACTTTTGTCACTGTCAGCTATCACACTTTTATCAGACCTTTGACTGGATTTCTGAGCACCATCACCAGATTTGTCTTTGTCTTTGGGTGAGGAATCTTGGGTATCACCGTTACCTTTCTTCCGAAATTGGGACCATCTATTGTTACTGCTAGACTGAAATTTGGACTTATGTGTGAGAACATATTCGTCTGCAAATTTGGCAGCTGATTGCAAATTCAGTGCTTGCTTCTCATTAAGGTAGGTCTTAATATCATCCTCGACACAGTTCTTGAATTCTTCAACTAACACCATCTCTTTTAGTGAGTTGAAATCATCCTTGACCTCCATAGAAGTGCACCAGCGCTCAAAGCAAACCTTCTTCTCGTTAGCAAATTCAACATAAGTCTGTTTGTCAGATTTCTTCAGACCTCTGAATTTCTGTCGGTAAGCCTCTGGAACCAACTCATAAGCTGTCAAAATAACCTTTTTGACAACCTCATAATCAGAGGAATCATCTGCAGACAAAGCCGAATAGGCTTGTTGAGCTTTACCCTTGAGGACAGTTTGCAACATCAGAGGCCAGTGTTCCTTTGGCCACTGACAACTCTTAGCTACCTTCTCGAAGCACTGGAAATACTTATCAACCTCCTTCTCTGAAAATGCAGGCACCAGCTTTACCTCCTGGCTAGCCCGAAATTTGTTTTCGGCTTGAATTTTGATTTTTAGTAGCTCCATTTGGAGCCTTTCTTCTCTGTCTAATTTTTCTAAATCGAAATTTCTCTGTCTCTGTCTCTCTCTTTCTGCTCTGTCCTCTTCTCTTGCTAATTTTTCTAACTCAAACTGCCTTTCTTTCTCTCTTTCTGCTCTCTCGAACTCTCTTCGTTTTTCTAATTTTTCTAACTCAAACTGCCTTTGTTTTTTTTTTTTTTTCTTCAATTTCTAGCATTTTTAATTGAAGTTCCAATTCTACATTTGGATTTTCCACGGAAACTGTTCCAGATCTCCTGGTGCAAACACATTTTCATCAATGTAATATTCAATAATCTCTCTCGCCAGTCTTGCTTTTTTTCATGGCTGGTTTTACATCTGTCAGCTCTAACTGTCTGCATATTTCTAGCAGTTCTGTCTTTTAAAAGACTTCAAAACCCTCTACGGTTGGTGATGCCAAGAAATCATCCATTGCTGTTGATCTGCCAATATCTATCTAGGAAAATTCAAAAAACAATTTCACTATTTGAAATTTTAGATTTTCAATAAATGACTCGCACAATGGTCTACCCCGGACCCGAGCCCCCAATTTGTTATGGGCCCAATTTGTTATGGCGTCACGGACAGCAAGGGATGACAGACAAAATCCTTTAAGTTCAACAGATTTAATTAAACAAACACATGGAACTACTCTACAATCTACCCTACTGACCAAGATTGAAATGAAAATAAAAAATGAGATATATACAATTCCCTGTAATGGAGATGGGCTGCTATGTTGTGATGTCCTGGGACAGGAAAATGCTCCAACACAGGCTAAAATCCACAAAAAGCTTAACAGGTCTTGAAAAGAGTGACAGGTCTGGTCAAATGTATCCTTCTTGCAATTTCTCCTACTACTACACTCTCTCGATTTTTCTCCTTATATACTCTTGTCCAGCCCCCTCCCATTTCTGGGACTTTCCCCTCTGGGCATGCCCTGGACATGCCCAACCCAGCTTCAGACTGGGCTTCACAAAAAAAAAAAAGTCAATACTGCCATCTAGTGGCTATTTACCACATTACAGCAGTACCACCATCTAAGGTTAAAGACTTAATTTTGCCAGACTTCTTTTTCATTTGTTTTAGCCCATGTTTCTAGCTGCCTGCCTGTTTCATGATTGTTTAAATCAGGGGTGTCAAACTGGTCCATGAAAGGGCTGAGGGGCTGCAGATTTTCATTTCAACTGAACAGAAGCACACCTGATACAACTAATCAACAGGGCAGGCTGAGATCAGTTGATTAAAATATCTGTGTCAGGTGAGCTTCTGCTTGGTTCGATCGAAAATCTGCAGCCCCTTGGCCGTTTTACGGACCAGTTTGACACCTTTGGTTTAAGTAATTCATATGACCGCATAAGGCTGGAATCCAAAACATAAAATTTGATGAAATCTAGAGCATGTAGAACCAAACCATTCCCAGATTTGAAATCAGCTGATCAAAAATATTTAAAAACAGTAGAAAAGTCTTATGCAACTGAGATTTTGGAAAAATTTGTGCTTTGTTGTCTGCAATAAGCAAAATGACTGGATTCAAATGGGACATTAGTCTGGGACTTTATTTACCAGAGCAATGAAAGGCCTTGAGAAACCCTGACACAAAAACAACTGGAGTTCACATGCTGGCGTACAAGATAGACTGTTTTTACTCAAAGTGTTACAGTCCGAAAGGGCCAACAAGTGATATTATGTTTGGACTCACAAGAAATTCACCTGTGTGTAGTATGGGGTATGGGGGTCATAGACCGTGAGAAGACAATGCTGTGCCATTTTTCGACCAGAATTGATGCGAGGCCATGATTGGGATGGCCTCAACGGGAGGAATGTTGAGGATTATATTTCAATATTTCTCATTATATTCATCAGTGAATCAATATCCATATTTAGTAACCATCATCAATAATCATAATCAGTATCCATATTATGTATGCAGCAGTAACACACACACGCACATACACAATCAAACACACACACATACAAGCAGTTCACATACGCATGAGCAGTGCACACAGACACACACACAGATACACACACATACAAGCAATTCAATTCACACACGCATGAGCAATTCACACACATATGAGCAGTTCGCACACACACAAGCAGTTCACACACACACACAGATACAAGCAGTACACACACGTACACACACACACGAGCAGTTGTCACACACACACACACACACACACAAGTATTACACACAAATAAGCAGTATACACACACACATGCACACACACACAAGCACACTCGCATGAGCAGTTCTCACACACACAAGCATTACACACACATAAGCAGTACACACACAAGCACACACACACACACTCATAAGCATTACACACACACACACACACACACTCACACGCACACACACACAAGCATTACACACACACACATGCACACACATGCATGAGCAGTTCTCACACACAAACATTACACACACATAAGCAGTACACACACACATGCACACACACACACACACACACACAACACACACACAAGCGCATACGCACACACTCACACACACACACACACACACACACACATGAGCAGTTCTCTCACACACACACACACACACACACACGCATGAGCAATTCTCACACACACACACACACACCCACAAGCATTACACACACACAAGCAGTACACACACACACACACATGCACACACACACACACATATATGCAGTACACACACACACACACACACACACACACACAAGCAGTGGGCTTCTGCAGCTTAGATTAGTATCTATTCTGTTCAGGTGATTTGAAAATATAATCAGGTGAGACATTTCAATGTGTTTGATTTCTGTAGCTTTGATCAATATTTGTTCAGTAAAATCATTAGGTGTTACTGAAAACATAATCAGCTGAATCAGTTATGTATCTACTTATATCCTATTCATCTGACTGTATTTTTCCTCTCTTGACTGTAATTGTCCTCTCCTTTCTATTTTATTTTCTTACTTTTTTTATGAGAGCAATACTTAGGTGCGCCACCATTATTTTCCAGAGAATCCTATAGAGAGCTGCCAACCAACAGGGGAAAGAAAAAACTTAAGAGACAATCAGTGCACGACCCGTGTATTTTGATTGGAACAAAGTTGGTTGAGTTTTTCCCATAAATATTGCTCTCTAAAGAATGCCGAGTTAGCACTTCTTGGCCAGGGACTGCTCACCGGGTTTGGATTATTGCACGATTCAAGGCTGGGAATAAAGATGGCTTCTGAGGATTCTGTTTCTCTCCAATTATTCACGAATAAGGGGACATCAAAAATACGCAAACATCTGGTCGGGAAGACACCACACATGAACTTGGTTTAACAGATGAATTTGGTTAAACAGATGAATCGAGCGACCTTTCGCTATTTCCTGATCTTACCCTCGGGGAAGTAGAGGAGTATGCACATACAAAATCTGGCCGTGAAAGCACTTCCAAAGCATATAAGTTGTGCGCTGAGCCAGGCTACCTTCGTCCCTTCTTATCTTCACAGTCCATTCTGATCTGAGGGGTGCTGAGTTAGGAAAACGATGGAAGGCAAGCTCCTCGTTGGAGCGCGAGTCGCCATTGCACATCGGCACACAGCAATACAAACGGCTATGTGAGTTTGTGCTCTTCGTCTGCTTCACCACATCTTGATCTCTACCTAAAGTGTATACAAGTGTGTTAAAGATGTTGGAAACATTATTTCCAAAAAAGATTAACGATAAAATGAAATAAATTTAAACTGGCCTGCTTTGCGAGCATCTATTATTGAGGCAAGCTTGTTGTGAAACTTCGCACATAAGCTTATCTGGACGCAAAACGGCCTGATCGCAAAGTTTCAATTATTTTTGGGTCTGTCCAAGCTATAGGGCACGGAAGTATGACATTGCCAGTATTATTTTCAAATTATAGTTTGTAAGAACTGAACGCACATAATGGAAGCTTAGTTTGTGTACTTTCATGACAAAATCATGAGAGGATAACTGTATTTACAGCAAAAGGGGAATTCAAATGAAAAGTTGAAAACATCCTTATGGTCCCATATGTGATGTGGACAATAAGAGAAGTCAAATTTTTTCATCAAAAAACACTGAGCTGGCGATTTGAATCTTTCACCATAGAAAACCACCATCCCAACACACATTTAGTTCAAAAACCTGCTGGGCAACACTTGAAATGCAAAGATTCCAATTGATTTTAAGTACATCAAAATGTCCATGCTGGAGGGCAGGACAAGATATATTTTTCTATTCAAAAAGGGGTAAGCAGCATTCAAAAGAGCTTCATATCTTATTAACGCTGCCAAGTTATGAGGTAATGAAAGGAAAACCATTTCATTTAAACTAGGCATGGTGTCCACAGAGTGGTCAACAGGTCACGTATGTGATGCATGTCAAGATGGGTGGTTCCGTATGTGATGCTTGACAACAAATTTAATTGCTCCAACTTTTTTTTTTTTTTTTTTTTATTTTTTGGGATGTTAGTGGTGCAATTGCATTGAGCACAAACTGCACTTTTATTGAACCTCACAAACAGTATATATTTTATTTAAAATACGACATCATCGTCACCAACATGATTTTGGACAACTTTTGCACAAGTCAACCATCACTCACGTAACCTCCATACAAAAAGATCGTTTGAGATGAAATTGCGCAAAAACTATCACCAAAAACAGTTGTACCGGCGATCAAAAAAAGAGAAAATACTGAGATGGGTTTCCTATCACAGCGTACAAGACACTTATTACCAGTTTTCCATGATATCTTTGGCGTGACGTGATGATTGACCACCGTTTCTCGATGTCCAAATCACATAACGGCACCGAATTGGCACACTGTCAAAATAACTTTTGAATCATGTGCAAAGAATCAGCATGCATTCCAACGCCCGCCACGCTAAAAAGACGGGTTGGAAATGGAAGATATATAATCCAGAATACTCCTTGAATATTCCAAAAAATAACTGAGTAGCGAACCGAACTTAACTTGCACGTGACGATGGTCATGTATGTGCTTTTGTTGATGGATAACCTACCTCCGTCTATGACAGCGGGAAGACGCCATTGCTGTAAACAACAAAATTGGTGACGTCATCATTTCGGGGGTATCATCCAACGCTAATGAATTTGTTCTATTTTGGGTGGGCGTTTTGAATAGAGGAGCATCCAAAAATGCCGGTCACGTAATGTGATGATTGACAGAATTCCGGGCGGCTGAAATAAGACGTGTTTCTCTATGTACCTACGCAACAAACAAACCATCACACCACTTATGTTGCGAGGAGATTAATAGTTTTGAAGCTCAAAACAGAAAAATTACTTTCAAAGTGTTTATTTCATGATATTTGTGAAGAATGTACATGGGGTAGCTGATGGACGGAACAGCATCACATACGGAACCCCCCAAAAAAACAACATCAATTTTTTTCTGCTTACACCTAAAATTAAATCTTTGTATGGAATAAAATCTTCAAACACTTATTTTCATGCAGAAAATAAAGTTAATATGAAAGGAATGCCCTTAAGGTGCTAATAAGGCTTCTCTTTCGACGTACTCAAGAATGTCACGAAAATAAACTGAAAAATTGGCCCTAAATAGACATATTAGATTAAATAACTTTTCAGTGGTTTATGTGAGGGGCATAAAGTTATCTCTGTTACCTCTCTAGGATGTGCAGAACGGGGTAAGACGAGCCATTTTTTTACATTTTGAATCATTGTGATGTGTCGGAAAGATTTTAGTGTGCAATCTTTACACCATATGAAAATTTTAAGTGTTCTGCCTCTTTTGAGACCAACAACTTTAAGTTAACTTATATGAGTAAAGAGATATACTGTCTCAAAAAAAGTGGTCTTGTGGCTCAACTTACCCCGTTCATTGAGTGAGATGAGCATATGTGTGGGTGAGGTGAGCCATAATAAGATCTTTGGTTAAACTTTTATTTTACTCAACCAATGACAGAATCCTTTGACACACAGCATACTGAGCTGAAAACAGTCCTGATAGTGCAAAGGTCAAGCTCTAGCATTAACAGATGGGTAGGCCTACAACAGTTTAAAGATAGAGTAATACAGATGGGCCAATAACAAATGAAAGTGATTGACAGTCTTTTGTAAAAGTCTATAACACCTAATAGCATTTGATATCATCACTAGCTCTCCATCCCTTTAGCACACTTAAAAAAATGCAGTCTGCAGCCTAGGCCCAGTAAAATGAAAACAGGAACAGCCAAGTCTCTGAACTGGAACAGCCGGTCGCCCAAACAATAACAGAATATTGTGCAGAATTTTCAGAAGTGAGCTCCCTCTATGCCTACTGTATATCAATAAATTTAAACATAAACTAAGAATTTTAAATAGAAGCACAAATATACATACAGTATATACAGCCATTTTAGGCAATTTTGCAAATAGCACTTTTTTAAGGTCACAGAAGGCATAAGCCTTTGTAACTAAAACTGCAAAATACTGAACAAAGGAACTGAAATCTTTTTGCACTTAAAAAAGTGCATTAGGCCTACTCAATGCTCCATTGCTCTAAATTACAAGGGAGGACCAACTGCTTCTCTCTTCGTGCCGTCCCTCCAACAGTGAATGGAAGTGGCAGTTTTTTGACCATATCCGTTATTGGTATGACCGCCTCGTCCTTTTCAGTGAAGACAAATGTTGGCTTCTTGTTGGAGTCATGAGTGGAGCGTGTTCTCTTTAAGAAAAGTCATTGTTGTGAAATATTACCAATAAAATTAAAAATTGAATGTGTTGTTGATATGGGGTAAGTTGAGCCACTGGCTCAACTTGCCCCTGCCCTGTTGGCTCATCCTACCCCATAGCCACCATTTTTTTAAAAAAGCTACTCACATCAAACTAGGCTAGCATTCATGATTTTGTTTAGCCCTAACATCATAGCTTGCATAAGCACCAATTGAGATATAATGTCTTAAATTATTGTTCTTTTGTTGTTTTCTTGAAATCACCTTAACTCTGGACTTGAACGTAACTCACTTTGAGACCAAAAAATTATATTTTTGAGAATATTTCTCTGACCACATTTGCTATGTGCTTCCCTTCTTCACGGGTTGTCAGGAATGCCTTCCTCTATCCAGGAGTGCCTGGATACTCTACAAAGTCAAATTCAGAAGTTTTGCAAAACCTGGGGTGATCGGCGGTATAAATACAAATGTTAAAACAAAACAGTTGAAAAAATACCTGAGAACACCGCCAGTGTCGTCCAGTGCAAAGCAATTGACCTTGATGATTGGTCTCAGCTCGTTGTTTTCTTCTAAAAATCCAACTGAAACAATCTATCTAAACTTACTAGCCCTCATTTATCAAACTTGCGTAGGATCTGGTGTAGATTCTGGTGTAAATATCAGCGTTCGCCAGGTGTTACGTCTGATTTACTGAAAGTGTGTACGTCGCTGATTTCGGTGTAGAACTGGCGTGGCGTTGATAAATCTGGCGGCTTAAACCATCGTAATTTACATGACACGCCCCTATAAATTCATGCTTCGGGAGGCAGAGTCCTGCCCACTTTACGACATGGACTCTCGAAAGACGGCAAAGAAGAAAGAACTTCACTGAGGAGGAAATGTACTGTAAATTATCACGTCCCAGGTGGAGAAAAACAAAATTATTTTATTTGGAAGCATTGAGAGTGGCATAAAGGGAGCCCAGAAGGCTGCAGTTTGGAAAACTATTGCTGCTGCGGTAAACACATTTGGGGTGGAAAACCAGAGTGCAGCAAACGTTTGATGTAATTCATTAATAAATCGAAGCGACTATTCGCACTTATTTAAACGCGTCCAAGCACAAAATTGATCAAAATTCGCGTTAGACGCACTTATAAGTGTGGCCAAGATTCACATTTCTCCATTGCCAACACTTATTTTAAGTGTGTCCAAAGCTAAAATTTTTTTCTTAGTCAAACTTATTTTAAGCGGTACTTTCTATAAGCGGCACTGGAATGGTCATCAACTGGTGCACTTATAAGTGTGGCCAAGAAAGAAATTCAGCATTGGCCACATGTATAAGTGCGAATAACATCGGCCTTAATAAATTCAATTAATAGATCCATGATATTTCATGTTATACAGCTTGCATAATTGACAATCTAAATGCTTTACATGTAGGTTAAAAAAGTGGTCCGATTTTAAGATCGCCACCAAAAAACGGGTTGCTGCGCTCAGGCGCAGCAGTGCTCAGACCGGTGGAGGCCAACCAGGCTCAAACCTACAGCTGTCACCATTCCAGGAGCGCGAGGCAGCAGGGCTCCCCTTCCATCGTGGGAATACGAGGCAGTGGCTACATGGATGAGTCCCCACCGCCTCGATCGGAGCTGCATGAGGGTAATTGTTAAAATACAGTCTGCAGAGATCATTCTTCATTGTACTTTTATTAGTATTACTCCATGACATTTTATTGGGTGCCACACAAAATGAGCAGCCACTCGTCGCTTTCCCGGAGGAGATCTTCTCTGTGGCGAAAGTTCCTCTCAAGTTGGACAAAAGCTTATTCCTCTAACAATAGAACATCTGACATTGTCAAAATGTGATCACGGTCAAAGTGTCCGTAGGCCTATATATACTGAGCAACAAAAGACACGCAAGTTAGCTAGTTAGCTAATGTACTCTTATGGTCAGTCAAGGTGACTGCAAAACAAAGAAAAGTTTGATGAAACGAGTGTAAATGTGCACGGGCTAGTAATAAATTTGATTGTCTAAAATAATTACGCGCAAACTTATTTTCCAGTCTGCCTTTAATTAACTTGCGTTTCTTTTGTTGTTCAGTGTACATCTGACTGGATGAGCATCTGACATACCACACTGCATATCTGTCAAGCCACGCATTGCGCTTAATCAAATTGATTGTAATTGTCAGCCGTCTGGCCTGACAAGCAGATTGTCTCAAAATATAAGTTTAATCAATTTCTCAACACAGGTGTCTTATTTATTTTTATTTATTAATTCATTAATTTATTAGTTTAGCCTATTTATCTATTTAGCCTATTTATTAATTTTACCAATAAGAGCAACAACAGCATGACGTCCGCATCGCTGCATTTGGTTTATTACTCATTACCCTTCGCTCACGTTCAGATTGATAAATGCCGATCTTTGCGGGAGATTTGGCGTACACCCATTTTTTTGGCGTACGCACATTTGATAAATGAGGGCCACTGTAACTATATCTGGAAAACCAAGCCGTCAACTAAAATACAAATTACAGAAACAGACTCTTTATTGTTGGTATTGAGCTCCTGATGACTCAAGCACTTAGTGTTGTCAAAGAATGTCTGGTTAGCTTGCCTACCAGAGACTTATTGCTATGTGGAAAGTTGTCACGTGATCGCTTGCTGCAAAAGGCCAATTCTTTAGGAATTTAAAACTGAGCTACCTGAAAGGGTATTTCTAGATTATGTCAGCTATAGAATTCAGGAATATGTAAGGGCACCACTCAGATGCTACTGGTGTCAGGAGTATGGGCATGTGGCAGCAGTATGCAGGAGGGTGATACATAGATGGAGAAAATGTGGGAAAGAAGGATGTATGGAGGATAATTGCACGTTAGAGGAACAGATAGTGAGTTTTCACTGGGGGGGAGCCATGAAGTTGGAGCATTGGAGTGTAAAAGAAGAAAGAAAGAGCAGGAGGTGGAAAGAATAAGAACACAGGGGAGAATGTCGTATGCAGAGGCTGTTAAGAGGGTGCAGGTGGAAAAAGAAAAGGTGGGGAAAGAGCAGGATAGGGTTCAGGAAATTGGAAAACCAGATGAGAGTTTCATTAGAATGGAAAGAAGACACTTTTTGGCTTTTATTGCAATGGTGGTGATATGTTCTAGAGACCTTGAAAGTAGAACAGAGAGAATCAAAATGGTGGTTGACGCAGCGCGGGAATTTTTAGGAATAATGGATGTCCAAGGGGAAGAAATTAAAAGGATTTTGGAGAGAAGGTTTGGCGGGGGTCAGGTGACAGAAAAGTAAAGTTTAGGAAAGGGGATTTCAGAATGGGCATAGGATAGGTATTTGGTGGTTTTATTTTTGTCAGTAAGATTAAAGGGATAGTTCACTTATTTTGAAGTGGAGTTGTATGAGCTACAAATTGCCTCTACATACATCAGATGCAGTAGAAAGCTCCCTGCTCTACCCCAGTTAACCCCTTAAGCCCGACGCCCCCGGTACCGGGTGGTGGTTATGCATAATAAATACAGCATGTTTCCAAATCGCAACGTTGTCATGTGGCATATCCACTTTACGCGAAGAAACTAGGCAAAAAGCTCATGTAGACCATTTTTACCTCAACTGAACACAATTCAAGCACCAAGCAAGTAAAAAAGCATGTAGCATAACATAGGATAAAATCATATGAGCGCTGAGTTGCTAGAATTTCTCCTGAATTTCCATCCATCCATCCATTTTCATCTGCTTATCCGGGGCCGGGTTGCGGGGGTAACAGACTAAGCAGAGAGGCCCGGTGCCCCCCTCCCCAGCCACTTCCTCCAACTCTACCTGGGGATCCCAAGCCGTTCCTAGGCCAGCTGGGAGATATAATCCCTCCAGCGTGTCCTGGGTCTGCCTCGGGGCCTCGTCCCAGTAGGACATGCCTGGAACACCTCTGAAGGGAGGCGTCCAGGAGGCATCCGGATTAGATGCCTGAACCACCTCAACTGACTCCTCTCGACATGGACGAGCAGCGGCTCTACTCTGAGCCGGTCTCGGATGTCTGAGCTCCTCACCCTATCTCTAAGGGTCAGCCCAGCCACCCTACGGAGGAAGCTCATTTTGGCCGCTTGTATTCGCGATCTTATTCTTTCGGTCACTACCCAAAGCTCGTGACCATAGGTGAGGATTGGAATGTAGATTGACCAGTGAATCGAGAGCTTCGCTTTTATGCTCAGCTCCTTCTTTACCACAACGGACCGGTACAGCACCTGAATTTGTGATATGCATACAGACGATGCCTCAAATGAAAGAGCAAAGTCCACAGAATCCAATGATATATGCCCTGTCATTTTAAACCGACACCAACAAAGAACAGCAGGCATATACTTTACAGTCTACAGAGATGAGCAAAAATCTCAGTTCCTCAGCATTCAGCTTGTTTGCAATGTGTTATCCTCTCTGTGATCGGCTTGTGATGATGTCAGTGAGACTTTGCCAGAAGCCATTTGATTCTATGGCTTCTGATGTTTCCAACGAGCTCTAAATCAGCTTTATCACACAAAGCTAGCCTGAGCTAGAGCCTTGTGTTCCCAGTGCGTCAAACTGAGTCCATGGGCCATTCGAATGTAAGTAAATAGTGCAACAATATAAACGCTTAACAGGTTTGTTTGTGGAATTTTCGGTATAATTATCCGCTAAATATTCAACCGACATTTTCAAGGTTGTTTTCTGACAGAAACGCCTGAATACTGAGGGCACAACAATACAAACAAGGTAAGTGACTTGTTTCCTTGACTTATTCTTTATATCGGCAATTTGACAGCAGCAGGACAGTCAAATGATATAGTCTAGTGGTTAGGGTGTAGAGGTGTAACAGAGGCGACCAGGGTTTGAATCCCTGGTCAGTCGTGCTTTTGGAAGACAATAGTAGCATTTTTCTTGTATAAATAATTACTGGGGTTTTTATTCTTTTGACTTTTTTCCCTCATTTTTAGCCCGCTTGGCTGACAGGCCCAATCGGGCTTATGCTGTGCTTATTAGCCTGCTTGGCAGCAGGCCCAATTGGGCTTAAGCTGTTCTATAGGGTCCTTAGTGGTGGTCTGTCGAGCGTCCGTACGTGTGTGCATCCATAATTTTCGTTTCAGCGCGATACAGCTTTCAGTTTTCCACGGATCCTTTTTATATTTTATATGCATGTATATGGGCTCAAGATCTAGCCTGAGTTCTATTTTGGTTGTGCTGCGATTCTTGGTTTGGCCACCAGGCGCCTTTTTCTGCAAAACTTTAAACAGCTCTAGCTCCCTTATTCTACGAGCTAAAGTGCTCAAATCTTTACTGTACGTTGTTCTGCCAAGGGTTCACCATATATGTAATGGGTTTTTGATTTGACCTAAATTCAAGGTTATGTAGGTCAAAGGTCGTAAAATGCACAGATTTACTTTCAGTGCAATAGTGCCTTCAGTTTTCAGCAAATCCTTTTCATATTTTATTAGCATGTATATGGGCCCAAGATATAGCCTGAGTGTCATATGGGGAATGCTGCGATTCTCGGTTTGGCCACCAGGGGGCTTTTTCTGCAAAACTTCAAACAGCTCTAGCTCCCTTATTCTACAAGCTAAGATGCTCAAATTTTTTGCCCGCTTGGCCAAAAGGCCCAAGGGGCTTATGCTACACTTGGGGTCTTTAGTGGTGGTCTGTCATGCGTCTGTGCATACGTGCATAAACTTTTGGTTTGTCTGTGCTCTAGCGTCTTCAGTTTTTCACCGATCCTTTTCATATTTCATATGTGTATATAGTGTCATAAGGTCAAGATCAAGTTCGATTTTGAGCTCAATCAGACCGATATTTTGGCCAATAGGGGGCGTTCCATTTTGGCAACGTTTGGCCAAGCGGGCGCAGTGGCTTTGCCACTATTTTTTAACCTTTTTTGTACTCATAATCTTATTAATTTGCTTTTTTAAAGTAATTCTGCTCCAGAGGAGCCAAACTTCATTTTCTTTGTGTTTATTGTCTTTGAATGGGAAATTGTATAGGCTATAGGACTGGTAGAAATAATAAGAATAAATTATAAATTCTAAAAATTAAAAACTGGTTGTATTTGGGTGGAATGTATGCCTGTAGTGACATATAAGTGAAATTAGATGAGTTTTACAGTTTAATATCTGAAAAATCTGATTTGGCACACAAGGTACCTGAATTGGCAATTTGGAGAAGCCACATATACATTCCTATCTAATTTTGTTCTGATTTACTTGATTACAATAAACTTTGGCACAGATAACGGTGAGATTCTGTGCTGTAAATTTTTAGAGGTTTCAGACGGCAACTAATTAAGTATACAGGAGATAGAAGTAAAACTTTGGTGCAAAATGAGGTCTTTGATTTATACCGTGTTCCATCTTCATTTACTCTGACTCAGAGATATATATACTGATTTTTACACCATGGCAGAAATCCCAAATGGTTTTACCTTTATTATGATATCAAGATTATTCAAATGGACCAAATAGTTGCAGAGATATACTCATTTCATTTTGGGCTTGCCATTTCCGAAAAAGAGGCTCAGGGCTTAAGGGATTAACCATACCAGCGCATAGTGCTTGGCGTAGATTTGCGCGATTCACTGTTGTGAACGGTCCCAAAGTAACAGCGTATTTTCGCGGCCTAAAAGAGGTCCTACCTGAAAATAATACACCACTTTAATTGTACGCTATATTACACACATTTACAGTGCTTCAGCCGCTTGGAAAAAACACAGTTGCTCTTGAACTAACCAACTGACGTATTCCATCGGAGTGAACTGCGCGCTGTATCGATCAGCTGTTTGGGTCACAGTAGCTGCGGTTGCGAGGTCGGACGTCCGTAAACTTAAGCAAGCATTTTGAAAATGTTCCGTGTGTGTTGCTTTCCGGGGTGTGAAAGCAACGCTGTATCCTGGTGCACTTACAGCTTCAACCGCATTCCTTTGCAAGATATTGGACTTCGGCAATTGTGGTTAGTTGCGCTCAACATGGATATTGATACGCTGCTCGTATCCCTAAAAGAGCTTCGTGTTTGCAGTTTTCCAAAGAGGATTTTGTGAGCCCACATTCAGAGAAATCTCAACGGTGCACACTGAAGAGCACTTTTGTACCCATGAATCAGGTAAGAGAGTGAAACACCTGTGGAAAAAGTCTAATGTAACATTGCAGCTCAAATTGATATCACACAGGGCCAACGCAGCCACATACTGTGTATCTGCTGTGCTGGTTATTATAGGGATTTTTTAAATGTGAGATGTAATTCTATGCCATTGAAATGCTGTCTTTGCCACAAACCACTAAGATTCTTACCAAAATAGCTGATCGCTACAGCGCGCAGTTCACTCCGATGGAATATGTCAGTTGGTGAGACTGTGTTTCTTTCCAAGCAGCTGAAGCGCTGTAAATTTGAGTAATACAGCGAACAATTAAAGTGGTGTATTATTTTCAGGCAGGTCCTCTTTTAGGCAGCGAAAATATGCTGTTACTTTGGGACTGTTCACAGCAGTGAATCGCGTAAATATCCGCTAAGCACTATGCGCTGGTGCGGCTAACTGGGGGAGAGCAGGGAGCTTTCTACTGAATCTAAGGTATATAGAGGCAATTTGTAGCTCATACAGCCCCACTTCAAAAAAAAAAAAAAAAAAAAAGTGAACTATCCCTTTAAGCTAATTTTAAATCTGCGGAGGGCAGTAATACGCCTCGTAGCATCCGCCGCCAGAAAACTCAAAAGAAGAAGAAGAAGAAGAAGAAGAAGTACACCCCTTGGCCTTGGAAAAAGGAGGTGGGAAGAGATTGGGGAAGGAGTTGGTAGAACCTGGGGGTGTTTGGCCCTTTTCAGTAATAATAAAATAACTTCTGAAATTACAAACGACGCTTGAGTTTGGTTTTCCGCCTGACCTGCCGAGATGGCAGCGATGTCAGCAGGACGTGGACGGGGAAAAAATCGACAAGATGCGGGAAATTTAAAACGAGTTGAGGATACTATGTTACTGGCGGTTGAGCATGACTGGTCCGTGAATGGATCAGAGGTAGGTAGCTGGGCAGGAATGGATTTTGATGAAGAAGGAATTGAAGAGAGTGAAGGAAAAAGGAGGAAACGGAAATGTAAAAGAATAAGAAATGAGGGATCTGACAGTGAGAAGAAGAAGAAGAAGAGAAGAACAAGAGTTTGAGCCAGGTCCAGGGGAGAGGCATGGGAATTATATTTTTGTGCTGAGATTTAATGAAAAGACTCAGGAAAATATGAAGAAAGTCAACCCAATTATGGTAACAACAATTCTGGCAAAAAAGGTGGGGGAGATTCAATTTGCAAAGGTCCTTAATGATGGTAATCTCTTGGTGAAATGTGCTAATGAGGAACAACTTGAGAAAGCACTCAGTTTAAAAGAGATTGGAAAACTTAAGGTGGTGGATACAGGGAGGGTGGGAGCACGAAATGGTGGTGGATGTAAAGGAGTGATCAAAGGAGTGCCACTGAGTGCAAGCATGGAGAATTTAAAGAGGAATTTCAAAGGAGGAAAAATACTGAATGTACAAAGAATGAAAACCACAAAAGAAGGAGTAAGGAAAGATAGTGAAACAGTATTGATTCAGTTTGAAGGAGAGAGTGTACCCAAGAAAGTATTCCTGGGTTTTATGAGTTACGCAGTGAGAATGTATGTGCCAAAGCCACTAAGGTGCTATAACTGTCAAAGGTTTGGACACATAGCCAAGAACTGTAAAGGGCAGAGGAGATGTGCTAGGTGTGGGGGAGACCATGAGTATGGAAAATGTGGAACAGGAGTGCAACCAAAATTCTGTAATTGTGGAGGTGCCCATAATGTGGCGTATGGTGGGTGTGAGGTTATGAGAAGGGAAAATAATATTCAAAAAATAAGAGTGGAAAAAAGGGTTACCTACCCAGAAGCAGTGAGAATGAGGAGAGAACAGACCAATGCTGCTACTGAGCAAAGAGCTGTGGGGGGTCAAGAGCTTCAACAAAGAACAAATGACAGGATTTACGTGGACAAAAGGGATTTAGTAACTTTTATTGCAGGAGTGATTAACAGTACGGCTGAAGTGAAGTCGAAGAATGATAAAATTCAGCTGGTAGTTAAAGCAGCTGTGAATCATTTGGGATTAGTTGGACTGACATGGGAAGAAGTGAGGGAGAACCTCACTGTTAAATCTAGCCAAGAAACACCATGGGTTGGTTAATTCTAGTTATGGTAATTCTTTTACAGTGGAATGCCAGGAGCTCAATGGCCAGGAATTTAAGCATTTTATTAAAGACATGGATGTAAAGTCGGATGTAGTGTGTGTCCAGGAAACTTGGTTGAAACCAATGTTAGATTTTGTGGTGCATGGATATATAGGGATTAGGAGAGATAGAAATCATGGGGGAGGAGGAGGCTGTGCTACGTTTATCAAACAAGGTATTCCATATAGGGTACTGGAAAAAGGAGATGATCAGGAATATGTAGTGGTGGAAATATGGGAAAGAGGGGAGCAGGTGGTTATAATTAACTACTACAACCCATGTAACAGGTTGGCTTTGGAGAATTTATTAAGGATACAGGGACAGAACAGGCATAAAGAGGTGTGGTATGCAGATTTCAATGCTCACAGTACATTATGGGGGGGCCTGCACACTGATTCAAATGGAAGAGTAATTGAGGAGTTGATGGAGGAAAGGGATTTGGTCTATTTGAATGATGGGAGAGGAACAAGAGTAAACATAACAGCAGGCACTGAGTCAGCATTAGATATAACATTAGTGTCTCATCATTTAGCTGGAATTAGCAGGTGGGAAGTGTGGACAGATACAACAGTAGGCAGCAGTAGCACAACAGTAGTAACAGTAGCCAGTCTCATGTTCAGTGGGAGAAAAAGTTGAAGTAAGCTCAGATGGTGGAACCCCAAAATGGGTATTTGGAAAAGCAGATTGGAATAAGTTTCAGAAGTTGAGTGAAGAAACACGGGAAAGTATTGACATGCTTGGAGATATTGATGAAGCTAATACTCAGGTAACTTCATCAATTATAATGGCAGCAGTTGGATCTATTCCCAGGAATAAAAACAGGAAGAACAGAAAACTAGTACCATGGTGGACTGATGAGTGTCGTCAGGCTGTAAAAGACTGGAATAGAGCATTCAGATTGGTTAAAAGAACCCATAACATGCAGCATTTGATTCAGTATAAGAAGGCACAAGCGGTGGTGAGAAGAACAGTTCGTCAAGCTAAGAAGGCAAGTTGGAGAAGCTTTTGTGATAAAATAGGAAGAACAACACCTGTGGGAGAAGTATGGGGAATGTTAAGGAGGATGGGAGGAGACAGAAGGGAATGGGACATCCAGCTATGATATCTGAGGAGGAAACAGCAGTCTGTAATAGGGATAAGGCGGAGGTCATGGTGAAGACATTTGCAAAAATACATAGTTCTGAAAATTTGTCGGAAGAAGGGAAAATGAGAAGGGAAAGAACAATGAATCGTTATCCAGGTGTATTAGACAGGAGGGAGGATTCAGGTGACATAATTGATGAACCATTCACTTTGGCAGAGATGATGAGGGCTATAAATAGATCGAGACCAACTTCTCCAGGGAAAGATCAGATATGCTATGCTATGCTAAAACATTTAGGGCAAGGAGCTTTATCAAAGTTGTTGTGCCTTTATAACAAAGTGTGGGAGGAGGGAAGGTTACCTAGAGCATGGAAAGAAGCAGTAGTAATTCCGATTAGAAAACCTGGCAAGGATCCATCTAAACCCACTAGTTACAGGCCAATAGCGTTAACATCAAACATATGCAAGGTAATGGAAAGGATGATAACCAAAAGGCTATCATATACACTTGAGAAGAGAGGATTGCTGGCAAGTTATCAGAGTGGTTTTAGGAAAGGACGGAACACCATGGACTCAGTGATACGGTTAGAGACTGAAATAAGAAAGGCCCAGTCAAATAAAGAATTGGTAATTGCAGTGTTTTTTGATATTGAAAAGGCATATGATATGATGTGGAAGGAAGGTCTGTTAATTAAACTTCATAAGATGGGCGTTGGTGGGAGAGTTTTTAACTGGATAAAGGATTTTCTGTTTGGAAGAAAAATTCAAGTGCAAATTGGATCAGAACTGTCAAATCAGTATACAGTGAGTAATGGTACACCTCAGGGCAGTGTGATAAGCCCACTACTATTTATCATTATGATTAATGACGTCTTTTCAAGGGTGCCAGAAGATATAGGGAGGTCACTGTTTGCGGATGATGGGGCCTTGTGGAAAAGGGGAAGAAACTTGGAGCATATTATCAGGAAAGTTCAAGGAGCAGTTGATGAGGTGGTGGAGTGGGGATGTGACTGGGGGTGCAGGTTCTCAGTGGAAAAGACTCAGATGGTCTTTTTCACCAGGAAAAGGATTGAGGATGGGATGAGGTTAAGCATGTCTGGGAAAGAATTAGAAAGGGTTAGCTCATTTAAATTCTTGGGGATAGTTTTCGATTCAAGGTTAACTTGGGCAGATCATATCAAGAGAATAGAGGATAAATGCAAAAAAGTGATAAATGTGATGAGATGTTTAACAGGTAGGGAATGGGGAGCAAGCTGCTCAGCTTTGAAAAGAATGTATGTGGCTTTGATTAGATCTGTGGTGGATTACGGTTGTGTAGCGTATGGGTCAGCAGCCAGGTCTCTCTTGAGGAAATTGGATGTGATTCAGGCACAAGCATTGAGAGTGTGCAATGGGGCTTTAAGAACATCTCCAGTACCTGCCTTACAGGTAGAAATGGGAGAAATGCCACTGGAATTGAAAAGGCTGCAACTGATGACTAAATATTGGGCTAATTTAAGGGGGCATAATGATTCTCACCCCACTAAAGGAGTGTTGCTGGAGTGCTGGGAGAATGGGAGGATTCAGGGGGATAATTTTGGTCGGGTCAGGAAATGACACTGCAAAAGAATTTGGTGTGTTTGATCTGAAGCTAAGCCCCACTGTAGGCTATCCGGTGGTGGCTCCATGGAAGCTAGTGTGGCCTGATACTGACTGGTATCTGTTAGAGGTTAAAAAAAAAGAAAATGGAGAAATTTATCTGGTCGATGCATTTCATTATCATGTAATGAAAGAATATTGTGGTTTCTTGCGGATTTACACAGATGGTGCTAAAATGCCTGAGTCAGGAGTGACAGGGTTTGGGGAGGCAATACCAGAAAAAGGAACTGGAATAAATAGAAGAACTTCTAATCATCTAGGTCAGGGGTCCCCTATCTTTCCCAGAAAGGGCTGGTGTGGGTGCAGGCTTTCATTGCAACTGAGCAGCTACACACCTGATACTACCAATCAACCCCTGGACTCTTTGCTAATAAGCTTGATTAGTAGCATCAGGTGTGTAGCTGCTTGGTTGCAATGAAAGCCTACACCCACACCGGCCCATTCTGGGAAAGATTGGGGACCCCTGATCTAGGTGTTTATACAGTGGAGATGCTGGCTGTGCTGGTTGCATTCCGTTGGCTAGAATGACAAAGCAAATTAAAGTGTTGATTTGCTCAGACTCATCTTCAGTCCTGGCAAGCTTAAGATCTCTGCATTCAAACAGCAGTCAAGATGTGCTCTATGAGGTCCTAAAGTCAGTCACAAGAATAACACAATACGGGGGTCAGATAAAATTTCTGTGGGTACCATCACATGTAGGGGTTAGGGGGAATGGGAGGGTGGACGAATTGGCAAAGAGGGCTTTAAAGAAAGGAAATGTTTAAATGCACATAAGTATCAGTAAAGCAGAGATTAAATGTGTAATCTGGGAAAAAACAAACCAATTGTGGCAAGAAAGATGGGACAGAGAAATGAAAGGTTGGCATCTGTATAATATTCAAAAGCGTGTCAAAGTTAATAGGGTAGGTAGTGGGCACAGGACAGAGGAAATTGCACTGACTAGGTTAAGGTTGGGGCACTGTGCACAGAACAAAACACTGAAAATAGTAGGAAAATACCAGACAGGCTTATGTGATGGATGTCAGGAGGAGGAGGAGTCTGTGGGGCATGTGGTTTTGAAATGTAAAAAGTATGAAACACAGAGGGAGATGATGAGGAATACATGAGGGAGTTAGGGGTGCAGGAGTTCACATTAAAAGGATTATTGAGTATGAGTGAGGGAGCACAGATAGGGCAATGTTAGTTTTCTTAAGGGAGACAGGGATTTTTGTTAGAATTTGATGGATCAGCAGGGATAGGGTGATAGGGTAGGTGAAATGGATAGGGATTATTGGTAGGGTGTAAAGCTGAGATATAGGATTGTTTTTTTTTTTTTTTTTCGTCTTCGAGGGGATTTAGACAGTAAATCAACCGTCTGATCCACACTCCGGAGCAGAAGGTGGCGGTAATGCACTATTAAGCTGGACCGAAATAACCACTAAACAAAAAAAGAAGAAGAAGAAGAAGACGTACACCCCTTACGGGATGACGAGGTCGTTTGTTTCATTCATAGAAGAACGACCGAGTTTGATTGGCGACCTTTCCTGCACTTGTTTGGATCAGTTTTGCTAAAACTGGATGAAATGTTTACCCACCGAAAAACGGGGTAATCAGAAAGAAAGCGCGCGGGTAATATTCTAAATTTCTGCATATTTTTAAATGTCTAATTTGCTCATGATTTCTGTCAGTCATGGCACTAAAGTTATTGTTTGCATAATCTAATTTGTAAATTGCAATTATTTACCCTATTAAGCGGGAAAGTCTTGCGTTTGCTCCAGTCGTTGAATCAGCCAGGGTCAGTTGTGAATGAAAAGAGAATACGTGTTACGTTGCCCAGGATTTATGTCATAGTCGACAGCAATAAGTGTACAAAACTGCGGTGACGAAACAGGCTAAATTTGGATATTTTAACTTGGCGTAACTTCATCGCTTGTTACGGTTGTGTAAGCAGCTAAAATTTAAAGGCAGTTTTGTGATCAGTGAGGAGTTCGACATTTAATAATGTTTGTTGATGTTTTGATCCAATGAACAAAGACTTTGGTAAGTTCTTTCCTGGGGCCTATTGCATGAAGGCAAACCCCATTTCGGTTGCACAGAGCGTGTGAGCTAAGCCATGGCACTAGTTACTATGGAAACAAAGTCTGTGGAGCTAGCCAGCTCTGGAGCAGGCTTACGAACTAGCTAAGCTCCTGCCTCCAGCCAATTTCACCTCACCTCATTCAGCAGTCACCCAAATTGAAAATCAATGTTCTTAACAGTCATTCTGAATTGTCCACTACACATTGCTATCTCAATTGTAGCAGGCCCAGAGTAATTATCTTAGAAACTTGTGACCATTGATGTCCGTAAAATAGCCAATATTCGATCATTATATTCAAGCATCCATGTGACAGTGACCATCACAATTCAATCAGTCCCCCTTCCATGTCACATTTTAACCATATTTAGAATCCGTCATTATCAGATTTGTCCTTGTTCCCCAAGTTGAGACTTCCATCAGAGTAGAAAATGAGCAGTGCTGTATGAAGTGGGTTACCGTGTTTCAACGCGGTATTAAATCACTGCGTAGCCCCCTACATGCAGCACTGCAGCTACTTTACTCCGTCTTTACTCAGACTGCGACGGGTAAGGTAGAGTCGTTGCCTTAGTGCTGGACACGAGTGCAATGTCGCTCGCTTCGCGATACTGGAATCAAATATTTTCAGGAGGCTCCTTGACGTAATTTTCTGGCATTAACATTTTACTTTTTAATGCGAGTATGCCTCCATCAGAGGTGATTAAAAGCAGAAAGTAAACTCAACTAGTCTGAAAATGTTTTTTAGATCAGACAATCATTTCAGTTTTTATAGGACAAAAATAGGGCTTGTAGCAAAACTGTGATATGCATGTTGGAAAAAAATTAGCTTGTAAAAACTTCTAAGATATTCCAGTCGTTCGGCAGTTCACGTGTGCGTTTCACACACAAATACATTTCTTGCCATTTTCACTCAATGTTATATCTGTGTGGCAGCGACGGGTTATCTCTTTCACGGTAACGCGGAAGTGCATCAGCTACTCCTTTTCGACGGCGCTGAAACACCTCCCGAGTTTACTTTCACTTTAGTTTAGCTCACTTTAATACTCCTCTCAAATGTCTCGCACCATTCAGACAGAAACTGAAGGAGTAGCAAGCAGAGGCATTTCAGAAATACCGTTGTCCCTCTGTCTGAACGCGGTCTTTAAGAGAAAGCTGGCGCATGCGTTTGCTGCAGCTACTTAGTGTCCACGGTGATGATCAGCGATCCTGTGATCGATCTCAGAGTCTATTTGAGGTAGCCGTGTGCGCGCACTCAGCAGGATCAGCGGCACCGGGCTTCACTTAGCCTATCCTCCTCCATCCGCTGTTGGCTTTGTGCAATCAATTAAGCCAGCGACGCGCTGTTTGGAATATGGCAATCCTTGCTTTGGCGTTGATCCAAGATCTCAGGATCTGACTTTTGTGCAATAGGCCCCTGGAAAATGATCTTGCGTGTTTTAAGCTGTGTAATTTCCTGTTTTGTAAAATCAGTGCTACTAAGCTGGTAGCCGCGCAGGACAATGACCATTTTAACATAGGCATGTACCATTTTCCTGCAAAGTGAACAAATTCATTGTTACTCATGACTTCCTTCTACAAAAGTTCAATGTAAAACTGGAGGGAAACAAATCGTATCTTTTGTTTAAATGGAAAGTAGGGTAGGGCTTATCTGCTGAAAACATTGTGCTGAAAAACTACAACCAGCTATACTTTCCTTCATAATTTCTTTATTTCTCGATATATTGGGATGAAATTTTCACCAGTGATTTTTGAGATGTATATCTATCAATATCCAGTTGAGTTGTTGAAAGAAAAAAAGAATTTATAAGTGAATTTTGATGATGAACTTTGATAATTAGTTTTCAGCAGAATTCAGATTCTGCTGAATTATCTTGAATGGCCGCAAAAATACTTCAACTTGATGAATTCAAACATTTATTTGCCTCATAGTATAGAATATCCTTAATAGTTCATGAAATAATTGCTCATTTCTGAAAAATTGGCCAATAGCATGCTTGTGAGCCAAGTTCTCTTTGTAGTCTGTGTGAGTGCTTGTCACCATTTCCTTTGGATTCCTGTGGTGTGTGTGAGTGCTAGTCACTCACAAACTAAAAACTTTAAAAAGGACCAGGTGTTCATGGTGTTGGGCCTATCATGTTATGACATGGAATTTCCGCTGATTCAGAAACACCTCGTTTTTTGCACTGTATAAGGCTTACTTCAAGAATATAAATTTTAGATTAAAAAATCTTAAATCACACATACACACACCACAGGGATCCAAAGGAAATGGTGACTAGCACTCTCACAGACTACAAAGAGAACTTGGCTCACAAGCATGCTAATTGGCCAATTTTTTAAAAATGAGCAATTATTTCATTAACTATTGAAGATATTCTAGATATACTATGAAGCAAAAATATGTTTGAATTCATCATGTTAAAGTATTTTTGCGGCCATTCAAGATAATTCGGCAGAATCCGCATAATTGTATCTCCCCGACGGCGATATTCGGGAGATGCTATGGTTTTGTTCCGGGGCAGCTGCTGCTGCTGCCACGCCCACAGAGATTTTCTGTTCCGGGCTCTGGAAGCCACAATTATTACAGGAATTTCCTCTAATTTTACACTGGCGAAGATTTATATTTGACAATGCTCAAGACCGATTTTTGGCAATTGTGGACGTCTAATATGGCTGAGACCGATTTTTGGCAATTGTGGACGTCTAATATGGCTGCCAGCGACCATTTTGTCCGAAATTTGGGGATTTGGGGACGGAGTATCCGGGGGGACTATGGATTTGCGGTTGTTGCGCGTCCGCGTCCGTAGAGATTTTCTTGTGAACACTCTACAGACTGCAATTCTTATCCGATCCTTTTGATGTTTCACATGCACCTTAGAGGATCAAGCCTATCGATTTTGGTTGAGTTTCGTCATGTGGTGTCCGGAATATTCCCAAAAAACGAACACAAATTTTCCCATTGGAAAGAATGGGAGTTGGGTTTGCATAGCTAGAGTTGGTGGTGTCACAGAGTGGGAGCTGGGAGCAGAGAGGCTGAAAAAATTACTTTTCATATTGCTATAACTTCCACAAATTTGAATCCCTCTTCATGAAATTTCACAAAAAAACGTAGGAAAATTAATTGTTGTCACAGCAGTATATTTTTTTTAGCACAGAAGTACATAATTTTGGCTCAGGGAACCGTCAAAAGACATGAGGCACGTTGAATTTCTCTATCTTTTCCATTCAGAAATCACCCAAAAATTTTTGGGAGAACAGCAAAAACAGTTTTTAGATCGCTGTAATTCAAACATTATATCACTCAGAGAAATAAAAAAGACATCCGCACACTCAGCAAAGTTTCGTACCTTGAATGATGTGGTTTCATTTGTGATAGGATGAACGTTTTTTGAGTGAGAAGCAGAAGTTTGAGGTGTGCGCGAGCAAGGACTTCATTGACTAAGGCTGTGTCCAAAATCACTCACTACTCACTATGTAGTGCACTATATAGTGGGTTCGCCATTTTGTAGGGCTGTCCAAATTATTTGTAAGAATTTTTATCCCCTATATAGTGAACTCATTACATCCCACAATCCACCGCGAAATGTAGTGAACATCCGATGGTCACTAAGCCAGCTATACGTCCCATCATGCACCGCACACAAACCGAAAAGCTCCTAAAAGGCTGCGTTTAGTCAACGGAGTTTAAAAGCAGGCACGAGACATTTATTAGCTTCAGGCGCGAGAATGTTTTTTTTTTTTCTTTTTAATTGGAAACCAAGCTGAGCAGGAGACCCGTTTGTTTACACAGGATATAAACGGACATTTAGGTACAATTAACCCCTTGTGGACGGGATTTTTGGATAATTTCCGTACCCCTGGACGGGATTAATTTGGGGGAAAATTAAGTTTTTTTTAGATTTGATTTTATCTTCAATATAATCTGTTTTTATTCTCAAAAAAGTACTTCTGTTGTATTTTAAGATGTTTTTAGCTAACAAAACACCTTTTATTTGCCTTTTCAATCCCAGAATTGTCACCCTGGGAGTCTATTGCAGCAGTATCATGGCCTATCGAACTATCACTAGCACTGCCGTCGCCAGAATGTTGCCAAGCCACATCGTTAGCACTGTCAGAATCTGAATCGGAACTGTCCAAAAAGTCGCGAAAATTAGACCTACTACAATTCCGGGACCTACGAACCATACTATCGGTTCGCTCATCAGAATTATTTTCCCCACAATCTTCTAATGAAGACGCATCACAATCAGCATTTTCTGAACCACTGCTTGCGCAAATAACGTCCAAAACTTCACCCAAAGACAGCGGGCGCTTCCTGGAAGTCGCCATTTCACGTGTATTGTCATCGAAAAAAGCCGAGAACATGCATTCAATCTCCACTCTAAAGGGGATTCCCGGCTTCGGTGCTGCCATCTAACCACAGGGGAGGTAACTAATGACGATCTAAGGGCAAGCCGGGAATTCCCAAGTTAAGTTTAGCGTGTTTACTCAGGCATGAAGTAGAGTGTCAAACCCGCCTCTGGGCACGCAAAAAATTTGCGTTTTAACACGTCATCCGTCCAAAATGGGTTAAAACGAATAATGATGAGTTAGAGGACAAAAAATAGGTGATGATATTAAAAACTTACGGCAAATTTTATTATTTAAACGATAATGGTAAACACAAACACGGTGGGAAATATACTCCGTTCGGGAATATGCAAATACGTCCAAATCCTTCAACTGAAGTTGAACAGTTAATTTTGTAACCGCAATGACGCTATTAACAGCTGCAACAAAATGAGCCAGGTATTGTCCGAAAGCGTTTCTTCCCTCTACCATTGAGTTCACTATTTAGTCACCGACATAGTGAGTTGCTCTACAGTGAGTAGGGAATGGTGAATGATTGAGTGATTTCAGACACAGCCTAAGTGACTCAGCGATTCTCTGTGCATGGGGAACCAGTCCTGCCATGGCCCTCTGTGATTGACTGTTTTGATACCTAACAGCTCAGCTGAGTTTCCATGGAAATGATTTGGTTAGAAAAGGGCCGCCTTCGAAATGTACACTCACCCACTATAGGGCATTATGTTGTGAATGTCCTACATTGAAAACTATAAAGACAGTGAGTGGACGAGTGTGCATTCCATGTGTCATCAGCATCTGTTTACCAGAGTTACCATTAAGATAAGCTAAACCTCCGAGGAATATTCGCGCAAATGACTTTATGGATCTCAGTCCACCGGCCACCACTGCTTGTGACAGGAGCTCTATTCCTCATAGCTCTTTGCATAGCGCATTAGTAAACGCGGATATGTATAGTCTGTTAATTTCGTGAAATAAATGTTTGAAATATTCTCAATCCTTCAAAACTCTGTCTCATATTGTGTGTTTTGTTAACCGTGTTCTATTCTCGTAAAAAAAAAAAAAAAAAAAATCATTTAAACAAATCAAACGGCCTGTCGTGCCGTACATAATTTACGAAGAATAATGAGTGAGTGAATAAATGAACTGAAGTAATTTTATTTGCATCAAGAAAACTTACAAAGAACTAATGTGGAATCACAATGAAATACAATTGAAATAAGAATTATAATGTTTTGCAATTTTTGTGGTAACTGGTTTCAAGGATGGTTTTTATGGCTTCAGTTCGTATGTGCGAGTGGGATTTTTTTTTTTTTTTTCCTCTCTCTGTCTCTCTTTTATATATGCGTTCCGGTCCGATCCATAACCGTAGACTGTATGAAAAGATGGACGAAGCTACCGTGACGTCACCCATTGGTTTCAGCATACCATAAAGGAAGCCTCGATTTTGGCAATTTGAATTGCGCCATGTTGTCATTTTGAAACCGGATGTGATTTCTATTGGACGAGAGCATGTATTGAAGATCCGGGCAGGACGTGGCTCTGGATCTTACCGTATCGGACGAGGACCAGAGGATAGCCACACCCCTAAAGCATATTCTGGCTTTATCCATTATTCTAGTCTATATGGGACCATAATTTACAAAAACAAACATCATGATATATCGAAGGAGGCTTGAAACTTGCTATAGCCACCATAAAATAATGTGAAAAATCATTATTTAAATGAAAAATCAGGTGGGAAAGTAGGGTCATTTTCTCAGACTTCTATAGCATTGAACTTCTTTCTTCAACCACCGATGTTGCCATCTGCTGGCCATTAAATTGAATGCCATTTTACGGTACTTCCGCATGGACTTCATTTTTCAGACCAGGGTGCTCTGTCCATCTTTTCATACAGTCTATGTCCATAACCCGTCTGTGCAGGATGTTGATGCCAGTGGACATAGAGCTGCTCTATTTTATGTATGCAGTTACACTATTTTCTCACTAGATGGCTCACCCGGATCAGTTATTGAATATTCACCAGCAAGCCGACCTCAAACACAGTTTACAATATTGGCGAGTTCAGTCCCAACCCTGTTTTTCCAGAGTTGTATGAATTCAACACGTCAGCTAAGCCTCATGTGCAAACTGCTCAATATACTTGCCCATACTATCAATCCAGCAATTCAAAAATTCTCTCTTGTCACAGAAAAATTTGTTGTCTTCTTTAGCAACCACTTCATCTATAGAGAGCCAGTGGTATTCAAATTAATTGTCATGAAACATCTGTTTTCTGAAGCAAAAATTTGACATGATATTGGTACTGTTATTCTTTTTTCACAATCATCTATCTTTTTTTTTTAATAAAAATTTCACATCTCCAATCCCACCCGAATCTGGAATGCCCAATTTGTGAACTCATGGGCGTCAGTCTGTTTTGAAAAGTGGTGGGGACGATAACTATCAGAATGAGCGCGTTTTGAGAAGTGGTGGGGACAATGACATTAATAAATGTTTTCACTTTTGGTGAAACGCAACCATCACATGCATCAGCGTATTTCATGTTTTAAGTCAATAGTCGAGTTTCCATCTCTCATCAAGCGATTTTTTGGCGAATTTTAGACAATTCGCTTCAGAGAAAATGCGAATGACCTGCGTTTCCATCAACCGGCTTGGAGCAAATAAACTACAATGTATTAAGCCAGGTTTTCCACAAGAGAGCAATAAATGACTTGTAACCTACGTACCACATATATAGAACAACAGCAGAAAAAGAGGAGGTCGCAGTTTAATCCAAAAAAAAAAAAAATGCACATAAAAATAGTGCGATGGAAACCCGACTACTGTCAAGTACTGAATTAGAAGATAAACCTTGTTTTTTCTTCAACCGCGGGCAATTCGATCGCAGGATTGATACCTGGAAATTACATTTCAATCCATTGTTTGAATAAACTGTCGATAAAGCCAACGCCAGCGATGGTGAACGGTTACCAGCAAAACTGATGAAGTAATTTGCAGAAATTGGCTTTTATCAATGAACATATACGGCATAAGTGGGAAATCGCAAGGCGCAAACCGAACACCGGAGTAATGAGTAGTAGCCTAATGGCGCTTTTCCACTACACGGAACCGGCTCTACTCTACTAGCCTTTTTTGCTTTTCCATTAGGAAAAAAGTACCTGATACCAGGTACTAATAGGTACTTTTTCTGGTACCTGCTCTCCTGGGGTTCCAAAAAACGGCCGACCAGGTACTAGTGGGTACTAAAATGTGATGTGCAACATTGCAGCCCACTGATTGGTCAGAGAGAATCGTCTCTGCAAAAGACAAAGACAGCCAGGCTCTGCCAGTTTTACCAGATTCACAAGGGTGAATCCCCTGTCACCAGTACCAGACTTCAGCCTCGTGATATGAAATACTCTAGCCGCCACTTTTATGCCCACGCCTATAAAGTGATAAGCACCAGAACTACCAAATACCAGAACTCATTTTTTTCTCGCACTGTTAGAGATTGGAACAAACTGCCCCTTACATTAACTAGTCAACCGTCACTGAACCAATTCAAGAACTCTAACTTCAATAGCTACCAAAACCAATAAGTAATCTGACACCATCTGCACCCCGCGGCGTCATGGAAGTGTAATTCTTCTGTTGCCGTGTACCTAAATGAAGATGAAGACAACTCGCTTCCGCATTATCGCTAGGAAACTGGCTTCACTTGCCATCATTGAAACGGGTCTTCAAATTGTTTTTGAAACGTGTTTTAGGCAGCTTGATAAATATACTGTGCGTCTCCTTACCTTTCAAACAAGGTTGCGTTTGTTCACCGAAGCTGCTGCATTTATGAAATGCGTTTCTTTGTCTGTGACCCTGTTCGTCGCGAAATTGTGTCCAATTCTGTTCCCCTAATTCCCCTTGAGAAAGTCATTGTGCTGCCCCTATTTTACGAAATTGCGAGGAAAATAACTTTACGGATGCTGATGAAGCATTTTGTTCTAAGGAAAGGTATCAGATGAGATGATGCATCGTAAAGCGATAAATTCTAATACTCTGCCATCTCCTGCGATTTGCGCATTTGCTATGTGTTTTGCCTTCAATTTAAAAGTGAAATGTTTCATGAAGCCTGAATATGAAAACTCAATGCCTTTTACCTATATCATTATTTATTTATGTCTCCCCCCGAAGGGTTGGGAGACATATTGTTTTTGGTTGAGTTCCCGTCGGCGTTGGCGTCGGCGTTGGCGTTCCCATTGTTTCCGGACCATAACTCAAAAACTACTAGTCCGATTTCAACCAAATTTCGTATGAAGTTTCTCTATAACATGTAGATGGGCCTTTTGGGGGTTTGAGATTTTTCTGAATTTTGTTTTTTTTCTGTTTCCATGCCAACAAGTTGGACTTGGTCTTTTTGAAGGGTTGGGCTCATTTCCGGAGCATAACTCTAAAACTACCTCTCCGATTTCAACCAAACTTGGTATAAATCTTCTCTATATCTTGCAAATGTGCCTTTTGGGGGTTTCAGATATAATGAATTATATTTTTTTTTCTGTTTCCATGGCAACAATTTGGACTTAGTCTTTTTGAAGGGTAGGGTTCGTTTCCGGAGCATAACTCTCAAACTACTCAACCAATTTCAACCAAATTTGGTATAAGGCTTCTCTATATCATCTAGATGTGCCTTTTGGGAGTTTGAGCTATTGTCAATTTTATTTTTTTGCTGAAACCATGGCAACAACTTGGACTTTGTCATTTTGAGGGGTACTTTTTTGGTTTCTAGAGCAGAACACTCAAACAACCCATTTTAATGAAATTTGGTATAATGCTTCTTTTTATCTTGCAGATGTGCACATGCCTTTTCTTGGTTTTACATATTTTCAATTTTAATTTTTCATTTTCCATGGCAACACTTTAGACTTTCCGTGTGTACAGTTCATAAAACACCATGAATTTTCTTTGTATATTATGTATGTTTTGTTGGATTTAGCCTTTGTTCTCAATCGGTGGAAGATCAGGACTGCAGGCAGGCCAGTTCAGCGCACGCACTCTTCTACTACAAAGCCATGCTGTTGTAATAGCTGCAGTATGTGGTTTTGCATTGTTCTGCTGAAATACACAAGGCCGTCTCTGGAATGGATGTCATCTGGAGGGGAGCATATGTTGCTCTAAAACCTTTATATACCATTCATCATTCATTGTGCTTTTTAAAACATGCAAGTGTCCCACACCGTATGCACTAATGCATCCCCATACCATCAGAGATGCTGGCTTTTGAACTAAACGCTGATAACAGGAGGGGGGTGGTCTTTCTCCTTTTGAGACCCATTTCAAACCACCACTGTACATGTAATGGTGGTTTTTAATGTTTGGGGTTTGGTTTACACATTTTGTGGTTAAATACGCCAAAGTGCAATATTCTACAGTCATTAGTTGTAGTCCTAGGGCTGTCCAAAATCCTGAAAAATTACAGCATCATGAATTTTTTCCTGATTTGGGATGGCTCTAGTAAATTGCAGGTAACCCCTAGCCCAAAACTGATGCTAGATTTGAAATCTATGTTAAAAGTTCTGCTAGAAGCACCATTGCGGAGAGTATTAACTTTCTCGGAAAGATTCCAAATCGACCACTGAAAACCGATGAAAATTCAATGAATGCGGGAACTTGTAAGGTTGCTGTACAGTGCGGGCCGTATCCCAGGGGTTAATTGACCTAGAGGTTTAGATTTTGGCATGCATGAATTTTATGTCATATACTACAACATATATTTTTGCCAGATTTTTTGAGGGGTTGAGACCATTGGTCCAGTTGAGATGGAATGACCCAAGTACAATATGCTTCTCACCCCGAAAGAAAGGCATATTGGGGATACTTGAATGCCAGGCCGTAGCTAATGGAGTCGTTTTCAGAGTTGCAGTGGCGGCGCCAGAACTGCAAATCTGGGGGCTGTAGAACATCCCTTTATAACAACAATTGGTTCCTGACTAGTTCTCAGTCATTTTCCTTTATTGGCACATTTGCTAATTACAGTAAACATCCATTGGCAATTGAAGACACGGCTTCTCTCCCCATGCAGTCTTACAGTGGAGAAAGAATGGACTAAATTAAGCACAGAAATAATTTACTTATAAATAGGCCTATGCTTTACGAAAGACAAACTGCTCTAAAACTTCCGCTGCGCTACCTTTCCCACACATTTGGCAATTTAACTTGCCAAACCATTCATGAGCAGTATCCTGCTAATTTAATGCCTCAAATTTGTAGCTTTTTCTTGAAAATGAGTCTTTTATTGTGGTCCTTGCAGAGGTTTCTGGAAACAAAATGAAGATTGACCCAAATTTGCCAATTGGCGGATATGGCGCAAAGGAAGGCGTTCCAAATACAGAAGTCAAGCTGAAAAGAATTGGAAAACAAGATTTCAAGGAATGATATTTCCATAAATGGATGAAAACAAATGTTTTTCACATCACAGGGGGAAAAGGAACAATGTGACAATCAGCCTGTAGGCATGGTGCACCGAAACTACTTACTGAGAGTTTTATTAGGTTATGATGAGGAATGGTGTCCGAAAATAGGTTGCCTATGTATATGATGACGAGGCAAGACTTTCAGAGTCTATTAACTCTGATTCCACAGTGCACACTCCACAAACAACACAACCCATGCAGGTCAAATGAGGCCCTGTTTGCCCAGCTGGGGTGCGTTTCCCGAAATCACAGATGCTAACTTGCATAGTTGGAACCATTGACTTAATGGACAAAATCCACCCTTGCCTTCTGTATTGTGGGGTTTTTTTTTTTTTTTTTTTTTTTTATGGACCATGATGCCTCTACTTGCATTGTACTTATTATTACAGCTGTAAACTAGGCAGATATTTGGCATTTTCTCAAGGGAATAATCCGCAATTATGAATCACAGAGTCGGACAATGTGTTCTCTGCGGCCGGCAAGATACCTCTGTTTCGTCATCGCCGAAGATAAATTCTTTCTGAGATCATTGCGATTTGCTGCGATTAAAATGTGAATAAATGTGTAAAGGCTTATTACAATTTGAAATGACCAGTGCACAAAGGACGTATTTATGTTAAAGATTCTGTGGTCCAAATTTTATTTTTGGATTGACAAGCACTTTAAGAAAACCACTAATCAGCGAGGCTTCAATTTGCTTGGGAGCAAAAAGATACGACTCTAGAGCACTGGGAAAGGTCATTGGTCTGATGAGTCCAGATCCCTTTTTTAAAATGATGGGTGCGTCATAAGAAGGAGAGGCTGATGATGTAATGAACCCATCATGTCTAGGGCCTACCGTACAAGCCTGGGGGGGCAGTGTTGTGATCTGCTTCAGTTGGTCAGGTCTAGGTTCTGCAATGATATGTGCCTAAAAATTAGGTTAGCTGACTGCCTGAGTATACTGAATGACCTGGTGTTTCTGTCAATGGATTTTTTTCTTCCCTGATGGCATGTGCATATTCCAAGACGACAGCGCCAGGATTCATCAGGCTCAAATTGGGTCATTCCATGCCAAATGGACCAGTTTTCGGAAAGTTTGCACCACACTCTCTCAGAAACATTTGAAATAGGCCATTAAAAATGACTATTTTTATTGAAGCAAAATTTTATTAGATTTTTAGTTGGTCCCCTTGACTGAAGTATGCTTAATCAGGGGTTCAAATTGCAGCCTCATCCTTAGCAGCTACAGCACACAGGCCCCTTCAACCCAATCCAGTCTCCTGTCTCTAGTTTAGGAGTAACTTGCATCTGAAAATGCTCATGATTAAAAAAAAAAAAAAAGCCTAAAAATGCCCAAATTTAAGGCATTGAGCCATGTGGACACGCCAGAAAAAATCTGAAAATTTGTGGAGCAGCTTTTATATTGGTGCAGTAAACAGTAGAAAATGAATCTTGTTTTTCCTACTCGTTCTAGAAAAATTCAGGCATTTTTATTTACCATGCTGTGCGGCTTATATCAGCCTAATAATATGACAGAAAATAGGGTGGGGTTGTTTATAATTTGGGTACTAATAATTCAATCGCTGAGCTCATTTCTCAGGAGTCTACTTATACATTCAGATGCTAATAATGCATGGTGTAGTCTTCACTTTTGGGACGTGGAAGTATGATTTTATGTTCAGAGGAAAATGGGTATTGTGGCAGAAATCTCTGCCTTTCCCATGCCTTTTTGCAAGAAAATCAATGTTCTAAACATCCTTGAATCTCTGTCTTTTCAGACTTCAATACTGGTTAAAGTAAACTGAGTTCAATCTAAGAGCCACGAGCAAATTAATTCCCTCATGACTGCCTTATCTCTCCTAATTTATGGGCAAATACTTACATATATTGCAATATTACTTGATTATTTAGCATTTATAAATGAATTGCAGTTCTGGCATTTTTGTTATCCTTTGGGCTTTATTTTATAATGCATATGTCAGCCATTTACAAGCAAGTTGATAGGATTTACTGAATGTTACTGGGGTCATTCCATATGAACTCAACCAAAGTACAAGAATCTTTCACGGTCACCGACTCAGATTGGCTCAAATTTATTTTGGGAGTACCTCAATATTCATAATGGACACATGCAAAATTTTTAGGCTCCTACTCCAAGGGGTTTCTGAGATATGGCCCCCGAGAAATCTGGGGCCATGCCCCCTTTTTGCCCTCGCAAATCACGAACGTTAATTTATAGGGATTTTGGAGCCCAATATCTTTGGAACAAATCATAGGTATGGGCTGAAAATTGCTACCCAGGCCCATTTGGGTCTAGGCTTTCAGAATCTCTTGCCAAAATTGGTATTAATTAGGATGAGGAATGCAACAAACATGCATACTGTCTCATTCCTCATCCAAGGAAATCCCAATTTTGCCCCTGTCGGAAGCCATGCTGAAGCTTCAATGAATTCATTAATTAGCTACCTTATTGTTTTAATGAGATCTGATGCAATACCCACGGAAGATGATGCAATACATGGGAGATCTGATGCAATACCCATGGAAGATGATGCAATACCTGGGAGATCTTAGGGAGGGAATACAACATCATGTCAGATGTCAGATTATTTGAGAAAATGATGTAAATTGAGTTTATGAGTAGGCACTGTCTATTTAAAACTTCTAGTTGCAGAGCAAATGGGATTATAATGGGTGTTTTTACCCCAAAATGCCTATATTTGATAACATGATTAAATAGTGAAAGAGACGAGAAAACATGTTGTAAAAACAGCCATGATATATACATTTATGTTGAACAAGTTTCATTACCACGGGTAACTGCCCACATGCTGAACTTGCCAATCCAAATTTGGCAAAAAAAAAAAAAAAAAAGTCACTTCTTTACGTCAGGATCCTTTTCAGGGTCTCCCAACTCCACTACTATGCCTTAGGTGCAGTGAGGTTTCCTTGTACAGACTGACCTGTCCTAAAATAGAGGGAATTCAGCACAGATTAGCACTTGTAAGGGATCCTGGCTTCATTGGCAGCCCTTGAAAACTGAATTTTTGATTTCCGCTCATAAAAAGTTTCATATTTGAGAGACTAATATCTTGAAAATGAAAAGGGTGAGATCAATTGGTTTGACCTCTGGTTTACTTCATATGGAATGTTCTACATGCTGATAGAAGCCACACAGCATGGTAAATAAAGATGCCAGAATTTTTCTAGAACAAGTCGGAAACACAAGATGAATTTTCTTCTGTATATTGCCCTAATATAAAAGCTGCTCCAAATATTTTCTCAGATTTTTTTTTTTTTTTTTTTCTGCCATGTCCACATGACCAAATCATGCCTTGAATTTTAGACATTTTTTGGCATTTTTTTTTTTTTTTTTTTATCATAAGCATTTTCAGATGCAAGTTACTCCTAAACTAGAGACAGGAGATTGGATTGGGTTTAACCACTTGTTTCTCGTATATTTACATTACTGCAACTCATGCCTGTACTATATCTTATCAGTTTGCTTATCGAACTTGCCTCGAAACGTGTGTACTCGTATGAGCCTACTGCCGACCAGCTCGAGTCCCGGAGCCGCGTCTTATCGGGTCAGTCCATATCTAAGCATCCAGACCATCCCAGATGACCCCCTCAGAAATTTCTCAAAAAATTCATATGGGTACCTCTGGTTGACTTATGAAATAATACCAAGTATTAGACCAATATCCCTAATGTTTTGAAGTGATGGCCTGTCACAATTTTAAGTATTTTTTTTTTATTTTGACGAAATTGTGTTTAGTCCAAATTTGGGCTTCCACTGCTCCTCTATTATTTAACCTACAGATCAGATTTTTGGTCCTTCTGGCCAACTTTTCCCCTAGAATCAGAATTTCTGGTCAGATTAGGTGTATCTACTTTGGTTGTTACCTAGGGCTCCAATTATTTAACCTACAAAAAAAAATCGCAAAAATTGCTATGCTTTTTAAATTTTTTTGTTTGTCTTGGCAGATTTTTTTTTATTTTGCTTGTTTTTCATTTTACGAAAAAAATAGCAATTTTGAAGTCCAACTAGCAATTGACCATGGTCAAATATTTGAAGGATGTTGTCAACTTCATCTGACAAAAAAAAATGTTGAACCATTTATTTTATGGACAATAGACACACAAATTGGCCATTTAAACACACCATCGTATTTTGCTATAGATTTGTTGAAAGTATGAATATTAAACGTAATGTTCAGTTCATCATGTTAAAAAAACAAATAATGAAATCTTTCCTGACAAGCAAAATTTGTTTCATCTTAAAATCTGCAATCTGAAAATGAAAACCCATAATTCGTCTGAACTCGGATTAAAATATGACCAGTATAAAAAGAGCTCCAATGATCAAATTATCATAATCAATGGTGGAGGGTAACAAACAAGTGTGATTTAAAATTGGGTGATGAATTCACCCGTATGGCAAAAAACTGGTTCATCAAGATCTGGTAGCATTTAAAAAATTGAGCAAAGTTTTCATCCTGAATTGTTTTTATCTCGGTTCATGAGTGAACAGCGTTTGCAGATCCAGGAAATATTCATTTAAACAGATTTCACGTAAGTGTTCCATGTTTTGGTGTAAATTGTATAAGTTTATCCTGATTCCATTACAGATTTGCATAATGTGTGATTTTTAGTCCTCTAAGTTCCTGGCAGTGAATTTTAAATTTTCAGCCAACTTTGGAGCCCTATTGTGGAGCAACCAAGGTAGATACACCTAATCTGACCAGAAATTCTGATTCTAGGGGAAAAGTTGGCCAGGAGACCAAAAATCTGATCTGTAGGTCAAATAATAGAAGAGCAGTGGAAGCCCAAAGTTGGACGAAACACAATTTAAAAATCAAAATTAAAAAAAAAAAACTTAAAATTGTGACAGGCCATCACTTCAAAACTATTAGGGATATTGGTCTAATACTTGGTATTATTTCATAAGTCCACCAGAGGTACCTATATGAATTTTTTGAGAAATTTCTTAGCGGGTGACCCAGGAATTTTCTGATTTTCTGGATGCCTTCACTTGGACTGACCCTATCACGATGCTCGCTTTGCATCTAAACACGCAGAACCGTTATCATGAATGCGTTTTGCTTTGCGTCTAAACACAGACAATGGTTTGAGTTCATGTGACATTATGATTGGTCTTGGGTGATATAAGAAGTAACATGCATACATTCCATTACTTTCAGTATGTAAATTTTGTTTCGTTCATTTTCACCGTGATCACATTGTGACAGCCAGATGAACTGATGCTGGTCTGCTGTGGCAGGACAAAAAGCTTGTGAAGATGCAGTGAACCCGCGGGCCACATGTGTGAATCAGTGAAGAGGAATCGTCAGGGTGAGCGAATGGTGAAACCACGTTGTATTGTTGATAACAACTACGGTATGAGCGGTGTTGATTGCAGTGATCAACTGGCTAGTTTGCACCCGCCAACTGCGAAGAAGTTGAGACTGTGCGAATCTTGTGTAGTTTTCGCCAAGAACAGAGTAAGGAAAGAGTCTGGCTGCATGTGTGCGAGTTATTAGATTCCATTATGCGTCGAACCGTGCTTCCAAACTTACTATACTGTCATGAACTTTTTATGTATGGCCGCTTTGATTGTATCTGAGAGCGACTTAAACCGACACCAATGAAAACACATTTTTGTACATACAGAATGTTCACAATGTTTCTTGGTGATATTGGTCGCCATTTTACAAAAATTATTGCGCGTTTTCTTCTAGCTAATGTACAGCAAAAGGTGGATTAAATATTAATATATTGGATGCATATGCTGTGCTTGCCCTAGCTTGCATCCTGGTCTTTTTAAAAAGCATGGAGGACCGTATCGGTTGCGAGACTGAATAGGGAAATTGAAAACACATTCCGACCATTGTTAAGATTCTGTCACACTGGATTGGTACGATGTGTTACATTCCTCAGACACCTTAAATATTTACTTAGTAGTACACATCAAGGGCTTTAAAATGACACTAACTTTTTGGAAATTGAAAGGTACCCACAGGGTCAAAATCTGGGTCAAAAAGGGCCACGCCCAGATTATTGGACAGGAAAGGGTTAATCTTGCCCAAAATTGGGAGATAGTATGAATTCCTCTCAGCAATTTTGTAAAGCTCTACATGTATACTTTACTTGAGAACAAGCTCCTAAACCCATATCCTATGAGTTGTCAGAGAAATTCGACCCTCAAATATGTCAGTTTCAGTGACACTTTGTTCAAATTTCAATGTTTGATTGTTAATTGCATAACCCCAAAGGGTTAATGTTGTGAAAAATGCTCTCTGTTAAGACTTTGAGACACAATAAACATATTCTGAAGAAATTAAGTTTCTAGCTTTCTTAGTTTTTGATTTATAGGCAGGTGAAAATGCTTACAAACTGCTAACAGGGGGTTAATGCTGACACGCCCCCTTTTTCAAACCCCTATAAGATCTGAACGCAGACAGATATTGAACTAAAACAAATTGCCGTCTTCTTCTACCACTAGACACAACAAACTGTCAAAGAAACAAGCAATTTTGAGATCATCAAACTGGGAGGTACCCCCATTTTGGGTGATTTCATATGGAATGACCCGTTACACAAATGCATGGGCATGCTGCTGAACATGACTCGGAGTCTGAACCTTGTCCGAATGATTCTGGCCAATCTTCCTCTGAAAATGGTGATATTGCTCAGATCCCAGCAAGGGGGAGAGCTAGAACGAGAGGGGGTATTCAAGGTAGAGGTAGGGTCAGGACCAGGGGTGGTACCCCAAGGATGAGAGGCGGTTTTGGCAGAGCATGTGGGCGTGGCAGAGGCAACGCAGTTCAGCCTCCTCATGCTCAGTTATAATTATTTCAGAAAAAAGTGTTATTTTGGTTTTTAAAAAATCTTTTTTAGATATTGGCAAAAATTGCGCGGTTTGCACACATTTTCATGCTTTTTACTTTACCCCAAAAATTGGTGGATAGCATACAAACAAAGTTTTTTGGTAATTGGATTGGACCATCTGATACATAAAATGGACAATTCTTGAATGCCAAAGGGTTAACAAAGTTTTTGGTAACTGTAAGATGATTGGACTTTTTTCACTGTTGGTCGTTAGCGTAATGGGTGATAAGAACTGTGCTGTTTAGCATCTAAACCATCCAAACACTGACTTGAGTTCATGCGATATATGATAAGGATGCAATGTATACGCTATATACATCTTTTGCCTACAAAGAAACAGATTGCGAGGTGACAGAATGACGGCGACATGGAAAAAATAACAAAAAAAAAATTCTTGACAATATGGTAAGTTTGGAAGCACGGTTCGACGCATAATGGAATCTCATAACTCACGCACATGGAGCGTGACTCTTTCCTAACACCGTTCTTGGTACAAACAACATGAGATTCGCACAGTCAATTTCTTCGCAGTCGGCGGGTGCGAACTAGCCAGTTGATCACTGCGATCAAGGCTGCTCATACCGTAGTTGTTATCATAAATACAACGTGGTTTCACCATTCGCTCACCCTGACGATTCCTCTTCATTGTTTCGCACATGCGGCCCGCGGGTTTACCGCATCTTCACAAGCTTTTTGTCCTGCCACAGCAGTACCAGCATCAGTTTGTCTGGCTGTCACAATGCGATCACGGTGAAAATAAACGAAACAAAATTTACAAACTGAAAGCAATGGACTGTATGCACGTTACTTCTTATCACCCAAGACCAATTATAATATCGCATAAACTCAAACCATTGTCTGTGGTTAGGTGCAAAGCAAAAAGCATTCATGATAACAGTTCTGCGTGTGTAGATGCAAAGCGAACAACGTTATAAGACGGCTCCGGGACTTGAGCCGGTCGGCAGTAATATGGGTAGGCCTTCACAGGTTTCTGGGCAAGTTCGACAAGCCAACTGATAAGAGATCATGCAGGCGTGAGTTGCGGTAATTTAAATATAGGGGAAACAAGTGGTTTAATATGCTCTATAAATAAACTTGACCTCCATTCCTGTGAGCAAAGGACTCTGAGTTGTTCCTTGAAAAACATACTTTTGTGCTTTATTAATCTGAGTGGCTTGCTGTTTTTATGTGTTCTCTAATGCCAAACCCTTGCACTTATCCACATCTACTCAAAAACACCATCGCAAAACCAACTGCAAGTGACCATTTTCTTATATCAGCACAGTTAGGTGCATAGTGGCAGATGATGATTCAATAATGTAAAAGGTCAGATTGCTTGCAGAATCTGAAACATACGAGGAAAGTTTCTTGCACAGTCAGACCAGTTATAGGCTAAAATCCCTTCCACTGTTTCCCTACAGGAGCTGCACTTCTGAAGACATTTGATCAGCAGAATGATGCAGGCAGGAGTCCGTCTGAGACAGGACACTGAGACGACCCTACCAGAGCTCCCCGAGCAGCACAGGATCAGAGAGAAAGAAGAGGAACTACATGGACTGGAGTCTGTCCTCATGGCAGAGTCAGAGACAAAATGTACTGCACCAGGACTCAACACACTGGAGCCAGAGTGTGTTACTGCAAACAGCAGGGTCAGTGATTTACATCACACAGAAGCATCACTGATAAAAACAGAAACTGATCTGAACTCCACCTGCTCTGGGGATCTTAAGATGGGGAGCCTTGACTTGGCAGAACGAGCCTGTGTAAACCCATCTGTATCCTGACCAAGTCAAAACGAAGTTGATGTGAACGACTATATTAAGACTGAACATGTCAATGTCATGCCGGCCATTAAGTGTGTCGACATAAAATCTGATGAACTGAAGCTGGAATCCAGTGAAGTTTTAGTGAGTGATCTCATGAAAACTGTGCTTAATGGAGCTGGTGTGAATAAAAATTGCCAGACTGGACCAAGTCAATATCCTGTAGAGCCAAATCCAATCAGTGCAAAACAGACAAATTTAATCCAAGATGTTGGAATCCGTTCCAGTGAAAATCCCCATCAATACTCTTGTTTAAATAATCTCAAGAGAGTTCCTACAACTGAAAGGCCCTACAAATGTGATCGATGTGAGAAGTCTTTTACTAGCAAATCTCATTTAAAATACCACCAGAGGATTCATACAGGTGAAAAGCCCTTCAAATGTGATTGGTGTGAGAAGTCTTTTGCTCTGAAAAATAATTTAAAATGCCACCAGAGGATTCATACAGGTGAAAAGCCCTTCAAATGTGATCGGTGTGAGACGTCATTTGCTCAGACATCTTATTTAAAATACCACCAGTGTACTCATATAAATGAAAATCTCTTGAAATGTGATCGATGTGAGAAGTCTTTTACTAGGAAATCTCATTTAAAATACCACCAGAGGATTCATACAGGTGAAAAGCCCTTCAAATGTGATTGGTGTGAGAAGTCTTTTGCTCTAAAATATAATTTAAAATGCCACCAGAGGATTCATACAGGTGAAAAGCCCTTCAAATGTGACTGGTGTGAGAAGTCTTTTGCTCTGAAAAATAATTTAAAATGCCACCAGAGGATTCATACAGGTGAAAAGCCCTACAAATGTGATCGGTGTGAGACGTCATTTGCTCAGACATCTTATTTAAAATACCACCAGTGTACTCATATAAATGAAAAGCTCTTGAAATGTGATCGATGTGAGAAGTCTTTTGCTCGGGAGTATAATTTAAAATGCCACCAGAGGATTCATACAGGTGAAAAGCCCTTCAAATGTGATTGGTGTGAGAAGTCTTTTGCTCAGAAATGTCATTTAAAATTCCACCTGAGTATTCATACTGGTGAAAAGCCCTTCAAATGTGATTGGTGTGAGAAGTCTTTTGCTCAGAAATCTAATTTAAAATGCCACCAGAGGATTCATACAAATGAAAAGCCCTTGAAATGTGATCGATGTGAGAAGTCTTTTACTAGGAAATCTCATTTAAAATACCACCAGAGGATTCATACAAGTGAAAAACCCTTGAAATGTGATCGATGTGAGAAGTCTTTTGCTCGGGAATGTAATTTAAAATGCCACCAGAGGGTTCATACAGGTGAAAAGCCCTTCAAATGTGATAAGTCTTTTACTAGGAAATCTCATTTAAAATACCACCAGAGGATTCATACAAGTGAAAAGCCCTTGAAATGTGATAAGTCTTTTACTCGGGAATGTAATTTAAAATGCCACCAGAGGGTTCATACAGGTGAAAAGCCCTACTAATGTGAACAGTGTGGGAAGTCTTTTCCTTGGAAATATAATTTAAAATGCCACCAGAGGATTCATACAAGTGAAATGCCCTTCAAATGTGATTGGTGTGCGAAGCCTTTTGCTCAGGAATATAATTTAAAATCCCACCAGTATTTTCATAAGATGCTAATAAGATCGAAGAAACTAAAAGAATGGATATGGAAGAACGTCCAAAATTGATTAAACTAAAACAAAATAAAAAGTTTAAAGCACTGCTGCAGAAAGTGAACATCGGCCTAACAAGACTGGTCCCAAGATACCGCACTGACCAAGCTGAACTTTTCAGCTACAGTTTATGCAAAAGCTCCCCCAGAACATAAAAGACAAGGGGAAATGGGACTAGGAAAATAAAAATGGAACCACCTTGGAAAAAGAAACTACATCAGAAAATCAACAAGCTAAGAGCTGAAATCTCCCAAATTGCGACTTTTAGAACTGAGCAAAACCACACAAAGAACCTCATTCGGAAAATTAACACAATAAAAAGAAGATACAACATAAGCAATGACCAGCTTAGTGGACGCCTGGCAGAACATCAAGCTGTGATCAAAGCCCTAGCTGCAAAAATAAGGAATAAAGAGAGAAAAAATAAATGCGAAACAGATAAATAAGCAGTTCACTGAAAACCCAAGAATAGTTTATAGGAATATAGCAGAAGACTCAATAGAAGTGCGAGAACCACCAGCGAGGGAACAAATTGAAAGATACTGGAGGCCACTATTTGAAGACCCAAAACAACATCAAGAGAGCCAATGGGCTGAAATCACTAAAAAAAAAAAACCGTGTGAGCAAATGCCCACAATTATACTAGCTCAGAAGGAATAAGGAAGAAAATCAATGAATATAGCAACTTTAAGACACCAGGAACAGACAAAATCCCAAACTTTTGGCTGAAGAAGATGACGGCTCTTCACTGCCAGTATGTCATGGCCTTCGCTAAAATACTGAGAGGAGAAGAAGAATCCCCAGAATGGCTAACCACTGGTAATACCAACCTCATACCAAAGAGTAGTGATACGCAGCTGCCTAATAAATATAGACCGATTTGCTGTCTGACAACCACATACAAGTGGCTGACAGGGATCATAGCCGATGCAATATATGAACATCTTTATGAGGGAAACTACCTGGAAAACGAACAAAAGGGATGCATAAGAGAAAGGCTTGGAACTAAGGACCAACTCTTGATAAAGCTATTCTTGAAGACTGCAAGAGAAGACAGCGAATCCTCAGTATGGCATGGATCGATTATAAAAAGGCATTTGACAGTGTGCCCCACTCCTGGATACTGAGATGCCTGGAGCTATATAACGTCAACAAAGAGATAAGATCTTTCCTTGGGACCCAAATGACCACGTGGAAAACTACCATCACCTTAAAATACTCAGAGGGACACATAATAATCCCAGATATCCAAGTTCAGAGAGGAATCTTCCAAGGAGACAGCCTGTCAGCGCTCTTATTCTGCCTCACCATGGACCCACTCAGCAAACTGCTGAAAAGCTACGACATCGGGTACGACCTAAGCAGAGGCAGAAGTAGAAAAGGCCATAAGAGAGTGAACCATCTACTATTCATGGATGACCTGAAGCTCTATGCAGAGTCGGAACAAAAACTTAACCAGCTTGTTGGAGCAGTTTACAAGTTCTCCAAGGACATAAGTATGGAATTTGGTTTGGAAAAGTGCTCTAAATGTACAATCAGGAAAGGTTGGTGGCAGAAAACATCCTAGTGGGGGAGGAGAGCTGTATTGAAGATCTGGCTGAGACTCCACATATAAATATTTGGGAATTGAAGAAAATGCAGCGATAGAGCATAAGAAAATGAGAGAAAAAGTCAAGAAAGAATACTTAACGTGCCTAAAAAACATTTGCAAATCAGAACTAACACCAAAAAATAAGATCACTGCCATAAATCAGTTTGCAATCCCTGTGGTGACTTACGGTTTTGGCATAATAGACTGGCCGCAAGGTGAGCTGGACAAGTTAGATATTAAGACCAGGAAGACACTCACCTTACACAAAGTCACCTACAGAAACCAGTGTATGGATAGGATATATCTCCCTCGCAGAGGAGGCGGACTAGGCCTTACAGAGATTAACCAGGCTTACAGAGCAACAGGAGTCAGTATGGGACAGTACCTGAAAAGCACTGATGAGGATATAATGAGAATGGTTGCACAACATCATGCTGAGATCCTACCCCAGCAGACGTCGATCATAAAGTTGGCTGAAAACTTTGGAGGAGACATCTTTGAAGAGAGAGAAGGTAACAAACCGTGCTAGCAAGAAAAGCACGGGCAAAATTCAGCAAAATGGAACAGAGTCTCAGAACGGACAGATGGAAGCAGCACCGTGGGGCTGGACGATTCCAAGAAGAATTGGAAAAGGATTACATCGACAAAGAAGGATCAATACAGTGGCTGAAGAACGGAGAGCTGGGATTTGATGGAGAGAGAATTATAGTTGGAGCCCAAGACCAGGGTCTTTTAACAAATGGATTCAAGAAGATGGCAGGAATATCACAGAACGATTTATGTAGATTCTGTCACACAACAATTGAAAGTGTAAACCACTTAGTTTCAGGCTGCCAAATCCTCCTCGCGGATGGACATTATACCTCCCGCCATAATAAGATCTGCAAATACCTACACTGGAAAATTTGCAAAGAGATGGAAGTAGAAGTTTTGAACCAGCACCAGTGGTCTCCAACGGGAAAGTGACAATCTTCTACGACAAAAGTGATTCCAACTGGAAGATTCATAGAGGGAGGTGCGATAAAGCCAGACATTGTCATCTGGAATAGGCAGCAGAAAAGTGCCAAAATTATAGATGTCACTGTCCCCAATGACTATGGACTTAATAGAGCAGAAAGGAAAAGATAACAAAATACCAAGACTTAAAAATGACCTAAAAACAACCTGGTCATTGAAAGAAATAGATATAATACCAGTGGTGATAGGTGCAACGGGGCTTATGAAGAAAAATCTGAAGAAATACATGGAGGCCATCCCCGGTTGCCCAAGTACCCAGGAAGTATAGATATCCGCAATCAAAGGAACGGTAACCATCTTGAAAAGAGCCATTGGATACAACGCCAACAATGTTTAGGGTGTAACTATAGACCCCAGGAAAGGGGCCCATTACACGCTATAAGAAGAGAATAAGGAAATAAAAGAATGAAAAGCCCCACAAATGTGATCAATGTGAGAAGTCTTTTGCTTGGAAATCTCATTTTAAATACCACCAGAGTATTCATACAAGTGAATGGCCCTTGAAATGTGATCGATATGAGAAGTCTTTTGCTCAGAAGTATCATTTAAAATGCCACCGGAGGATTCATACAGGTTAAAAGCCCCACAAATGTGATCTGTGTGAGAAGTCTTTTGCTCAGAAATCTCATTTGAATTCCCACCAGAGTATTCATGGAAGTGAAAAGCCTTCAAATGTGATTGATGTGAGAAGTTGTTTGCTCAAAAATCTCATTTGAAATCTCAAGTTTTTTCATACAGGTAAAGAGCTCAATAAATTTGAACAGTGATTATGTTTACATGCACACTATATTCCATGAACTGACTGGGGTATTGAAGAACACCGGTAACGCAGTCACCCGTGAATACAGGTCATTCCACGCCAAACCACTCACATTTTTTCCGCACCCCCTTCGATTTCAATCAAATTTGGCTTGTTGTTGAACATCCTTGAGAAATGGCAGCACACCAATTTTCAAGGCATTCTCGCCATTGTTGACGGATCTAGCGCATTTTTAGTTTTGGGCGGGATTTCCAACAATTGGTCATCAATCACGATTACCTTCTGAGGTGATGACCTTTATGAGGGCAATTGACATGACCTCGACCTTTGACCTGCTTTTCACAAAATATTTATCAACCGATTTTCATGAAATTTGTAACGCTGCTTGGGCATATTTCTACAGAGATGCTCAAAATTTCATGCTGGAGAGTTCCATGGATTGGAAATATGTTTGGATATCCATGATAGGTTCATTGGATAATGGATTTCCTGACAGGATGTAATTGGAAAAATAGTGCCAAAGTTGAAATTTTCAGGGAACAACATTTTATTATTCATATTTACATGATCTTATGTACATATTTATATGTTCGATAATCATGTGAGTGCGCTCATGGATCCAATGCTCTAGCATATAGGCCTTGGTATCACATTTTTACCAGTTCAGGGTGGGAGTGGGGCCTTAAAAACTTTAACTTTCTTACTTTCTGATGCATTGGAATAGCGTTTAACAAAAAGCTTGTTTGGTTCATCAGCTGGACCGAAAGCATGTGACCTCTGTGTACTGGTCACTGTAATACTGTTGTCAAATCTTGGTTTCAACTTGATCTCATGATCCGCAATATCAGCCTGGGAACAGAATATGGTAAAAATACCCGAGAGGCTCTCGCTGGCCCATTCATAGAGGTCTTTTGGGGTCTGAATCTGGCCGTCGATTGGTCTCTGAGGACTAGCCCTTTTTGCAAGTCTCTTGATCGTGCCACCGATACCATCACACGGGCCCTTCCCATGGGCGGTGGCAAAAGAATGCCATTCTGCTGGCAAACCGTAGTCCTGTTCGTGGCAAGATAGATTGGCAAAATTCTTTCTGTTCTTATACTGTGCAGCAGCACCGTCGGAGAAATAAATCACTCTTGAGCGGAGTGACCCTAGATTTGATCACAAGCATCAATTCCTTTTGGAAGAAACTGACAGCCCCTGTGTCATGAGTCATGCAGTCGGACACCAAAGCACAACTTATACCATGTATGATTCCATTACTTTTGTAGTATACTACTGAAGGATGGATGGTAGCCTGTTGGTTTGTCCAATGATAACCTTGTGCCATGTCTTGGATTAAAACCCATAATTTTCGCTGAGGTCGCTCACAAGAATTACTTCATCACTGCCCAGTTGCTCCTTTAGTTTGACTAAGTGATCAGATTGTTGTTTAGCAATGAATTATTATTAGGTGTTAGGTATTATTACGTGAAGGTCGCAATGGAGTCTCGCCAAATCCAGGGTGATCTCACGTAATACTCTTTTGACCGCTTTTCCCCTATGACGAGCAACTGGATGGATGCATTGTTTTTGATTCCAAGGGTAAAGTTTGAAGTACTTAGTGCAGTGATGATCACACACCCAGGCTAATCGAACATCAGAATTAAGTCCGCATCTGAGCTGCAATATTTCCTGCTCATTTTCATCTGGAGCATTGAAACGATCCGACTTCTGGGCAGGACAGATTTACCCAATCAAACAGACTTTCTGATTCAAAGACAACATCTTTGACACAGGTCTGTGACGTTGTGTATTCCAAATTCACAAGGCAATGACTCTGTTCTGGATTCCTTGGGGATTCAGGGAATCTTAGTCATTCTCCCATATACTTAGAGCTGCAGTTTGATTCCTTGAATGCGATTCTGGGAATCCATCTTTCCTTGAAATTTAAGAAAAGGCATGGGAGAGAAGGACTTTTCAGTACTTAAACTAGAATACCTCACAAACCTGTGCATTTTCCGCAATGAAAATTTGCAGGCACGTTATTAGCTTAACTGGTGAGAAGAGAAAAAAAAATTGTCAAAATCGGTTGATATTCATTTCATGAAAGGTTGGTCAAAGGTCAAGGTAATGTCAATTGACCTCAAAAAGGTCATCAACTCAGAAGATCATCGTGATGCACATCATTTGAAAGGGAATATTCTACTCTTTCCAGGGACACCAAATTTGAACAAATTGAACTGCTGGTTTAAGAATTATTACATAATTTCTGTCTCAGGTTCACCAATTGTTGGAAATCCCGCCAAAAACTAAAAATACGCTAGATCCGTCAAAAATGGGGGGAATGCCTTGAAATTTGGTGTGCTGCCATTCCTCATTCCTCAAGGACGTCCACTAACATGCCAAATTTGATCGAAATCGAACGGGGTGCGGAAAAAAATTAAATGTTTTAGCATGGAATGACCCATACACGTTACACTCAACATTACGCGATTATGCCCTTATTATGCCACTTAAAACCGGAATATTACATGTATATACATTACTCCAGTTACTAATGTCTATATGGGCTTTGAGTATGTGCAGTTTTAAAGGTATCATGGGAAAAGTTACAGGTAATTCCTTGATAAACTTGGCACACAGATAGAAAAGTTAACATTCTTGGGTAGATTAGGAGACATTTCTTTTTATCTTGCTTGACAGAGATGATCATTATGAAGCACCTTGACAGAATGGAACTTGACTGATTTATTTAAATCGTTCACTGAGTAATTGAGGGAAGCCGGCTTTGTCAGGAGCGTTGAACAGATCAGGCAGCGTTGGGAAAACTCTGAGCCGCTTACTGTAAAGCAAAAAAAAAAAAAAAAATTCACACCAGTGGGTCTGATCCCTCCATCATTAAGTGTTGTAAAATTGCTGCTTCGAAAATAAATTTACACAAAAGGTGTAAAATGAGCAGCATCTTCAGCAGGAGCAACATGCTAGGGATAATCATGGGAAAGTATGCATGCGTATTTTGCTTTTTTTTTTTTTTTTTTTTTCCCTGGTTAGAGGGCGCTTTTGGAATACACAAGTGTATCAAGTATACAGGAATATGGTTGGGCTATTGAATCTCTAATCCCACCGGAGTATTAATACAGGTGAAAAGTCCTACAAAAGTAAACAGTGTTACTGGTACTTTGGTCAGAGATCATCTTTAATTGACCGCCACACGGTTCAAACAGGTGAAAATCCTTTCCATTTTTTACCTAATTTATGTCAGCATCAGAAAACAGATCTGGGTAAAAAGCCTGAGGAATTTGATCAGTGTGGGAAGTCTTTTGGTCTTACATCTGTATTTTATTCCCACCAAAGAATTTATACAGTTCAAATGCCATAGATTTGCAGTCTGAGAAAATATTTTTGGGGAAATCTCATTAAATATACCAGTGAAGAATTCTGAGTCAAAGGTTTTGTACAGCTGTCTGAAAAACATCCAACTAACTTGGATTTATTGGGATGAAATTTTAATTGAATAGTCACTAAATATTGAATGGCAACTAAATGTTGTGAGCTGATTTTAATTGCTTAACTTTTTTTTTTAAAGAATGAAGTTTGCTGCGATGAAAATGACAAATAATATTTGCTGTGAAGACATTTTGTACAGCTGCTTTGATATGGAAATAAACATGATGTGTAGTAACACGATCACTAAGTGGAAACCTTGAGGCTCTGCTTCCCTGTGTTTTATTACCAACTGTAGAAAGATGTGTTGGCTCTCTGCTCCACCAGCACCTCCATGCAACCTCTCATTCTCCTCCTCTATGGCAAAATCTCAGAAATGCCCTGTGTCTTAACACTATGCAGTGTCATCCATGATGGCTCATTCACAGGAATCCAGACACACTCCTATCGCACTATATGGTCATCATTATCATGCTAATGCAGAGCAAATGCCCCCTGTAGGTTTCATCTGAATGTCCTTCAAGTGAAGCGTGTGATGGTCTTTCCTCTGCCCATTTTCCTACCTATATTGTCATTATGCATTGACATTCATGAAACGTGGAAGTTACATTACTGGAATTTCATGAATAATGGCAAAGTACAGTCATGCAGTGGAACACACTGGGATATACAGTGGAAACCTGCTGTGCTTGACGAGTATATTTTTTCCAATTATTTTTGATCCTCTATGCCGGTCCGATGACAGCCATGGTCAGAGGCCTCATGTTTTTGGTTGTCGTTTGTCTAACTTCCGTCCGTCCTAAACTCATGAATGTGATCTTTCTTGAACGCCAGGAGGGAATTTTTTTTTTTTTTTTTTAAATTTGGCAAAAATGTCCACTTGGCCCCAAACATGAACCTGCAAGGAATTTCTTAAAATTTGCCCCAATCTCCACTTGGACTCCAGGATGAACTGATTAGATTTTCATGGTCAAAGGACAAGGTTGCTGTGACCTTAAGTCTATCATTCTTTTGACTATTACTGTGACATTCACAGGTGAGGAGTAAGAGAAGAACGATAATGTATTCTTTCCGACAGACTCTTGAAAATTGTTGTTGACAAAATAGCATTGAAATTCTTTGTCTTTCATTTGTTTATCCAACATTAGTTTGTGGTAGTGTCCAACATACCAGACATTCGTTTCATGGTGTTTAAGGAACTTGAAGAGGTGTATTCATGTGGTGATCCAATCATGCGTGGTTCTGAGGACCAGATATGCCTTTCCATCTGAAGGAGATACTGGTGTCAAGTTGCCTCCTTTTACATGCGCAATTAGAGGCACTCCTAGAGTGCAGACTTCTTCATATTGTTTGACTGATCATGGTGAAAATCAACAAGGTCCATCCCTGATGTAATAGCGACCCAGCCACAAAATTTCAGAGATATCCGTTCATGACTTTTTGAGTTATCTTGTTCACAAAGAAACAAACGGACAAACAAATGACACCTGCATAGCGTGACTGTTGTCGAAATAGTCTGATGTCTGACTCGAGACTAGGGTCAATTTCGTAATGTGATCAACAGTTACTTTGTGCTCTGACCTTTGTGTGGCCTAGGACAACTGGATAATATAATATTGCTTAAGGGCACTCGGTAGAGCGCATACCTCCGCCACGCCAAGGCAACTATGTGCATTAGTTATTTTTGTTGGCTGATGTAGGGTATTGTTGCATTCTACCACCAGGTGGCAGCAAAACCCAAAAGCACACCGATTGGGAATCAGGCCCATTGGAAAGAATTAAAATCTCCGCCAGCATAGCTGGATTCGTACTTTGGTCTATATCTCAGCTGTACTTTGGCATAGATATGCCTAAATTTAATCACTTGTTCCTGTTGTGTGACTGTAACATCCTGCAAAGTTTGGTTGAAATCTATGGAGGCGTTTTTCAGATATCCTGCTAAAAAACAGACAGACGACTAACGGAACAAACAACAAACAAACAGCAATGATCACATAACTTCCTGCCAACTTCGTTTGGCCGAGGTAATACTTAGCTTCTCTTTGAATGTACAACCCCAATTCCAAAATAGTTGGGACGAAGTATAAATTGTGAATAAAATCAAATGCAATGACTTTCAGATCACATGAGCCAAAAGGTTATTTACAATAGAACATAGATAACATTTCAAATGTTGAAACTGAGACATTTTACATTTTTATCCACAAAATGAGCTTATTTCAAATTTTCTGGCTTCAACATGTCTCAAAAAAGTTGGGACACAGGCAAAAAAGGGCTGTAAAAGCAATTAATATATAAGAGAATCAGCTGAAAGAACATTTTGCGAGTAAATAAGTTAACTGGCATCAGGTGTGTAACATAATTGGCTATGAAAGGGATGTCTTAGAGAGGCTGAGTCTCTCAGAAGTAAAGATGGTCAGAGGCTCTCCAACCTGTGAAGGCTTGCATAAAAAATTGTTGAATACTTTAAAAACAATGTTCCTCAACGTCAAATTGCAAAGGGCTCATTCCAGCTCAAATCAACCAATTTCCGAGAAATTTCCCAGGTCACCCTCTCAGATTCTTCTGAAAAATTCACAAGTGCTCCTCAGCCATATTTATGCAGGAACCCAGAATGCTTGAATGCTGCTTTTCAAAATACTAATGTGTATTGTTTAAATGCTATGGTTTTGAAATATGAATTCATGCGGTGTATTTCTCCTTCAATGCATTGTTTGTGACATTTAATAAATGTACTTAACTGGTAAAATATTGTCAGTTATTCATTGTTTGCAGTCATCGTATGAATGAAAATTTGTTTCTGGATGTGGAAAAGGCTCTTCTGATGTATATCTTAAAAGGAATAATTTCATTCTTAATTTTACATCCGTCAAATGTTTAAAATGACATAAAATTAATAAAAATCATAACTTAAGAAGGAAGTCTGGTAACAACATCATATTTTCATCATATCATCTTTAGTTATATTGGAATTCATGGTAAAAATATGGTATTGTTATATAACTGGCCACATGCCCAAAAAAAGGATGTGAAAATAAGCAATTTTTAGAAAATTTCAAACTCAACCAAAATAAAAAATATGTTCTGGCTCTACCATTGTATTAATAAATGTGTTTGTCCTCTAGATGTGGCCCAATATGTCAAAAATAACAGCAGAAAAAATTTCATTGCTTTATCTAGCATCCCCTTTCAGTTAGTAGAGCTGAAAGGAGGCAGCGATTTTTAACGTTTTTGATTTTCGGCCATTTTTAGAGCCTTGTAAGAAAAAAAAGGTACAAGCTACAGCAAATCTGACAGCTTTTTCATAATCTACAGGAAAAGTTAGCCCTAGACACTTGATTTCAAAGCTGTATATTGGAAACACTTGGAGATATTCTTGCTTGAAGTTGCACCGAGAGGCAAGTTTGGTAAAATGGGAAAAATTTATCAAAATTTCCAGGGGCTGTAACTTCAAAACTATTTGAGATACAGAGCTAATATTTTGGGTTCCTGTATAAGTATGGTAGAGGAGTACCTGTTGATTTTTTTCAGAAGAATCTGAAGGGGTAACCTGGGAGACACTGGTTGATTTGAGCTGGAATGACCCAAAGGCTTTGAAGGTCTCATCATTGACAGTGCATAACATCATCAAAAGATTCAGAGAAACTGGATAATCTCTGTGCGTAAGGGACAAAGCCAAAAACCTTTACTGGATGCCTGTGATCTTCAGGCCCTCAGATGCCACTGCATCACTCACCGGCATGATTCTGTCATCAACATTACTAAATGGGCCCAGGAATACTTCAAGAAACCACTGTTTGGAAACACAGTCCGCTGTGCTATCCTCAGATGCCACCTAAAACACTATCATGCAAAAAGGAAGCCATTGTTGAGCATTATCCAGAAGCACCGCTGTGTTCTGTTGGCCAAGGCTCATTTAAAATGGACTGTAGCAAAGTGTCCTGTGGTCTGGCGAGTCCAAATTTGACATTCTTGATAGAAATCATGGGCGTCATGTCCTCCAGGCTAAAGAGGAGAAAGACCACCCCTTCTGTTATCAGCGTTCAGTCCAAAAGCCAGCATCTCTGATGGTATGGGAATGTATTTGTGCATATGGTGTGGGACACTTGCATGTTTTAAAAAGCACCATGAATTTTGAAAGGTATATAAATGTTTCAAAGCAACATATGCTCCCCTACAGACGACATCTATTCCAGGGAAGGCCTTGTGTATTTCAGCAGGACAATGCAAAACCACATACTGCAGCTATTACAACAGCATGGCTTCGTAGTAAAAGAGCCCGTGTGCTGAACTGGCCTGCCTGCATTCCTGATCTTTCACCGATTGAGAACATTTGGCGCATAATTAAAAGAGAAGTCCGTCAAAGGAGACCCAAAACTCTCCAGCAGCTGGAAGCCTGTATTAAACAAGAGTGGGATCAAATTCTAATGGCTAAACTCAAGAAACTTGACTCCTCAATGCCCAGACGCAGTAGCGGAGCTGGCGGGGGCAGAGGGCAAACTGCCCGGGCCCATGGTTCTGAGGGGCCCACCGCCAGACTGATGGCAAAAAAAAAAAAAAAAAACGTAAAGTCAGAAAGTCGGTCTCTTACTGCTGTATTTGTAAGGATATAAGTGTAAAAAACGGGGAAAAAACAGTCCAGATCAGAGCGTTTCTCAAATAAGATTAAGAGGTAATGTGACATCATAGTTGCCATTAGGGTTTAATCCGGAAACAGGATTCCCGGATTTGACCTCCAAACCATTTCCGTTTCCGGAAATAGAAAAACGGAAACCAGGAAAAAAAAAACATTTAAAAAATATTTATAACATAATGTAATATATTTAGAAAATATGTAAGCCTATTTTACTTTCTTAAAACATAGGCTATTCAACAGCTGTGTGTGTGTGTGCGCAAGCGAACAGCTGTGTGTGTATGGTATGGGGAAAGATAATTAATCGAAATGACTATATGCACTTATTTAAGTTCGTCCCAGCACAAAAATTGATCGAAATTCACGTTAGGCGCACGTCTTAGTGTGGCCCAAATGCACATTGCTCCAATGCCCACACTTATTTTAAGTGTATCCAAAAAAAGTAAAATTTTTCTTGGCCAAACTTATTTTAAGCGGTGCGTTCAAAAACTGGAATGGTGATCAACTGGCGAGCGAGTAAGTGTGGCCAAGAAAAAAAAAGATTAAGCATTGGCCGCACGTATAAGTGCAAAATAACATCGGCCTTAATTGATTAACAATCACAAAAACGCCCTGAATTCAAACACTTCTGACCGCTAACGCAGTTAGTTAAGTAACTTGTGGCTCTATAATCTGAATTAGACTAACACAACACGATTTTTGACATCATCTGTGAGTGGAAATACTTCATAACAGCCTACTTCGAAATGGCCAGGATCCATGCACGACTCTCGCATTTTAATGGAGAGCAGCTTATGCCAATTATTTGACAGGCATTATGTGCCTGCGGGATGCCACTTGCTAGGGACAGTGGCTTTGTTGCTGTACCTCGTCCTGCCATGCGATGCATTAATTATTTTATTACGCTATTGAGCGAGTGTTACATTTAATAGATCGTCATAATAATACCAGCCTGTGTCATTTTTGTATGCATATTTAAATTGTAGGCTATAAATTACAAACCAAGCTTAGTATGCCTTCCTGTTTGAACGATAGCCCGTATATGCTGTAATCTCGGACCTCCACTGCGATTGCAGCCCATACCACGGCTTCTCGCACTCTTCTGCCGTCCGAGACATCGAGGGTCGCGCAGCATTGATCTGTAGGCTGATAATATCCCACGCATCCCGCTTGGATTTGCTGTTCATCCCCGAGCCAAATTTCCCTTTGATTGCATGCTTTCGCTCCAGCACCAACTGGGTCAGCAGCAGCTAACTGGTCGTAGCTCCAGTTGGGCTTTCGCGTCCTTCCTGAACTTTCATCCATGACAGTTTAGGGCAAACAAACTTGAACGGCTCGACATTTAAAAGATCGCAACATATTCTCATTGGGTATTAAGTTGCCAATTATTGGGGAAAATTACGCGTTTTATCAACTCGTTTTATGCTATTGGCGTTTTTACACGATCTCTTTCCTATGTATGTTTATTTGCCTAGAGCGTGATATGTGGGGACTGCGCATAGTGCTTTTTTAGCAGCGCTCAACATGTTATTATTTTATGGGACAAATCAGCCGCTTGGACTATTTCATCATTTTTTCCTCCATGGGTTGGGATATTTTTTTCAATGGGCCGCCCTGTCACCAAACAACCAATCACCGTGCTCATTGTCCCAAGACTCGTGCATGAGAATTGATGTCACCCATAGCAACGGAGATTGACTCCCACCAATCTCAGAGCTACTCCTGTTCTAGGAGTTACCAGTTTTCTTAACTAAAATTTGCTCTCAGCGGCTTTGTGAATAACTTTTAAGATTTTACTCCTACATAAAATGTTTTAGCGCGACTTAGGAGTACTCCTAGCAGTAAGAGAAGATGCTTTGTGAATACGGGCCCAGATCCGTAATTTAACAAGTGAAATAGCCAATAGGCTATAAGGGCCCACTACAAGTCCCCAACCCCTCTGCAATGTGACACTGGCTCCACGCCTGCCCAGACGCCTCCACTCTGCGTTTAAAAAAAAGGGGGGATGCTACACTATCGTAAACAGGCTCCTGTCCCAACTTTTTTGAGATCTGTAGCAGCCACCAAATTTTAAATGAGCTCATTTTGTGGATTAAATTGTAACATTTCTCAGTTTCAACATTTGCTGCGTTATCTCTGTTTTATTGTGAATAAAATACTGGCTGGTGTGATTTGAAAGTCATTACGTTTCGATTTTATTCACAAGTTACACTTTGTTCCAACTATTTCGGAATCGGGGTTGTATATAGTAACAAGAGCACTCAGAGTACAGCACCTCCGCCCAGGGCTCTAACCCTAACCCCTAACCCGGATCACTCCCAAAATCTAATCAATTGGTCCTTGTGTCATTTCTGACCTTCTCTGAAAATGTCATCAAAATCTGGTTATAACTTTTCACATAAAGTTCCTTACAGACAGACAGACAGACAAACAAATGACTCCCGCCTAGCGGGACCGTTGTCAAAATCGTCTGGTGTCCGACTCAAGAGTAGGGTCAATTTTTTAACGTGATCAACAGTTAGTTAGTACTAAGACCTTTGCCTCAGAACTTTGAATGTGTGCCCTTGGACAACTGGATAATATATTATTGCTTAAGGGCACTCAGTAGAGCGCATACCTCCACCGCTCCAAGGATACTGTGTGCTTCAGTTATTTTCGTTGGCTGATGTAGGGTATTGTTGCATTCTCTCGCCAGGTGGCAGCAAAGCCCAAAAGCACACCGATTGGAAATCCGGCCCATTGGAAAGACTTCAAATCTCCGCCAGCATAGCTGGATTTATACTTTGGCCTATATCTCAGCTGTACTTTGGCCCAGATATGCCTACATTTAATCACTTGTTCCTCTTGTGCTACTGTAACATCCTGCAAAGTTTGGTTGAAATTTATGCAGCCTTTTTGAGATATCCTGCTAACAAACAAACAGTCAAAAACAGACAGACAACTAACGGAACGAAGTGGACAACCAACAAACCAACGCCGGCAAAAACACACACCTCCTTGGCGGAGGGGAATAAATAGTGAAAAGACTAAAATTGCTCCAATATTTAAAAAATCCAAATAGCGCCACCACAGGGCCAAACTCTTAAGCAACAAGAGCACTCAGAGAGCGCAGCACCTCCACCCAGAGCCCTCACCCCTAACCCTGATCACTCCCAAAATCTAATCAATTGGTCCTTGTGTCATTTCTGGCCTTCTCTGAAAATTTAATCAAAATTTGTTCATAACTTTTCGCGTAAAGTTGCCAACAGACAGACGGACAAACAAATCAATGCCGGCAAAAACATACACCTCCTTGGTGGAGGTGAATAAAAATTGCAATAACTTGAATGTCTTCATGGGAATTGCACGAAACATCTTGTGTTTTTTCCAGTTGCATACAGGATTAGCCCTATTGTTTTGCATGACCCTTTGACCTTTGCTGTAGCACCTCCACTGAATTAACCTTACATTTCTTAATGCAATGACTCAAACAGGTTGGCTGGGAATCATGTCACCCTTCTTGCGATCATTTTTGGTGCATTTAGAAAGGCTGGTGTCGATGTTGATCTCCCTACGACCTTTGCTGTGGCGCCACCACCAGACCAAGCTTTTAATTTTTGAGATTTCAGTAACTCAAACAGCTTTAAAGGGAATCATGTCAAATCTGCTTTCAACATTCCTGGTGTATAGATGAGGAAAATACTAATTGTTTCGACTACCACCTCTCAGTCGAATTTAATTTCAGGGGGATGAATTTACGCCATGGCAATGCAGAGAAATCGTTTGTTATACCAGACACGTTATAGCCTGTGCGTTTCGCCTTGCTTTCACCTTTGGTTGTCTTTTACCCTTCAGCGATGGATGGAAACTGATGTGCTGAGCTGGCAACAATCTCACTTGGTCTTGTGGTTAAGACCACAGTGTGTGGTGTGTTTAAAATTGCTTTGTCCACAGGTTCCCAGGTTGGAATCCCGCTACAGACTTTAATGTAATCTCTAACTTAACATGTAAACCTTTGTTCACAGCTTCGTAGATGGAGAAAAAAGAAAAAAAAACATAAAAAAAGAAGGACATAAGAAGTAGAAGAGATGGTACACAGAGTTAATGGCTCGAGGGAAGAGTACAGATGTAGAAACGAGAATTACCGCAAAAAAATGTTTTCCTCACGCCGCATCTGCCCCTTCCTTTTAAAATTTTTCCCCCATGATTCTAAACCCACTTCTCACTCATAAAACCCCCCCCAAAATATTTGTGCCCCCTTTTAAAATTGCTCTGGCCAAAACAAAAAAACACCAAAAAAAGTGGATGTTGTCTGTGGTACTCATGCCAAGGGCACCACTTAGATGCTACTGGTGTCAGGAGTATGGGCATGTGGCAACAGTATGCAGGAGGGTGATACATAGATGTAGAAAATACGGGAAAGAAGGATGTATGGAGGATGATTTTACTTTCAAGGAACAGATACTGTGTTTTCACTGGGGGGGGAGCCATGAAGTTGGAGCATTGGAGTGTAAAAAGAAGAAAAAAAAAAAAAAGAACTGGAGGTGGAAAGAATAAGAACACAGGGGAGAATGTCAAGTATGCAGAGGCTGTTAAGAGGGTGCAGGTGGAAAAAGAAAGGGTGGGGAAAGAGCAGGACAGGGTTCAGAAAATTGGAAAACCAGATGAGAATTTCATTAGAATGGATAGAAAACACTTTTTGGCTTTTATTGCCATGGTGGTGATTTGTTCTAGAGACCTTGAAAGCAAAACGGAGAGAATCAAAATAGTAGTTGATGCAGCATGGGAATTTTTAGGAAAGGGGAAGAAATTAAAAGAATTTTGGAGAGAGGGTTTGGCGGGGGTCAGATAACAGAAAAGTAAAGTTTAGGAAAGGGGATTTCAGAATGGGGGTAGGTTAGGCATCTGTTTTTTTTTTTTTTTTACGACTAAGTTAATTTTGTATCTGGGGAGGTCATGTACCAGGGAGCTCGAGAGGGGATGATGCCATGTTTGGCCCAGACTGTGATTGGACAGGAGATAGCAGAAGGAAGTGACGGTTCAGGAAGTGGGAGAGGAATGGAAGTAGGTGGCGGGGAAAATGATGCAAGTTGGAGTCAGGTAGGCATGCAGAGGAAAGATGCGAAACGAAAATGTAAAAAGTTAGTGCAGGCAAATAATCAGTCACAATCAGGAAATTCAGACAGTGAAAAAGATATAGGATCTCGAAGGGATCAATACGAAGTCTTTTTGAAGTTAGTTCAAGAAGGTGCGTCTTTCGGTGAGTGGAACCCGATCAAATTAACTAAATCTATTAACAAGTAAATAGGTGAAGTGGAAAGTGCAAGAGTATTGCGTAATGGCTCCCTGCTAATTATATGCAGAAACTCAACAAGGTAAAGCCATTAGGCTTACTAGGATTGATGGTAAGGAAGTACAGGGAACTATGGAAAATTACAAAAAGATAGTTTGAGGTGTAATATCGGGAATTCCTATAAGTCTGTCAGTAGATAAGATAAAAGAAAATGTGATAGGAGGACAAATTAATGAAGTAAAGCGACTAAAAACTACCCATAATGGCAAAAAATGCGACAGCCTGTCAGTATTATTAAACTCTGCGGAGGAAAATCTACCATCTAGAGTGCATATTGGATATATGAGTTATGATGTGAGACTATATATTCCCCCGCCACTAAGGTGCTTTAAATGTCAAAAGTTTGGACATGTAGCGGCAGTAGGCAAGCAAAGATATGGAAAGTGCTCTGGTGAGCATAAGTATGGAAAATGTGAAAGTAGAGCTAAACTTAAAGGTGCACGATGCAAGTTGGTTTACTTTCACTTCTGTTGACATTCGAACTCAAACAAAATAGAGGTAGCCCGCCCCTCCCTCCTATAGTTCCCTCCTTCCCATGCTTCCCTAACTGTCAACTCTTGTCGGTGATTGGTCGGGACGGTTTGTTATGTGCTGTGCCCCTTGTGTTTATTTGCTGTTTGTGACGCCTGTGCGGGGGCAGGCAGCTAGCGGATCGTGGAGAGATGTCGGCGAATTGAGACAAAAATATAATCGTGCAGAAAGTAAACAAACTTGCATAGTGCACCTTTAAGGGCTCAAATTTCTTGGCGCAGCGGCGTAGCGTGGCGCAGCCCACGCAGTGGTAATTTCATCCGGTGCAGCCCGCGCAGTGGTAATTTTGTGCGGTGCAACACCGTGCGCAGCCACTTTGGCAATTTGGTAGACAGACGTACGCCTAGATGGGTGTGGTGGCGTAATAGGGGGAGGTGTCACATATTCATCATGACGCAGTGACAATTTCGTGGATAAAGCCTCTGCCGAAAGTGCGCTGAGAGCGCGCCAGCTCCAACCTGGTTTACTTTCTGTGCAGTGGTAATTTGGCTGACCGGCGCACAGTGCGCACATGTCACCGAAACCTCACAGGCAGGTTTCCAGAATGTCAGGCACATTTCAATGCAATAAATACTTAATTATATGCTATTTAATGTAACTGTCTGAATCAGCACATAAATTATAGTATCTATGATGTCAGAGAGAGAGAGAGAGAGAGAGAGAGAGAGAGAGATGTGCATGTGGGCGCGTGAGTGCGTGTATAGGCTATGTGGGTATGTGTCCTTCAGCTGCTTTCACACCGGATGCGAAACAAATTTTTCGCGCGACTGAATACTCTCAAAGTCAATGCAAAGACGCGAATTCTATGGGGTAAGGTTACTGTCAAAAGTTTCGTGCGTGTACACATAAAAATCGTGCACGTATTAAAAATGAGTGCGTGTTAGTCCATAGTTGTGCATAAATAAAAAAATTGTAAACTCTTGTTTAAGTCAAATCACGCATAGATTGTGCAGTGTATAAATTCTCAGTGAGAATACAACTCATAAAGTTACAACTTCACTAAATTACAAGTACGGATTGCAGTTTACGGACGTCGAATCTGAATGGAGTGAAATAACTGTCAAAACTACGTCACGAGGTCACTGGTATTATGTATCGAGTGGAAGATATCATCGATTCTACAAACTGCGCATGTGTCAGAAATTCGACCGTGGGTTCAATTCAATGAGTGTATATAGAACGTGTCTGTTCTGTTCTCTAGCTAGCTGGCATTGGTTTATGTGTTCTGTTGTGCATATTGTGCGGAGAAATAATGATTCCATTAAAGTTAATTGTTTGAAATATCATGTGGCATGCTGGTTATCAATCAACTCAGCTATGCTTGCCATCGCGTGCTGATCGTGCCAGTAAACCTTTGAAACGGTTATAATATCAAAATTGATTAAATCCACGCGTTGGCTTTTAGCTAGCTAGCATGATTACAAACACTCCCACCAAATTAGCTTGCTACCTAGGACAGCTAAAACCCGTCTCTCCGCAGCATACCCATTTCAGAATGAGTCCGATCTGCTGCCAACATTGCCTGCTACTCGCCATTGATCGTTCGCGATGAAAGTGCCAATGCATCACACTGCTCGCTCCAATAATGCTTGAAAGACACACATGCCACTTAGCTAACGTTATAAGAACATTGATCAATAATTTAAATAGATCGCTCAAAAATGTAAATGAGCATCAGGTTAGATGCTAAACGAGCGTGGCTGAGTAACTTAGCCAGCCAGCTAACGTTTATGGTCGCTTCGCGTTGAGCTATAGCCTGTACGATATCTGATTTCTACTTGAAGCACCAATGGAGCCCCAGTTAGCTAACATGAGCTGGTCAAATGCGTGAACGCAGTGCAGCCATTGTGCTTCGCGAACATTATCACCGTATCCAACGTTTTCAATCTATTGCCTTTTGTTAAAGGTGGCAGGAAGAGGAGATAATGAATCTTGTGATCGAGAAAAATGAGCAAAACTCTCTTCACTGTATTGGACTGATTTTGATAAGGTGGTCCAACCTGACTGGAAAAACGGGCCATAGTGTTGCCTACACTATGTGTGTTGCCCTATCAGCATAATGTGTGCGAAAAATTCCTTAGTGCAATAATTTGTCCATTTTAATATTTAATATGAATGTTAATTTTAATAAATCAGCATAAGCCTGTTTTCAGATACACCGTCTGGGCGTAAGATTTGGGTTGGATGCGCAAATAAAAAAAAAAGGCGGAAGTGTCTTTCACCTCGAACTTAACAATGACTGCAACCTGAGATGTGAATAACTAATGCTCCTGTATCATGAACCGCATGTGAAATCATGCGGCATACGTGATAATTCCTCCAAACTTGAAAGAACCAACCCCTATAGTATTTGAAGCGAAAATTCTCATAGGAAAGGAAAGCGGGGCAAGGGGCAGAGATCGAAATCCACCAGCAAACATTGTGAATTCTAAGGCACGAAGGAGGTCTAACAAGCTAGCAGCACGTTAGCTACAGCTTTAAACTGGGAATCAGGACTGCACAGTGACCTTTAACTAGCTAGCTAGCTTAGGGCACGTTTCTCCAAGGCCTCGCCGTTAACCATGTCACTGACATTATGTCAGCAACTTACATAGTTTTTACTTACAGACTGTAAATTGTTCCAGCAATGCAAGGTAGCAATAGTGCTTTCCGCATTAATGTTAGCTGTGGAAAAAGCCCAGCTACCAAGCGGAAAATACAAGGCAGCGTTAGCATTTGCTGAACTCCAAGACCATAGTGCTGGTTGATGGCAATGCACCTCGCTGATCTGAGAGAACGACACGTTATACTTCAAACCAAACGTCCAGAAAAAAATGTAAACCCGACAGTGACAACAGTCTGTGAGAATTAAACGAACCGAGTGAGAAACTAGTGGGATGGAATGCTAGCCAGCTTTTCAGCAGGGAATGCGGGCAAGCTCCAGAGAGCTAGACTGATGGTTTGAATTCAGTTTGGTGCGCTACATTACAAGGGAATAAATATCTACGCTAACGTTAAAGTTAAATTCACTACCAATTTGAAGTGTGACATGACCACAGTAACAGCGTTAGTGTTGTGATCCTCATTCCAACCGATTGGAAAAACGTACAAAGGCTTTCCCTGTTAACGGTTGGTTACGTACTCGATTCATTTTTTAATATGTATTCCAGTACTACTTAAGATGGAAATTCGATTGTATGCTCTTTAAAAAAACAAAAAAATGACAGGAATTTTTCCATTATAGTCAATGGTAAATTGAGAGGTGCGGTGCACTGGACGCCATATTGGTTTCTTCAACTTCTCGCTCCGACAGCCTCTCCGGTTCTGTATACACTCATTGACATACACTCATTGAGTTGAACCCACGGTCGAATTTCTGACACATGCGCAGTTTGTATAATCGATGTTATCTTCCACTCGATACATAATGCCCGTGACCTCGTGACGTAGTTTTGACAGTTAGTTCACGCTATTCAGATTTAAGTATTCATTCTGAAGAAAGGGGCGTCCGTAAACTGCAATCCGTATTTGTAATTTAGTGAAGTTGTAACTTTATGAGTTGTATTCTCACAGAGAATTTATACACTGCATAATCTATGCGTGATTTGACTTAAACAAGAGTTTACAAAATTTTTATTTATGCACAACTATGGACTAACACGCACACATTTTTAATACGTGCACGATTTTTATGTGTACACGCACGAAACTTTTGACAGTAACCTTACCCCATAGAATTCGCGTCTTTGCGTTGACTTTGACTTTAATCTGTCGTGTGAAAAATTTGTTTCGCGTCCAGTGTGCAAGCGACTTAATACTATTATTGTCACTTAGGTTTTATCGTTTTTAGTGGGGGAAAGGAATACAGCCTGATTGCTATGATCTCGTACTGAGTTAAGATCACATATTGAAAATAAATCTGTAACGTATCTTGCATTGTTGTCCATGCATGTTAATCCCAAAATTTTAAGCAGCAACAGGGTGTAATAATAGGAACACGCTATCCATCGTTTCTCTTCCCAATGATGCAGGCAGAAGAAATAAATGAGCAACCGTCGTATTTCATTCCAACTTCATAAGTTTGAATGATCTGACGTAGTTTCGTTTAAAAATTCCATTCACGTTCGCTAATGGTAATAATTCGAGAATGCCCTAGCTAGCCAGCTAACTCATATTCGTAATGCTTAATATAGACGTAAGCGGAGCAGAAAACATGCCTGAAGCAGCAAAGTTAAATGCAACATTCACGCATCATGCTGATATAGGACAGAGGCTTCTTCATTCCAATTTCCGCCCCCACCCCACCCTCTTGGGAGGTCAACTTTATTTTTAGTTGAAGTCATAATTTAAAAAAAAAAAAAAAAGGGGAGGGTATGACAAGAAACAAAAACCCAACTTATAAACACATACAACTCTTGCTGGGGTTATAAAAAAAAAAAAAATTGAACATACACGCATACATACATACATGCATATACACATATACAGTGCCTGACAAAAGTCTTGTCACTTATCCAAGTTGTAGGAACAACAAATAATAACCTGAGCTGTAGTTGATCAACTGGAATCAAAAATGGCTTATATGAAAGGCAATGCCCTCTAGATCATGCGAAATATACCAAAATAGAGTTTTGTGTCATTCATTGAGTTTTATAATTTAATTTGTACAGAACGGTCAGATTTTGCTTGGACAAAAGTCCTGTCGCATTGAAAAAAAATGTGGAAATTATACATGCACTTTATTTTGAATACACAAATATGCCACTATAATATCAGAATATATAGTCATGGCGCCATGGAAAAAAGAATTAATGTTGCGTATGACTCCCATGAGCTTGGAGGACTGCATCCATACGTCTTGGCAATGACTGAGATAACTTGATGATGAAATCATCTGGAATGGCAAAGAAAGCAGTCTTGCAGGACTCCCTGAGTTCATCAAGATTGTATGGTTTCATCTTCCAAGCCTCCTCCTTCATCTTACCCCCTGAAATGCTCAATAATGTTCATGTCAGGTGACTGGGTCGACCAATCCTGGAGTACCTTAAGCCTTCTTAAGCTTTCAGGAACTGTGACATGGAGGCAGAAGTATGAGAAGGAGCAGCAGTATAAGTAGGGCAGCAAGGCTGTTGATGTTGCCATCCACTCTGCAGATCTTTCTCACCCCGCATACTGGCTGTAACAACAAACCATGATTTTCCTCCACCAAACATGATTGTTTTCTGGGAGAATCTTGGGTCCATGAGGGTTCCAACAGGTCTTGTCTGGCGACTGGGATGCAGTTCAATGGATGATTCACCAGAAAAATAAACTTTCAGCCACTTTTCCAGTATCAATCCTTTCTGTGAGCTGTGGGCCTTGGCAAATGCAATGCAGGTTATTTGTTTTCTGTTTAATGCAGGCTTCTGTGTACTAATTCGGCTATGAAAACCACTTTGAGAGAGAATTTGACAAACTCTTCTTGTAGATACGGGATTTTTGGTGACATTTCCTCATGTAAGCTTCGCTGTAGTTGAAGAAGGGCTGGCCTTGTACAGTTGAAGCAACAAACGGTCCTTTCAAACAGTTGTCATACCGGGGTCTGTCTGACCTGCGCTTGCCATGAACGTCACCAGTTTCTTCAAATCTTTTACTCATCCCCTCCACTTGACATTTGGATACATTAAAGATGTCTGCCACCTCAGCAGCAGACTCAGTCTTCAGGCTCTTGATGATCAGCACTTTGGTCTGTGGTTGAATCTTTGGTATGCTGTCAGAGGTCTAGTCGCACCTCATATGAAAGTCTGGTGTGCTGGGGTTATTTCTATACACATCTGGGAATGTGTTAATTACAGTATTTGTCATAGGTTAAACTCTAATCTGCGATTTGTTGCATCATCTGAAGAGATGACAAGACTTTTGTCCTAGCAAAAACAGATGTTATGGGCTTAGCCAAGCTGTGAACATCAGAACACTTTTTGACGGTTTCATTTTGCACCAAATTATTAATGTGAAAGCCCTTGACATTAAAATGGACCATTTATTGTAACAATTGATTGGTTAGAAATAAAGTTATATGCTATTTTTAGTTACTATGTCCTTATGCAACAAGACTTTTGTCAGGCACTGTACATACATACATACATACATACATGCATATATATGTACACATACACACATACATACACATAAACAAATGCATACACATATACATACACATATGTATACACACAGGTTGATATTATTCGCAAAGATGGAGGGGGGCAGACGACCAAAAAAAAAAAAAAAAAAAAAAAAAAAAAAGAAATTTTATACACAAAGAAGGACGTCATCTTTGTTAATGTGCTTGGTATGATGTGAAAGGGTGCATTCAGAGGTACTGGGGGGCTTAAATCTGGGAGATGAAATTTTGGTGTTTAAGTAGAGCTAGCTCATCGGCAGATGTAAGGAAACACTAAGTGGTATCCAGATTTCATTAAATGTTTCTATTTGATTATTTGAAAGTGCTGTCACTTTTTCCATCAAGATATATTCTGTCAACAAGTTTAACCATTGTAATATAGTAATTTTGTTTCTGCTTTTCCAGTTGAGGAGTATTGTTTTTTTGGCGATGGTCAAGGCAATTAGAATGGGTTGTTGATGCTTCGGTGGTGGTTCAGTTGATGACAAATCTCCAAGTAAGCATAGGGATGGAGAGAGTGGAATGCTGTTGTCCAGAAAGGTGGATAATCGAAATATAATGTTTTTCCAGAATGTCTGGATTGGTGAACAGAGCCAGGTGGCATGAAAGTAGTTATCTGTGGTGTTAAGACTGCAATGTGAACATGTGTCTCTATCAATAAATACCATTCTATACATTTTGTGTTGTGTGATATGTGCTCGTTGAACAGTCTTATATTGGATGAGCTGGGTTTTTGGGTTGTTAGTCATAGTGAAGATATTGTTGTTGATTTGTTTCCAGAAATCAATATTGGTTGTTATAGACAAATCTTTTTCCCATTCTGAAGTTGGTAGCGAGAGTGTGGTATCTGTGTTGGATATTATTTATATAATTTGGAAAAGGGGTTCTTTGACTTGCCAATGAGCACGAGCTGTTCTGTTAATGGTGGAGGTTGAAGACTATTGTTTGATATATTGATCTTTGATTTCAGTGAGTTTTTTAGCTGGAGGTATTGTAAAAAATTGTCACAACCAATATTATATTTCTGAGTTAGTGCTGTGAAAGATATTAGTGAGTTATTTTCAAATATGTGCTCGAGGTGAGTTATGCCTTGTGATTTCCACGAATTGAGAATGAAAGATTTATTTTGGATTTTGAAATCAGGGTTATACGAAATTGGAGTGAGTTTGTTGGCAGATGGGGTGAAACCAGTGATCGTATTGACTTTCCACCAAGCTGTCAGAGTTGTTGCAATTACAGGGTCGTTGAAGCAGTCATGTTTTTTTAGTGACTGAGTGAGGAAAGGTAAATCAGCGAGTGAAATTTCTTTGCATTCTGTTTGTTCTATTTCAAACCATGGGCTTTGTTGTTCATTGGGAAGTTGCCATTTTATGATGTATTGAAGATGGTTTGCCAGGTAATAATGTCTGAAATTTGGGGCTGCTAAGCCCCCAAGATCTTCTTTTTTTTGTAGAGTGGTTAATTTAATCCTAGGTTTTTTATTTTTCCTGTAGAATTTATTAATTTTGGAGTCAAGAGTATTGAACCATTTTGATGTTGGTTGGACTGGGGTCATTGAGAATAGGTAATTTATTTTTGGTAATATATTCATTTTAACTGCTGCTATTCTGCCAATTAAAGAAATGGGTAAGTGATTCCAACGGTTTAGATTATCTTCAATGCTTTTAAGAAGGGGGATGAAATTAAGTTGGAATAACTCTGACAGATTGGTGGAGATGTCAATACCGAGGTACCTAATGTTGCCCAAGGTGATCTTAAGAGGAAGTTTCTGAGTCACGGCACTCAGGTCTTCTAGTGTAAGTGGTAAAATTGTGGATTTAGTCCAGTTGACTAAGTAGCCTGATATGTCTGAAAATGTGTTTATTACAGTGAAGACTTCCGGTAGAGATTTGGCTGGATTTTGCAGGTATAGGAGAATATCGTCTGCATATAAGTTTATTTTATGGGATGAATATCTGGTCTGTATTCCTTGAATGTTTCTGTTTTTGTCGGGATGGCAGCAGCAAGAGGCTCGATAAATATGGCAAATAATGCTGGAGAGAGTGGACATCCTTGTCTGGTGCCCCGGTGCACTGTGAAGCGTTGTGAAGTCAGACCATTAGTGATTATGGATGCTGTGGGTGAGTTATATAGGATTTGAATCCATTGAATGAATGACTCTCCAAAGCCAAATCTCTTCAATGTGGCAAATAAAAAGTTCCAATTGACCCGATCGAATGCTTTTTCAGCGTCCAGTGATGCAATGATTATATTCAGGTTATTTCTTTTGGATACGCTCATTAAGCTGAATAAACGGCGCATGTTGTTTGAAGAGTGTCTACCTTTGATAAAACCTGTTTGATCTGGGTGAATTAGGCATTTGATTATCGATTCCATTCTGTTGGCTAAAGCTTTACTGATGATTTTTATATCACAATTAATCAAACTTATGGGGCGATAGCTGGAGCAGAGGTTTGGATCTTTATTAGGTTTGAGCATAACAGAGATAAGGGCGGTATTCATATGTGGTGGGATAGTTTTGGATTTTTTTTATTTCAGTGGTCATTCTGATGAATAATGGTGCTATTAATTGCCAGAAATGTTTGTAAAATTCAACGGGGTAGCCATCCGATCCAGGTGATTTATTGTTGGGCATTGAAAATAGAGCGTTTTTAAATTCATCTTTTGTTATGGGTTTATCCAGTGCATTTGCCTGTTCATCCGATAGTTTGGGAAGGTCAATGTTTTCCAGGAATGATTTGATGTCACATGGGTTCTTTATTCCAATTTTAAAGATGAGGAGAGGAGCTCATTTGATTGGTGAAGATTTGACTCGGCTGTGTTAAACCCACTCAGGCCTTCTCTCCTCCCTCTTTGCCACTTGCGCCGGCAGGAGGGACAGAGGCGGGACAGAGGACTACTTGCGCCGGGCTGCACCGGGCACGAAATTGCAAAATACGCCTGGATACACCCCGTTGGCACGGCGCTCCCCCCATTCGCCGCGCCTGCACTGCGCCTGCGCCTGGTCTACGAATTTAGAGCCCTACATGTTGCAATTGCGGAGGCGAACACAGTTCAGCTTACCGAGGATGTGAGGTTAGTAAGAGGGCAGCAGAAATACAGCGAATTAAAATTACTCAAGGAATCACATGTGCCGAAGCAACTAAGAAAGTGTCAGTTCAGCCAAGTAAAGTTAACAGTAAACCAGTAGGGACAGAAAGGACCAAAATGACATCACATGAAGGATGCAATAAAATAAAGGAAGACACGCTGATTATTGGGAAAAAGGAATTTATACACTTCATGGTAGATGCTATAAACTGCTCTGCACAAACGGAAAAGAAAAATGAAAAAATAAAGATAATTGTTAAGTCAGCAGAAAGGTTCCTGGGAATTAAGGACTTAGGGTGGGAAGAAATAAGGGAAGCCTTAAAGTAACACTAGGCGCCCGTGGGTTTGAGGGCGGAACTTTCAAATCCTGCAGTTCAATGCGACTACGCCCACCACCAATCACAGCGCACCATGATGCTTCCAAAGCCACGCCTGAAAACCTGTGCGTGTGGGGTTTGATTGACAGCTGTATCATTCCAATCATTTGAGTTGGTCGTACGTTTGATTGGCTGTTGTTTTTTAGCTCTTGCCCCTTACAGGATAGACGTTTTTTTTCATTCCAGTGTCAAACATCTTGTGTTTCATAGCTCCATCGATCACTGTCGACGTAGAATAAGAATTTTAAAAAATTGTAACAAACCTGCGGGAGCCTAGTGTACCTTTAAATGGAGGGAGAGTGAACTCACAATTGCAACCTGGTGGTAGTAGAGTACAATGATTTTAAACATATTACAATGGAATGCAAGAAGTCTTATTTCAAATGGTCAAGAATTTAAAAAATTTGTGTCAAACTTACAAGATAAACCAAAGGAAATATGCGTACAAGAGACATGGTTGAGACCACAGTGGGATTTTGTCACACAGGGGTATATAGCAGTTAGAAATGATAGGAAAAATGTAAAAGGAGGAGGTGTTGCAACATTTGTACAGGAGGGGATGAGGTTCAGTGTTATTAAATTAGGGAAAGAACATGAATCCATAGTAATTAAGCTTTGGACAGGAAAGGAAGTAGTAACAATAATTAATTATTATAATCCATGTAACCGGTTGTGTCTTGATACATTGGACAAAGTAGGTGGACAGACACACGGTAAAGAGGTTTGATGTGAAGACTCCAATGCCCACAATGTAATGTGGGGAAGTGAAAGGACAGACGCAAATGGTTTGATAACAGAAGAATTCATGGAGGACAAGAGTTTAGTATGTATTAATGATGGAAGAGGCACAAGGTATGACAGTTTGAGGAATAGGGAAAGTGCAATTGATTTAACACTTACATCAAATATGACTGCTGGTATCACAACCTGGAAAGTGTTTAGTAAATCACCAGTGGGTAGTGATCGCTGTCCTATAAGCGTTAAGATTGGCATTGAAGTGGAACAGGAAGAAAACATAAAGATAGCCAGGTAGAAATCAGACAAAGCTGACTGGGAGGCATTTCAAGTAATAAGTAATGATAAATGTGTGCATTTACTGGAAGAAGACATAGTGAACGAAGATGAATTTAATAATAAAGTAGTCGCAGGTATTATACAGTCAGCAGAGAAAACGATACCTAAGAGTACAGGAAACAGGATGAGAAAGAATGTACCATGGTGGGATGAAAACTGCACGAAAGTGGTAAAGAATAGGAATAAGGTATTTAGGCAATTAAAAAAGCATCATTCACTAGAAACATTAATTCAGTATAATAAATCGCAGGCTGTGGTGCGGAGAACAATAAGAACAGTTAAGCGGGAGCACTGGAGAAAATACTGCAATAAAATAGGAAGAGAGACCCAGTTGTCTGAAGTATGGGCAATGATCAGGAAAATGAGTGGCATTAGGCGAAATAACTTAATACCAGTTCTGATAAGTAACGATAAAATGGCAGTTAGCAATATAGAAAAGGCAGAGCTATTGGCAGAAACATTCGTCAAAGTTCATAGTTCAGAGAACTTATCAATGGCTACTAAACAAAGCAGGGCTAACATTCTTCAACAGAATACAGAAATGAACAGAATACAGAAATAAACGTTAAGAAAACTATCACAACTAATAGTTAAGATTTACCGTTCACTTTGTTTGAGCTTAGGAGGGCCAGTTTAAACACACGACAATCTGCACCAGGAAAGGACGGCATATGTTATAGTATGTTGGCTCACATGGAAGATATCGCATTACTGGTTATACTAAAATTATTTAACAGAGTTTGGGAAACAGGGAAAATTCCAAGTGCATGGAAACAGTCAATAATTATACCAATATTAAAACCTGGGAAAGATCCATCGGAACCTTTAAGTTATAGACCAATAGCGCTTACATCACAATTAGGGAAAACAATGGAGAGAATGGTAACGGATAGGCGAACATACTATCTTGAAAGAAGGGAATTGTTCTCTCCCTATCAAAGTGGGCTCCGTCAAGGAAGAAATACTATGGACTCAATATTATGACTAGAATCAGAAATTCGGAAAGCACAAACCAATAAAGAAGTAGTGGTAGCAGTATTTTCCGACATAGAAAAAGCTTATGATATGTTTTGGAAAGAAGAACTGCTCATCAAATTAAATGCATTGGGGGTGGCTGGTAAGGTGTATAACTGGGTTAAGGCTTTCCTAATAGGAAGAACAATAGAAGTAAGAGTTGGCAAAGAATATTCAAAGCACCGCAGCTAACACCAGCAACAAAACAGCAAAGACCACCATAGAGATAATGCTGGTCTGTGCTGGTCTCTGCCAGTCCATGCTGGAAGACCAGCATAAACTAGCACAGACCAGCATGGATATAATGCTGGTCTGTGCTGGTTTACCTGCATTGACCAGCATTATCTCCATGCTGGTTGATGGTCTCCCAGCATTGACCAGCACCAAACCAGCCTCAACCAGCATGGAAATAATGCTGGTTTGTGCTGGTCTATGCTGGTCTGCCAGCATTGATCAGCATAGACCAGCATTATCTCCATGCTAGTTGATGGTCTGCCAGCATTGACCTGCACAGACCAGCTAATGCTGGTCTGTGCTGGATTTTTCAACAGGGAAGTAGAGAATGGCACCCCGCAAGGCAGTGTTTGTAGCCCAGTCTTATTCAATATAATGATTAATGATATATTTGAACATGTAGAGGAGGGAATTGGGAAATCATTGTATGCAGATGATGGGGCAGTGTGGACAAGGGGACGGAACTTAGAATATTGTCAGAGGAAATTGCAAACAGCTATAAAATCAGAAAATCGTCTGTCTGGGTGAGATTGGGGAGCAGCCAGGTCATCATTAATAAGTATATATCAATGATGAGAGCGACAATAGATTATGGCTGCATAGCATATATGTCAGCGGCAGAGAGTCACCTGAAAAACTGGATGTGGAGCAGGCACAAGGGCTTAGGATATGCAGTGGTGCCTTTAAAACATCACCAGTATCGGCCATGCAAGTTGAAACGGGGGAACAACCATTACGAATAAGACGAATGAAACTTATGATGGGATACTGGGTTAATTTTCAAGGACGCAGGCAATCACATCCGACAAAAAATATTCTGGAGGAGTGCTGGGAACGTAATGAATCAAACTTTAGAAGCTTTGGGTGGATAGGCAATATCAAAGCGGACAATATAGGATTAAGCAAAATTCAACATAGCTCTACAGTATCAGTATCATCCCTACCTCCCTGGCAGTTCATTATGCAAATAATAGACACAAATATCAAGCAAGCAATAAAGGCAAAATCTAAAATGATATCAGTTGGGAGAGTGGCAGAGATATACATCGAACAACACTTTGGAGATAAACTATTATTATTTGCAGACGGCTCAAAAGATCCTGAGTCAGGAAGGACAGGAGCAGCAGTATTAATCCCAAAATATGAGGTAGAAATTAAGAAAAGAACATCAGACAAATTGTCTGTGTATACAGCTGAGCTTTTAGCAATGTTAACAGCTCTGCAATGGCTGGAAAGGAATAATGAACAGAACTCTAATAGCTTCTGACAGCTTGGCAGCACTGGCAAGCATCAAAACACCTAAATCATGCAGACTAGACTTTATTTTTCAAATCCACAATATTGTATACAGACTGCACAGACAAGATATGACTGTCTGGGTTCCAGCACATGTAGAGGTAGAGGAAAATGAAGATGTGGACAAATTGGCCAAACAGTCACTCAAATTGCAAATAACAGACCTGGATTTTTTGATTGATTGATTGATTGATAGATATGTTTATTTATGTGTCCAACACCACAGGGTGCCCAGCCCACATGGGCTTATTAGACACAATAACAAAAATATATACATACAGATGCAGATGTACAAGATAGCTGGTGACTTAATACACCGGATACAACATACGTTGTCTCACTAACCAGGCCTTCTCAATGTACCTTGTGAGGGCAAATACATCATTTTCAAACATCCAACTAAGGATTTTCCCTTCCTATTTCCAAAATAAATCAGCATTTTTCTTTTGAACCGATTCAAAAAGACTATTCCTCAGTTCATCATAACACGGACAGTAGAAAATAAAATGAAACTCATCTTCAACAACATGTAAATCACAAAATTCACATATACGCAGCTCCTCTGGAGTGCCCTTAAATCTGCCTACTTCAACTGCCAAAGGCAGAATACCAAATCTCAATTGTGCACATAATGATCTCTGTCTTCTCTTTAACTTAAAAAAAACATAAGATTCAGTGATATATTCACCTTTAAGGAGAACATAATTTCGAAGCTTTGGTTTCTTCCAGATCTCTTCTTTCCAGACATCCTTACACATCATAAACATTTTTTGCTTTACATCATTTAGATTACACTGCAAATTATTTCTGAACTGCATATAAAAATCAGAGTCAGATAAAATTTCAGAGACTTCTCTAGACCAAGGGTAATCATTATCTCTATCCCAATTGAAAATTTTCCTAGTTAACCTTTCAACCGGCGGACGGACATGGCGGTTCCACAATCGAATAATTTCACCTCATTGTTTGATGATACATGGCATTCACCCTTCATCTCCCTCAATGGCTATTTTCGCTGTAAATTTTTGGACACCCAAACAGCATCTCAGGGCCCGATTCTGAATGGAATTACAATCAGGAACCGTCTTATAGCCCCACACTCCCGCTGCATAAAATAAAACAGAATCAACCAAGGAATCATATAATTTAGAAAATATTGATAATCCAAGATCAGGGCATAATTTCAATTTACTTAATAGAGACCCTAATGCTCTTCCAGCAGACTCAGCTAGTAGTTTTGTTCCATCTAAGAAATTCATATTTTCATCAAAAACAAAACCAAGGTATTTATAAGAGCAGGTGTATTTTAAAGGCACAGACTCAAAAGAAAATAAATAATGACTTTGCAATTCACCTTTTTTCCTGAAGTGAACAATGTGTTTTTTCACTGTTAATGTCAAGTCTCCATTTACTACACCATGACCCCATAATATCCAACATTTTTTGTAAATTGAATTCATTTTCCGCTATCAAAGCGATATCATCAGCATAAAGTAAAATGCTTAAATTAATTTCATCTATCGGTATACCCAAGTCACCTTGCTTAATTTCTTGAGCAAGATCATTTATATACAATGCAAATAAAGCAGGAGAGAGTAAATCTCCCTGTTTTACTCCAAATGGGGTCGGAAACCACCTAGTTCTTAAGTTATTTAACTGAATACAGGCAACAGGGGAATTATACAAAGATTTGGTCGCATAATAGAACTTTCCACCAATGCCAGATGAAAGTAATTTAAATTCCAGGTCTCTATTGACACAATCAAAGGCTTTCTTAAAATCAACAAAACAAATAAAAGTGCTTTTACCATCTTCAATCCGAGCTCTTACTACAGAGCATAACACAAAAATGTGATCAATGCATGCTCTGTTTTTCCTAAATCCATTCTGTTCATCGACCAACACTCCATTAGACTCCATAAAGTTATTAAGTCTGTTATTTAGAATCCCAGAATATATTTTGTATACTGTACTGAGCAGGCTTATGCCTCTATAATTTAGTGGGGTTCTAGGATCATTTTTAGGGGATTTTGGAATGGGTTTAATTATAGATTCATTCCACACAGATGGAATGATGCCCCTATGAAAACAAATGCGGCATAGGTGATATAAAACATTAAATAGATAAGGGGATTTGAGGACCTCGTTGGGGAGGTCCTCAGTACCCACAGCTTTGTTTGGTTTTGCTTTGTGCAATACCTCCTGTACCTCCTCAACCGTGATATCACTATTCAACAGATCTTTATTTGAAGCACAGTCCATACCATTTTCAAGTTCAGATTTCAATTAACATGTTTCTTCTAAGAATTGGTCGTCAAACAACCTGGAAATTCCTTTGTCTAAAAATGAGGGTAAAAAGATAATCAGAGAACAAATGGAAACATATGGCAGGAATACTGGGATATATAGGACACAGGAAGACATCTTTATAACATCCAGATACAGGTTAGGAGGGGTAGAAATATGATCAGGAATCGGAGAGAGGAGGCAGTCATCACCTGACTTAGAATAGGACATACAGGACTCAATTCATCACTTCAAAAAATAGGGAAACACGCAACAGGGAAAAGCTTAAAGTGTGAGGATGTAGAATCTGTCCAACATGTGCTGATAGAATGTAGGGGTTATGAGGAAGAAAGGAAGGCATTGATATTAGCATTAGAAAAAGCAAAACTGGGTGTCAGTCTGGGGAGCATCCTAAGAGATTCAGGACAGCTAGTAAATAGAGAATTAGTTGAATATTTAAAGAAGGCCAGATTAATGGAAAGAATATAGTAAATTATAGTAGGTTTTTTTTTAGACATTCATTTAGGTATTTAATTTCATTTCCTTTAGCTGCTGCAAATCTCCTGATCCACACTCCAGTCCGGTAGGTGGCGGTAATGCGCCAAAAATCGTTTTATCTGTCAATCAAATTCGAAAGAAGAAGAATTTTGGGTGATTTTTTTTTTTGTGCTGCCATTTTGACAATATAATCACATTTTTGATGTTTATATACCTTTCTCCTGCCCTCCAGGTGTTACCAAAGCCCCAATCAGTACCCTTAAGTAATGTATGACCCTGTGCTCTGTTTTTCAGGTGCCATCTGCTGATTCCCAACGACATACTGGAGGACTGACTGAAACGTTTATTAGAACATGGCCTTCAAAGTTAACTGCCAATTAAGCTTTACTTGCTTCCCATTTTAAATGGAGCTGTAATATTAAGTGAGTTACATACAGAGACCTGAAACTAATACATTTTGCATAATTCTTCATTACATGTACCTCTTGCCCAATAGAATGAGCCCGTTTGCCTGCTGTCCACCACTGCAGACACTTAAGCTTGAAAATGTGCCAGGGTATGATGATAAACCAACACTTCAGTGTCCTTCAGTTTCCATAGGCTCATTGCTGCTCTGTATTTTCATTTTCTACACTCAAGCCATTGGTATTCTTTTGCCCCACATGGTAAATTAAGTATACTCTGTACCTTTACAATAAAATGCACTGGAATCCCCACTTTTAAAAACCAGATGAGGGTACATCTGCATAGTACTCAATTGTTAAAGAAATTAAATGTGAATAAATGTTAGTGTTGTAAATGGTATGGTGTTGGATATTATATGCAAAATGTTGTCAATCACCGGAAGGTGGCTGTGGTATGATATAGAGGGTAGCCTCTTTATGATCTAATTAGAGATGCCACTTTATGTTTTATGTCTTCATGATTTTTACAAAGCTTTGTTTTTTTTGTTGTTGTCTGGGTTTTTTTTTTGTTTGTTTTTTTCATGTTGTGGAAAATTGTTTTTATTTTCTCTTGATTTCTTGGGCTGTATGTATCTTCTGTTAAGTGTGGACCCCAGGCAGAGTAGTTGTTGCCCTGGGTAATGGCTTATGGGGACCCTAATAAACTAAACCAAACTGAACTCCAGTTTGTGTCACTCACGTCTTTTTCCATGGTCAACAAGGGAGTTTTTCATTGCCAGGGCCTCCTGTGACTTCCTAAGTTACAACTTTAACCATGAAGTTGATGTGTGCAACGAAAACCTCCAAGATATACTGGACAAATAAAGTTAGGGATCACCCCAAATTTTGAATTTGAAATATTTGATAGTTTGTATTTTTTTCCATATATTTTAATATTGAAAAGTTGGGTGATCCCTAACTTTCTTTGTCCAGTATATGTAACTGTTTGGCATGGGCACGCTCGAACCATAGACTGTATAAAAAGATGGACGCAGCACCCTGGTCTGAAAAATGAAGTCCATGTGGAAGAACCGTAAAATGACATTCTATTTAATGGCCAGCAGATGGCGACGTCGGTGGTTGCAGAAAGAAGTTCAATGCTATAGAAGTCTCTGAGAAAATGACCCTACTTTCCCACCTGATTTTTCATTTAAATAATGATATTTTCACATTATTTTATGGTAGCTATAGCAAGTTTCAAGTCTCCTTCGATATATCATGATGTTCATTTAGTAAATTATGGTCCCATATAGACTAGAATAAAGGATAAAGCCAGAATATGCTTTAGGGGCGTGGCTATCCTCTGGTCCTCGTCCGATACGGTCAGATTCAGAGCCACGGTCCTCCCCGGATCTTCAATACACGCTCTCGTCCAACAGAAATCACATCCGGTTTCAAAACGACAACATGGCGCAATTCAAATTGCCAAAATCGAGGCTTCCTTTATGGAATGCTGAAACCAATGGGTGACGTCACGGTAGCTTCCCAGATAGCAAGCACCTCCGATCCGGATCTGCCCCGGCTCTGAGCCGGATCAGCTGGTGTCGGCACAGAGCCGGGGCAGATCTGTAGCGGAGGTGCTTGCTATCTGGGTTCGTACATGCTTTTATACAGTCCGCTCGAACGCACCCTTTGTATCTGCGGAGGGCCGTAAACGTCTAGTAGCGTCTAAACCTCAAAAGAAGAAGAAGCCATTCACTGAAAGCGTGCAGAGATTATGCTGGAAACAGAGGCATGTTCAGAACCGTGGGTGCTCGCGCGAGTGTCTCTTTAGAGCGCTCGCATCAGTCCTGAACGGAAGCGAGCGCTTTCTCTCATAAACAAAATGGCGGCCAAAATGGAAGACGACTGTGTTTTGGAAGTCGCGATAAGCGAATTATCCCAACCGATTGATACATCATATTGTGATAATGCCCTCACGGCTGTATTACTCATTTTCAAGAAAATGCTTTGTTTAGACGCGAGACGCCCTTGGAACAGAACGAATCGAAAACTACGTTGAAGAAACGGTGCCCCAAAGGATGCTAAGAGATTTCGGGACAAGCATCTTGAAGCATTTTGACTGATCGGCGTTTTGAAGTACAACTTCATCCGTGCCCTCTGTTGGTCGCCATCTTGGTTCGCTAAGCGAGGCAGCTCGAAGGCTAGCTCAGTGGGCACGCTGGCGCTAAAACGTAGCCACGGCGTTCGATCGAAAGGCCACTGGCGTCCGCGAACCAGCGATTCTGAACATGCCTCGGATTTGCGACTCGGAGATGACGAGATCGTTTGTTTAATTCACCAAAATCGACCTGGTTTCATTGACCATCCTTCATGTAGTGATGGAGAGATGATGCCTCGTCAAACGTCAAAGCCTCTCAGCCGAATGAACCACCAAAATGGTTCGACCTCAAAGCTCCAAATATGTACTTTACCCAGCTAATAAATTTTGGTTCCCAGAACGTTCTGGCAACGTTATTTTTTTTTTATGTGGGAACGTTCCCTGAAGGTTTGTTTTGGTTGTCCTGTGGTTCCCCACTAAAGTTTTCCTGACGTAAATACAACGTTAGTTTTTGGTTGCATATTTTGGTTCCCCTAACGTTCTCCTAACTTTCACAATGTGGGAAATTTTGCGCAACTTTTATAGAGCAGTAGCGGCTACTTACTTAACTACCAGAAGCCACGGATGGTTAAATAAACGTGATTGTTCGCGATGCGCATAATGCTGAAGAAAAAAAACTCAGATCCAGAAACGTACGTACATGCGTTTGACTATTTATTCTTCTCGCACGAAACTGGAACATGGCGAAAGGCTTAGAAGACAAAAACGCCAGCATTAAAGAAGAGTTGAGTGAAGCGGTCAGCAGCAGGCATGCCCTCCCTACTCGCCCCCTCTCCATACCGCCACACCAGTGCACAGGTGCGAATCACTTTAAAGCACCACTTCCGCTATGCCCACGTGATATGTCAATTACCGTGGATAACGTAGTATAAGGTACAATATAAACAATGTTTACGTATCGTCCGTATATGGCTCCAACACAGAACGTTCTATTTTGGTTGTAGGAACGTTCCCCTAACCTTTAAGCTAACAAATTCTGGTTCCCTGAACGTTCTGGCAACGTTATTTTTTTGGTTGTGGGAATGTTCCCTGAAGGTTTGTTTGGTTATTCTGTGGTACCCCAGGAAAATTTTCTTGACGGAAATAGAATGTTAGTTTTTGAATGCATATATTGGTTCCCCTAACAATCTCCAAATGTTCTCCTAACTTTCATCATGTGGGAACCTTTGGGCTACCTTCACAGAACATTATATTTTGGTTGTAGTAACATTCCCCTTACCCAGGGGTGGGGAACCTTTTCCAGAAAGGGCCGTGTGGGTGCAGGCTTTCATTCCAACTAGGTAATTACACACCTGATTCTGCCAATCAAGGTCCTTAGCAAAGATCCCACAGGTTGATTAGTAGAATCAGGTGTGTAGCTGCTTGGCTGGAATGAAAGCCTGCACCCACACCGGCCCTTTCTGGATAAGGTTCCGCACCCCTGCCCTAACCTTCACATTATAACTTGCCTTTGGAAAACATTATGCCAACGTTTCAGTTAGGCTCTCTGGATGTTAGGAATAAGCTGGCCCCTCATTTTGCAGTCATTGATGAATGGACAGACAAACAGAGATGGAACAGAAAGCTCAATTATTTGGAAAATAATTTAATTAGTGCATATATGTATGTGGACATGTATGTAAATATGCAGGTTAGGGCTATTGCCTGCATGCTTGGGTTGCAGCAGTCACGAGTCTCATTCCTCCGCTCAGCTGTCAGCTGGCCTAAAAATTTGAAAAATGTACAATTAATAAAGTTTGAAATAGTACGCCAGAGTTTGTTGCTGTATAGAAATCCATAACCAATTCACATAGTTAGGCCCTGTAGAACAAAGTTCAAAGCTTGTACAATACCACTTCATGAGACAATAGGGATTCATTTCTATGATAATGAGATTGAATTTATGCATTCAAAAAATAAAGTATTTTGCTGTGTTTAGGAATATCTTGTTTTTTCTTTGGAAGAGGCTATTGGCCCCAGCACTTCAATGCAAAAGTTAAAAGAGTGTGGGGCGGATTATAAAATGGCCCAGCTCTGGGGCAAATGGCAGAAGTGCTTCTCTTAACCGCCCCACCATGGTTGCGAATAGCTGAGCTGCTTGTCTTGTCCACCCCGCTGCAGGGCAGAGAGCTGATCTCTTTCCCCCAATTCACCCTGCTGCTGGGCAAACAGACACTTCCTTTTCTGGCCACTTTTCCTGCTGGTCTAGTTCTGATTAGCTTGTAAACTATGCTACTGAAGAATTAAAGTTGATTTACGCAATCAGTCGTAATTCAAATTGTATTTAAATTGAGTGCCAGTGGGCGTTTAGCTTTAGTTAATCCATGTGAATGAGACACAATAATTAGATAGTCATAGGAAATCAGGCAAGACACAAACTGATTGATTTTAAAATGTTGCTGGAATATGTTTCTCAACGTCCGCATTTGTGGGAAATGAGGCTTATAAAGAAAGCGCAAGGTCGCTGTTTGACTTCGCAATACAGGTTGGACAATACTTGTGTGAGCGATGCTGCTTAAGGCTAGCACTGCATAGTTCTGGACTTCTGAACTGCGCTGAAGTGCTCCATTGAAAATTGTTTAAATCCACCGCATAACAGTGGGTCAGGTAGCGCAGGTCCAGATTTGACTTCAATGTGGACACTCCGTATAAAAGCACCAAATTTTTTTCACATGTTACTGATGGCCTTAGGGTTAAATATGAGTGGGGGGAGCCACTTCATTGGAATACAGGATGGCGGCCATCTTGGATTTCCAAGATGGCCGCCATGCAAAACTGAAAGATACCAATATCTTGGCTTGTAGGTCACCTAAGCTTGCAATCTTGGTGCCTAAACCTACATTTTCTGGGACGAGGAATCCAATAATACCATAAGGAATCACTCTATCTGATTATTTATAACTATAATAGGAGTTTTGTTTCTTCAAAGTGATTTTTTATAGAAAATAAAGGGAAAATACAACCTGAAATCAGACGAAACACTTTTGTTGTGAATATATATGTATGTAGATTTTGATCCAGCTGGTCATGTAAACCAGTAAATGACTAGTGAGGTTATCAGGTCACATAATGCCCACCATTTGTGCTTGTCCATCATCATCCTGAAATGGTGTTAACCATTTTTGCTTGTCCATCTCCATCCTGCAGCTCAAGGTTTCAGTAATGGCCATGTCATTGTTAATGTCATTTTGTAGGCACTTTATTGTTTATTTTACTAGCCTCCTAGTACTTTCAATGTCAAAGTGCTTGATGGTGCTGCTGTGGTGCACTTCTTGCCCACTACAAACATCACCACATTTGATGAATATGCCCGCAATGTCTTTGTTCCACACATAATGAAGCAGCTGGAGACCTCTAAAACAGTTGACGTTGTCTGGGATACTTACATCACTAGCAGCATCAAAGAATCATCTAGAGAGAAGCGAGGAAGTGGAATACGAAGAAAAGTGGCTGGGAAGAATAAGATTCCAGGGAACTGGCCAGATTTCTTACGTGACTCCACAAACAAGCAGGAGCTGTTTGCTTTTCTCTCCAGTAAAATTCCATCCATTGACTGGCCAGATGGCAAGCAGATCTTCATAACATCTGGCATCACCGTGATCAGTACTGGCACTAACAGCAGCATGTTGCCATGTAATCAAGAGGAGGCTGATACCAGGATATCAGTACTCCTGCTTGATGCTCTGGAACAAGGTTCTTCCATCTGCTTGGTATGCACTGTAGATATAGACGTTGTCATTATTCTCATTGGAAAGTTTCATGAACTTCTCACCAATTATCCAGTGGCAGATATTTGGGTTGCGTTTGGCACGGGCAAGAACTACACATACTTACATATCCATGCTATCTGCCATGTTCTGGGCAAGGAAAAGTCCATAGCGCTTCCCTTGTTCCACTCTTTCACAGGCTGTGATACCACTTCAGCCTTCTGTGGAAAGTGCAAGAAATCGGCATGGGAGGCCTGGAACTCCTACCCAGAGGCTACTCAAGCCTTCATCTACATGGCAACACATCCATACACTCCACTGACCATGGATATTCATCATTTTGGAATTCTGGAGCGTTTCACAGTCATCATGTATGACAAGACAAGTGATCTGGATTCTGTCAATGAGGCACACAAAGAGTCATTCTGCCAGAAAAACAAGACAATGGAACACATTCCACCAACCCAAGATGCTCTGCTGCAGCACTCCAAGCGAGTTACTTACCAGGCTGGAATCTGGGCGACAAGTGAAATGGTTCAGCAGCAGAGACCCAGACCGGAGGGATATGGGTGGACATTGGACAGAGAGTCAGTCATAGCTTCCTGTGTGGCTCACACTGCCGATAGTATCTAAAGCTTGCAGCGAACTGGTCAAGTGTGGCTGCAAGAGCATAAGCGCCTGCGGTGTAAGGTGTTCATGCAAGAAGGCAAAATGGAACTGCACTGAGCTTTGCAGCTGCAAATGTGACAAATAATTTAAATTGTTGAACATGTGTATTTACTATTGGTTCAGGGACAGTATATTGCATGCATGTTATCAAAAGTTATAATGAAGGTCAACATTATATTCTGAGTGTGATGTTGTAATACACAAGGGAAGTAGCAAAACCATGAGATGCAGAGGTGTGTGATATATCAAACTGAACTATGTAAGAAATTAATGGCATTCTAAAATAAGTGGAGCATCGTGGCACCGGTCTCAGACTTAAAACAGTGGGGACAGGGTTTGATTCCAACAGGTGGGCCCCCATGCAGTCTCACATATAGAGTATATGTCCTGGTCGCTTTGCAGAAATGTGTGCAAGTCATCACTCTAAATCTGTAAAAGTTTTCTTTTATGCTCTGACTCTAAAAATTCCCAGGCTATGTCTTAGGGTGAGACTGGGTCAAGTATGCGGTCAATCACACAACTTACTGCACCACATACAAAGTCTTGTTCTCAAATTACGTTATTAAGCTCAATAGCCTTGTTCTCACCACCAATGGTTACAACATGGTTGGGTGTTAAGGCAAACACCATGACCCACTCACTTGCATTTCAGCATATGTTCAATCTATGAACCATATATTTAGTAACCCAAAATGTATGATTTATTGGAAAAAAAAGCACCAATATTGGCACAAATATAAATCTAATGATGATTTAAAATGTTTTATTAGATTCCTTGTCCCCATTTTAATGTTTGTTAAATTTGTTTATCTAACTGCTCTTCATAGAAAAATGTAGGTTTAGACACCAAGATTGCAAGCTTAGGTGACCTACCAAGCGAGATATTGGTATCTTTTCGGTTTTGTCCTCCTCGCATAGCGGCCATCTTGGAAATCCAAGTTGGCCAGCCATACTGTGATTTTCTTGGCAATCGATGAAGTGGTCCCCCCTCAAATTTAACCCTAAAGCCATCAGTAGCATGTCAGAAAAAATTTGGTGCTTTTATCTGGAGTGTCCACATTTTTTTGTTCAGCCACCTGACTAGGTAACTTGTCCTACCGTTATAGCCGTTGTCAACAGCAGCGCGAGACCAGTATTATACTGACTCTAGCTTCTCAGATAAATGGTAGCTAGCTAACTTGGCTAACTGTTCAACGGTACAACGAAATTTTTCTATAACGTGTGATAATTTTACTTACCTTTACTAAGTGTTGCGATGGCGCCAACACTAATCTAAACAGTAATGAAATAACTTTCCATGCTATTCCATTCTATACTTAAATGTCCTATTTTTAACGCTATGAAATAATTATAGCTATAGTAGAAGTAAACTAAAAGAGACACCAGCTTCACTATTACCAATGTCACACAGAAAATAATTCAATAACACCTATAAATTATCCTCTAATCACCGAAATTGATAATCAAAATTATGTAAATAAAATATCGATATCCTCGCTTTCTCTCCGTGGAGCTGTCTCTCCGCAGTCTTCAACTCGCGAATAGGCTACTAGGCTACAGTTTCCCCGGAGTACCCATTTTTATTTATATTTTTATAGCGCGAGACAAGATAACGTTTGAAACTGTTAGATTAGGCGAACAATTGAATACATCAAGTTTTTCTTTATACCGTTCATAAAAATTTAAGGATTAAGTCGGGTGTATTCATTTTTTTTAATCTTTAATCAGATTATATATTCCTGCTTATTATTATTATTATTATCATCGTTCGTGTGTTCATGTGTTTATACTTTTATATCTCTGAAGCTTTCCTATTTTTCCATCAGTCAGTTTTTTTTTTGTATCTTTATATTTTGTCCTGAAAAATAAGACTATAGCTGATTTATATAAAATTGTGCTGGTCCATCGCTGTCAACCACTGTGTAACGTTTTAGGAATGTTCTCTTTTTGTTGTTTTCAGTAATACAAAAATACAACCAAGTGGAAACGTTGCGTGAAGAGCACAATGACACTCGTAGAGAACATTGGTATTTTTAGTTCCCCGAACGTTAGGGGAACGTTCTAAGAAAACATAACCTTGAGCAACGTTCTCTAAACGTTAGTTTTTGTAAATCTAACCTTAGGACCACACGCTAACATTAGTTGAACATTTTGTGTTTGCTGGGTAGGGACCAAGGGGGTAGGAATACACCCGGAAGTTGAAGCTCAATTGAACACTCTAGAAGATAGCAGATGATCAACTAGCGGTAGCTTCTCCATTCACCCCCATTCATTTTGCCTGACTTTTGACATCAAATGACTTTACACTAAAAACATTATGAGCTTTCATGTCAGTGATAATATTTTCTACAGAGAAACTGCATTTTGTAGCAGACGTCTTTACTTCGTATGTAGCGTTATGGTCAAATAGTAAGCATTTTTAGCCGATGGCACCAGGCTAGGCTAAAAGTGACGTGAAATGCCGGCGACTTTCTGTCGCACAGGATGTAAATAACCGTACTGTTTAGACCAGAAGCCCATAGACGAATCATAGACCGAAGACGATTGAGCCACATCGCTAACGAAGTGAAGTAATAATGCGCAAAACATAATAACATCGAACGGAATCAGACTATACTGACAGACGCAATCGCTTGCTCGCTGGGAATTATGTGCAGGATACATCTACCAGACGAGTTACCGCTTCTCAGGACGTTGGGTACGTCAGCGAGCTGACTTCGAGCCTGCGCAGTAGGCGTGGTGCCCAACTGCAAACTCGTTCAATTAAGCTTCACACTCTCCCGTTGAAAATAGCGCCATCCCGCCGCCCACCTCTTTTACTGTCTATGGAAGGGACATCTAGAGGTGAATGAAATTATGATGAGAGAAAAAGAGTTTCCAGTCAACGCAACGCGGGGGTCGTTCCAATCCGATTTCCCACAACCCTCCCCCTAAGTCCCCTCCATTGCCCTCCTTCGCTTGGGAAGGGCTTACTCGCCTGCTACGTCATTCGGAGGGCTCACTCGAGTGGAGGGAAGAAGTGAAGGGAGTATCTTATTTCGGATTGGAACGCAGCCCCAGTATCCCGGGATGAGGCTTCAAACGTCACACGCAACGTCATTTCGCCAATGAGAATCACATCTCGACACGGAGCTTCACTGGGGGACCCGGCGTAGTCTACACAGGCCTCGATTCCTCGACGCAATCCTCAACATCACTACCTTCATGCACTTCGGACCATTTTTACTGAAAACTGACTGAAAAAGCAAGGTAAGCAGAAAGCGCACGGGCAATAGTCTAATTTTCTCAAGATTTCTTTCACTAAAGTTATAGTTTGCATGATCTGATTCATGAAATGTAATTATTTACCCCATCAAGCGAGCAAATCTTGCTTTAGCGTTGAAGCCTGGGTCCGTTCTAAATAAAAATAAATGTTTATCTTGTCCAGGATTTAGCTGGACTCTAGGCTATACTATATCGCTATAAGTGTAGCCTGCGTTTGTAGTTATTAATTCATTCGGACATCGCCGTTGGGGTTGAGACATGCTTTATTTGGATATTTTAACGGGGCCTAACTACATCGGTTGTTACTGTTGTCCAGCTGGAATTTAAATGGCCTGTTTGGCAGTTTATGATCTGATTCAGGAAGGTTACGGTTAAAAATGTTTATGTATAGTTCCTATGAACAAGAGACTTCGTTGGTCTTTGGCTGAAAAATGAGCTTGCGTCCTTTTAGTTGAGTAAAGAGCGCTTTCACACTAGAGCTGTTTTGTCCGCTTGAAACGGACCAGAGTTCGTTTCCTCGGATAGTCCGCTTCGTTTGAGCAGATTTGAAAGTTCATCCGAACTCTGCTGCGGAACTCTGGTCCGCCTGAAAACGTGGTTCTTGGTTCGCTTGTAAGGAACCCTGGTGCGGTTCGCTTACAGTGGGAAATGCAAACAGACTATCGAGCAAACCAAAGAGAGGAGTTATTTGATTACGTATGATTTACAGACATGTGATCTGAAAACTTTTAAATCCTTGCAATACTTCAGGTTTGAACACCAAAGTAAAAACAGAAACCCCAAGATTGCATAATTTTGCTCCATTGCTTGTTTTCGTTGTGAAGAAGCCGACTGAAGGGGATCGATGAGCCGGGGTTTCTTCTTCATTCTTTTTAATAATGCCCGCTTTTTTTCTTTTAAATAATGCCTGTTGTAACTGCATTGCGTTGGTCAGGCAATCTGGTCCACAAAAAGAACCAGCAACTGTTGAAGGTCCGCCATGCAGCAGGTAATGAAGGTGTGTGAAGGATTTTGCCGTGGCGGCATTCCCGCCGAAATCAGTAGGGTCCATGTCCATCCTGATGTAATAGCCCACCCATTTCAGAAAATCAGATTTGAGTTATCGCGTAAAATTATCAAATCAAAATCAATTTTTGATTTCAAACCCAATTTCAAAATCGGACAAGTTTTGGTTTAAGGTTCACAAACTGACAAACAGACAAACAAACAGGGAGAAAACATAACCTCCGCCCAACCTCATTGGCTGATAATGAAGGTGTGAAAAAAGGAACTATGGAATCAGCTACAAACAAAACTTTTTGATTTCAAACAAATTTCAAAACGGACAAGTTCGGTGGGGAAGTCCACGCATGCCCAAACTGATATGGGGCAAAAGGAACTATGGTGACAGGGGTGAGGTGCACAAACTGGTATTTTTTTTTTTTTTTTTTTTTTGTGTTCCCGTGGCAAGAGATGACAAGGGGATTCGAGCTATAAATCAGAAGAACTTTGTCCCGAATGATCACACTCGAGTCTATAGTACTCATTTTGTCAGTGGCTGGCCTGACTATGCTCTGTCTGTTTCTCTACAAACAAAAAGGATCTCACACTGACACAAGCTAGAAGGAAAAGGCGATCTGATCGGAGAAATAAGTACTGGTTTATATTAAATTATTTAAGTTGGCCCACTAATTTGACTAAGAATTATTTCATCTGTTGTTGTTTCAAGCTGTAATTGTTGTTGCAGTGTCCAGTTTTTGTATCCACATTTTGAAAAGGGACTGGCTTTGTGCGATCCAATAGGCTATAAACAACGTTAAGAAGATGTTAAACTCTACGCAAACAAATGTCAAGCCTAAGGGTAATGTTGGTGCCATATGACGTTTACAGTCCAGATCAGCCCTAAGGGGTCTGAACTTAGCCCTCAAAGCTAAGTGTAGGTGTGATTTTCATTTCGCTGCTTGCAATAATCATTTGGTTTCCTTGTGTTTTTGATTTCATAATTTCTTGCTTTATATAGCCAACAAAATTGATTTGCTTGCCAGTTTTGCAGATGTGAAATAATGTCATTTACGCCACTATGATTGGGTCCCACGCCATAAGTCAGCTAATTGCTACAGTGTTCTTGCAATTAATTTGCATTGTTCAAAACAACTGGCAAGCACACATGATCCTAATCTCCTCTCAACATGGATAAGTGCGCAGGTACACGCGTAAAATACAAGGCCATATCATTACTGTTTGACTGAACGCTACACATTTGATTTCAAATTTTCACCTGTGCTGAAAATGACGTCAAGGACTTGCCTTGGCGGTATCTTGCCGATATAGTCTTTCAAGTCTTTGTTGCGCTGAGGAAGTCAATGCTTTCAGTTTGTAGGAGAAAACTAATGGAGCTTAGTCTAGCTATATCGTAAGGGGGGCAAGAATTTTGGATCCAACCTCCACTTTTCCCGGCTTTTTATTTGCCAGAACAATGTTAAAAGGGGGGTGCCAATATGTTATAGGGGTTCAAGATGGTGTCGCAGCGGCTTGTATGCGTGTATGCATGCTGTGTCTCTTTGTATTTTAGTGTCTCTCTTCTACTAGACTACCTCCATGTTATTTATTTATTTATTTATTTATTTTTAGTTTGTATATAGCTGTTCGTTTTAAACAATTTTAAACTCAACTGCCTCACAAAGGCCAATTTTAGCTCAGCTGGTTTACAAGGGCTACGTGGCATCTTAACTCTTGAGGGGAGGAGAAACCCAAAAATCACTTCAATCTGCTCAAGAACAGGATAATCAATCAGAGGGAGCAGGAGGGAGAAGTTTATGCTTCAGGGGCATTTTAATGTTCTAAGTTGACTGTTGAATGATTTGTAGGTTTACTTTGACTTAAACCTGGATTTTCTCAAAACCTGATTTTTGCCCCGATTGCTATCATTTAAGGCACTATATCTCACTTATTTGTGGAGCTTTTCTCATGAAATTTTGACAGAAGTCTGTGTACATATCAGGAAGTCTACTGAGCTAAAAGTTTCGGTTTAGCACTTTAAGTCTGTGAGTTATGATGATTTATATTTCATATCAAGGGGGCGAAAAATGGCAAAATCCTGTTTTACCCCACTAAATCTCTAGTATTTTGTATAAATGCTTTATTCTAGTTCAGAAGAAGGTGTAAACATAACTAAATCTAATAAAAAAACCTGGTTCAAATATCTTGCTTCAGTCCTGAGATATAAGGCAAAGAAATAATGGTGAAATCGGGGTAGCGGCCATCTTGAATCACATGACCTAATTATGCAAATTAGGTCAAATTCATATTTTGTGTATTTCAGGTCATATACTGTCAATACATCAAGTATGAATGATTTCTATCCAAAAATGACCATTTTTTTCCGAAAGGTTTCTCCTCCCCTTAATACTTTTGCATACCTGAAAGAGTCTGTGCCAGTAGTGTGCATTAGCTCTATCTTCCGGCTATCACCCTCGTTGGAGGGTCTTTTGGCCTTCCTGGACCTCAAGGTATCTTAGAGTTGATTTGATTTCTTTGGCGTTTTCCTGGTGAGGTGCCGGAAGCTCGCCGGGCTTGCTTTTTCGTCCACCCTGCTCCCAGTTTGTGCACTGGGTTTTCGTTGGATCGGCTGGCTGGGTGTGCTGTCTTTTAAATTTCCTCGACACTGAGCTCTTGCCCTGATGCCGCTTTGAGAGAGCCCTTTTCTCCTGGTTCGCTGCTCTGCAGCTGTCGAAGCTGTTGAGACGGAGCTGCTTCTGGGGCGGTTACGATGGTCCCGCCGAGGGAGTTGTGGTGTTGGAGTGGAAGCCAAGCATCGGCGGCTTAGGTCAATTTTGCCCACCTTTCCACAACCGGAGCGCTTCCCGGATCGGCTAACTGGGTGCGCTGCCTTTCGGCGTCCTTGTATTATTGGACAGTTCTCCGCCTGCTGTCAAAGGATTCGTAGCCGGGCTCTCAGCGGACTGGTAACGTACCGTGAAGAAGTCCGGTAATGTACTGTGAACTCTTGACTTAATTAAAATGGCCAAAGTCATTATTATTATCGTCTTTTTTCTTGGTGTTATGATCAAGCCACATGTTATCAATGTAACTGGGCTATCTTCCCATGCATTTCTTGAACATTATAATCATGGAACTGACTTCAATTACTTGGTACTACCCGGCAGTCGTCACTACACTACGTTGCTACATGTTGGTATGAGAAGCACTATTCCGTTTACGCTACTAATTCTTGATTCACTTCTCTCAAACCGCTCGCATGGTTCCAACTCTGCGCGTAAAAATGATCATACCAAAGTAACAATCAAGAGTTGCTTATCTAGGATACTGATTCTGTTATTATTGCTGATGTCTGGCAATGTGAGTAGCAACCCTGGCCCTGAGCCGCTTGCGGATAATAATCTGCATCACTTTCAACTCCTGAAGAATTTAGCAATAGACATGGACTTGGTTTTCTGCATTTTAACGCAAGGAGTCTTGCACATAAACTTGATATACTTAAAACCTGGATCATGATTGCTAAACCGGATATTGTAGTTGTTTCTGAAACGTGGTTAAAACCTGCTGTCCCTGATAATGTTATTTATATCGCTGGCTACAACGTGTTTAGAACCGATCGCAAGGGCAGGGCTGGTGGAATTGCAATGTACATCTCTGAACGTTTACCAGGAACCATTCTTCACTCTATCTCAATTCCCAGGCAGTTCGAATTTTTAGCTGTACAGGTATTATTGGCCAATGCCCCTATTACGGTGATCGGCTGCTATAGACTTCCCTCAGCCTCGACTGAATCCATAACCAGCTTGACAGAGTTATTGTCTAATTTCATTTCTCATGAGTTAATATTACTGGGTGATTTGAACTTGGACTGGCTCAGCAGTAAATCTGCATTATTAAAGCAGGTGTGTGACTCCATGAACCTTGCCCAGCTTATTGACAGCCCCACCAGAATCAAATCGGCTAAACCTGGTAATGATTCTCTCACTGATATTATTCTAACCAATGCAGTGCACAAGTATGTATCAGTTGGCGTGTTGCCTAATGATATCAGTGACCATTGTGCCATTGCTTGTGTTAAGAGCACAAAACTGCCCAAATCCAAGGGCCTATTTGTTACTAGGTGCTGTTTTAAACACTTTTCGGAGAAGGCCTTTATCCATGATCTTGCTCAAGTGAAGTGGCAGCGAATTTCTTTAATTCCCATCATTAATGAAACAGTTGCTCTTTTCCAACTTCATTTTCTTTCAGTTGTTAACAAACACGCCCCTCTTAAAAAGTACAGGATTAAAAACAGGAACAACCCATGGTTTACTTGGGAAGTGGCAGATTTAATCCATGCTCGCAATAAGCAATGGGCCTTAGCGAGAAAGACAAAGACCACTAGTAATTGGAAACTGTTTCTTTCTCTTAGAAATAAATGTACAACTCTAATCAGGAAATCCAAAACTGATTTTTATTTGTCATTAACTACTGACTGCTACAACAATCACTCCAAATTCTGGAAAACTAGTAAAGGACTTCAGAACAAGAAGGCTGCCGGTCTCCCTCTCAAGTTAACTTTTATTTTTGATAAAAAAGCTATGTCAGATTTATTTAATGTTCATTTCAGTAAGGCTGGTCATATCTTTGATGACTTAAATCAGAACACTTACCCAAGGGCTAATCATGCTGACTGTGGCATAACAGCTCAAACAACTGAATCAACCTCCTTTGATTCTACTTTTAGTTTTACACCCATCCTGGTCTCTGTCTTCCATGCCTTACAAACACTGGACCCCAAGAAGGCCGCTGGACCTGATGGCCTTGAGCCATTTTTCTTGAAAGTGGCAGCCCCAATTATAGCTCGCCCAGTGGCCGACATCTTTAATCTTATCATTGCCTCACAAAACTTCCCTGTCTTATGGAAACAAGCTTATTTTATGCCTTTACTGAAAGCTGGTGATCCCACAGTCCTGAATAATTATAGACCAACCTCTAATCTCTCAACCTTGCAAAAATATTGGAATCTATAGTGTCTGACCAGCTCAAATTATTCCTGGATTCTAATAATGTACTTAATCCTTTGCAATCAGGTTTCAGATCCAAGCATAGCACTGTCTCAGCCACTCTGAAAGTTCTTGATGATATAAGAGCTACCATTGAAAATAAAATGTTCACTGTTGCTCTGTTCATCGATATGTCCAAAGCATTTGACACTGTGGATCATCAAATTTTAATTAATAACCTGCAAAAGGTTGGTGTTGGTTATGATGTGGTTGGTTGGTTTCAAAGTTACTTAACAGATCTAGTCCAGATGGTTAGATTGAGCAATATTGTGTCTGATCCAGTCACCTTGGTCAAGGGGGTGCCACGAGGTTCCATCTTGGGGCCTTTACTCTTTCTCCTGTATACAAATAATCTCTGCAACCAGTCAAGATATTCTTTATATCATATGTATGTGGATGATACAGTATTATATTCTTATGCTCCCACACTGGAGGCAGCACTTTCTAACCTTCAGGTTGATTTTATTTCTTTACAGAGAGCACTTAGTGACCCCAGACTTCTTCTGAATGCAAATAAAACCAAAGCCATGTTGTTTGCGAGTAGTCATCCTGAGGTCTCCTCATCTCCAATCAGATCTATATATGCCATTCCTATTGAGTTTGTTGATAAGTATAAAAATCTAGACATATGGCTAGACAAAGATCTCAGTTTTAGACATCATATTGCAAATCTGACAAAAAAATCTAATTGCAAAGTTCACGCTAAGCTTTCTATACAGACTAAAAACCTGTTTCTCAATTTCCTCACGTAAACGTTTGGTAATTGCCCTTTTTCTTTCTCAGCTAGATTATGGAGACACTGTTAATAGATTTTCTTGCCCCACTGTCTTGGCCAAACTTGACCCTCTTTATCATGCTGCATTGAGACACATCACTAACTCTGCGCTCAGGACACATCACTGCATCTTGTATAAACTTACTGGTTGGTCCTCGCTTGCTCTGCGCAGGATGCAGCATTGGTATATTTTAACATATAAGGCTATTTTTGGGAAATTGCCTTCTTAGATCTGCTCCAAATTTATGCCTGTAAGTAACCCCTATAACCTCAGATCCAGCAGTTGGCTTCAGTACAAAGTGCCATCTGTACGAACTGAAACTGGGGAAAAAAAGAGTGTCTTATTTGGTCCGTGGGCTTGGAATGACCTGCAAAAACAGCTTAAACTAGACTGTTATTTCTTAATCGTCTTTTAAATAAAAAAAAATCTCAGTAGTCATTACCACAAGCTGCACCTGCCACGATTAAACAAATGATCTCTCTTTTCTACTCTTTGCACCATAGCACTATAGCTGCTGTTTAGATTTTATTATAGATTTAATTGGTTCTAAGATTAGACTGTAGATTTTGGGTCTAAACTTTTGGCCTTTGCATGTTATGTTTTTTAGATCTGAGTAAATGTCTTAATTATGTATTAACTGATTTTAGCTGATCATACGCATGCGCTTCCAGTTGGGTTCTACTGTATTATATTTCAATTGAATTCACACCATCTTTATTGTTCGTGGTTGGTAATCTGATTATTTTGTATTGTTTGTATTATAGTTTTTTTTTTTTTTTTTTTGTGTGTGTGTTGTTTTGTCTGAATATGCAGACTGCTGTGTGCTGCCCTCTTGACCAGGTCACAAGGGCAAAAGAGATTTAATCTCAATTGTCTATCTGGTTAAATAAAGGTTATGTATGTATGTTTTTTTTTGATCAGTGAGAAGGGGGTTTAGAATTTAACATTAGTATTTAAAATCGCGAATGCGTATGCTGCGTCTGCCCTAGCTACCCGGTATGTCATCAGTGACATGGCAGCCGCCGTTAACGATATGCTACTTACACAAATAGCAGCACTTGAAACTAAACTCTAAATTTCCTTAACTGGACGTACGCTCGATGTGTTTACATATCATAATGTTTCTCTGGTTACCCAAACATCAATCTGTGTTGGCGTAGATTGAATACAGAATTCTTAATCTCGCCATCCAGACACAAAATGTACACTGCACACCGCAGAATGCTTTTTCACGTCCTTAAACCGAAAGGGTCCATTGAGAGAGAAATAACTCACTGAAGCAAAAAAGTTACCTCCGAGGTAAAACTTAAAACTTAACTTGTAAACAAACTAGATGGTGACTTTTTCACACAAAAAGACATGATTGTATCCCCGGACGGAGTGTCTGGGGGTACTATGGATTTTGGTTGTCGAGCGTCCGCGTCCTGGCCCAGAAATGCCCCTGCATGAGGGAAACGATAGAAGATGGTGATAGAAAAATAACTGTATGAATATCATGTGAAATTTTTGCTTCAGAAAACCAATTTTTCTTAACTACTAATTTAAATACCACTGGCTCTCTATAAATGAAGTGGTTGCTACAGAGATCGACGATTTTTCTGTGACGAGAGCATTTGCGGAATTGCTGGATAGATAGTATGGGCAAGTATATTGAGCAGTTTGCAGATGAGGCTTAGCTGAGGAGTTTAATTTATGCAACTCTTGAAAAACGGGGTTGGGACTGGTTCCCCACACACAGAGAATCGCTGAGTCACTTAGTCAAAGAAATCCTTGCTCGCGCACATCTCAAACTCCTGCTTCTCACGCAGAAAACGTTCATCCTGTCACAAATGTAACCGCATCATTCAAGGAACGAGACTGTGCTGAGTGTGTGGATGTCTGTATTATTTCTGAGTGATATAATCATGGAATTACAGCGATCTAAAAACTCTGTTTGCTGTTCTCGGTGATTTTTGATTGGAAAAGATGGAGAAATTCCACGTGCTTCATGTCCTTTGACTGTTCCCTGAGCCACAACTGTTGTGCTACAAAAACTATACTGCTGTGACAACAACTAATTTTCCTCTGTTTTTGTGAAATTTCATGAAAAGAGTTTCAAATTTCTGGAAGTTATATTAGCGATGTGAAAAGTATTTTTTTCAGCCTCTCTGCTCCCAGCTCCCAATCTTGGTGTGACATCGCGTACTCTAGCAATGAGAACCCAACTCCCATTCTTTCCAATGGGAAAATTTTTGTTGGTTTTTTGAGAATATTCCGACACTGCTCAACAAAACTCAACCAAAATCGATGGGCTTCATCCTCTAACCACTATCAATGTGCATGTGAAATATCAAAAGGATCGGATAAGAATTGCAGTCTGTAGAGCGTTCACAAGAAAATCTCTGCGTATGTGGACGCGCGATGACCGCAAATCCACTCTGTCCAGGGATACAATTATTTTTATGATGGAGTAAACCATTGGTCTTTTAGTTGTTTGATAAATTGTCCTTTCATTCACAGTTCCCTCTGCCGCTTTCGCAATGATCAGATTTGCAGTTACGCTCCCTACTCTCTCGTTTATGCTTTTTGATTTTTTTTGTTCGCAAATTTGACTCAAACCTCTCAGTGGGTGGGATTTTTTTGTGTGGTCTGACCTCATTGGCTAATGGAATTTTGTGGCTCAGAGCCTGGAGTAATGAATCCAACCTCAGAATGTAGCCACGAGTCTCACTTCTGACTCCACTCACAAATGAATCACACCAGTGACGATGGAAATACTATGGCTTATGAAGGAAATCAATGTGTATCCTTGATTTTGTTGCCGTGGCCTACACTAAAAAAAATCTGATAGTGAATAACACATCGTCTTTAGCTGCTGTTTTGGCCAAACAACTCAGGAAGATTGTAACAGAATGCGGGCAACCGTTCTACAATGTACTGAGCTGGGGTTGTGTTTTCCAAAAGAGTTGCTATTTGCTAACTTTCAACAACTTCCATAGTCCTGTTCAAAGTAAGGTTTTAGGAAACATACCCTTAAATAGTTACTTTCAATGTACCTTGGTTCATTTTAATCCTTTCGCGTATGTGAATGTTAATAATATACAATCGCCTTAATAAAAAGTGTTCCCCTCTTCCATATGAGCGCAGGCACGAAAAATAGTACAATTTCATTTTTCCAGAAATGTGGATTCTGTTTTTCAACATGATAATTTAGACTTGTGCTTTATTTGAAGAATGTATGGTCTTGCCTACTTGTAAAGTAAATTTTGGCTGGATTTGTTTTTTTTTTTGGTTTTTTGTTTTTTTTTTTGGCAATGCAGTAGACGAATTAAGGTTAAAAAACAGGCTATATTTAACAAATGTGAAAAAAATTGCATTGGTTTTTCTTCACCTAAAATAAGTAAACAGATCCTTAATTGGCACTAATAAAATACACACCCTAAGCTTTTACAGAAGTGTTCCGTTTTTCGTGACTTCGCTCAGATATGTTTCCATCGAAGGACAGTGCTCTGTCACAAGTAGGATTAAATACTTGTGTATGGACCTCATTTTCATCGTCCAACTGGATGCATATTGGAAAATAATTGTGACTTTGGCGTCAGAATTTCCCCTGCTGAGATTAAATGCAAAGAAATATTAAGTCCCGTAGTTAATTAACATCATTTTAATTTTCCGGAAAATGACATGCAGGCTATATTATGCAATTATAATTCTTAAACTAGTTCATTGAAAAAAGTCCATTGACTTTGACAACGTGTCTTATGTTACCCTGTCTGTATCTTTATGAAGCAAGAGCCAATTTAAAGGGGACCTATGATGCTGATCCTTCTTTTAATACATATTAGTTAAGTTATAATGTTAGTTGTCCATACTCAACCACTGAAAAGTTTCTAAACATAAGATACAGGGGTTTTGCCGTAATCCAAGAACGTGATTTTGTGAACGTGATTTCGTCTCTGAACAGCTCCTCCCGAGATCTTCGCGAGATCTGGGCAAAACCTGACGTCAGGTTGTGCCGTCCAATTAGTACAGACCTAGCCAGAGCCAATCACGGCGCTGGACCTGCCCACATCGGACACTATTCTAGCAGGCACTAACAACGGCAGATCATACTATGCCTTAGTAGCGTCGACACTTTTGGAAATACAAAAGAAGAACCAAATATCATTTGAGGTGCAGTTTTGTCAGTATCTCTCCCAAAGCTGCTTGTCCGTTTACTTTTGGACGCGAAGAAAAACACTTATTTCTCTTCCAAAAGAGGATGCCACCAGAAATCAATGGGTAGCTTTTTTTGTTTGCTGGCAGCAAACAGCCACGCCAAAGGAACGTTAGCTGATTGTGCTCAGCATTTCACCAAAGACAGCTTTATCAATAAAGGATAATTCGACACAGGATAAGCGTTTCAGCTGCTTCTCAAACCTGAAGCAGCTGCATCGATCAAGCGCTCGGAGCCACAAGCTGTAAGTAACGATATAACAGCAAATATTGTAAGTGAAGCTAACGTGTTACGGGTGGCTAGCAGGACTGTTAGCGATAGTTAGCACTAACAACTGGCCTCAAACACAGGCTTTGTAAAATATCTGAAGATAAAGCCTGTATTGGTCGCGACTGTCCGTGACTCACAGACACAGAAGCTGTAAATTGCTTTTACTGCATAAGCCAACCTGAGATGATAGCCAGTTGATTGTGGCTGTAGCACAGCGGCTAATGTAGCCATGTTACTGTTGCTAATGTTTGTGTCCTAAATATGCAAGAGTGATATCGGGAAATTCTGCAGAAGGTGTGTGATCATAAACCTCATTTGAAGCTAACTTTTAATACTTGTTTGTAATTTGGATGCTTAGTACATCTGTTCACAGTAACAGAACTTGCCGTCTGTAAAACCTGTATTGCAAGGGTTTGTCTCTGTGGTTGTTATGACCGCTCGGTTACCAGCTACTGCATGTTAGTTTGTGTGTCATGCTAATTATAAATGCTCCTGGTTAACTTAGATGCAGTAATTCTGATCGGTATGCTTGTGTTACTTCGGTAAGCATCAATGTGGCGGTTTCATCATAATGTTGCCCGATTGTAGCCACTACAGTTAGTGATTGCTTCACTTATCCATGACCGGGATCAGCCGGATACTTTACAAATGTCTGAGCAAGCTCTCTGGTGCTACCGTGAAAGCAATGCGAAATGCAGAAGCTCTTCCGGTTTACAAATGATTTCTCTGCACTACCGTGACATAATTTCGTCCCCCTTTAGAAATTGTTGTGGCTAATAAAAAGGCGGAGATCAAATAGGTAATTCTTTCCTGTAGAAGTGATCGATTCGCTGGCTCCACATAAGCAACTTGTCCACGCTAACGGAACTTACGGTCTGCAAAACCTGTATTATGTTCAAAACATAACGGAGCTCTCTCTAGCTGTCGCGTACTATCCATAAAGCTGCTTTCACATCGGACACGAAACGAATTATTCGCGGGACAGATTAGCCTACATTCAAAGTCAATGCAAAGACGCAAATACACGCGTTAAGGGCGCGTTAAGCAGCTTTCACACCGGACACAAAACAAATTTTTTGCGCGACAGATTACATTCAAAGTCATGACCGCTTATCAGCTACTGCATGTTAGTTCGCGTGCTCTGCTAATTAAAAATGCTCCTGGTTAACTTATATGCAATAATTCTGATCGGTATGCTTGTGTTACTTCGGTAAGCATCAATGTGAGAGTTTCATCATAACGTTGCCTGATTGTAGCCACTACAGTTGAAGCTAACCGGAGAGGTGCTGTATGTGTCTGCCGAGTTGGGCTGCAGTTAGACCAGACGTAGGTTTTGCAGAGCTTGAGGTGCGTTTTTGGGTGCTTGTGGAGCGATCGCTTTACTTATCCATGACCGAGGTCTGCCTGATACATCTCCAATGTCTGGGCAAGCTCTCTGATGCTACCGGTGAAAGCAATAAGGAAGCGCACAGGCTATAACGTGTCCGGTGTGTAACAAACGATTTCTCTGCATTGCCATCGATTGAATATTAAATTCTTTCCTGTAAAACTGATCGATTCGCTAGCTCCACATAAGCAACGGTTCACGCAAACGGAACAAACTACCGGTCTGTAAAACCTGTATTATGTTCATGACATAACCGGAGCTCTATCTCGCTCTCGGCACTATCCATAACTCGCCCATTTTCCGCGAGGAAAAGCTGGTCATTCCGAAGCAATAAGTAAACCATTACCACGGGCAATTTCCGAAAAGGCCGTTTAGCCTGGAGCTTTCACCCCTCTGTCATATACCAGCGCAGAAGCTGTTCGTTTCTCCACGCTAACAACACACCACAGCTATGCACACGAACCAGCAGGTCCTAAAACACACCGAAGCAGTCCATAAGCTGTTGGTCCACTTTTAGCTGCTCCTCACTGTCCATGTTTCCCTCTAAACTCAGACCCACCGGATTTCTACGGTCTCCGGTCTACACTTGGGCATGTCGACCCCTTCTACAAATGTGTCTAAATAAGGTGGATTCTAGCTTTCCCTGCATCCTAGCTAGAGTAAAAAAAACCGCTGTACTCACCACTGTCGCCGTAGCAAACTGTAGCCGATAGCAAATTAGCGGCTTGAGCTGCCAGACTTTTGCAGTCGCGCCCTCCACTTTCGGGCGCTATGTTTATTAGAACAAGTTTATTTCAGTAGATCTATACACATGTACTGCGTTAAATTGCGGAATTTGCCCGCCGTTTCCTTATCAGATGGCAGCCGTGTCTCAGGTTTCACTCTGGGGAGCCGGACACGGAAAACTGCGTTCTGCTGCCTCGTCCCGCCCAACTCCGCCCTCCACAGAGCTGGCCAGTCAGAAGAAAGTGGGCACACGGGGAGTCGGGGCTATAGCGGAAGAGCCACCCCAGTGAGGCGTTTCAGGCAGAGACCACTATGGACTACAAATTGGGTTTTTTGAGGATGGCAGAATGAGCGAAATAAATACCCTTTTTTTACTTTGCGCGATCAGGAGTACTCTAGGGGAGTCAAAGACCAAAATATAAACTTGGAAAAATGGCATAATAGGTAACCTTTTAATGAATAAGCCTACTGCCAACTTTCGTGAAATTTTCTGGACTTGAATATTAATTCCAATATGGATTCAGCCTCTAAACCTGCAACTGTAACTATTGACGGCTTGCATTAGCCTTATTAAAAAAGGTCCCATATTGCCTTAATCAGTAGCTTATGCTTCAGTTTAGTGCTGAGGTTGTATTTGCTTTTAACTTTCAGCTTGGGATTTCATTTTCATAGGTGAGATAGGGTGTACTATTAACCATGCATCTGCAGCGTGTGGCACTATTTAAACACAGCAGATACGTGGTTGATGGAAGGATTTGAAGGGCATGTGGTCAAACCGATAACATCTATATGCACAGTTCATCTACAGCATGTGCCTCACCTGTACTTCATATTTTACTGAATTTAATCTCAGGAAAAAAAAAAATTCTGCAGGCCTTTATCTTCAACATGCATCCACCTGGACAACGAAAATGAGGTCCAGATACAATAAATTAAATTCTGCGTGCGACAGGGCACGGTTCCTCAATGGAAACATTTATGGAAGTGGGGAACACTTTTAGTAAGGCGATTTGTATATTATTGAATTTATATTTGTGTATTAACGTACGCAAAAGCATTAAAGCAAACTAATTTACATTTACAGTAACAGTTCAGGGGTGCAGTTCCCAAAAGCAATTGGCGGTTTCATCATAACGTTGCCCGATTGTAGCCACTACAGTTAGTGATTGCTTCACTTATCCATGACCGGGATCAGCCGGATACTTCACAAAAAAAGCGAGCAAGCTCTCTGGTGCTACCGTGAAAAGCAATGCGAAACGCAGAAGCTCTACCGGTTTACAAATGATTTCTCTGCACTACCGTGACATAATTTCATCCCCTTTAGAAATTGTTGGCTAATAAAAAAAAGCCGAAAAAGGCGGAGATCAAATAGGTAATTCTTTCCTGTAGAAGTGATCGATTCGCTGGCTCCACATAAGCAACTTGTCCACGCTAACGGAACTTACGGTCTGCAAAACCTGTATTATGTTCAAAACATAACGGAGCTCTCTCTAGCTGTCGTCTATCCATAAAGCTGCTTTCACATCGGACAAAAATGAATTATTCAAGGGACAGATTAGCCTACATTCAAAGTCAATGCAAAAGACGAATACAGGAGAGAGAAAGGGCGCCTTTAAGCAGCTTTCACACGACACGAAACGAATTTTTTGCGCGACAGATTACATTCAAAGTCATGACCGCTTATCAGCTACTGCATGTTAGTTCGCGTGCTCTGCTAATTAAAAAAATGCTCCTGGTTAACTTATATGCAATAATTCTGATCGGTATGCTTGTGTTACTTCGGTAAGCATCAATGTGAGAGTTTCATCATAACGTTGCCTGATTGTAGCCACTACAGTTGAAGCTAACCGGAGAGGTGCTGTATGTGTCTGGGAGTTGGGCTGCAGTTAGACCAGACGTAGGTTTTGCAGAGCTTGAGGGCGTTTTTTTGGGTGCTTGTGGAGCGATCGCTTTACTTATCCATGACCGAGGTCAGCCTGATACATCTCCAATGTCTGGGCAAGCTCTCTGATGCTACCGGTGAAAGCAATAAGGAAGCGCACAGGCTATAACGCGGTCGGTGTGTAACAAACGATTTCTCTGCATTGCCATCGATTGAATATTAAATTCTTTCCTGTAAAACTGATCGATTCGCTAGCTCCACATAAGCAACGGTTCACATAAGCGGAACGAACTACCGGTCTGTAAAACCTGTATTATGTTCATGACATAACCGAAGCTCTATCTCGCTCTCGGCACTATCCATAACTCGCCCATTTTCCGCGAGGAAAAGCTGGTCATTCGAAGCAATAAGTAAAACCATTACCACGGGCAATTTCGAAAAGGCCGTTTAGCCTGGAGCTTTCACCCCTCCGTCATATACCAGTTTGCAGAAGCTGTTCGAATTCTCCACGCTAACAACACACCACAGCTATGCACACGAACTAGCAGGTCCTAAAACACACCGAAGCAGTCCATAAGCTGTTGGTCCACTTTTGACTGCTCCTCACTGTCCATATTTCCCTCTAAACTCAGACCCACCGGTTTCTCACGGTCTCCGGTCTACAAATGGGCATGTCGACCCTTCTACAAATGTGTCTAAATAAGGTAGATTCTAGCTTTCCCTGCATCCTAGCTAGAGTAAAAGAACCGCTGTACTCACCACTGTCGCCGTAGCAAACTGTAGCCGATAGCAAATTTTGTTTGAGCTGCCAGACTTTTGCACTGCGTCCTCCACTTTCGGCGCTGCGTTTATTAGAACAAGTTCATTTCATTAGATCTATACACATGTACTCTAAGTTAAATTGCGGAATTTGCCCGCCGTTTCCTTATCAGATGGCAGCCTGTCTCAGGTTTCACTCTGGGGAATACACGGAAAACTATTCTGCTGCCTCGTCCCGCCCAACTCCGCCCTCACAGAGCTGGCCAGTCAGAAGAAAGTGGGCACACGGGGAGTTTTTTTTATAGGAAGAGCCACCCCAGTGAGGCGTTTCAGGCAGAGACCACTATGGACTACAAATTGGGTTTTTTTGAGGATGGCAGAATGAGCCAAATAAATACCCTTTTTTACTTTATGCTGATCAGGAGTACTCTAGGGGAGTCAAAGACCAAAATATAAACTTGGAAAAATGGCATAATAGGTAACCTTTTAATGAATAAGCCTACTGCCAACTTTAGTGAAATTTTCTGGACTTGAATATTAATTCCAATATGGATTCAGCCTCTAAACCTGCAACTGTAACTATAGGCGGCTTGCATTAGCCTTATTAAAAAAGGTCCCATATTGCCTTAATCAGTAGCTTATGCTTCAGTTTAGTGCTGAGGTTATATTTGCTTTTAACTTTCAGCTTGGGATTTCATTTTCATAGGTGAGATAGGGTGTACTATTATCCATGCATCTGCAGCGTGTGGCACTATTTAAACACAGCAGATGCGTGGTTGATGGAAGGATTTGAAGGGCATGTGGTCAAACCGATAACATCTATATGCACAATTCATCTACAGCATGTGCCTCACCTGTACTTCATATTTTACTGAATTTAATCTCAGAAAAATTCTGCGGGCCTTTATCTTCAACATGCATCCACCTGGACAACGAAAATGAGGTCCAGATACAATAAATTAAATTCTGCGTGCGACAGGGCACGATTCCTCAATGGAAACATTTATGGAAGTGGGGAACACTTTTAGTAAGGCGATTTGTATATTATTGAATTTATATTTGTGTATTAACGTACGCAAAAGCATTAAAGCAAACTAATTTACATTTACAGTAACAGTTCAGGGGTGCAGTTCCCAAAAGCTTAGTTTGAACCAGCCTGTGGAAGTAGTTAAGAGTTAGCAACTAGCTAAGCCTTTGGGAAACACACCCCAGCTCAGTAAATTGCAGGACGGTAGCCCACATTCTGCTACATTCTTCCAGTGTTGCTTGGCTACTACACCAAAAAAAAGATGTATACTCAGCGCCATTAAAAACGCACAGGTGAGGTATGTACTGGATTTATGGCAAATTGAAGAATCGATTGATTTTTTTATTGCTTTTCCAGTGAGGCACGAGAGGAAATGAAGAAAAGCGAGTGGTATTGTAACCCTGACGCGCACCACTTGCACGGGCAAGGACGGGCGTTATCATCCATCAAGATGAAATCAGGGCCAACAGCACCAGTGTATGGTCTTACGTACACATTGAGGATCTCATCCCTGTACCGTACCCCTGTCATCGTCCCTCTCCCCATGACATGCAGGTCCGTTCTGCTGTTCCTGCTTGTTCCTGCTTATTCCTCCCCAGACCCTAATTGATCCGCCACCATAACGGTTGTTTTCGTTGATGTAGGCATCATTAAATCGCTCACGTTGTCTTCGCCACACCCGTTGCCTCCTGTCAGTAAAGTCCAAGCAATATCGGAACTCATCACTAAAGAGAACTAGAGCCCAATCGTTGTGTGTCCATGTGACATGATCGTGAGCCCAATCCAAACGGTCACGCCTATGACGCACGGTCAGTGGGATTCGAACACATGGCCTTCTTGAGTTGAGGCCGGCAGTATGAAGACGATTCCGTGTCGTCTGAGTGGATACCCTGACCCCAAAGCGTTATGAAGGTCATTTCATAGGGTGGTGGCTGTCCAGAAAGGATGACGTCGTGCCTGAAGTGTGAGAAAGTGGTCTTGTCGTTGTCGATCTCTGACGACCACCCCCATGACGGTGTGCTGCTGTACCAAACGTTTGATGCCGGTTCCACGCTCTGTTCACAACGCTTTGGCTGACGTTAAGTGCATTAGTAACGCGACGCGTTGAGAAGCCAGAGTCAAGCATTCGGTGCATCTTCCCAATTGCTCTGAAGTCAATCGACATCTAAGACCTTGAGGAGACATTGTTATTACTAAATGTAATGCAAAAAATTTGGGAACTTCCAAATTTTCACCAACAAGCAACACACACGTCTGAGTTGAAATGGTGAAGTGTTGGTCAAAGCCAAAATGTGAGGCTGCACGCTCATTTAATGTCATGAAATGCACGTGCAAATGTGTTTTGTGTCTGACTGCATGTCATTTATCCAATATATTGTTCATCAGTGGCAGTTACCAAATTTGCATGTCATTTCACAAAAAAATTCCTATGATCCCTATCAAATTTTGAGTAGTATATTTTTGGGGGAAAAAAAAATGCTTTCACTATTTCACAAAAAGCCAATGAACTTTGTAGATGAGTTAATCCTCCACTGGAACTCTAATATTCTTTTAATACTCTATTTTCTGTCCTATCTTTGTATTATATTGTACTGCACTGCTTTGTACTATTCAGACATGGCACCTTTTCAATGCATATTGAGAAAGATGCCTCTAGGACTTCACTAGTTAGGATGTGAATAGTTATACATATATGTATTGTTCAACTTAGTGCGTTTGTGTGAGCAATAATATTACTGTTTTGGTGTGTTTAATGGCAACTGAGCATATATTGTGGTGAAGGGCTTTCGGGGAGGGGCGCCAAATCCTAGTATCGCCTAGGGCACCAAAATGGCTATAGCTGGCCCTGTTCTGATATCAGCACAGTTAGGTGCACAGTGGCGGATGATGATTCAATAATGTAAAAGGTTAGATTGCTTGCAGCATCTGAAACATACGAGGAAAGTTTCCTGCACAGTCAGACCAGTTAAAGGTGAAAATCCCTTCCACTGTTTCCCTGCAGGAGCTGCATTACTGAACACATTTGATCAGCAGAATGATGCAGGCAGGAGTCCGTCTGAGACAGGACACTGAGACGACCCAACCAGAGCTCCCCGAGCAGCACAGGATCAGGGCGAAAGAAGAGGAACTACATGGACTGGAGTCTGTCCACATGGCAGAGTCAGAGACAAAATGTACTGCACCAGCACTCAACACACTGGAACCTGAGTGTGTTACTGCAAACAGTAGGGTCAGTGATTTACATCACACAGAAGCGTCACTGATAAAAACAGAAACTGATTTGAGCTCCACCTGCTCTGGGGGTCTTAAGATGGAGAGCCTCGACTTGACAGAACTGGCCTCTGTAACCCATCTGTATCCTGACCAAGTCAAAACCGAAGTTGATGTGAAAGACTATATTAAGTCTGAATATGTCAGTATCGTGCCGGACATTAAGTGTGTCGACATAAAATGTGATGAGCAGAAGCTGGAATCCAGTGAAGTTTTAGTGAGTGATCTCATGAATACTGTGCTTAATGGAGCTGGTCTGAATGAAAATGGCCAGACTGGACCATGCCGATATCCTGGAGACCCAAATGCAATCAGTGCAAAACAGGCAAATTTAATCCAAGATGTGGGGATCCGTTTCAGTGAAAATTCCTACCAATGGTCTTGTTCAAATAATCTCCGGAGAGTTCCTCCAACTGAAAAGCCCTACAAATGTGATCGATGTGAGAAGTCTTATGCTCAGAAATCTAACTTAAAATACCACCTGAGTATTCATACAGGTATAAAGCCCTATAAGTGCGAGCAGTGTGGGAAGTCCTTTGCTTTAAAATCTACCTTAAAATCCCACCAGCATGTACATATGGATGAAAAGCCCCACAAATGTGATTGGTGTGAGAAATCTTTTGCTCAGAAATCGCAATTAAAATGCCACCAAAGGATTCATACAGGTGAAAAGCCCTACAAATGTGATCACTGTGAGAAGTCTTTTGCTGTGAATTCTCATTTTAAATCCCATCAGAGGATTCATACTGGTGAAAAGCCCTATAAATGTGAGCAGTGTGGGAAATCTTTTGCTTTAAAATCTACCTTAAAATCCCACCAACATGTACATACAGATGAAAAGCCTCACAAATGTGATCGCTGTGAGAAATCTTTTATTAACAAATGGGGTTTAAAATTGCATCAGAGGACTCATACTGGTGAAAAGCCCTACAAATGTGAGCAGTGTGGGAAATCTTTTGCTTTAAAATATATTTTAAAAACCCACCGGCATCGTCATGCTCGTAATAAGCCCTACAAATGTGATTGGTGTAAAAAATCTTTTGCTCAGAAGGTTTATTTAACATTGCACCGGAGTCTTCATAGTGGCGAAAAACCCTACAAATGTGAACAGTGCGGGAAGTCTTTTGCTTTAAAATGTAGGTTAAAAATCCACCAACACATTCATACAGATGAAAAGCCCCACAAATGTGATTGGTGTGAGAAATCTTTTGCAAAGAAATGGCAATTAAATTACCATCAGAGGATTCATACAGATGAAAAGCTCTTCAAATGTGATCACTGTGGGAAGTCTTTTGCTCTGAAATCTCAGTTTAAATACCATCAGTGGATTCATTCTGGTGAAAAGCCCTTCAAATGTGATCACTGTGGGAAGTCTTTTGCTCGGAAATCTAAGTTAAAATACCACCAACATGTTCATACTGGTGAAAAGCCCTTCAAATGTGATCACTGTGAGAAGTCTTTTGCTCAGAAATATGATTTTAAAACCCATCAGAGGATTCATTCAGGTGAAAAGCCCTTCAAATGTGATCACTGCGAGAAGTCTTTTGCTCGCAAATCTAATTTTAATTCCCATCATAGGCTTCATTCTGGTGAAAAGCCCTTCAAATGTGAACAGTGCGGGAGGTCTTTTGCTTTAAAATCTACCTTAAAATCCCACCAACATGTACATACAGGTGAAAGGCCTCACAAATGTGATCGCTGTGAGAAATCTTTTGCTCTGAAATATGATTTTCAATCCCATCAGAGGATTCATTCAGGTGAAAAGCCCTTCAAATGTGATCACTGCGAGAAGTCTTTTGCTCTGAAATCTTATTTAAAATCCCATCAGAGGATGCATACTGGTTGAAAAGTTGAAAAATCTTTTTGCCATCAAATGTGATCAAATGTGATTTATGAAAGTCTTTTGCTCAGAAATGTCATTTAAAATCCCATCAGAGGATTCATACAGGTGGAAAGCCCTTCAAATGTGATTTATGTGAGAAGTCTTTTGCTCAGAAATGTCATTTAAAATCCCATCAGATGATTCATACAGGTGAAAAGCCCTTCAAATGTGATTCATGTGAGAAGTCTTTTGCTAAGAAATCTCAATTTGAATCCCATCAGAGGATTCATACAAATGAAAAGCCCTTCAAATGTGATCACTGTGGGAAGTCTTTTGCTCAGAAATGTAGTTTAAAATCCCATCAGAGGATTCATACAGGTGGAAAGCCCTTCAAATGTGATTTATGTGAGAAGTCTTTTGCTCAGAAATGTCATTTTAAATCCCATCAGAGGATTCATACAGGTGAAAAGCCCTACAAATGTGCACAGTGTGGGAAGTTATTTGCTCTGAAATCTACGTTAAACACCCACCAATATGTTCATACAGATGAAAAGCCCCACAAATGTGATCACTGTGAGAAGTCTTTTGTTCAGAAATCTTATTTAAAATTGCATCAGAGGATTCATACAGGTGAGAAGCCTTACAAATGTGAACAGTGTGGGAAGTTATTTGCTCAGAAATCTGCGTTAAACACCCACAAATATGTTCATACAGATGAATAAGCCCCACAAATGTGATCGATGTGAGAAGTCTTTTGCTCTGAAATCTTATTTAAAATCCCATCAGAGCATTCATATAGGTGAAAAGCTCAACAAATGGGAACTGTGATTACGTTAACATGCACGCTATATTCCATGAACTGACTGGGATATTTAAGTACGCCATTACACAGTTACCCGTGTATACACGTTGCAGTGTATTCATAATAAGATTGCTGGGTTACACCACTAAGAACCAGAGTATTACAACATGTATAAACGTTTCCCTCGTTACTCGTCTATATGAGCTCTGAGCATGTGCAATTTTAAAGGTATTATGGGAAAGGTTTCAGGTACTTCCTTGATAAACTTTTCCATTTGTGGAAAAGTTTAACATTCTTGGGGAGAGGAGACATTTCTTTTCATCTTGCATGAAAGAGATGAACATTTTGAAGCACCTTGACAGTGTGAATCGTAACTGATTTTTTTTAAATCGTTTGCTGAGTAATTGAGGGACGCTGGCTTTGTCAGGAGCGTTGAACAGGTCAGACATCGTTGGAAAACTCTCAAAGCTGCTTGCTTTAAAGCAAAGAAACAAAATCACACCAGTTGCTTTAAACCTTTCATCTTTCAGCGCTGTAAAATTGCAGTTGCAAAAAGATGAGAGATATGCTTTTCATTTTGTTTAGCGCGGGGGGGCATGGCACCGTTGTTGCGCAAATTCCGCGTCTTCCAGTACTTTTTCATTTGTGTGCATGCATACATTATCATAACACAACTTAACAGTGGTTCCCAAAGTGGGGGGCGCAGAGCAATTGCAGGGGGGGGCGGGGAGCGAATTTTTTTCCCCCTCACTAGAGTTCCGGAATGAACAGAAAATCATTTGCATACAGCACATCAGCAACCTTGTTCCGGACCACTGAAGGAGTGTCTTGAGACAGTTGAATTTTTTATGTCTTCACGAACCTTGCACCGAGTTACGGTCTCGGAACCACTGACTGCACAGTCCGTTCGTTGCCCAGAATACTGCGATTACATCGTAAATGCCTGCCTTACTCTCAGCATAACTGTTGGCCAAATCATTCATCTAGCCTGCCATTTTCATAAATAAATTGTTATGAATGTAGTTGTTCAAATATTCGAAGCTGGTAAAATGAGCTGGTTACAATCAATGTAGTCTAACAATACCCAACTCGCCGCTTTTTTTATCCTGCACTGATCATAATAATAAACTAGTTGGTGACACCGAACAAAATCCAATGAATATAATGTAGAAATAACCGAGATTGCGTCATCTTGTTCTCGAAAATATGCTCTGTGGGCCTACCTATTATTTTTATCTAGCCTTGCTACTGAACGTTACAAACATATCGGCAGGTTTGGAAAGTGGTGTTCATTAATTTTTTTTCCGCACTCCGAGGTCGGCTGTTAATATTGGTTGATTAAGGTGCTTTCTTTCTGCATCATAGAAACGTAATTTTAAGTAGACTGCTATGCTCAGGCAAAGAGGTGTGATTCAGCCTAATGATTTTATACTTTAAGAGGTTTTGAATTATTAAATCTTCGTGTCCTTCATTTGAAAATGCGGTGGCCGTTTCCAAACCTGCCAATCATTTTTAATGTTTCCAGCAAGGATTGATAAAAATCATCTGTTCAGAGCATTCATATTTTCTACAATAAACTGACGCAATCTCGGTTATTTTTACTTCAAAATGCAAAGCCAGTGAAGCGCGAAAAATTTCACTGTCTCGAGACACTCCTTCAGAGGTCCGGCACAAGGTCGCTGATTGGCTGTACGCAAGTAAGTTTCTGTTGGTGTCCGGAACTGTAGTGGGGAAAAAAAATTCGCGCGCGGCAAGAATGAATAAATGAATACAGTAAATGACACTGCTAGCATAACATGGTCAAATTTTTAACGGGGCTCCCGCGTAAACGCAAAGCAGAGGATGAAGCACCGCCAAATGTGCTTCCAAAGCAATTTCCTTCAAGGCAAAGACTAGAAAATATCACCACACATATCTTGCCTTTGGCTTCACCTGTACAACGGTGGGCAATGAGGAGAGACCGCAATGTGTTCTGTCTTAAACAAACCTTTAGGTTTTTTTTTTTTTTCCCCTCTCAGGAAGTTGGTCATGTTTTAAAACCCATTTTTTCAGAGAGGCAGTTTTTCAAAAAATGGATTCATAGCAATGTTGTTGAATATTAAAAAAGAAACCTGTTACACTGAACATAATTGCACAGTTAAGGTGCTTGAAAACAGTTACACTTAAAATAATTACACCATAAAGGCGGTTTGTTATTTTGTTATTTCTCATTCTAAAAGTAGTTGTAGTTTATTACAACCTGCAGTTTATGGCAGTTTACTTTTATTTTTTCAAAAAAAGGTTGAGGTTTATATGAATTACAATGTGTGAAATAAACTGCAATGACTCGGAAAACAAAATGTGTTTGTATGTCCTGTTTTTTTTGGGGGGGGATTTTCTTATGTACCAAAGGGGGGCCCAGCAGAAAGTTTGGGAACCACTGACATAACATAACATGAATGGCGAGAACAGGCCGTTCAGCCCAACTACGCTCACCAGTTTCTTTATACTATTGTGAATATATCCCTTCAGATACTCAATGGCTCAATGGTATCTAGCTTTAAGTCAAGCCTGCTCTTGAAAACCCCCAAGGTCTCTGCCTCAACAATAGGGTCAGGCAAGCTATTCCACATCGAAATTACTCTTTGAGTGAAGAAATATTTCCGAAAATCAGTGCTAAATTTACCTTTGGTCAACTTCCATTTGTGACCCCGAGTTCTAACAACACTTGGTCGAAGGAATCCCACATAATTCACTTTGTTAATCTCTTTAACATATTTAAAGACCTCAATCAAATCACCCCTTAGTCTCCTTTTCCTAAAGCTAAAGAGATTAAGGATCTTTCATCTTTTATACCTGGAATTAGCTTAGTGGCTCTTCTCTGAACTTTCTCTAGAGCCTCTATATCTTAAAGTATATCTTAAAGTATGGTCCCCAGAACTGTACACAATACTCCAGATGTGGTCTGACGAATGTGTTGTACAAAAGAAGCATCACCTCCTTGGATTTGTACTCAATACTTTTGGCAATGTATCCCAGCATCCGATTGGCTTTTTTAACTGCTACTGCACAATGGCTAGAGCCTGTGAGGGTTTGATCAACAATCACTCGCAGATCTTTCTCGTGTGGAGCACATTCCAGTTTTAAACCTCCCATGAAGTAATCCCGTCTAATGTTTTTATTACCTACATGTACAACTTTACATCTCGCTACATTAAATTTCATTTGCCACATTTCTGCCCAATTCTGGATTCTATCTAAATCATCCTGAATCACTTTAGTGGACTCTAAACTATTTGCCAAACCCCCCAATTTAGTATCATCTGCAAATTTAACTAATCTGCTCTCAATATTCCTATCAAGGTCATTAATGTAGATGAGGAACAGCAGGGGTCCCAACACCGATCCCTGGGGGACGCCACTCCCCACCACACCTAGCTCAGGTGAGATACCACTGACCACCACTCTTTATGTTCTGTCCTGTAACCAGTTTTGAATCCACTCCAGAATACCTCCTGTTACTCCAATGGAGCTCATTTTAAAAATTAGTCTCTTATGCGGTAATGTATCAAATGCTTTCTGAAAATCCAAGTATATGATGTCATAAGCCCTGCTCTGGTCATAAGTCTTGGTGGCCTCTTCAAAAAATTCCAGAAGGTTTGTCAGGCATGACCTTCCCTTAGGGAAACCATGTTGGCTATCCTCAAGATATTGTTACGTTCAAGAAATAAGTCCAGCTCATCTTTTATGATAAATTCCAATATTTTGCACGCAGTGCAAGTTAAACTGACTGGTCTGTAATTTCCTGGCTCAGTACGGTCCCCTTTCTTATATATTGGTATTATATCGCCCTGTTTCCAATCATTTGGTATTTCTCCAATTTCTAAAGACCGTCTGAAGATGGCGGATAGCGGCTTAAAGATGATCTCACCAACTTCCCTGAGCACTCTAGGATATAAGCCATCAGGACCCACCTCCTTATCTGCCTTTAGTTTATGCAACTTGTCTAATACTTCGTTATCCCTAACCTCAACTTCCGCTAAATAATCTTGAGCATTTAACATGCCCTCTGGCTGAATAAAGACCCACTCTGAGTTAAAATTCTCAACAAAGTAACTGTTCAAGGCATCCGCAAAATCCTTGTTATCATATAGCAGCAATCCATTTTTATTCTTTATGCACTTAACCTGCTCTTTGACTGTCCTTTTTCTGCTACAGTACTGAAAAAAGCGCTTGGGGTTAGTTTTTGCCCCCTCTGCAATTTGTCTTTCATACAGTCTTATAGCATTCCTCAGCTCTTTTTTGACCACAGCCCGCATTTTACAGTATTCCTTAAATCTTTCCCACATCTCATTTACAGACTCACAGTCCAGGAGTGTCTCCCATTTTATTTCACTTAAATATGAGCGCATCCTGTCAAAGTTTGCTCGCCTAAAATTGAAAATTTTGTTTTTGAAGACACCTTTTTAACTTCCCATGAAACATCAAAATTAACAGCAGAGTGATCACTTGTCCCAAGTGGCTCCAGTACCTCAACATTGCTAATTCTATCTTGGTCATTACAGAGCACTAAGTCTAAAATTGGCTTCTCTCTTGTCGGTTTATTAACATACTGCACCAAAAAATTATCATCCCCCCTACCCTGTCCTTTCACCATTTCCCAGTCGATAACAGGATAATTTAAATCTCCGATAATAATAGTCCCTCCACCTCTACAAGCTTGCGTAGTCCTCTTAAAAAGCATTTCATTGACTGTTCTGTCCAAAGCTGGTGGTCGATAGCATACACCTATGTTTAAACCTGTCTCGTGTTTGCCAATGAGCCTGACCCAGATATCTTCACAGGGCAAGGAATGTTCAATTTTGGTTATTTCCTGTACATTTGTTTTTGTTCACATAGATTGCTACACCCCCTCCTCGCCTATTACATCTATCCTTCCTAAAGAGCTTATAACCTTCTATATTATATTCATCTCCATCCTCTTCACTAAGCTATGTCTCTGTAATCCCAACTATGTCATAGCCCTCACTAATCATAACGGCCTCAAGCTCTGGAAATTTATTTTTTATGCTTCTTGCATTTAAGTAAAAACATTTCAGGTTATTACTAATGCTCTTCCCCCTTGATTTCCCATGCGGCCGCTGCTTCAAGCCCCCAATACGCTTTGTTGCTTTAAAAGTATATCATCAATAGTGCATGTAACGCTGTCAGCTTCCATCAAGGCAGTCTGCATTTCCCTATGTGTAACACTCACTTAACCTCCCTGTCCCCCAAGTCCCTAGTTTAAATAATCCTGTGCTACCCTCAACATACGCTGACCCAGTGCAAAGGTACCCCTCTGGTTCAGGTGCAGCCCGTCAGGCTTGAACAGGTCACCCCTGTCCCAGAAAAAGTTCCAGTGCCCCATAAACCTGTACCCCTCTTTCCTACACCAGGTTCGTAGCCACATGTTAAACCTCCAGATAAAATTCTGCTTTCCTCTGCTTGCACGTGGCACCGGTAGAATCCCGGAGAACACTACCGTTGAGGATCTGCTCCTAAGCTTCTCAGCTAATTCCACAAATTTGCCTTGCAGAACCTCAAACCTACCCTTACCTATGTCATTTGTCCCAACATGGACCATGACAACTGGATCCCTCCCGCTCTGGCCAGGAGCTTGTCCGCCTTGCTTCCAGGTGGCCTCCTACCTGGGCACCAGGCAGGCAACACACCGTCTGAGACTCCTTGTCGCGTGAACAGACTAAGCTGTCTATTCCTCTAAGTATTGAGTCCCCCGCTATCACTAACTCTCTTTTCTGAGGGGTAGAGGCCAACAGGGTGCCCTGCTGCTCATCAGTCCCCTCACTCTCAGGGTCAGGGGCCAATTCGAGTTCCTGCAAGGGCCGGAATCGGTTGGACACCTCAACCACTGGTGGAGCTGTCGCTGTACAGCATGCACGCCCTTTCCTGTGCTGTCGACCTACAGTCACCCAACTTTCTCTCCCTGCCTGCTCTGGGATCCCTGTACCACCCTGCTTTGGCGTATCAACAGGCGGCGATTGCGCATTTCCTCGGAATTAACGGGAATCAGTTTGTGTCGGTCTGAGTTGATTCTGTGGTGGCCCGCCACATATTGGTCTATGTGTGGAAAACCCTGCAATTAATGAAGCGTGGCTAAAAGGTACTATGCAGTGATCATTGAGGCGGTTATGTAAAACGTCCATCACCTGGCATTGCTTTTGCACTCCATTCAGCTCATTCAATTGACTAGTACCTTAATTCAATTATTTTGCACAAGACTGTATGCAGGAATATGGTTGGGGCCAGTCGATTTCAAGTAAACTGGGAGTTTCAAAAACTGATCCAAACTGGGGTAAGATGAGTAACCAGAATAATGGCCATGTGTAAGTGTAGTCATTGTCAGAAGCGTTTCAGGTTTTTATTAATTTTCTTCAGCATGAGCAGCTGCATCTAGATAAAATCCGCTACAAATGTGATTGGTGTGATAAGTCTTTTGCTCAGAAATCTGTAATCCAGCCAAAGTATCCATTCAGGTGAACAGTATTACTGCTATTTTGGTCAGAGATCATCTTTAATTGACCTCCAGAGAACTCATACAGGTGAAAAGACGTACAGATGTGATCAGCGCGAGACGCCTTTCCTTTTTTTTTTTTTTTTTTTTTTTTAAACTTATCTCGGCATCAGAAAATACAGCTAGGTAAAAAGCCCTATGAATTTGATCAGTGTGGGAAGTCTTTTGGTCTTAAGTCTGTATTTTATTCCCACCAAAGAATTTGTACAGTTCAAATGCCATAGATTTGCAGTAAGTCTGAGAAAATATTTTTTGGGGAAAGCTCTTTAAATATCCGAGTGAAGAATTCAGCGTTGAAAAGGTTTTGTCCGGCTGTCTGAAAAACATCCAACTAACTGGGATTTAATAAGATGGAACTTTAGTTGAATAGTGACTAAATATTGAATGGCAACTGTCAGATTTTTATTCCCCCAAACCATAAGGGGCTGGGGTATATATTATATACCAAAGAAATCCCATCCGCACCAGTTTCTCAAGAACCGCTCATCAGATTTTCAAATTGCAGTCATGCATTTTACACTTCATGGAGAGGTGTGCAGTGCCACGTTTCATGAAAATGTGATGATTTTTTTCAAAATGTACTTTTGTTTTACATATTTTGAACTTAGAAAATTAACCACTGCAAATGTTGTCTGACTAATTTTTCGAAAACTGCTTTTTGGATTGTTTTCAAATTTCAGTAATTCATTCTATACTTAATGCAGAGTTACACTGCCAGTTTTTATGAGAACATGCCCTAATATCTTCAGTGCACAAGGGTCGGGGGTATTGCTGAGCTGTGCTCACTTTTTCACTTCTAATTGCTTACCTTTTGTGTCAAGAATGAAGTTGCTGTGATGAAAATGACAAATGACATTTGCTGTGAAGACGTTTTGTACAGCTGCTTTGATACGGAAATAAACATGATGTGTAGTAACACGGTCACTAAGAGGAAAGCCTGAGCCTCTGCTTCCCTGTGTTTTATTACCAGTTGTAGAAAGATGTGTTGGTTCTCTGCTCCACCAGCACCTCCACACAACCTCTCATTCTCCTCCTCTGTGGCAAAATCTCAGACACGCCCTGTGTCTTTAACACTGTCTGAGCGATATTTAGTTATAAATTGTTTATCCTCATAATTCATCCTTGTAACCTAGTGAGGGTGAAAACACTTGTGGACCAAGTGTTCTCCTAACCCTTGTAAATCTACCTTCAAGGAATGGACACATTCTCCAGAGTCTGATGCCATTGGGTTTATTGCAAGTCGCTCAAAGTGAAGTACAAAACCCAGGCTGGTCTGTGCAAACCACATAGCATTCATTCTTCTTCAATCACCCGACATAGACTGACCACTGACTGTTCAAACCCTCGTATTTATTACCCTTTTGGCACGTTGGGCTGCACAGTGGCATAGTGGTTAGCACTGTAGCCTCACAGCAAGAAGGTCGTGATTCCGGCCTGGGGCCTTTCTGTGTAGAGTTTGCATGTTCTCCCCGTGTTCGCGTGGGTTTCCTCCGGTTTCCCCCACCCACAAAAACATGCATTAGAGGAACACTCCTGCCAGCACCCCTGACCAAGGCACTGGCTTTAGAACTGGAGTTGGTCCCCGGCGCTGCTCTGTGGCTGCTCACTGCTCTTAACTATAGGATGGGTCAAATGCAGAGGACAAATTACCCCACGGGGTTCAATAAAGTGTATGTTATGTTATGTTCCTCTAGGTGGGATTAAACGTGAGACTTCCCACCTTATCCAACATTATTACTTTCTGATTGGTTCATTGTCATATAGCAACACTCCACCCATTAGTTAGAAGCTTGCCATTACATCATGGTGTAAATTCATTTTTGGCCGCCAGGGATGCTCAAAGACCATATCTGATCCTCACAAACCTAGGGTTGACTTGAAGGTCAGTGTTGATGCCCAAGTTGGCTGGATTCCTGGATATTTCTGGAATAAACTGGAGTGAGCTGGCTCATATGATGAAGCTGCTTTTTGGTTGACTACCAATATAGTCATTACGGAAGATTAGCTCATTTAGCCCGCCTTGGTCTCCTCACTGGGGCCTTGTTATCTTGCTTTTTTGGCAGATTTGAGTTTTTGTTTCTTCTCTGCTCCACATTCTTGCAGCAGTTTTAAGGGGCCACAAGAACCTGGCTGAGTTCCCTTTGAACTGTGATTATAGTAATACTCTGAATTTAGAACCTTTTGGGATATTTTTCCCACCACACTAGCTTGTGCATAATTGCTTATCCTTGCAATCAAGCTTGTGCATAAACAGAACTGTTATGAGATGTGTTTGTCACCCGGTGACCCTTGAGTGTATCTGCAGAGCTGCGTGTCCTTGTGCGCCTGGAAGACCACAGAGGCCCTGAGATAAGGCCTCGGAGTGAGAGAACTACAGGGGGAGTCTCCTCTCCCCAGCATCTGATGAGGTTGTCGGGACCAGATGTACGTGGGATACGTGCACTTAGCACGACAGGCTATTTGATTTGTTTATATGAATTTTTTTTGTTTGTTTTTTACGAGAATAGAACACAGTTAACAAAACACTATGAGACAGAGTTGTGAAGGATTGAGAATATTTCAAATACTTATTTCACAAAATTAACAGACTAAATACATATCCATGTATACTGAGGCGCTATGCAAACAGCTATGGGGAATAGAGCTCCTGTTGCTAGCAGTGGCGGCCGGTGGACAGAGAGCCTAAAAGTTATCTGCATGAATATTCCTCAGAGGTTTAGCTTATCTTGATGGTAACCCTGGCAAACAGATGCTGATGACACAAGGAATGCACACTCGTCCCTCGCTCGCTCACTGTCTTTATATTGTTTTCAATGTAGAACATTCACAACATAATGCCGTACATAGTGGGTGAGTGTACATTTTGAAGGCGGCCCTATTCTAACCAAATCATCTCCATGGAAACTCAGCTGAGCTGTTAGATATGACTCTGGTTCCCCATGCACAGAGAATCGCGAGTCACGTAGTCAAAGAAATCCTTGCTCACGCACACCTCAAATTCCTGCTTCTCATGCAAAAAACATTCATCCTGCCACCTATGTAACCATATCATTCAAGGCAGGAGACTTTGCTGAGTGTGTGGATGTCTTTTTTTATTCCTCTGAGTGATCTTATGTTGGAATTACAGTGATCTAAAAACTGTCTGTTTGCTGTTCTCCCAAAATGTTTTGGGTGATTTTGAATGGAAAAGATAGAGATATTTGACATGCTTCATGTCTGTTGACTGTTTCCTGAGCCAAAACTATGTACTTCTGTGCTACAAAAAGTGTACTGCTGTGACAACAACTAATTAAAGAGGGCTCCTGCTGCACTTTGTTTTTGTTTGTCTGTTCTTGTCTTTTCGTCCCAGTTCAGTGTTGTTTCACTGCCCACCAACGGTGGACTCAAGGTGCAATAATATGTATTGTATGCACGTTGTGCTGTGGACTGTTTGCGGCGTGTTTGGAGAGCGGAAAGGAGGACGTCCAGGCCGCTGGCGTCAGCACTGAAATGCTTGCTAACACTGCTACTGAGAACTTTGAGCTGTAAACCTGCGCTTCTAATGCCAGCACTAGTCTGTGTGGGGCAAGCAGGGGGGGTGAAATGGAGCAGGACGGGACTGCTGACGCTAGCATTGATGTGGCTAATTCTATCAAGCCGGTTTGACCAGTGTTTAGCCGACGAGCCTGCTAGCTTGGACCATCTAGCGTACAGCAGGACGGGGCTGCTAGGCGTCCGGGAATGTGGACCGGCACCATCACCAGCCCTGCTGAACGAAGTGCTGAGGCAGCTGCTTCGACGCCACCGACCGGCCCCCCGGCGAGACGGGAAAGCCAGGAAGCGAGGTGGTGTGAGGCAGCGGGTATGGAGAGCCACCAAGCTGCTGTTACCCACCGTGCTGCTCTGCAGACCCCACGCCCTGAGGAACAAGATGGATGATCTGCGCTCACAAGTCGGAGCAGACAAAGAGTACCTAGAGTCTGGTCTGATGGTTTTCACAGAAACCTGGTTTAATGACAATATTTTGGACAGTTATGCACAAATTGATGGATTCACACTTATACGCCAGGATAGAAATGCGAGCTCTGGCAAAACTGGGGGGGATGGGGGGGGGGGGGGTTTGTATTTATGTTAAAGACAGCTGGTGCCGTAACATCGCTGTTAGAGACAGAATATGCAACCCTGATCTTGAGCTACTGCTGGTTACTTTTTGGCCACGCTACCTCCCAAGGGAATTCGCTAACATCTTTGTGTGCGTTGTGTACGTGCCACCGAGCGGGAATGCGTCTAAAGTGGCCGGCCAAATCTCAGACTGTGTCCACAACCATCTCCAGGACAAACCTGATGCTCCTATGTTTGTCCTCGGTGACCTGAACTACTGCAGCCTAAATAAATATTTGCCGGGATTTCATCAATATGTGAAGTGTAACACTAGGAACAACAACATTCTTGATAAATGCTACGGCAACATCAGGAATGCCTATACAGCTAGAGCCAGACCCCCCTCAGTAACTCTGACCACAATGTTATTCAACTGCTCCCTATATATCGGTCCCTTTTTAAGTCCAGTAAACCAGAACTCCACATTGTAAAGGTGTGGTCCAGCGATAAGAAGGTGGAGCTGAAAGGCTGCCTTCTGGGTACGGACTGGGATATTTTCTTTGAGGATGCCGATGTAAATACTGCCACTGACTCAATCTCTGACTATATCTCCTTCTGTGTGGACTCAATCATACCCCATAAGAATGTTAAAAGGTATCCGAACTACAAGCCTTACTTGACGAGGGGTATAAGAGAGTGCATCAACAGGAAGAAATTAGCCTTCAAATTAGGGGACAAGGCAGGTGTCAGAGCTGCTCAAAAGGACCTCAACCGGCAGCTCAGAACAGCACGGCTTCAGCCTAAGGAGCGGGCAGTTCCGTCTCGGCGTTATCCACCCGAGCTGACGTGGAGCCCCCAAAGAGTCAGAATTAAATTGAGCAGAGTTGAGCGTGTGCTTGATGGAGGTCTTGAAGATTGTTGTGGATGTAGGTGCGATTTGCCTGAGAAGACCATCGGCTAAGGACCTGGATGGTTTGGTCGGAGATGCCTGATCTAGCAGCTGTGGATGCTGCTCCGATACGGAAGGAGTGACTTGAATAATGTTGTGGGGAAATGCCTGAAGTGCTGAGAACTTGATGTAAATGTTTCTGGAACCAAAAACGAGTGGCCATGTTGCCGGTTTCAGTTAGGAAGAGTGGGTGTTGAGGTGATGCATTTGCAGCATTTCTGTAGCTTATGTATCTGATCTGGGGCTCATATGGGCTAAGATACAAATTGAGGTGGAAAATGTAAATTCTAAATGTAAAACTAAATTCTGATTTTCTGTTATATCTATTGTCTGAGATTCCCTCTTTCATTTGATACCAATGAATTGTTGATTGAGAACAGTTACACTCGATAAAATCAAGAAATAGAAAATTGCGTTTCTTTTTTTGGTCAGTATATCAATAGTTTTGACAGAGGCACAATCAGTAAATTATTTATTTTTTGAACGGTATGACTATTTCTTATTGTATAGCACAGTTTGTTTATTTTGCCGTTAAATGTTCTCATTCATTCATTCATTCATTGAGAATGATTGTGTCAGGTCAGCATTTTATATATAAATGGACTTGACAACTACAATTTTTGATAGTTGGTATTGCACCTCATTGTGATTACCCACATCAATAAAATGTGGCATAAAGATTTAGATTCAGAAACATTTTGCTCAAAGATTTTTATTCAGGGATAATATTTGCTGCACATTTTTTCTGATTCAGCTGGCTTCTCTGCTTCTCTACCATCTGAAATCAAATTACAAGTTTATTTTAACAAAAAAAACAGACAAATAAACAAACACTAGCCAATACCTGTGCTACACACAGCTGATTGAAACCTGGCACATAGTCCTTGTCATTCAGTAAAACCGGTGTTTGCGGGGAACAGACTCATTATTCACGGTGGTTTCAGAGGAGATGGGTGAAATTACGCAAATTGCAAACTCAGCAATAATATATAGATGCTTCAACTTATTGACACATTGAAAAGAGGACCTGGCAAGCTTTAGAAAATCAATCTATCTCTCTCTCTCTCTCTCTCAAACTCAATGCAACAAGACACCTCAATCACAATCACAATGGGGTAATGGACTCAGGCTCAGGCCTATATATCCATCTCCTCTGCCGAATGTTCATCAGTCTTCAATCTTCTCATCATAGCAATAGTCCCATCTCAACGGATGATTCACTGTGTGGCGGTCCAAGACATTTTTGAACTCATCCATACACTTGAACGATCTTATACACTTTAATGAAGTCGCCTCGTAGCCTCCGGAAAGCCAGAGTGAACAGATCAAGTTTACATAGGCGCTGCTCATAAGTTAGGTCTTTGAAGCCTGGGATTTGTTTGGTTGCCCGTCTCTGGACTCTCTCTAGTGACTCTATATCCTTGACTTTATATGGTTGCCATACGACATTTGCATATTCAATGTGTGGCTGCACCTGTGCACAATAGAGGTTGAGGAACATTTCTTTATCAAGGAATTGGATGGTCCTTCTTATTATGCCCTTATTTCTATTTGCTATTTTCACTTTCTCAGCTATGTGATCGCCGAATGTTAGCTGCTCGTCAACCATCACACCAATGTCCTTGTCTGCAGTGGTGCCTCCAAGTTTCACTGTCTCTCCCTTATTGTCTAGCATGGTGTACTCTGTATCATACTCTTTTCACCCGTAGTCAGCAGCTTTCACTTGTCTGGATGGAACAATAGTAGCCATTTTTTGGACCACTGACATAATATATTCAGGTCCTGTTGAAGGATGTTTCTGTCTTCTGTGGTCCTGATATGACGGAAAATTTTGGTATCATCCGCAAAGAGAAACACTTCGAATTGAACTATTTTGGGCAAGTCATTAATGTAAATCATAAACATTGTGGGCCCTAAGATAGATCCCTGCGATATTCTACTAGTGACTGGCAGTGGTTCCGATGCACAGTCATTTACACAGACTTTTTGTGTTCTTCCTTGGAGGAAGTCTTGTAACCAGTTGATAGCTTGTTCCTCAATCTTGTAACTTTTGATCTTTCCTATGAGTCTTCTGTGGGGTAACATGTCAAAAGCCTTCATGAAGTCCATAAATATTGTATCAACCTGACTGCCAAAGTCCACTATTTCAGTCCATGTGTCTAGAACTTTCAGCAACTGCTGAGTTGTGGAGCACCAACTGATAAAACCGTATTGCCTATTACTTAACAGTTTGTTGGACCTCAAATGCTCAAATATTTTCTCCCTGATGAGCCATTCCATCACCTTGCAGGGCACACTGGTTAAACTGACAGGTCGATAGTTGGAGCGAAGGTCCTTCCTTCCTTATTTGAATATTGCTGTGATATTAGCCTGCTTCCATATCTTAGGTAGGGATGCTGTGTCCATTGATGTCTGAAATATGATAGCCAGCGGCTTGGCAATTACTCCTGCTGTTTCCTTCAGTACTGCGGGAGAAACTCTATCTGGCCCGGGAGATTTGGATGAGTTCAGACCTCTAAGCTTCTTCTTGACATCTTTCTCCTCTAGTCTGATTTTATCTATGGGGTGATGGACATCGATAACTGGTAGCACAGGAATTTCCCCTCCAGGATCTTCTGTCAAGACTGAAGCAAAGTAGCGTGACAGTGTTTGCCTTCTCCTAATCATTTGTAGTTTTCCTGGCTCCAGCTGGTGTTTCAATTTCCAGATCGGGGATGGTGGGCCTTGTTTCGGTTCTTGATCGAACTTAGGACCAAACCTTTTTGGGATTTATCTTTATTTGCTTAGCAATTCCCATTTCAAATGCCTTCCTGAATTTTCTGGTTAGGCTCCAGACTTGATTTCTCTCCCTACAGTAATTTTGGTGTGCCTTCCCTTCTCGGGTCTCCAGAAATCTTTGCTATGCTCTGTGCTTCTTTTTAATTCTCTTGATTATTTTGGGATCCATCAGCTCATCATCCCTGTCTTGTCTGTCTAACTCTACTATTTTCTTCACAAGGACACACCTATCAACTGCTTCATGATACTTCTCCATAAAGATTGCATATTGTCAGCATTCTTTACTATGTCCCCACTTTGGAGCTGGTCATCCCAGTCGATATCTAAGAGCTGTCTCAGGCTATTGTTGTCTGCTTTGTCGTATTGGTATCTTATCCTTGTAGAATTTCTTTGTAGTACATAGACCTTAAACTTGAGGTTCAGAATACTATTGTGGTCACTAGCTCCTAAAAGATATTAAAGATATTAATACATTATTTGACCATATCTTTTTTGTTTGTTTTCCAGTACATCAGGTAGAGAAAATTGTCTGGGCATGTTTCTAAGAATTTGTAGTCATCGACCTTTGATTGTTCCCTGAGTTGGTTCCCTGTACATGCTGATATAGACTAAAATTGTCTCTACATGTTTCTAAGAACATTGTTTTCAGTCATGAGGATCTTCCGTTGATGCAACCCCCCATGGAGTCCATCTAGTGTCCTTTAATTTTGACAAAACAAACATGTCTCCAGTAATCATATTTAGGTTGACAAGTTCTGGCTGCAGGCTTTTTCACATTTTTTACAGTTGTCTCACAAAAAGTGAGATGCAACCCTCACAAGTCCATCAATTGTCCTTTATTATATCTTTTCAAGGGACAAACACTGCAGAAAGTGGCTATTTAATATATTGACAGTCTTGTACAATATGTGTAGCAGTTTTTTTATGCACTGTCCAAAAAGTGAACAAACAGTCACTATTTCCAAAATGAGTGGCAACAAAAGTGAGTATATCTTTGGTAATGACAACGCTACAGAAAGGAAATTTGAATATATTTCAGACTTGTCTGTTGTACAATATGAGGTTGTGTGACTTGTGTTGAAGGTTTAAATGTCCAAATAACTGAACAAACAGTCACTATTTCAAAATGATGGCAACAAAAGTGAGGGATACACTCTAATTGAGGATGGTCAACCAAATTGTTGCTCTCCAAAAACATGGTCTAAGCTATAAGAAGATCTGTGAAACCATGTAACTGAGCTGCAGTGCGGTGGCCAAGGTTATCCAGCGGTTTTCCAAGACAGGTTCTACTCGGAACAGGCCTCGTCAGGGTCGACCGAAGAAGGGGTTGAGTCCTCGTGCTCTGCGTCAGGTGCACAAGTTGGCTTCAGAAAACATGCACAGGAGTGCTGGCAGCATTGCTAACAAGGTTGCAGCAGTGGGAGAACAGCTTGTCAGTGCTCAGACCATACGACGTGCACTGCACCAAGTCGGTCTGCATGGCCGTCGGCCAAGACGGAAGCCTCTTCTGAAGCTAGCCCACAAGAAAGACTGAAAACAGTTTGCTGACGACGACCAGTCTAAGAACACGAACCGCTGGAACCATGTTCTGTGGTCTGATGAGACCAAGATAAACTTGTTCGGCTCAGATGGTGTCCAGCATGTGTGGCGGTGCCCTGGTGAGGAGTACCAAGACAAGTGTGTACTGCCTACAGTCAAACATGGTGGTTGCAGCATCATGGTCTGGGGCTGCATGAGTGCTTCTGGTCCTGGGGAGCTGCGCTTCATTAATGTAATAATGGATTCCAACATGTACTGTGACATTTTGAAGCAGAATATGTGCCCTCCCTTCAAAAACGGCAGTTTTCCAACATGATAACGACCCGAGACACACCTCCAAGATGACAATTGCTTTCCTGAGGAAGCTGAAGGTGAAGGTGATGGCGTGGCCAAGTATGTCTCCAGACCTGAATCCCATTGAGCACCTGTGGGGCATCGTCAAGAGGAAGGTGGAGGAGCAGCAGGTGTCCAACATCCACCAGCTCTGTGATGATGTCATGGAGGAGTGGAGGAGGATCCCAGCAACAACCTTTGCAACTCTGGTGAATTCCATGCCTAGGAGAATCAAGGCAGTGTTGGACAACAATGGTGGTCACACTAAATATTGACGCTTTGGACACAATTTGGCATGTTGACGGTGAGGTGTACTCACTTTTGTTGCCACCCATTTTGGAAATAATGATTGTTTGCTCAGTTATTTGGAAAGTGCAGTAAATCTACCCTGCTACACATATTGTACAATGACTGGTCTAGAATATATTCAGGTTTCATTTCTATAACGTTGTCCCTTGAAAAGATATAATAAATTAATTGTTGAAATGTGAGGGGTGTTCTCAATTTTGAGAGATACTGTATATTGCAACACCTCTGCCTATGTCCAAACTGCACCATAGATCGTACCCATCTAGCGTTAACTCAGCTTATGTTAATTTATATCCGGCATTCTTTGGGTTAACTTCCATGATGCACATGATGTGTGGCTTAAGAAGACCCATTTGTTGCCTGAGCTCATCTACAACGTTGTAGTTTATTTGGTAACTGGTCTGCATTTGTGGACATACAGTGGAGGTTACCATCAGTCCTTGGCTTTCTCTGTGGTGTTGCATTATTGTTGTTATTATTACTGCATCCTGCTGCACCTTCCTCTCAGAGTTTGTTCCTTCTTTGCTTACATATTTGGTTAAGTTGCATTTGGTGATATCCACACATAAATTTTGTACTTCTTCTCTTTCTTTCTTGGTTGCTGAGGTACACATTCCTCGTTGCATCTTCATTTTTGTTATTTGGCTTGTTTGCTGGTTTTTATAGTCCATCTACATCAGTTCCTGAACCTGTTCTGTTCCTCCACAGTTGAAACATGGCAGGATGCTGAATGGGTTTAATGGAACTGGTTTTACCCTGCTTGGGCTGGTAGCCGAACTACACGCAGGTTCCATGGAGGGCCGCATACTCGAAAAACCCACTCCTCACTCACTCCCTCCTCACTCTGGTTCTTTTCCCGTTCCTTGGTTTTTTCAATTATAAATCATATTGCCTTTCTATCCTCTTCTGACAGGTCAGCTGATATGCTCACATGGAATCTGTTGTCAGCTTCTTTTAGTTTCCTGGCACCCCTGAAAATTCTTTGCTTGTCATCTGGGTTCTCTAGTCGAACTTTCAAAGGCCTCATCTTGGTGTCTTCCTTCTTGCCCAGTCTGGTTATGCTGCTGATGGCAATTTTACCAACCTCTAGTGCATCACAACAGAATGAGTCAAAGAAGGCCATGAAGGCCTCTTTGTGTTCTGACAGTTTTGATTTGCTGCTCTCCTCAGCATGGTAAATTATGATGTTTTTTTCCCTGCTTTCCCGTAGCAATGAGTCTGGGCCATTATGGTCTTTATAATATCTGTCACAAACTTGTTCTGCTCAACTGGCAATCCCTTTGCTGCCGCCTATTTTTTTTTTTTTTTTTTATTTATCCCTTATTTAACCAGGGAAGTCCCGTTGAGATTGAAATCTCTTTTTCAAGGGAGCCCTGGGGGTTGAGGGCAACTTGCACAGCCAATTAGATCAGGGGATGATTAGGTGGCAGGTTGAAAGAGCCAGGTTGGGACTTTAGCCATGACACCGGGCACCCCTACTCTTATTGAAGAGTGTCATAGGATCTTTAATAACCACAGTGAGCCAGGACCTCAGTTTAATGTTTCAATCCGAAAGACGGCGCCTCCTTCAGTACAGTGTCCCCGTCACTGCACTGGGGCATTGGGGATTATTCCACCAGAGGGAAGATCGCAACCTACTGGCCCACCAACATTTCTTCCAGCAGCAACTTGGTTTTCCCAGGTGGTCTCCCATCCAAGTACTAACCAAGCCCACACCTGCTTAGCTTCAGCCACGCGGCTGGAGCAGATCGAATAGTGGTATGGCTGCTATGCAAACATTGTTTTCACTGATGTGGATACTGAGTCTGAAATGTTACTCTTTATCTCTCCAAGTTTTCCATCGATCTTGTTTTCAAGCCCGGCAATCTTCTCAGTCACCCTGTCCAGCATACTTTTGGGGCATTCTTTTACAGCCAGGTCTTTTCCCAAAAGGGCCTTGGTCTTGACAGTGCATGGCGGGCAGAACCAAAATATATCTGAACATTTGGTCAGGGCCTTATAGTCCTCCTTGGTCATCTTGATGCATTTACAGCAGTAATGGTGAGCACATTGTTCACATGCTACCATCATTGCATTGTCTTCATCAAATGTCTTTTTGCATTCTTGGCACAGCCATTTATCATCAGATTCTTCTTCATACCTCCATTTCCCTCTACACTTGCTAATGATAGTGAGGGATTTGGTACATTTCTCCCTTTCTTAACTTTCCCAGGGGATGACTGAAAGTTTTTCAAGTGGCTAGACATTCAGTAACAACTCACAGTTTGTTAAAGACAGACTGATCAGAGTGATAAAACCAGACTGAGAACACAGAATATGAGATACAGCGAGATAGAGCAGTGATAGTTCAAGGTATGTTGACAATAGGCCCGTTTCCACCGCAGGAACTTCGGGGTAATTTTACGGGCCCGGGGCCATTTTTGCGTGTCTCCACCGCTGGAACCACCCCCGAAGGACAGAGTTCTGGAACTTTTACAGGGGCTAAAAAAAGTCCCTGTCCCGGAGTAGGTGCTCTGAACGGCCCCAAAAAAGTCCTGGGTGGGGCTTGGGGTTTACTTGGCGCTGATTGGATTTACTCAGGGCGGGATGTGACGTCAACAGAAAGCGACAAAATAGCCGGCATTTTGAAAACTCAGCAGATGACGAGGGGTCGCATTTTTAAAAGGACGTCACACAACTTTACAAGAACCTTCCTCCTGATTCGGCCTCTCGGGGAGACACGGCAGCTGAGAGGGCCAAGTGAGAGGACGTTCCTGTAGTAGTTCCTGCCCCCAAAGACTTCTTTGGTGGAAAAACGGGCCTATTACGCGCAGCTTAGCCTCTAAGGGAACAAATTTAGCTAATGTGTTGAACAGTCGATCAATTTTTCTGCACTCAACAGCCTGTGACAAATGTCAATTCTCAGACGTTTATTTTACTGCGGCACTTGTCCTGTCTTACACTCCTGATCAACAGACTGTCAATATTTTCAATTATGGCCAGACGATATAAAAAAATGAAAACAAAAAAATCCCCGAAATAACGCGCCTTCGGGTATTATTCCACTCTCAGCTGAAATGTAAATTCAACACTAGCAATAGATGATTATAACCAACAGAGATCGCTTGAAAAACCATGCACAAATGATGCTAACGTGTGCATCAAAGATGCACATAATGCAAAAGTTCGCAACATGAATGCAAATGCTACAACACGACCCCAAAGTTAACAACAAACACAAAAGCCACAACATGAACGCAAAAGTTCACAACACGAATGCAAAAGTTTGCAATACAAATGCAAAAAGCTCACAACAACACGAAAGCGCAGCTGTAAGTTCACAACAAACATTCAAACAACCTCAATCAATCCACTTCAATTTAAGCAACAAACGATCACAAAAGTTCACAAACATGAATGCAAAAGTTCAACATGAATGCAAAATTCACAAGAGCTCACAACGCGAATGCAAAAGCTACAGCTGTACACCTGTGTGTTTTTACACCTGTACAAACACCTGTATTTTCCCGATGGCATTTTAAAACCTTTCGCGGTGGACTGAGAGCGATCACGTGACGTTTCGAAACATCTCTCGAACACCGCGTCGGAACCAGCAGTGTTCAATCGTTTAAAAACCGTTCGAACTTCGGTGTCGAAATTGCCATCTCTATTTGTTTGTTTGTTTGTTAGCAGGATATCTTGTCTAGTTTGAACCAAACTTTGGGTTGTTAGAGGAGCACAAGAGGAACGAGTGATTAAATTGTGGCATATCTAGGCCAAAATACAGCTGGGATATACGCCAAGGTTCAGGATTTCAAGCCTTTCTAATGGGTTGCGGAGGTGAATAATTTTCGTACCTCTGGCAACCCTGGCCCCACTATGGCACCAACAAGAAAAAATCTCTGGCGCCTTCTTCTGCTTCGTTGAGGTTTTACGGCAGTTAGCATCCAAAATGTTGCATTTTTGCCACCCTTAAAACTTATTCGCCCTTATCGTTCTTTCACCCGTCTTTTCAGTCCGGCCTTTCTTCAAAAACCCATTACCATTTTCAAATATCTGGCACCGCCACTGCATCTTTAGTTTATTTGGTTGTATGAGGACATACAGGCTCTCAGAAGGGGGAGGGTGTAACCCAGGTGACTTTTAACATAGGAAATATTTGATCATATATATAATTTCGATGTTTTTATAATGTATGTCTTTTTATTTTCACTTGCTAATGAATTATTTTACATGTTTAAAATGTTTCTTTAACCCTAGAACACTAACGTCGGGAGATTTTCACCCATGCAGTGGTCCATTAGTGAGGTGTGCAGACTGCCCCGCGGGCTCGGACAGGAAGACACGACACAGATGTTATGTTTTTTGTTGACCAGTGTGTCCTCACCACGATTACCCTCCCTGTCCTGACTGTATGTAATGCATAGGTGTGTTAGCATGGTCATGCATTTTGCCTGTAACTCTCATTTCGTATAATCGTAATGAATAATCACTTAGTGTTCATTTCCAGGGTAATTCAAACTGTTAAAAAAAATTATAACCAGTTAGTCATTTTCACTTCTCAAAAATGCTATTTCTCTCCAACAATAAACATTGATGCAGGGAGTCCATGCCTTCACCAGACAAGGCTCACAAGTCTCAGGAATGCGTATACTGAAGAATGAGTTCCTAGCTCCAGTATTTTTTTCACAGGAGTTTTTTTCTTACCGATTCTCTAATCTTTCATTAATTTTATCATTTTTTAGTAGTGGGCCCACATGATGCCTTCTGTTCATTTTATGATACTTTGTGTCCGGGGAAATAAAAGTACAGTAGTTTAAAGTGCCATGTATTGTTGTAATTTAAAACATTTTCATGAGAGGTATTTTTTTTTTTTAAATATTCCAATTTTGGGTAAAATATACCCAACGTTAGTGATGGTGTTAGAGGAACTACGCGTCAGTGTTCTAGGGTTAAATGTCTGAGTATACAGTGCTGTGAAAAGGTATTTGCCCCCTTCCTGATTTCTTACTTTTTTGCATATTTTTCACACTTAAATGTTTCAGATCATCAAACAAATTTTAATATAAGAAAAAGATAACCCGAGTAAATACAAAATGCAGTTTTTTAATGATGATTTTATTTATTAAGGGGAAAAAGCTATCCAAACCTACCTGGCCATATATGAAAAAGTAATTGCCCCCCCTTGTTAAATCATGAATTAACTGTGATTAACCACATTTTTTGAGTCCAGTTTCACTAGCCACACCCAGGCCGGATTACTGCCAGACCTGTTGAATCAAGAAATCACTTCAATAGAACCTGTCTGACAAAGTGAAGTAGGCTAAAAGATCTCAAAAAGCAACATGTCATGCCGCGATCTAAAGAAATGCAAGAACAGATGAGAAACAAAGAAATTGACATCCATCCGTCTGGAAAGGGTTGCAAAGCCATTTCTAAGGCCTTGGGACTCTGGTGAGTCACGGTGAGAGCCATTATCCACAAATGGAGAAAACTTGGAACAGTGGTGAACCTTCCCAGGCGTGGCCGGCCTACCAAAATTACTCCAAGACCGCATCAACGACTCATCCAGGAGGTCACAAAAAACACATAACAACATCTGAAGAACTGCAGGCCTCACTTGCCTCAGTTAAAGTCAGTGTTCATGATTCAACAGTAAGATAGAGACTGGGCAAAAAATGGCATCCATGGGAGAATTACAAGGCGAAAACCACTGCTGACCAAAAAGAACACGAAGGCTCGTCTCACATTTGCCAAAATACATCTTGATGATCCCCAAGACTTTTGGGAAAATATTCTGTGGACTTACGAGACATAAGTTGAACTTTTTGGAAGGTGTGCGTCCCATTACATCAGGCATAAAACTAAAAAAAACATCATACCAAAAGTCAAACATGGTGGTGATAGTGTGATGGTTTGGGGCTGCTTTGCTGCTTCAGGACCTGGACGACTTGTCATAATTGATGGAACTATGAATTCTGCTCTCTACCAGAAAATCCTGAAGGAGAATGTTCAACCCTCAGATTGTGATCTCGAGCTCAAGCGCACTTGGGTTATGCAGCAGGACAATGATCTGAAACTCACCAGCAAGTCCACCTCTGAATGGCTTAAAAAAAAAAAAAAAATGAAGATTTTGGAGTATCCTGGTCAAAGTCCGGGCTTAAATCCTATTGAAATGCAGCGGCATGACCTTAAACAGGCCGTTCATGCTCAAAACCCCTCCAATGTGGCTGAATTAAAATAATTCTGCAAAGAAGAGTGGGCTAAAATTCTTCCACAGTGATGTGAAAGACTCATTGCCAGTTATTGCAAACGTTTGATTGCAGTTGTTGTCGCAGAGGATGTTACAACCAGTTATTAGGATTTAGGGGGTAATTACTTTTTCACATAGGGCCAGGTAGGTTTGGATAGCTTTTTTCCCTTAATAAATGAACTCATCATTTAAAAACTGCATTTTGTATTTACTCGGGTTGTCTTTGTCTAATATTAAAATTTGTTTGATGATCTGAAACATTTAAGCGTGACAAATATGCAAAAAAAAAAAGAAGAAATCAGGAAGGGGGCAAATACTTTTTCACGGCACTGTAATTGAGTTAAATTTGTTAAGAATGCATTTTGCGTTGCATGGTTTGAACGGACCAATCTCGGGAGGGGTCAGAGTTGAGGGGAGGAGAACGGTGAAGAGAAAGGAGGTGGAGGACAAGCGTGTGGAGAGTATATCCAAAAGGCTTTCCAATCAGTTGTCATTATACACAGCAGAAATATTGACTATCATTGTTGGATTACAATGGATAGAAGAGGTCAGACCAGACAGGGTAGTGATATGTACAGACTCTATGGCCGCTTTAAAAAGCATACAGTCAACCAAAACAGTTCGGGAAGATGTTATCATTGATCTCGACCATTGCCTGATAAGAATACACAAAGGAGGAATGAATGTACAGTTCTGTTGGGTTCCAGCACATGAGGGATTAAAAGGGAATGAGTGTGCTGATCAATTAGCCAAGCAGGCATTAAAGAAGGAGATAGAGATACCAGTCCCACTTGGAAGAGGAGAGGGAAAGGCAGTAATAAAGGGGAAAGGAATGGAGATATGGCAGAGAAGGTGGGAGGAAGACTGAAAAGGAAGATAGTGTTACAAAATACAAAAGTCTGTTATAACAAAGAATTTTAAAGGAAAGAACAGAAGGGAGGAAATCATCATCACAAGACTCAGGTTTGACCATACAGGATTAAATAGCACTCTGTTTAAAATTGGGAAGAGGGACAGTGATGTGTGTGAGAACTGTGGAGTTAAAGAAAATACAGAACATGTCATATTTCACTGTAAAATGCATGAAATGGAGAGGAAATTGTTACAGGAGGAGGTTCGAGAGGCAAAACTGGAGTGGAATCTTAAGGGGATACTGGGAACAAAATGAGAGGGTGAAAGGGTTATTATCGTAAGGGAGGCACTGATTCGATTTTAAGGGACACGGATGTGACAGCGAGAATTTAAGAACTGTGGATTTTTGGGTGGTGACATGATGTAACATAATCTAGTACAGTAGGTGGCGGTATGCACCTTCGCTGTTTGCGGTCAGAAAGTTAACCCGAGTCAAGAAGAAGAAGAAGGGGAAGAGGACTGTGGGGAGAAGTTGTGATAGAACCAGTGGTTGTTCTACAGAGAGATATCGATATTCAATTGTCTATTGAAAGTTATCAACATGATTACTCTTCAAACCTACAGGGGTGAAGAGAAGTTGTCAGTCGAGTATGTAATGGTAAAACACTGTTGAATGGCGTTTGAACCGACATTTATGTGAAACTAATTCAGCTGCTCAGTTGCCTGTGGCGACCTATGGACTGTGCAGCGAGCGGTTAACTGCAAGGAGGGACGAGATCACCACGCACCGAATTAACGAACATTGCTGAGTTCCTGGTTGATTTACTCTCCTTAGCTGCGCCGATCCTGCCTTTGCCCAAGTTTGGTGTCCTTGGATGTAGCGGCCAACGAGCTGAAGCAGCATCATTTGGATTGAGGTAGTGTTCATTTATATTTTTTCCTCTTGCCCGCGTGGCGAAACTATTGGTATCCGGTGTCAAACACACGCTGGTCACAACTTGGCTTGCGACGGCGAACTGTTGGATTTTGCCGGCTTTTGTTTTCTTTAATAAGGCATATCTTTTGGGAGTTTGAATGCATACTTTTCAGCCATGGTTTGACGGCATTTTGGACACAACCTGCCATTGTCAAGTATTTTATTTCTATTTTGAATACATTTGTCTTTATAAGTGTACTCAAGCGTCTGTGTTTAATGTATGCCTTATGGGGTTATGGAAATATATGGGTTTGCACATTTCATCAAGACCATTACTGGGCCATTCCGTGTCAATCAACCGGAGGGGGTAGGGCTAATCTTCTGAAAATATTCTGCTGAAAATTCGCTAATTCTTCTTTTTTCATCAACTCAATACATCTCAAGAATAACTGGTGAAAATTTCATCACAATATATTGAGAAATAAATAAATTATGAAGGAAAGTATAGATGGTTGTAGTTTTTCAGCAGAATGTTTCAGCAGATTAGCCCTACCCAACCAGCCCCCCCAAGATGGAGCCCAGAGACTCGGTATTGAAACTGTCGGTCAACTTTCTGAAGACCACAAAAAATATCACACTCAATGGTTGTATTAAATGTTTTAATGACCTTTGAAGTTGGCTTCAGAATGAAAAGTGTGTATTTTGGGTCATTATAGTTAGTGTTGTGCCGATACCAGCACCAGCATCGGGTATCTGCCCGATACCTGGTTAATGTACTCGTACTCATACTCATTGGGGTAGGGCTAATCTGCTGAAACATTCTGCTGAAAAACTACAACCATCTATACTTTCCTTCATAATTTATTTATTTCTTAATATATTGTGATGAAATTTTCACCAGTTATTCTTGAGATGTATATCTATCAATATCTAGTTGAGTTGATGAAAAAAGAAGAATTAGCGAATTTTCAGCAGAATGTTTTCAGCAGAATATTTTCAGCAGTTTAGCCCTACCCTACTCATTGACACATCTGCCGATACCACTTAATGTAAGACGCAAGGTAACTGCCGGCTCACGATCGCATAGGCTACAGTATGTTGTACTATCTGACTTCTGTGTCTGGGGGGAGACAGCGAGCTAGAAAAAATAATAGAAAGAGAGCTGTATAGTCATCACATTCAGAGGTGTATACAGTACTTAAGTAGTTTTTATGAGGATTTGTACTTGAGTTTTTTTTTTTTTTTTTTTTCTTTACCGGGACTTTTAATCTACCATATTTAAAACATAAAAAGTGTACTTTTACTTCGTTACCTTGACGCTGGCCATTTCGTTACTCGTTAGAAATTAAAATCAGAATGTAATTCATCATTTTAGGATTATCTGGATTTGGCGTGTCCGAGAAGAGCAACGGTGCTCGGCAGGGTATCTTTGTGCAGATGTGTCTGCTATCGGACATGGAGCTGCAAATTTATGCATGCAGTTACAATATTCTATCACTCGATGGCACACCCGGATCAGTTATTGAAACTCACCTAACACACAGCACATGCACACAGACAAACGCATGCACAAGCTCACACACAGAATTGTGAATCTTCTTATTTTACTAGTAATATATGGTTACCTTCAACATTTTATTTGTGGTTAAGTTAATTTTTCATTTGCCATTTGTGTAATTGGAATATGGCGATACCACACACACTTTAAGTGATGCCTTGTTTGCTTGAAAGCTATTATTGATTTTAGTTGGATTGAGAATGCCTATGAATGTGTGTAGAAACTATCTGTGCCAATTAATAGTTCTACTGACGTTTTATGAAGTTAGGTGTGTTACCTTACTTATGCAGCGAGTTTAATTTCATTTGTCTAGCTTCAGTAATGTTTTGCCCCATTTGATGGCAGTGCTAGTTTAAAGGCTTTTTGTCAGGCCTAAATACAGAAAGATGTTCAGTTAGGCCTACTTTTTTTTTTTTTTTTTTTTTTGGAAATAGCCATGTGTGAATAATTTGATATTTGCCTCTGCTAGGCTTGTTATAAAAAGAAAATAAAACCTGCAGAAAAATCGGTATTGTACTCTGTATTGGCAAGTGCACACAATAAATACTCATACTCTCATCAGTTTAAAAAAAAAAGTGGTATCGGTGCATCCCGACTAAAGACCCAGGCCTTCAAGCACTAAAAATATTACATTGATAACTTGTGTCCCTTTTGAGATATACCCACTATAATGACCCAAAATACACACTTTTTATTCTGAAGCCAACTTCCAAGGTTATTAAAACATTTAATACGACCATTGTGACTGAAATTTTTTATGGTCTTCAGAAAGTTGACCGACAGTTTGCATACCAAGTCTCAGGGCTCTATGTTAATTAGTTACAGAAAAATAAATACATACAATTTTGAAAAAATTCTTGCGAATTGGTATGATTGGTATTTTTTGCTTTTTCCAGGCCCCAGTACTGGTAAACTAAACATACTGGGTAAAGAAAAGTATCTTAAGCCAAGAATTCAGCAACTTTTCTGATGAGAAAATGAAACTTTTGGGTCTGTCAGCTCAGAAAATCCAGCTCAGAAAATATCTGAGGCCCTCAAACCCTCTCCAAAATTAAGGCGATTTTGTTAAAATTTACCCCCCTTCCCTAAGAGAGGGTAAATTTCAGGAACTAGCAATAATTGAGCTGAAATATTTGACCTCAGTACTGCCAATGCATATCTCTTGAAATGTGCAAAGTTTTGTCAAAATCAAAACTTTGATGTGGGGGGGCTCTGGTTGAGTTGACACGGAATGACCCATTCAACATTTAATTTGCAAAGACTTCACCTGCTCTACTGTGGACAATACTCAAATGCAATGAGCCAAACAGCCCTCCCAGTCCATTGCATTTACATTTACATGTCATCATGCTCTTTTAGGGTCAACATGAAAATGAAAATGCTGTTTTCTAATCACTTGGAAATAATATCCTCTTCAACAATGTCTAAGGACCAAATGATTTTTTCATTATTCACAACAAACAGGTCCGCATACATGCACAATGTAAGAATACATATGAAACAACATCCAAACGTAACATTCGCTCAAACGCAGCAATGGTCCTCAATGTTAGAACGGCATGCAGAGCACGTTTAGTGACTAAGAGCCACTTTGCACGTTCAGAGACTTGGCTATGAAAGAGCAGTATTTCAAATACCTACTTCATTTTTTGCTTGTTACATGTAGGAACATATTGATATGGCCTAACCACATCGTCTCTGACGCCTTTTGACAACCGAAGAGTTATCCTTTGGTGTGGGAATGCTGCAACAGGGGGCAACCCAGCGTGACATTGCTGAGGAACTTGATGTTAGCCATAGTTAGGGCCCTATGAAATCCGTTTAATTTTTTTCCAAATTCCGTTTTATTTTTTCCCAAATTCCGTTTTTTCCGTTTTAATTTTTTGGAATTTTGTTTTTTACCAATTACACCAATTTTACCATCAGAGAGAGTGTGCTATTTATGTTAATGAATAAAATGTTCACTAATTAACAAGAAATAACCTTAAATTAGTTGAAGCAACCCTCCATTTTCCTCACTACTTAAAGTCAGAACAAGTACTGCATCATGACGCAATATAACATTGCACTGTGATGAAAGAAAAAAATTTTTTTTACCTAAAATAATTCTACAAAATAAAATTGTCTCTTAAAACGAAGTGTAAGCTACAGTCAAAAAGGCAGACAAAGACTGTACTGACGTATTATTCTGACTGCCCCTTTATTGTATAATTTATTTGTGTGTGTGTATATCTTGTATATATATATATTATATATATATATATATATATATATATATATGGGTCAATCCAAGAAATGATGTTTGGGCCTATTTTAGGGTTGTTTTGACTTCAGAGAGCTATAGAAAAAAAAAATAATGCACCATTCTTCCTGTTTCTAGTCACATTTGAAAGAAAACATTCAGGGCTTCAAAAGAAGGGCAAATTTGCATATGTCGGCCCATAATTTCGCGAGTTATTGAACCCCCAAAGTAAAAAAATTGCCCAAAATTGGCATTTTTGGGCCATTTTCACCTCATTCCAAGCCATGTATTGTCAAGCCAAATAGTGCTAGAGCACCATAAACTTATTTTTTCCTTAGTGGGGGGTCATATCTAACATTTCCATGTGGTTTAGCCATTTCATGACCTACATTTTTTTTTTTTCCTGTATCTTTTAATTGGAATTTCAACTCGTTGAAACGCGAACTAATGAAACTTTTAGACCATCAACTAGCATACTAAGAAGGTCGTCCCACTGGTCATATTACATCCAGCCAAGAAGGTCCCTATAAGGGTTATGTTCATAGAAATATTTTTTACATACATTGACCTGAGCCTGTGCCAGCTTGAGAAAACTATTTTCAACACCGGCCTCATCACTCATGTTTCACTGACATTTACCCATATATAGAGCAAACTAGTGCTAATTTCTTTACTTCCTACCATCCAAACGAAGTTATAGGGTATATGTAGCAACCCTAAACGTAAAATAATAAAGAAAATTTATTCAGATTGGCTCTATGGGGCGTTGCTCGGTGAGTGGAACGCGAGTGATCATTCGGCGCCAAAAATGTCGCGAGAAGGGGAAAGCGACTTCCTGATAACTGGCAAAAGTAAACTACATCTGGGGTCCTTCGTGAACAACTCAGAGGATCTCAAGCTTCGATTGAGGCAAGTTCACGGCAGATTTTATAGTAAAATACAAGAGAAATTCTTCAGAAAGGTGAGGAATTTGGATGAAATTCTTACAAAATATTGTTGAGGGGGTGTCTGGGTGTATGCAGATGTCTCAATTTGTACCGAAACAATGTATTTTGGGTTCTATGGGTTAAAACAAATCAGGGAGTGAAATTTCCAAGCTGGTACGGCCATTGGTTTGCGTGTACGGAGCCATTTGCCGTGCCTGGCGTGGGTTTGGGGAAAAGTGATACGTGAGTGACCGGCCAGCCACCTTGCCGAAAATGGCCTCTGTGGCTTGAATTGGCTGTAAATTGATGTTAATTCTGTAGAATGAGGTGCCCCACTTGTGTTACTACCTTTTTAGGCCATGTTTGGGCATTTTGAGTCGACCCCCAGCCCCAAAGAAGGGCGGAATGGCGAAATTTTGTCACAATTTTCACTTTTTGGTCCCCCAAACGGCCTAATTTCGCTAGATTACGTTGTTTTTCCCTGTTATATTCCTTACCACACCTACTCTTAATCGTTTTAGTGTGTTCAACCTATCCTGGGTAGTATAATATTGCCACAGTGCAGGCCTAAAGGTGTTTGGCTGCGCCGTATAACTCATGTTTCACATACTACGATTATGGCCGCCACACACCTCTATATGCACAGCCCAGGAATTTTCACTTGTTAGTGTTTTAGATAGGCCTCTTCTCTAATATCCTGACCAGAAGTAATGAACATTGTGCAATACCTTCACTGCTTTTAGGTACATTTTCCCATCGTGACTAGCGTTTCAATTTCTATTTTTCCGTCAGAAAGGGCACCTCCACCCCATCCAGCCTATTCATATTTCACCAGAAGATGGCCCTATGGTACCCCTAACTTACACAACAGCCAATATGTACAAAACCCAAAACCAGTGAAGTTTTTAAATCAAAAAAAAACAGGGGGCAATGATTTTGGGTTTTTCAACCTATATTTTGAATACACTGGAAGACAAGTTACTTAATGAACTTTGCCAACAAATATTAGCTCATTTGGGCCTGCAACATGTTTCAAAAAATCCCTTAAAAAAAAGAATGATTGGTCATGACCTGTTTTTTGGAATCAGTGCTTTAAATTACCATTACAGAAAAAGCAGATTCTGAAAACTCAGTCATTCACAAACAAGGATGGGCCAGGGTTTCAGTTATAACAAATGCGAGCTGATTGTCCAGTTTAAAAACAACATTCTCACGCTTTCAGTGTTTAGGGTTTATCATCTACGGCATATTTTCGCAAAAGGTTCAGAGAATCTGGAGAAATCACTGTAGTCAGCAATTATTCAATCAACACGTATGTAGATTCTGGCGCGAACTGAAGTCCTTGTGCACAGAGGAGTTGGAAGCAATGGAATTGCATAAAAACGTTTCAAATTATCTTATTTCAATTAAACGATCGCCATTTAAACAGCATGCATTGCTTCCAACCCAAGCTCAGTAAAGGAAAAAGCGGAAAAGTGTTCAGTCCGGAGTCCACATTTCAAATTGTTTTTGGAAACTGTGGGACGTTGTAAAAGAGGAAAAGAACCATGAAAACTGACCAGCATCTGTGATTAATGTTAACCCAAGGCATGTCCATATGTGAAGGCACCATTAATGCTGAAAGTACATACAGGTTTTGATGTTGCCATCCAAAGAGTTTTTTTCATGGACGCCCTCTTATTTTCAAAAGACATGGTAGAAAACCTGGATGGGCCAAAGATATGTGTATTTATGCCTGTTAATTTAAAGGTAGAACATGTATTGTGTAAAATGTAGGAGACCCCGACTGTTGGGCTGTAATCCAATGATGAGTTCCACCTGATGGTGCTGAGGTCCCAAACGTTTAGACTATTAAAAGTTGTCACAGTGGTGAAAAGGCCCTGACAAACTTTTTTTTTGCAATGTTTGCTGCCTTTAAATTCTAGGGTAAATTATTTGCAAAAAAAAAAAAAAGCCTGACATTAAACATCTTGTTTTGTGTATTCAATTGAATATGGATGGCAAAACATTGTATTCTTTTTTATTGATTTACATAACGTGCCAACTTCACTGGTTTTGGGTTTTGTAGATAGACACACTGTAGGCAAAAGTACAGTGATTTTGAGGATTTGGTCTGATGAGTTTTGAGGAAATGAGGGCTCAAACAATTAAAAAGAATGATTGGTCAAACCTTTTTTCCAACAGTTTTTACCTTTTTGAAACTATATATTCGATTATCTGTGGCATAATTCTTTATAAATTTTCAACCCTGGTTTTTGGTTTTTTGTACATATTTTTGTTAACTGCTGTATCAGCAATTATTCAATAGTTTGTAAACAAAATTTGGTGTAGATATGACAATTATTAATTGTTATCTTTTGATGTTGCATTTGCTTCCAAACACTATCTCAAAAGCAAAAGTGAGTACACCCGTTCACATTTAACAGCTGTCCTTGAATTGATCATATCTTTTCAAGGGACAACGTTATGGAATGAAACTTCAATATATTCTAGACTAGTCATTGCACAATATGTGTAGCAGTGTAGATTTACTGCACTGCCAAATAACTAAACAAACGGTCATTATTTCCAAAATGGGTGGCAACAAAAGTGAGTACATACCCCAATTGGTAATGGTCAACCAAGCAATAAAACATGTCTTATTCATTATGTTCATGCTTTTGTCTGTTCGACTGGGCCATATGAGGTTGTGTAACGCGTTGAAGGTTTAAATTGTGGTGCTTTGGGTGCAATGCTCTCATTCTGGTCACTGGATGGTCAACATGGCACCTCATGGGAAAAACTCCCTGAGGATCTGAAAAAGAGAATTGTTGCTGTCCACAAAGATGGTGTAACCTACAAGAAGATCTGTGAAACCATGAAACTGAGCTACAGCATGGTGGCCAATGGTATTCAGTGGTTTTTCCAAGACGGGTTCTACTAGGAACAGGCCTCGTCAGGGTCGACCGAAGAGGTTGAGTCCTCATGCTCTGCGTCAGGTGCAGGTTCAGAAAACAGACACAGGAGTGCTAGCAGCATTGCTAACGAGGTTGCAGCAGGGGGAGAGCAGCCTGTCAGTGCTCAGACCATACGACGTGCACTGCACCAAGTCGGTCTGCATGGCTACCGGAAGCCTCTTCTGACGCTAGACCACAAGAAAGCCCGAAAACAGTTTGCTGAAGACAACCAGTCCAAAAACATGAACCACTGGAACCATGTTCTGTTGTTTGATGAGACCAAGATAAACTTGTTTGGCTCAGATGGTGTCCAGCATGTGCGGCGGTGCCCTGGGAAGGAGTCCTAAGACAAGTGTGTACTGCCTACAGTCAAACATGGTGGTGGCAGCATCCTGGTCTGGGGCTGCATGAGTGCTTCTGGTCCTGGGGAGCTGCGCTTCATTGATGGAATAATGGATTCCAACATGTACTGTGACATTCTGAAGCAGAACATGATGCCCTCTTTGGAAATGGCAGTTTTCCAACATGATAACGACCCAAAACACACCTCCAAGATGACAACTGCCTTCCTGAAGAAGCTGAAGGTGAAGGTGATGGCATGGCCAAGTATGTCTCCAGACCTGAATCCCATTGAGCACCTGTGGAGCATCCTCAAGAGGAAGGTGGAGGAGCAGCAGGTGTCCAACATCCACCAGCTCCGTGATGTTGTCATGGAGGAGTGGAGGAGGATCCCAGCAACAACCTTTGCAGCTCTGGTGAATTCCATGCCTAGGAGAATCAAGGCAGTGCTGGACAACAATGGTGGTCACACTAAATATTGTCAATATGGACACAATTTGGCATGTTGACGGTGAGGTGTGCTCACTTTTGTTGCCACCAATTTTGGAAATAGTGTCTTGTTTGTTCAGTTATTTTGACAGTGCAGTAAATCTACACTGCTACATATTGTACAATGACTACTGTAAAATATATTCAGGTTTCATTTCTGTAACGTTTCCCCTTGAAAAGATATAATAAATTAATTGTCGAAATGTGAAGGGTGTACTCACTTTTGTGAGATACTGCAATTTCATCACTCACGTTTCACGCGTTTCGGAAGGTTTTACAGCGCGTGCGATAAAAACTGACCCGTTAGGAGTTGGTGACTTGAAAGAACCATTCCATAAAGCCAAGATATAGGGCTATCAATAAAATAAAGTGTTAAGTAATGCTGAGTTTGTTATTTTCATCCCACTGAGCATCATTTCTTGGATTGACCCATATATATATATATATATATATATATGAATGTATGACAGCAGGAGTAATGACACGCATTTTCCCCCACGGATCAAAAGTTGTCTGATTCCGATGCATCAGCTATATTTAATTGATTTTTTTTTTTTTTAAGAAACTTTTGTTCAGTAATCCCAATACTGTGTATTACATCCTAGCACAAAATGTTCTTCAGTAATTAAACATGAACAAACTGACACAAATATGCATCAGCTATTATTTCACCACTGGGGGACGACGTTACATCATAATTTGCAAGCACACAGTTCACTAAGTAGACTGTGAAAAGAAATATTGTAGGCTATTTAACAGTTAAATAAATTGTGAAGATAACATAAGATGACAAATGACGATGTTTAGGACCCTGTAATCCCTGGCATTAGTGGTCTCATCAACAACAACGAAAAACTTCCTCCCACAGATCTTCTTTAGCATTGAAGAGATGTGTTGCTCGAACACTCCGGACAGGTGAATTTGACGAAGGCTTCTCACATTTTTACGTGCATTCGTGGCTTTTCAGTGCCTTTGAATGTAATTTGGTCGCGCAAATATTTAGTTTAGTGTTCGATGGAAATGTGGCTTTATGAACGGCATTTCAGTTGAATTATGTTGATTTCTGTGAAATTCCGCGTTCATCAATAGATCCCGTTTTTATTGGCCAATTCCGCGATTCTGTCCGCGATTCCATGATCGCGGAAATCATAGGGCCCTACATGGTGTGAACAGTAGGGCCTGGAACCGCTGGCTGACGTTTGGAAGCGTTGCGAGGCGTCATGGTGGAGGTTGTCCAAGGTCAACAACAGCACGTGATGACCGTTTATTGTTTTAGCAAGCAAGGAGAGATCATCTTGTAACTGCATCACGTCTGAGATCTGACCTGTTGGCCACATGTGGAGTCATCGTTTCCACTCAAACCATTCGCAGACTGCTTCATGAGAGGGACCTCCATGCCAGAGGACCCTGTATTTGGATCCTATGAACTCTAGCTCATCGTCGTGCCCATCTTGAATGGGTGAACGATCATGTCCAGTGGACTGTTTGAGACTGGTCACCTGTGCTGTTCACGGACAAGTCCAAGTTTTATTTAGATTTCACCGACAGGCGTGTTAGAGTCTGGAGTGGTGAACACTTTGCTGACACCAATGTGGAATATCAGTTATGGAATGGGGAGGCATTAGCTGGGAGGGCAAAACTGACCTGCATGTTCTTCAAAATGGAACCATGCCTGGTCCCTGGTGCAGAGATGAAATCTTAGATGTCTACATCCGACCTTACGCCGGTGCTGTTGGGGATGCCTTCATTCTTATGGATGATAATGCCAGGCCACATCGGGCAAGGATTGTTGAAGGGTACCTTGCATGTGAAACAATTGAATGGATGGAATGGCCAGCACGCATTCCCCGGACCTCAGTCCTGTGGAACACATGTGGAACATGCTTCAGGTGGGCCTGTCTGACCGTCCACTACAACCAGGAACCTTGCAGGAACTTGGCGATGCCCTCGTTGAGGGCTGGAACAGGATCCGTCACAATGACATTCAAACTCTAATTGCCAGCATGCCCACTTGTTGTCAAGCTGAGATTCGTGCCAGGGGGTCCCATACACATTACTGAAACCAGGTACTGATTTAGCTTTTTAGATTCCCGTGTCATTCTCAGGACGTCACGGTTTGGTACCCTTTTGTTCGCTGGCTTACCTGAATTATGGGTATCAGACAGTTGAAATTGTTTGAAAACTTTGCCTAAATATTCACTGGTTTTCTGTTCTAAATGCATGGAGTGTCACAACAAAAGTGTGAATAAATATTTTCAAAGAATGCTTTGGTCCTTAGCAATTGTTGAAGAGTATATGATAACGGCATTTGACATTTCATTTTGAAAGACTTGTCCTGCAATACACAATATTCAAATGCAGTGAGGGAAACGGCACCTCCCAGTCCATTGTATTTACAACTAGAAAGTCAACATTTTCGAGCAAATGCAGGATATTTCGCTCCCATCCCTCACCCAAGTGGAAATGGACTCGTCTAAAATTTCCCCCATACAAAAAAGGACTATTACGAAATCACCCCGCATCTCTTGTAAAATAGACTTTTTTGTGAAAATAACGGACATGAAAAAACATTAAATCCCGGCTCGTTCATTGCCCAGAGACTAATCCGGATGCTTTACCCAAAAGTTTTGCGGAGGCGGGACTTCTGTTGAATGCCAGCTGGCTTGCCTCTCCTGCACGCGCTTGCTCATGCGCGTGCGCCAAACATAGGCGAGACCGTTGAAGCGGAACTGTTGTATTTCATCGCTTTTAGCGAAAAATAACCGCGTTTCTAGAGTACTGAGGATACGAGTGGACAAAGCAGACTTGGATTATACTGGACGATGCGCTGGACGACGTGTTTCAAAGTTTGTCAACAGACCTTTTGTGGAGTTTTTCCATTGCTACTGGGTGAGCCCCCACCTGCTTCCTGCAGAAAAGGAATTTCGATAATTTTTCAAAACACTCCAGTGACCATAAAGTTGCGCCAGGTGAAAAACAACTTTGTCTGTTCGAGACCTCTAATGGTGAGTAATTGATATACAAATTATAGTTTTTGGGTGGAATATCCCTTTAAGTCTTTGCTAATTAAACTTTGAATGCCGTTTTCAATATCATTTTCAAGTAGTCAGAAAATGGCATTTACATTTTCATGTTTACCCTAAAAGAGCTTGGTGACATGTAAATGCAAAAGGCTGGGGGTGCTGTTTTGCTTATGGCATTTTAATATTGTCCACTGTATTGTGGGGCACAACTTTGAATATAAATGTCAAACAGCTTTTCATTATCATTTGAATATAGTCATAGATTTCCCATATCGTCACCTGATTAAAATAATTGCCCAAGTCATTTTTTTCAAGTTTTTGGGAAAACACGAAAAACTTCACCAAATGCAGAGCAAAAGATGATTCAGGCCAAAAACAAATTTTCATCAAAAAATGACTTAGGCAATTATTTTAATAAGGTGATGATATGAGTATGTGAAAATGAAAGTGACAATTGGATTAATGAATTTTCAATTTAATATTGACTCAACTTATTCATTAGTGGAAAATTATAATGCAATCGTGGAATTACATTTTCATTTGAATATTGTGCCCTATGGGCTTCCAGAATGCCGTGTCTGGCACAGTTAGACTTCACTTTTATGATGACTGGTGTTGCCGATTGGTTAGGTTGGAGGGTGCTTTCACACTAGGGACTTGGGCTCAGATCCGACTCGAGTACACTTGACCCCAAAGGCCAGTTCATTTGATAAGTGTGAACACGAGGACCAGGATTGGGTGCGGTATGTGAGTATGGTTGGAAGAGGTGGACTCAGGCATGGTTCATCCATACTCCTACCAAATGTGAAAGCAGTTGTACTTGAGCAGGGAAGTGGAGTGTTACGTGACATCTTAACTATTCGGATGTTTTGTTCTGACTGCACGCAGTGGCAAAAGTGTCTCTCCGGTCAAACGAAGAAATTGAATTCTTGCTTGAAATTTGCGCATTTAAAAACAATTATGTAATTTTTAAATGTACGTGATAAATAAACTTGACTTTTATTCCCTTGAGCAAAGGACTCTTGAGTCGTTCCTTGTAAAATGTAGTTTTGTGCCTTATTAGTCTGGGTGGCTCGTTGTTTTTAGCTTACTGGCCCTATGGGCCGATAAGCTATTATCGTGGTGTGTCGTCTGTCGTCCGGAACATTTTTAATCTTTTATTTGGCTTGATGAATTTTTTTGTAAATTTGCCATAACATACTACTAGGCCATCTCTCCAGAGGTTTTTTTTCGGATTTTTGATTGAATCATTTTTGTCCGTTTTATGGGCCCTTGAAATTTTGGCCCCAATGTTAAAGATAGGGCTGAGAAATTAAAAAAATTATTTCTCAAAAACCGCGTGATAAATTTTTTTCTAAATCAGGCAATCAACTTCCCTTGTTACCATCAATGTACAGTGCGAGCGCCATTTTGATTGAATCGACCTAAGTGGGTCTAGTGGGGGCGCTGTACTCTATGAATAAGCAAGATGGCCTGTGGAGGCCAAATGGTGGCAGATAGAGATGAAGTTTGTATTATTGACATATAGGAAGTCATATATGACCTATATATTGGCTATGTTGAAGTTGACCTCAGATGACCTTGAAATGTCAAACTTGAGCTCAAAGCAAAATGTTACAATTTTCAAAGACTTCTAGTCTTGAAAATATTGAAGATTGGGAACATATGTGTATTAAACACTTATACGGACATATATGAAATTTCTTTTGGTGGCCTTCCACTTGATCTTGGGTGACCTTTGAAGGTCAAACTTCACATAGCAAAATTATAATGACTTCTATCACCAAAACTATGGCCTGTTCCATGTCAACTGGGTACGAAAAAATGAACTTTTGGACATTGGTGGCTCTGAATTTCCTTGTCCTGGTAACTATTTGTTTAGACACATGAACATTTCCCAAAAGTGAAATATTAGGACGATCAGCAAATTCCCGAGGATTTTATGACCTTCTAAAGTTCTACCCCTCGTGTGGCAATTTCCGACCCTGGAGTGGGGCATACCATTTCTTTCATTCAATATCTCAGCTGCTATTTATGCCACATGGCTGAAATTTCAAGCATATAACAAGCTATACCCAAGTGTTTTTATCAACCAGAAGAGTGGGCCATTAACCCTTCAATTTCTGAATAATATGGCCTCAAAAATTGCCAAAATTTAGGTTTTTTCACATATTTTGCCAATTTGCCAACCTCATAAATCGGCAACAGGTCAGAATTTTTAAATGGTGTCTTTTTTGTTTAATAGTGACCAGAGTGCTTGACTGATCCATTGTAAAAGAACATTTGATACCTGCTCTGATATTTTTATAATGGGGCCCAAAGACGGTCACAACTCAAAAGTGACCCCCCTTTGGGGGGTCAAAAGTCATGTGGGGATTATTCCAAATTTGAATTTTGATAACCCATACTGAAGGCTTATGGCCTTGTCTTGACAGGGGAAAAAGGTAGAAATGTGTTTAAAGCCTCCTTTTATGTGTATTTTCATCAAAAAGATTGCCTATGTTGGGGTTCTGACCCACTTACATATTGAACACAAGCAATGTACACAAATGTACAGCAAGTATACAGGAGTGGAGACAATTCCAGCCATCTATCAGAACTAAAAGAAAATCTTATTTGTTTTATCCCAAGAGAGCCACTCTGAACTGAATGGTCTTGGGCATGGACTGTACAGTGATGGGGCTAGGCCTTTCCATGAGAAGGGGTTGGACAGTTCAGCCTCTGAGACTTTGCAATCACTCACAAATCTGAGAATGATTTAAATAACCATGAAACACAACAGATTTGCCTCAATGTGTTTGCTAGATTATTTCTAATTTTGCATTCCGCAGCGCTGCGTGCAAATGTGGTAACAATTTACTTGTGTTCTATATGCTTAAACAAAATGTTTTCCACTTTCACTGTTGGTTATTTAGACGCTCAAAAGAAAATCAAGTGCCGATGAGTTATTTTTATTTTAAATTCCTCTCGGTCAATTATCTAATAAAAAATGGCACAAATTTGCGGCAAAGATTCGCCTGAACGTGCATTGCCAAATCTTCGGTGCATCTGACTATTGCGTGCAATGCAAACATTCTCTCTCGCATTCACGTTCAATATGCTTCACAAAATGTTTTCCACTTTGCGTATGTTTTGAAACGCTTAAAAACTGGGACCATCTTAAAATGGTTTTACACTGAACAAAAATATAAACGCACAAAGTGATTTTTTTCGAATTATTTTTTATCAATCGGGAAATATTTCAACAAAACAATTATTATTTTATTCTTGCCTTAATATTCAAGCAACAGAAACATGACTAACAATTTACTGTACACAATTCATGAGTTATCACAGCCTGAACCCAACAGGGGTCAGCAGGCAGAGTTCACAGCACTCACTAATGAGTGTGTCCACCATCGGCATCACGTAAAGCGGTACATCTGTGGTGCATGGAGTTCACGAGGTTGTCAATAGTGGCCTGTGGAATGTTGTCCCATTCCTCCTGCAGCCCAGCTCGGAGCTGGCATCAGCGTAACGCTCGCCCACACGTCGCCATACGCGTTGTCTGCCATCAGCACGGTACAGTTGGAATCGCGATTCATCGCTAAATAACACAGTCCTCCACCGTGCAAGCATCCAGCAAAGGTTACGGTTGGCCCAGTCAAGTCTGTACCAATGACGGACGGCGGTCAGATCGAGACCTCGGTGCAGTCGGCGGGCTCGGAGGTCTGCCTCCCTCAGGTGGTTTCGGACAGTCTGAGCTGATATCCGCCTGTTGTGCTGTCCGACGGTCTTGTCAGCTGTCCTGGTGGCAGGTTGGAGCCAATCACAGAGGTGCTGGATCCGCATGTGCGAATCCTGTGTGGGTGTGGTCACACGTGGTCGTGGAGCATGTGGACGATTCACAGTGCTGCCAGTCTCTCTGAATCGACTTCTCAACCAGCTGATGGTGGAATGACGCACATTCAAGTGTGTTGACACCGCTGTCACAGATATCTCAGCATTCAGCATGCCAATAGCACGCTCCCTCATGACTTGTGACATCGGTGGCATTGTGACTTGCGACAAAAGTGCATATTTAGCAGTGGCCTTTTATTGACCCTGGTGCAAGGAGTGCCTGTGTATTGGTCACGCTGACTGTCCAACTCAGTGTTATGCTCTATGCAGCTCAGGGGTGGAATAACTCAATGAGTGGGTAATCTCACAGGGAGTGGTCAATGAGAAGTGGGTCACCAGAATTGAGCAAAACAAATCATTCAGTACACCAATAAACACTATTTGTGGGCATATTTAATTATAGGTCAATTTAACTCCGCATTTTTGAGTTCGTGCATTTATATTTTTGTTCAGTGTATTTTTAAGAAATTTTTTAATGATCGGTACGAATTCTACGAGAGGTGGAATTCAGAGGTCTGCTAATTATTCAGATTATTAACATGGCAGCCTGGTTAAGTCTGTCTGCTTCTCATTATCCCTACTTCATCATTATAGGCCACATTTTGGTTTTGATTGGTCAGTTGGATGAATAAACAGCTTGATTGCAAGTTAGACAAAGTAGACAGGAGTTGATTTAAGGTAAGCTAATTATGCGAAGGCGATGGAGGCTGTCCAACCTCGCTGGTGATTTACTGACTTCAAATCAGTTTCCTTCCCGGAAGCATTTTAAATGACCACATTAGGTATGTGTCATAAGCCATGATTCCATCCACACGTTCTTATGCGAATTAAGTCATATCGAATCAAAAATGCGTTATGGAAACGGTGAAATTTGACTTGATTTCAAGAATATCGACACAAAGTTTATACGGTTGATCTGATCGGATTTTCTCTTGATTGGTATAATCAACCTTGATTGGCTTGTGCGATAAATGCTGATGGAAACGTTATTTGCCGAATAAATCTGCAACTGCATCGTGACGGTGTTTTGATGCCGTCGTTGCCTTCTGATAATGGTTTGCCATGTTGCTGATAGCTGGCAAATAAGCACGTACAACTTGTGCAAATTATCATCATTTGTTGGTTGACGCGATCCATTTTGGCTAACTAGCTAAATTAGTCGGCTAACACGCTACTTTTGTTCACTTGAAGGTTCTGCAATTCAGTGAGAAAATGAATGGAAACAGCTTAAAATGTCAGAAATCCATTCGATACACCGATTTGATCGCATAACAGCATGTGACGTCATTACGCACAACTTTTTATTTGCTTTAATGCCGTTAGATGGAAACGCATTTTCACCTGCTTTTTCGCATTAATATTTTTGGCGAACTTCCAATAGTTCGATTGACAAGTGGATGCAAACATAGCTACTGAAAAGGTAATAAGCAAGCACGTCTTGTCTGCCTCATTGTGGCAGTTACTTTTATTGCGCTTAAAATAGTCACGATTAATCGATCGGGACAGCCCTACTTGTATCACCAAAACTAATTCAGAGCTTAGGATTATATTTAGGTCTTATAAATGTTGTGGACTTTTATTTGGTGACATTGGCATTGACTTTTAATGATTCAAATGTCAAACTTCACATGAAATTGTCATAACTTGTTGTAGGAGTCATTTCAATATTGTTGTTTATGTTTGTGTTTGTCTTATTTCTGACCACTAGGGGTAGTATAATTTTTGTTAGTTTGGTTCACGTGGTGTCAGGGAGCACAGGTGCTTTTTAATGAGTTTAAATTAAGTATGTTTGTTAGGTGGTGGGAGCACAGGTTCTTACCATACCCCAATCTTTCCATTCATCTACAATACCTCAGTTGCGGTAAAGTATCATTTATATCAAACTTTCAACCTTTGCAATAAATGGGAACATCACCCAAAGAAAATGATTTTCGGACATTGTTTGTTGGAAGGTACGAGTAAAGGGCATTCCTCTGACCACCTACCGTGACTAATGTAACTGGTTTTTGGATGGTCACTACACTTGTATCATCAGTATAAGATTACTTGCCGGTAAGCTACAGGACCCTTGGTCCTATTTTTATGTTTTCTTATTCCAAACCGTTGCCTATAACCATGCCTACTCGGAACCATCAGCACAGGGCCAATTTCAAGTGACCATTTTCCCATATCAGCACAGTTAGGTGCACAGTGGCGGAAGATGATTCAATAATGTAAAAGGTCAGATTGCTTGCAGCATCTGAAACATACGAGGAAAGTTTCTTGCGCAGTTAGACCAGTTAAAGACTAAAATCCCTTCCACTGTTTCCCTACAGGAGCTGCACTTCTGAACACATTTGAACAGCAGAATGATGCAGGCAGGAGTCCGTCTGAGACGGGACACTGAGACGACCCTACCAGAGCTCCCCGAGCAGCACAGGATCAGAGAGAAAGAAGAGGAACTACATGAACTGGAGTCTGTCCACATGGCAGAGTCAGAGACAAAATGTACTGCACCAGGACTCAACACACTGGAGCCAGAGTGTGTTACTGCAAACAGCAGGGTCAGTGATTTACATCACACAGACGCATCAGTGATGAAAACAGAAACCGATCTGAGCTCCACCTGCTGTGGGGGTCTTAAGATGGAGAGCCTCGACTTTACAGAACTGGCCTATGTAACCCATCTGTATCCTGACCAAGTCAAAACGGAAGTTGATATGAAAGACTATATTAAGACTGAACATGTCAGTGTCATGTCGGTCATTAAGTGTGTCGACATAAAATCTGATGAACTGAAGCTGGAATCCAGTGAAGTTTTAGTGAGTGATCTCATGAATACTGTGCTTAGTGGAGCTGGTCTGAATGAAAATGGCCAAACTGGACCATGTCAATATCCTGTAGAGTCAAATCCAATCAGTGCAAAACAGACAAATTTAATCCATGATGTGGGAATCGGTATAAGTGAAAATCCCCACCAATGCTCTCGTTCAAAAAGTCAACAGAGAGTTCCTACAACTGAAAACCCCTACAAATGTGATCACTGTGAGAAGTCTTTTACTCATAAATCTCACTTAAAATACCACCTGAGTATTCATACAAGTGAAAAGCCCTTCAAATGCGATTGGTGTAAAATATCTTTTGCTCAGAAATATCATTTAAAATCCCACCAGAATATTCATACAGGTGAAAAGCCCTTCAAATGTGATCAATGTGAGAAGTCTTTTCCTAAGAAAACTCATTTAAAATACCACCAGAGGATTCATACAGGTGAAAAGCCCTTCAAATGTGATTGGTGTGAGAAGTCTTTTGCTCAGAAATGTAATTTAAAATCCCACCAGAATATTCATACAAGTGAAAAGCCCTTCAAATGTGACCGATGTGAGAAGTCTTTTGCAAGGAAAAGTAGTTTTAAATGCCACCAGAGGTTTCATACAGGTGAAAAGCCCTTCAAATGTGAACAGTGTGAGAGGTCTTTTTCTATGAAATTTCAATTGAAATCCCACCAGCGTTATCATACCGGTGAAAAGCCTTACAAATGTGAAGAGTGCGGGAAGTCTTTTGCTTTTAAATCTCATTTAAAAATCCACCAACACATCCATACAGATGAAAAGCCCCACAAATGTGATTGGTGTCAGAAATCTTTTGCTCAGAAATCGCAATTAAAATGCCACCAGAGGATTCATACAGGTGAAAAGCCCTTCAAATGTGAACAGTGTGGGAGGTCTTTTTCTCTGAAATTTCAATTGAAATCCCACCTGCGTAATCATACTGGTGAAAAGCCTTACAAATGTGAACAGTGCGGGAAGTCTTTTGCTTTAAAATCTACATTAAAAATCCACCAACACATCCATACAGATGAAAAGCCCTACAAATGTGATTGGTGTGAGAAATCTTTTGCTCAGAAGTCGCAATTAAAATCCCACCAGAGGATTCATACAGGTGAAAAGCCCTTCAAATGTGATCACTGTGAGAAGTCTTATGCTCTGAAATCTCATTTTAAATCCCATCAGAGGATTCATACTGGTGAAAATCCCTATAAATGTGAGCAGTGTGGAAAGTTTTTTGTTTTAAAATCTTCGTTAAAATCCCACCAACATGTACATAAAGATGAAAAGCCTCACAAATGTGATTGTTGTGAGAAATCTTTTATCAACAAATGGGGTTTAAAATTGCATCAGAGGATTCATACTGGTGAAAAGCCCTACAAATGTGAGCAGTGTGGGAAATCTTTTGCTTTAAAATGTATTTTAAAAACCCACCTGCATCTTCATGCTCGTAATAAGCCCTACAAATGTGATTGGTGTAAAAAATCTTTTGCTCAGAGTATTCAATTCAAATTGCACCAGAGTTTTCATACTGGCGAAAAGCCCTACAAATGTGAACTGTGCGGGAAGTCTTTTGCTTTAAAATGTAGGTTAAAAATCCACCAACACATTCATACAGATGAAAAGCCCCACAAATGTGATCAATGTGAGAAGTCTTTTGCTCAGAAATTGCAATTAAAATTCCACCAGAATATTCATACATTTGAAAAGCCCTTCAAATGTGATCACTGTGAGAAGTCTTATGCTCTGAAATCTCATTTTAAATCCCATCAGAGGATTCATGCTGGTGAAAAGCCTTTCAAATGTGAACAGTGCGGGAAGTCTTTTGCTGCAAAATCGAAGTTGAAATGCCACCAACGTGTTCATACAGGTGAGAAGCCCTTCAAATGTGATTGGTGTGAGACGTCTTTTGCTCAGAAATCGCAACTAAAATCCCATCAGACGATTCATACAGGTGAAAAGCCCTTTAAATGTGATCGATGTGGGAAGTCTTTTTCTAAGAAATTTAGTTTAAAATCCCATCAGAGGATTCATACTGGTGAAAAGCCCTTCAAATGTGAACAGTGCGGGAAGTCTTTTGCTGCAAAATCGAAGTTAAAACGCCACCAACGTGTTCATACGGATGAAAAGCCCTTCAAATGTGATTGGTGTGAGAAATATTTTGCGGAGAAATCGCAACTAAAATCCCATCAGAGGATGCATACAGGTGAAAAGCCCTTCAAATGTGATCACTGTGAGAAGTCTTTTGCTCTGAAATCTACTTTTAGATCCCATCAGAGGATTCATACAGGTGAAAAGCCCTTCAAATGTGATCAATGTGGGAAGTCTTTTTCTAAGAAATGTAATTTAAAATCCCATCAGAGGATTCATACAGGTGAAAAGCCCTTCAAATGTGGTCACTGTAAGAAGTCTTTTGCTCACAAATCTCACATAAAATCCCATCAGAGCATTCATACAGGTGAAAAGCCCTTCAAATGTGACCACTGTGAGAAGTCCTTTGCTCGGAAATCTCATTTAAAATCCCATCAGAGGATTCATACAGTTGAAAAGCCCTTCAAATGATCACTATGAGAAGTCTTTTGCTCAGAAATCTCAGATTAGATCCCATGAGAGGATTTATATGAGTGAAAAGCCCTTCAAATGTGATCTATGTGAGAAGTCTTTACAGGTGAAAAGCCAAATGTGACCACTGAAATGTCATTTAAAATTTAAAATACCACCAGAGTATGCATACAGGTGAAAAGCCCTTCAAATGTCTTTGATGTGAGAAGTCTTTTGCTAATAAATCATTTTGAATCCCATCAGAGGATTCATACAGTTGAAAAGCCCTACAAATGTGAACATTGTGGGAAGTCATTTGCTCAGAAATCTACATTAAGCACTCACCAATATGTTCATACAGATGAAAAGCCCCACAAATGTGATCACTGTGAGAAGTCTTTTGCTCAGAAATCTCATTTAAAATGCCACCAGAGTATTCATATGGGTGAAAAGCTCAACAAATGGGATCAGTGATTACGTTTTACTTGCTCTATATTCCATGAACTGACTGGGATATTTAAAAGTACACCATTACACAGTTATCCGTGTACGTTGTAGTGTATTCTGAATAAGATTGCTGGGTTCTGCCACTAAGAACCAGAGTAGTACAACGTGTTAAACGTTACCCTCGTTATTCGTCTATATGAGCTCTGAGCATGCCCAATTTTAAAGGTATCATGGGAAAGCTAACAGGTAATTCTTAGATAAACATGGCACACACATAGAAAAGTTAGCATTCTTGGGGAGATGAGGAGACTGATTTCTTTTCATCTTGCATTAAAGAGATGAACGTTATGAAGCGACTTGACAGTGTGAAACGTTAACTGATTTATTTAAATCGTTCGATGAGTAAATGAGGGACGCTGACTTTTTCAGGAGCGTTGAACAGGTCAGGCGGTGTTGGAAAACTCACAAAGCTGCTTACTTTAAAGCAAAGAAACAAAATCACACCAGTGGGTCTCAACCCTTCATCTTTCAGTGTTGTACAATTGCAGCTGCAAAAATAAATTCACACTAGGCGTAAAATCAGCAGTATCTTTAGCAGGAGCAAGATGTTAGGGATAATCATGGGAAACCATGCATGGGTCTTTCCATGCCAAATGGACCAGTTTTCGGAAAGTTTGCACCACACTATCTCAGAAAATTTTGAAAAAAATCATGGTTGTTTGCCATCATTTCAAATGAACTAATCCCAAATATTAAGCACCTACACCAATTTTTAATGGAGGAATTGCCAATTTAAGAAGGGGGTGTCTAGTCATTTGCGAATGTGGCGATGACTTGGAAGCATTTTTGAAGGGATACAAATACACTTTCCAGTGCTCCTAATGTATTGTCTATGAGTGCATGTATGTAAAAGTACCTGAAATTTATGAATCTGCTATCAGATTTGGCATATCTCATTTGATTTTCCTGTAATAGACTGTCAAGAATGACTATTTTTACAGGAATAAAATTTTTATTTGATTTTTAGTTGGTTAGCCAAAGTATGTCAGGGGTTCATACTGCAGCCTCATCCACAGCAGCTGCAGTACACTGGCCCCTTAAACCCAAAACAATCTCCTGTCTCTAGTTTTGGAGTAACTTGCATCTGAAAATGCTTATGATAAAAAAAATGTCCAAAAATGCCTAAATTCAAGGCATGATTTGGTCATGTGGACACGCCAGAAAAAATCTGAGAAAATTTGTGGAGCAGCTTTTATATTCGAGCAATTAGCAGTAAAAAAATTCATCTTGTGTTTCCAACTTGTTCTATAAAAATTCTGGCATCTTTATTTACCATGCTGTGTGGTAATTTCAGCTTGTGGGTCTTTCCATATGAAGTCAACCAGAGATCCCCAGGTCACCGACTGGGATTTGGCTCAAATTTATTTTGGGAGTACTTCCAGGCTTTCATAATCTCTTGTCAAAATTGATGCATCTCATTACATTTTCAAGATATTAGCCTCTTTTTATGGCCGGAAATCAAAAATTCAATTTTCAAGGGCCCTCTATGAAGCCAGAATCCCTTACAGAGGCTAAATTGTGGTGGATTCCTTTTATTTGGAGACAGATCTGTCTGTACAATTAAGATTGACCGCACCCAAGGCATAGTAGTGGAGTTAGGAGACCCTGAAAACAGTCCCAGCTTAAAAAAGTCATGTTTTTTTGTTAATTTTGGATTGGCAAGTTCACCATGTGGGCAGTTAGCCATGGTAATGAAACTTGTTCTACACTGAACAAAAATATAAACGCCCCATGTCAAATTTTTGAGTTGTTATGAACATTAGGGTTATGCAATATATGAAGCGAATCAAAAATAATTTTTGTTAATGACTAATCTTCAGATCACCGTCCATTACATCTTGATATTGGCATCTGCAAAGGAGTGACAATCCTTTGAACATGTTGGGGGTCAGGTTGAAGAAATTGAATGTCCAATATCTTGTGTCCACCATTTGTGTCTCTCAGAACAACACATCTCCTTCGCATGGAGTTGATCAGGTTGTCTATCGTGGCCTGTGGAATGTTATTCCATTCTTCCCGGAGGGCCACAAGGAGCTGGCGCACATTATCCGGAACTGGAACACGGTCGCGGACGCGTCGATCCAGAACATCCCAAAGATGCTCTATGGGCGACATGTCCGGCGAATACGCAAGCCAGTCCAGAACTGGAATGTGCTCTGCTTCAAGGAACTGCATGCAGACCGCTCTGGTGGACATCCCTGCATCCAAGCTCAAGTTCAAAGTTCTTTATTGTCATTGGTATTGAAATAACAATGAGATTTTTAAAACTCTCACATAGCGGGACTTAAATACAAGGCACATAAATAGTAAATAAATAATCCATGTTATCAATAAATGGATAAAAAAAAAAGTTCAATAAATACAGTAAATAATGACAGCAATCAACAAAAGTACAAAATGTGAGGGTGATAAAAACTTCAGTCCTGAAGCAGGGCAGAGGTGGTATGGGAGAAAGATGTAAAATGGCTGTTCAAAAGTCTTATTGCCTGTGGATAAAAACTGCTGCTCATTCTAGTAGTCCGTGCTCTAATGGACCTGAGCCTTCTCCCTGATGGGAGAAGTTGGAACAGGTGGTGGGCAGGATGTGACGGGTCTTTGAGGATACGGAGTGAGCGCTGTAAGCAGCGGGAGGTGGAGATGGTGTTTATATCAGGCAGCCCTACCCCAATGATTTTTCCTGCTGCTTTGATAAGTCTCTGTAAAGCCTGTTTTTCTGCCTTTGTGCAATGAAAGCACCAGGCAGACACACAGTAAGTCAGCACACTCTCCACAATGCAGTGGTAGAAGTTGATTAACAGCCTCTGTGGCAGGTTTACTCTCCTCATTTTCCTGAGGTAATACAGGCGTTGGTGGGCTTTCCTCACCACAGAGGCTGTGTTGATGCTCCATGTCAACTCCTCTCTTAATGTCACACCCAAGAACTTAATGCTGGAGGCACGTTCCACTGCCTCACCTCTGATGTAGAGAGGAGGGTGATTGTTCAGGTCTGCTTTCCTGAAATCCACCATCATCTCCTTTGTTTTCTGTATATTCAAGCTCAGACTGTGGTCCTCACACCAGAACTTCCTTCTCGTAAGCAGACTCATCATTGTTAGTGATAAGGCCCAGCATTGTGGTGTCATCTGCGAACTTAAAGAACTTCAGGTCTTCCCCCCAGATCAGTAGCGGAGCTGCCACTAGGGGATATTAAGCCTGGAGATTGGATCCTGGTGCGAAGCGTCGGGAAAAAGCAGATGTGGACTGAACCGACGTGGAAGGGTCCATATCAAGTACTCCTGACCACACCGACTGCAGTGAGGATACAGGAGAGGGAAACATGGATACATTAGTCACACTGCAAGGTAGTACCTTCTCCAGCTGATGTGTAGGTGCATCTAAATAAGTCAGGATAGACTTGGTGGGAGTCCAGCAACAAAGGGGGGCGTGGCATATAGAGCTCGTCCGTCTCAAACCTGGTGAAGAACTTATTTACGCTCCAAGTCAGTAGAGACTCCAGACTGGTTCATAAAATGGCTCACTTCTCCCTGTGTCTGTTGATCTTAGGAACATGCATGGTAAGTGCAGGCTGGATGCCAACCTCACCTAGGGCAAGAGGGTATTTGGGGGCAGATAACCACCTGCCTGAACCAGGAAATCCTACACACATATATACTACTAATTCATGGTGGAGATATGCAAATAGAACAGCACATTCTGTAAACCGCACTGAATGTTGTGTGTGCACACACCTACCAGCCTCTATATCTACGCCCAGAGTAGAGGTGTTACAAGTAGCAGTGCCCACAATGAGTCTGAATAGTACAATTAAGTGCGATATTGCAGTATCTACTGCTCGTAATGCATTAACCTCAATGGATCCCAGTATACCCCCGCTTGACATAATAATGAACTTTGGGTTAAAATACTGCACCGACAAAGATGGATATCTGAAGATGGGAAATACAAGTTATACTATCCTGCTCATGGTAGTCCATTATAGTCCGGGGCAGAAGTTTTGGCAATTGATTAAAGGGAATGGGGCAGAATTTGTGGGAATAACCCAGGGGTGTTAGGGGAAACTAATGATTTTCTGCGGATATCCAGAAATAACGGACAAGAACTTTTTCCTTGGTAGAGGAGACAGTCCAGATGGCACGATATGAAACCCGTGGGCACCACACTGGAATGGGACGAGAGCTGTGGACGGTTGGTTTTGGTTGTGTGGACATTGGATATATGTGGCATTACCACCAAATTGGGGAAGGGACACTATGTACAGCAGCATGTACAATTAAATGATCCAGCAGACGTACATTGTGACAGGGGCAAGATCGGACTCTCGACCACCATAGCTGATGGAGAGGTAGATGCAAATGCAGCACCACATGATCCGATCTGGGAATTAACTGCCTTCCGATTGATGACATGTAAAATCGGATTGGTACTAGATCTGTTGACGGTGGCACGGGGGGAGTGTGTTCGATAAAAGGAACCTCATGTTGCACCTACATACCAGCCAATGATGAGGAGAGAGGAGAAATAGATAAAAGCTTGCAATGCGTTTAAAAGAACTATCAGATGCACAACAGAATGCCTATGTACTTGATAGTACCTGGTAGCAGTGGTTCATTTCTGGGGGGTGGAAAGCGGCAATAACATATTGAGCCTCATAGCAGCATGATTTGCAGTATTGCTCTTTTGCAGTTCGGCCCTACAATGGCAAAAGGCAGTAATTCCAATACATGACAATTAGAGTTATTGCCTTTTGCCATTGTAGGGCTGAGTTTCTGTGGGGTTCCCATAATTAGAGATTGATATCAAAAATGTTGAGTGCTAACCCACAATATCAGATGTTTATGTTACAGAACATCGAAGAAGGACACGCTCTGCCTGAGAAGCCGAAGGAGCAAAACGATGATGTGATAGAAATAGGGGGCCTGTTTGAACAGAAGAATAAAAAAAAACACATTTCCTGCGAATGAAGCACATGCTAAAAATTGAGAGAAGTGGCATGTTAGCGGATAATCAATTATAAACAGCGGGAAAATGTGAGAGATATCTAGTTATAAATTGTTTTTCCTTTTAACTTATCCTTATAACCTAGCTTGTGCGTTATTGCTTATCCTTGCAATCTAGCTTGTGCATAAACAGAAGTGTTATGAGATGTGTTTGTCGCCATGTGACCCTTGAGTATATCTGCGGAGCTGCGTGTTCCTTGTGCGCCTGGAAGACAACAGAGGCCCTAAGATAAGGCCTCGGAGTGAGATAATTATGAGGGGAGTCTCCTCTCCCCAGCAACTGATGAGGTTGTCGGGACCAGATGTACGTGAGATACGTGCACTTAGCTATGGAATGCTGAGAGAATAAACTTCTGCATAAATCAGTGTCCAGGGAGGGGAGATTCACCGAAGGGGCGTACATACATTATGACATTCTACTCATACATATATCTAAGCAAAGGAGGAATTCCTTTGTCCTTGTGCATGTAACTTGGACCCTATATGCATATAGTTAAGACTGGATCCTATTTAACTTTCTCTGTCTCTGAGTGTTTCTTACAGGAATAAATAAAAATTTCCACCACACTATGCAGTGTCATTCATGATGGCTCATTCACAGGAATCCAGATGCTCTCCTATCGCACTATATGCTAATCATATGCTATCATGCTAATGCAGAGCAAATGCCCCCTGTAGGTTTCTTCTGAATGTCCTCAAGTGAAGCGTGTGATGGTCTTGGAGTGGTCTCTGCCCATTTTCCTACTCGTATTGTCATTTTGCATTAACATTTATGAAATGTGGAAGTTACACTACTGGAATTTCATGAGCAATGGCAAAGTACAGCCATACAGTGGAACATACTGGGATGTACACTGGAAACCTGCTGTGCCTGACAAGTAAATTTTTACAATTATTTTTGAAAATGCAAAGTGCTACCAAAGTGCGTGCAGTGCAAAACGTTTTCGGTCACAATCAGACCATCCTCAGTGGATCCACTGAGGATGGTCTGATTGTGACCGAAAAACGCTTTGCACTGCACTACTTTGGTAGCACTTTGCTACTGGATGTAATAAAACCTAATTATTTTTTTGTATTGGCTATTTTGGTGTGCGAGTTTCTTTTTGATTGATGGACTGATTACGCTCTTGGAACCTACGCACCCACCAGGCCTGGAGTCTTTGGCGCGACACCCTATTTGCTTAATACAATTATTTTTGAGCCTCTATGCTGGTGACAGCCATGGTCACAGACCTTTTTTTTGAGTTGTTGTCTGTCTAACTCCCGTCCGAAAAACAATCTAAAAATTGTGGAACAATTTCAGAAAAATGAAAATGGAGAAAAGGCCAATTTTAGTGTTTCTTTTCTTTTTCAAACCACATAGGACGAGATCTTATAAAGAAATGACAATATGCAGACTTATGAACCAGGACTAGATTATTTTAGTTCGAGTTAACAATTGTTTATAAGAAAGTTTCAGATTTGTGAAACCTTTTTTTTTTTCTGATTTGTGAAAACAGAAAAGGCTGGTTTTTAGTGTTTTTTCACCCAGGACCAGATCTTGTTAAAAAAAATTCCTGCATATAGACTCATCAATGCACAACTCAATTATCCCAGACAGTGTGAAGATTGTTCAGGACAAAAAGATTAATTTCAGATTTGTGAAACCTTTTTCTGTTTGTGAAAATGGAGTAAATGCCAAATTTAGTGTTTCTTTCCCCCTATACAGACCACCTAAGACCAGATCCTTTTTTTTTTTTTTTAAGAAAATTACAATTTTCAGACTCATAAAACCAGGAATCAATTTTCCCAGAGAGTGTTAAGATAGTTTAGAACATAGTTTCATATTTGTGAAAGCTTTTTCTGATCTTTGAAAACAGAGAACAGTCAAATTTTAATGTTTTTTCTTTACTAATGCGGTGCCCATAGAAAGTATGTATTCCAATAGAAAAGTGGGAGCTTAAGTAGCTTTTTCATGGATGGCCAAATGAGACTGTGTTAGCTTCTGAGACCAGCGTTTATTTGTCAGAGGAAGATAGGGACAAAATAAACTGCTAATGCAGCATTTTGAACAGTATCTAGCAATAGGTTAGAAACGCTAGCAAGTGAAATCACAGGGAAGAGAATGGACAGTGGTCTCAAAATTAATGTAATAAAGCAACGATAGCCTATCCACAAGCACATGCTATAAAAAACTCTGGGAGTATCAATCAAGACTGCACATACACAGTACTTTGAATCGTAAAGAAGATCTGGACATGACAATGAAATATTGGAAGCCTGCTTTGGTATGGGAACTTTAGGCAATGTTTTAGTCAATCAGACCATGTTCTAGCCATGTCAGCAAGCACGATGAGCAGATGAGAACAGCATGGTGAAACTTAAGAAATAGCCTACTTACAGATGAGAATCCCATGAACCTATGCAAACTTTCCGGTGACCAAGAGCAGTATAGCAGAAGCATATGGGATTCTTTGAACTTTTTTCCTGAGGCGTGGCTATAGCTGAGAGCCAGAGCGCAACAGGCTAGATAGGTTACACAGGCATATGGGATTGTAACTTTTTGACAATTAATCAAAAAAGCTTCAAAATGAATGATGCACACCATCATGCCATGCGCAAGCCATATCCAAAAGCTTAGGCCGATCTGACAAACAGTCAGAGAGATATGCGAGCCACAGACAGACAGACAGACAGACAGACAGACAGACAGACGCTTCTTGCTTTATAGATAGATACAGACCATTTAAGAGCAGATTTTGATTTTTTATAAAAATTAATATTTTTAGACTAATCAAACCAGCACTAGACTATCCCAAAGAGTTAAACACTAGAACAGCAGTGAGGTCATTTTGACCACTCTCGCCTTTTAAACTGCACATAACTGCTTGAAAACAACCATATGTCTCCCAGTCAGCTACTTTTCCTAAAATGGTGTTATTCATCAAGTTATGAGTTATGGGGATTCTGGAATAAAAGAGACAGAAAAAATCATTGATTATACCTAGAATGGCCAAGAGATCATTTTGACCTCCATTACTCCTCAGGCAAAACACTGTAAATGGACCATATAGCCCAGCTGTATAGCCAGGCTATATAATAAGCCTGGCAAGACTGACTATATAGCTAGTCAGACAGACAGCTCAAAGCACTTGACAGCAACCTATTACCTCACATATGCCCATTTATACAACACATTCATACACTGACATCTATGCAAGGCAGTCAACTGCATCTTGGTTGCCTAGCAATGCATTTTATTACTTTTTGAATAGTGTGCAGGTGCTAAACCAGTTGCTGTCATGATATCAGAATCAGTTTGTTCTCCCATTTTGCAGATAGAAATTTTGATTGTTACAGGGCTTTTCTCTTCGTGATTTAGTTAGTCGGGCAGGCAACCAGAAAAAGAAATGGATCAAAGGAAACAGATGAATGTAAGTCAGGCTTTGGCAAAGCATCAGGACATGAGTTCTGGTGAGTCAGATGGAGAAGAAATATTAGGGCTCAGTGATGTGTCTTGCGCCCAGTCTCATTCTCCCCCTACTGACTCAAGCCCTGAACCCTCAAAGACTTAAGTGACGTCACCTGTGAGTGATTGAGTGTGCAAGGGTTCAAGGGCTGGAAAATGTGGAAATAGGAATGAGACAGCACTTTGCAGCATATCGCGCTAACTTGACGTCACCATGTTGCTGACACTGGCGACTTAAGGTATTTATATTTTGCGGCTCTTCTTTTTTTCCAAAGACGGAGGCGCCCAAGGGAAACTTAAAGGCTTCCTGATTTAAATGTCTTACAGGCACTTGCATTGCCGAGTGGACGAGAAGTCAGACTCTTCCGCGTTTTTCACGTCACAACGCGGGATTGTGGGTAATTCTCTTTGGCAAAGTCTGCAACGATGCCCACTTACGGAAAGGGAACATTACGGTCTCGAAAAGTCTGCGAGCGTGCCCTCACGCACTTGATGACTTGACAATGGGACAGCCCTTAACTTGACGGGAGCGCGCCTTAAAGTCTGTGAGTCCGTGAGGGTGGGCATTGGGATTGGGTCATAGTCCAGTGAATCTGCCTCTAATTTTGAACCTGAATGTCATCATCAGCCACCCCATAAAAGGAGCACCCCTGCTGGGTAAACCATTCGTGGATAAAAATGTAAAATGTCTCAGTTTCAACATTTGAAATATTATTTATTTTCTATAGTAAATAACATATTGGCTCATGTGATCTGAAAGACATTGCATTTTGATTTTATTCTAGCATATTCCAAGCATCGTTTCTATGCAGGCTTTTATTGATTTCAAAAAGGCTTTTGACTATGTTGGATCAGAAGAAGCTTTTATATATTCTATTACAACATGGTTGTCATGGAAAAATGTTTGCTGTTGTAAAAAGTATGTATGAAATGTATATGCATGTGTTAAACATAACTCTTTTAGAACCATCTTTTTCAATACTTCAAGTGGTGTCAGGCAAGGATGTATGCTGAGCCCCTTATTGTTTATTCTTTTTATAAACTTACTTGTTGTAGAACTGGAGAGTCAAAATACGCTTGGGATCTTCGTTAATGAAGTAATAGACTGCATAACGGTTCTCCTGTTTGCTGATGATGTCGTAATGTTTGCAGACTCTATTATTGACCTTCAAAGAAAATTTGATATCTTGTCATCGTTTTGTGATAAATGGGGTTTCGAAGTTAATATGCTGAAATCAAGTTTTGTTGTTTTCCGTAATGGAGGTCATCTTAAGCAATCTGAGAAATGGTTGTATAAAGGAAATTAAATGACAGTGTCCTCATGCTATAAATATTTAGGTTTAATATTCATTCCCAAATTAGTTTGGACAAAGGCGTGTGATACGTTAGCGCTTCAGGCTCGCAAAGCCTGTTTTCCCGTTTACAAATTGTTCTATTTATATACGGAATTATCTTTGAAATCATGTCTAACATTGTTTGATATGAAAATCGCACCCATTTTATATTATGGGAGTGAAATATGGGGGTACACTATAAGGGATAATATTGAAAAAGTACATAGTTTATAAATTAAGAGATATCTTGGTTTGAGTAAATATTGCTCAACTACAGCTGTCCTGGGTGAAACCGGCAGACACAGTTTGTGTGCCAATTATTTTGTAAGATGTGTTGGGTACTGGTGTAGGTTAATACGTATGGATGCAAAACAATACCCTCATGCTTGTTATACGATGCTTAAAGCATATGATGAGAAAGGCAATATAAACTGGGTCTCCCATGTCCGAATATTATTTTTTAAGACTGGGTTTTCATATGCATTTTTATCTCAAGACTGTGGCGATGTTAAACAGTTTATCTCAGTATTTAAGCAAAGATGTATAGACATTGGAAAACAAAATTGGCATCAACAACTGAGCAATTCGAAGTTTCTATCTCATTATTAGTCATATAAATCATTACTGACTCCAGAATTGTACTTATCAACAAATTGTATTTCCAAGGATTTGAAACGAATGTTGTCCTAGTTTCGTATATTAAGCTACAGTCTGAATGTACAGAAGATGCGCTATAGAAGTGATTATGATGTTACAAATTTGCTTTGTGCCAAGTGTGATACTGTCTTTTGAAAACAAATATCATTTTCTTGTAGAATGTCCATTTTACAGTGAAAGTAGAAATCTATTAATTCCTAGTTATTTTCACAAAACTCCTAGCACCACTAAATTTGTACAACTTATGAATTCCACTAGTGTAAAGGTACTGAGAAATGTGTGTATATGTTGGGCAAGTCATTGATGTAAATAATAAACATTGTGGGCCCTAAGACAGATCCCTGCGGTATTCCACTAATGACTGGCAGTGGTTCCGATGCACAGTCTTTTACACAGACTTTTTGTGTTCTTCCTTGAAGAAAGTCTTGTAACCAGCTGATAGCTTGTTCCTCAATCTTGTAACTTTTGATCTTCCCTATGAGTCTTCTGTGGGGTACCTTGTCAAAAGCCTTCATGAAGTCCATAAATATTGTATCAACCTACCCGCCTAAGTCCACTATTTCAGTCCATGTGTCTAGAACTTTCAGCAACTGCTGAGTTGTGGAGCGCCCACTGATAAAACCGTATTGCCTATTACTTAACAGTTTGTTGGACTTCAAATGCTCAAATATTTTCTTCCTGATGAGCGATTCCATCACCTTGCAGGGCACACTGGTTAAACTGGCAGGTCGATAGTTGGACGGTAGGTCCTTCCTTCCTTATTTGAATATTGCTGTGATATTGGCCTGCTTGCATATCTTAGGTTGGGATGCTGTGTCCATTGATGTCTGAAATATGATAGCCAGCAGCTTTGCGATTACTTCTGCTGTTTCCTTCAGTACTGTGGGAGAAACTCTATCTGGCCCGGGAGATTTGGATGAGTTCAGACCTCGAAGCTTCTTCTTGACATCTTTCTCCTCTAGTCTGATTTTATCCATGGGGTGATGGACATCGATAACTGGTAGCACAGGAATTTCCCCTCCAGGCTCTTCTGTGAAGACTGAAGCAAAGTAATGTGACAGAGTGTTTGCCTTCTCCGAATCATTTGTAGTTTTCCTGGTTCCAGTTGGTGTTTCAATTTCCAGATCGGAGATGGTGGGCCTTGTTTTGGTTCTTGATCGAATGTAGGACCAAAAGTTTGGGATTTTTCTTTATTTGCTTAGCTATTCCCATTTCAAATACCTTCCTAAATTTTCTGGTTAGGCTCCAGACTTGATTTCTCTCCCTACAGTAATTTTGGTGTGCCTTCCCTTCTCGGGTTCCAGAAATCTTTGCCATGCTCTGTGCTTCTTTTTGATTCTCTCGATTATTTTGGGATCCATCAGCTTATCATCCCTATCTTGTCTGTCTAACTCTACTATTTTCTTCACAGGGACACACCTATCAACTGCTTCATGATGCTTCTCCATAAAGATTGCACATTGTTGGTCAGCATTATTTACTATGTCCCCACTTTGGAGCAGGTTATCCCAGTCGATATTTTGAAGTTGTCTCAGGCTATTGTTGTCTGCTTTGTCGTATTGATATCTTATCCTTGTAGAATTTCTCTGTGGTGCATAGCCCTTAAATTTGAAGTTCAGAATATTGTGGTCACTAGCTCCTAAAGGGCTAAGGTATTCAACATTATCGACCATATCTTCTTCGTTTGTTAGGATCAGGTCAAGCAGACTGGGCTCGTTGTTTTTCCTTCGCTGTGTTGGTTCCAGTACATGCTGATAGAGAAAATTGTCTCTGCATGTTTCTAAGAATTTGTAGTCATCGGCCTCTTGAATGTCTCCTGGAGTCGTCCTGTTCTCCCTATTGATTTTGCTAAAATTCATGTCTCCAGTAATCATTAGGTGTGAGAAGTTCTGGCTGCAGGCTTCATTCAGAATTTCATTCAGATGAACACTGTTTTCAGTTGATGCGGATGGGATCCGGTAGATGCAACCGACCATAAGTCCATCATTGTCCTTTAGCTTGACTGATACAAACACTGCATCGCCAAAGCAGCTATTTAGATTGACAGCTTCTGCGTGCAATATTTTCTTAATGTATATTGCAATACCTCTGCCTATGTCCAAACTACACCATAGATCGTACCCATCTAGCGTTAACTCGACTTCTGTTAATTTATATCTGGCATTCTTTGGGTTAACTTCCGTGATGCATATGATGTGCGGCTTAAGAAGACCCATTTGTTGCCTGAGCTCATCTACAACGTTGTAGTTTATTCGGTAACTGGTCTGCATTTGTGGACATACAGCGGAGGTTACCATCAGTCCTTGGCTTTCTCTGTGGTGTTGCATTATTGTTGTTATTATTACCGCATCCTGCTGCACCTTCCTCTCGGAGTTTGTTCCTTCTTTGCTTACATATTTGGTTAAGTTGCATTTGGTGATATCCGCACATAAATTTTGTACTTCTTCTTTTTTTTTCTTGGTTGCTGAGGTATACATTCCTAGTTGCGTCTTCATTTTTGTTATTTGGCTTGTTTGCTGGTTTTTATAGTCCATCTACATCAGTTCCTGGTCCTGTTTTGTTCCTCCACAGTCGAAACATGGAAGGATGCTGAATGGGTTTAATGGAACTGGTTTTTCGTTGCTTGGGCTGGTAGCCGGACTATGCGCACGTTCCATGGAGGGCCGCATACTCGAAAAACCCACTGTCCCTCCTCACTCTGGTTCTTTTCCCGTTCCTTGGTTTTTTCAACCATATGTCGTATTGCCTTTTTATCGTCTTTTGACAAGTCAGCTGATATGCTCACATGGAATCTGTTGTCAGCTTCTTTTAGTTTCCTGGCACCCCTGAAAATTCTTTGCTTGTCATCTGGGTTCTCCAGTCAAACTTTCAAAGGCCTCATCTTGGTGTCTTCCTTCTTGCCCAGTCTGGTTATGCTGCTGATGGCCATTTTACAGACCTCTAGTGCATCACAACAGAGCGAGTCAAAGAAGGCCGTGTCATCTTCTGTGCGTTCGGACGGTTCTGATTTGCTGCTCTCCTCAGCACAGTAAATTATGTTTTTTATTTTCCCTGCTCTTCCCTTGCTTTCTTGCAGCTATGAGTGTGTGCCATAGTGGTCTTCATAATATCTGTCACCAACTTATTTTGATCAACTGGCAATCCCTTTGCTGCCGCCTGTGCAAATGTTGTTTTCACTGATGTGGATACTGAGTCTGAAATGTTACTCTTCATCTCTCCAAGTTTTCCATCAATCTTGTTTTCAAGCTCGGTGATCTTCTCAGTCACCTTGTCCAGAATACTTTTGGTGCATTCTTCTACAGCCAGGTCTTTTCCTAATAGGACCTTGGTCTTGACAGTACATGGCGGGCAGAACCAAAAAAAATCTGAACTTTTGGTCAGGGCCTAATAGTCCTCTTTGGTCATCTTGATGCATTTACAGCAGTAAGGGTGAGCACATTGTTTACATTCTACCATAATTGCATTGTCTTCATCAAATGTCTTTTTGCACTCTTGGCACAGCCATTTATCATCAGATTCTTCTTCACTACCTCCATTTCCCTCTACACTTGCCAATGATTGTGAGGGATTTGATACATTTCTCCCTTTCTTAACTTTCTCTGGTGATGACCAAATGTTTTTCAAGTGGCTAGACATTCAGTAACAACTTACAGTTTGTTAAAGACAGACTGATCAGAGTGATAAAACCAGACTGAGAACACAGAATATGAGATACATTGATATAGAGCAGTGATAGTTTAAGGTATGTTGACAATACGCATAGCTTAGCCTCCAAGGGAACAAATTTAGCCAATGCGTTGAAAAGTTGATCATTTGTTCTGCACTCAACAGCCTGTGACAAATGTTGATTCTCACACGCTTATTTTACTGCGGCACTTGTCCTTTCTTACGCAACAGACTGTCAATATTTTCAATTATGGCCTGATAATATAAAGAAACGAAAACAAAAATAATCCCCGAAATAACGCGCCTTCGGGTATAATTCCACTCTCAGCTGAAACGCAAATTCAACGCTAGCGATAGATGATTATAACCAACAGAGATCGCTTGACAACCACACACAAACGATGCTGACGTATGCATCAAAGATGCACACGAATACAAAAGTTTGCATCACGAATGCAAACGCAACAACACGACCCCAAAGTTAACAACAAACACAAATGCCACTACACGAACGCAAAAGTTCATAACACGAATGCAAAAGTTCACAACACGAATGCAAAAGCTCACAACACGATTGCAAAAGTTGCAGCTGTACAGCTGTAACCTCTCGCTGTCGCTGCCAATTCGCATTCAATCCACTTCAATCAATCCACTTCAATTCACAACACGAATGCAAACGCCACAAAACGACCGCAAAGTTAACAATAAACACAAACGCCACAACATGATCACAAAAGTTCACAACACGAATGCAAAAGTTCACAACATGAATGCAAAAGTTCACAATACGAATGCAAACTAACAACACGAATACAAAAGCTCACAACACAAATGCGAAAGCTACAGCTGTACACCTGTGTGTTTGTACAACCTGAACAAACACCTGTATTTTCCTGTGGCGCGGTAGACTGATAGCGATCACGTGACGCTTCGAAACATCTCTCGAACACCGCGTCGGAACCGGAAGTGTTAAAACATTTAGAAACTGTTCGAACTTCGTGTCGAAATTGCCATCTATATTTGTTTGTTTGTTTGTCTGTCTGTTTGCAGGATATCTCAAAAATGGCCACATAGATTTGAACCAAACTTTGCAGGATGTTAGAGTAGCACAAGAGGAACGAGTGATTAAATTGTGGCATATCTAGGCCAAAGTACAGCTGGGATATACGCCAAGGTTCAAGATTTGAAGTCTTTCCAATGGGTTGTGGAGGTGAATAATTATTGTACATCTGGCAACGCTGGCCCCACTATAGAGTACTAAAGTGATGACGTCACGCTGGTGTCGGAAGTAAAATTTCCCATTCATTTTACCCATAGACTGTTTTTTCGGTTCACTTTTGAATCACTTCCCATTGTGTTCAAGCCTCCATCTTTTTCGAGATTTTGAATTATATTTCCGACTAAAAAGAAATAAAATTTTTCTAGACCACAATCAGTTATATATTAAATCATTTTAATTTTTCGCCACCATGCTAATCCTCTTTGTAGTCTAAAAACTACATGTCCCATGATCCTCTTGATTCCTGGGCTGTAGGAGCTCAGAACGCGTTTCAAGTTTCCCGTCTCGAATTTTCCAACACCTTGCCACAGCCGTTTGTTTGCTTAATTAGTTAACGACTCTTCGGTCTACTTGGTTACGCTTTCCTTGCTAGATATCAAGTTTTATAATTAGCGCCAATTTACTTCAATAGCCAGGCATCTTTGGTCAACGCTTGTTTGCTTAAAAACTCGGTAGTCAGCGAACGAGCTGATCAGCCTTGTCAAACTAACTGACAGGGAACTAGCTGTTAGCAGGCTAACTTTGCCAGCGAGCTAGTTTACCGACTTCGATAGTTGGCTAACTTCATATTTGGCGCCTTTAGTTAAATGCCAGCTTGTAAAATGTTTGCAGCTCAACGCTAGCTGAGTAGCCAAATAATGGCTCTTCGCTGTTTTTGTTCACTTAGCTAGCGCTAGTGCTATTTATTGAATAATCATGCTAGCTTCCTTGCTAAATAACAGTAAGTGATGGTCAACTAACCATTTACTGTATCTATCGGTTTAGGTATGTGCACAAGATGTAATAAGCTCACTCGCTGGCTAGCTAGGTGGTTCGCTAGCGTAGCTTAATGCTAGCTAGCTAAATGACGAAATAACTATGGACAAGTCCGGCTGCGACGTCACTGATAGGCGTCACGTGACCAGGACTGGCTCACGTAAGGCAGAAAACATACTTCTGGTACTTTACCGGACAGGTCCGACAAGGACAGATCAAGTCAAGTCATTTTATTTGTATAGCACATTTAAATACAATAGGAGTTGCCATCAAAGTGCTTCACAGGGCAAGAGATTGGGCTAAGTAGTACACACAACAGGAGCCCAAGGTAACAAAGGGTGGAAAAAAAACATGAACAGAGAATGAAGGCATAAATAAAAGCAATAGTAATAATAACCAATTCAATTTATTTGTATAGCGCTTTTCACAGAGACTGTCACAAAGACGCTTTACAGTGAGAGATTAAATAAATGAAAGGGCAGTACCCAGCCTAATCCCCACTATAGCAAATGAGGCAAAAAACTCCCAGTAGGGAGAAAAATCCTCAAACAGTGGTGAGAGAAAACTCCCCAGTGGGAAGAAATCTCAGGAGGAACCCAGCTATAGCGGGGAAGCCCATCCTCCGTGGGCTAGCTAATTAATAACAATTAACAAGATAAAGCAAAATAGAATAAAATGGCAATAGAGTTCCATTAAAGTCCATCTAAGCAGTGGCATCGGTAGCTCCAGGAAGTGGCATGCCGAGGATGGTGCAGGACTGGATCAGGACAGGAGGACAGCAGCAGTCGGCGCTCATGGTGAATGACAGGGCTCGGATCGTCCAGGACTCAGGATAGTGGAGGGAAAAGGTCCTCGGAAAGAGACACAGAAAAAACGGGGTGAGGCACTGGATAAAACTACTGCATATTAATAAAAATATTGTCCTGTATCATGTGCCAAGTAAAGATTTAGGAGCAACTGGTCAGGAAACAGTCAACACCCCTCCATCCACTTCTTGCAGCACAGAGGCCCTACACTTACACCAGGCTGAAGATCACTTTTGATTTTCTAAATACTAGTACCATATGGACCTCCCCGGTGACTAAGGCTGTAGCAAGCCCCACTGGCACCGTTAATGCATGCTCAGTGCCACCGGTTCCACATGGATAATACAATAAGAGCTGCTAAAATGCAGAATGTAAAGTGCATGGGGGTTGGGGGGTTAGATGGAATTAAAAGCAAGAGAAAAGAGGTGGGTCTTTAAATTAGCTTTGAAGCTAATAACAGAGGAACAAGACTTAATGTGGGGTGGGAGGGTGTTCCAGAGTCTTGGGGCAGCAACAGAGAAGGCCCGGTCACCTTTAGTTTTCAGGCATGAGTGGGGAACTGAAAGGAGCTGTTGTGAGGAAGGTCTGAGTGACCTGACTGAGGAACATGGAGAAATCATATCTGTGATGTAAGAGGGAGCTAAACCATTAAGAGCATTAAAAACAAAGAGTAAAATTTTAAAATCAATCCTGAACTTGACTGGAAGCCAGTGCAGTTGGGTCAAGACGGGAGTGATGTGGTCATGTTTTTTTTGTCCCTGTGAGGAATCGCGCTGCTGCATTCTGGACCATTTGCAGTCTGGAAATGCTAGACTTGGGCAGGCCTGCATAGAGGGAGTTGCAATAGTCAAATCAGGAGGTAATAAAAGCATGGACAAGTGTCTCGAGGTCATTGTGTGATAAAAAGGGCTTAAGTTTAGCTATGATTCTGAGTTGGTAAAAACTGCCTTTGACTACACTACTAATTTGCTCGTTAAAATTCAGTGCGCTATCCAGCAAGATGCCTAGGTTCTTGACCACAGTGTGCAGGTTTGCAGACAAGGGACCAAGTGCATTGCTAAGGGCAGCGACAGGGGTCGGGGAGCCAAATAGGATTACTTCTGTTTTATTGTCATTAAGTTTTAGGAAGTTACTGACCATCCAGGATTTAATGCAGTCGAGTCAGTTAAACAATTTATTGACATTACAAGTATTATTAGGAGTAATTGGAAGATAGATCTGTGTATCATCTGCATAGCAGTGATACTGAATGTCATATTAATCTAAGATGGAACTGAATGGCAGCATGTAAAGTGAGAATAAAAGGGGGGCCAAAATTGAACCTTGGCGGACTCCACATTTAATGGTAGCAGAAGATGAGGAGTGGCTATCTAACTTGACAGAAAAGGTTCTATCTTTGAGATAGGAAGCAAACCAACTTAGTACCCTGGATGCCAACATCATGTTCCAACCTATTCATCAAGATTACATGATCGATCATATCGAATGCTGCGCTAAGATCCAGCAAGACTTGGATAGCACAAGAACCAGTGTCGACACAGAGCAGGATGTCATTGTACACCTTTAAAAGGGCAGATTCAGTGCTGTGTAAAGCTCTAAAACCAGACTGGAATTTGTCCAATAAATTCCAGTTATTCAGATGAGCCAAGGGCTGATTAAGTACTATTTTTTCCAAAATCTTGGACATAAAGGGAAGTTTAGAGATAGGCCTGTAGTTTTTCAGGTCATTGGGGTCCAGACCAGGCTTTTGGAGCAGAGGTTGCACACTAGCATTCTTAAAGCTAGAAGGGACAGTACCATCTAAGAGAGAACTGTTGACTATGGCGAGAATAAAAGGGCAGAGAGTGGTAAAAAAAATCTCCTCGAAGAGCTGTGAAGGAATAACATCAGAGGGACAGTAAGTAGGCTTCACATGAGAAATAACTTCAGACAACTGAGAGGAGGTCACAAGTGTAAAATGCTGGAGAAGGCTAGTGACTTGACAATGCTGCTCTACAGAGTCAGGAACATCAAGTGGGATGTTGGTTCTTATTGAGTCCATTTTGTCAATAAAGAAATGTAGGAATTCCTCACAGGCTATTGGTGAGCTAGGTGTCATAGTGGCCGCAGCAGGGTTTAAGATGGAGTTTATGGTTTTAAAAAGTGCCCTAGGGCTGTGGGCCTGTTTACTAATCAGTGCGGCATAATACTCTGCCTTGGACTGTTTAAGAGAGAGGTGGTATAGCTTTAGGTTGTCTCTTAGGATTTCATATGAAACCTGGAGTTTATCCTTCTTCCATTTGCGTTCTGCCCATCTACAGATACGTCGAAGAGCCCGGGTGGAGTCATTCAACCACGGAGTTGCAATGTTAGCCTTAGGTTTTTGAGTTTCAGGGGGGCCACGTGGTTCAGAGTGTCAGTGGAGGCCAGGTTAAAGAGAGAGACTAGCTCATCGGTGTCAGAGCAAATGGAAAAGTTCTCAGACAGCCTTGGTAGGCGGGTGAGTATAAAAAAATTTAGAAAAACTCGCGGCTGTGGTTGAGTTAATGACTCGGGAGAGAAAGGGGGGTTGAGGGGCAGAGGGGATGTGGCACAGCAAGGTAGACTCAAATTCAATCATGAGGTGAACGGACACAGCAATATCAGAGGTAACAACATTAGCAATATGGACACCTGATGATAAGACAAGATCTAACGTATGGCCCTTCTGATGGGTTGGACCAGACACTGATTGAGTTAGATTAAAAGACTATGAGGTTCATAAACTCAATGACCATAGATCATTAAAGAAAACAGTTTGAACAAAGTTGTATTCATAATAACCCAGTGGCGGTCCATCGGCTGAAACACAGGGCCAGCAATAACCTCGTCTTTCACTACTTAATGACCTACACCTTGCGGAGTCACATCAATTATGTATCAGCACACGCAAATACGATTAAAAATCGATCAGTAATGTCTTCTATTAACTAACCAACATGTATAATGTTGAATTAGATGCAAATCCAAGTTACTTTTTCAGATACTCGCAAGCACACAAAACCACATTATTATTGCTGGTGCAGCGCTGAGTGGAGAGAGTTCTTGCCTTACGCTCCACGCGCATCCGCGAGTTGGGGTGTTTACAAACTTCGGATTTGTCTATTCATTGTGATCCATTCATTTCTAGGTATGTAGCTAGCTAATAGTAGCCCGCGATGTAGGAACGGGTGCACAGACATGCGGCACTTTGGGGCACTGATTGGCTACCGTCATCGTACGTTATGAACGTTTGCTGAAACTGAGGTTCCTCATTGGCTTGGAACAAATCACGAGGTGCTCGCCCACTAGTGCAGCGGATATGTAGTTCGGAGAAGTGGACTACAAACTGGACTACAAGTGCAAAAGCATATAATTTTTGGCAATAAACTACAAATTTGATGTGATCATTTATATCTGTATACCCTGTAGGCTAATCTCGGAGCGAGGCGGCTCTTAAAATTAATACGAGTTTGAGCAGTGCTGGAAAGTGTCCAAACCTCATTATAAATTCCCATAAGAATTTTACTTCCGACACCAGAAGCTAAGTAGCAGTGACGTCATCACTTTAGTACTCTATGGCAGGGTTCCCCAACCCTCTCCTGGAGGCCCACCTGTCCTGCATGTTTTAGATTCCTCCCTGCTTCAGTACAGGTGATTCAAATGATCAGCTCGTTAATCACCCCCTAAAGCAGATTGATGACAACCTGAACGATAGTTACTGGGTATGTAACTCCAGTTATACGAGTATGGGCGGAGCCCTCTAACAGCTCCGCTAGTGTCAATCCCTTGCTGCGCAGCAGCCCGCCTGAAGAAATTTGCATATCCATCCCCCTCCTGGCTATATAATGGCCCTGGCCCTTTCATTCGACTCCCGTTCATAGAAAAACTGGCTCCGCCCATACTCGTATAACTGCAGTTACATACCCAGTAACTATCGTTATACTTTGTATGTTCTCCGCCCTCTAACAGCTCCGCTAGTGCCACAAAGGGCGGAGCCTAGATGAGTTCCCACCCAGCTGTCCTCATGTGTTGGAGGGGGAGTATCCTGGCATCAATTCCGGTCCTGTTCCTTGCTCAGAGCGGCATTTAATACAGCCTCAGACAGGGAACCAGCCGTCATATCCCTGAGATAAAATCGAACGAAGGGGAATGGTGACGACCAGGAGGCAGCAGCACAGATTTCACCAGCAGCAACACCCCTATACAAGGCTGCAGAGGCTGCCACCCTCACAGTGGACACAGCTCTGCCAGGATCTAAAAGAGATTGCAGGAAAGTTAAGATGATGGCGATAGGAGACGTCATGGGGTCGACATTACGCGCATTACACCAACCAGAGAAAAGTTCCCACCGTGTTGCATACGATGCTACCGTGGAAGCTGCCCTGGCCCCTTGGATGGTAGCAATGACATTTGCGGAAAGACCACACCTTTCTAACTGCTGCATCTCAGGAGCCAAGCCATTAGAGGCTGACCCGGGATGGGCGGGGCCTTGACCTTTCCTTTTGCCCGTGAAATTGCCCAGTCCACCATGGGGAGGGGCCACGGGTCCGTCACTGCTAGACGCACAACTTCCAGATAACGGACTGAGTTGTGGCGATCCGGAGCTGTCAATATCACCGTCCGGCCTTCCTTCCTGATTCTCAGCAGAAGTGGTGGAATCAGTGAAGTCGGGGGAAACGCATACAGCGTCCCCTGAGGCCAACCCTTCTGGGCCAAGGCGTCCACACCCAGTGGAGGATGGTCCTCCACCCTGAGTGAGCACCTAAGGGCGCACAAAGTGTTCTCTTTGGAGGCGAACAGATCCGCTACAGGGAGGCCAAATTGGGCCCACACCTGTTGAGCAATGCAAGGGTGCAGACACAACTCTCCTGGCACGGGCCCACCCCGCGACATGAGGTCTGCTCCCTGATTCAAAGCCCCGGAAATGTGATGTGTCCTCAGAGACCCAAGGTGGATCTGACTCCACTGCAGCAGTCTCCCCGCGAGGGCACAAAGCGTCCTTGACCGCACCCCACCTTGACGGTTGATGTAAGCTACCACGGTGGAGTTGTCGTTCCTCACCAGGATATGTTGGTCCAGTAGGAGCTCCAGGAAATGAAGCAAGACGTTTGAAACTGCAACCATTTCCAGGGAATTTATATGTCGGGACTCCTCGGAGTCCCACCGGCCCCCGACCGACCGGCCTTGCCACACAACCCCCCCCAGCCTTGGAGGGAGACGTCTGTAAAGACCTCGATCCAGCTCGCCAGCTGGCCCAATGGAGCCCCTCGGGTCAAGTTTTCCACACTGGACCAGAAAACCAGACTGGGCATCACCTATTGCGGCAAAGTGAGCATGCAGAGATTCCGGCGCTGGGGACTCAGCTTCAGATGCCGAAAGCACATCTGTAGGGGCCACATGTGGAGAAGGCCCAAGTAAGTAGCCCTGGCTTAACGTTCTCTCAAACCATGGGGGTAAATGACACAGCTATCACCACACTTGCAGTCTCTCTGACAATGGGCGCGCCTGAGAGCGGGGGGCGCTCATAATTCAATTCTGAAAGCTGATCCAGGCCCTCTCTGCCGCTGGGGTTGTGGGAAGAAACCCCACCCCTGCCCAAGGGGGGCCATCTCTGAAAGGGATGTTCAGAATCTCCAGTGCGGGAAGCGCTAGAAATTCCAGGAAAAACAGCAATAGAAAGTTCATATTTATGTTGCCCACGACAGCCTTTGTAAAATGAAGGCACTTCCATTTGCAAATAAACAGACAATTGTACTAACTGGCACAGATTGACACAGCACAACCCAGAATTTGAACTCAGGTTGCTTGCATCATAGTCTAATGTTCTTACCATTATGCTATCCATCATGTAGTTAGTTTCAGCACTTGTAACCACTCGACCATGTGAGGGCGGGTTAACAGAGGTTAACACTTGTATTGGTCAAAATGGATGTGGACTTGGATGAAAACTGCACTGCAGTAACCATCATGGCACTTTCAGATTGCATGCAGTAGCCGCACCGCTGTACGCTGAGCCCCATTGGGTTCAATTGTTTCCCCAGTGCCAGAGCAGTTTGCCGCTGCCACGGAGCAGTGCAGAAAGTGTTGCGTTTTCACGCCCATAACCACGCCTCTGCCGCGCTACGGCTTACCGTGGTCAAAGTTCAACTTGGTTCAACTTTGACTGCGAAACGCATGACATGAACTCATGCAACTAAGGAAAAATAGTAGTCCGACAGATACATGTCTACAGATGCTGTAGCCAACACCACGCACCAAAACATTGGTCGCAGACGTGATGTATTTTCGAAAACCCCGCGTATATCAGCAGGCGACCCTCGGCGTCAGCAGCAGGCACAACGCAACCACAATTGGCCAGCGTCGAGCAGAGCGGAAAGCAAAGCGGCATACTGCTGGTGATGTGAAAGCTGTGTCACAGGCTCATTGGTAAATGGTGCCAATATTGGCTCATTTGCATATTCTGCATTTGCCCGCAAACACGTTCTTCTTAACCATTTTTCGGCAGAGGAGCGTGATGTTATGAGGGCAGGAGTTGAGGATTTTTTCTGAGGGGTCAGAAAAAAAACCGGCTGGAACTTTCTGAGGAATGGTGTGCATAACTGAATGTATGCATCTGACATATTCAGTGTAAGGCTGGGGATGTGCATTAGGCTGCGCTTTTCGTGACAATGTATCGTCTTTATTTAAGACGTTACAGAAACAAACAGAAACGTACATCACCGCACCATCATTTGTCGCGGTGGGGGCAGTGCCGTGCTGCTGTAGCAGGTCGTGACTTCCCCGCTTGCTTCCCATATTGCTCTGCCAGACGGGGAGACATCGCAGGCTGTGCACCGGGCTCGGACTGGTGGCAGGCGGTACACAAATCCCATTGGCACTTATTTTGTTCTGTCCTGCTGTTTTGCCACAATTGCACTTCACCCAGTTATTTTTTTCTTGTGCTCTTGATGTTTCGCTTATTGTACTTTGCCGCTGGTGCTTGATTTACTCCTTTTTTGTAAGTCGCTTTGGATGAAAGCGTCTGCTAAATGCAATGTAATGTAATGTAATGGGAGGCGGTCTCCTCTTCGCAGCCAAGGGATGCATCTTCCCGCCGGCTGGAGTGACCATGAAAAATGGCGTTCACGGCTGGTTTTTGGACGAACACCTTTCCACCTGCTCCTGTATGGCAGCGTCGAGTGGCGAGCCAAACAGAGAGGATGGGCACAGTGGCACATTGAGCAGCGGTGCCTTCTGGTGTTCTTTTAGAGATGTCTGACTGAGCCACATCTGATGCAGGGAGACTACTGCCAGAGACATGACCCGCCCAACATATACTGAGGCCGCTCAGGCTGCACGGAGCAGCACACCAGCGAGCTGGTGGACGTCCCGCCAAGCCATGTCGTCCCCTCCCCAACGGGCGTGGAGGAGCAACAGCTCTGCCAGACCATTTCCTGTCAAGCCAACGATATTCATGGCAGATGCCGCTTGAGCACTGCCAATGAACATCTTGTCCGCCAACTTAGCTTCCTGCTCACGTCTGGGCGGGAGGGGTCGTTGCTGGGACTGGACTGTGAGCTCCAGGCTGAGCTGGTTTAACAGCGGTGCGTCTACAGGCGGGGCGCCGCAGAGGAACTCGGTCATCCAACAGGCCACAGCTGTGCAGGGGAGGAACCGCACGGCTGGGAGTGAGACTTTGGCCGGAGATGCCCATGCGCTCCGTATGAAGTCTTGAAAAACTGGATAACATGGGGCCACTGCCACAGGTGTCGACGGTCGCACTTTCTTGTATGCGCCGAACTCCATCGGCATGGTGGGGTCGCTCACGGGCTTGGTGGGAGTAGAGGACAACTGCACGCCTGACAGGACAGCCGGGTAGTCTTCTCTCAGTTCTGGAGGTGCCCATTCATGCATGGGCTATGAGCGTTTGCCCAGGCTCAGTACATCATCCTCGGAGTCAGAGGGCTCGCTAACTAGCTCACTAATGGCTCTGTCTAGAGGCACATTAGCTGAAAAGTGAGCCGTTCTTTTCTCCCGGACAGGCATGGGGAGCGCAGCGCACGCTGTGCACGATAGCTGCTCCTGTAATGCTTGGCGAGCGTGGCGCGCGCTGAGGCAGATGATACACTGACGGTGCAGGTCGAGCACCCAGCCTGGGCGGCTCTCACGGATCTTCGGCGGGACCGCCAAGGCGGCAGACGGATCTCCCGCACACTGCTCCTTCGGTGCGACGGTCTGAGCTGCGTTCGAAGACCGCGATGATGATGGTGAGCTATTTTCTTCGGGGCTGAAGATTTAAGGGAGTCGAATGAAATGGCCAGGGCCATTATATAGCCAGGAGGGGGATGGATATGCAAATTTCCTCAGGCGGGCTGCTGCGCAGCAAGGGATTGGCACTAGCGGAGCTGTTAGAGGGCTCCGCCCATACTCGTATAACTGGAGTTACATACCCAGTAACTATCGTTCAGGTTGTCATCAATCTGCTTTAGGGGGTGATTAACGAGCTGATCATTTGAATCACCTGTACTGAAGCAGGGAGGAATCTAAAACATGCAGGACAGGTGGGCCGCCAGGAGAGGTTTGGGGAACAGCGCTCTATGGCACCGGCAAGTAAAAAAATCTCTGGCGCCTTCTTCTTCGTTGAGGTTTTACGGCAGTTGGCATCCAAAATGTTGCATTATTGCCACCTTTAAAACTTATTCGCCCTTATCGTTCTTTCAAACCTGTCTTTTCAGTCCGGCCTTTCTTCAAAAACCCATTACCATTTTCAAATATCTGGCACCGCCACTGCATCGTTAGTTTATTTGGTTGTATGAGGACATACAGGCTTTCAGAAGGGGGAGGGTGTAACCCAGTTGACTTTTAACATAGGAAATATTTGATCATATATATAATTTTGATGCTTTTATAATGTATGTCTTTTTATTTTCACTTGGTCATGAATAATTATACATGTTAAAAATGTTTCTTTGAATGTCTGAATATAATTGAGTTACATTTGTTAAGAATGTATTTTGCATTGCATGGTTTGAACGGACCAATCTCGGGGGGGGGGTCAGAGTTGAGGGGAGGAGAACGGAGAAGAGAAAGAAGGTGGAGGACAAGCGTGCAGGGAGAGGTTATGACCATAGACTGTATAAAAAGATGGACGAAGCTACCGTGACGTTACCCATTGGTTTCAGCATACCATGAAGGAAGCCTCGATTTTGGCAATTTCTATTGCGCCATGTTGTCATTTTGAAACCGGATGTGATTTCTATTGGACGAGAGCGTGTATTGAAGATCCGGGAAGGACCGTGGCTCTGGATCTGACCGTATCGGACGAGAACCAGGGAATGGCCACGCCCCTAAAGCATATTCTGGCTTTATCCTTTATTCTAGTCTATATGGGACCATAATTTACAAAAATGAACATCATGATATATCGAAGGAGATTTGGAACTTGCTATAGCTACCATAAAATAATGCGAAAAATTGTTATTTAAATGAAAAATCAGGTGGGAAAGTAGGGTCATTTTCTCATTAACTTCTATAGCAGTGGTTCCCAACCCAGTCCTCAGGGACCCCCTGTCCTGCTGGTTTTTGTTGCAGCTTTACTTTTGCACACCTTATCCATTTAAGGCCCAATGCACCTTCATGCACACCCTGTTCAGGTAGATATTTTATAAATCTCTACCTGAGCAGGGTGTGCCGGAAGGTGTATTGGGCCTTAAATGGATCAGGTGTGAAAGAGTCTTGCTGGAGCAAAAACCTGCAGGGCAGGGGGTCCTTGAGGACTGGGTTGGGAACCACTGTTCTATAGCATTGAACTTCTCTCTGCAACCACCGACGTCGCCATCTGCTGGCCATTAAATAGAATGCCATTTTACGGTACTTCCGCATGGGCTTCATTTTTCAGACCAGGGTGCTGCGTCCATCTTTTTATGCAGTCTATGGTTACGACACAAGCAGTCTGGGGTTAATGTTGCCTTTGTGTGGGTGCTAGCTCACATAGGAGTAACAGGAAATGAACTGGCAGGCAATAATGCTAAAGAAGCTGCCCTTTTGCCTGAAGTTAGTCTAAATATTACTTACAGTAAATCAGAAATAAAAAGCAATGTTAAGTCCAAACTAAAGGAGAACTGGCAATCAGAGTGGGATAGCGCAAACATGGGGAGAGGCTATTATAACATCCAAAGGTATGTCGGCAATGCTATAAGTACTTATAGGATGACGCAGGAGGAGGATATAATATCCAGAATGAGATTTAGTCACACTGGTTTAAATAATACATTGTTTTTAATTAAAAAACATGGTAATGGCTACTGTAATGAGTGTAGACCTCAGACATTAGAGACGATAGAGCATGTGTTTGGATCATGTATTAAATACAATCAGGCTAGGCAACAACTAATTCAGCAACTTCAAGGAGAGGGAGTACCTTTGAGGACTAGAGACATACTGCAGAAAAATTCTGGTGAATTATGTTTTAAATTTGTACATTTTGGAAGAACTGAGTTAAACAAGAGGCTGAGGTTGGAATATCCAGACCCACACTCCATTTCAGAAGGTGGCGGTAATGCACCGAGCGTTGTTTAAGAACCACTGCATAAATAGAAGAAGAAGAAGAAGACGACACAAGCAGTGTTGGTCAATACAGAGAGATATCGCCCCTCTTGTTTGTGCAAAGTTATCAACACGATTACTGTTCAAACCTGCAGGGGTGAAGAGAAGTTTTCAGTTGAGTTTGTAATAGTAAAACACTGTTAAATGGCGTTTGAACCGACATTTAGGTGAAACTAATTCACGCCTGTGGCGACCTATGGACTGTGCACCGAGCGGCTAGCGAGATGGAGCAACATTTAACTGCAAAGACGGAAGGAGCGACGAGATCACTAAGCACCGAATCAACGAACATTGCTGAGTTCCTGGTTGATTTACTCTCCTCAGCTGCGCCGATCCTGCCTTTGCCCACCTTTGGTTTCTTTGGCTGTAGAGGCTAACAAGCTGGAGCAGCATCATTTGGATTGAGGTAGTGTTCATTTATATTTTTTCCCTTGCCTTCGTGGCGAAACTATTCGAATCGGGTGTCAACACACGCTGGTCACAACTTGGCCTGCGACGGCGTACCGTTGGATTTTGCCGGCTTTTGTTTTCTTTAGTAAGGCATATCTTTTGGGAGTTTGAAATGCATACTTTTCAGTCACTGTTTGACGCCATTTTGGACACAACCTGCCATTGTCAAATATAATTTGTTTATCTCTATTTTGAATACATTTGTCTATATTTAAAAGTGTACTCCAGCGTCTGTATGAAATTATAAGGGTTTGCACATTTCATCAAGACCATTACTTTGTGAGTTTAAATGAAGAGACCGCTCCTCGGCAAAGTATATTTCAGCGGGAAGTAGAATACTTGAAGTGTCTAAAACGCATAGTTTTATTAATTTTAATTTGGTAATGATCCAGTTCGACGCATTTTTAAACCAGCGAGTCTTCAAATTGGCTTCTATCAGACATTTATACTTGGGGAATTTATACTTGAATTTGATCTTCGGAAACCTCACCTTTAAAAATGCTAAATAGCCTTAACCTCTCGCAGTTTACATCTCCCGATTAGCCACAGTTGCTCAGACTAATTGGTAAAAACCAACTACAGTCTAATTTACTTTTGATGGCATTGTTATGCATTGCACCACAAAATTGAGGCGTCTTCTGTGCATAAATGATGACAATAACATGTCTTCATAATTTCAGCGCTCATTAAGCACTACAGATTTGTGGAAATTAGTTTGCGAGGCTGTGGGAATCCGTTCTTTATTACTTCACAGTATTGTTTTTAGTGGCTCTGTGTGTTTGCGTTTCCGCACTTGCCAATATTTGCGTGAATGGGGTGAAGTCTGCCATCTCTAATTGCCTTGTTTGAATGTTGTCAAGGCTAAACGGCGCTGTAAGGTTGCACAGCTGTGTGACAATCCCAAGGAGGGCGAAAATAAATGCTGCAAAGTCAGCAGTGATGTTGATAGGTTTTCAATTTAGTGAGTCCCCGGGACCCACAGGTGGTGACTTGAGTGGGTCCCTGGGAAATTCAATGGGTCCCCAATGAAAAAAATAATTTCTTTCTATTTCTTATATTCTTCTATTTCTTAAATTGTAGTGTTAAACTCCTTTGATGGTGGTATGGTATGATATGGTTATAATTAACGAATATATTCATGTATGTTCAAAATGTATCTGAAATTAAACAAATAAAATTCCAAATCTGAAAAGTTTATTGCAAAACAACTGTCACAGTGGCATGACATACAAAATTCAAATAAAATAGCATTTTTGTAGCAACATAAATAGCACCAAAATAAATTACTAAAATTCAAATGAAAACAAAATGGTGTCTGTAGTACCAAAATAAATTATCAATAAAAGTGTTCAGTTTAACACATAAACAAAACATGCGCATCACCATGACAGAGTCAACAAATAAATTGTCACCAAAATCTTCTTGTCTGAACATCAACTAATTTAAATGAACTGAGTCAATCACTGTGAAACTTTTAGCACAAAAATGAAACTTAACTAATACAGTGGAAAGTCTGTTGAGAAAAATAAAATGATGCAAATATGTTTGCGGTGAGAGGGTTGAAACGGTGCTTGTATGGTCTGCTGACAGCGAGATTTCTTTTGCTAGTTACTGTGATTGTAAACACGAGTTGTTGTTCACTATGGGCCGATTTCACAAATGCATTTTAGCGTGCGTATAACCAACATTCGTTTAAATTTTAAACGCATGTTAAAATGCTGTTGTATGCGGACAGCTAAACAAACGTTTAAACACCATTTCACAAGATGGGATAACCAGATACCATACGCTCCACAGCATTAGCATTGAGTTTCTCCACTGCTGAATACGCCTGTCCTGCCTGGGAGAGATCAACACATGCCAGGAAGCTTGACTCCGTACTCAATGCAAGCTGCCGCTCCATTACTGGATGTCTTAAGCCAACCAATATGGATAAGGTCTACCTGCTGGCAGGTATTGCACCACCAGACATCAGAAGAGCTGTTGCAAGCAGAGAAGAATGTCGTAAGCAAGCTACAGACGAAAGACACCCTTTGTACAACCATACACCACCAGACAGACGGCTTAAGTCAAGGAAAAGCTTCCTCACAAGCGCACTTCCCTTGCAAACAACACCGACAGAGGCACGCATTCAGATGTGAAAAGAACGCGGATCAACTCTCCCAGATGTCACTGAGATGGGAATCCAACCTAGCGAATCAGTACCACCGGGGGCAAACGAAGCCTGGATGCTCTGGAGATGTTTAAACCGCCTCCGAACGGGCGTAGGACGATGCAAGAAATCTCTGCATAAATGGGGCTATATCAGTGAGCCAACGACTTGCGATTGCGGTCTAGAGCCACAGACAATGCAGCATTTACTGCAATGCCCGCTCTTGGAGGAAACGGTCTCAGTCAGGGACCTGGCGCAGAACTCTCAGCGGGCACGGAAGTGTGTCCAGCAGTGGACCAACATAGTGTGAGGACACGAAAGAAGAAGAAGAAGAAGCATTGCACGTTTTACTGCGATAACCTTGGATAACCTTGCGTTTGGCCCTCAGACTGAACAGGTGCGGTCAAACCTGCCATTGCATAATGGGCATTTCCAATTGTCATTACCGGTAAATAACCCCGTATGTAACAGTAGTTGCGTTGTGGACACGCATTTCGCACAGAGATGTCGGTCAAAGAAAACGCGGCGAGAATTTCACTTCACTTCAAAGAATGTCAAACTTTCTTTGCGTGTCCTGTGGACATGAGCAAGATGCTGACGTCAGACGCATCCTTCACCAAAGCTGTTTCATCCTACACATTCATGGTGATTTCACACTCATTTGTGCTTTCATTATCGGTGAAGAGTAAAAATGCAGTTCGGACTTCACTCATGGGAGCCTTTTTAGAAAATGTAAACTAATATGTAAGCGAAAAACGTGGCCTTGCAAAACCCCTCTATTAAGTGAATAAGAAACTGAAGAAAGCAACTAATTTAGGCATTCATTTCATTTATTTTATTTTTGCATTTCTTTTCCAGAAAAGGCGCAGGTCTTGCTCAAAATCTACCGGGCAACCAGATGAAGGCAGGTTGGCGTCACTTATTTAGGTGCAAATCAATCTGTGGTAGTAGTTTTCACGAGTTAAACATACCCTCACGAGCGTTTAAGTTTTCTTTTGTTATTTGACCGCAGGCGTTTAAAATATTTAGATGCACGCGAACAGTTGCTCCTTGTGAAACGGTGATAAATTAAACTCATGCTAAACGCGCGATTAAGAAAGTTATCCGCTTGTGAACCTTAAAAGGCTTTTGTGAAATCGGCCCTATGTATTGTTTTTCATGGGAAAAATGAGGTGCGTCCCCGGGACGCATGGATAGTGAGTTTACTGCGTCCTTTCAGATTTTAATGCATCAGGGACGCAGGACGCGTACCGAGCAACATCACTGAGTCAGCGAAAGTTTTGGATTTACAGTGCCATATCATTAATATAAATGTAGGCAATGGGAATTCACCTTTCGTTACCATTTCTAATTTTAGATCATGTATTGGTCTTGGTTGCTCAGTCGATAAATTGTTTGATTGTTAATCAGGCCAGCTTAAATAAAAACAGCTTGCGGGCAGCCAAGCCGTTAGGAGAGAGTTTACCGAAGGCCCTGTGAACTACTCCATGGCCTGGATGAAAGGAAAGGGAACAACTGACGTCACGTAAGAGAATAACTGACGCACATGCACCGCGGCACTGGCGTTTGATTGGATAATGCGTTCGAAATGCACACTCACCCACTATATAGGGCAGTATGTAGTGAATGTTCTACATTGAAAACAATATAGTAGGGCTGCGCGATTAACCCAATCAAGATTATTTTAAGCGCAATAAAAATAACTGCCATTATGAGGCAGACATAAGTGCTTGCTTATTACCTTTTCTATGACACTTACCTTATGCGTTCATTTGAAATGCTTCTGGAAAGAGAACTGTGATTTGAAGTCCGCTAATTACCAGCGAGGTTGGACAGCCTCCATTGCCTTGGCATAATCGGCTTACCTTAAATCAATTCCCGTGTACTTTGCCTTACTTGCAATCACGCCATTTATTCAGCAAACTGACTAATCAAAACCAAAATGTGGCCTGTAATGATAGAGATAATGAGAAGCAGAGACCTAACCAGGCTACCGTGTTAGATTGAAAGAATGTCGATAAACTGAATAAATAGCAGAACTTTGAATTCCACCTCTCATCAACGAACTTTGTATGTATTATTAAAGATATTTCTTAAAAAATGAAATTATTTTAAGATGGCCCTGGTTTTAAGCGCTTAAAAATATAGGCTACGTAAAGTGGAAAACATTTTGTGAAGCATAGGCTATCGAACGTGAATATGAGAGAGAATATGATTGCACTGCACGCAATAGTCAAATACACCGAAGATTTGGCAATGCACGTTCAGGCATTTATTAGCCTAGATAATTGAACAAGATTAATTTAAAATAAAGTTGATTTTCTTTATTTTTGAGTGTCTAAATAACCGACAGTGAAGCTGGAAAACATTTTGTTTAACCGTATCGAACGTGACAAGTAAATTGTTAACGCTTTCGCACACAGTGCGGGGGAATGCCAAATTAGAAATGATCAAGCAAACACATTCAGGCAAATGTGTCATGTTTTGTGGTTATTTAAATTTCGAAATGTGACAAACAAAAATGATATCTAAATAAATCAGACCATCTACCAATTTAAATCGGTAGCCTAATTGAGTGAATCAACTGTTTGATTGCAAATTGAGCAAAGTAATTGGGAAGGGGGTGAGAGCAATTGTCGGGTAGAGGATGATGACTTTGCAGACCTTAACTTTGCATTGTTCAGCACGTAAATTGCCTGAATATGTTTGCTAAGTTATTTCTAGTTCTACATTTGGCTGCGCTGCGTGCAAACAATTGACACGTAATGCATATGCTTTGAAACGCTTATAAACCAGGACCATCTTGAAATGATTTTATTTTTAAGAAATCTTTTTAATGATATATAAAAATTCTACGAGAGGTGGAATTCAGAGGTCTGCTATTTATACTGATTACTATCTATCACGGCAGCCTGGTTAGGTCTGTCTGCTTCTCATTATCTCTTCTTAATCATTATAGGCCACATTTTGGTTTTGACTGGTCAGTTGGCTGAATAAATGGCTTGATTGCAAGTTAGGCAAAGTACAGGGGAATTGATTTAAGGTAAGCGAATTATGCCAAGGCGATGGAGGCTGTCCAACCTCGCTGGTAATTAGTGGACTTCAAATCAGTTTTCTTCCCGGATGCACTTCAAATGACCGCATTAGGTTTGTGTCATAGAAAAGGTAATAAGCTGGCAGTTACTTTTATTGCGCTTAAAATAATCGCGATTCCTGAATCGTTCCGGTTCTAGCTATTACCGTAGCTCGAATTGGCAGCATGTAAACATGTTGACTGGTTGTCCGGTGCTTGATAAATTTGTTCAGAGGTGGTGGAGCCAATTCTTGTAAAACTTAGTAAATCAAGCAGGCAGTTTTGAAGTTCTTAAAACTATCAAAACTTGACAGGTTCTACTTCGCGAGATATTACAGTGATGTTAGGTGCTCAATTTTTTTGTCAAGTACATTGAACAAAAATATAAACGCACAAAGTGATTTTTTTCAAATTTTTTTTTATCAATCGGGAAATATTTCAACAAAACAATTATTTTACTTTTGCCTTAACCCTCTATTAACCAAACCCATTTCCAATTGTGTAAAAATCATTTCCCTAGGCAAATATGTTGATTCTGGGCCAATATTTGGAAAAATAGTTTAAAAAAAAAAATTAATTTTTTTTTTTTTTTTTTTTTTTTTAATTTTAAAATTTTAACTTGACGGACCATTCAAGTTATTCTCAAATGTTTATTTGGCAATAAGAAACAAAGCCAGCAGGGTGTCCAGGCTGTTAACCCTTTCACTTTATGTAGCAGATATGCTATGGTGGTTATTAGAGGGTTAATATTCAAGCAGCAGAAACATGACTAACAATTTACTACGCAATTCATGAGTTATCACAGCCTGAACCCACCAGGGGTCAGCGGGCAGAGTTCACGGCACTCAGTAACGAGTGTGTCCACCATCGGCATCACGTAAAGCGGTACACCTCCGGCACATGGAGTTCACGAGGTTGTCAATGGTGGCCTGTGGAATGTTGTCCCATTCCTCCTGCAGTGCAACTCGGAGCTGGCATCAGCGTAACACTCGCCCACACGTCGCCATATGCGTTGTCTGTAATCAGCACGGTACAGTTGGAATTGTGATTCATCGCTGAATAACACCGTCCTCCACCGTGCAAGCGTCCAGCGAAGGTTACAGTTGGCCCAGTCGAGTCTGTACCGATGACAGATGGCGGTCAGGTCGAGACCTCGGTGCGGTCGGCGGGCTCAGAGGTCTGCCTCCCTCAGGCAGTTTCGGACAGTCTGAGCTGATAGCCACCTGTTGTGCAGTCCGACGGTCTCGTCAGCTGTCCTGGTGGCTGGTACGCACAGGCCGGTTACCAGTTTGAAGGTATACCGTGGTTTGAAAAAAGTCACGGTTTCAAAACCACTAAAATTTTCCATCATACCGTTCCTGCAGTATGAGCGTTTTTTTTTTTTTTTTTTTTTTATGAGTCGTCAAAGGTTTTTGCTCACTTAAAGCTATAGTGCATAACTTCTGTCACCCCCTAGAGGAATTTCGTGTTATTACAACAATACAGCCGGCACTTTCTTGCAGCGCTCTGCCTCTTGCTAGGAGACTCTCCGCTCTTCCTCCCCCTCCCTTCTTGTGTTGAGGTAAAACGCCTCATTTCCTGTGTGCCAGCGCGGGAATGTCGCCAGTCGACACGCAATACAAAACAACAAATATCGAAAAATAACACGAGATGTTAGAGGAGCCAATCGGCTTAATCGGCATTGATCAGCATTGTGTCATCTCCTCTACTAGTGGCTTGGGTGAAACGGACATTTACGGACATGTAGAAGTTATGCACTCTAGCTTCAAGACAGAGACTGCATATATTTTAATTCTATTTTGAAGTGGTTTTTTTTTTTTTTACAGAAATAATTCAATTATTTATGTCATGATTACTGTTGAGCTGCAGTTTTAGGCTCCCTTAAGGTACTAAATTTATTAAAATTTTATTTAGAAGAATTAAATTATTTATTTTATAATTATTTTATTATTTATTTTAACATGGTACACGTTCACTAATATACCAAATATTCTATATGTTGTTTAAAAATAAGATTGTGTTCAATGGAAAAAAGTTGTTTTTTACCTAGACATTTCAAAGTAATACATTTTAGAGCTGTAATTGCAATACCGCAATACCATGAAACAGTGATATTTTTGCTAAAGGTTATCATACCGTCAGAATCTCATACCAGCCCATGCCTAGTGGCTGGTCGGAGCCAATCATGGTGGTGCTGGAGCTGCGTGTGCCGATCCTGTGTGGGCGTGGTCACACATGGTCGTGGGGCATGTGGACGATTCACAGTGCTGCCAGTCTCTCTGAATCGACTTCTCAACCGGCCGATGGTGGAATGACGCACATTCAAGTGTGTTGACACCGCTGTCACAGATATCCCAGCATTCAGCATGCCAGTGGCACGCTCCCTCATGACTTGTGACATCGGTGGCATTGTGACTTGTGACAAAAGTGCACATCTGGCTTTAGATCTGGTCACAGCACCATCACAGCAGCTATGTTGTTTATAAATGATGTTACCAGTGCTCTGAACGAAAAACAGGCTTGTGCTGCCCTTTATTGATTTGAGTGGGGCGTTTGACTCTGTTGACCACCAACTTTTGCTAAACCGCCTTAGTTGTATTGGTGTAGGTGAAACAGCCATAAATTGGTTCAGGAATTACCTAATGAATCGGACCCAATACGTTTCTGTACGTGGTCACTTATCAAGCCTTATGGAGGTCACAAAAGGTGTCCCTCAAGGCTCAATTTTAGCCCCCATTTTATTTTTGGTTTTTATTAATGATATCTGTAAAAATTTAAATAACTGTAAAGTACACTTCTATGCAGATGATACGGTATTCTATTCATCTGCCCCCTCATTAAGGCAGGCAGTGACTCAACTTCAGTCTGCCTTCACTCAGGTTCAGGACTCATTGCATGACTTGGAGCTCATCTTGAATGCCAAAAAAACTAAATGTATGATGTTTTCTAGAATGCAGTCTCAGTCATAACTGACTCTTAGTATTCAAACGTTGGGAGGGGATATTATTGAAAGAGTATCATCCTACAAGTACTTAGGTATTTGGATTGATGAAAAGCTTCCATTTAAAGAACACATTGTCAGGCTTGTAAAGAAACTAAAAGTTTGATTAGGTTTCTATTATCGTAACAAAGCTTGTTTTGACTTTGAGGCTCGAAAAAGAATTGTACAAGCCACCTTTCTTAATGTTTTAGATTACGGTGACATTATTTACATGAACGCATCCTCCCTTTCTTTACGCAGTTTTGACTGTATGTATCATAGTGCACTGTGCTTCATAACAAACTCTCACTACCGCACACACCACTGTAAACTCTATAATCTTGTTTCATGGCCTTCTTTAAGCTTAAGGAGACGGCATCATTGGTTTATTTTTATATATAAGGCCATATTGGGTAAATTACCTCATTACCTCAGTAGCCTTTTGACCCCACTCAGCAATCATTATCAGCTTCGTTCCACAAAAAGATTACTTTACCAGGTACCTCGGATTTCCTCAGAGCTTGGCAAAAGTGCCTTTTCATATTTTGCTCCTTGGTCTTGGAATAACCTCCAAAATACTCTACAGTTGAACAATTTATTCTCCTGGGGTGTGTTTAAGCATAGAATAAGATTGTATATAAATGAGGTGTGCAGTTGTTGTCCTTAGGTTTGTATTTTGTTAACTTATTGTATTTTGTCACTCCTGTTGTGTACACACTTTGTAATTTTAAGTGTAATTTTAAGAGATTTTGAATCTCAAGGGATTTTCCTGGTTAAATAAAGGTTAAATAAAATAAAATAAATTACTTGGATCTGTCAGCATGTTAAACCTTGTGCAATTACTTGCAATACCGCATTATCAACACAATGGGGATATGGGGCTTTCTTTCCCCATGGCAGACACTGCTATTTCTCGCATAATATGAAGTCAGCGGGTAAATAAATGAAATGCTACTAATTAAGACAAATTAACAGCTTAATAGAATTCTGGGCCTGCAGTTGTGGTTGCAGTGAAAACCTGCAGACAGTGGTCCCCCGGGACTGAGTTTGAGAACCACTGCTTTAGACAGATCGTTAATATACGATGAGAAGAGTATCTGAGCCAAAATTGAACCTTGGGGGACTCCTACAGAGCAATAAAGAAAAGAAGATTTCAGGCCATTGACCTGCTCACATTGGATTCTATATATATATATATATATATATATATATATATAATGGCTTCTTTAGAAAAATTAAAAGTACACTGTCTAGATAGTAAAACTGCATGGTTAACTGTATCCAGCACCCTTTTAAGGTCGATAAAAAACAGCACCAACACACTTTTCCTTGGCCAATAAATACAACCCCAATTCCAAAATAGTTGGGACAAAGTGTAAATTGTGAATAAAATCAAAACGCAATGACTTTCAAATCACACCAGCCAGTATTTTATTCACAACAGAACAGGGATAACACGGCAAATGTGGAAACTGAGAGCTCCTGCAGGGGAGCTCTTTTAAACAAGTTGCCACATGATAGGTTTTCAACAGCTCAGGATAACTACATTTTTAATTCCTTGAAAATGTATTGGGCGCTCAAAGGGTTAATCATGAAGATTGGCTTTATATGGCCGAGGGGACATTCTGTGCAAACAGGATTGGTAAAGTAATTTCTTGAACAGAATGTTAAAAACATTTATTAAAACTGGCGGCCAAGATGACGGGGTCTGACACCAACTTGCTGTCCAATCTGAGTGCAAGTCTTGTGTTGTCCTGATGTTGTGATCAGCATTATGGTTTGATGATGTTATCCCAGATGACTTTATGGTTTCCTTTCGCAGTTTCAGTGACATTCATGAAAAACTTTGCTTTGGCCATTCGTAAGGTTTTTGTAACTTTGTTGCTCATGGAAGTAAAATTTTGCCTATCAGTAGTTAAGCCAGTTTTAAGAGATTTTTTTTAACACGTGATCTCTATATATTTTAAGTGTTTCACATTCATGATTTATCCATGGCAGAGAGAGTTTTTTTTTCTGGAGACAACTACTCTGAATTAAGGGTGTCATAACCTCATTAATGGATGCATCATGCATGTTGTCAGGATCGTTACAAAGAGAGGACTTTGACTTTGAATCAAGACTATTCAGAGCCACTGTAAGACTTCGTTCTTGGTTCTGTGGAATAATTTTGTGGTAAGAGTTGCTTTTTAGCAGGAGTTGGAGAATGGGCTAGTAAATCTTTGTGTTGTGAGTTTCCTAGAAAAAAGAAGCCAGTGGTCTGATAGGCCAGTCATTACATTGTGTTTTAGTGACTCTCTCCAGTTTGTTTGAGAATATTAAATCAATTTTTGTTTGAGAGTGATTTTTTTTTTTTTTTTTTTTTTTATCCTGGTGGGCTCATTTATTAATTGAATAAAATTGTAATGATCAGTAATCGGTTTGAGGTTTTTTTGTCGTTCCAGTTTTTTTATTTTCCTGATTTTATTTCTTTGTACCGATAACCATGGCTTTGGCTCAACATGTGTTATTTTTAAATGTGCTCGATAAGTAAACTTGACTTGTTTTATTTGCCTGAGCAAAGGACTTTGAGTTGTTCCTTGAAAAACATCCTTTTGTGCTTTATTAATCTGAGTGCCTCACTGTGTGTTCTCTAATACCAAACCCTCGCCCTTATCCATGTCTACTCAAAAACATCAGCGCAAAATTAATTTCAAGTGACCATTTTCTCATATCTGCACCGTTAGGTGCACAGTAGACGTGGGCATGATTATAATCAACCTTTTTCAATAGTGTCTAATCGTAATAAAGATTTTGAATATGTGTAATCGTAATCACTGACTTTTTTTGTGTAATGGTAATCATCCTGCTTTGTAATTGTAATCACAGTAGAAGAGAAATTTTTCCTACTCACATGATTTTTATACTTTCGCTCATTGGTAGAGCAAGATGCTCTGGAATGTGCAAAAAAATGAATAATGTTTTTCATTCTAATTTGCTTGAATCTGAAAATAATTGCTTTAAGATCATTAATCATTAATAAATGTGCACTATTATGATTACATGTGTGATAAACTGATTTATTATTTGAATAAGTGGGGGTGTTGTTTTGTGTTGTCCCAGCCCTGATCTGGAGCACTGGAGACAAGTTACCTTTCGGCTCAAAGAATCTAGACACAAAATTGGAGAAATTAAAAGGAGAGAGACAGAATCTGCAGAATAGTTATGTAACTACTAACTACTAACTGTTCTGTTTTGTGAATAATTGTGTGGAACTCAGAGCGTGTTCTGTAACTGTTTGGGCCTGTGCTGGGACCCTATGGCAGGGAATTAACCTGCAGGCTCTCTTTCTTTGAGGTTGAGTTGGGCCTGGATGACCTAAGAGAGGTACCAGGATCCGTTTTATCTTTATGGTGTTGTTTGTCTTGTTGTTCATTATTTTTAAAAAGGGTGCACAGCACATTTGGCATATGGAGCTAGCCGATTAGTGGGTCTAGCGAGGACATTGACTGGAAGTGAGGTTTGTTTGGTCCTAAGGGTGGACTGACTGGTAGTGAGGATTGCGGGGTCCCGAACAGACGTTGTTGACGGGAAGTTTGTATTGTGGGGTGCTGCGCCCTTTTTAATGAGTGTGGAGTGGATGATGTGAACAGTGGTTCTGTTGTGTATTGCATTAGTTAGGAGTGTTGGGAGTACACTAAAATATAAAATATAACCCCTAGTCTGCATGCAATAAGTGTTAAAATTATTAATGGTCATTACTATTTGGTAGATTAAAAGAAGTAGTAAATTGCATGCATTAAAAGATTATTTAAGTATTATTATGATTGCTGTACTATCATAATTGAATACGTGAGAAAAAACAATTTGGCCGAGAAATGAAATTTGGATTAAAAAATAAACAATGATGATTATGGCAAAGCTGGTAGATGGAGGAAAATAGGGAAAAAAGAAGGGGAAAAAAAGCAAAAGCAACTTCCTATGTTTGAAAAAGACAAAATAAAAAGCAAATGGAACTAAACAAGAAATATCATGGATTAGACAAGTAGATGGTTATAAACTAAGCATGACACTGGTTTAGGAATGCGTAACAAAATACGATCTGAGTGAAAAGGGAGAGGAGAAATCGCATAAGCGTGTTTATAATATAGACTGCTTATAAAGCAGTGTAATTGTTAAAATAGACATATTGCAATTTAATACATGGGGAAACGTAATTCGGCTAAATAATACAATTTAAATTAATAAATAAATAACAATGGCAACGCCTGTGGAGGAATTAAGAGAGTAATTTCCTACCTTTGAGAATGATATTAAAAATTGTCAAATAAGTGGGCAAAAAGGACTAAAAAAAAAAAAAACAGTAACAAAGTGGCCAGAAGAGGGGAAATTTGATCTTGCAATAAGTGAAAAAATGATGGGTATAATGACAAATTATGCATCGGCGGCAAAAAGGGTTAAAAAAAGAATAAAATGAGCTGGCAATTCTGGAACTGTTTGGAGAAAGGGGAATGCTAAACATTTAAGATCAGGATAAATATTTTGCAAAGCAAAGTGAAGCTGCATCTCAGTCCAAGCCATCTGAAAAGGTTACTGACAATGAATTGTTTAACCCAGCGCCGTATCCCCCCCATATTCAGGAGCAGAGGGAGAGACAGCAGCTGAAAAAACCTGTAGCCAATCAGAAAAAAAAAGTGAATTAGCAAATGTTTATTGGTTGGGGGATATAGTAGACCAAATTAAAGAGCAAGTTTGGAGTACCTGGGGAAAATACTGTATGTAGAGGCCCAAATACCCCAGGCTACATGGCCAGAAACTGAATTGCATTGTAAAATGATATTCAGCCCCACTCAGGACCCAGAATTAGAGAGAGAAAAAAAATGGGCCCATAATGTTGATTTGGAACAGGACAGGAAACAACGATTAAGATTATTATTAATTGTCAATTGATCGGGAAAATAAAGCAATTGAAAATTCCTATTGAGGAATCAGAACGTGAACTTGGAGAACAAATTAAGACAGAATTAGACAAATTACCAGAACAACTGTGGTCTGAACATGATACATATGTGGCAGAATGCTATCAGCAAATCCGGTAATATCCTTTAAAAGAAGAAGCTATAGAGGGAATAAGGAGTTTAGCCATTTTAATGGCTGTGGAGTTGCAAAAGGACAAAGTTGGAGAGGTGAACAGAATAGTTATTCCTTATGAAAAACCGAATAAAAGCCCCTATTTATTGACTAAATAAACTTATGCCCTTCTTGAATGATTAGTAACTATAAACAGAGAGAAGTTTAGAGGAAGTAGCAATTGAACATCAATTACGCAAACGTGGATAAGTATTTCTAATGTTGTGGCTAATTGAATTGCTTTGAGTAAAACGTGAGGATCAGGGAAAATAAATAAGATGAGAAAGAAATACATTGCCAGGTCCTTTAAAATAAAGTGATTACATGTATTGAGAGCTAATATCCCCTATGAGTGTGAAGTAATTACACCATTTGAATGAGTTAAATATTTGTAAAATTCTAAAGAGCTAGAAAATCTGCGCCGTTTTCTGTAAATAATTAGACTGTGTGAGAGTGGTGTGCTAGAAGCATTTCTCTGAAAAGAAAATGAAGGAAAAGTAATACTGAGAAACAAGAGGAGTAACACAAAGTGTTCAAAATTTGCCAAAGTACTGTTAAACACGATATACAGGTCAGTAAACGGTAAATTCAGTAAATTTAATTGATATGGAGGTTTCTCTATCAAGTATTGGAAACTTTTAGTTGCTATTTGAAGGTTAAATAATTAGGGTTGAATGATCAGAGAAGTAGCAGTAAACATAAAATATAGTGTGAAATTTAATGGTACATAGATTTATAAAAGAATAAAAAATCAAGTGAACTATTGTGGGATTGGAGACTGGATGACTGGATGGGTTTTTAAACAAAGATAAGCAGAGTCAAAATACACAGCGAATGGAGCCTTAGTTACCAAAAGCAGATAAGGGAACACAGATAGGTGAAAGGTCACCAATGCTGTCAGAGAACAGAAGTGGAGTAATGTGAATGGTCAAATTTTATAACAAATGATGCATTGTGATTTAAAAATAAAATGACTGAAAGCTTTCCTGACCAAAGAAATTCATTGGATGATTGAAGAATGATCTTTTCTCTGTTTTTGAACAGGAGTGTCAACCAGTGGAGCAACAATTCAAGGAAACTAATTAACTAATAAACTCTCTCCGATTTTTTAACTTTTACAGGAAAAGATCCCGGCGAGAGGAAAAGCAGCAAAATTATGATGATTGAGTTTTGTTCATTGTTGTATGCATCTAACTCATTCTATTGAAACTTTTCCACAGAGTGCGCACTCCATAAGAGAAGAGATAAAAAAGACCTTGAGTGAAAATGATAAGCTGGCCAGCTAAGAATTCAACTGTGGGTTTGCAACTTAAAAGTTTACCTTCTAAAATAGATTTGGGGGAATCCAATTCGGAGTATTAACAGAAGACTAAATTCAAAAGGTGGGCCACCTAATTGAAAAAGTTGACTAACAATGTGATCACATTCTAAATTTATATTTGATTAGGCTGACAAAATATTTTCCCCAGACTAGTAGTGAGAAAGATGGGAACTGTGACAGTGACGGCAACTTGAGTCTTGAGTGTTCAAATAACAGAACCATACTGAGTTGACCAAATTTGGAATGATTATTCACCTTTACGTGCTGGGATCCCAATGAAAAAACTATCACAGTTGAATATTTACCCATGTTTTTGAATTTTAAAAAATTGTATATTGTAACACGGTCTAAAGCAGTGGTTCCCAAACTCGGTCCTGGGGACCCACTGTGTACGCAGGTTTTTGTGTCAACCACAGCTCCAATCTTAGAATGCTAATGAGTTGCTCATTGCTCTTGATTGCACTATTCTTGTTCACGCTGATTATTTATCCTTTTAAACCACATGTCAAAAATGGCCATGATGAAAATCATTTCATAGTGTGCTAAATTGGAAATTACTTCTCTAACATAAAAAAATGGAAATTTGCAACTGATGACATGAATCTATAAATGGGCTTCTAGTAGATAAAATTGTGGACCCAAGGTCATTAAAGCTAACAATTATTAGGCAATTAAGAATTCAAAGACAAAGCAAACGATGAGTCAAACCTGTTAAATGTCACTTGATTGGTTTCAGGAAAGAACCTGAGCACCTGCATTCAGAACCCTAATCACCAGATTACTGACTGATTGCAGTCTTGCATTTGATCACATGAAACATACTGCCACCTTTGATTGTCGTGCTTACGTGGAATACATCAAAATAAAAAATATGAATGTTGGGCTTTGAAATTTCATGGAATGCGTAGCCATTTCTGTCATAATGTGGTTTAAGGGGGTAAAATGTCCCTCGTATCTGACAAGCAACTGCTAATTAAAAAATGAACAGCTTGTTAAAACTCTGGGATCGTAATTGTGGTTGGAGCAAAAACCGACATACGCAGTGGGTCCCCAGGACCGACTTTGGGAACCACTGGTCTAAAGCAACTCCACCCGGTTCTGCTGATGACATGGGGAATTGTCACCATGGCTAGGGCTAATAAGCCTTGACTGTGCATCTCCTCCATGCTCTTAGCGGAACCCTAGACTGAGGTGGGTTGCTAAATCAAAATTCATTGAAAAAAGAAACACTTTGAAAAGATATGATTGTTACTGTCCCATATTTTGACCCAGAATACACTGAAACAATAAATTATGAGTACACTGCCCAAAAATATTGATTTTAAAATTGACAGAAGCTCAGTAGTGAGGTGAGCAATTTGGTAATTATGAATTTTTAAATAATGTTAATTTATCAGGGTGGGACATGCACTGTGGTCGACAACTCATTGCATGACAAATAATTAAGGTGACATTAATGATTTTGTAAAGCACATTCAGACCGAGGGGACAAAATACACAAGACAAATTTCTTGAAATGGGACTTATTCAGCGGGTAAAGAAAGGATCTAAGTGTCAGAACCATAATTGCAAACTCTCTTGCTGATCTGATTCAAATTGTTATTGATGAGTTGTAACTTTAACTGTTTCATCTCTTTTTCCCACAAAGCTGCAGCAATAGCCCCAATTCAACTGGAATGATCTCATAACTATCCCATTATGAGGGGTGAGGAAACCTACCCCCTCATAAGTACAAGCAAAGTTGGAGCAAAGTTGGTTGAGTTTTTCCCGTAAATATTGCTCTGTAAAGAACGCCGAGTTAGCACTTCTTGGCCAGGGACTGCTCTCTGGGTTTGGATTATTGCTTGATTCAAGGCTGGAATAAAGATGGCTTCTGAAGATTTTGTCTCTCTCTCCCAATTATTCACGAACAAGTGGACCTCAAAAATATGCAAGCATCTAGTCGGGAAGACACAGCATTCGTTCTTTGTATTGCAAGCTGTGCCGGTGTTCTGACAATTTGAGCTGCCTTGTCAAAAAATGCTACCGTAACGCAAAGCGATCATAAAGTCTTTGTTTTTGCCGTAATATTGCAATATGAATTACTGTACAGTAGTTACTTTGTCAATTGTTGTCTTACTATAACATAAGCTGATGTTATAATGAGTTGGATAAGTTTGTTTAAAGACATATGCCACATGCCATTATCATCCAATCTCCGCGTTTTCAGGAAAACCCAGCATGTACATGCAAATATATATACACTAGGGATGTACCCGAATCCGAATATAGTATTCGGGAAAACACATTGCAAAATTGACAGATAACGAATCCATATGAATATTGGCGTCATTATGCGGGAGTCGCGACTAATGGGGAAACAACGCTAAAATTCTCCAGCTGCACATCTGCTCTCTCAAACTAGGCCCCACGCAACATCAAGTCTAGAAGCAATCCGTTCACTGTCTAAAGGGGATGGGGTTCTGCCCTGTTTCCTAGTTTTCAATCAACAAAGCAGAAGCGGCATAATACCAGGCTTGCCCACTGTTTGAAAGCCAAATGCAATCTGTCACGTTCACGGTTTAAACAAGCAAGAAGAAACCTACAACCACCTCTTTACCGTACATTTCAGTTGATCTTCTCCTATGTGCAGCGCTGTCGTCATCCAATGATTCACAGAAAACGGCGAGTTGAAGAAGATAGGTTGCTAGATTGTGTCCGTTAAGATTTAGAGCTGAGAAATGTTTTGTTTACGCTGCAAGCATGACAAGCGCAAGAGACCCCCGTGGCTACCTGTTGCCAGATCTCAGAACGGAAATGAACGACATTTAAAAGGGAGTAGCCTAGGCCTACACAAACAAAAACTTGAAATTTTTAACCAAATAAATAAAACAATAATAATTAATGTGTATGGGATGAGACGGACCATGTGAGTTATTGTGGCTTATTTTAAGATTTTTCTTAGATTAGGTTATGAATCAAATGTCTGCATCACCCAGAAGGTAGGGGATTGATGTCCATTCTTAACTATTCCAAAATAAATGGTTCCTAAATTGAGACTGAAATTGGTTTATCTACGTCTCAATTTGACAAGAATTTGTCCTGGCGAGTTCTCAGTCATTTTCCTTAATTGACGCGTTTTCCAATTATCGTAATTCACCTTTCGCTAAGCCCCGCCCCCCTTTGTTATTGTTGCTAAGTCAGACAAAACTTCAGTTTCTACATGGCGTTTTTGACAGCTCTTCTAGCTGAACTGCTGTTGGGCTTTTACAAAGCAGCAAATGCGGTTTCAGACAGGAGTAGACTGGAAGAGTTACAGTATGTTCATGCGCAATGTAGGAAATCTGGACTTGGATCCACAGACTGATTTATACAGTCTATGTTTATACCACGGCATTAACTATAATGTATCAGCTGACGTTAGGTAGTGGGACGGCTGTAACATTTCTTATGTTTTCTGGCTGCTTGACTTGGCTAACGGGTTAGGTAGTTATGAGAGTGTAATTTTAGGTTCAACGTTTGCTCGCTAATATTTGGGGAACTGTCAGGTTGTCACTCTCCACAATCAATAGTCAGTAGTGATTTGTCGCGACGACTGTGCCCTCTGTGCGGTATTCCTTCATGGCCCAGGAATTTAGCCGATCTGAATAAATGACTGCGTTTACATGCACACCATATTCCTGTATTAATCGGAATATGAGAATATTCCGATTGCGTACCTGTCATGTAAACGCGTGCAATAACCCGATTAAGGTCATTTTCCGATTCAAAATATTCTGAATAAGACCCCTGGCATATGCCTGTTTTAATCGGAATATTGGCTCATGTATACACCTTAATCGGAAAATGCCCCCGAACAGAATATTCAGTGACGTCTCCGGCGGTTTAGTTCACAAGGAATTAGCATTTTTGGAGGGAAGAGGAGATGACTGGGTGCATTCAGATAATGAAAGACATGAATATAATGGAATATATCGATGGGCGAAAGCACCGTAACAACGATATCTTTAAGGTGTGCGAAAAGTGGACAGAGGCTGGGTTTGTGTGAACTACCAACCAAGTTAAGCATCGCCGGTAAACTCTGAAGGCGGCATATTCCAAAGCGGGGAAAAAAAAAAAAACAGGCAGTGGCTATTTTTATGCACACCCCCCTCCAACCTCTCTGGGTAATGAGTATCAGTCTTACAAGTGCCCCAGGCACAACGTTTAACCATAACAACCCTCCAGACTAACTTTTGGACCTAGGAGTGTATGCGCTCCCAACCTGGAAAAGTTGGGCGCGCAGGCCAAAACTGTGGTCACGCAAAGTACCATGATACTTTTCTGAATATTTACAGGCCCGAATAAAGATAGCTGAACAGACTATCAGTTGTTGCTGCATTTATTTAAGAAACATTATCAGAAAGCACTTTGTGAACTGAAAAGTAGATATTGATGTTCACAAGAATGTTTGAAAAATGTATAAATGCAGTTACCATTTTGGAGAGTTATCATACAAGTCTAAATGTATGTACAAGCCTCCATTTCCCCAAGGGACAACTTTTCATCAAACCCTCCCCTGTACATAAACGGAATCATTCATAGAAAAATTATGGCCAAATTTAGATGAGCACCCCCCTAAAACCAACATATGGGGATAAATCAATGAATAACTCCCAATTATCATAGTGCTAGTTCTGAAATTTATAATTGTTACTGTTGCTGCCATCACAAGGAACAATTTGACACCAAACATGGCTTAATTGCTTTTAAAATATGAGACCCAGGAGGAATTGAAGCCGTAAAAAGCATAATTTGGCTACATTTTTTCATCACAACTTGAAAGTTTATCATTAAAATTAATACAGTTCCCAAAGTGATCCACCCTAAATATTTGGTAAAAAGTAGGTGCAGTATGCCAAGTTCGTTTGCACAAAGTTTCAAGAAATTCTTTCAGCGGCAACAATGTAGTAGGACGGCTCGTTATAATAATTATTATTAACCAGTTTTTTTTTTATTTCGCTATTTAGATTTTGCACATTTCGAAGGGTAATGGAAACGCAGACGCAGACAGAGAATGAGGACGATGTCCAACATTATTAGCCCCCAAAAAACAGCTGCTTCGTGACCGTACACTGTTCACAGACTCATATTTGAGGCACTGCGCTGATAAGCCTATGGTCGTCGCTGGAGTACATTGGGCAGGCGTCACCAGTTTTTGAATTAGTTTTGAACATGTGCTGCAATCGACAAAATACTATTCCTCTGACAGCTGGCCAATTATCGGAACCCCAAAGAAAACAGACCATAACTTTCTAAGAACCGCAGCTTTTCTCATCTTTATCGTACTCCAATGAAAATAAATAATCGTGCACTCGGACCAACCAGTCACCGATTTCATACATACTGCATGAATAATCATATACATGCGGAACTTCAGATCAGAGTGGAAGTGCGCATCCAACCTAATCCATCAGGAGAGAAGGTTAGCGATTGATATTGAAACGCTAAATAAAACCATTCGCCACTGGACGCAAGCACCCATAGCTGGTATCAACAAGACTCAAAACTGTGTCACGAACAGTCTACGGTCACGAAGCAGACTTTGTTTTCGGGCTGATAACGTCGGAAATCGTGCTCATTCTCCAGGTGCGTTTCCATTACCCTTAGAAATGCGCAAAATCTAAATAGCGAAATCAAAAACTGGTAATGAAAATACTCTCTGATATCATGAAATTTGCTCTCCGATCTGCAGTAGGGGAGAGCCGCCACAATTGTAACATTTTTCACTTTTCACTCTATTACTAAGAGATCGTTTTACCTACATATGTAATATTTTCAGGCAAAGCACCAGCACGTCTGCTATCATAAACCACTTAAAGTTTTTCAATTGATAAAACAGGTTTTGACTAATATAACTGAAAGCTGACTCTGTCCGATGTTACAACTGAAGCGCGTTTGAGTCTTAATTGTAACCGCAGGAGTTACAATTGTAACACTGCTAAAAAGTAGAATTAAACTCATTGTTTTCAGGTCAAATCAATTATATTTCATTCAGCTAACTGTTTAACGTTTCTTTAACACCAATAATGTGATAAGAATGTCCTATCAAAACTATTGTATATTACTAAAACTTACCAGATGTACCAGTTGGAGCGTTTGTGTGAGTTCCTTGATAGGAAAATGCATTGATTGTGCCTACAAAGTTAACTTTGACTGTTGGAGTTGTAAAAATGTTATACAACCCTAATTTGATTTAGAATATAATTGAATGACAGCTGACTGAACACAGAATATTGGCAAACAGGACACATGAGTTTTGTAGAAGTCCCATTCATACTGCACTGGTACCCCTGCAGGGTCACTTAAGTAGTAACAGCCCAAATCACTTATTTTTTTACAGTCTGTGCTATAGAAGAACAGTCTAATTGTATTTTAAAGTTTTACTGCAAAAATTCAAAATAGGCTACAATAACATTTGCCTTCAGACAGAACCAAATAGGTTAGCTTATTAAATTTCAAGGTAGGACTAAGCCAACGTGCAAAAAAACATAATATGTGCCGTTCTGCATCTAGTGCATTTTTTAAAATGTGCATTTTTGTGGGGACATTCTGTAAAACAAACAAAAAAGCCTACAGAGCAAAATTATTCGAGCTGTGCTTGCAAATGTCTGCCGTTGTCTCAAATGTATCATGTGTTACAACTGCGCCGCTCGGCGCACCATTCATTTGGCGTTGTTTACAGAACGGACCTAACGATCATAATGTGTTAAAACAATGCAAACTAGTAACGAACATATACATACAGACACCCAAGAGGATTTTAGCTCTGTAACATTAAAGAAAAAATTTGTAGTCAAAAAATACTGTGGGAGTGAATTTTTACTTACTTTGTGGAAAACCAACTTCTCTGGCGATATCTCCCTGCAGCATGTATGAAAAGACTTGCAACTTCCCGGGCACGTGTATTACGGTACTCGTCACATGCTGATGTGATGACATCACGACCGCATTGACCAATCAAGAGAAAACGTGCACGTTACAATTGTGACGCATTACAATCAAGGCGGCTCTCCCCTATTAGTCACCGAAGCCAAGGCCTAATACGTAGACTATTGGACTTCTGCAGCAGACCAGCTAGTGTACTTGTAATTTCGAGTAGTGTGGAGCACTTATATCGTTATTGTCAGACAAGGTTTTACAAATTTCCCGCACGCACAACTCAGCTGACAGTGACAAGGTCGAATGCTTTGCCATTCTCATCGATGCATGAGTACAGCCGAGCTGTGATTGGCTGATGTACTTAATGGTACCAACCGACCTGCAGAAAAAAAATTTGCGGCTGGCGGCTGATAATTAAAGTTAATTAATTTAATTTAATTAAAATTAATTAAATCGCTGCCCAGAATAGGCGCACAGTGCATGAAGTGTTGGTCGCGAAGTGCGCGACCGATGTGAGAATGTAGGTCGCAAAACGTAAATCTTGGTCGCAGACTGGAGCGCTGCATAACTACGTTATAGTCCACAAAACGAGTGTCGAAAAGTACGAAAATCTGAGACGCCTGCACTTGATTCAATGGTGCGCTGTCATGAAAGTGTTGGAGTTCAGTCAGAGCCAGTTGTTGGCTCCGCTGTGATTGGCCAGTCTGCATTCTAGGGCGGGGCTTAGCGAAAGATGAATTGGCAGCTGAAGACATGGTATCTCTCCATATGCGATGTAACAGCGATGAAATCATGAGCTAAATTCAGTACAGTGGAGGAACCAGAACTAAGAATTGGGGTGCACAAACATCCATTTAAAACAATTATTAGTCCTGACCTGTTCTCAGTCATTTTCATGATTAACAAAAGGTTCACTCCGAGAGCACTCCACACTGGTGCTGCTTGTTCTTCCTGATTAGGTAAGACGACAATCATTCATCTGGATGCGTATTTGCTGTATTTAAATCAATGTTATTCAAAATTGCATACCTGCACAAATAGCTTGAGCCGCATGATTTTTATAGCCTATTTAACTGCCAAGTGTCACTTTTTTTTTTTTTTTTTTATCAACCCACGCAATACTGAGAGTGAAAGGCGATATTTCATTGGAATGCGGACCAGTTCAATCAACGCACAGCATTGGCCTATTAATAAGTAAATTATTTTTCTGTTCTGAATTTAGCCCATGATTTCATCGCTGTTAGATCGGATATGGAGAGAAACCGTGTCTTCAGTTGCCAATTACGATAATTGGAAAATGCGTCTCTAAAGGAAAATGATTGAGAACTCGCCAGGACTAATTCTTGTCTTAAAGGGACGTGTCTGTGCCCACCCAATTCCCAGTTCTAGCGCTGTGGCAGCATCTAGGTAGCCTAAGGCAAAGTTATCCACAACAAGAAACATTATTAAAAACTAGGCCTACGCTGTCTGGGGCCGACAGCAAGTGGGAAAATCCCCGAAATTCCCCAATCCTCGAAGCCCCCTTTATTAGATTCCCCTTTACTAGACCTACAATATGAGGCAAATTTTAGGTCTGTGTAAGTAATTGTTCCAGAGATATGGCTAAGAAACTGATTTTTTCAATATATAGCGCCACCTGGTGGCAAACCTAGGAGTGCATACTTGCCCAAAATCTAATCAGTTCATCCTCTTTACTATATCTACCCATTTGCTAAAAATGAGAAGCCAATGTAAAGTATTTTGTGAGTTATCGCGTTAACGGCTAAAATCTGCGGACGTGGCGGTGGCGGTGGCAGCGGCGGGTGGGGCGAAACCATGATGTCCCCGAAACTCGTATTTTGGGGATATAATGAGAATCTAAAGGAACTGTAGTTTGAATATTCAGCTTTAAGTTTTAATGAAATATCTTGTTTTTGTTACAGAACTGTCTGTGGTATTGTTTTCATTGTAGTTTAAAGGGGGTGCTGGTGAGAATAGTCACAACAATACCTTTCCAAATGATTATAGCTCCAAAACACAATTAATAATTAAATTGTCAAAGCTCCTGCGACAAACCACACCCACTTCCGGTTTCATATCCGGATACAGATACAAATACAGATCATTTTGTTGCCTACACAGATACAGATAATGGCATCGCTGTACACCCCTAATATACAATAAAAGGTCAAAAGGCGCACTGAAAAAAAGACGTATACTTATATTTGAAGATACTTGAGATGTGAACGAAGAAATGGAGGCCAAGATTTTAGGTTTGCGCAAGCGCAGAACCGCGAGGTAGCATATTTTGATTGGTAGCAAAAATTGACAGAACACCGGAAACATAAGTCTGAGCTAACTGCTGCGGAATTACAACAAAAACTGGGTTGTTGGCAACGTTACTGGCAGTGCACTGAAAGTGGTCCTTCTTAGCTGAATATAATGGTGCGTATTTCAAGCCAAAAGTCAGGTCAGTGACTGAGTGGTATGGTCACTAACTTTGGAGAATGTGGTTTTTTAAATCCAGTATTAAACTAGGCCAAAGTAATATGAGCTGTAAAGCAATGTTGGTACATTCAGGCTGTTGACTGTTTTTAATGTAGATTCCTAGTCCTCCAGTCCAAGCAGATGAAGACTAAGTCAAGTTAAGTGTGTAATCTAGTTTCCTATCTTTCATCAGGGTTCAGATGGGTCAAAGGAGATCTGTGTTGTTTTGCACTGCTTTGGTAAATAAACCAACTCAGTTTTAAAGTGAAAAATAGACTTTATTCTTTAAAACAAAGTCCTTAATTGGTGCAACAAAATTGCTACACATAGCACCAAAACTTTTAATCAAACCAAGACCTTGATTGGCAATTTACTATGCAAGCAAAAAAAATATTTTGAGCCTTGCAGTTACTGGATTGTCATTTATTTGTGTGCATTCAATAACTCAGCTGTGTGGTAACTCTGAAATGACAACATAAGGTGGAGAGCTCCCTCATCATTGTCAGAGGCTGGGGACTCTCAGCCACCCCTCTTTAAACTGCATCTATGCAGTCCACACACATCAGCTGTGTCCTCACTACTGAGCTCCCCACCAGCAGACATGCATTTCATTTCTGATCATACTGAGTGACTGTCTACCAGTCTGGTAACGGTGATGTTGTGCAGGTGAAAACTATAAACTACTGCAGAAATCACACCGGTACGAAAAGCAAGACAAGGTAAAGGTTATGTAGGTAGAGGACAAGAAAAACATGCATTACTGCTGAGGTGCTGTGGATAGATTACAATACAAATTAGAAGGTGGTTACTGGCTGGTTTATGACTCTCCACTTAGATTAATTTGACAGAAATTACCAAATAATTCATAACAATAATGCAGGTATATGCAGGCAACAACAACATAAATAGACCCCACTAAAAAGAAATGACTAATCCCACTGGAGTAATGAAGTGAAGCAGCAAAAAAAAAAAAAAAAAAACATAATAAAAAATAAAATCTTTATTTTATAAGTGAATATTTATTTTTTCTTCTTCCTCCTCTCTCGTACCTGCCAATTACCATTTTGAGGAAGTGGAAAATTTTTTTTTATTTTTTATTTCTCCCTCCTCTCCTGTTGTCTGTGTAAAAAAGCCAGAGGAATCAAAAAAGTCTGGCCTAAACAGTAGAAAATTCATCTTGTGTTTCCAACTCGTTCTAGAAAAATTCAGGCATTTTTATTTACCATACTGTGCGGCTTATATTAGCCTAATAATATGACAGAAAATAGTGGGGTTGTTTATAATTTGGGTACTATAAATTCTATTGCTGAGCTCATTTCTCAGGAGTCTACTTATACATTCAGATGCTAATAATGCATGGTGTAGTCTTCAATTTTGGGACGTGGAAGTATGATTTTATGTTCAGAGGAAAATGGGTATTGTGGCAGAAATCTCTGCCTTTCCCATGCCTTTTTGCTAGAAAATCAATGTTCTAAACATCCTTGAATCTCTGTCTTTTCAGACTTCAATACTGGTTAAAGTAAACTGAGTTTAATCTAAGAGCCACGAGGAAATTAATTCCCTCATGACTGCCTTATCTCTCCTAATTTATGGGCAAATACTTACATATATTGCAATATTACTTGATTATTTAGCATTTATAAATGAATTGCAGTTCTGGCATTTTTGTTATCCTTTGGGCTTTATTTTATAATGCATATATCAGCCATTTCCAAGCAAGTTGATAGGATTTACGGAACGTTACTGGGGTCATTCCATATGAACTCAACCAAAGTACAAGAATCTTTCACGGTCACCGACTCAGATTGGCTCAAATTTATTTTGGGAGTACCTCAATATTCATAATGGACACATGCAAAATTTTTAGGCTCCTACTCCAAGGGGTTTCTGAGATATGGCCCCCGAGAAATCTGGGGCCACGCCCCCTTTTTGCCCTCGCAAATCACAAACGTTAATTTATAGGGATTTTGGAGCCCAATATCTTTGGAACAAATCATAGGTATGGGCTGAAAATTGCTACCCAGGCCCATTTGGGTCTAGGCTTTCAGAATCTCTTGCCAAAATTGGTATTAATTAGGATGAGGAATGCAACAAACATGCATACTGTCTCATTCCTCATCCAAGGAAATCCCAATTTTGCACCTGTCGGAAGCCATGCTGAGGCTTCAATGAATTCATTAATTAGCTACCTTATTGTTTTAATGAGATCTGATGCAATACCCATGGAAGATGATGCAATACCTGGGAGGTCTTAGGGAGGGAATACAACATCATGTCAGATTATCTGAGAAAATGATTCAGCTTAAGTTACAATGACCATATTTACAGAAACAAAATCTTTATCTGATTTCAGATGGTCCCCTTGACTGAAGTATGCATAACCAGGGGTTTATATTGCAGCCTCATCCTCAGCAACTACAGCACTGGCCCCTAAAAAAAACCACTTAGCTCTCGGAACCGTGTTTACTCGCGAACAATCGCCGGGCTCGAGTCCCCGATCCGTCTATGAAGGATAGCTCATGCAAGTCGTGTTTAACAGGGCAGCAGTGCAGGGGCGGCGTTAGACTTGAAAATTCCGGGGCTAATATCCCTCCCTTGGACAACAGTTAGTCCTGGCTAATTCTAGGTGGTTTTCCTTCATTAACACGTTTTCCAATTCAAGAATAATCAAGTGGCAATTGAAGACACGGCTTCTCTCCCCCATGCGATCTAACAGCGACAAAGTAATGGGCTACATTCAGTACAGAACAATAATTTAATTATAATTGGGTCTATGCACCGGCACTCGGCGACGGCATTTCAGAACTCTTCAGCGAATGAAGGTCATTTCGGCAACAAGTATTTACACCTGTTTTGGCAGCACGGTCAGGCAACTCGCTGTAAAAAATACAGCTGTCTGATGGGAAAATGTAAACGGACGAAACCATGCAGCCTACTAGTCACCAAAATTACCTTAATTCGCTGAAGAGTTCTGAAATGCCGTCACCGAGTGACGGTGCATAGACCTAATTATAATCAAATTATTTTTCTGTACTGAATGTAGCCCATTATTTTGTGTCGCTTATAGATCGCATGAACTTACGGAGGGAATGCAACATCATGTCAGATTATCTGAGAAAATGATGCAGCTTGAGTTACAATGACCATATTTACAGAAACAAAATTTTTATTTGATTTTTAGTTGATCCCCTTGACTGAAGTATGTATAATCAAGGGTTCATATTGCAGCCTCATCCTCAGCAGCTGCAGTACTGGCCCCTTAACCACTTAGTGCTCGGAACCGTGTTTACTCGCGAACAATCGCCGGGCTCGAGTCCCCGATCTGTCTGTGAACGATAGCTCATGCGAGTCGTGTTTAACCCTTTCACTACCGCTTACTGGGAATAAGACAACCCTTGCTTACCGTAAATTTTCGTGCTATCACAGCATGATATTGCATGTGGATTTTCACCCCCTTTTTCGAACTAAAAACGCCAGAAATGGACAATTTTATGCACTGAAAACATGTTCAAAATACATTTACCTTTCCATTGACACATATCTTTGCTTAGTTTTTCAAAAAGTAAAAACAGAAAATGAGGATAAAAACCGTATTTCGGTTTGTGAAGACAAGATGATTTCTCCTCTATGGGATTTCTGTACAAACGGAGATACACGCACATTTCTGTACAAACGGAGATACACGTGCATTTGTGTACAAACGGAGATACACTTGCTGCAGCAGGCACTGCCTGCAATGGCGGTGAAGTCAGCAAGGGACTGTGCATAACCGGAGGATTGGGAACTGCGGGAAGCCTGATGACATCACTGACGTGTTGTGCGATACCAGACTCGTCCAAAGGGGTGTTTTGTTGCGGAGCTTTGACAGTTTTTGTGAGGGACTTTCTCTAGGCGCAAAATGGCGACAATGGTAAGTGATGCGGGATCGGCGCTGTCGCGGAAATGCGACAATGGTAATGAAAGGGTTAACAGGGCAACAGTGAGTGCTGCCGTGCACGCTGGCCCGAATTATTTTCACTGATGGTCGTTGGCGTAATGGGTTATAAGAACTGTGCTGTTTAGCATCTAAACCATCCAAACACTAACTTGAGTTCATGCGATATACGAAAAGGATGCAATCAATTACGCTATATACATCTTACACTTACAAAGAAACTGATTGCGAGGTGACAGAATGACGGCGACATGAAAAAAAAAAAACTTAAATTAAAAAAAATTCTTGACAATATGGTAAGTTTGGAAGCACGGTTCGACGCATAATGGAACCTCATAACTCAGGCACATGTAGCGTGACTCTTTCCTAACACCGTTCTTGGCACAAACTACACAAGATTCGCACAGTCAACTTCTTCGCAGTCGGCGGGTGCGAACTAGCCAGTTGATCACTGCGATCAACACCGCTCATACCGTAGTTGTTATCAACAATACAATGTGGTTTCATCATTCGCTGAACCTGACGATTCCTCTTCACTGTTTCGCACATGTGGCCCGCGGGTTGACAGCATCTTCACAAGCGTTTTGTCCTGCCACAGCAGGACCAGCATCAGTTCGTTTGGCTGTCACAATGTCATCACGGTGAAAATAAACGAAACAAAATTTACAAACTGAAAGTAATGGAATATATGCACGTTACTTCTTTTATCACCCAAGACCAATCATAATGTCACATGAACTCAAACTATTGTCTTTGTTTAGATGCAAAGCAAAAAGCATTCATGATAACAGTTCTGCGTGTTTAGATGCAAAGCGAGCAACATGATAAGACGGCTCCGGGACTCAAGCCGGTCGGCAGTAATACGGGTAGGCCTTCACAGGTTTCTGGGCAAGTTCGATAAGCCAACTGATAAGAGATCATGCAGGTGTGAGTTGCGGTAATGTAAATATACCGGAAACAAGTGGTTAAATATGCTCTATAAATAAACTTGACTTTTATTCCCGTGAGCAAAGGACTCAGTTGTTCCTTGAAAAAAATACTTTTGTGCTTTTTTAATCTGAGTGGGTCTCTGTTTTTATATGTTCTGTAATACAAACCCTCGCCCTTTGCGCAGTCAGACCAGTTAAAGACTAACATCCCTTCCACTGTTTCCCTACAGGAGCTGCACTTCTAAACACATTTGATCAGCAGAATGATGCAGGCAGGAGTCCATCTGAGATGGGACACTGAGACGACCCTACCAGAGCTCCCTGAGCAGCACAGGATCCGAGAGAAAGAGGAGGAACTACATGGACTGGAGTCTGTCCACATGGCAGAGTCAGAGACAAAATCTACTGCACCAGGACTCAACGCACTGGAGCCAGAGTGTGTTACTGCAAACAGCAGGGTCAGTGATTTACATCACAGAGAAGCATCACTGATAAAAACAGAAACTGATCTGAGCTCCATCAGCACTGGGGGTCTTAAGATGGAGAGCCTCGACTTTACAGAACTGGCCTATGTAACCCATCTGTATACTGACAAAGTCAAAACCGAAGCTGATGTGAAAGACTATATTAAGAAAGAACATGTCAGTGTTGTACCGGACGTTAACTGTGTCGGCATAAAATCTGATGAACTGAAGCTGGAATCCAGTGAAGTTTTAGTGAGTGATCTCATGAAAACTGTGCTTAATGGGGCTGGTGTGAATGAAAATTGCCAGACTGGACCATGTCAATATCCTGTAGAGCCAAATCCAATCAGTGCAAAACAGACAAATTTAATCCAAGATGTGGGAATCCTTTTCAGTGAAAATCCCAACCAATGCTCTCGTTTAAATAATCTCAAGGGAGTTCCTACGACTGAAAAGCCCTACAAATGTGATCGGTGTGAGAAGTCTTTTACTCGGAAATCTCATTTAAAATACCACCGGAGGATTCATACTGGTGAAAAGCCCCACAAATGTGATCGGTGTGGGAAGTCTTTTGCTCGGAAATGTCTGTTAAAATGCCACCAGAGGATTCATTCAGGTGAAAAGCCCCACAAATGTGATCGATGTGAGAAGTCTTTCGCTACGAAAAGTCATTTGAATTCCCACCAGACAATTCATACAGGTGAAAAGCCCTTCAAATGTGATCATTGTGAGATGCCTTTTGCTCAGAAATCTAACTTAAAATCCCATCAGAGGATTCATACAGGTGAAAAACCCTTCAAATGTGATCGATGTGAGAAGTCTTTTCCTAAGAAATCTCATTTAAAATACCACCAGAGGATTCATACCGGTGAAAAGCCCTTCAAATGTGATCGGTGTGAAAAGTCTTTCGCTACGAAAAAAGTCATTTGAATACCCACCAGAGTATGCATACAGTTGAAAAGCCCTTCAAATGTGATTGGTGTGAGAAGTCTTTTGCTTGGAAATGGAATTTGAAATACCATTCAAATACCATTCATACCATTCATACAAGTGAAAAGCCCTTCAAATGTGATTGTTGTGAGAAGTCTTTCGCTAAGAAAGCTCATTTAAAATGCCACCAGAGGATTCATACAGGTGAAAAGCCCCACAAATGTGATCGGTGTGAGAAGTCTTTTGCTCGGAAATGTCAGTTAAAATGCCACCAGAGGATTCACTCAGGTGAAAAGCCCCACAAATGTGATCGATGTGAGAAGTCTTTTGCTCAGAAATGTTATTTAACATACCACCTCAGTATTCATACAAGCGAAAAGCCCCACAAATGTGATCGGTGTGAGAAGTCTTTTGCTCGGAAATGTCTGTTAAAATACCACCAGAGTATTCATACAAATGAAAAGCCCTTCAAATGTGATCGGTGTGACAAGGCTTTTGCTCGGAAATGTCTGTTAAAATACCACCAGAGTATTCATAAAAGTGAAAAGCCCTTCAAATGTGATTGATGTGACAAGTCTTTTGCTTGGAAATCGAATTTAAAATCCCACCAGAGGATTCATACAGGCGAACAGCCCTTCAAATGTGATTAGTGTGAGAAGTCTTTTGCTTGGAAATCGTATTTAAAATACTATCTGCGTATTCATACAAGTGAAAAGCTCTTCAAATGTGATCGATGTGACAAGTCTTTTGCTCAGAAATCTTATTTGAAATCTCACCAGAGTTTTTATACAGGTGAAGAGCTCAATAAATGTGAACAGTGATTACGTTTACATGCACACACTATTGCATGAACTGAATGGGGTATTGAAGAACACTGGTAACGCAGTCATCTGTGTATACACGTTACACCATGTCAACATTGCTCGATTAAGCCCTTATTATTACAACATGTACGTTAGATCAGAAAGGACGGTACAGCTCTTGTAGTCTTGGTAAATCCAATTGTGAATGGGTGCTCTTGGATCAAGGGGATCAATTCATAATAATAAAAAAGATATATATCCATGCATTCCAATAAAGGTGATGAGGAAGGATATGATTAAAAAGCCTTTATTACATCATGGCTATTGCAGTTAAAACACCAACATGTTTCGACCACTAAGGTCTTCGTCAGGGCTGAGGGTTCAAACTAAACCAAGGGCAAAGCCTCACCTTTGTACCTTTAGTCACAAGATCAACTCATGGTGAGCCCAGAGGTTTAACACCAAAAATCGCATCAATACAATGACCATCAACTTGCAAAATAAGAATATAAGCAAAAAAGAAAGCAAAACAGGACAAGTACAACATAAGTAAAAAATCGACTGCGATTGGATTTACCAAGACTACAAGAGCTGCACCGTCCTTTCTGATCTGAACTGTTTGAAGGCAGTGCTGTGGGAGCTGCCTCGGACTGGCAGAACAGCTCCGCTCGTTCACTTTTGTGAGCGTCTTTTCTCAGACTCTTACGCTGTTGCTTACTTTTCCCACTCCAACGAGGAAGGGCAAAATATAGTGGTCTCAGACACTCTTCTACAACAAGGTGAACCTGCCCAGTCTCCGGACATGAGAAGGACACAGAACGAGTTACGCAGACTATTGGAAAAGGACTTGAAACTGAAATGGCACATCGTCTCCCTCTCGGTCTACTGGAGAGAGGGGCGAATCCCTGGGGTCCTACGCATATTCAAGTTTCCCCCCTCTGATACCGAAGACACCGCTTTCAAATCCAAATGGGAAGCCATCCTGAATAAGTGCTCGAGGGACTTGATACTGCTCCTGATTGAAGACGGCAAAGCGCGGAGGTCTACACTACAAACCAAGATTGGGGAAACGAGCGGCGCTCGCGTCTCTTCCATCTGAGCAACTTGACTCGCTGGAGGCCAAACTCAAGCACAGCCTACAAGAACTGGAAACTACCATTAAAAGAATGAAGCTCCAAAAATTCAAGCGGGACGCTGATGACTATGAACAAGGGCGGGTGTACCGTTGAAGACACTGGGTGTACAACGGCAAAGTCAGAGCTGCCGGGTTTCCTTCAATCTCAATAGCAGCGAAAATGATAGAATTTCCAATACCTCTACGGATCTGGATTTTTCCAAGGGCGAGTGGCCATGTCTTCCTCCAACATGGAACAGCACAGCACAACACGGAGGCGCAAAATGCGCCGGGGGAGAAGATGCACACCGACAGCCCACATGGACCCGAGAGGGACTACGGAAGCAGGAGAGAATACGCTATCCGCGGTAATTAATCTGACATTAATTTAAGTAATGAGCAAGTTGCAGTCCTAGCCAAGGGCCTATCATATGCGCGTACTTACAACGTGACTGCATTTGACACCAAAGTGGATTTATTCCGCTTCTATCGCACTTTACATCTGAAAGCATGGTATTCCCAGAATACACCAGATCACACCCAGCACGTCTCTTACGCACCGGGAGGTGACAACACCACTAACCTGCCTACCAAATTTAAACCTAAATCTCGGTTTTCACCTATGGTGTCCAACCCAGCACTAATCACATTTTCTAGAAAAGTGGACTATGAGGTGAATTGTTTGATGAAAGATTGCCCCATTACGCACAGATCTAACCTATCTAAAGAAAACAGCGCAGAGCCCTCAATGAACTTTCTAACAACAATGACATCATTATCCATCCTAGTGACAAGGGTGGCGCTGTAGTGGTGCTATCGAAGGATAAATATGTAACGGAGGCTCACCGCCAACCGCCAACTTAACACCAAATATTACGAAAGACTGCACACCAATCCTTTGTTGGACATGAAACGTGAATTTGATGCACTTCTGCAAGGGGCATTGGATGTAGGTTACATAACACCTAATGAATTTGGCTTTTAACAGTTGATCATCCAGTAATGGCAGCGTTTTACTTACTGCCCAAACTACATAAAGCACCCAAAGACAACCTTCCTGGTCGCCCTATTATATCAGGCAACGGGACGGAGCCGGCATCCAAATACATTGACTCTTTTATTAAACCATTGGTGTGGAAACTTCCCACTTTTATAAGAAGACACCACCGATTTGCTAAACCGTCTAGCACCCTTGGCAAATCTGCGTACCCATTTTCTGGTTATGATGGACGTTGAAAGCCTATACATCAATATTGACCACCGACAGGGGTTATTTGCACTAGAGCGATTTCTTACACGCAGACATGACTCTGTACCGCCTTCTGAGTTTTTGTTGAAATTGACGGAATGGGTTATTCACAACAATGTATTCTTGTTTATGGATGAAGTATATCTACAGAAAATTGGGGTCCCTATGGGATCTTGTTTTTCACCGAACTATGCGTGTTTGTATTTGGGCTTGTGTTAGGAAATGTTTGAATTGAATTGTTGTAACCCCTTCTGTATACTGCATTACGTGGTATGGTCGATATATTGATGTTCTTTTGATTTTCGATGGGTCCGAAACTCAATAGAGTTTCATAAATATATTAATGCCATCAATCCTAATATAAAACTATCTTTAGAGTACTCACAGAAGCGTATCAATTTTTTGCATTTAACTATTCACAAGGATGTTGATGGACAGCTGCATACCACACTGTATAGAAAGGGTACCTCTCGGAACACTATCTTACGAGCCGATTCCTTTCACCCACCCCTGTTGATAGAGAACATCCTTTATGGCCAATTCCAATGCCTTAGACATATCTGTGACCGAGAGAATGATTTCGACTGCCAATCTGAAGATATGTTCCAGAGATTTTCCGATAGAGCATATAAACCCGAAATTATCAGACAAGCTCGCACCAAAGCAAAATCACTCCAGTGAGATACTTTATTAAATAAAAATACACTGAAACAGACAAACCGGTCACGCCTATTTTTTGTAACGACATTTAGTACACAAGCTACATGCATTAAACGTATCATAAAGAACAACTGGTCCATAATAGAAAGTGATCCACTATTAAGAGAAGTCTTTCCTGAATCTCCAGTGGTCTCATTCAGACGCACGCCCACCCTTAGGGACAGGCTCATGCGCTCGTATCTCCCAGTGGAGAAAAAGGGGAATTAGCTCACCAAACCAGTGGGTACTTTTAAGTGCATGCATTGTGCTCATTGCGGCAATATAACCCAATCAAAGACGTTTACAGATTCAAAAACCAGCAGAGTATACAAGCAGAAGGAAATTATTTATTGCAACACTACTTTTGTCATTTACCGTTTAACATGCCCATACGAGGAACACTTTTTCTATATTGGCCGTACAAAAAGGCGCTTAAGGGATCATCTTGCAGAGCACAAATATGGCATGAGAGTGGAAAACCCGGACTACCCTATGGCAAGACATTTTAGCGAGCACCACAATAAAAACAATTCCCTTTTACGCATTCAGGGCCTTGAACATATGAAGCCTTTGGTGCGGGGTGGCAATAGGCAACGGAAACTCTGTCAAAGAGAAACGATCTGGATAGACCGTCTAGATGCAATGCAGCACCTTGGTCTTAATGAGGACATTGATTTTATCTGTCACTTATGTGTTACTTATGATGTTGTATTTGTCCTGTTTTGCTTTCTTTTTTGGTTATATTTTTATTTTACAAGTTGATGGTCATTATATTGATGCGTTTTTTGGTGTTAAACCTCTGGGCTCACCTTGAGTTGATCATGTGACTGAAAGGTACAAAGGTGAGGCTTTGCCCTCGGTTTAGTTTGAACCCTCAGCCCTGACGAAGACCTTAGTGGTCGAAACATGTTGGCGTTTTAACTGCAATAGCCATGATGTAATAAAGGCTTTTCAGTCATACCCTTCCTCATCACCTTTATTGGAGTGCCTGGATATATATCTTTTTTATTATTATGTATTTAAGTTACTCCAGTTACTAATGTCTATATGGGCTTTGAGCATGTGCAGTTTTAAAGGTATCATGGGAAAGCTTACAGGTAATTCCTCGATGAACTTGGCGCACAAATAGAAAAGTTAACATTCTTGGGTAGATGAGGAGACTGATTTCTTTTTATCTTGCTGGAAAGAGATGAACATTATGAAGCACCTTGACAGTATGAAATGTAACTGATTTATTTAAATCGTTCTCTGAGTAATTGAGGGACGCTGGCTTTGTCAGGAGCGTTGAACAGGTCAGGCAGCGTTGGAAAACTCTGCGCTGCTTACTGTAAAGCAAAAAAATCACACCAGTGGGTCTGATCCCTCCATCATTAAGTGTTGTAAAATTGCAGCTGCAAAAATAAATTTACACAAAAGGTGTAAAATGAGCAGCATCTTCAGCAGGAGCAACATGCTAGGGGTAATCATGGGAAAGTATGCGTGCGTATTTTTATTTTTTATTTTTTTCTGGCTAGAGGGTGCTTTTGGAATAGGCAAGTGTATCATGTATACAGGAACATGGTTGGGCAACTGCCAGTCGATGTCAAGTAAACTGGGATTTTCAAAATCTGATCATTACCAGGGTAAGATCAGTAACCGGAATAATGACCACATGTAAACATAGTCATTGTGAAGAACCGTTTCTTTTTTATCTAATTTAATTCAGCATGAGCAGCTGCATCTCGATAAAATGCACAACAAATGTGATCAGGTGTGAAGAGTCTTTTGCTCAGAAATCTCTAATCTAAGCAGAGTATTCAAAGTGAACTTTATTGTCAATCAGACCATGTAATTAGTGCAAGTAAGTACACAGAGGATCGAAATTGCGTTTCCCCATACTCCAAATGTGCAAATAATATTTTAACACTCAACATGTAACATAAGTGCACACAGATATAAACAAATAAACACAACATATACAGACAGTGGGCGTATGCATTATACAGAAGAGAATATTCACAGTGTGCCCGAATTGATTCAATTCTGAGGCATGTCACTGAGGTGCAATAATAAAAAAGTGCGATATAGCAAAGTGCAAGTGCAGAGAAGCAGCAAGGAGATGCATTTGTATGTAAACGTATGATATTGTGCATATAAAGAGCATAGTACAGATATTGAGTTTAAATTATTTTAACATTCAGTTGGTCTTTGTGGGCGCTGGGGTTGTCATGATCATGGAATTTACTTGAGTGAGTTGAGTAGTCTGATGGCCTGTGGAAAAAGGTTTTTGCTGAGTCTGGTAGTCTTGCATCGCATGCTGCGGTAGCGCTTGCCAGACGGTAGGAGGGTGAACAGTTTGTGTGCTGGGTGGGTGGGGTCTGGTGATATTGGTGGCTCTCTTTAGGCAGCGGGACGGGCACAGGTACTGGACGGATGGCTGGGCTGATCTAGTGATCTTCTCTGCTGTCCTCACCACCCTCTGTAGGGCCCTCTGGTCAGCAACAGGGCAGCTGCCGTACCAGACTGAGAGGCTGCTGGTAAAGATGCTCTGGATAGCACCCCTGTAAAAGGTGGTGCGGGCAGAAGGGGGGAGGTCAGCTCTCCTCGTCCGGCAAAGGAAGTGAAGGCGTTGCTGTGCCTTCTTGACTAGGGAGGTGCTGTTGGTGGACCATGTCAGGTCATCTGTGATATGCACCCCCAGGAACTTGGTGCTTTTCACAGACTCCACAGCACTGCCATTGGTGGTGCGCGGGGTGTGTGGCATGTGTTTCTTCCCGAAGTCCAGTTATTTCTTTGGTTTTGTTGACGTCGCTGATGAGGCCCGCCACTGTTGTATCGTCTGCAAACTTGATGATGTGGTTCGAATTGTGAATATTCATTCAGGTGAAAATCTCAACAAATGTGATTGTGTTGAGAATTTTTTTGCTCTAAAATAAAATTTACAGTATCTCACAAAAATGAGTTGCACCCTCACATTTCGACAATTCATTTATTATATCTTTTCAAGGGACAACATTACAGAAATGAAACTTGAATATATTCTAGAGTAGTCATTGTACAATATGTGTAGCAGTGTAGATTTACTTCACTGCTCAAAGAACTGAAGTAATAGTCACTATTTCCTATATGGGTGGCAAAAAAAAGTGAGTACACACCCCAATTGGTAATGGCCAACCAAGCAATGAAACGTGTCTTATTCATCATGTTCATGCTTTTGTCTGTTCGACTGGGCCATATGAGGTTGTGTAACATGTTGAAGGTTGAAACTGTGGTGCTTTAGGTGCAATGCTCTCATTCTGGTCACTGGATGGTCAACATGGCACCTTATGGTAAAAACTCTCTGAGGATCTGAAAAAGAGAATTGTTACTGTCCACTAAGATGGTGTAAACTATAAGAAGATCTGTGAAACCATGAAACTGAGCTACAGCACGGTGGCCAAGGTTATCCAGCGGTTTTCCAAGGCAGTTTGTACTCCGAACAGGCCTCATCAGGGTCCACCGAAGAGGCTGAGCCCTTGTGCTCTGTGTCAGGTGCACAAGTTGGCTTCAGAAAAGATAAGTAAGAGTGCTGGCAGCATTGTTAATGAGTTTGCAGCAGTGGGAGAACAGTCAGTCAGTGTTTAGACCATACGCCGTGCACTGCACCAAGTTGGTCTGCATAACCGTCAGCTAAGATGGAGGCCTCTTCTGAAGCTAGCCCACAGGAAAGCCCGAAAACAGTTTGCTGAAGACAACCAGTTCAAGGACATGAACTTCTGGAACCATGTTCTGTGGTCTGACGAGACCAAGATCAACTTGTTCAGCTCAGATGGGGTCCAGCATGTGTGGCGACGACCTGGTGAGGAGTACTAAGACAAGTGTGTACTGCCTACAGTCAAACGTGGTGACAACATCATTGTCTGGGGCTGCATGAGTGCTTCTGGTCCTGGGGAGCTGCGCTTCATGGATGGAATAATGCACTGTGACTTTCTGAAGCAGAACATGATGCCCTCCCTTTGGAAACTGGGCCATGCGGCAGTTTTCCAACATGATAACGACCCGAAACACACCTCCAAGATGACAACTGCCTTCCTGAAGAAGCTGAGGGTGAAGGTGAGGGCGTGGCCAAGTATGTCTCCAGACCTGAATCCCATTGAGCACCTGTGGGGCATCCTCAAGAGGAAGGTGGAGGAGCAGCAGGTGTCCAACATCCACCAGCTCTCTGATGTTGTCATGGAGGAGGATCCCAGCAACAACCTGTGCAGCTCTGGTGAATTCCATGCCTAGGAGAATCAAGGCAGTGCTGGACAACAATGGTGGTCACACTAAATATTGACACTATGGACACAATTAGGCGTGTTGACGGTGAGGTGTGCTCACTTTTGTTGCCACCCATTTTGGAAATAGTGACTGTTTGTTCTGTTATTTGGACAGTGCAGTAAATCTACACTCCTATACATATTTTACAATGACTACTCAAGAATTTATTCAGGTTTCATTTCTGCACTGTTGTCCCTTGAAAAGATATAATAAATTAATGTTGAAATGTGAGGGGTGTAATCTTGTGAAATACTGTATTATCCTACCAGAGTATTCATACAGTTGATAAGCCCTCTAAATGTGAACAACGTGGAAATTCTTTCTCAGATTGGGAATTTGAAATCCCTCCAGAGAATTAACACAGGTGAAAAGCCCAACAAAAGTAAACCGTGTTACTGGTACTTTGGTCAGAGTACATCTCTAATTGACCGCCACACGGTTCAAACAGGTGAAAATCCTTCCATTTTTTTTACCTAATTTATGTCAGCATCTGAAAACAGATCCAGGTGAAAAGTCCAAAGAATTTGATCAGTGTGGGAAGTCTTTGGTCTTACATCTGTATTTTATTACCACCAAAGAATTTATACAGTTCAAATGCCATAGATTTGCAGTCTGAGAAAATATTTTTGGGGAAATCTCATTAAATATCCCAGTGAAGAATTCTGAGCTGAAAAGGTTTTGTACAGCTGTCTGAAAAACATCCAACTAACCTGGATTTATTGGGATGAAATTTTAATTGAATAGTCACTAAATATTGAATGGCAACTAAATGTTGTGAGTTGTTATTTATCTAATTTTAATTGCTTACCTTTTTTTTCAAAGAATGAAGTTTGCTGCAATGAAAATGACAAATGATATTTGCTGTGAAGACATTTTGTACAGCTGCTTTGATACAGAAATAAACGTGATGTGTAGTAACACGATCACTAAAAGGAAAGCCTGAGCCTCTGCTTCCCTGTGTTTTATTACCAGCTGTAGAAAGATGTGTTGGTTCTCTGCTCCACCAGCACCTCCACACAACCTCTCATTCTCCTCCTCTGTGGCAAAATCTCAGAAATGCCCTGTGTCTTTAACACTGTGCAGTGTCATCCATGATGGCTCATTCACAGGAATCCAGACACACTCTGATCGCACTATATGGTCATCAGGGGCGCCGTTGGCAAATTTGGGCCTAATGATTCACATTATGAGCAAAAGAAAAATTGGCACTATGTATTTTTATTTAATCTTACACTATTTTTCTTAAGGGGCAATCAGAGACGCGCTAAATGGGCTAGAGAGCCGTGGTTCACTCGCGTTCGCCGTCTGCGAAAGCTACTGCTAAACGCATTATCCAGGTGTTTGGTTCTCCATTTATAACGACATAAGTACTGCGTTTTTAAAGCCTATGACCCAGATTTCTGTTATGAAAATCTAATTCCTCAATCAGCTGTTCGCGAGTTTGCCAAACTGCCTGCTACACTTTGATGTCGATTTGACTTCATTCATTATGCTCTCCTGAGCTGACATCCAACAAGCTCGTTAGGTTATGTACGGCATTTGGTCAGGCTGTCAGCAGGTTGATGTGTCAATCCTGCGGATTTTGGACCTAATTGTGGGCGGGGCAGAAACTGGCTGAAAATCAAGGTCTGCCATCAGAAAACAAGCCTAAAATTATTACTGTGTGTATTTTCAGGGGAATTTTTAGCGCAGACATAGTTTACAAGTACAGAACTATGGAATTCGTGTCAAAGTACCCGGTAATAGAGAGTTCCTTTAATAAAATATAATTTACCCCATCAAGCGTGCAAATCTAGCACAACGTTGAATTAGCCTGGGTCCGTTCTAAATGAAAATAAATGTTTACCTGGTCTAGGATTTATACTATGTATCCACTTAGTATTTATACTAAGTGTATCCTACGTTTGTAGTTATTAATTCATTCGGACGTCGCCGTTGGCATTGAAACATGCTTTCTTTGGATATTTTAACGGGGCCTAACTGCATCGGTTGTTACTGTTGTCTAACTAGCTGGAATTTAAATGGCCTGCTATGCATTTGTGATCTGATACAGTTAAGTTCCTATGAACAAGGGACTTCGTTGGGCTTTGGATGAAAAATGAGCTTACGTCCTTTTAGTTGAGTAAAGGGCGCTTTCACGCCTGAGCTGTTTGGTCCGCTTGAAACGAACCAGAGTTCGTTTCCTCGGATAGTCCGGCTCGTTTGGGCAGATTTGAAAGTTCACCCGAACTCTGCTGCAGACCAAACAAGCGAACGCTGGTCCGCCTGAAAAAGTGGATATTGCTTCACTTGCAAGTGAACCCTGGTGCGGTTCGCTTTCAGTGGGAAATGAAAACGGACTATCCTGCAAACCAAAGAGAGGAGTTATTTCATTACTATGGCAAGCCGTTTTAATAGCTAGACTGGATATGTGTTGCAGATATCCGCAGTTCAATTCTCCCTAGTCAAAAAAAAAAGCATTTCAGATATCTACAATGACATTCTTCCTATCCACAATTGTCATTTCAGATATCCAGAGCATTAATCTTCATAAGACAAATGACGTCACTTTTGCCATTCATGTGCATGGGGTTTCTCATTACAGATATCTACATTTCAGTTGCAGACATCCGCAATGTGAATTACTGATATCTGCCACTGAATTACGACTAGTACTAACTTCAATTAACTACAATTGAGTTTTGACTAGTCAAAATTCAGTTCAAGATATCTTTAATTGCCCTCAATTCAAGATATCTACATTGTCCTGTTTATATATCTTGAATTAAGTTTTGACTAGTCAGAGTGACATTCTAGATATCTTGAACTGGATATATGTCTAGTCAAAATTAATTTGCGGATCTCTCAAACTGGAATTTGGGTAAGTGTAGATATCTACTATCAAGTTACCAATATCTCGGAGAGAAATTTGATTAGAGATATCTCAAATTGGAGATATCTTTCACTTCCATTCTGCCTAGTTAAAATGCCATTAAAGATATCTTGAATTGGAGTCCTGACAAGGCGAAATGATGTTGCAGATATCTGTATGCCAGAAAGTTCCGGCAAGTGGGAGGCGGGAGCGGCGCGGCGTGTTGATTCAAAGCTTCGTTCAAATGCCATGTCAGAGCAAGCAGAGGCCAAAGGTGTTTTTGAGCATGTTTTTAAGGTTAGGTGTAACCCTAAAATTCACCAAAATTTGAAAAAAACATAATTTTTCATTTTTTTCTCAATATCACTTCTCAGAATACATTCCTGGTGGCTTTTGAAGGCATAGTAACTGAACATTGACAATTTCTGGTGGGTACATTCATGATACTTGGTCAAAAAACATTCATCTAGCTTTGAGATGGATTTTCTTTGAAAGGGAATTTCCGCCACATAAATCCAGATATCTTGAGAATGAGCGAAGATATCTGCATGAAATTTTGTGAGTGACTCTGTTCTATGTTTTGAGCCAAAGAAAACAGTAATATCCATGTTGGGGTGTCTTTGACACCTCAGCATAGGCCCTCAGGCCTGACTGCTTTTTGAGGTCCCCTTCTAGACCCCCTAAAATTTATGTCACATCTCCCAAAAACTTCAAGATGATGTCCATAAAATGTGTACAAAAATTCAAATCAATACATGAAATTGTTTTTGAGAAAAATGGAATTATGGGTTTCCACATATCAGGTGTCGGCCATCTTGGATCATGTGACCTAATTAGCATAATTACATAAATTCTATAAAAAATGCTTTCTTTCATCATGGCCATCAACATTGAAACCTTAAATCCAGTCTTTATTCAAAATTAAGGAAATTTTCGACAGGAGCTGTCAAATGCACAGGGTTTGACGTTACTTTCTGCAACTTGACGACTCTTTCGCCATCAAGTTCCACGAATTCGGAGTAATGCATCCAGACTTTGTCATAGGTCCTCAAATGTGTCTGGAGACAACAAATACTCAATACGCTGTAAATTTCTACCGCAAGTCTCTAGTGAACGAAGGTCTCCTTTGCCACAAATTCCTTGGTGATAAGCTCTTTCTATTTCATGGCATTTTCTAACAAACTTATCCACAACAGCAACCACCAGTTCTTCCGCTAACGATAGCTAACGCTGCACAACAATTCTTACTAGTCATAATGATGTTTGAGATATCTTTAATCTTCATTCTGCCTAGTCAAAACTGAATTACAGACATCTACATTTGTCAGTTAGGATGTGTCCCTCTCAGTGACGTCACTGCTGACACCTGTAATTCAGTTGTGACTAGTCAAAAACAGACCGTCGAAAACAGGGCACGGGGGATTACTTTTTGAAAGTAAGATTGAACTATTGGTTGTATTTGTGAATCGAATATTACTGTACTATATTTATGCCCACCAGCGAACTCGTAGCCAGCTAGCTAGGCTATGTTTAGTGCCGGTTAACAATAGGTGCTCAAGCGATAATGACCGTAAATATTAAAGCAGCAAAATAATCACGCTTTTTTCATTAAACGATAGTAACTGTGTACAGTTACAAAGGAAGCTAACGTGTCCACTTCATGTATCTGCAACTGCTGACAGTTCGCTGGTTACGTGCTGTGACAACAGACTGATTTCAGTTCGCTGACACTATGGAAACCGTCATAAGTTCATTGTAATTGCGGGTAGCAAGTTAGCTACAGTCTGCATAATCGCGCATAATGTTGTATTATGCATAATCTCCGTTTCATATGGAATCAGGTACCAAATAATTAGCTGGTAAAAGGATGATAGATTTTTTTGCGCACGCTTTCTCCATGAAGATAAACTGAACTAAGTTTAGCTTAGCTTGGCATATAGTATTGGCTATGAGAAGGCGCGGCGCCTATTTATTGATTACCAGCTCATTTTTAAGTGCAAAACTATCACCAAAAATTTCTGATTGCTTTCATTTAATATTGCTGGCAAATGACCATGGTATAAGCAGGATAATCAACTCGTAGGTGTGCATCACACGGAAGGCACTTATCTCATAATCACCATCTCTGTTCTAAAATGTACATCTAATCGATCTCATGCTCAGCTGTTACATTCTCTTTTAGGACTCGAATTATCTTCGTTCAGATGAAAATCAGCCACACCGTCGAATCTACCTGCTTCACTCCCGTTGATCTCAGATGCTGCTCACAAACAGGTGTTAGGATTTCATATACTCGTGACGTTTCTACCTACCCAAAACTTCGATCTAATAAAGGCTGTACCACAAATAATGTGCGTGTGTTCAGTGCTTTTCATGAAAGTTCGGATCATGCACAAAAAATGGTAATCATTTTGGATCTTATCTGTCAAGTTGCTGAAAAGTTTCGTCATCAAGTCTGAAGGTCTGTAACTAATTTAAGAATGAATAATGGTAAATAAATTGTTTGCTAAGCAGTGTTTGAACTGAATTTATGTAGTGCTATAAATGCACTCATATGGACATTACGTTAGATGCTAGGCTACTCAGCTGACACATTATGCATAACGCATCAAAATACAGTAATGTGAATTGGTGCTATTCAAAGTAATGGAAATATGCAACTCAGATTATGGATATATCCACATTTTAATATGAAAAAAGTATGGTGAGTGTTGGCTGCGTACATGGTTAGGACGTTACAACAGCGGCTAAGTTTCCATTTGTACAGCTGAAGTCTGGCGCCGGTGCAGACACGGGTACGTCAAAAATCGCATATTATTGTCTTAATATGAAGTTTTTCCATCCACGCGATTTTCACCCGGCTCCTGAAGTGGAGCTGCATACGTGTTTTTTCCGATCGGACCAGGGAGCGATTTCAGCTCCGGCGCACACGAATCGCATGAGGAATTCCCGACAGTTCAAAGGGGTTTCCCCACTTTATTTCGTTGACAAATGAGTACCTTTGAAGCAATTTAGCCTACATTTATTGCCTTGTTCAGAGCAGAGCCGAGGTTTCTGCAGCATCATACATGAATTTACCATTCTCAGTGAATCAAAAGCATTTACTACCACTTTAAATTATGATCAGAGCTTTGTAGTGCCACGATACCTTTGTGATTTCTGTATATCAGAAGTGTTTCGATGTATCACACTCTTAGGTTTGTTACAATATGATAAAAGAGTAGTGGTTTTCATGTGACAGTTTTACGGAGTTAGAACATAATTTCATCTAATTCTTGCAGTTCAGAGGCTGAAGCAGAATTTTCAGAATATCTGACTTTAGGGTCTATTATTCAACAGAACATTATTCCAGCCATCTTTATCTTTTAATCATCTTTAAAGCTACAGTTGGTAAGTCTTATAAAAGTAACTTTTTGTCATTTTTGCTAAAACTGTCACTGTGTACAGACAATATTACATAAAACTAGTAATCAGTAATTAGAAAAAGGCTCCTTTTAAACCTACATACTGCTCTTACTGCAATTTAAAAGAATCGCTCGGACCGACCAAAACTAACCAATTAGAGCCAGGATGGTGTCTGACAGCCGTCAAACAGTGCACATGCACGCGCTGCGGACAGCCTCCTCCCCCTTCCTCCTCAGTTCACGCCAGTGCTCAGTCAAGCTCAAATCTCTGAGAGAGGCTTCAGGAGCTTAGAGAGACTAATGCGCAACAACAGCCATCAGCGAGGAAAAAAATACCGATACCTCCTTTACCGACAACAGCACACACGGCTAAGACAAGTAAGAAGAGGAAGCCAGAAGAAAAAAAGCACAAAAGAAAGAATTAGACAAAGCCCGGGATAAAACCAGAGTGAACATCGGAGTGGCTTTTTAGAGGTGGAAGGAACTCCGTGATCTGGAAGGATTAAAAACCGACGCAGAGTTGGCGGCTTTCCTGCTTGACAGGTAAACCCCTGTGTTAGTCACTGTTACAGTAGCCTACTCCGTAGTGCATGTGATGTTACTGTCGAGCTAATGTTAGCTTGTTTCCGATGCTAGGGCTAACGTTACTGGCGTCGTTTTATTAGAAAGCAGCAGAAAATATCTTTATGAAATGACCTGGCAGTCTTATCGGTTGTGTTGTTGTCCTTATAAATATGTGTAACGTGGTAAGAGTACCACACAACCTCCAGCAAAATCGAAAAAAACACAACTTTTTCGGCTTACCTTAATGTGTAGATACCAAGTGAAGTATTCGGGTGTGGAAAAACGTCGACCGAACATCCAGTAAAGATAATTTACACTTTAATTTCTACAGCGGCTATACGTGCTACTAGCTTATAAAAGTGGCAGCTGTGGCATATTGTGTTGGGGTCAGGGGACATGAGTCTGCGCAGTGAAACCGCTCACAGGATATACACAGAACGCATGTGCCACGCTGACAATGGACGCTCACCTGAGCTAATTGAGTAAAGTTTGAGTAAGCTCTTCAATCGGACTGAATCCTACATTTATTGAGAATACTGGTAAATAACACATGGTACCAGGATAGACGAACTCGCCTGCTACTGTCTAGTCACGATAGGACGTATAAGTATTAGCATTCTGCCGGTACACGGTTTATGTCAGTAGTCCGCTGTCCAAGGAAAACTCTCGGTTAAACATGGAGCAACTAAAACCCCCGGCTGAGCTGAAATTAACCGGGAATGTAGAGGAGCAATGGAAAAGGTTCAGTCAGCGTTTCAAGCTATATCTGACCGCGATCGGAGCGACGGAGAAAAACGACGAGCAAAAAATAGCTCTCCTCCTAACCGTAGCGGGACCCGAAGCTATCGACGTGTTCAACAGTTTTCAGCTGACAGCAGACGAACAGAAGAAATACGACACGGTAATGACACGCTTCGAACAGTTCTGTACTCCAAAGAAAAACGAAACGTGTGAGCGGTACGTGTTTAACTGTCGTAGTCAGTCAGAAACCCAATCTGTAGAGGAATTTATTACTGATTTAAAACTGAAGAGTCAGTCATGCAACTTCGGTAACTTGGCAAACTCCCTCATTAGAGACAGAATTATAATGGGGGTCAGAGACAAAGGACTGAGGGAGAAACTGTTGGGAGAGGTGGACTTGTCACTGGAAAGGGCAATACAGTTGTGTCAAAGCAGGGAGGTGACGCAGTTGCGGCTAAAGTCAATGGACAGCGCCACAAGCGAATGCGAGTACAAAGTAGAGACTGTAAAGACGAAAGTAAAGCAGACTAAGCAAACCAACCGAAGAACTGCAGAACGGGAACGGGAGCAGTCGCTGCGATCGTGTGGAAATTGTGGGGGAGAGCACCGGCCACGTCAGTGTCCAGCATTTGGAAAAGAGTGTCGATACTGCGGCATGAAGAACCACTTCGCGCGAGTGTGCAGGCAACGGAGACCCGGTAAAGACAAGAAAGTGAACTACATACATCAGGAAGGAAGCGGAGATTCCAGCGACACAGAGGAACTCTTTGTAGGTTCCGTTACACTGACGGAACCAGAGGAAGAGGAGTGGACCGAAACCTTCAACGTGAATAGGACTGACCTTGCATTCAAAGTGGACACTGGGGCACAAGCGAACATTGTGTCAGAGACTGAACTGCCCCAATTACAGGTAAAACCTAAACTTGATTACTCAACCAGGATACGGTTGAGGGCATACAATGGGGATGTTATCCCACACTTGGGGAAATGCAAAATGTTGTTAAAGAAAGGTGATAAAATGCATGAACTTGATTTTGTCATTGTTAAGGGAAACAAAGCATCAATACTGGGTTACAAGGCTAGTGTTATGTTAGGGCTGGTGAAAAAGGTGCATAAAATTGGTTGTGAGGGGGATGTTTGTAACTTTGAAGAAGAATACGCTGACGTATTTCAAGGAATAGGGAAACTAAAGCTAGAACACAAAATACAGCTAGAGGAAAATTACAAGCCTGTTATACATGCCCCTCGGAAAATACCGTTAGCCTTAAGAGACAAACTTAAAGATGAGCTACGGCGACTAGAGGCCTTGGACATCATTGTAAAGGTTGAGGAGCCCACAGAATGGGTTCACTCTCTGGTCATAGTAGAGAGACCAGACAAGCCTCTAAGATTGTGTATTGACCCCGAAGAACTAAATAAGTGGGTAAAACGAGAGCATTTCCAATTGCCAACGAGGGGTGAGATTTTTGGAGATCTAGCAGGGGCTAAATATTTCTCTAAATTAGATGCCTCTTCAGGATTCTGGCAGGTATGTTTAGACAAAGACAGCACTAAATTGTGCACTTTTAATACCCCTTTTGGGCGCTACTCCTTTAAGAGATTGCCATTTGGCTTGACATCAGCACCAGAGGTTTTCCACAGAACAGTAAGGCAGATATTTGAAGGCGTACCTGGGGCAAAAACTTACATTGATGATGTACTCATATGGGGCACCTCCGTTGAACAACATGATGCTAGACTAAAGCAGGCTCTAGAAGCAGCAAGGCTCCATGGCCTAAAATTAAATGCAAAAAAATGTGAATTTAGGAAAGAAAAAATTACCTTTTTAGGGGAAATTCTTACCAGTGAAGGCATACAGATAAGTCAGGACAGGATAACTGCAATTAAAAACATGCCACAACCTACTGACAAAGAAGGTGTACAACGCTTTCTAGGTATGGTAAATTATGTGGGCAAGTTTGTTCCCAATCTTTCAGCACACACTGCACAAATGAGAAGTTTGCTGTGTAAGACGACTGAGTGGTGCTGGAATAGCAATCACACAAAAGAGTTCGAGGAGCTCAAACGTCTTATAATGGAAGCCCCGGTACTGAAGTTTTTTGATGAAAAACGAAAAACAAAATTATCGGCAGATGCCTCTAAATTCGGCCTAGGTGCTGTTTTACTACAACAGTATGGCAGTCGCTGGCACCCGGTCTCTTATGCATCACGAGCTCTTACTGCCACTGAATGTAACTATGCCCAAATAGAAAAGGAGGCTCTTGCCTTATCCTTTGCATGTGAAAAGTTCCGTGTGTTCATATACGGTAAAACAGTTACCGCTGAGACCGATCACAAACCTCTGGTAACTATTGCGAAGAAGGGGCTGGCAAATACACCGCCCAGAGTTCAGAGACTTTTTCTAAATATGCAAAAATATGATATTGAGCTTGAGTTCAGCCCTGGACAAGATCTGCTAGTAGCAGATACTCTCTCTCGGGCATTTGACTCTTCAGAGCCAAATGAAATGCATAATTTTAATGAAACAGTACATGTAAATACTATTAGAAAAAACAGTCCAGTCTCTGATGAAATGTGGGATGTCATAGCTCGTGCCACAGAGGATGACACAACCCTACAAGAGGTAGTGAGAGGAATAAATAACAAGGGGTTGGCTTAGTCTTTACCTGTGCCATATCGTTATTTTATTGATGAACTATCTGTCACTAGTGGAGTTTTGTTCAAGGGTTCAAGAATTGTGATTCCGCAGCAGCTTAAGTCTGAAATGTTGCACAGGATACATGAAGGCCATTTAGGCATAGAGAAGTGCAAAAATAGGGCCAAAGCTGCGCTTTATTGGCCAAAAATGGGAAGGGATATTGAGGAGTTGGTCAGAACTTGTGATACATGCCTTAAGTACAGAGACAAACAGTGTAAGGAACCCATGTGGGTCTCAAATGAAAATCCTCTGACTCCATGGAGTAAAGTGGCTGTAGACCTGTTCACTTTACAAGGCAAAGACTATGTTTTGCTAATGGATTATTATTCTCATTATCCAGAAATGGCACTACTGAAGGACACTGCAGCCAGCTCGGTGATAACCCACCTCAAGTCAATCTTTGCTCGCCACGGAATCCCACGGACTGTGCGATCTGATAATGGACCGCAGTTCAGCAGTCAAGCTTTCAAAGACTTTGCCAAGGACTATGGGTTTGAACATGTTACGTCTAGCCCCCTTTATCCCCAGTCAAATGGGTTGGTAGAGAATGGTGTTAAGATTGTCAAAAAACTGATAAAAAAGGCAATAGACTCCAACACTGATCCATATTTAGCTCTATTGAACTATAGGGCAACTCCACTTAAATGCAGGCAATCACCAGCTGAGCTTTTGTTTAACCGAAATGTCAGAACAAGGCTTCCTGCGCCCACTTTATTAGAATCAGAAAATCTACCGGGTAGAGATGAGGAGATGCGAAACAAAATGAAGGAAAAGCATGCACAAAAAAACCACTATGACAGGGGTGCCAGGGAGCTGTGTACTCTCCATCCAAATGATAAAGTTAAATTACATGATGGTAAAACTTGGAACACAGATGCTTATGTGGTAAGAGGTGTAGCACCCAGGTCCTATGAGGTCAGGACACCTGAAGGGGCCACTTATAGGAGGAACAGGAGGCAATTACTTCAAATACCAAAGCCACACACTACTGAAACCCAAATGGGTCAGCCAGCACTAGCGCCAACCTCAGCTACTGATCAGGCTGAGCTAAGTGCAGAAAAAGCACCAATAAGTGCACCTGAACAGGTGGAAATAAGGAGGTCTGGTAGGTCTCATAAAGCGCCAGAGAGACTTATAGAACAGATGCAACTAGTCTAAATACAAGCGGCCGAAAGTTCAAAAAAAAAAAAAAAAAAAGAAGCTACCTATGGTAATAGGATTTGAATGTGATTGTAAAATGTTGTTTATATATATATATTAAAAAAAAAAAAAAAAAATCTGTTGAATGTTGAATTGAAAAAAAAAAAAAAGTTTGTTTGATGGGGAAGATGTGGCATATTGTGTTGGGGTCAGGGGACATGAGTCTGCGCAGTGAAACCGCTCACAGGATATACACAGAACGCATGTGCCACGCTGACAATGGACGCTCACCTGAGCTGATTGAATAAAGTTTGAGTAAGCTCTTCAATCGGACTGAATCCTACATTTATTGAGAATACTGGTGAATAACACAGCAGCCATGACACTGTTGACAATACTGGGGCATGCGCTGCGTATGCATAGTTCGAGATATCACATAGGCACGCGCATGCAGCGAGGGCGAGCGCTCAGTTTCCGTGTGCTAGTGTGTTCAACACCCAGCCGTTTGTTATTCACATCTGGACCTCTGTTTGAGTAATAATTCGCGTGCTTCAGCTTGCCTAGCGCCTAACAACATTAAGTTTGGAACTTACATCGAAGTTGGCTTTATGATATTATTCTATTGATGTCGTCTCGGTGTTACATACTCTTAGGCAGCGTACATAGTAGCAGGATGTCTGCTAAAATTTGAGTAAAGTAGTCGACGCCGCTGTGTTTTACGCCGCCACATATACTCGCCAGATAAAAACCTAAGCCGTCGCTGCTGCTCGTGGTATGCGTGGATGGCAAGGACCTCTTGATCTGCCACCACTGGCACTCAATCAATAAATTCCACACGTGTTGCACCGTGCAATCACTCATTTTTCTTCTTGTTTGTCGCTGATTACTACACGACCCTTTATAGTCTTGAAACTCATTCTGCGCACGTATGACCAATTTCATCACGCCTTTTATTTCCATTCTAAATAGAAAACACACGCGAGTGCATTTAAGGCTGCCCATTTACATGACGTTAACAACAATAAGTAATTAAGAAGGAAAAGAACCTTATAGGTAAGACATTTCGCCCTTGTGTATTTGGCTGATTATGTTATCCATGCCTCATAGCACGAAATTTTATCTGCCTCATAACTTGAGCTGCGAGACTTTGGCACCGCGTCGCGCACTTTGACATTACTATCGGAGCGACATTTTCTTTAATTTGTCACGACACTGATCTATTGTTCTGTCATAAGCACGCGAATGTTACTGCGCACAAATTATTCCGAAAACCTCCGAGTTTTTGTGCGTGGTATACCTAGTGGTGGATTGTGTTTTCGTGCGCCTACATTTCGAGCAAGTATTGAATTTCTTCGTTTGAATGGAGAGATCCTTTCGCCGCTGAATTTCTTAGAACAAGACAACCGTGACACATAACGGCAATCTGCCGTGCTGAAGTACGGTTGCTTTCACATTTGATACTAGTACGGATGGATCGTGCCCGAATCCACCTCTTCCAACCGTACTGGCCTACCGTGGCCGAGCCTCGTGCTCACACATGCCAAACGAACTAAACTATCTCTATCCCTACCCCTATCCCTAACCCTAACCTTAACCTAACTCATAGGAAATGCTATCCCTACCCCTAACCTTAACCTAACTCACAGGGAATGCTATCCCTTCCCCTATCCCTAACCCTAACCTTAACCTAACTCACAGGGAATGCTATCCCTACCCCTATCCCTATCCCTAACCTTAACCTAACTCACAGGGAATGCTATCCCTACCCCTATCCCTAACCCTAACCTTAACCTAACTCATAAGGAATGCTGTCCCTATCCCTAACCTTAACCGAACTCACAGGGAATGCTATCCCTACCCCTATCCCTATCCCTAACCTTAACCTAACTCACAGGGAATGCTATCCCTACCCCTATCCCTATCCCTAACCTTAACCTAACTCACAGGGAATGCTATCCCTACCCCTATCCCTAACCCTAACCTTAACCTAACTCATAGGGAATGCTGTCCCTATCCCTGGCCCTAACCCTAACCTTAACCCAACTCAGCCACAAACAGTGGTTTGTTCTGCTCAAATTAGTCTACCCAGGGTCAATGGGTCAGCCAACTCACCAGTATGAAGCACATCAAAATGGATATTCAATTTACATCTCCTCATTGACAACAATAAATAAAAGAAAGAAAAATAAATAAATGAAAATATTATTTCTTTTTTATATATATATATATATATATATATATATTACCTACCTTCAGTTTTCTTTCCCCCTTCAGCGATGAATGGAAACTAATGGCGCTGAGCTGGCAACAAACTCAGTTGGTGTAGTGGTTAAGGCCACAGTGTGTGGTGTGATTAACATTGCTTTCTCCACAGGTTTCCAGGTTCAAATCCCGCTGCAGTCACTAATGTAATGTCTAACTTAACATGTAAACCTTTGTTCACAGCCTCATTGATGGAGAAAAAAAAGTGAAAAAATAAAGGAGAACATAAGTAGGTCAAGAGAGAGGACACAGAGTGAATGGCACGAGGGAAGAATACAGAGGTGGAAAGCGGAATTACCGCAAAAAATTTTTTTACTCGCGCCGCATCTACCCCTTCCTTTTAAAATTTTTCCCCCATCATTCTAAACCCTCTTTTCACTAATAAAAACCCCCCAAAAATATTTGTGCCCCCTTTTAAAATCATTCTGGTCAAAAAAAACCCCAAAAAAGTGGAGGTTGTGTATGGTACTCATGCCGACATGAAAATTCTGGGGCTAATATCCCTCCCTTTATTGAAAATAATTAGTCCTGGCTAATTCTAGATGGGTTTCCTTTATTAACATGTTTTCCAACTGAAGAATAATCAAGTGGCAACTGAAGACACGGCTTCTCTCCCCCATGCGATCTAAAAGCGACAAAATAATGGGCTAATTCAGAACAGAAATATAATGTAATTATAATTAGGTCTATGCACCGTCACTCGGTGACGGCATTTCAGAACTCCTCAGCGAATGAAGGTAATTTTGGTAATTTAGGTAGTATAGGTAGCAGATGGCCCACTTGAGTGCCAAGAACTCCAATTTACCGAATGAAGATGATAGTTGCGCTCGGCGGGTGTCAGAGATCTTGAGCCATATCCAATGACACGCAACTTGTTGTCTTGTTTCTGGTATAAGACAGCACCAAGACCTTCATTGGACGCATCTGTATGCGACATGAATGGGAGTTTGAAATTGGGGTAGGCCAGGATTGGAGGGTGAGTGAGCATATCCACCAGCTTCTCTAGGACAGCCTGGTGCTCTGCTGTCCTGGAAATGGGAGTCTTGGAAGGGAGTTGCCCTCTGTCTCCTTTCTTGGCTCTGCCTTTCCGGCTGGTAGACGGAGGTTTTGTGTTGTCGTTGTTAGTTTCGGGAGGTTTCTGATAAAGATTGAACAAGGGTCTCGCCAGCCGGGAAAAATCTTGGATAAAGGAGCGGTAATATCCCAGAAACCCAATCAGGGACTGGACATCTTCAACGGTGCGAAATTTCCTCTCTCTTAGAGCGAGAACAGCTTTGAGGTCCGCTGGGTCAAATTTTACTCCTTCCCCAGACACTATGCGGCCAAGATAGCGAACCTCTTTCTCGAGTAGTTAGCACTTCGCTGGTCGGAGTTTGATGCCATTTGTTCTCATCTGGCAGAGCACCTGTCTGAGGTGTTTCACGTGGTCATCGAATGTAGGAGAGTAACAGAGCACATCATTGAGGTATGGTACACAGCATTCATCTCTGATGTCTTCTAGCACGCCCTCCATACACCGCTGGAATGCTGCAGGTGCGTTGCTCAACCCAAATGGTATCCGTATCCATTCACATAACCCCCATGGTGTACTGAAAGCTGTCATGTGCCTTGATTCCCCACTCACGAACCCCTGGTGGTATGCGCTGCCTTGATCCAGTATGGAGAACCGTGTGTTGCCCCCCAAACTGTCAAGCAGGTCCTGGATTCGTGGCAGTGGCTGACGATCTGGGATTGTCTTTTGATTGAGACCTCGGAAATCCACACACAGGCTTAGGGACTGGTCCTTTTTACGGACGCATACCTCCGGTGAGGAGTAGGGTGAGACGGATTTTCAAATCCAACCTCGGTCTAAGAGGTTTTGGACGTACTCCTTAACTTCCTTGTACAAGGGTTTGGGGATGGAATTATAGGATCTCTGGACAGGGATGTTATCCATGAGGTTGATCTTTAGCTGTAAGTTGGGAATACAACCGATGTCCCCTTCTTCTCTTGCGAACACATCAGACTCGTCATATAACATCTGACGTATGGTCTTCTGCTGCTGCTCATCCAGGTGTTCTAAATCGACAGGAGGGTGCCACTTTGTCTGGGTGGGGGTGGGTAACTTTGCACCAGGTTTTCTTCTTCATCAGTTGATGTTTTAATCAGAGCGGAGCACAGTTTGGTTTCGCTGGTATGAGTCGGGGGCTGCTGGGGGGGACTGGATTGTACTGGCCTGCTGTCAATGATTTCCTCCATACGACCGAGGACAGTTCTCTGGGGTAGGAAGATGTCATGCTTTGTGGGGTTATGGACTGGGATTCTCACTGCTTTGTGAGGACCTATGGGCACATCCACGAGAGCCGGGAACAGGTCTAACCCCTCCGGCAGGACACCCTCCATCTTTAGCTCAAACATCATCGTCCCTCCCATTGGGCATGACCGGACATGACATTTGACTTGACAGATTTGTCCACTTGGGATTGTGAACCCCCTCTTCCCACTTCTGACTGCAGTGTTCCACGGTGATGGTTGTTCCACTTTGGATTGAGTCTCCCCCACAACTGAGACTATAGCTGCAGCTGTGATCGGGTTGATTGTCAATGTCTCTGCTTGCAGGTCGCTCAGACTGACACTCCCGTGGTTTTCTCTGTCAAGTAGCATGTCAAGCTTGATGCCATTAGGATAACATGTTACCTTGCATTTGCGACCCAGCAGTTTTGCGAGGCGAGTTCCTTGTCTCACTCTGGGTTTGGTGGATGCCTTGCTTCTGTTTGGAGTTTCCGGCTTTGAACAGGTTACTGTGACATGGGACGCTGGTCCGCCTGTGGTCACTGGTGGTCCCCTCCCAGTGACCTCGGCCAGTTTCCCGAGGGCTTGTGCAGGCAACCGATAGCCCTGTGACCTTCCTGGCCACACCTGAAGCAGTGGGGGCAGCTGGCAGTTCCGTCGGCTATGCACTTTTTACACTTCTCCTTAGGTACTGGCGGTGGTTGTGTAGACATTGGTTGAAGGGCATGTCCCGGTACTGGGGCGCTTGCAACAGGGGTGAGGGCTTTCTCAAGGCTCTTTGAGAGGGCTGAGACTTGGGCTGTGAGTTTGTGTATAGCAGTGCGGTTGGCAAGGACTTCTGCTTGAGTCTGGAGAATACTGCCTGGGGTCTCAGCGGGAGCCTGTGCTGTCTTCGGTTTCCCCCCTGTTTGTGTGACAGGTTGTATGGCATGCTCTGTGGCATTGATAGTGACAGTTTTGGTTTTTTGCGTGCTACCAAGACGTGTTTGTCTCTCAACCTCCTCACTGATTGACTGTGCCATCATTTCTAAGATTGAATCTTCCGAAATGTTCATATTAATGACATGAGGTTTAAGGTCTCGTCTAACATAAGCATATTTTTCGTTCAGGCCTTGGTACAGCGAGTGGAGAAACACTCCTCGGACTAGCTTACTATCATACTGAAACTCAGGCTCATTATGCTGTGAAGCAAACAGAACACGCTGCTTCAAACCCATTAGCCGTTACATGAACTGTTGCGGACTTTCTTTATCTGTCTGTTTTGCATGGCTAAGCTCCTGAAACAATTCGGCACTGCTCTTGTCCCTTAAGTGTGTTCTGAGAAAGCGTTTCAGTTCCACTACTGTCAATCCATTTTTAGTACTCAACATATCTTTAAAAGTACCAGGTTTAATTATCTTTAAGACCGTACGAATCACTTCTGTCTCCGTGAAGTTTTCAGCTAACCCCTCGTCAATCTGTTTACAAAGTGTATTATAGCATATATCAGACTCAACGTCAGAAATCTGCCCACAGTGTAATTTGAGCTCTCTACGTGGTAGTAAGCGAGTAACATCAGTCAGTTTGACCACGTCACCGACCTGACTAGGTTTGGGTGACGCCCCTTTTACTTCAGCAGTCAAAGCTGTTGCTGACAGTTTCACCTAGCACAGTCTCTGCCGGTGACATGGGCTCCTTTTCGTCAGAAGATGGCTGCATTCGAACGATGAGGTCTTTGAAGGAGAGTAGGCGACCCAAACCTTGGTCCTCTTGACATGTCAGCCTGTGGCTTTTCAGGGCCGAACTGATGAAGTCAAAGAGTTCCAAATCTGTCGTGTCCTCTTCCCCCGGTACCTCATCCATGGCCAAGTCCTGGACAGTTTCAGCAAGCTTGCGAAGAACGTCGATGTTAGCTGAGCTGGTCAGTTGAATCACCAGTTGCTGGATCTCTCTGCGTACTTCCCGTACATTAGCCATTTCTGAGTATTTTGAAGTATGCCACCTCGCTCGTGGACACTGGAACAGGTTGGGTAGTCGGGTTCAGTTGTGGCGATTAGCTCTCCTTAGCATTGAAAGCCAATCCCAGACGAGCCCCCAAAATGTTGCCCCCGTGGCCCTAGGGGTAGCCAGGGGGTTGGGTGAGGATGAGTCCTGTTATTCAGAAATAAGAGACACATAAGGACCCGTTGCTTCTTGGTTCTCCGCTGCATTTATTCTGCGGTATTGTGTCTCAGGGGGTTATTTATACCTCCCAAGCGCTGTGCGCCCCCTGGCGACCGGTATACGAAGCACGTTAAGAAAAGCTAACATTGTAAGGCAGTGCCTACTTTATAAAAAAAATTGGTGGGGGTCTGTTTTTTTTTTTTTTTTTTTACTCATGTTTAATAGCTTTGCTCACATTTTAGCCCATTACATTAATAAAGGAAAACCATCTAGAATTAGCCAGGACTAAATATTATTTTCAATAAAGGGAGGGATATTAGCCCCGGAATTTTCAGGTCTAACAACGCGCCGGTTTGTTGGCCAGCAGTGTAGACTGTTCACAACAGTAACGTCTAGCCTTGGCAACTTGGCCATTTTCATAATGTGAACGTGAAAAATATCTCCACAGTCGCATGCATAACAGCTCGCGTGCACGGCAGCCTTCTGGGGGAGGGTCTTAGGAGTGCAGTGGAGAGGGAGGGGGAGGGATCTGAAAGTTGCATTTTTTTTTATTTTTATGTCAAGTCCTCTCCCTCCTCAAAGTTACCAACTGCAGCTTTAAAGCCGATGCTATTCGCACTTATACGTGTGGCCAATGCTGATTTTTTTTTCTTGGTCACACTTATTGAGCGCCAGTTGATGACCATTCTAGTTTTTAGAAAGTAGCTACCATTTAAAAAAAAAAAAAAAAAAAAAAAAAAAGTTTGACCAAGGAGGAAAAAAATTTGCTTTGGACACACTTAAAACAAGCATTCAGAGAATTCATAGTCTCGCCCAACAGCCCGAAATTTACGTCATGCCGTGAGGTCAGCCCAAGGTGTTTACATGTGAAAGATTGAAATCGGTCAAGTGGTTTTGGAGATATCTGCCCGAAAACACACATACACAGACAGACAGACAGACAGATAGACAGACTCACAAGGTGATTACAATAGTCTCGCAAACCCCTGGGGGCTGGACTAATAAGTGTGGGCAATGGAGCAATGTGGATCGTGGCCACACTTAGGCTATAGGCCTAAGTGCGTCTTACGCAAATTTGGATCAATTTTGTGCTTGGACGCACTTAAATAAATGCGTATAGTCACTTCGCATCTTATAACGGTGCTTTATTTTCGTTCATTTCTTCTTCTGAATTAAAATATAGCTTGCAATGGAGGCGTTGCACTGGATGCAGAAACCGTAGTGTAAGTCACCTGATCCCCGAAGTGACCCAGGAAGATGGCTTTGATGCGATGGGAATGCATCGATTAATTATTATTTACTTATACAAAAAAATGTATCTCCTTGCTCTGAAAGGTCGCATGTATAACCGGATATTGAACCTCAGGTCCAAATGCTCTGCCTTATCCACGACACTAGCTCAACAGACTATATATTCACTGGTCGATTTAGCACATGTATAGCTGTGCTGTGTTTGAACTTGAGCATATTGGCCCAAAGATTCTCAATCATAAACCGGCTTTGAAAACAACAGTTGAATATTTAGCAGTTAATTATAGCAAAAATACAAAAAAACAAACCATTTGAGTGATTATACTGCTCAGGTCTTCCAGTGCATAGCATAATGGCGAGACAACTCTCAGATAGACTGGCTGAAACAATAGCAAGCGCAGATTTGCCCACAAACAGCTTTAATGACAAAATATCAAATGTAAGAAAATTTTTTGCTCATCTCTGTAGCATTTAAAGTGTGGGCTATGCCTGCTGTTCTTTCAGTGTGGTGTCAATTTAAAATGGCAAGGCTTATATCGTTGGAATCTGTGGACTGTCCTTTTTCATTTGAGGTATCGTTTGTATGCATAGCACAAATTCAGTAGAAATGCTTGCGATAGAGCACTGATTATTTAATCTTATTTTATTTAATGTTTTGCTAGATGCTTATTTACTTGCTTGGTAGCCTACTTGAATTGTGTTCGATTTAGGTAAAAATGGTTATCACTAACTTTTCGCCGAGTTTCTTCGCTTTAAGAGGATATGCCGCATGATGAGGTCGCTATTAGGAAACATGCTTATTATGCAAATTCATTGCCCCCGTTACAGGGGCGTTCAGGCTCAAGGCTAATATTTGTATTGAATATATATTTTCCACTAATTTCTTTAAATCTTCACTTTAAAACCAGTTTTCATTGCAACAAAACCGTTGACCTACTTGTGAACTTCTGGTACGTGGAGCAGCTATTCTCGAAGTGCTCTGAGCAAAGAACTGAATGTTGTGTTGGTTTGTAAGGCTTTCCACGGTCAATTCTTCTTAATTTAATAAGCCAATCTTTCAAAAGGGCTTCATTATTTTGTGGAAATTGATGGAAACTTATTTTGCCGTATTTTCCAGACAACTGAATGGCATTATTATTGGTGCAAGCAACAGCAGCACAAGATTTCCCCATTTTGACTATGCTGCGATCAACCTCTGTGTACATTTTGCTTCGGGGATCATGTGACCACCTACGTAACTTGCAACGACCTCTATTCTGAGCTCTTCGTCCACCATCAGATGGTGTTTAAAGGAGGACTATCATGACTGGGAAAGTTGGGTGTTATTATTTCAATATGTCATGAAAAAAGCTCCGACGACTTTGTTTTCTTTATTTTGCGATTTCTTTAATTTTTATGAGCAATTTTACAAAACTAGTGGACCGCGCCATTTTCACCACAGCAGATGAAAATTCACCCTCGATCCGCTTGGGGCGCCCATAATCGTGACGTCAGTGCGGCTGTCAGCGCCATGAATTTCCATTGTCCTGCGGTCGAGATATTCCCGCTTCCTCTATGGGGCAGACAGACGAGCTTGATTATTACCTTTTTCTATCCGACACAACTTTAATTTAGAGGTGAACTAACATCAGAGGCCATTTGAAATGCTCCCGGAAAGAAAAGTGCGATTTGAAGTCTGCTATAATTACCAGCGAGGCTGGACAGCTGCCGTCACCTTGGCATAATTAGCTCACCTTAAAACAATTCCCGTGTACTTTGCCTAACTTGTAATCCAGCCATTTATTCAGCCAACTGACCACTCAAAACCAAAATCAAGCCAATAATGATTTAGAAGAGATAATGAGAAGCAGACAAACCGAACCAGGCTACCGTGCTAGATTGAAATAATGTCAGTAGTCTGAATAAATAGCAGACCTCTGAATTCCACCTCTCGTCGGAAAACTTTCATGTATTATTAAAAAAGATTTCTTAAAAATAAAATCATGTTAAGATGGCCCTGGTTTTTAAGCGTCTCTAAATATACGCGAAGTAGAAAACATTGTGTGAAGTGCATCAAACGTGAATGAGAGAGAGAAATTATTTTTGCATTGCAAGCAATGGACAAATGCACCGAAGACAGAGCAAGCACATTCAGGCAAATCTGTGCCGCCTATTTTAAACATTTTTTATTTAATAATTGAACAAGATTCGCACAAACTGCGTGCTGAATTAAGCAAAGTCAAGGTCTTCAAAATCATCCTCCTCTACTCGACAATTGCTTTCACCCCCTTCCCATTTACTTGGCTCAATTTGCAATCAAACAGTTGATTCGCTCAATGAACAATTTTAAATTGCTTGGTAGTCTAATTTATTTAGATATCCATGTATTCAGACATTTTGACATTGCATGCATCATGCACATGAATGCATGTGGCAGCCGCAGTGACGTTATGATCTTGCAAGATCTCATGCCACTTGTGGCGTTAATGGCGGCCTCCTGGAAACAGCAATTCCGGCTAATTAATGGTCATTTAAAAGAACAGGGGTTATGTATGGACAAAAAATCGACCGTGGATATTATGTTGGAGTTAATTACTATAAGATTAAGTCAAAACGTGTAGGTCAGTATAGTCCTCCTTTAAGTAGTGCTCTGTTGGGTCCTGCCATGACTACGAAAACGGATGAATAGCGTAGTTCAGCAGTTTTTATCTGGAAACATTGAGGACGCATGCGATGCCCCATGTCTGCCCCGCAGTCTGACTTCAGCTGTATTAATGGAAACATAGCTTTAAGATGCTATGATGCCGCTTTCACACCGGACACGAAACAAATTTTTCGCACAACAAATTACATTCAAAGTCAATGCAAACACGTCTTTGCATTGACTTTGAATGTAATCTGTCGTGCGAAAAATTCGTTTCGCGTCTGGTGTGAAAGCGGCTTTAGCTGGCAACCTTTTTATTCAGCGCATTTTAATGCCAGCTAGCGAGCTAAATTCTCGCGGTACAACTCCAGCCAAAGTTCGCCTAATAATGGCTACATGCATTTTAAATTGTCTAAATTTAAATGCATGAAATGTAACGTTAGCAAGCTAGCAAGAGAGCCTTTATGCCGACTTAGCTAGCTATATTTAATGTAGGGCCTATGTATATGCGAGCTAGGTGCCTAAATGGCGAAGTTAAAATGATTCACTATTATCCATTGATTTCTATGAGCAAGTCCAAAAATAATACAACTGCGCAAGTGTACTGGAGGGCACGGCGAAATAGCCATTGAAATGTAACAACGGTTCCCCGGCAAAATATACACTTCGAAAATAAAATGGCTAAAATATACTGAGCAACAAAAGAATCGCAAGTTAGCTAGTTATTTAATGTACCTACTCTTACGATTACTCAGTCAAAGTGACCGCAAAACAAAGAAAAGTGATGAAACGAGTGTAAACATGCTAGAAATAAATTTGATTTTCTCTAATTGCGCGCAAACTTATTTTCCGGTCAGTCTTTAATTAACTTGCGTTTCTTCAGTTATTCAGTAGGCTATTTGCACCGTAATGCCAGCTCACTTCACTGACTTGGCTACGTCTATGAACATAGACATATAAAGAATATTAAAATACACCGAACCATTTCTCCTGTAGCTACATGTATGAAGTTTGCAGCAAAAAAAACCGTGTGAAAATCAGTCTAGTATTCAGAGAGTTACGATGGATTAAATGCGCTGACACATCATTGCCCGTGCCAAACAGATACCACTGAGTGGAGCGGGTGACCGGTCCAAGATGGCGGCCCCACGGCTCGTCAGCGCCAATAGGCAGTAGCGGTCGATGCGGCCTCTACTCTTTATATGTCTATGGTTGTATCTGTGGCCTATGACATTGTCCAAGCGATTTGGTCCACTTTCAAAAGTTCAGTGTGAAAGTGAACCAAATCAAATGACTGAGTGAAATTTTTCAGCATCGAGCCCCCTATGGAATCATATTTGTGTCAATATTATCAAACAAAACCTTTTGGATTTCAAACAAATTTCAAAATAGACGAGTTCGGTTTAAGTCCACGTGCGCATGCCCAATAGGGCTGATGTGGGGCAAAAGGAACTATGGTGGCTACTTGTTGCATGGTGGGGTGCACAAACTGGTATCGTAAAGATGGGAACGAAAGGTTTTTTTTGTGCTCCCATGGCAAGAGACAACGACAGGCGGGGATTTGTGCTATAAATCGGAGGAACTTTGTCTCGCATGATCACACTATAGTCTGCAGTACTCATTTTGTCAGCGGCTGGCCCGACTTCGCTCTGTCTGTTTCCCTACAAATGAAAGGATCTCACATCGACACAAGCTAGAAGGAAAGAGCGATCTGATTGGAGAAATAAGTACTGGTTTATATTAAATTATTTAAGTTGGCCCACTAATTTGACTAAAAATAATTTCATCTGTTGTTTCAAGCTGTAATTGTTGTTGCAGTGTCCAGTTTTTGTATCCAATTTTGAAAAGGGACTGGCTTTGTTCAATTCTGTAGGCTATAAACGACGTTTAGTAGATGTTAAACTCTACGCAAACAAATGTCAAGCCTAAGGGGAATGTTAGTGCCATACGACGTTTACAGTCTAGGTCAGCCCTGAGGGGTTTGAACTAAGCCCCCTTAGCCAACAAAGTTGAATTTGCTGGCCAGTTAGTTTTGCGGACGTGGAATAATGTAATTTACATCGGGGGATCTCGACTGGTCTCACATTGGGACCCACATTTTCTCATGGTCATTACGTCGCGACCCACTTTTATAGAATCCAAACGAAGCAAATATATTTTTCAAAAACAGCCTTTGAAAACGCATACGTCATCTTTTTAAACATACATACTCATTTATTTATATGTGCAAAGTGCATTACAGAGCACATTATTAAGAAGATGAGTAACATGAAAACTGCATTGGTGAATAAAATGAAATTAAATACCAAAACTGCACAAAATAAATAAGACCACGAAACTAAATATTTAACTTCTGTGAATATTTCTGCATTCAGAGCACAAACTGAGGAGGAACATGACAACTGCATGTATAAAAGTGAATAAAATAAAATTATCAAAACTGCACAACATAAATGAGGCCACAAAGCTAAATATTTTGTGTCCATGAAAAGCTCTGCATTATACGCTCAGCATATTACTGCCCACCACAGGTCAGATGTATCATATGACACATCTTGAAAACGCAAAAAAAAAACCTCCATTTCACACAAATTCGCACTTCAAGTTCAAGCTCCTATCGTCGCTTGTGAGCTCAACTCTCCTCGCTTCTTCCTCTTTCGCTCAACTCCCCCTCAACTCTCCAGAACCTCAACACAACACTTAAAGTGAACGTCTATCAAATAATGGCTGCCATGGCTCCAGAGGTGTGTGTTTTTGCCAGCGTTGGTTGGTTTGTTTGTCTGTCTGTTAGCAGGACATTTCAAAACTAGCCTCATAGATTTTAATCAAACTTTGCAGGACGTTTGAGTAGCACAAGAGGAACAAGTTATTAAATTTTGACATATCTAGGCCAAAGTGCAGCTGGGATATACGCTAAAATTCAAGATTTCAAGTCTTTCTAATGGGTCGGATTTCCAATCGCCGTGCTTTTGGGTTTTGCTGCCACCTGGCAGTGGAATGCAACAATACCCTCCATCAGCCCACAAAAATACCTCATGCACAGAGTTGCCTTGGCGTGGCAGAGGTGCTGCGCTATCTGAGTGCTCTAGTTTATTTATTTTTTTAACCAGCTGTCCGCGACCCACTCAGAACGTGGTCGCAACCCACCAGTTGAGAACCATTGATTTACACCACTATGATTGGGTCCCACGCCATAAGCCAGCTAGTAGCTGCAGTGTTCTTGTGACGAATTTGCATTGTTCAAAACAAGCGGCAAGCAAACATGATCCTAATCTCCTCTCAACATGGATAAATGCACAGATACACATGTAAAATACAAGGCCATATCATTACTGTTTGACTGAACGCTACACATTTGATTTCGAATTTTCATCTGTGTTGATAATAATGTCAAGGACTTGCCTTGACAGTATCTCGCCAATATAGTCTCTCAAGTCTCCGCTGCTCTGAGGAACTCAATGCTTTCAGTTTGCAGGAGAAAACTATTGGAGCTTAGTCTAGCTATATCGTAAGGGGGAAAAGAATTTTGGATCCAACCTCCTCTTTTTCTGGCTTTTTATTTGCCAGCCCAGAACGATGTTAAAGGGACAGTGTGTAATATTTGGCATGGTTATTTGGCAAGATCTGAATATACTACCCATTAATATGTTTATATAAGTGTATAATCACTATAAAATAAAATTTGTTTGGTTTTTGTAGCCTTATAAGTATGCGTTTATATAGATATATAGCAAGGGCCTTGCTTCAGAGACGTCGCCATCTTGCACCGCCATGTTTCTACAGTTGCCCAGAACGGGGAAAAAAAGTAAATAAATAAAGCACTGACAGGAGAGCGCGTCTTTCGCGTTTTTGCAAGTTTTGCGGCCACCGTAGGTTCTCTGAAAAAAGGAATGATCAGTTGGTTGCAATCTATAATCACACCACTAGATGGCTCTAGATTTCACATACTGGTCCTTTAGAAGGGGGGCGCCAATATGTTATAGGGTTTTTTTTTTATCAGTGAGAAGGGGGTTTAGAATTTATCATTAATATGTAACATCGCAAATGCATATGCTGCCCCTGCCCTAGCAACCCGGGGTGTCATCAGGATGATTTGGATAGAATCCAGAATTGGGCAGAAATGTGGCAAATGAAATTTAATTTAGCAAAATGTGTAGCTGTACATGTAGGTAATAAAAACATTAGACAGGATTACTACATGGGAGGTTTAAAACTGGAATGTGCTCCACATGAAAAAGATCTGGGAGTGATTGTTGACCAAACCCTCTCAGGTTCTAGCCATTGTGCCGTAGCAGTTAAAAAAGCCAATCGGATGCTGGGATACATTGCCAAAAGTATTGAGTACAAATCCAAGGAGGTGATACTTCTCTTGTACAACACATTTGTCAGACCACATCTGGAGTATTGTGTACAGTTCTGGGGACCATACTTTAAGAAAGATATAGAGGCTCTAGAAAAATTTCAGAGAAGAGCAACTAAGCAGATTCTGGGTATAAAAGATGAAAGCTATGAGAAGAGGCTGAAGATCCTTAATCTCTTTAGTCTTAGGAAAAGGACACTCAGGGGTGATCTGATTGAGGTCTTTAAATATTTTAAAGGGATTAACAAAGGGAATTATCTAGGATTCCTTCGACCAAGTTGTCTTAGTAGAACTCAGGGTCACAAATGGAAGTTGACCAAGGGTAAATTTAGCACTGATATTTTTTCTCCCAAAGAGTAATTTCGATGTGGAACAGCTTGCCTGACCATATTGTTGATGCAGAAACCTTGGCAATTTTCAAGAGCAGGCTTGACTTAAAGCTAGATACCATTGAGGCATTGAGTATCTGAAGTGATATATTCACAATAGTTAAAAGAAACTGGCAAGCCTAGTTGGGCTGAACGGCCTGTTCTCGCCACTCATATTTTGTTATGTTATCAGTGACATGGCAGCTGCCGTTAACGACATGCTACTGACACGAATAGCAACACTTGAAACTAAACTCTAAACTTCCTCAACTGGACGTACGCTCGACGTGTTCACATGTCCAAATGTTTCTCTGGGTGCCCAAACATCAATGGATATTGGCGTAGGTTGAATACAGAATTTTTAATCTCGCCATCCGGATTCAAAATGTACGCTGCTCACCCCAGAATGTTCCTGAACAAAAATGATTCCTGTTTATAGTCTGAATCCACGCTGTAAGCTGCCTTTTACTACGGGGAAAGCGAAATAACTTATAATTCCCCGCCTTTTCAATGCGATTTGTGCATCTTCTGCCCCACATAGTCTGTGCGTGCGCACTCCAAATCTCGCTTTTTCACGCCCTTAAACCGAAAGGGTTTAAAAGAGAGAGTCTTAAAGAGAGAATATTACTTGCTGAAGCAAAAAAGTTACCTCAGAGATTAAACTTATAACTTGTAAAGAAATTATCTTTATGATTGAGTAAACCATTGGTCTTTTAGTTGCTTGATAAATTGTCCTTTCGTTCACAGTTCCCTCTGCTGCTTTCGCAATTATCAGATTTGCGGTTACGCTCCCAGCTCTCTCGTTTACGCTTCTTGATTTTTTGTTCGCAATTCTGACTCAAACCTTTCGTGCGGGCGGGATTTTTTGTGTGGTCTGAACTTATTGGCTAATGGAATTTTGGAGCTCAGAGCCTGGAGCATAGACTGTATAAAAAGATGGACGAAGCAACCGTGACGTCACCCATTGGTTACAGCATACCATAAAGGAAGCCTCGATTTTGGCAATTTGAATTGCGCCATTTATTTAATTTTTTTTTTTTAATTTAACCCTTATTTAACCAGGGAAGTCCCGTTGAGATTGAAATCTCTTTTTCAAGGGAGCCCTGGGGGTTGAGGTGGGGCGGGAGAGGGCAATTTGCACAGCCAATTGGATCAGGGGATGATTAGGTGGCAGGTCGAAAGAGCCAGGTTGGGACTTTAGCCATGACACCGGGGAACCCCCTTCTCTTATCGAAGAGTGTCATGGGATCTTTAATGACCACAGTGAGTCAGGACCTCGGTTTAACGTCTCATCCGAAAGCCATGTTGTCATTTTGAAACCGGATGTGATTTCTATTGGACGAGAGCGACAATCAAGATCCGGGGAGGGACGTGAGAGGTAGATCTGACCGTATCGGATGAGGACCAGAGGATAGCCACGCCATTTTACGGTACTTCCGCATGGGCTTCTTTTTTCAGACCAGAGTGCTGCGTCCATCTTTTTATACAGTCTATGGCCTGGAGTAATGAATCCAACCATAGAATGTAGCCACGAGTCTCACTTCCGGCTCCACTCACAAGTGAATCACACCAGTGACGACGGAAATATGACTATAAACGCGGATGTCGCTGTGTGAGTGACTGAGTGATCACGTTCAATGATTGGTCGGCCGGCGGGGAAGAACTTCAACGATTGGTTGGCCAACGATTGGCTGGCTGACTGGGCGTTCACGTCACTCGTATTTACTGGTCTGTGTATTTGCCTTTTAAATACATGGGTCTCAGAGGGTGCATCTCAAGGCTTGGCTGCATCCTTTGAAGGCTGCATTTTTAGGGGTCGCACGTAATTCCATCTGCCGAACTGACGTAACGTCATTTCATCTCCGTTAAACAGCTTTGGTTTCAGTAAGTTGTCACTGGTTTCCCTATCCTTAACCTTAACTCTAACCCTTAACCCAAAGCCTAACCCTAAATTTAACCTTGTCCCTTACCCTAAATGTCAGTTTAGTGGATGGTAGTAAGTGATGACCCCTAAAAATGCAGCCTTCAAAGGATGCAGCCTATGCTTTGAGATGCACCCAGAGTCTCGGCTTTCAGACATTGCAGCAGAAATTGCAAACTTTGCTGCTGTTGGATCTTGGATTTGAGAGATGGCAGCAGAAACAGAATATTTTGCTGTTGTTGGAGCTTGGATTTGAGAGATGGATTATTAAAGGATTATTTAAAAATAAAAAAACTATCAAGCTGGATTCTTTTATCTCTAAGGTGACCTTTAAAGCCTTGATCATAGACCTTTTTAAAGATGCATGCTCTTGTAACACAGAATGATAGCCCGTCTTTTTGTTGCTGCTCGATGTCTTTGTGTGTTGTTTAGCTGTGCTTTTGTATATGTCTTTGTTAATATGTTTACCTAGTGTAGTGTTTATACTATTTGCTTGTTTTTATTTATTTCTATTTTATTTTTTTTTTTTTTAATAATCCTTCTCCCCTTTCCCTCAAGAGGCTCTGCCTTTTGCCAGGCCGCAGTTGTAAATAAGAACTTGTTCTTAATCTGTCTTGCCTGGTTAAATAAAGGTTCAATCAGATGGCAGCAGAAACGGAATATTTTGATGTTATTGGATCTTGGATTTGAGAGATTGCAAAGTGGAATTGATTGCAGAGTGGAATTGAAAGCGCCACACGCATTTATACGGTGATTATCTCGTCCGTTCTTGTTTTGCTCTTTCAGATCGGTTGGTAACGTTAACGTTAAACATCCCTCAGTCCAACATAGGAACTTACACGATGTTAGGAAAAATTGATAAATACTGTTAATCTGAATATAGCTAGACTATTTACGTACACGGTGGAAGTGGCGCCACTTTGTTTCAGTATTTTCAAGAATACCGGTATGATTCCCCTGACTGGTTTCCAAATTAACTTATACCGTTGCACGTTCATGAGTTGGTTCGCTTTAACGGAACCAGTTGTGGTGGCCGCTTGATTGTATCTCTGAGAGCAACTTTAATTACAGGATATAATAAAATTCAACTCCTTGCAAATTGTATATTTAGGATACCGCAAAGAATTGCCTAGAACTATACAATGCCTATTTTTGGAACGTGAATGTGCCCATGATCTAAGAGGCAGAATGTTGTTGCAGAAGAGAAGGGTCAAGTCGACTCGGAGTGAGCACTCCTCATCTGTGGCTGGAGTCAGTGCATGGAATATACTTGAAGACGGTATGAGAAAGGCAGACAATTTGAAGGTCTTTAAGTATCTTTTGAAATGTGCATGTTTGAACAACTATAAACTTATCCAACAAAATGACATTGGATAAACTAAACGGAACCATAGCGGGCAAAAACAATAGGAGTTGTTTAGACTAAATATGTGGACTGCTATTGTTAAATCTGTTCCATTGCATCTGCTGAACACACCAGGCCACCTGTCTAAAGAAACCGTCACAGCACATTACCACAGACAGCTGTAACCAACATGGACCTTATAAACTGGTCGTTAAATGCAATTGACAAAATTATTTCCACGAGGCGGACAGGTTCTGGAGAACCGAAAATGCCGGATGGGACATTCCCGGCTGGTTACACCATGGATGCATGGGGAAAGTGGCGTTCGCTGTGTTTGGCAGTCCTGGACATCGAAGATGTAGAGGACGTCTATCTAGTTGGATTTTTGATAGCGGGCCTGCTATCATTGGGGCTCGGTCTGTTTTTGATCGACCACAGGATAAAGAAAACTTTGAAAAGGATGGTTATCCTCGACATAAAGCTCAATAAAATTGGATTTGACGTCAAGGAAGCCAAGGACGGACTAAATATACTGCGAGGGGTCATTAAATCCGACAAGGCAAGGGTGAACCAAGTCGACGGAGATGATGACTAAGAGATCCATGCAAAGATCCGGTATTATTGCACCTTCCACCTATTCCAAATCACTAGGAACAAACCAACTGATGAAGAAAGGAGTTCAGGTTTCTCTGGACCAAGTCTAAATGGATTAAATCAAGAGTGACTCTCAAATCTAAACTTGCATAGACACTCAGCTATATTGTGATTAAAATTCTTCATGATGTTCACAACTCTTTATTATCTTACGTTGTGGCGCTTAAATCGTAGTGTAAATGGGCGCTCAGCTCTGTTGTGATATATGAATCTCTATGATATCGTAACCATAATCAAACTGTTTTTCTGGAAGTTGGGGGCGGGACTTTGACAAGCGATCTCGCTTCTCCCGCGACCCTTTCGGTTATGATACATGTTGTATTGAAATTGTCATGAAATGAGTATACAATCATGCCGAAATAAAAACAAAATCAAATAAAAAAAAACTTTAACCGATACCAATGAACAGAATAAATTTAAGAAAATATAAAGTCTAAAAGATTGCGCCAAGCTGGATTCGACACCCCGTGATTGAGGTAGCTACTTCTCGACCAGTATTTGAATCCAGTCTAGCAAGAGTATGCAAGAACCAGGCAAATATACTGTTCAATAAATCACATGTTTTCACAATGTCTAAATTTTGATCCCAGTGAATGTGTCTTGGCGATATTGGTCGCCATATCACGAAAATTAATGCGAATTTTCTTCTAATGAATATTAAAAGGTGTGTTAAGTATTATACTATAGCGGATGCATATGCTGCGCTCGCCTAGCTAGCCTCCCGAACTTTCAAAAAGTTCCATTCGAATTTGTTGCATTACGAGCACAATCCGACCATTATTAGGCTAATCTTCTTTCACGCTAGATTGGTTCGGTTTGTTTCAGTCCTCCATGCTTGTTTTCTCTGGTACCGGTTGCGAGATTCCATAGAGATAGAGGAATGGAACACATCGTACCAATCTAGCGTGAAAGAATCATACCAATGGTCAGAATGTGTTTTTAATTTTCTTATTCAATCTCGCAACCGAGACGACAGTTAACAAGCATGGAGGACAGTATCGGTTGCGAGATTGAACAGGGACATTAAAAACACATTCCGACCATTCTTATGATTTTTTTTATTACGATTCATGAACATACGCACATGCTTAAACTGCTATCTACATCTGCTACTGCTATCTCTCTAAAATTGACATTCACAAAATCAGTAACTGCTACCCTTACTCTGGCTGTTTGTCTATTCAAATGTATAACTTGTGTAGCCCTTTGAAATTTAGGCTATATAAGTCACTTGGTTCACAAATGGTAATCAATTAATAGTTCAAAAAAAAAAAAAAGAATACCTTAATTAATAGAATAAATAGGATTAAAACTGGTTTAAAGTTTTAAGAGTTTTGATGTTTCATATTATGCAATGAGTATGGAATTTCATGGGTGAAGTTCATGTGTTCTACTATTTACAGGATGTGAAATGTAAATTATGTTTCCTTAATGACAGAGTTTAAAATGCTGGAAATATTGTGAGAATATTATATTTTCTATACGTTTGAAAAAGAAAGTGGAATGCAAATTTCTGAATATTTATTTTCCAAGCCAATGAGAAGTGAGTTAAAGGTCTGGGGTTAACAGGAAGTGAGTGTAACAGAAAAGGAGCGAGAAGCGAATGCATGGGATGTGCTGATGTGTTGTAGTTAAAAGTTAATTACTGTGAAGTTCATAGCCCGTGGATTTCTTAAAGGATATAGTTTCGTGAGTACACAACTCGTGAATTCTTCTAAGTTACTATATTCACGGATGGACTGTTTCGAACACGACGAGGAGTAAACGTTCGTGCTGTCTTCCACCTAGCTAGCTCGAGAGTGAGATAGCCTAGCTCTACTGGCATGCGTGTGGACTCAGTGCTGGCTAGTACAGTGAGCTTGATAGGTCCGCGAAACCCAGAAGAGACTGTAGCAACGCACAAAAGATCCCTGCGATTCAAAAGACGACTGCACTGGATTCCGGAGAGAGGAGCTACCCGCACGCTTCCTGCTCGTGGAACTGTGAGTTGCCGAATTGTTTTCTAGCTCAGGAGAGCGAAGGAGACGCTATTGTTGTTTGGTTGCAACGCACGCAAGCTACACACCAGGCCTGCAACGCTTTGAACTTGGGGTATTTACTTAGTATTTGCCGGCATTAGTATTTTTTTCGTTTATTGATGATAAGAGAATCCCTTATTTGAGTTTGACATATTACACAAAAGTGTATTTCCCATTGAGGTATTCGTGAAATTCAAATGCGGTGAGTTTTTTTTTTTCTTTGACAATCAAAACGAGCAATGCTTCATGATTTGAATGTGTACAAAGTAAATGGTTCCTATATTTTTCTAAAACTGATCGTGTTGAATGTTTATTTGTGCTTAGAAATTAGAACATTTATCTTAAGCCCTGCCAGTGGAGGTAAACCTTTCTAATGTGTATGGTATGACGAGTGCAGAGTGAGTTAAAAGACATTTAGTTGAAAAAGAATTAATGCTCCTAGGTAGATTAGTCTTGTACTAATTCAGACATTGTTCTCTTGCTATTACCTTGCTATTGTTTATACAGAAAGACAAAATACCATCTAACATTAAAGGTAGAGATACCACTTCATTTAAAGAACTCAGGATAGCTACCCCTACTAATGCCTGTACAGCAAAGGGGCGCTACACTTGCTTTTGATGTTTTCTTTACTCAAGACCTCCCCCCCACTTCCTCACACTCTCTCGCTCTCACTCACTCCCACTACCTCACTCACACACTCTCACACTCACTCACTCTCACTCTTTCACACACACACTCTCACACTCGCCCCACCCACTTTGTAAATAATTTATGTGCTCCAGCTCATTACTAACCTTGCACTTAATATAATTGCGAGAGCTTTGCCTCATTTGGCACCGTTTTCTTGGGCCCACATTCTCATACAGCACTTGGTGGCCCAGCCATATACTAGGTTCTGCCTAGTCTTGTTTTTTTTTTTTTTCGACATGGAGACGTATTCATTGCTGCGCATGACTTCTAGCTCACGAAAGTTAAACATAAACCTGAAGGAAAAAAATCGTAGGATATCTTTTTTTTTTTTAAAGATTATTTTTTGGGATTTTCACCTTTATTTGACAGTTGCAGAGTAGAAAGAGACAGGAAGGTTGGGGAGAAGAATGGGGAAGACATGCAGCAAATGACCTGAGCCGGAATCGAACCCTGGTCGCTGCGGGAAGGACACAGCCTATATGGTGCGCGCGCTTAGACGCATGAGCCACCGGGGCGCCATCGTAGGATATCTCTAACCTCTAAGTGTATTAAGAAGCATTTTGAAGGATCATTTTTGTATTTTTGAACCTGGACCTATTTTCCCATATTTGATTAATGAGAAATGTTTTTGGGTGATTTTTTTTTCAATAGGGGCACAAACAGTGAAAATTCATGCCCAGGCCTGTAAATTTTTAGTAGGTTAGTGCTTGGAAAAAAATATTCACCAAGTTATAAAGCAGGTTAAGCCCCAAAAAGCTCCAAAATATTAGATCTGAATTTCGTCAGTTTTATTTTTGTACTGCAGTATTGAACGTCGGTTTTGCTTTGATTCAGCAATGTCCAAAATCAGGGTGGATTCATTGTTGGGCTCATATTTAAGTACATTTCCCTTAACCACAACCCGAGGAACAGTTGTCTTAACCAGTATTGTCAGGTTTATTAATTCCAAAAAACCAAATATCATTATCCACCCAAGAGTCTGAAAAAAATCCATTTTTGGGCTGGGCCACGAATTGCGGTCAGGCCCCTATAAACGCGAATGTCGCTGAGTGAGTGACTGACTGCCTGAGTGATCAAGTTCAATGATTGGCTGGCTGGTGGGGAAAAAGTTCAGCGATTGGTCGGCAGTCGGGGAAGAACTTCAACGATTGGTTGGCCGACAACTGACTTCAGCGATTGGTCGGCCGGCGGGCAAGAGCTTCAACGATTGGTTGGCCGACGATTGGCAGGCTGGCTGGCCGGGCGTTTGTCATTCCAATCTCCTGGTGGGGTATACTACGAAACAAGTTTAACATAGACAGGCTGTATTTGAGCGAGCCGGTTCAACAAACCCTGAACTCGCAATCACTGATAATTGGTACCACAACGGTGGTTTTAATCTTTCTTTGTTAATCTCCTTTGTTGTGCTTTCAACACTGTACGCGCTCTCAACAAAAAAAGCTTTTTATGCGTCAATTGACCCTATTTCCGTTCACAAAATGACTGACCGCGTGCTGTACGTTCCCTGAGGACATTATCCCTGATCCAGAATCCGTAACACTGCGGGTTATCTCCCCCCGCGGCGCCAGGGGACGCCGCCTGCAGCTTAATGGGACACACACATAGACAGGCTATATTTTAGTGAGCCGGCTCAAAAACCCTGAACTGGCAATCAGAGATAATTGGTACCAGAACGGTGGTTATAATCTGTCTTTGTTAATGTCGGTTTTGTGCTTTCAACACTGTACGCATTCTCAACAGAAGAGCTTTTCATGCGGCAATTGACCCCATTTCCGTTCATAAAATGACCTATCACATTCTGTATGTTTCTCCAAGGAACCTATCCCTGATCCAGGTATCAGTAACACTTTGGGTTATCTCCCCTCGCGCCACCAGGGGGCGCCGCCAGCGGCTTAATGGGAAACCCATATGAAGTTTTACGCTGATTGGTTGGACACTTGAAAGACTGCATGATTATGCATATACATACTCAGGTGGACACTTGGGAAATTGTAATTAAGATTTATGTTAGTGCATTCATGTTGGTTGATGTATGCACTTGTTCGTTGGATGTAATATAAGTGGTTGCTGGGTGATTGTATTAATCTTTTTTTTAAAAAATAGAGAAAATCTCTTAGGAGGAGTGGGTCGTGATTACGGACAGTAATAAAGAATGTAAATATATTAAAAAAAGGCAAAAAGCAACACTTGCTGCTAATAAGGCCAGAGAGGAATTCTGGCGGAAAATTGCTGACTATGTCCTCTGATGAAGGACTAGTGGAAATCACATCAGTTTATCAGCCAAATCAAACAAAATGAAATTAAACTATAAAATGAACTTTCTTATTTCTCGGCCAATTCTCATGATCTTGCTGTTAACTACAAGGCCTTTTCGAGAGCTTTCAGTAGGTCATAAATTCATTGAAATTAATTGCATTTCAATTTTTTTGTCACATAGTTAACCATAACCACCACTTTATCTGCTATCTGCATCTGTTGCTGCTGTCTCTCTCAAATTCACATTCACAAAATCAATAACTGCTACCCTTACTCTTGCTCTTTGATATTCAAATGTATAACTTCCTTTTGATATGTTTTCCTTACTCAAGACCCCCCCCCCCACCTCCCACTCCCACTCTCTCACACACTCTCACTCTCCCACTCTCCCCACCCACTTTGTAAATAATTTATCAGCTCCAGCTCATTACTAAACTTGCACTTCATATAATTGCGTGAGCTTTGCCCCATTTAGTACCCTTTTGTTGGGCCCACATTCTCATACAGCACTTGGCGGCCCAGCCATATACTAGGTTGCACCTAGTCTTGTTCTTGGTGTCCTGGAAAATCCACTCCACTCCGTTACCACCTAATGTAGTGGCTCCCCCTGGCTGGAGACAGGGAAACCAGCAGATTTGGTCTTTGCTGAAAAACATTTATGTAACCCCCTTTCCTGTGACAGTAAGCACATGGTGAAGTAGCCAGCATTTTCTCTGTATTTTCTTTTTTTTTTTTTATTTCGTACTCTTGGTACAAGTAGAAAGAAGATGAACAAGAACAAGATTTATAACTGAAGTCGGGTAAGTATGCTTTTTCATTTCCACTTTGTTACTTGTAGCCATTTCCATGGAAACCTAGGAGCAACTTTTTAAAGTGACTTTTTAAAGAAGTAAAGGAGGACCTTGGGGACATCAATGGGAATCATCAAGTTCTGCCTCACTGCATGGTGGTTATGACCCATTTATGTGAAAAACACTCCACTCCGTTACTTCCACGCCGTTATCATTTATGGTAACGGAGTGGAGTTAATTGGTAATGGAGTGGAAAAAATTGGTTCTCTTTACATTTGGACAAGGACAAAACCTGCAGTACATTCCTCACTATACTTCTGGGTCTGTCCTAGCAAAAGGGTAGGTTTGCATATCCCCAACTTCCACCCTCATTTTTTCTGAGTGGGTGGGTCAGATGCATAATTTAAGCTGATAGGTATTTAGTACACATCCCAGGGAGATAACAGAGATAACTTTATGCCCCTCACATAAACCACTGAAAAGTTATCTCATTTAATATGTCTATTTAGGGGCAATTTTTCAGTTTATTTTTGTGACATGCTTGAGTACGTCGAAAGAGAAGCCTTATTAGCACCTTAAGGGCATTCCTTTCATATTAACTTTATTTTCTACATGAAAATAAGTGTTTGAAGATTTTATTCCATACAAAGATTCAAATTTAGGTGTAAGCAGAAAAAAATTGATATTGTTTTTTTGGGGGGTTCCATATGTGATACTGTTCCGTCCATCAGCTACCCCATGTTCATTCTTCACAAATATCATGAAATAAACACTTTGAAAGTAATTTTTCTCTTTTGAGCTTCAAAACTATAAATCTCCTCGCAACATAAGTGGTGTGATGGTTTGTTTCTTGCGTAGGTACAAAGAGAAACACGTCTTATTTCAGCCGCCCGGAATTCCGTCAATCATCACATTACGTGACCGGCATTTTTGGATGCTCCTCTATTCAAAACACCCGCCAGTGATCATTTCACTTTTTGAAACCATTTCTATTCGTGAGCAAGTTGTCACCTTTGAGAGAAGTTAAGTCAAGGTTTACTGTTAACATAAATTGCTACAGGTTCAATCAAAATCCATGTTTACTGGGGTACCAGTTCTGTCAAGTTGGATGTTCTGTGAAGTTTGAAGTTGGCTGTTTTTCAACGTAAAGAGCATTTCTCTTTTATTATGGTTCTATGGAATAGACATTCCTGTACTGTGTTTGTTTTTGTAAGCTGACATAGCTGAAGTACACTCAGGAATCACACTTGGAAAAGTTTGGGACATGTAGGGCCTACACTACACTTCGCAGGAATTTCAGTAACACATGTCCTTCCAGTGACGTCATCATTTGTCAGCTGTCTGCCAAGGTGATCACATCGGACAGACTGAATACAATTTCCTAAGTTTTGTTCTGTTGATTTCCATTAGTACATTTTCTCTGTTTTATCGCAATTCTAAGGACTAAACTTTCTGTAAAGGTTTGTCATGATCTGCCGCTGTTTGTGAAATAAAATACTGTTTACATTTGGATTTATTACCTTATTACATGTACACTCGGGTACAGTTCAGTGACCAGGCAAAGTCAAAGTAGTGTTACAAACATTTCAAATGCAACAATTTCTACTTCGTTACCAGCATATTCCACTCCGTTACTAGATTCCTCTACTCTGTTATGAAGGCCATGCTAGACGTAATTACTGTGTCTCCAACATTACAAATGACTGAGTATCTTCAACAGAAGTGACAGAACCATAAAAGATCTATTTGGATATGGTTACATGTGCATATCTAGCACTCTGTGTGAACGAAAACATAAATGTACAGGAAATTCCTGAAATTGAACATTCAGTGATGTTGGTAGGTTTTCAATTTAGTGAGTCCTCGGGACCCACAGGTGGTGATTTGAGTGGGTCCCTCGGAAATTCAATGGGTCTCCAATGAAAAAAATAATTTCTTTCTATTTCTTATATTCTTCTATTTCTTAAATTGTAGTGTTAAACTCCTTTGATGGTGGTATGGTATGATATGGTTATAATTACCAAATATATTCATGTATGTTCAAAATGTATCTGAAATTAAACAAATAAAATTCCAAATCTGGAAAGTTTATTGCAAAACAGCTGTCACAGTGGCATGACATACAAAATTTAAATAAAATAGCATTTTTGTAGCAACATAAATAGCACTAAAATAAATTACTAAAATTCGAATGAAAACAAAATGGTGTCTGTAGTACCAAAATAAATTATCAATAAAAGTGCTGATTTTTAACACATGAACAAAACATGCTCATCACCATGACAGGGTCAACAAATAAATTGTCACCAAAATCTTCATGTCTGAACATCAAATGAACTGAGTCAATCACTGAAACTTTTAGCACAAAAATGAAACTTAACTAACACAGTGGAAAGTCTGTTGAGAAAAATAAAATGATGCAGATATGTTTGTGGTGAGAAGGTTGAAACAGCGCTTGTCTGGTCTGCTGGCAGCAAGGTTTCTTTTGCCGAAGTGTCTAGAGACACGACAGTTTTTATTGGTACGGCAATCGATTTCTTGGGATTGGGATTGGGGATTGGGGTTAGGGGAAGGGTTAGGGTTAGGCCGGGTTATGGTTCGGTTAGGGCAGGGCTTGAAATGGGGGCTGCCGTACCTCTCCACATTGAAATGCACTGAAAAACTGCCGTACCCGTAGCAACTGCCTTCTTTTGCTAGTCACTGTGATTTTAAACACGAGTTGTTGTTCACTATGAGCCGATTTCACGAAAGCATTTTAGCGTGCGCGTAACTAACATGTTAAAATGCCGTTGTACGCGGACAGCTAAACGAACGTTAAAACACCATTTCGCAAGATGGGATCATCGCACGTTTAACTGCACGCGGATAACCTTGCGTTTAGCCCTCAGACCAAACAGGTGCGGTCAAATTCTGACAACCAGCCATTGCATAATGGGCATTTCCAATTGTCGTTACCGGTTAATAACCCCGAATTTAAAGGTAGTTGCGTTGTGGACACGCATTTCGCACTGAGATGTCGGCAAAGAAAACGTGGAGAGAATTTCACTTCGATTCAAAGAATGTCAAACTTTCTTTGCGTGTCCTGTGGACGTGAGCAAGATGCTGACGTCAGACGCATCCTTCACCAAAACTGTCCCATCCTCGGCATTCGTGGTGATTTCACTCACTCATTTGTGCTTTCATTATCGGTGAAGAGTAAAAATGCAGTTCGGACTTCACTCACGGTAGCCTTTTTAGAAAATGTAAACTAATATGTACGCGAAAAACGTGGCCTTGCAAAACCCCTCTAAGTGAATAAGAAACTGAAGGAAGCAACTAATTTAGGCATTCATTTCATTTGTTTTATTTGTGCATTTCTTTTTTCCAGAAAAGGCGCAAGACTAGCTCAAAATCTACCAGGCAACCCGATGAAGGCAGGTCGGCGTCACTTATTTAGGTGCAAATCAATCTGTGGTAGTAGTTTTCGTTAACTTAAACGCTCGTGAGGGTATGCTTTTCTTTTGTTATTTGACCGCTGACGTTTAAAATATTTAGATGCACGCGGACAGTTGGTCCTGTGAAACGGTGATTAAAATTAAACTCATGATAACCGCGCTATTAAGGAAGTTATCCGAGTGTAAACCTTGAAAAGCTTTTGTGAAATCGGCCCAATGTATCGTTTTTCATGGGAAAAATGAGATGCGTCCCTGGGACGCATGGATAGTGAGTTTACTGCGTCCTTTCAGATTTTAATGCGTCAGGGACGCAGGACGCGTACCTAGCAACATCACTGAACATTCCTTGCCCTGTGAAGATATCTGGGTCAGGCTCATTGGCAAATACGAGACAGGTTTAATCAGAGGAGTATGCTATCGACCGCCAGCTTTGGACAATATTGTCAATGAAATGCTCTTTAAGAGGATTAGGCAAGCTTGTAGAGGAGGAGGGACTATTATTATGGGAGACTTCAATTATCCTGGTATCGATTGGGAAATGGTGAAAGGACAGGGTAAAGGGGAGGAAGAATTTCTGGATGTTATGACAATTTTTTGGTGCAGTATATTAATAAACCTAGAAGGCAATTTTAGATTGAGTGCTTTGTAATGACTATGATAGACTTAGCAATGTTGAGGTACTGGAGCCACTTGGGACTAGTGATCAATCTACTGTTAATTTTGACGTTTCATGGGAAGTTAAAAAGGTGACTTCAAAAACCAAAATTTTTAATTTTAGGCAAGCAAACTTTGACAGGATGCGCTCATATCTAAGCGAAATAAAATGGGAGACACTTCTGGACCGTGAGTCTGTAAATGCGATGTGGGAAAGATTTAAGGGAGTTTTACTTGATTCACAATGTAAATTCATTCCAATGGTGTCCAAAAGTAAGCTGAAAAAGCAAAATCCTCCATGGATGACCTCAGCTATTCGTAGGAGTCTGAGGAATAAGAGGAATCTTTATAAGTCTTACATAAAGGATAACAATGAGAATACCAAGGCTGAATACGGTAAAATACGAGCTGTGGTCAAAAAAGCTGAGGAATACTAGAAGACTGTATGAAAGGCAAATTGCAGAAGGGGCAAAAACAAATCCTAAGCGCTTCTTTCAGTACTGTAACAGAAAAAAGGAAAGTCAAAGAGGAGGTGAAGTGCATAAAGAATAAATATCTAATCTAGCTAGCCAACAGGTTTGCGCTCAGAAGTTCATAGAAAATAAATGAATGAAAATTATCCATTATTTTGCTATCTCACTTCGCTAGAGTTGAACCGCGAGCATTAACGTTATGCCAAATATAACTCAGTGAACTAGCTAGCTAAGCAAGCGAACTAACACTAGCGAGCTAGCTAGCGAGCAGTTATATTTGGTATAACATAAATATACCAAAGTGTCAGTGTCTGGAGATGTTTCATATGTCACTCATATGTCATGATGATATTGGTTTCTAATAAAAACACTCTGCCTAAAAAACACTCTCTAGTTAAATTTTGTTCTGTATTTCTTTCTCAGAGAGGTGATCTGTGAAGTTTGCAGTGTACCAAATAATCAGTGGGTGATTGGTTGCCATCTAAAAGTGATGCTTTTTAGCCCGCTTGGCCGACAGGCCCAATCGGGCTTATGCTGTGCTTAGGGTTGTGTGTCCGTGTGGGCGTGCATGCGTCCACAATTATCGTTTTAGCGCGATACAGCTTTCAGTTTTCCACGGATCCTTTTCATGTTTTACATATATGTATGTGGGCCCGAGATCTAGCCTAGAGTTCGATTTTGGGCATGCTGCAATTGACAGTTTGGGCACCTGGCGGCTTTTTCTGCAAAACTTCAAACAGCTCTAACAACCTGATCCCACGAGCTAAGATGGTCAAATTTTTACTGTAGGTTGTTCTGCCAAGGGCATACCTGCAAACTCAAGATAGATGAAAAAGGTGACAAACTAAACCCCTGTAGGAGGTCTGGGGGAATTCCCACCCCCCCCCCCCCAAAAATTGAGATTTTAACACTATGCGCAGAGAAGAAAATTAAGAGACAAGACGGCGATTGCTTCAAGTAAAAAGAGAAAACATTTATTAATACCACTAAAGCTGTGGTATGTAAGCAATTGCAATGCTGAAACTGCTTGGACTTAACAAATGGGTCCCACTTACAGCTAACACGTAGAAACTCAGTAACTGAATAGGAATTAGTTAGTTTTAGTTGGTTCTACCTGAGCCACTCACCTGGCTCAGGCTGTGAATGAGTGAATATTCAGGACTGATTTTTATCAAAAATATTTTTACTTTAAAAAAAAAAAAAAAACTACAAATTGCCATAATCCAGAATATCGAGCACTACAGGAAATCAAGGTACAAATACGTGTTCAAAATATGAAAACAGCATTCCTTAGACATAAATATACAACTTTTTGTTTATACATTTACAAGTTATTTAAATGTGACGTTTTTGAATTTTAACTAACGATTAAGAATTTCCTTGACAATAAACACCTGTAAACAAAATAATAATTCATTAAATAATGGTCATGCTTGTAGGCTGATGTGTGTCACCAGTCCAGTGTTTTTCATTTCATTTTAACTAGTCGCATATATATATGTACAGCGTTTGATTGCTCAGTTCCCCCGCTGATTCCTTACACAAGATGGCAGACGCATCTCATGTTTTTGCGGTTGGTTCAGCCAATGACGTTGTCCACTCTAGTGTTTTCTTTTGCTCTGTGGGCGGGACTGGCGCGGAGGCAGGAAAATTGGGTTATTCTACTCGGTACCATGGTTTCAGAGTCGCGCTGTCAGGTTATCCATAGTGCAGTTGCGGAGGCTGATCAGGACGATATTAGAAACTGTAGGAGCCCATCTTCGTTCAAAACTGGACTAAAACTTCTTTTCACATTATCCAAAGACTGTATCACAAAATATGCGAGGGGGATTTCAAAAGCCCGTCACAGATTGGCGCATTTCAAAAAAAAAAAAAAAGTGTGATCGCATTTTGCGATGCGATACCGCTTATCGCCAGCCCTGCATTGTATGCTAACCCAACTGCATCGTCCACGTTAACGTCACATAATCCGCTAGACTGGAACAGGTGTTGGGATTAAATCACTAAATAATTCTAGCCAACAGCAGAAACGGGTGTATTTTGATTCCTGACCGGTCTGTTTTCATTTCCGTGATCTCACAACAACGGCATACATTAAACCACGTAACAATTCGGATGCAGTGGAGATAGTCTTTCGAAAATCACTAGCATTGCATCCATGTAGGTGGCTAACGTTAACACAATTCAGAAGAGCTATTCACAATTCCGTTAAACATGAGAAACGGATCACAACACACTTAAGCAAGTAGATGTTATACTGACTAAGTCCTACACGAAGCAGTACTGGTTGCTGCGGAGGATTGATTAGTTTAGACGTGCGCCCAGTGCACGCGAACATCGGAAAAACGAAGAATTCAGTATAGTTGCAATTATCTCGAAGGTTTATTTTCCTTCACATATACAGCGACAATAACTCATAATACATGTAACCAAAAAAAAAACGAATTGCCATCAAACCATAAAGGCACATAGGCACAGTCGAAAAACTGTTTGCTTCCACTCAGCAACACCAGTGTCTGGGTTTCCCTAGGCTAAATGGCCTCATTGGGCCTACCTGAGGTAATTTGAGCCACACAGCAATTACAGCCCCCTAGTGACATGGAGTACAATTACATATAATGAAGCACAATGAATATGGCTCATACAGATGTCTAGATACATAACACTATCGATGACATAACGAGACTTACCTCAGATCTAACGCAGGGTTAGACACCACTTTAGTACTGAAGTAGGCTATGGTAACGTAGTAGACCTTCGTCAAAAAGTTCAAACTTGCCGCCATCGAAGTGAAATCCTATCTTGATTGGACAAAACTCGCACGATGGGTTCTATCCACTGAGTGTATTGGTTCCATCAAGGCTACTGAAGATTCTGATACTCCGATCGCGTTGCGCTCTATGAGCTTTGATTCTATTGGTCCAGCCCTTCTTCACCCACGGGTCATGTCGGCCTGAAGTGAACTCTCCCGTCTCCCCTGACGTCAACACCCCCAAAAAAACTCTGATTTACAAGATTTGCATACATGACCTTTTTATATTAAAAACGGCGATTTTCGCCGAAAAGCGACAAGTTTGCAGGTATGCAAGGGTTCATCATATATATAATGGTTTTTTGATTTGATCTAAATTTAAAGGTTATGTAGGTCAAAGGTCGTAAAATGCAAGGATTTTGTTTCAGTGCGATAGTGTCTGTTTTCTACGGATCCTTTCCATATTTTGTATGCATGTATATGGGCCCAAGATCTAGCATGAGTTCGATTTTGGGCGTGCTGTGATTCTCGGTTTGGCCACCAGGCGGCTTTTTCTGCAAAAATTCAAACGGCTCTAGCTCCCTTATTCTACAAGCTAAGATGCTCAAATTCTCAGCCCGCTTGGCCAAAAGGCCAAATGCTATGCTCAGGGTCTTTAGTGGTGGTCTGTCGTGCGTCCGTGTGTGCGTCAGTGCGTGCATGCATAAACTTTTGGCTTGTCTGCGCTCCAGCGTCTTCAGTTTTTCACCGATCCTTTTCATATTTCATATGTGTATTTAGGGTCACAAGGTCTTGACCAAGTTCCATTTTGAGCCCAATCGGACCAATACTTTGGCCAATAGGGGGCGTTCCATTTTGGCTGCATTTGCCCAAGTGGGCACAGTGGCTTTGCCACTATTTTTTGTTTGGTGGAGCAATGTAGAGATTGGACCTATTGTTAATGGCTTTCTTCAACAGCTGTTAGAGGTTTACATCCTATATCTCAGCTTTACCACTCAGCTGTGAACGTGTCAGAATAGAAATGACTTGGCTGAAATCGTACTGTGAACTATTGCCATTCACAGCAGTAAGACAAGGGCCCTTTCTCACCTTGAACTGCTCTTGCTATGCCATGTCTAACACAGTTAGACTTCGCCCTTAGGATGACTGCAGTTGCCGATTGGTTAGGTTGGAGGGTGCTTTCACACTAGGGAATTGGGCTCGGATCCGAGTACACTTGACCCCAAAATCCAGTTCATTTGATAAGTGTGAACACAAGAGGACCAGGATTGGGTGCGGTATGTGAGTATGGTTGGAAGAGGTGGACTCGGGCATGGTTCATCCATACTCCTACCAAATGTGAAAGCAACCGTACTCGAGCACGGAAGTGAAGTATTATGTGACATCTTAACTATTCTACTCTCTTGTTCTGACACATATAGTGGCAAAAGGATCTCTGGTCAAACGAAGAAATTAAATGCTTGCTCGAAATTTGAGCATTTAAAAACAATTGTGTTGTTTTTAAATGTACTCGATAAATAATCTGATTTATATTCCCTAAAGCAAAGGACACTGAGCCATTCCTTGAAAAACATACTTTTGCGTTTTTTTTAATCTGGGTTGCTCAATGTTTTTATATGTTCTCTAATACCAGATCGTCACCCATAACCATGTCTACTCAAAAACATCAGCACAGGGCCAATTTGAAGTGACCATTTTCTCCATACAGGGCCGGCTCCAGGCATAGGCGATATAGGCGGTTGCCTAGAGCGGCTCATGCTGTTGGGGTGGGGGTGCGCCGCTGGTTGGTTTGTACGATGTCCCTTCAGGAACAAAGTAAGTGCACCCACTGGCTATTATGTGCTAATCTAACGGAACCATTCTAGCCTGTATCGGCCCTTGCTCCAGCATAGCAGGAAAACAAATTTGTTTAGTTCACACAGACAGCCAGTCTGTAACTTCCAAAAGACGGACGCGTATGGTAACCGAGGGATAAATTTTTTTGGGGAGGAATTATTGTAATGCTTTCTGACTATGGGGAATTTTGTCCATGAAACAAAGGAGTTAAATTTAGGAATTAACTAATTCTCCTCTCGCTGTTTTCTGTGCCTGATTAGCAAAAGTTACAAAGACAAATTGACAAGGGAATGTATTTTCGATAGCATTATTGTTAACTGATCACATTGAGGCATTCTCTTTTCCCCATAAACTTAGCAGCCTAACCTGCTCTATAATGCCGCTTCTCCATTACAGTTTTGGCACTACTCGCCTCTGCTTGACTCGACTCTACTCTGTTTCGGTCGTTTTTCATAACAATTGAGTACCACCTCAACGTGGGTGGGGTCATCATAGCAAGGGGACCCGAAACTCCCGTGAATGGCCAATCAGTGGCCTGCAGCCTACTGACGTCACATTTTCGGCTTGACTCAGCTTGCTTGGAACCCCAGTTGAGTAGGTACTAAAAAAAGCACCTGGTACTAGGTACTGTCACCTAATGGAGAACTCAAAAAAACGAGTGGAGTCGAGTAGGTGCTAGTGGAAAAGCTGCTTAACTGTCCAGACACATTCAGGAAATAATTGCAGGAAAAAAATGCTTTCACTAACAGCCTATGAACTTTGTAGATGAGTTAATCCTCCACTGGAACTCTAATATTCTTTGTATACTCTATTTTCTGTCCTATTTTTGTATTATATTGTACTGCACTGCTTTGTACTATTCAAATATGGCACCTTTTCAATGCATATTGAGAAAGATGCCAATAGGACTTCACTAATTAGGATGTGAATAGTTACATATCATGTTATGAATTGCTTATTTCCGTATTGCCTTGGTATTGGCCCAAGGCTGCAGGCCGAGGGCTAATCCCGCGACCCAAAGGCCAACACCAAGGCAATGCAAAAATAAGCAATTTATAATATTTTTATTAATTGCATAAGTATGTTGTGCTATCATGACAATATGACTATGACTTCTGAAGTACGCGACTTCAAGACTCATTAAAGAGCTAAATGTTAGGTCCGTGACTGTCGTCTGCTTCTCTGAAGAGAGCGAATGCCACAGTTGCCAATGGTTACTTGTGCACATGCTGAACTCTGCCAATACAGGTCCGCCAATACAAGATATATTGGCAGGCCGTTTTTACTGTATGCGGGCAATAATATGCATAACCAATTAATAAATATATTTAGTGCATTTGTGTGAGAAATAATATTCTGAAGGACTTAAGTTCTGCATATATTATTTACGGTGTGACTTCTGACCTGACGGTAATGCACTTTGTCTCTTTGATAATAATTTAATAATCTTGTTTAGCTTACATTTGTTATTGAATGTGCAATTCAACCAACTTTTTGTTTGATCAGTTTATTTTGTTCTTAAACTATCGTTGGGTCAGAAATCACACTATAAATAATATATGCAGAACTAAAGTCCATCAGTATATTACTGTTTTGGTGTGTTTAATGGCAACTGAGCATATATTGTGGTGAAGGGCTTTCGGCGCGGGGTGCCAAATCCTAGTATCGCCGAGGGCACCAAAATGGCTATAGCTGGCCCTGTTCTGATATCAGCACAGTGGCGAATGATTATCAATAATGTAAAAGGTCAGATTGCTTGCAGCATCTGAAACATACGAGGAAAGTTTCTTGTGCAGTCAGACCAGTTAAAGACTAAAATCCCTCCCACTGTTTCCCTACAGGCGCTGCACTTCTGAAGACATTTGATCAGCAGAGTGATGCAGGGAGGAGTCCGTCTGAGACAGGACACTGAGACGACCCTACCAGAGCTCCCCGAGCAGCACAGGATCAGAGAGAGAGAAGAGGAACTACATGGACTGGAGTCTGTCCGCATGGCAGAGTCAGAGACAAAATGTACTGCAGCAGGACTCAACACACTGGAGCCAGAGTGTGTTACTGCAAACAGCAGGGTCAGTGATTTACATCACACAGAAGCATCACTGATAAAAACAGAAACTGATCTGAGCTCCACCTGCTCTGGGGGTCTTAAGGTGGAGAGCCTTGACTTGGCAGAACTGGCCTGTGTAACCCATCTGTATCCTGACCAAGTCAAAATGGAAGCTGATGTGAAAGACTATATTAAGACTGAACATGTCAGTGTCATACCGGACATTAAGTGCGTCAACATAAAATCTGATGAACTCAAGCTGGAATCCAGTGAAGTTTTAGTGAGTGATCTCATGAAAACTGTGCTTAATGGAGCTGGTGTTGATGAAAATTGCCAGACTGGACCATGTCAAAATCCTGTAGAGCCAAATCCAATCAGTGCAAAACAGACAAATTTAATCCAAGATGTGGGAATACATTCCAGTGAAAATTCCCACCAATGCTCTCATTTAAATAATCTCAAGAGAGTTCCTCCAACTGAAAAGCCCTACAAATGTGATCAATGTGAGAAGTCTTATGCTAAAAAATCTCATTTAAAATCCCATCAGAGGATTCATACTGGTGAAAAGCCCTACAAATGTGAGCAGTGTGGGAAATCTTTTGCTTTAAAATGTATTTTAAAAACCCACCTGCATCTTCATGCTCGTAATAAGCCCTACAAATGTGATTGGTGTAAAAAATCTTTTTCTCAGAGTATTCATTTAACATTGCACCAGAGTTTTCATACTGGCGAAAAGCCCTACAAATGTGAACAGTGCGGAAAGTCTTTTGCTTCAAAATATAGGTTAAAAATCCACCAACACATTCATACAGGTGAAAAGCCTTTCAAATGTGATCGGTGTGGGAAGTCTTTTTCTAAGAAATGTAGTTTGAACTCCCATCAGAGAATTCATACAGGTGAAAAGCCCTTCAAATGTGATCGGTGTGGGAAGTCTTTTTCTAAGAAATGTAGTTTAAAATCCCATCAGAGAATTCATACAGGTGAAAAGCCCTACAAATGTGATTGGTGTAAAAAATCTTTTTCTCAGAGTATTCATTTAACATTGCACCAGAGTTTTCATACTGGCGAAAAGCCCTACAAATGTGAACAGTGCGGGAAGTCTTTTGCTTCAAAATCTAGGTTAAAAATCCACCAACACATTCATACAGATGAAAAGCCCCACAAATGTGATTGGTGCAAGAAATCTTTTGCTCAGAAATCGCAATTAAAATACCACCGGAGTATTCATACTGATGAAAAGCCCTTCAAATGTGGTCACTGTGAGAAGTCTTTTGCACTGAAATTTCATTTTAAATCCCATCAGAGGATTCATACTGGCGAAAAGCCCTTCAAATGTGAACAGTGCGGGAAGTCTTTTGTGGTACAATCGAAGTTAAAATGCCACCAGCATGTTCATACAGATGAAAAGCCCTTCAAATGTGATTGGTGTGAGAAATCTTTTGCTCAGAAATCGCAATTAAAATCCCACCAGAGGATTCATACAGGTGAAAAGCCCTACAAATGTGATCACTGTGAGGAGTCTTTTGCTCAGAAATCTCAGATTAAATCCCATCAGAGGATTCATACAGGTGAAAAGCCCTTCAAATGTGATCTATGTGAGAAGTCTTTTGCTCAGAAATCTATTTTAAAATACCACCGGAGGATTCATACAGGTGAAAAGCCCTTCAAATGTGATCGATGTGAGAAGTCTTTTGCTCAGAAATGTAATTTAAGATACCACCAGAGTATGCATACAGGTGAAAAGCCCTTCAAATGTCTTCGATGTGAGAAGTCTTTTGCTAATAAATCTCATTTTGAATCCCATCAGAGGATTCATACAGGTGAAAAGCCCTTCAAATGTGATCGGTGTGGGAAGTCTTTTTCTAAGAAATGTAGTTTAAAATCCCATCAGAGAATTCATACAGGTGAAAAGCCCTATATATGAGACCAATGAGGGAATTCATTTGCTCAGAAATCTACGTTAAACACCCACCAATATGTTCATACAAACGAAAAAAGCCCCGCAAATGTGATCACTGTGAGAAGTCTTTGGCTCAGAAATCTCAGTTATAATGCCACCGGAGTATTCATATAGGTGAAAAGCTCAACAAATGGGAACAGTGATTGCGTTTACATGCACTATATTCCATGAACTGACTGGGATATTTAAGTATGCCATTATACAGTTACCCATGTATACACGTTGCAGTATATTCAGAATAAGATTGCTGGGTTACGCCACTAAGAACCAGAATATTACAACATGTATAAACGTTACGCTCGTTACTTGTCTATATGAGCTCTGAGCATGTGCAATTTTAAAGATATTATGGGAAAGGTTACAGGTAATTCCTTGATAAACATGGCACACAGATAGAAAAATTATCACTATTGGGGAGATGAGAAGACTGATTTCTTTTTATCTTGCATGATAGAAATGAACATTATGAAGCACCTTGACAGTGTGAAACGTAACTGATTTATTTAAATCTTTCGCGGAGTATTGCGTTGAATAGGTCAGGCATCGTTGCAAAACTCTCAAAGCTGCTTACTTTAAAGCAAAGAAACAAAATCGCACCAGTGGGTCTAAACCCTTCATCTTTCAGCGCTGTAAAATTGCAGTTGCAAAAATAAATTCACACAAAAGGTGTAAAATCAGTATCTTTAGCAGTAGCAAGATGTAATCGTGGGAAATCATGCATGTGGTTTATTTATTACTTTTTTTTTTTTTTCCCCCGGCTAGAGGGTGCTTTTGGAATACGCAAGTGTATCATGTACAGTGCTGTGCAAATTAATTGGGTAATGCAGGCTAGAGGGGGGAAAACCAAACAAAGGTTTTGAGGCTATCTATTACTTAATCAGCATCTACATTCAGCACTCAGTACGGGATGTATCCTTCACGGTTCTTGATAAGCTGTTGCACCTGATTTGGCACGGAACTGACCAGCTTTTTGCAGGTTGCCTTGATTTCTTCGTCGTGATGCCGCACCTGGACAACAGCATCGATGACTTTGGCTTTTGTGGTGCAGTCCTTCTGCTGCAGCCTTGACTTGATGATGGACCAGAGATTCTCAATGGGATTGAGGTTGGGTGAATTACCAGGCCAGTTCAACACCGTTACAGTGCTATGTTGATGTAATCACATTTGTTGCATCACAGAATTAAAGGCAATTAATGAAACGTGGCTAAAAGGTACCATGCAGTGATCATTGAGGGGGTTATGTAAAATGTCCATCACCTGGCGTGGCTATTTGCACTCCATTCAGCTCATTCAATTGGCAAGCACCTTAATTCAATTATTTTGCACAAGACTGTATGCAGGAATATGGTTGGGGCCAGTCGATTTCAAGTAAACTGGGACTTTCAAAAACTGATCCAAACTGGGGTAAGATGAGTAACCAGAATAATGGCCATGTGTAAGCGTAGTCATTGTCAGAAGCATTTCAGGTTTTTATCTAATTTACCTCAGCATGAGCAGCTGCATCTAGATAAAATCCGCTACAAATGTGATCAGTGTGATAAGTCTTTTGCTGAGAAATCTGTAATCCAGCCAAAGTATCCATTCAGGTGAACAGTGTTACTGCTATTTTGGTCAGAGATCATCTTTAATTGACCTCCAGAGAATTCATACAGGTGAAAAGACGTACAGATGTGATCAGTGCGAGATGCCTTTCCTTTTTTTTTTTTTTTTTTTACCTAACTTATGTTGGCATCAGAAAATACATCTAGGTAAAGAGCCCTACGAATTTGATCAGTGTGGGAAGTCTTTTGGTCTTACGTCTGTACTTTATTCCCACTAAAGAATTTGTACAGTTCAAATGCCATAAATTTGCAGTAAGTCTTGAGGAAATATTTTTGGGGAAAGCTCGCTAAATATAGGAGTGAAGAATTGGGCGTTGAAAAGGTTTTGTACGGCTGTCTGAAAAACGTCCAATTAACAAATTTATTAGGATGGAATTTTAGTTGAATAGTGACTAAATATTGAATGGCAACTAAAAGCTGTGAGCTGTAATCTGTCCGATTTTTATACCCCCAGACCATAAGGGGCTGGGGTATATATTATATACCAAAGAAATCCACCCGTCCATCCGCAGCAGTTTCTCAAAAACCGCTCATCAGATTTTGAAATTGCAGTCATGCATTTTACACTTCATGGAGAGGTGTGCAGTGCCACGTTTCATGAAAATGTGATGATTTTTTTCAAAATGTACTTTTGTTTTCCATATTTTGAACTTCAAAAATTAACCACTGAAAATGTTGTCCGACTGATTTTTCGAAAACTGCTTCATAGATTGTTTTCAAATTTCAGTCATTCATTCTATACTTAATGCAGAGTTACACTGCCAGTTTTTATGAGAACATGCCCTAATATCTTCAGTGCACAAGGGTCGGGGGTATTACTGAGCTGTGCTCACTTTTTCACTTCTAATTGCTTACCTTTTGTGTCAAGAATGATGTTGCTGTGATGAAAGTGACATGATATTTGCTGAGAAGACATTTTGTACAGCTGCTTTGATACAGAAATAAACATGATGTGTAGTAACACGGTCACTAAGACGAAAGCCTGAGCCTCTGCTTCCCTGTGTTTTATTACCAGCTGTAGAAAGATGTGTTGGTTCTCTGCTCCACCAGCACCTCCACACAACCTCTCATTCTCCTCCTCTGTGGCAAAATCTCAGACACACCCTGTGTCTTTAACACTGTGTGAGCGATATTTAGTTATAAATTGTTTATCCTTATACACTGAACAAAAATATAAATGCCCCATGTCAAATTTTTGAGTTTTTATTAGGGTTATGCAATATATGAAGCAAATCAAAATTCATTTTTGTTAATGACTAAGCTTCAGATTAACGTCCATTACCTCTTGATATTGGCATCTGCAAAGGAGTGACAATCCTTTGAACACGTTGGGGGTCAGGTTGAAGAAATTGAATGTTCAATATCTTGTGTTTCCACCATTTGCGTCTCTCAGAGCAACACATCTCCTTCGCATGGAGTTGATCAGGTTGTCTATCGTGGCCTTTGGAATGTTATTCCATTCTTCCCGGAGGGCCACACGGAGCTGGCGCACATTATCCGGAACTGGAACACGGTCGCGGACACGTCCATCCAGAACATCCCAAAGATGCTCTATGGGCGACATGTCCGGCGAATACGCAGACCAGTCCAGAACTGGAATTTGCTCTGCTTCAAGGAACCGCTCTGGAGGACATCCCTGCATCCAGCATGCCAATGGCACGTTCCCGCATGACCTGAGACATCTGAGGCATGATGACTTTTGACAAAATTTGACATTTTGGGGTGGCCTTTTATTGTGCCCAGTATAAGGAGTGTCTGGGTACTGCTCATTCTGTCTGATCACCGTCTGGAAATGCCACACCCATGTACTGAGTGAAATCACTGCATCACTGAGCAAATGCTCATTGACAGAGAGATGGATTAAAAAAAAGGTACACAAATCAAGAGAAATATTCCTATTGTACAAGTACAAGTCAGGATAATGTCACTTAGAGTTAACTCCATGTGGCATCAATATTTGACACGGGGCGTTTATATTTTTGTAAAGTGTAGTTTTGACATAGGCACAATCAGTAAATTATTTATTTTTTTGAACGGTATGACTATTTCTTATTGTGTGGCACAGTTTGTTTATTTTGCCGTTATTCATTCATCCATTGAGAATGATTTTGTCAGGTCAGCCTTTTATATACAACCCCAATTCCGAAATAGTTGGGACAGTGTAAATTGTGAATAAATTCAAAATGCAGTGATTCTCAAATCACACCAGCCAGTATTTTATTCACAATAGAACAGAGATAACATAGCAAATGTTGAAACTTAGAAATTTGACAATTTTATGCACAAAATGAGCTCATTTCAAATTTGATGGCTCCTACAGGTCTCAAAAAAGTTGGGACAGGGGCGTGTTTACCATGGTGTAGCATCCCCTCTTCTTTTTAACACAGAGTAGAGGCGTCTGGAAATTGAAGAGACAAGTTTCTTGAGTTTAGCCATCGGAATTTGATCCCACTTACAGGCTTCCAGCTTCAGGAAAGTTTTAGGTCTCCTTTGCCGGACTTTTCGTTTAATTGTGCGCCAAATGTTCTCAATCGGTGAAAGATCAGGACTGCAGGCAGGCCAGTTCAGCACAAGGACTCTTCTACAACGAAGCCAGGCTGTTGTAATAGCTGCAGTATGTGGTTTTGCATTGTCCTGCTGAAATACACAAGGCCTTCCCTGGAATATATATTGTGTGGAGGGGAGCATATGTTGCTCTAAAATCTTTATATACCTTTCAGCATTCATGGAGCTTTTTAAAACATGCAAGTGTCCCACACCATATAGTGCATCCCCATACCATCAGAGATGCTGGCTTTTGAACTGAACGCTGATAACAGGAGGGGTGGTCTTTCTCCTCTTTAGCCCGGAGGACAGGACGCCCGTGATTTCCAAAGAGAATGTAAAATTTGCACTCGTCTGAACACAGGACACTTTGCCACTTTGCTACAGTCCATTTTAAATGAGCCTTGGCCCACAGAACACGGCGGCGCTTCTGGATCATGCTCAACAATGGCTTCCTTTTTGCATGATAAAGTTTTATGTGGCATCTGTGGATGGCACGGCGGACTGTGTTTACAGACAGTGGTTTTTTTGAAGTATTCCTGGGCTCATTTAGTAATGTCAATGACAGAATCGTGACGGTGAGTGATGCAATGGCGTCTGAGGGCCAGAAAATCACGGGCATCCAGTAAAGGTATTCGGCCTTGTCCCTTACGCACAGAGATTTTTCCAGTTTCACTGAATCTTTTGATGATGTTATGCACTGTCGATGATGAGACCTTCAAAGCCTTAGCAATTTGACATTGAGGAAAATTGTTTTTTAAGTATTCCACAATTTTTTTTACGCAAGCCTTCACAGGTTGGAGACCCTCTGGCCATCTTTACTTCTGAGAGACTCAGCCTCTCTAAGACATCCCTTTTACAGCCAATCATGATACACACCTGATGCCAGTTAATGTAATTACTTGCTAAATGTTCTTTCAGCTGATTGTCTTGTATATTAATTGCTTTTTCAGCTCTTTTTTGCCTGTGTCCCAACTTTTTTAAGACCTGTTGCAGCCAGAAAATTTGAAATAAGCTCATTTTGTGGATAAAAATGTAAAATGTCTCAGTTTCAACATTTGAAATGTTTTCTATGTTCTATTGTAAATAACATATTCGCTCGTGATCTGAAAGTCATTGCATTTTTATTTTATTCACAATTTACACTTCGTCCCAACTATTTTGGAATTGGGGTTTATAAATGGACTTGACAATTAAATTTTTGATAGTTGTTATTGCACCTCATTGTGATTACACTCATCAATAAAATGTGGTATAAAGATTTAGATTCAGAAACATTTTGCTCAAAGATTTTTATTCAGGGATAATATTTGCTGCAAATTTTTTTTCTGATTCAGCTGGCTTCTCTGCTTCTCTACCATCTGAAATCAAATTAAAGTTTATTTAAACAAAAAACAGACAAATAAACAATCACTAGCCGAAACCCGTGCTACGCACCGCTGATTGAAACCTGGCGCATCGTCTTTGTCACGCAGTAAAACCGGTGTATGTGGAAAATAGACTCATTATTCACGGTGGTTTCGGAGGAGATGTGTGAAATTACGCAAATCGCAAACTCAGTAATAATATATAGATGCTTAAACTTATTGACACATTGAAAAGAGTACCTGGCAAGCTTTAGAAAATCAGTGTCTCTCTCTCTCATCTCTTGGCAGCTCGTTCCACTCTTTGGCCACTCTTATCGTGAAGAAGTTGTGGCGGAGGTTGTGTTGGCCCTCTGCTCGTCTAACTTCGAGCTTCTGCCCATTCCCTCTAGTACTTCTTTCTCCGATCAGGTGCAGGTCTGGTGCAGTCTCTGGGTCACTTAGTCCACTGACCATCTTGTACACTTCAATGAGGTCGCCTCATAACCTCCGGAAGGCCTGAGTGAATAGACCAAGTTTACACAGGCGCTGCTCATAAGTTAGGTCTTTGAAGCCTGGGATTTTTTTGGTTGCCCGTCTCTGGACTCTCTCTAGTGACTCTATATTCTTGACTTTATGTGGCTGCCATACTACATTTGCATATTCAATGTGTGGCTACACTTGTGCGCAATAAAGGTTGAGGAACATTTTTTTTCTCAGGGAATTGGAAGGTCCTTTTTATTATGCCCATATTTCTATTTGCTATGTTCACTTTCTCAGCTACAGTATGTGATCGCCGAATGTTAGCTGTTCGTCAACCATCATACCAATGTCCTTTTCTGCAGTGGTGCCTCCAAGTTTCACTCTCTCCCTTATTGTCTAGCATGGTGTACTCTTTATCAAACTCTTTTCGCCCAATTCTCAGCAGCTTTCACTTGTCTGGATGGAACAATAGTAGCCATTTTTTGGACCACTTACATAATGTATATATATATATCTATATATCTTTATTTCGTACTCGTAGTACACTTAAATAAGAAAAAGAAAAAAAGAGAAAAAATTGCAATAATAATAATAATAAAAAGACAACATCATTTAATCAACACAAATGCTGTTCAATAAATCAGTGCACATTGGCCTGGTAAATCCATAAATTACTAATCTATTAGTGCGTTCATCTAGCAAATCACTTACAATGCTTGCTAAGGACTGCTGATACAACGTCAACTTATGATTATTCAAGATACGCTTGACATTTTTTCTTAGGCTCCCAGAATGTTTAATACCATACTTGTAGCGCAAGTACGCAACATTGCGTCCCAAAGGAGACGAAGCATCAAAACACAATGAATTGGCAATGTAAACAATCAGAGGGTTAGAATGATTTAACATCTTGGATACAAATCGTAAACTTTTCAAATTCAACTGAACTGACAGATGATGCTGGTTTGTTATAGGCCCTAATAACCAAGTGTGTGCTCGATAAGGTAGATTTAATATTTTTATAAGAGCTTTGTTCCACTGTACACAAATTGAACTGAATCCGCTAGAAGTGAGATCCCATAATTCTGATCCATAAAATGAACAGCAATAAGAGCGAAATAAAAAACATATGTCTTTTACGTCAAAATTACCAAAAGTGCCGACCAGTTTATTTACAGAAGCATTAAAAACAGCACGTTTAAAAACGCAGTCTTTTTCATCACTTAAATTTGAAGTGACAATATTGCCTAAATGTTTCACCTGATCAACCCATTTTAATAAGGATTCATTTAGATACACTTTTTCACATTCTGTGACGTTATTTCCAAATTGTATACACATGGTCTTCTTATAATTAAAAGTTACACGATACTCTGCGGCAAATTCATTGCATAACAATAAAAGGTCGTTAAGACCTCGTAAACTCGGACTTAAGAGCGTCAAATCGTCTGCATATCCAAGTGCTCCGACAAAATATGGCCCTATATGACATCCTAATCTAGACCTTTTTAGCTTTAAAAATAACCCATCAAAGTATACAATAAACAATATAGGTGACAGTACGCCACCTTGTTTGACGCCATTAGTAACTCTAAAAGATCTTGATATGGCTCCGTTCCAAGTAGCACAAACGTCTTGCCTCGTATAGCCATCTAGAAGTAAACGTATTATAAGTGGTGGTATACCGCGCCTAATCAACAGTGAAAACAACTTTCCGTAGTGCACCTTGTCAAAAGCTTTACTGGCATCGAGAAGACAGCTAAATACGTCAGAGTTTCTATTTAAATAATAATGAACAGTTTCAATGTATATAGCCGTACACATAGTCGTTGAGTGATCACGTTTGAAGCCAAACTGTAAATTAGATGTGTTCAAATAATTGCTGTACATGTGAATAATAACGCTGTCAAGTAGTTTACATAAGGAACAACATAAAACAATTCCTCTATAATTTTCGGAAGAACACAAATCGCCGCGATCATTTTTTGGTATGGAAATAATTGTAGAATGCAATAACGCTTTTGCAGTATAGCCATGTATAATCATAGTATTAAACATTTTACAAACTAAGTAGATCAATTTCCTGGTACCATTCAACAGATGATCCGAGTCAAAACCTAAACCACCATCGCGTTTGCCAGCTTTAAGTTTCAAAATACACTGAGCAATAAGCTCGCTCGAAATTTGCCATTCATACAATTTATCATGTCTAATATCCAGTAAATTGCCACGTACAATTGATCGAATTTCATCCAATTCTGTTGAACAAGTCGGAACGCTGGAGTAAAGATTCTCATATTTAGATGCGAACAATTCTGCTATTTCCTCAGATCCACATGCATCGTCAATTACATTTGTGACGATGTGAGTCAATGGGTTAATATTTCTAATTTCCTTCCACATGTCAGTACTGCCAGTAACGTGCTCAGAAAGTTTTTGCCTGCGTATAGATGTTTCGTTTCGCTTGGCACATCTAACAGCGTAATGATAACGGGACCGAGTCTTCTTCATAATCTCATATACAGCACCCACATTGGGCTGACCACATTCTTGCCAAATCCAGTGCCAGAAAAGTGAACGTTCCCTTTCAGGCTTTACGATGTCTTTCCAGCCAGGAATAATTCGTTTCTTTTTGGTTTGAATTGGGATGTTTTTCACACCAGCATCTATACAGCATTGAAGTATATCGTTACAAAAACTATCGATATTTGTACGATGATGAGTATCGTTACACAAAACGTCATGGCAGGCTAGAGTATCATTAGGAACACTTATTCCACTCAATAATGTGTCTAAGTCGTTCTTATACGATACAATTGCTTCACTAGAAGCTTTATGCCACTTGCATTTCAGTTTTGAAAATTTGGGGCTGTCCTCAAAGTCAACCGTGTTCAAGGGGCATTTAATTCTTAAACTTACAACATTATGATTGGAAGGATTAGTAGGATCAAAGTATACACCGCTATATGATATCGTATTAAATATGTTTTGGCTAACAATAAAATGATCGATGCAGGAATTGTGACCCATTGCGTGGTTGGTGTAAGTATAATTAACTTCAGCATTAACACTATCCCAAGCAACCTTGAGTTCATTGACCTCCATAAAATTCAAAAGACAGTTACTTTGAGCATTGTTTCTACAGAAACTGGTGTTAAAGTCACCACATATTATACACGCATTAAAAGTGTAGGTGTGAAGGACTCTTTCGATCGCGTCAAGTACATCAATATACTCGTCGTTTACTCTAGAATTTAAGTAGTTGTCACAAGGCATATAAACGCTCAGAACAAGTATAGAAAACGAAGGGCTAGTATGTATGATAATTCCACACACTCTATTACTACAGACATCTACAAATGAAACACATTTTGATATATTCTTATGATATAGTATCGCTATACCTCCATGTGGACGCCCAATTAAAATATCTTTGGAGGCGTCGACACCTGATTTACCATGATACAAATAATTGCAATGTATATCACCAAGCGTACTAAGTTTGCTGTCAATTAACCATGTCTCTTGTAAACAGATAACTTCACACTTTCTAGAAGATAGATAATCATTAATAAACTCATTAGATCGACCAACTCCTTCGCAATTAAGCGCAGAAAAGTCAATATCACAGATAGTTGATGTATGATAGCTCATGTCTTTTCTTTCTTACTCCAAAAATCCAAAAAATATTCAGATCCTGTTGAAGGATGTTTCTGTCTTCTGTGGTCCTGATATGACGGAAAATATTGGTATCCTCGCAAAGAGAAACACTTCGGATTGAACTACGTTGGGCAAGTCATTGATGTAAATAATAAACATTGTGGGCCCTAAGACAGATCCCTGCGGTATTCCACTAGTGACTGGCAGTGGTTCCGATGCACAGTCATTTACACAGACTTTTTGTGTTCTTCTTTGGAGGAAGTCTCGTAACCAGTTGATAGCTTATTCCTCAATCTTGTAACTTTTGATCTTCCCTATGAGTCTTCTGTGGGGTACCTTGTCAAAAGCCTTCATGAAGTCCATAAATATTGTATCAACCTGCCCACCAAAGTCCACTATTTCAGTCCATGTGTCTAGAACTTTCAGCAACTGCTGAGTTGTGGAGCGCCCACTGATAAAACCGTATTGCCTATTACTTAACAGTTTGTTGGACTTCAAATGCTCAAGTATTTTCTCTCTGATGAGCGATTCCATCACCTTGCAGGGCACACTGGTTAAACTGACAGGTTGATAGTTGGAGCGAAGGTCCTTCCTTCCTTTTTTGAATATTGCTGTGATATTAGCCTGCTTCCATATCTTAGGTAGGGATGCTGTGTCCATTGATGTCTGAAATATGATAACCAGCAGCTTTGCGATTATTTCTGCTGTTTAGCAGGAGAAACTTTATCTGGCCCGGGAGATTTGGATGAGTTCAGACCTCTAAACTTCTTCTTGACATCTTTTTCCTCTAGTCTGATTTTATCCATGGGGTGATGGACATCAATAACTGGTAGAACAGGAATTTCCCCTCCAGGCTCTTCTGTGAAGACTGAAGCAAAGTAATGTGACAGAGTGTTTGCCTTCTCCGAATCGTGTAGTTTTCCTGGTTCCAGTTGGTGTTTCAATTTCCAGATTGGAGATGGTGGTCCTTGTTTTGGTTCTTGATCGAATGTAGGACCAAAAGTTCGGGATTTATCTTTATTTGCTTAGCTATTCCCATTTCAAATGCCTTCCTGAATTTTCTGGTTAGGCTCCAGACTTGATTTCTCTCCCTACAGTAATTTTGGTGTGCCTTCCCTTCTCGGGTTCCAGAAATCTTTGCCATGCTCTGTTCTTCTTTTTGATTCTCGATTATTTTGGGATCCATCAGCTCATCGTCCCTATCTTGTCTAACTCTACTATTTTCTTCACAGGGACACACCTTTCAACTGCTTCATGATACTTCTCCATAAAGATTTCATATTGTCAGCATTATTAACTATGTCCCCACTTTGGAGCAGGTCATCCCAGTCGATATCGAGAAGCTGTCTCAGGCTATTGTAGTCTGCTTTGTTGTATTGGTATCTTATCCTTGTAGAATTTCTCTGTAGTGCATAGCCCTTAAACTTGAAGTTCAGAATATTGTGGTCACTAGCTCCTAAAGGGCTAAGGTATTCAACATTATTGACTATATCTTCTTCGTTTGTTAGGATCAGGTTGAGCAGACTGGGCTCTTTGTTTTTCCTTCCCCGTGTTGATTCCAGTACATGCTGTTAGAGAAAATGGTCTCTACATGTTTCTAAGAATTTGTAGTCATCGGCCTCTTGATTGTCTCCTGGAGTTGTCCAGTTCTCCCTATTGATTTTGCCAAAATTCATGTCTCCAGTAATCATTAGGTGTGAGAAGTTCTGGCTGCAGGCTTCATTCAGAATTTCATTCAGATGAACATTGTTTTCAGTTGATGAGGATGGGCTCCGGTAGATGCAACCCACCATTAGACCGTCATTGTCCTTTAGCTTGACTGATACAAACACTGCATCGCTAAAGTGGCTATTTAGATTGACAACTTCTGTGTGCAATTTTTTCTTTATGTATATTGCAACACCTCTGCCTATGTCCAAACTACACCATAGATCGTACCCATCTAGCGTTAACTCGACTTCTGTTAATTTATATTTGGCATTCTTTGGGTTAACTTCCGTGATGCATATGATGTGTGGCTTAAGAAGACCCATTTGTTGCCTGAGCTCATCTACAACGTTGTAGTTTATTTGGTAACTGCTCTGCATTTGTGGACATACAGTGGAGGTTACCATCAGTCCTTGGCTTTCTCTGTGGGGTTGCATTATTGTTGTTATTATTACCGCATCCTGCTGCACCTTCCTCTCGGAGTTTGTTCCTTCCTTGCTCACATATTTGGTTAAGTTGCATTCAGTGATATCCGCACATAAATTTTGTACTTCTTCTCTTTATTTCTTGGTTGCTGAGGTATACATTCCTCGTTGCTTCTTCATTTTTGTTATTTGGCTTGTTTGCTGGTTTTTATAGTCCATCTACATCAGTTCCTGATCCTGTTCTGTTCGTCCACAGTTGAAACATGGCAGGATGCTGAATGGGTTTAATGGAACTGGTTTTACCCTGCTTGGGCTGGTATCCGGACTACGCGCAGGTTCCATAGAGGGCCGCATACTCGAAAAACCCACTGTCCTTCCTCCCTCTGGTTCTTTTCCCGTTCCTTGGCTTTTTCAACCATAAGTCGTATCGCCTTTCTGTCATCTTCTGACAAGTCAGCTGATATGCTCACATGGAATCTGTTGTCAGCTTCTTTTAGTTTCCTGGCACCCCTAAAAGTCTTTGCTTGTCATCTGGTAATGCTGCTGATGGCTATTTTACAGACCTCTAGTGCATCACAACAGAACGAGTCAAAGAAGGCCGTGTCATCTTCTGTGCGTTCGGACGGTTCTGATTTGCTGCTCTCCTCAGCACGGTAAATTATGATATTATTTTCCCTGCTCTTCCCTTGCTTTCTTGTAGCAATGAGTCTGGGCCATTGTGGTCTTCATAATATCTGTCACCAACTTATTTTGATCAACTGTCAATCCCTTTGCTGCCGCCTATGCAAATGTTGTTTTCACTGATGTGGATGCTGAGTCTGAAATGTTACTCTTCATCTCTCCAAGTTTTCCATCAATCTTGTTTTCAAGCTTGGTGATCTTTTCAGTCACCTTGTCCGGCATACTTTTGGGGCATTCTTTTACAGCCAGGTCTTTTCCCAATTGGGCCTTGGTCTTGACAGCACATGGCGGGCAGAACCAAAATATATCTGTACGTTTGGTCAGGGCCTATTAGTCCTCCTTGGTCATCTTGATGCATTTACAGCAGTAATGGTGAGCACATCGTTCACATGCTACCATCATTGCATTGTCCTCATCAAATGTCTTTTTACACTCTTGGCACAGCCATTTATCATCAGATTCTTCTTCACTACCTCCATTTCCCTCTACACTTGCCGATGATTGTGAGGGATTTGATACATTTCTCCCTTTCTTAACTTTCTCTGGCGATGACCAAATGTTTTTCAAGTGGCTAGACATTCAGTAACTAGTACCATATGGACCTCCCCGGTGGCTAAGGCTGTAGCAAACCCCACTGGCACTGTTAATGCATGCTCAGTGCCACCGGTTCCACATGGATAATACAATAAGAGCTGCTAAAATTCAGAATGTAAAGTGCATGGGGGTTGGGGGGTTAGATGGAATTAAAAGCAAGATAGAAGAGGTGGGTCTTTAAATTAGCTTTGAAGCTAATAACAGAGGGACAAGACTTAATGTGGGGTGGGATGGTGTTCCAGAGTCTTGGGGCAGCAACAGAGAAGGCCCGGTCACCTTTAGTTTTCAGGCATGAGTGGGGAACTGAAAGGAGCTGTTGTAAGGAAGACCTGAGTGACCTGACTGAGGAATATGGAGAAATCATATCTGTGATGTAAGAGGGAGCTAAACCATTAAGAGCTTTAAAAACAAAGAGTAAAATTTTAAAATCAATCCTGAACTTGACTGGAAGCCAGTGCAGTTGGGTCAAGACGGGAGTGATGTGGCAATGTTTTTTTTTTTGTCCCTGTGAGGAGTCTCGCTGCTGCATTCTGGACCATTTGCAGTCTGGCAGTGCTAGACTTGGGCAGGCCTGCATAGAGGGAGTTGCAATAGTCAAGTCTGGGGGTAATAAAAGCATGGACAAGTGTCTCGAGGTCATTGCGTGATAAAAAGGGCTTAAGTTTAGCTATGATTCTGAGTTTGTAAAAACTGTCTTTGACTACACTACTAATTGCTCGTTAAAATTCAGTGCGCTATCCAGCAAGACGCCTAGGTTCTTGACCTCAGTGTGCAGGTTTGCAGCCAAGGGATCAAGTGCATTGCTAAGGTCAGCGACAGGGGTGGGAGAGCCAAATAGGATTACTTCTGTTTTATTGTCATTAAGTTTTAGGAAGTTACTGGCCATCCAGGATTTAATGTAGTTGAGGCAGTTAAACAATTTCTTGAGAGTACAAGTATTATTCGGAGTAATTGGGAGATAGATCTGTGTATCATCTGCATAGCAGTGATACTGAATGTCATATTTATCTAAGATTGAACTGAATGGCAGCATGTAAAGTGAGAATAGAAGGGGGCCCAAGATTGAACCTTGGGGGACTCCACATTTAATGGTAGCAGAAGATGAGGAGTGGCTACCTAACTTGACAGAAAAGGTTCCATCTTTGAGATAGGAAGCAAACCAACTTAGTACCCTGGATGCCAACATCATGTTCCAACCTATTCATCAAGATTGCATGATCGATCGTATCGAATGCTGCGCCAAGATCCAGCAAGACTAGGATAGCACAAGAACCAGTGTCGACACAGAGCAGGATGTCATTGTACACCTTTAAAAGGGCAGATTCAGTGCTGTGTAAAGCTCTAAAACCAGACTGCAATTAGTCCAATAAATTCCAGTTATTCAGATGAGCCAAGAGCTGATTAAGTACTATTTTTTTTCCACAATCTTGGACATAAAGGGAAGTTCAGAGATAGGCCTGTAGTTTTTCAGGTCATTGGGGTCCAGACCAGGCTTTTTGAGCAGAGGCTGCACACTAGCATTCTTAAAGCTAGAAGGGACAGTACCATCTAAGAGAGAACTGTTGACTATGGCGAGAATAAAAGGACAGAGAGTGGTAAAAAAAATCTCCTTGAAGAGCTGTGAAGGAATAACATCAGAGGGACAGTAAGTAGGCTTTATATGAGAAATAACCTCAGACAACTGAGAGGAGGTCACAGATGTAAAATGCTGGAGAAGGCTAGTGACTTGACGATGCTGCTCTATAGAGTCAGGAACATCAAGTGGGATGTTGGCTCTTATTGAGTCAGTTTTGTCAATAAAGAAATGTAGGAAATCCTCACAGGCTATTGGAGAGCTAGGTGTCATAGTGGCCGCAGCAGGGTTTAAGATGGAGTTCATGGTTTTAAAAAGTGCTCTAGGGCTGTGGGCCTGTTTACTAATCAGTGCGGCATAATACTCTGCCTTGGACTGTTTAACAGAGAGCTGGTATAGCTTTAGGTTGTCTCTTAGGATTTCATATGAAACTTGGAGTTTATCCTTCTTCCATTTGCGTTCTGCCCATCTACAGATACGTCCAAGAGCCCGGGTGGAGTCATTCAACCACGGAGTTGCAATATTAGCCTTAGGTTTTTTGAGTTTCAGGGGGGCCACGTGGTTCAGAGTGTCAGTGGAGGCCAGGTTAAAGAGAGAGACTAGCTCATCGGTGTCAGAGCAAATGGAAAAGTTCTCAGACAGCCTCGGTAGGTGGGTGAGTATAAAAAAATTGGAAAAACTCGAGGCTGTGGTTGAGTTAATGACTCAGGAGAGAAAGGGGGGTTGAGGGGCGGAGGGGGTGTGGCACAGCAAGGTAGACTCAAATTCAATCATGTGGTGAACGGACACAGCAATATCAGAGGTAACAACATTAGCAATATGGACACCTGATGATAAGACAAGATCTAATGCATGGCTGTTCTGATGGGTTGGACCAGACACTGATTGAGTTAGATTAAAAGGCTCTATGAGGTTCATAAACTCATTGACCATAGATCATTAAAGAAAATAGTTTGAACAAAGTTGTATTCATAATAACCCAGTGGTGGTCCGTCGGCTGAAACACAGGGCCAGCAATAACCTCGTCTTTCACTACTTAATGACCTACACCTTGCGGAGTCACATCAATTATGTATCGGCACACGTAAATACAATTGAAAATCAATCAGTAATGTCTTCTATTAACTAATCAACATGTATAACGTTGAATTAGATGCAAGTCCAAGTTACTTTTTCGGATACACGCAAGCGCACAAAACCACATTATTATTGCTGGTGCAGCGCTGAGTGGAGAGAGTTCTTGCCTTACGCTCCACATGCATCCACAAGTTGGGGTATTTACAAACTTCGGATTTGTCTATACATTGTGATTCATTCATTTCTCGGTATGTAGCTAGCTAATAGAAGCCTGGTATGTAGGAACGGGTGCACGGACATGCGGCACTTTGGGGCACTGATTGGCTACCGTTGTGGTACGTTATGAACGTTTGCTGAAACTGAGGTACCTCATTGGCTTGGAACAAATCACGGGGCGCTTGCACACTTGTGTAGTGGATATGTAGTTCGGAGAAGTGGACGACAAACTGGACTACAAGTGCAAAAGCATATAATTTTTGGCAATAAACTACAAATTTGATGTGATCATTTATATCTGTATACCCTGTAGGCTAAGAGTTCGAGCAATGCTGGAAAGTGTCCAAACCTCATTATAAATTCCCATAGGGATTTTACTTCTGACACCAGAAGCTAAGTAGCAGTGACGTCATCACTTTAGTACTCTATGGCAGGGTTCCCCAACCCTTTCCTGGAGGCCCACCTGTCCTGCATGTTTTAGATTCCTCCCTGCTTCAGCACAGGTGATTCAAATGATCAGCTCGTTAATCAACCCCTAAAGCAGATTGATGACAACCAGAACAATAGTTACTGGGTATGTAACTCCAGTTATACGAGTATGGGCGGAGCCCTCTAACAGCTCCGCTAGTGTCAATCCCTTGCGGCGCAGTAGCCCGCCTGAAGAAATTTGCATATCCATCCCCCTCCTGGCTATATAATGGCCCTGGCCCTTTCATTCGACTCCAGTTTATGGAAAAACTGAAGCCTCGAAGAAAAAACAGCTGGGCCACGATGGTTCGAGGGCTCTGCCCATACTCGTATAACTGCAGTTACATACCCAGTAACTATCGTTATACTTTGTATGTTCTCCGCCCTCTAACAGCTCCGCTAGTGCCACAAAGGGCGGAACCTAGATGAGTTCCTACCCAGCTGTCCTCACGTGTTGGAGGGGGAGCATCCTGTCATCAATTCCGGTCCTGTTCCTTGCCCGGAGCGGCATTTAATACAGCCTCAGACAAGGAACCAGCCGTCATATCCCTGAGATAAAATCAAACGAAGGGGAATGATGACGACCAGGAGGCAGCAGCACAGATGTCACCAACAGCAACACCCCTATACAAGGCGGCAGAGGCTGCCACACCCCTTGTTGAATGAGCACGTAGCCACGTTGGGGCAGTGCTTTCCATAGTGACGTAAGCCCCAGAGATAGCGTCACATAGCCAGTGAGCCAGATGCTGAGTTGATACAGGTCATCCAGATGCAGCTGCGCCATAACAGATGAACAGCTGCCCCGTCTTACGACTTGCCGATGTACGGCATACATAGCAAGGCCCTTACTGGGCAAATCAACTGTAGCCTGCTATCTTCCTCGGATGTATGAGGCGGAGGATGAAAAGCCACCAAGACCATTGTCCTAAAACTGAAGGACGTGGTAATGTTCTTAGGCATGAAAGCCGGGTAAGGATGCAGGATAGCCTTATCCGCATTCAAAACCAGACATTGTGGGCTCACTGACAAGGCACACAAGTCACTAACTCTCTTTGCAGAAGACAGCACCACCAGTAGGACTGTCTTCAAGGGCAGAAGCCGCATGGAAACATTGTCTAATGGCTCAAACAGTGGCTTACAAAGACCGTAAAGGACTATATGGAGATCCCACTGCGGCACTGTGACCCGCTGCGGTGGCCTCACCCGCAGAGTGCCTTTAAAAATCACCACAAAAGGGGGTGCGAGGTCACAGGAGCCCCCTGTAGTCCTTCATGACACGCAGAGATAGCGGCTGCATACACCCTCACAGTGGACACAGCCCTGCCAGAATCCAAAAGAGATTGCAGGAAAGTTAAGATGATGGTGATAGGAGACGTCATGGGGTCGACGTTACGCGCATTACACCAACCAGAGAAAAGTTCCCACCGTGTTGCGTACGACGCTACCGTGGAAGCCACCCTGGCCCCTTGGATGGTAGCAATGACATTTGCGGAAAGACCACACCTTTCTAACTGCTGTCTCTCAGGAGCCAAGCCTTTAGAGGCTGACCCAGGACAGGCAGGGCCTTGACCTTTCCTTTTGCCTGTGAAATTGCCCAGTCCACCATGGGGAAGAGCAATGTGAGGGTGCAAACACCACTCTCCTGGCACGGGTCCACCCCGCGACATGAGGTCTGCTCCCTGATTCAAAGCCCCGGAAATGAGGCGTGCCCCCAGAGACCCAAGGTGGATCTGACTCCACTGCAGCAGTCTCCCCGCAAGGGCGCAAAGCGTCCTTGACCACACCCCACCTTGACGGTTGATGTAAGCTACCACGGTGGAGTTGTCGCTCCTCACCAGGACATGTTGGTCTCATAGGAGCTCCAGGAAATGAAGCAAGACGTTTGAAACTGCAACCATTTCCAGGGCATTTATATGCCAGGACTCCTCTGAGTCCCACCGGCCCCCGCCCGACCGGCCTTGACACACCCCCCAGCCTTTGAGGGAGACGCCTGTAAGACCTCGATCCAGCTCGCCGGCTGGCCCAATGGATCCCCTCGGGTCAAGTTTTCCGCACTGGACCAGAAAAGCAGACTGGGCATCACCAATTGCGGCCAAGTGAGCATGCGGAGATTCCGGCGCCGGGGACTCAGCTTCAGATGCCGAAAGCACATCTGTAGGGGCCGCATGTGGAGAAGGCCCAATGGTACCACTGCATGTGCGGCCGACATCATGCCCAACAAGGACATGACCGTCAGCGCTGATACCTTCCAGGACAACATTACCCGTCATACCAGCGGCAGCAACGCCCTGTGGCGCTCGTCAGACAGGCGCGCGTGCCCTGATGCCGCGTCCAAGGTGAGTCCCAGGTACGCCACAGTCTGCGACGGTGTCACCATGCTCTTCTCCCAATTTATCGCAGACCCCAGCTGCGATATGTGGAGAATCGGGCGCTTTGCTTGTTCTATGGCTTTGACTGGTGAGTTGGCCAGAAGGAGCCAGTTGTCCAAGTAGTGTAGGACTCGCATCCCCTGAAAGGGGGGGGCGTCATTCAAAATTGGATTGAGTAGCCCTGGCTTAATGTTCTGTCAAACCATGGGGGTAAACGACACAGCTATCGCCACACTTGCAGTCTTTCTGACAGTGGGCGCGCCTGAGAGCCGGGGGCGCTCATAATTAAATTCTGAAAGCTGATCCAGGCCCTCTCCGCCGCTGGGGCTGTGGGGAGGAACCCCATCCCTGCCCAAGGGGGGGCATCTCTGAAAGGGATGTTCAGAATTTCCAGTGCGGGAAGCACTAGATATTCCAGGTAAAACAGCAATAGAAAGTTCATATTTATTTTGTCCATGACAGCCTTCATTAAATGAAGACACTTCCATTTGCAAACAAACAGGCAATTGTACTGAATTGGCACAGATTGACACAGCACACCAGGGATTTGACCTCGGGTCGCTCATACCATAGTCTAATGTTCTTATCATTGTGCTATCCCGCAAGTGGTTAATTCTCGCACTTGTAACCACTCGACCATGTGAGGGCGGGTTAACAGAGGTTAACGCACTCATATTGGTCAAAATAGACGTGGACTTGGATGAAAACTGCGCTGCAGTAACCATCATGGCGCTTTCAGATTGCATGCAGTAGCCGCACCGCTGTACGCTGGACCCCATTGGGTTCAATGGTTTCCCCAGCGCCAGAGCAGTTTGCCGCTGCCGCGGAGCAGTGCAGAAAGTGTTGCGTTTCCAAGCCCATAACTGCGCCCCTGCCGCGCTACCGCTTACCGCGGTCGAAGTTCAACTTTGACCGCGAAACGCATGACGTGAACTCATGCGACCAAGGAAAATAGTAGTCCGACAGATACATGTCTACAGATGCTGTAGCTGACACCACACACCAAAACATTGGTTGCAGACATGATGTATTTTCGAAAACCCCGCGTATTATCAGCAGGCGACCCTCGGCGTCAGCAGCAGGCACAACGCAACCACAATTGGCCAGCGTCGAGCAGAGTGGAAAGCAAAGCGGCATACTGTTGGCGATGTGAAAGTCGTGTCACAGGCACATTGGTAAATGACGCCAATATTCTGCATTTGCCTGCGAACTCTTCTTAACCGTTTTTTGGCAGAGGAGCGTGATGTTATGAGGGCAGGAGTTGAAGATTTTTTCTGAGGGGTCAGAAAAAAACCAGCTGGAACTTTCTGAGGAATGGTGTGCTTAACTGAATGTATGCATCTGACATATTCGGTGTAAGGCTGGGGATATGTATTAGGCTGCACTTTTCGTGACAAGGTATCGTCTTTATTTAAGACGTTACAGAAACAAACAGAAACGTACATCCCCGCACCATCATTTGTCGCGGTGGGGGCGGCGCTGTGCTGCTGTAGCAGGTCGTGACTTCCCCGCTTGCTTCCCATATCCCTCTGCCAGACGGGGAGACATCGCAGGCTGTGCACCGAGCTCGCGGACAGGCGGCAGGCGGTACACAAATCCCATTGGCACTTATTTTGTTCTGTCCTGCTGTTTTGTCACAATTGCACTTCACCCAGTTATTTTTTTCTTGTGCTCTTGATGTTTCGCTGATTGTACTTTGCCGCTGGTGCTTGATTTACTCCTTTTTTCTAAGTCGCTTTGGATTAAAGCGTCTGCTAAATGCAATGTAATGTAATGTAATGTAATGGGAGGCGGTCTCCTCTTCGCAGCCGAGGGACGCATCTTCCCGCCGGCTGGAGTGACCATGGAAAATGGCGTTCGTGGCTGGTTTTTGGACGAACACCTTTCCACCTGCTCCTGTATGGCAGCGTCGAGTGGCGAGCCAAACAGAGAGGATGGGCACAGTGGCACGTTGAGCAGCGGTGCCTTCTGGTGTTCTTTTAGAGATGTCTGACTGAGCCACATCTGATGCAGGGAGACTACAGCCAGAGACATGACCCGCCCAACACACACTGAGGCCGCTTGGGCTGTATGGAGCAGCACACCAGCGAGTCGATGGGCGTCCTGCCAAGCCACATCGCCCCCTTCCCGACGGGCGTGGAGGAGCAACAGCTCTGCCAGAGCATTTCCTGTCAAGCCAATGATATTCATGGCAGATGCCGCTTGTGCACTGTCAATGAACCTCTCGTCCGCCAACTTAGCCTCCTGCTCACATCTGGGCGGGAGGGGTCGTTGCTGGGACTGGACTGTGAGCTCCAGCCTGAGCTGGTTTAACAGCGGTGCGTCTACAGGCGGGGCGCCACAGAGGAACTTGGTCATCCAACATGCCACAGCTGTGCAGGGGAGGAACCGCACAGCTGGTAGTGAGACTTTGGCCGGAGATGACCACGCACTCTGTACGAAGTCTAGAAAAACTGGATAACATGGGGCCACTGCCACAGGTGTCGACGGTCGCACTTTCTAGTATGCGCCAAACTCAATCGGCATGGTGGGGTTGCTCACAGGCTCGGTGGGAGTAGAGAACAACTGCACGCCTGACAGGATGGCAGCCAATTCCAGGACAGCCGGGTGGTCTTCTCTCAGTTCTGGAGGTGCCCATTCATGCATGGGCTATGAGCGTCTACCCAGGCTCAATACATCATCCTCGGAGTCAGAGGGCTCGCTAACTAGCTCACTAATGGCTCTGTCTAGAGGCACATTAGCTGAGAAGTGAGCCGCTCTTTTCTCCCGGACAGGCATGGGGAGTGCAGCGCACGCTGTGCACGATAACTGCTCTTGTAATGCTTGGCGAGCGTGGCGCGCGCCGAGGCAGATGACACATTGACGGTGCAGGTCGAGCACCCACCCTGGGCAGCTCTCACAGATCTTCAGCGGGACCACCAAGGTGGCGGACGGATCTCCCGCACACTGCTCCTTCGGTGTGACGGTCTGAGCTGGGCTCAAAGATCGTGATGATGATGGTGAGCTATCTTCTTGCTTTATTTTCTTCGGGGCTGAAGATTTAAGGGAGTCGAATGAAAGGGCCAGGGCCATTATATAGCCAGGAGGGGGATGGATATGCAAATTTCTTCAGGCGGGCTGCTGCGCAGCAAGGGATTGGCACTAGCGGAGCTGTTAGAAGGCGGAGCCCATACGAAGTAGATCATTTGAATCACCTGTGCTGGAGCAGGGAGAGATCTAAAACATGCAGGACAGGTGGGCTGCCAGGAGAGGTTTGGGGAACAGTGCTCTATGGCACCAGCAAGTTCTGGCGCCTTCTTCTTCTTCTTCGTTGAGGTTTTACTGCAGTTGGCATCCAAAATGTTGCATTATTGCCACCTTTAAAACTTATTCACCCTTATCATTCTTTCACCCGTCTTTTCAGCCAGGTCTTTCTTCAAAAACCCATTACCATTTTCAAATATCTGGTGCCGCCACTGCATCTTTAGTTTATTTGGTTGTATGAGGACATACAGGCTTTCAGAAGGGGGAGGGTGTAACTATGTTGATATTTAACATAGGAAATATTTGATCATATATATTATTTTGATGTTTTTTTTAATGTATGTCTTTTTATTTTCACTTGGTGATGAATAATTATACATGTTAAAAATGTTTCTTTGAATGTCTGAATATAATTGAGTGAAATTTGTTAAGAATGTATTTTGCGTTGCATGGTTTGAACGGACTAAATCTCGGGAGGGGTCAGAGTTGAGGGGAGGAGAACGGAGAAGAGAAAGGAGGTGGAGGACAAGCGTACGGGGAGAGGTTACGACCATAGACTGTATAAAAAGATGGACGAAGCTACCGTGACGTTACCCATTGGTTTCAGCATACCATAAAGGAAACCTCGATTTTGGCAATTTGAATTGCGCCATGTTGTCATTTTGAAACGGGATGTGATTTCTATTGGACGAGAGCATGTATTGAAGATCTGGGGAGGACCGTGGCTCTGGATCTGACCGTATCGTACGAGGACCAGAGAAAAGCCATGCCCCTAAAGCATATTCTGGCTTTGTCCTTTATTCTAGTCTATATGGGACCATCATTTACAAAAATGAACATCATGATATATCGAAGGAGACTTGAAACTTGCTATAGCTACCATAAAATAATGTGAAAAATCATTAATTAAATGAAAAATCAGGTGGGAAAGTAGGGTAATTTTCTCATTAACTTCTATAGCATTGAACTTCTTTCTGCAACCACCGACTTCGCCATCTGCTGGCCATTAAATAGAATGCCATTTTACGGTACTTCCGCATGGGCTTCATTTTTTCAGACCAGGGTCCTGCGTCCATCTTTTTATGCAGTCTATGGTTACGACACAAGCAGTCTGGGGTTAATGTTGCCTTTGTGTGGGTGCCAGCTCATATAGGAGTAACAGGAAATGAACTGGCAGACAATAATGCTAAAGAAGCTGCCCTTTTGCCTGAGGTTAGTCTAAATATTACTTATAGTAAATCAGAAATAAAAAGCAATGTTAAGTCCAAACTAAAGGAGAACTGGCAATCAGAGTGGGATAAAGCAAACATGGGGAGAGGCTATTGTAACATCCATAGGTATGTGGGCAATGCTATAAGTTCTTATAGGACGACGCAGGAGGAGGATATAATATCCAGAATGAGATTTGGTCACACTGGTTTGAATAATACATTGTTTTTGATTAAAAAACATGGTAATGGCTACTGTAATGAGTGTAGACCTCAGACATTAGAGACCATAGAGCATGTGTTAGGATCATGTATTAAATATAATCAGGCAAGGCAACAACTAATTCAGCAACTTCAAGGAGAGGGAGTACCTTTGAGGACTAGAGACATACTGCAGAAAAATTCTGGTGAATTATGTTTTAAATTTTTATTTTTTTGGAAGAACTGGGTTAAACAAAAGGCTGTGAGGTAGGAATATCCAGACCCACACTCCATTTCAGAAGGTGGCGGTAATGCACCGAGCGTTGTTTGTATAAACTAAATAAATAGAAGAAGAAGACGACACTAGCAGTGTTGGTCGATACAGAGAGATATCGCCCCTCTTGTTTGTTGAAAGTTACCAGCACGATTACTGTTCAAACCTACAGGGGTGAAGAGAAGTTGTCAGTCGAGTGTGTAATGGTAAAACACTGTTAAATGGTGTTTGAACCGACATTTAGGTGAAACTAATTCAGCTGCTCAGTTGCCTGTGGCCACCTATGGACTGTGCGGCGAGCGGTTAACTGCAAGGATGGAAGGAGAGACGAGATCACCACGCACCGAATTAACGAACATTGCTGAGTTCCTGGTTGATTTACTCTCCTTGGCTGCGCCGATCCTGCCTTTGCCCGAGTTTGGTGTCCTTGGATGTAGCGTAGACCAGCTGGAGCAGCATCATTTGGATTGAGGTAGTGTTCATTTATATTTTTTCCTCTTGCCCTCGTGGCGAAACTATTGGTATCCGGTGTAAACACACGCTGGTCACAACTTGGCCTGCGACGGCGAACTGTTGGACTTTGCCGGCTTTTGTTTTCTTTAATAAGGCATATCTTTTGGGAGTTTGAAATGCATACTTTTCAGCCATGGTTTAACGGCATTTTGGACACAACCTGCCATTGTCTAATATAATTTGTTTATTTATATTTTGAATACGTTTGTCTATATTTAAAAGTGTACTCGAGCTTCTGTGTTTAATTTATGCCTTATGGGGTTATGAAATTATAAGGGTTTGCACATTTCATCAAGACCATTACTTTTGTGAGTTTAAAGGAGGAGACCGCATCTCGGCAAAGTATATTTCAGCGGAAAGTAGAATACTTGAAGTGTCTAAAACGCATAGTTTTATTAATTTTAATTTGGTAATGATCCAGTGCGACGCATTTTTAAACCAACGAGTCTTCAAATTGGCTTCTATCAGGGGGCAGACATTTTTACTTGGGGAATCTTCCGATTTTGAATTTGATCTTCGGAAACCTCACCTTTAAAAATGCTAAATAACCTTATCCTCTCGCAGTTTACATCTCCCGATTAGCCACAGTTGCTCAGACTAATTGGTAAAAACCGACGACAGTCTAATTTACTTTTGATAGCATTGTTATGCATTGCACCACAAAATTGAGGCGTCTTCTGTGCATAGATGATGACAATAACATGTCTTCATAATTTCAGCGCTCATTAAGCACCACAGATTTGTGGAAATTAGTTTGTGAGGCTGTGGGAATCCGTTCTTTATTACTTCACAGTATTGTTTTTAGCGGCTCTGTGTGTTTGTGTTTCCGCACTTGCCAATATTTGCGTGAATGGGGTGAAGTCTGCCATCTCTGATTGCCTTGTTTGAATGTTGTCACGGCTAAAGGGCGCTGTAAGGTTGCACAGCTGTGTGACAATCCCAAGGACGGCGAAAATAAATGCTGCAAAGTCAGCAGTGATGTTGATAGGCTTTCAATTTAGTGAGTCCCTGGGACCCACAGGTGGTGATTTGAGTGGGTCCCTGGGAAATTCAGTGGGTCCCCAATGAAAAAAAAATAATTTGTCTATTTCTTATATTTTTCTATTTCTTATATTGTGGTTTTAAACTCCTTTGATGGTGGTATGGTATGATATGGTTATAATTAACAAATATATTCATGTATGTTCAAAATGTATCTGAAATTGAACAAATAAATTTCCAAATCTGAAAAGTTTATTGCAAAACAACTGTCACAGTGGCATGACATACAAAATTCAAATAAAATAGCATTTTTTGTAGCAACATAAATGGCACCAAAATAAATTACTAAAATTCAAATGAAAACAAAATAGTCTCTGTAGTGCCAAAATAAATTATCAATAAAAGTGCTGAGTTTAACACATAAACAAAACATGCTCATCACCATGACAGAGTCAACACATAAATTGTCACCAAAAAAACACCAAAATCTTCTTGTCTGAACAATAACTAAATCAAATGGACTGAGTCAATCACTGTGAAACTTTTAGCACAAAAATGAAACTTAACTAACACAGAGGAAAGTCTGAGAAAAATAAAATGATGCAGATATGTTTGTGGTGAGAGGGTTGAAACAGCGCTTGTCTTACTCTTGCTAGCTACTGTGATTTTAAATACGAGTTGTTGTTCCCTATGGGCCGATTTCTTACTAGCATTTTAGCGTGCGTATAACTAACATGCGTTTAAATTTTAAACGCATGTTAAAATGCCGTTGTATGCGGACAGCTAAACAAACGTTTAAACGCCATTTCGCAAGATGGGATCATCGCACGTTTAACTGCATGTGGATAACCTTGCGTTTAGCCCTCAGACTGAACAGGTGCGGTCAAACCTGCCATTGCATGATGGGCATTTCCAATTGTCGTTACCGGTTAATAACCCCGTATGTAACAGTAGTTGCGTTGTGGACACGCATTTCGCACAGAGATGTCGGTCAAAGAAAGGGTGGCGAGAATTTCACTTCACTTCAAAGAATGTCAAACTTTCCTTGCGTGACCTGTAGACGTGAGCATGAGATGCTGATGTCAGACGCATCCTTCACCAAAGCTGTTTCATTCTATACATTTGTAGTGATTTCACACACTCATTTGCGCTTTCATTATCGGTGAAGAGTAAAAATGCAGTTCGGACTTCACTCACGGTAGCCTTTTTAGAAAATGTAAACTTTGATGTGGGCTAAACGAAAAACGTGGCCTTGCAAAACCCCAGTATTAAGTGAATAAGAAACTGAAGAAAGCAACTAATTTAGGCATTCATTTCATTTTTTTATTTATGCATTTCTTTTCCTGAAAAGGCGCAAGTCTTGCTCAAAATCTACCGGGCAACCAGAAGAAGGCAGGTTGGCGTCACTTATTTAGGTGCAAATCAATCTGTGGTAGTAGTTTTCGCGAGTTGAACATAACCCTCACGAGCGTTTAAGTTTTCTTTTTTTATTTGACCGCAGGCGTTTAAAATATTTAGATGCACGCGGACAGTTGCTCCTCGTGAAACGGTGATTAAAATTAAACTCATGCTAAACGCGTGATTAAGAAAGTTATCCGCGTGTGAACCTTAAAAGGCTTTTGTGAAATCGGCCCTATGTATTGTTTTTCATGGGAAAAATGAGATGCGTCCCTGGGACGCATGGATAGTGAGTTTACTGCGTCCTTTCAGATTTTAATGCATCAGGGACGCAGGACGCGTACCGAGCAACATCACTGAGTCAGCGAAAGTTTTGGATTTACAATGCCATATCAATTATATAAATGTAGGCAATGGGAATTCACCTTTCATTACCATTTCTAATTATAGGTCATGTATTGGTCTTGGTCGCTCAGTCGATAAATTGTTTGATTGTTACTCAGGCCAGCTTAAATAAAAACAGCTTGCGGGCAGCCAAGCCGTTAAGGGAGAGTTTACCGAAGGCCCTTTGAACTACTCCATGGCCCGGATGAAAGGAAAGAGAACAACCGACGTCATGTAAGAGAATAACTGACGCACATGCACCGCGGCACTGGCGTTTGATTGGATAATGCGTTCGAAATGCACACTCACCCACTATATAGGGCAGTATGTAGTGAATGTTCTACATTGAAAACAATATAGTAGGGCTGCGCGATTAACCCAATCGAGATTATTTTAAGCGCAATAAAAGTAACTGCAATTATGAGGCAGACAGACGTGCTTGCTTATTACCTTTTCAGTGACACTTACCTAATGCGGTCATTTGAAATGCTCTGGAAAGAGAACTGTGATTTGAAGTCTGCTAATTACCAGCGAGGTTGGACAGCCTCCATTGCCTTAGCATAATTGGCTTACCGTAAAGCAATTCCCGTGTACTTTGCCTTACTTGCAATCAAGCCATTTATTCAGCCAACTGACTAATCAAAACCAAAATGTGGGCTGCAATGATAAAGAGATAATGAGAAGCAGAGACCTAACCAGGCTACCGTGATAGATTTAAAGAATGTCAATCATCTGAATAAATAGCTGAACTCTGAATTCCACCTCTCATCGAGGAACTTTGTATGTATTATAGAAGATATTTCTTAAAAAATGAAATTATTTTGAGATGGCCCTGGTTTTAAGCGCTTAAAAATATAGGCTACACAAAGTGGAAAACATTTTGTGAAGCATAGGCTATCACAATAGTCAAATACACCGAAGATTTGGCAATGCATGTTCAGGCATTTATTATTAGCCTAGATAATTGAACAAGATTAATTTAAAATTAAGTAACTCATAGCACTTGATTTTCTTTATTTTTGAGTGTCTAAATAACCGACAGTGAAGGTGGAAAACATTTTGTTTAACCGTATCGAACGTGACAAGTGAATTGTTAACGCATTCGCACGCAGCGCAGGGGAATGCAAAATTAGAAATGATCTAGCAAACGCATTCAGGCAAATCTGTCATGTTTTGTGGTTATTTAAATTTCAAAATGTGACAAACAGAAATGATACCTAAATAAATCAGACTATCTACCAATTTAAATTGTTCGCCTAATTGAGCGAATCAATTGTTTGATTGCAAATTGAGCAAAGAAATTGGGAAGGGGGTGAGAGCAATTGTCGGGTAGAGGATGAAGACTTTGCAGACCTTAACTTTGCATTGTTCAGCACGTAATTTGCCTGAATATTTTTGCTAAATTATTTCTAGTTCTACATTTGGCTGCGCTGCGTGCGAACAATTGACACGTTAAGCGTATGTTTTGAAACGCTTATAAACCAGGACCATCTTGAATGATTTTATTTTAAAGAAATCTTTTTAATGATATATAAAAATTCTACGAGAGGTGGAATTCAGAGGTCTGCTATTTATACTGATTACTATCTATCACGGCAGCCTGGTTAGGTCCGTCTGCTTCTCATTATCTCTTCTTAATCATTATAGGCCACATTTTGGTTTTGATTGGTCAGTTGGCTGAATAAATGGCTTGATTGCACGTTAGGCAAAGTACTCGGGAATTGATTTAAGGTAAGCAAATTATGCCAAGGCGATGGAGGCTGTCCAACCTCGCTGGTAATTAGTGGACTTCAAATCACAGTTTTCTTCCCGGATGCACTTCAAATGACCGCATTAGGCATATGTCATAGAAAAGGTAATAAGCTGGCAGTTACTTTTATTGCGCTTAAAATAATTGCGATTCCTGAATCGTTCCAGTACTAGCTATTACCGTAGCTCGACTTGACTGCATGTAAACGTGCTGACTGGTTGTCCGCTGCTTGATAAATTTGTTCAGGGGTGGTGGAGCCAATTCATGCAAAACTTTGCAAATCAAGCAGGCAGTTTTGAAGTTCTGAAAACTATCAAAGCTTGACAGGCTCTACTTTGCGAGATATTACAGTGGTGTTAGGTGCCCAATTTTTTTGTCAAGTGCACTGAACAAAAATATAAATGCACAAAGTGATTTTTTTCAAATAATTTTTTTATAATTATAATATAATAATTCTTGCCTTAATATTCAAGCAACAGAAACATGACTAACAATTTACTGCATACAATTCATGAGTTATCACAGCCTGAACCCAACAGGGGTCAGCGGGCGAAGTTCACAGCCCTCAGTAACGAGTGTGTCCACCATCGGCATCACGGAAAGCGGGACACCTCCGGCGCATGGAGTTCACGAGGTTGTCAGTATTGGCCTGTGGAATTTTGTCCCATTCCTCCTGCAGCCCAGCTCGGAGCTGGCATCAGCGTAACGCTCGCCCACACGTTGCCATATGTGTTGTCTGTAATCAGCACGGTTCAGTTGGAATTGTGATTCATCGCTGAATAACACAATCCTCCACCGTGCAAGCGTCCAGCGAAGGTTACGGTTGGCCCAGTCGAGTCTGTACCGATGACGGATGGCGGTCAGGTCGAGACCTCGGTGCGGTTGGCGGGCTCGGAGGTCTGCCTCCCTTAGGCAGTTTCGGACAGTCTGAGCTGATATCCACCTGTTGTGCTGTCCGACAGTCTCGTCAGCTGTCCTGGTGGCTGGTCGGAGCCAATCACGGAGGTGCTGGAGCTGCATGTGCCGATCTTGTGTGGACATGGTCACACATGGTCGTTTTTTCAAAGTACATAACCTATGCAACTGAGAACAAGAGGTGTGGAAACAATCTTTTCACTGGAACTATCAATTTACGCTTCATGTTTATTGTAAATAGGCTTAAAATTGATATTTCTGCCACATTAGTCATCACTGAACCACAAAGCCGAATGTTCACACAGAGGAAGAAGACCAACTTTTTAAGTTAGTTTAGAGTATGGGCAATTCTATAGGAGATAATCAAATGAAGGGGTTTTTCTCAATATTGGGTAGTCGGCATTGACAACTCCATAATTTTGTCATTTGCAAGCAGCTGCATCATTTCATTTTATGTTCCAAGTAACTACTGTGCAGAAAAAAGAAGAAACTTCATTCAGGTTACTATAACTTAGTGCAAAAGCCCCATGGAAAACTTTTTTCCAGGAAGTCTACCATAAAGCAGGCAAAATGGATTAAATATGTGTGATGGACAGACATTGTGGGACATTGGACATGTGATGGACAGACACTGTGGGACAGTTTTATGATCAGCAGTAAAATCCACAACAAACAAAAACTATTATTGTATGCAATAGATGTTTTATTCAGAAGAACAATAACTTGAACACTGTGCACACATCTGGCACCCTTCAGCATGACTGTCTGGCCTCAGGTTCATAGACAGTTACGAGATCACATTATTTTGAATAAACAGTGAGATACAAATGAGGAAATAAACACAACTACTCTGCTAACTTCAATGACCACATTAACACCAAACAGTTTAAAAGGTTCAGGTGGATCTAACTACATCAAATAATATGTCATACACATTATACAGCATTGTTCATACCGCTGTGATGGACAGACACTGTGGGACATTCCCACATTGGGAAGTTGTCATTTCTGGTCTTAAAGGAGACCTATTATGCTGATCCTTCTTTTAATATATACAAGTAATGTTATAAGGTTGGATGTCCATACTCAACCTCTGTAAAGTTTCTAAACTTAAGATACAGGGGTTTTGCCGTAATCCGAGAACGTGATTTCGTGAACATGATTTCCTTTCTGAACAGCTCGTCCTGAGATCTTCACGAGATCTGGGCAAAACCTGATGTCAGGTTGTGCCGTCCAATTAGTACAGACCTAGCCAGAGCCAATCACGGCGCTGGACCTGCCCACCCCGGAAACTATTATAGTAGGCACGAACAACCGCGGATCATATTACGCCTTATTAGCGTCTACACTTCTGGAAATACAAAAGAAGAAGAAGAACCGCGGATCATTTGAGGTGCACTTTCGTCAGTATGTCTGCTAAAGCTGCTCGTCTGTATTTTTTTAGATGCAAAAAAAAGCACAACTATTTTCTCTCCCAAAAGACGATGCCACCAGAAATCAGTGGGTAGCTTTTTTGTTTGCTGGGGGCAAATGGCCACACTCAATGGGAATGTTAGCCGTTTGTGTTTGCCATTTCACCGAAGACAGCCTTGTCAATAAAGGATAATTCGAAGCTGGATATGCATCTCAACTGCTTCTCAAACCTTTAGCAGTTGCATCGATCAAGCGCTCAGAGCCACAAGCTGTAAGCAATGATATAACAGCAAATAATGACGTAAGTGAAGCCAACGTGTTACGGATGGCTAGCAGGACTGCTAACGATAGTTAGCACTAACAGCTGGCCTCAAACGCAGGCTTTGTAAAATATCTGAAGATGAAGCCTGGATCGATAGCAACTGTCCGTGACTCACAGACACAGAAGCAGTAATATGCTTTAAGTTGCTTTACTGCATAAGCCTACCTAATGTGATAGCCTGATGAATGTGGCTGTGGCACTGCGGCTAACGTAGCTAAGTTACTGTTGCTAATGTTCGTGTCCTAAATATGCAAGAGTAAATGATATCATGGAGAAATTCAACAGAAGGTGCGTGAACATAAATCTCATATGAAGCTAACTTTTTATACTTGTTTGTAATTTGGATGCTTAGTACAACTGTTCACGATAACGGAACTTCCTGTCTGTAAAACCTGTATTGCAGGGTAACGTTTGTCTGTCGTTGGTATAAGTGCTCAGTAACTAGCTACTGCATAGTAGTTGGCTTGCCGTGCGCCTTAAAAAAATGCTCCTGGTTAACTTATATGCAGTAATTCTGATTGGTATGCTTGTGTTACTTCGGTAAGCATCAATGTGGCAGTTTCATCACAACGTTGCCGGATTATAGCCACTATAGTTGAAGCTAACTGGAGAGGTGTTGTATGTGTCTGCAAAGTTGGGCTGAAAAGGCTGCAGTTAGACCAGATGTAGGTTTTTCAGAGCTTGGGGTATGTGTTCGGGTTTGTTTACTGCTACTGTGAAATGATCGTTTTACTTATCCATGACCAGGGTCAGCCGAGTACTTTGCCATTGTGTGGGTTAGTTCTATGAGGCTACCGCGGCGAATGCAATCGCGAAACACACCATAACGTGTCTGGTATAACAAACGATTTCTCTGCATTGCCACGGCGGAATTTCTTCCACCTTTGAAAATTGTTCTGGCAAATAAAAAGCCAAAAGTGGAGATCGGATAGGTATTTTTTTTTTTTGGGTAAAAGTTTTCGAGTCACTTGCTCCACAGAAGCATCGCTTACACCGTTTGCGATTTTGTTCCGAACTCATGTAGTAGCTTGGTGTTGGAATTGCGTTTCGTTTTGGTGGTAATGGTTAACAGGAGCTTTTAGCAAAGTTTCCTCCAGACAGCCAAGTGGGTGTATAACATAACTATATAACAGTACAGCTGCAATCATACGCATGCAAGGCGAGTAAGTACGAGCAAAACACAAAAATTTCAACTTGCCACTCATTGAAATCCTGCTGTAAACGTTGCTACAGTACTTCAATGGCTTCCTCCTCCCGTTCGGGGTCAGATTCGGGATCAAACAAGCACGGTCTCACAGCAGTACATCCCGCGGAGAGCTGTCCTGAAATATCTGCCATCTTGGTTTCCTGGTTTTTTTGGGTCTGCACCCTCCCCCGGAATTGAAGCGGCCAAGCAACCAATCAGAGCAGTGCCTCATTGTCATAGCCTCCCCGCCCACTCAAAACAGCTTGTGTTTCAGGCCGGCACAGACGGGGTGAGAGAAGAGGTCTCACTCGGCCTGGATGTGTGTGGTTTTTTTTGTAACTGAATTCTTAATATTATTTGGACATATTTTAAACGACTAAATACAACATAGTAGGGGACCTTTAAAATAAAAACAACTCTGCTAACTTCAATGACCACATTAACTCCAAACAGGTGAAAGGACTTAGGTGGATCAAAGTACATCTTAACACATTACACAGCATTGTTCATACTACTATTGCGATGGACTGACATTGCGGGACAGTCCCACATTGGGAATTTTTCACAAGACAAATTGAAATCCAATCCTGATTGAACATCTGAGAAAAATTATGATACCAGTTAGTACTTGTCAGTTCATCTTAGTAGCAAATGGTCTTATAAAACTAAGAACCTCAATTATGTAGTCTTGAAATGCAATAAAAATTGTTGAAAGAATTGTTTTTGGCGTCAGAATTTCATCAATCACAGCTGTTTTATGGACATCAACACATTTTAAGAAATTGCTAAACATGCCGCCGGGGTGCTGCCCCAGCCAATTTATCATATATATAATGAAATAAGTAAAAGTGTTCAAATGTATTCATTTTTGCAATGATTGCACATGTAGATGGATTTTTGACGGATGGACATTGTGGGACCCTTGCATTCCCTGGATCCATCAATTCAATTGGCGGCTGATTGTTTGCAATTACATGGCATTTAAAAGTGGAGAATATCTGATTCTGATTCTTTGACACACTTGAGTTGATCAGTAGGGAATAGGTTGGATTAATTAGGGCATGAATCACCGCTGATCATCTGATGCAGTCGAAGGTGAACGTGACTGTCTGCGTAATGCTCATTATACTCCAACTGTTAATGAATTTATCCTAAAACCTCTTTCAACCATTAGGAAATCATATTAGTACCAAAAGATATTGCATAAAAATAAGGCATATAAGCACAAGTGAAAGTGTCCCACAGCATGTCCGTCCATCACATGCGTGATGGACGGACATTTTGTGGGACGGAAAGAGTAAAACTTCTGTGGTTCAGGGGCCAGTCAGAGTTTCGGGGGCAAACTTTGTGAACACATTCCTTATTAGTAGTTATTTCTCCTACTATGGTATAATTACGATAGCACTCTCCAATAAGGAGAAATTTGCACTGTTATGGACGCACACTGTGGGACGGAAAAATTAAGCCGTTATCTTCAGGCTGGTTTCAAAGAAAAAAAAATGTGACTATGAGAAAATGTACAATTCTACAAAATCTATGATGAACAAAGTGGTATTCTAAGCAATTTTAAGCAGGTAATTTGGTTAATTTAATTGAATTGAATGCTCAGTTCCCAAGGTGGGGTCAAATTTAGCAATTTTTTCAAATTAGTGAAATCTCATTCAAGCATCCTGAGTACTTGAAATCTCACCATAGATGTAACTTATTATATATCACTGGAAAGTAGAGTTCATTACAGATCCACTGGTATCCAAATTAAGACTATTCCTCACTTGTAGATAAGGTTTTTACACAGGTAAACTGTTGCTCTTTTTCAAATGTTACATTTTTTTGCCAGAAAATTGTCATATTTTGGACAATAAATGGTTGCTCTAGATACACGGAACATGCACTATACCTAGAATTGTCTTTGCTGCTTGATGGCATTGGGTGCAAAATAAATTGACCCATATCTGTCGCAAGAAGTGGATTTTAACTTCGCTAAACCTTCAAAAAGTTGTAAACTGGAATTGATGACCAGCATTGTGAACACGCTCCCAACTCAATGTTATGCTCTATGCTGCTCAGGGGTGGAATAACTCAGTGAGTGAGTAATCTCACAGGGAGTGGTCAATGAGAAGTGGGTCACCAGAATTGAGCAAAACAAATCATTCAGTACACCAATAAACACCATTTGTAGGCATATTTCATTATAGGTCAATTTAACTCAGCATTTTTGGTTCGTGCATTTATGTTTTAGTTCAATGTACTTTCAATGCCTTTTTAAAACTGGATTCAATAAGTTTTATGGTTTTTGCATTAGTGAGAGACCAACTAGTAAATACAGTATTCCATATGCGAGAATAGGATGGAGTGTAGGAACAGGAGTGCAGCACTGTCAGTCAGAAGTTCTAATTTGTTTGTAGTTATGCAGATTAAAATTCAGTTTTCAATACTTTCTTTATATGACTCTTCAAAGATAAGTTGGTCTAATATGACCCCAAGGTACTTGCATTCATTTATTCTTGCAAGCACCTCCTATCCCAAGAAATTTTTGGATGGGGACAAGCGAGTTATTGGTTTGGAAAGAACATGCCAACAGTTAGTTTTTTCTCATGGCATTTAAAACTAGTCATGATGTAGCTCGTTGCCCAATTCTTAATGTTTGTTTTTGAGCAGCTTCTGGCGCACTTTTAGCATGGGTAAGAATTACCACATCGTCCACGTACATTATGGTGTCAGAATTTTCGCATACTTTGCTAGTTTTTGTTGCAACCACAAATGCAACCCAAGAATTTTAATGAGGATAATTTCCATTTATTAACCTTTCAAGCAACATTGTCTCTAATTGCTGTGCTTGCTTTGAACATTTAAAGTTCTACATTCACATCATGCTATTTATTTGGGAAACAACTGAATAAAATGATAAATTAAAACAAAGATGTACTAATGAAGTTTTAAAAATCAATGGGCTCTTAATTTGTATAATTGATACATTGTCACTAATCTATACATTTATTAGATAATGAGAAGTTCCACGGCGAAGCAAGTAACAATGACTCACGCCTGTTCTTTGTTAATATTGTTGGAAAAAATGTGATGAACTTTAAGCTCATGTGAAACAACATGCAGAAGCTCATTAATTAACCTTACAATTACTTGGATCTGTCAATATGTTAAACCTTGTGCAATTACTTGCAATACCGCATTATCAACACAATGGGGATATGGGGCTTTCTTTCCCCATGGCAGACACTGCTATTTTTCGCATAATGTGAAGTCAGAGGGTAAATAAATGAAATGCTACTAATTAAGACAAATTAACAGCTTAAAGTGCTAACTTATCTGTTAGTATTTGAATATGGTAGGTCCATAATCAGTTTGTGTCATGTCATGGTTCTTGAACTACAACACCACTTGAAGTATTGGTTTTTGCAAATAAAAGGAAATGGGCGGAGAATTTACGCCAGTAAAAAACGTGTTGCGGTGTTACGAAACACCACAAATTGAATATTCATATTCTTGCCGGCTCTCGCCCACTCTCGAGTGTAACCGCCCACAGTAAGATTCGAGCAACGTGCCAACTGTCATCTACAGTCTACGGCAGGGGTCGGCAACCTGCGGCTGTGGAGCCGCGTGCGGCTCTTCAGCTCTTCTACAGTGGCTCCCTGCAGCTTTGAAAAAAATTAATAACGGCTATTTAAATTTATTGTTTTCTTTCAAACAAAATATCGCTTATTTTGGAGATTGGGGTGATACTGTGACACTGAAAAAAAGCATTTAATATTTGTGACCCCGCCCGTGAAAACACGGCAAAACTCGCCTGATCTAATTTTTTAGGAAGACCGTCAAGTAGTACCTGTGATGAAAAGTGACAAAAATATGAGATGTGAGTTTATGGCTGTAAATGATAGGTTACATATTGGGGTTTCGAAGTAAAGTTCAAAAATTAATTTCTACCATCATACATACTAAAATTAAGGAGTTACTGGGGCGCCTCGGTGGCTCATCGGTCTAAGTGCGCGTACCATAATGACTGTGTCTTTCCCGCAGCGACCTGGGATCGAATCCGGCTCAGGTCATTTGCTGCATGTCTTCCCCCATTCTTCTCTCCTACCTTCCTGTCTCTCTACACTGTATTACTGTCGAATAAAGGAAAAATTCCCAAAAAAATAATCTTTAAAAAAAAAAAAAAAATTAATGAATTTATTTACACTTCGTTTACGCGGAAGTTGCTTTCCACAAGCCTATTATGTTTTCAGTCGGCTTTTATTAGTTTACCTACGGCGGATGAACGCATGATAGTTTGGGTGTCATTCGGTTTAGGAACTTCTTTTCTACCATTGAAAATGAATATCGACGATAATGCGCACCATGTAAAGCAGGTCAGTCAAAGGTAAGGCAAAAGAGTTTAATATTGACTGAGTGGAGGTCATTTCAGAGTTATCAGTTAGATTTTTTCACGGAATATTCCTTACATCATGTAGAATGACCTTGCGTAAAAAAAACAAACAAACAAAAAAACTGTTCATCACCAGAAAATGACTTTAGCTGGGTTATCACAGGCAGGGATATGGGTGACCTATTGGCAATTGCAAATGACGAGACATCTGTCTCGTTGTGTTTTCATTTTGGCAAGGTGGGATCATGCAGTGGGGCTCGATGCATAGGCTACTAACACAAAAGCCCATCCAGATAGGCTATTCCGAGAGCTAGGCCACTTTTAGAATGGTTTAAAAAAAATCAATGGCCCAATCGCAGGGCTGCCAAATTTCTTCGCATTCTCACGCATACGGTGTAGGTCTCACGTATTTTCGAGACATATTCACGGAAGTCAGCAATTGTTCAATCAGCGCTTATATTAATGAGATTCTTATGTGCAATTGAAGTCCTTGTGCACGGCAGTTTCAGTTTCACTAGCGTAGCGGTGGATTTCGCCACTTGTAACACGGAAAGCGATTATGACTCTGGACCTCTTGCGCTTTTTTTTTTACTTGGGGATTGAAACCAATGAATGCGTTTCATGATCGTTTCGATTGTTTGAATGGAATAAGACAATTTAAAATGTCTTTATGCCATTCCATTGCTTCCAATTCCTGAGTAAAGAAAAGCGTGAGAATTCCAGAGTCATAATCGATTTCCATGTCACTAGTGGGGATATGAACCATGATGTACGTGAAACTGAAACTTTCATGCATAATGACTGTAATTCTGCAAGAGAATCTTAAATGCGGATTAATTGAATAATTGCTGACTACAGCACAGGAACGCGAATGCCGCTAAGAAGCGTGAGACTTGAGCCGAATGCGTTGGAGTTGGCAGCTGGCAGAGGCAGAGGGCTGCGAGACATTTCGTCTAATTTGTTAGCTAGGCTTGTAATATTACCACTATGAAACGTCCATTGTTATTCGTGTTGATGGCATTTCCAGCATTGCATCGGCCTCCCCTTCAGATTCGGGGTCATATATATAGACATAAGCCAATATTTGTGAACTTTGTGTCGCCATTGCTTCGCAGAAAGTCTTACTATGCTACCTGTAAAATCTGAGGTCTTTCACCGTCTATGGTTGTAGCTAGCTAGGCTCTGGGCCAGTAGGGAGTTTGGGCTGTATACATATTGAATATTCACGAATGTAGCTGAACTATCCAATCAGCGCGAAGCTCATTTAAACGCCGGATATTCATGAGGGAACTCGCCCGTCTTCTCAGACTGCCTTTCAGTGATGGTTACAAGGTCATCAAATAAGCGATCCAAGGCACTTTTCCCACAAATAATGGTATGAATACGATGGCAGGGCATTGGGTATTAACACAAAATGTCTGGATATGTCTGAAAGGGGCACTTTAATAGAATTCTGGGCCTGCAGTTGTGGTTGCAGTGAAAACCTGCAGACAGTGGTCCCCCAGGACTGAGTTTGAGAACCACTGCTTTAGACAGATTGTTAATATACGATGAGAAGAGTATCTGAGCCAAAATTGAACCTTGGGGGACTCCTACAGAGCAATAAAGAAAAGAAGATTTCAGGCCATTGACCTGCTCACATTGGATTCTATACATATAATGGCTTCTTTAGAAAAATGAAAAGTACACTGTCTATATAGTAAAACTGCATGGTTAACTGTTTCCGGCACCCTTTTAAGGTCGACAAAAACAGCACCAACACACTTTTTCTTGTCCAATGAATACAACCCCAATTCCGAAATAGTTGGGACAAAGTGTAAATTGTGAATAAAATCAAAACGCAATAACATTCAAATCACACCTGCCAGTAATTTTATTCACAATAGAACAGGGATAACATGGCAAGTATGGAATCTGAGAGCTCCAGCAGGGGAGCTCTTTTAAACAAGTTGCCACATGATAGGTTTTCAACAGCTCGGGATAACTACATTTTTAATTCCTTGAAAATGTATTGGGCGCTCAAAGGGTTAATTTTGAAGATCGGCTTTATATGGCCGAGGGGACATGCTGTGCAAACAGGATTGGTAAAGTAATTTCTTGAACAGAATGTTAAAAACATTTATTAAAACTGGCGTCCAAGATGACGCGGTCTGACACCAACTTGCTGAACAATCTGAGTGCAGGTCTTGTGTTGTCCTGATGTTGTGATCAGCATAATGGTTTGATGATGTTATCCCAGATGACTTTACGGTTTCCTTTCGCAGTTTCAGTGACATTCATGAAAAACTTTGCTTTGGCCATTCGTAAGGTTTTTGTAACTTTGTTGCTCATGGAAGTAAAATTTTGCCTATCAGTAGTCAAGCCAGTTTTAAGAGATTTTTTTAACGGGTGATCTCTATATATTATAAGCATTTCACATTCATGATTTATCCATGGGAGAGAGTCTTTTTTTCTGGAGACAACTACTCCGAATTAAGGGTGTCATAACCTCATTAATGGATGCATGTTGTCAGGATCGTTACAAAGAGAGAACTTTGACTTTGAATCAAGACTATTCAGAGCCACTGTAAGACTTCGTTCTTGGTTCTGTGGAATAATTTTGTGGTAAGAGTTGCTTTTTAGCAGGAGTTGGAGAATGGGCTAATAAAATCTTGTGTTGTGAGTTTCCTAGAAAAAAGAAGCCAATGGTCTGATAGGCCAGTCATTACATTGAGTTTTAGTGATTCTCTCCAGTTTGTTTGAGAATATTACATCAATTTTTGAGAGTGATTTTCTTTTTTTTTCTTTTTTTTTTATCCTGGTGGGCTCATTTATTAATTGAATAAAATTGTAATGATCGGTAATCGGTTTGAGGTTTTTTCGTCATTCCAGTTTTTTATTTTCCTGATTTTATTTCTTTGTACCAATAACCATGGCTATGGCTCAACATATGTTATTTTCAAATATGCTCGATCAGTGAACTTGACTTGTTTTATTTGCTTGAGCAAAGGACTTTGAGTTGTTCCTTGAAAAACATCCTTTTGTGCTTTATTAATCTGAGTGCCTCACTGTATGTTCTCTAATACCAAACCCTCGCCCTTATCCATGTCTACTCAAAAACATCAGCGCAAAACCATTGTCAAGTGACCATTTTCTCATATCAGCACCATTAGGTGCACAGTAGACGTTGGCATGATTAAAATCATAATCGATTGCGATTATGTGTAATCGTAATCAACCTTTTTCAATAGTGTCTAATCATAATAAAGATTCTGAATACGGGTAATCGTAATCACTGGCAATTTTTTGTGTAATCGTAATCATCTTGCATTGTAATCGTAATCACAATAGAAGAGAAATTTTTCCTACTCACATGATTTTTATACTTTAGCTCATTTTTACGATTACGTAAATTGTAAATCATAATTACGTGATCATAATCGTAAGTCCGTAATCATGCCCATATCTGGTGCACAGTGGCGGAGGATGATTCAATAATGTAAAAGGTCAGATTGCTTGCAGCATCTGAAACGTATGAGGAAAGTTTCTTGCGCAGTTAGACCAGTTCAAGACTAAAATCCCTTCCACTGTTTCCCTACAGGAGCTGCACTTCTGAACACATTTGATCAGCAGAATGATGCAGGCAGGAGTCCGTCTGAGGCAGGACACTGAGACGACCCTACCAGAGCTCCCCCAGCAGCACAGGATCAGAGAGAAAGAAGAGGAACTACATGGACTGGAGTCTGTCCACATGGCAGAGTCAGAGACAAAATGTACTGCACCAGGACCCAACACACTGGAGCCAGAGTGTGTTACTGCAAACAGCAGGGTCAGTGATTTACATCACACAGAAGCATCACTGATAAAAACACAAACTGATCTGAGCTCCACCTGCTCTGGGGGTCTTAAGATGGAGAGCCTTGACTGTACAGAAGTGGCCTGTGTGACCCATCTGTATCCTGACCAAGTCAAAACGGAAGTTGATGTGAACAACTATATTAAGACTGAACATGTCAGTGTCGTGCCGGACATTAAGTGTGTCGACATAAAATCTGACGAACTGAAGCTGGAATCCAGTGAAGTTTTAGTGAGTGATCTCATGAATACTGTGCTTAATGGGGCTGGTGTGACTGAAAATTGCCAGACTGGACCATGTCAATATCCTGTAGAGCCAAATCCAATCAGAGCAAAACAGACAAATTTAATCCAAGATGTGGGAATTCGTGTAAGTGAAAATCCCCACCAGTGCTCTCGTATAAATGATCTCAAGAGAGTTCCTACAACTGAAAAGCCCCACAAATGTGATCGATGTGAAAAGTCTTTTGCTTGGAAATCTCATTTAAAATACCACAAGAGGATTCATACAGGTGAAAAGCCCTTGAAATGTGATCTATGTGAGAAGTCTTTTATTAATAAATCTCATTTAACATACCACCAGAGGAGTCATACAGGTGAAAAGCCCCACAAATGTGATCGATGTGAAAAGTCTTTTGCTCAGAAATGTAATTTAAAATCCCACCAGCGTATTCATGAAGGTGAAAAGCCCTTCAAATGTGAACTGTGTGGGAAGTCTTTTGCTAGGAAATTTCAATTAAAATCCCACCAGTCGATTCATACCAGAGAAAAGCCCTTCAAATGTGAGCAATGTGAGAAGTCTTATAAGATGAAATGTAGTTTAAAAGCCCATCAGAGGATTCATACAGGTGAGAAGCCCTACAAATGTGATTGCTGTGAGAAGTCTTTTGCTTGGAGATCTCATTTTAAATATCACCAGAGTATTCATACAGGTGAGAAGCCCATCAAATGTGATTGGAGTGAGAAGTCTTTTGCTAGGAAATTTCATTTAAAATCCCACCAGACGATTCATACCAGAGAAAAGCCCTTCAAATGTGATCGATGTGAGAAGTCTTTTACTAAGAAATGTAGTTTAAAATCCCATCAGAGAATTCATACAGGTGAAAAGCCCTACAAATGTGATTGGTGTGATAAGGCCTATGCTCAGAATACTAATTTAAAATATCACCAGAGTATTCATACAGGCGAAAAGCCCTTCAAATGTGATCGGTGTGAGAAGTCTTTTGCACAGAAATCTAAATTAAAATACCACCAGAGAATTCATACAGGTGAAAAGCCCTTCAAATGTGATTGGTGTGAGAAATCTTTTGCTCTAAAATTTAGTTTAACATCCCATCAGAGGATTCATACAGGTGAAATGCCCTACAAATGTGATACATGTGATAAGTCTTTTGCTCAGAATACTCATTTAAAATATCACCGGAGTACGCATACAGGTGAAAAGCCCTTCAAATGTGATCAATGTGATAAGTCTTTTGCTCAGAAATCTTATTTGAATTTTCACCAGCGTATTCATACAGGCGAAAAGCCCTTCAAGTGTGATTGGTGTGAGAAGTCTTTTGTTCAGAAAGTAAATTTAAAATCCCACAAGAGGATTCATACAGGTGAAAAGCCCCACAAATGTGATGGATGCAAGAAGTCATTTGCTCAGAAATCTAGTTTAATATCCCACCAGAGTGTTCATGCTGGCCAAAAGCCCTTCAAATGTGATTGATGTGAGAAGTCTTTTGTTTGGAAATCTCATTTAAAATACCACCAGAGTATTCATACAAGTGATAGAAGGATCAAAGAAGGACAAAGAAGGATCAATACAGTGGCTGAAGAACGGAGAGCTGGGATTTGATGGAGAGAGAATTATAGTTGGAGCCCAAGACCAGGGTCTTTTAACAAATGGATTCAAGAAGATGGCAGGAATCTCACAGAACGATCTATGTAGATTCTGTCACACAACAATTGAAAGTGTAAACCACTTAGTCTCAGGCTGCCAAATCCTCCTCGCGGATGGACATTATACCTCCCGCCATAATAAGATATGCAAATACCTACACTGGAAAATTTGCAAAGAGATGGAAGTGGAAGTGAAGGAAAAAATATGGGACCATGAACCAGCACCAGTGGTCTCCAACGGGAAAGTAACAATCTTCTACGACAAAGTGATTCCAACTGGAAGATTCATAGAGGGAGGTGCGATAAAGCCAGACATTGTCATCTGGAATAGGCAGGAGAAAAGTGCCAAAATTATTGATGTCACTGTCCCCAATGACTATGGACTTAATAGAGCAGAAAGGGAAAAGATAACAAAATACCAAGACTTAAAAAATGACCTAAAAACAACCTGGTCATTGAAAGAAATAAATATAATACCAGTGGTGGTAGGTGCAATGGGGCTTATGAAGAAAAATCTGAAGAAATACATGGAGGCCATCCCCGGTTGCCCAAGTACCCAGGAAGTACAGATATCCGCAATCAAAGGAACGGTAACCATCTTGAAAAGAGCCCTTGGATACAATGCCAACTATGTTTAGGGTGTAACTATAGACCCCAGGAAAGGGGCCCATTACACGCTATAAGAAGAGAATAAGGAAATAAAAAAAAAGTGAAAAGTGATAAGCCCTTGAAATGTGATTGATGTGAGAAGTCTTTTGCTCAGGAATCTTATTTAAAACCCCATCAGAGGATTCACACAGATGAAGATCCCTAAAAATGTGAGCAGTGCGAGAAGGATTATGCTTTAAAATGTACTTGTAAAACCCACCTGCATCTTCAAACTTGTAAAAAGCCCCACAGATATGATTGGTGTAAAAAATCTTTTGCTCAGAATACTCAGTCACAATCCCACCTAGCATGTTCATACAGATGAAAGCCCCACAAATTTGATCAGGGTAAGAAGTCTCTTGCTTGGAAATTTCAATTAAAATACCACCAGAGTATTCATACAGGTGAAAAGCCCTTCTAGTGTGATCGATGTGAGAAGTCTTTTCCTCTGAAATCTCATTTAAAATCCCACCTGACCAGAGTATTCATATTGGTGAAAAACTCCACAAATGTGAACAGTGACGAGGACGTTTGGCAGTTAGTGTTTAGTTTTGGAGGTTTTGGCTAAAGTTCAGAGTTGCACAGAATAATTGATTGGTAATGACTTGTGCATTCCCTTGTGATGGGTCCTGTCACCCCCTTATTTATAGGAATTTAACCTGTTATCTCTTGCCCATACTGCAGTAGGCATTCCAAAGATGACCCTTTCAAGGCCACGAGAGTCAAGCAGAGGGTCATGAACTATGAGTTGGACATCCCCTGCTCCACCAATCAGCAGAACCCTGCTTTCATCACCAAGAAGGGGGACACGCCCCCCCCCCCTGCCCTCTTCCTAACCACATAAAAATGTGTACCTTCCCATTTACTTGGGCTTATATAGGAACTTTGGCTTTTTGGTACCCAGAAAACCAGCAGGGGCCTTTTTGGCACAGAGATGCTTTAGGACTTTTTGGCACTCAGAAAACCAACAAGGGCTTTTTTCCAATTTATGATCAGCTAGGAGTTTAAACATCTGTGCATTGATTTCACATTTGCTGTCTGCTGTCTTCATTGAAAGATTTAGCAGTTTTTTTTTTTGTTTTGTTTTGTTTTGTTTTGTTTCTGAGACTTAAATCTTGGCTACATTGGGACAGTTCTAGGAGATCCAAGCTTTGGTTTGGTGTTTTCTATCTTTTCTTCTTTGATTGTTCTTTTAGGTAGTAAACTCTCATTGTCTGTAGACATTGACGTTGTGTATTCTGTTGCAGCTTTTATTAAATTTTTCTATTTTTGAATCTGATGGCGAGTTGTGCTTTTGATAAAGGTTGATCCAACAGATTGCTCTGCCTATCAATGAATTTGGCAATTTAATTTTCACATTTTAATCCGTAAAGGCCTCTAAGATAAATCATGTATTCAGAACACTGATACATGCATGCGAATAAATGGTCCTGCACTGAATATATGGAATATGTAGAATGTGTGAGTCGTTTGTACAATCACACCATAATTACATATTCGACATTAAGTACAACCCCAATTCCGAAATAGTTGGGACAAAATGTAAATTCTGAATAAAATCAAACGCAATGACCTTCAAATAACATCAGCCTGTATTTTATTCACAATAGAACAGAGATAACATAGCAAATGTTGAAACTGGGAAATTTTATGATTTTATCCACAAAATGAGCTCATTTCAAATTTGATGGCTGCTACAGGTCTCAAAAAAGTTGGGACATGGGCCTGTTTACCAGAGTGTAGAATCCCCTCTTCTTTTTAATACAGAGTGGAGGCGTCTGGGCATTGAGGAGACAAGTTTCTTGAGTTTAACCATTGGAATTTGATCCCACTCTTGTTTAATACAGGCTTCCAGCTGCTGGAGAGTTTTGGGTCTCCTTTGATGGACTTTTCATTTAATTATGCGCCAAATGTTCTCAATCGGTGAAAGATCAGGACTGCAGGCAGGCCAGATCAGCACATGAACTCTACTACTACGAAGCCATGCTGTTGTAATAGCTGCAGTATGTGGTTTTGCATTGTCCTGCTGAAATACACAAGGCCTCCCTTGGAATAGATGTCGTCTGGGGGAGCACATGTTGCTCTAAAACCTTTGTATACCTTTCAGCATTCATGGTGCTTTTTAAAACATGCAAGTGTCCCACACCATATGGACTAATGCATCCCCATACCATCAGAGAAGCTGGCTTTTGAACTGAACGCTGATTACAGGAGTGGTCGTCTTTCTCCTCTTTAGCCCGGAGGACACAACGCCCATGATTTCCAACAAGAATGTCAAATTTGGACTCGTCAGACCGCAGGACACTTTGCCACTTTGCTTCAGTCCATTTTAAATGAGACTTGGCCCACAGAACACGGCGGCGCTTCTGGATCATGCTCAACAATGGCTTCCTTTTTGCATGATAGAGTTTTAGGTGGCATCTGTGGATTGCACAGCGGACTGTGTTTACAGACAGTGGTTTCTTGAAGTATTCCTGGGCCCATTTTGTAATGTCAATGACAGAATCATGACGGCGAGTGATGCAGTGGCGTCTGAGGGCCCGAAGATCACGGGCATCCAGTGAAGGTCTTCAGCCTTGTCCCTTATGCACAGAGATTTTTCCAGTTTCTCTGAATCTTTTGATGATTTTACATACTGTCGATGATGAGACCTTCACAGCCTTTGCAATTTGACATTGAGGAACATTGTTTTTAAAGTATTCCACAATTTTTTTTTTACGCAAGCCTTCACAGGTTGGAGAGCCTCTGCCCATCTTTACTTCTGAGAGACTCAGCCTCTCTAAGACATCCCTTTTATCGCTAATCATGTTATACACCTGATGCCAGTTAATGTAATTACTTGCTAAGTGTTCTTTCAGCTTATTCTCTTATATACTAATTGCTTTTTCAGCCATTTTTTGCCTGTGTCCCAACTTTATTGAGACCCGTTGCAGCCAGGAAATTTGAAATAAGCTCATTTTGTGGATAAAAATGTAAAATGTCTCAGTTTCAACATTTGAAATATTATCTATGTTCTATTGTTAATAACATATTGGCTCATGTGATCTGAAAGTCACTGCATTTTGATTTCATTCACAATTTACACTTCGTCCCAACTATTTCGGAATTGGGGTTGTAGTTAATCAGTTGTTTCATTGTGATATGAAATTCATTTAGCAGCATATATGGTTTATAATCAGGTCATGATCAATATATTGTCTTGATCACATGATGATTACACTTTAAATGATAATAAATGTATTTTCCATCGCAATGTGTTGGTTCTCTGCTCCACCAGCACCTCCACACAACCTCTCATTCTCCTCCTCTGTGGCAAAATCTCAGACACGCCCTGTGTCTTTAACACTATGCAGTGTCATACATGATGGTTCATTCACAGGAATCCAGACGCTCTCCTATCGCACTATATGGTCATCATTATCATGCTAATGCAGCGCAAATGCCCCCCGTACGTTTCATCTGAATGCCGTCAGGAGAAGTGTGTGATGGTCTTGGAGTGGTCTCTGCCCATTTTCCGACCCATATTGTCATTATGAATTAACATTCATAAACGTGGAAGTTACTCTATTGGAATTTCGTGGATAATGGCAAAGTTCAGCCATACAGTGGAACACACTGGGATGTACAGTGGAAACCTGCTGTGCCTGACGAGTCCATTTTTCTTCCTGCGGAGATCCCTGCGCTGGCTGCCAGTTGTGGCCAGAGTCCAAGTCCTGACACTGGCCTATGCTGCAGCAATCAAGACGGCCCCTTCCTATCTGCAAGAGATGTTCATCCCATACACACCTGCCCAGCCCCTTCGTTCTGCAGCAGCGGGACGACTTCATCCCCCTGCCCTGGGTCGTAGAGCTGGTCATTCTACCAGATCACTCGGCTTCTCCCATTTTGCTCCCCAGTGGTGGAATGGCCTTCCCACCTCCCTACAAATTTCTCCATCCCTGCCACACACTCTTCCGCCGTAACCTTAAGACTCACTTGTTTAGACTGTGTCTGACTTGAACCCCCCCTCCTCCCCTGGTGATTCAAAAAAAAAAAAAAAAAAGACCTGTTATGTTCTTCTGTTATCACCTTCTGTATAGTCTATGCTCTACATGTTCATTACTTCAGAATTGTACCTTGTCCTGTCTGTTGGGTTACAGTGTCAGTGACCTACCTGTGTGCACTTGTTGCAAATCACTTTGGTTAAAAGCGTCTGATAAATAAATGTATTGTAATGTAATTTTTGCAGTTATTTTTGAGCCTCTATGCCGGCAACAGCCATGGTCAGAGGCCTTGTTTTGGGATTGTTGTCCGTCTCGCTCCTATCCGTCCTCATCTCATGAATATGAAATTTCTAGAATGCCTGGGGGGAATTTTTTTGAAATTTGGCAAAAATGTAAATGTCGTTGTCACTTCCAGTCCATCTCATTGTTGGGTACAAAATACCTCAGAACACCTGCTGGTAAATTCCTTCAAATTTGCTGCAAATCTCCACTGGGTCATTCCACAAAGCTCCCCCCCGACCCCCTCTGATTTCCATAAAACTTATTTTTTGTGTATAGCCCTTAGGACCAATAGTGATATACCAAAATTGCAGAAACAACGGTGAAATAGCTTTCAAGATATGCATGATTAAAATTTGCTGACCGCGCCCATTTTGCCATTTTGCTTGCTTGAAATTCTCACTGATGCGCAAGAGGATTTTTTTCTACGTCATCTATGCCTTGCTCACTAGGCTTCACCATCAGAAGCACTGAGGAATATTTCATATCCATCTTAAAAATTGTTGAAAAAGGGGAGATAAATTTGCACTTAATTTTTTTAAGGACTTTGCAATGCGCTCTTCTCATTTAACAGAGACGGTATTCCAAAACAGTTGCTGCCGTTATATTGTATGGACACGTGGTAAAAGATCTTCGTATTTTTATTCAAAAATAATAAGCATTTCCCCTAACAATAAAAGGAAAAACAATCAAATTATGTATTGGAAATTATTTGAAAAGGTTTGAATATATGACATCACATCATAGTCTTATCAATTTTGCCTCATAGCCTAACGAAGCGACCTCATTAGAAATCAAATCAAAGTATTCTCTAACAGATTAAAACCTTTTCTTTCTTGCTGGCTCGCAAACAACAAAAGACTCGCACACCGCACAAAGGCATAAACCGCACTGACAATCTACAACTGACAACAACCCACGAGTTGCAGAAGAGAATTGGGACATTCTGCATTCGAATCACCCGTCAAAAGTGAACCCCCTTCTCGAAGCTATGGAAGCATATGTGCACCTTTATTCAAATGGCAATTCATTATGTGCACCTTTATTCAAATGGCAATTAATTTGGCAAAATGGCAATTCAATATTTAATTTCATCATGTAATTTGAAAATGTATTTGGCAATTGACAATTTAGGGCCTGATTTACTAAGACCTTTAGCACATGCAAAATCTTTTTACCCGTGCAAAACCAGAAACCTTGCCACTGATTGGTGCAAGGCAAGTACCCTGGCCAATCATGGGCAATGTTATTGGTTTTGCGCGGGCAAAAAGATTTTGCATGTGCTAGAGGTCTTAGTAAATCAGGCCCTTAATGTACAAAGTGGCAATGCAATCTTCAATACAGTTTTGACAATCTCAATGACAATCAGGAATGAAAATTGAATTAATCAAATGTCATATTGCCATGGCATTCTCGCACCTTTATTCAAATGGAAATTCATTTGGCAAAATGGCAATTCAATATTTAATTGCATCATGCAATTTGAAAATGCATTTGGCAATTGACCATTCAATTTGCAAAGTGACAATGAAATCCTCACATCCCTTTGTGCGTTTAAGGTTTTAAAGTACAACAGCGCCTCGTGTATTGCATGGCATTTTGCCACACGCTTCCATAGAGATATATAATAGAACCAGAGAGAACGAGGAAGTACCTTTGCTTCAGCCAGTTAGCATGTTAGCTTCCTGCTTCCGCGTTTCCCAAGGATGCAATTTTGTGGCCAAAAGACGCCGCGACGCCCATAGACACCAACTGAAAAGTGCGCATTTTTTTCTTGCCAAATAAAGCGAAAACAAAAGAAAATGTATTTGGTAATCCTACATTATTTTGCTCTTTGTCTGACGCAACTGTTCGATGTTTTCAAGAGGGCCTGTAAAATAAGAACTGCTACTTAGAGCTTGATGAGGCTCGTGCACGAGTTTGGTTGTTCAGCTGTTGCTCTGACTGCAGCAGTTCAGCCAATGAGTGTATAGTGCGTGCGCGTCCCAGATCAACAGCGTTGCTCGTCATTTCCCCTTGAACACATTCGCCAATCCACACAGATGACACATTTTCTCGGCCATTTATGCTGTGTAATCAGATTGGCAATCTTATGAAATGGTGCCGGAAAAAGGCACCCATGGAATGCCATTTTTATAGATGGCGTCGGTCAATTCCGTACTTCCTGGGCTGAAGTAGCTAGCCTAGCATCTCCCATTGAAAGTAATAGAGGTGGGACTTCCTCGCTCTCACCAGTTCTATTATATTACCTCCATGCACGCTTCATGCAAACTGTCATCGAGGCGGGTCTTCTTTAACAACGTCACTTTTGTGACTGCCTGGTATTGGCTATTCCCCGCGTGGACACGCCCCTCTCAGTAGGACTGACTGACCTAGCAAAGCCACAACCTCCTTCAACATACAAATGTTTTGTCACTATATAAAGGCAAGTAAATTTGAGGGTATCTCCATTGCTGGTAGAAATATTATTCTGAGTCAACTAGCAGATGATACTGCATTATTTTTAAGAAATGCTCTGCAAGTGAAACCTGCAATCAATGCTATTGAAGTATTTTCTAAAGCTTCAGGTCTCTGTCTGAACTTAAACAAATGTGAGTTATTTGCATTAAAAACCTGTGACATAACCTCCATTGATGACATACCTGTAAAGAAAAAAGTTTGTTATTTAGGCATCACTATAACAAAGGACAGACAAGAAAGATGTGCTCTTAATTTTAATCCAATGATAAATAAGGCAGAGAACAAATTTAATCTATGGTTACAGAGAGATCTATCATTAAAGGGGCGGGTTCTTTTATCGAAAGCTGAGGGGATATTGAGGCTCATTTATACTGCATCCTGTCTATTTCTTGAGAGTAAAGTTGCCAAAAAAAAATTGACCAATTACTATTCAACTTTTTGTGGAGAAATCGTATACATTACATTAGAAAATCTGTAGTTGTTAATTCTGGTAAAAATGGGGGCCTTGATTTTTTGGATTTTTCCTCTTTGAACTATGTATTTAAAATTAACTGGTTAAAGCATTTCATGAAAATGATTCATCAATGTGGTTTTTCATTCCTAAATTCGTATTTAACCAGATTGGGGGACTACCTTTTCTGCTGGTTTGTAATTATAAAATAGATAAGTTACCATTGATATTAGCTGACTTTCATAAACAGGTGTTATTGGCTTGGAGTTTAATTTACAAACACAACTTCTCACCAGAACGGTATTATATATGGAATAATGGTGATATTTTGTATAAGAATAAGAGTCTTTTCATAAAGAAATGGTTTGACAAAAATATTTGCCTATTAAGTCAGCTGCTAACTCCTGAAGGTCACTTAATGAGTCATGAGGAATTCTGTCATAAATTCAACTTACTTATCGCGGAGCGAGCACCGACGCCGCCGGGTACAAGCGGAGGGGCTAGCCCAGCGGAGAGGCTAGTCGGGTGGAGACGACAGTCCAGCTGCCGTCGCAACGACATTAGGGACTTAAAGTTACGGCATATTTTTCGACGGCTACGGCACCAGGAAATAAATCTGCGCTCCGCTGATCGAGACTTAAGCCGTTGTGCCGGCGTTGCTTGCCGTAGCAGGCTGATCTACTACGGGGAAAGAACCAATCGGCTGTGTCCCAATTCAGAGGCTGCATCCTTCGAAGGATGCAGCCGCTGAATTGGGACACAGTCGTAGTCACCACAACGCGTGGTTCAGGTGATTGAATTAAATGGTTTTCATTGTACTTCTGAAATGAAATGCGTTCTACAATTGATAATGACACACTACATTACGTGTTTCTGCGAACTTTTCCACAGATACTGGATACTATGTATATTCCACTGTATAAAACCATAGTGAACTATTTTCTGTTGCAGGCTATATTGTCCCCTCATCCTTGCATTGCATACCATACATAATTTCTCTGTGTACCCTATAAATATCTATACTCCCATGTACATTAGTCTTTATTTGACTACTGTGCATATGTAGCGTACATGTGCTGCATATATGCACACTCCCATGCACTTTACCATTCGCTCACACTCTGATTAGATGTGTGCTTAAATTGTCAAAGGTTGTGTCTTTTTTTAATTGAATTGTTTGAAATAAAGTTTGAAAAGATGCACATTTCTTTTTGTTATGCTCTGTACCTGTACTTGGCGGAATGCCAATAAATTTGAATAATCTAATCTAATATAAACAGTTTCCCATTTCCCCTGAAGCTATGTCATCCGCCCCTTTTGCCAGTGAGAGTGGGACAAATAAGCGCTCACAGTAGGTTTCAGTTACAATTAAAGTTCACACTGAACTAACTACTTTGCTAAAAAACTGATCAAAATCCACCTTTGCTTAAAATCCCTACTGGATTTGACAGCTACGGCACCAGCTTCAGGAGAGATTTATTTCCGGGTGCCGTAGTCGTCTCAAAATCCGCTGTTGCTTAAAGTCCCTACTCTGAAGAAGGAGAGGTGGCTGTGATATAAAGTAGAAGGACTTTGACCAGACATCGACCCGCGTATGCTACACATCCGTGTGGTTTTTCTAACCGCGGAGGGAAGGAGAGTGAGAGCGGGCGCTGCTGTGCTTCTGCTGGACTAGTGAGTAACATCAACTGCAGTAAAGTTGGTTTTATATTCGGATTCCGGCGTCAATAACTCATGAATGAAATGTCAAAAAAAAATGAAGCTAAAAACCACTGCATCAGTCACCGGCATGATTCTGTCATTGACATTTCTAAATGGGGCCAGGAATACTTCAAAGAAACCACTGTCTGTTAACACAGTCTGCCGTGCCATCCACAGATGCCACCTAAAACTCTATCATGCAAAAAGGAAGCCATTGTTGAGCATGATCCAGAAGCGCCGCCATGTTCTGTGGGCCAAGTCTCATTTAAAATGGACTGTAGCAAAGTGGCAAAGCGTCCTGCGGTCAGACGAGTCCAAATTTGACATTCTCGTTGGAAATCATGAGCGTTGTGTCCTCTGGGCTAAAGAGGAGAAAGGCCACCCCTCCTGTTATCAGCGTTCAGTTCAAAAGCCAGCTCCTCTGATGGTATGGAGATGCATTAGTGCATGTGGAGTGGGACACTTGCATGTTTTAAAAAGCACCATGAATGCTGAAAGGTAAAAAAGGTTTTAGAGCGACATATGCTCCCCTCCAGATGACATCTATTCCAGAGAAGGCCTTGTGTATTTCAGCAGGACAATGCAAAACCACATACTGCATCTATTACAACAGCATGGCTTCATAGTAGAAGAGTCCGTGTGCTGAACTGGCCTGCCTGCAGTCCTGATCTTTCACCGATTGAGAACATTTGCCGCTTAATTAAACGAAAAGTCTGTCGAAGGAGACCCAAAACTCTCCAGCAGCTGGAAGCCTGTATTAAACAAAAGTGGGATCAAATCTGAATGGCTAAACTCAAGAAACTTGTCTCCTCAATGCCCAGATGCCTCCACTCTTGTGTTTAAAAGAAGAGGGGATACTACACCATGATAAACAGGCCCCTGTCCCAACTTTTTTGTGACCTGTAGCAGCCATCAAATTTGAAATGAGCTCATTTTGTGGATAAAATTGTAAAATTTCTGTTTCAACTTTTGCTATGTTATCTCTGTTCTATTGTGAATAAAATACTGGCTGGTGTAATTTGAAAGTCATTCCATTTTGATTTTATTCACAATTTACACTTTGTCCCAACTATTTCGGAATTGGGGTTGTATATGTAATTCTTTATGTTTCGATCAATATTATGGATACATTTGCTTTGTGAGAGAGACAGCTACATATCTTTTAATAAGAAATATGCCATTTTAATGTCAAATATCAAGACTTACAGCCTCATATCTCTACGCATGTACAAAATTGTTATACAACATAAATGCATATATCAAAGTCCAATGCCTGGCATTCCCAACGAAAAATGTAAATTAAACAAAATTCATATGTTGATGCTGGTCACATTGCCCTAATGTGGGACATTTTTTTGTATTTCAGACTTCTGTAGTGTATTACAATGTTAAGCCAACATGGTAAATCCACACCCAATATTATTTTGAAACCCTTAAGGTGTGCCCTAATCAAACCAGGAGAGAAAATGCAGATAAAGTGTTCAGAAAATAAATGATACACTTATTAGTGCTCTTAGTGCCAACTTGTCAGACGCAGGGTGCATCTTCCTAATGTGGGACAGTTTGTTTCGTAATGTGGGACACTGTGAAGTCCATGTTAAAAGGTCTACACCACATTATTTTATATATGATAATAGATATTTATTTATTTATTTATTTATTTATTTATTTAACTAACTATTTGCAATGCTGTTCCTCTTGGATGAGATGGGAAATTGAGCACCATCAGACAAATCAAATATTTATAATATTTATTCATTTATTATATTCATTTTATCATTGTGAGCAGAGAAATCATTTTACTAATATTCAAAATGAACATACAACCAGAATGGGTTTCTTTTTTTCGAAGTCTGAATTCATGAACACGAGTTAACGTGAAGCAAAACACTTGAAGGCCTGCAATGATTTAGGCCGTTGAAATACTGACATGGCTTAAAACATTCTTACTGATGTTGAGTCCCTGCTGACCATGTCTGCGCCCCCCCAATTCCCGGTTCTAGACCCGCCACTGCTCAAACTGCCATCCCTAAACTTGACCCTAAATAGATTATTTGTTGCCATGAAACATTCCAATGGTGCACAAGACCACTGAGAAACTGTAAATAAGCAGGGGCGCCCCGGTGGCTCACCGGTCTAAGCACGCGTACCATAAAGGCCAAGTCCTTCCCGCAGCGACCTGGGTTCGATTCCGTCTCAGGTCATTTGCTGCATGTCTTCCCCCATTCTTCTCCCCAACTTTCCTGTCTCTCTACACTGTATAACTGTCAAATAAAGGAAAATTCCCCAAAAAAAAAAAAAACTGTAAATAAGCACAAATGTAGTGCAAATCATGTCCCACTATACATTATTTAACTGACAAGCTAATTTACAACTGTCCCGCATTAGGCTAATCATACTGTCCCACTTTAGGACACCACATGTCCTAAAGTGGGACAATAACAAAATGGGTTAAAAATCAAATATAGAGTATATACACAGCATACTGTACTATTTTTTGATAAATAAACACTTCATCAACACATTAAAATAAAAAATATCAGAATATTTTAGATGATAATTAACTAAACATAACATGAGTGGCGAGAACAGGCCGTTCAACCCAACAAGGCTCGCCAGTTTCTTTTAACTATTGTGAATATATCACTTCAGATACTCAACGACTCAATAGTATCTATCTTTAAGTCAAGGCTGCTCTTCAAAATTGCCAAGGTTTCTGCCTCAATGATATGGTCAGGCAAGCTGTTCCACATCGAAATTACTCTTTGGGTGAAAAAATATTTCCTAATATCAGTGCTAAATTTACCCTTGATCAACTTCCATTTGTGACCCTGAGTTCTACTAACAGAACTTGGCCGAAGGAATCCTAGATAATCCACTTTGTTAATCCCTTTAACATATTTAAAGACCTCAATCATATCACCCCTGAGTCTCCTTTTCCTAAGACTAAAGAGATTAAGGATCTTCAGCGTCTTCTCATAGCTTTCATCTTTTATGCCCGGAATCAGCTTAGTTGCTCTTCTCTGAACTTTTTCGAGAGCCTCTATATCTTTCTTAAAGTATGGTCCCCAGAACTGTACACAATACTCCGGATGTGGTCCGACGAATGTGTTGTACAAGAGAAGTATCACCTCCTTGGATTTGTACTCAATACTTTTGGCAATGTATCCCAGCATCCGATTGGCCTTTTTAACTGCTATGGCACAATGGCTAGAGCCTGAGAGGGTTTGGTCAATAATCACTCCCAGATCTTGTTCATGTGGGCCACATTCCAGTTTTAAACCTCCGGTGAAGTAATCCTGTCTAATGATTTTATTACCTACATGTACAACTTTACATTTTGCCACATTAAATTTCATTTGCCATATTTCTGCCCAATGCTGGATTCTAACCAAATCATCCTGAATCACTTTAGTAGAGTCTAAACTATTTGCCAAACCTCCCAATTTCGCATCATCTGCAAATTTAACTAATTTGCTCTCAATATTCCTATCAAGGTCATTAATTTAGATGAGGAACAGCAGGGGTCCCAACACCAATCCCTGAGGGACGCCACTCCCCACCATACCTAGCTCAGATGAGATTCCACTGACTACCACTCTTTGTGTTCTGTCCTGTAACCAGTTTTGAATCCACTCCAGAATACCTCCTGTGACTCCAATGGAGCTCATTTTAAAAAGTAGTCTCTTATGTGGTACTGTATCAAATGCTTAATGTGCAAATGCAAACTTATACCCATAAGATCAATTTTGTCCAAACTCAATGTCACTGACCTCTGGGTGGTCTTCACTCAAGGTGCTTCCTGTTTGATGATTGCTCCGCCTTGATTTATGACTGTACAGATATTAGGTCATGTGACTTTGATCACATGGAAGTACAGCTTTGATTTGTTAATAATTTCACTGACATTCATTAGTTTGGGGAAGAGCCACACCCACTGAAGCTTAAGTGTCCCACGTTAGGCAGTGTCCCACATTAGGATAATTCACCCTAGGCCTATTTTAGAAATGGTCCGATCTGAAGTTAATATAGCTCTGCACTGGCCAGTAATCGTTTGTGACGAGAATGCCTTTTTTTGTCACGTAATGATGTCTGCTCGCTCCGATGATTCAACTTATTTCACATGCAACTTACTAACGTCATGACCAATATTTTCAATAGATTGCTAAAAATATAAACTATGATTTGTTAGATGCTGAATGAGCTTGGCTGTGTGGCCAGCCAGCTGACGTTTATGTTCGTTTCGTTTGGAACAAGCTATATAGCCTGTGTGATATCTGATTTCAGCTTAAAACATAATGGAGCTTCAGTTAGTGTGTATGAAAAGCCTCGAACATGTGCACTTATAGACATTGCACTTTGCTGGTGTTATCACTGTCTCAATAAATCACTAGACCTCAGTCCTTTGTCTTTTTTAAAGGTGGCAGGTAGATTGAAATAACGAATGTGTGCTTTGATTTATCCAATCTTGGATAAATAAATTTTGGGGTGTTGCAGCACCCTTACTTCCCGCGATTATGTTTATGTAGCGGCAAATTGGTGAGTTCTTGAAACGTAGTTGAGTTTCACGAGTGTTTTTGCGAAATTGTGAAAATTCTCACGCCCGAACAAGAGGCGTTGATCAAAGACATCGACAAGGACGTAAGAAATAAGTTCAGATGGGAATGGTTTGACAAAGTTGCTGCCGTCAAGGTGAAAATCGGAAGTAAATTCGAAGAAGTCTCGGAAAGTTAAGTGAACTTTGTGAAGAACTGCGATGTGCCAGGGAAAGTGCTTTGTACATACTGCAATCATTTGATAAACAATAGGCCCATTTCCACCGCAGGAACTTCGGGGTAATTTTACGGGGCCGGGGCCGTTGTTGCATGTCTCCACCGCCAGAACCACCCTCGAAGGACAGAGTTCCGGAACTTTTACAGGGGCTAAAAAAGGCCCTGCCTCGGAGTAAGTACTCTGAACGGCCCCGAAAAACTCCTGGGTGGGGCTTGGGGTTTACTTGGCGCTGATTGGATTTACTCAGGGCGGGATGTGACGTCAACAGAAAGCGACAAAATACCTGGTATTTTAAAAACTCAGCAGATGAAGAGGGGTCGCATTTTTAAAAGGACGTCACACAACTTTACAGGAACCTTCCTCCTGCTTCAGCCTCTCGGGGGAGACACGGCAGCTGAGAGGGCTGAGTGAGAGGACGTTCCTGTAGTAGTTCCTGCCCCCCAAATACTATCAGGAACTTCTTCAGTGGAAACGGGCCTTATGGTTCTCGTGGTTGTATTGCAATTATGGAACATTCACAGAGAGTGAAGAGACATGAATAACTAAGTCCCAGTTTTTTTTTATTGGTTTTTTTTTAGAATGGCAATATGTCTGTGTATCTAGTTATTGACAGTTTAGATGACTTCTAATTAATACACAAATGTTCAAAATCCAGGGGCTTCAGGGGGGTAAAGCCCCCCTGGACTCCCTACTGGGCTCTGCTCTGGACCCGGCTAGGTTTCATCTGAAATCATCAACCTTTGTTGCCATCCCTGTATGTCTGAATCATGTTAGTTACAGGGTGAGGCCATATGAGAGAGCTCCCCTTCGATGTTATTGCTGTCAGGAATACGGCCATGTTGCTGCGGCCTGTAGAGGAGTCAAACGGTGTGGAAGGTGTAGTAAGAAGGATTGTGGGATTGAGGTTTGTAAAATTGGTAAAGAGATGGCAAAGTGCCTGCATTGTGAGGGCAATCACGATACAGGAGCGCAACAATGTCCACAAAGACTTAAGGAAGGAAAAGTTAATAAGATGAGAGCAGAAAAGGGATGTTCATATACTGAGGCTGTTAAGAGGGTGGAGAGAAGTACTGAGTCTGACGAGACAGTTCCAAAAGAACCAAGACGTAATCGTGACTGTGTCAGTGCGGACAAAAGGAGGTTTTTAGCGTTTGTGGTGATGGTTATTAATTGTGCAAGCGAGATAGAATCAAAGATGGAAAGGATCAAAATGGTGGCGCGTGCAGCCAGGGAGTTTCTTGGGGTTACGGATGTAAAGGGAGAAGACATTTAGGAGATTTTAGAAAAAGGGTTTGGTGGGAGTGGAAGTCAGGTACAAAATGAATAGTTTAGTCATATGTTTAGTTGTAATTAATCGAGAATTGCGGACTGGGAAGTATTATTAGTGTTTTTTTTTAGTTATTATTTCTGTTAAATTCAAGTTACATAAACTGAGAGTATAGAACCAGTAGTTGGCGGTAATACACCCCTAGGTATGTAATTGACAAAAACCCAGAAGAAGAAGAAGAAGAAGAAGAAGAAGACACAACCAGTGTTCGTTGTTTAGAGAGAGACATCGCCCTTCTTGCCCGTAGAAAGAATCATATCAGCACGATTGCTGATGAGACCAACAGGGGTGAAGAGCAGTTGTCAGTTGAGTGTGAAATAGTCAAACACTGTTTAATGGCATTTGAAGCGACATTTAAGTGAAACGGGACCTATAACTAATTCAGCTGCTCAGTTGCCTGTGGCCACCTATGGACTCTGTTTGCGAGCTGGAGCATCATTTAATGGAAGGAGGGACGAGATCACCACGCACAGAATTAACGAACATTGCTGAGTTCCTGGTTGATACGTTCCTTAGCTGCGCCGATCCTGCCTTTGCCCGAGTTTGGTGTCTTTGGATGTAGCGTAGACCAGCTGAAGCAGCATCATTTGGATTGAGGTAGTGTTCATTTATATTTTTTCCACTTGCCCTTGTGACGAAGCCACAAACATTGTCAAAAAGTTTATTCCTATTTTGACTAGAACAAATATAATTTCTCTTGACCGGAATCAGCTATATTTCAAATCATTTCAGTTTTTCTCCAGAATGCTAATCCTCGCTGTAGTCTAAAAACTACACGTCCCATGATCCTACTGATTTCCGGGCTGAAGGAGTTCAGAACGCGTTAGAAGCATGGATGTATTATGGACACTGAACCGGGGCCGAGACGCACGCCGGCAAGGGCTTTAGCGTTCAAGCTGATATTGCAAGTCACGTGATGCCATGGGGGGCAAAAACAAATTTTACCATGGGGAACAATTGAAAAAGACACTGATAAATCCTTGAATTTTTTTTTTTTGACCACCACAAATGATCAATATATAATCTGTTGATTTTTCTCTTTTAAATCATTGGTGCCTTTTTTCCCCACGACAGCGACAAATTTTTTAAATTTTAATTCAGGCTACTCGAACACCAAGGGGACCTTGGGTCTCATTCATGAAACGTGAGCAGAACGAATTTGTGTGTAAACTGTTCGCAGACGGAAATTTACGTGCATCACCGCATTCATCAATATTTTAGTAGCTCTGATCTTTTTGTAGCTACTAATAGAATCTACACATGCTGCTGACCACGCGTAGTGCTTGTGTGAATTTAAGAATGCACATAAATAGCTTAATGCTTGTCACTATTGGAAATTACAATTTTAATTAATATTGCGCTCTGTTATGTACACAATACGCAGATGCCTTTGAAACACGTGACATAGGCCTAGCCTAAACATGACAAACGATTAAAAATATAACACATTTAGTTAAATTAGTTGGCAATTGGCAGGTTTAAGATCCAGATTAGGTTCATGATTGTGAATTATCTATGTGAACCAACTCTAGGTTACACATTCTTTCTACATGTTGAATGATGATAATAAAAAAATAAAAGTGGAGGCATGTCGCTGTCTCCGTCAGGTATAATTCCTGACAGAGAGGTCTCCCAATTATGCCAGCGATGCGCTCGTCTGCAGTTGATAGTTGTGACTGTGAGCCTCCTCCTCCTGTGGCTGATGTATTTTTTTTTCTTTTTTTTGTGCGCTTATGCATTTCTTTGCCTCCAGTTTCATGTCAGACCATTTACGCTTCACCTCGGACATGGTTCTTTGGACTAGAGAGACAACATTAACGGCATCTGTCACCTCCTTCCAGGCCATCGTTTTGCCTGTCCCTGTCACACCACTGCTAACAGATGAAAATAAAATGTTTTTTCTTCACTCCACTTCACCCAAAATTATTTCTATCTCCGCTTCGGAATAATTCTTTTTTTCTTTCTCTCTCTCTTTGTTTGCGCCATGACTGACAGGTCAACTGGATGCATCTACACCTCCTCATATGGTGGTCATTGGCAATTCATGGGCGGGGATTTATGCTAATATCTGATTACCGGGAGCGTGCTGTCACTTTACGATGGATTGGCATTCATGATCAAACACATGTGTTTACGATCCGATCTGAGTTTCCCGCGGTGTTCATGAATTCGGAGTAGGTTTTTAGTTTTGTAGGCTTTTATGTGCAAATCTTCGCACGAATTTACTAACGTTTCATGAATGAGACCTCTTGTCTCTAAGCGCGTTCTCGCAGGCAGTGCAGCAGCTACGGTTCTTTGCGTGTAGCACTGGTCAGGAGATTCCATGCAGTCGGTTTACGGTATTACCAAGTCGGTAAAGTGAGCAGGTGTAACGACACCAGTGTTTTCATTTATTGTATTTGATGAATGGCTTTGTTATGTAGCGACTCGACTGCTTCACCTATCTTATGTAACAATACAGAATACACAGTAAGGTAGCAAAGGCTGTTGTTGGTTAATGGTTGGATAACAGGCGTGTATTTGTTAACTATTGAAGGTGACGTCCTATAATCATGCTTGTGGCTAACGCATGCTTTGCTTTTTTGAATTAAAATGTTGAAGATGCACCTAAACTGTGTTGTATATTTTCATTACTTTGAATATCTTACACCAATTCACGGTACTGTGTTTTGCTGCTTCTTGTATTATATGCTGGCTGGTGGCTACGTAGCGAGCTAAGTAGCATTGACTACTTCCATATGTGCACTTTCATCACAGTATGAATTCAGCACAAACAACTGCACACAGCTCATAATTATGTTGCGTGCCCCATTCTTAATCATTACATTAATAGCAGATGTGCATACTTGATGCCGTAATTTTTAAGCAACTTTTAAGATGCAGAATATGAAGTATCTATTATTTAATGCATGCGCCAAACTTGCATGACAGTACTGCTTAAACAGAGAAAGTATTGGTTGTTCAGCCTTTATTAGCTAGAAGTGTTGAGTGGGTTGGAAACGCTGGATAGGATGAGATGTGAACGATGCACTGTTAGTGAGCGGCATCAGTGTATGGGAGTGATGCTGCGGAGATTCGCTGATGCGGCCGAACTCCATCTGCGCAGAGAAAACACGAGGGCTTCAGAAGAAAGAAACAGATGCAAACGGAACGAAGATCGACTTTATGTATATTTTATAACTGGGCTGCTGATTATGTAAGGATTTAGGGATTTGATAATCCTGTATAAGGGGAAGGAAAATAATTCCGTATTCAAACTCCACTAATAACGAATAAAATCAGTACTTTTTCAGCTTACTTTGATGTTTGAGTTCCCAAATGTCAAGTGTGAATTTAGGAGAGACTCAAGTGAAAGCAGGAAATATTTATTATGCATTCAGCATAAGCTGATGAAACATATGCTTAGAATGAAACAAGTCTTTGGCCCTAAGCACTCTTCGGGAAGACTCGTAGAGCAGGAGCACAGCTCAGAGCAGCAGCAGGAAAATCCCCCGCTGAGTCCAGACACTGGTGGTGGTGATGGCTGAAGGCTGACGAAGCTGGAGCGGCAGTACGGAAGGTCTGACGAGAGTTGGGTGGCGTTGGGGAGGAGGAGGGCCAGCGAACAGCAGCATGAACGAACTAGGGCAGAGAGAGACCACATATTTTAAAAAGACAGCAGCAGAACGATTGGCTAGCGAAACGAATGTGGTGTGCCACGGTTGGATAGAGGAGATCAGCTGCTACGCCAGCTGACCGCTCAATTGACAGCCCCAGACAGTGACTGCAGAGATGTAAAGTGAGCATGCATGTTAATGATAGGAAAACAAACAGAGTTAAAGTGCGTAAGAGAGTCTTCCTGACTGAACTTTCGCTAAGCTTCATATAACGGCAGCGGCTAGGTTACGGATGACACACCGGGTTGCGAGAGTATGCGCAGCATATGCATTCGAGATATTGAATATTAAAATTAAATTGAATATTAAAATTAAATGAATGGTATGTGCACCCTGCGATGGATTGGCGAGCTGTCCAGTGTGGGTCCCTGCCTTTCATCCAGAGTCAGCTGGGATGGACTCCAGTTCCAGGTACTGTATATAGAGAAAGGATGGATGTAATGAGCTTTGAGCCGAACATTAGTAGTAATTTCGCTTGTCAGAATAGACTAAATACTTTAATTAACGTCATGTACAATAAAACTCATTAGTTCATCAAGCACGGGCAGTGCTCTGTGCGGTTGGGTTATCGTCTTGAATCTAGCAAGAATAGAGGAGGTTGCAAGCTAACAAGCTCTCAACATTTCACTTTCTATGAATACATTTAGCTTTGAACTGTTCGGAAAACGAGACTGAACTGTCATCTTATAGAGCAGCAAGTCAACTGTTTTGCTGACATTGTTTGCGATAGTGAATAATTTTATTTCCCTGCTAAATAAAATAGTTCATCAACATTTTATATCGCTATTTGGTATGTAAATTGTTTTTCCGAACTACAACTCCAATTCCGAAATAGTGGGGACAAAGTGTAAATTATGAATAAAATCAAAACACAATGACTTTCAAATCACACCAGCCAGTATTTTATTCACAATAGAACAGAGATAACATAGCAAATGTTGAAACTGAGAAATTGTGTAATTTTATCCACAAAATGAGCTCATTTCAAATTTGATGGCTGCTACGGGTCTCAAAAAAGTTGGGATAAGGGCATGTTTACCATGGTGTGGCATCCCCTCTCCTTTTTAACTCAGAGTGGAGGCGTGTGGGCATTGAAGAGACAAGTTTCTTGAGTTTAGCCATTGGAATTTGATCCCACTCGTTTAATACAGGCTTCCAGCTGCTGGAGAGTTTTGGGTATCCTTTGACGGACTTTTCATTTAATTATGCGCCAAATGTTTTCAATCGGTGAAAGATCAGGGCTGCAAGCAGGCCAGTTCAGCACACGGACTCTTCTGCTACGAAGCCATGCTGTTGTAATTGCTGCAGTATGTGGTTTTGCATTGTCCTGCTGAAATACACAAGGCCTTCCCTGGAATAGATGTCGTCAGGAGGGGAGCATATGTTGCTCTAAAACCTTTATATACCTTTCAGCATTCATGGTGCTTTTTAAAACATGCAAGTGTCCCACATCATATGCACTAATGCATCCCCATACCATCGGAGATGCTGGCTTTTGAACTGAATGCTGATAACAGGAGGGGTGGTCTTTCTCCTCTTTAGCCCGGAGGACACGAAGCCCATGATTTCCAGTAAGAATGTCAAATTTGGACTTGTCTGACTGCAGGACACTTTGCCGCTTTGCTACAGTCCATTTTAAATGAGCCTTGGCCCACAGAACACAGCGGCGCTTCTGGATCATGCTCAACAATGTCTTCCTTTTTGCACAATAGAGTCTTAGGTGGCATCTGTGGATAGCACGGCAGACACTGTTTACAGACAGTGGTTACTTGAAGTATTTCTGGGCCCATTTAGTAATGTCCATGACAGAATCATGCCGGTGAGTGATTCAGTGGCGTCTGCGGGCCCGAAGATCACGGGCATCCAGTAAAGGTCTTCGGCCTTGTCCCTTACGCAGGTTCTCTTAATCTCCTGATGATGTTATGCACTGTCGATGATGAGACCTTCAAAGCCTTTGCAATTTGACTTTGAGGAACGTTATTTTTAAAGTATTCCACAATTTTTTTATGAAAGCCTTCATAGGTTGGAGAGCCTCTGGCCATCTTTACTTCTGAGAGACTCAGCCTCTCTAAGACATCCCCTTTATAGCCAATCATGTTACACACCTGATGCCAGTTAACTTAATTACTTGCTAAATGTTCTTTCAGCTGATTCTCTTATATATTAATTGCTTTTTCAGCCCTTTTTTTGCCTGTGTCTCAACTTTGAGACCTGTTGCAGCCAGAAAATTTGAAATAAGCTCATTTTGTAGATAAAAATGTAAAATGTCTCAGTTTCAACATTTGAAATGTTATCTTTGTCCTATTGTAAATAACATTTGTGATCTGAAAGTCATTGCATTTTGATTTTATTCGCAATTTACACTTTGTCCCAACTATTTCGGAATTGAGGTGGTATATTTAAGCCGAGTACTATGTTTGCCCGTTCGGTACAGAGCTGTTGCATGGGTTTCACAGTGGACATAGTTGGCTACATTTCCGGAGAACATCGATTGTGAACACGCGTCCTGTATAGTGTTTTGGGCGCGGAATGTTGTCATGGATACCTCAGCGGACAGCGCGTTCATGAGCTCCACACTACGCACGTGTATGTGAACGAAAAGTCACGTAGCGCATGTCCGAGTGGCTCAGGAAATAAGGCCCAATGTCGGTGTGCTGTGCCACTGGGCAATTTCCATTGAAATGAATGGGCGGCCATTTTTGGTTCAGTATCCAGTTCTTTTAATACATCCATGGTTAGAAGTCTCCCGTCTTGAATTTTCCAGCACCTTGCCATACCCGTTTGTTTGCTTAAATAGCCACTCTACATTTTACTTGGTTACGCTTTCCTTGCTAGATATCCAGTTTTATGTTTAGTGCCTATTTACTTTAATAGCCAGGCATCTTTAGCCAACGTTTGTTTGCCTAAAAACTCAGTAGTCCGCGAACGAGCTAAACAGCCTTGTCAACGCATAACTGACAGCGAGCTAGCTGTCAGCAGGCTAACTTAGCCAGCGAGCTACAACATAGTTTACCACCTTCGGTAGTTTGCTAACTTCATATTTGGAGCATTTAGTTAAATGCCACCTTGTGAAATGCTTGCAGCTCAACACTAGCTAAGTAGCCAAATAATGGCGCTTTGCTGTTTTTATTCACTAAGCTAGCTTGCTAGCTAGCTAGTAGCTAGCGAGTTATTTCGCTAGCTTAGCTAGTGATATTTATTGAATAAATGGCTTGCTAAATAACTATAAGTGATGGTAAACTAACCATTTACTGTTTCTATCGGTTTAGCTATGGGCACAAGATGTAATAAGCTCACTAGCTGGCTAGCTAGGTGGTTCGCTAGCGTACCTTAATGCTAGCTGGCTAGCTAAATGGCGAAATAACTATTCATTGTAATCCATTTATTTCTAGGTGTGTAGCTAGCTAATAGTAGCTAATGTAGGAACGGGTGCACAGACATATGGTAATTTAGGGCACTGATTGGCTACTGTCGTGGTAAGTTATGAACGTTTGCTGAAACTGAGGTACCTTATTGGCTTGGAACAAATCGCAGGGTACTCGCCCACTTATGTAGTGGATATGTAGTTCGGAGAAGTGGACTAGAAACTGGACTACAAGTGCAAAAGCATATAATTTTTGGCAATAAACTACTAATTTGATACTATCATTTGTATCTGTATACCCTGTAGGCCAGGGCTATTCAACCGAGTCCAGAAAGGGCCGGTGTGGGTGCAGGCTTTCATTCCAACCAAGCACGTACACAGGTGACACAACTAATCAACCTTAAGAGTCTTTGCTAATGAGCTTGATTAGTAGTATCAGGTGTGTAAGTGCTTGGTTGGAATGAAAGCCTGAACCCACACCGGCCCTTGAAGGATGATGTTGAATAGCCCTGCTGTAGGCTAATCTCGGAGTGAGGCGGCTCTTAAAATGAATACCAGTTCGAGCAATGCTGGAAAGTGTCCTAGCCTGGAATCCATACGTATCAAGTGCTGGTCGCTCCCAACGGTCACTGACTGATATCAGTCTGGCGTCCGTCGTATAGGCCAGCGTTTAGCCCTTACGTGACTAATGAACTGGATATATAAATATTCATGTTTTCTGCTCTTGGCTGATTGGATGACCTTTTGGCGAGAACCACCAATCGTGCGGCGCCATTTGCAGAATGAATGCTGACCGGGTTATCCGTCGCATCTTGTTGTCAGAAGTGGTAGCTAAGCAGGCAAACATTTAAACGTTGGGATATACAAGTATCTATCTTATCAATCCAGTAAAAGATCATAGCGATGAAATATATTCTTTTTCCCTTTAAAAACGATTAAACATCGATGGCAATAACAGTATCACTGAACATATAAACACAAGCATCATTTCAGTTTGAAAGGTTAATTCGGAGTTTGCCGCAGTCCATACTGTATTTCTGTATTGCCAGATGTTACGGGACCGCTGCTGAGAGAGACACAGGTCTCGAACAAAGTATATTTTCTCCTGATCTGTTGGTCTTAAAAATGCCATTGCAGCACCAGAATATTTGGAAAATATGTGGCCTGTGAAAAATAAGTCCAGTATTTAATTCTGTGACAATGGGGCAAAATAATCGGTGATAATCTGTGCTCACGTTCACTTCTCCCCATTGGGATAAATTCATTCAGGACCCGCCACAAGTCTGTCTAAAGGGGCGGGGCACCCTTGCGACTGTGAGCCAATCACAGATCTCGCATGGATTTTGTGCGAATATTTGAAAGTCAAACGCTGGCCTACCAACTGAGGCCAGACATATCAGCAAGTGACCGTTGGGAGCGACCAAAGCTTGATATGGATGGATTCCACGCTAACGTGTCCAAACCCCATCATAAATTCCCATAGGGATTTTACTTCCGACACCAGAAGCTAAGTATTGGTGAGGTCATCACTCTAGTACTCTATACTGTGAAATAGGGCTGAACAATTTGAGGAAAATATCCAGTTGCAATTTTTCTGGTAGATATTGCGATTGCGATTTGATTCGCAATATTTCTTGGAATCAAGCTTCAGTTCAATATTCACCATGTACAGTTACAGTTATAAAGCATGTGACAAAATTACTATTTAACAACATCAATACATTACATACTATATTGTCGGCCTGATAAAACCTTGTATCTGTAAATTTGATAAGAAACAAAAACTTGTATGTCCACGATAATAACATAAACATTGCAAAATACAAAATACATTCTTGGAAGAAAAATAGTCATCCTACCCGAACACTGCTTAACTGCATTCTTACATGCAAAATTATGCTATCCTGTGAAGTTTATCATTTTGAAGATCTATACGAGGTTTTGTCAGCAGGTCGATGATATATTCTAATGCAAGGATGAGAACTAAAAGCTTAAGAATTGCTTTCAACATGTATTTATTACCAAGAATCATGTACATTCTCTAAAGCCCTTGACCTGTTATTACAACTAAAGAACTAAAAGAACCAACTTTGACTGTCCTATAAAAATAAAATTCAAAAACAATCCTTAATTGTGTTCAGTTAAATAAAAAAGTAAAAGCTAAATAAACATGAAACAATTCCAACAACAAAAACAGCACTTTCCCTTTCTGTAAATATTCTGACATTGAAATAGGTAGGCCATACTTTCATAGCTCAAGAGAGCTAGTTTAAGTTAATTGAGTAGGAATACTATTAAGAATAACAAAATTAAAGAATTCCAATAAAGGAAATAAGGATATTGCCCTTATGTAACAGTCTGACACTTTATTTGGTGGGTCAGTGTTTTATGGCTCAAGACAGCAAAAGGTTAAGTTAGAGGGAGAAAAAAAGAATTTAATAATGCAACAATTAAAAAAAAATAGGATCTATGTTGTCAACCATCTGACACTGAAATACTTAAATAGATAGGTCATTCTATTATCACTCAGTCAAATAATCAAAATAAAATGACCCTACCTCTGCCCTTCTGTTAAAAAAAAAATGTCAGACATTAGTAGGTGGGTCTTTCACTTATGGCTCAGCAGCATCCAAATATTGCACAATCTATCAGTAATCAATAGAACATTTTTCCTGAAAACAATCATCATAATTAAGCGGGGTCTTCATTTCTTTTTGCCCCAACTTCATTAGCTTGTAATGTTAGATGTATCTGTGATTGCAAAACATGCCTGTTACAGCTAGCTAACTTGATAAAGTTGGGGCAAAACCAAATCACATTGCTTTGATATTACAATTATTTACAAGGATTTTCCATAGCTAACATTAGCTAGCTAGCTGGATGGCTATATAATTTAAAAAGTAACGTAGTTTAATAAGCGATCGCACTCACAGCAGTACGGCTAAATATACTCAGTGCCTTCGGGAGTGGGTCTGCCTAGGCGTCACCGCCCCCCGGTATGCTAAACGAATGGGCCCACAACGAGGCAGCGATAATTTCACTGGTCAATGCGGAACCTGGCATTCTATTAGTGGGCAATTTTTGACAGGAATGTACCGCAAAAAAAAAAAAAAAAAAAAAAATCCGAGCGCGAGCAGCAATGTTCCGAGCCCAAGCAGAAATGTTTCAAGCACAGAGAGACAGTTTTGTGCGCGAGGGGAAAAGGCTGAAGTTCGCCTACAAAAAATCCATCCACGCAGCAGCAGATCCAAGCGCAAGCGGGGGCTATTTTAATGCGAGAGCGAAATTTTGGGCGAAAACTTTAAAAAAATCTATGCATGAAATTGATTTGTCTGCTCTCATGTCGAAATACCATGCTCTTGAACAAAAGATTGTGATTTACCTCCATATGCGTGTGGCATGCCGCATCTGAGAGGTGAGCTTGACTCGGCATGACTGTCGCTCAAGGAAGACAGCGTGTAGTTGTACAATAGGAGACGCAACAGATCCTGGGTCAGTCAGAGGCGCTGCATAGCGTCAGTCTTAAATCGCAGCCTCTACGATTACAGAATTGCCTTGATTCAAATCGTGATTTCGATTAGAAAACGATAAATCGTTTAGCCCTACTGTGAAAATACTGAAATTGCTTGTGGCATGAAGCGTATAAGTAGGTACCACTTTGTTTCAGAAGAGCTAAAAAATGAGAGTGATTTTTTTCAAGTAGAACTTTATTTAATCTGATGATTTACACCCAAAGGTAAATGAAATTAACAATGTCGGAGCTTAAACATTAATGAATCATATGAAAATTACGAATTAGCACAACACCTGAACTTTTTTTGTACCAGTTAACTCCACATTAGACTTAATAAAAACACAGACCATGTAAAGGGATGCAAAATGTGATTTTTCTGTAGCAGTGATTGTGAGAGCACCAGAAAATGAAAATGTGGGTGTTGACATTCACACATGGAAAAATGTTGACGTTTGTGTCACCAGAAAAGGCATTAATTTTTTTAAGTCATATAAAAAGTTTTTCTAAAATGTCTCGTACCCCTTTTAGATGGAAACGGGGATGTATCGAATGCTTTGAAGTATCGAATCATTGATGCTGACATTCACAATCGAATTCTAAATTTAGGATTGAATGTGGTATGAGTCACGCAACTTTTTTTTCTCACGTCAACAATTCATTCTGTTAAAACCAGTTTTTTTCCTGCTCAACTGTAGATGAAGATTTAACTACATTGTAAGCCTTATAATACCATTCTAATTGCATTAGCCTTTTATTGTTGGGCTATTATCAATATATTAATTCTCAGTTTGCCCAGCCTTTGCAAAGTATCTCCTCCCAAACCACCCAGCACTCTCTGGCATAAACGTTCCCGAGGAGCTGAACCAACTCGACCCGTTACTGAAATTTTTTGCCTTTCGTTAGCACGACGACACTATTCGTAAGAATTATTGGTCACAACACGGGTATGCCTAGTATGATTTTAATCTAAACTTTTAAATCAAGATTTCCAAAAAAGGTGGGTGTAATAACTTTCTGAATTCACATCATATTTTTATCAAACAAATTATTCTGCTTCAGTCCATATTTGTCAGCGTTTGGCCTGTCAGAAACCACATTTTCACTGCTTGTAAGTTTTGCTGTCCTACTGCGCATGACACCTAAGCAGAGCGGTTTTACTGCGACAGCTATAAGATGTCATTTATACAAAGATAGTAGCTGAAATCATTTTCAGCTTCAACAGTATTATCGTTGGTAGCCAACTCAATTTATTAAAAAAGATTATTGACTGTATCTGCTTTTACTCGGTGCTGGCACTCCGCCGTCGAGTCGATCATGATGAAGTGCATCGAGGACTCATAAAGGACTTACTAAGACAAAATGTCAAAGAAATCGGCGGTTTAGGAGCATTTTACGATGTATGATGATACACGAAAAGTGCAGTACCAGTTAGCTGTAGTACCAACTGGTGTACTATCATTTTCAACGAACATGGCGACTCATTTGAGAAATGTAAAATTCCTTAATTTTCTCCACTTAGCTTAAGTAGTAAATAAGATTGTCATCCATTTGGCAAATGGTTAAATTGTTAGAGTCCAAAATAGCAAGGCTGTGATGAATAAATTGCTTAACTCTGCGTAGGAGGAACGAAATAAAGTTAAACAAGTAAAATATGTAAATCAATAACTTTATGAGTGTTCTAAAATATGGTGTGTTGCTTGCAACAAACTGCACCTGTGACAACAAGCCAATGAACCCTGGAGAGGTGATGAAAAAACCTCCTTTGCTGGAGAAGAGGAGAAAGGGAATAACGGAATGTACTTGTGATATTTGTTGCCTTTGACATGCAGCCAGTGAATAAGCTACTGTACAGGCCAGGTGAAGGTTTTAGACATTTCAATGGCTAGTTAGAGCCAGGGTACACAATTCCATATCACAAAAAAAAAAAAAAAAAAAAAATCAGTGAAGGGCTAGCCAAAAATACACCGCAGTGAGAGAAATTCTCTCAATATTAAAAACTCTGCTATAGGCTTTACTATAGACATTTGGACAACCCAACAAATTGAAGCTTATATGACTATTCCAGCCCATCCGATTACAGAAGACTGGGAACATATCAATAATGTGCTTGAAACAACTAAAATGACAATGTCACTCACAACGCGGCAAATTTAGCACATTAATTTGGAGAGTTCGCTGATGCTTTCCAGAGACCGGAGTGTAAAAGAGTCGCTGAAGTTCATGACAACACAGCCAACATAATCGTCGGCTTCTAAATTGGTATGTGTAAAAAGAAAGAAAGAAAAAAATATATATATATATTCAACCCCAGTTGCAAATTAGATTTACTGGCAAAATTACAATGAACAAATCAAAGAACTATTTAAATAGCTCAACTCAACAAATATCACAACTGCCTTCTCTAAATTCAACAAAAATCAATGCCACTTTTAATGACTACATGACAAGCATCGTTGATACTTAGTAGAGCACCCTTTTGCTGCCATGACGTGCTGGAAATGTGATGCATAGGCAGATGCAAGCTTTTGGCAGCATTCCTAAGGAATCTTGGCCCAATCCTCATGGACAATGGCCTCCAGTTCACTAATATTCTAGGTCTTCTAACTGTCTTCTTCAAATCCTGCCAGAGATTTTTTTATGGGGTTTAAGTGAGGCGACTGTGATGGGCACTCTAGGATCTTTCCAGACGTCCTCTGAAACCAAGCCTTGGTGGATGTTGAGGTATGCTTAGGATCATTGTCTTGTTGGAGAGTCCAATGATGCCCAAGAGTCTGCTTACCGACAGATGGCACAACATTTTCTCCTTGGATATCCTGGTACTTGAATGAATCCATCTTGCCCTCGACACTTTGCAGGTTTCCAGTGCCAGAGGGAGCAAGGCAGCCGCAGAGCATCAAAAAGCCCCCACAATTCTTCACTGTAGGCAGGGTGTACTTTTCAGCATATGCTTCTTTATTCCTCCTGAAGACACTGATTCATAAGCCCGAAAAGTTCCAGTTTTGTTTCAGCACTCCACAGCACAGTGGCTTATTTATATGGTTTTGAGCATATTGGAGTTTGTGGTTTTGGATCAGTTGTGGTGTGTGTCTTGGAGACCTTCAACGTTTAGTATGCGCCCCACTGTGCAAACTGAAACCTCACTGCCTCCTGCCTCCAAGCCTTGCTGCGGGTCTCCTGCAGTCACTCGAGGGTTTTTGACCACCCATCTCCTCAGGAATCTGGTGACAGCCATTGATAGCTTCCTCTTTCTGCCACATCCTGGTACTGTAGCCGCTCTTCTTTTAACTCTGAGCTTGCGAACTATGCTTCCAACTGCATCTCTACGAACATTCAGTGCCTGTGCTACCTTTTTGTATCCTTTTCCTTGTTTGTGCAGGGCAATGATCTCCTCTTTTTATTATTATTATTAGCTCCCGCCACCAAGCGGAGCGGGAGCTATGGTATCAGGCTCCGTCCGTGTGTGCTTGCATGCGTCCGTCAACACATTTTGCTTTATCATCAACTATTTCAGTTACAGCCTCCTAATTTTTACTGGACATGCATCTCATAAAGGCCTACAAATGATGTGCCTAAAGGTGACCTTGGCCTATTTTTTCAAGGTCACTGGCCTAAAATTATCACCAAAAACTTCGACATTTTGCTTTATCTTATCATCTCTTTCAGTCAGAGGCTTATAATTTTTACCACTCACGCATCTCATAAAGGCCTAAAAATGACATGCCGAAAGGTGACCTTAGCCGTCACTGGTCTAAAAATATCACCAAAAACTTTGACATTTTGCCTTACCATTCCTACCCATATTAAATTTGACCGAATGTGATGATGTTTTTTATTTAAGTGCCACAGCAGCCAAGTAGTCATAGAACTAATAATAATATCACCAAAAACCTCACCATTTTGCCTTTAACCATTTATACACTTATTTATTTGCCACAGCAGCCAGGTAGACATACAATTTATTCATATTAGTTCAATAAGTCGTATCATTGTTGTTTTATGTTGCCAGATGCATAATTAAAGGTACAGTCGATATATTTCAGGCTTTGGAGACTCATGGCCTGGTGTTGTGAGTAATGAACAGAAAATGAATTCTAATATGTTATTATTATATTATTCTAACAGGGTTGTAGTATATGATCTACTCTGCAATAACACAGGAAATCAACTTTTCAAATTCCTTTTTGTTACTAACCTATATCATTAAACATTTTCAGTACAATGTACACAAATTTAAGTTATGATAGTATACTTATTATACAAGCTATAATTTTCGCAAAATTATCAAGATACCGGCGTTAATTATTGTTAAATTACTCTAACAAGGTTGTAGTATATTATGATAATGCACTGTAATCTTTTTCAGCTGTATACAAATAATACATTTTGCTGCTGCTGCCATGTATACTGTTAGAAGAAAAAGATCCATTTCTTTGAGGATGAGTTTCTTTGGAACCGGAAACATCACAGGCACTCCGGATGCAAAGAAATTCTGTGAGATTTTCATCCTTCTGAATAGCAAAATAACAAGGAAATTCCAGCACAGTATTAAAGGACCAAATATGTCATTCGCTCGAGCGGCGCGGGAGCTATGGTATTGGGCTCCATTCGTGCGTGCATGCGTGTATCCAGCAACAAAAACTTCGACATTTTGCTCTATCTTAGCGGCGGGAGCTTCTAGGACCGCCAGTGCCCTATATTTATATCTACTTTCACTTCATTATATTTCATTTATTCTGTTGTACAGATTTATAAATTCTGTAGATTATTTTAATTTCCTTATTTTATTTCTTTTAACCAATAACCATGACTTTGGCCCAACATGTGTTGTTTTTATATGTGCTCAATAAATGTACTTGACTTGACTTTTATTCCCTTGAGCAAAGGACTCAGAGTTTTTCCTTGAAAATCATACTTTTGTGCTTTATTAATCTGGGTGGCTCGCTGTTTTTATCACACTTATCCATGTCTACTCAAAAACATCATCGCAAAACCAATTTCAAGTGACCATTTTCCCATATTAGCTGAGTTAGGTGCACTGTGGCGGATGATGATCAATTATGTAAAGGGTCAGATTGCTTGCAGCATCTGAAACGTACGAGGATGGTTTCTTGCGCAGTCAGACCAGTTAAAGACTAAAATCCCTTCCACTGTTTCCCTACAGGAGCTGCACTTCTGAACACATTTGATCAGCAGAATGATGCAGGCAGGAGTCCGTCTGAGACAGGACACTGAGACGACCCTACCAGAGCTCCCCGAGCAGCACAGGATCAGAGAGAGAGAAGAGGAACTACATGGACTGGAGTCTGTCCACATGGCAGAGTCTGAGACAAAACTTACTCCACCAGGACTCAACACACTGGAGCCAGAGTGTGTTACTGCAAACAACAGGGTCAGTGATTTACATCACACAGAAGCATCACTGATAAAAACAGAAACTGATCTGGACCCTATCAGCAAGGGGTATCTTAAGACAGAGAGCCACGAATTTGCGGAGCTTGAGTATGTAACCCATCTACATCCTGACCAAGTCAAAACGGAAGTTGATGTGAAAGACACTATTAAGACTGAACATGTCAGTGTTGTGCTGGACATGAAGTCTGTCGACATAAAATCTGATGAACTGAAGCTGGAATCCAGTGAAGTTTTAGTGAGTGATCACATGAAAACTGTGCTTAATGGAGCTGGTGTGACTGAAAATTGCCAGACTGGACCAAGTCAATATCCTGTAGAGCCAAATCCAATCAGTGCAAAACAGACAAATTTCATCCAGGATGTGGGAATTTGTGTAAGTGAAAATCCCCACCAATGCTCTGGTTTAAATAATCTCCACAGAGTTCCTACAACTGAAAAGCCCTACAAATGTGATCAATGTGATAAGTTTTTTGCTCAGAAATCTCATTTAATATACCATCAGAGGATTCATTCAAGTGAAAAGCCCTTCAAATGTGATCGATGTGAGAAGTCTTATGCTCAGAAATCTAACTTAAAATCCCATCAGAGGATTCATACTGGTGAAAAGCCCTACAAATGTGAACAGTGTGGGAAGTCTTTTGCTTTAAAATGTTCTTTAAAATCCCACCTGTATCTTCATACTCGTAAAAAGCCCTACAAATGTGATTGGTGTAAAAAATCTTTTGCTCAGAAGACTCATTTAAAATCCCACCAGAGTTTTCATACTGGTGAAAAGCCCTACAAATGTGAACAGTGTGAGAAGTCTTTTGCTTGGAAATCTGCGTTAAAATCCCACCAGTATGTTCATACAGATGAAAAGCCCTTCAAATGTGATTGGTGTGATAAGTCATTTGCTCAGAAATCTCATTTAAAATACCACCAGATGATTCATACAGGCGAAAAGCCCTTCAAATGTGATTGGTGTGAGAAGTCCTTTGCTCTGAAAATTCATTTAATATCCCATCAGAGGATTCATACAGGTGAAAAACCCTACAAATGTGATCGATGTTGGAAGTCTTTTGCTTTAAAATGTACTCTAAAAACCCACCTGCAGCTTCATACTCGTAAAAAGCCCTACAAATGTGATTGGTGTAAAAAATCTTTTGCTCAGAAGACTCATTTAAAATCCCACCAGAGTTTTCATACTGGTGAAAAGCCCTACAAATGTGAAGTGTGTGGGAAGTCCTTTGCTTGGAGATCTGCGTTAAAATCCCACCAGCATGTTCATACAGATGAAAAGCCCCACAAATGTGATTGGTGTGATAAGGCTTTTGCTCAGAAATCTCATTTAAAATACCACCAAAGTATTCATACAGGTGAAAAGCCCTTCAAATGTGATCAGTGTGAGAAGTCTTTTGTTCAGAAATCTCATTTAAAATACCACCAGAGTATTCATATACCTGAAAAGCTCAACAAATGTTGACATGCACACGAGTACAAAAGAATGTGAGGGTGGGTATTGGGACGAAGTAGGGACAGCAAATTTGAAGCTTTGAAACGTTTCAAAACATTCAAAACATGAAGCTTTGAAACGTTTCAAAACATTCAAACCATTGTTTTGAAAAGTGTTGAAACATTTCAAAACTTGTTTGCTCAACACTGGCATCCACTGGCAGAGGCTGTCATTGCGGCCTTTAATTATCGTTGGTGTTGATGTGCTGAAGCCTCCCTTTTCACAAATCCAAAATTATTAATAGTTTTGACACAGGCACAATCAGTCAATTATTTAGTTTTTGTACAATATGACTATTTCTTATGTTATTGTATGACATTAGGATGATGGTTCCGTGCAACTGTTTGTTTATTCTGCCATGAAATGCTGATCATTCATTCATTCATGGAGAATGATTGTGTCAAGTCTGCCTTTTATATATAAATGGGCTTGAAAATTAAAATTATTCTGGTTCTGCCTAGTTGGTATTGCACCTCATTGTGATTGTAAACATCACTAAAACGTGGTATAAAGACTTATATTTAGAAACATTTTGCTCTGAGATTTTTATTCAGAAATATTATTTGCGGCACATTTTTTTTTTTTTTTTGGATTCAGCCAGCTACTCCACTTCTCTACCACATGAAATCAAATTTCAGGTTTATCTAAACAAACAAACAAACAAGCAAACATGCTTTAACGCATTGACACATTGGAGAGTGTACCTGGCCAGCTTTGAAAAAAAAAAAAAATCAATCAATCAATCTGACTATCAATCCATCTATTTTGAACAGCTGCAGTAAAATCCTCACGAAATTTCTCAACAAAACACCTCAAACACCTGTATTTTTTAATTCCCGCGGCTTTTGAAAACCTCTACCCGTGGTTTGATAGCAATCACGTGATGTTCCGAAACATCCCTTGAGCAACGCGTCGGAACCGGAAGTAACAAAATGTTTTGAACCGTTCGAACTTAGGTGTCGTAATTGCCTTATCTAGGTCGAAGCCCAAGAAAGCAAATGAGGCCGAATGCGCATGGCTGAGACCATACATATATAGAGTACTTGTCTAGTTTTAAATCGGCTGGTTTTCTATCAGCTATTTTCCGTCATTAAACTGATTTATTGCACAAGATATGTTCAGTGAGCCTGGCATGGGTTGCAATTATTCATAGCAATAAGTTGGATAAACCAGTAAGCAAGCCAAAGACGCAGATTTACCCGGGGGTAAGTTTACTATGAATCCCGATAAGAGAACTAATTTGGCCTTGGCTTCACTCCATGCTGCTTTGAGTAAACACAAACAATTGTTTTATTTTTTAAACTTTGCCACACGAATATTAATTTGGTTTCGTTTGTATTTTTTTTTTCTTTTCGCGTATGGTTGCAGTCGTTATCCCGCTGTGTAGGAGCAGTGATTGTGAAATGATTCAGCTCGAGTTTGGTGTGGATTTGATAGAACTGTTGCAGTGGCCCAGTAACTAGTTTTCGGATTCATGAATGGATTCCCATCTGAAACTATATGAATACTGAAGCGTATTATTTCAATAATCGCGGGGTTTTTTTTTCAAAGGCGTGTTGAAACATTGTCCCCCAAAACTTGTTTGGGCAAAACGACAGTAACCACATTAATAGCGTGCTGTCATTGCTTTAATGATTTCGTTGAGACTGATGATAGATAAAATTAACAACATTATTCAAGCAGTTGGTTAATTATGTTGTGGTTTTGACAGTCAGAGCCCAATCAGTCAATTGTTTCCACGTTTTGCATTGATGCCATTGTTCGTTATTACCTGCAATTCATTGTGGGATGATGAGACTGTCCTCAACATAGACTGTATAAAAGATGGACGCGGAGAATGATTTTCTGGGTCTGCTGAAAAGTGAAGCCCATGCGGAAATCTCTGAAAATTCTATTCTGTTTAATCGCCAGCAGATGGCGTCGACGTCCGTGGTTGCAGAAAGAAGTTCAGTATTGAAGTATATGAAAAATGACCCTACTTTCCCACTTGATTTATTTTTTCAATAATGATTTTCCACATTATTTTATGGTATCTATCCAAGTATCATCTCTTTCAATATATCATGATGAGCATTTTTAGTAAACTATTTTCCCACTAGACTAGAATAAATTCAGCCAGATATTATTTATGGGGCATTTTTTTCCTCTTTTTTTGATTCAGTCAGATCCACTCCACCCCTCGGTCTCCCTATCTTCAATTCATGAAATCTAAAAATCAGGTTTATCTAAACACAAAACAAAATAAAAAAAATCAAACAAACATGCCTTTAATGTTTAGATTGGAAGTATTCCTGGGAAAAACGCTTTGATAAATCCAAAATAAAGATAATTTACAAATTAATTTCCATCTATTTCTGACTAACAGTTGACTGCATAGATAAAATCCTTCGAGCGCGAAATTTCTCAACAAAACACCTCAAACACCTGTATTTTTAATTTCCGTGGTGCTTTTGTGTGTTCAACATCCAGCCGTTTGTGTTTGATAGTTATCAACATCTGATGTTCGTTTGAGTAAACATCCTTGAGCAACGCATTAAGTTGGAAAACTTAAGTAACAAAATGTTTTGGATACTATTCTATTGATGTCGTTAGGTGTGGTGGTGGTGCCTTAAACAATAGGTTCCAGGTGAAAAGTTTAATTTTTTCTTTCTTTAGCCCAAGCAGAAGTCTGGAAATGAGGCGGCAAGATGTTACATGCTCTTCGGTGGCGCATACAGCAGCTGGATGTCTGCTAAAATTTAGTAAAGTGGTCGACGCCGCTTGTTTAGTTTTATACTCGGCCAAATAAAAACCTAAGCTGGTTTTCTATGGCAGGACTATTTTCCGTCATTAAACTGGCATTTATTTTGAGCACAAGATATGATCAACGGTTGAGCCTGGTTCATGGAGATGCTGGAATTATTCGCTGAGGCAATCAATAAGCAGTGGATAAACCAACCGTAAACATACCAAAAGGGGTATTAACGTTAGATTTCTCAACCTCGGGGTAAAAAACTCCTTAGTCTCATCGGCAAATAAGAAGAACTTGCCATTTGGCGATCTTGTATTTTCCATTTAGACTGCTTTGACTAAAGCCCTGGGCCCCCTATAGCGGTGGTATTGTTTGCTGGACAACGTGAAGGCAAACTTGCGACAATAGTGAACCAGTTTGGTTTCCCTTTGCTTGTTCCGTTTTTTTTTTTTTCGCGCTTTGTTTGACATCTCGCCGCCCAGCAGTAGGTGAGCACCAGGACTTTTTTCCCGACATCCTGCTAGGAGCAGTGATTCCCACGAAATGATTCAGTCGGAGGTTGGTGTGCATCTCCGATTTGATAGAACTGTTGCCAGTCTGGCCCAGTAACTAGTTTCAGATTCATGCAGAATTGATTCTCTGAAACTATTTGAATACCGCCACAAATTCCACACATCTTGCACCGTGCAATCACTCATTTTTTTTTTCTTGTTTGTCGGATTACTACACGACCCTTTATAGTCACGAAAACTAATTCTTTGCACGTGTGACCAATTTTAGCACGCCTTTTATTTCCATTCGAAATGGAAAACACGCGAGTGCATTTAAGGCTGCCCATTTACATGACGTTAACAACAATAAGTTATTAAGAAAGAAAAGAACCATATATATATATATATATATATATATATATATATATATATATATGATTTCGGATTATGTCATCCAACTAGTAAAATTTAGCTTCCTAACTTGAGCTGAAGACTGATGATAGATTCTTTAAAATTAATTGTTCTGTCAACATTATTCACAGGAATGTATCCCTAATCCCTAACCCTAACCTTAACCTTGGAATGCTATCCCTCCCCTATCCCTAACCCTAACCTTAACCTAACCCATGGGAATGCTATCCCACCCTATCCCTTAACCTAACCCATTGCTTCCCTACCCCTTATCCCTAACCCTAACCTTAACCTAACCCATAGGGAATGCTATCCCTACCCCTATCCCTAACCCTAACCTTAACCTAACCCATAAGTAATGCTATCCCTACCCCTAGCCCTGACCCTAACCTTAAAACCCATAGGAATGCTATCCCTACCCCTATCCCTAACCCTAACTTAACCTAACCCATAAGTAATGCTATCCCTACCCCTATCCCAGCAGATGGCGTAGGGAATGCTATCCCTACCCCTATCCCTAACCCTTGCAACCCAAAGTAATGCTTCCCTAGTCCCTGACCCTAACCTGAAGTATAACCCATAGGGAAAATATCCCTTCCCCTATCCCTAACCCTAACCTTAACCCAACTCAGGCACAAACAATTATTTTTCTCCTCAAATTATTCTAGCCAGTGTCAACAGATCATTTTTACTCACCAGCATGAAAAGCATCAAAATGAATATTCAAGTCTCCTCATTGACAACAATAAATAAAAAGAAAAAAAGAATATATTAAACTTTTCATATATATATACTATATATATATATATATATATATATACCAGTTATCTTTTTCAGCGATGAATGGAAACTAATGGCGCTAAGCTGGCAACAAACTCAGTTGGTGTAGTGGTCCACAGTGAATGGTGTGATTAACATTGCTTTCTCCACAGGTTTCCTGGTTCGAATCCCGCTTCAACACTAATGAAAATGTCTAACTTCACATGTAAACCTCAGTTCCAATGGAGAAGGAAAAAAAAAAAAAAAAACATAAAAAAGAGAACAGATCTTGACAATTCAGATGCGATGCTATTTTTTTTTTACCCGCCCGCATCAAATCTTTCCCCATCATTCTAAACCCCCTTCACATCTGGTTTCAAAATGACAAAAAAGTGGCAGTGTTCAAAATGACAAAATGGCAGTGTTCAAATTGCCAAAAACAAGGCTTCCTAAATGGCATGCTGAAACCAATGGGTGACGTCACGGTTGCTTTGTCTATCTTCATATACAGTCTATGGTCCTCAATGAATAGGACTGAATGCAACTAAACGGCTAAAATCATTTATATTTGTGCACACACAAAAAGCCAAAATTAAATTTTAATTTTTGCGAATATGGTATTGATTATGGGTCTTTCCACGTCAAATTATCCAGGGGGTCCCAGGTCACCTCCTCAAAATTATTTGAAAAAATTCACGAGTAAATATTCACACAAAATGAAAAAATACCTAATATTAGGCCAGTATCTCAAATAGTTTTCAAGTTATAGCCCTTTGAAATTTTAATATTTTAAGTTTTTTGGCGAAACCATTTCCAGCCAACTTTGGCAACTTATTGCTCCAAATTGATTGCTTATACAAGGCTGAAATTGGGTATACTAACCATATTCATCCCCTACCATCTGAAAATGGCCTAAGCCTCTGGTGTGTCTTGATCCACTTTTGTATGGTAAAGCCTCAAAATCAGCCAAAAACACAAAATGCCCAAAAATGACACCACATTTTATGACCTGTAACTCTGGAACTAAGTAAGATAAAAGGCTAAAATTCATTCTTTTGTGATTTCATGATATATCTCTCTGTAAAAATGCAGTAATCCAAGTAATATTATTTGTAGAAGTTCTTTAATTAAATCATTTCTAAGTACATTTTTCCGGTTTTGCCCCAAATTGCCCTTTTGGGGCAAAGGGCATTTTTGGGGCAAAAAATGACCAAGTCACCAGTTATTCATCTCTCTGACATGTCTGACAAAAAAAAAACTAGAATGATGTTCTGCTCACTTTTTTTGTTATGAACTTTTAAATTGTTCCAAAATTTACGCTACCTAAACAGGTATATGCCTGCTGCTTTTTTTGTGGTGAATGTTTCTGGGATCTGCACAGTACCTTTGATTCTTCTCATAGCAAGTTAAAAGCATTTTCTCATGATGACAACACACACAACCAATCTGCGGAACAGCAGACCGTCACTGCATTAAGGCAGTATCCTCACTTGAGAAAGTATTAAGTCCCGATAGTCCAGTTTTTCTTGTAAATTTCCTTGAATGACATGCATCATCTAAATGGATTCACCAAGGTAAATTACTCCCCTCCATTTCAGTGCTCATGATGATCTAATAATCCCCAAATGGGACTGCCTCCTTTTATAGTGAACTATTATTGCTTATTTGGTGTCTTAATAATGTTTTCCAAAACAAGTGCATGTATTTCAGTTTCAGACACATGCAGCATTTATTTTCTTTTATGACAAAAAAATATACTTGCACACAGTGGCGGGTCTAGAACCGGGAATTGGGGTGGCACAGACACTTCCCTTTATGACAACAATTAGTCCTGGCTAGTTCTCAATCATTTTCCTTCACTGGCGCATTTTCCAATTATCGTAAGTGGCAACTGAAGACACGGTTTCTTTCCATATGCAAACGAACAGAAATGAAATCATGGGCTAAATTCAGTGCAGAAAAATAATATAGGCCTACTTGTTAATAGGCCAATGCTTCGCGTTGATTGAACTGGTCCGCGTTCCAGTGAGATATCGCCTTTCACTCTCGGTATTGCGTGGGTTGATTTAAAAAAAAAAAAAAAAAAAAAAAAAAAAAAAAGTGGCACTTGGCAGTTAAATAGGCAGCATGCTGCTCAAGCTATTTGCATGAGAGTCGACAGGTATGCAAATTTGAATAACGTTTTCAGGTTGCTGGCAGTAGGCCAGTAACCTATTGTCGTCACTTTGCGTCCGGCAGCGTTGTCGGCGTCGTCCGTTTAAAGCCATCTCAAAAACGGTCTGATGAATTTTTTTTTAAATTTGGGGATGTGATCAAATCGGTCATCGAAGTTAAAATTTTTTTGAGCAAAAATTTTTTTTATTGAATGGCGCTCATTTAGACTTGGCGGTCATTTTTATGTCAAATGGCCATTTTTTGGCACTTAGGTGCAATTTTTCTCAAAAACTGTCGGATGAATTTTTTTTGAAGGACCTATAATCGGTAGCAATGGAAGTGACCTGCTTCAACGGTGTAAAAATGGCATTTTTAATTGAATCGCTTAGGTTCGTATGAAGCACCTAGGCAATGTGTCTGGACTTCATCATTTTTGACCTTGGGCCTCAAGGGTGTTTTGTGCTATAACTCTCTTAATATGGCATTTAGAGCTTAAATATGTATGAAGGACCTATAGGGAATCAGGTATGCCGAACATTGTATAAATCAGTCACATTTGACCTTGGGCCTCAAGGTCAAGGTCAAATGGCAAAAATGTGCTATAACTCTCTTAATATAGCATTTAGAGCTTAGGTATGTATGAAGCACCTATAGGGAATCAGGTATGCCGAACATTTTGAGTCAGTCACATTTGACCTTGGGCCTCAAGGTCAAGGTCAAATGGCGAAAATGTGCTATAACTCTCTTAATATAGCATTTAGAGCTTAGGTATGTATGAGGCACCTATAGGGAATCAGGTATGCCGAACATTGTGAGTCAGGCACATTTGATCTTGGGCCTCAAGGTCAAGGTCAAATGGCAAAAATGTGCTATAACTCTCTTAATATAGCATTTAGAGCTTAGGTATGTATGAGGCACCTCTACGGAATCAGGTATGCCGAACATTGTGGCACATTTGATCTTGGTCACATTTGACCTTTAATATAGGGCCTCAAGGTCAAATGGCAAAAACCTTGGGCCTCAAGGTCAAATGGCAAAAATGCGCTATAACTCTCTTAATATAGCATTTAGATCTTAGGTATGTATGAGGCACCTATAGGGAATCAGGTATGCCGAACATTGTGAGTCAGTCACATTTGACCTTGGACCTCAAGGTCAAGGCCGAATGGCAAAAATGTGCTATAACTTGCTTAATATGACATTTAGAGCTTAGATATGTATGAGGCACCTATAGGGAATCATGTATGCCAAACATTGTCAGTTGTTCGAATTTCACCTTGAGCCTCAAGGTGAAGGTCAAATGGCAAAATTGTGTTATAACAGCTTAATGTGGCACCTATAGGGAATCATGTAAGCCAAACATTCTCTGCAAGTTGAATATAACATTGGGCGTCAAGATCAAATGGCAAAAATTGCTAAAACTGGCTGAATATGGCAATTAGAACTCAGGTATGTTTGGGGCATCTTTAGGAAACCATGTATGCAGAACATTCTTAGGCAGTCAGTCAAATTTGATGTTGGGCCTCGAGGTCAAGGTTTTATGACAAAAATGGCCCATACTTGTTTAATATTGTTTGTAGAGCTTAGGTATGTACTGGGCACAAATAGCAAATCATGTATGCTGGTTGTTTTCGACATATTGGATTTGACCTTGGGCAACAAGGCCAGGTAATGACAGAACGGCCTAAAAGTCCTTTAATGGTGGCTTTAGATCTTCGGTATGTATTGGATACTAATGATAAATCATGTATGCTGATCAAACACACCATATTGTATTTGACTTTGGTCGTCAAGGTCAAGGTCATGTGACAAAATCAATCTATTTATTTCCTCGTTTAATAATGTCTTTAGAAATTAGTATGTGTTAGGCACTAACCTTTATATAATCAAAATTTTTACGGGCATTTTAACCGCATGGTAGACCTTTTTTCAGGATCAGTTGCGGCAATAAAAACTGGTCAAAACCCATTTTTGGATGTTTGTTCCTATTAACATCATGGAATAGAAAGAATAATACTAATTAGACCCACTCGGTGGCAGTGTTGTGTTAAAAAAAATCATTGTCTGAAAGCAGAGCAAGAACCAGAAGTGAATTGAGAAGATGGCGCACTTCACAAATTGACAGCAGACGACAGTGAAAGTTCAGGTTAGAAAAAAATCTAATTGGATTTCATGATCTAGATTTCTTAAAGATTATATTTTTGCTAAATGGCAGAAATGTTGCTGTCTGTCACTCATGAAAAAGTGTGACTGCTCAGTCGAGTTGCCCGATAATGGTAACTAAAACCCCTTTCTCCCTGAGCTGCGTTGGCCCGTGGAAGTGTGCGGATGAAACAATTCTCTTCTTTCGCAGAGAAGAATTGATTCGAAGAACCGTGAATTGATTCGCAGTGGTACGGGACCATTCGCCATCACCGCCGAAATTTGCGAAAAAATTAAACGGGTTTAATTTTTTTGCGGATGTCCGAGCTGGAGCTTTTTAACGCCAATATCGTGTAGACAATGAGTTGCTTTCGCAAGAATTCGTGTTGGCTTGCTGTTGAATCCGCGGACTGATGCTAGTTACTTTTCTCCTGTTGGAGCTGTAACTGCTGGCAACCTTCAGGGCCCTTGGCACTCTAGTTTTTTTTTTTTTTTTTTTTTTTAAATACAGAAAATACGCGTCCAGATGAATGATTGTCGTCTTGCCTAATCGGGGAGAACAAGCAGCACCTGTTAAGTGTGGAGTGCTCTCAGAGTGAACCTTTTGTTAATCATGAAAATGACTGAGAACAGGTCAGAACTAATAATTGTTTTAAACAGATGTTTTGATCACCCCAATTCTCAGTTCAGGCTCCGTCGCTGTACTGAATTTAGCCCATGATTTCATCGCTGGTAGATCGTATATGGAGAGAAACCGTGTCTTCAGTTGCCACTTACGACAATTGGAAAATGCGTCAGTGAAAGAAAATGATTGAGAACTAGCCAGGACTAATTGTTGTCATAAAGGGACGTGTCTGTGCCACCCCAATTCCTGGTTCGAGACCCACCACTGCTTGCAAAAACTTCATGCAGTAAACAACGGCAAGAAATCTGTTTTGAATATGTGCTTCTGTTTTTTTTTTTAGAACATAACTCTGATTAACGTTATTTCCCATGCACATTATCCTGTTCAAAACCCAGCCAGTACTCCAGAGTTACCGCCAGTGAGCCAAACTCAAAGGAAGCTCATGTCAAGTAACATTCGTGAACGCCCTTGCTACCAGCTAACTCATAGTCGCAGTGCTAAATATAGCCATTAGCTGTGCAGCAAAATGCCTCATGTAGCAAAGTAAAAAGAAACATAAATGCATCATGCAGATATGAGATACCTGTATATTCCAATATTTACTCTGCAATCATAAGGCTTGCGATACATCCGTGACCACTTAGGAGGCAGGAAGTGAGATCAGTTTCTTGCAATGGGGGTATATGCAGGGGCGTAGGAAGCAAATTCATATTGGTCCGGCAGACGGCGCTGGGTGTCCCCCCTTCCATCATTAGAAAATTTTTTGAAACTGGGGATTGATTTGGTTAGCTGTGGTAGCATCTAGACTCATCTTTAGCTTCAACAGTTACAACTTTTGGGTGGTGTTTCTAGTCACGTTCACAACAGCAGATTAGTTCAGTCTGTGGTCTATAGTATGCAATTTTGAGCTTAAGCAGTTTGAAGCACTTCATCCATGAACTTGGTATAGACCTTTGAAACAGTGTTCAAGCAATGAATTGGAGGCTTATAGAATACCTTATAAATTGAGATATATAAAAGAAGGTGACGTCCAGAGTAATGGTATCAGGGTTGTCCACCCATAGAAACTGACTGTCAGTTTCCTTATGTTCTTTTTGTCCCTTGCTTTTTTACATTTACTGATTTATCTAATTTACCTTATTTATTTCATCCCAAATAATGCAATTAGGCCACCTATCTAGGAAAAAATAATAAAACACTGACACAAGAGTACCAAGAACAGGTAAATCCCGTCATAGGCTAATTCAGATATCACATTTGGACATGCAATACGCACGCAGGTAACTAACCACTCACTCTAGAAATACGAAGTAAAAACACAAGCAGGACACAAGCTTCGTTAATATTTTGCGGATTGAAATCTTACCGGGAATGTAGTGGCACAAACCAGGGCGTGCACCTGATGATAACTGTATGAACTCGAAGATGGGTACCCACAAACACAGTTCAGGATGAACTGTTTAAAACGTGTTAACAAAACGTAGTTTTTAACCTAATTAATGAAAAGACAGGATTTCGTGAGCTTTCTTACCGATGCACTTAGAATACACTGCTTCCGCACTCAAGCCCCATCTCACTCGCGCCCTCCATCAAGCTTGAGGTCGTGTAAAAAAAAAAATAATTTTTTTTGACACGTGACCCTACTAAAAGCACGGCGCGCCTCCAAAGCATTCGGTTTTCTGTGCGCACCCGTAATGGCCAGCAATTTGAAAAGATCTGAGCGGCATACGCCAATCACAGATGCCAGTTGGCGTTTGGTGGAGGATTTGTCATATAACATCAATTAAAAATTAAAATTAAAAAATTGAAAGGGAGCTTTTCATACAACGAAATGCACCATGATCAAGCAGTTAAATGCAAATATAGGGATAGCGATAGTTTGCGCTGCTTAGGTCTGGTAAATAATCCATTACATTCGAATTAAAATAACATTGCACTGATTGTCTGTTGCAATGTGGGGATGTCAGTTTAGCGATTTTAGGTGATCCATGAGAGACTGACAACCCTTCAAGTAGACCCTGCGTGCCACTGTGGGTGGGTATTTTTAAATCTGACTTTCAATGTACACCCACAGAGGCACTGCTCAATCCATTGACTTCAGGCATGCTTTTTCGCTCTACGTCTGTAACTTTTCCCCAACTCTTCAGATCGAAAGAAATCAAACGCACATACCTTCCTAGCTAAGACAGCTAGACTCAGCCTAGCTAAGACAGCTAGACTCAGCCGCGAGTACACGCCGGTAGATGCCTTCCGTGCGGAGATATGAGCAAAAATTCCTCTGAAGCGACGCGGTTCAAACACTTGTCGCCATGTCTTCTAATGGGAATTCCCTGGCGTACCGTTGCATGTAGGGATTAGAGGATGGCGACAAGTGTTTGAACCCGTTTGAAATACGTCTCTTCGGAGGAATTTTTTGCTCAAAGCTCCGCACGGAAGGCATCTATCGGCATGTACTCGTGGCTGAGTCTAGCTGTCTTAGCTAGGAAAGTATGTGCGTTTGATTTGTTTCGATCCGAAGAGTTGGGGAAAAGTTACAGGCGTAGAGCGAAAAAGTATGCCTGAAGTCAATGGATCGAGCAGTGCCTCTGTGGGTGTACGTTGAAAGTCAGATTAATAAATACCCACCCACAGTGGCACGCAGGGTCTAGTGCGCAGTAGCATTAGTATCGTTGAACAACGCTAATGACACTGGTCTTAATCTGATAGGTGTTGAGCAGCCGGGATCGGCGAGACGGTCTTAAGGTCCATTTATGCTCAACGTTAAATACGGATCCAGATACGAACGGAGCCTTCTGTCCGAACTCCGCGTTCATTTCGTCAGTATTTCTGCAAGTTTCCACAAAGCTTACGGATACGGGCCAAACAGACCAGTACCACCGCACACCGTGGGGGCAGTGTAGCTTTTGGTAAAAGATAGCAACATGTGAGCGAGACACAAAAAAAGAAAACTCACCGAAGATATGGCGAGGAGGGTCTGTCTGCAAGCTGCAAGACGGAGGCGTAACGTGTAGTAGGCGTAACTTGTAGTAGGAGGCGTATCTTGTACTTTTTTAAATCGCGGTCCACGCGAGATCTTCCTCTTCAGCGGTAAAAAGTCTTCTAGATCGCGGTACGCAACTTCATATAAGCTGTCTGAATGAACAGTGAGATGTGAAACAAAAAAAGCGTAGCTTATATGAGAGTGGCGGGAAACCACTGAGCTATGGATCCCTCCTGTGGTAACAGAACGCAGTAGACCGGAGTTGTATGCTTCGTTTACACGTAGCCGGATATCTATAAAGACGCATATTTATCTATGTGGTCGCATCATTTGTATGTAAACGGAGGTTTCAGTCACTGAAAACGGATACTTTCGAAAACTCCGGGCAAAGTGGAGATTTCTGCTCCGTCTCCGTGCTCCTCCGAAACTCCGTCTTCAGACACTCATGTGAATAGGAGAAACGGAGTTTTAACCCTGTGACGTGACGGTCCTCGTCGGTTTTTCAGATCTCCGGTTGGCTATCTATTTCTTTGACCTGTTTGTGACCGCCTTCTCTGGCTGTTTTTGATGATCATGTAAACGGAATAATTTTCTTATGCGGGGGAGGCGAATATACCCGTTTTCATAAATACCCGGGTACGTGTAAACGAAGTGGTAGTCTTCATGTATGTATTTCTGGCTGTGCGTCCCATCCGTGAATACATTCATACCTCCGTCCGTCTTTCGTGTTGGGTTGCACAACTTTGTCGGAGACGGTAAACTAATTCAGAGTTAAACTGCAATATCAATTTTTACCAGCAGGTGTCACCCATGTACCGCGAATGACACTACTTCATACAGGAAATATGAGAAGTCATAACAGAACATTCGCAGCGGTCAGCTCAATGGAAAATGTGGAGTGAATATTAGCTGTGAGGTCACCCGTGGTATTTTTTTTTTATTATTATTTATTTTTTTAAGGCGAGACACTACAGGTGAATAGGGAAAAATTTTTAAATAATAGATATCATCATGAAACTTCCTCAGTGGATTACTTGCAATAGTATGAAAAAAATATGTATTACAAGTTTTTGAAATTTTTATGTTTAAATATTCAAATTAGGCATTCTCATTTAATATGCGCTAATTTGCATATATTTTAGGAAGATAAATCTAAACATCTGATAAAGCCGGGTGCAAAATTCTTTTTTCATTTTATTTACATATAAGATGAAAAAACAATTACAGAGGGATTTAATGATATCTGCTTTTATTACTGAGAAAATCAAATTATGCTGTCCATGGCCTTAAAAAAAATCAATTTTCGCCATATTTTTGGGAATAAAATGTCTCATAAATCAGGCTAGGGATGATATATTAACAAATCCCTCTGTAAATATCTTCAGAATATAGCTAAGTGCATAACTGCAAAGTTTGGTATACATAAGTACTACAGAGGCGGAGAAGTTTGACTTTGAGTATGACAAAAACCTCATTTTGAGAAAACGGCATTCAAAGATTTACATAGGGGAATTTAATGCATTTCTGTTGGAAACAATTGCTCACAAACAGAATAAATGTTCAGGCCCTTATTAATAGTAATGTATTTTTTAAGCTCATGAAAATTGATCATTTAATAATATGACAGGCATCTAAGGCCTACAACTGTAGTTATTCAACTAATAAACATATTGGCCTACACTGCACAAACTTGCAGACAAAACTCACGTCAAACGCGACATCACTTCTACTCTCACTCTGCAATCGTGTAGATCAGTGGTCTTCAACATGTATGCTGATTTTTTTTGGTTCAACCACAATTGTAATCACAGGATTTTAACAAATTTTTAATGTCTTAATTAGTTGTTTTTCATATTTAGCATTGTTACTTACTGTTTTTAGCCAAATGTTACTTAGAAACATCCATACATGCTATGAAGAATAAAATATCCTTGAAGATTGTGGTTTTATTTCTAAACTGCAAGAAATTTCCAGCATTGTAACATTTGAAACTGATCAAATTAGACACTGAGGAACTCCGTAAACCCCAAATTGGGCTGAGGGACACAACTGTTTCAAGTTCTTTCAAAAAACTTCAGGTGAACTTAATTAGATTAACACAAAGCTGGTTTGACTCTTTACCATTTGCTTGTCGAATAAATTTGTCATCATGTGCCAATTTAGTTTTCACCAAGTAGGAGCAAGTACATCTTTAATTTGATTGGTTACATTGTTTTCTCTCATTTTATGCTGTTATTTCCAATGCATAGCAATGTGGGTATGGCATTTTTTTAATTCTGGATGGCAAACATAGATATTTCTGTTATCTTGTGAATTAAGAGGCCAAATAACTGCTCTAAACATTAAATACACTTAATTGAGACTAATGAACAGCCCGTTAAAATCCTGCGATCACAACTGTGGTTAGAACAAAAGCCAGCATACACAGTGGGTCCCCAGGAACAACGTTGAAGACCACTGGTGTAGATGTAAAGACGCTTCGTCTGCACTAGTGTCCCCTTTGCAATTACTGCAATCGAGCAATAAACTGCTGCAGAACCCATGATTTTCTGGATCAATGTTTATTGTCAGACCCGGCGCAGCACAATTAGGACAAAAGGCTGTCAACTTTCACGCATTCGGCCGTTTAAATATCCTATTCACGTTCCCTTGCCGTATGTCAGCAACCATTCAACCAGCGCGTTTGTTAGAGATTCTCAGGCGGAACTGAAGTCCTTGTGCATGGAGGTTTATCAGTTTCACATGCATTTCGGTGGATTTCACCACTAGTAACATGGAAATAATTATGCCTCCAGACTTTTCACGCTTTTCTTTACTCAGGGGTTGAAAGCAATGGAATTCCGTAAAAACGTTTCAAATAGTCCTATTTGATTTAAACAATTTGAACGATCGTGGAACACATGCATTGCGTTGATTGACTAATTGCTGACCACGGCACTGGACGCGAACATGCCACCAAATCTCAAACAAACAAACATGACGGACAGGAGGCGGGTGATCGCTGTGCCGAGTGTAAGTGCGTTCGGATTCTCTTATTAGCGCAGTTCTCTCCCTAAGCTGTAAAAGAGTCCCCTTTACACCTTTCCTTTACCTCATGACGTTTTACACGGGGGTTAAAGAAAAGTGGTTCGGAATTAGACGACAGGACGTGATTATTTAACTATTCGGACGCAGCCAAGGATCCGCAGCAAGCTAAAGACGGAAGTGTCAGAGCGCACCACGTGATGCATCTGAGCGAATCACGTTAGCAGAAACCAGCAGTAGCCAATGAGATTTTGTCATTAGCTTTAAATCCCCCTATGAACTTTCACGATTGGTTACTCACAGAAAGGAAATGCCCTTATTTGGATTACACAGCGTTGTGCAGGAGAATCAGAGCTTTACAACAGTACCGGTCATGACAGATTTCAGTGAAGAGGCGAAGTACTGTTCGTTGCGTTGGAATGCTAACTTTTTAGTAAATTCGGAAGAAACTTACTGCCGCAAGTAGAAAAAATGTAATAAAATAAACGTCTAAATGTATAATTTTAATTTTTTCTTTATAACAGTTTGAAAGAATACATATTCAAGGAGTAAACTAGCCCAAAATCTCGAATTTGACCACTGCATGAAAAATCCATGTTTTTGCCTGCCGTGTCTCGCCTTAAATTGAGAATATATTTCCAAAAAAGTGTAAATCCACTGTATATAAAACAAAAGCGTCACCGCCTCATAGAACTGTCCAACACATGAACCAAGTATTTGGTAGTGGGCGTGTCTGGTAGTGAGTGTGTATTGTAATGGGCATGTCTGGTAGTGGGCGTGTCTTTTAGTCTTGCAGGACGCAGACAGATACTATTGGATATGGCTGCTTCCAAATAGTTAAAAAATTGCAGGTTATCCACTAATTCCTAACCACTTTTCTTTAACCTTTAAGGAAAACGTCATAAGGTAATAGGAAGGTGTAAAGGGAAAATCCTAGCTGCTTAGGAATACAACCGCGCTAAGTAGAGAACCCGAATGCACTTATGCACTTTAATGGCGCTTTTCTACTCCATGGTACCGGCTCTACTCTACTCGACTCGACTCTACTTGGCACCGGGTACTTTTTTGGGGTTGCTTTTCCATTCGAGGATAGTGCCGCCTCCGTGGTGCCTGCTCGTCATTGCGACGCAGCATGTTAGTGCCGCGACGGCATCCTCAGTTATATCAAGTTTACTTTTATTCCGTCGATTTTGTTAAATATAGATGTGTTTAAATCAGGGGACGCGCACTACCGTCACCACGTTATGGCACTAAAGTCCGCAAGTGTTTAATTGTAATTTCTGTTTGACATTCTCCTGATGCATACGATAGCAGCTGGTGTTGTGTCCGGTTCGGTTGCACATTAAATAATGTACCACCTAAAAACGCAAAGCAATGATATTCGTAAAAGGCATTGAGTATTCATATTCAGGCTTCGTGAAACATTTCACTTAGAAATTGAAGACAAAACACGTTGCAAATACGCAAATCGCAGGAGATGGCAGAGTATTAGAATTTATCGCTTTACGATGCGTCTTCTCATCTGATACCTTTCCTTAGAACAAAATGCTTCATGAGCATCCGTAGTTATTTTCTGCGCAATTTTCGTAAAATTGGGGCAGCACAATAACTTTCTCAAGGGGAATTAGGGGAACAGAATTGGACACAATTTCGCTACGAACAGGGTCACAAAGAAACGCATTTCATAAATGCAGCAGCGTCAGTGAACAAATGCAACCTTGTTTGAAAGGTAAAGCAACGCACAGTATATTTATCAAGCTGCCTAACAACACACGTTTCAAAAACACAATTTGAGGACCTGTTTAAATGATGGCAAGTGAAGCCAGTTGTCTTTTGCAGAGACGATTCTCTCTGACCAATCAGTGGGCTGCAATATTGCACGTCACATTTTAGTACCCACTAGTACCTGGTCGGCCGTTTTTTGGAACCCCAGGAGTGCAGGTACCAGAAAAAGTACCTACTATTACCTGGTACCAGGTACTTTTTTCCTAAAGGAAAAGCAAAAAAAGGTGAGTAGAGCCGGTACCGTGTAGTGGAAAAGCGCCTTTACACTAGGCAGCGCAGTCATGAGCCCCCTGCCCATCAGGTACGTTTTTTTTTACGCGATTGGCCTGATGAATGGGCGCTGCTTTAAATATTGCTGCTGTGCAGAATTGTAGGATAGCGTTATCTCCTTTTTTTTTTTTTTTTTTTTTTTTTTTAAGAAAAGGTTGGTTCTGTGTACACTATGCTAAAGGAGATAAATTAGGAAGCACTGAGACACCTTTCCTTAAAATTTAAAGAATTCGAATACACTTATAATGGCTGCCCAGTAATTATTTCCGGATCATTTTTAGGAGTTAGGAACTTTCCTAGGCAAAAAAAAAAAAAAGCTATTCGGACGCAGCCCATGGATGTATTATAAGAACTAAATACTGAACCGAAAATGGCCGCCCATTCATTTCAATGGAAATTGCTCAGTGGCGCAGCACGCCGACATGGGGCCTTATTTCCGGAGTCACGCGGACATGCGCTGTGCGACTTTTCGTTCACACATGCGTAGTGTGGGGCTCATGAACGCGCTGACGCCTGAGGTATCTATGACAACAGTCCGCGCCCGAAGCACTCCCACACAGGACGCGTGTTCACGACCAATGTTCCCTGGAAATGTAGCTAGCTATGTCCACTGCGAAACACATGTAACAGCTCTCTACCGAACAGGCAAACATAGCTCTCAGCTTAAATATAGTTTGGAAAAACTATTTATATACCTAATAGGGATATAAAATGTTGATGAACTATTTTTATTTAACAGGGAAATAAAATTATTCACTATCGCAAACAATGTCAGCAAAACAGTTGACTTGCTGCTCTATAAGATGACAGTTCAATCTCGTTTTCCACACAGTTCAAAGCTAAATGTATTCGAAGAAAGAGAAACGTTTCGAGCTTGTTAGCTTGCAACCTCCTCTATTCTTACTGGATTCAAGACGATAACCCAACGGCACAGAGCACTGCCCGTGCTTCATGAACTGATAAGTTTTAGGGTAGATGACGTTGATCAAAGTATTTAGCCAATTCTGACGAGCGAAATTACTTTTAGTGTACGCATGCTCAAAGCTCATTAAATCCATTCTTTCTCTATACCTGGAACTGGAGCCCATCCCAGCTGACTCTGGACGAAAGGCAGGGACCCACCTTGGACAGCTCGCCAATCCATCGCAGGGTGTACACACCATTCATTAAAATTTAATTTTAATATTTAATATCGCAAATGCATAGGCTGCGCATGCCCTCACAACCCGGTGTGTCATCCATAACATAGCTGCTGCCATTATATGCTATTACCACGTTTATCAGCACAAGAAATTAAACTCTTAATTTTCTTGACTAAATTCACGCTTGACGTTTTTACAACCCGAATGTCTCTCTACGTAACCAAACATCAAGGTAAGCCGAACAAGTGCTGATTTTATTTGATATTAGTGGAGTTTGAATTCGGAATTATTTTCCTTCCCCTATCCAGGATTAGTAAATTCGTTAGCCCTCACATAATCAGCAGCCCAGTTATAAAATATACATAAAGCCGATCTTTGTTTTGTTCTCATCTGTTTCTTTCTTTTAGGACTCTCGTATTTTCTCTGCGCAGATGGAGTTCGGCCGCATCAGGGAATCTCAGCCGCATCACTCCCGTACACTGATGCTGCTCACTAACAGTGTGTCGCTCACATCTCATCTTGTCAAGCTTTTCCAACCCACTCAACACTTCTAGCTAATAAAGGCTGAACTACAAATACTGTCTCTGTTTCGCAGTGCTGTCATGCAAGTTCGGCGCATGCATAAAATAAGATATTTCATATTCTGTATCTTAAAAGTAGCTGAAAAGTTACGGCATCAAGTATGCACATCTGCTATTGTTTTAATTATTAAGAATGGTGCATGCAATGGTAAATAAATGATGAGCTGTGCAGTTTTTTTGTGCTGAATTTATACCGTGCTGAAAGTGCACAGATGGAAGTAGTCAGTGCTTTCTGCGTAGCCAGCATATAATACATGAAGCAGCAAAACACAGTACCGTGAATCGGTGTAAGATATTCAAAGTAATGGAAATATACAACTCAGTTTTGGTTAATCTTGAACATTTTAATACAAAAAAGCAAAGCAAGTGTTAGCTACATGCACGATTATAGGACGTCACCTTCATACCGAATACATGTCCATTATCCAACCTTAACCAACTACAGCCTTCGCTACCATACTGTGTATTCTGTAACGTTACATAAAAGTTATGTGAAGCAGTCGAGTCGCTACATAACAAAGCCATCCATCAAATAGAATAAATGAAAACACTGGTGTCGTTACACCTGCTTACTTTACCGACTTGGTATTAACGTCAGCCGACAGCACGGAATCTCCGGCCCAGTGCTACGTGTAAAGAACCGCAGTTGCTACACTGCTTACGAGAAAGCGCTGAGAAACAAGGTCCCCTTGGTGTTCGCATAGCCTGAATTAAAATAAAAAATTTTGTCGCTGCCGTGGAAAAAGGCACCACTGATATAAAAGAGAAAAATAAACAGATTATATATTGATCATTTGTGGTAGACAAAATTTATTCACGGATTTATCGGTGTCTTTTACAATCGTTCCCTATGGAAAAATTTCTTTTTGCCCCCCATGGCATCACGTGACTTGCAATATCAGCTTGACCGCTAAGCCCTTGTCGGCATGCGTCTCAGCCCTGGTTCAGTATCCAGTTCTAATAAATCATTGATGACACAGCCTATGTTTCTTATTGTCCGAAACTTTTCACTCTGAGCTGCCCCCTAGTGGATTTACAGCTGAACATCCATGCCAATGCCAAAGACGCATGGAAGTATGTGGGCAGAGACGTTTACGACGTTTCGAATGGATATCTCTATTTTCGTACGTAAAGGGATCATAAATGAGCCTTAAGACTGATATGACATGAGGGGGAGGGGGAGGGGGAGGGGCATATTTGGGAAAATATTGCTCCGGCGATCGCCGGGTTTGCCGGGCCGGTTCCTACGCCCATGATATGGGGATGCGAGGTCTTCCTTCCTCCAGTCTTTGTTAATTAGTGTGCAAATTTTGGCCTGGCTGAGTTGAGTTGTAAATTTGTTCAGTGATTTTTTATTTATTTTTTTTTTAAATCTCATTTTAGACAAAAATACAAGTAGTAGTTACAGATGTGGGTCACGAAAACGGAAAACTCGAGGGAGTCTCACTGCTTGGCCCACGGTCTAAAAAATTCCAATGTCCATGCTCTCTGTGCTCAGTATTTTCAGCAACCATTTTGGCTGGTGATAGTGCGTGAGATTGTAACATGGTGAGACTAAAAGATGGAAGCTGTGCTTTTCTGTCTTGTCGAGTCTGACATAATTATGACCGAATAAGTAGCTAGCTAGCAGATAAACCACTCAACAAGTATGGAAAAGTTATTTCTGCAGGCTTAGCAAGGACTGCAGTTGCATTCTTACAGAAATTTGACATACATTCACGCATTTGGAATTGAGTATCTAACATTAAAATTGATTTGTGGCCAGCATCTGTGCTAGCAACCGTTAGCTAACATTCAATTTATTGGGAATGGCTGCACTATTCTCCTGAACTGAATTCACCCAATAAGTTTGTTCCTATCAATGTGTCTTTGTCATTGTCTCTGGCTAAATAAGACTGTCAAGGTCAAAACCTACGACATGGCTTGACTGTGAGCATTGCAATAATATTCATTTCTGCTAGTGCCTTAATGATATTCCCCATCATGTGTTAGATAACTCAATCACTCTGCTACTCTGTCAATCATTGAAGCACAGCCATTTGCCTCTGAGTGTGAGCGATGATTTGTAAATTCATGGACAATTGAGTTGCTTGCTCACTGAACACAATCAGCTGCTGCTTTTTATGAAAGCTGTGATGTGGCTAGCTTTGCCTGCTAGCTAAATAGCTGCAAATTTGTCATCAGGACAGAGAGGAACACGAACCATTCTGCAAACAAAATCTGATCACAAACACAGAATCAGTAAATTAGTAAACATGCATTTTATTTTTATATTTATGGTATCCTTGGTTTTCTTGTAGAGTTAACAAACGAGCTAATGATGGTTTAGTTGAGACAGCAGGAGACATGTCGTGATTGTTTACCCATTGTTACCTAGCAACGCCAGAAGGACAACCTGCTGAGACCTCAAAAAAGGTCATTTTTAATAAAAAATGTTGATCACGGTCACTTCAAGTGTTGTATAGGAAAAAAAAGGAAGAATATTTGGCTTGTTGAGAATTGTATTGATTGGGTGCCATATTATGTGAGGGGGAAAAAGGTGATATTTTGCTAGTCTCCTCAGTCTACCATTGACTTCTATCCATTGAAACAGCTGCCTGTACCCCTAAATGTTTTTTGTAGCTAGGGGTTCCTGATTCTTTGGCCTGGAAGTAGGCCCATATGACATGTCTTGCTGTTCTGTTTGGTCTTTGGTATCACCACCAACAATGTTATAAATTTAAAGAGACCGTGTACAGCATTTTTTATAATGGGAACATTTTAAACACGAAAGGTGGCAGAACATCAAAGTAAAACAAGCAGTTAGCCAGTTTGACCTTCAGATTTTTCTCAACAGCTCAACTGTGATATTCACGACAGACAGTGCGGAATGGACCTTTCCAGAATGCTGGGGTAAGCTCTGCCCCCCTAGTTACTGTTGCTACATCCCCCAATCTTTGCAGCAGAGTTTGGAAATGGCGAGCACACATCAGAAATTTGACCACAACTCTATCTCTCGTATTCTGAATAATATTGCGGTGCGATTCTTGCCAAATGCATCTTACTTGTTTTAGCAAGTTCCACAGAGAGGCTTTAACTATTATACTCAAGGATATGTGCATGAAATCAAAATTTTTTTACGGAACAGGTGGAGAGTCAGAGTCACAGCGTATTGCTGGCAATCTATGCAGAAAAATCAAACCCCTCAGAAACTATGCACTGAAATCCAGCCTAACAAAATAGTGGAGTCTTACAACACCTGCAAAGACATGGTGAGTAGTTTTTTCATACAGATAGATTTTATTTTTGGAGTTTTCACTTTGGGTATGTAAATACATGAAATTGTGAACTACATTACATCTCCAACTGACAATGTCTGACTAGTTTTGTAAGAACGACAGTATTACTGTCACTAAAGTTATTCTCACAAAGCTCATTTTGTTTCATGTTACCTCAAAGCTATCTGCAAGGTGCTTTGGCACAAATCAGGAATTTTAAGTGGATTTTATCTTAATTATAACCGATTAACTTCTCAGTTAATTTTACACCACCAACTGAGTACATTGAGAAATCAGGTTGTTTTTTTTAGTGCAAGCTAATGTTAGCAGAATGGTAGCCAAGTTGCCTGTCTAGCCAGTAAGCCTATGGAGACACAAAACTTCACCAGCTTGCTTAAAGCTGTATGCACACTGTGAGAAGTTTTTGTTTAATCCAGCTTAAGTAAAGCTACACCAGTATATCGAGGGTTTAGAGCCAGAATGGTTTATCTCCAAAATTCGGGCATTTTGGGTTCAGTGCAGCATTTTGGGTTAAGTGCAGCTGACAAAGTCAGCAACCTTGCTTATTACACACAGCTCATGATTGCTTTGTTTGCGGGACAATATGGCGGTATTATCGAGTCAGGCGGAAGCTTCAGAAAATAAAGCAATTTGATTGGTTATTATTCTACACTTGATTTACTGGTTGGAAAGGTCCATTAGAGCTCGTCAATGCAACATCACCTCCATGATTGAAATACTTTGGTTTAATGCCGAAGACTGAGGAGGAATTTAGGCAGTGCAAATAAAACAAATTGCAGTATCGCTGCTGTGAAACACAAATAATACTGATCACTATTGTCCAGGTCACTGGTGATTGGTTCTCAGCAAATACTCTGATTCAAAGGCTACTTGCTTCTGTAGGTATGCACCTCCACAGACTAATATAGCTAGCTATCTATATTCAGTGTAGCTAGTCTACACTTGCTACTATTGATAAATGTGATTATGATGGCTAAAAAAAGCACGCTGAAGTTTTTTAATGTCAAATGGGCAATATTTGTTGTTTGTGGACTGAGCTAGCTCAGAGATGTTGTGTTTATTTCGAGGGCTGACTGCAATAAACAGTTATGTCCAATATATAACATCTGGACATAACTTTTCATTGCAGTTAGCCCTCGATTTGTACTCTATGATGGAAGATCATATTTTTCATGTTTCAGGGGTAATGTTAAGTTTCCCAAAGCTTAGTTGCTAACTGTTAACCAGAACTCTGGTTCAAACTATGTAATATAGTTAGCATCTAAACTTGGGAAACCAACCGCTGCCTGACAAAATGGTTTGCAATTATATGGGTCATTCCACATGAAGTCAACCAGGGCTCCCATGGGCATAGTCATGGATTTTCTTAAAACTTTGATAGAATATTGCTTTGGGTGCCAAATGAAGACATACCAAATATTAGCTCAATCGGCCCGCTAGTTTTGATTTGCTGGGGCGGTCAAAAAAGTGGGCGTGGCACCCCAATGGACAAAATTTATATTTTTTCCATTTTTTGCAGGCTGTAACTCTGGAAATAATAAAGCTAACCCCATGGTTTTTTCAGGACTTTTGCTTTAGCCTCTGTACTACCTTTTATAGCCAATCAAAGTAGTTCTCACCCTTTTATTGTGGTTTTATCGGCTCTCAAAAATGCTACTTTTACGAACCGGTATCAAAACATACACATTTAAGGGTACCATTTTCACATCCTTCAGATGGCCTTTGTGGATTTGTGGTAATTTGTGAGGATTAAAGCCAGGTCTCTTGTGGGAAAGTTCTTTGTTTTATAAGCCCGTCCAACCGCCCTAGCCTCCATCCTAACTCGAACTTTTGCCTGCATACTCATATTATGCTACATCCTGCTCTGCTGCACAGTCATTAAGTCAGAAAAAACTTCTTTCAAACTGATCAGCAGGCTTCAAATTAAGTTATTTTTAGGGAAAGGCCACTTGGCCTTTTAAAATTGGGGCATCACGGCCAAAATGTTGGGCACCAAAGGCCAAAACCAAATTAATCAATTTTGCAAGAAAAATAAGTGATAATGACATTGTACGAAGATAAAACAGTATAAATCAATAATTAGGAGCGCATTGAAAACCAATGTTTTATTAATTTTTTAAATTGTTACATTTTTCATTCCACTTGCTGCAATTTATCGACTGAACAATCTAGACCAATACATGACCAATAATTAGAAATGATAATGAAATAGTGAATGCCTATTGCCAACATTTATAAAATTGATATGGCATTTTAATATAATGGTAATATAATGCAAAAATCCTAAACTTTCGTTGACTTTGCGGCATTTATTTTTGCCATCCTTACAGTTGTCACTCAGCTCTGCATCACGCCAGACAATGGCCTTTAGCTATGACTACATTCAGAATATAGAACTGATTCTCGTGGCTGATTGCTTAATGAGCCTCGCAAACTAACCTATGCAAATCTGTGCCGTTTCACGAGCTACAAGAGCGCAGAAATTATGAAGACATATTGATATTTTACGTCATCGTTTATGTGCAGAGGAAAACGCTTCAATTTTATGGTGCAATGTATAACAATTCTATCAAAAATAAATTTGAATGCTGTCAGTTCTACAAATTTGTCTGAGCAAGTGTTGCTACTCGGAAAAAGTAAACTGCGAGAGGTTTTGGTTAAAAGTGAAAAGATGAGGTTTTCGATGCCCTTTGTTACTGCCGACGGACCGCTACTGCTGAGCAGTCTGGCACAGCACTGAACGCACTGCACAGGCTAACGTTGTTAGCGAAGGTTCTCTCCAGCTGGCTGTCAAGGTTTAGTTTCTTTGGAGGAAAGTTATGCAACCATCGTTTTCACCCAGCCCAAAAACACATTAATACTTGACACCATCCGTTTTTAGAAGTTCCCTGACATTAAATAGGCCGAAATTGACATTTACAACTCGCCATTGTATTTTTTCGCAATGAAAACGAAGATGCAAACGCTTTTCCGTGAAAATTTGTTGTTTTTAAACTATTTCGGATTAATTAAACTGATCGGGAACGCCCCCTTCGAAATGTCCAGAACTGGCCTTATATGAGAACTGATGTCACGCAAGGCAACCAGCTGGTCAGATCTCGCTTGGTTGACAACGAAATGTACACTACGCTTTATTTAGCATAGCCAGCTGGCAGACCATACAAAAAAAACACTGTTGGAATACCATAAAATTTACCACCAAAAACTATAGTATTATGTAGTAATTGTATGTTTTTTTGGAAGGCACAATATAGATCTGAGTGTTACTATTGAAATATTGTAGGGCTACCATAACTAATGAAATAACAGTACAGAAAAAAAAACTATTGTAATACTATAAACTTCAGGATTATTCACCAGGGCGTTTGCCAGAATAGGTGGCGTTGAGCCGCTTTCACACCGGATGTGAGGCGGGTTTTTCGCACGACAGATTACATTCAAAGACATGTGTATTTGCGTCTTTGCATTGACTTTGGGTGTGATCTGTAGTGCGAAAGGTTTGTTTCGCCTCCGGTGTGAAAGCAGCTTTAGACACGCACGCAAGCTAGATGGCTAGCTGACGTTAATTTCCTGCAGTACTTAGCCAGCTAACTTAAGTTCGACTTAACGTTAGATTTTCGTGAATTTCGATTATGAAATTATACAGCAAGCGTTCAGTGCAGTGTTGAGAGAACTGCCAAGTTATACACTAACTATCTACCTGCCAGTTTAACTAACCACCTTACCCATTTTGCAAGCTAACGTTAGTTAGTGACAGTTGCGTGTATTTCCCTCTATCCAATCGCCCCGGTCTCAGTTCAGGCAGTTAGCGAGCTTTATGAGCAGAGCGTTTTGCGTGTATTCTCGTCTTTGCATTGACTTTGAATGTAATCTGTCGTGCGAAAAATTCGTTTCGCCTCCGGTGTGAAGGCGGTTTGGCACCGCCTATTCTGGCAAATGTTCTGACGAATAATCCTGAAGTTTAATGCCATAGGTGGTTAACTTTGATAAATTAGCAGGCGAGGGTAACTGTCACAGCAGGAGAGTAACTGGATTATCGACAGCTGCCGTCGCATTATGAGCCAGATGAACTCGGGAGGCTGTATTGTGATGCCTGATCGCCAGCTGTGCTGTAGGAGATGGGCATCCATGATCACTGTGGAACTAATGCTGGCTTATAGGCTTGTGACGTCAGTCACAACATGCATACAATATTTTTTATGAATCGGCGAGTTATCTTGATGCCTTGTTGTATACTCATCATTAGGTTTATACCTGAGTTTGGATAGTTGTCCTCATGTCCACTATGTATCCAGCCATCTAGCTACGTTAGCCTACGTAACGCGGTTTGTTGAGTGTAACAATTAGATAGATAGATGGATAGATAGATAGATATCTTGATTGCAGGCTCATACACTAAACAAACACACTAGAAAACGTGTGTAAACAAGCGTGTAAATGGACCGCAGAGATTGCTATGGCAGAGGTGCTTTCCTTTGATGACATCATTGGAACATTTGACTTGCGTCTCGGAAACTTCCTACTTCTTCAGGGGGCGGGGCGTAAGAGTGCAAAAAAATCACTTTTATTCCTTGAAATTGGTGGATTTTTCAGCCATTTCAGAACTTTTGAGTGCATAGAGCAGGGGTGTCAAACTGACCCGTAAAAGGGCCAAGAGGCTGCAGGTTTTCAATCCTACCAAGCAGAAGCACACCTGAAACCACTGATTTAATCAACTGATCTGGGCCTGCACAACTGATTAGTTGTATCAGGTGAGCTTCTGTATTGTTGGAGTGAAAACCTGCAGCCTCTTGGCCCTTTTATGGGTCAGTTTGACACCGCTGGCATAGAGAGATATAAATAACTAGCACTCTGCCCGTGGGGATCCGCGGGTTCTATTTTATGTAACTTCATCTTTATATTATAGTGAACAATGCACCATTATGATGTCATCACATGCACCTCTATGATGTCATCATGTTGCTATGGTGTTTCCATAAACACTAAGGTGGCTGTCACGCGACCGATGTTTTTATAGTAACTAAAACTAAGTAACTATCAAGGGGAATACGCTGCGCTGACATTCCACGCTTAGTGGAACACGAAGTCGCCTGCAAGACGGAGCATAATAGCGTTGCTCACGTTATGCTGCAGATTACGCGCTACTTTCTCTTGCAGCCTGGCATCTGTTTTTTGTGAGTCGGGACTCCTGTGGATGAATTGGCTTGGGTTCAAAAGGGGGAATCCCCAGGAGAGGTGGATGCCAGGGGATTCCCCCTGTATGTCTATATGATAATAGCGTCACTCACGTTATGCTGAAGATATGCGCCCGGCGGAGTCTAGCACTGATTGGCCGTACACAGTCGCCTGCAAGACGGAGCCAAACGGCGTCGCTCTCGCTATGCTGCAGATACGCGCCCGGTGGAATCAAGCACTGATACGCGCCCGGCGGAGACTAGCACTGATTGGCCGGACACAGTCGCCTGCAAGACGGAGCCAAATGGCGTCGCTCACGCTATGCTGCGGATACGCACTCGGTGGAATCTAGCACTGAGTGGCCGGACGCACACACACACGCACACACACAGACACATGCACACAGAGGCCACTCAGCTATTATAATATAGATCATATAGTACAAAATCAACCAACAATTTCAGGTGGTGTGCCTCATGTCAGGGAACCTTTAACTGCTTGTGCTTCAAACATAATGTGAGCTGATTTTTCTCAAGCCGGAAGGATGTATATATGGCTGTGGGATACCAACCTCACACAAAGTTGCCGTATTCTTGAGTGAGTGGGTGTGTCATTGGCCCCACAAAGTGCTCAGAAGTCCAGCGCAGCATGACGACGGGAGCCACACAGCTCAGTCGCTGAGTCTAAAATCGCCACTTTGGGTAATTTTTGGGCACCACAGCCACTTGAAAAAAGGGCGAGCCAAACTGACTGTTTGAGTTGTAGGGCATTACGGCCACACAGGGGGGCAGCCATGGCAATTGCCGATAGGCCGTGGTATAATTCATGCGCTGGATCAGGATCAGCAATATCAATTGATGATAACGACCCACTCAAGCTGCTAGTAGGTACAGTAGGACCCTTCTAGCCCGTATTTATGGCTCTTATAACAAATGATAATGCTTATCGTATCAACAGGTAACATTCAAAGCCGGTGGTCAAATCTGCCTTCAACATTTCTGGTGCTTAAACGAGGAAGTTATTGATTGTGGTGGCATTGTATTCTTTCCTACGGAGCCCGGGGAGTGCAATCGAGAGAACGACTTATATTTCGTGGCCACATCTTATATTAATTTCCTGTCATTGCACTTCCTGGCTCCGTACTTTCCTGCAGCAACGAGGTAAATAAACTAGTTATTCGTTCAAAATCATCCAATGTACATTGAGCTGCCCGCCATCTTGGAACAGGCATACCTCTTGCTGGAACCCAGGTAAACAAATGTGCTTTGGTGAACATTTCTGTCAGTAATAATCATTATTCAGCGGTGTTGTTAATATCCGGCCTTTTTCTGACCAATAACAAGAGAAGAGTTGGCTTGAAGTACCATTTCTGTCTATTATCGCCCGTATAGATCAGTGATCAGCAATGTGCTTCAGTCATCGTAGAGTTTTATTGTTGTATTTCTTGTGTTGTATTATTGTGTTATGTGTTTCTAATGTTTGGCAGTCTGAATAGGGAATTAAACAGTAAATCCTGACAAGATGTCGGTCTCTACCCATAACTCCCTCTCTCCTCCTATGATACGATCGCGGGCAACCAATCATTGAGCACGGTGGTGTTTTTTCTGCCGTTTGGGTGCATTGCAGGTAAGCTGTGGTGAGTAATGAAGGGGAGGGGATAGCGGATTATATTTGCGGTAATTTAGATGCGGCGAGGCACCTTAAACATAGCCTATGAGCAGGAGGGAGAGAGCCGGGGAGCTGCGTGGTGTGCTAAATCGAGCGGTGGCTATACTCAATCCCTCTGTCACACACGATATCCTTCACACACACGCACGCGCCCACTTGTTTTCACCTCACACATACAGTTTATCGCTGAGCCATACACCAACCCTCCTAATCACATTCATGTGTATGTAGGCCTATGTGCATGCCTTATCAAAATACGAGTGTCTGTGGACTAACCAGCTGACTGCGTAAGTAAGTGCTGGAGTCAAGACTGGCTTTACACCAAATCAGTTTGATGATTTAAAGTCCGTAATCTCCATTGTTCAAGCTAAATATAACTTACTTGTGAAAAGTTATGTTGTCCAAGGTCCCACTCCTGTGACTGCAATTGACAGCGACACAGTGGTCAGGCATTTCCAGAAAAAGTTGTGGATAGAAACAGCCACCTTGCTGTCTAAGGCACCCGTCCCAAGATGGCGGCCAGACTTGAGCGTTGATATCGTAACATAACGCCTTTTGTTTATTGAGTTTGTTGTCTTGCAGGGCCACAATTAGGTCAAATTTAACATTTTGAAATGCAATAACGAACAGTTTTGATGGAATCATGGCACTCTTTGAGTGATTGTTTCTGGTGCATACAGAAGAGGTTTTATTGATATTGGTCATCTCATGACCAAAATTAGCTGTGACATTCCTGGAGCCCAGAGTCATTCTTTTGTTGAATCTTCTGGACCTTATACCCTTTCCTGTTGCTCATTCACAAGACCAAACAATGAACTTTGCCTATGGGGAGAATACTGTCCTTTCAGGGAAATATCCTGCTGATGTCCAAACAGCATTTGATTGGTTTTGTATTGTTCCCTGTTGCATGTAGTAGTGTGCAGTGTGCTAAACTGAAATTGAAGTTGATTTGTTTCCACCGTGACGGGGATGTGAAATTATTTAATATCCCCCTCTCTTACAATGGCACATGGATAGGACTACTTTTTAGTGATCAATAATAGGAATTCTAATCTAATGAAGTTAGTTTGGCATCCAGGGGAGAAGGAAAATAAAAAATCTAAAAGGTTAGACTGCAAGAAGCATCTGAAACATACAGGGAAAGTTTCTTGTGCAGTTAGACCAATTAAAGGCTAAAATCCCTTCCACTGTTTCCCTACAGGAACTGCTCTTCTGAACACATTTGATCAGCAGAATGATGCAGGCAGGAGTCCATCTGAGACGGGACACTGAGACGCCCCTACCAGAGCTCCCCGAGCAGCACAGGATCAGAGAGAAAGAAGAGGAACTACATGGACTGGAGTCTGTCCACATGGCAGAGTCAGAGACAAAATGTACTGCAGCAGGACTCAACACACTGGAGCCAGAGTGTGTTACTGCAAACAGCAGGGTCAGTGATTTACATCACACAGAAGCATCACTGATAAAAACAGAAACTGATCTGAGCTTCAGCAACACTGGGGATGTTAAGACTGAGAGCCTAGACTTTACAGATCTGACCTTTGAAACTAATGCTCATTCTGGTCAAATCAAAATGGAAGCTGTTGATGGAGACCATATGAAGACTGAAGACGTCAGTATCTTGCCAGACATTAAGTCTGTTTCAATTAAATCTGTTAAAGTGAAGCTTGAATATGGTGAAATTTTCACGAGTGATGTCATGAACACTGAGCTTAATGGAACTGGTGTTGATACAAAAGGAGAGACTGAACTGTATCATAGTGCAAGAGAGCCCAATGCAATCCAAAGTGAGAGGAACTTTATTTCGGAATCTGATTTAAATAACCACCAGAGAATTCATACTGTAGAGAAGTGCTACAAATGCGATCAGTGTAAGAAGCGTTTTAGACAGAAAAGTAATTTACAAGCTCATGAAAAAATTCATACTGGTGAAAATCCATACAAATGTGATCAGTGTGACAAGCATTTTACATTGAAAAGTTCTTTACGACGCCATGATCGAATTCATACAGGTGAGAAGCCCTACAAATGTGATCAGTGTGAGAAGCGTTTCATAGATAAAAGTTCTTTACAACGCCATGATCGAATTCATACAGGTGAAAAGCCCTATAAATGTATTCAGTGTGTGAAGACTTTTGCTCTAAAATTTCATTTAAATGATCACCTGAGAAGACATACCAGTGAAAAGCCCTACAAATGTGATCAGTGTGGGAAGCGCTTTAGTGAGAAAAGAAATTTGCAATATCATAAAAACCTTCATGATGCCGAAAGGCCCTTCAAATGTGGTCAGTGCGGAAAGGCTTACGCTCGGAAAACTCATTTGAAATACCACCAGATAAAACATGCAGATGAAAAGCCATACAAATGTGATCAGTGTGAGAAGTCTTTTGCTTGGAAGTGTTTTTTAAATGTTCACATGAGAAAACATACTGCTGAAAAGCCCTACAAATGTGACCAGTGTGAGAATTGTTTTAGTCAGAAAGGTCTTTTACAATCTCATGAAAAAGTTCATACTCGAGAAAATCCATACAAATGTGATCAGTGTGAGAAGACTTTTGCTTGGAGATCTTCTTTAATTATCCACAAGAGAAAACACACTGGCGAAAAGCCCTACAAATGTGATCTATGTGGGAAGCGTTTTGGACAGTTAAGCCATTTACGATGTCATGAAAACATTCATACTGGTAAAAACACCTACAAATGTGATCGGTGTGAGAAGAGTATTTCATGTAAGTGTAGTTTAAAATCCCACCAGAAAATCTGCGCCAACGAAAAGCCCTACCAATGCGACATGTGCCAGAAGAGATTCAGTACCAAAGCTGATTTACATCGCCATGAACGAACACATACTGGTGAAAAGCCCTATGAATGTGATCAGTGCAAGAAGAGTTTTTCACAGAGGAGTAGTTTAAAATCCCATTGGACAATTCACACTGACGAAAAGCCCTACCAATGCAACCACTGTGAGAAGACTTTCAGTCGAAAAGCATATTTAAAATCCCATATGCGAATTCATACAGATGAAAAACTCTTCAGATGTCGGCATTGTGGGAAGCGTTTCAGACATAACTCGGATTTACATTGCCATGAGCAAATTCATACAGGTGGAAAGTCCTACAAAAGTGATCAATGTGAGAAAAGTTTCAGTTGAAAAGTTAGGTCAGGTTACATTCACATTCACAAATTCATACAGGTGAAAAGCCCTGCAGATGTAATCAATGTGAGAAGAGCTTCTTTTATGGAAAGCCCGTTTGAAATCCCACCTGAGAATTCATACGGGTGAAAAGCCCTTAAAATGTGATCAGTGTCAGAAGATTTTCACTCATGGAACTAATTTATATTCCCATATGCAAATTCATATACATCTGAATTGTTATAATTGTGATGAATGTGGGAAGTTGTTTTCTTGGAGGTATCATTTAAATGTCCATCAGATAATTCATACAGGTGAACAGCCCTACAAATGCAATCACTGTTAGAAGAACTTTTCACGGTAATCCATCAAAGAATTCATACTGTTGAAACTTCCTTAAAAGTGTAAGAAATATGAGCAGAGGTTTTACCTTAAGAGTTTTTATCCCCCTCCATGAAGTGGAAGAGGAATGTAGGAATGTGTGTGTTTCTTCCACTTGTCCGTTCGTCTGTCAGTGTTCTTCCGTGACGCTTCTTTTCCCAGCCAGAATGACTAAACCGCTCAATATTTCTCAACAAAATTAGATCCATGGAGGCATCTTATTGCATGGATGTGCCTTTCCATACTTCAGTCTGTCATCTTGTCCGTCTGTCCATCCATCCACCACGTTTAGTTACTCGGACAGATATCAGCCATCTCGTGGCAGGGATCTGAGTATTTCATGCATGTTTATCTTGCCTTGAGTAAGTTTTCACGTGAAAACGCTTTCAAAAATGGTGTGAGTTTTTCCACAGGGTTTTTTGTTCAGCTTCCGCTGAGAATTAATTTACTTCAACTGCAGCTCTGGTTGTATTTTCCTGAGCCCATGATAGAACTACTGGATGATTTGTGGAGCAAATTCAACACAACTGTTCCAGCAGTGTCAATATTTTGATGAAATGCCTTGTAAAATACCTGAAAGGTATTAACTGGGTCTAGGAGGCATTTTTTTTTTACAGTGCCCATTGTGTTATACTGTATTAGATAATTTTTGAATATGTGCCAGTTTTTTTTTTTTTTTTTATTTTGTGTTCTTCAGCCTGATAGATTCGTCTTTTTCTCAGAAATGTCATTTAAATGCCCACCAGAAGGCTCATCCAGAAGAAAAGGCTTATAGATGGCCAGCACTGTGGCTCAGTAGGTGGCGCTGTTACCTCACAGCAGGAATATTGCGGGTTTGAATCTGGACCTCTGACCTTCTGTGTGGAGTTAGCATGTCCTCCAAGTGTTGATGTGAGTTTACTCTGGACACTCCAGTTTCCTCCCTCAGCCCAAAGACATGCATGCCAGGCTAATCAGAGACTAAATTCCCCATTGGTATGAATAAATGGTATGTGCTTTGATTTCCCTGACATTATGAGCTCAGTGGGTGATATGAGTGCTGAAAAATTGTTTTATATGGTGTTAAACAATAAACAAAGGCTTGGAAATTTGTGGATGGACAAAATATCTGACGTAACTCTGAAAAACAGCTTCATCTTTGAAGCCTTGAGCCCTCAATTACAGAAGCATCTAGTCGGGTGATTTCTATTCATTTCATGGGTAATTAATTGTATGTCTGCTTAAGGAGATCTGACCGGCAGCTCCTTGCAAGTTGGTCTCGAAAGCTACATTCGGGCACTGAGATCATTCTCCATTAGCGGGACAGACAGACACGTCATGCTTCGTTTGACGTGTTTCTCTGTTTTTCGAATGTTCTATTTATTCTACTCTACTTGGGCTGGGCGATACTGACTGAAGGTGGGGGCAGAACCATTTTGCAGACAAAAGCTCAGTTCAAGGGTTTCATTTGAGGAATTGGTCAGGCTTTTCGGTCCAGTAACACACAGGCAGATTGCTGCACAAAAGGGGTAATCCAAATTGAAGTCGAAAAACAGCCCACAGATCCAAAGCCAAACGGTGAGCCAAATAAAAGGGACATGCAGTATCGCAGGTCAGTGAAGGCAACAAGGTTCATATTGTTATGACTTAAAAATCACAACAAAGAAAACCAGCAATGACAACTTAAACAAATGTATTCTTCACTGATAAAAAAAAACTCTACAAATAATCCACTGTTCAATCCTCTAACAACACGCTAATGCCACTATGTAACTCTGTTGCCAAAACAAAAACTCTGCCTCCACTGACCATACTCACAGCATTTATATAGACTAGCAACATTCTGGAAAGATCGACAGGATTCCTGGCTAATCCCGCCCCCTCCAGGCAGGAAGATGCCAGAAGCTTCTAGAAAGCACTAGTCTTTTTCAAAGAAGTGATATTACATCAGATCATGTTTTGCTACAGACACACCACCAGAGGGTGCTGATGAACAAAATAAATAGCTGACCAGCAAGGCAGCAAAAACAGCATGTAACAATCTCCATTTACAAATGATATACAGTGCTTTACATAAAATACTCATACATAACACCTCCCCTCTTTAAGAAAAGAAAGGTTTGCTAAAAGCTTTCTTTTGTTAAAATTAACAGTTTTATAATCAGTATAATCTTGAACTTTACACAAAAAGTATCATTGATCATTATAACAATCATATGCATAACAACCAGTGCAATTTTCACAATCAAATAAAGAAATAAAATTACATGCGTGAAAGTGTATCTGGGATAACATTATCTTTTCCCCGATGTGTGAAATATCCAAATCATACTCTTGCAGAAGTAAACTCCATCTCAGTAATCTTTGATTCTTGTTTTTGATCTTATGCAAGAATGTGAGGGGATTGTGATCACTGAAGACCTTGATGGAAGTAGCTGAACAAGTCAAATAGACTTCAGAATGTTGTAAAGCCAAAACAAGTGCCAAACATTCTTTTTCAATTGTTGAATAGTTTTTCTGATGTTCATCAAACTTTTTGGAAAAGTAACAAACAGGATGATCTACTCCATCAGTGTCTTCTTGCAGTAAAACTGCGCCTGCACCAATATCACTGGCATCAACAGCCAACTTGAACTCCTTTTTGAAATTAGGAGATAAGAGAACTGGTGCATTTTTGAGGATAGCTTTCAGCTGGTCAAATGAATTTTGACATTTTTCATCCCAAACAAATTTTGCATTTTTCTTCAGCAAATTTGTCAAAGGTTCAGAAATGATGGAGAAATTTTTACAGAATTTTCTGTAGTAGCCAGCCATCCCTAGAAATCTCATTAGTTGTTTTTTTGTTGTAGGCTCAGGAAATTCAGTGATAACTTTTACTTTTGCATCAATTGGTTTGAGTTGACCCTGTCCTACAATATGACCTAAGTAAACAACTGTAGCTTGACAAAAGTCACTTTTAACAAGGTTGATAGTCAGCTTGGCATCACTCACTCTCTGAAAGAAGTTTCTGATGTAGGTGAGGTGCTCTTGGAAGCTGTCGCTGGTGATGATAATGTCATCAATATAGGCCTCACATCCTGGTAGTCCAGCGATCACTCTGTTTACCAGACGTTGGAAGGTGGCCAGAGAATTTTTTCATTCCAAAGGGCATGACCTTGTATTGGTATAATCCATCTGGTGTGACGAAGGCAGAGATATCCTTTGCTCTGTCTGTTTGAGGGATCTGTCAGAAGCCCTTGAGGAGATCAAATTTGGTGACATACTTTGACTGTCCAACTTTGTCAATGCAGTCATCAATCCTGGGAATAGGATATGAGTCCGCTTTTGATAGAGCGTTCGCTTTCCTGTAGTCCGTCACCATTCTATATGTTCCATTGGGTTTCGGAACTAAGATGCATGGAGATCTCTAGTCACTGTTACTTAGTTTAACAAAGTCATTTTCAAGCAGGTATTTGACTTCTTGTTTAAGGTATTTCTGCTCCTCTGGATTCATTCTGTAAGGATGCTGTTTTACAAGCTTGGCATTATCTTGTAGGATGACATCATGGTAAACCATATCAGTCCTTGATGGAACGTCAGGGAATATGTGACTATATTCAAATATGAGCTGCTTTAGCTGTTGTTGTTGAAAAGGGTCCAGGTGGGACAACTTGGTGTCAATATTTTGAAGAATGTCTGAATTTTCAAGTTTGGCTGGACCAGGTTCATTTTCCAAGGGGCAGTCACAATCTTCTTCAGAATTTTCCAGTTCAATTGTATTTACCACGTTGACTGGCTTTTGCTGAGGGTCCCTAAATTTTTGGCTGTAAGCCTCGGGGACCAATTCATAACCCTTCAGAGTGGCAGATTTGAGAAAATCATAATCAGAACACTGTTGGACAGATAACTGGTTATAGATTTTCCTAGCTTTACCAGTAAGAACACTTTGTAACATCATTGTCCAATGCTCTTTTGGCCATTTCAAATTTTCAGCAATTTTTTCAAAATGGGTAAAGTATTGGTCTACATCATTTTCTAGGAAAGGAGGAACAAGTCTCATGTGTTTAACCACATCAAAATGATCAGAAAGTCCAAAAGATTTTGTAACAGTACCTGCTTCTATTTTCTTCATTTCCAATTCGTACTGCAAGTGCATCCTTCTTTCTTCCAGTTCTCTCTCCTTTTCCAACCTTCTTTCTTCCCTCTCCTTCTCCAACCTTCTTTCTTCCAGTTTTCTCTCCCTCCAACCTTCTCTCTTCCAGTTCTTTCAGGCGTAGCTGAAATTCAAGTCTTTGCAGCTCTGTTGCAGGCACCTCCACATCTTTAATCAATTCTGCTGCTTCTTCCCCAAAGATATCTTCATCGATGAAATGTTGCACCAAAATGTTGAATATTTCTTGTTTCTTCATTGATGATTTCACATCAGATAATCCAAGGGTTGAGGCTATTTGCAGCAAGTCCTTCTTCTTTGCCAGCACAATTGATTCCTGGGTTGGAGTTTTCAAAAAATTTTCAACATCAAAAGTCATGATTGCTGGTTTTTCAAATAGTCACAAGATTTAAAATAATAATTCAGCTTTAATCTTTGGTGAATATAATCGTTGAATGGTTTATCTCGGTGGAGCCTCCAATTTGTTTTGACTTTAAAATCACAACAAAGAAAACCAGCAATGACAACTTAAACAAATTTATTCTTCACTGATAAAAAAACCTCTACAAATAATCCACTGTTCAATCCTCTATAGAGATGGCAATTTCGAACCTTTGAAACAGTTTTGAAACCTCCGAAACGACCACTGTTTCGAAACCAGATTTATTTCAGTCGTGCACGGCCTAGTGGCAAAAACTTTTACTGCAGCTATTAAAATGTTTCGAAGTGAAACAAAACACGTCTGATTATTGTCAGCTAACCTCGAAACATTGCTGTTGCAGATTGTTTAACGGACCATAATTTAAAATAAAAGTGTGTACAGAATCACGCGTGGTAATTTCCTTATTTTAAGTGTATTTCATTGAGATTTGCTGTCGGATTTCGCACAGCTTATGTATTTCAACCCCACTGTCGTGAATTATTTTGGAGTCAAATAATTGTATGTTTGGTATTGAACGGTCTTCAGTGAACAGTTATGTGTGATGGTGTAATTTAATGGGAGTGATCATTTCACAACTCAGGTCTTGAAACTGTTGCCTGGGGAAAGAAAGGCAGTGATAATGCTTTTAATTTCCACAAGTTCTGAATGACATCAGTCCGGAATGAACCATGGTAAAGTAGATTTCATGGAACCCTACTTTATAACTGCAGCTCCAGTGCATGTTCATTTTTTTTTTTTTTTTTCCCAAATGTCATGGCAATTGGAGAAAAACATTCGGACCAGCGCAATGGATATAGGCCATTTCTAATTAGTTCTGGATAAGAGTGAAACTATTTAAATGTTGGATGCAAAACTTTTCTGCTGGATAATTTTAAGTTGTTGATATATCACTATTGGTTTGTGTCTGTTTACGTGCATGCTTCCATAGTGTTGAATGCATATGGGGCAACTGTTTAGTCAAAAACTTTGAATGTCTTTTATAACTTACCATGAGAACTATTTAGCTACCGTTTTAAAATGTAGTTGCAATACATAACACAATATTCAGACTCATTGTTTTAAAGATTTTTATTTAGTGTTATGGCCCCAATCTGTTATGGCATCAATTTGTTATGGCCCCAATTTGTTATGGCGTAGCGGACAGCAAGGGATGACAGACAAACTTTTAAAACTTTAACAGATTTAATTAAACAAACACTTTGAACTAATCTACAATCTACTCTACTGACCAAGATTTAAATTAAAAAAATGAGATATTTACAGTCCCTTGGTAATTGAGATGGGGCTGCTATGTTGCGATGTCCTGGGACAGGAAAATACTCCAACACAGGCAAAAATCCACAAAAAGCTTCACAGGTCTTGAAAAGGAGTGACAGGTCTGGTCAAATGTATCCTTCCACAATTTCTCTTAAACTTAACTCCTTAAACTCCTTTAAGTTCGCTGCTAACTTAAATAGTGTTATATTCATGGCAATGTAACACTAGAAGCTACAAGCTAGCTTAGGTGGTTCGGCTGTCTCTCACAGAGATGAACAGGGTGCCTATTTCATGATGGCTATTAAGTAGATATGACAATCTGTAGGGAGTAGCGCTACAACATCATTTCCATTCAAAAAAACTAACCAAACATTCATCTTGTGGCTATAAGCCGCTGATACCCGGGATTTTCTCCACGACAGAGTGAATGGCCTCCCGTGCATCTATGTCTGTAGCCATTGTTGATTTCGGAGACTACAATTTCAAACTCGGCGCAGCTGCTACATCATGGCTCTCGGCCACGCCTTCTGTTCGCTGGTTGGTCCGGCATACTTTCTGCCATGGTAAACGAGGCTCCGAGTGACCAGACTGAGTGGTGAAGCTAAATGAAATTAAGCTTTGAAGTATGCGATGGCTGGCGGTGCCAGGCTAATGACCTTAGGGCATAAAATAAAAATTCCATCAATTATACTGTTTCAACACTGAAAATACAGTAAGATTAAGCATAGTTGTAAAACCTACCTTTGAGCAGGATACACTTTTCTCAGCTGACAGTTCTTGTGTGACTTCATTAAACACTGACAGCACCAGGAGAGACTGCCTGATTGCCTCCAGTTCATCACTGGACAGAGGGGTGATCTCAGTCCTCAGATTTGCCAGAGCTGCTCCTACTGGCTCTCGCTGGCTATAGAGACGCTGCAACATTGTGTATGTGCTGTTCCATCGCGTCTCCACCTCCTGGAGCAGCTTGAGCTGTGGCATTCCAAGCTGCTCTTGGACAGAAGCAAGCCTCTCCTTTGCCGCAGTGCTGGACTTGAAAAATCCAACTATTTTCTGTGATGATGCACCTTACTTTCCCAAGGAGGCCCCAGTCTGCCAGAAGTATTTCCTGCGCTTCTTTTAGATTCTCAGAAGTGTGCGATTGAGGAAATTTGCTCACACTTAGCAGCCGGATCTGTATTTTGCCTTGTTGAATGTAATGGCAAGTGATGCCTATGAACGCGTCCATGTTCACAGAGGTCCACATGTCAGAGGTTAGGCTCACGCAGACTACCTTCTTAAGCTCATCTTTCACTTTTTCTTTCGTCGTTTTATACTTTTCCCCAACCATGTGCTTCAGCAAATTTCGACTGGGCAGTGTGTATGTCGGATCCAACTTCCCCACAAAAGCTCTAAAACCCTTATCCTCCACAATGGAAAAAGGCTGGCAGTCTTTCACCATCATATCAACCAGCGCATCATCCAGCTCTTTCTTCCTGGCTGTACAACAAAAAGTATTTTTACTGTATGTGCAGCAGTACGGCTTCCTCAGTTAATACAATGATTCACTACTTCCCTTTAGTACAACTTCAATGGATGAGCATATGCTTCAAATTAGCCATTCAAAAATTAAATAAATTATTTAGATTACAAATAAATTACAGTATTTAATAACAAAATTCACCAATCACTATTCAAACATTAAATCAGTGCTGAACCTACATGGTTGTGCAGCAGTAGCCGGCCTTGCAGGAGTGGCAATGTGAGCAGCAGCACCAGCACCACTCTCTGCGCTGGAATCAATTGCGTGCTTAGCTCTCAAATGCCTACACATTGATGAGGTGTTGCTGTAGTATTTTAAAACTACACAAATGCCTACACATTGATGAGGTGTTGCTGTAGTATTTTAAAACTACACCACACTCCCTACATCTCACCTCACCCTGGGAAATCAGGTCAAAATAATCCCAAGTTTTAGACCTAGGCCTCTTCACACCCCTACTCTCCATTATCTTATACCCTAAACTTATGTTTGTACCCACAACTATCCCTGTAATGTTCCTAATCTACCTATCTATAGCCTGTTTTCCAAATCTCTAATATATCTATGTGACCCAAGTATCTAATAATGCAAAGTATAATAATGTGTGTGTGTGTGTGTGTGTGCGTGTGCGTGCGTGCGTTTGTGTGTATAAATATATGTAATATAACTGTCTGCAATATCTACCTATATGTACCTAAGTCTAAGTATGAGTTCAAATTATCTATTGAACTAACAAATGTAACGATATGTATGTCTCTCAAATGTAATCGCAAATAACTCTCTTTCTCTCTCAAACAACGCCGTCTACTCCAAACAAGCTTTCAAACTTTCCCGGGGCATTTAAAGATTTTTTGGGGGGGGGGGCAGGAAAAACGTCAGTAGTCACGTGACAAATGTTCTGAAGCAGAGTCGTAAACCCGTGTCAAAACCGGGAAGTTTCGAACGTGTTCGAAACAGTTCGATTCTGCGTGTCAAAATTGCCATCTCTAATCCTCTAATAACACTCTAATGCTACTATGTAACTCTGTTGCCAAAACAAAAACTCTGCCTCCACTGACCAAAATCACAGCATTTATATAGACTAGCAACATTCTGGAAAGATCGACAGGATTCCTGGCTAATCCCGCCCCCTCCAGGCAGGAAGATGCCAGAAGCTTCTAGAAAGCACTAGTCTATTTCAAAGAAGTGACGTTACATCAGATCATGTTTTGCTGCAGACACACCACCAGAGGGTGCTGATGAACAAAATAAATAGCTGACCAGCAAGGCAGCAAAAACAGCATGTAACAAATCTCCATTTACAAATGATATACAGTGCTTTACATAAAATACTCATACATGACAATACACAGTGAAGGCTTTTCTGTAGTTTGGGACTCCATGCAGTATTGATATTGTGTATAGAACATGTATAGGACTTGCATATTTATACCAGGGAGGCAAGCTTCCATTAAAATGTATCGGAGGTGATGTTTGGGAAAAATGGTGATGGTCAGCCTCCGGCTTTACTCTACTCAAGGCTTGTTCTCCTAAACATTCTAAATCCTATCACTTCATGCTTTATATACCAATGTTCCACAGTGTACAAATGTGGCTTTATAAGTTGGTGCTTCCCTGAGAGCACACTTCTAGGCTAGCTCTGTGTTAGTGTGACCAAGATAAAATCACCATTATACAAAAGATCTTTATCATGCCTTTTAGTTATTGCAGTCACATGTTTTTTATGCAGTGCTATCACTGTCGTAAGAGTGTGAATGTACTGTGGTCGATGATGATTTTTAGCAATGGACACAAGCATGAATCCGGGGTCCAGCTCACCCACAGTCATCTGCATTATAGGGACCAACTGCTCAATGTCCTTATAGTTAATGTTGAAATTGCAGGTAAAATAATGTTCTTAAATTTGTGCCTAAATGACATGCATGAGTTGGTAGGAGGCTGACGTTGGCAGCTTCTTATTCCAGAGTCCCAGTTTGCCTTTCATTTTTGATCTGAAATTTTCCTGGCCAACTCAGAACTATACTAGAAGGAATCATTTATATGTTGAAGGTACTTCAGTTCTTGGTAGAACTAAATGTTCAGATGAAAAGCCTCTTGGTATCGGATTTGTTTTCTGGTTTTTGTTATCAGTGTGAGACAGTGTTCTTTTCCCAAACATTTTTGTGACTGCCTGATATTTAATACAGAAAAAAAAAAAAAAAATTCCAAATAATTTTTAACCCTTTACCTCCTGGGAGTGAAAGATGTACCATGCCCCTCCTTTCTAATGTAGTTTCAGCCAGTTCGCTACTTTTTATGGCACCTTTACAAAAAGCTCTGTACAGCTAAAACTATAAGCTAAACAACACTATATTACAAAGAAAGGTCATAGGACACATTTTGGACCTGCATTTTATCATGGGTTTTAATTGATAAAATTAAGAGATCATAAAAATCTGTTGTGACCCCAGAGTACTTGCATGCTTAAAAGAAAAAAAAAATCTGTCAAATCGTTGCTTCAGAATTATTTTATGTTTACATGCTAATTCATTTCAAGGAAGTTGGATACTTGTCTAACTAATAGTAAGGATTATTTTTGATGATACAATATGGAAAACAAGGTAAATGTGAAGAATAATGTTCACTAAACCAAAAAGTCTTTCATATTTTAAAAATTTTCCGCGCCATTACACTGCACTCTGAGAGGCTGGAGAAGCAGTCAAGACAAATATGTTCCTTTAAGGCCATACAATACATTCTACAAAATAGTGGGCAAAATCTCAATTTTTGAGTTCAGCTATATCATGTAATAATGCAAATGTGGCCTTATAGGCTTGTTCTGATTGATTAAGACAGGATAGCCACAGATTGAAACTTAAATGTTTTGATTTGTCTAAACATGGCAACTATGAGCGTGCCTAGGAATACAAAGGCATTATGGGTGAGTGCCATACCATCAGCCTCATTGCATAATTGCCAGAGTCATATTTTTGTCAAATTGAGATATTGGCTGCCTGTTTTTTTCGCGTTGGCAAAAAAAAAAAAAAGTTTACTTTTTTTCTCAAAACCTAAAAAAATTAAATAGAAAAATAAAATCCATTCTCTTAAATAATTAAAAAATTAAAAATAACAAAATGAATGATTAAAAACTTATAGAATGAGATGGGCAATTATGCTATGAGGCTAATGATATGGCATTCTCTGGAGGACAAGGATTAAACAAAACTCATCTCGCAGCATTATTTTTTTTCTGGCTCCTGACAGAAGTGACAAATTCTCTTCAGAGTTTCCCCAGAATCTGCTATCTTTTTTGGAAATGGGGTTGTATCATGATCTGCTGATTTTATTGTAAATCTTTTCTTTGTTATGGATTTGATTAGTAGGAATAGATTAGATTCCTCACTTCATTTGCTGATACTCTGAGTTGATATGAATATTGATTACTGCCATTCTGTGTTGTTTCCTGCACAGAGAAAACATGTTAATTTCTTCAGAAAAGCTGATATTGGACTGTGGATTGGCTGTGTACTGTCAAGTCAATCATATTTTCCGCTACAAGCTAAAAAAACAGCCTACTGATCTGAATTAACTGGGCTTTGTTGTTGAGTACCAGTGAAATGTTTTGAACTGTCATTAACTCATTTTCAAAAGTACTTTTATGTTATCAAGGCTGAAATGCTTTAATTGATGAAAATGACACATGCTTTTGGTACAATAGTACCGAAAACCGATATTGAAATAAACATTCATTAATGTTTCAACTAAAAGGAAGTTCCAAGCCTCCATTCTGTGTTTTATTTCTAACTTTGAAAAGATGTCCGGTTTTCTGCTCCATCAGTACTTCCACATGACCCTCCTCCATGGCAAAGAACGCAGAAAGGTAAAGGTATTAAATGTAATTCCATGTCAAGTGGACCAATGGTGGGAACCTGCCTCCCTTAAAACAAATTGTAAAAAAAAAAAAAACTATCACATGGTCTTAAGTGAAAGAATCAGTTTCAGTGGTTAAGTTTTCCCTCTAATAGGCTTAATGTCAGTAAAGCATTTTTTCATAATGTTGGACAATGTTTCATGCAAATTCTGTATCTGCTGGGTGCAGCGTTTCATTGAAGCTACATCACACTTATATTGAGAGAAATATTCAAACCCTACATGCAGTGTGTTTATGACTTCAGCATAACATCGAATGGAAAATATCTACTGTAGGCTCCTAAATCACTGGAACCTCTGACTGGCAGTATACTAACACTCAAAAAATGATACAAACAAAATAATTATAGAGAACAATCAAATACTACATTATTAATGTTTTGATGGAAACAACCAAAATCAAGAATGACAATCATTTAATACAATCAAAAAAAAAAAAATCAAGGTTTCATAACAATAGGCACCCTTCATTTTGCATTTAGTGCAACCACCTCTGGCAGGGATAAGTTAAGGCACATTCATTATGCCATTACTCTTAACCAGTGCCCCTGGGTCTCTTGAATTAAAACGACCCAAAAATAGACTGTATAAAAAGATGGACGCAACACCCTGGTCTGAAAAATAAAGGCCATCCGGAAGTACCGTAAAATGGCATTCTATTTAATGGCCAGCAGATGGCGACGTCGGTGGTTGCAGAAAGAAGTTCAATGCTATTGAAGTCTATGAGAAAATGACCCTATTTTCCCACCTGATTTTTCATTTAAATAATGATTTTTCACATTATTTTATGGTAGCCATTAGCAAGTTTCAAGTCTCCTTCGATATATCATAATGTTCATTTTTGTAAATTATGGCCCCATATAGACCAGAATAAAGGATAAAGCCAGAATATGCTTTAGGGGCGTGGCTATCCTCTGGTCTTCGTCCGATACGGTCAGATCCAGAGCCACGGTCCTCCCGGATCTTCAATTTACGCTCTCGTCCCAATAGAAATCACATCCGGTTTCAAAATGACAACATGGCGCAATTCAAATTGCCAAAATCGAGGCTTCCTTTATGGTATGCTGAAACCAATGAGTGACGTCACGGTAGCTTCATCCATCTTTTTATGCAGTCTATGGACCCAAAACATGACTGACCCACCATCATATTTCACAGTGGGTATGAGGTGATCCTTGTATGGATCTCTGTTTTGACGCCAAACATGGCAATTCTGTATCTGACTGTAACGTGCAATTTTGGTCTCCTCTGAGCAAAGCGCCCTGTTCCAGTCATAATTTAAATGACTTTCGCTAACTCCAAGCACTTGCTTCTGTGTCTTCTGGTCAGAACTTTCTTCGGGCAACCTCGAAGGATTAAGGTGGTCATGGGCCCCAAGGCTACTCTTTGTGTGCCACGTGCCACCACCGCCCCCTCCCCCGGACTCATCATGCTTTACCAGAAAATTCATTTAGTGTCATAAATGGCCGACACACAAATACCAGGGGTGACGTGAGACAGCCGCGGCTGTGTATTTGTGTGTGCGTGATACGTGAATCAATGCCAATAAGTCGTTAATATACTTGGTAGTTGTACCGTCATTTTATTAGGAGACGCAACCGTGCCTGCCTGCTGGTGCAACCATGGAGGTAATATAACAGAACTGGAGAGAGCGAGGAAGTCCCACCCTATTACTTTCAATGGGAGATGCTAGGCTAGCTACTTCAGCCAAGAAAGTATGGAATTGACCGACGCCATCTATAAAAATGGCGTTCCATGGGTGCTTATTTCCGGCACCATTTCATAAGATTGCCAATCTGATTACACAGCACAAATGGCCAAGAAAATGTGTCATCTGTGCAGATTGGCGAATGTTTTCGAGGGGAAATGATGAGCAACGCTGTTGATCTGGGATGCCGCACTACTATACACTCATTGGCTGAACTGCTGCAGTCAGAACAACAGCTGGACAACCAAACTCGGCAAGACGAGCTGTCATCAAGCTCTAAGTAGCAGTTCTTATTTTACAGGCCCTCTTGAAAACATCGAACAGTTGCGCCAGACAAAGAGCAAAATAATGAAGGATTATCGAATACATTTTCTTTTGTTTTCGCTTTTATTTGGCAAGAAAAAAATGTGCACTTTGAATTGGTGTCTATGGAGCGTGAGCGTCTTTGGCCACAAAATTGCATCCTTGGGAAACGCGGAAACAGGAAGCTAACATGCTAACTGGCTGAAGCAAAGGTACTTCCTCGTTCTCTCTGGTTCTGTTGTATATCTCTATGGGTGCAACAGGCTGCAGGTCATCATGAACCCGGAATACGACCAAACTTGCGTCTTCCCCTAGGAGCTAAATAAGGGGTCATCTATTTATTTTCATCATTTTCACAAGAGTACAAAGCGTAGTTTGGGGCGAGGGAGTTAAAGCCTAGCGAAACCCAGCGTCCGCTTTTTAAAATAATTATAAGATGACGCTTGTTCCAGGCACAAATCGAATGCACATTTGAAATTCATTAAAGTGAATCTGTCACGCATTTTCAAATGGTTATGCTAATGATATTGTAAAGACAACAAAAGAGCATCAAAAAGGTCATTCACAATGGTAGAAATTTAAGGATTTTAAAATTAAGTAGCCGAGCTTCAACCACGTAACCGCAGCACAGCGCAACTGTTTTGCAACCGCATCACAGCGAGAAGTCCGCGGCAACAAGAACCATCATTGGTATGGAATTATATTTGTGCCACAATCCTGAGCGAGCAATTGGAAATTTTGAGCACAGAGAAATATATTGCGCAAGCACACAAATCTTGTTTTGAGGAAAAATTAAACGTGAGCAAAAAAAATCCCTTCCGATTGAGCGAAAAGAACTCCATCTGTGCTCAACAAATGTCTTTGCATGTTTGTTATGATCAATATGAACATGCAATATTAACCCTTTTCACTCACTTTCACTCTATGCCCTCTCACAAACTCATGCTCGATGCGCTAGCAGACAGCAGCATGCTCGCTCAAAGCGTGTCCCTCTCTCTCTCTCTCTCCGCCCTATCTCAGAAACCCCTTGGAGTAGCAGCCTAAAATTTTGCATGTGTTCATTATGAATATTGAGGTACTCCCAAAATAAATTTGAGCCAAATCTGAGAGGGTGACCGTGAAAGATTATTGTACTTTGGTTGAGTTCATATGGAATGACCCAGTTACAAGAATAAAAATCAGCGCCAGGAAAAAAAAAAAAAAAAAAAAGAAGAGTAACTTCTGTACCAAACGACCTGAACAGCTGGCCAGAGGGGACGGTTATGTTGACGTCAGCATGGTGCGCAGGGTGGCATTTGGTGGTGGAAAAGAGCTGGTTTGGGTGGGAATATCCCCTGATCATTGCACCCAACTGCATTTCATTAACGTTAACTCGAAAGCAGAGCAATATCGCAATGAAATACTGTGGCCGACCACCCTATAATTCGTCCAGCAAAATGACATGGAATTCCAGCATGACACCACCAGACTCCATCTCACATGTGTATGCACCGAGTTCCTTACAGCTGAAAGCATTTGCGCACTTGAATGTCCAGCTTATTCCCCAGACTTGTCCCCCATTGAACATTTCTGGGATGTCCTCGACTGCAGAGTTTTTCATCGGTTCCTACTTCTGGCCAATACCTGTCAACTGTGCGCAGCTCTTTAACAGAGGTGGGCGCACGCCCCCACGTCACCATTGCCCATTTGGTATTTGGTACGGTCCAAACGGCGAAGATGTGTAGCAGAGCAGCAGGCCAACAGAAGACACACCCGATATTTGTGGAATTTCAACAAGATTTCATCCCCCTTATCATCTACGCCCCTATGAGAATCTTGTTTGCCCGTTTCAATCAGAGATTGAAATTTATTACAATTTGGGGTGGGCGATAGAACCTAGAATTCACATCACGGTTTTTTTTTTCCCCCCATTTTTGCGGTAAGGAGTAGTCTGCCCCATGATATATACCATCCAAAAAAAGTAGGGGGATATTCCATTTCACGAGCATACCTCTAGCAAATGCAAATGAATATAAGGGAAAGTAATATATATATCCTTACAGATTAACCATTTCCAGTGAAATTGAGCACCCAAACACAATAATGACATCCCCAGGATTTGCACCTGATACAAGTGATGATGATGGGGGTAGATTTGCATGCTTTTGAATTTGAAGGTTCTAGCCATTGCGAAAGGAAATTTGAAGGTGCGAAATGACTTGGGACACCTCATAAGGAGTATGCCACGTCAGATCCGTGCCTGCCTGGCCAACAGAGGGGGATTTACCCGTTATTGACTTTTTTTTAAACTCGTGGTAACTTTGATGTTTGACCCTTGGTGTGGGTTTGCCCCTAGCATGGAAAGTCTCTGCTTCACTGGCTGTATCAAATGAGTGGAAAAAATCCTCAAATGTTCTCTTAATTTTGTCTCACCATTTGTTTGATCCTACCCTTCAAAATTTGCTTCGTATAAATCATTTTAGTCCAATATCCCCTACTTTTTTTGGACGGTATATGTTCATTAGTAAATTTCATGTGATTCATTCATTCAGTCCCAAGTACCAGCCATGCTGTTCTTTTGAGTTGAATGAACTCTATTGCTTATCAGATCCAGGTTGATAAGCAAACAACAGTTTGAAAAATGCTGTTTTTCACATTCAATGTTTTATTAAACTTTTTTGACAGTCTGAAATGAACATCACTCCTGATCTAACAAATATTTCACAAATTTTCCCACAGAAGATGTGGCACAGAAACAACAACATAACATATAACAACACTGTGATGGACACACACACTTTACTTTTCTTGAGCCCTCTGAAGTAGAGGGATTGCAGCACTTTAAAAAATGACTAGCTCAATGGTGCTGGAAACAAAATCGCCCAAAAAACCCTTTCCACGTTTGTGGCTGTAAAAATATAAGTAAATAAATAAATAAAACAAAAAAAAAAACATAAATTAAATTTGAATGAAAAATAAAAATAATACTGAAATATGCAGCAAAATAAAATATAAATAAAAATTACTGCATAATTTATCTGTGCAATAAAACAAACACTGTGCACAACAAGAAAGTGGAACTCAAAGCTAGTAAATTGGGCTCTTGGCCAGGAACACCAGTCTGTCAACACTTTCTGGCCTCAGTGTTGCCCTGGTACATGTATTTGTTGCACAAATGACACAGGAAATTCACAGGTGACCTGAGAAAAGGGTTTAAAAATTCTGGACATGGCATTTTTTTGTAAATCTGTCAAATAAAATACCAAAAAGTATTATATTTCTTGACAAATTGTGTTACTGTACTTCTACAGCCTTTGTCAACTTCCTGTGTCATTTGTGCGAGAATAAATTTGAGTTGCCAAAAAATCTCGAAAAACCCAAAATTTGACAGGCTTATGAATAATTTTGGGCATAAATGTATATTGCCACCAGTGCTGAATGCTGAATGTGCTGAAAAGGATTTTTTTGGTTGTTCTGGTCTCCTTAAGTGGGAATTGCTCTTAGCGCATGCTCTCTGTGCTCAGTATTATCAGCAGCCAGATTGGCAGGCGGTTGTGCATTAGATAGTTAGATGGTGAGACCGGTACATCGTTGCTACATTTTTCCATCTTTACTGTCAAGTCTGAAAATATGGATGACTGAAGAAGTAGCTAGCTAGTTTTTAAGCCACTCAAGGAGTATGGAAAAGTTACGTTTGCTAGCTAAGTAAGGACAGCAGTTACATTCTTAAAGAAATTTGACAGGCATTCACACATTTGGAATTCAGTCTCCAACAGTAAAATTGATCCGTGGCAAGCATCTGCATGGTAGCAACCGTTAGCTAGCCAACATTCACTTTATTGGAATGGCGGCACTATTCTACCAAATTAAATTCACTGAATCAATTTGTTCCTGTCAACACGTCTCCTTCATTCCCTCTGGCTAAACACTGGCCAGCTTGGTCAAAACCAACCTGGTACATGGGTTGACTTCTAATATTATCACGACGCTAAGTTTGTTAGCAGCTTAATGGCAATTTAATGGTTCTTGGAACACAGAAAAGAACATGAATCATTCTGCTAATAAAATCTGAGCAAACACAGAACTGTTAAATTATTAAACACTTCTTTTAGTTTTTATTTATGGAATCCTCCATTTTCTCTTTGAGCTAGCCTGCCCACTAATGACGACTCATTTGGGAAAGGAAGAGAGTAGTTGTGATTGTCTACCCATTGTTACGTAGCAACGCCAGAAGGACAACCTGCAGAGACCTCAATAAAGGTTATTTTAATAAAAACTGTTCATCATGGTCACTTCAAGTGTGGCATAAAAATAATTGAAGACCTTTTGAACATGGCCATATTCCTCAAAAGAAGATGTGTTTCATTTATATTTTTGTTCAGAATACTACAGGAAAAGCTGAAAATACTTGAATCAAAAATCAAGGACAAACTGAATCCGCTAAACAATCCAATTACCTTCCTAATTCAGAATTTTCTTGTGCAATTTTCAATTAAATTCACCCAAAAAACTTTTTGTTGAATTTATAGCAGTTTTACTGCTCCGTGAATTGCTACCTTATTGTGGTGGAGGAGTTTGCATGCCCCTGGGATCTTGGCAGCTGTGCTGTCTGGAGCTTAGCTCCTGGTAGGGTCTCCCATGGCAAATTGGTCCCAGATGGGGGGCCACACGAAACACGATTCAGCTAGTCTCCTGCGATGAGCTCCTCGAGGAGCATGCGAATCTTGCACGGATTAGGGACACCGGGGCCCCCTCCTGGAGCCAGAACGGGGATGGGAGCTCGTAGGCAAGCGCCTGGTTTTTCCTGGGACCCGCCCGGGCTCAGCCCGAAGAGGCTACAGGGATCTGCCTTCACATGGACCCACCACCCACGAGGAGAGGAGTAGGGGTCGGGTGTACTGCAGATGGGGTTGCAGACAGGGGCAAAGGCCCTTGCGTTCTGGGCCCTGGTCATGGAATCTGGCTCTTGGGACATAGAACGTCACCACACTGGTGGGGAAGGAGCCGGAGCTTGTGCGGGAGGTTGAGTGGTACGGGCTAGATATAGTTGGACTCACCTCTACGCACATCTCTGGCTCTAGAACTAAGCTCCTTGACAGGGATTGGACTCTCTCCTTTTCTGGAGTTGCCCAAGGTGAGAGGCGGCGAGCAGGCGTGGGGATACTTGTGTCCCCTCGGCTGAGTGCCACCGTGTTGGAGACCATCCCGGTGAACAAGAGGGTCTCTGCAATTCGCTTGCGAGTTGCGGAGGGAAATGCTCTGACTGTTGTTTGTACTTACGGTATCCTGTGGGGGTGCCCCCATGGCTCCGCCATTCGATCCCTGTACAAAAAGCTGCAGTATTGAAAATCGGAATGATTCCAGTTGGTGAAAAAAAAACTGAGGCTCTTTGCCATTTTTTCATGGACACAAGGCATTTGGATATTTTTCACATTGTTAGCAGATGATGTGGTTTCTTTTAAGATTGAAGCAGTCCGCAGCGAGTGTGAAGTGGTCGGAATGGGGACCGGCAGCTGGAACCCTGAGCAGGGGTAGGGAACTGCTGACCTCGACTGAGGATATTGTCTGGAGGTGGAAAGAGCACTTTGAGGGACTCCTGTAAATCCGACTGTACCGGACCGCTGTGGTGAAGAAGGAGATGAGTGTAAAAGAAAGCTCAGGCGAGTCATCGACCCAACCCTTTATGGTCCTAGTGGAAGTGACTGAAAGAACAAGATCAAATAGCTCCTGAAATGGCAAGTCACCACGGATGGCTGGGCTGACCCTTAGGGATAGGGTGAGGAGCTCGGACATCCGGGAGAGGCTTAGACTAGAACTGCTGCTCCTCCGCGTCGAGAGGAGTCAGTTGAGGTGGTGCCTCCCTTTAGAGGTTTTTCAGGCATGTCCAACAGGGACGAGGCCCCGAGGGAAACCCAGGATATGCTGGAGGGATTATATCTCCCAGCTGGCCTGTAAGCAGCTTGGGGTCCCCCAGGTAGAGCTGGAGGAAGTGGCTGGGGGGGGGCGCTTGGGCCTGTCTGCTTAGTCTGTTACCCCCGCGACCCCGCCCAGATAAGAAGAAAATGGAAGAAAATGGATGGATGCATTGATATAGCAATTTTATGGCATTTGAACAAAATGAATTCTCTGGACAGATTTAAATTTAGATTTAAGAGCAAAAGACTTCTCACTGAACACCTTTGTAGGGCTTTTCACCAGCATGAATGCTCAGGTGGGATTTTAAATTAGATTGCGGAGCAAAGGAGTTCTCACAATGACCACATTATTAAGGCTTTTTACCAAAATGTATCTGCTCATGTCAAAATAAATCAGGAAAAAATTTGAAACACCTTTTACACTGTTCATATTGCAGGGCTTTTCACCTGTGTGAATATTTTGATGAGATTTTAAACATGTTTCTAGGTAAAAGACTTGCCACACTTCACAATTGTAGGGCTTTTCACTTGTATGAATACTCTTGTGGGATTTTAAATTAAGTATCTGAGCAAAAGACTACCTACACTCATCGCAATTGTAGGGCTTTTTACCTGATTGAACGTTCTGGTGGGTTATTAACTTAGATTTCTGAGCAAAAGTCTTCCATCACTGATCGCATTTGCAGGGCTTTTCATGAATACACTGATGGTATTTTGAATGAGATTTATTGGTAAACTACTTCCCACACTGATCATATTTGCAGGGCTTTTCACCTGTATGAATATGTTGGTACAATTTGAAATCATATTTTTTGACAACAAAATTCTCCCAGTGATCACATTTGTAGGGCTTTTTACCTGTATGAACACGCTCGGGCAAATTTAAAATACATTGAGAGCAAAAAAACTACTCACCCTGGTCTCATTTGAAGGACTTTTCACCTGTATGAATATGTTGGTGGCGTTTTAATTGAAAGTTATTATTAAATGACCTCCCGCACTGATCACATTTGTAAGGCTTTTCACCTGTATGAATACGATGGTGGGATTTTAAACTGGAGTTTTTAGCAAAAAACTTCTCACAATAATCACATTTGTACGGCTTTTCACCTGTATGAATACGCTGGTGGGATACTAATACACATTTGAGAGCAAAAAACTTCTCACACTGGTCGCATTTGTAGGGCTTTTCACCTGTATGTATACGTTTGTGGGATTTTACATTATTTTTATAAGCAAAAGACTTCCCACACATATCACATTTGTAGGGCTTTTCACCTGAATGAATACGTTGGTGGGATTTTAAATTAGATTTTCCAGCAAAAAACTTCTCACAATGATCACATTTGTAGGGCTTTTCACCTGTATGAATACGTTGGTGGGATTTTAACAAAAATGTTTTTGCAAAAGATTTCCCACACTGTTCACATTTGTAGGGCTTTTCACCTTTATGAATAAGCTGGTGGGATTCTAAAGTACATTTAAGAGCAAAACACTTTCCCACATTGGTCACACATGTAGGGCTTTTCACCTGTATGAATACGTTGGTGGTATTTTAAGTTAGAGTTTTTAGTAAAAGATTTCCCACACTGTTCACATTTGTAGGGCTTTTCACCTTCATGAATACGCTGGTGGGATTTAAAAACACTTTTATGAGCAAAAAACTTCTCACATTGATCACATTTGTAGGGCTTTTCACCTGTATGAATACTCTGGTGAGATTTCAAAGAAGATTTATCAGCAAAAGACTTCCCACACTGTTCACATTTGTAGGGCTTATGACCTGTATGCACTCGCGTATGTCGATGTAAATTACGTAAATTAGGAAAACCCTTCCCACACTGTTCACATTTGTAGGGCTTTTCCCCTGTCTGAATTCTGTGGTCATTATTTAAAACAGATTCTCCAATAAGACACTTCTCACTCTCAAAGAACTGGTGGGGCTTTTCGCTTATATGGATTCTCACATCTTGTAGTGATTTGTCCCATTTTTTTCCAGATTTTTTACTGCTTGCATATGGCTCTTCAGTACAGTGACATGGTCCAGTCTGGCCATTTTCATCAACACCAGCTCCATTAAGCACAGTACACATGTGATAACTCACCAAAGTTTCACTGGATTCAAGCTTAACCTCGTCAGATTTAATATAAACACACTTAATGTCTGGCAAGATACTGACGTCTTCAGTCTTAATATAGTCTCCATCAGTTTCAGTCTTAATTTGGTCAGAATTCTCATGGGTAACATAGGCCAGTTCTGTAAAGTCTAGGCTCTCTGTCTTAAGATCCTCAGTGTTGCTGGGGCTCAGATCAGTTTCTGTTTTTATCAGTGATGCTTCAGTGTGCTGTAAATCACTGACCCTGCTGTTTGCAGTTAAACACTCTGGCTCCAGTGTGTTGAGTCCTGGTGTCGAACATTTTGTCTCGGACTCCGCCATGTGGACAGACTCCAATCCATGTAGTTCTTCTTCTTTCTCTCTGATGCTGTGCTGCTCGGAGTTCTGGTAGGGTCGTCTCAGTGTCCTGTCTCAGACGGACTCCTGCCTTCATCATTCCATCGATCAAATGTGCTCAGAAGTGCAGCTCCTGTAGGGAAACAGTGGAAGGGAGTTTAGCCTTTAACTAGTCGGATTGCGCAAGAAACTTTCCCATACATTTCAGATGTTGCAAGCAATCTGACCTATTACATAATTGATTAACATCCGCCACTGTGAGCCTAACTCTGGAGATATGGGAAAATGGTCACAAGAAATTGGTCCTTTGATGAGGTTTTTGAGTCCACATGAATAAGCACGATGGTTTCCCAGGTTCTCCGTGCTTCTAAGATCACCTGTCTATAATGTAAATTAAAGGTGTCTGCCGAGCGCAGCACTGTGAAAACTTAGCCAAGGTTTTTTGCATTGTTTCCGTTATTTGTAGCTTATGGAAAGAATAGTGAGCTAACTATTTAGCTATGTCACCTTAGCCAGCTGGTTACATATTCTAACTTTAACTCATTGTTGCAAATGTTGGTAAATTCATGTGTCGCAAAAGGTTTGTGATGCACCCACTGAAGTCCACAATGATCTCGGTAGCGTTAACTAGCTAGTTATTCAGCTAGCTTGGTCACAGAATTTTGCAGAGAATAAGCGACTAATTCATTTTAATCAATGTTTCAAGAGACTAATAGCTTCCTTGCCTATTCTCTATAATCAACCATATGTAGATAGAGCTCATCTAAAGCCATTGTAACACGTTAGACTTTTTACCAACAGAGGCAAATCTTCAATTTGGCTTCAATATCAGGGGGCAGACATTCTTCCTTGGAATCTAATTTTATCCAATCAAACGCCAGTTCATGAGACTGTGCCATGGTACTTGTGACATCAGTTATTCTCATTCCTTTCATGAAGGCCTTTGATTGGATAAAATTGGATTCCCTAAGTAAAAATGTCTGCCCCCTGATAATGAAGCCAATTTGAAGACCTGCTGGTTTAAAATGCGTCGCACTGGATTATTATCAAATTAAAATTTATGAAACTGTGCATTTTAGATTCTCCAAGAATTCTACTTTCCGCTGAAATATACTTCACCGAGGTGAGATCTCCACTTTTAAATGGCGTTAAAAGCCCATTTTCAGGGTTTTCCACAAGCCCTGTTGGCCAGCGATTTCGCTGATTACTCAGTCCACTTCCGCCGGCCATTATCCTGACAAATTTAAAAGTTTAAGGCGAGATTTGATGCTTATGTTTCGATAAACGCATTTCATTTGGCCGTTTTTACCTTCCCTTCGCCGCCGTATTGACACGTTGCTCTAAGCCACACAATTCGAGGACAATTTAAACGTCCAATTATATTGTGCTTATTTTATGAAATCCAATAATCGTACTTCCCTCATCTTCGCAGGGTTGTATTTTCTGAAAATCTTTCCTTTTTAATCAGTAGCTTGCTGAGAGATGCCACCCTGAAAGAAAACAGAGGCGTCTAGCAGGCAAACATTAATGATGTTCTTTAGAAGGAAAGGTAATTTCAACGCAACACATTGAAGAGTTGAGATTTATTTTGTTGAGAGGTTAGCCCACGAGCGATGATTAAGTAAACGCCCATGTTATTCATATGGAGTAACCGCATAATTCCCCAGTGTTAGCCCGGGGACACTTGTAGCCACTATGCCATAATTGAACATATTGAATTATTGGTGGTTTCAACATAAGTCTTCAGGGTTTAGAATCAACTCTCTATTGTCCTGAAGAAAAGCCGGCGTTGAAGCATTGCTAATGTAACCATTACCGCAGTGTGGCAGCGAGTGTGCCAATGTGTTCTGCACTGTTATCACGCAATAATTTGCTCATTTGCAAAACCAAATATAACGACTAGTAAATTAGTTTTTAGCTTGAATTCCTATTCATTTCATTGAGAAGTTATTGCGCATTTCCTTGAATGAGGACATAAAACTTCAATTGTCTTTATAACAGAGTTGGGTCAAGTACTATTAAAAGTACTTGAGTCCAAGTCCAAGTACATTGAACAGCAAAAACATGAACAGCTGGAATTAATCCCTTTCAAACAAACTTGCTGCATCGACCAGAGTTGGGTCGGTGCTTGTACTTGAATAGTTGGACTTGCAAGTACTTTTTCAAGTACTTGGACTTGGACCCAACTCTGCTTTATAATATTCTGAATCCTGTAGCTTATGGACGGCACATACAGTGGGGAAAATAAGTATTGAAAGCGTCAACATTTTTCTCAGTAAATATATACTCAGTCAAAAAAGAAACTTCACACTCTAAATTTCTAACTATTTTCTTGAAACTTAATACAAGAGATATTATTATTATTATTAGGGGTAAATGCGTTGTCAAAGACATCATGACACACAGCAACTCCGACATGCACAAGCATGCAGCACGGGCGTAGCATACATCAAGGTAAAAGCATGTTTCCTCGTGTTCCTAGTCACGTGACCTTATGAGACACGTGCAATTGAGCCCACGTTAGCACGGTAGAGTGACATCTCGGAAAAACAAGTTCTTACAGTCAATTATCCGTTGATTTGCAATGCCACGACTGTCAAACATTCAACGTGAACGTGCCATTGGCAAGCTGAATCTGGGAACGCCGGTCACTGGCGTTGCCCGGGTTATGGGATGCAGTCGACGGACTATCCATGATCTTTCGGACACGCCCCCAACAAACTGGCACCACAGCAGACCGACCTCGTTCGGGTAGACCACTGTGACGACACAAGCAGAAGACCGACAAATCGTCTTCGCCATTTGCGTGTCGATTTCTCACTGCAACGTCCACTAGGAATGAATTGTTTAGAGGTCGTGTGACTGCCCAAACCATACGTAATCGCCTCGCGCTCCTCGTCTCCATGCACGCCAGCCATATCGTGGACCAATTTTAATCCAGTTACACCGACGTCAAACGGCTTCTCTGGGCACAACGACATCTGAGATGGACTCAGCGTGATTGGAATAGGGTCGCGTTTTTAGTGACGAATCCAGATTCACTTTGCACTTCGCTGATGGGAGAGCTAGAGTTAGGAGGAGGCAGCGGTGAACGCATAACGCCCAGTGTTGTGTGCAGGAAGTGGACCGTTTTGGGGGCGGTAGTGTTATGGTTTGGGGTGCCTTTAATGGTCCTGCCCGTTCCCGACTGATGGTTCAAAATTACTCTCAGTATTGAGTGAAAAAAGTGGCACTCGCCAGTGAAATAGGCTACAAAAAGCATGCGGCTCAAGCTATTTGCGCAGGTATGCAATTTTGAATAACACTGATTTAAATTAAGCAAATACGCGTCCAAATGAATGATTGTCGTCCTACCTAATCGGGGAGAACAAGCAACAACTGTTAAGTGTGGAGTGCTCTCGGAGTGAACCTTTTGATAATCATGAAAATGACTGAGAACAGGTCAGGACTAATAATTGTTTAAAACGGATGTTTTGTCCACCCCAATTCTCAGTTCTACTGAATTTACCCCATGATTTCATCGCTGTTAGATCGCTTATGGAGAGAAACCGTGTCTTCAGTTGCCAATTACGATAATTGGAAAACGCGTCAATAAAGAAAAAATAATTGAGAACTAGCCAGGAATATCCTAATTGTCATAAAGGGACGTGTCTGTGCCCCCCCAATTCCATGTTCTAGCGCCGGGCCTGATCCCCCAGATAGCGAGGTAAAAGTGGTATGCATGTAGAGGGGATAGCTCTATCTGCAGTCCTTATCTGGGGATAAAGTTATACCCAGTTTCATCTGGGGATAGCACCTTTATTCCACGGATTCCGCTGGTCTCGCTGCATGTTTAGTACAGCTGCTTTCAGAGACTCCCACTTATCTTTCAATTCTGAAATAGTGCGTTCTGCGCAGCTGCACGAATTCACCTTTGCGGCAATTCAGGTCCAAATTTCAGTTTTAATTTTGTTCACTACAGCACATGCATTAGCTGTAAATAGCACTGTACGTTCCACCGAGATTTCGACCAAAAGAACACGGATTTCGGTTTTGGAAAAGTTAATTTTCCGCTGCCGCTTCGGTTGTGAAACAACTGACGCCTGCTGCATTGTATGTTGTAGAAAATAGCTATTTGTTGTACAACTATAAAACGAGAAATATGTTGTTATGTAAGTGTGTCACGAGGAATCCCATACTGACATGCGCAGAATGTTATAAAACACAGCAAGTCCCCTTTTCTAAAAATAGCGCTTGCGTGTAAACTAAGCTGGATTTATGGTTCTGCGTCGACTCCACGCAAAGGGCACGCCGTCGCCTCGATGCCGTTGTGGACCTTTCGAAGTTCTGCGTTGAGGTCATTTGCGTCATGCTGTGCCGGGAAGCAATTCACCGCCAAACTGCTAGGTGGCGTCAGGTTCCCGAAGGACCAGTCGTGGAATCACGTGAGACTCGGTGGTAGAGTGTTTACGTTATGTTATGGGCTGTATTTCATTCCGTAGGGTAATAATCCCTTCATCCCTGCGAAATCACTTCCCTTCGTAGCGAAAACTCTGAAGGGCAGCAGGGAGTTGGGTTTTCAATTAATGGTCGTTTGGAATGTCCTTTGACATATTTTGCGACTGCTGCTTTCTGCTTAAGCAAGTGTAAACAAACGCAGCAAGTTCATGGCAGAACTGTTTTCACTGGTCATTTATCGGTTTTGCAGTAGCTTTATAAGCAACCACATCGCTTTCATAAGGCGACAAATAGCCGCGGATAAAAATAAAAAACGACATAACTAGCGATAGCCAGTCGACTGTAGTAAACCATAAAGCTAGGTTCGTCAGCTCTCTATGCGCTAGGTTGAATGACGTTGAATCACACATGTCACTAGGCTCGGGTCGGACCAGTCAGTGCCCTTGCGGTCTGCGTCGCTTTGACGTGCAGTTAGAAAATTCTCGAGGTGCACGGCAGGCGACGCAGAGGCTCTGCGGTGGGGGTTCATGTCGCCGGTTCGACGCAGAACCATAAATCCAGCTTTATCTGGGGGTAAAGTTATCCCCCCTCCATGCATACGGCCACTCATTAAACCCATAGACTGTATAAAAAGATGGACGAAGCTACCGTGACATCACCCATTGGTTTCAGCATACCATAAAGGAAGCCTCGATTTTGGCAATTTGAATTGCGCCATGTTGTCATTTTGAAACCGGATGTGATTTCTATTGGACGAGAGCGTAAATTGAAGATCCGGGGAGGAATGTGGCTCTGGATCTCACCGTATCGGACGAGGACCAGAGGATAGCCACACCCCAAAAGCATATTCTGGCTTTATCCTTTATTCTAGTCTATATGGGACCATAATTTACAAAAATGACCATCATGATATATCGAAGGAGACTTGAAACTTGCTATAGCTACCATAAAATTATGTGAAAAATCATTATTTAAATGAAAAATCAGGTGGGAAAGTAGGGTCATTTTCTCATAGACTTCAATAGCATTGAACTTCTTTCTGCAACCACCGACGTCGCCAACTGCTGGCCATTAAATAGAATGCCATTCTACGGTACTTCCGCATGGGCTTCTTTTTTCAGATCAGGATGCTGCGTCCATCTTTTTTACAGTCTATGGTTAAACCGAAAGGGTCTATATCCTGCAGCCATCGCGGGATTAGAGGAGTTATCGCGCAACCAAGATTCTCGCGCAGTATTTCATAAATCTCGCACATCCGCAGACCTTGGCTGCTCATTCGAACGCAGCCAATATTTATTTTATCGACCCCTTATATCGAAAACATAATGAAATTGCCAGAAAAATATTTTTTCCCCATGAACGTACAATTTTGAGGTGAATTATTTCGCGACTGCATCCCATAAAACATGAACTTCTGAGTGGAGTTCTTCCACTTTAGAAATTATCGGTACAGACGTCCTTTCCCATTATCGAGATCACAAAAAATGGCAAGCTACACTGGATAGGAAAATAAAAGCAACGTCCTTTGTTCACTAGAACAAAACACCATCTAGCTCGCTGGCTGAATAAAACGTAGAATCCCTAGCTACAGGCCAATATATCACCAAAATGCTTACCAGACCCTCTCAATTCCAGCTGCTCAACTACATGCAAGAAATATTCGTAAAATATCCCGTTTAAGTGCATCTCTACGGCGGGGTTTGAATGAATTAATAACTGTTAATGTACACTTACGGCAGAAAACCATAAATGCAAAACCACGCAAATACTCACTCGTTTCGTGAACAACAGTCCTTAACTAATTCAAAGTCTGTTGCATAAGCGAGATTAGCCTGCTTGATGTAGTAAATATTTACAATTTACAAATCAGATCGCATGCAATAAAAAAAATCATATTATGACAGACAGAAATCCAGAGAAAATGACACATGAAAAGCATTATCCAAATCAGAATATTAACCGAAGGTTTTTTAATTACCTTGCTTTCTCGGTGGGTAAACGTTTCATCCATTTTTAAACGGAATGATCAAAAGTGCATGAAATATAGCGCATCAAACCAAAAGGGTATTCCATCTAACAGGATTAAGGGAAATCCTCTTCTTCTTCTTCTTCTTTTGAGATTTACGGCAGACTGGACGCTACTAGGCGTATTACTGCCCTCCGCAGAAAAAAAATTAACCGTATCAAGAAAGTTCATGAAAAAAAAAAAAAAAAAACCCCAAATATCTATCTTATCCCCTTCTTAAATCCCCATTCTTAAACTTCACTTTTCTGTCACCTGACCCCCGCTTAACCCTCTCTCCAAAATCCCTTGAATTTCTTCCCCTTTAACATCCATTATTTCTAAAAATTTCTGTGCTGCATCTATCACCATTTTGATTCTCTCTGTTCTACTTTCAAGGTCTCTAGAACATATCACCACCATTGCAATAAAAGCCAAAAAGTGTCTTCTTTCCATTCTTATGAAAATCTCATCTGGTTTTTCAATTTCCTGAACCCTATCCTGCTCTTTCCCCACCTTTTCTTTTTCCACCTGCACCCTCTTAACAGCCTCTGCATACGACATTCTCCCCTGTGTTTGTATTCTTTCCACCTCCTGTTCTTTTTTCTTCTTTTACACTCCAATGCTCCAACTTCATGGCTTCCCCCCCCCCAGTGAAAACTCACTATCTGAGCCTTGATAGTACACTCATCCTCCGAACAATCTTCTTTCCCACATCATCTGCATCTGTGTATCCTACTCCTGCATACTGCTGCCACATGCCCATACTCCTGACACCAGTAACATCTAAGTGGTGCCCTTACATATTCCTGAACCCGATAACTGACATAATCTAAAAATACTCTCTCAGGTAACTCAGATTTAAATTCCAATAGAACGGATAGACTTTCCTTCTCCATTCCTTCCCTTCGTGTTTTCAGCTTCCTTACCTCACAAACTCCTTCCATATTCAAAAAATCACTGGCCTCAACTGATAGCGGCACGCCACTTATAACCCCCTTAATGTTCGTGTTTCTTTTCATTGGAAAACAAACCACATTTGTCAGATCAAACATTGTAATTTTCAATAATTTATCATATTGCCTCTGATTAAGGGAAATCCTCTTCTTCTTTTGGTTTTATGGTGGTTGACAGACCTTTTGATGTATTACCGCCAGCTACTGGATATTTGCTCTCGCTTGGAGTAACATCAACCAACAACAGAAAAAAGATAAAAAATAAATAGAAATAAAAAATAGTAATAATAATTCCTAGTCAGCAATTTTCGTTTAATGATAACTAAACATAATTATTCGGTTGGTATCTGGCTCCAACTCCCACCAAACCATTTTTCTAAAATCTCCTGAATGTCTTCTCCCTTCACATCCGTCACCCCAAGAAACTCCCTAGCTGCACGCACAACCATTTTAATTCTTTCCATTTTCGATTCAGTCTCGCTCGCACAATTGATAACCATTGCTACAAACGCTAGAAACCTCCTTTTGTCCACACTAACACAGTCACGATCACTTCTTGGTTCTTTTAGTACAGGGCCATTTCACTGTATTTATTTTGTTGCGGACAGGACATTCACAGGCTTTTTTCGTTAATAAAAATTATTCCTGGGAATAATTGAAAAGTTTTAACTGGTGAGAGGCAAGTACTACCCAAGTACCATATTTGATAAAAACATCAAATGTTTTGCATTTCATTTTCATTTTCAAAATGAGGCTGGAAGTTACGTTGCGGACAGGACAAAAAGTGAAGTGGGTTTTTTTTCCTCGGAGGGAAGTGAAAAGTTCTGTCCATCCACTGGAGTTTTATAATGCAAAGCCAGGTAATTTTGTTCCTCTACATCTTAGGTAGGTTTCAGAAGAAATTATGAATTTGTCACTCAAACTGTGAGCCAAGGGGGGGAACTTATTCCAATGGGATGAGCGTTGCGGACAGGACGTGTCGGACAGGACACTTTTTCACTTGGATTAAAAATGAGCAAAAACACACATTTACTTCATATAAAATGTATTATATTGCATTATTTACATATTTAGAACATAAAGCTGCATTATATAAAACAGTTGACATGTTTGAAAGGATTTCAAAGATTTCAGCAGACCCCCCACCACCACCACCACCACCTCACCGTCAACCTGATGGGACATTCTCAGAAAATTCTAGTAGGATATATAAGCAGTACAGACAAAGTTCAAAATATGATTCCTGTCAAACAGTCATTTTAAACTCAAAGTGTCTGGAAATTAATCAAACAACAGTCCACTCAAATTAGCAAATAAGCCTGGTTAATTAAGACTCCATTACTCAAAAAACAATTGATTCAATTGAGCAAAGCTGCCAGGTTATAATAAGAAAACAATTAATTCTTGGGAGTCATAGGGCATAATTAAGAATCTGATGTCCAAAGAGCCATTAATTGCAATTGCATTTTAGTGAATGATTTGGAAGAAAAGGGCTCACAAACATGTCAAACACTAATTACTCAAATGAGTAGGAGTGCCTAATGAAATGAGACAGGGAATCCAGATTCAACACCAAGCTGCCCTGCCAGTGCCATGAAAACATCCATTCAAATTCCTAGAAAGTTAACTGAAATAAAACAATACTCTTGAAATATGTCAAACAATAATAAAATCTTAAAATCTGTGTTCTTGAATTGAAAGACAAGCCATCCTTGCACCAAACTCATACCCTTTTTTTCCTGTCTTCATTTATAGGACATTTACTGTATGCAATCAGAAAGACCTACATTTGCATTTGTTTCCTCTAAAAGTGCCTCAATATTAGTTAAAAAAGAAACAACCTCCTAGTATTTAAAAGCCTTAAATACATTAAAAGCCTTTATTCTAAGTAGAAGGGGAATATCCATACCAACTAAAAGCCAAATCTACATTAACTTGTCCTGTCCAAGCGTTTTGTCCTGTCCGACATGCAAAAACGCGTTGACAGGACAAAAAGATTGTGGTTTCTGATGAGCTGTGTTGAGATTTTTCAGAAACCTTTTTGTTATATTGTTTTAAACTACCTAAGCTAAGAGAATTCTAACTTTGGTGTTTATAGGCTTATTATTGTAGGAAAAAAATAAACTTTTTTGTTCCAACCCTGTGTTGGACAGGATACTTGACACCAGTGAAGTGGAAATTTTATCACTTCACAGTCTGAAAAAGAAAACTCACTGATGGATTGTCTGCATGGACATAAAATGTATCCTGTCAGCAAGAAAAAAATTTAAAAAATGAAAAGCACCACGAGAAAATGACGAAAAAATGTGTGTCCTGTCCGCAACTCTCTGGACCCATGAATTCGCGAGAAAATCTAATTTGCATAACTAAGAAGCAAGAATTTCAACTCGATTTTCTTTTTTTCCAGTAAGTTCAGATACCTATCTAAGTCATCCAATTGTTTTTTTTGGTAAGATTCAGACATTTAATTTTTTCATGCCACTTCACAATTACCATGAAATGGCACTACTGTCTCCTCAGACTCAGTGATTCTATCCACCCTCTTAACAGCCTCAGCATATGAACATCCCTTTTCTTCTCTTATCTTACTAACTTTTCCTTCCTTAAGTCTTTTTGGACACTGTCACGCTCCCGTGTCATGATTGCCCTTAAAATGCAGGCACTTTGCCAACTCTTCACCAGTTTTACAAACCTCAATCCCACAATCCTTCTTACCACACCTCCCACACTGTTTGACTCCTCTACATACTGCAGCAGCATGGCCGTATTCCTGACAGCAGGAACACCGGAGGGGAGCTCTCATATGGTCTCACCCTGTTACTTATATAATTCAGATACACTCTTTCTGGTAAGTTTCCCTAAAAAGTCAGACAAACAGATGTACTGTCCTCCTTTAACCCATCTCTGTATCTAGTTAATCTTCTCGCCCCACATATGCCTGTGACCCCTGAAACTCCTCGGCCTCGACTGATGTCGGCACGCCACTGATTACTCTCACCTTTACCTCCGAATCAAGCGGAAAAGCAAGTCACAGCATTATAATCCGGAAAAGTTTTAATCCTTAGAGCCTTATCTCACTGCCGCTTCGTAAAACATTCGATAATAACCATCCCGCTTCTAGTAATCCTAACCAACCGCACGTCACCAAGTTTTTCCCCCACAAACTTTCCGACCACATGCAGGTCTTTAAAAATCCCATCTGCTCGGGTTACTGCACCATCCCAACTAGATTTCCACTTTCCTCAACACATCACTGGATTCTCCTGATGAACTTAAATAATCTTTCTTCCTTAAAAATCCCATCTATTCAGGGTTACTGCCACCATCCCAACTAGATCTGCACGCTATCCACTTTTCCTCAACACATCACTGGATTCTCCTGATGAACTTAAATAATCTTTCTTCCTTTTCTTTTTATGTTCATTTTCCCTTTTATTCTCATTCTCACACTCAAATTCTATTTCCGACTCCATTTTAAACAGCCCGCCGTTTCTTCTTCTTCTTATTTAGTGGCTTGTGCAGATAAAAAATTTCTTTCCATTTTAAACAGCATGCCCTTTCTTCTTCGTCTTATTAAGTGGCTTGTGCATACCGCCACCTACTGTACAAGAGTGTGCAGCATCATGTCACTTGCCGCAAATTCTGCCTATCAGATTAGTATCTTTCAAGAAAATAAAGAGTGCATTCCTAACTGCCTTTATCCCCTCAGCCTCTCCTTCTGTACCCAAAATTCCTACCAGACTCCACTCCTGCCCTGCAGATCTAACTTCCCCCCTTCAACCGCTTTCACTTGGCAGCATACTTTTTACTGTGAAAAAATTACATGTTCAACATTTTCTTTAACTTCACAGCTCTCGCACCTATCACTATTCCTTTGCCCCAATATGAACATTTTATCATTTAGTCCAGTATGGCCTACCTTAAGTCTTATTAAGATTATTTCCTCCCCTCGGTTCTTCTCCCTAAAGTTCTTTATCACTGCCTTTTGTATTTTGCAGAACCCCCTTCCTTTCTGGTCCTCCTCCCACCTTTTCTGCCATATTTTTTCCATTGTTGCTTTTTTCACCTTTATTGTTGGGATGGGACTTTCCTTCCCACCTATCCCCCATAAGGGATTGGGACTGCTGCTATATTCTTTTCCAGAACCTGTTTTGCTAATTTGTCAGCCACTTCATTTCCCTTCACCCCCTCATGTGCTGGCACCCAACAAAACTCTGTGTCAATACTACCCCTGTGAGGTCTGAACAAACTGTGCTGGATATCCATCAGTAAATCTCTTCTGATGGTGTTTGTTCTCTATAAACTTTATAATACAGCTATTGAGTCTGTGCAAACCATCACCCTGTCTATTCTGACCTCCTCCACCCACTGTAAACTGATAATGACTGCCACCATTTCTGCAGTATATATAGACAACTGATCAGAGAGCCTTTTGGAAATATATATATTTCAAATTCTGATAAGAGCACACCTATTCCCACATACCCCTTTTGTATGCTTAGACCCATCTGTAAAGATTCTGAGGTAATTAATATGATTGCTTCTCAGGTTTACTCTTGTTTTAACACCAATTTCATTCATTCTCGATTCTCTCTTAATTTCTAGGATACTCATGTCTATTTTAACCCCAGGGTAAAGCCATGGGGGCGCCTCACTTATTTTGCTAACTTCGGGACCAGTTAAATGTGACTTCAGTTCCATCAATGTTGCAAACGTGAATCCTCGCTAAAAACCGCAGTGACTCGTGCATTTGAAGTAACCTGCTCAGGGACCAGGCTGAAGATTGAGCTTATCTTAACTGTACACCAGCACGGACCCCTCAGAATTCATTTTCCTGGAAAATAATCACAATGTCCTTTGTTCACTAGAACAAAACACCATCTAGTCTTGCTAACTGACTTCAAAGGTGGAATCCCTAACTACAGGCTAATATTTCACCAAAATGCTTACCAGGGGGGTATTCCATCAAGCTGGATTAAGGGAAAGCCTCACTTATTTCGCTAAGCCGGAACTAATTGAGACTTCCGTTCCATCAATGTCGCAAACATGAATCCTTGCTAAATTACCACAGCAACTTAAACGCTTGAACAAACCTGCTCGGGACCAGGCTGAAGATGAAGCTTACCTTAACTGTACGCTGAAAAAAAGTAGGATAAGTAGAAACAGATTCCCAACAGTTCATTTCGGTCATGCAAATTTCCACACTCCTATCATGTCACGTTTATAAAAAGGGGGAAAACTCATCAGTCATGTCTCACCATTATAATTTTGTTTCAAAATAATTCTCTGAATAACAATTATTACACAACAAGCTTACAGAAACTTGGCTCCAGTTACATCTGACAGCATAATACAAGAATTATTTAATGAATTAATTTAATGAAGAATTACTAAATGAACAACATTGGCCAATTATTCACATTCCACATACCCTCAGCTCTCTCTGTCTGTGATTGGCCATTCCAATAATTTCCAATGAGGCTCAGGCTTTTTTAAGTGATAAAGGGTAAGAGGACACTCAAACAGAGAAACAGACAGACCAAACCAAACTGGGTGTACAAAAAAAGAGGGGGAAACATGGCATGTCCTTTTTTTGAAGACCCTGTGGATGAAGGTTCTACCATAATTCAAAGGGCATTAACTGCTCCAAGGGTCTTCAGGGACAGAACTAACCCACTTACCCACCCTGATGAGTATCTGTGGGAACGGTGCCGGTTCAGCCAGTCCAGCATAGTTTATCTATGTACTCTGCTGGAACCACATCTCTGCAAAACCACACGGCGAAGCCAAGCCCTGACCACAGTGCAGTCTCTTTGCATTGCTGTGCAGTTCTTTGCCAGTGGGACATTTCTTTACAGTGATGGTGATGCAGAACAGCTCTAAAGGGCAACAGTGTGTCGGGAAGTAAGGAGCGTATGCCTTGCCTTGAAGTTGTTCCTTGATATCTTTGTCAGATTTCCTGGCATTCGTCCAACACAGAAGATAAAGGAGGAATTTTATTCATTTGTAGGTCAGTGGCCAACATGTTAAAAACCCTATTGGTGTCATGCCTGTATTAATGACAGGCTCTCCCTTAGGTTTCCCCAATGTGACTGGAGTCATAGACTGCACTCGGATCAAAATCCAGGTCCCACCCGGGCCAGTGGAGACAGACTTTGTGAACCGCAAATTTTTTCACGGTCTAAATGTACAGGTATAATGGGAAGAAACTGTTGACCCATTGTCAGACACAATGCTTTAAGTCTAAACTTCTAATCTCTTTCGTGCACCACTACTAGGTAGAGCAATCTGAAAATAATGCCCTGGCAAACCAAACACGCCCCATCTTTGTTTTCCCCCCTCTGAGCCTTAAGATGATCTGTGACGGAGCCTGTTTGATTTTGAACATAGAGTCGAAATGGCCAGGCTTGGTGCATGACTCCAGGACCTTTCGAACATCCTCACTGGCACAGCAGTTTACACAAGGTGAGACATCATGTGTTCACAATGGTTTTCACTTTGGTAACATGTTTTTCCATAAATGGTAATAAATTGTACATATCTTGTTTCTAAGGAGTTAAACTATGAAGCAAAATTATTTGACACAGACCATTTAACTTAAAATCTATATCCACGTGGAGAGTTTTTTGGGTAGTATTTGAACCATGAAAATGTTATGCACATATACAGTATTCTCTACTCTGCAGGAGAGAACAGTAAAGTCTAACTTGGGGGCAGAGGCTATGCCTGCATGTCTTACTTGTTAACACCCTATCCCGAACCACAAATTGCTGCAGAGAGGGCCTTTAGCTATGCCCATTCTAAAACTAGAACACGGATAAAGATGACCTTTGGAAAACTGAAATGTTGGTTTGACATATCGTCGGTTCAGTATTATCTTGTCCTTAATGCACTTACTTTCATTTTGAAAAATTTGCATCCAAACATTCAGGACTTTGTTTAAAAATATTTTTGCTACAGAATGTTAAGTTTTCTTCTTTTTAAATCTTTAAAGGGTAAAATCATTTCAATCAAATATACAATTCCTGAAAATGAGCATTTTAACATGTAATTTATAACCATTGCTGATGTGAGATAGGACAATTTTATCCCAATTAATTATTCTGACTTGAGAATTAAAATGTCCTATATTAATATTATGTTTTCTTGGTGTTATAAACAATTTATAACCTTAACTAAAAGTGAATTAATTAATAAAAAAAATGAATGAATGAAGGTTAATGTCCACTCAATACATATTTGGTTGTATCGTCACAGTACCATGGTTGTCAAGGGACAATGATTTGCTGGCGTACTGAATGAGGAAAGGGAAGTAAGGTAATGAACCTCAGCATACTACAGGTGGTGAACATGGCTTCATAAGAAGAGTCCGTGTGCTTAACTGGCCTGCCAGCAGTCCTGATATTTCACCGTTTTTCTTTTGAACATTTGGTGCATAATTCAACAAAAATTCCATCAAAGGAGACCCAAAACTTCCAGCAGCTGGGAGGTGTATTAAATAAGATTTACATCAAATTTATATGGCTAAACAGAACTATCTCCTTAATAAACAACTATGCCTCCACTCTGTGTTAAAAAAATGGGGATGCTACCATGGATTTGTCATTGTTCTGGATGTTTGTGTGTGTTTTGGACTTTTAGTTTGAAACTTGCCCCAAGACGATAATTTTCATTAAGATTCTTTGCCCAGCTGGCATGACGAGCTCCTTCATTTCCCCAGAATCTATATTTTAGGAATGAAATGTGACCCTTTGCTAGAGTGTCTGTTTGTACTTTGGGGTAAAATTCAAAGATATTTGCAGTCAGGTTTTGTTTGACATTCATCTTCTTATTATTGAGTTTTCGTCTCCTCTTTTCTTTATCTCTTTGCTTCCATTGTTAGTCCTTTGGAAAGCCAGGAAGAGTACTTTAGTTTTGGTCTGTATTATTCTATGTGTTTTGTTCTGTGTCCGTGCTACTTTTTGTCTGGTCGTTGCACCTGGCCTCCGTGATTCCTCTGGCCATTACAAAAGCAGCCCCTTTCCCAACCCCAATTGAGACCTAGTTGGCCATCAAATTTGAAATTGTCAATTTGTGGATAAAATTGTGAATTTTTCAGTTTCAAAATTTGCTATATGTTATTCTGTTCTATTGTAAATAAAATATTTCTGGTTTGAAACTGAAAATCATTGCATTTTTATTTTTTCACAATTTTATTTTATTTTAACTATTTCGGAATTGGGGTTTGTATTGTGTTCCTCAATATTATATTGTATTGTATTGTGTTTTGAAGGTCCATCAAATGTGGGTGGTGCATAACATCACCAAATGAAGAGAAACTTCAAAAATCACGCATTGTTTTTCAATCAAGGCAGGTCAAAGTACCTCAAGTGATGCACATTGATTCAAAAATTACTGGTACATTAGGCTGACACTTGATGTAAAATATTACAAGTAAACTGGTATTCAAGCTCTTTTTGACAAATTATTGGGACCAAAACACGGTCAATCATTCAATTTAATTCATGGTCACCCATTCCATTGTCTTCAGTTGCACACTGCAAAGTGCCTAAAACTCTATCATTTATTTAATAATTCCACCATAGAATCTCTTCATTTTCAATGTGCTTGTACAAGAAAACATGAAGTATGGAAAGGAGGTTATATTTCACAAACTTTTTGATTTGCAGGAATTAGAAGCCCTCAAACATGACCCCCCATTCAATTGTCTGCATTCACACATGGCACTCAAACATGCCCTGTCCCATTCAATTGTCCCCTGCATTCATCATTGTTCAGTTCAAAAGCCAACATTTATTTAATATTTCCAATATGGAGTCTCTTCATATGCAGACATCCTATACTGGAATGCATGCAAAGTTGTATGAATGCCATTTTTTTTTTCGTATAAACTTTTTAAATTTTCACCATTACAGGCCCATCAGACACACCCCCCACATTAGTTTTGTCCAGTTGCCAAGTACATACTTTGATGGCTGTTTATTTAACAGAAGTATTATGGCCCCCACTTGAATTTTCTCCTTTTTTGTCCACCTCAAAATACCAATTCTAATGGCAATCCCTACTATTATGTATGAGCATTTTATGTACAGCATTGTATATCATTTGTAAATGGAGATTTGTTACAACTGTTTTTGTCCTTGTTGGTCAGCAAAAAATTTTGCTCATCAGCACCAGCAGCTGATGTGCCTGTAGCAAAACATGATCTGATGTAATTCACTTCTTTGTAATAGACTAGTGCTTTCCCAGAAGCTTCAACAATCTTCCTTAAAAAGGGGCAAATGCTACCCAGGAATCCTGTAGATTTTTTTTTTTTTTTCAGAACAAGTATAGACAAATAAACAAGGCACATAGGTATTATCATCATCAACAGACTACTGTCATAGATTGAGCATTACAGAGTAAAACCAAGTAGAAAATAGAGAGAGAGAAAAAAAAAAAAAAAAAAAAAAAAGTTTGTAAGTGTCTGTTACTATATTAAATCAAAAGTTTCCAATAAGGAAAACAAGTGAAGGGCTTTCCTATCCTCAACCAATTTCAAAGATTTACAAAAAAGTAGGAACTCATTCTTCCAGTGAATTAGACAGGGTCTTGTTTTAAAATATCTGCATTTGTGAATAAAAAATTTCCCCAAAAGCAACAAAACATTCATAACAAATTCTAAATTCTTATCATCCTTAAACACACCAACCAAAACAGTATCTTCTGTCTGGGGAAATCAATGTTTTTTGAATGTAACTGGCTCATTAAATTAAAACAGAAGGATGTCCCAACATTTTTTTGAAAAAAAAACATGGTTCAGGTTTGAACATCCATATCAAGAACACACAATTATTTACATCAAAATCAAATCTTAGTCTTAAAAACTCATTTGTTGGGTAGATTTCATTCAAAAGTTTGAATTGAACTTCTTGGCCTTGGGAGATACAAATGAAATATAATTCTTCCTTTTTGATTTTTAATCTTATCCACCTCAAAATTTGTGTTCAAAATATATGACCTTTTAATTGGGGTTTGGGTTGTACTCATCTAACAACAGTCTTCTGTAGTTTGTTAACATGTACCATCAAAAAATCAAGCCCCCAATACACAAATGTCTCAATCTTTGGGAGACTTCAAATCACGGATATCTTTTTTACCAAGGCAGCTTAAAGAGTTCAAGTGATGCACTTGTTATTTTTGAATATTCCTTGAAATTAGGCTGACATTTGAGATTTTTTTAAAAAGTCTTAATGTAACAACAGGTTCCCAAGCTCATCTAACAAATTAGCAACACTAAAACTCCTTTTTCAATCCATTCTATTTAAAACATGGTTTCCTGTTCAGCGATATGTATCTGTTATTCCAGATTGGTGTATTGCCTAAAATTATGGCAGTATAGTAATTTCCAATAGAGAAGGGCTTGTTGATGAAAATCAGAGAGTTTAACCGTAACGATCTACATTCAAAGTCACATCGCAACAGAAAGTCTATCCCCCACTTTCTTGAAAACCATGTTAGGAACAGTGAACCAAAAAATCCTTTTTGATTTTAACCATTTTAATTTTAAGGACCCATTTTCATAACATTTTGATCTATCCCCCCCATCTTCATACACCCCATTCATATCATTTTTCACATGTATTGAAATCTGCCCTGTCCCATTCAAATGTCTGCATTTATAGTATTTATCATTTTCAACATTTTATAGCCATTTATTTAATAGAAGGCAATATAGATGACTCTTCACAGACTATCCTTTTTAATGGAATGCATGCATTGTTGTATCTCTTTGTAGCCATCTTTTAAAAACTTTTAAATTTGTCCACATTACAGATATTCAGTTTTTCAGTCAACAAGTTTTGTCCTTGGAGATAGTAATACTTTGATTTGCTTTTTTTTTAACAGAAGTATTATTACACATGGATTTTGATTGGCAATCATGTAAAGTCAAAATCTCACATTTTCTCAATGGCAATCCCTAGGCCTTTGTAAAAAAATCAATTTTTGTACAGCCATTGTATATCATTTCTAAATGGAATTTGTTTCATCCTGCTTTTGCTGACTTGTTGGTCAGCAAAAATTTTCCATTCCTTCAACCCCCCTCTGGTTTTGTGTCTGATAACAAAACATGATCTGATGTAAGCTCACTTCCCCTGTCGAATAGACTAGTGCTTTCGAACCTGGGAGAATCTTCCTGCCTGGAGGGGCGGGACTACCCAGGAATCCTGTAGATCTTTCCAGAATGTTGATGGTCCATATAAATGCTGTGATTTTGGTCAGTAAAGGCAGAGTTTTTGTTTTGGCAACAGAGTTACATAGTGGCATTAGAGTGTTATTATAAGATTAAACAGTGGATTATTTGTAGAAATTTTTTTTTTTTTATCAGTGAAGAATAAATTTGTTTAAGTTGTCATTGCTGGTTTTCTTTGTTGTGATTTTCAAGTCAAAACACTACATTAATGCCAGAGTAATATCTACCTTTTTTTTTTTTTTTTTTTTTGCTTTAGGTAAAACACTGGTACAGTGACATGAATTTGTTAGTAATCTGGAGTAACAGCAGTTCACCAAAATCTCACATTTCAATCTGCACAAAAAGTCAACTATTAAGTGAAAAAATAAATTTAAATCATATTCAAACCAAATTATGGAAGTTGTTTCCAATTTTTTTTTTCTGAACAAATAAATACATGCATTCTTTCGCTGAATGAGCCGTGTGAGCGAACGGTAGCCTTTTTAGCTCGCGAGCCAGTTGGCTATGTAGCTAAATACATTGGTGCGCTAGCTATAACATTATACAGTTTGATATCACTTTAGCTTGCTAGCTAGGTTGCAAACTAGCTTGCTCGCAAGTAAGACAGTGTGCACAAATGGTTTAACAGTGCATTCAACACATGGAAGTAGAATTATTGGTGGGCATGCGCATGAGGCCACCTCACTCAAGGAAATGTGAATGTAGGTGCAGCAGCTTAAAAGGGCATTAAATGGCTATCCAATGTAATTAACATAGACTGTATAAAAAGATGGACGAAGCTACCGTGATGTCACCCATTGGTTTCAGCATACTATAAAGGAAGCCTCGATTTTGGCAATTTTAATTGCGCCATGTTGTCATTTTGAAACCGGATGTGATTCCTATTGGACGAGAGCGTGAATTGGAGATCCGGGGAGGAACGTGGCTCTGGATCTGACTGTATCGGACGAGGACCAGAGGATAGCCACACCCCAAAAGCATATTCTGGCTTTATCCTTTATTCTAGTCCCTATGAGACCATAATTTACAAAAATGAACATCATGATATATCGAAGGAGACTGATAACTTGCTACAGCTACCATAAAATAATGTGAAAAATCGTTATTTAAATGAAAAATCAGGTGGGAAAATAGGGTCATTTTCTCATAGACTTCTATTGCATTGAGTTTCTTTCTGCAACCACCGACTTCCAACCATCTGCTGGCCATTAAATAGAATGCCATTCCACGGTACTTCCGTATGGGCTTCTTTTTTCAGATCAGGGTGCTGCGTCCATCTTTTAATACAGTCCATGGTAATTAATTGTGACAGGTAGGGCGTTAGGACCCTGGTAAAAGAGGCATCGCCCGACACACCGCTGGCGTGAAAACGCGAGTGCTCTCGCGGTAGTTGAAAAAAAAAAAACCCCATTCTCTCGCGGTAGTTGCTAAAACCCCGTTTATAAGGAAGTGCGGTAGACAGTCCACGTTGTCGACGCTATGAAGCAGGGAGCAAACGAACCGTTTAAGCTACAGCAAACGTTTGAAATGTAAGTTCTGTCAACCTATAATGTGCTTACTAGAATTTTAATGCATTCAGGAAGTGATTTTATGTCTGGTAAATTGTAGCCTGTGGTAAGTGTTCCTAGGCAAAGCCTTGAAAAAAAAACCCATCTTGTTAACCATAGGTGGTTGATGCATTGTGTGGAACTACTATGTAGATGGACTACCCAGCATTGCACATTCTGTTTACATATTGTTTTTCATATGGTATTATTTTTTTTTTGAATACATTGTCTTTTATATAGAATATATATTACTCTGAAGTAGGCACTCACATTTCCGCTAGATGGCGAGCCTGAGTTTATCTAACGCTCTTGAGAAGCGCTCATCGTTGACCTCCGCAGGACAGTAGCTGCACGAGGGACCCTATCTTGTAATGTAAATAATGCAAAATAGCGAACGCGTACCGCTCCGGAAATGATCTCAGTCGTTTCCGCAATCCTGAATTCAATATTGACAAATTTTTTTCCGAATGCAAATTTTGCTTTCTTGAGTCCGTGAACCGGTGAAGTTGCCTTTTGTTTGACGGTGATAACAAAGCCAATCGGTCATTATCGTTTCTTATTATCACTTTCAATTCAAAGATATAGATGTTTTCTAATGCTGTTGTAAACGGCTTCTTCGAATTCCATGCGAGAGTTGAGATATTTTGATCCAAAGTTGAGGTGTCCACTGGTGTTTGTAACAGTAGCACATGGCTCTTAGTTCACAGTATCATTTACTATTTATATTAAAACATTTTCCTTGGGAATTACTGAATATTGGTTGAGGCTATAAAATGATGTGCAATTTTACATCGTTAGAAGTAAGTTTGAATGTGTTGCTTATATGAACGCATGTATGGGGCGCCGTTTGTAAAATAGGGTGTGTTGTTTTATACCGTACAGTTTTTGCACATTTAGCGTCAAAAACCGGGAAAAAAGATTGTTGCCATTTTAAACCGTCTCTTTTTCACACATTTACGCACAAATAATGGTAAACTGGTGTAGAAAAGGTGATATCGTTTTTTGTAGTATAACTTTTTGTACAAGGAAAAAGAGGACATAAAATACTAAATCTAAACGTTAAATATAAATCAAATGGCTAAATATAAATCTAAATTTTATTTATATGTATATAAAAAAAATTAGGATTTAGATTTAAGATTTAACCTGTTCGCCAGTAGATGGCACTGTCAGCTTAGCATTGCTGTTCTGTGGGTCGTACATGACGTAAGCCTGAAGACAGCTCGAGCGAGTAGTCAACAGCGCGCTAGCAAGAAATGGCTACGGGTAAGCGTCAAGATTTGGCAACAGCCATACAGATGGCTGTTTCCTTAGGTGTACGGGCAGCGATATCTTTTTTCCGCACTGCCGTTAATCGCCGCTACTCTGAAATTCTGGTCCCCCCACTTCACTTTCGTCCCATAATCGCGTCAATTTGCGTCTTGATTACGCCGACAAAATAAGGCTACAGTTTGCGTACTGTTTTACTCGCTAGCGAGCTGGTTGGTTATCTAGCTAGCAAACTAAAGTGATGTTGAACTGTATAGTGTTATAGCTAGCGTGCCAATGTATTTGGCTACATAGCCAACTGGCTTGCGAGCTAAAAAGGCTACAGTTCACTTTCAATGACCGAAGTATTCTCAGAAATAATTACCCCGACAACATAAGGCTGCAGTTTGCCTGCACTGTCATACTCACTAGCGAGCTAGTTGGCTACCTGGCTTAAGTGATATCGAACGTGGGTCGTATAATGATAATAACCGGTTACAGCCTTTTTGTGTTTGACAAGTGCTTATGGTGTCCTTTTCGCAGGCTGTTTTTTTTTTTGAACCGTTAACACATCCCAATTTCTAGGACCAAGAGGGAAAACGCGTCCCCCAAAAAGAAAATACTTCCATAGTTCACATAGCTCCTGATATCGCTGAGCACTACAGATTTTCATCATTGAAGAGATTATAATGATTCCCAGTGACAGTTACTGTGAATGCCCACCTGAAATGAGGAAAGTTGGGATATTAAATAAATTGGCATGCAAGCTAATAACATTATAGATTTCGATGTCACTTCATCTTGATAACTGGACAGACAAATGGCTCATTGTGTTTAACTAAGCCTTTTTAGCTCACTAGCCAGTCCATTCCATTGTGTTTAACTGAAGTTCTTTTTAAACCCTGCTCAGCACCAAAAACAGACACCAGGTTTAATAAATGAATTTAGCAAACACAGAACATACAAAAAGGACTTCAGATTGATTCGTGATTTACGCACGTGGTTCATGGAGACTGTTCATTGTAATAGTTCCATCAAATTGATTGAAGTCAGCGTCTGGCCTGGGGTTGTCAATTTAGCCTATTTTTTGTTTATTTATTTAGCATTTTATTTTAATAACAACAGCAAGAGCATGACGTCCGCATCGATGCATATGGTTTATTAATCGACCCCGGCCCAGTGGGAGGCCCTGAGAGCTCGGGCGGGGGCGGGCCGAGCCCGGGGCGTCGAGGAGGTCCCCCTGGGACCCGCAGGGGAGCTGGCCGGTCCCCCCGACGGAGTGGAGAGCCCGGGCAGCAGGCAGAGGGCTGGGTCGGGGCCTAAAGGTCAGAGCCTCCACCCCAGCCCAGCGGGAGGCCCTGAGAGCTCGGGGGGGGGGCCGAGCCTGGGGCGCTGAGGAGGTCCCCTGGGACCCGCACGGGAGCTGGCCGTTCCCCCCGCAGAGCGGAGAGCCCGGGCAGCAGGTGGAGGGCTAGGTCGGGGCCTTCAGGTCAGAACCTGAACCCCGGCCCAGATATTAATCATTTTGACTGCTGCACTCGTTCCTGCATGCTGTACGCCGGTTTCAAATGTGCGTACGCCTGGTCAGACCTGCCGTGACATTTTTCCGTGCTGTATGCTCACGTTCAGATTGATAAATGCCGATCCTTGCGGGAGATTTGGCGTAGGCTACCCCCATTTTTTGGTGTACGCACGTTTGATAAATGAGGGCCAGTGGATGCACCCTTTGTTTTGCCATGACCGGAAGTTATAGCCAGCTTGAAAGGGTGCTTTTTGCGGTCAAGTCTCCTTCTCTACGTCATTGGATTCATGGATTGGGCCGTTTACTGGGACGCATGTGCATTACAAGTCGTAGGTCGGCATGGTTCATGCTTCTCTATGAGCTACTCATTTCTAAACTATCTTTATGGTGGGGAGAAAATGCCCGCAAGCAGCTCTTCCTGAATAAGTTGAAACCAGATTTACTGCTCCGACATTATAATGTCCTTTGTTTCCGTTCGCTGAAGAATGCTCAAGTCTGATTTGCTGTTTTATGCACTTAGGATCATCTTGACTCGAAATGGATGAAACGTCTGCTCAAAGCAAAGTAATCAGAAAGCGTGCGGCAATATTCAAATCTTCATAATATTTTTTAAATGTCCTATTTTCTCAGGATTTCTTTCAGTCATAATTCTAAAGTTACCGTTTGCATAACATCTAATTGGTGAATTGTAATTAATTTCCATATCCAGCGGGCTAATCTTGTGTAGCAACAGGCGTTGAATGAGTCGGACTGTTAACGAAAAGTGTGCCTGATCTTGGATTAACGCTATACGGTCGTTAAATGTACGTTAACATGTGTAAGACATTGAAATATCGTTTTGGAAACATGCTTAATTTGGATATTTTAATGTGCATTGCTTGCATGTGGTTGTGTATGCAACTGGATTTGATGGGTTCTGTAAAGCAATGAAGTGCTCTGTTCTTGGAATTCTACGTTTAAGCTTCAAATTGGTGTCATATTTCTACGAACAAAGAATTTAGTGAGTCGTTTTCTGGAAAATAAACTTGCAAGCCTTATGTCATGTAATTTGCTGTTTTTACCTCGAAGTATGATACCCGCAGTTCTATACTTTAAAAATGACGTGCTGGTTTGAACAACCGATTATTGAGATTATTGATTTCCGTAAGCAAGCCTTGGTTGGTAAGATGAACCAACCAACTGTCAATTATCATCGATCATCAGGCGCGGACTGGCCATCGGGAGGACCAGGACATTTCCTGGTGGCCTGACGGCACAGAGATATAAAAGAACTAGAGTGGAAACGTCATTGGCTGGACCAAAGCGCACACGGCAGAATAGCTCCGCCATCTTGTGTATGTATAAAATGTCCAATGAGGCACATGTGAATGGTAAACGTGGGTGACGAGGAATGTTATTTTTTTTGGGCGGGGGGGGGACTTGTTTTCCGTGTTCTTTTTTTATCTTTTCGTGTTTAAAAAAGGACACTAATAAGGAATTGTAAATCAACAATATTTATGGTCCATTATTTGGCAAAGCTAAAAATAAGCGCTATGATTGCCTTACCTTTACATTATCGCTGAGTTAACTAGGCCTAAGTTTCGTTCAAAGATAAAGCTTTCGCATTCAGCTGTGCCTGTGAGTCTGACTCAGGTCTATACCTGGAAGAAGCTAGTTGTTAAATGCATATATGAATTTATTTTTATGCTTGCCTTTGAGTATTAAGATCGGAACAACTTCATTCTGAAGTGTTCATACCTACTTGTTGTCTTCATTTAGTCCGTCTTTGCCCTGAGACAATGGATAACAGGATGATTCTGCGTGTTTCCCCAACTGGGATCAATGTAGAAGTCTGAAAACTAAAGTAGGCTATGTAAATGAAACTGCGCCAGTTTCAGTTTCCGCGAATACACTGTTCATAATAAACAAATAAACTGAAGCCTTTTTTGACAGGTAATTTAACTGGCACCTTTTTGCCAGTTATTTTAACTGTAATTTTACAATAAGTTTACCACAGAGTTCAGTGCATGTTCAGTGTAAACCACGGTTAAACGCACGCTGGACTCCACTTTAGTTAAAATGACAAGGAGACAACGCGTTAATTTAATGGATAAATTCAGTCAGTTTATAACAGTGAACTTGATTTTGTTGCTTTGTTGCGACTGCTTATGTGCATGGTGCAAACCAGCTCGTCCGGTATACACGAGTGCTTTTGAATGGAAATGCATTGTGACGGGACTGGACATTTTGTCCGATGTAAGCGAAAATCCGTTATATAAAATCCATATTCGATATTTATTCAATCGAAAAACATTACAGAAAAATCGGGACTTGAGCTATTGTCCGGTATGAGCGATTTTCCGTTTTATACGAGGAGGGTTTAGGCGAGTTCTACTGTATTTTCCATTGATCATCTCCCCCGGCATACATACACAAGATGGCGGCCGTGTGCTGCCCATTGACTGTATAAAACATGGACATAGCCTCCGTGACGTCACCCATAGGTTTTTGAATATCCATTTTGGAGCAAATTTGGTCGCCATCTTGGCACTTACTTGACTCCACCTACCTCCCGGCTAATCCAAAAATGGGCAAAAAGGAGGGCCGTTTCTGGAGCTGAGGCGAGCGCAGTGGGCGGGCCGAATGGAGCCCGTTTGCTGAAACATGGCCTTTAAGCTCGTCGCTACGAAGCTGTGTTCATTTTCTATGGAAGCTTCGGCTTCCATACTCGACCAAAAACCTAACTCGGCTACCTGGTCCGCGAAGGCCGAGATGCTGGGTCGCATCTGTCCCAGTAAAGGAATGGATCCTGCCAAGTAGCTTGCGGTGGCGGGTCGAATACTGTTCATATTCTTGAAGCGGTTGCGAGACAAACGTTGTTCGCATCCTTGAGGCAGTAGCACGACGAACGCTGTACACCGCTGGGAAGTAGCGGCGGTTGGCTCACTGAGTATCAGTATTCCCCCAGAGTGCCAGCCAAACGATAACACTGCATTACGTAAGCTTACCAACAAACCTGACGGACCTTCATTTTCATACCTCACTCTCGCACATTCTGATCACAAGTATTATCACCCTACATTTTGGCTTCGGTAAATGCTGAATTAATGGGTTACTGTAGCCAGCATATGTGGGCTCATCAATGCTCACACACCTGGGCGTCTGGCTCTTAGGCTCCATGGTTATTTCATCAGCTGCCCAGCTTATCTCTAACCTCTATATTAGCTAACGATACCACTGCGACATGCAACTTTTTTTTATTGCGTCGTAAAATTGATGTTACTTTCGGGGGAAAAGCCCTTATTCCAAGCGACAGCTAATATAGCCGAACGTGGCTGGTTGCTTGCACTTTTCCGTTGCCGTGTGGCTTATTAGTTACGTTAATGTGGTAAGCTAGTTTGTGGATGATTGATTTTATGAAGAAACACATTCAGCGACAGCTAGCTAGTTTTCTAGATAATGTAGGATATGCTAAATTAGCTATATAGCTAACTAACTAGCCTTTCATTTTACAATGATACCGTTCAGTAATCGCACTGGAAATGGAATGAATCCATCGGTGGAAAATGCAGTTCTATAAGATATTGCTGTGTGAATCTATTGAATGTATAAGCATGGCAATCTTCGGTCAAGCCCTCCAAATACTCCGGGGAATCAGCAGAGGGACCCCGTCATTTGGTAGCGTGCTATGGTGGTTCTAATGTTGTAGCTGACCAGCCAGTTAGGCAACCTGTTAGGGAAGCCGTGACGGTCTTCCAACCCCTGACTGGCAGCTTTTGTTCAAAAGTATGTTAACCCTAATTCAAACACTTTTCTGTTTCGCTATTACTTTGCTTCATGTCTGTATAATAACTGTGACAGACGTACACTCCCGCTGGCACAGCTGGACATCTTTGGCAAAAACTAACCGGGGGGGGTGTTACTGTATTCATTCTCTGGCTAGTTGGCTAGAAAATGAACTAGCGTTACTTTGTGTTGACATATAATGTTATATGAAATAATATTAGAATTTCATCATCTTAGAAATTAGACCACAGACTCCTAACCACACAGCAAGACATTATCATCCTGACATTTCAACAAAAAATCTCCAGTCAGAAACGCGACCAATGGCTCAAGTTCCGTGACTCGAGTGAGCCTAGGTAGGATAATGGCCCACAGGAAACTAGAAAAGGCCAAGGATTGACGGCTAGGCTAGCAGAGCTGTAGTAACCCCCCTCCCTCAGACAGCCAGGCTAGACCCGTGGTTAGCGGCAGGGCTTAGCGTTCCTACGCTAACGAAATAGTAGTTACAAAAAAAATCACCCCCCCACAGTTTTCACGGAGGAGAAAATTAGCCATAGAGATCAAAACTGTATTTTGAACCAGGCAGTAAACATGTTTATTTTTGCTGTAAAATTGGGCTTTTTAACATGGGGGTCAATGGGGATTGACTCGTTTCTGCAGTCAGCCTCAAGTGGCCATTAGAGGAACTGCAGCTTTTGGCACTTCCGTATTTGCTTCACTTTTCAGCACTGCAGGTTGCCGCTTGGTGCTGCCACAGAAACCATGCGATTGTCCACTCTTGTTTTTTTTTTTTATCTCTGTGGCCTGACGGTAGCTATTCAGTCAGTTTGACCTGCAGTAGGCTAATACCCTAATTAGGAATGAATTGACGGATCACACAGAATCCACGTAGCCTATCTGGCGTTGCTGTGAAAATGAAACTATTACGGCACCCAGCGACGCACAGAGCAGCCGAATGTTACCTTCTTTTTAGACGTGCCTGGAATAATGGAGCAAACAAAACGGAAATGTTGAGCGGAGAGGGAGAGGAGATGAAAAACGCAAAGCACTGGCCACAGAAGCAGCAAAGGCTTTAAAAATTGTTGACATGTTCGGCCAGTAAAAGATCCGAAAAAACACTTATAATTTCCGTGTATAAGCCGAAATTTTGGTCCTAAAAGCAGGGAGTCGGCTTATACAGAGGGTATCATATTAAAAAACGAGCTACATTCTGAGTTCGCAAGTAACTCCGCCACATTTTACCGCCAGGTGGCAGCAAAACCCAAAATCAATTGTTTTGTTCAATTACCTAGATGTATTCAGAATCACCACCAAAAACTCATCCGTTGCCTCTCTCACCATCGTTGCCAAATTTAATCAAAACCAGTTTAGTGTTTTTTGTTTTTTTTTTTAGTTTTGTTCAGAAACACACAGACAGACAAAACGGCAATCACGCACCTTAGATGATGGAGGTAATGAAGAAAAATGATTCCTAACATTTCAATTTTTTTTTTTTACTGCTGAAACTGGCCGGTCAAACAAAACCACATGGCTACTGAGTTCATCGTTTTTGCAGAAAGGTTTTCAAAAAATTAACAAATCACTGACTGTTTGATGCCATTGTCTGCCTTAAAATCTAACTGAGTCCCTCAAAGTGTCATTTACTGGACAGTGTGTTATGGGATTACGCAGTGCAGATTGGTCAGTTGAACGTATTTTCATCTTTCGGTATTAGCATGGTGCGACAACTTCAACTTGCACAAGAAATTATATTTCTTCGCCAGCCTTTTGAATTTAAATCAATTCTTTTTATACAATGAAATTCGTTTTTTTTTTTTTTTTTTAAATAAATTTAATCTCCAGAAAGGGGGGTCGGCTTAAAACACAAAAAATCTGTTTATTTAGCCCTGAAAACAGAGCTCTTATACAAGTGGGCTTGTACAGACACACACAGTTAGATTTCACTTAAAGAGGCAGTCAATAACTTTTTAACTGGCAAGCTGGTAGCGCTACTATATCCCTGCTGAAAATTCCAGCTTTAACCAGCCTAAACTGGTCAAGCTGGTTTAAGCTGTGTTTTGGACAGTTTTAGTTGGTCGACCAGCCTTTCACCAGCTGACTCCAGCTGACAATACCAGCTTAACCAGCTTTGACCACCTTCATCTATAGAGACCAGCTTTAAACATTTAGACTAGCTATGACCAGCTAATGGTGTTGAAAACACAGTTCAGACCATCTTAAACCAGCTTAGCACTCTAGCTGGTCTTAGCTGGAATTTTCAGCAGGGTAGTTATTATATTGTTGTAGCTAGCCAGTGGATTTGGTCAGTCTGGCAACAGAAAGGTAATAACCATTGTTATTTTGTGTCTGTCCATTGATACTTATGAAGAAGTTCTATCCAGTCAGTCTGGCAACAGATGACGACCTGCCAACCTACTGAAAAGAACAAAGACGGCGGTAATAACCATTGTTTCTGCTCTATCTCCAATTTGGCACACCTTTCAACTAATTAGCAAACTTGCCCAGCTCTTGATCTTTTAAGTAGCTAATGAGCTGAATCAGGTGTGAATAGGAGGTAGAGCAAAACCTACATCTATCCAGTTGGGGGTGACCCCTGACTAAAGATTCAGTAAATGAATATCAGTGGATAGACAATATTATCGCCCTTTCTGTTGTCAGTCTGACCGCAACCCACAGTGCTATGCCCCAGTGTGACCAATCATGAAATGCCCCCCCGCTAAAAAGTTACTTAACTTGTCTTTAACATGTCTTATAGAACGTAGATAATAATAATAGTAGCATTTCATTTATTAACAACTTAACTGACATACAGCAATAATGACAGCTAAAGCACCAGCTGAACAAGCCTTCAAAAGAAGATTCCAATGGTGATAATGATAACGGTGCCTTCATCCCCTGCTGGCTTCAGGGACAGTTCTTAAGGGGTGATCTGGGGTTAAATGAGCTTTGATTATTTTTCCAAAAAATTTTTTTTGAATAAAAATATTCTATAATAACCTACTTTTAATAATCACTAATTGACATTGATTAAAAACAACTCAACTTTTTCAATGCGGTCAATGCATTTTCCATTGATTTCCTAAGGTATAACTTTTTCCACGTTTCTCATGTTTGTGGCAGCCATAACTTTTTATTTATCATTGAAAATCAATTAAATGGGCTGCAGGTACTTCATGAAATGCAATGACAAAACCTCCTATCTGTTACATACTTTGAATATTTTTTTACCAGATTCTTATAATTTCAGAATGTGAGTCAAATGCCCCAAAATCACAAAACTGATAAACTGGGCAAAGAATGGCTATGTCATTTGGATAAGCAATGGCTTTTAAATGATGAAAAGAAAAACTGAATTCTATCATAGTTAAAGAGGAATTGGTGACAGAAGTTTTCTGCATATTTAATGAGCTTGCTCGGTTGCCATGGCAACCGCATAAACAGAAAAATGCCAACTTGTATCTTTTTTTGGTGATTATTATATATACCTCTTTAGATTAATTCTGAGTTGTTTCCTGGTGTCATTTTTCATTTAACCCCAGATCACCCCTTAATTATGAGTACTTTCCATCCAGTCACTAAAATGGCTCTTAAATTGAAATTTATCAGCAACAAAGGCCACACATTTACATTTACTAAATACTAAGAACTGAAATTCTATGGCAGAGGGTTTTAAAAGGGAAAGTCTTTCTGTGCAGTGAACTCACTATTGTCAGCATCTGCGAGATGCTAACAGTTCCATCCCACCTGATAACGTCAGCTAATGTTGTGCGGCTGCATCTGCCTCATTAGCATTAGTTATCTGTTGCGTAAGCTTTAATAAGTTTGCCTCTCTACCGACAGCTTCTTTTGCCGCGAGTAATGTTAAAAAAAGAAGATATTTCTGATTTAAATCTTTCGTATTTTTTCCTTCTGCTAATAATGAGTGTGTTGTAGCATGATGTCAAATCGTTGTGATCAACAACTGATTAGAGATCAGTGCCCATTCAGTTTCTGAATGCGGGATTCTAGCTCAGCTTGCAACACTGATCTGGAACCAGTTTGGCCATTCTGTGACTTTGGCAGGGCAGTTCCAAATATATATTTTTTTAATATTCTCTTTTGATACCAACAGTTAAGTTTGAATTTGTTCATAATATACATATTCATCTCTTCCGATTAAAATAAGAAAACTGAGGATTCGTAAATCATGTGATGCCCCTCCCAGCATGATGCCCCTGTGTACGCACACCAGTCATAATATGGATAATCCGGCCTCGGCTACAGCCATATAATAACGCTACCGGGTTGCCAGTTAAAAAGTTATCTGTTGCCTCTTTAATAAGTTCCACTTAGTGGAAGCTGATTTAAAAAAAATAAATAAATAATAATAATAAAATAACCGGTGTTGGGGAAGCTACTTTGAAAGCATGGCTTTCGAAGCTACCCTACCTACTACTTTACCCTGAAAGTAGTTTAATGACAGAAAAGCTATTATCCTAGGAAGAAATCTAGTTCGGTCGACTGAAGCTGCTTAGAAAAAGTATTATGAATTACTAATTGTACAATTCATCAAACTGACAGTGTTGACAGTTGACAGTGACAGCTGCTTTTGAGCTTATAATCAGTAGACTGCCGAAAAATGAATGCAACACATTGCACTGGACTACAGATGCTGATTTTTCATTATATATTAATGATAGAATATCTTTGTATGCTGTAATAGGCAAGTAAGTAAATTTTATTTATATTGCACTTTTCACGGACAACAGTCACAAAGTGCTTTACAGACAGTATAAAAAGACAACAGTAAAATGTAGTAATAGATAAAAATAACAAAATACATACATAGGAAGCTAAGAAAACAGCAGTTGGGCCATTCCATCTCAAATGGACCAGCAGCCTGGGCATTTGTAACCACCATCTCTCAGATTGTCCTGATTTTTCCACCAGCAGTTGCTATATTTACATGGACAAAAATCCCAAAATTTTGGCTGCCAACTCCAACTGGTTACAAAATGGCAGCCATTTTAATAATTGCTTTTACGCGCGTTGCGACGTGCCCTCCCACTTTTTTCAAACCCATTTTTTTGCAATAAATCAAAAACTATAGCACCTATTGCCACCAAAATTTGAAATTTCTTGCAGTATAGATATAATCACACTATCTTCTAGGGTATTTTATTCTTCATGGCATGTATGGATGTTTCTATGTTAAATTTGGCTAAAGAGAGTAATTAGCAATTCTAAACATGAAAAACACCTAATTAAGACATTAATAACTTGTTAAAAATCTGCAATTACAATCGCGGTTGGAACAAAAACCAGCATACACAGTGGGTCCTCAGGAACGACGTTGAAGACCACTGGCTTAATGAATGAGAAAGCCCACTTCAGCTGATGCTATGTTTTTGTTTCAAGGCAGTAAACAAGTGCTATTTATGTGACTTCTTACGGAGTCAGCAAGGTACCTGGGTACAGATTGTGCAGATCAAATCCATGCTAGATTACTAGGCTACAAACTGTTGACCTTTTGCCATAGTTTTGCAGTATCCCTATAGATACTACTATATACTCTGTACATGTGTGTATACATGGTGATATTGTTTTCACAGAATATCTATTTTACGTTTTGGAAGATTACATCAAAATAAAGCAGAACACCTCTCTAATTTTTTATATTATAGAGTTGAACTGATGGTGATGAGCATAAAACAAATTCCATTTTGATATCAGGTGGCAACATTGAGATAAGGGGGGGCCAAAGTTTGGTACCCCCAAAAAGGGATTTCATCCAATAGTTTCCAAACCATAGGAGCTATCACTTATTTGACTATTCAGAATCAGCATGAAAAATTACATAAGAGTGCCAATTTTGGTGCCAATAGGTGCTATAGTTTATGATTTATTGCGAAAAAAGGGTTTGAAAAAAAGGGAGGGTGCGCGCGCGCCAGCTGCGTAAAACGATTTTAAAATGGCTGCCATTTTGTAACCAGTTGGAGTTGGCAGCCAAAATTTTTGGATTTTTGTCCATGTACATATAGCAACTATTGGAGCAAAAATCCTCAGCTTTAGCCAACTATATTCTTGTGGCAAATATTTAGCTTGTCAGCTACAGCGGTTGTGAAGGATTGGACTGAGATCTTTATTTCGTTCCGTGCATTGGTGATTTCAAGCATGCGAAGTGAAGCTTGGGGACTGTACTTTTGTGCTCTGAATAATGATTGTTGCCCACAGCTAATGTGATATCATTCAGTAGTGGAGCGGGTGACGGTTGGGTTTTTACCCTTGTGCAAAATAAAGAAACTGCTCACCAGACTATTTACAGAATCAAAAGCATTTTTGATACGCAGTTTGCTAGCTAGTTACTTCCTGCATATGAATTGCAACTCGCTGTCTTGTCACGCTTATTTTTTTTTTTTTTTACTTTGGCTGTAGGAACGTGTGTAGCCACCCAAATAAATATTAGGTGTTCAAGCTAAAGAATGTTTTGGCCAAATAAAAAATCTGTTAGCTAGCCTCTACATTTGAACATACACTGTAGGTATGTATAATATGTATGTGTATCTACACATCCCACTGTACAGACGCTAGCCGCAAGCTACTACTTGGTTCGATGAAAACGGATGTAAGCAACAGTTCGACAGGAAGGAGGAGACCGGCAAGTCCGTTGAATCACTATGAATCATGGGAGATAGAACGTTCTGGGATTAAGGTGGATCCAGTTACTGAGTTACTACATGTTGGCTGTAAGTGGGACCCAGTTGGTAAGTCCAAGTAGTTTTAATACTGCAATGCTGCTGTAACTCAGCTGCCTTGGTCTTCATTAGGATATGTTGATTAGTGTTAGTACTGTTAGCTAAGTGTTCTAAGTGTTGAAAATAAAAAGTTAACAAAAATGTCTGTATATACATTAAGTTTTTTTTGCTACTCAGTTCTGAAAAATGCTACAAAATGATACAGACTTCTAGAGACTGTGTAGCCTTTTTGCTCATGCAGTTATTTTTGCTTAATGCCAGCCCTGAACTGTTTGAGTCTTTGAGAGTTTGCCATCGCCATAGTATACATCGAAAATTGAGTAGGCTACTCAGATTTTTTCCCCAGTCCAGTCCAGTTTTTTTTTTTTTTTTTTTTTTTTTTCTACATTTTATAATCTGGATAACTTTCCTCCCAGAAGAAGATAGTGGCCAAATTTATGACATCAAAAAAATAGGGTTAGCCTACAGGATTAGCGGTCTGGTAGTTTATGTGAACAGGGTGGCAGTGGCCTGGGATGGAGTCAAAACTCCCAGCCTGAATTATTGTCTCAGTTCTCCACTGTCGATCATCGTCCCACCTCAAGGAAACAGTGGAGAATGAAAATCAAAAATGTAAAAGTTCAGAATGCTAGAGTCAGCTGAACTGCATAGGGAAAGTTTCTTGTGCTTTTTGACCAGTTAAAGGCTAAAATCTCTTCCACTGTTTCCCTACAGGAGCTGCACTTCTGAACACATTTGATCAGCAGAATGATGCAGGCAGGAGTCCGTCTGAGACAGGACACTGAGATGACCCTACCAGAGCTCCCCGAGCAGCACAGGATCAGAGAGAAAGAAGAGGAACTACATGGACTGGAGTCTGTCCACATGGCAGAGTCAGAGATAAAATGTACTGCACCAGGACTCAACAAACTGGAGCCAGAGTGTGTTACTGCAAACAGCAGGGTCAGTGATTTACATCACACAGAAGCATCACTGATAAAAACAGAAACTGATCTGAGCTCCACCTGCTCTAGGGGTCTTAAGACAGAGAGTCTAGACTTTACAGAGCTGGCGTTTGTAACCCCTTCGTATCCTGATCAAATTAAAACTGAAATAGATGATGGAGACTATATTAAGGCTGAACACAACAGTTTCATGCAAGACATCAACAGTTTTGGCATTAAACCTGGAGTGAAGCTGGAATCCAGGGAAGGTTTAGTGAGTGACCTCATGAATACTGAGCTTAATGGAGCTGTTGTTGATGAAAAAGGAGAGATTGAACTGTATCACTGTGCAGGAGAGCCTAATCCAAACTGCAACAATTCAGGGAAAAATCAGTCCAGTTCAATCCATGATGTGGGAATCCATATAAGAGAAAAGCCTCACCAATGCTTTCAGTGTGGGAAGTGCTTTTCCAAGAAATGTCATTTAAATGACCATAAGAGAATTCATACAGGTGAAAAGCCCTACAAGTGTGATCATTGTGAGAAGTCTTTTAGGCTGATATCTCATTTAAAATCCCACCTGCGTATTCATACAGGTAAAAAGCCCTACACATGTGATCAGTGTGAGAAATCTTTTTCTCAGAAAAATAATTTAAAATACCACCAGAGAGTCCATACAGGTGAGAAGCCCTACAAATGTGAACAGTGTAGTCAGTCTTTTGCTTGGATAAATGTTTTAAAATCCCACCAGAGTGTTCATACGGGTAAAAAGCCCTATGAGTGCGAACAGTGCAAGAGGCGTTACTGTTCTTCCGCTAGTTTATATCAACACAAGCGAATGCATGCTGGTGAAAAGCTGTACAAATGTGAACAGTGTGGAAAATCTTTTGCACATAAGCATGCTTTAAAATTCCACCAGTGTATTCATACAGGTGAAAGCCCTACAAATGTGAACAGTGTAAGTAGCGTTTCAGGTCTGTACCCAGTTTATTTCATCATGAGCAAATACTTACTGGTGACAAGCCCTACAAATGTGATAAGTACGAAAAGCCTTCTCTTAAATTAAAATATTAATCCGGTTAAAGAATTCATACTGTTCAAATGCCCCAAAAATTGTCATAAGTTCAAGAATCTCATTGAAAATCAGTAGAAAATTAAGAGTTGAAAAGGTAATTGGTTTGTTGAGTGGATTGTGGTTGTCCTTGATTGTCGATTCAAGTCTTTTCAGCTTTTCCTGTAGTACAATAAACAAAAATATAAAGGGAACCCATTCAATCACTGATTGAAACAGACAAACATGATTCTGATAGGGCCGTAGATGATAATGGGATGGGGTCTATTGTCCAAACTGCACAAATCAATACCGGGTATTTCTGCCATTGGCCTGCTGCTCTGCCACAAATCTCCGCCGTATGGGCCGAACCAGATGGCAAAGGGTCACTTGGGGGATGGGTTCCCACTCCTTTTCAAGGGCTGCGCACAATTGGTGGATGTTTGCTGGAAGTGGGAGCCAATGACAAACTTTTCGGTCAGGGACATTGTTGTGGAACTGGGTGATTAAAGCCAATAATTTTTTATCAAGTTTATTTTGCTGGCGAAATTAAGTAAATAATTCAACAAATGTTACAGACAATAACCAAATAGAATGTGGCCTCTAAATGTGACCCCTGGAATGGGCTCTTACAGATTTATACCAGAACAGAATGGATCGTTCTTTACAGAAGAGTTTCTCTTGATTGGGCACAGGGAAGTAAATGGAGGGGAAAACCAGTGAATGACCTACTGTGGGTTTTGGAGCGAAATTTGAATAGTGACAAGGAAAGAGGGAGTGGGGATTGTTGGGTACAGATACAGTACAGAATGAAGGGGGTGGGGGGTTGAGCAGTGCAATGCCTCCTCCTTCCACAATATCCCATAGATGCAATGGGATATTCCCCCCCCCAAAAAAAAAACTCCACCTTCATATGCCTCACTGTGCACCTGTGCACCATGCTGAGGTCAGCACGACGTTCCCTTTGCCTGGTTGAAGACGCTGTCGTGCGTCTGCTCTGTGAAGCTGGAGATGTGGCTCGTCAGTAAGGAGAACAGGCCTCCACCGTGTCTCTTCACCCAGTCCAGCCAATTTCTTCGCTGAGCAGAGGTGAGGTCCAATCCAAAAAGAGGACGACGTGGACAGTGATGGGCTTTCCGGAGACTATTTTTCATGGAATGAAATGCGGTGATTGTGGAGAGCAGCGGTCTCATCTAGAGTGGCAGTTGCTGATCTCAGATGGTCATGATGAAGAGGAGTTCGGATACATTGGTCTTGGGTGGGGGGTCGTCTCACATGGTCGTTGCGCGTTTGGGCCGATTGCCGTCGTGCTCAATTCTTCAACTTTCATATTTACACATTGTCTGCTGTCAGGCCTGGCTTTTCATATATATTTATAAAACAATTTCTAACTCAGGACAGGAATTGGAAACTGGCAAAAGCTGTAATCTCTATATGCAGAACATCAGCTTTAAGAACCCAGTGTCAACTGGCAGTGGTGATGCTGTCTCTTGGCTTTGTCCCAATTCAAATAAACATAAAATAAATAAAAACTGTGTCATAGGCAACTTATGGTTGAGACTTGGACATTAAGAGCCCTTGCAGCAGTCGTGAGGGATATTCCTCTTTGAGCATGACAATGGACCACACCCTGAGGTTTCAAGTCATCTGAGGCATTTTGCAAAATGGTTAAACTGGGACTTTCGGGGAGTCTTTTTATTGACCAGAGGACAGGGTGTGTTTCAACTGACCATTTGCTGTGGATCGGGCCCCACCTGCCTGACGGGCATATTTTGACGACCATGCAATTGATAAGATGACTGACATGCATACAGACTAATGGTATACAACCTTGATCATGTAATTAAACCCAGTCAACAACAGAAATAATTTCGCGGAATATTGGAAGAATTAAACTATTGCATTTATATTTTTGTTCAGTGTAGTTTCTGTTCTGAATTTAGATCCTCTTGTGAAAATTCTTTATTCAAGTTTTTAAAAGTGTCTCCAATTTTTTTTTTTTTTTTTTTTTTTTTTTTTGGATGGCCAGTTACTCGGGTCCTTTGTAATTTGAGTTAATCTGTTTTTCCCTGAACTGATTTTCATAATTGGAATCTTCTCTCCAAGAATTTTGTGAGTATTTGCTAAAGGATAGTTCATATAAGTTTCACAATATTGGTGACATAAATCAGGCTTTTGTGTATGACGATGTTTTGAAAATTTTTTTGGTTTTTTTTGTGTGTAGTTATACATTAATTTTCCAAACCATTTCAAGTTTGGCTTTTGAGTTATTGTTATTTTGAGGTTAGCTTTAGTTGCTGATTGATGGAAATTTTTGTTTATCATTTAAACTGCCTGATTTACACCAGATTGGTTGGGTTTTAAGTGTGTTAAAACAAACCATTAATTTGGTCAGGAATTTTTTTGGAACCGATTGGTTTTTTTAAAGTTTGTCCATGCTGTCTGCAGTGTGCAGCCCATCTATCTCTTTGCGATTGTACAGCTAAGAGAGCTGTGTTTCCGTGATCCTGGGTTGTTCCGTTGTTTTCATGTTCTCGTTGATTTGACAGTGGTCTGAAAATGGGGTTTGTGTTCTGGCCGTAAATACACTGATGAAAAAGGGGTCCATGTCAGTGATGGCATATTCGATTACTCAAGTCCCAAGAGCTGAGCAGTAAGCGAGCGTTCCTGAATAGTTTCCTCGGATCCTGCCATTATGGATGTTCAGGCCTAAGGCTCGGCAGAGATGGAGGAACTCCCCACCATTTTTAGCCCGCTTGGCCGACAGGCCAAAGGGGCTTATGTTGTGCTTAGGGTCATTAGTGGTGGTCTGTTGTGCGTGCATGTGTTACTGAGTCCACAATTGTTGTTTCAGCGCGATACAGTTTTTAGTTTTCCAAGGATCCTTTTCATATTTTATATGCATGTATATGGGCCCAAGATCTAGCCCGAGTTCGATTTTGGGTGTGCTGCCATCCTTGGTTTGGCCACCCGGCGGCTTTTTCTGCAAAACTTCAAACAGCTCAAGCTCCCTTATTCTACGAGCTAAGATGCTCAAATTTTTATTGTAGGTTGACTGCCAAGGGTTCGTCATATAAATAATGGGTTTTTGATTTGACCTCATTTTGAAGATTATATAGGTCAAAGGTCATAAAATGTGCCGATTTTGTTTCAGCGCCATAGCATTCTCAGTGCTCAACGGATCCTTTTCCTATTTTATATGCATGTATATGGGCCCAAGATCTAGCCCAAGTTCGATTTTGGGCATGCTGCGATTCTTGGTTTGGCCACCAGGTGGCTTTTACTGCAAAATTTCAAACAGCTCTAGCTCCGTTATTCTACAAGCTAAGATGGTCAAATTCTTACTGTAGGTTGTTTTGCCAAGGGTTCTTCATATATTTAATGGGTTTTTGATTTGACCTCATTTTATAGGTTATATCGGTCAAAGGTCATAAAATGTGCCGATTTTGTTTCAGCGCCATAGCGCCCTTAGTTCTCAACTGATCCTTTTTCCTATTTTATATGGCTGTATATGGGCCTAAGATCTAGCCTCACTTCGATTTTGGTCATGCTGCGATTTTTGGTTTGGCCACCAGGTGGCTTTTTATGCAAAACTTCAAACAGCTCTAGCTCCGTTACTAACATTCTCAAATTTTTACTGCAGGGTGTTCTGCCAAGGGTTCATCATATATGTTATGGGCTTTTGATTTGACCTAAATTTCAAGGTTATGAAGGTCAAAGGTCGTAAAATGCACAGATTTTGTTTCACTGCAATTGTGCCTTAGTTTTCAACGGATCCTTTTCATATTTTATATGCATGTATATGGGCCCAAGATCTAGCCCGAGTTCCATTTTGAGCATGCTGTGGTTTTCAGTTTGGCCACTAGGGGGCTTTTCTGCAAAAAATTCAAACGGCTCTTGCTCCCTCATTCTACGATGCTCAAATTTTTTGCCCGCTTGGCCAAAAGGCCCAAGGGGCTGATGCTATGCCCTGGATCCTTAGTGTTGGTCTGTCGTGCATCTGTGTGGGCATGCGTGTGTAAACTTTTGGCTTGTCTGTGCTCTAGCGTCTTCAGTTTTTCACCGATCCTTTTCATATTTCATATGTGTATATAGCGTCATAAGGTCTAGACCAACTTCCATTTTCAGCCCAATCGGACGGATACTTTGGCTTAGGGGGCATTCCATTTTGGCCACGTTTGGCCAAGCGGGCACAGTGGCTTTGCCACTATATTTGTTTATGGCACGGTCAGGGTTGTTCCTTTGTGCTGAGGTTGGTATTTCTGTGTGGTGAGAGGGTGGAAATTTTTCATTATAATATGGCATCTCTTGGGGCAGGGGGTGGTGCAGGTCACACACAAGGATGCATTATTATCACTTAGGGTTATTCTGTTATTGATTTTTATCCATATGTATTGGGCCTTGTTTTTCTGGTGTAATGTGGGTTTCCAGGTTTTCTGTAAACCATATAATGATTCAGTTTGAATCCCTGCTGTGCATCACATGATTTAATTTTATTGACGGTACTATAATTTCTCTGTAACCTGTGGGACACTGAGTCAGTGCATCTGTAGTGGACCGTTTTTCTATTAAATCAATATTAAAACTTTTTACTATGTTAATATAATCCAGTTCAGGTAAACACAAGGTAAAGGCATCATTATTAGTGGCTAGCTTGCTAAGAAAACTTAACAGAAGGAAAAAAGTTGAGAAACCCTCTTCCACCACACTCTATTCTGCCCATAATGTTTGTTTTTAAATATCAGTGTTAAACTACCAAGTTAGCAGCAAATAATGGAACAACTCAGCCTGTTCTGTTTACCGCCACTGGAGTCTAATCTGAGTCTCGCTGAAACAGAACTTGGTTTACAAAATAGCCAGTTACCTGATGTGGATGATTCTGTGGTGAATAAGGTCAGTACTCGATGAGGGAAATTGACTGCGATTCGCCCCAAATCTCCACGGGGGAAAAAAAACTCCTCCACTGCCAGGTTTGCAACTACTTTATACTCAACAACAAAAAAAAAAGTTTTTAACAATCAGTGAGTTTTTTCTGTCTTGTTTTCTGTTGCTCTGAGCTTCCTAAGATGCTCTTAAGTCGTGGTGAGAGGAACTGGTGGTCACATCAGATACTGACATGACTTGGAACATTTTTTTTTTGGTCATTTTGATTTAAACTGGACTTTGTGTGATTCTGGTCTTTCCTGTGGATGCCCTGTTTTGGGGTAATAAAGTCGTCTGATCAAATTTTTTGATGCATTTTGTGTCTTGGATTAACAACAATGACATAAACTTGGGATTTACATTGTTTTTGCATTTCATATAGTCAAGCATTGGCCTGAGGGTGATTGTTTTTATACTGTCAAGTATTGTGCTATAGTTGTGGAACTATGTATTGTTCATTATGTACAATGGACTACTACCAAGAAAAGAACATCGATTTCAACATATGACTAATCTGAACAAAGCTTTACAATTGAAACTATAGGACTGCATAGGTAGGCTGAAGATTGTTATGACTCGCAGTGGTGCACATAATTGGTGCGCTGGTGCGCATGCACGGAAAAATTAGAAATTGCGCGGCAGAAAACTTGAAGGGAAGCTCAATTGCGGACCAACATATTTGGCATTTTTGAGTGGTTTACTTCGGCTACTGAATTAGGATTTTTCTCCATACATCTCTGGTAAGACAGAAAACATTATGACAAGTGTGTTCATTAATTATTAGCTTTTAAAGTTTACTCAGCTTTCACCCAAATTAGCAAAACGTCAAATCCATCAAAGCAGGGGAAAATAGGCATGGTCCGCATCGGTTATTTCCTGCCCGAATGCGGTTTCCGCGCAGAGCTGCCTGAACTTTGACTTGTCCCAGAAAACTCGCTTCTTGTCGGCTTTTGTTGCGGTATACCTGAGTACTATTTGAATATGGAGTAGCCGGGAACTGCCTTTATATCCTCATCTTTTAAGTTTTAAGATCTGCGCACATTATCCGTTTCATGAACTGTTGTAAGCATACGGTCGTTTTCAAGGTGTAGGCTTATAATTTACACCAAATACTGGTCAGACACTGTTAAAAACTAATAGACGTGATCTTTAATATTTCTATTTAGATTCTGTGAAATTTAATTGATCAGAAACTTTTTTGACCGACCCGGTTCCGGAGGCAACTGGACCATAACTTGGCCCAAATCCAGAAACCTCCATTATGTTCATGGGCAATTTAATGCGACAAAAATCGCAGGAGCTAGCTAGATAATGCTTTGAAAATACCTTCTACGATCGACAATGTCATATAAGACATCAAAGCACACCACATATTAAATTCTGAAAATCTCCGCAATGGTACAAGCGAAGTACTTACTTTTTTGCTTAGATTTTATGCGTTGCCCCATTTCAACGAGAGCACCGATGCATGCATATCCCTGTCAGAAGCTTCGTAATCCTACCTTAAACTCCGGTGCCTAATTGGAAAATTTCTATAATAAATATCTACATTTTACGTATTACATTTCCCGCACTGAAAAAAAAAATTCTCATCCATTAACAATCCACTGTTCCCTTGGATTGCGTCCGTAGACCAAAGGCTGTTTGTTTAAAGGTTGTGTGTTCTTGACTTGAGAGCAATCAGAGGCTGTTTTGACAGGCAATGATGCTTGTTTAAAGCTCTGCAGTGGGTTTCCCAATAATGTTGGATCTCAGGATTAACGAGCGTGGCACAGAGATTCTTAAGCAAGGAACATTCTCTCATGTTCGTCACATTCTCCTTACGTGGGTTTCCCAAACACAGTCATTAGACGGGCCTAAAGAGGAATTTTGCGGAGAGTTTCTTGAGTCCTCGCTAAAGCATTAGTTGTTAATAAATCGATGCTGTGAGATTAAACGTCCCTCGTTTTAACCAATAAACACTGAAATACAATATTTTAAAAACACATTGTCATCATCATTAGTATGACTAAATTGATTTAGAGTCTTTTTAATTAAATTAGCTTACAGAAATATTACAACGAAAGATCACAAGAATAGAAATAATTAAGAAAAGGTTTAATGACGTAAAACTCATTTAACCTTTGTCTGCTCAGTTCATTGTTCAGTTAAACAATCCAGAGCCTGATTGCTCCAATAAATTGGCATGTGGCAACACGGTGTCTGACAATCGGTCATGGAGGGGAAAAGGACACGAAAGTTAGCATTCACAAAGGAAGAAATCCTCCTCTTGCTTGATGAAATTGAACATAAGAAAGATTTACTGTTTTCTAAGTAAAAGTAAATATACATTAAGAAATATTTTAATTTTTTTGTTTTGCTCAACTTCCTTGTTTGTGGGCTGATTTGCATCGAAAACGCATGCGTATTGAGTGCTCTGCAGGAAAGGACGGCTGCGATGATGACACCCTGTAGGATGGGCGCTGCGTAAAGAGTGAGCACCAGGGAGCATCTCCAGGTGCTCCCTTGAGAACCACACCAAAAAAGTTATGTGCACCCCTGGTTATGAGACAATTTTAAATGCTTTTTTTTGCTATCTAATTCACATCATAAAATGGCTTATGCCTTTAGAATGCTGAGTACTCAAACATTCCAATGATATATAGCTTGATAACTTGGCACAATATTTGTCTGAATAAAAACGCAGTTATGCCTGGTGGCTCGCCCTCAGTCCGATGAAAGGGGTAAGGGTAAACATAAGTTTTGGCGCTAAGACCATGTACAATGACAAATAATTTTAAATATTTTTAAGGGGGGCTGGTTCTCACCATTGGTCCACTTGACGTGGAATCACCTTTGATACGGGGGGCATTTTTGTGTTCCTTGCAATGGAGGAGGGTCATGTGTAAGTACTGTTGGAGCAGAAAACATATACTTTTCAGTTGGAAATATAATACAGATGAGAGGAGAATTCAAAGTTTCTTTTAGTTACTGCATTAACACCATTTATTTCAATATCATAACCACTATTTTCGGTTCCATTGTTACACATACATTTGATTCATTTTCAGCCTATCAGCCTTGAAAGCGAACTTTTGAATTTCAGATAATGCATAGTCCAAAACTGTTTCACTGGCAGTCAACAGCAGTGCCATCCCATTAATCCCAGTCTGTTGGCTGTTTTTGAGCTTGTTGTGCAAAATATGGTTCTATTGGAAAGCGCAGTGTACAGAAACCCCACAGTCCACTTTCCGTAGAAATCAGCATGGTATTTGTGGGCAGGAAAAAAAATATATAAAGGAAGTGGTCAATATTAATCTCCGCTATGAAAGTTTCAGCAATAACATGAGGAATCTAATACAATACATGGAGCCTGAGTTTGGAACACATATGCATGCAGCAGCAAGTCATGCGGTTCACTCCTTCATCTCCGTTCCCGATGTCCATCCCCGGTCTATGACAGATGAGTGGAATATCCAAAGTTTCCATCTCTTCTATTTTTATTGCTGCCATGTGAGCTGCCATCTTTTCTTACATTATTCATATGATGTACCAGGAGCAGTCTCAGATTTCGATGCTCTGCCTTGCACTGGCCTACTAAAGGTTCCATGTGACTCTGACAGAGCTACTTACAAACAGAACAGCTATAAAACATCTTTTGTTCTCGGTTACCTCTGCTTTCTGTCATGCCTCTCTTGGACTGAGTCAAAGACTGGTGCACCACTACTGTTCAGACCTAGATTATCAAGGCATATCAAGGGGCAGCATCATTGAAGGTGCACTTGGCGTATGGCACGTGCAGTACGAATTACGATGAACTGCTGGAGTGCAACACCAGGTGGCGCTTGACTGACAGTGATAAGCGGTGACCTAAAAAGAATAATGGAGGAGAACACGAGTGGGTGATGCACTGGGTTCACAAGCACATGAGGACTGCGCCACCCATCCTCACCACTTGGTCAGCAGAGGTGTAAACTCCAGGTTCAGAGAGTAAATGTCCTCTCCAGTGTTTTTCTCCAACCACCTGGGGCCTCATTTATCATTGTGGATACACCTTTTTTTTACACCCTTTTTCCCCCGTTTTGTGCGTACGCACTTTTCTCCGCCAAATTTGGGATCTATCAAACCCAAACCTGACGGGAAAAAGTGCAGACATTTACACCCATTTTGACCATGGCGTACCGTGATTTACACCCTTTTTGAAGAACAGGAGGAATTGGCGACGCAGCTGCTGAGTCAGAGAATTGCACTGTGCGAGGGAGAGAGGAGCGCCGATTATAGCCTATTTAAAAGAACAATCAAAGCCACAGCAATGTCTGGTTTTCTTAATGTAATTGGAGCCATTGACTGCACTCACATCATGAGTGGGGCACCATCGGTGAATGAATCCGTACATGTGAATCGCAAAAATGTGCATACAATCAATACCCAAATCATATGTGACGCCGACATGCTCATAACGAATGTAGTGGCACGGTGGCCTGGCTCTACACGATTCATTCATCCTGACGCACAGCAGTGTGGGGCGAGACTGGGGGCAGGCGCTGCGCGTGACAGCTGGCTTCTTGGTGAGTGCATGTAGGCTACACAGTTTACTCCTTCATTGGAAGCCGCTGCTTATAATCATCAATTCAAGGCTGATACTCACCCCATCGTTGTGACTTACAGGTGATAGTGGCTACTTCCTGAGGGAGTGGCTGCTAGTTTCCATCCCGGACCCACAAGGTGGCCAGGAAACCCAGTATAATGAGGTCCATGTCCGTGCACGCTGCGTCGTGGAGCGCGCCATCGGGCTCCTGAAAGGCCGTTGGCGCTGCCTGGATGCGTCAGGTGGTAGGCTCCTCTACCACCCGAATAAGGTCTGCAGGATCATCTGGGCCTGTGCCATCCTGCTCAATGTGGCCGTGAGGCGTGGGGTTGCGCTGCCGCCGAGCCTCCCTCCACCCCAGCATGTGGACCCGGACCCACAGCCCCCTCCCTGTCATGAAGGTTTTCAACGGGGACTAAGGACACGAGCTGCAGTGATGCAGCGGTTGTGAAGCCACCCCCCCACCTCTCACCCCTCATGTTGACCTAAAGAATGTGTGTATATAGCCTACGAGTTTCTCAGTTTCAGTCTTGCAAAGTTGTATTTAGTTTTCAGAATTGCAAGAACCTCATATTTCATTCCTCGTACATTTGATGTCCACAAGTTGGGACAGAAATAAATTCATGCATATCAAACACGACATTGTAATTTTTGTCCCTCTATGCAACTGAAACAAAACACACACCTACTGCATTTGACAAAAGATTCGACAAGAGGGTTCTTTTTTTTTTTTTTTTAATTGCCTCTGTAAGACTTGTGACCGCAGCACTCGGCGGTTTTACGCTTGTTGGTGAGGCCGGGGCTGTGGCTGATTAGATGAGATTGTTTTAATTTCCGGAGGAGAAATTCTTTGGTCCAACATTATGTGTTCATTTCTGCTGTGATTCTCTACGTGTTCTTAGTTATATGTTCTTGTTCCTAAATAAACCACAAGACGAAGTGATCATACGGAATTGGTGCAAATACCTGCCGAAGAGGACTTTTTTCCTCGCCTGCACCTCACTAACAAGCACGTGTATCTCACTCTCTGAGAAGTTTCGCTTCTTTCCGCGTTTCCCATCCATGCTTCACCGTCTTCCACTGACGTCACTCCACAAATCCCCAGAGCGCACATGGCTACTTTATATGCAGGTGCTCATTTGCATTGACCATATATGGTTGTGTCTGGGCGTGTAGAGGATACGAGGCGTGTTCACGTCCGCACTTTTCTTGGGTCCGGTGTGATTTATCAATGGAAATTGCGGAGAGCTGTGCGCACGCACAGTTTGATAGATCTGAAAAGGGTGTAAATATTTTGGGTGTACGCCATTTTTGGCTTTTCGCCGTACGTGAGAATTTAGTAGCACTTTTACACCCTTTTTGATAAATGAGGCCTCTGGTTGATCATATTTGTCCGTCTCTTTAGCCAGAAGGTAAAAATCTAATCACCTGGCTGATTTCAGGGGTGGAGGTAAAACATGTCAGGACTTTAACTTTCTGACCCCTGAAGTGCCTGCCATTAATAGACATTGCAGGTGACATATCTGTGATACACCAAATAGTGCATTTACTGATACATTTTCTGTTGATTGGCCTTCATTCAATTGGCAGCAGTGAGGATCTGGGTGAGCCCAACTGTATATTAAGGGGGGTAAGGGCCAGTACATAAAGCAAGCAAGGAGTGTAATCGAAGAATGAGAAGATTTTTAGCTTTTGATTAACTTTCTTAGACTCAGTATAAGTAGAATTAGCTGGCTATTCATTAATTGACATTTTTCTCTAAATATTTGACCAAAAGTAATTTAACTCAGAAGGAACTTAATCATGTCAACATATTCTTTTTGGATATTTAAATAATTACATTTCATATGAAGGTTTTGCTATTCAAACTGGAAGATGAAACAAGAAACCTGCTTGGTTAAGATGACAAGTATTCAAATTATTGCGACATGATCACACTCAATATGCAATGGTATCTCAATGGTGAGATCATCAGTATCATTTATACTAAATTTTTAAAAACCCTTGTGTTTAGATTCATTTGCCACCATCCAGTTCTTTCAGCACAGCAGCCTTAGTGATTTTTCCCCAAGCACCTGGAATTTCACCTCTGCCTTCAAACTTGTATCCATATTTCTCCTGCAGTTTATTCCTGAAGACACACACAAACCACTTCCAGTAGAGCTTTTCACTAGAATCTGGCTTGATTGACCATCTGTCAAAAGGGGAGCCTGCCTGTCTGTATTGTTTATAAGGGATCAATTTCATTGTGATGTCACAGAAAGATGCATTGCTGCTGACTAATGTGGTGCAAAAGTCTGTTACACCCTCTTGTAGTTCGCGCGATCTCCAGCCTGCAACACACCGTGGTCGATGGAAACCCACACTGTGGTCAGTGTCGTGGTCAGGGATGGTGTTTGTACAGGTGGCTTTGCAGAAGGGACAGCGCTCCCAGCATCCACTGAGCTGTTCAAACAGAATGTCATCTGGTCTGTTCTGAAACATTTTAAAGTCCATGCCAGATCTGTTTATTTCTTGAGTTACCTCTTCCTGCATGTCCCTAAGTGACTTGTCAATCATGTCCTGGAGAAACTGCAGGTTTCCAGTCCCTTCACATTCAATGTTTTTGAAGTTTTCCTTTGAGATAGGAATAACACTCCCAAGTTTAGAGCAGAACATGTCGAGCCACATTGAAATGGTGCCGTCCTCCTCTTTTAGTACAGAAGTCACTCTGGAACTTTCAGTTAAAACCTTTTCGACCAAAATTTTCAATTTCCCATTTAGAAGATTTGATATTAAAGTGTTGTCTTTACAGTACCTCTGTACGCTTTCTCGGATGAACTGCTCAAAATATGCCTTTGGATGCTCAAGGTACTCCACATAACGGCCAAAGTCCTCCTTCTCAGCAAGCTCTTTCAGTATGTGGTCCTCCAGGTTCGCTCGGTTTCGATTGAAAGCTGGGTAGTCACATTTCATTTTGTCCACAATCTGAAGACTGACTTTTGCATACATTTGCCGCTTTATTGCTGATTTGAGGTGACTACACAGGGAATTGACAAAAATTGTGACAGAAGTTGCTTCATCACAGGAGTCTTTAAAATATCGGAAATATTCCTCCTTCTTCTCATTGAGGCAGGTCAGTGGATCATTTTTCCTCCTGAAATCATCATGCATTTTGCTGAATTTTTCAACTGCCTTCATGCATGTGAAAATGGAGAGTTCAACTCCATACTTCTGTTGAAGTTTTAGGTGAGTTTTATTTTCTCTTGCTCATATTTGTTTAGAGTCTTTGATATAATCTCCAATATTTCATGAATGAATATTTCATTGAAGTCCACATTATCCTTTATTTTCTTTTTGATGTAGCTTTGTACATCAGCAGTAATTTCATTAGTAAGACGGCGACCTTCTCTTTCGATGTATTCATTGGCAGGCCCAGGTAATATTTTCTTTGCTGTCTGTATCCAGTTTAGGGACACATATTTGTCTACCTGGAACCAAAATGTTGTCATTTTCATGTGCTTCTGAATAATATTACCAATGTCTGTTTCCCTTCTGAATTGACTGACTAAAATGCTATCCACAAAGGCCTGGATGTTTACTGGATTCTCTACATTTTTTTCTGAGGATATTTCTGTCAACCATTTAGTCCACATTTCATCAAAGTGTGGTCTCATTTGTTCACTGGTGAGTTTTTGGTCCTGATGTTTTGAGGCTAAAGCTCTACTCAGACTCAGTATTTCAGCCTCATAGCCAATCCTTTTTGCATCCAGATCTGATCTACACTTTCTAATGTTCAATTCATCCTTGCACTTCCTCACTGTGTCCTCAATGAGTTGGTCCTTCAACATTTCAAATTGAGTATCAATACACCATCTCCAGTTAACCAGGATCTCTGGATGTTCCTCGTGTGTAAAATATTTTGCAATCTTATCTTTGAGTTGTGTGTAGATCTCATTAAATTCCTTTAAAACATCTGACCGGTGCACATCATTCACCAGGTTGCTGTTTATTTTGTTGCACCAGGTTTGCTGTATCTCAAGTGCATGCTTTCTGATCTCCAATGACAATTTCCCATAAGATTTCTCCAGCTTGCTGTAAACAGAAAGCTCCAAGGTGTTCCTGAAACTGAAAACAAAGTTCTCTCTCAGAAGAGCATTCCATACATCTTGGATTTGTTGTTTTACCTCAGACAGTCTGGGCAGGTGATGGTCTGGCTGCCATTTTGTGATAGAAAGCAGCTTGTCCTTCAGCATCTGAACATTCTGGCTGTAGGAGGGGTTCGGAGGAGCCATGGGTGGGTCTCCCTCCAAGAGATTTTTGAGGTAGAACACCTGAGATTCCACATCAAAATGGATTATATCGGAAAAATGTTCAATATCCAGATTCTCTTCATTTGCGGCAACGCAGGCCATTTCATCAAGTCTTTTTTTCATCCGCTGTCGTCCTTCCTTGTTTTTGTCATTGGCTGTTATTTCTGCAACATTCTGGTGCACAAATATGCAACTTGTCTTTATTTTGACTGATGTCATTCTCATGAATGCTTGAACACAGATCTGCAGAATATCTTGCATTTCACATGGATTCTCTCCCATGATGTTGATGACAGTCAAGTTTCCTACACCAATGATGAAAGTGGCCAGCTCATTGTCATGTGCCAGAGTAGCTTCAGAGCTGAGCTCTGGTGATTGGAGACCCTCAGTGTCCACCACCAGGACAAAGTCAAACTGGAGCTCTTCCCTCATCTCTTCATCTACTGTCAGCAGCTGCATGAAGGAACCTCGAGTGCATCTCCCTGCACTCACTGGAAACTGCAGCCCAAACATGGTGTTAAGCAGAGTGGACTTACCAGAACTCTGAAGGCCGAGGACAGAGAGGACAAAGACCTTTTTGTCCCCAAGTTTTTGAATCAGTTTGTCAAAAACTGCTTTGAGCCAAACTATTGCCACATGAGCCACATCTCCATCCATGAGCTCCAGAGGGTATCCTGCCATCAGCATCTCTGCTCCAATTCTGGGAAGAGTGTCAAGACACTGTATATCTGTGAAGTTTTCTCTCTCAGCCACAGACTTGACTGCCTCATACAGCTGACTCAGTTCTCTCATTAGATGCTGCAGTCCAACAGACATTTTGTTCATCTCCTCAGTCACTCTTTTCAAGTTTCTTTTCAAGTTCCTTTTCCTCACCCCTTGTTTTATTTCTCATTTCGGTCCATATTGAATGGTATTTTTCCTGGAGAATGGCATGGCGGCCAGTAGTATATTCTTCCAAAAATTGCTGAACCCACTGCAACATATACAAAGCTTTATTTTCCTCTGAATGGTGTAAGTGCTGTATAAATGATTTCATGAAATCGCTGAGAGGCAAAGCTTTGTTCAGCTGTTCTATGCGAATTTGTTGTTTCTCAGATATTATTTCACTTAATATCATCTCATTGCTTTTCTCTCCTGTGCTGTGCAGACGGTATTGCTGCTTGTCCTTCCTGCACCAGCTTTCCCACTGTGCACCTTGCAGAGGCAAATGCTTTTCTTTAAAGTTCGTTAATTCTTTCATTTCCATACGTTCTCTGCTCTCCCCTCAGCAGATTCACCAAATGCTGAGCCTGTGCTTTTGCCTCACTGCATTGATCAGAGTCCTCATCAATTTTGAACTGGTTCTGCCTGGCTATGTCCAAGCAAGCTGCTAGGCTTTTTCTCTCTGATTTCAGTGAAAGGCACTGTTTGATACTGGAGATGATTTCTGATGTTAATTCACGTTCATTTCTGTTCTTTGCAGCAATTTTTACATTTTTCTTACTTTTGTGATGAATCGTTTCAGCATTAGAGATGAGTCTAATTAGTGGAATAGAGGATTCTTGCAGCTGCTTTAAAGTCTCTCTTGCTTCCTCCCCCAGGGGGCGCTCTGAGAGAAGCACTACAGTGGCAGCACTCACTTCCTGCAGAAACTGGAGCTGTCTGGGGTGATGGCTGGCATCGCCATGGAGATTCACAAAAGCAACACAATCTTCAAAAATATCTCCCTTTTTAGATCCAGCACAGTACCAAGTGATTTCCACAACGCCATCCATAAGGAGGCAGTGTTTCATGCTGCCAGCGCAGTGTCGGTTGAAAAACACCGGATGTTTCCGTTGGCTGATGATGTTACTCAGGATGTGAGACTTTGAGTTTGAGGATTGACCCAGCCTCATGAACGTCACGATGGGCACCTCTGCATTAAAGATGAGCTGCTGTTTATTTTGCCAGGTCATTCTGATTTGTCGAAGTGCCCACGCTGGAAATGTTATTTCACCTGTGGTGGGGTTTGGAACCAGAAGAGGTGAAGCAAACTGACATGAGGAGAGTTTGGAGAAAAGGTACTGCCTGACAAAATCATTACAGCAATGAAAAACCGCCATATGAATATCCATGGGGTGGACAGACAAATCATTTTCACTGAGTTCAGCTGAAAATGGCTCTTCCCTGGCCATGTAATATTCCTCATCACTGCTACTTTCGTCTTCAGCAGAGGAGGACTCTGACTCAGCTGATTCTGGGGCTTTCAAACACGGATATCTGGCACTGCAGTCCAGCATCATGAGCTTGTAAATGTACTGCTGATACAGACCATTTCCCTCTGTTTTCTGATTTATTCTTGACATATTTCTTATAAGGAGAACATCTTCCATTTTTATCTTTGCAGGATATGACTCCCATAGTCCCAGTCGCTGGAGTAAACCCTTAAATTTCCCTGCCTTACATTCATCTAATGGATGGGGTTCTGTTCCTAAGGTATGGTATTGGGTAGAGCAATGTTTTTGTTTCAAAGGTTTTGTTATCTGATCCAGTGTCTGAATTTTTCTGAGCAGTCCCTCCTGCTCTTTTGTTAGACTTGTCTCATTGATGATCATGTCCAGCTTCTGCTCCAGCTTATTCCAGTTCTTGTAATTTTCTGTGTCAGTGATCAGTTTAGACACTTCAGTGGAGATGTTCCCAGCTCTTGAGGTGAAGAATTTCAGTCGTTTTTCTTTTTTTTCTGGGGAGATTCTCTGATTATTTTTGGACACAGTCAGTGCTGTCAGGAGTAAGAATGCTTCAGCCTTCTCTTTACTCTTCTCTTTCAAAGATGAGTAATCTGCATAGCGCTGATGGAGAGTTCTCTGTAAGAACTCAATCTCATCTTGACCTAGTAGTGGATAAAATGTATCCTCCCTGTATCCTAAAACATTGAGGATGGAAAGTATCAACAGCTCTATGTCTGTTTCACTCTTATTTCTCAGCCTTGGACGAAGAGAATTGATGGCTGTGGTTATTGTGCATGTAGTCTTTTCCTGAGACATGCCAGACTTGCCTAGATTGCAGAAATCATCTTTGATGTCACTCAGTATTTTCACCAAGTCAGAAAACTCTGCGGCAGATGTAACTTCAGGCAAGTCATCCTCAGAGAGATTTGTCCTCTTTAGGATTTTAGTGCGGTTTGAGAAGTCTTCAACATTGTGTGACTGATCCATCACAGATTTCATCATCACCATCAAGTTCAAATCAGTGTTTTGATTTGTGATCTCTGTTAAAAAATTTTGAAGGTCTCGATTAGCGAGACACTCTTGAAACCATGTTCTAGTGGCTCCTATATCTTCAAGTTTTTGCTTGATTTCCAGCAATTTTCGCAAATGCTTTTCACTGTGGGATACAGACCACATCTTCACTGACTGGATCATTTTCTGAGCCTCCTTCACAGCTGAAAGCACATTCTCTCCCCACAACGATCGGGCCTCCTGTTTGGTGATCTCTGTATATGCTTCCATAAGGAAGTTGCTCAATTTGAAGACATCTTTAAAATCATGGCTGTGGGATGACAGCATGATTTCCCAAACTGGAACCAGGGCATCTCCCCTGTCAATCACGCACCAACTTTTGTTAGAGGTCACTAGACCTGTTTTCCAGTTCAGGTGATTATCAGTTTCAGGTGGACCTCCCGACTTGCTGACAGAAAGCTGAACTTCACTGAGGAGACTGGCTCTAGACGTTCCCACAAAGGAGCCTTCGCAGTGAGACAAAGAGGTGCTCATCCCACCTGAAACTCCAAAAAATGACCCAATTCCAACATACGCATTCAAAGCCATAGATGTCACACTCTTCGCTTCTGTCAGTTCACTGCTGCTGAATCCTTCTGCTGAGGCAGTCCACCAGAATATTCCTCCAAAGTGAAGAGGGCCTTGATTTACATGAGATCCAAACGTCTGAAAGAAACAATCCACCTCCTTCAACAACTCGGGGGTTTTCTTCTCATTTATACTTAGCCAAATTGTTTCAAGTTTTCTCAACTCTATCAAGGCAGAATCACAAATCATCAGTTTCTCTTTCTCAATGAAGCAAGAGGCCATTGGTATGTAGTTGTATTGTGTGTTTATAATGTGTGTGTGTTCAGTTTTGGATTTTTTTCTTGTTTCTTCTGTTTTCTCGTTTTCATTTTTGACATCTGATTCAAAGCCCAAAGCCCCACTTTTCAATGAAATGCTGAAACTGACACCTAGTTTTTCCATGACTTTCTGAAACTCTGTTTGAGATTCCCAGGAGTTAAACTCCTTTTTATCATAAAAATATTTGTGCTCAGGACCATGAAACCTGAAGGACTCTGGCACTTTCAGGAGTCGCTGTCTTTTCTGCAGCAGGTCCTCCAGACTCCCAGTTTTGTAGATGCCCTGTAAGGCCAGGCCACCAGAGGCAGATCTCAGCACTTCTTCATCAGAGATAGTTTCCACAGGTGAATTCAAACCCTCTTCCATGGAACACAGTCTTTCATACAAGGGCTGTATTATATCTTGCAATGGTTTTCCTGATTCCCACCAACTGCCTTCAGGCATTTCTAGAGCAGAGCTGATTTCACCAATCTTTTTTTTAACTTTGGCATTGTTTAGTTCCAAGCCTTCCTGATGAATTTTTTTTAACTCCTCAAGATTATTTTTTACTTGTTTAATTTTCTCTTGTTCTTGCCTGTGTTTCTCTGCATGCCTTTTGTTACGTTTGACCTGGATGTTTTCATTCTCTGAAGCTGGAGCTCCATCAGGACGCTGAATCCCCAGCACCTTCTGAAGAGCTCTTTTTTCCCACTCATGGCGCACGTGCTGCTTTAGTACCTCATAATCTGAGACTGATAAATACTGCAGCTGCTCTGAACGATCCACTCCCCGTTCATCCTTCAACACCTTGGTCCAGAATGTCCTGTCAAGACCTGCTTTATGAAGAACTTCACCAAGATCTGTTGGCTCTGTCTCATCTGCAGTCTCGCATTCCGCTGACTCGGTTTCCTGCAAAATAAGTTCATTCATCTGATCTATACAATAAAGTGGCAGGTACAGTACATCACTGGCAGGTCAGCTACTGAATAATTATCACATTACTCTCGCAACAGATGAGATTAGACATTGAGCTAATGCACAGCTCATGTTTGTGCAGCCAGCTTCATCAAAACAGCGCAATGCAGAGCTTTACTCTGTTAAAATATCACTTTGTGAAATTCAAGATTTTGAACTACTGCCATTTCAGCTGTTCTGTTTTTGAAACAAAGGCATTTAATTCTGTCAGAATAAGTGTAAAGAGAATATATGATCATAAAAAAATTTCAGCATAATTCGTTAATTATTATTAGTATTTTATTACATGCGCTGAACTGGTTTATTTCAGTTCCTTTAACCTCAATCAGAATAGTTATTTTGTCAGAGGAAGATAGGGACAAAATAAACTGCTAACGCAGCATTTCGAACGGTATCTAGCAATAGGTTAGAAACGCTAGCAAGTGAAATCACGGGAAGAGAATGGACAGTGGTCTCAAAATTAATGCAATAAAGCAACGATAGCCTATCCACAAGCGCATGCTATAAAAAACTCCGGACCGGGAGTATCAATCAAGACTGCACATACGTAGTACTTTGAATCGTAAAGAAGATCTGGACATGACAATGAAATATTGAAAACAAGCTTTGGTATGGGAACTTTAGGCAATGTTTTAGTCAATCAGACCATGTTCTAGCCATGTCAGCAAGCAGGAGGAGCAGATGAGAACAGCGTGGTGAAAGCAAGAGCGGTATAGCAGTAGTATATGGGATTCTTTTAATTTTTTTTCCCTGAGGCATGGCTATAGCTGAGAGCGAGAGCGCAAACTTTTTTTCCTGAGGCGTGGCTATAGCTGAGAGCGAGAGCGCGACAGGCTGGATAGTTACACAAATATATTGGATTGTATTTTTTTGAAAATTAATTGTAAAAGCTTCAAAATGAAGGATGCACACCATCCTGCCATGCGCAAGCCATATCCGAAAGCTTAGGCCGATCTGACAAACAGTCAGAGATATGCGAGCCACAGACAGACAGACAGACAGACAGACAGACATATAGATAGATGCTATTTTACCTGCTAGGGATAGAGGACATTAAGAACACTCAACTTCTGGAGGTCACATTTAAGATTGTTAATCAGGGGAATATATTTTTATATATTTTATATAATATATATATTTTTTTGTTTCCGTTCTCTTGTAAATTTGAGTATGAAATAAAGATATATATACATAAGACCAGAGAATGAACGGGTAACATTGATTCCCAAATATTTGAAACCTGATCTAGAGAGAGGGAAAGGCACATCCGTTTCTACAGTTTGAAGAGCTAAGTCGTTAATCAGAAAACATTCACTTTTTTAAAAAGTTTAATTTGTAACCTGAAAAACTACCAAATTGGCATAATATGTTCACGATATTAGGAGCAGATGTCACAGGGTCTGAAACGTAAAGCAGCAAGTCGTCCGCTTAGAAGGACACTATGTTCCATATGTTTTCTGTGGATTCCTTTAAAATGTTGTGAGGTTTTCAGCATGATAGAGAGTGGTTAAATGGCTAAAGCAAAAAGAAGTGGACTAAGAGAACAACCTCGTCTTGTACCCCTAGACAATGAGAAGGGCTTAGAACACAATTCATTGGTTATTACCCCGCCTCGCCCGAAGGGGGAGGGCAAGGGGTATTGTTTTTGGTTCGGTTTGTGTGTGTGTTTGTGTGTTTCTGTGTTTGTTTGTTTGTTTGTTAACACTTAAGCAGCAAAACTAATGGCCAGATTCACCCCAAATTGGGTTTAGGGATTGCCACTGACCCAAAAATAGATGCCTATTGAATTTCGGAAAAGTAGGTCAAAGTATGTGCGAGGGGTGGGGTTTGTTGTGCCTGGCGCCACTTGTTACTGATGCTTTAGGTGATGCATATAACAGTCAAATCCATGATATAAGTTTGCGTCCCAATCCAAATTTTTACAATACCTCAAATAGATAGGGCCACTCAACCCAGTAAAATGTTTTCTCCGCATTCAAGGAGACCACCACCTCTGGGGTCTCCAAGGATGGAGAGGAGTGGACAAAACTAAGGAGCCTGCGTATATTGGAGAAAGAATGACGGCCCCTAATAAAACCAGTCTGATCTGATGAGACTATATCCATCATAACAGTATGAAGCCTAGTAGCAAGAAGCTTAGCCAGTATCTTAACATCTCCATTCAAAAGTGATATAGGCTGATAAGAACCACAGTCATTTGCATTATTGCCAGGTTTTAAGAGAAGTATAATATTGCCCTCTGTGAGGGTTTCGTGGTAAGGCCCCCCCGATCCAAAGAATGGTTAAACATTTCAAGTAAAAGAGGGGCTAATTTCAATGAAAATGTTTTGTAAAATTCAACTTGATATCCGTCTGGTCAAGGTGTTATTTATTTCAATGGGATCGACTGTTAACTCATCAAACGATTTCTGGATCTGCGGTATGAGTTGAGCTGCTGATCTACATTTCAGCTGGTGGGCCAAGAGACGGCCTGCCTTTTCACCGTGGTCGTATATAAAACCTTGAGACCTAAGCAGGTATTGTTTAGTTTTCTGTGTTGATATTAGGTTATATTGCATTTGTAAGTCCAGTCTCTCCTTATATAGTTCAGGGGATGATGATATGGAGTATCTGTGGTCTAATTCATGAATTGAGTCTATGAGTTGATCCTGCCTTAATTTCCTAGCTTTATTGTGTGTTGCAGTGTAGGATATTATTTCTCCTCTAATTACCACCTTAAGTGTCTCCCATAAGATAGATGGCGATATTGAGTCTGAATTATTTGTCCGTAAAAAATTATATATGGCGGTGGATATCACTTTGTGAAAGTCTTTATCTGCCAGTAAGGTCGAGTCTAATCTCCAACTGTGGGGCGCATCTTGATTAAGGGGAAAACTTAAATCAAGCAATACTGGTGAGTGGTCTGAATCCACAATGGCCAAATATTCAGTTTTCTTAACTAAGGGTAACAGGGTTTTATCTATGAAGAAATAGTCAATTCTTGAATATAAGTGGTGTACATGCGGAAAAATATGAAAATTCTTTATTGCGTGGGAAAAGAAAACGCCAGGGGTCTATGCAGCCCGCCTCATCCATAAATGTTGACAGAGCATGAGCCATTTTGGATGGAGACACTGACTTGGAGCTAGAACGTTCATATTAGGTAAAATAGAGATTAACTTGGTAATAAAACTGACATCGTCCCAGTTAGGGGCATATATACACGTTAGTATAACTTGACTGTTAAAAAGGGAGCCGATCACTATGGTAAAACAGCCCTGTGGATCTAATATGGACTCCTTGACAGTAAATTGTACATTTTTGTGGATTAATATCACTGTTCCTCTTGCCCTTGTATTGAACTGTGAATGGTAAAGCTGTCCTACCCATAGTTTTTTAAGCTTCATATGATCTGCGGTTACCAAATGTGTTTCTTGTAAGAATGCTATCTCCATTTTTAATTTTTTAAGGTGGGCAAAAATTTTTGCTCGTTTCACCAGACCTCTCATGCCTTTTACGTTCCAACTGGTAAAGCGGACTGCAGAACCTCCCATTCTTGCGTTGCTATTTAATAATTCAGACATGGTTGTTCAGTTTGTGGCTGACTTGACCCAGTAACCTTATCTGAGAGCCTATCACATGAAAGCATGCAATTTTATCCATAAGATTAAATACTGTAAAATAAAAAAAAAATAAAAAAAAACCACAAATGGAGTATATAATCTGATATGACAGTACTAAACCTAAATCCCCCTAAAGCCCAGCCTATCTGTGCATTTGCTTCCCCAACTGAAGCTAACTGCAATTCCCTAGATTAACTCACGGGTCTCCCGATAGACCATCCACCCATTAATTAACTTGGGAGGGCTCCCAATCAACTTGTATGCAGGAATTACATGAACAAACTATAAATTAAACCAGATTAAGTTAGTTATAGACAAATAAGTGGCATATGCACACAGAGATGTTGTTCAGGACTGCATCATAACCATACAACGTCATTATCAACCTTGTAAATAAGTTTTCTTAAAAAAAAAAAAAAAAAAAAACCCTGCAACAAAGTGCCAAATGACCCAGATTCAAGTTTACACAACAGTGCCATTACCTCACAGTGCAAGTAAACATATGGGGCCGTAACTACGAAAGGTGTCCATCTATTATCCGCGTGTAGCGTTTAGACTTGTATAAATATGACTTAGACGCTTCTAGCTAAACGTGTGTTTTAATCACACCCTACGAAACACTCTAAACAGCTGATTAGTTATCTGTGTCTACCAATGCCCGTCTAACCTTGATGACCTCAGTTCAATCTGTTAAATGGGATTTGATTGGCTGCTGGATTGCGAACAGGAATATGCGTTCCGTCTATAGCACCAATAACTCCAGAGAAACCAGCTATATGCCGAAAACCATCCATGACATGTCACTTTACATCTAAAGCTTCTGGGAATGATAGAAACTGTGGCTTGTTGGCACAGATTGCTGCAGCAACCCTATGCACAGCTTTCCCATAAGCTTGTTGAGAGATCTCAGATGTGTCGCCTGCAACAATTTGAAATGTTCCACGAGCGAAAAATCACAATGCACACGCCAACTGTAATGCAGCTGGAAGAGGATTGCTTCGTCATGTTGGGTGATCAAAGTCCGATCTAAGAATCCCAAGTAAATTGTTAAATGTCTCTTTCAATACCCTGAAACGTCTTACGAATTCAGTTTCATTAAAATCCTCTAACGGATTCATCCTGTCTCTGAACACTCTTGGAGCCCGAATACGACCATGTTCTTCAGTTCATTTGCTTCAGCTTGAGCCATTACAAATACCTGTAACGCGTCCATTCTCCTCAGAGGTGTGTTATTTCTGACTTTGTCACTAGAATGCTCGCTAAACAACCCCCTGTCTATGTTTAAGTATTTCTATTGTTTGAGATAAGCACTGCCTAAATTTCAGTGTAATTTTACCAGCGTCTAACTTTAAACATGCATCGTAGTTTGCGTCTAAGAATTTTAGTCATTGACTAAGTGTTTATATGCGTGTAACGGCTTAAACACCTTTCGTAAGTATGGCTCATGATCTTTTAACCTGGAAATTATTTCTTTGTGTCTTGTTTTAAAATAAAGTGGTTATAAAACAAAAAGAAATACAGCGATAGTGTTCTAAACAAAATAATATATAACTTCTCACATGGGCGTGTGGGCAGGCATAAATCATATATAAAATAAACTTTTTGCACGTGGACTTTTGAAACAGAGCACTTATCTTACTCACTGTGTCCCAAGGGCATAGAAAAACCATAACCAAAAGCGGTCCATGTCGAGGGAAACAAAGTGAGACTTAATTGTTCAGTTGTATTTGTTTAAACTGAGCAGTCAATCCCTGAACTTGGAGTGCACAACTGCCACAAAATAGACAGTAAATCACCATCATTATGGTGCTTTGACCGGCGTTACTCCTCCAGTCTGAATTAACCTGCTGACTTAAATTTACTTTGCAACACGGCGATCTTAAAAAGCTTGGGCCTCCTCTGGGGACTCAAAGAGGAAACTTTCTCCATCAAACGTGACTCTAAGTTGGGCTGGGAAAAGCAGGCGGAATGACACTCCTCTTTGGTAAAGAGCCCGTTTAACACTGTTGAAAGCCGACCTTTTTTTCGCGAGGGTGGTGCTGAGGTTCGGCTATATTCTCAAAGTAGCTCCTTATACTTTACTTCGTGCTGCCTGGCCCATCTCAAAGCAATATCCTTCTCCCGGTAACGATGGAAACACAGGATAAAGGGTCGTGGGGGTCGTCCTTCCGCGGGCTTTGGACCTGCTGCGCGATGTGCTCGGTCAAGTTCTGGGGCAGTCGGAAAGACGCTTGTTCCCACAGCTTCTTTTAGCAGCTCCGAAATAAAGGTAGTAGGGTCATGGCCATCTTCGCTCCCTTCAGGTATATTCAGGATGCGCAGGTTGGATCTGCGAGACCTGTTTTCCGGGTTCTCAAGGCGATCCAACAGGGTCGCGTTCTGAGCCTGGAGAGATTTGACGATAGCTTCAGCTGCACATATCTGTCCAAAGTTGTCACCTGTCAGGTTTTCCACTGCGGCAAGTTGGCCCTGAAAAGAGTTGATTTCGTCCCGTAGCCCATCCACTGAAGCTTGTAAAGGCTGGATAGGCTCGTGGATTATTGCGGCCATATCTTCCTTAAAATTAGTTCACCGTTTAGACATTTCTGCCACCAGTTGAGTCATGGAAATAGGGTCCCCGGGTTTACTGCCGTCAGGATTTTCCGTGTCGCCAGACGCAGCTGCCATGGATGCTAGCTTACTAGCTAGGCTAGTTGCTCGTGTGGCTGGAGTTGTATGCTTTTGCGATTTAGGATTAATGTTGCCCATTTTGCCATCGTGTGGGTTAAAAGAAAACTCCACTTACTTAAACGCGGCACTTACTGTGTATAAGATCCAATTATTTGAGAAATTAAGAGGGTTAATCGGGAGTTCCTTATCCCTGCATCTGCCTCCTATATCGCCAAACCGGAAGTCCAAAAGCTTCCACTTTTAAAAGTTTCCAGCCACCCAGTGATCCTCGACCTCCATGGCTATGAAGACAAAACCCAGCAAGCTTGCAGCCCAACGCTCAGCAGAAGAGCCCCCAGGTTCGACTGATTCCATCAGAGCCAGCAAGCAAACGTCTCGTTTTTCAGCAGATAACACTATAAAAATCTATCCTTATTTTACAACCTTATGAATTGCTGCTAGAACAGCAGGAAAAACGAATCGGATCGAGGCGGTACAGATTATTTGAATGACGAGCATATGACAAAAATGAAACATACAGAGAGCAAATTCAGTCCCTCAATAATTACAAAATAGGAGCAGCAGGTTTCGGGCAAACTGCAGAAAACAGGAAGAATGATATCGAAAAAGTATGTTACAGCGCGATCGATTTTGTACTAGTAAATTCTATATTAACTATAGCTGTGTTTGCTATCCAGTTACCTTAACGTTAATTAGCGTGCTGGCTGACTTCACAGGGTTCTCCCCAGGGAAAAATTTCAGGAGGGCGTGAAATTGACATAAATTGCCATGACAATAACATTAATTTACAGAATAAAATAATCTAGAGATGACATGACTGCATTTTCCCCTTTCTATAATGCTTTATTTGCAAATCCTCAACAGAAACTTCATGTTGTAACTCTATTTATAGTAATGCAGATAACAACGGGGTCATTTCATGCCAAATGTTAACAAAAACTATGGGTTAAGAATTTAAGATGTCCACATTGGCATACACAGAATTCACACAAATAGGAGGTATGTGAATTCTCTTAACACAACATTTTGTTACTGTCAACACTGCCAAAGAAAGGGCTTAAAATTGCCCATGTAAACACATGCAGTCTAAGAAATAAAGTGCAGGATGTTGATAACTTGTTAACATCAGAAAAAAATTCATATCCTCGCCATTTCTGAAACACATTTAGATCATACATATAATGATGCTACAGTAGAAATACAGGGATATAGTATATACAGAAAAGATAGAGATAATAAAGGGGGAGGTGTTGCAATCTACATTCAGAACCACATACCTGTTAAAGTCAGAGAAGATATAATGTCGTGTGATGTATAAATGCTTTGGTTATAGGTTCACTAGCCCCATTTAAAACCCATCTTGCTAGGATGCTGTTACAGGCCACCAAGCTCTAAAAGTCACTATCTGGACAATCTGTGTGAAATGCTTGAAGGAGCATATGATGAGAATAGAGAAAAATATATCCTGGGAGATTTGAACATAAATTATTTGGCAATAAGCTGTCCTCTGAAACACAAAATTCTAAATGTAACCAGAGCCTGTTATCTCATTCAAGTTATTGATCAGCCCACAAGGGTGCACAATAACAAATCAGGAACTGTCTCATCTTCATGCATTGATCATATTTATACTAATTCTGTCGAACTCTGCTCTAAGGCTGTAACTGTTCCCATCAGTTTTAGCGATCACAATTTGATAGCCATATCTAGGAGAACTAATATCCCAAAAACAGGACCAGAAATTGTTTTTAAACAATCATATAAGACTTTTTGTCCAGTCTCATATGTAGCTGACGTCAGAAAAATCTGTTGGTCTGAGGTCAGTAAACAGATTCAAATATGGCACTTAATGTTTTCAGGGAACTACTGGTTCCAATGATGGACAAGCATGCACCTATCAGGAAGCTGACTGTTGGAGCTAGAGAGGCCCCTTGGGTGGATAATGAATTAAAAGCATTCAGGGATCAAAGAGATGATGCAAAAAATGTGGCATCTAGGTCTGGCTGTATGTCCGATTGGCAAATTTACCGTAAACAAAGGAACTATGTCACTAAACTCAATAAAAAGAAAAAGAAAGAATCTGATAGATCTAGGATTGATGACATAAAACATGATGGAAAGAAGCTCTGGAACACTTTAAATAACATCATGGGAAGGAAGAGCAATTCTACTCCATCATTCATTGAAGCGGAAGGTACTTTTATAACTAAACCAATAGACATAGCCAATTACTTCAATAATTATTTTTTAGAAAAAGTCTGTAATCTTAGAAAGGAAATGCCAACAGCTCGCAGTAAATCACCATATTCATTTATTCAAGACAAAATCGTGAAAGATAAGAACTGCTCTTTTGAATTCTGTAAGGTGACAGAGGAAGTGCAGAAACTACTACTATCCATACAGAACGAGAAGCCGCCTGGAATTGATAACCTAGATGGAAAGTTGTTGAATCTAGCAGCAGGCCATATTGCCCCTCCATAATGCCACATTTTTAATCTCAGTTTTCAGAATAATATGTTTCCACAATCTTGGAAAGAGCCCAAGGTAATTCCTCTACCCAAGAACACTCGTGCTGCCTTTACTGGCTCCAACAGTCGCCCAATCAGCTTGTTACCTGTTATGAGCAAACTGTTGGAAGAAATTGTGTTCAAACAGATACAATGGCATTTTTCCAGAAACAAGTTAACAAGTATTTACCAGCATGCATACAGGGAAGGGCATTCAACAGGTACAGCACTCACAAATGACAAACGATTGGTTATGCTA